>CM060922.1:832031119-836831119 GCA_030737875.1 Allium sativum
TGGAAATTAATGCTTAAATAGATGTACCAGATGAAGCAGTTACTTCAATGTATGATTAAGAAATTATCAGTCGAAATATTGAGTATGAGCGGATACCACTGAGGTGCGAAACATGTTAAATGTTTTGGTCATAGTATTGAAAATTGCTCTATCAAAAAATTTGAATTGAAAAGCAAAGTTATTTTTTCTCTCGATAGAGTAAAAAAAGGGCCCAAGCCCACCACCTAATAGAAAGCAGGTACACATCACCTGACCCGAACAAACTTACAAAACAAACAAAAAACCAAACCTTAGTCAAATATCACAAGCTAGGGCAAACAAAATAAAATTGGTGGACTATAAACCGTAGAAATCACGATGTCTTCATATTCGTGTTTTCAGGGAAGAGAGAAGTCAAGGTGGCTACCAAATATCGTCTTTATTTCTAGTGAACTCGTAGTTCCCTCTCTATTTTGTTGTCTGTCAATATGACAACCAAAATCTTCTGATGTTGGTCTCTTCTTCGAGAGAGATAATCATTTCTTTTAGAAATGATTTCAATTGACATATCTGTTGTGTAATCATCATTTACTTTAATTTATGCTTTCGAAAATCATTTTCCCTGCAATTGTGCTTAGGTCCGAAGTGATTATTGCAAAAGTTGTTGAGAAACTTCTAGTGATTGTTATCTTCTATTAGATCTGACAAGTTGGCACCATATAGACAGTATGTGTGCTTGCTGCTTTCTGAATCTAAACTGATGGGAGAAATACTACTACAACCTTTACACCATGCAGATAAGTCGTAAACTTTATTGTTCAAAATGCTTAATTGTAGTTCTGGTTCTCAATTTTTTGATTCTGAAATTCCATAATTTTAAAGAATCGATCTTGCAGGGCATCCTTGTCCTTAGAAATGTTGATGGTATTTTTCCTGTCATGGGTAGATCAAAGATTAATTTATTGTTATCTTTAGAATAATAAACAATGTAATTAGCTTTATTCTTATATTTACTCCCCTTTATAATGTTTACAGGAGAATTGTGATGGTCACTACTACATAGATTGCAGAGGAAGGATGTCCTAGATTAGTACCATATTTAACCAGTTGTGATAGTTGGTGATGACAATGTTCCTGCAAGTAAACATATCACTATTGAGTTTACCTGACTGTAAGAAAGCTTTAACACTCTTATCTAGAATATCTATCTTGTCCATATAGATAGAATTATCATTATTGTGCTGGTTGGATGATTTGCTAATAAGAATTTAATAGTCAGAGTAAATTATTTTCCATAGCTGAAAACTACTTTTTTCTTTGTTGCAATGAAGTCTTTGATTCCTGTCCTTTCAAATATGGTAAATGACAGCAGTAAGAATAATGAAAGAAGTTTTAAATTCAAAAGATTTGATTTTGAATTTATTTGAAAGTGGTCAATATCATCTGTGATGTTATTGATATTACTAGGCTGCTTAATATTCAAATTGTATTTGACAATTTCCCAAATGTGCCTAGTATTTGGGTAATCAAAAAAGGATGATCAATGTTTTCTAAGTTATTTTTACATAATAGGCAAGCAATGCCAATTTTTTAATTCCATTTTAAATATCTATCTCTAGTCGTAACTTGTTTAAAATGGCAAAATAGGAGCAGTGAGATATCTTTGGACAATTAAATTTATTCCAAATGTTTTTGTGCCAACTGTTTTCAACTTCATCTTCTTTTAAAGGAAAATTTATCTTTGGAAGAGAGCTTCCAGAACTATTTGTCTTTGAAAAGATTTTGATCGATTATTTGATGCTCGATATTAGCCTTAAATATAGTAGTTGCTTGCTGATTTAAATTGTTCCGGCTATAATTTTCAATAATATTGTTAACAGTCTCGTTAGCACCACCCAAAATATACATATTATTCCAACCAAGAAGATTTATTAAGGACTTACCACTTATCCAGGGGTCAAATCAAAGATTGTTTGACTATCATCCTTAAATCTTCTTTCTAACAGATTAGTACCCTTTTCTCTACAAAGAATGTTTTTTCAAATATATGAGTGGTAACTTTCAGACTCAATGGACCAGAATTTCTTGTTTTTAAGGTACTTGTCTTTGGTCCATCTAACCCATCGAGACCACTTATGAATTTCCAAAAAATTATCATTTTGCAAGCTTCATTTAAGTCCTTATTATTTCATAAACCAAGACCACCATACTTTTTTGGTTACATATATTATCCCGATAAACTTTATGATATTTTCCTTCCATATAAAGTTAGCATACAATTTTCTTAATTTTTTTAAATAGTTTTTATAGGGATGCTATGAGTTTGCAACCAATAAATGATAATAGCAGTTATGATAGCGTGTGTCAGCTCTACCCTACCATTTAATGACAAAAAATTAATAGACCACCCCTTTAATTTACTTTGAATTGTGTCATAAAGACGAAATCAGTCTCTTTCGTAAAGCTGGTTGAAGATGAGAGGCAGGCCTAAATATTTAACATGCAAATCATCTTCTTTAAATTTAAGAATATTGAGAATCTCGTCTTTATTCTTGCAACCTTTACTAAAATAAACTTTTCTTTTCTTTTCATTGACTTTAAGACCAGCAAAATCTTCCATTTTTCTGAATATTTTAACAATAGTAGTTGCATCTAAACTATCAGCTTTCACAAAGATCAAAAAGTCATCTGTATATAGCAAATGAGAAACAATAGGTTTAACTTTGTTAATTGGTTTGATGTTCCCTTTACATAACTCGATTTCCGGTAAGTTAGTAAAAAAAACTCCATTACCATAGCGAACAGATATGGAGAAAGTGGGTCCTCCTGTCTAATTCCCTTACTACTGTGTCGTAACCTTTAAGAGACCCATTAATTAGGATAGAGAAAGTGGGCCTTAATTAGACGTCCTCCGACCAGGATACAGAATTTTCTACTAAAGCCAAATTGTTGCTTAATGTGTAAAATAAAATTTTTGTTTATTTTATCAAATGCTTTATGCAAATCAACTTTAATGCACATATAATTTTTATTAATAATATTAAAGTTTCTAAAATCATCTCATGAGCAAGGAGTTAATTTTCATAAATGAGCATGTCAGAATGCATGCTATTTGGTTTAGTTAATATTTTCAAAAAAAGGATCCTATTGCAAAGAATATCAGAAATAATTTTGTAAAAGAATATCAGAAATAATTAATATTTTCAAAAGGTTTACAATGGAAGAATGCACGATGACTTCTTTTAGATATAAGTATATAACCTTAATGAAGAATCTTTCAAAAGACAAAGTCACTCGAAAAGGAGAGAAGAAAGGATATTTCTATAAATGTTTACAAAGGCAACTTATCATACGTGTGATTTCAGACAACCAAATGTTGAGAATCCTTGGTCTTTCGATATAAAAGATATTTTTTCCTGGGCACCAACTACAGCAAAAAAAAGTTGAGCTTATTGCCAAAAATATGAACTTTGACGGTGAATAATTTGTGATTTCAAAGGATGAATTGATAAAGATGTGATGATCATAAAGATACGATGCTAGGAATAAGCTGAGGTTTGTCCACTAAATTAAATTCCATGGAGTAGCCTATGCAAAACAGCATATGGCTACATAGCAGGTGATTGGATAGAGTTTGAAAATTGTAGGTATTGTTAGGATTTGACATAGAAGAGTGAAGGGTAAAGATTCAACGGTAAACACACAAAAAACTACAATGTAGTAACTTGATTAAAGTACAAAAAACTACCATATATATATGTGTGTGTGTATATGTGTGTGTGTGTGTGTGTGTGTGTGTGTGTGTGTATATAAGGCAGATTCAATGGCACCCCAAAAATGGAGCACCCTTTTAGCCTACCACTTTTCCACCACACATTTCTCTCTCTCACCTCCCACTGACTTTAATTAATATAAATGAAAGGTGGAAAACAGGGAGGCTAAAGGGGTGCTCCATTTTTGGGGTGCCATTGAACGCCCTCTCATATATATATATATATATATATATAGTAATATATATATATATATAGTAATATATAAGAATGAATATGCCTTTATAATATTCTATTTAATCATGGGGATAAATTTAACATCGGCTCTAAAGCGTATATATAAAGAACCACTGTAATAGAAATTAGGTACACTTGAATCAATAAAATAAGAGGGCTCTCCCTTATCTCTTCTATTTTCTCTAATGGCTTCTCTTTTATTATTTATTTTGTTTTGTTTTATAACACGTTATCAGCACGAGATTGTATTATATCTATTTGTTGAAACTTCTAGATCTACAATTATGAATTTGATATGTAAGTAATTTTTATTTGATGATTGTCAATTCATGGATTATTAGATTTGTTTTACAATTATTTTCTGTTTGAGAATCTTTGATTAATGGATCTGTGAATTTGTTATATCTTCTGTTCTTTTAGATCTGATTCAAACTTTTAGATATCTTTTTCTATATATTTTTGTAGATATAGATTGGGTTCTAATGGATCTAACTTTTTAGATAATTATTTTTATTGATCTTAAATATGTGCTTAGATCTATTCTTTCAATTCTTTACAGGTCTATTTTGAGTTTTCCAAATCCAACTTCATGGAGATTTGATTATATATGCATTGTTTACATTATTGATAGTGTAGAGGTAGATCTAATTTTATCTTTTCCGATTTACTATGATTTTTCGTATGTAGTTCTTTCAGATAGAATGAAAACAGAATATCTCTTGAAAAAATGATTTTTTTTGTATACCCAACGAAGAGAGAATATGTTTTGAAAAAATAATAAGTTTTTTTATGTATACCCAATAGAATTATGGGTATAAAATATAATAATGTAGCATATAAACTTCATACCAGTATTGATTTATCTCTGGAAGTGAAATTGAAAACTCATGATGTAAGCACATTCTTTCAAATGAGGAACCTGAAGTTCATATGCAAATGACCTGAAGTTCATATGACCTAAAGTTCATACACAAATTCTCTTAAATGAGAAACCTGAAGTTCCTATACGAATGAGGAATCTGAAGTTCATATGCAAATAAGAAAGATGAAATAAAGCCTCAAAGCATGTAATTACATTTAATATTTACTTATAACAAATGACTTATAATAGAAAAGAATTTGGAAAGGAAAAGTTTCGATAGAAGCAAAAAGGCTTGTATTCCAATTTTATGCTACACATAATTTCTTGAAGAAATTTATTGTTAGAAGAGATAATTACTTATAATAAATACTATTTTCTTGAAGAAAAATAGTAAAATGACTCTCATATGTGAATAAAAGCATTTTCGAGAGAAATTACTACAATTTAAAATATACAATAGTAGTATATAAATTATGATAATACTTGAAGTTTTATTATAGTAATTTTAGAACATATCATATTTTCAGAAGAAATATTTTATTGTTTTTTTAGGAAAACTTTTAAAAAGAAAATATGCATCCTGAAGATCATATTAAGTTAAGATCTAAATATTAATCTTAATTTTGCACAATGGAAGTGAATGCAAAAGCAATTTTTGTTATAAAATGGAAAACTTAGAACCTGTAGTTTCTATGATGTTAAGAGGCAATTTTGATGTAAAAAGAAAGATTTAAATATGGATTGTATAATTTGAATCTAAGACATGTATTTTTTTTTTTCATGTTTGTGAATTTTACGTACAGATTTGCAAGTTTATGGAATTATTCATATTAAAGAATGTATAATCTTGGTTCTATGAGTATGCACTTTTACTCAATTCTTGATTAGACATTATGCATATATATGGTATTTTAAAAAATATGATTATTGAGAATGCAGTACAAATATAAGTTATTCATTTCATCTTTATCATTGATCAATACTATAGCTATATCCAAAATTATATTCTGTTCATTTGATTCATATATTGGAATCGCATAACGGTTATTTCCATGTTTTTATATTAAATGCATTAAATGTATTATTATGATAATATATTATATTACCATATTATCATAAATGTATTAAATGCATTAGTTATTATAAGTTAAATGATGTATGTTTGTGTTTGGAATAATAAACATATGTATTATTATTCGATGTATTTAGCAAGTAATATCTAATGTAATGGAAGAAGTTGTATAACTTATAGTCACCTGAAGTCTTGAACTATGAGAAAAAACAACTTTTTGATAAAGTTTACAAGTTTGAAATCTTGACAATTAGCAAGAATGCAAAAGCTCCTAAATTAGAAGCATGTTAAAAGATTTAGAATCATAAGTTCATCATAAATTTATAAACTTGATATACATCTTTATGTGTAGATATATGCATAGGAACTCGAAGTTCCTCAATCAATGAAATTGAAATACTTCATAATTTAAAAGCCTGAAGCTTTGTTCAAACTGTGTGAAATAATAACAATATACTTAAAGAAGTTACATCATATGGAGCAATGATGATGCATCCAAAAATTTCACAATTTTCAAAATGAGTTGTATCTTGCTTATATATTCAAATTTACATATTATATTAAAGAATAAATTTTAACAACTTGAGGTTGTATATATTATTTGAACCAAAAATTCAATACAGTTCCAAACTAGATGTTTTGGATATTATGATACGATCTTTAAGATTCGCTTTGACATTGCTTGATAAGCAAAAATTAATGATTCGAACCAAATAAACAATTTGTTCTAAAATCGATAACCTGAATTAGAGAGAATATGCAAATCAATTATTATATATGTAATACGTGGACGCACATATATACATATACATATATATATATATATATATATATATATATATATATGCGAATATTTAATTAACAACCTGAAGTTGTTATGAGCTCATATTATAAATTATGCATATATTATTTAGTAATTAAAAAAGTCGATTGACATCAATATTGATTGACCTGAGGTCATGTGCATATTCAAGTGATAGAAAATTCTTCCAAGTTATTAGATCAATAAAAGAGAATAAGCAATACAATATGAATGCATCTTATCAACTAATAAGAGCATTATCATCCTACAATTAAAACACATCTAATGTATTTGCTAGCAATAATGCGATAATAATCAAAAAATGAGAATCCAAAGAAGGTTTATTATTTAATATGACAATGTTTGTCAATATTGAGGGGGAGGATAAAGGGATCATCGACGTTAAACATTTGCTAACATATAGAGTTATGCAAAGTATTAAGTTACATGCACAAATTATCAATTTTGTTCCTAGTAGACTTTCTCCAGTATAGATTTGAATACTTGAAGGATCAAAATGCGTAAATCACAGCTGATGGAGGTGGATGCTCTTGAAGAAATACTTAAGGGTGCTTTGAAATAAACCCATAATATGATTGTCAAAATAACCCTAGAAGCGGTTTAGGTACCTAAAGCATGATAAGTTTTGAGATCTTAATAAATCATGTATAGAACCAACAAGAAATAATCATCAATGATAAATTAATAAATAATAAAGAGCTTATATTTATAAATGGATTAAAAATCTCATATTAAGAGAGAAACATGATTGGTCATCATGAAATTCTCCTAATAAGATATATGGACATGTAGTCCATAAGATATGAACCTGTTGTTCATAGGATAAAAATAGAAATGTATATAATGATAAAAGCACACTAAAGTTACTGAAGCACCATAGAGTGTCAACAACATGTTATGTTCCATGAGCATTGTACTTCCAGAGATAATTAAATTGATTAAAGTAGTGAAAATGTTTAAATCATCTACAATACCCTGAAGCTATATAAACGATGAAATTAAACAAATTTCAGAAGAATATAAATAACTATATTTGTGATAAAGAATGCAAAGAGCAAGAAATGTAAATTACAACATTCTTTTAAATATTGTTATGATGAAAATCCTGATATAATTCATGATGAGTAGATCACTTCCTGCTTTCAAGAATTGTTGTAATGAAACTCTTAATATCCATTGAAGTGGTAGTTGCAATATGCAAAACTTATTATAATATATATGTTCCTAAAAAATATAAATCAACGTTTGTTGTTATAAAGAATACCAAGAACATGGATGATAGATTACAACATTCTTCTAAGTATCGTTGTAATGAAAATGTTAATATACTTCACGATGAGTAGATTACTTCTTGCTTAGTGTTGTTGTAATGAAAACCTTGATATACTTCATTCTTTTAATTGTTGTAATGAAAATCTTGATATACTTCATTCTTTTAAGTATTATTGTAATGAAAATTTTGATATACTTCAAGATGAGTAGATTACTTCCTGTTTCGTGTTGTTGTAATGAAAGTTGCCTTATTCATCAAATGTGTATTGCAATATGCAAACCCGATTGAACACAAAAATAATGCGTTTTGAATAGGAAAACATGCCTAAAGCATGGAAATGCACATGATGTTTTTAAAGAAAAACTTCACTAAGAAGTATTTATAAGTAATTTGAGTTATTGACAAACGAATACGAATTCAGAGGAAATTATTAAATCAAGTGGAGTGTCCATAAGCGTATTATACTGCACTTTTTTTCTTTAACTAAGTTTCTTCCCACAGGGTTTTCTTAGTAAGGTTTTAATGAAGCATTGTCATGATCCAGAAATATCAACCCAAACAGTAATATATGAAAATAAGTTATAACGTACTCTTTTTCCTTATTTAAGATTTTTCCCACTGATTTTTCTTATTAAGGTTCTAATGAGGCATTATATTGATCTAGAAGTATCATACTCCGTTTGATGTAGTAAATATGACATTTTATATTGTACTCTTTTTCCTTCACTAACATTATTCCCATCGGGTTTTTCTTAGTAAGGTTTTGATGAGGCGGTATTTGGATCCAAAAGTATCAAACATCTTTTGATGCAGTAAACTATTATTTATGAAGACAAGGCAAGTTGCATGACTCAGATTCAAGTGAATTATATCAAGGGTGATAGGATGGAGCATATTTCTTCTAAATTTTTCTTCAGACATGAAACATGAAAGGATAACAAGAAAGAGGAGAAACAAATTCAGTTTTAAGAAAAGTAGGTAAATCTGTTCTCAAAGGCAATTTTCAAATCAACATTTCAGAAGATGGTGTACAAAATTGGCATGCATCGACTACATCAATAGACTAATTGAATAATGCGTTATAAATATGGGGGAGCATATAAAATTATGCTATAATGTACTTGTTTTCTTCACGAATATTTTTTCCATTAGGTTTTTGTTAGTAAGGTTTTTTAATGAGGCATTATCTTGATCCTGAAGTATCAATACGTACTATAATATTGTAAAACACGTTACATAAATATGAAATAAAATTGCACTCTTTTCCTTGTTTGTGATTTTCCTATAGGGTTTTTCATAAAGATGGTTTTTAATGAGGCATTGGTTTGATCCCGAAGCATCAAACTCTTATAAGAAATATCATTTTAATATGATATCCATAATGTCACATGTTGCACTCTTTTTCTCATTCAAGGTTTTACCCGTTGGTTTTTCCTGATAGAGTTTTGAAGGCAACAGAAAATAGTTGTTTCGAATGAACAAATATATATATATACACACACACACATATGCAAGCAAGATAATAATAAGGAGGAGCAATCATCATATATGTTTTAAAAGAGACAACTTCAAATTAGCAGAACATTCAAAATTTTGAAGACGCATATTCAAGGGGGACTGTTGTAATATATAACAATGGATAAGCTTTTGTAATATTCTATTTAGTCCCACATCATGGGGATAAATTTAACATCAGCTCCAAAGCCTATATATAAAGGAACCAATTAATGTAATAGAAATTAGGTACACTTGAATCAATAGAAATAAAAGGTCTCTCCCTTATCTCTTCTGTTCTCTCTAATGGCTTTTATAACTATATATATATATGTGTGTGTGTGTATATATATATATTTGTATGTATGTATATATATATATATATATAAGGAGTGATCGGAGGCACCCCTGTTTTGCAACATCCCTGTTGCATCCCCTATCCGTTCATGGTCTACGACGATCCAAATCCAACGAGGATTTGTAGATTTCGATCCACACATATATAATGATCTATCCAAAATTTGAGCTTAATTCCGACATTCGTAATATTTTCAAAATCGTAGCTCAATTATTCACCGTTCAGACATTTATTTAAATCGTTAACTTTAAACATCAAATATATTATTATACGAATGTCGGATTTACTACACCATATCAACGAATTTGGCACAGAAGGATGCGGATATACAGCTCGGCTAAAAACCGTATCAAATCTAATAATGCTCAGTTCCGTATCAAACACTAGTTTGCGATCTGCACCACCCTAAACACCCCAAATCTGACCGTCCATCGCGAATGCTTCGAATCGGTAAATTTAATACGACTTAAGGCCAAATCGAATGCGTATCATATTGTGTATCCCCTTAGGCACTTGGAATTAAAATTTCGGTCGCTCCTCGTTCCATTTGTTTTACTTCAATGGTGACCGAAAACCCAAATTAGGGTTTTCGTTCACCAAAACGTGCCTCCTCCTTTCTCTAGAATCACCTCCTCTTGCATCCTAAACACGGGATTCCTGCCATCTTGCTTCTTTTGTCAATCATCAATCAACAAAAGTTTCAATTCAAGGTGTTGTTTTCATTTATTATATTTGCAGTAAATTTTGTTTGCAACTAAGTTTATTTGTATGAATTTGCCGATGTGAATTGTATTTGTGTGAATTTTGTTTGTAGATTGGGTTTTGTTTGTTGGTAGAAATTTCCTATTTGGTTGTTTGGTTGTTTTGATTGTTTGTTTTATGTTGAATTGTATCAAAGACATTATTCTCTTCTCCTAGTGTTCCTCTGAATTTGGGGGAAAATAGCTCAGTTCTCTTAGTGTATGTCATCTAATATGGGTTCAAGACATTATCCTAAACACAGTACCCCAGTATGCTAAAATTGATCGTATGAGTATGTGCGATAGTGATGGGTCAAGTAATTTCAACTTATTGATTAAAGACTGGATCTTTGTTAGATTAGGAAAGTTCAACTTATTCAACCAGGTAGGAAACTTGAGAACATGACCATGTAATTCTTTGTTGGGTTAAGCTTTTGAACATGATAAGGTCTGAAATTTAGGCATTCATCTTGATTTCTGAATGAATTTATAAAGATAAGTAGACACAAATTAGTTGTCCTTGATTAATGATTGAGATGCTATACTAGTAGTTGGTTGCATTAAAATAACATAGCAATGTCCTAAATATTACTGTATTAAATTAGGTTGTCTTAGTGTATTACTGTACAATATTAAACAGGGTTTTAATTGGTATGTATTACTGTTACAAATCAAATCGGTTTTAATTGATATGTCTTAATGTAATTGTGTATTAGTGTAGTAATGACTGCTACTCTGTTTTGAGAGATAACAAGTTTACTGAAAATATATTAATAGGTTTGCTGAAAATTTTGGTAGATGAATGATTACCCGACTTACTGGTTAATATTTTAATGGGCAATCCACCAGGTGGATTCATTTTAGCTCACGCGTAGGGTCGGGTATCCATGCTTATTAGCTTTATCCAAATGTCGGATGCTACCGCATTTAAACTTAGTAAAAAGTTGCTTTCACTAGAAACTCTACCCTACTTTGTACCAGAGACTGTAGTGTAAGTTATCTTACACTACACAGTCTGCTTCAAAGAAACTGAAAGTTGCAAGTGAAAGCATCTTTTTCCAAAGGTTAAGTAAAGCGGCATTCGACATTTGTATAAAGCTAATAAGCATGGATTACTGACCCTGCGCGTGAGCTAATATGCATCCACCTAGTGGATCGCCCAATAAATTCTTGATCAGAAAGTCGAGTATGTGTGTCATTCGAAGATGATGATTCGATATCTTTAGACGTTGGAATAGGTATATATTATTTTACACTTATCTCTACGTAGTATCTTACATGGACGATGCCTTGCATTTTTAACGACTGACATTTCATTCATCTTTAAGACATATACTAACTACACAAAGACATGGATGGGCCTTAAAGTGCTATTTTTGACTTGTTACAATGTACTGATTGAGTTAAACATAGAAGACATTTTTTACACAAATTTGAGTTAAATTCAGTCATTACATAATAACAAAAGACATTTCAGTCCACATATCATTTTTATATGTCATTAAATAAGTTCCATTTTAGCTCATTTCTATATGCTAGTGAGTTACAATGTTGATCTCCTGTCCAGTGAAGTATTTGTAACTTGAATTAATGAATTTATATGCAGTCATGTTAGAGAAAACGGAAAAAGTGGGGAGGTGTATCGACTATATACGATGTTGGAGGTCACGTTAAACCATAAAGCATGTGAGATGCTGGTATGTTTCTAGGTTAATCATGTCAATAGCATCATAAACATGATATATAGATACAATTGACTAATATGCACACACGAAAACAAAGACACGATATGCCCTTCACTATTAACAGTATGGCGCTCAACTAGTCGAGTACTCTAGATCGAACCATCGACACGAAGTCTCGACTTGCCTTTTATCTGAATTTCGGGCGCATGGGTAGAGATTAGTCAACTAGTCGGGTCGACTAGTTTTGTGTGCAATCAGGCGTAAAATTACTTCTTTTTTCCTGTAGATTTTGGTGCTTTTGTGCTGCTGGAACTCAGGCTAGCTATCACGATTCAGATTTGCTGTCAATCATCAGGTTGGCCTTTTAAGCCTTTGTTTTCAAATGTGTATATATATATAAATAAATAAATATTTATGCTGTTATAAAACTTTATCAGCATCAGCTAGCTTATTCTCATAGTACTGCTTTGATTTACAGCAAACACATGGATTTCATTGGCATGATCAGCACGTACGCTTAATCTTCCCAGCCTCGACTGGAGTTATATCAGGCTGATATGTTTTTACCTTTTTTGTTAATTCGTTATATAATGAAAATATTTGACAGTTTCCTTGTATATACATGTTTGTATGTACGTACATTGTGTTCGTGTTATGAAAAATCTTGTAATGCTTTGAGTATGTGTGTGTGTGTATTGCGTTATTCTTGTGTATAAATTGTGGTATATATGATGTGTTATGAAAAATATGTGCTACAGTTTCGTGTTATATATATATATATGCATGTGTGTATATATATGTGTATGGTCAAAGGCCGTGTCTGAGTAAGCTTTAGATACGACTACCAGTCGTATGTTATTTCTAGTGAGATACGGTTTATAGCCGCATCTAAAAATTTAACATGCCATTTTTTGATACGGCTTTTTTCCGTGTCTATTGGCTTTAGATACAGCTAATAACACAACTTAATTAGCATATATGGTGTAGTGAATTACCTCAAATTTTGGATAGATGCTAATATATATGTGGATTGAACATCAACAAATTCTCGTTGGATTTGGATCGTCGTAGTTCACGGTAGGGTAAGGGGTGCAACAGGGGTTCTCCCGATTGCTCCTCTCTCTCTCTACACACACACACACATACACACACACACACACACACACGCACACACATATATATATATATATATGTATGTGTATGTATGTATGTATGTGTATGTATGTATGAATCGTCCATTGGGACACAAGATTAGACACAAAGTTATGTACACAAAATCTGAACCATAAGATTTGTTTGTCTTTATGTGGAAGGTGAAATTCAGTGGGAGATCTAGTGGTTCAGATTTTGTGTCAACATTTTGTGTCCATATAGATTTTCTCATATATTTATATATATATATATATATATATGTATGTATGTATGTATGTATGTATGTATATGCGAGCGTTCAGTGGCACCGAAACAATGCAGCACCCCTAAATGCCCCCTGATTTCCACCACACATTCCGCTTCTCTCTCCCTCCACTAGTTCTCTTTCCTTCCACTAGCTTAATTTATATTAAATGAGATGATGAGAGAGGGGGCAAATGGGGTGCTCACTATTTGGGGGTGCTATTGAATGCTCCTTATATATATATATATAATGACCCACCTTTTTGCCCGGTTCTCACCGGTAATTAAACCAACTTAAACCGTTCATAAAGATGGATTGTTATGGGTACTAACATATTTGCACAAAAATATCAGAACTTTCCATTTCATTACAAAATATTACATCAGAGTTACCAGGAACATCAGGGTACAACATCAGCTCAGCGGAAATAAACTCTTCAGCGGACTAAGAAAATCCAAAATATAGCTCAAGCTCCAACCCTGAATCCAACTCTGAAAGCTAAACCTACAAACTAAGCTACTGGCTGCCTGTGCAAAATTATGGGCACCCAGAGTTTAGGTGTGGGAACAATAAACTCCAGGTCAGTCGTGGGACTGGTGTGAGAACTCAAAATAGCAGTTATTTAGGATTCATTTTAAAGTTGGGTAATTCAACGGACCACGCCGCTAATGCGGAACGGGTTTACTCCATATGTATTCCCGTGCATAGAAATTCGCAATGACTTTTGAAAAATGAAACTACCATAAGGTCTCGTGGCAAACCCACAATGCAAACGCACACATGGACTAGATTTCTCCATATGATAATCAAACATGCTTGATACGTGAAAATCCTCTTTCAGTACTATAATATAGTATGAAAAATCCTTCTGAAAGTAAATGTATCAATCTTAGTGTAACGACCCAGCAGTTTACGGCCCCGAAAATCGACACAAATACCTTTTACCGTACTCATGCCGATCCTCCAAGCACCGAAACACTGGAACGTTTAGAAAGAAATTAGAGGATGAGATAAGAAAGAAAGAAATATTAGAATAGAAGAAGAAGAAGAACCAACACAGAGTCTCACATCGCAGCGGAACAAAATATAATACAGAAATAATGCTTTACTGAAAATTTCAAAATACTTACAATATCAGAGTACATCAACATCTCTGGACAGTTATAATAATCTGTCCTCATATATATAATCACACAGCGGAATATTATTCGTCTGAACATCTTCAGCTCGTCCCTGGACCCTGCAGTACCTGATAACCTGAACCTGTACACTCCGGGCTAACCCGAGCATTTACAAAACACCGGGTCAGTCTGGTGAACCAGAGTGAGAAAAACTCGCACAGCAATTAAGTATCACCCAACTTGATTTTAAAGTTAAAAAAATCCTTTCGAAAGAAAAAATAATCGTAAGACCGATCCACACATAAACACGGACGGCTTTTTCCTTACGATAACCCAAATCAGTTTTCGAAATCAATATCTTGGTCTGATATTATGATAATGTCTAGATACAAATAATTAACAAATCTAGAGGAACGCTTGCATCTCACGCTCCCCGTATATAGTATACAATCGAAAACCGCGGGCGCTTATTGGATATTGGATTCCAACTTGACAAGGTATGGGACCACCTTCCGCACGTGTATCTCTAGAGGCGAATACACAGGGTTCAACAAGAACGTCTTGCAACCCGGCCCTCACATGACCGACCACTCATTTCGCTTGAGTGTATCGAATGTATATCACCGACGGTTGGACTCAAACCACCGTCCCCGAATGGGCAGAATCGATAGAATAAGAAACAAAAGGAATTTCTCTAGATAGGTGATCATACACCCTAATGGGAGCGACCCACATAGCCATGCTGCCTGCCCGATTTTTGTCATTTCCCGGTTGATGAGGCTTGAGGTCAGAACACATCTGGTCATCATACACTTTGAATGCCACATCGTCAGATCCGCCAGATCACACTTGATTGACGTCCACAAACATACTCTAGCTATCTGGCTAGAGAATAACCATTTCTCCGCCATCAACTATGGTACGTTTGGAGAAATCAACGCATGTAAATCCTTTTGGAAATACTCTGTCAGACATCCGTCCATACAAGTCATCCAGGAACAGGATGAACCGAAGGTACTCTCCTACTGCATCCAATATAGGAATCACCCCATGGGTCAGTAGCGATCGCCCTTGCAATCCACAGTTTCAACCACGACAGAACCCCAGTATATCTCCGGGTCGAATCAGAGATTGTAAGTGGCTCTTCCGCTTTATGAAGATCTATGGTCTTCACATGCTCCATCTCGATCGTCGCTTGATCTTCTTATACTTTCGTATTTGTTGGTTGGAATGGTTTTCGAATATACATTCGATCCCGGACTTTCCATACCAATAATCGTAAAGGTCAGACTTGATAGTTGGTTATTTAACTATCAAGTAAACATCCATGAAATCATAAAAATATATTTACTGGTCTGGTACTCAGCATCACTTGGCTTTTAAATTTAATCGCCCAATTTCCTTTTAATTCTGTTACTATGGAAAATATCATCTCATCTCATTTCCACTACTTTGGAAATCTTATCGCACACCCTCGCCATTACCAACTGGTATCATCTTTGGGTCGTCCCGAAGTCGTTCAAGTTGGGGTATTTCAATTACCTCTCAGACCTTGACCAACAACGTTCTTACCTTCAGATAAATACGAGTCGTAATTCAAAAACCCGATATCAAAATTTCAATTCCTATTTCCAACCTTGTTTCCAAACTCACATTTAAAACCCTTCCTTGGGAAATCTTCTTTCTGGTTTAACTTAATCCCATTACTAAGTATTTCAAAACAATGTTTAACTCACATTACATTTATAAACCTTGTTTTTAAAATTTAGATTTAATATAAACGTTTTACAACTTCACCTCCCTTTACTTAATTCATACGTTAAGTAAAACCCTCCTTCAACCTATTGTATTTGGTTTGAACCCCTTTATTTCTTTATATAAAAACCCGAGTTCAAATATATACATGTTCATCACTTCTTTCAAACTCACTTGGTTAATTCAACCCATAACCATTTCTTTAAACCCTTCTGGTTTAATCCCTCTTTTTAAATTAAATATAATTAATTTAAATAACTCTTTTTAATTTTTTTACGATTAACCAAATACCTAGTCACTAGGTTATTCCCTGTTCTTTATTTAAAATCCATATCGACATAAGAATTCATCTTATAAAACAAGTTTTTCATCATTTCAATATAACCTTAAATAAATAATAATTTAATATTTATTTCCTTTCTAAAATAACATTTCCTTGTAATAACCTTCAAATTCCATTTCCGTTATAAAACATATTTATAACTCAAATATTATCGATTCACTATCGATAAAATTCATACTTCATAAATCAACTGATTTATAAGCCAGGTGATGCCAATTCCCTAACCACACTTCCCATCAGAACAATTGTTGAAACAGGGTTCAACAAACAATAGTCAGTCATTTCTTTTTATTGATTTGACTGAAAACTTCCATAACAATCATCAATCAACCAATAGACAATTCAAACAATCCACACAATTTCAACCACGCCTATGAATGTGACCAAATCAGGGGAATTAATTTATTCGGGTCAGATCAAAACGATCGGTGTTTTCTAAAATTAAACGACCGTTTAAATTTCAGAATTTGAATCCACAATAAAATACATGTAACTAACAAACGATCAACCACTAGCAGATCAGAACACACAAAAGTAAAATACCCAGTTTATAAAATATAAACGGGAAGGCTGAGTGAGTTTAACTCACCTGGGTTTTGATTTGTCGATGAACAGTCTGATTTTATCAAATTAAACTGACGTTTTAATTTGAATAAAATTCCCGTCACTTCAGATCTGGACCAGGCCTGCTCCATCTCGATGTACTCGACTTCACGGTCCCAACGTAACTGACCGCGCCTGAATCTGAGATCGTATGAGAAAAATATCGTATTACGAATTTTATAACTAAATTAAATTAAAAACTTAGATTTCATTTGAATTAAAACATTTGGCTTACCCTCCAATAGCCGGCCCGCTAACCAACCCGACCCGTTATCAACATAAAACCCTCATATCCGATCATTTCCTTTATTCAGTGCGCCGCCTCCAAAATTTTTCTGAAACCCGAAAACTAAAAACCCTAATTCCTCTTTTTGATTTCCAGCCACAAATCGAAGATGTTATGGCGTCGTACCTTCCTTCGAGCTCCTCCAATGATCCGCCTTCAACCCTCTTCCAACGATCGGCCAGCACCTACAGCAACCCCTCAGTGCTCCATGGATCGAACTGCAAGCTAACCCGAAACCCCTTGTTCCGCCGGACCGAGCCCTAAGCCATCAAGCGGCCTCCATCCATCTAAGCTAAGTATTTTATTTTAAATCACAGTATTTTGTTTTGATTTTTTTTTTTCCTGTTTTGATTTATATGGTTTGATTTCGGTTTTTCTTCACTGTATGGGTTCGACGTGTTTGAGATTTGTGGAACACTATATTGTGGATGTGGCTATTTATAGTGGTAGAATTTCAGATTAGATCAATGTCTAAATCGGACTGAATTGTCTTGTAAAATCATAGGATTTAGATTTCCAGTTGTGCTATGTTCTTAGGTGCGGTTTCCTTTTCGTTTCAGCCATGTGCAATGTGACCCAACTGTTGTGATGGGAACTTGATTTCCGAGTGATGTTTAACAGAGTATCTTATAGAGTTTAGTATAGGGTTTTCTGTACTTCTGGTTTGTTCAAACGGGACATTAATCGAACTGTGTACGAGTGTAGATTAGGTAGGTCTGTTAGGCTATGAGTTGTTATTTCTATCCAGAGATTTTGAAACTGTACGTTAGATTTTTATGTTTCATTTTAAAAATACATGGCAGCAGTGAATTTGTACTCGACCCTATATATGTTACTTGGTTTTATATACCCATTTATTCTGATGATGTTTTTCTTCTGTTCGATTTCACTTGTACAGATTTATGTATAAAAATATATACACATCAGTTTTCCCTTCTTAGCTGTTGACATTTGATGTAGGAACTAGCTGTTTAGCTATGTATTCAAATCAGAGATCCTTGGGACAGTGATATAGATTTCCTGAACTGTATTTGATTTCCATTTTAAATATAAGTAAACAGTGAAATTCATATCAGAAATTTACTGTTTACTCATGTGAGTTTATTGTTCAACAAAGATTTGATCAATATACATGTCAGTTCTTCATGTGTTGTTCTTTCCTGTAAAGATTTTGATGATCTCATTTTCTGATGATATGATCCTAGTTCAAGATTACATTTTGTTTTCTTTTCCTCTTTTTTTTTATCTTATCTTTTTTTTTTTTTTTTTTTAGATATCTTGTATGGTAAACTTACAGTACCAGACATAATATAACCTAACACCTTTTAAGGTCGAATTCTTCAGACACATGTTCCTTTAACTGAAATTAAATTGATGCCGGATATTTAAATTACTTCATGAGTTGAAACTAATTTTAAAATAAAGTATAGTCTTAAGCAAACAACTTCAATTCTAGTCTCGACTTATTCTTGAATGTATGCAACTTTGTTGTATTATGCATGTTCACATCCATACTCAGTTTCTGCCTGCGCCTTACTCATGCTTGAGACATTGGAACCTATCCTGATGTTTCGTTGTCTGGTTATTTATGTTTCTATGTATTGATCATTTATATAATTTTTTTCCTTCTTCCCTTTTTTTTTTCTTTTTTTTTCCTTTTCTTTCTTTTTTTATGCAGTTTATTATTTATCATGAAATTACCCTTTTAATGGGTTTTCTCTTCTCCTTCTTCGCAGGTCAAAACTGACGGGAACGACTCGGATCCGCTGGGTTGGAAAACATAGAGAAGTTGATTCCAAATGTTGATTTCTTTCTGTATTGTATTCGAGACTTTGTAATGTATAAGATAAATTTGAACTTGTATTGCATCGAAACTCTTCATGTACCGTTTTATATTGCAAATGCAGAAATTTAACATGTATTGTACACTAATAATCTATGAATGGATTCTTTTACTTCTTCTTGCACATCTGTGTATTTATACATTGTTGAATCAAATGCAAGTACCATATGACCATTTTACAGTCAATATATTTTAAAGAAATAAATTCGCCTTCATATAGGCTACTTTATTAATAAAGGAATACTTGATATCGACCTCATCTAGTTTACTTTTAATTGATGGTTTTTAATTGTAAATATAAATCAAATTCGATTACTAGAAATAATATCATTGTATTTATTAAATAACATTTTTAACATCAATAGTATAGAATTCAAACTCTACATTAAAATTTCTGGTTTAAATAATATATATATATATTCTAACTTTATCTTAAACAAATTTGATTAAATATCATTTAAAGTTTCCAATAAAACAGATTAAAATATTCGAATTTAAATGGACGAAAAACCGGGATGTTACATTCTTCCCCCCTTAAAATAATTTCGTCCTCGAAATTGCTAAGTAAGAAGAATATCCTCCAACCAAATTATTATTTTCGCATTAAACTCAAAATAAATTCCGAACTCTAAAAATTTTCTATAATAATTAAAAAAAAATTCTCTTTCCAACACCTTCTCTCCAAGGCTCGATCGACATAGCCAACTGCTATTCTAGGCCTCACCCTCTTTGAAACTTCCAAATCCAATCGGCACTTCACTTTATTTGAATCCCAATTTATTAATCCAATAAATTTTCAAACCCCAATTCATTCACTCAATCTGAATTCATTCTTGAATTGGTTTTACCTAACCATGTTCAGTTTCATTTCTCATATTTGCTTCAATTGACAAATTGATTTTTCTAATCAATTCAACTTTATTTCATAATTCAAATTTGATTTCAAATCAAATCAACCAGAACAAACAAACACTCCACATTAATATAGGAAATAAATTCCTTTTTCTATATAAAATGTACGTTGGGTAAAATTATTTCATTTACCCTCTTTTAAAACATACTGCGTCGGTTTATCGTACTTGAGCGTTTAGAAACCCCTATCGATACAGTGGATCAAACTGATCGACCAGAACTCATAAACAACCCAACCAATAAATCTCCACAATATAAAACAAATTTTTATAAAATCTACAAATACGTTCACTCGTATATATATACTCTCACATTCAGTCTAGGGTATTACTAACCCCATCTCTACCGAGTCACGCCACAGAGCCAAGGTAATTACTTAACCTTCAGCTCTGATACCACTGTAACGACCCAGCAGTTTACGGCCCCGAAAATCGACACAAATACCTTTTACCGTACTCATGCCGATCCTCCAAGCACCGAAACACTGGAACGTTTAGAAAGAAATTAGAGGATGAGATAAGAAAGAAAGAAATATTAGAATAGAAGAAGAAGAAGAACCAACACAGAGTCTCACATCGCAGCGGAACAAAATATAATACAGAAATAATGCTTTACTGAAAATTTCAAAATACTTACAATATCAGAGTACATCAACATCTCTGGACAGTTATAATAATCTGTCCTCATATATATAATCACACAGCAGAATATTATTCGTCTGAACATCTTCAGCTCGTCCCTGGACCCTGCAGTACCTGATAACCTGAACCTGTACACTCCGGGCTAACCCGAGCATTTACAAAACACCGGGTCAGTCTGGTGAACCAGAGTGAGAAAAACTCGCACAGCAATTAAGTATCACCCAACTTGATTTTAAAGTTAAAAAAATCCTTTCGAAAGAAAAAATAATCGTAAGACCGATCCACACATAAACACGGACGGCTTTTTCCTTACGATAACCCAAATCAGTTTTCGAAATCAATATCTTGGTCTGATATTATGATAATGTCTAGATACAAATAATTAACAAATCTAGAGGAACGCTTGCATCTCACGCTCCCCGTATATAGTATACAATCGAAAACCGCGGGCGCTTATTGGATATTGGATTCCAACTTGACAAGGTATGGGACCACCTTCCGCACGTGTATCTCTAGAGGCGAATACACAGGGTTCAACAAGAACGTCTTGCAACCCGGCCCTCACATGACCGACCACTCATTTCGCTTGAGTGTATCGAATGTATATCACCGACGGTTGGACTCAAACCACCGTCCCCGAATGGGCAGAATCGATAGAATAAGAAACAAAAGGAATTTCTCTAGATAGGTGATCATACACCCTAATGGGAGCGACCCACATAGCCATGCTGCCTGCCCGATTTTTGTCATTTCCCGGTTGATGAGGCTTGAGGTCAGAACACATCTGGTCATCATACACTTTGAATGCCACATCGTCAGATCCGCCAGATCACACTTGATTGACGTCCACAAACATACTCTAGCTATCTGGCTAGAGAATAACCATTTCTCCGCCATCAACTATGGTACGTTTGGAGAAATCAACGCATGTAAATCCTTTTGGAAATACTCTGTCAGACATCCGTCCATACAAGTCATCCAGGAACAGGATGAACCGAAGGTACTCTCCTACTGCATCCAATATAGGAATCACCCCATGGGTCAGTAGCGATCGCCCTTGCAATCCACAGTTTCAACCACGACAGAACCCCAGTATATCTCCGGGTCGAATCAGAGATTGTAAGTGGCTCTTCCGCTTTATGAAGATCTATGGTCTTCACATGCTCCATCTCGATCGTCGCTTGATCTTCTTATACTTTCGTATTTGTTGGTTGGAATGGTTTTCGAATATACATTTGATCCCGGACTTTCCATACCAATAATCGTAAAGGTCAGACTTGATAGTTGGTTATTTAACTATCAAGTAAACATCCATGAAATCATAAAAATATATTTACTGGTCTGGTACTCAGCATCACTTGGCTTTTAAATTTAATCGCCCAATTTCCTTTTAATTCTGTTACTATGGAAAATATCATCTCATCTCATTTCAACTACTTTGGAAATCTTATCGCACACCCTCGCCATTACCAACTGGTATCATCTTTGGGTCGTCCCGAAGTCGTTCAAGTTGGGGTATTTCAATTACCTCTCAGACCTTGACCAACAACGTTCTTACCTTCAGATAAATACGAGTCGTAATTCAAAAACCCGATATCAAAATTTCAATTCCTATTTCCAACCTTGTTTCCAAACTCACATTTAAAACCCTTCCTTGGGAAATCTTCTTTCTGGTTTAACTTAATCCCATTACTAAGTATTTCAAAACAATGTTTAACTCACATTACATTTATAAACCTTGTTTTTAAAATTTAGATTTAATATAAACGTTTTACAACTTCACCTCCCTTTACTTAATTCATACGTTAAGTAAAACCCTCCTTCAACCTATTGTATTTGGTTTGAACCCCTTTATTTCTTTATATAAAAACCCGAGTTCAAATATATACATGTTCATCACTTCTTTCAAACTCACTTGGTTAATTCAACCCATAACCATTTCTTTAAACCCTTCTGGTTTAATCCCTCTTTTTAAATTAAATATAATTAATTTAAATAACTCTTTTTAATTTTTTTACGATTAACCAAATACCTAGTCACTAGGTTATTCCCTGTTCTTTATTTAAAATCCATATCGACATAAGAATTCATCTTATAAAACAAGTTTTTCATCATTTCAATATAACCTTAAATAAATAATAATTTAATATTTATTTCCTTTCTAAAATAACATTTCCTTGTAATAACCTTCAAATTCCATTTCCGTTATAAAACATATTTATAACTCAAATATTATCGATTCACTATCGATAAAATTCATACTTCATAAATCAACTGATTTATAAGCCAGGTGATGCCAATTCCCTAACCACACTTCCCATCAGAACAATTGTTGAAACAGGGTTCAACAAACAATAGTCAGTCATTTCTTTTTATTGATTTGACTGAAAACTTCCATAACAATCATCAATCAACCAATAGACAATTCAAACAATCCACACAATTTCAACCACGCCTATGAATGTGACCAAATCAGGGGAATTAATTTATTCGGGTCAGATCAAAACGATCGGTGTTTTCTAAAATTAAACGACCGTTTAAATTTCAGAATTTGAATCCACAATAAAATACATGTAACTAACAAACGATCAACCACTAGCAGATCAGAACACACAAAAGTAAAATACCCAGTTTATAAAATATAAACGGGAAGGCTGAGTGAGTTTAACTCACCTGGGTTTTGATTTGTCGATGAACAGTCTGATTTTATCAAATTAAACTGACGTTTTAATTTGAATAAAATTCCCGTCACTTCAGATCTGGACCAGGCCTGCTCCATCTCGATGTACTCGACTTCACGGTCCCAACGTAACTGACCGCGCCTGAATCTGAGATCGTATGAGAAAAATATCGTATTACGAATTTTATAACTAAATTAAATTAAAAACTTAGATTTCATTTGAATTAAAACATTTGGCTTACCCTCCAATAGCCGGCCCGCTAACCAACCCGACCCGTTATCAACATAAAACCCTCATATCCGATCATTTCCTTTATTCAGTGCGCCGCCTCCAAAATTTTTCTGAAACCCGAAAACTAAAAACCCTAATTCCTCTTTTTGATTTCCAGCCACAAATCGAAGATGTTATGGCGTCGTACCTTCCTTCGAGCTCCTCCAATGATCCGCCTTCAACCCTCTTCCAACGATCGGCCAGCACCTACAGCAACCCCTCAGTGCTCCATGGATCGAACTGCAAGCTAACCCGAAACCCCTTGTTCCGCCGGACCGAGCCCTAAGCCATCAAGCGGCCTCCATCCATCTAAGCTAAGTATTTTATTTTAAATCACAGTATTTTGTTTTGATTTTTTTTTTTTTCCTGTTTTGATTTATATGGTTTGATTTCGGTTTTTCTTCACTGTATGGGTTCGACGTGTTTGAGATTTGTGGAACACTATATTGTGGATGTGGCTATTTATAGTGGTAGAATTTCAGATTAGATCAATGTCTAAATCGGACTGAATTGTCTTGTAAAATCATAGGATTTAGATTTCCAGTTGTGCTATGTTCTTAGGTGCGGTTTCCTTTTCGTTTCAGCCATGTGCAATGTGACCCAACTGTTGTGATGGGAACTTGATTTCCGAGTGATGTTTAACAGAGTATCTTATAGAGTTTAGTATAGGGTTTTCTGTACTTCTGGTTTGTTCAAACGGGACATTAATCGAACTGTGTACGAGTGTAGATTAGGTAGGTCTGTTAGGCTATGAGTTGTTATTTCTATCCAGAGATTTTGAAACTGTACGTTAGATTTTTATGTTTCATTTTAAAAATACATGGCAGCAGTGAATTTGTACTCGACCCTATATATGTTACTTGGTTTTATATACCCATTTATTCTGATGATGTTTTTCTTCTGTTCGATTTCACTTGTACAGATTTATGTATAAAAATATATACACATCAGTTTTCCCTTCTTAGCTGTTGAGATTTGATGTAGGAACTAGCTGTTTAGCTATGTATTCAAATCAGAGATCCTTGGGACAGTGATATAGATTTCCTGAACTGTATTTGATTTCCATTTTAAATATAAGTAAACAGTGAAATTCATATCAGAAATTTACTGTTTACTCATGTGAGTTTATTGTTCAACAAAGATTTGATCAATATACATGTCAGTTCTTCATGTGTTGTTCTTTCCTGTAAAGATTTTGATGATCTCATTTTCTGATGATATGATCCTAGTTCAAGATTACATTTTGTTTTCTTTTCCTCTTTTTTTTTATCTTATCTTTTTTTTTTTTTTTTTTTTAGATATCTTGTATGGTAAACTTACAGTACCAGACATAATATAACCTAACACCTTTTAAGGTCGAATTCTTCAGACACATGTTCCTTTAACTGAAATTAAATTGATGCCGGATATTTAAATTACTTCATGAGTTGAAACTAATTTTAAAATAAAGTATAGTCTTAAGCAAACAACTTCAATTCTAGTCTCGACTTATTCTTGAATGTATGCAACTTTGTTGTATTATGCATGTTCACATCCATACTCAGTTTCTGCCTGCGCCTTACTCATGCTTGAGACATTGGAACCTATCCTGATGTTTCGTTGTCTGGTTATTTATGTTTCTATGTATTGATCATTTATATAATTTTTTTCCTTCTTCCCTTTTTTTTTTCTTTTTTTTTCCTTTTCTTTCTTTTTTTATGCAGTTTATTATTTATCATGAAATTACCCTTTTAATGGGTTTTCTCTTCTCCTTCTTCGCAGGTCAAAACTGACGGGAACGACTCGGATCCGCTGGGTTGGAAAACATAGAGAAGTTGATTCCAAATGTTGATTTCTTTCTGTATTGTATTCGAGACTTTGTAATGTATAAGATAAATTTGAACTTGTATTGCATCGAAACTCTTCATGTACCGTTTTATATTGCAAATGCAGAAATTTAACATGTATTGTACACTAATAATCTATGAATGGATTCTTTTACTTCTTCTTGCACATCTGTGTATTTATACATTGTTGAATCAAATGCAAGTACCATATGACCATTTTACAGTCAATATATTTTAAAGAAATAAATTCGCCTTCATATAGGCTACTTTATTAATAAAGGAATACTTGATATCAACCTCATCTAGTTTACTTTTAATTGATGGTTTTTAATTGTAAATATAAATCAAATTCGATTACTAGAAATAATATCATTGTATTTATTAAATAACATTTTTAACATCAATAGTATAGAATTCAAACTCTACATTAAAATTTCTGGTTTAAATAATATATATATATATATTCTAACTTTATCTTAAACAAATTTGATTAAATATCATTTAAAGTTTCCAATAAAACAGATTAAAATATTCGAATTTAAATGGACGAAAAACCGGGATGTTACACTTAGCCAGCATAGGTACCATATACTATACTGACGTATGGTATACAATCAAAATCGTACGGGCTTGTAGCGAAGATTGGGTTTCTAACAATGACCAGGCAAAGGAACTTCCTTCCAAACCGAATTTTGAACACCTCTAGAGGGATGTCCAAGAATCAACAGTGATGCTCCTTATGCCAACACAGAGTCGGGTTACCCCTTAACTGGGTAACTTAGAGTACGGCGGAGTATGCCATCTCCCGGTCGTTACCGACCTTTCTGAGCGCGCGCCAACAATAACCACAAAAGTAGATGCTTTTACCACATAGGTTAATACCTGGGCTCCATACCATAGTACATCTTTTATCTAGAAGGAGAAAACACCCCATAACCCTGCTGCATTTCTTCCTGTTTTGGCCATTTACCGGGGAGTGAGGTTTTCCGAGGTCACGATATACACAAAGCAACGCTTAAATAAGCCATGCTTTGATCATCCGTAGCTCATCACATATTATGCCACATTGTCCAATCACAACGCATCACTGATTTCCATCAATATATAACCTCTAAGCTCATACGTCTTAGATAAGGGTGTTAAGTAAGAGAATAAATTCTCCGCCACCAAGCAGATATATATAACAGAGATCAGTGCTACGCAGTAAATTACAATGCCAGACACACAATCCATATATGTTCGTTCTGGGTCTGAACGAAATACCAATCCGTAAATCTCCAAATATATTCAAACCTCATTCCACTTATAACCTCATATCGGGGGATCAGCCCAACTGAGACATCAACAATCAATCTAAACAATTCAAAGAATCTCGGTCTTCATTCGTCGCTTTCCAAGTCTTGAATTGTTTCATAACATCATATTATTACTTGGAATGGTTTTCGAACATATATTCGATCCCGATCTTTCCAAATAATAAGCGCAATTCAAAAAAAATACAATTACAGAACACACGGGCTTTAAACCAAATCTCTGTCCATCTTGAATTTTGTTAAATTAAACTTCATTAAATCCATTCTCAAATTATAACAAAATCCATATTTAACATTTCTCATTTAAAACACATCCTTTAAATCAAAGATAATTAGCCTCAAAGCCATAATTAATTTTCCATTTTATAGCTTGTTATCAAAAATCCAGTTTCCTTTGAAAACCCTTACCCCACATTTCAGCCCAAGTTTCCAATTAAATTGGTTTCTGAACATTAAATTCTGTAATCTTAACTAAAAGATTATTCTTCCTTCCCAATTCCTTATTTTTAATTTCCTAAAATCAAAGATTTGGTTAAATCCCAAAATTACGATATGAATTTCCATAACTCAATCTTATTGGGTTTCAAGAATGATATTATTAAAGATATGATTCACGACAAAACCCAAATCAATCGATATTGAACATAAGTTACACAGAAATTGTATCTACTTATATTCGATATAAATTCTCATAATCAACGAATACTATAAGTGGAATAACGCTATAATAATAATATCTTCCAAATTCCTCAAATGGTATACGTTTACACCAAAGAATTTCATATCAAATATCTGAAGATTATTTCTATCCAACTTATCCCAATTAAATTGGGAAACTCATATCTTAATTAAAAGATTTATCGAACTCTTTGACATTGGATCTGGACAGAAATATCACCAACTTATCCTCAATATTAATCTCTGTATCCAACTCACACTATAATTGGAATAATAGTGAACTACCTTTATATTTCCTCAAATAGTAAGAGTCATCATCTACCGGATTAATACAAACATTCGAAGTTTTATCTCCTACCATATCCAATTATTTAAAATTGAAAAACCCGTTTTAATATCAAAACATTTTCAATACCTTTAAATCTTTGAAAACATTCCACCAATTATCTACAAATGATTACTTACAGTTCTGGAAATAGCTCACGGTTTACCACTTCAAAATAGATTATTTTCAAAGGAAGAGTTGCCGTAGTGTTTCAAAAGCATTATAAAACAGCTATCTTAACTACTTTGATCAAAATATCGTTTATCTTAGCCAAAAATTAAACTTGATGATTCAAAACACTTTTACATAATTTATATTGATTTTACCATTTTTTCATATTTTTAAAACATTTAAAATAGCTGTTTATAGTTATATTCGACTACTACTCTTACAGCGACCTTTTTCAAAATGGTTTTAAATAAAACTTGAAAATTATAACTCGAAATTAAAATCTCCTTTCAGTCATTTGAAAGCTCATGTTGATGGAAATCAAATGTTTTTCGTTTCTTGAAATTCAATTTAAATTGCAAAAGTTGTAAGCGTTTAAAGTTTGTAACTAAAATACGCAACTTACCATTGTGCAACAAGCCTTATTTTGATCGAAATAAAAATTATTCTTCAATACTTCAAAATACCTTAGAAACCCATTATACACTCATGTAAATCATTTAAAACCATTTAAATTAATTTACATTGACTTTCCAAATTTATTTTGGGTTCAAAATTCAACTTTTATTTTTTTTACTTAATAAAACAAATTCTAATTCATTTCTAAATTCGAATAATTTCAAAATTAACCATCTCATTCATCGGATCAGTTAGGGATAGCCAGGGAGAGCAGGAAACTATATTTTCCAAATCCAAGCTTAGACACTATCCTCTCTGTCATCCTAGAATGTTCCGGTATTCATTTATTCATTTAAAGAACTTTATCAATATATATAAATTTATAAGTATGGTCTTTCCCAATTATTAACCTTCAATTTCAATAATGATATTGCTTCTAATTACGAAGGAGATTTGTCGATCACCAATGTGATACCATACTTGTTGTGTCATAGTGTTTGCAAAACAGCATCAACAACCATTATAAACATCTATAGCAACCATCATCAACATAATTAAATAAATCATAACTGTGCACAAGCATTATAACACTAATGCTTAATAGTGTGTGTGTTCTAAACTGCGCATCCATCATCCATCACAATAAACATCAATCATCATTAACCACTAATAATTCATCACTATGTTTAAATTAGTCTAACTGCTAATTAAATATATAAACCATGGTTAAAGAGTTCTCACCTAACAGCTTTCCAAATCTTCACGGTAGGCGAGCCTAGCTGAGCGAACCATCGAACAATATTTCGGCGCAATGTCTTCTTCACCAATATATATATATATATATAATATACTAATCTTTTTCTCTCTTTATATTATAAGAGAAGGAGGAGGAGGATGACAATGAACTTTGGCAAGGTGGTTGTGGAAAAGAGAAAGACTTTTGCCATGGAAACCATGGCCATAAGCTTTAGGAAGAAGATGAAAAGGAGAAAATGGAGTGGAATGGTAAAAAGGTGGAGAAAAGGCCTCCTTATATAGGAATGGAGGGTTAAGGAGATAATGACACATAAGGGGGCAAGCGTATGGCATGCATGAAAGTAGGCATGCAAAAATACAAGTGTCCTTACACTTGTCTTAAGGAGGAAAAGTGATCTTTTGGTAGGATTTCCTTTAAAATGCTATGAAAACTGTTGGCCCTCTTTTTGGCACTAATCTCATCAGGACAAAACCAAAGCCCAAACGCACAAGTCGCGCTCCAAGAGGCCCATCAGGGGCGCTACAACAAGCAATGGTATATCGGCCCATATCCAACTCAGTCAGAATGACCGCGCATTACCTGAAAAATCACTCACTAGGACGACCGAGTTTCTCGCTTCTAGAAAGAACTCGTCGACCGATTATCTCGGGCCAGCGTGGAAGATATCTACAGGGCCAGTCCACTTAATATCTTGACTTCCAAGGAGATAAAGACAGTCAACCATATGCGGGCAAAGCTCTGCTTTTGATATACCTCTCCACGGATGCCACGTCAGCTACAACTTTCGAGGACACTATTTATGAGCAGCGGAATCAGTCTTCCAGCCACAATTCGAGCCAATGGATGGATCCCACGTGTATGAATCTTCCCGAAATGGCCGGACCATTTTACAACAGTCCAAGCAGCATTTTTCACCTATAAATACCTCCAAGCTTAAAGAGAAAGAGGAGGGCTTTTGGCCAGACGGCTCTCTTCAGACTTTTCATCTCTACTCTCCTCCAGAATCTTAATCTCTCGAAAGGAAGAAAGGAAAATAGTCATTTTCTTTCTTTTCTCCAAACAGAAAAAGCATTGTATTTGTAATAAAAAAAGAGATAAATAGTATATAAAGTGGACGTAGGCATTGTCTTTGCCGAACCACTATAAAAATTCTGTGTGTGCTCCCCGTTCTTTTACTTTTTATTGCGTATTTTATCTTTTACTTTTTATTGCGTATTTTATCTTTATTCGTGTGTAGATCACGCGATTGAGGGTTGATCGTCACTAGTGACCAACTTTTGACGTCAACACTTTGGCGCGCCAGGAAGGGGAAGCGCACCGACACCGACATCGAGCTCCTGCTTATCCCAGGTCATGGCGAACAAACGAAAGAAAGATGCAACATCCTCTCGTCCCGCAAACACCGATGCAGCTGATGCTGACGCTGTAGAAGCAAGCCACGAAGTTTCCTCTCATGACAACATGTCCCGATTCCTTACCCGGGACGACATGGATAAAATCATGGTCGAACTCAGAGACCATATGACATCTCAGGGTAAAGTCCTCGAACGACAACAGCAGTTAATGGATCACCTTCTCGGTCGACTGGAAACGGGGTTGAACACTTCAACATCAATTCCTCCATCGACCGAAGCTGGGGTAATAACCGATCTTCGGTCCGCACGAAATCAGGCCACTGATCGGGCTACACCTTTATTTCATCCTGGTTTGGTTCCACCAACCGATCGATCCCAGCCGAGAATATCGCTTCCAGCAACCAGCGCGGCTGCAACAACAGAACCTTAGGAGATAGGCGACCAAGATCTAGGTCGTCTGGCAAATATGCCTCCACTCTTTGGAACATCTCGACCTACCGAATCAGTCGAGCTACCCCCGGGTCCCTCAGAATCAACGCCCTTCCCATTACAACCCGGGATCTTGCCGCATACCAGTCTAACCATTCTTCCTCTTCAACGAAGGGTTGGAGTAGCCTTCCCTTCGAACGAGGGAAGCCACCCTACCATGCCGGTCCTCACCGTAGTGGAAGAAAACGCTACCGTAGACCTTCCTAACCTCGCTTCAAACGGGGGCAACCCTAGCCCCTGAACATCACATGCTATGCTGGAGCAACCTAGACCTTTGGCTACAAACATGGCTCGATCCACAACTCATCAGGTTCCAGAGGGGCCATTCTACCCAGAACCACCCGCCAGATCTCACCTTCCTTCACACCTTCACTCAACTCTCGGAGGTCGAGCCCAGCCTACGACCACCCTTCTGAGCATGCTTTTGCCGGATCCTCGTGCAGAACCCCCTCAGGATGCAGAGTTAAGTTCATGGAAACGACTCCTTGGAGATGGGAGTCAGCTTGCAAGCATCATCCGACGTTTCACTCGGGGCAATTCTTCGCAGCAAGACACAGACAATGTCAATCGCAGCCCCTTCACTAGAGAAATCAGAAATTCTCGAAACCCTCCGGACTTCAGGTTCCCCGCCATCGAACCATACAACGGTCGCACTGACCCGACCATTCATCTTATGCGATACATGCGACAAATGGAAGTACTTGGTGCATCGACCAGCTTCATGGCTAAGTGTTGTCCACTCTTTCTCACAAATATAGCCGGTATGTGGTTTCGGCAGCTAACAACGGAGTCGATCAGTAGTTGGAATACTCTGGTCACCCGCTTCATCGAGAAGTTCCGAGTGCATATCTCTCGACCGAAAAGTGTCATGTTTCTATCTACCATCAAACATCGATCCGGAGAGACGCTAAGATCCTTCCTCGAAAGGTTCAACACAGCCGTAGCATCTGTCGATCGGCCCGAGCCATCGATGGTGTTGATGGCAGCCATCGCGGGAGTCCAGAAGAGATCAGAATTCTCGAACTCCTTAACTAGGGATCCTCCCAAAGATATAGATGATTTCTATTCCGAGGCCGAAAGATTCCTCCGACAAGAGGATGCCAGCCTTGAGATGGAGAGCCTTGAAGTTTTAGTAGCCAAACAACAAGGTCCACTCAACGGCAATGGCCAGAATAAAGGAAGAGGAACGGCCCTGGAAAAGGATAAACGCAATGTCCGACCTCGAAATGAAAAAAATATAATCGGTACACCGAGCTCAATTCCTCTTTGCTCGATATCTATCTCGATATGCGTGAGTCCTTCCCCACTCCAAAGCCACCTCAACGAGAACCGACCCAGATGGAACTTGACTCTAGCAAGCATTGTATATTCCACAACGTAGCTGGACATAATACAAATGATTGCCGACATCTGCGCGATCTCATCGAAGGGCGAGTCAGAAAAGGGGAACTTGCTGAGTACGTCAAAAATCACGCCCCGGCCATGTCGCCGCGACCTTCTGCCCAAGCTCCTCAGGTTGGTCCGCAAGCTCCTAGAAATGGAAAGGACCCTGAGACTAGCACTCGGGGCATTATCATTAATTAGATTTTTCATCTTTTCTCTCAATGTATTTCTTTCAATAATAGGGACGCCTTGATGTGCTGTCCCCTTAGATTTTCTTTGTAATAGTTGCTTAGCAGTTATGAACTTTACTTTTTGCAAAAGTAGATCGATTGTTGTAAACTTTCTAAGCTGAACCAGATTAGTGTTCGCCATTAAGCCGAGCATGATTAATGATCGCCCCCCTGTTCTATGTGGTTAGCGCGAAAGCCCACCACTACTTCAAACACCTTACTCTTTCAAGTGAGAGAGGTCGCTTTTTCTTAAACACGAGTGTGGATTACACTCTCTTTCTTTACACCACGAGCGTGCATAGCTCGTAAAACTAACTAACCCAACATGAGTTGAGCATGAGAAACACTTGCACTAAGCCGAGTATGGTTAATACTCGCACTATCTAAGCTGAGTATGGTTAATACTCGCAATATCTAAGCCGAGTATGCTTAATACTCGCATTAACTAAGCCGAGTATGGTTAATACTCGCACTAACTAAGCCGAGTATAGTTAATACTCGCACTAACTAAGCCGAGTATGGTTAATACTCGCACTAACTAAGCCGAGTATGGTTAATACTCGCACTAATTAAGCCGAGTATGGTTTATGCTCGCCACTAAGACGAGTATGGTTTATGCTCGCCACTAAGCCGAGTATGGTTTATGCTCGCCACTAAGCCGAGTATGGTTTATGCTCACCACCCTCTAAAGCCAAGTGGAATAAAATGCTCGACCCATGGTTTGTTTTGTATTTGCAGGAACCAACTTTTGTACCAGTGGCGATCATCATCTCGACCTTAATACGGTCTCCGATAGTTGTTGGTTTTCTGGCCTTAATACGACCTGGCATCGTCGTTGGATTTCTGGTCTTAATACGACATCGGACCGTCGGTTTTCTGGCCTTAATATGGTCCGGCGCGACCATAGCAGCTCGAGCGTTTGTGCTTCAGTTCAGATTTCAGAATACATCTCCCTTTGTCGATGAAGATACATTCTAAGGGGCAAAGTGTTGGCCCTCTTTTTGGCACTAATCTCATCAGGCCAAAACCAAAGCCCAAACGCACAATTCGCGCTCCAAGAGGCCCATCAGGGGCGCTACAACAAGAAATGGTATATCGGCCCAAATCCAACTCAGTCAGAATGACTGCGCATTACCTGAAAAATCGCTCACCAGGACGACCGAGTTTCTCGCTTCCAGAAAGAACTCGTCGACCGATTATCTCGGGCCAGCATGGAAGATTTCTACAGGGCCAGTCCACTTAATATCCCGACTTCCAAGGAGATAAAGACGGTCAACCATATGCGGGCAAAGCTCTGCTTTTGATATACCTCTCCACGGATGCCACGTCAGCTACAACTTTCGAGGATACTATTTATGAGCAGTGGAATCAGTCTTCCAGCCGCAATTCGAGCCAATGGATGGATCCCACGTGTCTGAACCTTCCCGAAATGGCCGGACCATTTTGCAACAGCCCAAGCAGCATTTTTCACCTATAAATACCTCCAAGCTTAAAGAGAAAGAGGAGGGCTTTTGGCCAGACGGCTCTCTTCAGACTTTTCATCTCTACTCTCCTCTAGAATCTTAATCTCTCAAAAGGAAGAAAGGAAAATAGTCATTTTCTTTCTTTTCTCCAAACAGAAAAAGCATTGTATTTGTAATAAAAAAAGAGATAAATAATATATAAAGTGGACGTAGGCATTGTCTTTGCCGAACCACTATAAAAATTCTGTGTGTGCTCCCCGTTCTTTTACTTTTTATTGCGTATTTTATCTTTATTCGTGTGTAGATCACGCGATTGGGGGTTGATCGTCACTAGTGACCAACTTTTGACGTCAACAAAAACTAAGGACAAAACTTAATTCTAATGCTACTAATTCATGTTTTGGTTTGACAAATCCGATCGAACGACAAATAGTATTAATAAATCCAAACTTATTAATAATCATTCTCATTTATAATTCAAATAAAACCTATCATCTAACTTATCATAATTGTTAAATATTCCTAACCATATATATTTATGTCAAATTCAAATTTAAATTCAAATTAAGTAATAGAAATTCCAATTTTAAATTGGTTAAAAATTCTCGATCGTTACATTCACCCCCCTTTAAAACTTTTCATCCTCGAAAAGGAAGACGAGTAAATTTAAACTCCTTTACCAGTTTTAAATTCCCATGTCTCTCTTAACGTATCGGAAATGGTCAAAACCAAGGCCCAAATCGTTCTCAAGATACTTTATCTGATTCTCATTAAAGGTAGAGGTTTATATAATTTTGTAATTACTAGGGTTGTCACTGGTCATGTTTATAATCAAATTCTCTGAGTTAGACCCAGAGCTACTACTACTACCACAAAGGAGAAACTAGGATACAAACTGTCTAGTACTTAGATGTCTATGACCCTAAAAATTTAAAGTTTAGAAATTGTCTTTCTAACTTACTACTAAAGTTATGGAATCCATGGTTTACTTAAAAATAAGTGTTCATACCTCAAATTAGTTAGATTTCAACAAAAAATTGAATCCAAATTCTCACATAATATCTTTTCCTCAAAACATTCAATTATCTTGTAAAAATATCATTTTGGAATTCCTTTTGTACTATATTCAAATAAAAGATAATTCGTAATATTTGTTTCAAAACCATGTTACTAATCCACCTGTCCATGGTTTTGTCAAAGTAGGCAAAAAGAAAAGTTTAGAAATAAAGTTGGCCAAAAATCCAAACAAGATAATTGGGGAGATAGTGATAATCAAAGATGACAACGAGTTAAACAAAACCCAGTGACAAGCAAAGAGGTAGAATTGTATTTCGAAAATACTCATTCTATTTCAATTTTTATTCCAATAGTTTTCAGTCTCATTTATATTTATTTAGTATTCATACTTTGAATTCCTTACCCAAAGTATTCTAACATCTAATTAAAATAATCAAGGGACTTAATTGACCTAACCTGGGTCACTCTTATTCTTACTACCAACTCAGAAATTATTAATAGACAAATGAATTTTTATTTACGTTCCGGCGCAACCTAACATTCCCTTAATTTCCCTTTTAAGGGTTTTACTCACTTAAGTTATTTATTCCTATATAAGATTATAAATGCCTACCAATTTATGAGTTAAAGAAAGTTTCTAATATTTCCATAAGTTATTTTCGAATCATAAATTCCATTCTAATTAAAAACACATATTGATTTTGTAGTAAAGGCGCTTTCTCAAATGTAATATTCCCAAATCTCATTCTAGTGTATTCCTAACCCTATCTCTAATGACATATCATAACTCTGATGAGTCCTTACTTTTTTTCAAACATGTTGTACCTCATAGCTTTGTATAAACCAAAACTCTGATACTAATCTATAACGGTCTGGTCTATTTCAACCATCGGACAACAGCTATACTCCACCGTGGCATTACAATGGTACCCCAGAACCTTGTTTTACAGCCAGCTTCTCGACTGTCACGGCTTCGTGCCTAACCAACCCCTCTTGGGTCGTGTAGAGGTAAGAGTCTCCCGCTCGCCACCAAACCAAGAGCGAGAACCTGCTATCACGCTACGTCATGCGAAACAAGGACTATTGTGAGAACTCAAAACAATAGTTATTTAGGATTCATTTTAAAGTTGGGTAATTCAACGGACCACGCCGCTAATGCGTAACAGGTTTACTCCATATGAATTCCCAAGCATAGAAATTCGCAATAACTTTTGAAAAATGAAACTACCATAAGGTCTCGAGGCACACACGTTGCAAATGCACACATGGGCAAGGTTTCCCCTTATGATAGTCAAAATGCTTGATACGTGAAAATCCTCTTTCAATACTATAATGTAGTGTGAAAAATCTTTTCGAAAGTAAATGCCTCAATCTTAGCCAGCATAGGTACCATATACTATATTGACGTATGGTATATAATCAAAATCGTACTGGCTCGTAGTGGAGATTGGGTTTCCAACCATTAGCAGGCAAAGGAACTTCCTTCCGAAGCAAATTTTGAACACCTCTAAAGGGATGTCTGAGGATCAACAGTGATGCTCCTCATGCCAACACAAGGCCGGGTTACCCCTTAACTGGGTAACTTAGAGTATGCCTGAGTGTGCCATCCCCCGGTCGTTACCGACCTTTTCGAGTGCACTTCAACAACAACCACAAAAGTAGATGCTTTTACCGCATAGGTTAATACCTGGGCTCCATACCATAGTACACCTTTTATCTAGAAGGAGACAACACCCCATAACCCTGCTGCATTTCTTCCTGTTTTGGCCATTTACCAGGGAGTAAGGTTTGCCGAGGTCACGATATACACAAATCTACGCTTAAATAAGCCATGCTTTGATTATCCATAGCTCATCACATAACTTAAGTATGCCACATTGTCCATTCACAATGCATCACTAATTTCCATCAATATATAACCTCTAAGCTCATACGTCTTAGAGAAGGGTGTTAAACAAGAGAATAAATTCTCCGCCACCAAGCAGATATATATATATATATATATATATATATATATATATATATATATATATAACAGAGACCAATGCTACGCAGTCAATTACAATGTCAGACACACAATCCATATATGTTCGTTCTGGGTCTGAACGAAACACCAATCCAAAAATCTCTAAATATATTCAAACCTCATGCCACTTAAAACCTCATATCGGGTGATCAGCCCAACTGAGACATCAGCAATCAATCTAAACAATTCAAGAAATCCCGTTCTTCATTCGTCGCTTTCCAAGTCTTGAATTGTTTCATAACGTCGTATTATTACCTGGAATGTTTTTTGAACATATATTCGATCCCGGTCTTTCCAAATAATAAGTGCAATTTAAAAAAAATACGATTACGGAACACACAGGCTTTTAACCAAATCTCCTTCCATCTTGAATTTTGTTAAATTAGACTTCTTTAAACCCATTCTCAAATTATAACAAAATCCGTATTTAAACATTCTCTTTTAAAACACATCCCTTAAATCAAAGATAATTTAGCCTCAAAGTCTTAACTAATTTTCCATTAGATAACTTGTTATCAAAAACCCAGTTTCCTTTGAAAACCCTTACCCCACATTTCAACCCTAGTGTCTAATTAAATTGGTTTCCGAACATTCAATTTAGTAATCTTAACTAAAAGATTATTCTTCCTTCCCAATTCCTTATTTTTAATTTCCTCAAATCAAAGATTTGGTTAAATCCCCAAATTACGAGATGAATTTCCGTAACTCAATCTCATTGGGTTTCAAAAATGATATTATTGAAGATATGATTCACGACAAAACCTAAATCAATCGATATTGAACATAAGTTACACAGAAATTGTATCTACTTATATTCGATATCAATTCTCATAATAAACGAATACTATAAGTGGAATAACGACATAATAATAATATCTTCCAAATTCCTCAAATAGTACACGTTTACAAAAAAAAAAAAATTCATATCAGATATCTGAAGATGATTTCTATCCAACTTATCCTAATTAAATTGGGAAACTTGAACCTTAATTAAAAGATTTATCGAACTCTTTGACACTAGATCTGGATAGAAATATCATCAACTTATCCTCAATATTAATCTCTGTATCCAACTCCCACTATAAGCGGAATAATAGTGAATTATCTTTATAATTCCTCAAATAGTAAGAGTCATCATCTACCGGATTAATATCAAACATGCGAAGATTTATCTCCAACCATATCCAATGATTTAAAATTGAAAAACCCGTTTTAATATCAAAACCTTTTCAATACCTTTAAATCTTTGAAAACATTCCACCAATCATCTACAAATGATTACTTATATTCTCTGAAAACAGCTCACGGTTTACCACTTCAAAATAGATTATTTTCACAGAAAGAGTTGCCATAGTGTTTCAAAAGCATTACAAAACCATTACAAAACAGCTATCTTAACTAGTTTGATCAAAATATTATTTATCTTAGCCAAAACTTAAACTTTATGATTCAAAACATTTTTACATAATTTATAATGATTTTACCATTTTTTCCATATTTTTAAAACATTTAAAATAGATGTTTATATTTATGTTCGACTACTGCTCTTACAGTGACCTTTTTCAAAACGGTTTTAAATATAACTTGAAAATTATGACTCGAAATTAAAATCTGCTTTCACTCATTCGAAAGCTCATGTTGATGGAAATCAAATGTTTTTCGTTTCTTGGAAATCCAATTTAAATTTCAAAAGTTATAAGCATTTAAAATTTGTAACTAAAATACGTAAATTACCATTGTGCTACAAGCCCCATTTTGATCGAAATAAAAATTATTCTTCAGTACTCCAAAATAGCTTAGAAAACCATTATATACTCATGTAAATCAATTAAAACCATTTAAAGTAAATTACATTGACTTTCCAAATTTATTTTGGGTTCAAAATTCAACTTTTATTTTTTTTATTTAATAAATCAAAATTTAATTCATTTCTAAATTCAAATAATTTCAAATTAACCATCTCATTCGTCGGATCAGTTAGGGATAGCCAGGGAGAGCAGGATACTATATTTTCTAAACATAAGCCTAGACACTATCCTCTCTGTCACCCTAAAAAGTTCCGGTATTCATTTATTCATTTAAAGAACTTTATCAATACATATAAATTTATACATATGGTTTTTCCCAATTATTAACCTTCAATTTCAATAATGATATTGTTTCTAATTACGAAGGAGATTTGTCGATCACCAATGTGATACCATACTTGTTGTGTCATAGTGTATGCAAAACAACATCAACAACCATTTTAAACATCTATAGTAACCATCATCAACATAATTAAATAAATCACTACTGCCCACAAGTGTTATAAAACTAATGCTTAATAGTGTGTGTGTTCTAAACTGCGCATCCATCATCCATCACAACAAACATCAATCATCATTAACCACTAATAATTCATTACTATATTTAAATTAGTCTAACTGCTAATTAAATATATAAACCATGGTTAAAGAGTTCTCACCTAACATCTTTCCAAATCTTCATGGTAGGCGAGCCTAGCTGAGTGAACCGTCGAATAGTATTTCAGCGCAGCGTCTTCTTCACCAATATATATATATATAGTTTAATATACACTAATCTCTCTTTCTCTCTCTTTCTCTTTATATTATAAGAGGAGGAGGATGACAACGAACTTTGGCAAGGTGGTGGTGGAAAAGAGGAAGAGTTATGCCATCGAAACGATGGCCATAAGCTTTAAGAAGAAGATGAAAAGGAGAAAATGGAGTGGAATGGTAGAAAAGTGGAGAAAAGGCCTCCTTATATAGGAATGGAGGGTTAAGGAGATAATGACACATAAGGGGGCAATTGTAAGGCATGCATGAAAGTAGGCATGCGAAAATACAAGTGTCCTTACACTTGTCTTAAGGAGGGAAAGTGATCTTTTGGTAACATTTCCTTTAAAATGCTATGAAACTATACGTTTTGAAAATACAATGGTCTTGGTTCTAGGCGGGTCGGGTTTTGTCGGGTCTAAACTATACCTTTTGAAAATCTGGACCCGACCCGATCTTTGGTTCGGGTCGGGTCGGGTCCAGTTGAATAATAACTCTAAAAATACATATATTTCAATAATTTTTGGTCGGGTCTTTCGGGTCGGGTCTGTGCGGGTCGGGTTTGATAGGGTCTTGTTGGTATTTTTCATCATCTAGACCCGACCCGAGACCCATCGGGTTCGGTTCGGGTTCGGGTCTTTTCGGTTCGGATTTTCGGTTCTAATTGCCAGCCCTAAATATAAATTCCAATTTTGAATTGGTTAAAAATTCTGGACCGTTACAATATATATATATATATATATATATATATATATATATATATATAAGAAGCGATCGGGGGCAGCCCTGTTTTGCAGTCACCTCCTATTCGTTCGTGAGCTATGACAATCCAAATCCAATGAGAATTCGTAGAAGTTCAATCTACACATATATAATGATATATCCAAAATTTAAGCTCGTTTCGACGTTCGTAACATTTTCAAAATCATAGCTCAATTATTCACCGTTCGGACATTTATTCAATGTTAAATTTAAACATAAAATATATTATTATATGAATGTCGGAATGGGCTCAAATTTTGGATAGATGCTAATATATATGTGGATTGAACATCTACAAATTCCCGTTGGGTTTGGATCGCCCTAGCTTATGGTAGAGTAGGGGGTGCAACAGGGGTGCCCCCGATCGCTCCTTTATTTATATATATATATATATATATATATGGGCCGGCTATTTAGACACAAAACCAGACACAAAGCCTCCACCGTTGGATTTGTTTGCCTTTATGTGGAGAGTGGAATTCATGGGAGGATCTAATGGTTGATATTCATTGTGTGCAATTTTGTGTCCTTATTTTGTGTCTAAATAGAGTTTCCCATATATATATATATATGTATGTATGTATGTATGTATGGCGAGCATTTAATCATTCAGTGGCCTCGTAACAGTGCAACACCCCAAAATGCCCCGCGATTTCCACCACATATCACGTTTCTCTCTTCCACTCTCACCTCTCACTAACTTAAACTAATATAAATGTTTGGTTTCTGTAGGGGACCTTTTGGGGTACTCACTATTTGGGCATATCATTGAACACTCACATATATATATATATATCCATTTAGATACACAATTGGTGACATAATGCGTCTCAACCATTGAATTTCTCCATGGTTTCCACCTCTCCACATAAAGATAAAACGATCCGACAGCTAGTGTTTACTTTTGTGTTCAAATAGTCATGTGTGAATATAAGTCTATTTAGATACAACATAGACACAATTGGTGATACAATGAATCTCCACCATCGGACTCCTCCATGATTTCCGCCTCTCTACACAAAGACAAAATGATCCAATGCATAATACTCTATGTTTCTCAATCTGTGTTTAAATATGTGTTATGGGACGAGCTATGGGACACAAAATTAAACACATAATTAGAGACACAAAATCTAGATCGTAGGATTTATTTATTTTTATGTGGAAAGTGGAATTCAAGGGTAGAACTAGTATAAGAGATTGCTTGTATCTAAATTTGTGTTACCATTTTGTGTCTAATAGACTATATATATAAACTATGGATTTTTTGTAATAAAATTCTCAAATACTGTAACAAAATTTTGAATGGAAGTCATATTTTATAGATGGTAAATTGATAATTTTGAAGAAATGAAAAAAATTAAAGAAATAATGGACAAAGATCTTTTATCTATTATCCCAATTTAGATAAAGCACTCTGAATAAAATATGAAATTGTGGGATGGAGAGACTTTTGGTGAAATTGCAAGTTTAATAGGTCTGCAACTAAAATTAGATAAGCATACTACAAATGAGATTTGTTTTAACATTGGTAGAATCTTGATGGAAATTAAAGGTGAAATAGATTTACCTGATGAAGCAGTTATTTCAATGTATGATGAAGAAATTACCAGCCAAAAGATTGAGTTTGAGTAGACACCACCAAGGTGCGAAACATGTTAAATGTTTTGATCATAGTACTGAAAATTCCTCTATCAAAAAACAAAAATGCTTGAACATCTGATTTTCTTTTTGTCAAAATCAGAGGGAAGAGAGATGAAATCTGGATGTCCTAACCACTAGGTCATTCAAAATTATCAAATTGACCTCTTGATAACCTCATTATATACTGTTTCGCACATTTCATCCAGTTTTCTAGCCGGGAAATCTAGCATCTTCCATCAAAAAATTTGGATTGAAAAGAAAATTTAAGAAGTTTTTTTCTGAATAGGTAAGAAAAGGGTCCAAGCCCACAACATAATAGAAAGTAGGTACACATCACCTGACCCGAACAAACTTGCAAAACAAACATAAAATCAAACCTTAGCCGAATATCACAAGCTAGGGCAAATTACAGAAAAATAAATATGGCAGACTCTAAAACCCCAGAAAACAGGATGTCTTCATATTCATGTCTTCAAAGAAGTCGGGTAGCTCCCAAATATCATCTTCGTTACTATTGAACTCGTAGTTCCCTTCTATATCTTGAGCAGTTCAATTTTATTGTCTGTTAATATGAAACCAAAAGCTTCTTATGAGGTTCTTTTCTTCTTTTAAAGATAAATATTTCTTCTAGAAATGATTTCAGTTGATAGATCTACTGTGTACTCATCATTTACTTTAATTCTATGCTTTCAAAGTTCTTTTTTTTTGCAATTTTGCTTAGATTCGAAGAGATTATTGCCAAAGTTATTGAGAAACTTCTGGTGATTGTTATCTTCTATTAGATTTGATGAGCTGGCACCACAAAGAGAGTATGTGTGCTTGCTGTTCTCTAAATCTAAAATGATGGGAGAAATATTGATACCACCTTTATACTAGACAGATAAGTTGTAAACTTTATTATTCAAGATGCTTTTGTAGTGTTGGTTCTCAAATTTTTAATTCTGAAATTCTAGAATTTTAAAGCATTGATCTTGCAGGGCAGCCTTGTCCTCAGAAACGCTGATGTTATTAGAATTTTGATGATATAATATTTCCAAAATTAAATAGATTTTGGAGATATTCTCGGTATATTGGTTACCCTTTTTATGCTTGAAAGAAATGGAAAGAAATATTAAAGAGATAGGAATTTTGGAGGTATTCGCCATGTATTTGTTGCCATATTTTGTGAAAGAAGCGGAAAGAATTCATATTGGGAATTAATTGACGGAGAAAAGGGAATGCTATGAATCAATTAAATGGCAAGTAAATTAATGCGAATGATTCTTCCATGAATTGATTTATTAACATATATCAATTACTTCATCCCAAGTAATTCTTCTCTGTAAAAAGAGAGCCATAGAGAATGTTAATCTTATATCACCATATCTTATGTTATTTCTTCATTTCTTTGCTATACTGTAAAACTATGTAATCTCTTCAATATTAATAAAATCTCTTCCCTATTAAAGTGGACGTACATTATGTCATAGTAGTGGAACCACTATAAATATGTGTGTTCTCTCTTATTTTTCAATTTTTCTATGATATGTGATTGATAATCATTTGAACCTATTTGTTCTATTACATCACTACAAGATCCTATTTAGGTTTTTTTCGTTGAAAGTGATTGATCACTCCTTATAGATGGTAGCGTGGTAGTCCATATTTCCTGTTACAGGTAGATAAAAGATTAATTAATTGTTATCTTTAGAACAATTAACACTGTAATTAGCGTTATCCTTATGTTTACTCCTCTTTATAATATTTACAGAATAATTGTAATGGTCACCACCATATAGATTTCTGAGGAAGAATTTTCTGGATTAGCACCATATTTTAACTAGTTCTGATGGTTGCTGATGACTATGTTCCTGCAATTAATATATCAGTGTTGAGTTTACCACACTATAAGAAAGCTTTAACACTGTTATCTAGAATATCTATCTTGTAGAATTATCTTTATTGTGCTGCTTGAATGATTTCCTAATAAGAATTTTACAGTCAGAGTAAATTATTTTTGGTAGCTGAAAATAGTTTTTTTCTTTGTTGCAATGAAGTAGATGATTAATTTCCTTCCAAATATGGTAAATGGCAATAGTAAGAGCAATGGAAGAAGTTTTAAATTCAAAATATTGGATTTTGAATTTAGTTTGAAAGTAGTCAATAACATCTGTGATGTTATTGATACTACTTGGTTGCTTAATATTCGAATTGTATTTGACAATTTCCTAAATGTGCCTAGTATTTGGGCAACCAAAAAAAAATGATTAATGTTTTCTAAGTTATTTTTAAACAACAAGCAAGCACTGTCCTCTTTTTAATTCCATTTTAAATTTTATCTCTAGTAAGTAACTTGTTTAGAAAAGCAAAATTGGAGTAGTGAGACATTTTTGGGCAACTAAATTTATTCCAAATGATTTTATGCCAACTATTTTCAACTACATATCCTTTTAAAAACTCCTCGGTTTGTTGAAGGAAATTAATCTATGGAAGAGAGCATCCAGACCCATTTTTCTCTGAAATGATTTTGATCAATTATTTGATGCTCAATATTAGCCTTAAATATAACAGCATCTTGCTGATTAGAAGTGTTCCAGCTATAATTTTCAATAATACTACTGGCAGTTCATTAACAACCCCCAAAATATACATATTATTTTAACCAAGAAGATTTATTAAGGACTTGCCACTTATCCCTGGGTCAAACCAAAGACTTGCTTGACCGCCATCTTTAAATCTTCTTTCTAAGAAATTAGTATCTTTTTTTGGCAAGGTAGATTAATACATTTTTCTCTACAACTAAGAATGTTTTTCCCAATATATGAATGGTAAATTTCAGACTTAGTGGACCAAAAATTCTTGTTTTTATGGTACTTGTCTTTGGTCTATCTAACCCATAGAGAATCACCACTTATGAATTTCCAAAAAAGTACCATTTTGCAATCTTCATTTAAGTCCCTAATATTTCTTAAACCAATACCACCGTACTTTTTTTGTTTACATATATTATTCCAATAAACTTTATGATATTTTCCTTTCTATATAAAGTTAGCACACATTTTCTCAATTTTTTGAATAGCTTTTATAGGGATCCTGTGAGTTTGCAGCCAACAAATGATGATAGCAGTCATGGCAGTGCGTGTCAGCTCTACCCTACCAGCTAATGACAAAAGATTAATAGACCAACCCTCCAATTTACTTTGAATTGTGTCATAAAGACGAAAATAATCTCTTTCATAAATCTAGTTGGAGCTGAGAGGCAGGCCTAAATATTTAAGAGGTAGATTGTCTTCTTTAAATTTAAGAATGTTGAGAATTTCCTCTTTATTCTTACAACCTTTATTTAAATAAACTCTTCTTTAGTTTTCACTGACTTTAAGATGAGCAAAAACTTCTATTTTTTGAATATTTTAACAATAGTAGTTGCATTTAAACTATCAGCTTTCACAAAGATCAAAAGGTCATCTACATATAACAAAATGAGTAACAATAAGCTTAACACTGTTAAATGGTTTGATGTTCCCTTTACATAACTCAATTTCCATTAAGTTGATAACAAATATGGATAAAGTGGGTCCCCCTATCTAATTCCCCTATTACTATGAATGAAACCCTTAGGGTACCCATTAATTAGGATAAAGAAAGTGACATTTTCTATGTATTCTACAACCAGGTCATCGAATTTTCTACTAAAACAAAATTGTTGTTTAACGTGTAAAACGAAATTTTTGTTCATTTTATCAAAAGCTTTATGCAAATCAACTTTGATGCACATATGATTTTTATTAATCTTATCATCGCATGGACAAGGAGTGAATTTTCAAAAATGAGCCCATGAGGAACGAATGCAGTTTGGTTTTCAGAAATTAATATTTTCAAAAAAAAAATGATTCTATTGCAAAGAATATTAGAAATAATTTTGTAAATTAATTTGCAGCATGCAATAGGTCTGTAGTCTTCTAAACCACTTGGAATTTTAACTATATGGACTAAGGTTTACAAAGTGTGGTTAAATTTTTTAAGGAGTTTCCCAAAATTGATTTTTTCTGAAACCACATTCAAAATTTGATTTTGCAATTCATTCCAATGAATGTTTTAAAATTTGGCCATGTGTTATCTAGAACTGGGCTTTTATCATTATTGACTCTGAAAATTATGTTTTAAATTTCCTTAATTTTGACAGGAACTAGTAGAATTTCATGACAATTATCATTAACAAGGAATTTAAAATCAATACAAGAAAAATTATTACCGTAATCATTAAAGTTATAGAGGGTTTCAAAATAAACAAGAGCGTCATTTTCTATGAAAGAAGCCTTGCTTATAATAAACCACTAGTGTCTATAACCTTACCAATATCATTACAGTGCTTTCTTATATTCATCTTAGCATTAAAAAAATTAGAGGCCTCATCAGCATAAGATAACCAATCAATTTTAGCTTTTTGCTTCAAATTGATGGATTGAATATAAATAGAGCTGGCAAGCTCAGCTAAGCATTATAAAACTTCTTAACGATATTAGAGTCTGAATTGTCATCATATATTGAGTTCTGCAACTTTTCAAAATTATCCCTTAAGCTTTGAATGTTCTTAAGTTTCCTATTACTATTCCAATACTTAAGATTATTTTTAACAACAGTAAGAGTTTTACAAAATTTGAATTGAGTAGTACTATAAAAATTATTGGAAAGACTATTATTAACAACTTCCTTATAAGAGTTATCATAAGACTAGCAATTTGTATATCTGAATAGATAGTTAGATTTAGACTAACAATTAGAGAATAGAGAAACCCTTAAAGGGGTAGTGGTTTGAGAAAGAGTATTACATTTATAGTCTTTGAAAGTGCTTATAATTGCTTCATTGAAAACATCTATATAGTTTACAATGTATATTCGGAAATTCACCAAATTTCCAAGTATATTTATTTCCATATAAAATAGGATCAAATAAACCAATTTTAATCATGAAATCATTATGCATTTCAAATTTAGTAAAAGGTTAAGGGATACTGTCTCTCTTTTCAATAGGGCGAGGAATGGTGTTGAAGTCTCCCATTATTACCCATGGAGAAGAAATAAGTTCACTAAAAGAAATAAGGCTTTTCCAAAGGAAAAGTCTGACTTTTTCACTGTTAGAAGCTGCATAAACAAAGGTGATAAGAATAATAATGCCTCCCTTATTTTTAAAGGCACAATGAATAAACTGAAAATCAAGTTGACAGAAGGTTAAGTCATAAATATTTTGGTCCCCTATTCCAGATTCTACCATTACCTCCTTGACATTTATTATGAATATATCTCCAGTTATAAAGATTTTCAGGTGATAATCTTTAATTTTGGAATCATCCAATTTATGCTCTAACAATCCCAGAATTTCAGGTTTATTAGAGTTGATTAAGTTGGATAGATCCAACTTCCTTTTAGGGGAGTTGAGTCCCCTAACATTCCAAGCAACAATCGTCATTATATAATATATAAAGGATATATCAAAGGACACATAGTAATTTAGTTATGCATTGTAAGTACAACCATCCTTTCTAACACCCATCTTACTTCCTTTCTTCTTGTATTTTTTGTTATCTTTAATACCAAGTTAGTCATTCCATTTTTCTTTTTTTGTAATGTATTTATTTCTGATTTCAAAATCATCTTCATCTTCATAATATTAAGAGGTATTGAGATCATTGAACTGCATTATCTTGCTTTTTTATTTTTAGTCTTTCTTGTAGAGTTAATTACAGAAGAGAATGAATTAACAATTGTTTGAATGGCTACTTCAAAGATTGTTTTATGTTTCTAAGGGACTAAACTATCAAATAATAAGGCTGGGTTTGTTTCTTATAGGCTGGAAAAAATATCAAGCACGCAAATATTATCATTTTTTTATTTATATTCATATCATTAGTGCTCGTAAATAAACCTGAGCTTTCCTTGAGGTTGGAAGGATTAATGACATGTTATATGTTTACCTTTATGTTTTTGTTTTTTGCACTATTTGAAGTATTTGAATTAGTATTGCCATTTGTTTGTATAAAATTCTCATTATTCGAATCGGTACTGGATGGAAATTGCATTTCCATAGTTATATATGCAATTTCTTGATCATTGATGCCCTAATTTGGCTCAATAATTTCTTGAATTGCTTCTAAAACTATTTCACAATCTTGAATTGTTTCTGAAACTTTTCGATGATGTTCTCAATTGAACAATCAGCATATCCCTTGATTTGGAAAGAGTTGTTCTTCTGCTCTGCAGTTTAAGATGTGTCTTTAGCATTGTTGAGATTTCCTGTGCACTGCCCGTTCATGGGATCTAAAGCTAACTTTTCTTTACGTAATTTCTTTATTGCGCAAGATTATGAACTGTGGCCAAAGTATTTACAATAGATGCAACATGGTGGGATCCACTAATATTGATTTTGTTGAACAATTATCTCACCATCATGCATTAAAATGTAAGCTACATCTGGTACCTTAATTTCCACTACTATTCTAGTGAAATTTAGCCTAGTTTCATAAGAAATTTGCTCAACTAGTTTCAATGGCATTCCCACGATACTGGCAATGGTGCTAAAATTGTCCTTGTCCAGTAATCTGAGGCTAACTTCGAGTAGTCGAATCCAAACGGGAATGAAGCTTAGAACATCACGATCAAGAACAACGTTCTTGGTCCATTTTCTAAGGATTAGTAATCTACCATTAATAAAGTAAGGCCACCCTTAATAGTTTTCTCACAGTCTATTCCATTTGAAAATCTAATTATGAAGAATCCATTGTTGCATGTGAAGATTTCAATTTTACCTATAGGATTCCATGTGCAGGTAATGTAAACCCTGAAACGATGATAGGGAGGCATGTTTCCATATACTTAAGCAACTATCAACTAGATCCAATTGAATTCTATTCTTTTACTAACCTCCTCTTTCACAACTACCATTTTCCTAATGTTGATTGAGATTGGAGCCACAAAAATAAGGTTTAATCAAAGTTTTGGCCTCCTTTTTTGCTAATCGGCCCAGGAGCTAGCATATATGATGTTCTCTATCGATGCAGTAGTGTTTTACTAATATGAATAATCAATTAGCTCTTAATTCCATAGATGTTGCCTATAAGTCATCAGATTTTCTAATAACTTCTTTTGTGGAGGTAGAAGGTTGGATGACTGTGTTGAATAACGAGATTTTGATCGATGTCTACAAATAAAGCTACTATGGGAATCAAATCATAATGATAAGGTTATATATACACACACACACACACACACATTGACTCGTGTTAGAATTATGTTAAAATCTATCCACAAGTATACACGAATGTGCTAATCAAGTTTTATATACATACATACGTACATACATATATATATATATATATATATATATATATATAGTTTAAAACCTTCAAAAAGCCAGACTGTGCAGGAAATTGCCTACCAGTCGACTGGTAAGAAATCCACCAGTCGACTGGTCAAGCAATCTCTGCACATAATGGCTAGTTTTAAAAGTTTTATATAATTAAATTATTTTTACCACTCAACTAATGATTTTTAACCAGTCGACTGATTCGACCCAGAACTTATTTTCTGAAGAGTTGCTTCCATTCATGAAGAGATTCCTCTTCATTAATCAAAGGAAATGGACATATCTTTTTATGGATACTCTTCGTGAAAGATTGCTACTCTTATACTACTATATAAACAAGTTTAATCATGTGTTACAAAAACATAATCTCTCCGAATTTTACTGATTTTCTGATCATCATTCTACTCTCTCCATTTACATTCTTTGCAATTAAAAAGCTCTCCATTTCAAATACTTGTTGAATCCGTGAATCAATTCAATATCATTTGATTTGACAAACTATATTCTTCCTTAAATCTTCGCATTCAAAGTATATACTTGAGGATCGGATTATATGAAGGTTGTACTTAAAATATTGACTGTCCGTGTTGTTTCAAACACAAATCAGAAGTCAAACTCTTTGTAAGTGTTGAAGACCTGTGTAGTTGCTCAAGCGAGAGGCATCCTTGTTGGGGCTCGGGTGTACTGACTTATTCCTTCGGGTTAAGAGAGGGCGTAGTTAGTGAATTCCGAAGATGAGCTTCGGGGTTGTACGTAGGGCGGGAAGTCCAAACCAATATAAAAACTCCTGGTGTCTCTTTTACTTTACTTACCGCTTTTTACTTTATATTTTTATATATATACGTATATCGGTAACTTAGACTTTATTTGCATGAACTATTGCACATTATTTAGCTAGTATATCACATATATTTCCATATTATCCATATAGATTCTTTAAGTCGTACATACCGACTTTTTATTTAGTATCAGAGCCTGGTGTTCTAGAGATCGTAACAACATCCTAGAACAGGTGGCAATAAATATATATAGTCAAGGAATTAGAAAGTGGAAGATCAACAAAGCAGAATCAAGAGAGCAAGGAAGCAAATGTCTCATGGCTAAAGGCAGATCGCAATCGGTATGTGTAGATTTATTATATAAAGATCTTTTGTTCGACCATGAAAAATTGTTAAAAGATTTTAAAAGTTTATGTAAACTTAATGCAGTTATTTTAGCCAAGTATAAAGATCGTTAGCAAGAAAATTCCAAACTAAAAGAGGAAAACAATTTTTTAGTTAAACCAGCCAAATGTTTTGAAAATTTCTTAGAGGAGCTTGTTTTTCAAAAATATTTCCTTTAAAAAGAAAATGAGCAACTAGAAGATAAAAGCAATGTCCATTTAAAGGAAATCGATGGTTTACAAAGTAAAAATACATGATTAGAAGATTCATTAAATAATTCTAGTTCTTTAATTTTGTCTCTTGAAAAAGAGAATGGGGATTTAACAAAAAAGAATTTAGAATTATCTAAAGAATGTGAGATTTTAAAAGTTAATTTTTTTGCAAAAAGCAATTTCTGAATCAAAAGAAAATGTTGAAAAATTACATTCATCTTTAGATAATTTGGAATCTCAAATTAGTCATCTCGAAAATGAGAATAGTACTTTAAAAAGGAAGAATTCTGAATTAAATAAGGATATTGATAACAAAGTTTCTTTTGAAAATATCAATCACGATCGTGGAATCAAATTTGAAAGATGTACAAATAAATTCACGAAATTTAATAAAGGTCAAAATGATTTAAATATGATCTTATCTAGGTCTCGACCTCTACATGAGAAAAGTGGTTTAGGATATGATAAAACCTATGCACATCCAAGATCCAATCATTATAGAAATTCGAATAATTCTATGACTACAGATCTTCATAATAAATCTAGAAGTACGAAAAGAAATATAAGTAGAAATTATTTAAGTATCTGGGTTCCTGTAAATTGGAAAAAATGAGAAAAATATATCGATAATTATTTTGATTTAGTAGTTAATAATGAAAATTTTATCTTTAAAGGTTTTATTAAACCCTCTTGGGTATGGTTACCTTTCGTCTAACCCCTGGACCCAAACGAAACAAGTGGGTACCAAAGTATATACATCATATTTTTTGCAGGTACACCACAACAAAGAGAAGACTATTTCGGTATCTCTATCGGACGTATAATAAATAGTGTCGTATGCTCTTTGAAAACTATCTGTGCTTGTTTTCTCTTATTTGTGCTCGATTACTGCTTTATCATATTACATATTCTTTTTAATTGATGACAAAGGGGGAGAAATATCTCTCACGATCTCATGATATTTATGTTATATACCATATTTTCCATGCTACTAAAATTATGATAACATTTGTGAATGTAGGAATCAAATGGTAAGGATATAAAATTATGAACTAACAAATTTGTGCAGAAATTTAGGGGGAGCTATACATTCAGGGGAGAAATACCAAAGTGTTGTCATCAATCAAAAAGGGGGAGAATGTTGAATAACAAGATTTTGATCGATGTCAACGAATAAAGCTACTATGGGAATCAAATCATAAAGATAAGGTTTTATATATATACACACACACACACATTGACTTGTGTTAGAATCATGTTAAAATCTATCCTCAAGTATACACGAGTGTGCTAATCAAGATTTATATATATATATATATATATATATAATTTAAAACCTTCAAAAAGCCAGACTGTGCAGGAAATTGTCTACCAGTCGACTGGTAGGAAATCCATTTGTCAACTGGTTAAACAATCTCTACACATAACGGCTAGTTTTAAAAGTTTTATATAATTAAATTATTTTTACCAATCAACTGATGATTTTTAACCAGTCGACTGATTCGACCCAGAACTTATTTTCTGAAGAGTTGCTTCCATTCATGAAGAGATTCCTCTTCATTAATCAAAGGAAATGGACATATCTTTTTATGGAAACTCTTCGTGAAAGATTGCTACTCTTATACTACTATATAAAAAAGTTTAATCATGTGTTACAAAAACCTAATCTCTCCGAATTTTACTGATTTTCTGATCATCATTCTACTCTTTCCATTTACATTCTTTGTAATTAAAAAGCTCTCCATTTCAAATACTTGTTGAATCCATGAATCAATTAAATATCATTTGATTCAACAAGCTATATTCTTCCTTAAATTTTCTCATTCAAAGTATATACTCGAGGATCAGATTATAGGAAGGTTGTACTTAAAATATTGGCTATCCGTGTTGTTTCAAGAACATAAATTAGAAGTCAAACTCTTTGTAAGTGTTGAAGACCTGTGTAGTTGCTCAGGCGAGAGGCATCCTTTTTGGGGCTCGGGTGTACTGACCTATTTCTCCTGGTTAAGAGAGGGCGTTGTAAGTGAATTTCGAAGAGGAGCTTCGGGACTAGACGTAGGGCGGGAAGTCTGAACCAGTATAAAAACTCCTGATGTCTCTTTTACATTACTTACCGCTTTTTACTTGATATATATATATACATATATATCTCGGTAACTTAGACTTTATTTGCATAAACTATCGCACATTATTTAGCTAGTATATCACATATATTTCCACATTATCCGTATAGATCCTTTAAGTCGTACATACCGACTTTTCAGACTGCTAACTAAAATAGTAGTTCATCCCTTCTAGCTCCACAAGCCTACTCAATTCCCATGTTGATAGCTTCTTCTTCTAGTACCGATCCGCAACAAAAGGGTCAGCGGCCTTCTTTGGGAACAAGTCATGCATAGAAAGATGTCGTCTCAGGTAATCGTGTTCGTGTTACTATTTTGCTTAAATTTTATCAACCTAAGAAGTATAATAATATGAATTGTGCTAAAATGTCTTCAGGTGTGGTTCGTAAGGCTGGACAGCACGGGATAATGCAATTGTAATTTATGTAATTGGACCCAAACCTTATTATTTGTTTTTGAAGGCTTATATTCGTAGCTCTAGAAACCAGTTGGAAACTTCACTATTTACTCTAAAGAGGATGGTTTTATATCATTAAATTTGATATTAAGGAAGACTGTGACGAGTTTTGGAGGGTGGTCCATATTTTATAATAAGAAGTTAAAGATGATGAAGCATTGGTCAGTGGGACATAAGCTTAAAAAGGTTTGTTGCACACCATTCCCATATGGATCCATTTACCTGAACTGACTCTTGATTACTAGATAGAGGTGGGGACAAGTCAAGTTGCGTTTGTTATCAGTGACCCTCTAAAACTTGATGAGTTTACAGAAGGAATTAATAAAATTTCATTTGCACGATCTAGTGAAAGTTTCAAGTCTATTTACCTATCCCCTGAAAATTGCAGTTTATCAGTAGGTGACCATTTGATTATGCAAGATGTGGAGTATGAGTGGTTTTAACCCAATTGTATGAATTTCCACAATTTTGCATACCTTAAAAATGTTTGTCCATTTAAAAAAAAAGGTTCCTAAGGAAATTGGCCCCACATAGTTGTAATATTAATTCTATGCATATATGCCTGGGTTTCCAATCTTCGGAAATTGCTGGCAATGCTCCAACATGCTCCACTGGAGAGACCTTGCATCATGTTGATAATAACGATTGTAGGAGTAACTTCCATTACAAGAAGACTGTCAGATTCTTTCTTCTGATAATAACGTTAGGTGTTCAGAGGATTTAGTAGAAGATATGGGTGTCCCTATTGGCAAACGTCCTTAATGGCAATAAGTCGGATAAAGAACTAATGACCAACCAGCTTCAAGAGAAATAGTTGTACATAAAGCTAGAACCGACTAAGATTCTTTCTAGATTTAAGCAGTTATGGGCTCTGGTGTAGTTGACAATCCTGCATGGAATTCACTGTTCACCCATACAAAGGATAAGAAAAGGAAGAAAGTTAAAAAAAAGGTGTTGAAGTCTCTGTCTTTTTCAGGTCAGGGTGCTTCTTTAGGAACTTAATCCATATTTCATAAAGGAAGCGAGAGTTTTGTGTGTCACTATTCAAGTGTTCTATTTTTGACTTCTATTAATCAGATTTAGACTTTAGATAATAGCATCTTTGGATTTTATATCTTTAGTTTATACATATTAGTTTAGTTCAAGTGAGTTTTCAGGTCAAGTGTTCTTCACTTGTTTTGAAATTGTACGAATAAGGGTGTAAAGTTCTTTATATATGTATTAATAACAAAGTACAATTTTCTAAAAAAACTTCTTTTCAAATTCCAAACTACAATGTACCCTCCCCTCGCTTCCTTCCTTGCTCCAGCAACTTACCTAACCTCTGGGGTCTGCATTGCAACATAACTTAATCACCAGGTAACCACACTACAATCAAAAAAAATTCTCAAAAGGTACCACAAATTTTGCCATTTCAGATAACTCCATTCACCTCATGCAATACCTATCACAATTTCTTTTAACTACTATAATTCAATTTTTCCACTTTAATCCTAACCATACAAACTTCAGCAATATCCAACACATCATTTTTTCTCATCACCTACTACCAGATCCATAACAAAAGCATTGCTTTGCCCTACTACATTAACTTCTCCAACTAAGAACACTACTGCAACCACATTTACCATGCCACTTGTTTCCCCACACCACACATGTAACAACATCAACAACCCGAAGTTTGACTCAAAGGATAGTTTGGAGGAGTCAAACGAGGAAGCCCGCGATGTTTGAGCTTGTTCCCAGTAGAGTTTGTCCTGCCTTGTGGGGATAAATTGTGGAGACATATGTATTGATTGTCGTTCCTGTTTCATCGAGTGGTCCCTTGATGAAGGAGAAGGGAACGACTTCATTACTCGATATATGTTTTAGTTGGCATCTAGATTTCATCGTTCCATCTAATCTTGCAATTCGATGGATGATATGAGTTTAGGACTCGTTTATTGATTTGTCTCTTTTGATTGTGACTTACTGTGTTGAGGGCTTAGTTAGACTATATATGTGTATAACATCCCACATTGGTCGTTGGAAATTAATACTATGTGTGACTACATCATCCACAACGACTAATTTTGGGCCTCTAGGTAGGGGAGTGTTATGACATAGTTCATACTTGGCAGTATACATCATTCATCAAACTAAAGTCTCATTGAGTCATGTTTGCATGTTTGAATTTTTTTTGTTTGTTGTTGATTTTTGATCTTAATAGTTCACTTACTAGGAGGATAGAAATATCGGTGGTAGTGAGAGGTTGTTGGTGATGATAGTGGGCTAGGACACACCCTTCAATAGTGATTTGTCTTTGATTTAGCTGAGATTTAGAACCTAAGTAGGCGAGTCACTTATGATTGGACAATAGTGGGCTGAGACAGTTCTTTAGTAGCAGTCATCACCTGAGCTTGTAGCTTGATAGTATCTGGACACATTCGATGAGGTGACCAGATTGTCATCCTATTTGAGTGTAGTTATGTATCGATTTGGTTATGGATATTATTTTAGATGGAAATCCCAAGGGTATCTTACTGATTGTGGGTAGCTGGTTGGTGTATGCCAATTGCAGCATCTTACATGCTGCTTTGATCTTGATTGGTTAGTTGAGCTGTTCGAACCAATCAATGAGCCAACATATTTGGCGATCGATTTGTTGGAGTTTCACTTTCAGTAAGAAAATTAGAGTGATTTGGTTATATTTTATTAAGTAGGATTTCATTAGATATCCTGCGGGGTTATGACAGCTTGAAATTTGAAGTTGACCCTTGGCGTATTGGTTATTTGTTCCGAATACAAATGACGGGTCAATAGGATACCCTTGATTGCGTTGCTTGTACCCGACATCATTAGACATGTTGGTTGCGCATTCATTTCATGTTTAATGCGGCATCAGCTAACTATAGTTGAATGGGAAGAATCGATAGTTCTCTATGACTATTCGAGGTTCCTAAAAGGATGCAGGAATAATTGTTGAATGTTTCCATCGACAGGTTGTTGTGGAGTTAGGAATGATAGGATAGCACTTGAATCATACATGATTCGTTGATGAGAGATGCTAGATTAATATTCCTTATTTTTGAAATGGCAACCAAGATGTCGAATCATTTCTGTAAGAAACTGGAATTTGCATAATTCGAGTTTTAAAGGCTAACTCCTGTATACAATCAAATTTGGTCTTGAGACTAGTTCCAGCTTTCAGAAGGTCTTTTTACATAGATGCCGGCTGGCAGCATGTATCAATTGAAGTTCACGGATTTCGGGCCTTATTTGTGAATAAATGAATATAATATTAAGGTTAACCAAATCCTTATGGCTTAGGCATTTGGACCCAGCCCATTCTCGGCCTCCTCTCCAATTCATTTCACGGTTCAAATGGTTGTCATCTTTAAAAATTCATTCGTCTTCTTCAATAATTAATTACCATTGATATACTCCACCTAAATCAGGAAACCAGACACTAAATGCTTGAATCGGGTTTCTCTACCACTCATGCAATTTTGGGCACGAACAATGATGGTGCATGACATGGTCATGCCTAAATTTATTTCTATGGTTGGATTTGGTTTGAGATTTAGGTGAGTTAGATCTCAGTGTCAATTGCATTGGATTCAGAACATTGAAAGGCAGTTGTGGTCGAAGTTTGGAGGCACGCTGTGGCTCTGGGAAAAATGCGTCCGTGCACTAAGGAGGTTCGGTCTTCCAGGTCGCAACTTACAGTTGAAGTTTGATTTCAAAAATTTTGGGTGTGTCACGATGCTTCTTCATAGAGAAATTCGTCGATGGAAATGGTTTTTAATTCCATTGAGAAATAGAGGAGAGATTAGCAAAGAGGTGGTGAGAGCAAGTAGGTTTGGATATCGTGAGTGACCTGTGGGTGGATTGGGGAAGAAAGGATTATGATATGCAATTAATTAGCTAATTACATTTGGAGCTGATTAATTATTAAAATAATGGTAAAAATTATATTATATGTATCTTTTGCATACGAGGTCGGAATTTGACGTCGTTTCTTCCATTGGACTCGAATAGCTCTACGCTTTAGAGTTTAGACTGATTTGGCTAAGGTGGATGATATTATTTATCACTAAAATATATTTGTTCATACAATATAAATTTGATGTTTAAACTTATTTCTAGTTATAAAATGTAATATTTAGTATGGTTTAACCTAGAAAATAATAAATAAAAATATTAGAGAGCGATTTAAGTAGTTTTAGCCTGATTATCACACTTTATCCAATTGCGCACTGTTATGCGCAATATTTACCCGTTTATGTGGTATTGCACTCTATCTTGAATTTATTTCCAGATTTAGGCTATATGGTCATTCATTTCACTTTTGTTGCTATAAGTATGTTTTATTTATCCTATTGGATGTCATTATGGATTCTTATATGCTAGTTTAGGAATTTTATGGATATTGGTTGCATAGCTGCATTGTTTACTTATTTTAGCTTCAAACATCGTTTGTATGCAATTTTGTATTAGGAAATCTTATTCGTTAGAGTTTGGAGTGCTTATTGATCGAATGCACACGTCGGTGTATGTAACAACCCGTATTTTATATATCGAAGGATCGTAAAATAATTATATTTAATTCTCTAGTGGTTGGATCATTCTCAGATTTTAATATGTTGTTCATTGGGATGTGAGATATGTCCATGATTTTTACCAAATCGATTTGTGACAATTTTCCCTTGTAAATATTCTTTTAATTATAAATTTTAATAGAATCGAATAAGGTATTGAAATTGGTTTTATTGGATCAGAATAATGGTTTACAATTCCGTAGAGCAGTAAGATGAAAGATTTGGTTCAGTGGTTTAGGAGGAATCAATGTTTTAAGTTTCATCTTCTATTAGGCGACCTAGTTAACTGCTAATGGGCTGAGTAGTCAAGCCCATTAAGCTAATGACCTGCAGCCATAAACAGAGGGGTTTAGGAGAGAATTAAGGTTTCTCTCTTCATCCAAACATTAGGTTGGACACCTGTGATTTTCCGATTCAAACAAATCCCTAATTTCTTCATCATATTCATTCTAATTCATCATAGATTGCCTCTAAAGGCTATATCATCATCAAGGAGATTGTATCACATCCGATCGCATCAATTTGGAGGTTTCTCATTGCTGTCCAGATCTGGTTTCATCGGATTTGCATTGGATCTAGAAATTGATGAGTGATCGATATCTCTCACACAGAAACTATGGATTATGTGGGTAAATTAGGATCAAATACATATGTTATATGTCAAATTCACCCTAGATCTGATCATATATGTTTAATTCAGATTTAGACGTATTAGGAAAACCTAATTTAATCACCTGGACCAGCAATATGTTTGTTTAATCATGTTTTTGCATATGTTTAGATCCAATTCAGGTTAGATCCATTGTTTTATGATATGTTTATGTTATGTTCTTGTTTATATGTTCAATATTTGATGAATCGATGTCTGTTTTGATTAAATTAAGTGCATTACTTGAATTGCTTGTTAAAATAGTGTGTCGTAAATCTTAGTTTTGAAGATCAGAGCAAGTAGAAGGTCCAGATGATTGGATTCAGAGAAACTTAGCGGAGGAGTTCTAGGGGAGGAAGGGAGGTGACATGAAATTTTTGTGTGTTGAATCTCGTTAATTACATGGACCGACATGTGTCCATTCTTGTTGGACTGGTACCGATCTATATTGGTTTATTGGATGGTGAAGTTATTTCAGGCGTGGCTTCAGGATGGTAAATCGAGGTTGTTTGCAAATTTTCAAGTCATTTGGACGTGATTATGGATGGATTGAATGTTGATTGCTCCGGTGCTATGATGGACCGGTAGAGGTTTTTGCTGGAAGAATGAAATGTTGGGAAATGTACTAGTAGGAAGCCATGAGGATCACGGAAATGCTAACATTTAGCCATTTTTGTCTAAGTGTGGGGACTGGTACTGGTCCATGGATGATGGACTAGTACCGATCCATGAGGAAGTGTGATGCAGAGCCGAGGCTTTAGGGCTTTGATTATGGTAGCTTCTAGGGTTGCTGGTGAAGTTTGGTGATGAACAGACTATAGTTGATTGATAAGCAACTCCATGATGGTAAGGCCTTCGATTGTGAACTCAAGTTGGATTGGTTTGAGCTGGATTGATGTGATATTGGTCGTGGGATGATGTACGATTCAGTAAGATGATAGACTGACTCAGGTGGGAGTTGATCGAGGATGATAATGGAATTAGTTTGAGAATTCGCTTGAATTAAGGATGTTATCTCCAAGAAGGAAGGCTTGACATATTTGAAGTGCCAAGGAATTGTTGGTTATCTAAGGTTCTCGCAGGACCAAAGCAGGGGTATCGTAGGGACGCTCTAGGATCAAGTAGAATGGTGTACCCTTGATCGAGCTTTGGGAGTAATCTAATTGTCTTGGATGGAGGAAAACATATACAAGACGAATGTATAGTAGTCTGACTAGAAACCAGGTTTTTTATTAGCCCTTAACGGATGGCAACTGCTGGTCATTGATAATTGATGTTTTCAAGGCTTTAGCCAATGACAGTCAGGATGTTTGTTGCTATGGATGCTACGTTTGATTGTATGCTTTCTTCTATATTTCTATGTGTAGGCTATCATCGTAGGTCATCAAGGAGAAATGGGATTGGGAAATGTCCTTACCTATTCTGGAGTAGCATACGATAAATGATTATCCTAAGCTAATTGTAACGACCCAGAAAATCTGAACCAATTTAAAAATTTTAAATTGGCTAAAATAATGGATTTTAAATATTTAAAATAAATATTTTAAGTAATGGCGATGAAAACTGAGTTGAATCGACATTTGAAAACCAATATAATTAAATATAATTATATATAGAATTGAAAATAGCGCGGTAGTTCGAAAATTCGATTTCTAATTTCAAATGAATATACAGAATTCAATATAAGTCAGAATTGAACGAAACAAGAAATATTTGAATCTGTATAACTATATCTTTATAACGAAGTTAACAAACTGAGATTTCATCTTAGAAATGATAAGATATGTCCAGTTTAAAATTAGAAATAGTCGCTGTGGAATTTATATATATTTATATATATAAGGCCCTTAAAAATGGATATTTTGCAGATGACCTCGGATTTCGACGAAACCACTTTTGTTGGGTCCGCAGTGTCAAGTTATTGCTAGGTTTCAAATTTCATAATTTTTCGAATCAATATGTGAGCGTGGCAAAGGAAAACGCGTTTGACCAGTTTCAGTTGATTTTAATCGACTGGAAATTGGCCATTTTTCAAACGGTCTCAGAATTCGACGAAACTAGTTTTGTTAGGACCGTATCGTCAATACGAAGCTAGAAAATATCTTTCTGGAATTTTTCTAGTTAGTATGTGGCCCCGGTAATTTGAAATGTACGTTTAAAATTCAATATAATGATTTAAAAGAAAATTCAAAAGGAAACTGGCTGTAACGATCAAACCAGCTTGCGATACATATCCCATTGTGTTCGGAATGGGGGTAAAACGCTATGGACGACAGGCGGTGGGCCTCGTTTCGAGGTCATATGTAAAAGTCAACCTATTTGCGAAATTAAATAATTAAATAAAAAAAAAAATATTTTAATCCCCCCCCTTCCCTCCTTATCTCCTGCGAAGGCCCCCCCGATTCACAATCCAGAAACCAAAAAAAAAAAAAAAAAAAAGAAAAAAAAAAACCCTAAACAGGCGATCGAACCCCCTGACAGCCCACGACCGACGAACCCCCCCCACCGCCCTCCGAAGTCCCCCCCTGAAGCGAAGCCGCCGCCTTCGAGGAGTCGCAGACGAACTGCGAAGAAGTCCCCCCCCCTGAAGCGAAGCCGCCGCCTTCGAGGAGTCGCAGACGAACTGCGAAGAAGTCCCCCCCCCCCCTGAAGCGAAGCCGCCGCCTTCGAGGAGTCGCAGACGAACTGCGAAGTTCTCCCCCCCTGTAAGTATTTCCTTTTATTTTTATTTTATGTAAACGTGATTAAAAACTGAGATTTTTTAAAGAATAAAACTGATTTTTTTTTTCAAGTTAAAACAGATTTTTTGTAAAAGAAATCAAAACTGATTTTTTGTTTTTAATAAAAAGAAAACTGAAAAAAAAATAAAATGTTAAACTGTTTTAAAGAAAGTTTTAAAAACTGATTTTGTTTAAATTATAAAACTGATTTTGTTTAAATTATAAAACTGATTTTGTTTAAAGTTATAAAAACTGAATTTATAAAAAGTATTAAAACTGAGTTTTTTTTTGTTAAAACTGAAATTTATTTATAAAGTAAAACTGAGATTTTTTTTAAAAAGAATTTTAAAACCTGATTTTCAAAGTTAAAAACTGTTTATGTTTACAATAAAAACTGTTTTATGTTTTTAAAGTAAAAAAATTGTTTTTTTTCTAGGAAGAAATTAAAACTGCAATTTATAAAAATAAAAACTGCATTTTCTATGAAAATAAAAACTGCATTTTTATAAAAGAGAAAAACTGATTTTTATTTTGAACTTTAAAATAGGAAAAAGGTTTAATCTTTTAGTAGAAAAAGATTCGAACTTGCAAAAATAAAAATCATATTTTTATATGTTGAAAGTCAAAATAAAAATCATATTTTTATATATCGAAAGTCAAAAGTAAAAATCAGATTTTTATATATCGAAAGTCGAAGTAAAAATCATATTTTTATATATCGAAAGTCGAAGTAAAAATCATATTTTTATATGTTGAAAGTCGAAGTAAAAAATTCGATTTTTATATATTGAATAGCATAGTAAAAATTCTATTTTTACGTAGGCAGAGAATACGGGTGAAAGCGAAAAATAGGCGAAGATTTCTATTAAGAAGAGTCTTGAAGTTGGATAGCTATTGGTGAGATTTCTGATTTAAAATTTATATATATATATGTGTTGACAATGAAAGTGAATTGTTATATATAAATATCTATATATATATATATATATACGCCCCTCGTCCACAAACCATGGACGATATATATTGGTTGAAATTGTGGTGAAAATTGAATGATTGTTTGGGATTGTTTGTGATTGATATTGGTTGATTGTGGTTGAAAAATACCCATTTGTGGTTGTGAAATATTTGGTTGAAACCACATAGGATTAGTTTGTGGAAATGAAATAAATATATATACATGCCGCCTGCGTGCGAACTAGATGCATGTTTCCCATTGTCAAAAACCGCGAGGTTTTAAGGTAGAGCGAGGAGCCGTACTAGGGACGGTGCCGGTGTAACTACCCTGCCGTTATGCTGCCGAAATTTTGAATAATATTTGTGTGTTTGAATTATTTTCATATGCTTAAACTATATTTATTCATTGTATAGAAAACATTCATGAGTTGAATTGATATTCATTCGTTGTTTAGAAATTCATGTGTTGAATGGTATTCATATTTTGAAATAAATTGCTCGATAATAAAAATCACCTTTTTTATCGATATATAAAAACTATTGAAAACATTCATGTGTTGAATTGATATTCATTCGTTGTTTAGAAATTCATGTGTTGAATGGTATTCATATTTTGAAATAAATTGCTCGATAATAAAAATCACCTTTTTTATCGATATATAAAAACTATTGAAAACATTCATGTGTTGAATTGATATTCATTCGTTGTTTAGAAATTCATGTGTTGAATGGTATTCATATTTTGAAATAAATAGTTCGATAATAAAAATCACATTTCTATCTATATATAAAAAAACTATAGAAAACATTCATGTGTTGAATTGATATTCATTCGTTGTTTAGAAATTCATGTGTTGAATGGTATTCATATTTTGAAATAAATTGTTTGATAATAAAAATCACCTTTTATAGACTATATGAACTATATAGAAAAATAGTGTTTTGAAATGAATTATTTTACAATAAAAATCACATTTTTATTGTATGCATAAATCGTTAAAATGCGAAGTGTTAAAAATAGCCACTTGTTCAAAATAAACATAGATGAGTTGAAATATTCATTAATTAACTAATGAAATGATTTGCACCTATTTATGTAACATTAGAATGAATGGTGTTTTTAAACCAAATAGAAATCGAATATGAAATCGAATAGAAAATGAAAAATGATATGAACTGTATATATATGTACATGCAATATTCTTTGAACAGGTTATAGCAAAGGGGCTAGAGAAGAGGAATAAAATTTTGTGCCCAACAAATAGGTACACATTTACTGATTTGTTTGGGTGATGATTTTGAGCCTATTGGCTAGCCGCTTGGCTTCTTCTTTTTCTTTTTGAGATTAGAAGGACCGGGACGCTATTTGCGATTTCCCGACGCTCCCGGTGCAGGGGAGGTTATGGCGAAATTTTTCCAAAATTTAAGGTGTTAGAAATTTTTTTGAAGTGAAAACGATATAGAAATCCTTGAATGAACTATATTTATATAACTATATAAATATAAATAAAATTAAAACGAAAAGAGGCCGTGCAGTTCGTATTTCGAAACCGTGATTTCAAACGACTAGTACGGGAAATCCGACCATTGGATTTTCCCGAAACCTCAACCGTCGGGTTCGCCTTGGAATAATCTTTCCAACGGCACCAACCTTGTAAAAATCCAACGGTTGGATTGTCTGGAATGTTTAATTCAAATCTGAAGAAAAACAGCGCCAGAAACGATTATATTTATTTATATATATAAATAAAATTATATTTAATCGAATAACGACGCTGCAGTTCGTATTTTGAAATCGAAAATTCAAACGATTGTACCGGGAGATCCGACCGTCGGAATTTCCCGAAACTGGAACCGTTGGATTCGTTTTGAAAAGACCTTTCTAATGATGTAAATTTTGTGAAGATCCAACGGTTAGATTTTCAGATATGTGTAAATCAAATCTGAAGAAAAACAGCGCCACGGCCGCCTTATGGCCCGAAGCGTCGTTTTGAATAAAATGGCTATTTTAAAATAAATAAAAATAGCGATAAATAGTTATAAAATATCGTAAGCGATATGGAATGGAAATAAACTGAATTTGCTTGATTTATGTGATGTTTGATGGTTGAATGTGTTTGGTGTGAAAATTACATTAAGGAACACAATTGGTGTGTCGAATAATTAACCATTGAAATAAATCGATTTGAAATTCTAAATATACGTGAATTATTTGAAAAGGCCGAGTTAATTCTCATTTCGAATAATCGACCGACGATTGAAATTCGAAGATGAAGACGATGGTCGAAGACCGGAGATCTTCACCTCGTTTGGACGGTAACCGAGGTCCTGATTGGGAGGCATCCCGAAATATGGATAATGAGTGGTGATCGTCCGGACGTACGTGTTGGTCGAAGGGTTTGCGAGGTATTTAGTGCCTCCGGTTTCGTTCAGACCCAGAACGGACTTGTAAATGGACTGTGTGTCTGACATAGGATTTATTCTGTGTGGCATGCTAAGATGCAGTGATCAGGGCTTCTGTTGAAAAGCAAAGTCTTGTGGTGATGATCAAAGCACCGCCTGTGTGGCGTAGCTTTGTGTTTAACGTGAATTCGCGAGCCTCACACCCCGGTAGGAACCTAAAACGGGAGGAAGGACCTCAGGGAGGGCATGCGTTTCTTTCTAGCTAGGGTGGTGTCAGTGACCTACCAGCCCTGACATTTATATACTTTTCACCTATGTGGTTGTTGCTGTTGCGAGGCGCCTCGGTTTGATCGGACGATCCGGGTCCGATGGAGTCATTCGTTGGCTCGTTTACGCCCCAAAGGGCGGGGAGACGTATTGTTCAGGCATAATAATCCACATCGGTGGACCGGCCCTGTCGCTCCAAGGGGCAGTTGCGGCTGTTCCTGAGACACGGGCTAGAGCGTCTCGAATTCGGTAAGGACTATCTTTTGCCTTGGTTCATGACGGAAATCCAATTTCCAAATACGACATCGTGCGGTTTTGATTGTATACCTATATATGGCGACATAGTGGTATGGGGCATTAATGCCGCCTATGATTGATAGTTATGATTTGAAATTGTTTTCAAAACATATAAACACTAGCAATAATATCAAATGCCTTTGTTTTATTCGTATCAACCATATTTTGGCCGTTATAAGGTAAAAACTCTATCCTCCGGTTTGCGTTGCATTGTGTGATGGGAACTGAGTCTTATAACGGCTTCATTTTTATAGAAAGCATAGCGATGTTTAAAAGAAAGATTTGTTTTAGAGCACTGGCAATCCAATGGAGTAAACCCGTTCCACGAAAGTGGCGTGGTCCTGTGATTAGCCAATTATATATGTGTTGAGTGGATTTCTCATACCAGTCCCATGACTGACTCGTAGTTTGTTTCACTCTCAAACTCGGGTGCCCCTTTTTCCACGGGCAGCCTTGTATTCAGGTTTAGCTGGTTCTTTCTGGATAGCTGGAGCTGAAGATGGATTCTATCATTTATTTCTTTTTATGCTGTTCAGCTCCTATTGTACATATTTTGTTTATTTCCGCTGTAGACATTTATGTATAGCTGAACTGTATTTGTACTAAGTAAGATCCTGTATACTGTGTAACTCTGATGATTACTTTTATCCAGTATATTTTGTTGTTCATTCTGGTGTATTTATTTAATTCTGTTCTGCTATTATATGTTTCTGTGTTATATTCCAAAAGATAACCTTGTTTCCGTGAGAACGGGAAATCGGGTCGTCTCAACGTGGTATCAGAGCTTTGGTTAAGCTTAGTTCTGGAATATAACATTTGAACGAACTCGTCAGAAATAGAACCAGTAGTGTTCTAGGACGGGTAACTCAATACAGATAGGATCAGCAATATCCTAGTATGAGTAAAGCAGAATGAATACACTTCGATAGACACATTTACACTTCAAGTATTTGTCTCTATATTTTAAAATACCTTTTCTGTGACCTGACACTTGATCTGCCATTTGCAGAAGTACTAGAAAATGAGTGTCAGAAACAGAAGGAATGCAGAACCGGATATTGAGGCCCTATTAATCAAATATCGAAATATGGGTGGAATACCGTTCTCTGGGGAAGAATCTATTATGAAGACACAAGCTTGGATTCGTTCGGCTGAGAAAATCTTCGAAGCATTAAAGCTGAGGGATGACCAGAAAAGATTGCTGGCCTCCTGGGCTCTCAAAGATGAAGCTTTGTTCTGGTGGGATTCTGTTGTTAAGGATAATCCAGAAGGTGATATCACCTGGGACAGATTCAAAGTGATTTTCTTAGAAAGGTTTACTCCTCCCGAAGCGACCGAGAGATTATGCGACGAATTTTCTTATCTGATACAAGGAGACATGACAATTCCCGAATATCATAAGAAATTCAACGAACTAGCTCACTTTGCTCCTCATCTAATTCAAAATCCGAAGAGTAAAAATATGAGATTTATTCACGGGCTTCAAAGGAAATACCAGAATAAAGTATTGGGGCATGTGAAGCTTCCTTTTTCAGAAATGATTTATATGGCTTATCAATATGAAGATCTCCATAAGAAAGGAATGTTGCGCGACGAAGAGGAAGCTTGTTGTAGTGACAAAGCAGAGTCTGAAATTGATATTCCTGAAGCCAGTAAGAAGCCCAGGGTCAATAGAAAAAGGGCTGAATCTGAAAAGGAACCGGCAACGACTACCACTTGCTCTAACTGCCATCTGAAGGGGCATTTGTCGATAAACTGCGGGCCCTTAAGGAAGCGATTAAAAGGTGGACTTAAATCCAAAGAAGGACTTCAATCGAATAGAAAATGCAATCTCTGCCATCAGGATGGTCACGTAAAGCAAGATTGCTGGCAGTTGAAAAAGACTGAAATAGTTCAAGTGAATGAATTAGCAGAAACCTCTGAGCCCTCAGCTAGTCAAGAAAGGTCTGATGTGTTAGAAGGCACGCTTACTGTCAAAAACATTCCAGTCAAAGTACTGTTTGACACAGGCGCGTCACGAAGCTTTATTTCAAAGAGTGCCGCTAAGAAACTTGATTTAAACTTGAGGAAGCTCAAGGAACCAATGACTGTCCAGAATCCGGTCGGGGGTTCTATCAATCTCAGTTGGATTTGTGCAGTGCCCGTCTCTTTTTCTTGCTATAAATTCCCCATTGTCTCTATCATCATGAATTTTAATGAATTCGATATCATTCTGGGATTGGATTGGCTAACCAAATATGAAGCGGAAGTCAAATGCGCCGAGAGGGTTGTTAAGGCAAAGGCACAATTAGGGAATTATATAACCATACCATGTGAAGGCCCAACTTCTAATAGAAAAGACTTTTGGGCAGCTTTGAATGTTTCTCCAGCTCAAACCGAACATATCCCTGAAGTTACTGAGGATATTCCCGACCTAATCAAAGATATTCCTGTCGTCAAGAACTATGCGGATGTGTTCGAAGAAGTTGTTCGCTTACCTCCGCAGAGAGAAATAGATTTCAAGATTGCTTTAGTTCCCAATGCAAGGCCGGTAGTTCACGCTATTCGAAGAATGTCCTTGAAAGAGAAGGAGGAATTAGACAATCAAACACAACAGCTAGTATGGAAAGGTCTGATCAGGCCTAGTTTCTCTGACTGGGGTGCAGCAGTGGTATTTGTCCCAAAATCCGACGGTACTCTACGGCTATGTGTGGATTATCGTGATTTAAACAAGCAGACTATAAAGAACAAATATCCATTGCCGCGGATTGATGATTTGTTGGATCGATTGAATGGCGCACAAGTATTTTCACGAATGGACCTAGCTACAGGTTTCCATCAACTTCGAATTGCCGAAGAATGTGTTCCAATGACAGCGTTCAGAGGCCCCGACTTATTCTACGAGTGGTTAGTAATGCCATTCGGCTTATGTAACGCTCCAGCTTATTTCGTCGATCTAATGAACAGAGTATTCAGAGGAGTATTGAATAAATTTGTTCTGGTTTTTATTGACGATATTCTAATCTTCTCTAAATCAAAGGCCGAACATGAAAAGCATCTGGAACAAGTGTTAGAAATTCTCAGACGGAATGTATTAAAAGCCAAGTTTTCCAAATGTATATTCTGGCAAGATGAAGTGAAATTTCTGGGCCATGTCGTATCGAAAGATGGAATCGCTGTGGATCCAAGCAAAATCACAGCCATTCAAAATTGGAAACAGCCCAGTACTCCCACTGAAGTCCGCAGTTTTCTCGGATTGGCTAGCTATTACCGAAAGTTCGTTAAAGACTTTTCGAAGATATCTGGCCACTTAACGAAGCTTACAAAGAAGCATTCTAAGTTCAAATGGACTGAAGAGAGTGAGGAGGCTTTTGAAGAGCTAAAGTTAAGATTAACAACAGCTCCAGTGTTAACCATCATTGATGGCAACCAGGATCTAAAAGTCTGGACTGATGCTTCTAGAGAAGGCCTTGGAGCAGTGTTAATGCAAAGAGGCCAAGTAATTGCTTATGCTAGCCGTCAACTGAAGCCACACGAGAAGAACTACGTAACTCATGATCTTGAGTTATTGGCTATCATATTCTCTTTGAAAATCTGGAGACACTATCTTCTGGGCGAGAGGTTTGAACTGTTTACAGACCACCAGTCGTTAAAGTATCTGTTCACTCAGAAGGACTTGAATCTGAGGCAGCAACGTTGGCTGGAGTTTCTTGCAGCATATGACTTCGAAATTATATATACTCCAGGGAAAGCCAATGTCGTGGCCGATGCGCTGAGTCGAAAGAATGTAATGATCGCCAGCTTTATTATCACGACTTCCTTGATTGACAAAATATCTATTCTTCAGAAGGAGGATAACTTTATTAAGGATATGATTAAAAGGATTCGGAAAGGTGAACCCTCGTGTTTTCAAATAGAAAACGACGAGACCCTGAGATTGAAAGGAAGGATTTGTGTTCCTGACGTTCCTGAGCTAAAAAGGGAAGTGTTAGATGAGTGTCACAAGTCCAAGCTGAGTATCCATCCTGGTGTGGCCAAAATGTATAACGATCTCAAAAGAACTTTCTGGTGGAAGGCTATGAAAAGAGACGTTTCGATATATGTTAGTCGATGCCCTACTTGCCAGCTAGTCAAAAGTGACCAACAGAAATTGGCTGGATTGTTACAACCGCTGGAAGTTCCTGGTTGGAAGTGGGAGCATATCTCTATGGATTTCATTGATGGTTTGCCCAGAACCAGAAAAGGGAATGACAGTATTTGGGTGATCGTAGATCGTTTCACGAAGACCGCCCATTTTATACCTGTCAAATCAAATAGAACCGCTCAGAGTCTGGCGCAGATTTATTTCAGGGAAATAGTTAGACTGCATGGAGTGCCGCTCAGTATAGTAAGTGATAGAGATACAATATTCACTAGTAAATTCTGGGAAGCATTTCAAGTCGAGCTGGGAACGAAGTTAAACTTGAGCACCGCTTATCATCCTCAGACAGACGGTCAGACTGAGAGGGTGAATCGCATTTTAGAAGATCTATTGCGGGCTTGTGTTATAGATTTCGGTGGATCATGGGAAGACCATCTGCACTTGGCTGAATTCTCTTATAACAACAGCTATCAGGCAAGCCTGACAATGTCGCCATTCGAAGCATTGTATGGTAGACCGTGCCGATCTCCTGCTTGTTGGGTCGAGCCTGGAAATAGACTTGTGTTGGGTCCTGATATGATTCGAGAAGCTGCCGACAAAGTCGATTTTATTAAGAAGCGATTACTTGCCGCTCAAAGCCGACAAAAGAGCTATGCCGATAAAAGAAGAAGAGATATATCCTTCGAAGTTGGCGACTATGTATATTTGAAAGTATCGCCGATGAGAGGAGTTATCAGGTTCGGTAAAACTGGGAAGTTAGCGCCTAAATTTATTGGTCCGTTTCCTATTCTGGAACGGATTGGAACTCTCGCTTATAGGGTCAAACTTCCTGACTGGTTGCCTGGTGTGCATGATGTATTTCACATATCTCAACTTCGAAAGCACGTTCATGATCCAGACTTGATCGTGGAAGAAGCAGCTCAGCAGGATATTGAAATTACTCCAGAACTAGCTGTGAGGCGTGAGCCGCTAAAGATCATCGGCAAAGAAACCAAAGAGCTGAGGAACAAGAAGGTTCGCTTAGTCAAAGTGCAATGGAGTGGAGATCCGCGAGATTGTACTTGGGAAACTGAGGAGAGCATTCAGAAAGCTTATCCTAGATGCCGAGTAGATATCTCTGATTGACTCTGGTGCAAGGTACATTTACCCTACCTTGCATTACCTTTTAATTCTCTATTCTGTTGCTATTTTCTTCCCATGGATGTGCATTGTTTATTCTATACTCTGGATATTAAAAACAAATTGGTTGTTGTATTGTGGGATTGTAGATTTATCAAACCACTTTCGACTTTATTCCTTTTCGGGGACGAAAAGTTTTAAGTGGGGGAGATTGTAACGACCCAGAAAATCTGAACCAATTTAAAAATTTTAAATTGGCTAAAATAATGGATTTTAAATATTTAAAATAAATATTTTAAGTAATGGCGATGAAAACTGAGTTGAATCGACATTTGAAAACCAATATAATTAAATATAATTATATATAGAATTGAAAATAGCGCGGTAGTTCGAAAATTCGATTTCTAATTTCAAATGAATATACAGAATTCAATATAAGTCAGAATTGAACGAAACAAGAAATATTTGAATCTGTATAACTATATCTTTATAACGAAGTTAACAAACTGAGATTTCATCTTAGAAATGATAAGATATGTCCAGTTTAAAATTAGAAATAGTCGCTGTGGAATTTATATATATTTATATATATAAGGCCCTTAAAAATGGATATTTTGCAGATGACCTCGGATTTCGACGAAACCACTTTTGTTGGGTCCGCAGTGTCAAGTTATTGCTAGGTTTCAAATTTCATAATTTTTCGAATCAATATGTGAGCGTGGCAAAGGAAAACGCGTTTGACCAGTTTCAGTTGATTTTAATCGACTGGAAATTGGCCATTTTTCAAACGGTCTCAGAATTCGACGAAACTAGTTTTGTTAGGACCGTATCGTCAATACGAAGCTAGAAAATATCTTTCTGGAATTTTTCTAGTTAGTATGTGGCCCCGGTAATTTGAAATGTACGTTTAAAATTCAATATAATGATTTAAAAGAAAATTCAAAAGGAAACTGGCTGTAACGATCAAACCAGCTTGCGATACATATCCCATTGTGTTCGGAATGGGGGTAAAACGCTATGGACGACAGGCGGTGGGCCTCGTTTCGAGGTCATATGTAAAAGTCAACCTATTTGCGAAATTAAATAATTAAATAAAAAAAAAAAAAATATTTTAATCCCCCCCTTCCCTCCTTATCTCCTGCGAAGGCCCCCCCGATTCACAATCCAGAAACCAAAAAAAAAAAAAAAAAAAGAAAAAAAAAAAACCCTAAACAGGCGATCGAACCCCCTGACAGCCCACGACCGACGAACCCCCCCCCACCGCCCTCCGAAGTCCCCCCCTGAAGCGAAGCCGCCGCCTTCGAGGAGTCGCAGACGAACTGCGAAGAAGTCCCCCCCCCTGAAGCGAAGCCGCCGCCTTCGAGGAGTCGCAGACGAACTGCGAAGAAGTCCCCCCCCCCCCTGAAGCGAAGCCGCCGCCTTCGAGGAGTCGCAGACGAACTGCGAAGTTCTCCCCCCCTGTAAGTATTTCCTTTTATTTTTATTTTATGTAAACGTGATTAAAAACTGAGATTTTTTAAAGAATAAAACTGATTTTTTTTTTCAAGTTAAAACAGATTTTTTGTAAAAGAAATCAAAACTGATTTTTTGTTTTTAATAAAAAGAAAACTGAAAAAAAAATAAAATGTTAAACTGTTTTAAAGAAAGTTTTAAAAACTGATTTTGTTTAAATTATAAAACTGATTTTGTTTAAATTATAAAACTGATTTTGTTTAAAGTTATAAAAACTGAATTTATAAAAAGTATTAAAACTGAGTTTTTTTTTGTTAAAACTGAAATTTATTTATAAAGTAAAACAGAGATTTTTTTTAAAAAGAATTTTAAAACCTGATTTTCAAAGTTAAAAACTGTTTATGTTTACAATAAAAACTGTTTTATGTTTTTAAAGTAAAAAATTGTTTTTTTTCTAGGAAGAAATTAAAACTGCAATTTATAAAAATAAAAACTGCATTTTCTATGAAAATAAAAACTGCATTTTTATAAAAGAGAAAAACTGATTTTTATTTTGAACTTTAAAATAGGAAAAAGGTTTAATCTTTTAGTAGAAAAAGATTCGAACTTGCAAAAATAAAAATCATATTTTTATATGTTGAAAGTCAAAATAAAAATCATATTTTTATATATCGAAAGTCAAAAGTAAAAATCAGATTTTTATATATCGAAAGTCGAAGTAAAAATCATATTTTTATATATCGAAAGTCGAAGTAAAAATCATATTTTTATATGTTGAAAGTCGAACTAAAAAATTCGATTTTTATATATTGAATAGCATAGTAAAAATTCTATTTTTACGTAGGCAGAGAATACGGGTGAAAGCGAAAAATAGGCGAAGATTTCTATTAAGAAGAGTCTTGAAGTTGGATAGCTATTGGTGAGATTTCTGATTTAAAATTTATATATATATATGTGTTGACAATGAAAGTGAATTGTTATATATAAATATCTATATATATATATATACGCCCCTCGTCCACAAACCATGGACGATATATATTGGTTGAAATTGTGGTGAAAATTGAATGATTGTTTGGGATTGTTTGTGATTGATATTGGTTGATTGTGGTTGAAAAATACCCATTTGTGGTTGTGAAATATTTGGTTGAAACCACATAGGATTAGTTTGTGGAAATGAAATAAATATATATACATGCCGCCTGCGTGCGAACTAGATGCATGTTTCCCATTGTCAAAAACCGCGAGGTTTTAAGGTAGAGCGAGGAGCCGTACTAGGGACGGTGCCGGTGTAACTACCCTGCCGTTATGCTGCCGAAATTTTGAATAATATTTGTGTGTTTGAATTATTTTCATATGCTTAAACTATATTTATTCATTGTATAGAAAACATTCATGAGTTGAATTGATATTCATTCGTTGTTTAGAAATTCATGTGTTGAATGGTATTCATATTTTGAAATAAATTGCTCGATAATAAAAATCACCTTTTTTATCGATATATAAAAACTATTGAAAACATTCATGTGTTGAATTGATATTCATTCGTTGTTTAGAAATTCATGTGTTGAATGGTATTCATATTTTGAAATAAATTGCTCGATAATAAAAATCACCTTTTTTATCGATATATAAAAACTATTGAAAACATTCATGTGTTGAATTGATATTCATTCGTTGTTTAGAAATTCATGTGTTGAATGGTATTCATATTTTGAAATAAATAGTTCGATAATAAAAATCACATTTCTATCTATATATAAAAAAACTATAGAAAACATTCATGTGTTGAATTGATATTCATTCGTTGTTTAGAAATTCATGTGTTGAATGGTATTCATATTTTGAAATAAATTGTTTGATAATAAAAATCACCTTTTATAGACTATATGAACTATATAGAAAAATAGTGTTTTGAAATGAATTATTTTACAATAAAAATCACATTTTTATTGTATGCATAAATCGTTAAAATGCGAAGTGTTAAAAATAGCCACTTGTTCAAAATAAACATAGATGAGTTGAAATATTCATTAATTAACTAATGAAATGATTTGCACCTATTTATGTAACATTAGAATGAATGGTGTTTTTAAACCAAATAGAAATCGAATATGAAATCGAATAGAAAATGAAAAATGATATGAACTGTATATATATGTACATGCAATATTCTTTGAACAGGTTATAGCAAAGGGGCTAGAGAAGAGGAATAAAATTTTGTGCCCGACAAATAGGTACACATTTACTGATTTGTTTGGGTGATGATTTTGAGCCTATTGGCTAGCCGCTTGGCTTCTTCTTTTTCTTTTTGAGATTAGAAGGACCGGGACGCTATTTGCGATTTCCCGACGCTCCCGGTGCAGGGGAGGTTATGGCGAAATTTTTCCAAAATTTAAGGTGTTAGAAAATTTTTTGAAGTGAAAACGATATAGAAATCCTTGAATGAACTATATTTATATAACTATATAAATATAAATAAAATTAAAACGAAACGAGGCCGTGCAGTTCGTATTTCGAAACCGTGATTTCAAACGACTAGTACGGGAAATCCGACCATTGGATTTTCCCGAAACCTCAACCGTCGGGTTCGCCTTGGAATAATCTTTCCAACGGCACCAACCTTGTAAAAATCCAACGGTTGGATTGTCTGGAATGTTTAATTCAAATCTGAAGAAAAACAGCGCCAGAAACGATTATATTTATTTATATATATAAATAAAATTATATTTAATCGAATAACGACGCTGCAGTTCGTATTTTGAAATCGAAAATTCAAACGATTGTACCGGGAGATCCGACCGTCGGAATTTCCCGAAACTGGAACCGTTGGATTCGTTTTGAAAAGACCTTTCTAATGATGTAAATTTTGTGAAGATCCAACGGTTAGATTTTCAGATATGTGTAAATCAAATCTGAAGAAAAACAGCGCCACGGCCGCCTTATGGCCCGAAGCGTCGTTTTGAATAAAATGGCTATTTTAAAATAAATAAAAATAGCGATAAATAGTTATAAAATATCGTAAGCGATATGGAATGGAAATAAACTGAATTTGCTTGATTTATGTGATGTTTGATGGTTGAATGTGTTTGGTGTGAAAATTACATTAAGGAACACAATTGGTGTGTCGAATAATTAACCATTGAAATAAATCGATTTGAAATTCTAAATATACGTGAATTATTTGAAAAGGCCGAGTTAATTCTCATTTCGAATAATCGACCGACGATTGAAATTCGAAGATGAAGACGATGGTCGAAGACCGGAGATCTTCACCTCGTTTGGACGGTAACCGAGGTCCTGATTGGGAGGCATCCCGAAATATGGATAATGAGTGGTGATCGTCCGGACGTACGTGTTGGTCGAAGGGTTTGCGAGGTATTTAGTGCCTCCGGTTTCGTTCAGACCCAGAACGGACTTGTAAATGGACTGTGTGTCTGACATAGGATTTATTCTGTGTGGCATGCTAAGATGCAGTGATCAGGGCTTCTGTTGAAAAGCAAAGTCTTGTGGTGATGATCAAAGCACCGCCTGTGTGGCGTAGCTTTGTGTTTAACGTGAATTCGCGAGCCTCACACCCCGGTAGGAACCTAAAACGGGAGGAAGGACCTCAGGGAGGGCATGCGTTTCTTTCTAGCTAGGGTGGTGTCAGTGACCTACCAGCCCTGACATTTATATACTTTTCACCTATGTGGTTGTTGCTGTTGCGAGGCGCCTCGGTTTGATCGGACGATCCGGGTCCGATGGAGTCATTCGTTGGCTCGTTTACGCCCCAAAGGGCGGGGAGACGTATTGTTCAGGCATAATAATCCACATCGGTGGACCGGCCCTGTCGCTCCAAGGGGCAGTTGCGGCTGTTCCTGAGACACGGGCTAGAGCGTCTCGAATTCGGTAAGGACTATCTTTTGCCTTGGTTCATGACGGAAATCCAATTTCCAAATACGACATCGTGCGGTTTTGATTGTATACCTATATATGGCGACATAGTGGTATGGGGCATTAATGCCGCCTATGATTGATAGTTATGATTTGAAATTGTTTTCAAAACATATAAACACTAGCAATAATATCAAATGCCTTTGTTTTATTCGTATCAACCATATTTTGGCCGTTATAAGGTAAAAACTCTATCCTCCGGTTTGCGTTGCATTGTGTGATGGGAACTGAGTCTTATAACGGCTTCATTTTTATAGAAAGCATAGCGATGTTTAAAAGAAAGATTTGTTTTAGAGCACTGGCAATCCAATGGAGTAAACCCGTTCCACGAAAGTGGCGTGGTCCTGTGATTAGCCAATTATATATGTGTTGAGTGGATTTCTCATACCAGTCCCATGACTGACTCGTAGTTTGTTTCACTCTCAAACTCGGGTGCCCCTTTTTCCACGGGCAGCCTTGTATTCAGGTTTAGCTGGTTCTTTCTGGATAGCTGGAGCTGAAGATGGATTCTATCATTTATTTCTTTTTATGCTGTTCAGCTCCTATTGTACATATTTTGTTTATTTCCGCTGTAGACATTTATGTATAGCTGAACTGTATTTGTACTAAGTAAGATCCTGTATACTGTGTAACTCTGATGATTACTTTTATCCAGTATATTTTGTTGTTCATTCTGGTGTATTTATTTAATTCTGTTCTGCTATTATATGTTTCTGTGTTATATTCCAAAAGATAACCTTGTTTCCGTGAGAACGGGAAATCGGGTCGTCTCAACGTAGCTAATCCTTTGTTTGCTAAGACAGACTAGATGATTGAACCATCTGTACTCATCTATTGTGTGTAACTATTATTACTTATTTTATCGCTCATTAAGGCTGTTGTCTGACTCAAGGTTTTAATTTTGCCTCTTATTACCTTGGGCTTCTCATCAACGCTGACGGTGAGAAGACTACGATAGTAGGTAGCAGGTTTTGGTGCCAATAAGGCTGACATATTACTACTACCTACTATAATGATGTTTGGTTATTTCTGCTGTTTGTTGAGAATTTATGATTAGTCTAAGTGATATGTAGTGAGGCTTGATGTACGGATTACTTATTATCAGATATTTTTGTATTGGTGATTCTAAGATGTTATAAGATTGGAGTTTACTATTATGCTTCACTACTATATCCTATTGCATACTTTCAATTATATGTTATCCATGCACCGTGAGTTATACGATAGGTATATTTCAAGTTATTCTTCCCTGATGATCATCTTGTATCGGTCTACCACTTCATTCAATGCACTTCTTTTTAGTTTCGTGCATGAATTATGGGGCGGTCGTCACATTTGATATCTAGCATTGGTTAATCGATTCTACCCAAAGTTCGTGAGCGTAAAAGTGCATGAGAAACGTACTTGTAATTTTTAATGGATGATTACTATATTATAATATATAGTTTAGTATATTAGTAAGCAGTTGAACACCAATGCGGCCTTTCTCTAATGTGAATTGATCATTCTCGTTTCAAATAGATAATGAGCCAACGAACTTCAAGAGATGCTGATAGGGATGAACCAACTACTAGAGGGGTAGGTGAGGGTTGCCAGTCGGGAGCTGCAGCTGCTATACCTGATTATCCTTCTTTGTTCGAGGCCATGATGGCAGCGATCATGAGGAGGATGCCTACTCCAGAATCGACAATAAAGCGCGGTATTCCTATGTAGGAAACTATGGCTGTTGATTTTGCAAAGCTATAAAAGGATTATACTTCTCTGGTTACCAGTCCTTTTTAATACAAAACCTACTATTGAGATTCAGAATTGGTTGGATACTTGCATTCGAATTTTTGAAGATTTAGGAATTGATGATGCAACTATGAAGAAGCTTGGCATCGAGGGAGCTGCAAGGGTAAGCAATGGATTTGTGGAACTCTATTACTTTGGAGATGCTAGAGGACCAGATCACTTGGGACCAGTTTAGAACTAAATTTGAGGAGAAGTTCATTTCTATGGTCTAAAAGTCGATACTTTTTAAGAAGTTTGTTGAGCTTAGGCAAAGAGGTAGACCAGTGTTTGAGTTTAAAGTTTTATCCAAGTATGCTCGTTCATATATTTAAAATCCTTATTATAAGAACGAGAAGTTTATATTAGGTCTGGATGATGGGCTTGGGAAATAATTAATTAACCATATTGATGATCCTTATGGGAAGCTAGTCGAGAAGGCTTTAAGAAAGGAAAGCATATTTCTACAGAAGGATGAGGCTGTTGTTGAGAGTAAGGAGGAGTTAAAGCCACAACAAGCTATTGGTAATTATAAAAGGTTGAATGGTAAATGAAAACAACAACAATAACAGAAAGGTAAAAACGGCCAGAAGAAACCGAAGGGTGAGGTTACTTGCTATAACTATCAAAAGAAGGGTCAATATTCCTAGGATTGTAAGAACACTAAGGTGGAAAAGAAGTGATTTAATTGTGACAAGCCCGTGCATATGCAGAAGAATTGTCCTGAACCACCAAAGAATAAGCATGTTGTAAGAGCTTATGCTTTGGATGATGTGTCATCTTCCTCGAGGGGTCCGACTGCTGCGGAAAAGGGGAAGAGTGTTGTTGTGCAAGGACGCTTTCTATCAGATACGTTTCATTTTGAGTTTTGTTTGATATTGGAGCATCCATTCTTATCTGTAATTATCTTGTTTGCAACTTAGGTTTAGAACCTGAGATTGTTGATAAACCATTGGTTGTGACTAATCCAATAGAGTTGTATGCTTTTTCGTGGTCTGGCTATATTGAGTCATGGTTTCTCTTTTGTGTGTGATTCTTTTGTTTTGAACGTCATTGGGTTTTGGATTATTTTGGGTACAGACTGGCTCAAGAGGTATATGGCTATTATGGATTGCGAGAGGCTCAAGGTGACAATCGGGAATGTCGAAGGGCAAACGATGGTGATACGTTTCCTACTAGAGGATAGAGTTATTGTTAGTTTTTTATATTCGCTTGTGATTCCGCGGGACAGATTGTCATCTCTACCAATCGTCCAAGAGTTTTCTGATGTTTTTGATGTGGTCAGTGGATTGTAGCCAGATGTAGGGATTGAGTTTCAGATTGGTCTAGTAGATGGACCCCGACCTACTGTTATGCCTCTTAGGCAGATAGCACCTAAGGAACAACGAGAGTTGGAGGGGCAAGTGAACGATCTTTTGAGTGAGGGATTCATTCGAAGAAGTGTATCCAAGCGGGGTGCAGTGGTTGTGTTTGTGACTAAGGCTAATGGATCGTTACGATTGTATATGGATTATTGAAAACTAAATAAGGTGACCAAAAAGAACAAGTATCTATTGCCAAGAATAAATGACTTGTTTGATTAGTTTCTTGAAGCCAAGGTGTTTTCCTGAGTGGATTTAGCGGCTGGATTTCACCAACTGAGAGTGGTCAGGGATAGTGTGCAAAAGACTGCCTTAGGACACCATTCAGAATTTATGAGTGGTTGGTGATGCCGTTTGGATTGACTGACACCCCAGCGTATTTTGTGGATCTTATGAATCAGGTTTTCATAGATAAGTTGAACCAGTTCGTGCTTTCGTTCGTGAATGATATATTGGTTTATTCTAGGAATGAGGAAGAACACAAGGTGCACTTGAGGATTGTTTTGGAAATCTTACGAAAACATCAACTGAAGGCAAAGTTTTTGAAGTGTCACTTCTGGAAGGAAGAAGTGAGGTTCTTGGGTCATGTCATGTTGGGTCAAGGAATAGCGGTGGATCCCGCTAAAGGCAGCGATACATGATTGGGATTGACCCAAGAGTGCGACGGATGTTAGGAGTTTACTTGGTTTATATGGATACTATCGACGGTTTATCAAGGATTTATAAAAGATAGTTGCACCATTAACTGGATTAATGAATAAGAATCGGGTCTTCATATGGAACGCAAAGTGTAAGCAAGCTTTCGGAATTTAGAAATGAAGATTTACAAGTGCTCCCATGTTGACCTTCCGAGTGGAAAATGTACAGATGGTGGTGTACACTGGTGCATGTTGAGTTAGACTTAGAGCGGTGCTAATGTAAAAGGATAGAGTTGTGACTTAGGCGAGTTGACATCTGAAGCTGCATGAAAGGAATTACTTGATTTGGAGTTAGCAGAGATATTGTTTGCTCTGAATATTTGGAGATTTGTTGGGAGTTCGGTTTGAATTGTTTTCGGATCATAAGTCATTGAAGTACCTTTTCTCCCAGAAGGATTTGAATCTTCGACAGCAGCGATGGTTAATTTTTTTGGCATTGTATGATTTTGGAATAACATATAATCCAGGAAAAGGTAACGCAGTGGCTGAAGCATTGAGTAGAAGACATACAAGTTTGGGAGCCATGTTTTCAGAAGGGAAACATCTTGAGTATTTGACCGGATTTGATTTTGGACCTCGTATTGAGTTAGAGCCCGAGATGTTAGCAAGCTTATCGATTAGATCAATTCTCATCAAAAGGATAGGCAGAAGCTAGAAGTGAGACAATAAGATTATGAAAAGAATACAGAGACTAGAGATGAAGGCCGAACCTGAGGATATTAAGGATTTTGAAGTCGGTCGAGATGGTCGGCTTCATAAAAATGGATGACTGGCTGTTCCTGATTTGGATGGATTGAAGAATGAAGTTTTGAGGGAACGCCATCACTATAGATTGAAGGTTCATCCTGGTGGTAGTAAGATGTATTGGGACATGAAGCATGTTTACTACTAGGAAGGCATGAAAAGGGATTTCAGGAAATTTATCTTGAAATGTATGAATTGTCAATTGGTTAAGCCGAGTAAAAGAAGCCGAGTGGATTTTACAGCCATTAGAAGTTCCTACATGGAAATGGGAGCAAGAGTCGATGGAATTTATTTATGGATTTTCTAGGACAAGGGCAAGAAAGGATAGTATTTGGGTTATCGTGGATCACTTGACCAAAAGCGCAAGGTTTGTCCTTGTCAATTCGACTAGGGCTACTTCGAAGTTGGCTAAGTTATATCTTAAGTGGATAGTTCGATTCTGTGGAATTCCAAAAGGTATTATTAGAAATTAGGATCCGTTATTTACTAGTGGAATTGAAGAGTTTGCAAGAGACGTTGGGAACCGAGCCAGGTTTGAGTACGGGTTATCATCCCCAGACAGATGGTCATACCGGAAGGGTTAATTGAGTATTAGAGGATCTTCTTAGAGCTTGTGTCTTGTATTTTGTATGATCGTGGGAAGATCGTCTACATTTTGTCAAGTTTTCAAATAATAACAACTACCAGTCGAGTAGTGAATTGGCACCATATGAGGCATTGTACGGTAGACCGTGTAATTCTCCATCATGTTGGTTAGTAACTAGCGAGAAGTTAGTACTTGGGCCTGAAATGATAAGGTAAACGATAGATAATATTGAGATCATTCGGCAATGAATGAAGGCAGCCCGAGATCATCAAAAGAGTTATGCAGATAAGCGACGAAAGGACTTGGAATTCTCAATCGGAGATTTAATGTTTGTCAAGGTTTCGCTTCTAGGGACTTTGGTTCATTTTGGAAGTAAAGGAAAGTTAGCGCCAAGGTTTGTTGGGCCGTTTTTGATTATCAAGCATATTAGAAGCTCGCTTATCGAATGGATTTTCGTGAGAAGATGGCAAGTGTACAGAATATGTGTTTCATGTATCGCTTCCACGGAAGTTTGAGTACAACTCGGATGTTGTGGTATCTCTTGATCATCTTGAAGATTTAGAGGTCGAGCTTGAAGTTTCTAGGCCTCATAATCAGCTTTGCGTCATAAGAAGTGACACGAAACAACTTACGAGGAAGATCGTTAAGCTAGTCAAGGTACAATGGAGCGAGGACGATTGCACATGGGAAACAGAAGAGAGTATGAGGTCAACCCATCCAAAACTCTTTGAATGATATGTCTCATATATCGTATCTTACTTATACCATTGTGTCTTGCACTATTAGAAGTTCCGCATTCTTGGATAGGATTTTGGATGCATGGATTGTTGGATGCTAAATTGCATGGTAGATTGACTACTCATGGATGGTAGGCATGCGAGATACCTTGTTTGCTCGTGACTGCTTAGAATTTCGAGAGAAAAATTTCTAACTGGAGAGGGTAAGAATGTAACGAGCTGTATTTTACATATCAGAGGATCGTAAAATAATTATATTTAATTCCCTAGTGGTCGGACCATACTTCGGTCTTAATATGTTGTTCTTGGGGATGTAAAACATGTCCATGATTTTTACCAAATTGATTTGTGACAATTTTCCCTTGTAAATATTGTTTTGAATATAACTTTTGATAGGGATTGAATCAGTGCTGAAATTGGTCTCATTGAATTGGAATGGTGGTTTACAATTTCGCAGAGTGGTGACATGAAAATTTTGATTCAGCAGTTTGGGAGGAATCGTTGTTTTAAGTTTCAACTTTTATTAGGCAGGCTGATTAGCTGCTAATGGGCTGATTAGTCAAGCTCGTTAGGATAATAACTATAGATATAAATAATCTTGTTGCTAATGGGATGATTCAGAAGTTTAGGTTGCACCTCCAATGATACCAATAATCTTGTTGCATAATCCATAGACGGTCTAAAATCAAATGTCAACTCCAAACTCCGCCACTCTATGAACAATGGAATCAGAATCATCATCTGCATACTCAGTGCATCTGTCACTACCCTTCCCTATAGTATATACTATCTCGGAGTCATACGATGCAAGAAACTCCATCTAGAGCTGCTGTCGCAAATTAAGATCCTTTTGCAAAAACTAGTACTTGAGAGACTTATGGTCAGTGTATAGCACAAACCTCTCACCTAATAAATAATTTCTTCAAGACTTAAGCACAAATATTATCGTCGCTTTCCCCAAATTGCGGGTAACGTAATTCCTCTCATGTACTCTCAGTTGTTACTCCCATGGAAGACAACCTTACCCTTCTTCATAAGCATTGCACTTAAACCCCCTGCCGCAAGCGTCCGTATATATGGTGAACAGTACCATCCGGAAGTGTAAATACTAGAGCTGATGTGAGAGCCTTCTTCAACCTTAAGAATGCATCCTCGCAATCCATATCCCAAGAAAATACTAGATTTTTCTTCGTAAGGCGGGTAAACAAAGTTGAGATCTGCGCAAAATCCATAATGAACTTCCGATAGTATCTTGCCAAAACTAGAAAGCTCCTCACCTCTGACGCTTTCTAGGGAAATTTCAATCCTGTACCGCGACAACCTTAGCGGGATCCACTTCTATGCCATCTCAAGAGACAACATGCCCCAAGAACCTCACATCCTTCCACCGAAAGTGGTAAGAGAGAACTTGGCCTTCAACTGATGTGCGTAGAGAGTACGGAGGACCTCTCCCAAGTGCAAGGCGTGCTCATCCTCGCTCCTCGAGAACACCAAGATATCATCAACAAACACTAACAAAAACTTATTTAGGACTCCCTAATTACCCGGCTCATCAAATCAACAAAATACGTCAATGCATTGGTTATCCCAAAAGGCATAATGTAACGACCCAACGAATTCGACGCCCAAATTTCGACAATAACACATAGACCTGTATTACTTGCCAAAACCCAAGTATCAAAAACACTAGGTAGTTAATGAAAGAAAATAGAGGGTGAGGTAAAAAAGAAAGAAAGATTAGAATAGAAGAAGAAGAACCAACTAACCAACACAACACAGAGTCTCACATCGCAGCAGAATAAAATATAATACAGAAATAAATCTGTAACAACCTGTATTTTCGAAACCAATTCAAGATTTATTTTTAATTAATTTTCATAGAAATTAAATATTTTAGATGAATTATTTTCAGAATAAACGACTAAAATTTATTTTAGTTGAAGTTAGAACGTATAAATTTAAAGTTTAATTAAAACGAGCTCGAAATGGCGCAGTAGTTTGAAAATTTGATTTTAAACTTTGAATGAATGTATAGAATTCAATATAAATCAGAATTTGATAAAACAAGAAACGTTGAAATATTTTGAATTGTAATTTTCTAACGGATGTAATAAATTGAGATTTCAGTTTACAAATTGTAAGTTATGTCTAAATTAAAATTTATAATAGTTGCTATGGAATATATATATATATATATATATATATATATTATATATAGCCCTTAAAAATCGCGATTTTGCAAACGACCTCCGTTTTCAACAAAACCACTTCTATTGGGTTCAAAATGCCATTTGCGTGTTCGAAGACTATAAACATCGATACCTTTTGATTTAAAGAAATTAGGTCTTTCTCATTGGATGTATGACCAAAATATCACTTTTTACATATGGACGAATTTGGACTCGAAACCACTTCCATCGAGTTCAAAATGTCGTTTATGTGTTCAAAAACTATAAACTTCGTTCTATTCTGAGCTTCGGAGATTTGGCACATTGGTTAGGGTTTGGTTAGCTAACTTAGCCCACTTCCCTTAAGTGCTCCATCAGCCCCATTCTCGCTCATTCACTTCCTCACTTCAAAGGAAATAGAAAATGGAGAGAGGAAAGGGAAATTAAAATTCCCAAGGCTAGTGTCAGCTTCTTGAGATCCAAATCAAGGGGAAATCAAATAGACAACTTAAGTAAGCTTCTCCATCTTCTCCTACTCGTTTACGTGTTCGAAAACTATATGTGTTTAGATTGAAGATTTGTGTGCTATATTGGAAGAGAGAGTGTTCTAGCTTGGTTATGTACCTCCTTCTTCCATATTAAGATCGTAGCTGAGAGCTTTGTGGGTTATTCATGAAACCACATTTATGCCACAAGTTATTGGCTTGTAAAAGTGTAATTTAGTGTTCATTTGGGTTTACATATATGCATATGAATCGGTTAGAAAAGTATACACTTTCCGATTCATTAGTTTATGTTCCATTGAATTGAAAATTATGACTAGAATTGTCCACACAATCTAATTCATATGCTACTAGTTGATTTGGCGATACTGTGAAGATCCGTTGTCGCACCGGAAGTTCTAAGACTTCACAATTCTCTTATATCGCATTTTATTGCTTTGGTTAGAGAATTTAATTGGTTTGGGGTTTATAATCGAAATCATTACAATCTTATGTATATACAGTTGTGCATGTGTTCTTGAGTGATTTCGGTGAGCTAAAGTGGCTTTATTTTAGCTTATGAAACGTTATAAGCCATCACCATTGATCCGAGATCGTTCGAGAACCATTTTCACATTCATTGCCTACGCAAACATTTGCCTAGGCTTCAGCGCAGACATCTGACCATATTGGTCAGACGTCTGTCAGAACTCTCGAGAAAATGTTTTCCTGTAAACATACGTATGTCCGGGGGAAGTCAGACGTCTGTCAAAACTCTTGGGACGTCTGATCTGTGCAGAAATGCACAATTTATCTTATGCATCTTATATTGTGAGATTTATTAGTCTAACTTCTTCCTAGTTGAATGTGGTGTTATAAGTTGTTTTGGCGAGCCTTAGAGACCTCATTGGAGCTTAGGAATCATCATAAACCATCACCATTGATCTGGGCTTGTCTGATGCCGATTGCACATTTATGAGCAATCAAAATGTTTAATTGCTTTAGCTCAGATATCTTACCAAATAGGTCAGACATCTGTCCAAGTTCTCGGGAAAAATAAAAAGCTAGCTTCCTGTCAGGTCGGACGTCTGTCCAAGGGGGTTCAGATGTCTATTGGCTATTTTCTGCTGAGACCACAGTCAACAATTTAGGTCCATCTAGGTTCTTACCCAGCCATGTTTCGGTCAATTTCGCCTATGTTTGTGAGCTTTCAATTTCTCTAATTCGCAGATTTCAGCAGCCCGATTCTTATGAAATCATTTTATAAATCATCAATTAAAGAATGACGGAGTGGAAACCAATGGTGAGAACTCTCTCACTCAAATATTTTGTATAGTTATTCATTTTTATAAGTGAATTTGTATTGATTGTCTGTGATTGCACAATTTGCTTGGTGATGATGGATGTTTACAATTGTATTGTTACCATTATATTAAAAACTGTGAAAATATTAGATAAGTTCACATGGATTGTGATGTAAGCCCCATACGGGTATTAGGACGATAATTTTACACGTCGCCCAATTATGCAAATAATGATCATTGGATATTGACTGGAAACCCCACACAAGGTCTGGGGATGATAATAACTTCACACATCTCCCTTGTGTTTGGTTGTATGTCAATCGATTTATTGATGGATCATAGTAAGCGTTATTTAATTATTTAATGCTTATACAGTTGCTAATTGCACTCTGGATGTGAATTGAATGTTTAATATTTGTTTATCACTATTTTTGAATACATGCGATGTATGGAATCCATATAAATAAAATTATATGGTAATTGATTGAGTCTAATTCCAATTCAAAAATAACGAATATTTTAAAATAATATTCAGTGAAGAATCAAAATATAATTTTTGATGTACGATTTTGGATGGACACAAAAATATTGAAATAATTTTGGATAAAGTACTCCAAGTTTGGAAAGATAAATGATATTTTTATCTGAATGAAATAGTTAACAACTAGGATAAAGAATTGATATGGTTTTAATATAACTAGAATTTTTCAATGTATGAATCGGAAAGGATTTGAATGGAAATAATCTTCGGAATATTTCGATATTGGATTCTGTGATTGTATGGATATCGTTAAGGAATTTGGAAGATATAGATATCGTTATTCTCAATACGATATCTGTTGGTTTCAGAATTTGATATTGAATATAAGTCGATATGATTTGAGCCTTGTATTTAATATCAAATTGGATTTTTGGGTTTGTCATGAGTGGTTTCTTTAATAATACCGTTCTTAAACCCATTTGAGAATAGAGTAAATCTTTTCATTAAGATTTAAAGAGATTTTCAAATTAATGAATATAATTGAATTAAATTAAGGTTGATTTTGGGTTCTTTGTGAACGATGTTTTAAATAACATTAGTTCTGAAACCCAATTAACGGTGAAGTTATGATTTGGAATTTATAATATTTTTATTTAAATTAATAGCTTTTTTCAAAGTAAAGTTTTTCCAATTTAATACATTAAATTGGAATTGAGTGGAACTCAATTTAGTAATAATCGAAATGAGCTTCTATGAAGGAAGACCGTTACTATATATGGAATTTAAAAGGTCTTGCCGTAATTCCATTTATAGTATTAGTCTGATATGGAAATTTATATCGATTATATACTGTTATGATTTCCGTGAAGGTTCCATTTTAATGGAAGATGATTTTGGGTTTATCGTGAATTGTGTTTTACATGACATTGGTTCTTTAACCTAAGTAAATACAAGATTTATTTCCTAAATTTGAATAATCATTAAGGAATGATTTTTGAAATTAAAACTAAGTACAGTTTTAATGAATCTTTAGTTAGATTGAAATGTGAATGAAGTAATTAAATTTACCGAATTCAAGAAATGATCAAGATATAGAGTACCACTAGTTTTACTCCATGTGATAGTTAAATCTTTAAATTAGATCTAAAACGTGAAATGGTAATTAATTTGATCGATAACACAGCCGGTGTTATATATGGCGTACCACCAGTTTTTCTCTATGGGATGAATAGGTTGGGATTGGAAAAATAAAATAAATGATTACTTCGATAAGGCTCGATAATCCCGACTAGTTTGATAAACCTTAATTTGGTTTAAGATTGTTAAAAGATAATACAAAATCTTTTGCAATGGGTTTCAAAGAAAGATTTAAACAAGAGGTTTAAATGAATTAAATCTTTGATAAGATTTTTGGGAATGATTCCCAATGTAATGAATATTTGAATAAAAGAATATTATGGATTGGAATGAGGCATATGATGTGTTTTATAGCACTTAATTATAAAATACGCGAGTTATTGGGAATGAACGTGTTTAACCCATTCTGATTAATTGATACGACGACTAAGTCGAAGATTTGAAGACGGTGGTTGAAGACCGGAGATCTTCACATCGTTTGGACGATTACTGATGTCATGATTGGGTTGTACACCCAAGACAAGGTAATAAGTGGTGATCATCCCGGCGTACTTGGAGTCGACCGGATATGCGAGGGCCTCTCTCATGTATTGGACATATGGGACGAGGAATAAGGTGCCTCCGATTTCGTTCAGACCCAGATCTGACTTGTGAATGGATTGTGTCTAACATTGTATTGGATTTTGTATTTGTTGATCTCTGCTAAATATATATCTGTTTGGTGGTGGAGAATTTATTCTCTTGCTTAACATCCTTCTCTGAGACATATGAGCTTAGAGGTTATATATTGGCAGAAATCAATGGTGTGGCATGGATTGACAATGTGGCATGCTAAGATGCAAATGATCAAGGCTTTTGTTGAAAAGTAGGGCCTTGTGGATGATGATCAAAGCACGGCTTTAAGTAGCATAGCTTTGTGTATAGCGTTAAATCGCGAGCCTCATACCCCGGTATGAGTCTGAAACGGGATAAGGGACGCAGGGAGTGCATACATTTCTTTCTAACTAGAAGTAGTGTCACGGTATAGAGCCCAGACATTTTACTTATGTGGTTGGTGGATAGCGAGGCAACTCAGAAATAGATCCAACTAAAAGGCTCAAGTGATAGGTCCGATAGGACCGGGAAACGTATTGTTCAGGAATAACCAATCCTCAAAAGTAAGAGTGAACTAACCCTACAGGATCCAAGGGCTCACCAGAGTCTGAGTCCTGGGTCATCTTGCTAGAGGTGATCCAAATCGGTTAGGAGACCATCCCTTGCCTTGACTCATGATGGAAATCCAATTTTCAATATGTGACTTTTTAGTATTAGTTGTAAACCTATGTATGGCGACATAATATATGGTACCTATGCCGCCTATGATTGGTACATTTATATTTGAAGTTGTTATGACATTATGCACTTATAGTAATAACAAAATGATTTGTTTTAAAGCGTACCAAGCAGGATTGGCTATTATATGGTAAAACTCTATCCTCCGTCTTGCGTTGCATTGTGTGATGGGACCTGAGTCTTATAATAGCTTCATTTTTTAAAAAGCATTGCATTGTTTATAAATTGTTTTATTTTAGGGTATTCATGGGAGTAAACCCATTCCGTGACATACGATATGGTCCCGTGATGCACCCTATTTTAAAGTAAAAGTTGAATAACTGTTTTGAGTTCTCACACCAGTCCCATGACTGACCTGGAGTTTATTGTTTCTACCTAAACTCTAGCTACCCATATTTTCGACACGGGAAGCTAGTACTTTTTGTTTTTACAGATTTCTATTTAGCAGGATCCTGGTTTACGGCTGGAGTTATATTCGGAAAGCTTTGTATTCGTGTATTTCTTTCAGTTGTGGTAGTCGATGTTTTCCTCTGCACATTGCATTTATGTATATATATCGGTTGTTATGTAATTTAAATCTCTAATATTTTCTATTGTATATTATTTATTTGAACTCTGATATCTTGTACTCTAATGTAAATTGTTGTAATAACAATGAAAGTTCTCATGTTTGTGTTCTAATGCATCGTGTTCTCAGCACAATCGGGGCTCCTCCGTCTCTTCGGGGATCGGGGAAGTCTAGATCGTGATTAAATCTTTATTGAGAGCTGTGAAATAAATACTTACAATCATCAGAGTACATCAACACATCTGGAAAGTTATAATAATTTGTCCTCACATATAATACCAATGGAGTAAATATATATCATACGTCTAAACTCCTCTAGCACGTCCTTTTAAGTTTGCAACATCCAAACCTAAACCTGTAAAACTTGGTCTAACCCGAGTATTACAAACGCCAGATCAGTCTGGTGAACCAGAGTGAGAAAAATCGCTAAGTTTATGGTATCATCCAACTTGATTTTAAAGTTAAAACATTTCTATTTGAAAGAAAAGGATAATCGTAAGACCAATCCACACGTAAACACAGATGGCTTTTACCTTACGATAACCCAAAACATTTTTGGAATCATATATTATTCTGATATTATAATAATGTCTAAACACAAATAAATAATCATATAGCAAAACGCTTGCATCTAATGCTATACATATGCAGTATAAAATCAAAAACTACGGGCTCTTATTAGAGATTGGATTCCAACTATGACAAGGTACGGAACCACCTTTTGATAGTGTATCTCTAGAGGGGAATACACTGGGATCAATAAAAACATCTTGCAACCCGGCCATACATAACCGTCGACTCATTTCGCTTGAGTGTATCGAATGTATATCACCAACGGTTGGGGTCAATAACCATTTCCCAAAAGGGACATCATCAAATAGAATAAAGAAAGAAAAGAATTTTCTCTAGATAGGTGATTATACACCCTAAATGGGAGCGACCCACTTAGCCATGCTGCTTGCCTGATTTTTGTCATTTCCCGGTTGTGAGGCTTGAGGTTAGAATTTTCCTTTAGAACATTTGTCCACCATTTACTTTGAATGCCACAGCGTCAGATCTGCCATAAATCACTAATTGATTTGCACAGAAATACTCCGGTTGTTAAGCTAAGAGAAGACCCCTCCTCCGCCACCAACCTGGTACGTTTGAAGAACTCAACGTACGTGATCCCTTTGGAAATACTCTATCAGACATCCATCCATACAAGATGTCTTGGGGCTGGACAAACAAAAGGCACCCTCCTACTGCATCCTAGGAATCACCCTATAGACCAGTAGAGAGTAGTTGTTGCAATTCGTAGATTCTAGTCATGTCAGAATCACAAATCAAATAACCTTGGATGCATGCATAAGAAATTCGATAAGTCGTTTTTTCGCTTATGAAGATCCACGGTCTTCTCTAATCCATCTTCAATCTGCATCTTCAATGATTTCGTATTTGCTGGTTCTGAATGGTTTTCAAATATAAATTTGATCATGAACTTTTCATACCAACAATTGTATAAATCTGATTTGATAGTCTGTTATTTAACTATCAAATAAACGACCATTCAATCATGAAAATAAAAGTGAGTTCACTAGTTCAGTACTCAATATTACTGGGCCTTTTTAATTAAAAATAATTAAAGATGGTTTATTTAAAACTCTTAAATCATTCAATACTTTTAAACGTAATTTTAACTTTTTATTTTATTTTACGAGTATTAGCAAAACTATTTAAATACTTAGGATTAAATCAAATATATATATATATATATATATTCTCACTTTGGGTTCAATCAAATTTCACATAAAACATCGTTACGATATCTATTTTGTTTTCTCAAAAATATTAACTAACACTTTCCCTTTGAATAAACTTATTCAAACTCATCTCATTAATTCCTTAAATCCCGAAAATATTGTTATATTTTCACAATATTGTTATAACTTCATACCTCTATTGTAAACTACATTTATAAATTTCAGGTTTAATATAAATCCTTTTTATCTCAATTTCATTTAATCAATTAAAATATTAAGAAACCATTTTTTTAAGCTATTGTATCTGCTTGAAATCTCTTTTTACTTCATTTAACTCTCAGGTTTTCCGATACAACTCGTTTATAAACTCCTTTAATTCAACTAGATTCCATCTCAACATTAATCTCTTAAATTGTTATTTATTGAAATAATAATTTACATCTTCATTAGCTACCATAGAAGTAGATAAGTTCTTTATTAACTAAATAAATAGTAACTTTTTTAAATCTTATCAAAATTAAAAACAAATATTCGTTAAATCATTTCATTAGATTAATTAACAACAACTAATTTAATAATCAGCCCCGGTTAAAATGGTCAACTTAGTCACTCAAAACACATTTATTTCGTTAACCAATCCTAATTAGTTCTTCTTTCAAATTAATTAGTAATATAATTAATTTAAATAATTCCATTTAATTGTTTCTTAGAAACAATTTATTCAACACTTAATCGTTAGGTTAATATCCGCTCATTCGTTTATAAAATATATGAATTTGCATTATGAAACCATTATACAATTATTTATATGCTTAAATTATAAATAAGAAATAATATTTCCTTTTAATATACTTTTATTCAAATAATAGAATTCAAAATCTATCTTCAATTATAAAAATGAATTTTATAACTTCATTTCTGTCGATTCACCTGAGGTGAATCAATATATATATAAACAACTAGGCCATATGCTGCCAAGTATTCAACCAATATCGCCCATCGGTTAAAACAAAACAAACGCTGAATTTTCAGTCAACAACCAAATCAATCATCCAATCAAAACAGTTCATAAATAATATGAAAATAAATAACATTTAATATATTTGAGGAATCCAGTTGGATCCCTCCAATATGTTTTTCCCTACATCTAAATAGGTTACCTCAAATAATACCATTCAATTCAATATTCGAATATAATTTCAATAATCGACCAATAAAAGTAATTTAAACTTCCAATTATTAATTTTATACGTTTATATTATTATAAACGTTACCAACAAGGTAAGTTATCTCAATTGATTACAATCATTAAAATATAGAAATTGATTTAAATTGAATTAAACGAACATTTAATTTAACCGGTTTAGTCAATATAAATAATATATGTAGTAAACATCCAACAATAAACAACCATAACACACAAATATTAAACTCGACTTATATCAAATATAAGTGGGATAAAACTAAGTGAGTTGCATCCACCTTGATTATTGATCGTTAAATAACGATTAATTCGATCAGCTATTTTAATTTTCCAAAAATCCTAATGAGCTCCAAATTGCTCCAAACCAGTTCTATTATGTTGCTCTTGTCGACACGATTCCAATGTATCCAACAGTTCGTAAATCTGTTCATGTATGAGAGAGATATAACATTTTTAAATTTGTGTATACATCCAATTAAAACCAAACTTAAACTAGATTTACTTATATAATGTGCCTTACCCAATTTTGATCGAGCCCAATACCAATATAACTGACCCAACTCCTATAATTCCTCCTACAACAGTATCTTCTTCTCCTTCGAATATTACTTCCTCCCAGATGATGTTCTTTCTACTCCCTTCTACTGATATATGTCATGCAATTTTTTTTTTCTATTTCCCTTTTTTAAAAGGCCGAAGCCTATACGTTGTTCCACAACCCATTTACATAGTAACTTCCCCATTTGAAACTCCCCCTTTCTTTATATTTGCTTCCTCACCTATATTTCCCCCACTTTATACAGTAGCTCCCCACGCATGCCATTTTCTCTTTATTGTTGCTCTCCTTCCTCCCACTTGCCTGTTTCAGTTTGTACCATCCGCATGTCTCCCCCTCACACGCAACACCACACTCCTCCATGTTACCGCTTCTCCCAGCTCTCAACCCACCACCTGCACTAGCATCTACTCGCCCACCACCAGACACTCCGATGTCAGCCTCCTTCCATTTGGCGTCAAACCTACTCCCATGATGTTTGTGCATCATTTTTTTTTCTTTTGCTTCTTCCTACATGCTGCCAATGTCGGACTCCACCATCCCTCCTCACCAACAAATTGCTAACCACCGCACCACCGCCATTGTGCACTCCACCAACTTCATCCCTCCCAGCACCGCTTTCCTCTCCCATATATGGCTTCTGGTTGTGGAGCTTGGATGGATGAAGGCTTGTGTATATTTAGTATTTTTTTCTAACATAACTCGGTTTCTATTTTCAAAGGTGATGCATAACAAAATAGGTAGGAAGATGAAGTGAAGTCTCGGTTCTCAGTTTGGCAAAGAAATGGAAGCTTGCGGAAGAATTGGACGAGGACACACCTATTTATAGAAGCGGAATATGGGGATATGATAAAAGTTAAATCATACTTAGGTAGTCAGTATAGGTAGCAATGTGTAGATTAGGCTGCATTGAGTTTCCATTTCATTGAGCTGTGATGAAGTGGACAAATGAAGGTTGTGGGCAAAAACTATAAGCTGCGTTGAATGTAAGTTTGCATGTGTAGTCTTTCTTTAGTTTGTACGTGATAGGTTCGCATTGTGTATGGATAAGGTAGGCTTAGGCTTTGGTGTATTTTCCTTTCAATTCAGTGAAAAATATAGGTTTTTTATATTCATATCTGTTTAGGCCTGCGAGATGGATGATTTAATCTAATTTTAGGTTGGCAAAGAAATAGGAGGCTGCTTTTAGGGTAGGTTAGATTGGTATGTATTATTATTTTCTTAGGCATTAAGTTTGTATTTTATTTTATATTTTATACGTTATTAAATTTTATCGCTAACCGTTAGATTCATATCGCCACACACGAACTCCAACCACAATGAACTGAATACGTCGCTATATTTTGACATCCCAGTCCCAATGGAATTTATTTCATTGAAAACCAAATCCATTTGCGCAATGATGTTATTTTAATTCCAATTTATTTATCAGTTCATTTTAAATTGCGCACACAGATAAAACAACTTTGATTGGCTCCAAACTGGATGTCTAGCAATAACTAGTTATACATATTCCAATAAAATTCGTTTCATCGAAAACTGAGGTCATTTGAAAAGAAAGCTGTTTCTAAGGCCTATATAATATCGAAAAAATATAATTAAATCCAAAACAATTATATTTAAAATAATGATGAATTATTATTGTAACGACCCGAGTTTCACCCGACCCGATCGACCATTAGATCGATCAAGACCGCTCAAAACCCGAATACGTTAACTTTGGAAATACAACACATCAGAACAAATAACAACAGACTTTTATAAACATTATAATAATGTTACATCAGAGTACATAATATATCATAGTACATTGATAAATAATACAGCGGTAGATTTAATTACAACAAAACTAATACAATGCAGCGGAATAATTAATTTAATCGCAGCGGAAGACCATCAATGCTCTGGACATAGTTCTAAGCTTCGATCCCAAATCCTGCTCAATATATCTGCAAAATAAGCTACTCGACTTCCCGTATGGAAAAGAGGGCACCAGAGTTTGCAAAGTGAAACAAACTACGGGTCAGTCATGGGACTGGTGTGAGAAATCTTTATTTAACTTATTTAATAAGTAGGCTAATTACAGGACCATGCCGCTAAAGCGGAACGGGTTTACTCCATTGGATTTCCAGTGCATAAATAAAGTAAATCGTTAAAACAGTGCAATGCTTTTTAGGAAAATGAAACCATTATAAGACTCAGGTCCCATCACATAATGCAATGCAAGCCGGAGGATAGAGTTTTACCTTATAATGGTCAAAAATGCTTGATACGATAAAAACAAATTTGATATTATTACTAGTGTATATATGTTTTAAAAACCTTTCAATCATAATGTATTAATCATAGACGGCATAGTACCCCATCCTGCTATGTCGCCATATATAGGTATACAATCAAAACCGCAGGATGTCGTATTGGAGGTTGGGTTTCCATCAAGAGTCAAGGCTAGGAACGATCTCCTGACCGATTCGAGACACTCTAGCAATGTGTCAGGATTCAGACGCTGGCGAACCCTTGGATACAGCAGGGCCGGTCCCCCAATAGTGCAATGGGTTGGATTGGCAATTCCTGAACACCCGCTTCCCGATCCTATCGGACCTATAAATTGGCCATTGCGGCCAATAAAAATCCGAGGCACCTCAAAATCCATCAACCACATAAGTAAAATGCCGGGCCGTGTTAAACCCAAACACCACTGTTAGCTAGAAAGAAACGTGTGTACTCCCTGCGTTCTCTTGCTCCGTTTTTGACTCATACCGGGGTGTGCGGCTCGCGAGGCAACAAAATACACAAAGCTATGCCTAAATAGGCTATGCTTTGATCATCATCCATGTGACGGCCCGCCCCGCACCAGCCTGCATTTCCTCCGAAAGTGCGCTGTACACATGCCCGACTAGCACGGGACGGTCGTCAGGAGAAAGGAAAGAAGGGAACGAACTGATCAAGAACCTGTAGAATGTCTTACAGCGCATGGAGTAAAATATAATAATAACATACTTGACATAAAACAGGTGAGACATTGCATACACTACACCATAATGCCAGATTTGCCACACCCCAAAGCGGAGCTTTTGCCATGGTTTTTGCCCGTGGCAATTTTCGAACGGGTATTAGCCGTGGCAAGTGTAGTTAGCATGGTCCTAGGCCGTGGTAATTTTGGAATGGACTTTCCCCGTTCTAATGCTTCTGTGAATATTTTTCCCCCTTACGTACAAGCCCCCGTTACCCCCTGTCCCATTATCTCACGCTCTCAAACCAAAAGCGTACTCCTCTCAAAACAAAAAGTCGTCCCCCCAAATCAGCGTGCTCCTCTCTTTTTCAGATCTATTTCTTCCGATGCCGATAGATCTACAAAGTTTGCATTAAATTTTAGATCCAAACCACGTATGCTCTCAATCGAAAATCCTATCTAAGTGTTTTCAGGTAAGATGATTAATCCGATCCAAGTGTTTCCATTAAATTGTCGTATTGTTTTCTCTGTTGAATTAAGAATGATTTTGTGAACGGTCGTATTATTTTGCAGTTTTGAGGAATTTTAGCTATCGAATTAAGGAGTTAAGGTGAGTTGAATCCTCACAAGATCTATCTTTAGGTTTCTTGTTATGTGGGTTTCTTTTTCACTGTTCAGTATTGTTTTAATGGACTATTAGGTTATTATTTTCACTGTTGTATTGTTTTAACTGTCGTATTCTTCTAGCTTTGAATAACAAGAAGCATCAAGCTGATATCATTCTGATTTAATCAAATTGTTATTTGGTTTCCACTGGAAAAAAAACGAAATGATGATTTATGCATTGTGAAATTGTAATTTTTAGTTCAGTAATGCATATTACCTTACCTTCAAAAAAAATCTATGTCCAGCATGTCGAGATCAATCGAAATATAAAACCAACAAAGAAACACAAGTGGCATTCATCTTCAAGAATATTAAATTAATATATTTTTTAACATGAAGGTGCTCTCTATAGAGTTTTACTTTATTTCTCCATCCTTTTAAATAAGTTTCAGTTTCATATTTGATTCATGGGTTCATTTTGTTACATAATTTAAATGGTGCATTCTTCTTTATACAACTGTTAATCTTTTTATTTCGCTACCGATAGGAATGTCCAAACAAATGGAGAAGAGGTATAATGTTGTCTACAACAAATAAAAACTGAATTCGGTATTTGTGGACATAAAATGGAGATTAAAATATAATTCAAGACTATTTATGCATTAGAATACTAACTAATTGTATGATTATTGATTATTATGGATTAAAATTAATTATTACCTTTATTTACGTCATAGTTATACTTTTCCGTGGTGGTACCTTCAACGCAACATTATTATGTACCCTTCATATTTGAATAAATCATGTATATGTCATAGGCTAAATGTAATCATGTGAATTTAATCAGTATTGTTTAGAAATTAGAATTCAGCTTCCTTTACAGCTTTTGATAATACTCGATATTGATTAAGACACTTGATGAGGCTTGAAAAAATACTGCATAGTACTGTGTTTTAAAAAATAAAGGTCTTTTTAGATAGAAACATAAATTAATTTCTTTTGGCTGAAACTACGTTTTTTTTTGTTCTTTTTTAAGTGCAACTATCAATCTGAAATCTTGTACTTGGTCATGGGAATATTACAAACTAATATATATATATATGTATGTATATATATATGCATATATATATAATTACTATTGCCTTAAGAGAAGTGTGAATTTTATTGGTAGGGAATTTGGATGGATTTAGGATATTTATAAGCTGATGCTGGTTTACCTTACTCTGTGTATGTGGTGAATTAGCACCAGTTCACTTGCAAACTAATGTACATGTAGAAGTGCTTGTGGTTTTTCTCTAAACTATAAATTTTTTTTTTGGATTGTGTGTTATAATTTTTTTCTATATTGATTGATTTATATTTGAGAGCTTTTGTAATGATTTGAATTTTTTTGAAAATGATATGAATTTTGATTTTGCTAAAAAAACCAAAAGAAATTTCAGAATGTTATTAAGCTTAAATATGTTAAAAGTATTCTGATTGCAACTAGGGGGCTTATACAGTGTCTGCATTGTGATAGGAAGCAGAGATACGCAGATTTTTAAGGTTTTTTTATTTTATTTTATACAATACTGGAATTGTTCGTAGAGAATTTCATGAAATCAGCCCTTCTTTAGACGAATGATGCTATTCTTTATTAAAATCAGCCCTTCTTTTGCAGTTGGTTGATGTTTTCTTTTTAGTTGAAACTACACACAGGATTGTAAGAAAATATATTCTCATTTTGAACTCTTCTTTTTAGGATTGTAAGAACAATTGTTGTAGTTGAGTACAAACCATATAAAAATCTTTCTACTTGTGTATGGGAATATCAGATTATATCCCTTGAAATAGAATAGATTTAAAATTTTGAGTTCGACTGGTAATATACAGATTAAGCTTCATGCTCTAAAATTCTGAACCATGTTGTATCCAACCAGAAATTAGTTCACACAGTAGATTCACACAGGAGATAAAGATTGAGTAATGCGATTTATTCAGCCTTTGCCTGCAGAATCTTTACTCTGGTTGCTAGTTACAAGTTTTCACTGTGATCATAGTGAATGATGAATATATTTTAAACTGATTGATTTACTGCCTTTGTAGAAGTTGGAATGAGACCATAGACAGAGACCAAGGTCCCATGTTTTTATAAGCTATCTTGCATGTATCTGCATTTTTTTTAGCATTGACGTCTAACCTGTATTAACTAATTAACTGAACATCACCATATCGGTGCATAGTAAAACACAGTATATCGGTGCACAGTAAAATACAAATGTCATATATGACAGTTTGGTTTGAGAGAGCTTGTTGATCAAGTTCTGGAAAGTCTCTGGAAAGTTCTTAAATGAAATTCCAGGAACTTAACTGGTTTTGGTAGCAATCTAAAATATAACATTTTAAAATGTTCATTTTACCTCAGAGTTAATGGTCATGATTTGTATGCAAAGAAAAAGGTACTGGATCCAAATTAAACCGGCATCATTTTGTATCCTTGTTCATTTTTTTCAGAACATAGGTTAATAAAAACAGTTAAACTGTCTCCTCTTGGATTCTGTTTATTTTTTCTCTTGTTCATAGTTGAGTGTTGATGTATTCTCTGCTGGAATTCAGTACGTTTTGCAAATTGTATTTTGCGAAAAAAGATGCTTCGCAGGTTTGCTTGGCAATGGCCGGTTCGGTGGATGAGGATGCAATTGGAATAATTGGAAATTATCAGCAGAAAAATCAAAGAGTTGTGTATGATAGTTCAAGGGGTATGGTTTGTTTTGGACAAGAGGATTGCGGTCACAGTGAAGGATTTTAGTGTTTGCTTGTGATAGTATGCCAAATATTGTATTGCTTGTTCTCAACCGAATCAAATTTTACATGTTGAGATTCTAAGAATGCGAGAAGTGAATATGATTTAACATTACTTTGGTTGAAGCACCTTTTTTTCTGTTTCTTTTTACAAGTTGTTCAACTTTTTTCAAATATAAAACATGCTAAAAAATGTTTGTCAATACCAAAAATCCCTGCACAAATGACAACATGATATACAGACAATTTAAAACAGCATTGCGCTGGATTTGCTTCAGTATAACGCTTTAGAAAAGGAACAATACAAGAATACTCAGCTTCTATGTTTTAAAACATAACTGGTGAATTGGTACAATATAGCAGTAGCTTTTTATTACGAAGGACGGTCGATAAACAAAAATGTAAAGAGGAAAAAAACAGAAATTTGTTAAGTACTGATAATTCTATTGCAAGAAACATAAAACATGCCCAAAAATAAGCATCATATATTGCCCCGACGCTAGTCTGAAAATAAATAACAAAACACAAAAGATGCTACAAAAAAACATTCAATATATGTGCATTCTAGCAAATTGTAGCTTAAAATTATATGCAGAACTTCATAACTTAGTAGTGATTCCTTCCGTTGATGCAAAAGCAACAAAAATGACTTGTCTTGATTCATGTTGAGAGTTTGGAAGATGAACCAGGATTCAAAGAGAACAAGATTTCCCCATAAGCTTCTTTTTGTAGGTGAATCTATATGTATTTTTTTTGTCAAATACCAAAGCCTGATCGTGTCACATAGGCATGTTCATCAACTCGTCTAAGTTTTCAGTACGGAAGCTAGAACTAACTAAACAAATTTGGGATATCATGTCTACCGGTATCACTATCTATTGACCATAGCTATTGGGATGCAATAGTAAAAAATATGCTTTGTCTTTTTGAGTTGTAGTTCATTCCTTTAAATTTTAAAGCTAATCTTAGTGTAAAAGCAGCCGCTGATTTAACATAAATTAGGGTAGCGATAATAATAGCAAAAGATAGTTATCTACAGGTAGTTGTTCATTTATTATCCCACTGTGTAATCATATTGAATGCTTAAGGCCTACACTAGTCTTTGCGTATTGGAACCAACGTTGTCAATAGCGAATAGCGCAAGGCTTGCGCTATAATGTTGTTGTTGTTGTTGTTTTTTTTTTTTTTTTTTTTTTTGCTTACAAAATAGAAGATCTTAAAAAAAACACAGGAAAAAGGCACAAAAGGAAAAAAACTGTATGTTTAAAATCTCCAAAAAGAAAAAAAAAACTGCATGTTCAAAAAAAGAAAAAGCCAAATAGCGCGCTATTCATGGCTGCGCTATGATAAAATAGCGCGCTATTTTTGCGCTACATGGGACCCCTGCGCTATAAGAACCAAAATAACGCAACCTGTGCGCTATTTTGCGCTATAGCGCTCGCTATGACAACTATGATTGGAACTGAATTTGATATGTTGGTTTCTTAGCTTCAACATTTGTTACTGAATTTATATCATTGTTCAATATTTGCGATGATTAGGAATCATATTTTTGATGCAATTTGTTAGTACCTACTGTTTGGATCCTTGCACTTCTCATATTTTTCTGCTTATTGTTTTGATTTATCTCATACCTATAGGTATGTATGACTTTACCAAGTTTTGTCAGATTTCTACATGCGTAAAAGGGCCTACATGCCACGTGTGCTTGCATCTGTGTGCACACTTTTTTTTATTTCGGTTTCTCTTTCAAACAACTTGAGTGATGGCTGTATGTTTTAAATTTAGGAACACAAGTTCATGTGAAGAATACTCCAAATGGTGCAACAAAATATCATCCCCAATAAAAATACGCCGCTGCTAGGAAATTATCAATTTAATTACAAAATACGTTTGTTATACAACATATTTAAGTGACCAGATTGCAGGAACTGCGAGAAGAAACATTACACTTAACCAAAATGAGGAAGCATGCTCATCCAAATTGATGGAATTTTTTTACAGCAATGGCGAGGATTCAGTGACCGAAAACTAAAGATGCAAACGCGTTCAATGGAGTCACGACCAATAAAGATAATTATTAAGTGGGTGACTGAATGAATCCTTTCAACTGCAAAATCAAATATTGGAACCAAACACGTTGGGTAATTGGCTAAAGAAATATCAGAAGTTAGAAACAAGGGTTGGTGAAAGAAAGAGCAGAAGCTAGAGGAGGAATTGAGTGGTGCAGCAATGTTGGGGTGTCTGAAGTTGGTAGAATTTTGAAGTTCAATTTCAACATACTCAGGATATCAGCATGCACAATGCACATTTCACTTTATTTTGGATGACGCTATCATTTGGGTTTTCAAAGACTAACACGTCGATGAACAATGATGTTTGTTGCATTGCGTATGGTCACTGCTTCTTAAAAATAGTTTTTTTCAAGCGAATGGATTGATAGGTGCGGTGAATGGATAAACGCGAACGAATGTTTATTGCGTTGCGTATTTTTATTAGGGATGATATTTTTTTATTCTGTGTGACTTTACCAAGTTTTGTTACTCTTAAAGTTGAGCAGCGTAATTTTTTATGTAGCTCAATGATTTTTTATTCTGATTCATAGTTCTGTTTTGTTGTTTTGTTGCCTCATACAATGCAGATTCATAGTTTTTATTTATAATTCATACAATACAACCGAGACATTTTCTTTCGTTTCTTCCTACTTCTGCCTGACGGAATTCCAAAGTTCGCGGTATGGAATATGAAACATGTTGTGTCATTCCGTCAACAACCGGATGAAACGGAAAATGTCTTGGTTGGTACGGAAATTTTCCATACCCACCCTTACAATATAGCCTTAATTAAGTAGAAAAACAAAATTTCTAACATAAACATCCTTAATATGTTATTAGGGTATAATTTAAAGGATTTAATGTTTGGATAGTTTAAAATTTTAAATTTTAAATAGGTATATTTAAAATTTAAATGGTTATCATCCATGATTCTTTGATGACAAATTCATGCTTATGGAATATTATAGCTATGAAATGGATATACAATTTCTTTGTTGATTTCATGCATGCCATTGTGCATATAGTTGCTCATGTGCATTCTGTTGAACTACTATTCATGTTCATATGTGTTCGATTGTATGATATAACAGGACAATATGTCTTTAAGTATAGACAAACAGTGGATGCAAGAATCTAGTCGAAGAACCCCACGATATATAGAAGGAGTTCGGAAGTTTATTGATTTCGTTGCAGAAAATGGGGGTAATGAGGAAGTCTATTCTTGTCCTTGCACACAGTGCAAAAATATGAAAATGAAGATTAAATTAGAAGACATTCATTATCATCTGCTCAGACATGGAATTCTCCAATCACATACCGTTTGGCGTTTTCATGGAGAAGAGTCGACAGAGAAGCAAAAACAATCCGCTAGTCAAGCCATAAATATTGATGAGCCTGAACATCCTAGGATGGAAGACTTGGTCAATGATGCAAATAGATTTCATCATTTTCACCCATTTGGTTTGTCGCACGATAATATTGAGGAGCGGTCTACAGCTGATGTCGATTGGTCGGCCAATCAAAGTGGAAAGTATAAATCACTTTTTGATAGTGCAAAAGAGCAATTGTACCCTTCATGTCCTAAAGGGATAACAAAATTATATGCCATTGTGAAACTGAACAGTTTGAAAACTCAATACAGTTTTTCCGACAATGGTGTGACTGCACTTCTCGAATTTATAAGGGAGTTTGTGACGGCCCGCCCCGCACCAACCGACATTTACTCCAAAAGTGCGCTGTACACATGACCAGTTAGCACGGAACGGGTCGCCAGAAGGAAAAAGGAAGAAGGAAATGAACATACAAAGAACCTGTAGAATGTCTCACAGCGCATAGAACAAAATATAATAATAACATACTTGACATAAAACAGGAGAGACAGTGCATAAGCTGAAAATCAGAACTAAACATCAAAGCAGCGGAAATCCAAAATACAGCTTATTACAACTTTCAAACTGTCTCAAGAAAAAGCAAGATAAATGAGGTACACTACTAATGCCCAAGTAGCGACCACCAACGACACAGGGAGAATGTGCATATATATATATATATAATACGTGGAAGCCTCCTGCCCGCCTCCGAATCAGCTACTCGCACATCACCAGCTAACCTGTCTCTAGTCTGCTCGTGTGAGCACCCAGAGTAATAAGAGGAGACATAAAACTCTGGGTCAGACATAAAGCCTGGTATGAGCGATAAGCATCTAAAGTGAACAATAACAGGTAGACTAAAACATACCTGAACCTGTACCTGCAACCAAAGAGTTAGCACTACATACTGTACAACACTCTAAGGTATCATATCAAACAGTGTAAAGATACGGAGGTGGGGGAGGTGTGCATGTCATAATGATGGCAAACAATCAAACATAGCATCCATCTTCACATCTCTCACTCAGTGCATAAAGCATACGATATCCACCACTTCGATCACCCAACATTCCTTGCTACGATCACTTTGCCCCATGAAGTCATAAATGGCTTCACTGCACTGATAACGTAGCCACTAATTCCTCGCTATGTCCACTTGCCCCATGGAGTTATTCACCCCATCTGCGCTGGCTCATAGCCTTACTAATCCTTACTATGTCCACTTGCCCCATGGAGTTATTCACCCCATCTGCGCTGGCTCATAGTCTTACTACGCATCACCTTACCCCTCGGGCCATAATGACCCTACTACACTGATAACGTAGTCTTGCTACCATCACTTTGCCCCTCAGGTCATAATGACCCTACTGCACTGATAAGTAGCCCATCATTCATTCTTAGTGGTGAATCGAAGTTATGAACGTCGACAACTCCTTAGCACACGTCCCGCAGCAAAGTCCAACCATGAAGTGAACTCATTGGTTCCCAACTGGTTCCGGGATCCTGAGCTCTAACTCCCATTTGGACTACCTTTGCATCTCGGGTTATTGGTCATCACCATCGGATCAGATCAGTCTTCACATTCTTCATCGGATCGGATCGGCCTTTGCATTCGGATCGGGTCGCGCCTCTTGCATCGGATCGGGTCGTGGCCCTCCAGCTCGTGGCTCCTCTTCTTGATTCGGATCGGCGTCACCACTTCGGATCGGGTCGGGGTTCCTCCTTCGCGAATGGTCGGATCGCCATCATCGGATCGTGCTTCACCCATTCGGATCGGATCGGGGTTCCTCCTTCGCGAATGGTCGGATCGCCATCATCGGATCGTGCTTCACCCATTCGGATCGGATCGGGGTTCCTCCTTCGCGAATGGTTTGATCGTGACCTTCGAAGTGGAGCGGATCGGGTCGTCTCGTGGCGCGAGCTTCAATTGGATCGGTTCGCATGGGGTAGGGGCGATCCGGTCCGAGGTATTTCCTGCACTTCGTTCCAGCGACTGTTTTTCGCCATTCGACGACGTTTTTGGCCAAACTAACACTTCTAAACAATCACAAAGCATGTCATACAGTCATAGCAACATACATAATCAACCCCAAACACCAAAACATCAACATAATAGGTTAAAATGGATCAAACATACCCAAAACCCCATGTTTTTCCCCCAAGCATATTTAGGTTAAACTAATGATAGGATTATCAAAACTTAACCAAATTAACCCAAATTCATATCAGAGGTCTAAAACATCATTCCGAATTTTATAAACATTTTTCCAGAATTTTATCATGTTTAAATTCGCTAATTAACACTAATCACCCCTAATTAGCCATAATTAGTGCAAAACTATGCAAATCACTCACCCTAGCCACAAAACAAACTAAGATCTGAAATAATGCTCTGATTTGATGTGAATCCCAATGCTAACAGCAGCTCCAAGGTTGATTTGGTGAAGATCTTCTTTGATTAGGGGTTGCTAAGCCAAATCCTTGACCAAAAGATGATTTGGAGGTGATTTAGAGGTTGGAGGCCATTTTTAGGGATCCTTGGTGATAATTGGAGGCTAGAAAACTGAAATGGAATGATTCTCCATCTCATTTCAGCCCTCCCATAACCCTAATCCCGAAATGGGTTATGGGCCTACTCACTAATCACCCGATTTGGCCCGGTTAAACAGTTTTTCACCCTCCAAACCTTGTTTCAGCCATATCTCCCAAACGGTAAGTCCGTTTGGCTATTATGACCACTCTACGGAAAGAGAAACGATCAAACGAATCAAATGGAAGTGGTTTCAGGTCAAAATTCCTTTCCAATCAAAAGTTATGGCCAAAACAGTACCAACTAGGGGTAAAATGGTCATTTAAAAATCGACAAAAATCATGGACATGGGAAATGACTCTAATAGATGTTTCCCAAAGTTATATGACCATACGACTTCACATGGAAAAGAAATAAATATTCTACAATCCTATGATGTGTAGAATACGGGTCGTTACACTCTTCCCCCCATAAGAAATTTCGCCCCCGAAATTCCCTAATCCAAACACACACAAAGGTCCCGCATGCCTATCAATCATAAAACAACAATCAACATGCAAAACAAGCAAAACTAGTCTACCCTAGCATGGGGAAAACTAAATCACAAAGTAAATCTTACCAGACAAAGAGTTCTGAATATGCCTTCCTAATGCTTTCTTCTGTCTCCCAAGTACAATCATTCTCGTCCTCGCCCCACTGAACCTTGACTAGCTTCACCGACTTCCTTCGAAGTTGCTTTGTATCGTGCCCCACAATACGAATCGGCTTGCGGTTCCCAACCGCCTCGGGCTCTACTTCGAAGTCCTCCAACTGATCAGGTGAAATAGTCATATCTGAGTCGTGAACGAACTTCCTTAGTTGGGAAACATGAAACACATTGTGAACTCCCGCCATCTTCTCTGGTAAGCCAACTCTATACACCAAATTCCCGACTAGTTCAAGAACAGGGAATGGGCCAACAAATCTTGGTGCTAATTTGCCTCTCCTGCCAAATCGTATCACGCTCTTCAACGGAGAGATCTTGACAAACACCAAGTCACCAACGGAGAATTTCAATTCTCTTCTCCTCTTATCAGCATAACTCTTCTGCCTATCTTGGGCAGCTTTCATTCGTTGCTGAATGATCTTAATCTTATCCGAAGTTTCTCTCACCACGTCTGGTCCAAGCACAAACTTCTCGCCAGTCTCTATCCAACATGATGGTGAGTTACACGGTCTTCCGTACAAAGCTTCATATGGAGCCATACCGATACTGGATTGGTAGCTATTATTATATGCAAACTCCACTAGATGCAAATGATCATCCCATGATCCACCAAAATCCAATATACACGCTCTCAAGAGATCTTCCAATATACGATTCACCCTCTCCGTCTGACCGTCGGTCTGAGGATGATATGCGGTACTGAGATGTAATCCTGACCCTAGAGCCTCTTGCAAGCTTTTCCAAAACCCACTAGTGAACAACGGGTCTCGGTCACTCACAATGCTTTTGGGTACTCCATGAAACCTCACTACCCACTTTATATACAATTCTGCCAACTTGGCTGCCGTTCTGGTCGATTTGACTGGTATAAATCTTGCGCTCTTAGTCAATCGATCCACAATTACCCAAATGCTATCATATCCCGATCTAGTCCTTGGTAAACCATCGATGAAATCCATCGAAACTTGTTCCCATTTCCATTCGGGAATTTCTAATGGTTGCAGCAACCCACTAGGCTTCTTTTGCTCGGCTTTAACTAGCTGGCAATTCATGCATTTGGATATAAACTTCCCAACGTCTCTTTTCATCCCTTCCCAGTAGTAAGTCTGTCTCATGTCTTGATACATCTTATTACCACCGGGATGTATAGTCAATTTTGAGTGATGACATTCTCTAAGCACTTCATCTCTCAAACCATTCACGTTGGGCACAACTAATCTTCCATTCTTTCGAAGCCATCCATCTCGATCAAGTCCATACACATTCATCTCCTCATCAATACCCATCTCTAACTTGGAGATGATTTCCAATAGATTAGGATCGTCCCTCTGGCTGGAACCAATCCGCTCTATCAAAGTAGGTCTGATCGTCAAACTAGCTAGCATAACTGGATCCAACTCGCACTTTGGTCTGAAATCAAACCCCGCGATATATTCCAGTTGCTTCCATTCAAGAAACATTGCCCCTAAGCTGGCATGTCTCCTACTCAAGGCATCGGCTACCGCATTACCCTTCCCAGGTGTATATGTGATATCAAAATCATACGAAGCCAAGAACTCTAACCATCTCTGCTGACGGAGATTCAGATCTTTCTGAGAGAAGAGATACTTTAACGATTTATGATCGGTAAACAGCTCAAATCTTTCTCCCAAGAGATAGTGTCTTCACATCTTCAGCGCAAATACAATCGCTGCCAATTCTAAATCATGGGTAGGATACTTCTTCTCATGCGGCTTTAGCTGTCGACTAGCATAAGCTACAACCCTACCTCCTTGCATCAATACTGCACCCAGTCCGGTACCACAAGCATCCGTGTATACCGTCATCTCTTCATTTCCTTTAGGAATGACTAACACTGGCGCACGCGTCAACCTCTCCTTTAGACTTTTGAAGGCATCCTCACACACTCCGTCCCAGACGAAGGACTGATTCTTCTTAGTCAACTGAGTCAACGGTGCTGCGATCTTGGAGAAGTCCTGGATAAACTTACGATAATATCTGGCTAACCCCAGGAAACTTCTTACATCTGTTGCATTCTTGGGCGTAGGCCAATCCTGTACCGTAGCCACCTTCGCAGGGTCCACGGCAATACCACACTCTGAAACAACATGACCCAAGAATCTTACTTCCCTTCTCCAAAAATGACACTTAGAGAATTTCTCTTTCAATTGGTGTTTCCTCAACACCTCCATCACTATCCTCAAGTGCCCCTTGTGTTCCTCCTCTGTCCTTGAACAAACAAGGATATCATCCACGAACACAAGAACAAACTTATTCAACTGATCTCTGAATACTCGATTCATAAGATCCACAAAATAGGCTGGTGCATTGGTCAACCCAAACGGCATGACCAACCACTCATAAAATCCAGACGGCGTCCTAAATGCCGTTTTCGGAACACTCTCATCTGCTACTCGAAGCTGATGAAATCCTGTCGCGAGGTCCAACTGGGAGAACACTCTAGCTCCTTCCAGCTGATCAAACAAATCATCTATCCGCGGTAGAGGATACTTATTATTCCTCGTCACCTTATTCAACTCGCGATAGTCCACACACAAACGAAGGGAACCATCTGCCTTAGTGGCAAACACAACCGGTGCTCCCCACTCGGAGACACTCCTTCTAATCAATCCCTTCTTCAAAAGATTGCTGACTTGCACCCCGAGCTCTCGCTGCTCCTTTGGTGCCATACGACGAAGTGGCATCACTATAGGTATGGCATCTTTCACTAAATCAATACGGAACTCAATCTCTCGGTGTGGTGGAAGCCCGGTCACCTCCTCGAAGACGTCCGGATACTGGCCAACCACGGGCACATCTGACAACTCATCCTGCAGGATATCGAGGGAATTTACAAAACTAGCCATGACCCCATCACTAGGTAGACTACCAAACACTACCCTCCGCCCATCATCCGCCCTCACTGTCACCAAAAAGCCCTCACAGTCTACCACCACCCCGTATCTTTGGAGCCAATCGACCCCCAATATAATGCCATACCCAGTAAAGCCCAAAACAAAGCAATCACATATAAACATACATCCATGACTCGATAAGACCAAATTCCTGCAAATCATACCAAGGCTAGTCGAACCACCAATCGGGTTCGTCACAATCAATGGTCTATCGACTATCTCGGGTTCCAGTCCCAACCTATCTACCAGGTCACTAGATATGAAGGAACGGGAAGCCCCAGTATCAAACAAAACTCGAACTGGTATATCATAAATAGAAAGCATACCTTGAATAACAACATTCTTTCCTTTCTCCGCCGCAGTTGGGGCATTCGACGAAGAAGGAACAGCATCAAGAGCATATGCTTTCACAATCTGCTTCTCCTTAAGAGGTTGCAGACACTTATCCTTCTGATGTCCCACTTGACCACAGTTGTAGAACTTCCTTTCCGCTGGCTTGGCCCGACATTCCTTAGCATAATGGCCCTTCTTTCCACAGCTGAAGCACTCAACATCCTTCTTGCTCTTTTTCTGGCCACCTTTTGATTGGTCCTGCCTCCTCTTATTCTGAGAGCTATTCTTGCCTCCACCGCCTGCTTGCGGCTTTGGCCCTTCTGCAGATGCAGCCTCGGTCTTTGACTTAGGGTAAAGACTCTCTGATCTCAAAGCTTTCCCCACAATCGATTCAAAATTCTCATCGATGTGGTTGATAAGCCTTTCCCCCAAGTATCCATCTAAACCAGTAATGAACTTCTCATTCTTCTTCTCAGGGGTATTAATAAGAGACAGTCCATACTTCGACAAAGTGTCGAGCTCAGCAATATAATCAGAAACTGCCCTGCCACCCTGCTTGAGTTCCAAGAACCTCTTGAACAACACCGACTTCTGGGCAGCTGGAATAAACTTCTCGCTAAAGCGAGCCTTGAACTGAACCCAAGTAACCTGGTCCTCTGGAGTAGCTGTTCTAATGGCATTCCACCAATTCATCGCTCGCCCTTGCAGCTGACGAGACGCTAGCCTTCTCTTCATCGCATCCTCAAGACCCAAGTCATCAAAGATACGATCACAGCTATCCATCCAATCTTGAACATCTGTGGCCAACTCCGTTCCGTGGAACGGCTTCCCACCAAGATTAGTGTAATCCTTGCACAACTTGGCGAAATCGACCCTAGGCGCCTGCACTACTGGGCCATCACCAACTCCGGGATTGGGAACTGCCTCTTGCACTTCTCTAAGCATGTCTCTCATGAGGTTGGTAAACATCACCCTCATGTCAGCGGCATTCCCATTATTGGCCCCTCTACCAGTACCTCTAACATGTCGACTCATCGTCAACCTGAAAAAGGGAAACGATTAACGACCCCATAGTGGTACTAGTGCAGTGCAACTTCATTCTTATACTACTAATAGTATATATATACATAGCTTTTGAAAACCAAAGTAATCACAAATACGCGCTCTCGTATACGTACTAACTCTCCCTAGTGTCTTTCCCTAGGTTAACTACGCAACCTAGAGCTCTGATACCAAGTGTGACGGCCCGCCCCGCACCAACCGACATTTACTCCAAAAGTGCGCTGTACACATGACCAGTTAGCACGGAACGGGTCGCCAGAAGGAAAAAGGAAGAAGGAAATGAACATACAAAGAACCTGTAGAATGTCTCACAGCGCATAGAACAAAATATAATAATAACATACTTGACATAAAACAGGAGAGACAGTGCATAAGCTGAAAATCAGAACTAAACATCAAAGCAGCGGAAATCCAAAATACAGCTTATTACAACTTTCAAACTGTCTCAAGAAAAAGCAAGATAAATGAGGTACACTACTAATGCCCAAGTAGCGACCACCAACGACACAGGGAGAATGTGCATATATATATATAATACGTGGAAGCCTCCTGCCCGCCTCCGAATCAGCTACTCGCACATCACCAGCTAACCTGTCTCTAGTCTGCTCGTGTGAGCACCCAGAGTAATAAGAGGAGACATAAAACTCTGGGTCAGACATAAAGCCTGGTATGAGCGATAAGCATCTAAAGTGAACAATAACAGGTAGACTAAAACATACCTGAACCTGGACCTGCAACCAAAGAGTTAGAACTACATACTGTACAACACTCTAAGGTATCATATCAAACAGTGTAAAGATACGGAGGTGGGGGAGGTGTGCATGTCATAATGATGGCAAACAATCAAACATAGCATCCATCTTCACATCTCTCACTCAGTGCATAAAGCATACGATATCCACCACTTCGATCACCCAACATTCCTTGCTACGATCACTTTGCCCCCATGAAGTCATAAATGGCTTCACTGCACTGATAACGTAGCCACTAATTCCTCGCTATGTCCACTTGCCCCATGGAGTTATTCACCCCATCTGCGCTGGCTCATAGCCTTACTAATCCTTACTATGTCCACTTGCCCCATGGAGTTATTCACCCCATCTGCGCTGGCTCATAGTCTTACTACGCATCACCTTGCCCCTCGGGCCATAATGACCCTACTACACTGATAACGTAGTCTTGCTACCATCACTTTGCCCCTCAGGTCATAATGACCCTACTGCACTGATAAGTAGCCCATCATTCATTCTTAGTGGTGAATCGAAGTTATGAACGTCGACAACTCCTTAGCACACGTCCCGCAGCAAAGTCCAACCATGAAGTGAACTCATTGGTTCCCAACTGGTCCGGGATCCTGAGCTCTAACTCCCATTTGGACTACCTTTGCATCTCGGGTTATTGGTCATCACCATCGGATCGGATCGGATCAGTCTTCACATTCTTCATCGGATCGGATCGGCCTTTGCATTCGGATCGGGTCGCGCCTCTTGCATCGGATCGGGTCGTGGCCCTCCAGCTCGTGGCTCCTCTTCCTGATTCGGATCGGCGTCACCACTTCGGATCGGGTCGGGGTTCCTCCTTCGCGAATGGTCGGATCGCCATCATCGGATCGTGCTTCACCCATTCGGATCGGATCGGGGTTCCTCCTTCGCGAATGGTCGGATCGCCATCATCGGATCGTGCTTCACCCATTCGGATCGGATCGGGGTTCCTCCTTCGCGAATGGTCGGATCGTGACCTTCGAAGTGGAGCGGATCGGGTCGTCTCGTGGCGCGAGCTTCAATTGGATCGGTTCGCATGGGGTAGGGGCGATCCGGTCCGAGGTATTTCCTGCACTTCGTTCCAACGACTGTTTTTCGCCATTCGACGGCGTTTTTGGCCAAACTAACACTTCTAAACAATCACAAAGCATGTCATACAGTCATAGCAACATACATAATCAACCCCAAACACCAAAACATCAACATAATAGGTTAAAATGGATCAAACATACCCAAAACCCCATGTTTTTCCCCTAAGCATATTTAGGTGAAACTAATGATAGGATTATCAAAACTTAACTAAATTAACCCAAATTCATATCAGAGGTCTAAAACATCATTCCGAATTTTATAAACATTTTTACAGAATTTTATCATGTTTAAATTCGCTAATTAACACTAATCACCCCTAATTAGCCATAATTAGTGCAAAACTATGCAAATCACTCACCCTAGCCACAAAACAAACTAAGATCTGAAATAATGCTCTGATTTGATGCGAATCCCAATGCTAACAGCAGCTCCAAGGTTGATTTGGTGAAGATCTTCTTTGATTAGGGGTTGCTAAGCCAAATCCTTGACCAAAAGATGATTTGGAGGTGATTTAGAGGTTGGAGGCCATTTTTAGGGATCCTTGGTGATAAGTGGAGGCTAGAAAACTGAAATGGAATGATTCTCCATCTCATTTCAGCCCTCCCATAACCCTAATCCCGAAATGGGTTATGGGCCTACTCACTAATCACCCGATTTGGCCCGGTTAAACAGTTTTTCACCCTCCAAACCTTGTTTCAGCCATATCTCCCAAACGGTAAGTCCGTTTGGCTATTGTGTCCACTCTACGGAAAGAGAAACTATCAAACGAATCAAATGGAAGTGGTTTCAGGTCAAAATTCCTTTCCAATCAAAAGTTATGGCCAAAACAGTACCGACTAGGGGCAAAATGGTCATTTAAAAATCGACAAAAATCATGGACATGGGAAATGACTCTAATAGATGTTTCCCAAAGTTACATGACCATACGACTTCACATGGGAAAGAAATAAATATTCTACAATCCTATGATGTGTAGAATACGGGTCGTTACAGAGTTACTCCCAGAAGGTAACACACTGCCGACAAAATACTCTAACATGAAGAAGGTGATTAAACAAGTTGGAATGGATTACACAACTTATGATGCATGCGTTAATGATAGCATTTTATACTGGAAAGATGATGCAAGTAAAGTTTCTTGTAGAATTTGCAACGAACCAAGATATAGGACATCATTCAACGATGATAAAAAAGCTACCAAAATAGCTCAAAAGACGTTGAGACATTTTCCTTTAATTTCTAGATTGAAGAGACTGTATACCATACCATGGATAGCAGATGCTATGACTTGGCATGCTCGTGCCAAGTCTGATTCAAATATAATGCGTCATCCACGTGACACATCCCAATGGAAAGCTATAGACTCATTTGATCAAACGTTTGCTGCTGAATCACGAAATGTCACGCTTGGAATAGCAACAGATGGTTTCAGTCCATATAAATCTCTATCTAGCCGTTATAGTTGCTGGCCAGTAATTATAGTACCTTATAATCTTCCTCCATCCATGTGCATGAAAAGAGAGTTCTCAATGTTGACATTATTGATTTCCGGACCAAAACAACCGGGAAAGGATATCGATGTTTATTTACAACCATTGATAGATGAGTTAAAGCAGTTATGGGAAGGAGTCATTGCATTTGACTCATTTAATAATGCAGAATTTACATTGAGGGCTAGGATGTTGTGGGCAATTCATGATCATCCTGCATTCGGGACTTTATCGGGATGCACAATGTAACACCCCGAATTTCGGTTAATGCTAAAATTCACTAATTACAGAATAAATAATCTCAGATGTGAGAATTGGCGGAAACGGGCTGCGTCATTGCGTTCGTCTCGGAAAAATACGCGAAATAGAGTCCGAGTTTTCGAGAATCGGAGTCCGTATGGCCCAGTTATGGCCCAATGAAGTTGGCAGAAAATTTAAGATAAAAACAGAATTAGATATTTAAAATCAGATTTCGAAATTGGAGCCAGCGGGGGCCAGGCGGGAAAATTCCCGCCCTAGCCATGTCGACAGGGCTGTCGACAGGGCTGTCGACAGGGGAGTCGACTGCCCTGTCGACTTGCCTGCGACGCCTAGTAAAACTGGGTGCACCAGTTTGGGTTCTTGGGCTGGCTTGGAGGGCTGGTTCTGGAAGTTTCTAAGATCAGACGGATCTGAGCTAACCTAGGTTTAATCCTATGGTCTAAAAACACCCTAATCTCTATAAAAAGGCCCTAATCCTACCCTAATCCCTACCAAAAATAGAAATGATGCCATCATGCCGCCAAATTAAATCTTGAAGGAGCCTCCACTAATTTATGAAGAGGAAAGCAAGCTAATCAACCTCTCATCAACCACTAATCAACATCTTCTTACTAGATTTACTTCATAAGTTTGCTAATCTTGGTTTTGGTGAGTTCCTATAGCTTTAATAATCAATTGTTAAATTGATTATGGTAGGATGTGATAAGACATGGCTATGTTTGTGGATAAATGTGTTTATGCAAGTTTGTATGATATGTGATTTGCAAGTTTTATACTATATGCAAGTTTAATGCCATGTTTTATGATGCAAAACACTATGTTGAACATTTATGCATATGTAACATGTTATGCAAACTATATGTGAGAGTATATGCAAGTTATATGTAACATGATATGCAAGTTATGCATGTGGTTTTATGCATGTTAGGTATTTGGTGTTATGCATGCTAAGTATTTGATTTTATGCATGCTAAGTATTTGATTGTATGCATGCTAAGTAGGTGGTTATATGCATGCTAAGTGTTTGGTATTATGCATAAATCATGACATGCAAGTTTACCCATTTAAATGTGATGCATACATATGTAAGATGGCACCTTTATATGCTATGAATATATATATATATATATATATATATATATATATATATATATATATATGCATGTTTACCCTCCTTTAAGATGCGAGTCATATATGCAAGTTCAACATGCTATGCAAGTTATGTGTATGCTTATATGCAAGTTCAACATGCTATGCAAGTTATGTGTATGCTTATATGCAAGTTCAACATGTTATGCAAGTTTATGTGTATAATGTTATGTAAGTTATGTGCATGTTGTTATGCAAGTTCATATGCAAGTTATGTGTATGATGTTATGCAAGTTATGTGCATGATGTTATGCAAGTTATGTGTATGTTGATATGCAAGTTATGTTTATAATATTATGCAAGTTATGTGTATGATGTTATGCAAGTTAACATGTAACATGTTGTGCAAGTTCACACCTTTAAGACACATGCAAGTTCACCTTTGTATGACCTATGAACACTTATGCAAGTCGCCTTTATACATGACATATGTATGTTCATGCAAGTTGGGTTATTTAGTAATGCTAGTTGGGTTAATGTCATGAGGTAAGTGGACAACTTTTAACCCATGTTAATGCTAATGTATGCTAAGTGAAACCCATGTTAAATGTGAAAGAATCTTCTCTTGGAAATATGTCGTGTTAGCATAAGTACGTGGGGAAACGATGGGGTTAATAGACATGTTAATGAATGGTGTGAAATGGTTATGATTAAGCATACCATAAAATGAATAAGCATAAGTGGGAATTTACCTATTGAGTTAGGTCTACCCATGTTATGGAATTGGGAATTTACCTATTGAGTTAGGTCTACCCATATTCTTGTAAATGTGAATATTAATTAGGGATAATTAATAAATATGGGGGTGATTACTTAGGTGTAATTAATCGACTAAGACACGAGGTTGGACTCATTTGTAGTGTAAAACTGCCCGGACCCAACCGGCTTAACCAGTTGCTACAAATGTTAGCCCAATGTGAGAGGTCTTAGGCACAAACTAAATACGTGATTAATGTAAAGACACGAGGTTAGACTCGGTTATGACATAAGGCTGCCCGGACCCAACCGGCTTAACCAGCGGTCATAAAAGATAGTCTAATGTGAGAGGTCTTTATGAGGATCACGGTCTTAATTAATTAAGAAACACTTAACCAAATTAGCATGTAGTGGGACATGAGGGTTAAGTGGGTGCCTTGGGTGGCATGTAGTAACTAGTGGGGTGCCTCGGGTGGCATGAGGAAACTAGTGGGTTGCCTTAGGTGGCAATAGAAAATACGATTAGAATACTTAACCAAAGTGGAACATGTAATTAAAACATGGGTGAAGGGTTAAGTAAGTGCTTTGAGTGGCATGTGGAAATCTAGTGGGTGCCTTGGGTGGCAATTGAAATATGATTAAATGACTTAACCAAACTTTAAGCATGTAAGTGAACATGATTATTAAAAGGGTTAAGTGGGTTACACTAGATGAATGACAAGCTTAGGTGGGTAGCTTGTGGGGACCCATTATAGGGTTGCATTTGATGAATGACAAGCTTAGGAGGGTAGCTTGTGGGGGCCCATTTCAACCAATATCCCAAACGTATCTTTGTGGGCTCGACTCTAGTCGGGTGACGGGACACGCATATTGGGCTTGACTATAAGAGGCCAAAACGGGTTAGCGGTGGCAACGCAAGTCCAACGGGTTTCATATGCGTGTGTGGGCCCGGGCTGGTAGATAAGCCGTTGTTGCATCGTGTAGATATAAAGCCGTGCACCGTTGTTATTATCAGGTGGCCACTTTGGGGAATAATACACCCCATTGTGGGACCAGCACGGGTATCTACGGTAGGGAGCCGATCGCTTGGGGGTAGTGGGTACACCTAGTGGAGATAGGGGCAGACGGCACCTATGTAGTCAGCTAGGGGGACAAGAAACTACTAGGTAGAATTACTAAGCACACTTAGTGGGATCAACCTTTAAGTAGGAATTACCCTTGGGTAGGTAGAACTGGTGTGGTGCAGTGTAGGAATTACCCTTGGGTGGGTAGATCTGGGGTGGTGCAATCTAGTAATTATCCTTGGGTGGATAAATGCGTCTTTTTGGTTATCTTAGTTTTATCCTGTGTTTAGTTGGCTACTTAGTGTAGTCATTATCCCCAGAGGTACCGTACCTTGTTTATATCATACCCTAATTACTTTAATGATTGTATTGTTAGGGTTATAGGACTCACTCAGACTTATGTCTGACCCCGTTGTTTTTATCTTTTTCCAACCCTCAGGTTAACAGAGTGGGCCTACCATTAGTGGGCTTTGATCAGACTGCTTTATCTATCTTTTGGAGCTTGGACCGTGGATGTAAAGCTCAGTTTATCTTTTCTATTATGGCTATTAAGTTATGTAGTGGGATTATGTACTTTTATTTTATCAGGATGGATATTATGTACTTGACTCTTGTTTATGGTTTTGGTGTAACCAAACGTGTTTAACTTTCCGCTGCAATGAAATGATGTTTTAAATTTTCAAGTATTACTTATATCTGTCTTGTTGTAATTCTTCTGTTCTATATTCACTTAAAATACTCCACCAATGTTATGGCATTCCCTTAGAGAGTGACCGTAGCGGGCGTGGGGTGTTACACGTGGTATCAGAGCTTAAGGTTACCAGAACAGATAAATTTTTTAGAAAAACTATTTTCTAAGAATATTTTTGGAAAGGAGTATTTTCAAAAACATGTCTTTTAAGAGAAAAGTTTTTGAAAGAAAAGCATAATCCCCGATAGCCATATCTTTATCTTTCGAATTCTCCGTTTTGAATCTCTTCCTCTCTCGATTTTGAGCTTCCCCTCCGTGTATAGATGATCTTTCGAAGGTAGATAAGAATGGAAAACCACTTCAAGGGACTTAGACGATAGTCAGATTAGAAGTTGGTTCAAGAAGGAGGAGGACTGGTAAGTATCAATTGGATAGGCGATGGGAGGAAGGCTCAAATAGTTGTTTGGTTAATGAAGAATGAAACCTCATCGGTGGGAGGTTACAAGTGGAGAATGGGATGAAGAAGGCGAATAGTTATCCTTTTGGGAGGAATAGGACATCTTATTAGGATTGTCCAAAGAGGCAAGGGCAAGGTACGGAATCTCCTGGAGGGTGGTTGTATTCCCTCACGACTAGGGTACCAGATGGGGATAGGACCGTCTAGGTTGGAATTTGGATTTCTTGATTATCCGATCCGAACTTATTTGATTCTGACGTATCGAGTTCGTTTATCTCATCATTGTTAGTTGAGTCACTGCACTTAGACACCAGTTTGGTAGATGATCCCTTAGTTGTTTCAAACCCAATTGGGGCTCCATGATGTGTTTGGGTTTGAAAGTTTCTATACTTAGCGTTGAGTTTAGAGGTGATGCTTTTTGGGCTTCACGGGCTATGGGATAGTTTTGGGCATGGGCTGGTTATCCAGTAGGGGTGCCGTTCTTGATTTTGAAGGGAGAGTTGTTAGGCTTATGACCCGCTTGGGTAACACTCTCGAGATCTCTTGTAATCCCATAGAATCTGTTATGCTAAGTTATCTAGAATCGCTTGACACGTCGGTCTAGAGTTTGCGATCTGTTAGAGCGGTCCGGGAATACTCGGATGTATGTGAGGAGGTGAAGGGCTTACCTCCGGAGCGGGAGATTGACTTCCGAATATATCTGGTGGATAATGCTAAACCAGTATCTTGGCCAGTGTGCCACATGGCTCCTCGTGAGAGGAGGGAACTCCATAAGTAAGTAGGCGATTTGCTTGAGAAGGGGTTCATAAGACGAAATATATCGGAGTGGGGTGCTCCAGTAGTTTTTGTCACGAAGGCGGATGGGTCCCTCAGACTTTGTGTAGGCTAAAGAGAGCTAAATAAACTCACAAAGAAGAATAGACACCCATTGTCGAGGATTGATGATCTCTTTGATCAGTTAGTGGGCGCCTTAGTAGTTTCGCAGTTGGACTTAGCCACAAGGTTTCGTCAGTTGAGAGTGACTGAGGATAGTATAGAGAAGACTACCTTTAGGACTCCGGATGGTTTTTATGAGTGGCTGGAGATGCCATTTGGTTTGACGAACGCCCCCGCATATGATGAGAAGGGTGTTCAGGGAGTACCTAAATAAGTTCGTGATGGTCTTTGTAAATGACATCTTGGTCTTTTCTAGGAGCGAAATAAGTTTTCCTATGTGCTCAATGGGGTGAGCAAAGCCAGTTATGGGAAAACGGTGGTTTTGGAGCGAGACTGGCGAGGACATCCAAAGTTGGTCAAAGGCTTAATTGATTAGCCATTTTTACTAGTATCATCTCACGTAGGTCGCCTGAACTTGAAGGAGATATCCCTTGGGTGTTTGTCTGATATTGGTTTAGGCCTTTGGGGGATGTCGAGTTCGACTAGGGTGGTCTGCGTGAGAGATGGACAGTTGTGATGATTTTTGATGGGATTCTTAGCAACCTATGAGGTTGAGATAGCGTATACCCATGGCAAGGGAAACATGGTAGCGGACGCCTTAAGTAGAAAAAGGTTGTCCTTGAGTTCATTGTTCGTTGAACGACGGAGCTTAGAGTTTATTTCTATGTTTGACTTTAGACCTTCCGTTGACTTTGTACCCGGTTTACTAGCCTCCTCGGAGGTTAGGCCTACTCTTTTAGGACGAATTGGCGAGACACAGCGAGACGACCTACAGTTGGATGAGTTAGTAGAGAAGCTCATGAGGAGGGGGTCGTCCAGCCATTTGAGTAGGTACACCCTAGATGGTAAGGAGTGGTTTCGTAGAGACGGTAGACTTTGTGTACCGCAAGACGAGGATTTGGGGAAGGCTATGCTTGATGATGCACATCGGTCGAAGATGACCATTCATCCCGGTGGGGACAAGATGTACCAAGACATGAAGCGAGTTTTCTTTTGGGTCGGTATGAAGAAAGATGTGGCCGAGTATGTCGCTAAATGCTTGCAAATGAAAGCGGAGCAGAAGAAACCCGGTGGGTTGCTTCACCCATTGGAGGTTCCGCTAAGGAAGTGGGATAGTGTCTCGATGGATTACCAAGATCGAGGAAGGGTAATACAGGAATTTGGGTGGTAGTAGACAGACTTACTAAGAGCGCCCACTGTATACCCGTGAAGAGGAAGAGAACGACTCCATGGCTAGCTTCAGTTTACATTCAAGAGATTATTAGATTGCATGGTGTACCTTCCAGTATAGTGAGCGATTGAGATCCTATCTTCACAAGAGAATTTTGGAAAAGTTTGCAAGAGGCGGTAGGGACTCAGTTGTGTTTGAGTACCGCATATCATCCTCAGACGGACGGCCAGACCGAGAGGGTGAATCGTATTTTAGAAGACCTTTTGAGGCTATGTATCTTGGATTTTGGAGGTACATGGGAAGAGCATCTTCCATTGGTGGAGTTGCCCGACAGACTTAGTGGTGTACATGATGTATTCCATGTGAGGAAGTGCCTACATGAGACCGCAGAGGCGGTAGAGCCGAGCTTGCTTAAAGAAGTAAAGGTAGAGCGTGATGTGATTATTCGACGAGCTCCTACCCGCATCCTTGGGTCAGAGGTTAGGAAGTTGAGAAACAGAGAGGTTCGACTAGTCAAGGTGAAAAGGGGAGAAGGTGAGAGCAATGCTACTTGGGAGACAGAAGCGAAGATGCGTTCGTTATACCCATTCCTTTTTGAGGGTTTGTCCTTTAAACGTCTCCTTTATCGTTTGTCTAGTGTTTATCTTATCTATAGTATGTCCTCTCATTAGTACCTTTGACCTTTAGATAGGGTGAACCTATGGTTGAAACATGTGTTTGAGACATGTTATGATTGATGGATGCATGTGGATGCAAGTGGTTGCTAGTGGTTGCTCGTGAATGCATATACACACACTCTAGGCACTAGATCGGCTCAGTCACTTCATATTGCATATTGCATATAATTGTGTGTAGGTAGCTATATTTATGGATGTATAATGATTGTGTTATCATATGGATGATGCATTTTGGTGAATGATTGTGCACTCATATAGATACTGTATGTGTCGATAGGGTTATCTCGCATACATATTGGATGCATGGCACTATCATGGTTTGCATATGTTCGTACATTTGATAGGGAACATATACACACACTTTTCGCATATGCTCATACATCATTAGAAATTGTTTTAAGGACAATGGATGCCCGTGTTTGATGGATTGAGTAGATGGTTGTTTGGATGGTAGGATATGCATTCTCCTTAGCTTAGAGATTTCGGGGACGAAATCCTTTAAGGAGGGGAGAATGTAACACCCCGAATTTCGGTTAATGCTAAAATTCACTAATTACAGAATAAATAATCTCAGATGTGAGAATTGGGGGAAACGGGCTGCGTCATTGCGTTCGTCTCGGAAAAATACGCGAAATAGAGTCCGAGTTTTCGAGAATCGGAGTCCGTATGGCCCAGTTATGGCCCAATGAAGTTGGCAGAAAATTTAAGATAAAAACAGAATTAGATATTTAAAATCAGATTTCGAAATTGGAGCCAGCGGGGGCCAGGCGGGAAAATTCCCGCCCTAGCCATGTCGACAGGGCTGTCGACAGGGGAGTCGACTGCCCTGTCGACAGGGGTGCGACGCCTAGTAAAACTGGGTGCACCAGTTTGGGTTCTTGGGCTGGCTTGGAGGGCTGGTTCTGGAAGTTTCTAAGATCAGACGGATCTGAGCTAACCTAGGTTTAATCCTATGGTCTAAAAACACCCTAATCTCTATAAAAAGGCCCTAATCCTACCCTAATCCCTACCAAAAATAGAAATGATGCCATCATGCCGCCAAATTAAATCTTGAAGGAGCCTCCACTAATTTATGAAGAGGAAAGCAAGCTAATCAACCTCTCATCAACCACTAATCAACATCTTCTTACTAGATTTACTTCATAAGTTTGCTAATCTTGGTTTTGGTGAGTTCCTATAGCTTTAATAATCAATTGTTAAATTGATTATGGTAGGATGTGATAAGACATGGCTATGTTTGTGGATAAATGTGTTTATGCAAGTTTGTATGATATGTGATTTGCAAGTTTTATACTATATGCAAGTTTAATGCCATGTTTTATGATGCAAAACACTATGTTGAACATTTATGCATATGTAACATGTTATGCAAACTATATGTGAGAGTATATGCAAGTTATATGTAACATGATATGCAAGTTATGCATGTGGTTTTATGCATGTTAGGTATTTGGTGTTATGCATGCTAAGTATTTGATTTTATGCATGCTAAGTATTTGATTGTATGCATGCTAAGTAGGTGGTTATATGCATGCTAAGTGTTTGGTATTATGCATAAATCATGACATGCAAGTTTACCCATTTAAATGTGATGCATACATATGTAAGATGGCACCTTTATATGCTATGAATATATATATATATATATATATATATATATATATATATATATATGCATGTTTACCCTCCTTTAAGATGCGAGTCATATATGCAAGTTCAACATGCTATGCAAGTTATGTGTATGCTTATATGCAAGTTCAACATGTTATGCAAGTTTATGTGTATAATGTTATGTAAGTTATGTGCATGTTGTTATGCAAGTTCATATGCAAGTTATGTGTATGATGTTATGCAAGTTATGTGCATGATGTTATGCAAGTTATGTGTATGTTGATATGCAAGTTATGTTTATAATATTATGCAAGTTATGTGTATGATGTTATGCAAGTTAACATGTAACATGTTGTGCAAGTTCACACCTTTAAGACACATGCAAGTTCACCTTTGTATGACCTATGAACACTTATGCAAGTCGCCTTTATACATGACATATGTATGTTCATGCAAGTTGGGTTATTTAGTAATGCTAGTTGGGTTAATGTCATGAGGTAAGTGGACACCTTTTAACCCATGTTAATGCTAATGTATGCTAAGTGAAACCCATGTTAAATGTGAAAGAATCTTCTCTTGGAAATATGTCGTGTTAGCATAAGTACGTGGGGAAACGATGGGGTTAATAGACATGTTAATGAATGGTGTGAAATGGTTATGATTAAGCATACCATAAAATGAATAAGCATAAGTGGGAATTTACCTATTGAGTTAGGTCTACCCATGTTATGGAATTGGGAATTTACCTATTGAGTTAGGTCTACCCATATTCTTGTAAATGTGAATATTAATTAGGGATAATTAATAAATATGGGGGTGATTACTTAGGTGTAATTAATCGACTAAGACACGAGGTTGGACTCATTTGTAGTGTAAAACTGCCCGGACCCAACCGGCTTAACCAGTTGCTACAAATGTTAGCCCAATGTGAGAGGTCTTAGGCACAAACTAAATACGTGATTAATGTAAAGACACGAGGTTAGACTCGGTTATGACATAAGGCTGCCCGGACCCAACCGGCTTAACCAGCGGTCATAAAAGATAGTCTAATGTGAGAGGTCTTTATGAGGATCACGGTCTTAATTAATTAAGAAACACTTAACCAAATTAGCATGTAGTGGGACATGAGGGTTAAGTGGGTGCCTTGGGTGGCATGTAGTAACTAGTGGGGGTGCCTCGGGTGGCATGAGGAAACTAGTGGGTTGCCTTAGATGGCAATAGAAAATACGATTAGAATACTTAACCAAAGTGGAACATGTAATTAAAACATGGGTGAAGGGTTAAGTAAGTGCTTTGAGTGGCATGTGGAAATCTAGTGGGTGCCTTGGGTGGCAATTGAAATATGATTAAATGACTTAACCAAACTTTAAGCATGTAAGTGAACATGATTATTAAAAGGGTTAAGTGGGTTACACTAGATGAATGACAAGCTTAGGTGGGTAGCTTGTGGGGACCCATTATAGGGTTGCATTTGATGAATGACAAGCTTAGGAGGGTAGCTTGTGGGGGCCCATTTCAACCAATATCCCAAACGTATCTTTGTGGGCTCGACTCTAGTCGGGTGACGGGACACGCATATTGGGCTTGACTATAAGAGGCCAAAACGGGTTAGCGTTGGCAACGCAAGTCCAACGGGTTTCATATGCGTGTGTGGGCCCGGGCTGGTAGATAAGCCGTTGTTGCATCGTGTAGATATAAAGCCGTGCACCGTTGTTATTATCAGGTGGCCACTTTGGGGAATAATACACCCCATTGTGGGACCAGCACGGGTATCTACGGTAGGGAGCCGATCGCTTGGGGGTAGTGGGTACACCTAGTGGAGATAGGGGCAGACGGCACCTATGTAGTCAGCTAGGGGGACAAGAAACTACTAGGTAGAATTACTAAGCACACTTAGTGGGATCAACCTTTAAGTAGGAATTACCCTTGGGTGGGTAGAACTGGTGTGGTGCAGTGTAGGAATTACCCTTGGGTGGGTAGATCTGGGGTGGTGCAATCTAGTAATTATCCTTGGGTGGATAAATGCGTCTTTTTGGTTATCTTAGTTTTATCCTGTGTTTAGTTGGCTACTTAGTGTAGTCATTATCCCCAGAGGTACCGTACCTTGTTTATATCATACCCTAACTACTTTAATGATTGTATTGTTAGGGTTATAGGACTCACTCAGACTTATGTCTGACCCCGTTGTTTTTATCTTTTTCCAACCCTCAGGTTAACAGAGTGGGCCTACCATTAGTGGGCTTTGATCAGACTGCTTTATCTATCTTTTGGAGCTTGGACCGTGGATGTAAAGCTCAGTTTATCTTTTATATTATGGCTATTAAGTTATGTAGTGGGATTATGTACTTTTATTTTATCAGGATGGATATTATGTACTTGACTCTTGTTTATGGTTTTGGTGTAACCAAACATGTTTAACTTTCCGCTGCAATGAAATGATGTTTTAAATTTTCAAGTATTACTTATATCTGTCTTGTTGTAATTCTTCTGTTCTATATTCACTTAAAATACTCCACCAATGTTATGGCATTCCCTTAGAGAGTGACCGTAGCGGGCGTGGGGTGTTACACACAACTCATGGTTATTTTGCATGTCCTGTTTGTGGGGAAGATACTTGTTCTTTTTATCTTCCTGAAAGTAAGAAGATGTGTTATATGGGACATCGAAGATTTCTTCCTGTCAAACACAAGTTTCGAGATGATAAGGCAAACTTCAATAATGAACAAGAATATCGTCGTCCTCCATGGCCATTGAATGGTTATCAAGTTGAAGAAAAAGTAGCTAATATCAAGATGAAAATTGGTACAAAAACTAGACATTGGTCGAAAAAGAAAAAAGAAAACCGATGATGAAGACCTTAACAGTACTTCTGCATGGTATAGGAGGTCTATCTTATTTGATCTTCCATATTGGAAAGCAAATTTGATTCGACATAATGTTGATGTGATGCATACAGAGAAGAATGTCACTGAGCATCTCATCAGCACGATTATGAGTCACAAGGAGAAATCAAAAGATAGCATCAATGCACGCAAGGACTTAAGAACAATGGGTATAAAACAAAAATTGTGGGTGAGGGAAGACCGTGAAACAAATAAAATAACTATACCAGAGGCAGCTTTCACTTTGAGCAAAGAAGAAAAGATACGATTTTGCACCATTTTGAAAAACCTGAAAGTACCTAGTAAATTCTCTTCTAACTTCCACAACAATGTGAGCTTCAATCCTCTTGAACTAACAAATATGAAGTCGCATGATTATCACGTTATAATGCAACAATTACTTCCGGTATTGCTTCAACATTCATATGCACAACATAAGGATTTGCGTAATGTTGTACACCGTATAAGTCTGTTCTTTAACATTTTGTGCTCAAAGGTGATTAATAGAGAACATCTTTTGCAAGCAAAAGCTAGTTTGGTAGAAGCAATGTGTGTGTTTGAAAAATATTTTCCACCTGCATTTTTTGATATCAGTATCCATCTTATGGTTCATTTAGCCGATGAAGCATCGGTTTGCGGTCCTGTTAGATATAGATGGATGTATCCCTTTGAAAGGTAAATTACTAATTTTAGTTCTATTCTCCATAATTCGATTTAAATGGATACAAGTTATTTAGAATTGATTACCTACATAGGTTGATGAAAATATATAAAGGATACGTGCGCAACAAAAGATATATTGAAGGGTGTATTGCAGAAGGATATATTGTACAAGAAGCTAGTTATTACTGCATGGAGTATATGCCAAAAGGAGGTGATGGCACTCATAAACATACCCGTGAAGCATTTTTAGATGAAGACGACGAGTTTGCTGATGAGATGCCTCTAGATAATGGTAAAGATATAATCTTAACCCAGGTGCAGTTTGAACAAGTTCGTAGATGGGTCCTTTATAAGCACGATGGATTGGATGAATGGGAGAAGTAAGTTCACTAGTCTATCCTAAGTTCTCATTATTGTAAATTTGCTCCTATATTCATTTTGAAATGTTTATCGTATGAAGTATACCATTTATGTGAAAAATGTTAAATCTCAATCTCGAAGTAGCGTTACATCCGTGGAAACTTGTCGAAGTTTTATTCTATGGCTACGTGATGAGGTATTACATTATCTTATATATTCAAGTGTATTTAAGTGGATCATACACCATCACGGTCATGCTTTTCATTTATTGTTTTTTTAGCTGGTGAAGACTAGTAATGATGATTCAACTCTTTGGAGGTTGGTGAACGGGCCGAAGTTCAAGGCACGTAGTTATATGAAGTACCAAGTGAATGGATTCGTATTTTCCCCAAAAAGTTATGAAGAAAGAATGGTAACACAAGATAGCGGTGTTTGTATGAGAGCAATTACAAAATTTAGAGCGAGCGGAAAAGATAAAAATTACAAGGAAGCGGAAACAATATACTATGGAGTTATTCAACATATAATTGAATTAGATTACATCGACTTCAAACAAACGGTTTTTTATTGTGATGGGTAAAGGTCGAAGATAAAGTCAATGGTTGCAAGACAGATCCTGTTTCAAATTTGATTATGGTTAACTGAGAGAAATTAAAAACCAAAGATAGAGTAAATGATGAGCCGTTCATTCTTGCATCAGAAGCGAGTCAAGTGTTCTACTCCAAAGATTTAAAAATCAACGATTGGTTTGTGGTTTTGCACACACCGAAACGGTTGACTACAACTGTGGACGACATTGAGTTTCCTACGGTTTATCAATCAGCTTTTGAAGACAATAAAAAATTAGAAGATCTTACCAAATGCATATGTTAATATGAGTTGTATTTCATAATTGAATTGTATTGAATTTCAAGTGTGATTGAATTTAGAATTTCTTAATTGAATTGTATTGAATTGTTATTTTAATCAAGTTGAATGTGAAGGTGAAGTAGCCCAAGTTGTAGCTTCATCAGAAAATTTAAATGCATATGTTAATATTATATGCTTTTGCTTCATTTAAGATGGTGCACCCTGCTCTTTGACCTTGCACATTGTACCATATACACATAAACATGTATGAGTGAATAAATATATCAAAACTGCTTCTTTGAATGATTGTATACATACTATCTGGTTTGATGATACTATTTTGCTCCAATATTTAACGTATTGCATTTTCGTGAACTGCTGAGTTTTTGTTAAATATTATAATCTGTTTCTATTCGATTTTATATTATGTTTTTGCTGTTGTACACTAGTAGATTATAGTAGCATTGACTAAAACGATCATCCCAACGAGGATAGTTGGGATGCTTTATTTCGTTACCTCTTTTTACATGAAATTAACAAGTTTGTCATATCTCATTGAAATTTGGATTGTTTGTTTGTTGCAGGTGGTCTTGGTAGTTTGGATTACAACCAAGAAGATAGTAACAATGTTAGAGCCTGTAGAACCATCAAACCATTCAGTTACGCAATCATCCTCTACACAACCTGAAAAAGTGGAGATAAATGCATTAGGTGTTCCTGTTTCAAAGAATGCTGGAAAAATAAGCAGTCAAATTGGTAAATTGGTGCGAATCCATGTGCCTATTTCGTACGAAAACTGGATTAATGTACCTGACAAATATAAGATGGACGTTTGGAAAGAATTGTTGGTAAGCTAAAATTAATTTATGTGTATTTAGTTTTATATTGCAATTTTGTTTTGTCCCCTTGTTCACTTGAAGTAGAAAAAAAAGTCAACCAACTAAAAATTACTTTTTTTTGGAAGGCGGATTCTATTCAGTAAATTGCTTTACTTACACCATGAGATTTTAAATTAAATTTCAGACAATATGACCTTATTAAAAAAGAATTGATACTGAAGAATGAAAATATATACAATTCTTACTTGTTTGCATTTTGTATACTTAATATAATTTCTCTTGTAAAGTAAGTAAATTAATTTATATCAGTGGTTAAATTAAGTTTATATTTCTTTTAAGGATTATGTATACTTTTCTTGCATTTGCATGAGTTAGTTTTTTTTTTTTTTTGCCCTTGTATCTGAATACAACTGTCACACCTTGTTATTCACAATATGTTCCTTATGTATAGTATTATTAAGACAAATTGTAAATTCATAGGACATCCCTTTGTCATATTTGTTTCACTATTAATTTAACTATTACTATTATTTTCATAGACATTCTTCGATCTAGATCCAGAATCAAAAGACTTGATTTTAAAAAAAATGTCCGAGTCATTTAGGAAACACAAAAGCGATTTGAGGACACGCTATTATGATAAATATGATAATGATGAAGATAGATTGAAGAACTGTCCACCGACTATCAAACAAGAAGATAGGGATATGTTTTTGAAAAATGAAGCAACACCTAGTGCAAAGGAAAGAAGAGATAAAGGCAAAAAAAACAGATCACTTTATAGCTATGGCCATCATACTGGACGTACAAGTCACGCCGTTATAGAACATGAAATGATATGTACCCTTTCTAGATTATCCATTAATTATTATTGTTAATTTATTAACAAAGATATTCATATAGTCGAGGCAATGTCATAATCCCTTTGCAATCTACGATCAAAATTATTGAAGCATTTTCTTTCGTTATTGTATGTTTTAATGATATGCATTCCTGTACTTATATGTAAGGCTTTTTAAATTTGCAGGCTAGTGAAAATCCGACAAAAGAAATCACACGTCGTGAAGTATGGGAGAGAGCTCACACAAAAAAAGATGGTACTATATCAGATTCGGCTTCTGTATACTTTGTAAGTTAAACAAATAATAATTCAGTTGTTCAATAAATTTTCATAATAAATAACATCTCAAGTAATATTGTTATTTTAGGAAAAAATTGCAAAGGCAAAGGAGTTAGTCGATGATGGTGATGAAGAAGATTTGACATTGGATGAAGATATCATATCACAAGTGTTTGGCAAGGACAAAAAAGGTCGCACTCGAAGTATTGGAGCCAAAATATCAAGAACAGAAGTTAAAGCGTCAAATATTGCGCGGAAACAACTTAAAAAGTCTCAAGGAGGCCCGGATTACTTGAATTTAAGGATGGATAATATGGAAGGGAAGTTGAATTCGATCCTCGACTTGATGACGGGACGATGCGGGGGTCAACAAAATTATATATCGGACATTGCTGCAAATGAAGGAGGTAGTGGTACCCCTCACGATAGTATTGGAAGAATGCCGAATAATAATTTTCCCAATTCATTGAATTCGTCCAGTTTGTCGAATCAGAAATGCGAAATTATGAGTATGACCTAGAGATCATTGGCACATCCACTGTATGTAGAGATTCGACTGTCTCCATTATACATGGAAAAGCTGTACCTCCAGGATACGAGAAATTGGTTGTGGACAATATACGGCTACCACAAGAGAGAACAAGCAAACCAAATCATCCTCTTTCTTTGACATTTGGCGAAGTTGGAATTGGTGGATATGTGTGTCATCCAAAGAATATGATTAAATATTTGTAGACGCATAAGCCAGGTATGTATGTATTTACATATATCACTTGCTCGACTATGTTTTCCATATCAATGCTTGTATTTTCGTTGTCATAGGTTGTGTTGTTTCGAGAAAGTTTCAGTAATGCTAAAGCCAACAATCTACTCTTTTCTTAAATGACCGAAATTTAATAAAATTAGGAAGACCACAATATACTTATCAGCCAATGTAGCTCTTTCTTCTCAATCTTGTCAAAATACGTTTTTTTTTCTTTTTAAACACAGCTTCGTGAACATTCTAAATTATAAATTAAGGAATTATTCAACTTTTAAGTACTACCTTATGTATTTAGAAGAGGAGAATCAATCGCTAACGCAAGAAAAAATGTTATTTATTTAGTTCATGATATATTAAAAGCAAATCATAAGTCGTCAAAAATGAATTGGAACTTTTCGTCGATGTTAGGGTTAGGGTCTATGACTTTTAATGAAGAAATGCCAGAAAGAATTTGAGCAGTAGAGAAATTCGAGCCCTCGCTTAGATCAAGTCGATCACCTTTGAAAGACAATGGACTTGCCACCTTATAAAATTTAATTAAGGTTTAAATCCACATTTGGCCACGGGAGAAGATCGTGATTTTTTTCAAATGGTATTTATTTGGAGAAAAAAGTGTGATGTTTCTAGAGGTTTGAGTTTAGAATAAGAACATAAAGGAATGGAGTTAGAATTAGGAGATTAGGAAGATTGATTTTTAGAAAAAGGAATTACTAGAACAGATAAAGTGGATTGAGTATATATTTGATTTGTTGGACTCAAATAATTGCCGAAATAAAGGGAATCAATAACAATGGAGGAACATGCACAGCGTGCATGTCAGGAGATTGATTATGATTAGGCAGGACCTCCCCTTTATTAACTAAACCAGTCAATAAGAAGAAGCATTAAGTGGTTGTTTCAAAATTTTCTCATACGTGGAATATTGCTTGTTTTTAGATGAAGATATTTCTGAATAAAGAGGAGTATAAATTGGAATGTTTTCATGTGCTTTTCCATTGCTTGTTCATTGATAACATTAACTTCATTTTGACTTGGTTTATCATCACTCCCCCTCCTCTAAATAATGTAATACTGCGAACGGATTATTTGAAAAATCAAAAGTAATGTCTCTTCATTTCTCATTAATCTTATAAGTATTCAAATTAGGGGTAACTGCATTTGCTTTGACATTAATATTCTCATCACTTTGATTCATTTCACATTCTGTTTATAGTTGCTGCTATTCTTTGTTTTTCCCTTTTTCTTTATGCACTTTCTTTTGCCAATTTTTTTCCTTCTGCTTAAGCTTGATTGGAACTTCAAAAATGTCTATTCATATTGTGTTGCCTGAATAGTTCCTTGATTCTTCCTATATTCACACGCATCTTGTTTAAGCTTTTCCGGAGTGTGTATCGCATTCATTAGTGGCATGACCAAAAAGTATTGCGTTCCATGCTTATCAAAGGTTTCCATGCATATTAATATAAACACCATGACAAAATATCAAAATTTAAAAGCTGAAAACCAAATCCTCCAAACTGTCAAAACACGAGGATTCTGAAAACTTGATTTTTGTCGTATCTCAAACTTTGCTAATTAAACGTCATATTTAAAAAAAGATAAAAAAGTTTGAAAATTTACTATTTTAAAATATTATGACATATTTTATTTATACATTTGTTTAACATTTTCGACCGTGAAATCGCGAACTGCCGAAACAAGATGCATTCATTTATATTTATTTTTCCATTTTTTTCATAATATTCCAAAATAAGTTTTAATTTTTATAAAACAATTATAAGTTGTTTTAAACCATCTTTATTCATTTTCAAATAGGCCAACGAAGCCGTATACACCATTATCGGCCAACACACATTTTACATGAATCATTTCTGTAATAGACTAGCATATTATCGGCCAATCATACAAAAATCAATCATTTTAGCATCTAAACTATGATAATCAACCAAGTACACTTATATAGAAAAATCACAGATTTGGACCACTTCGTCGTTGACATGATTTAAGATAAAATTAAATTTGGATCGGCACCCTTGTCTCAATTTTTAGGGATTTTGATTTGAATGTGTGTCTCAATTTTTAGGGATTTTGACTTGAATGCAAAAGCTTGTATTTTGTTTTTTGAACATACTACCAAAAATATATGTACGTATTAATAGAAAATTTAAAAGGAAAAAAAATTGTTGTCATCAAGCTGTTGTTAACATTATATGACAACAGAGCTGATGGAGGAAAAGGAACAAAAATCAGGATCTGCCATGAAAAGAAAATGATGACACAGCAAAGGAAAGTTTGTTTAGTATATGATAATACTTAGGCAAGGACGGCAATTTCAGTCCAGCATTAAAATAATGTCAGTATCTTCAAAGAATTGACAAACATTTCCACGGTAATTTGACGATTATGTCATAGGTCTTTTTTAGAGTTCTGTTTGGTGTTTTTTTAAATATCCATCTTCTTTATTTAACATCTTTACTACTTGCTACAGAAGTATTTTAAAATGACTTTTCTATTGCACTTCAGTATATGCCTTTGATCATTTATTGACTCAAGTTTGTTAGGGGTATTGTCGGTTCTTTGAAAGATACTGACATTATTTTAAAGTCAGTATATTCAAACTAATAATGTCTTTCCGCGAGTATTGTTTTTTTTTTGAAACCAGTAAAGGCTGGTTTAAATGGAAACACAATGGGAGTAAACACCGGATAAGTCTGCATTGAATAGGCTGGTTGAATCCTGACAGTAGTTTTGTTTTTAAAACAAAACACAATGAGACCAACACCGGATAGGTCTGCATTGAACAACACAGTTGCTACGTCCTCCCGACCTCAGTTTTTACAGAACGGTAGCTCTGTAAGTAATCCTCTGATATATGACAGTAATCCTCAGTTTTAGATGGTCCAACCCAAACACCAAACGAGGATGCAAAATTAGTTACTCGTCCTATAGGATGCAAATCTGATGCTAATTGAAACAAATTTGACGTTTTAAAATGTTTTTTTATGGTTGCTTTAAATGGCTATTTTTAAGGAAATTTAAAATTGTTTACTTTTTGATTAATTAGGTTGAAACCTGCATAGTTAATGCTCCGCTATTACTCCTTATATCACCGTTATATCTCGTAATGAATTTCTACCGCTGCAATTTTAACTCCTACAAATCAGCTCCTCATCTCTCTAATTAGCATTTGTTGTCTTAGGACTTAGTTATGTAGATAATTATTATTTTCCTTGTTCAGCTTTGTGTAAGATTAAATTATGAATGGGATTTTTGGGTAAAGAGTCGTAAGACCTGTAGTGGAATGCACTTATAAAGCCCTTTGCTATATATGTGTATGAACGAAGGTACTGTGTATTGAACTTGAAAAGCATGAAATTTATCGCAAAATTAGAGTAAGTCAGCGAAAGACTCTAGTTCCCGTTTTCATTAGCTTAACCAGCTGTCAGCGTATCTGTTTGAATGGATAGATTAAATCGAAATACCAGTCACGTAAAGCATGAGTTTATTTGTTATTTCAACCATAGCGGATTGGTACTCCGAGTTTTACAGTATTGCTCAGGCCTGCAATGGAAATAAAAATGAGGATATTAATATTTGCATTACTCATACATATGGATGTCTGTGTGTAATATCTGCATTAGTCATCTACATTGAAGCAAAGAAATAGATCTTTTGCATCTGGAGAACCTCAAGTCAGTAAGATTTTATAATTTAGTACATCTGCTAAGCCTACTTAATTCCAACTTAACGAATCCGTAGATTGATTAGAAGCAGCGATATAAAGTGCAATATAGAAATACAGTTAAACAACTTGTAACAACCCACTATTTTGTGCTATTCAAATCGACAATATACAACACATGTCTGACTTGAATCACTCAAAATAACAGATTATTAATAATAATTGGAGTAAATACAATCATATCACAGAATCACAAACACAGACACAAGCAGAATAACTCGTAGCGGAAATAAATAAAACCGTAGTAGTTCATGAAGCTACTACATAAACATAGTCTCCAAAAGGAAAATACATAATGCTAAGTCACTAGGACAAGTACAACTGGAATCTCAAATACATAAGATGTCTGTTAAGAGATAAACAGAACAACAACAACTGTCTAACATGGATAAAACTGAAGAACAAGCAGATAAGTGGCTAAAGCTCCGAATGGTCTCTAGCTCCAAGATAAATCTCCAACGGCTGTGGTACTCAAGCTGACCCGAGCATCATGCAAAACAAAACCACTCGGATCAGGACTAATATTCTTTTGCAAGTAAATTAACTCAAGTGAAATGTCATGGAAATGCACAAGTAACTTAAAGAATGTTTGGGATTCCATTCTCTAAGGATCCGTTAAACTAAATATCATATAATATAATGCGCTATTATAATAATGTCTATTCAGTAAAGTAAAATATCAAAATAGTGTAAGCGGGATTACCATTATTACCCTTACACCGTTTATACCGTTGCCGTACAGTTTGCATATAACACACCAGTACGTCGGTGGATAGGGATGCGCCGTGATACGACAATATTAAATCAAAATCGTAGGGACTCGATCAGGATAATATGACAAGGCACACGAGGGATACCCACGGTAGGATTCTACCGATGCATGCCCGGACCGGTGGTAACGCATAGCCGCAACTACCGCCCACCTCGGAACACACTCCAAAATCAAAGGTGCGCACCAATCAAATCACAAAGTAATAGATATGGGTTCGAAGAAGTGTGTCCGATGGAGGTGCGACCTCACTAAATCGCGGTATAGCACCTGTTTTAGTCATTTTAATTATGACCCGAAGGTCAAGGCTATCCATCAACGTTCTCTTTCTTCAATCCAGTAATCGCCACCAAACCATCCTTCTTCATTCTGGAACTCCACCGCGTACACAGTTGTTAAAGTGGTTTTCGGTATTGGCAGAGAGTATGACAATATCCGATCCCGGTCTCTTTAACAACCAGACGTTTATATTTTTCACCCCGTGGCCATTTCAATAAAATCATATCTTGAAATAAATTAGAAAATTCAAAATCATAAATTTAAGAATACATTTATTTACAAAACATCTATTATATGTTAGGTTCAAAAGTCTAAATTACACATCTAGTTTTAACGTACTCCTAATCCTTTTTACATATTATTAAATTTTTAGAACATACATATATATACTAAGTTAAAAATTTATTAAATAATTTTTTTTTTCAAATTACTTAAAATCTTATAACTTTATTATAATTAAAATACCTTTAAAGAAATAAATTACTTTATGACAAAAACTAATATTAGATTCACAACATAAATTAAACTTTTTATTTACATTAACATAACGCATAATTAGATCAAAATACAAAATAATTTAGGTCAAAATATTTAATAGCTTTTAGAAATATTTCAAAATAGACCAACGGTGTCCGTATAATATTTTCTACCTAGGACAAGTAGCACGGATGTATATCATTTCAACCCGTCAAGTTTCAAATCCCGGGTGTGTATCATTTCAACCCGCATCCCAAATCGATTCAGTTTTGTTCTTACATCTATACAATGATTCGGGTGTTTATCATTTCAACCCATAAGAATTTTCTAAGCTAAAGGGAACTTGCAGTGTGAGTTTAAGCAATAAAATAAGCACAGAAAACAATATCTATCATCATGTAAACAAAATATCATTTCAAGTCACGTGTGTGTCGGTGTGTCATATTTTTATATACAGTGCTAACATTTCAAATACAGTTAATTCACTTTCAATAAAATATTAGTCAAATGTGAGTTGAACTCACCTTCCGCGGTACCGATATAGAGATGAAAATGGAAAGAAGCAGAAACCAATGACCTCGAACTTCAACGAACTGGATAAACAGATTACGCTCGACGGTCAACATACGTAAAATTAGAACGAAGTTTGATAAAATAAATAAATAAAATAATTTTTTTTTTAGGGCCTAAATGGTGTGCGGCAAAAGGGACAAAATGTTACAATAATTTGAATGGCTCATAAGTTGCATCTACAGGTACACGAATGGAACCATGCATGGGTACAAGTTAAGGCCAACATGTTAAAGTTAGTTGCATGCTATACCAACGTAAGGCAAACTATGTATGCAACTTAGTTGCATGCTACAGGTACACGCATGTTACAAAAATGGATTTTTTTTTTCCAGCAAAGATTCTCCACGCATGGTGCAATATACACCATAAGGCATGTTACTACCACTTCGATGTATATACAACAGTATGGCAATTTCTTTCATGACTTAATATATTTAAATCTATATGTTACGACAGCTCTTTCATGCTTACTACTTTCTCTTTTTACATATACTTTCTCTTTTTACATATGGAACCAAGTTTTAAAAAAGAAGCATGTATATATATTGTAGACATTTGGTTATAAATATTCATATATATATATATGGTTCACCACTTGTTCATACTTAAAGCAATATACATATATATACTTAAAGCACTCGTTCCTACAACACTGGAAATGGACAAGGTAGCTTGCGCTGGACTGGCATGAAAAATGAAATAGGCTCACCAAACTTAAATATACATATATGTTACAGTGAGATGGTTTATAAATATAAGTATACTTTAAATTGTAATTTATATAAAGTAATACGCATATATTTTTCACACTCATGTACAGCATGTCACAATCCCTCAAGTTGCTTCCATGATGTATCAACGCATGGAAAGAAAGAATTGAGGCGTGCACCACCAACGTAAGGCCAACATGTTAAAGTTTGATTATTACATGCAAAAGTAAGGCTACCGTACAAGTTTTTTTTTAAAGAAAATTCAACAAAATCATATTTTTTTAAAACAGTTCATATTTTTAGCAACAAAGGAAGAGGATTGGTCGGACTCATGGCTCGGCGTCGGATCGGGTGATGGGCGTTGGTCTGAGGCGCAGCTGTCAGGCGGAGGAGCGGTGCAGCAAACTATCAACATTGGAACCCAAAATACTTTTTTTTATAAATATATATAAGACAGTTCGGCTTTCACACAAACAAGGAGAGAAGGGTTGGTCGCGGATCACTGAGGCGTCTCAGAAAGAAAAGAGAGATGGGTTCGGTTGGTGATGGTTATGCTCCCTCACGGGTTTACAGATGAAAACAAAATAACAACAACAAAAATGGAAAAGTGAAATCAGTAATTACCTTGTGTTGTATCCGCGGCGAGATCTGGAAGAATGAGAAAGGAGAGGAAGATGGCGCAAGAAAAGGAAGAGACAGAGAAAAATGAGAACGTGTATGGTAAATATAGTATACAATAAAGTAAATAGGATACCAAAAGTTTCGGTTTGCATAAATTTGGGCCGAAATTTTTAATTTTCATAAATGCAGAACATTACCCATTTATTGTCATAAATCTGAAATTTTCAAAATTTAGATTTAAACTGTCCAATTAACACGTATAGCGGGCAACTCCGTACCGATATAAATAAATGTTTACACAGCTCCTTCACAAACCGAACTCCGAAAAATAAAATTTAATATACCAAAACGATCAGCGCGACAAGGCGGACGTAACCGTAAAATAAAATCAGTGTCATGACACTTCGCATAAAAATCCGTTACGGACCCCTTTTAACGTTAATCAATTACCTCAATTACCAATTTAAGATGTTGATGTGTCATTAACTTTTCTTTTAAATCAGGTATGTTTTATAAGGAATGAAGTCATTAACTTTTAAACATTATCAAAGCCTCACATTTACTTCCAATCAAATCTTAATTCGAATGTTAACAAATTTGAAAGGATTAAAACGTACATCTTTGTAATTAATTATTATTTTTTCAATTTCACCTCCAATTAATTAAAATAAATTGTGCGTATTTATGGGATGTTACACTCTCCCTCACTCAAAACTTTTCGTCCCGAAAAGGAACGGGATAGAGGAATGGAAACAAACAAGAAGATAAGATAAATTTGAATCAAAAGATACCTGGAATGAATAATTCCGGATTCGAAGCACGAATGCTCTCCTCCGTCTCCCAGGTACAATCTCTGTCATCAGCACTCCACTGCACTTTGACCAGACTGACTGATTTCCTTCTCAATTGCTTCGTATCCCTATCCACGATACAAAGTGGCTTTCTCTCGACAGTCAGATTGGGCTCAATATCCAGATTTTCTAATGCTGAAGACTGAACAATCAAGGAAGGATCATGCAAATACTTGCGAAGATGGGATACGTGAAACACGTTGTGCACCCCTGCAAGCTTTTCAGGTAACTCAACACGATAAGCTAAAGGACCTACTTTCTCCAATATGCGAAAAGGACCAATGAATCTGGGAGCAAGCTTCCCTTTTCGTCCAAAACGGACTACATTCTTCAACGGAGATATTCTGAGGAAAACTTGATCACCAACCACAAATTCTAAACTTCTTCTTCGCCTATCAGCATACTTTTTCTGGCGATCTTGGGCAATTCTCATCTTGTTTCTAATATCCTCGACTTTCGCTGATGCTTCCAAGATCATATCTGGTCCAAGAACTAAACGATCACCTGACTCAATCCAACACGAAGGAGATCTGCACGGTCTCCCGTACAAAACATCAAAAGGAGATGTCTTGATACTAGCCTAAAAGCAAGAATTTAGATTCAAAAGATAGAATTTTAAAGATAGACACTTATAAAACAACAAAACAAATCAACGATTACCTGATAACTGTTATTATAGGTGAATTCAACGAGATGGAGATGATCTTCCCAAGATCCTCCATAGTCAAGAATACAGGCACGAAGGAGATCTTCTAAAATCTGATTCACCCTCTCCGTTTGACCATCAGTTTGAGGATGATATGCCGTACTAAGATTCAACCGAGTTCCTAAAGCTTCCTGAAATGCCTTCCAAAAGTTGCTGGTGAATATGGGATCTCGATCACAAACGATGCTAGTGGGAACACCATGAAGTCTAACAATCTCCTTCATATAAATTTGAGCTAAACTTGAAGCAGTACGATTTGCTCTGACTGGAATAAAATGAGCAGTCTTAGTCAGTCGATCCACAATTACCCATATACTCTCATTTCCTTTTCTCGTCCTTGGCAAGCCATCAATAAAATCCATGGAAACTTGATCCCACTTCCAATTAGGAATCTCAAGAGGCTTCAGTAAGCCAGCTACTTTCTGATGATCAACCTTCACTTGCTGGCATGTGGCACATCTACTAACATATAAGGAAATATCTCGCTTCATGCCACTCCACCAATATAATTTCTTCATATCCTGATACATCTTTGTAGCACCGGGATGAATAGATAATCTAGACTGATGATTTTCTCGGAGTACTTCCTGTCTCAGCCCATCCACATTCGGGACACAAATCCTATTCCTAATACGTAGAATTCCCTTCCTGTCAATTTGAGCATCCATACTATCTTGGTCACCTCTTTGTCTTTTACGAACATTATCCTTCATAAGCTTAAGCACCGGGTCTTCATCTTGTTTGGCTGCTATATGATCCAAAAGAGAAGGAGAAACAACAATTTGATACAACACTGCTTTCTTACGACTCAAAGCATCAGCTACAACATTGGCTTTACCAGGTGTATAATTAATATCCAAATCATAAGATGCTAGAAACTCAAGCCACCTAACTTGCCTTTGATTCAAATCTTTCTGGGAAAATATATACTTAAGAGATTGATGGTCCGTAAATAATTCAAACTTGGTTCCCAAAAGATGATGCCTCCATAACTTCAAAGCAAACACCACTGCAAGCAATTCTAAATCATGAGCTGCATAATTCATCTCGTGATTTTTCAGCTGGCGACTAGCGTAAGCAATGACTTTACCATTCTGCATAAGTACAGCTCACAAACCTTCATGGCTCGCATCAGTATAGACCGTTAGCCCTTCACTTCCATTGGGTACAGTAAGAACGGGAGCAGATGTCAGCTTTTCCTTTAACTCCTTAAATGCAGCCTTGCACTTATCATCCCAAATAAACTTAGTATCCTTCCGAGTTAAAGCAGTGAGAGGTGCAGAGATCCGAGCAAAATTCTCTATAAATCTCCGATAATAGCCAGCAAGACCGAGAAAACTACGAATATCGGTTGGGGTCTTAGGCTCTCCCCAATCATTGATTGCAGCAATCTTAATTGGATCAACAGAAACTCCATTCTCCGAAACAATATGGCCAAGAAATCGAACTTCATCCGCCCAAAAATGACATTTCGGAAATTTGGCTTTCAGTTGATGACCCCTTAAAGTTTCAAGAACATATTTCAAATGCAATTCGTGCTCCTTCTTCGACTTAGAAAAGACCAGAATATCATCGACAAAGACCAAAACAAACTTATTGAGTACATCCCGGAATACACGATTCATAAGGTCAACAAAATAGGCAGGAGCATTCGTTAAGCCAAAAGGCATAACTAACCACTCATAGAACCCATTTTCTGTTCGGAAGGCCGTCTTGGGAATACTATCTTCAGCTACTCTAAGCTGATGGAAACCCGTAGCAAGATCGAGTTGGGAAAACACTCTAGCACCATGTAGCTGATCGAACATATCATTGATTCGAGGCATAGGATATCTGTTCTTCAAAGTTAGCTTATTCAATTCTCTGTAATCTACACACATCCGCAGAGAACCATCTGACTTAGTCACAAACACTACTGCAGCACCCCATTCAGAGAAGCTTGGTCTGATTAAACCCTTAGAGGAAAGATCCTCAATTTGCTTCTTTAATTCAGCTTTCTCCTTAGGTGCCATTCTACGAGGAGGAAGAACTACAGGTCTGGCTTCAGGAATAAGATCGATGCGGAATTCGATTTCCCGCTTTGGAGGGAGTGAAGAAACCTCACCAAAAACATCCGAAAAGTTTTGAACAACAGGAGTCGAACTAAGATCATTTAGCGGAGAGTCAAGTGAAAAGATGAAACTACCGGCATAATCTATAGGCATCTTGCATTTAATCACTAAGGAATTTCCTTTCTTGTCGACCAAAGAAACTGTCCGAGCTTTACAAGAGATAGTAGCATCATATCTCTTGAGCCAATCACCTCCAAGCAAAATATCGAAAGCATCAAAACCAAGAACGAAGAAGTCACCAGTGAAACTGTGGAGTTTACAAAGGAGTTGTACCCCTTTACAGACTCTACTAAGATTAGCAGGACCACCAATAGGGTTTGACACATATAAAGGCTCCGATGAAAATTCAGGTTTCAAGAGGTGTTCAAATTTATCACATAAGTCAACAGATATAAAGCTATGCGATGCACCAGTGTCAAACAGAACTCGTACCGGATGACAAAATAAAGTAAAGGCACTAAGAAGCGTACCTTGGGCATCGTCGTCGGGAGGAGGGGTAGAAGAAGTCAAAGCGAATACTCCGGAAGTCTTTCCCTTCTGCTACGAAGGACAATCCTTCTTATGATGGCCAGGTTGCAGACAGAGATAACAGAGGTTGTTGTTCCGAGCTAACTGTGCTGGGGGAGGTACAGCTGAATTATCCATAGTTGGGCAACTGCTGGCATAATGTCCATTTTTGTGACACCTAAAACAAGTGATGTGGGATAAATCTGCTGGTTGTTTCTGGGCTGAAAATCCAATCCCTTGAGTCTTCTGCCAATTTTTCTGCTGCTGGCTGAAATTAGACTTCCTTTTCTTCGATCCATCCGAGGATCCCTGAGCTATGGATGTCTGAGCCGTTTGTTTTCCTTTAATATTGGGAGAATTTTCAAATCTGGTGGCATAATTCATAAGATCTGTAAATGGTCGTTCAATATGATTCATCAAGCTTTCATAAAACTCTGGACGTGCTCCTAAAATGAATTTCTCATTCTTTGTCAGAGGAGTGTCGATCAAGCCTGGACCATACTTAGATAGCTCGTTAAACTTCCTCTCATACTCTTCAAAGGTCATATTTCCTTGCTTTAGATCCATAAACTCCCTATATAATTTGGACTTTCCTGCTGTAGGCATCCACTTGGCAATAAAATATTCCCTAAAAGAAGATTCAAAATTTGAACCAAATTTCCAAAAGAAGGATAACTTAAAGGAACAAAATAGAATCCAATTCAAAAATATCACCTGAATTGATTCCAAGTGATATTAGCCTCTACGGTCTCGGTGGTAATAGTCCTCCACCATTCTCTGGCAGATCCCTGCAATTGCCAAGCTGCCAGCTGACGCTTCTGTGCATCATTAACCTCAAGACCAGTAAATATCATCTCCAAATTTTCCAACCATTGTTGAGCACCAATAATACCTTCCGTTCCTGCAAACTTGGTACCTCCTAGCTGAGTGTATTCCTTACTAAGCTTGGAAAATCTAATGGGCTGAACTGGAGCTGGTGCGGTTTGCTGAACTGGTGCAACAGGTGGAATGGGCTGAGCTGGAGGAATGGGTGCAAAACCTGGTGGAACTGCTGGTGGAACTTCTGGTGCAACGGGGGCATTTCCCCTACCTCTACCTCTAGTGTTCCTACGACGACTCATCTGGAAAAATCAAAAGATGGGTTTAAGACGACTAAGATAAGATTCAGTTTATCTCAATTTGATATCCAAGTCTATAAAATCCTAGCAATAAGGTCGAAACAAAATGGAGGGTAGTTTTTAGAAAACTTCATTTCAAACAAATCTTTATATCATAAAATACTTTTAAAAATCATTTCAAATCATTTTTTGAAATCCATTTATAATTTAAAAATACGCTCTCTCAAGAATGACTCTGAGAATGAATTGTACTCATTCTAGGATATTGCTATCCTATCTCTAATGAGTTTTTACTCCATAGGCTAAGGTTTGCCTAAACCAAAGCTCTAATACCAACTGTAACAACCCACTATTTTGTGCTATTCAAATCGACAATATACAACACATGTCTGACTTGAATCACTCAAAATAACAGATTATTAATAATAATTGGAGTAAATACAATCATATCACAGAATCACAAACACAGACACAAGCAGAATAACTCGCAGCGGAAATAAATAAAACCGTAGTAGTTCATGAAGCTACTACATAAACATAGTCTCCAAAAGGAAAATACATAATGCTAAGTCACTAGGACAAGTACAACTGGAATCTCAAATACATAAGATGTCTGTTAAGAGATAAACAGAACAACAACAACTGTCTAACATGGATAAAACTGAAGAACAAGCAGATAAGTGGCTAAAGCTCCGAATGGTCTCTAGCTCCAAGATAAATCTCCAACGGCTGTGGTACTCAAGCTGACCCGAGCATCATGCAAAACAAAACCACTCGGATCAGGACTAATATTCTTTTGCAAGTAAATTAACTCAAGTGAAATGTCATGGAAATGCACAAGTAACTTAAAGAATGTTTGGGATTCCATTCTCTAAGGATCCGTTAAACTAAATATCATATAATATAATGCGCTATTATAATAATGTCTATTCAGTAAAGTAAAATATCAAAATAGTGTAAGCGGGATTACCATTATTACCCTTACACCGTTTATACCGTTGCCATACAGTTTGCATATAACACACCAGTACGTCGGTGGATAGGGATGCGCCGTGATACGACAACGTTAAATCAAAATCGTAGGGACTCGATCAGGATAATATGACAAGGCACACGAGGGATACCCACGGTAGGATTCTACCGATGCATGCCCGGACCGGTGGTAACGCATAGCCGCAACTACCGCCCACCTCGGAACACACTCCAAAATCAAAGGTGCGCACCAATCAAATCACAAAGTAATAGATATGGGTTCGAAGAAGTGTGTCCGATGGAGGTGCGACCTCACTTAATCGCGGTATAGCACCTGTTTTAGTCATTTTAATTATGACCCGAAGGTCAAGGCTATCCATCAACGTTCTCTTTCTTCAATCCAGTAATCGCCACCAAACCATCCTTCTTCATTCTGGAACTCCACCGCGTACACAGTTGTTAAAGTGGTTTTCGGTATTGGCAGAGAGTATGACAATATCCGATCCCGGTCTCTTTAACAACCAGACGTTTATATTTTTCACCCCGTGGCCATTTCAATAAAATCATATCTTGAAATAAATTAGAAAATTCAAAATCATAAATTTAAGAATACATTTATTTACAAAACACCTATTATATGTTAGGTTCAAAAGTCTAAATTACACATCTAGTTTTAACGTACTCCTAATCCTTTTTACATATTATTAAATTTTTAGAACATACATATATATACTAAGTTAAAAATTTATTAAATAATTTTTTTTTTCAAATTACTTAAAATCTTATAACTCTATTATAATTAAAATACCTTTAAATAAATAAATTACTTTATGACAAAATAGATTTGACAAAAACTAATATTAGATTCACAACATAAATTAAACTTTTTATTTACATTAACATAACGCATAATTAGATCAAAATACAAAATAATTTAGGTCAAAATATTTAATAGCTTTTAGAAATATTTCAAAATAGACCAACGGTGTCCGTATAATATTTTCTACCTAGGACAAGTAGCACGGATGTATATCATTTCAACCCGTCAAGTTTCAAATCCCGGGTGTGTATCATTTCAACCCGCATCCCAAATCGATTCAGTTTTGTTCTTACATCTATACAATGATTCGGGTGTTTATCATTTCAACCCATAAGAATTTTCTAAGCTAAAGGGAACTTGCAGTGTGAGTTTAAGCAATAAAATAAGCACAGAAAACAATATCTATCATCATGTAAACAAAATATCATTTCAAGTCACGTGTGTGTCGGTGTGTCATATTTGCATATACAGTGCTAACATTTCAAATACAGTTAATTCACTTTCAATAAAATATTAGTCAAATGTGAGTTGAACTCACCTTCCGCGGTACCGATATAGAGATGAAAATGGAAAGAAGCAGAAACCAATGACCTCGAACTTCAACGAACTGGATAAACAGATTACGCTCGACGGTCAACATACGTAAAATTAGAACGAAGTTTGATAAAATAAGTAAATAATTTTTTTTTTTTTTAGGGCCTAAATGGTGTGCGGCAAAAGGGACAAAATGTTACAATAATTTGAATGGCTCAAAAGTTGCATCTACAGGTACACGAATGGAACCATGCATGGGTACAAGTTAAGGCCAACATGTTAAAGTTAGTTGCATACTATACCAACGTAAGGCAAACTATGTATGCAACTTAGTTGCATGCTACAGGTACACGCATGTTACAAAAATGGATTTTTTTTTTCAGCAAAGATTCTCCACGCATGGTGCAATATACACCATAAGGCATGTTACTACCACTTCGATGTATATACAACAGTATGGCAATTTCTTTCATGACTTAATATATTTAAATCTATATGTTACGGCAGCTCTTTCATGCTTACTACTTTCTCTTTTTACATATACTTTCTCTTTTTACATATGGAACCAAGTTTTAAAAAAGAAGCATGTATATATATTGTAGACATTTGGTTATAAATATTCATATCTATATATATATATATATGGTTCACCACTTGTTCATACTTAAAGAAATATACATATATATACTTAAAGCACTCGTTCCTACAACACTGGAAATGGACAAGGTAGCTTGCGCTGGACTGGCATGAAAAATGAAATAGGCTCACCAAACTTAAATATACATATATGTTACAGTGAGATGGTTTATAAATATAAGTATACTTTATATTGTAATTTATATAAAGTAATACGCATATATTTTTCACACTCATGTACAGCATGTCACAATCCCTCAAGTTGCTTCCATGATGTATCAACGCATGGAAAGAAAGAATTGAGGCGTGCACCACCAACGTAAGGCCAACATGTTAAAGTTTGATTATTACATGCAAAAGTAAGGCTACCGTACAAGTTTTTTTTTAAAGAAAATTCAACAAAATCATTTTTTTTTATAAACAGTTCAGATTTTTAGCAACAAAGGAAGAGGATTGGTCGGACTCATGGCTCGGCGTCGGATCGGGTGATGGGCGTTGGTCTGAGGCGCAGCTGTCAGGCGGAGGAGCGGTGCAGCAAACTATCAACATTGGAACCCAAAATACTTTTTTTATATAAATATATATAAGACAGTTCGGCTTTCACACAAACAAGGAGAGAAGGGTTGGTCGCGGATCACTGAGGCGTCTCAGAAAGAAAAGAGAGATGGGTTCGGTTGGTGATGGTTATGCTCCCTCACGGGTTTACAGATGAAAACAAAATAACAACAACAAAAATGGAAAAGTGAAATTAGTAATTACCTTGTGTTGTATCCGCGGCGAGATCTGGAAGAATGAGAAAGGAGAGGAAGATGGCGCAAGAAAAGGAAGAGACAGAGAAAAATGAGAACGTGTATGGTAAATATAGTATACAATAAAGTAAATAGGATACCAAAAGTTTCGGTTTGCATAAATTTGGGCCGAAATTTTTAATTTTCATAAATGCAGAACATTACCCATTTATTGTCATAAATCTGAAATTTTCAAAATTTAGATTTAAACTGTCCAATTAACACGTATAGCGGGCAACTCCGTACCGATATAAATAAATGTTTACACAGCTCCTTCACAAACCGAACTCCGAAAAATAAAATTTAATATACCAAAACGATCAGCGCGACAGGGCGGACGTAACCGTAAAATAAAATCAGTGTCATGACACTTCGCATAAAAATCCGTTACGGACCCCTTTTAACGTTAATCAATTACCTAAATTACCAATTTAAGATGTTGATGTGTCATTAACTTTTCTTTTAAATCAGGTATGTTTTATAAGGAATGAAGTCATTAACTTTTAAACATTATCAAAGCCTCACATTTACTTCCAATCAAATCTTAATTCGAATGTTAACAAATTTGAAAGGATTAAAACGTACATCTTTGTAATTAATTATTATTTTTTCAATTTCACCTCCAATTAATTAAAATAAATTTTGCGTATTTATGGGATGTTACACAACTGGTCAGTATTTGACAAAAATATGGTTTTCTTTAAATTACAGCTGATGGGTTTTGATCTCAATGCAAAACAAAATGTTTGTCAAGAGGGATGTATAAATGAAATCGAATGCACTTAAAGACTACAGATCAATCAACATACAAATTAAAAGGTTTTGAACCAAAACTGGTAAGACATGCAAATTAAAAGGCTTCAAAACTAAGGTCTGCAGCTAGTGTAAAAGCAGTTTGTTTAAATGTCGAAAGAGGAATTTGCATACATTTGATTGAACCACTTTACATTAATCTAATATCGTCTGATTATTTGATTTCCAGATTTTTTTTCTCGGTTTGGCACATGTATACAGTTTTGCCAAATGGATATCTAATAATATTTAACTAGTATAAATACAGATTTCTAAATATTTTTTTGTAGTGTCATATGCATACATTATTGCTGGGTTATTTCTCCCAATTGAACTAGTTTTTTAGCACCATCTGAACTGACAAGAGCAAAATGACTTGAAATAACAGAAAAATCCAACATATCTTTTTATATAGAAAACTTTCACGGCTTGTATTCATTTACACTTTAACTGTAAACTTGTGCACGTCGTTGTCATAACTATATGGACTGCTAGAGCAGCTCATGCTGCCGGTGTCAGTTGTGTCATCAAAATCATCTTCGGATTCTGTGAAACTAAAAAATAAGCTTCAAGTAGGAGTTAAGGGAGTCCTGTAGGAAGATCAAAGCGTTTAACCAATAACATAAGCATGGGGTCGGATTGACAATCGAAAGAAAAGAGGAAGAGACAGCGAATTATGATGTCAAATAATATTTTTTACTTAGTCACAAAAGCTAATAAAAACCCCTTTGTTAAACACATATAAAAATAGCTCAGTGCATTGTCTGTTTACATTTCTACATAACGACATTTATGATACAAGTAAAAATATTTATTTGATATTACAATCATCGTAATATAATAGTATTTTTGGAGAAAAATGATGATTAAAGCTTCAAAGCTTTAGAAGTAGCTGCAGAAGAGATGGAAGCCACACACGGAAAACCAGTATCTGCGTTTCCCATCTCTGTGCCCGTCATCAATCATAGCAAGTCCCTCCTGCAAGCATAATTTGCTTTTGTACATTAAAAGTGTTAATATATTCAAAATCAGTTTTGGTACTTTACCGAGAAACATTTCGGCTAAAATGACGAAATTAGAGTGAATATGGGAGTAAGCCCTCATTGACGAGTTTCTTCGCCGAAAAGGCTAAATACTTACTTTCTAGAATAATAGAATGTTGATTGCAACCTACGAACTTACTTGCTAGTATTTAAATCAAAAGGCTAAATACTTGTCAAACGCTTGCTCTCTAAAAGTTAGACACACACACACACTGACTACGCAAAACATGTAATCTTCACCGAAAGTACAAAGAAGTGTTACCAACACAAGTAATAAATCACCTTCAATAAAGTCTCGAGAGCATCAATGGCTCGGCCATATGGCCATGAAAGCCTCTGTTCAAGCTCTTCCACTAGCACAAAACCCTGAGTCTACATATCAGTCAAAAACAGAAGCATGATACCTAAGCAAGAAATGATTCGTGTTTATTGAATAAAAGCTTTTTGCTCTACTGCAGATTCATTATTTGAGACCAGAAGAGCGCTCTAAATTTGTGTTACTAAATACGGCACATCAAAATCTTCATGTTGTAACACAAAATAGTAGTATGAAACATATTTCTGTGTGAGTTGCCGACACCAATCTATTTAACATGCTGCAATGGTAACAATATTTGGGAAATCATTACATCATGTCAAAAAGTCCTTCAACAAAAGGCGAATACTATGTGCTATTGGAAAACTCATTGCTGAGAGACTTACTGCAGCAAAAAAAAAGGCTCCAATGTCCGATCGAACATACAAAAACACAATAACAAGAATGACTGAACAATTTGTTTTAGACCAAATTGTTTGGAGTCAATATACAATGGGTCATTAATTTCAAGATGGGTTGACAGTGCCTTAAATGTGCCATCCTAGTAGTGATCACAGGAAACATAAAACTTGATCGCATTTCGAATGCAAGCCTACTGGCAGTTAAGGATGGTTGTTATTACTTTTCCGCAACTTCCGCACAATGTTCCTAACATTTCATTCAGACAAATTTTAGATATAGGCTTGTTGAAAAAACTTATTTTGAAAATAGGTTTCATTGAAAGCTTATTGTAAAAATATGTTATTTTACGTGGCTTGTTGTCATTCTTTAATCTTCAGGTCTTCCCCGAAGTAAGCTATAAACATATCTTTTATTTTAGTACCCAAGCAACTGTGTCTCTAATGACTTGGAAACGAGAAACTGAGCATCAAACGTGAAACACCGCCACATCTATATTTTATGTGGCATGTCACTTGAAGATGTTATTATTTCTTGTTTTTTTAATCACAGTATAATGGATATATGTGTTGTCTTTAAAATTCTTGGGGGGTTATATTAATATGTGATCTTTGAAGTTGAATTTTGTTTCAGGTGAGTTGTATCTATGTTGGGAATATACATACGTAGGAGTTGGAATTTATAGTCAGAAACCACACTTATAAATATGCTCCTGGACAGAACTTTTAATGGTAAATTTGTTTGAGTAGAAAAAAAAAAGATACGCTATGAGTCGATATAACACAACATGATGGTTTTCTAGTTTAGTAACAATTTTTTTTTCGTGTTGCAGGGTGAACATGCAACGCAATGATGGAGGTTTTCAGCGGAGCTTTGGACGGTTTTATCATGTGAAGTAAGGGTCCGTAATTTGAACATTGAAGTAAGAGTCTGTAATATGAACTTTGAAGTAAGGGTTTGTAATTTGGATTGTTGATGCAAATTATGAATTGAAGTTGAACTATGTAGTTTTTAGTTTGGATATATTGTAGTTTGCAAACTATGAAGTATGAATTATTTAGTTGAACTTTGAAGATTACAATTTGTGTTGATGGATATGTTCATAAATTTATGTTGCTGGTTATAATATGCTTGTATTTTGTTTAAATAGGAGTTTTATGTCTCAGGTAGAGGGTAGTATGCAGTATTTTCAGTTGAATTTAGCCACGGTCTAAAACCATGGCAAAACTGCATAGAAAGTTACAATTACATATTGCCACGGCTCAGGGCCATGGCAATATCCTATCTTGCCACGGACTAAAGCCGTGGCAAAACCGCAATCTGCCACGGTTATGGACCGTGGAAAAATATGATTTTGCCACGGCTTTGAGCCGTGGCAAAAAACTGCCACACCCTGTTTTGCCACGGTCTAAAGCCGTGGCAAAATTAATTAGCCACGGCCCAAAGCCGTGGCAAAACAGGTTTTCTGGTGTAGTGATAAGCTGATAACTAAAATCAACATCAACATCAACATCAGAGCAGCGGAAATCCAAATGCAGCTTATTACAACTTTCCAAATTTACTGTCTCTAAACAAAAGAAAGCTAAAGTAGAAGATGCACCACTAATGCCCAAGCAGTGATCTTCAACAACACAGGGAGAATACTATATATATTACGTGGAAGCCTCCTGCTCGTCTCCGGATCATCTACCCGTGCATCACCAGCTAACCTGTCTCTAGTCTGCTCGTGTGAGCACCCAAAGTAATAAGAGGAGACATAAAACTCTGGGTCATACATAAAGCCTGGTATGAGCGATAAGCATCTAAACAGAACAATAACAGGTATACTAAACCATACCTGAACCTGGACCTGCAACCAAAGAGTTAGTACCACATACCGTACAGTACTCTAAGGTGCCATAATAAATAGTGTAAAGAATACGGGGGTGGGGTGTGCATGTCATAATGATAGCAAACAAATCAACCATAGCAACCATCCTCACATCTCTCACTCAGTGCGTAAAGCATACGATGTCCACCACTGTCAATCACTAGACCCATCGAAGTAGTGACGGAGTTCAACTTGTACAACTACTGCTACTACCAAGCTTACCACATGGAGTCATGACCAAATCTTTACAAATGACCCCACTTCATTGGTTTATAGCCCTTTAGTCGTACCTAGGCCATTGCAGCCCTGAATCCGTTCACGTACTTCCCATACATAGTGATCCAAAGTCATAAACATCGACCGCCCCTTGGCACACGTCCCGCGGCAAAGCCCAATCATGAAGTGAACTCATCGGTTCCCAACTGGATCCTGAGCTCTAACTTCCCATATTGGACTACCTTTGCATCTCGGGTTATTGGTCAATACAGGGTCGGGTCGGGTTCCCCTCCTAGCCATCGGTTCGGGTCGTGTCCTCTACTTTGAATTGGCTCTGTTCGTTGTCTTCCCCTGTAGCGGTTCGGTTCGGGTACAAAGCGTTGCATCGGTTCGGGTCGGGCGTCCCACTTCGGGTCGGGTCGGGTGTCCTCCTCCGGGTCGGGTGCCATCTCCCTTTCAGTTCGTGCTTCCGCTCCGATCCGCTCCCTCGTTCTTCACGTGCTCCGATCCGATCCCTCCTTCTTCATCTGATCCGATCCTAGTTCAATTAGTGTGGCCTTCCCTCTTGCCAGTTCTCCCAAGTGTCAAGTTCTGATCCGAGCCCTTCGTCCCTAAGTCGATCCGATCCCCAGCTTAACCAGCATGGCCTTCCTTTTTGCCAAGCCTCTTTTGTGCCAGACTCCAGTTCGGGTAGGGTTCCTTGCCCAGGTCTCCTATCCGATCCGAGCCCATATCTGATCCGATCCGAAACCCTGCACAACTTTCTGCAACTTTTTCCAGCAACTTATTTACGCCATTCGACGACGTTTTCGACAAATCTAACTATACTAATCAATCACAAATCATGTCAAACAGTCATAGCAACATAGCAAACTAACCACAAACACCAAAACAATGAATTTACATGTCAAAATAGATCAAATATACCCAAAACCCCTTATTTTCCCTTAAGCATATTTAAGTAAAACTAATCATAGGGTTAACAGAACTTAACCAAATTAAACCAAATTTCTACCAGAGGCATAAAATATTATTTTTGAATTTATAGATATTTTTCCAGAATTTATTAGTGTGTAAATTCGCTAATCTTCACTAATTACCCTTAATTAACTGTAATTAGTGCCAAAACGATGCTAATCACTCACCTTGGCCACAAACGAAATTCTCAGAACTGAAACCTTGCTGATTTGGGCGAATACTGATGTCTAACAGCTGCTCTAGCCTTGCTTTCGTGTTTCCTCTCCTTAATTTGATGTAGATTAGGCCAAAACTTGATTAGAAGGTGATTTGGGTGTTGGAGGCCATTGCTAGGGTTGCAAGAAAGAAAGTGGCGGCTGGGAAATGAGGATAAGATCGTTCTCTAACTGATTTCAGCCTCCTCCTTACCCTAATCCCGAAATCCCCCATTGGGCCTAGCTGTTAATCACCCGGTTAAGCCCAATTAAGCTGTTTTTCACCATCTGAAACTTGTTTCAGCCATATCTCCCAAACGGTGAGTCCGTTTGGCTAATGTGACCACTCTACGGAATTGTAAACCATCATCCGGAGCCAATGGAAGTGGTTTCAGGTCAAAATTCCTTTCCATTCAAAAGTTATGGCCAAAACAGTACCAACTAGGGGTAAAATGGTCATTTAAAAATCGGGAAAAATCATGAACATGGGAAATGACTCCAATAGTCGTCTCCCAAAGTTACATGACCATACGACTTCATATGTGAAAGAAATAAATATTCTACGGTCCTATGATGCGTAGAATACGGGTCGTTACACTCTCCCCCCTTAAGAAATTTCGTCCCCGAAATTCCTTAACCTAAAACATACAAAAGATCTCGCATGCCTAACAGCCACATACAACAATCAAACATGCAAAGCAAGCAAACAAGCCTATCCTAGCATGCGGAAAACTAAATCGAAGTCAAAATCTTACCAGGCAAAGAGTTCTGGGTATGTCTTCCTAATGTTCTCCTCTGTCTCCCAAGTACAATCATTCTCGTCCTCGCTCCACTGAACCTTGACTAGCTTCACCGCCTTCCTTCGAAGTTGCTTTATGTCGTGCTCGACAATACGGGCCGGCTTGCGGTTCCCAACCGCCTCGGGTTCTACTTCGAAGTCCTCTAACTGATCAGGTGAAATAGTCATATCTGAGTCGTGGACGAACTTCCTTAGTTGGGAAACATGAAATACATTGTGAACTCCCGCCATCTTCTTTGGTAAGTCAACTCTATATGCCAAATTCCCGACTGGTTCAAGAACAGGGAATGGGCCAACAAATCTTGGTGCTAACTTGCCTCTCATGCCAAATCGTATTACGCTCTTCAACGGAGAAATCTTGACAAACACCAAGTCACCAACGGAGAATTTTAAGTCTCTTCTCCTCTTATCAGCATAACTCTTCTGCCTATCTTGGGCAGCTTTCATTCGTTGTTGAATGATCTTGATTTTATCTGAAGTTTCCCTCACCACATCTGGTCCAAGCATAAACTTCTCGCCAGTCTCTATCCAACATGATGGTGAGTTGCACGGTCTTCCGTACAAAGCTTCAAACGGAGCCATACTGATACTGGATTGGTAGCTATTATTATATGCAAACTCTACTAGATGCAAATGGTCATCCCATGATCCGCCAAAATCCAATATACATGCTCTCAAGAGATCTTCCAAAATACGATTCACCCTCTCCGTCTGACCGTCGGTATGAGGATGATATGCGGTACTGAGATGTAACTCTGACCCTAGAGCCTCTTGTAAGCTCTTCCAAAACCCACTAGTGAACAACGGGTCTCGGTCACTCACAATGCTTTTAGGTACTCCATGAAATCTCACTACCCACTTCATATACAATTCTGCCAACTTGGCTGCCGTTCTGGTCGATTTGACTGGTATAAATCTTGCACTTTTAGTCAATCGGTCCACAATCACCCAAATGCTATCATGTCCCGATCTAGTCCTTGTTAAACCATCGATGAAATCCATCGAGACTTGCTCCCGTTTCCATTCGGGAATTTCTAATGGTTGCATCAAACCACTAGGCTTCTTTTGCTCAGCTTTAACTAGCTGGCAATTCATGCATTTGGATATAAACCTCCCAATGTCTCTTTTCATCCCTTCCCAGTAGTAGGTCTGCTTCATATCTCGATACATCTTGTTACCACTGGGGTGTATAGTCAGTTTTGAGTGATGACATTCTCTAAGCACTTCATCTCTCAATCCATTGACATTGGGTACAACAAGCTTTCCATTCTTTCTAAGCCATCCATCTCGATCAAGCCCATACTTGTTCATCTCCTCATCGATACCCATCTCTAACTTGGAGATGATTTCCAATAGGTTAGGATTGTCCCTCTGACTAGAGCCGATCCGTTCAATCAAAGTGGGTCTGATCGTCAAACTTGCTAACATTTCTGGATCCAATTCGCACTTTGGTCTGAAATCATACCCAGCGATGTACTCCAGTTGCTTCCATTCTAGAAACATAGCCCCTAAACTGGCATGTCTCCTACTCAATGCATCAGCCACCGCATTGCCCTTTCCCGGTGTATATGCGATGTCAAAATCATAGGAAGCCAAGAATTCTAACCACCTTTGTTGCCGGAGATTTAAATCCTTCTGGGAGAAGAGATACTTCAACGACTTATGATCTGTAAACAGCTCAAATCTTTCTCCCAAGAGATAATGTCTCCACATCTTTAACGCGAACACAATCGCTGCCAATTCCAAATCATGGGTAGGGTATCTTCTCTCGTGCGGTTTCAATTGCCGACTTGCATAAGCTACAACCCTACCGCCTTGCATCAATATAGCACCCAGTCTGGTACCACAGGCATCCGTGTATACCGTCATCTCTTCATTCCCCTTAGGAATGACTAACACTGGTGCGCATGTCAACTTGTCCTTTAGACTCTTGAATGCATTCTCGCACCTTTCATCCCAGACAAAAGCGACTGGGTCAATGGTGCTGCTATCTTGGAGAAACCTTGGATAAACTTACGATAATATCCAGCTAACCCCAAGAAACTTCTTACATCTGTTGCATTCTTGGGTGTAGGCCCATCCTGTACCGTAGCCACCTTCGCCGGGTCCACGGCAATACCATTCTCTGATACAACATGGCCCAAGAACCTCACTTCCCTCCTCCAGAAGTGACACTTAGAAAACTTTGCTTTCAATTGGTGTTTTCTCAACACCTCCATCACTATTCTTAAATGTTCCTTGTGTTCTTCCTCTGTCCTCGAGTAGACCAAAATATCATCAACGAACACAAGGACAAACTTATTCAACTGATCTCTGAATACCATATTCATAAGATCTACAAAATATGCTGAGGCATTGGTCAACCCGAATGGCATGACCATCCACTCATAAAATCCAGACGGCGTCCGAAATGCCGTTTTAGCTATGCTCTCAGCTTCCACTCTAAGCTGATGAAAACCTGTCGCGAGATCCAACTGAGAAAATACTCTCGCGCCGCTCAACTGATCGAACAAATCATCTATCCGCGGTAGAGGATACTTGTTCTTCCTCGTCACTTTATTCAACTCGCGGTAGTCTACACACAAACGAAGGGAACCATCCGCCTTGGTAGCAAACACAACTGGTGCTCCCCATTCAGAAACACTCCTTCTGATAAATCCCTTCTTCAAAAGATCGCTGACTTGCACCTCGAGCTCTCGCTGCTCCCTTGGTGCCATACGACGAAGTGGCATCACTATAGGTCTGGCATCTTTTACCAAATCAATACGGAACTCAATCTCTCGGTGTGGTGGAAGCCCGGTCACTTCTTCGAAAACATCCGGATACTGGCCGACCACGGGCAAACCTGACAACTCACTATGCGGAATGTCGAGGGAGTTTAGAAAACTAGCCAATACCCCCTCACTGGGTAGACCACCAATCACTATCCTCCGCCCATCATCCGCTCTAGCTTTCACCAAAAAGCCCTCACAGTCTACCACCACCCCGTATCTTCGGAGCCAATCTACTCCCAAAATAATGCCAAACCCAGTAAATCCCAAAACAAAGCTATCACAAACAAACATGCATCCATGACTCGATAAGACCACATTACGACAAATCATGCTAAGGCTAGTCGAACCACCAATCGGGTTCGTCACTACTAAAGGTCTATCGACAATCTCGGGCTCCAATCCCAACCTATCTACCAGGTCACTAGATATGAAAGAACTGGAAGCTCCGGTATCAAACAAAACTCTAACAGGAACATCATAAACAGAAAGCATACCTTGAATGACGACATTCTTTCCCTTCTCCGCCGCAGTTGGGGCATTCGACGAAGAAGGAATAGCATTAAGGGCGTAGGCTTTCACCATTTGCTTTTCTTTAGGGGGTTGCGGACACTTGTCCTTGTGATGTCCCATTTGGCCACAGTTGAAGCACTTCCTATCCACTGGCTTGGCCCGACAATTACTAGCATAATGGCCCTTCTTACCACAGCTGAAGCACTCAACATCTTGCTTATTCTTTTTCTTCTGGCCATCCTTAGTCTGATTCTGCTTTCTCTTATTCTGGGAACCACCCTTGCCTCCACCACTTGCTTGTGGCTTTGGCTCATCTGCGGATGCAACCTCAGTCTTCAGCTTAGGGTAGAGACTTTCTGATCTCAATGCTTTCCCCACAATCGATTCAAACGTCTCATCGATGTGGTTAATAAGCCTTTCCCCCAAGTACTGATCCAAACCAGTTATGAATTTCTCATTCTTCTTCTCGGCAGTATCAATAAGAGATAACCCATATTTTGACAAAGTGTCGAATTCAGCAATATACTCCGAGACAGCTCTGCCATTCTGCTTGAGCTCCAAGAATTTCTTAAACAGCACTGACTTCTGAGCAGCTGGAATGAACTTCTCGCTAAAGCGAGCTTTAAACTGCTCCCAAGTAATCTGATCTTCGGGAGTAGCTGCCTTTATAGCATTCCACCAATTCATTGCCCGCCCTTGCAGCTGACGGGACGCTAGCTTTCTCTTCATCGCATCCTCGATACCCAAATCCTCGAAGATACGTTCGCAACTATCCAGCCAATCCTGAACATCCGTAGCCGACTCCGTTCCGTGGAACGGCTTCCCACCAAGACTAGTATAATCCTTGTTCAGCTTGGCAAAGTCGACCCTCGGTGCCTGCACTATTGGACCACCACCATTTCCACCATTGGTGGCTGCCCTCTGCACATCCCTAAGCATCTCCCTCGTGAGGTCAGTAAACATCGTCCTCATGTCAGCAGCATTCCCATTATTGGCCCCTCTACCGGTACCTCTAACATATCGGCTCATCGTCAATCTGAAAAAGGAAACGATTAACGACCCCATAGTGGTGCTAGTGCAGTACGACTTCATCCTTATGCTAATAATAATATATATATATATAGCTTTTGAAAACCAAAGTAATCACAAATACGCTCTCTCGTATACGTATACTATCTCTCCTTGATAACTTCCCCAGGTTAACTACGCAACCTAGAGCTCTGATACCAAGTGTGACGGCCCGCCCCGCACCAGCCTGCATTTCCTCCGAAAGTGCGTTGTACACATGCCCGACTAGCACGGGACGGTCGTCAGGAGAAAGGAAAGAAGGGAACGAACTGATCAAGAACCTGTAGAATGTCTCACAGAGCATGGAGTAAAATATAATAATAACATACTTGACATAAAACAGGTGAGACAATGCATAAGCTGATAACTAAAATCAACATCAACATCAGAGCAGCGGAAATCCAAATACAGCTTATTACAACTTTCCAAATTTACTGTCTCCAAACAAAAGAAAGCTAAAGTAGAAGATGCACCACTAATGTCCAAGCAGTGATCTTCAACAACACAGGGAGAATACTATATATATTACGTGGAAGCCTCCTGCTCGTCTCCGGATCATCTACCCATGCATCACCAGCTAACCTGTCTCTAGTCTGCTCGTGTGAGCACCCAGAGTAATAAGAGGAGACATAAAACTCTGGGTCAGACATAAAGCCTGGTATGAGCGATAAGCATCTAAACAGAACAATAACAGGTATACTAAACCATACCTGAACCTGCAACCAAAGAGTTAGTACCACATACCGTACAGTACTCTAAGGTGCCATAATAAATAGTGTAAAGAATACGGGGGTGGGGTGTGCATGTCATAATGATAGCAAACAAATCAACCATAGCAACCATCCTCACATCTCTCACTCAGTGCGTAAAGCATACGATGTCCACCACTGTCAATCACTAGACCCATCGAAGTAGTGACGGAGTTCAACTTGTACAACTACTGCTACTACCAAGCTTACCACATGGAGTCATGACCAAATCTTTACAAATGACCCCACTTCATTGGTTTATAGCCCTTTAGTCGTACCTAGGCCATTGCAACCCTGAATCCGTTCACGTACTTCCCATACATAGTGATCCAAAGTCATAAACATCGACCGCCCCTTGGCACACGTCCCGCAGCAAAGCCCAATCATGAAGTGAACTCATCGGTTCCCAACTGGATCCTGAGCTCTAACTTCCCATATTGGACTACCTTTGCATCTCGGGTTATTGGTCAATACTGGGTCGGGTCGGGTTCCCCTCCTAGCCATCGGTTCGGGTCGGGTTCTCTACTTTGAATTGGCTCTGTTCGTAGTCTTCCCCTGTAGCGGTTCGGTTCGGGTCCACAGCGTTGCATCGGTTCGGGTCGGGCGTCCCACTTCGGGTCGGGTCGGGTGTCCTCCTCCGGGTCGGGTCGGGTGCCATATCCCTTTCAGTTCGTGCTTCCGCTCCGATCCGCTCCCTCGTTCTTCACGTGCTCCGATCTGATCCCTCCTTCTTCATCTGATCCGATCCTAGTTCAATTAGCGTGGCCTTCCCTCTTGCCAGTTCTCCCAAGTGTCAAGTTCCGATCCGAGCACTTCGTCCCTAAGTCGATCCGATCCCCAGCTTAACCAGCATGGCCTTCCTTTTTTTCCAAGCCTCTTTTGTGCCAGACTCCAGTTCGGGTCGGGTTCCTTTCCCAGGTCTCCTATCCGATCCGAGCCCATATCCGATCCGATCCGAAACCCTGCACAACTTTCTGCAACTTTTTCCAGCAACTTGTTTACGCCATTCGACGACGTTTTCGACAAATCTAACTATACTAATCAATCACAAATCATGTCAAACAGTCATAGCAACATAGCAAACTAACCACAAACACCTAAACAATGAATTTACATGTCAAAATAGATCAAATATACCCAAAACCCCTTATTTTCCCTTAAGCATATTTAAGTAAAACTAATCATAGGGTTAACAGAACTTAACCAAATTAAACCGAATTTCTACCAGAGGCATAAAATATTATTTTCGAATTTATAGATATTTTTCCAGAATTTATTAGTGTGTAAATTCGCTAATCTTCACTAATTACCCTTAATTAACTGTAATTAGTGCCAAAACGATGCTAATCACTCACCTTGGCCACAAACGAAATTCTCAGAATTGAAACCTTGCTGATTTGGGCGAATACTGATGTCTAACAGCAGCTCTAGCCTTGCTTTCGTGTTTCCTCTCCTTAATTTGATGTAGATTAGGCCAAAACTTGATTAGAAAGTGATTAGAAGGTGATTTGGGTGTTGGAGGCCATTGCTAGGGTTGCAATAAAGAAAGTGGCGGCTGGGAAATGAGGATAAGATCGTTCTCTAACTGATTTCAGCCTCCTCCTTACCCTAATCCCGAAATCCCCCATTGGGCCTAGCTGTTAATCACCCGGTTAAGCCCAATTAAGCTGTTTTTCACCATCTGAAACTTGTTTCAGCCATATCTCTCAAACGGTGAGTCCGTTTGGCTAATGTGACCACTCTACGGAATTGTAAACTATCATCCGGAGCCAATGGAAGTGGTTTTAGGTCAAAATTCCTTTCCAGTCAAAAGTTATGGCCAAAACAGTACCAACTAGGGGTAAAATGGTCATTTAAAAATCGGGAAAAATCATGAACATGGGAAATGACACCAATAGTCGTCTCCCAAAGTTACATGACCATACGACTTCATATGTGAAAGAAATAAATATTCTACGGTCCTATGATGCGTAGAATACGGGTCGTTACAATCCACAAGGCTCTGCTTTTCAAAAAAAACCTTGATCAATTGCATCTTGGCATGTCAAATTGACAGTCCATACCATGCGATTGATAACTATCAACACACAACCTTTAAGGGTGTTAAGCAAGAGAATAAATTCTCCGCCACCAATGGTTGTATATTAATAGAAATCAATTTACATAGAACGAAATTCAACGTCAGACACACATCCATTTACAAGTCCGTTCTGGGTCTGAACGGAACTGGAGGCACCTTATAACTCGCATATCCGAACGATCAACAATACGTCCAGACAACTACCACTGGAACCTTTTCACGGCAGCAACTCCAATCAAAGGCATTAGTCCTCATCCATTCGATGTGAAGATCGCCGGTCTTCAACCACCGTCTTCATCTTCGATTTTTAATCGTCGTAGTAATTATTCAGAATGGGTTAAACCTGGTCATTCCGAATAACTGACGTATTTTTATAATTAAAACTCAAGTGTTATAATGATACATCCAACGCCTCTTTCCAATTCAGAGTATTCTTCAAATAAAATATTCATGTTATTAGGGAAGGGTTCCCATTAATTTTATCAGAGATAAATCCTTTGAATTTATTCTTAAAAGTTATTTTCAAAGATTATTAAAATTCCAATTCAATTTTAATATAAAAAAATCACTACTTTACAATTATTCCAATTTAAGAAATAAATTTTATTTCTTAACTGAGTTAAAGAATCAATGTCATTTAAAAACATTGTTCACGATAAACCCAAAATCATTTTCTAATAAATAAATATGAATTGAAATACCAAAAATCTTAGTTGAAAGATTTATTCTTTATTTAAAAGAATTCTTTGTTCAAAAAATATTCTTTATATAAAAGATATTCTGAATCGGAAGGCGACTCAATCACTACCATATAACCTTGGTTATATGGATTTCATACATCGTATGTAAATGACAATAATAATAAATAATCATCAAACATCCATTCAACATCCAAAGTGAAGTTCTCAACTGTGTGAGCATTAAATGAAATAATAACGCTCATCGCAGCCTATCAATCTATCGATTGACATATGAATAAATATTGGGACTAGTGTATATCAATTATCATCCCAATACCCGTGTGGGGTTTTCAGCCAACAACAGTACATATAAATAAATAATTGGTTAATTAATTTAACCAATTTTAATAATATCAACATGTTGATAATGATAGACAAAACTTGATATTTTATTCCTAATGTCGAAATAAAATATATTTGACTCGCATAATTTCTAACATCTAATAGAATGTAATTTACTTATATGACATTATTGCGGATGATAAATAAAAGATAATTTTCATTATACTTTCATTATACTTTATTTGTATGTAATTATTCTTAATTTGAACACATAAAAGGAATAATCCCAATTGTATATGTATTCAATGTATAACCCAACCGCTAAAAAAATGTTTATTTAAATTGCATACAAATTCTAATGTATGCAATAACATATAATGATGTCACCTTAACACACTTATACATTCTAATGTATATTTTGACCAATAATATGATTCTTATAATTGAATATAAGATCCAATGCAAGTTTGCAAATAAAAATGATTTTTATATTTGCATATAAATTCTATTTCAACAAAATGTATAAGAAGAGTGATACCTTCATTTGCCGACAATTCTATTTTATCAAAATACTATTTGTGTTTAATTCTTTATTTGACAAAAATGTCCTTTTTAGTTTCAACCAATATAATTCGACAAAATGAATGTTTGATTCAACTAATATAAATAGACAAAAGTTATTATTTTGTTTCAACCTTTTTAAAATGAAAAATTAAATAAATTTTGTCTCATTCTATTTAAATGATAAAAATGTATCTTTTTGTATTGCAACAAAAGGACAAATAAACCTTCTCTATCTTTTTACTCTTTTTATTGAAGCCAAGATGACACTAAAAATAACTTCTTAATTCTAATCTTTTTGTTTTAATCTATGATGAAAATAAAATCATTTTATTTATTTCAACAAAATTACAACTACGATGAATTCATTTTATCGTAATCCTTTTATTTACTCTAGTTTAAAAGTAAAAATGATATTTTTAATCCTGTTCTTTTATTTATATCTAAATTGTAATAAAAGTGTAACTTCTTAAACTATGCTTTTTATTTGCATCTAAAATGCAAAAAAAGGTAATACTTTAATTTATGATTTATTTGCATCAAGGAATGCAAATAAAAATACAACTTTTATCTTCATGTTTTATTTGCATCAAAGGATGCAAATAAAAATGCAACTTTCTAATTCAAGGTTTTATGTGCAACAAGGAATGCGAATAAAAATTCAACCTTTAATTCAGTATTTTATTTGCATCAAGGAATGCAAATAAATATGCAACTTTTAATTTCATAGTTTATTTCCATCAAAGAATGCAAATAAAAATTTAACTTTTAAATACTATTTTTATTTCCATCATAGAATGCAAATAAAAATTTAACTTTTAAATACTATGTTTATTTGCATTAAGGAATGCAAATAAAAATTTAACTTTTAAATACTATATTTATTTGCATTAAGGAATGCAAATAAAATATTTTAACTTTTAAATACTATGTTTATTTGCATTAAGGAATGCAAATAAAATATTTTAACTTTTAAATACTATGTTTATTTGCATTAAGGAATGCAAATAAAATAAGACTTTTTATTGCAATGTTTTATTTGCATCAAAGAATGCAAATAAAATATAACTTTTTATTTCAATGTTTATTTGCATCAAAGAATGCAAATAAAAATATAATCCTTTTACTATGATGTTTATTGGCATCTAAATATGCAAATAAAATATAAACTACGTTGTTTATTTGCATCTAAATATGCAAATAAAATATAACCTTTTAACTATGTTGTTTATTTGCATCTAAATATGCAAATAAAATATAACCTTTAAACTACGTTGTTTATTTGCATCTAAATATGCAAATAAAATATAACCTTTAAACTACGTTGTTTATTTGCATCTAAATATGCAAATAAAATATAACCTTTAAACTACGTTGTTTATTTGCATTCAAGAATGCAGATAGAAATTCGACCTTTAAATACGGTGTTTATTTGCATCAAAGAATGCAAATAAAAATATAATCTTTTAACTACGATGTTTATTTGCATCTAAATATGCAAATAAAAATATATATAAATATATTTTTTGCTTTGTTTGCAACTAAATTTATAAACAAAAATGTAACTCTTAAATCATATTTTTATTTCTATCTAAAGTACAAAATAAAAATGTCATATTCATTATAATGTTTTTGTTTGCATTTATAATTGCAAAAATGTAATTTTAACTCTAATGTTTGTTTGCATCTAAAATTGTAAATAAAAATATAGTTTTACTTCTAATGTTTTGTTTGCATCTAAAATAGCAAACAAAATATAGTTTTCCTTGTTTTAATGCATATTTGCGTTAGAGAATGCAAATAAAAGAATATTTTATATTTCAATATATATTAGCATAAAAGAATGCAAATTAAAGAGCATTTTTCTGTTTCTATGTATATTTTCATAAAAGAATGCAAATAAAAGTACATTTTATATTTCTATGTATATTTGCATGAACGAATGCAAATAAAAGAACCATCTTTATTTATTTAAATTCTTTTTATTGTAAACAACATTACATAGAAATGTAATCTTTTATTTTTATTCAATTACATGAAAATTTATTTTTTTATATTAAATCTAATTACATTAAAAATGTAACTTTAATATTTAACTTTTTATTTCATGTTTTATTTACAACAAGGAATGCAAATAAAAATGTAATTTATCTTTTTTTCTAGTTTTATTTGCGACAAGGGATGCAAATAAAAATGTAACTTTTTATTTCTAGTTTAGTTTGTATTAGTGAATGTAAATAAAAGAACAAACTTTAATTTTCATGTATATTTGCATTTGTGAAATGCAAATAAAAGAACAAATTTTATTTTTACATATATATTTGCATTAGTGAATGCAAATAAAAAGAACAAATTTTATTTTCAAGTTTATTTACATTAGTGAATGTAAATAAAAGAACAAGTTTTAATTTCAATGTATGTTTGCATTTGTGAAATGCAAAATAAAGAACAAATTTCATTTTTATATATATTTGCATTAGTGAATGCAAATAAAAGGACAAATTATATTTTCTATATATATTTGCAAAAAAAAAAAGAATGCAAATAAAAGATCAATTATATTTTCTATATATTTTTGCATAAAAGGATGCAAATAAATGATCAATTATATTTTCTATATATATTTGCAAAAAAAAGGATGTAAATAAAAGATCAATTATATTTTCAATATATATTTGCATAAAAGGATGCAAATAAATGATCAATTATATTTTCTATATATATTTGCAAAAAAGAAAGGATGCAAATAAAAGATCAATTATATTTTTTATATATATTTGCATAAAAGATGCAAATAAATGATCAATTATATTTTCTATATATATTTTCAAAAAAGCATGCAAATAAAAGATCAATTATATTTTCTATATATATATTTGCATAAAAGGATGCAAATAAAAGATCAATTATATTTTCTATATGTATTTGCATAAAAGGATGCAAATAAATGATCAATTATATTTCAAAATGATTTATTTTTATCGATTTGGAAATTCTAATCCAAATCAATAACTATTTCAAAATGATTTATTTTTATTTTTATCACACACAGATCTGTGTTTATACATCACCAATCAACAAATAAATCATCCACAATCACATCACAGCAGATCTAAGACATATGCATATAATAGTTACATAGCGAATAAATTAAATAAATAAATAAATTTAAAAGAAAGAAAAATCTCACATCGATCGGTTTTCAGAAATCGTTCATGTTCAAATTTGGCTGAATTTTCAAAGTCCTTCATTTCAGATCTGGTCTGATTCATTGTGTAGATCTCGCTCATGCGATCCCAACGCATCTAAAATCGTTTGATTTCGACTTCGTATGAGAAAGATATTATTTTTTATAATTTAATATGAATTAGCGATGGAATAAAAGTGTTGCAAACCTTTTAATTATATACAGCCGTGTTTTCTAGAATTGATTCACAACTTCAATTCGATTTTTCGCAAAACCTGGAGTACCGGAAGATGATCGGGCAGTTGGACTTTGGAGGGCTAGGGGAGGCGAGCCAGCACCGACGGCGGCGGCGAGCTCGGTTGCGGGGACTGGTCGGGGCGGCGTTCGAACGGCAGCATGTTCGGAGGCGCGAATCTCGAGCTACGGTGCACAGGGAGGGGTGCAACAGGTAGGGAATCGAAGAGGAGGGAGAGACCTTCAGAAACCTCCATTGGAGCAAGGTGTAAAAGTGAGTGGATGGAGAGAAATCGGAGGGGAAAGATGGGAAGGTTCGTATGGCCATTGAAATGTTAAAGTGGCGGCTGGAACAATGGTGAATAGTGTTAGGGTTTTGTGAATTTTCCCTTTTTTATAATATTTTAATGTGAATTTTTCAATTAAATCCAAAAGTTTTAATCCAAACCAATTTCAGACCAACAGAAGTTGGCCCTACCCAATAGTCCCCGTTCTGGATCCAATGGGATAGGTCTTGTCAGCCCAAACGACTGCCTGTTGTATGAAATCTTTAACTTAATATTTAAATCTTTTATTTTAAATTCAACCGTACAAATAAATTCACCGGGGCCACAAATTAACTTCAAAAATTCCTGAAAAATATATTTAGCTATGTTTTGACGCTGCGGACCTAGGAAAATTAATTTCATTCAATTCTGAGCCCGTTTGAAAAATGGCCTATTTTTAATATTAAAATATATATATAAATTCTACGGCGACTTTTCTGATTTTTAAACTGGGCATAACTTTTGATTCCCGCTATGAAATTTCGATTTTTCAGATTCGTTGGGAAGATATTTTTAAATAGATTCTAATATTTTTGGTTTCACTAAAATCCGCTAAATTTTGAATTCGGTACATTCGGTCAAAGTTCAAGTTTGACTTTTCAAACTACCGTGCTATTTCTAACTCCTTTTATAACTAAAATTAAAATTTTCGTTCTAACTTCGATTTAAATATATTTTCTCGTCATTATTACTTAAAATAAATTATTTTTACTATTAAAATTTCTAAAATAAAATTTTTAAATTGGTTCAAAATTTGCGGGTTGTTATAATCTCCCTCACTTAAAATCTTTTCGTCCTCGAAAAGGAACGATGCTAAAAGTCGTTTAATTAACCAACTCAACTTTTAATTTTAATAAATTTTCAGTTCAGTTTAGTTAAATTTATCATTCTTTTATATATTGGTTGAATTAATTAAACTAATTATCAAACATCACAACCAGCAATCAATTAGGTGATTAACTTTTCAAATATATATAACTTTTATATAGTCAAAAATCATATTTTTAGTGCAAATCACAGTAATAGACCCTATCTAGTTTTGGTTCTCACACCAGTCAATGGAAATATATAGATATACCACTTTCGAAACTTGAACATAAATTCTGATGATGTTTCGAACCACCATTAGAACATCTCCAGGCGACTAAAGTGTGATTCTATATCTATCTAGTATATTTGAGGTTTCGAATACACGCTAGCTAGACGTATATGCGAAATCTTTATATACTTGATTGTCCAAAATAAAATAATTTATATATATATATTCAAATACGTATAATAAGATTTTAAATTTTCAAAACTAATTTTGTTTTCATTTTTAATTTAAAAATTAATACTCTTCACACTCGTTCTAGGATACTACTGATCCCATCTCTAACGAGTTATTCTTATTGGATATTACTAATCCTATTTCTGATGAGTTTTTTGTTCAGTTCTAATGAGTTGTACCCCAAAGATTTGAGCTAACCAGAGCTCTGATACCAACTTTAACGACCCGAGTTTCACCCGACCCAATCGACCATTAGATCGATCAAGACCGCTCAAAACCCGAATACGTTAACTTTGGAAATACAACACATCAGAACAAATAACAACAGACTTTATAAACAATATAATAATGCTACATCAGAGTACAGAATATATCAGAGTACATTGATAAATAATACAACGGAAGATTTAATTACAACAAAAGTAGTACAATGCAGCGGAATAATTAATTTAATCACAGCGGAAGACCATCAATGCTCTGGACACAGTTCTATGCTTCGATCCAGAATCCTGCTCAATATATCTGCAAAATAAGCTACTCGACTGCCCGTGTGGAAAAGAGGTTTGCAAAGTGAAACAAACTACGGGTCAGTCATGGGACTGGTGTGAAAAATCTTTATTTAACTTATCTAATAAGTAGGCTAATCACAGGACCACGCCACTAAAGCGGAACATGTTTACTCTATTGGATTGCCAGTGCATAAATAAAGTAAATCGTTAAAATAACGCCATGGTTTTTAAGAAAATGAAACCATTATAAGACTCAGGTCCCATCACACAACGCAATGCAAGCCAGAGGATAGAGTTTTATCTTATAATGGTCAAAAATGCTTGATATGATAAAAACGAATTTGATATTATTACTAGTGTATATATGTTTTAAAAACCTTTCAATCATAATGTATTAATCATAGACGGCATAGTACCCCATCCTACTATGTCGCCATATATAGGTATACAATCAAAACCGCAGGATGTCGTATTGGTGGTTGGGTTTCCATCAAGAGTCAAGGCTAGGAACGATCTCCTGACCGATTCGAGACACTCTAGCAATGTCTCAAGATTCGGACGCTGGCGAACCCTTGGATACAGCAGGGCCGGTCCCCCAATAGTGCAATGGGTTAGATTGGCAATTCCTGACCACACACTTCCCGATCCTATTGGACCTCTAAATTGGCCATTGCGGCCAATAAAAATCCGAGGCACCTCAAAATCCATCAACCACATAAGTAAAATGCCGGGCCGTGTTAAACCCAAACACCACTTATAGCTAGAAAGAAATGTGTGAACTCCCTGCGTTCCCTTGCTCCGTTTGACTCATACCGGGGTGTGGGGATCGCGAGGCAACGAAATACACAAAGCTATGCCTAAATAGGCTATGCTTTGATCATCATCCACAAGGCTCTGCTTTTCAACAAAAGCCTTGATCAATTGCATCTTGGCACGCCACATTGACAGTCCATACCATGCGATTGATAACTATCAACACACAACCTCTAAGGGTGTTAAGCAAGAGAATAAATTCTCCGCCACCAATGGTTGTATAGTAATAGAAATCAATTTACATAGAAGGAAATTCAACGTCAGACACACATCCATTTACAAGTCTATTCTGGGTCTGAACGGAACTGGAGGCGCCTTATAACTCGCATATCCGAACGATCAACAATACGTCTGGACAACTACCACTGGAACCTTTTCACGGCAGCAACTCCAATCAAAGGCATCAGTAGTCCTCATCCATTCGATGTGAAGATCGCCGGTCTTCAACCACCATCTTCATCTTCGACTTTTAATCGTCGTAGTAATTATTCAAAATGGGTTAAATCCGGTCATTCCGAATAACTCACGTATTTTTATAATTAAAACTCAAGTGTTATAAGGATACACCCAACGCCTCTTTCCAATTCAGAATATTCTTTAAATAAAATATTCATGTTATTAGGGAAGGGTTCCCATTAATTTTATCAGAGATAAAGTACTTTAAATTTATTCTTAAAACTTATTTTCAAACATTATTAAAATTCCAATTCAATTTTAATATCAAAAATCACTACTTTACAATTATTCCAATTTAAGAAATAAATCTTATTACTTAACTGGGTTAAAGAATCAATGTCATTTAAAAACATTGTTCACGATAAACCCAAAATCATTTTATAATAAATAAATATGAATTGAAATACCAAAAATCTTAGTTGAAAGATTTATTCTTTATTTAAAAGAAATTCTTTGTTTAAAAAATATTCTTTATATAAAAGATATTCTAAATCGGAAAGCGACTCAATCATTTATCATATAACCTTGGTTATATGGATTTCATACATCGAATGTAAATGACAATAATAATAAATAATCATCAAACATCTATTCAATATCCAAAGTGAAGTTCTCAACTGTGTGAGCATTAAATGAAATAATAACGCTCATCCCAGCCTGTCAATCTATCGATTGACATATGGATAAATATTGGGACTAGTGTATATCAATTATCATCCCAATACCCGTGTGGGGTTTTCAGCCAACAACATTACATATAAATAAATGATTGGTTAATTAATTTAACCAATTTTAATACTATCAACATGTTGATAATGATAGACAAAACATGATATTTTATTCCTAATATCGAAATAAAATATATTTGACTCGCATAATTTCTAATATCTAATAGAATGTAATTTACTTATATGACATTATTGCGGATGACAAATAAAAGATAATTTTCATTATACTTTCATTATACTCTATTTGTATGTAATTATTCTTAATTTGAACACATAAAAGGAATAATCCCAATTGTATATGTATTTAATGTATAACCCAACCGCTAAAAAAATGTTTATTTAAATTGCATACAAATTCTAATATATGCAATAACATATAATGATGTCACCTTAACACACTTATACATTCTAATGTATATTTTGACCAATAATATGATTCTTATAATTGAATATAAGTTCCAATGCAAGTTTGCAAATAAAAATGATTTTTATATTTGCATATAAATTCTATTTCAACAAAATGTATAAGAAGAGTGATACCTTCATTTGCCGACAATTCTATTTTATCAAAATACTATTTGTGTTCAATTCTTTATTTGATAAAAATGTCCTTTTTGGTTTCAACCAATATAATTCGAAAAAATGAATGTTTGATTCAACTAATATAAATAGACAAAAGTGATTATTTTGTTTCAACCTTTTTTAAAATGACAAAATTAAATAAATTTTGTCTTATTCTATTTAAATGATAAAAATGTATCTTCATGTTTTATTTGCATCAAAGGATGCAAACAAAAATGCAACTTTCTAATTCAAGGTTTTATGTGCAACAAGGAATGCGAATAAAAATTCAACCTTTAATTCAGTATTTTATTTGCATCAAGGAATGCAAATAAATATGCAACTTTAAATTTCATAGTTTATTTGCATCAAAGAATGCAAATAAAAATTTAACTTTTAAACACTATGTTTATTTGCAACAAAGAATGCAAATAAAAATTTAACTTTTAAATACTATGTTTATTTGCATTAAGGAATGCAAATAAAAATTTATGTAATAACCCGGAAATCCGAGCCAATTTAAAAATTTTATTTTGGCAATTTTAGCGAATTTTGATTATTTAAAATGAATTATTTTAAATAAAAACAACGAGAAATTTATTTTTAATAGAATTCGAACAAATATATTTATTTGAATCGTCATTAGAATATAACTGATTATTTATAATTATAAAAGGAATTGAAAATGACGCGGTAGTTCGATAATTCGATTTCAAAATTCAAATGAATGTACAAGATTCAAAATAAACCGGATTTCAGTGAAACAAAAATATTTGAATCTATTAGAGAATATCTTTATAACAAATCTGAAGAATTGAAATTTCATAGCGGGAATCAAAAGATATGTCCTGTTGAAAATTCAGAATAGTCGCTATGGAATTTTCGGCCCTTAAAAATGGAAATTTTGCAAACAACCTCGGTTTTCGACGAAACCATTTTTCTTGGATCCGGGATGTCAAGTTATGGCTAGGTTTGAAAATTCATAATTTTTCAAATCAATATGTGAGCGTGGCAAAGGAAAACGCGTTTGACCAGTTTCAGTTGATTTTAATCGACTGGAAAATGGCCATTTTTCAAACGGTCTCAGAATCTGACGAAATTAGTTTTGTTAGGACCGTATCGTCAATACGAAGCTAGAAAATATTTTTCTAGAATTTTTAGAGTTAGTATGTGGCCCCGGTAAATTGAAATGTACGTTCAAATTGAATATATAAAGATGTATATTTTAAATTCAATAAAAACCTATCGAAACGGACGAGTTGGGTTATGATACATATCCCATTGTGTTCAGGATGGGGGTATTTAGCTGGGGGCGACTCTTGTTGGGTTTGAATTGGAGTTCATGATATTAAACCAGTAAAATTAGAAATAAATATTAAATAAATTAAAATATATAACCCTTAACCCTAAGTCCTCATTGGTCAAAATCCATCCCGAGGTCAACGTTTAAAACTGCGCTCCTTTTTCACTTTCGACGATGGAAAGCCCAAAATTTTCTTCCTTAATCCTGTTCAGATCAACGCGAATTAGAAGAAGATTATAAACCAAAACCCATTCAACTAATTGAGATCTACAAATCAACCGGTTCTGATCAAATTTAAAGCAGGGAGTAGCTCGATTTTCGAGCTGAAAGGCCAGGCATTCATGGCGGAATTAGCGGAGCTATAGTGCATCGAGCTCGACGTTGGTGGCGTGGGGGGATGCGCCACGTTTAGGCGCTTCAGATGATGGCCGTTGATGGGCCTCCAGCGCGGTGTGCCAGCGGTGCGTGGTGGTCAAATGGGAGGAGCACGGGTTGATAGTTTTAGAAAGGGGTGTGGGTTCGATTGTGTTACAGCAGCTTACGGGATGAAGGTGAGAGTTTTATTTAATGTAAATGTCTTGTAAAAATATGTTTTTGTTTAATACAAATACATTGGTAAAAATCAAATTTTCAAAAATAATAGCATAGTTTAAAACTGAAATTTTTCTATATAAAACATTGTTTTAAAATCTGACTTGTATATAAACAACGCAGTATTAAAATATAGTTTTAAAAATATAAATAGCTATGGTTTTAAAGTAAATAAATCAGCATTGTTTAAATTCAGTTTTTATAGAATCTTTACTTGATTTTAAAATAGAATCTTTACTTGAGTTAAAAATAGAGTCTTTACTTGATTTAGAAATCTAATCTTTACAAGATTTAAAAATATACTCTTTAGTTAGATAAAAATATAATTTTTATTTAAGAAGCAAAATAAAAAATGTGATTTTTTATTATCTAGAGAGCGATATAAAAATGTTATTTTTAATAATCAACTACGTGAAATAGATGGCGATGGGTCGGGCTGAAATCAAAACGAAATCCGAACCGTTCAGAAATATAGAATGGTGGAGTGGATCCCCAAGGTGAGAACTCCTCACTTTTAATTTCTTTCTAGTTTGAAATATATACTAGGATGTAGACGGTGCTTAGCAGCACCCGACACTCATCGTCCACAGACTATGGATGACTTGTTTGTTTGGTTGCTATGTTGTGAAATTCGACTGTGTGATGTAAAATGAAATAAAATATTTTATAGTGGAAAATATTTTATAGTTAAAAATATGATTTTTAACGTGTATATAAAATAAATATTTATAAACAAATCAATGATTTGTTTATATACATTGATTTGATTGATATTGATTGGGACGATAAATTTTACACATCGCCCAACTGCACAAATAAAATCTGTGTTTGATTGATTGAAACCCCACACGGGTATTGGGATGATATATGACATACACTAATCCCAATAATTAGTTGTATGTCGATCGATTGATTGACAGACTGTGTAAGCGCTAATTATTTATATTTAATGCTTATGCAATTGTGTGGTGCACTCTGGATGATGGTTGATTATTTATCGTTGTTATTTTATACATGTGTTGTAGAAAATCCATATAATTAACATTATATGGTAATTGATTGGGCCTTATTCCAGTTTTGAAATAGGATATCTGAATAGAAATATTTGAATAGAAATATTTGAAATAGAAATATTTGAAAAAGAAATATTTGAAATAGAATATTTGAAAATAGAAATATATGAAGCCGTGTTGATTAGATTGACGCCATTTTGACGTGAACGATATTTATATCGATTTTATTCATTTTTCAATGAATATTGAAAGTGATTTCGAAATTTGAATTGAATTGAATAGAAAATGAATTCGAATTGAATAGAAAATGAATTCGAATTGAATTGAATAGAAAATGAATTCGAATTAAATTGAATAGAATTCAAATCGAATTGAAATTGAATCGAATAGAAATTCAAATCGAATTAAATTGAATAGAAATAGAATTCAATTCGAATTAAATTGAATAGAAAACGAATTCAAATCGAATTGAAATTGAATATAAAGTTGAAACCGCTTTGAAAACAAATTTAAAACGATTTATAAAATACGTTTTAAAAGGAAATCAACGAAATATATATAATATATAATATATATATATATATATATATATATATATATATATATATATAATGGCCTGAATAGAACGCGTCGCGTTGCGGTAGTTCGCGAATTTCGACCATTGACTTCGAATGAATATTACGGGAGATCCGACCGTCGGATTCTCCTAAAAACGGAACCGTTGGGTTCGTATTGAAAAGAGATTTCTAACGAACATAAGAAATTGGAAATCTAACGGTTGGATTTGGAATTATGCCCAAATCAAATTTGGAGAAGGTCGCTGTAAGTGCAGTTCGATGGCCGTTGATGGAAATCGACTATACGGGCCTTGATAAAATTATTAAAAACAGTAATAATTTGTGTAAAATCATAAGAAATGATTTGTGAAGAATTGGGGTGAAAAACTCCATATTTGAAAGGATAAAAATAGATCTTTATTGAAATGAACTAATTTTGAATTAGAATAATAATTTATTTATTTTTAAATAAATAAATTTGATTTGAAATGGTTTTAAAAGAAACTAGAATTTCCAATAATTGAATTGGAATGGATTTGAATCGAAATTGTCTTTGGAATATTCCGATGCTGGATTTCGTGATTATACAGATATTGTTAGGGAAATTTAAAAGATATATATATATATCGTTATTTCCAATACGATATTTGTTAGTCGTAGAATTTGATATTGAATACAAGCCGATATATTTTCTATTCGGAGCCTTGTATTTAATATCAAATGGGATTTGGGTTTGTCGTGAATGGTGCTTTCATTAACACTGTTCTTATGCCCAGTTGAGAAAAAGATTAAATCTATTTATTTAGATTTAACGAAGTGTACCAATTTAATAATATTTAATTGGAATTGAATTGGTATTGATTTTTGGGTTTATCGTGAACAGGGTTTTAAATAACACTTGTTCTTTAACCCGATAATTAATGGAATGTGATTTTGGGTTGTCGTGAATGGTATCTTCAATAATACTATTCTTAGACCCAAAGGACTTAAGAAAACCAGAAACTAACTGGAGATTAGTTAAGTTGAATGTTTTTTGGGGTATTTATCTGATGTTGGTTTCGGCCTTCGGGGTTAATACTTAAGGAATTTCTCACTTGCTAATTTACGGTTAGGGACTGATTAAAATGTGATGTGATTTGGGTTTATTGTGAACCTTGTTTTAAATGACATTGATTCTTTAACCCAGTTAAAGATTAAAACTAAGTAGAGTTTTAATGAATCTTTAATTAGATTGAAAAGATCGAGAATGGAGTATCACCAGTTTTGCTCCAGGCGATAGTTAAATCTTTAATTAGATTTGAACGTGAAATGGTAATTGAATTTACCGATAACACCGTGGTGTTAGATATGAAGTATTACCAGATTTACTTCATGGGATGAATAAGTTGAGATTGGGAAATTAAAACAAATGATTACTTCGGTAAGGTTCGTTAATCCCGACTAGTTTGAAGTGATATTCAAAGGAAGATTAAAGAATAAATTTAAAAGAATTTATCTTTGATAAAATTAATGGGAACCTTTCCCTAAGAATGTGAAATTTAGAAACTAACTGTAGGTTAGCTAAGAAGAATGGTTTTCTGGGTATTGATCTGATGTTGGTTTCGGCCTTCGGCGTTAATGTTTGGGGAATTATTCTTTTGCTAATTTGCGGTTAGTGACTGATGAATTGGAACGAGGCGTACGTTGTGTTTGTGTAACACTTGTTTATTATATACACGAGTTATTCGGAAAGACCGAGTTAATCCCATTCTGAATAACTGATTCGACGATTAGTTGAAGATGAAGATGGTGGTTAAAGACCGGAGGTCTTCACGTCGTTTGGATAATTACTAATGATCTTGTTTGGGCCGTACACCCAAAAGGAGGGAATCAGTTGGTGATCGTCCAGACGTACTTGGAGATCGATGGATATGCGAGGTACAAGGTGCCCCCGGATTTGTTCAGACCCAGAACAGACTTGTAAATGGACTGTGTGTCTGACATTGGATATCATTCTGTGTGATTGATGGATATCGGTTGCATGGAGTGGTTTGCCTGTGTGGCATGCTATGATGCAAATGATCAAGGCTCCTGTTGAAAAGCAGAGTCTTGTGGTTGATGATCAAAGCACAGCCTGTGTGTCATAGCTTCGTGTAGCGTTGATTCGCGAACCTCACACCCCGGTTGTGAACTAGAAATGGGAGAGGACCTCAGGGAGGACATGCGTTTCTTTCTAGCTAGAAGTGGCATCAGTGGTTTTACACGCCCTGACGAGGTTGACATATGTGGTTGTTGCTGTTGCGAGGCGCCTTGGATATATCGGTGACTATGTGAAGCCGATGGAGTCATTCGTTGGCTCATTTACGCCCCAAAGGGCGGGGAAACGCAGTGTTCAGGCATTTTAATCCACATCGGTGGACCGGCCCTGACGATCCAAGGGTTGATGCGTTCTGATCCTGAGGCTCGGGCTAGACAGTCTCGAATCGGTAGAGGACTATCTTTTGCCTCGGTTCACAGATGGAAATCCAACTTCCAATACGTGACGTTTTGGTTTTTAGTTGTAATCCTATATCTGGCGACATAGTGGGATGGGGTGCTCATTCCGTCTATGATTGATATTTATGATTGTATATAAAATCAGAAACTAACTGGAAATGAGCTAAGATGGGTGGTTTCCTGGGTATTGGTCCGATATTGGTTTCGGCCTTCGGGGTTAATACTTAGGGAATCGTTCTCTTACTAATTTACGGTTGGAGTCTGATTAAGAATCAAAAGATGAAATTTAGCGTATCAAGCATTCTTTGGCTATTATAAGGTAAAAACCCTATCCTCCGGCTTGCGTTGCATTGTGTGATGGAACCTGGGTCTTATAATAGCCTCATTTGTCTTTATTTAGCATTGCGCTGTTGTTTTATGCACTGGTGTTCTTGGGAGGAAACCTGTTCCGTGTTATACGGTGTGGTCCCTTGATTTACCTAACTTTAAAATAAAGATTAATAACTGTTTTAGTTCTCACACCAGTCACATGACTGACCTGGAGTTTATTTTTTTAACCTAAACTCTGGGTGCCCCTATTTTGACATGGGCAGCTAGTAATTGTGGTTTTGCAGATTTATATTCACAGGAACCTGGTTTACAGCTGGAATGATATCCGGAAAGCTCTGTATCTGCGTATTCCTTTCAGTTGTGTTTTGTATTATATTTTCCGCTGCTATGTAATTTATTGTAGTCTCTGATATTTATCGAATGTATTTTATTCATTCATACTCTGTATATTCTTGTAATCTAATGAGTTGTTGTAATTAACAATGAAATGTTCTTCTGTCTGCGTTCTTTTGAGTGTTGTTCTCGAAGTATCCGCTCTTCCCTTACCGGGGAAGTTACGGGTCTTCACATGTGGTATCAGAGCTTTGGTTTACAAAGCTCAGAGAACAAGACACATTAGAACCATATGAAAGAATTCATCAGATATTGGATTAGTAATATCCAATGTGAATGACTCGTTAGAGATGGGATCAGTAGTATCCTAGAATGAGTGTGAAGAGTAAATTTTTGAAAATGAAAACAAATTTTGTTTTGAAATTTCAATCGTTTTATACGTATTTGAATACTTATTTGTATTGTATTTGGACGATCCAGCATATAAAGGTTTTGTATATACGCCTTGCAAACGTGTATTCGAAGTTTTAATATACTGGATAGATATAGAATCACACTCTAGTCGCCCGGGCATGATTCTACTGATGACGTACGACATCAGTAGTCTATTTTCGAGTGTAGAAAGTGGGATATTGTTCGTCGCTAATCTATGAACTAGAAAAGCGCGAAATTTTAAATAAAATTCTGCAAGCGTACAGTTCGTGTAGCATACAGGTCGAACACAGGGAGGTGTAATTAAAAATTATTATTTAATTAATCTCTTGGGCGAGTTAGATGAAGCTTGGAGATTTGGTTGAAATAAAAACAAATTGAAACTGTAATTTGATTCAGAACAGATCTAACTGAACCGACGATCAAATCACACTTTTCAATGGAAAAGCAATGAAACTATGAATTAGATCCGAATCTAATCAAATCCAATTTAACCTATGAAAGCGATTAACAAGCAGAAATCAAAATTGCAGAAATTAAAATAACAACAGAAAATAAAATCAGGATTGTCGTTGAAACTAATCAAACGACTAATCACTAATATAAAAATGTAAAATACAATTGGTGCTCTACCGAATCTAATCGTGTAGACAACACTAATCGCTAAGAAAATAGAAAAATGCTAGAAAAATAAAAAGAACTTTTATTAATGGAGAAGAGAGTACAAGATAATCGAGATCCCCATTACAATGGGTATACATGTGCTTATATAGGTGAATTGAAAAACCCTAATTCTCTAATGGGCCATGACTCAACCTCTTGAAAATAATATATTCACAAATAAAAGAGATAAGATAGACTTGAAATATTCCATGCAGCTTTCCTCTTTTGATTGGTCATGTGGCAAATTGATTGGCATTTATCTAATCAAATCTTCATCTTTATGGAGAGTAAAAATGAAAGATTCCCTTTGATTTATCTATGAAGAATACTTCCAATTCTTGACATATTTATTAGTGTATATCTTATATTCATACATATGAATATATATATATATATACACCATAAATCACTAATCCATAAATTCTTCAAAGCAAGGGAGGCAGTGTGAACGCGTTCCATTCTTCAGCAAAAAGAGAGTTTGATGGGAAAGTAGCTTCTTTTTCTTATCAGTGGTCTTTAAATTTAATGAAGGAGACAATTAATCAACGACCTGTAAAAACACACAAAATACCCAAAGTAGCATTTATTTATATACAATAAAGATAAGATGTAAGCATAAAAATAAACACATTTCTGTGCTAATCAAATACCCCCACACTTATCTTTTACTCGTCCTCGAGTAAAACAAGAAATGAAAAAAAACTAAACTAGATAGGTCACAATTTCGTAGGAAACACGATTGCATTGAGCGTATGCAACAAGCCGTTAAACCTCTAGGTGTCCCTAGTAGGACGAGTGGTGTCTCGTGAGGGTTTTCAGCGGATACTACCCACAAAATCCAAATGGAGTATGCTATGGCTTTAATGTAACTACATGAATGCAGAGGACTTATGCAAATGAAAAAAAATAAAATAAAAACAAAAAATAAAAACACGACTTATTTCTGGAAAGTGATACAACAAATTAAGTTAACAATTTCTAATCAGTTGATTTTATTTTAGATACCTCAACTTGTCACAAATTTTCAACATAAATCAAGTTTTCAAATGTTAAATTCCAGTTTGGCCAGTTGATTCGGTTGATAACATAGTGCAGCCATGAAATAAATTCTTAGTTTGCTTGGCACAGTTTGTAAAGTGGTATTCTAATTTCCTCGTGTATGGCTATTCAAATCAATAAGGTCAAGAAATGTTTGGGCATCATCGCTTATTCTCTATTTCTATAAAAGTTGAAATTTATGATTAATTACATACACCTAACTTAGAAGACCAAGGTTTACCACCCATGCACTGCCTCGCGGACTAACGGAGAGTAGGTAAAGAGCTTGGCGGATTGTGCAGACCGACTTTGACTTTGTCAACAACGTGTCGGTAATCCTTAGGTGTCCAATCTCATAGAATGAGACCAAGATATTCCAATGCTGACTTTGTCAACAACGTGTCGGATAGAGCTTGGCGGGTTTGCACACCAACGCGAGATATACAAGCAATGTTGGATACCCTTGGATTACTATTATTATTATTATTATTATTGCAAATATAAGCACAAAAGAGAGTTACGCGAATTCAACTTAACATAACTTAGTTTTAAAGATTCGAAAAGCCAATATAAGTATTTTAAGTCCTCCACTTATTTAAACAAAGTCTACAATATAGAATAGATTTCATGGCCATCACCCAATAATCTCCCTATGTACCGGTTACACTATTATCCCTCAAAATTAAACTTTTCATTATATTTCAAATTCGAACTTAGTTGAGAGAAAAAAATACTATCAACTGATTAACAATTGTTAACTTATTTTGTTGTATCAATCGAAAATGAGTCGTATTTTCCAAAAAAAAAAAAATTATGGTATGTTACTACGATCTAAAATGCATGAGGGTCCTATTTAAATGCATGAAAATGAAAAGGAAAAATTAAAGAAAATAAAAATGAATGCAATGCAGACTCCCCCCCCCCCCACACTAGAACTAAACAGTGTCCACACTATAATTTTTTTCTGAATGTGAAAGATAGAAACCAGAGATGGATTAATTGCAATATGATTTGTAAAATAAAATGCAATTTAGCAACTATTTGCATTGAAAATCATATGCAAGATGAAATCTATGAAGATGATGAATGGTTTGTGAAGAATGGAATTTCCTTTTCCCCCCACACTTGTCTCTATCGAAAATGATGCATGATGATTTCTTGTTTGGTTTGTGAGGTACCCTAGGCATATCAATGAATTCTGAGATCAAAATCCTTCCAACAAATTTTTGATTGTACCAATGATTTGTATCATTCAACTGAAGATTATCGTAATCCCATAAATTTGAGTTTTCAATCACAATTTCTTTTGATGATATGGAATTTCGATTATCTTTGAGACTTCCCAAATATTTATTTTCGTCATTTAAAAGCTTGAGTTCATCTTCAAATAATTCTTCAAAAGACATACTGGTTACGTCTATCAAAGAAAGTGAATTTTTCTGAGGAGATAAATCAGATGTGTTATCCAAAATTGTTTCTATTATGTCGACTTCTCCTATTTCGATTTCTTTGGGTTGATGAAAAATATTTAGTTCGATGGTTAAGTGCCCAAATGATAGTCGAAGTAGGCCGGACCTACAATTGATGATGGCATTCGAGGTAGCTAAGAATGGACGACCCAATATCAATGGAATCTGATTATTTGGATTCGAAACAGGCTCGGTTTCAAGAACTATGAAGTCAACCGGAAAATAAAATTGTTTAATTTGAATCAAGACATCTTCAACAATGCCTAAGGGTTTTTTAAAAGATCGATCAGCCAGTTGAAGTGTGATACTTGTAGGTTTCAACTCTCCTAGTCCAAGTTGACGATAAACAGTGTAAGGAAGAAGGTTGACACTTGCACCAAGATCAAGTAAGGCATGACTAATGTGAGTATTTCCTATTTTACAACCGATTGTAGGGCAACCGGGATCCTTGTACTTGATTAGTGAAGGATTCGAGAAAACAGAGCTAGTATTTGCCGTCAAGAAGGCAGTCTTGGGAATGTTGGTGGCTCGTTTATGGGTGCATAGCTCCTTGAGACACTTGGCGTATTGTGGAATTTGTTGGATAGCGTCTAAGAGTGGAATATTGACACGAACTTGTTTGAAGATTTCAAGATTTTTTTCGAAATTCGCATCCTTCTTCTTATTGTTTGGCCTATGAGGGTATGGAGCTACTGGTTTATAGACTCTTTCAGACTTTTGATCGTTCGAAGAAGAAGGTTTCGATATGGGAAGTGAAAGAGCCACGGGTGTAGAAGATGGTTTGTTGGGATTGCCAACATTCGGTGGAAGTTTAGAAAGTTCAGAATGGTGGGCATTAGTAGTCATTGGATGAGTGTCAATGATTTCGATTGGGGTTGAAATCGAATGATTGTCGGGATTGCCTACACTGTTGTCAACCGTTTTTCCTGATCTGAGGGTGATGACCGAGTTGTTCGAATTAATGTTTTTGTCCTTGTAAGAGTTCACGGTACGAGAATTATATTTTGGATTCACCTCGGGTTGACTAAGCAAATTTTCATTCTCATCATTATTTTTTCTTAGTTCCTTTATCATATTCATCATTTGTTCCATTCGTTTCTCTAAACGCACAATTTCTGGTGATGATTGAGAAGATGAAGTAGATTGAAAGTTAGAATGTCTATATGGTTCACTCGAAGGCTCCGATTGAGGTGAAACTTGAGAAGTTTGAGGACCAAAAGAAAATGGAGCTTGGTAATTCGAATTCGGTATCATGTGAGATGGATTTGCTTCATTATTTGGATTAGACCATGAGAGATTTGAATGATTTCGCCAACTAGGGTCAGATGTGGATGAGTAAAGACAATTTTGGGCTATGACATTGACTTGGTCTTCAATGTAATATTGGGGTAGTCCATTGAATTGAGGAGTTTGAGTCTTTAAGGGAATATGAATTGTATCCATGACATATACTCCTCTAGTGGAAGCACAGATGGGAACACGAATGGACTCCCATTGCATGTCCTTTTCAGAATAATCCTCTAAAAATTTCCAAGCTTCATCGGCCGTTTTAGACATAAAATCTCCCCCACACATTGATTCTAGTTGAGTTCTAGTCTGATAGTTTAGACCCTCATATACAATTTGACATAAGTAATATTTTATGATTCCATGATGAGGACAACTGTACAGTAATTGGTTGAACCTATCAAAGTATTTTGAAAAAGTTTCCCCCTCATTTTGAGAAAATTGATGTATTTCGGTTCGAATTTTCAGAGTTTTGTGAAAAGGGAAAAACTTTTTCAGGAATACACTGACGAATTCATCCCAACTTCTTATTGACTGTTTGGGAAGAGAATTTAGCCATCTTTTAGCGCTTTCAAGTAGTGCAAATGGAATTAGCCTTAGCTTGATTGATTCATTGGATAATTGTTGCATTTGAGTTGTGGATGAATACAATTCAAATTCACTTAAAAATTCATAAGCATTTTCAGAACCAGTGAATTTTGGTACCCCTTGAATGAAAGAATGTTTAAGCTCAAAATTTCCTTCAGCTGGTGGAAACACGATGACAAAGGGTTGAACGGTTCTATTTGGATAACATCGTTCTCGAAGAGATAAGGGTCTATTCATTTCCAAATTGAGATTTTGAAAGTTCTGATTAAATTGGTTGAGGTCCAACTTATTTGGAAAGTTTTGGTTTACACGAGATTCTCTAGGAGAGTTGTGGTGGCTAACACTGTTTTCATTCATCGCTATCAAATGTAAACAAAGAAAATCTTAGATTCGAGGTTGACAAAATGAGCTTCAATTCAAAATAAATAACGTACACTAGTATATCTTATTAATTGATAATCTCGATTTGAAGGGGGAAGAGGGTCTTATGGTCGTTCACGTATAGTATAAATACTAAGGGATACGACCAATGTTTTACGGGTAGTATGCAACCTCTTTTGCTAGAAGTTCAATAAATTGAACTAATATATATCCGCGATCAAACCGTTGAGAAAATCAATTTCATGAAATACACTCTTATAGTTAAATAATTTGAAATAACTAATTAGATTTTTACTGTTGAAAAACGATGAAAGTGATCATTTCAATTATCGAAATTCGCTCCTCACCAAATAGATTTAGAAATTTCAGTCACAGAACATTCACAGAAATATAACAGTCACAGAACAGTCACAGAACAGAAAATTGAAATATTGTACAAGCAAGCCGCTGCCCCTGCAGAAGATTTTTACAAGCAATTTCTATATTTTCAAAGCAGCTTCAGCACCTGTAGAGTTTAGAAAAATATTACCGTGGGGTATGGCTGTCCGTCCAGAGCAACTGAGTAGCACTAGCGCGTTCACACCCCACTTGGTGTGCAACCGCTCCAACAATTCCAATCAATTGTTTGCAAAATCAACCTCCAAAGTTTTGTCTGAATGATTTACTTCACTTTGGTCTTGTTGTTTGAATTCTTTCTTACTTTTGTCTTTGAATTTGGACTCCCTTTTTTTTTTTTTTGCTTTCTTAACTTGTAAGATTTATTGGCTTTGTTCTTGTCTAAAAGGAAATTAAATAAGAACAATGTATGAACAGAATTAAGCCAACAAATTTAAAAAGAAAGGAAATCCAACAAAATTTAGAAAGGAAGAAAAGTAATAACAGTAATAGTCAAAACAAAAGATGGAAAATAGACAAAATTAGGGACCCACGTTCACTCAATGGAGAACAAAACAAAGAAAACGCTCTCCAACAGTGTAAAACTAATTCAACAACTTGGTCAACAAAGCAAACACTCTCCACTTTGTATAAATTTTGATCGAATCAAACAAAAACTCACGCTCCTCTTAATTACACAAATCGAAATCTAACCCCACAGACAAACTCACGCCCCTTTCTTCTTACCACAACACAAAACTATTATCCCCCAGAACACAAAAGCAGCAAATCGAACAAAATTCGGGCCTCTTTTTATTTTTTTTTATTTTTTATTTTCTTTGCTTTGGTGAATCGGATTCGAGTCTGTGGCGGTGAAATCGACTTCTAGGTTTTCGGATTTGGTTTCGAATCTGGCTTTCGGTCTTCAATGGTTCGGACTTGGAGCGGTATTGAATTTCTGAGATGGGTTCGGAGCGTTGGGATGTTGACAGGCTAGGAGGAGTTCGTGGATGGCACGGTTTGTTTGATGGGGTATGCGATAGTTGTGAATTTGGATCTGATTGTACGGTGAGATGATGGATCGAACTGGTTGTAGTGGTGGCGATGGTTTTGTTGAATGATGCAAAAGGGGTTTTGGTGATTGGATTTTTGGGTGAACAGAAAGGTGGCCAGGGAGTTGCGTGGGTATGATGTTTGTGGAGGGGTAGATGGCAAAGTGAGGCAGTTGTCGATTGTTGGGAAGAGGGTTTGAGAAGCTGATGTATGCGGTAGGTGATGGATCTGGACGTGTTGTAGGGTTTGAAAAGGATTTCCGAGTTTGAGGTTCTGGCTTGTAGTTGGCAGTAGAGGATTTTTGTTGTTTGCGGTGGTGACAAGCTCAGGCAGAGGGCGGTGTATGAATTGTTTGGTTGGGGAGCCGATGACTGGAAGGTAATTGATGTTCGGCTTGAACGTGGTAGGGGCGAGGAACTTGATTTTGGTTGCGGTTTGTTGGTGGATGTTGTGGTTTGGGAAGTTGGAAGTATGGCTGCGGGTGACTGTAGACTGTGGTGGAAGTTGTGGGTTGTGGAATCTGAGAAGAGGACGGAAGGTGGAGGGTTCGTATAGACGGGATAGTTATGGGGTTTGTTGAGGAGAGTGTTGGCAGGTGGATTCCATATGAGTTGCAATTTGCGAACTTATATGTTGAGGCTGTTCCAACGTGCGGATTTGGTAGGGGTTGAGTATGCGAGGGTGGGTGATGGTGATTGGACAGTCGATCAGGGGGAGGAATATTACACTGGTTGTTATTGATGTTTGGTCGGTGTCTGTGATTGGTAAGTTGATGGGTGAATGTATGGTAGTGGATGGCTTGTGGAAGAAGACAAGAACGAGAAGAAGAATATAGAAGGAATGGGAAAAAGAAAAAAGAAAAAAAAAATTGGATTTTTTTTTTGAACTTGTAAAGGAAGAAAGAAATTTGTACAGAAGAAAGAAATGACTGGAAAAAAAGGAAAGAAATAAAAGAAAAAGGAACGGCAAAAGCAGAAAAGCAATGAAAATGGAAAGTTATTTTTTTTCTCTTGCTTAGAAGATTACGGTATCATTGACTAATACCAAATCAACTAATCAAGATTTATATATATATATATATACAAGAAAAAAAAACAAAATAAAATAAGAAACTAACACGAATCAGAAATTAAATAAATAATAAAATTTAATTATTACCTCCCCGGCAACGGCGCCAAAAACTTGTTCGTCGCTAATCTATGAACTAGAAAAGCGCGAAATTTTAAATAAAATTCTGCAAGCGTACAGTTCGTGTAGCATACAGGTCGAACACAGGGAGGTGTAATTAAAAATTATTATTTAATTAATCTCTTGGGCGAGTTAGACGAAGCTTGGAGATTTGGTTGAAATAAAAACAAATTGAAGCTGTAATTTGATTCAGAACAGATCTAACTGAACCGACGATCAAATCACACTTTTCAATGGAAAAGCAATGAAACTATGAATTAGATCCGAATCTAATCAAATCCAATTTAACCTATGAAAGCGATTAACAAGCAGAAATCAAAATTGCAGAAATTAAAATAACAACAGAAAATAAAATCAGGATTGTCGTTGAAACTAATCAAACGACTAATCACTAATAAAAAAATGTAAAATACAATTGGTGCTCTACCGAATCTAATCGTGTAGACAACACTAATCGCTAAGAAAATAGAAAAATGCTAGAAAAATAAAAAGAACTTTTATTAATGGAGAAGAGAGTACAAGATAATCGAGATCCCCATTACAATGGGTATACATGTGCTTATATAGGTGAATTGAAAAACCCTAATTCTCTAATGGGCCATGACTCAACCTCTTGAAAATAATATATTCACAAATAAAAGAGATAAGATAGACTTGAAATATTCCATGCAGCTTTCCTCTTTTGATTGGTCATGTGGCAAATTGATTGGCATTTATCTAATCAAATCTTCATCTTTATGGAGAGTAAAAATGAAAGATTCCCTTTGATTTATCTATGAAGAATACTTCCAATTCTTGACATATTTATTAGTGTATATCTTATATTCATACATATGAATATATATATATATATACACACCATAAATCACTAATCCATAAATTCTTCAAAGCAAGGGAGGCAGTGTGAACGCGTTCTATTCTTCAGCAAAAAGAGAGTTTGATGGGAAAGTAGCTTCTTTTTCTTATCAGTGGTCTTTAAATTAAATGAAGGAGACAATTAATCAACGACCTGTAAAAACACACAAAATACCCAAAGTAGCATTTATTTATATACAATAAAGATAAGATGTAAGCATAAAAATAAACACATTTCTGTGCTAATCAGATATCTATATATTTCCATTAGATTGGTGTGAGAACCAAAATTAGATAGGGCTTATTGTTGTGATTTGGCATCAAAAATGTGATTTTTGACTATATATCAAAGTTATGAATTTGAAAAGCTAATCAACTAATTGATTGCTGATTGTGTTGTTTGATTATTGTTTGATTAATTAAAGTTGAACCATTTAGTCAAATTGTATCAAATTGTAAATTGTATTAAAAATTAGTCGCATTTGCATGCTTATACATGTACTTACATTGAACAGGTCATAGCAAGGAGGCTAGAGCAGAAGAATAAAATTGTTTGCCCGACGAATAGGTACATGTTTACCATAATTTACTGTTTTGTTTGGGTGATGATGATTTTATGAGCCGATTGGCTTTTTATTTTTCTTTTGGATTGAAGAAGGCCATGGGAGGCTATATGAAATATCCCGAAGTCCTCGGTGCAGGGGAGGTTATGGCGATTTTTTTTGAAAATTTAGGGTGTTAGCCAAATTTTTGAAAAATTTGAAAAGTTCTTAGAAACTGAAAAGTTGAAGAACTTAAGCCGTAAAGAAAATAATGAAAGTTGAGTTGGTTTATTAAACAACTTTCGGCTCCGTTCCTTTTCAGGGACGAAAAGTTTTAAGTGGGGGAGATTGTAATAACCCAGAAATCCGAGCCAATTTAAAATTTTTATTTTGGCAATTTTAGCAAATTTTGATTATTTAAAATGAATTATTTTAAATAAAAATGACGAGAAATTTATTTTGAATAGAATTCGAACGAATATATTTATTTGAATCATCGTTAGAATATAAATAATTATATATAATTATAAAAGGAATTGAAAATGGCGTGGTAGTTCGATAATTCAATTTCAAAATTCAGATGAATGTACAGGATTCAAAATAAACCGGATTTTAATGAAACAAAAATATTTGAATCTATTTGAGAATATCTTTACAACGAATCTGAAGAATTGAAATTTCATAGCGGGAATCAAAAGATATGTCCAGTTGAAAATTCAGAATAGTCGATATGGAATTTTCGACCCTTAAAAATGGAAATTTTGCGAATGACCTCGGTTTTCGACGAAACCACTTTTGTTGGATCCGGGATGTCAAGCTATGGCTAGGTTTCAAAATTCATAATTTTTCGAATCAATATGTGAGTGTGGAAAAGGAAAACGCGTTTGACCAGTTTTAGTTGATTTTAATCGACTGGAAAATGGCCATTTTTCAAACGGTCTCAGAATCTGACGAAATTAGTTTTGTTAGGACCGTATCGTCAATACGAAGCTAGAAAATATTTTTCTGGAATTTTTAGAGTTAGTGTGTGGCCCCGGTAAATTGAAATGTACGTTCAAATTGAATATATAAAGATGTATATTTTAAATTCAATAAAAACCTATCGAAACGGCCGAATTGGGTTACGATACATATTGCTTGTGTTCGGGATGGGGGTATTTAGCCAGGGGCGACTCTTGTTGGGTTTGAATTGGAGTTCATGATATTAAACAAGTAAAATTAGAAATAAATATTAAATAAATTAAAATATATAACCCTTAACCCTAAGTCTTCATTGGTCAAAATCCATCCCGAGGTCAACGTTTAAAACTGCGCCCCTTTTTCACTTTCAATGATGGAAAGCCCAAAATTTTCTTCCTTAATCCCGTTCAGATCAACGCAAATTAGAAGAAGATTATAAACCAAAACCCATTCAACTAATTGAGATCTACAAATCAACCGGTTCTGATCAAATTTAAAGCAGCGAGTAGCTCGATTTTCGAGCTGAAAGGCCATGCATTCAAGGCGGAATTAGCGTAGCTATAGTGCGTCGAGCTCGACGCTGGTGGCGTGGTGGGATGCGCCACGTTTAGGCGCTTCAGATGATGGCCGTTGATGGGTCTCCAGCGCGGTGTGCCGGCAGTGCGTGGTGGTCAAATGGGAGGAGCACGGGTTGATAGTTTCAGAAAGGGGCGCGGGTTCGACTGTGTTACAGCAGCTTATGGGATGAAGGTGAGAGTTTTATTTAATGTAAATGTCTTGTAAAAATATGTTTTTGTTTAATACAAATTCATTGGTAAAAATCAGATTTTCCAAAATAATAGCATAGTTTAAACCTGAAATTTATCTATATAAAACATTGTTTTAAAATATAACTTGTATATAAATAACGCAGTATTAAAATATAGTTTTAAAAATATAAATAGCTATGGTTTTAAAGTAAATAAATCAGTATTGTTTAAATTCAGTTTTTATAGAATCTTTACTTGATTTTAAAATAGAATCTTTACTTGAGTTAAAAATAGAGCCTTTACGTGATTTAGAAATCTAATCTTTACACGATTTAAAAATATACTCTTTAGTTAGATAAAAATATAATTTTTATTTAAGAAGCGAAATAAAAAATGTGATTTTTTATTATCTAGAGAGCGATATAAAAATGTGATTTTTAATAATCAACTGCGTGAAACAGATGGCGATGGATCGGGCTGAAATCAAAACGAAATCCGAACCGTTCAGAAATATAGAATGGTGGAGTGGATCCCCAAGGTGAGAACTCCTCACTTTTAATTTCTTTCTAGTTTGAAATATATACTAGGATGCAGACGGTGCTTAGCAGCACCCGACACCCGTCGTCCATAGACCATGGATGACTTGTTTGTTTGGTTGCTATGTTGTGAAATTTGATTGTGTGATGTAGAATGAAATAAAATATTTTATAGTGGAAAATATTTTATAGTTAAAAATATGATTTTTAACGTGTATATAAAATAAATATTTATAAACAAATCGACGATTTGTTTATATACACTGATTTGATTGATATTGATTGGGACGATAAATTTTACACATCGCCCAACTGCACAAATAAAATCTGTGTTTGATTGATTGAAACCCCACACGGGTATTGGGATGATATATGACATACACTAATCCCAATAATTAGTTGTATGTCGATCGATTGATTGACAGACTGTGTAAGCGCTAATTATTTATATTTAATGCTTATGCAGTTGTGTGGTGCACTCTGGATGATGGTTGATTATTTATCGTTGTTATTTTATACATGTGTTGTAGAAAATCCATAAAATTAACATTATATGGTAATTGATTGGGCCTCATTCCAGTTTTGAAATAGAATATCTGAATAGAAATATTTGAATTGAAATATTTGAAATAGAAATATTTGAAAAAGAAATATTTGAAATAAAATATTTGAAAATAGAAATATATGAAGCCGTGTTGATTAGATTGATACCATTTTGACGTGAACGATATTTATATCGATTTTATTCATTTTTCAATGAATATTGAAAGTGATTTCGAAATTCGAATTGAATTGAATAGAAAATGAATTCGAATTGAATTGAATAGAAAATGAATTCGAATTGAATTGAATAGAAAATGAATTCGAATTGAATTGAATAGAAAATGAATTCGAATTAAATTGAATAGAATTCAAATCGAATTGAAATTGAATTGAATGGGAATTCAAATCGAATAGAAATAGAATTCAATTCGAATTAAATTGAATAGAAAACGAATTCAAATCGAATTGAAATTGAATATGAAGTTGAAACCGCTTTGAAAACGAATTTAAAACGATTTATAAAATACGTTTTAAAAGGAAATCGACGAAATATATATAATATATATATAATGGCCTGAATAGAACGTGCCGCGCTGCAGTAGTTCGCGAATTTCGACCATTGACTTCAAATGAATATTACGGGAGATCCGACCGCCGGATTCTCCTAAAACCGGAACCATTGGGTTCGTATTTAAAAGAGCTTTCTAAAGAATATAAGAAATTATAAATGTAACGGTTGGATTTCGAATTATGTCCAAATCAAATTTCGAAAAGGTCGCTGCAAGTGCAGTTCGATGGCCGTTGATGAAAATCGACTGTACGGGCCCTGATAAAATTATTAAAAATAGTAATAATTTGTGTAAAATCATAAGAAATGATTTGTGAAGAATTAGGGTGAAAAACTCCATATTTGAAAGGATAAAAATAGATCTTTATCGAAATGAACTAATTTTGAATTAGAATAATAATTTATTTATTTTTAATTAAATAAATTTGATTTGAAATGGTTTTAAAAGAAACCAGAATTTCCAATAATTGAATTGGAATGGATTTGAATAGAAATTGTCTTTGGAATATTCCGATGCTGGATTTTGTGATTATACAGATATTGTTAGGGAAATTTGAAAGATATATATATCATTATTTCCAATGCGATATTTGCTGGTCGTAGAATTTGATATTGAATATAAGCCGATATATTTTCTATTCAGAGCCTTGTATTTAATATCAAATGGGATTTGGGTTTGTCTTGAATGGTGTCTTCATTAACACTGTTCTTAAGCCCAGTTGAGAAAAAGATTAAATCTTTTTATTTAGATTTAATGAAGTGTACCAATTAAATAATATTTAATTGGAATTGAGTTGGTATTGATTTTTGGGTTTATCGTGAACAGGGTTTTAAATAACACTTGTTCTTTAACCCGATAATTAATGGAATGTGATTTTGGGTTGTCATGAACGGTATCTTCAATAATACTGTTCTTAGACCCAAAGGAGTTAAGAAAAACAGAAAATAACTGGAGATTAGTTTAGTTGAATGGTTTCTGGGGTATTGATCTGATGTTGGTTTCGGCCTTCAGGGTTAATACTTAGGGAATTGCTCACTTGCTAATTTACGGTTAGGGACTAATTAAAATGTGATATGATTTTGGGTTTATCGTGAACCGTGTTTTAAATGACATTGATTCTTTAATCCAGTTAAAGATTAAAACTAAGTGGAGTTTTAATGAATCTTTAATTAGATTGAAAAGATCGAGAATGGAGTATCAAAGTTTTGCTCTAGGCAATAGTTAAATCTTTAATTAGATTTGAACATGAAATGGTAATTGAATTTACCGATAACACCATGGTGTTAGATATGAAGTATTACCAGTATTACTTCATGGGATGAATAGGTTGGGATTGGGAAATTAAAACAAATGATTACTTTGGTAAGGTTCGTTAATCCTGACTAGTTTGAAGTGATATTCAAAGGAAGATTAAAGAATAAATTTAAAAGAATTTATCTTTGATAAATTTAATGGGAACCTTTCCCTTAGAATGTGAAATTTAGAAACTAATTGTAGGTTAGCTAAGAAGAATGGTTTCCTGGGTATTGATCTGATGTTGGTTTCGTCCTTCGGGGTTAATGTTTGGGGAATTATTCTCTTGCTAATTTGCGGTTAGTGACTGACGAATTGGAATGAGGCATACATTGTGTTTGTGCACTTGTTTATTATATATGCGAGTTATTCAGAAAGACCGGGTTAATCCCGTTCTGAATAACTGATTCGACGATTTGTCGAAGATGAAGACGGTGATTGAAGACCGGAGGTCTTCACGTCGTTTGGATAATTACTGATTATCTTGATTGGGCCGTAAACCCAAGAGGAGGGAATCAGTTGGTGATCATCCAGACGTACTTGGAGATCGATGGATATGCGAGGTACAAGGTGCCCCTGGTTTCGTTCAGACACAGAACGGACTTGTAAATGGACTGTGTGTCTGACATTGGATATCATTCTGTGTGATTGATGGATATCGGTTGCATGGAGTGGTTTGTCTGTGTGGCATGCCAAGAGGCAAATGATCAAGGCTCCTGTTGAAAAGCAAAGTCTTGTGGTTGATGATCAAAGCACAGCCTGTATGGCATAGCTTTGTGTAGCGTTGACTCGCGAACCTCACACCCCGGTTGGGAACCAGAAACGGGAGAGGACCACAGGGAGGACATGCGTTTCTTTCTAGCTAGAAGTGGCGTCAATGGTTTTACACGCTCTAACGAGTTTGACTTATGTGGTTGTTGTTGTTGCGAGGCGCCTTGGATATATCGGTGACTATGTGAAGCCGATGGAGTCATTCGTTGGCTCATTTACGCCCCAAAGGGCGGGGAAACGCAGTGTTCATGCATTTTAATCCACATCGGTGGACCGGCCCTGACAATCCAAGGGTTGATGCGTTCTGATCCTGAGGCTCGGGCTAGACAGTCTCGAATCGGTAGAGGACTATCTTTTGCCTCTGTTCACAGATGGAAATCGAACTTCCAATACGTGACGTTTTGGTTTTTAGTTGTAATCCTATATATGGCGACATAGTGGGATGGGGCGCTCATGCCGTCTATGATTGATATTTATGATTGTATATAAAATCAGAAACTAACTGGAAACGAGCTAAGATGGGTGGTTTCTTGGGTATTGGTCTAATGTTGGTTTCGGCCTTCGGGGTTAATACTTAGGGAATCGTTCTCTTACTAATTTATGGTTGTAGTCTGATTAAGAATCAAAAGATGAAATTTAGCGTATCAAGCATTCTTTGGCTATTATAAGGTAAAAACCCTATCCTCCGGCTTGTGCTGCATTGTGTGATGGGACCTGCGTCTTATAATAGCCTCATTTTTCTTTATTTAGCATTGCGCTGTTGTTTTATGCACTGGTGTTCTTGGGAGGAAACCCGTTCCGTGTTTTACGGCATGGTCCCTTGATTTACCTAACTTTAAAATAAAGATTAATAACTGTTTTAGTTCTCACACCAGTCACATGACTGACCTGGAGTTTATTGTTTTAACCTAAACTCTGGGTGCCCCTATTTTGACACGGAAAGCTAGTAGTTTTGGTTTTGCAGATTTAAATTCACAAGAACCTGGTTTACAGCTGGAATGATATCCGGAAAGTTCTGTATCCGCGTATTCCTTTAAGTTGTGTTTTGTATTATATTTTCCGTTGCGATGTAATTTATTGTAATCTCTGACATTTATCGAATGTATTTTATTCATTCATACTCTGTATATTCTTGTAATCTGATGAATTGTTGTAATTAACAATGAAATGTTCTTCTGTCTGCGTTCTTTTGTGTGTTGTTCTCGAAGTATCCGCTCTTTCCTTACCGGGGAAGTTACGGGTCTTCACAATTTAACTTTTAAATACTATGTTTATTTGCATTAAGGAATGCAAATAAAAATTTAACTTTTAAATACTATGATTATTTGCATTAACGAAGGCAAATAAAATATTTTAACTTCTAAATACTATGTTTATTTGCATTAAGGAATGCAAATAAAATAAGACTTTTTATTGCAATGTTTTATTTGCATCAAAGAATTCAAATAAAATATAACTTTTTATTTCAATGTTTATTTGCATCAAAGAATGCAAATAAAAATATAATCCTTTTACTATGATGTTTATTGGCATTGAAATATGCAAATAAAATATAACCTTTAAACTACGTTGTTTATTTGCATCTAAATATGCAAATAAAATATAACCTTTTAACTATGTTGTTTATTTGCATCTAAATAAGCAAATAAAATATAACCTTTAAACTACGTTGTTTATTTGCATCTAAATATGCAAATAAAATATAACCTTTAAACTACGTTGTTTATTTGCATCTAAATATGCAAATAAAATATAACCTTTTAACTATGTTGATTATTTGCATTCAAGAATGCAGATAGAAATTCGACCTTTAAATACGGTGTTTATTTGCATCAAAGAATGCAAATAAAAATATAATCTTTTAACTACGATGTTTATTTGCATTTAAATATGCAAATAAAAATATATATAAATATATTTTTGCTTTGTTTGCAACTAAATTTATAAACAAAAATGTAACTCTTTTAAATAAAATTTTTATTTCTATCTAAAGTACACAAAATAAAAATGTCATATTCATTCTAGTGTTTTTGTTTGCATTTATAATTGCAAAAATGTAGTTTTAACTCTAATGTTTGTTTGCATCTAAAATTGTAAATAAAAATATAGTTTTACTTCTAATGTTTTGTTTGCATCTAAAATAGCAAACAAAAATATAGTTTTCCTTATTTCAATGCATATTTGCGTTACAGAATGCAAATAAAAGAACATTTTATATTTCAATATATATTTGCATAAAAGAACGCAAATAAGAGAGCATTTTTCTGTTTCTATGTATATTTGCATAAAAGAATGCAAATAAAAGTACATTTTATATTTCTATGTATATTTGCATAAACGAATGCAAATAAAAGAACCATCTTTATTTATTTAAATTCTTTTTATTGTAAACAACATTACATAGAATTGTAATCTTTTACTTTTATTCAATTACATGAAAAATGTAATTTTTTTCTTTTAAGTCTAATTACATTAAAAATGTAACTTTAATATTTAACTTTTTATTTCATGTTTTATTTACAACAAGGAATGCAAATAAAAATGTAATTTTTCCTTTTTCTAGTTTTATTTGCGACAAGGGATGCAAATAAAAATGTAACATTTTATTTCTAGTTTTGTTTGTGTTAGTGAATGTAAATAAAAGAACAAAATTTAATTTTCATGTATATTTGCATTTGTGAAATGCAAATAAAAGAACAAATTTTATTTTTACATATATATTTGCATTAGTGAATGCAAATAAAAAGAACAAATTTTATTTTCAAGTTTTACATTAGAGAATGTAAATAAAAGAACAAGTTTTAATTTCAATGTATGTTTGCATTTGTGAAATTCAAAATAAAGAACAAATTTCATTTCTATATATATTTGCATTAGTGAATGCAAATAAAAGGATAAATTATATTTTCTATATATATTTGCAAAAAAAAGGATGCAAATAAAAGATCAATTATATTTTCTATATATATTTGCATAAAAGGATGCAAATAAATGATCAATTATATTTTCTATATATATTTGCAAAAAAGAAAGGATGCAAATAAAAGATCAATTATATTTTCTATATATATTTGCATAAAAGGATGCAAATAAATGATCAATTATATTTTCTATTCATATTTGCGAAAAAGGATGCAAATAAAAGATTAGTTATATTTTCTATATATATTTGCATAAAAGGATGCAAATAAATGATCAATTATATTTACTATATATATCTGATAAAAGGATGCAAATAAATGATCAATTATATTTCAAAATGATTTATTTTTATCGATTTGGAAATTCTATTCCAAATCAATAACTATTTCAAAATGATTTATTTTTATTTTTATCACACACAGATCTGTGTTTATACATCACCAATCAACAAATAAATCATCCACAATCACATCACAGCAGATCTAAGACATATGCATACAATAGTTACTTAGCGAATAAATTAAATAAATAAATTTAAAAGAAAGAGAAATCTCACATCGATCGGTTTTCAGAAATCGTTCGTATTCAAATTTGGCTGAATTTTCAAAGTCCTTCGTTTTAGATCTGGTCTAATTCATTGTGTAGATCTCGCTCATGCGATCCCAACGCATCTGAAATCGTTCGATTTCGACTTCATATGAGAAAGATATTATTTTTTATAATTTAATATGAATTAGCGATGGAATAAAAGTTTTGCAAACCTTTTAATTATATACAGCCGTGTTTTCCAGAATTGATTTAAAACTTCAATTCGATTTTTCGCAAAACCTGGAGTATCGGAAGATGATCGGGCGGTTGGACTTTGGAGGGCTAGGGGAGGCGAGCCAGCACCGACAGCGGCGGTGAGCTCGGTGGCGGGGACTGGTCAGGGCGGCGTTCGAACGACAACATGTTCGGAGGCGCGAATCTCGAGCTACGGTGCACGGGGAGGGGTGCAACAAGTAGGGAATCGAAGAGGATGGAGAGACCTTCAAAAACCTCCACTGGAGCAAGGTCTGAAAGTGAGTGGATGGAGAGAAATCGGAGGGGAAAGATGGGAAGGTTCGTGGCCATTGAAATGTTAAAGTGGCGGCTGGAACGATGATGAATAGTGTTAGGATTTTGTGAATTTTCCCTTTTTTATAATATTTTAATGTGAATTTTTCAATTAAATCCAAAAGTTTTATACCAAACCAATTTCAGTCCAACTGAAGTTGGCCCTACCCAATAGTCCCCGATCCGGATCCAATGGGCTAGGTCTCGTCAGCCCAAACGACTGCCTGTGGTCTGAATCTTTAATTTAATATTTAAATCTTTTATTGTAAATTCAACCATACAAATAAATTCACCGGGGCCACAAATTAACTTCAAAAATTCCCGAAAAATATATTTAGCTATGTTTTGATGCTGCGGACCTAGGAAAATTAATTTCGTTCAATTTTGAGCCCGTTTGAAAAATGGCCTATTTTTAATATTAAAATATATATAAATTCTACAACGACTTTTCTGATTTTTAAACAGGGCATAACTTTTGATTCCCGCTATGAAATTTCGATTTTTCGGACTCGTTGGAAAGATATTTTTAAATAGATTCTAATTTTTTCAATTTCAATAAAATCCGCTAAATTTTGAATTCGGTACATTCAGTCAAAGTTCAAGTTTGACTTTTCAAACTACCATGCTATTTCTAACTCCTTTTATAATTAAAATTTTCGTTCTAACTTCGATTTAAATATATTTTCTCGTCGTTATTATTTAAAATAAATTATTTTTACTATTAAAATTTCTAAAATAAAAATTTTAAATTGGTTCAGAATTTGCGGGTTGTTACAATTATTGTCATATATCTCCAAATGAAATGGTATACAATTTCAAAATAACCCAATAGAGATTTTAAACTCAACATATTCTAAGTTGATCGATATTAAAACATAAATAAAAACCCTTAATATTTTATTAAATAAACGTTATCATCCATTAATGAATTCCATAGCGACTATTCAAAAATTTGAATTGGACATAACTCATAATCTATAATATGACATCTCCATTTTTCTCTTAGATTAGAAAACTGTTATCAAATAGATTCAAACGTTTCTTGTTCACAGAATTCCGACTTAAAATGGATTATGTATATTCAATTGAAATTCAAATCATAAGTTACGAACTACCACAACATTACGAGATCGAAATAAATATAATTTATACGTTCAAACGTCGTTTAATAACAAATTATATATTATAAATCCATTTATAAATTACAAAACAATATTTAAAATAATAAAATATACTAAATATCTAACTATAAAAAATATGGGATGTTACATTCCTTCACCCTTAAAAGAATTTCATCCTCGAAATTTCTAAGATGGGAAAAATGTTAAAAACCCAATATTATTTTCAAAAAATCCAATTTATTATAATTCGAAAACCAATTCATTCAACTCTTATTAAATCATTGATGAGAATTTATACTCAACCATTCTAACAACCAATCAACAATTAATGCACAACTGTAATCAATACCCAACCAACTTAACTAAACCAATCAATTTATATTTTATTCAGTTTCCAGATTCTAAATAGATTTTATTTAATTCCATCTTAATATCCATTTTTATATTAATTTGACTTAACCAAGTTAAGTTCCAATTCTGTTAGATCCAAAATTGGCTCTAACACCAAGTTGTTCAATTATGCAGAAATTAATATCAGAAAAATGCTAGAAAATCAGAAAAGACACAAGATTTATAGTGGTTCAGCGTTAATGGGCCTACGTCCACTTTATGTCTATGATTATACTTGGAATCAGAGTACAATCGATGACTTATCCCTCAATCTCACTCTAACAATGTTTATTCACTCAATAATTTCGAGACAACTCTGAATAATAATGGAGGTGTAATAATTGTGGATTCAGAACTCAGAATTGCCGAAAAAGCTCCTCAAAAATGCCAAGTTCTAGGCTATTTATAGGTGATTTCTTCAGGCGGATCGCGGTCATACGTGGCACACATCTCGAGAATCTCGGACTGGTTCGTGGCTTTATGGAGAATTGCTTAATTTAATAGTTATGGACAGGTGTCACAGGATCCGACGTTTGCGGATCGTGGTGGACTTGGTCTTGGCCATCTCGTTGTCTTCTGGACTTAGATCGGATCGTGCAGAAGAGGTGAGGGCGGATCGGAACGAGTATCGGCGCCGCGATCCGGGGATGTGTCACGATCCGAGGAGAACGATTGACCACGATCGAATGCTTGAGGGGTTGGACACTTAGGGCCTCATATTTCCTTTGCTTTTGAACTTTGGTGGCTAGGTCGAAAAGCTAGACAACATTTTGCCCCCTCGAAGTATGTTTTATCAAGGATGGAACATGCTTCGAAATTGCAGACTCATCTTTTCATGGAGCGATCGGAATCAGAGGTTGTGTCTGTTTGAAAAGTCATACCGCTTCAAAAAGATGCATCCTTTGACTGGTACAAATATTGAGTTAGACTACCAATTATTTCCTTGCTCATCGGGTAATTTCCATCTTTTAAACTCCCGGAGATATCATTGTTGAATCGCCAAGTAAGTCTCAGAATTCATTGTAGAAAATAGTATTTAGTTTGTATTTCTGCAAGCCTAAAGCTCCATCTTTCCGATTCACAATTCATGTTGGAGCTCAGATCATCGTGTCGCGGATCGTGGCGGGCTGTGCAACACGTCGGGAGAGGAGCGCCCTATGCGTCAAGGACCGTTTCCTGGTAGAATCCATGCTCGGACTGCAACGGGGTTCCTTAGGCGCTCCGCGGCCCTTTAGGCCCAGCGGATCAAATGAGACAAAATATGGAATACGAATGGTTTCCTCTTTGGCTATATAAGCTGATTTACCCCTCTTCTTTCTACCTTTTACCTTTCTCTTCACTAGCCGCCGCTCTTCCCCCTTTTGCCTTCCAAAACTCTGATTTAATAAACCAAGATTTCCTATTAATCAAGAGGTAACTACATTAACAATGTTTTATGCGTTTTCATTCTCGTTTCTTGAAAGTCTTTTACTGGTTTGAAAGACAATGGCGATGGAGTTTTGTGGTATTCGATGCTTTGAAGCTGATGGTAGTGCCATGGGTTCTGTTGTTCGAGTTCGGAGATGGAGGGGAGGAAAGAGAAGGAAGAAGAAGGAGCAGGTCGAGCCGGATCGTGGTGATGGTTTGTATGGGTGGTAGATGGAAGGATCAGGGTTGGACAATGAATCGGGTCGTGATAAGTCACTGGTTCACGAGGGAATAGGAAGAAGTGGATCGCGGGGGATCCTTGCGATCCATTCCGGCTTCACGATCCGATGCTTTTTCATGAGTTGATGCTTTCACGGCGGGTCCACACCTGTTTCATGATCCGTAGATATACCACGATCCGATCCCTGCTGCACGATCCCGCTTGATGAACTTGTTAAATAAACAATGTGACCTAACTCTGATATATCGATGGACAGTTAGGCTAGAGCCCTTAAGAGATCCTTCTGGACTGAATGACAGCATAATTTGACTGCTGTTGACGACTAATCCTTCGATGATCTTGTTAACTTTTATGCTTTTCTTTAATGCATGCAAAGGAACACACTTGCACTTGCACACACGGGGAATGGGTAACTGTATTCTAATCTCATGTTTGCTCACCAAAACAGTAATTTCGGATAATCGTTCTCCTGAAAGATCTGAAACAGAGGTGGCTCCGGAGCTGCCCGAACACCATAATCCCGAGGTTCCTCCAATTAATCCTGAGGATGAGGATTCTGAATCCGAATATGAGGCTGAGACAGAGTCAAATTCATCTGAGAGTACCTCTCTAAAAAAGGAGTCCGAAATGGATGACCGAGCTCTCGATGAGATTCCCGGCGTTCTAGGAATTGAGAAATTCACCGACTCTTTAGCTTCCAAACTAGACGATATAAAACTTAAGAAAATTTGTTTGAAACACGGGATCCCGTGGGACAATGTGAAAACACCCGAAAGCGGAGATAGACCTCATCTTGCTCCAGAAGGGTACATGGCAATCAGCCGACTCATGTGCTAGGTAGGCGCTATTCCTCCGTTTCCTCCAATCGTCATTGAAACCTTAAGACGATTGCGTATTGCCCTATGCAACTTCATCCCAATGCTTACGCAGCATTGTACACTCTATATGTCACGTATGCAGAGATTATGCAAACTGAGCTTACTTTTAAAGACTTGAAATTCTACTATCTTTTCAAGCACCGTTCCACAACGACTCCAAATTTATCGTTCTTTGAATCAGTAGCCAACAGGAAGGTTCTGTCCGATGGTTACAGCAACATAGGGGATCCCAAATCTGATTGGTTTTACATAAAACAACAAGCTGGGTGTGCGAGGAGGTGGCTCAAATCTAGTAAGTTTCGAGCCTCCAGATGCATGACTGAATTACATAATCAAAGTATTAACATGTTTCCTTTCCCTTTGCGCAGATCACACATTCCCCAAGACAGAAGGCTCTGTGTATTACGATCGATTATCCCATCTTCTAAAAAGCAAGTCTGACTTCTTGAGAATCAAGAAATGTATTACCGATGAAAACCTTCACAAACATCATCTTTTGGACATAAGATTCAGACTTGGCGCGGGCGGCAAACCTTACAAATATGTTCCCCCAGCTGAAGGAGAAGGAATTCTCAAGTTGCAGAGACGACTACTCTTCGCAATAGTCCTTCGCCGATGATTAATCAGGACGATGAAGACTTAAACGTGTATAAACGAGATGAGGGACGAGCTGATAAATCAAAGGAGGTTCCAACCTCCGAGGGGCAGTCTTCACTAAGGACTTCATCGCCATTTGAGTCTGTCACTCACGACGAATTAACGGAGGAACAGGTTTTCAGGGAATTAAGTAAAATTCCTTTGCCAGATGATATTTATACCCAAGAAGATTTTGAAGGAGAACCAATTTTTCCCCTTTCCGAAGAGACGGGTGTCTTAGTTGGAGAAAAAGAAGTTACCCAGACGAGCCTAACTTCGGGCCCTGGTCTATTTAAAAAAAAAAGGGATTCCACGGGATGCACAAAACACATGCACCATTTATCATAACACTCTTTTGCTACTGTGGTTCACAGTTCTAACACGCACTTGTTTTCTTTGCAGAAAAATGTCTTGCAAACGGTCTATTCCTATCGTTCCCTTCACAAGGGCACACCAAGCCTCCTTCCAGATCCTGAGCACACTCGTGGCGATAGTCGGGGAAGGGATAGTCGTCGACCCCGGGATTCTCATCAATCTTATCCTGCACGACCTCGATCTCCGCCGAAGAAAAGTTATGGAAAGCCACCTAGTCGTCCAATGCCACCAGCTGGGGGGAAGCAACTTCCTAGAGATTTAACCCCTCCAAAAAGCACTCCTTCTCACGCCCAATCTTCTAAGAAACACGTCGAGCCAAAGGACAAGGACAAAGATGAGTGCAGGATTATAGAAAAGGGTAAGACAATTCCTACTTCCTCGGGTGAGCGTGGCTTGGACACTACTGCTGCAAGGGATGTTGCCCCCAGTTCTGAGAGCACGGCCAGTTTAGAGAATTTACGAAAACAGTTTCCTGAAATTTACTTTGAGAGGATGGTGTTCGTCCTAAATCTTGAACCGGTCCCCGAGGATTGGGACACAGAGGTGATAGGGTATGTGTGCCATGCAGCTAAACAATACGGGGTAATGAATAAGCATGCGGCTACACTTTCTTCTATCATCCGCCGGATGGAGACGGACGCAGCCAGGGCCAGAGTAAAGATTGACAATGGTGCTAGGGCTAGGTGCAAAATGGAAAAAGAACTGGAGGATGCACAGGCCCAGCTGGGTTTAGCTCGGCGAGACGCAGAGAATTACAAATCCGAGTTGGAAAGTGCCATGGAGCGTTTTCGCAACGAGCTTGACTTAAATAGCCAGGAACGGGTGGCCCTGAGGAAAGAAGTGGAGGATCTCAAGGCGGTTAACACTAAACTGAAGACGGTTCAGGATCGCTTTTCTGCTGAGAAAGAGGCTTGGGAGAAAGAGAAGGCGAGCTTAAAAAATGACCTTGCCCTTGCCAAGAAGAAGAAGGAGGTTCTAAATGATCAACTTGCTCAAGCTGAGGAGCGGGTAGCTGTCGTCGAAAGCAATGCTAATAGCGCTCTTGAGTCAGCAGCTGCTGCGGCTGATAAGCTTGCCGAAAAAGAGAAGGATATAGATAGCTTTGAAGAATTGTTGTTCGATTTCTTTGGTCAAGTTATCAAGCATCGAGATATCTCTTGGATTCCCAACTACCATGTTACCTTGGCCAATATATGGGACGCAATTGTTGAGGGCGAGAAGCGGTGACTGGGGGTCGACGAAATTGACGAGCACCAGCTGATGCAAACCTTTATCAGAGGTGAAGAGCCCGCGACTTTGGAGGAAGGTATACGCCTTATCCACGAGGAAATGGAGAGGGAGAAAATCAGGCTCAAGGGTAAGAATAAAGTTGGCAAGAGCTCGAGTTCGATAGTAGAGCCCAGAACCTCTGAAGTTGAGGAATATAATCCCGATGAACCATTGATCCCCTTGGCACCTAGTCCTCCGATTGTCAGGACCACCAATACAAGTCTGGGAGATGAGTCAGCCAAAGGTATCTCCACATTTTCTCCACAGTTCATTAAAGCAATCAAAACTTGTCGTCTCATGGGACAGATAACTGACATGGCCACATCTCCTCCCGATTTGTTAACCCTTATTTCTAATGGTGTAGGTACCAAAGTGGTCGAAAAGGGTGCAGAGGAGAAGGCAGAGGCTGAGAGGGTTGAGATTCCCCCAAGTTCTGGTATCGAAGCTTCCGAGGTCTCAAAGCAAACTGGGGGCTCAACCAGTGATAGAGTTACAATGGCGCCCGTGGAGCCTGGCGCTAGCACTCCTACAGACGCCGAGATCATTGCTGCTCTGCATGACTCAGACGGCGGTCATGGAGATGAGGAAGAGGAGGTAGAAATCATTGACGAGGCCAAGGGTGATGATAGCGAAACCTTGGCTGACATACAAGCTAGGAAGGAGAAACAGTTGGCTCTTAAGAGGGAGGAACAGAATCCTGTGTTCGTGACCCCTATTTCTAAAATCGACCCCAAAACCGGGTTGGTTATAAGATTCTCTTCTAGATCGATAACTTCACAGCTTGCCTCCGAACGCTCCAGTCCTTCTCCGGAGCCCCTTGTCGACAAGAGGAAGAGGAAGAAAAGCGACTGCTCCGGTACTGATAAAGAGGAGTTAGAGAAACAGAAGAAGGACAAGAAATCAAAGCCATCTCCCAAGCGCAAATAGAATGCAGCTATCAGCTCATGTTTTAGTTTTAGGATTTCTTTTGGAAAAAAGATGTAGTCGTGAGATTGGCCCTCTCTTTTTGCTTAATTTTTTGTTTTTTGTATATCCATTTCCAGTAAATAAGGACCTATTACTTTTGCATCACAGTGTTCCTGCAAATTCATCGTGTTAGCAAAGTTCAAGTAATCATAATTGAAGCTTTCATAGTTAAATGTTAAAGTTGTAAGTAATGACCATTAATCATAACAAAAACAATCATTAGGAAATACATGTGTTAAGTAATCGTGTAGTAATGCACGTATACATTCCTAATTGATCGTCATTATAGTGCCTGGCCAGGGCGTGTTGGCGATCGATTAGGATTATATTCGTACTACCCCGATTTTTCCATGGGGTAATGGTTCTTGCGGCGCTAAGTCTCTAGCGCTTTTATACTCTCCCGATCCTTCAGTGGGTTAGAGTTTGTGTGGCACTAAGTCTCTAGCGCCTTTATACTCTCCCGATCCTTCAACAGGTTAGAGTTCAAGCTCGATTTTTGGTCTGCTCACTGATCCTTCAGCGGGGCAGAAGTTCTGGGGGCGCTAAGTCTCTAGCGCCTTTATGCTCTCCCGATCCTTCAGCGGGTTAGAGTGTTGCCAAGGCGGTTTTATCATGGTGCACCTGCACGCCTCGGGTACGTCATCTTCACGTCCTTTATATTCTCTCCCTGATCTCGGGAGTTAAATTGTAATGCAATTTACCCTGCTGTACCTTTTGAAATTTTAATCATCACGAACTTTCCGATTTGCCGAACAGTATTTTGAATTAGTTGTTTTGAGATTACTACATAAATTTAAAACGATTTCCTGAAATGGTAACAGTATATATATTGATCAAAATAAAAGAGTAGATAAGAAATGGTGCAGTAGGGGTAAATAACACACAGCATTTTTATAGTGGTTCGGTCGAATCATGACCTACATCCACTTTATAATGTTTTGTTCAAATAACCAAACTGCTCTTAGGCAAGTCGAGCCTTTTTACATGGTTCTAAAAACAAAAGAATAAAATTGACAATTTTTATGTCAGGAAAAGCCGCAAATGCTGGGCATTCCACACTCTGGGGATTTCTTCTCCATCTACGGTCGCTAGCTTGAAGGTTCCATTATCAAGCCTTCGTAAAATGGAGTACGGTCCCTCCCATTTCGGGCCCATATGTACCGGGGGCGGAAAGACACGTTTCAGAACCAAGTCTCCGGGTTCGAACGTGCGAGCTCGGACTCTTCTATTGTAGTACCGAGCTACTTGTTGTTTGTGCCTCAAGGCCCGTAAATCGGCCTCGTCCCTTTTTTCCTCAATCATGTCCAGGGATTCAAGGAGCAACTCATTGTTGGTCATCGGGTCGTAATAAATGGTGCGATGGGATGGTACTTCTAACTCGATCGGAATAACTGCTTCAGCTCCGAAAGTAAGGGAAAACGGAGTGTGACCCGTTGTCGACTTATACGTCGTTCTGTAGGCCCACAGTGCCAGGGGCAATTCATCGACCCACATAGCTTTGGCCCTCTTTAACCTTTTCTTCAGAATGGATTTGATCACCTTATTTGCCGCTTCAACCTGTCCATTCGATTGAGGATGTGCCATAGAGGTGTATCCTTTCTCGATGTGATACTTCCGATAGAAATCTTGAAACTCTGTGCTATCGAATTGAGTCCCATTGTCGGTTATGATCACTTTTGGAATCCCAAACCGACAGACGATGTTCTTAACGACAAAGGTGATCACTCATTTGGTCGTGATCGTGGTCAAAGGCTCTGCTTCTACCCATTTAGTAAAATAACCACGGCCACAATAGCAAACTTTGCTCTGCCCTTTGCTATGGGGAGGCTTCCAATAATATCAATTCCCCACATAGCAAAGGCCACGGGCTTATCATTGTCTTCAACTGGTTAGGTGGTGCCTAGGGATTTTGGAGAACTTCTGGCAAGCATCACAACGTCGTGCATGCTTGGCTGCATCCTTGTTTATTATGGGCCAGAAATAGTGTATCACAATATCTTCTTTTCCAATGTTTGCCTTCCTGTGTGGTCGCCACACTCACCGTCATGGACTTCCTTCAGCACACACTTGATGTCTCATGGGCAATGCACCGGAGGAGAGGCATCGAGAAACCTTGTTTGTATAGGACTCCACCTTGCAACACATATCAGGAAGCCTTCCGTATGACCACGCGCCTCTCGCTTTTCTTATTTGGGAGCGTTCCATTCATCAAGAAATTCTTCAAGGGGGTCATCCATGACTCCCTTTCAGGTTCAATTTCCAGTACCGGATCAACTTCCATCTGATCCACACTGGGGAACCGTAATACTTCAATCGGGACTAGCTCCGTATGTTCTGGATTATCGGAACTAGCCATCTTTGCTAACTTGTCCGCTCTTTGATTCTCTTCTCGAGGAATGTGAGATATACCATGGTGCTCAAAATCACCTAATAATGTTCTTACTTTTTCCAGATATGATATCAACCTTGGACTCTTAGCCTAAAAATTTTCGTTAACTTGGTTCACGACCAAAATGGAGTCACAAAAGATGTCTAGCTTTGTTACCCCTAGTTCCTTTGCAAGCTTCAAACCGGCAATCAAAGCTTCATACTCGGTATCATTATTGGTCGCGTGGAACTCCAATCTAAGAGTGTAGTACATTATCCGTTTCTCTGGAGTTTCAAGAACCACTCCGGCACCTGATCGTCTGTCATTTTTAACTCCATCGGTATATAGTTTCCAGGCATTAGGGTCGAGGAGTAGCTTTGGCGGATCATCTTCTTCAGTTTCCGCGTCATCTTCTAGGATGGTAAATTCTACTATAAAGTCTGCAAGTGCCTGCCCTCTTATCGACCACTAAGATTGGAAGTTCAGGTCGAATTGACTCAGTTCGATGTTCCATTTGAGCAACCTTCCCAATGCTTCTGGCCTTTGTAGGACTTGCTTAAGCGGGTGATCAGTATAAACAGTAATGGGATGAGCTTGGAAGTAGTGACGAAGCTTCCTAGATGCGATCAACAAACTATACGCGAGCTTTTCTATCTTTGGATAATTTCGTTCTGCGGTTGCCAATTTCTTGCTCACATAGTATACTGGTCTTTGCACCTTATCCTCTTCTCTTACCAAAGCCGAACTAATCACGTGGGATGTTACTGCCAGATACACAAATAAATCCTCGTGATCCACAGGCTTAGACAGTATCGGGGGTCTCTCCAGATGATTCAACAGAATTTGGAAAGCTTCTACACAATCAGGAGTCCATTTAAAGTTGCGCTTGCCTCGCTTTATTAATTCGAAGAACGGGATGCATTTATCTGTAGCTTTCGAAATAAATCTGCTTAGCGCTGCCACTTTTCCAGCAAGGCTTTGCACATCTTTAATCTGCTTTGGTTCTTGGATATTTCGGATTGCTGTAATTTGATCTGGATTAATCTCGATTCCACGTGAGCTTACAATGAACCCTAGGAATTTTCCAGATGCTACCCCAAACGATCATTTCAAAGGATACAATTTCATCCCATATTTTCGGAGAATTTGAAACATCTCTGCCAAATCGTTGGTATGATCGGACGAATGTCTGGACTTTAGTAACATATCGTCGACATATACCTCCATCGGTTTTCCAATCTGGTTGTAGAACATCCTATTCACCAACCGCTGATATGTTGCATCGGCATTTTTCAGACCGAAAGGCATTACCACATAGCAATATAATCCCAAATCTGTAATGAAACTGGTATACTCTTGGTCTGGGACGTGCATATGGATCTGATTATATCCTGAATAGGCATCCATAAAGGAAAGGAGTTCATGACCTGCAGTTGAATCTACTAATTGATCGATTCTAAGCAACGAGAAACTATCCTTCGGACAAGCTTTGTTTAAATCAGAGAAATCGATACACGTTCGCCACTTTCCATTGGCCTTTTTTTACCAAAACTGGATTCGAAATCCAGTCAGGGTATGTCGAATCTTTAATAAATCCATTACTCTTCAGTTTCTCGACTTCTTCTTTCAATGCGGCAGACCTTTCTGGACCCAACATTCGCCTTTTCTGCTTGACAGGAGGATGTTTTGGGTTAATGCTTAGCGAGTGACTCATAACCGAGGGAGATATCCCACACATGTCTGCATGGGTCCAGGCAAATACTTCCAAATTAGTTTTTAGAAACTTTGTTAATTCCTTGGCTTGGACAGGGTCCAACTGGGATCCAATCTTCAGGACCTTCTCTGGGTCACTATTATCGATTGGTACATCCACAGTCGCTTCATTGGGAGTCGTCATTCTGCCCCCAGGCTCTTCATCCTCTCTGGGGTCTATATCCTCAGGCAACTCTCTGGGCGACCCTCCCAAAGGTACTTTCTTTAGTTGCTATAACGATTCCTCCCTTGGAGGGGAGGAGCCACCTTTCGCTTCTATATCTCTTCCTTTGCGGAGCACTTTTAACTCTGCAATGTAGCATGCTCGTGCCACAACTTGATCTCCTCTAACAATACCCACACCGGAATCTGTGGGAAATTTCAACAATAAGCACCAGGGTGCAATACAGGCCTTGAATTTGGCTAGGGCCGGTCGGCCCAAGAAAGCATTGTATGGCGATTCAATATCCAAGATCACGAAGGGGAGGATCCTCACTCTCTGGCGTTCCCCTTCCCCAAGGGTTACTGATAATTCCACGTATCCTATTGGAGCGGTCGAGGCCCCATTAAATCCGCGTATCCACCCTTCACATGGCTTTAAATCCTTCGGCTCGAGTTTCATCTGGTCGAACGTTTTCTTGAACAAAATGTTGACGGAACTCCCGTTATCTACCAAGACCTTATGAACTATCGCTGGGCCAATGGTGATGGTAATCACCAACGGATCTTCAGTTGGGGAGTGTACTCCAATACTCTCTTGCTTGCGAAATATGACGTCATCGGACATCGTCTTTTGTTGCTTAATCGGAGTGCTGTCCTCGGGGTTACTACACTCTCCCACTTCGAAATGCTGTTTAGCCGCATTTATATATTGATCCATAGCTCTGAAATTGTGCCCTGCTAGGTGGAGCCCACCAATTATAGTATTGATAACGATATTTTTCCCTTTTTGTTGAGCCGTTGGTTTAACAGCAGGTTGGTTTTGGTTTGGTGCTTGTACGGCTTGCCCCCTGTCCCTGGGAGTCACCTTATACTCATCAAGCTTCCCTTCTTGGAGCATCCTTTCAACCACGTCTCTCAAGTGACGACATTCGTTTGTGGAATGACAGTGGATTTGATGAAAAAGACAGAATTTCCCAGTCTCACGCTCTTTCTCGGTAGAATCTCTCAGAGGAGGTCTTTTATACTGGAGGACATTATATGTATCCAGGAAGATGTTCTCCAGTGTATCATTTAATGGTGTGAAGTTCTCAAATGGTCTGGACCGGGATCTCACCTGAGAGTTGTTTCCTCGATTTCACTTCCGATTATTGTTATTATTATTCCCTGATTGGCGACCGCTGTCTTGATTCTTGTTCCCAACGTTATCTTCAACCTTTCCTGAGCTATCTCCCATTTGCTTGATGGCCACATTGCTTTGGATATCTTCCTTATCAGTAGCTTTTCTTTTTCAATTAGCGTATATCTCCTCCCAACGCAGGCGAATATTGGCTTTTTCATAAAATATTTCTCTGGTCGGGGGAGGTTTACCAGCCAGATATCTTCCAAACTCGGTATCTTTATCGACGCCATCGATCAAGGCCATCAACACAGTTTGCTCATGCGGATCTTTGACTTCTGTGACGGCCAAGTTAAAACGATCCAAATATGACCTCAGGCTTTCGTCCGGTCGTTGTTTAATGAGGGATAGCTCGATCACATTCTTAGACCTCTGGGCATGAAGACGGAATTGGTTTACAAATTTCTCACTCAATTGCTTGAAGCTGGATACTTACCGTGCTGGAAGGCGGGTAAACCACAATAACGCCACATCTTCCAAGAATATAGGGAACGCTTTACATTTGACCGCGTCTGTAGCTGAAGCGGCATTCATTGACCAGGAGTACCGCATTAAATGCTGGATGGGGTCAGTCATGCCCGTATAGCGATTCATGGTTGGCATATTGAAGCGCCTCGAGAATGTAACATCCAGTATGTCATCAGTAAAAGGTGTGTGACTGCGGTCTATGCCCCAGTCTTCATTCCTCTGTCCACGGCTATCTACCATGACTTGTCTAATCATTGCTTCAACCTCTGCATGGGTCAGGGTAGATTAGGGATCAGCACTCCTTGCCCGACGTCCTCCTTCGATGTTTATTTGACGTGCTGCTATAAGATCTGGACCGTGAGCAGAACTCACTTGCCCACTGTTGTCGCGGTCGATCATGCGACGAGTGGGAGGCATGCCATTCCTTGGTGGTAGAACTGGTTCGGTTAAGTTGCGGTTACTAGTTCCCTGATTAAATGCCTCCTCTTCACGAGACGGAAGTGACCCAAATCGAAGTCGTTCTATGTTTTCGGGCCTTTCTAACGGGGGCCATCGTTGGTTCCTTCGGGGCTCTTCAAAGGACGGTGAATGTTCCGGAGAGAAAGAGTGAGCTGGAGGTGGCGAAACCTGCCTTTGAATATCATCAATTCTCCTGCCTAAGGAAGTAATATTTTGACGCAGCAACGAGCTCTCCTACCTTTGAGCAGCCAGTTCATCGGTTTGCCTATCCAATGCTTCAAGTATTCGAGTTAAATGTCCCTCGGTAACTGGGGTAGATGGGTCAAATTGATCATCAACATTCTCTCTTATATGTAAAGAACTTGGGCCAGGTTGAGCAGTTGTACCAGCATGGGAAGAACGAGCCATAACCTCCTTTCCGGGTCGGATCGTGGTCTGATTGTCGCTTCGGATCGCGCTACCCTTGTGTCGATGGCTCGTGGTGGCACCCTGGGATCGGATCGTGGTGGCATTAGATGGGAGGATGGTGGCGTTGTCCTGGGATCGAGTCGTGACTCCCTCAGAGACCCGGATCGTGGCGCCCCCTTCAGGTCGGATCGCCCCCACGTCATCGCGATCCGAAGGCTCTTCTTCGACCTGCTCGTGCACACCTTCCTCGATAGCTTCATTCGTAGCTTCGTTCGCTTGCGAAGCTCGTAATTCCTGTAACGTCCCTGATTTTTTGAGAGTTAATCTCGAATATTTAAATCTATTTAAATATTAATTTGGCGATATTAACAGATTTTATACCGAATTTATTTTATAAAATCGAGTTCAAAAATATATAATTTATAATATAATTAAAACGAGCTCGAAAACGACGCGGCAGTTCGTAATTTTCGATCTGAACTTTAATTGAATATACAAGATCCGATATAAATCAGATTTCTGTGAAACAAGAAACATTTGAACCGATTTGATTATATTTTTCTAATAAAAGAGAAAAATGGTGATTTCATCGTGTAGATGGTAAGATATTCCTAGATTAAAATTTCCAATAGTCGCTATAGAATCGTTCATCGACCATAACGGTTTATTTGATATAACTGCATACTGGATTCGAATCTGGACAAGATTCTTTTGAGACGTAGTTATAATTTAATTTTTAGAATTTTACTGCAATTTTTAATAAACTAAATATGCAACTTTTTATTTGAAGTATTTTGCACCCTGTATCAGTTTTTCGAGGTTTCACAATATAAGTTAACCTACCGATATTTTTATATTTTTGGGATCGTGACACATCGCTCGACACGACCATATGTTCATCTCTGTCCATAACGGCTCGGACACGAACGACATCTTAGATAAAGCGGTATCGCACACTAACGGTAAGATTTAATAACATTTATAAACAACGCACCCAAACACATGTAATCAGAAAGATATTTTAGTAGTTGCTTTAGCACCAAGCTTGCTTAGATGTGAACTACCCTGAATACAAACATTTGCGCGTAGACTCAAGTAAAAACTATGCATATATAGGCTTCCTTACTCTTCAGCACAGCTATACCGTCACTTTACTGTCACCCGACAACATGAAAACTCATGAAGACATCAAGTAGCCTGCGCTGAAGGTGAAAACACGAGGCAGCCTACGTTTGAAACATTTTCAACCCCTAGTTTAGCAGCTATGATGGGGATCACTGAAGTGAAAACACCACTGTATGTTTCTTCTTTCCAAAGTCTTTCCAATGAAATGAATTTACACTGCCAAACCGACCTATATTTCTTAGCTATGTTCTAATTGACAAATGAAAGCCTGCTCTCATCTTTTTAATCAACGAATAGAAATTTTTCATATGTACTAATCTTAACTAATAACGCACATGCTTCTGTTTCCGAGAAGAAATCTCTGCTGACTACCCTATATATTTTTCCTCATCTTTGGAAACAAATACACAACTATCACCCCATGTTATATATAACAACGTCATGTCCTTATCAAGGTACATGCAAACATTTAAACCCATATGACCAAACACTGCTCCTCATCTCTCAACTCACACAGCCTACCAGACCTATGCGCACTGTTTGAGGGACGTTGATCCTATCGGTTTCATTTTCTCCCTATAAATATGAGCATATACCATCGTTTCTTTTCAGAAAAACCATAACCAAAACTTCACTCCTCCTTCTATTCTTTTTTCTGTGCCGGTCTCTTCTCTTGCTTACCAGTAAAGCATTTCTTCGAAAAAAAAGGGATTGAAAGAAAAATGAAAATGGGAGGAAAAAAGGCCATGCGTGAGGTATGCTGTAGGTGAAGAGAAGAAGGGAAAGGTGGCTTGGCTTAATGCATGCGTTGGATCCCAAAAAAAAAAAGTTGGAAGGAGAAAGGCAAAAACGAAATTTCCTGGGGAAGGATAGTGCAAAGCTACAGGAGAAGTTGGGGTAGGAGGGAAATATTGGAAGGCTACAGTAGGAATTTGTGTAGCTAACGTAGGAGAAGATGTGTAAGTGGGGAGCATGGCTGTTAGCAGATGCATGGTGACGCCTTCCGATCTATAAAAAAAAAGGTGCGAACTGGAAGATGGAACAGTGGAGAAGTCAAGGCTTTTGGGAACGGTGGAAATGCATGGACGTGAAGAATGTTGAAGTGGTGATGTACTTGAGGTACATGAGGCTTTAGTAGCGGTGAGGAGAAGATGGCCTAGGATGACGGTCGGTGATGGGGTAGCAGCACGGAGCGGATTCAAATATGTGTAGCAGAACCAGATTAAACAAGGAGCGTTGGAATGGACAGAGCCAGCAGCTATGAACGAACCAAGGTGAGTTTACCTCACTCAGTTTACCCATTTATAATTTTTATAAATTGGGTTTTTATTTTGTGTGTAATGGTTGTTCTGGTTGGTGATTTGATGACTGTTTGCACGTGTGCTGAATATTTTTAATATTCAGTGATTAAATTAAGCGTTTGTTTAATTTAATCGAATTAAATCGTTATTTTTAACGATTAGATTCCAAACGAGGTAGCTTACCTTATTGGTTACGTTATAATAATATAATATATTAAACAAATAATTGAAGGCTTGGTTGGATGTTATAAATTGTTTGTTGACTGTTATTAGTTGAACTGTTTACTTCTGTATCGTAATACTATCGTATTGAATTTAAAGTAACCCATTGTGATACAGGGAAGGACAGGTTGGAGGGATCCAACCGGATTCCTCAAACATGTTGTTTATTTTCATATTATATGAACTGTTTAATCAATGCTGATTGTTGATTGTTGAATTCAAACCTAACACTGGTTTGATATTAACCAATGAGTGATATTGGTTGAGTAATTATCGGCAGATGGCCTAAGAATGAATCGTTTTATAAAGTTCGATTTACCGTCAGGTAAATGAGTAGTAAGAAAGTTATAAAATTTGTTTATAACTAAAAACCGATTTGAAATCTATTTTATATAGATTATTTTTGGATAAAGGATATCAAAGGGAATAAATAATTATATTTATCTCGTAACTATAAACGAGTATATAAAGCGAGATTCGTATGTTAATAAGTTTTGTCAGCAAATAAGCAAGCGATTAATAAAATGAGTAAGATTTGAATTAATAAAGAATTTATTGAGATTATATGATTTAATTAGATTGTTAATGAAATTATTTTAAATTAATTTTATTTATTAATTTAAAAGGAATAACTGAGAAGAAACGGTTAAACAAAGTAACCTCATTTGAGATAACCAAGTCGACTAGTGGTACGAGAATTGATTATTAAAGAATATGATTGGATTGTTAATCATTATTGAAGTTGAGTATCATTTTAAGTTTAACCTTTTAAGGAGGATTGATAATTTGATAATTTAACGTTAGACAATTGACCAGGAATTGAACTGTAAACGGGATTTTGAAAGTATAGTATGGATATGAAGTGACTCGATAAACAAGTTTTGAATATATAATAGTGTTTTTCAAATTAAACCAAGGCGTTGGATATATCGGGTCAAGATTTCTATGAAAAGGATAATATTAACTTTTAAAGTGACTAGTGTTTGAAAAGAGGTTGAAATGGAAATGGTGATAAAGGGGAATTAGTCGAGTAAAGACCTTGTTACAATTAAAACGGATTTTAACAAGTTTACTCATATTTATATGAGTTAGATTATTTTCAGAAAGGAATGATATAAAAGGAAAGTTTTAAACAAGATTGATGTGAAATCGAACTGAAACCTTAGTGGCTTGAACTTGATTATAAAAGTAAGAACCCAACGATAAAGATCTAGAGATGAATATTTTAAATATAAGTATTTGAAAAAGTGATAAAATGAGATTTCGTTTGTAAACTTCTATATATTCCGAAGATAAGAGTGTTGTCGACTCAAGGTATGAGAGGTAAATAAAATACCCCAGCTTGTAACGACATCATGATTATCCAAGAATGATATTAGTTTAGAAACGATGGCAGTTGATGGAGTTAAGTTATACTTTCGTGAGGAATATTATAAACTATAAATTAAAGAGTTTATAAGTTAAATAATTTGATTTGGAAATAAGAAGTGAAAAGGCATTATTCCGAATGTTGGAAGATTTAGAATTTTATAATCAAATGTTTAACTGAGAGGCCAAGTGATGTTGTATATTGAACCAGTGAATCCACTTTATTTTTCTATGGATGATGGTTGTTTAATTGATAGTTAAATCACCGACTATCAAAATCTGGCCAAATCGTTTGTTGGTATGGAAAGACCGGGATCGAATTTATATTCGAAAACCATTCCGACCAACAAATACGTAAACGTTAAAGATACCAGAAGATGGTCGAGATGGAGCAATGAAGACCGTGGATCTTCTTGAGCGGAAGAACTACTCGTTGGATTTCTAAGGGTAGCTCCCGAAGATATTCTGACTTGTGATTCTGTCGTGATTGAAATCTTCGGATTGCAAGGACTTCTCGCTATTGATTCTTTGGGTGATTCCTAGAATGCGGTAGGAGGGTGCCTTCGGTTCATCCTGTTCCTGCATGGCTTGTGAATGGTAGCCAGACGTTCCAAAAGTCGATTATAACCTCAAGCCTCATCAACCGGGAAATGGCAAAAACCGGGCAGGCAGCATGGCTATGTGGGTCGCTCCCATTAGGGTGTATAATCACCTGTCTAGAGAAAATCGGTTTCATTCTTAAATCTATTCGATGCTGTCCCTTTTCGGGGAGACGGTGGGTCGCACCCAACCATTGGTGATATACATTCGATACACTCAAGCGAAATGAGTGGTCGGTCATGTGTGGCCGGGTTGCAAGACGTTCTTGTTGAACCCAGTGTATTCGTCTCTAGAGATACACTATCGGCAGGTGGTCCCATACCTTGTCATAGTTGGGAATCCAATCTCCAATAAGCGCCCGTGGTTTCAATTGTATACTATATATGTGGAGCGTGAGATGCAAGCGTTCCGCTAGATTGTTATTTATTTGTATTTAGACACTATTATAATATCAGATTAAGATATGGTTTCAAAAACTGTTTTGGGTAATAGTAAGGTAAAAACCGTCCGTGTTTATGTGTGGGCTGGTCTTACTATTATCCTATTCTTTCCAAATGATTTTGAACTTTAAAATCGATATGGATGCTATATAAACTAAGTGGGTTTCTCACTTTGGTTCACCAGACTGACCCGTCGTTTGTAATGCTCGGGTTAGCCCGGGGTGTACAGGTTCAGGTTATCGAATGCTGTGAAGTCCAGAGACGAGCTGGAGATATTCAGACGTATAGTATTATCTAGTATGTTTCCGCTGTGTGTTGTATATGAGGACAAATCATTATAACTGTCCAGATTTATCGATGTACTCTGATGATGTAAGTATTATTTTTCAAGCTCTCAATAAAGAATATTTCTATATTATATTTTATTCCGCTGCGATGTGAGACTCTGTGTAGTGTTGTTTCTTCTTCTTCTTCTATTCTAATATTTCTTTCTTTCTTGTCTCACCCTCTAATTTCTTTCTAATGACTATCTGGTGTGTTCGATACTGAGATTTCGGCAAGTAATATGAGATTTATATATTATTGTCGAAATTCGAGCATCGAATTTCTACCGGGTTGTTACAATTCCTTAGACTTCTTTCCAGCCATGATATCGGGGTATCGCTGAAATCTTCAAAAGTCGAAACTGCTGAGTTTTGGACTGCCTTCTTTGGACTTGAATATCCAAATAGTAGAGCAACAATCCAACGTACCGAGACTTTATTTCTCAGTGAAAGCACCAAAATGTTAGATCCAAAATTGGCTCTAACACTCAAGTTGTTCAATTATGCAGAAATTAATATCAGAAAAAATGCTAGAAGATCAGAAAAGACACAAGATTTATAGTGATTCGGCGTTAATGAGCCTACGTCCACTTTATATCTATGATTATACTTGGAATCAGAGTACCATCGATGACTTATCCCTTAATCTCACTCTTACAATGTTTATTCACTCAATAATTTCGAGACAACTCTGAATAATAATGGAGGTGTAATAATTGTGGATTCAGAACTCAGAATTGCCAAAAAAGCTCGTCAAAAATGCCAAGTTCTGGGCTATTTATAGGTGATTTCTTCACGCGGACCGCGGTCATACGTGGCACACATCTTTAGAATCTCGGACTGGTTCATGGCTTGATGGAGAATTGATCAATATGACAGTTATGGACAGGTGTCACAGGATCCGACGTTTGCGGATCGTGGTGGACTTGGTCTTGGCCATCTCCTTGTCTTCTGGACTTGGATCGGATCGTGCAGGAGAGGAGAGGGCGGATCAGATCGAGTATCGGCGCCGCGATCCGGGGATGTGTCACGATCCGAGGAGAACGATTGACCACGATCGAATGCTTGAGGGGTTGGACACTTAGGGCCTCATATTTCCTTCGCTTTTAACTTTGGTGGCTAGGTCGAAAAGCTAGCCAACAAATTCCATATTCAATTAACTAATATATTTTCAATATTAATTCACTTTCATTTCAGAATCCAATTTCTGATTTATTCAGTCTTATTTACTAATTTCTCATTGTAATCTTCTTTGGTTATTTTAAACCACTTCAAATTTTAAATTCGATTCGAATTCCATTCGAATCAATCAAACACACCAATATCTTAATAATTTGATAAAATTATTTCTTTTCTATAAAAAAATATATTTTAGGAAAAATTATTTTATTTACCCGCTTTACAAAACAAAATTGTGTCAGTTGCTAGTTCAAATGCCTCACAACACTTGAACTGATAAAAACACAATACAAAACATTTGTATATATAAAATATACAAATATCTCTCTTAAATATATACACTGAATCTCAATCTAGGGTATTACTAACCCCACCTCCATCCAGTTACGCCATAGAGCCAAAGTATTTTGTAACAACCCGGAATTTCTGAACAAATTTAAAATTTTTAATTTAACTATTTTAATGGATTTAATATATTAAAAATAATTTATTTTAAATAATAACGACTAAACATTTATTTAAATCGAAGTTAGAACAATTTTTTTTAATATAATTATAAAAGGAGTTTAAAATGGCGCGATAGCTCGAAAATTCAATTTCAAATTTCAATTGACTGTACAGGATTGAAAATAAATCGGATTTCAGTAAAACAAGAAATATTTAAATCTGTTTAATTATATCTTTTTAACGAATGTGAAAAATCCATATTTCATATTATAAATTGAAAGTTACATCTAGTTTAAAATTTAGAAAAGTCGCTGTAGAATATATATATATATATAGCCCTTAAAATCGCCATTTTGCAAACGACCTCCGTTTTCGATGAAACCACTTTTTTTGGATCCAGAATGTAAAATTATTGCTTGATCCGAACTTTCATAATTTTTGGAATTAATATATGAGCGTGGCAAAAGAAAACGTGTTTTGTCAATTTCAGTCAATTTGGATCGACCAGAAAATGACCATTTTTCAAACGGTCTCCAAATTCGATGAAATTAGTTTTGCTAGGACCATATCATCAAAAAAAGCTAGAACTATTTTTTCTGTAATTTTTGGAGTCAGTATGTGGCCCCAGTAAATTAAAATGTACGTTCAAATTAAATATATATTGATTTATATTTTAGTTTAAAAGAAAACTTCTATAGATTTTGGAAATTGACCTTAAAACATATTTCGTTGCGTTCAGAAGGCATCAAAACATATTGTTTGACAGTAAGTGGGCCTGATTTGGATTCAATCCGAATTTTCGCTATAAAACACGTTAAATAAGAAAAATAATATTAAAATAATAGTTCAAAGGGTGCGTTTTTTACAAGTCCCTATTAAATTTCAAAATTAGGCTCACATCCGGTCATAAACTTATTATAAATTAGGTCCCTAAATTTGAATTGCGCGTTAACAAATTCCACTTTTGACTTTCTGACTCTGCAAAACCCTAAAACCACGGATCTAAATCCGCTATTACAGCAGCAGCTCAAATAAAAAAAAATAAACAGACAGCCGATTATCATCAAAACTTATTATAGATTTGAATCGCGTGTTAAAAAATATATCCGCTATTCAAGCAGCCGTCTTCGTCCAGGTAATTTATACCTTTAAGTTGTTTTTAAATTTTGTTTACTGATTTCAGTTTCGCAATCGATTTTTGTTGATTCTTTTTTCTGAATTATTTTAATTGTCTACTTTTATTGATGGATAGTTAATTATAATTCAGATAGTTTAATTTTATAGTCGTATTTATGATTTTTTAAATATATTTGTTCTTCAATTCTGAATACATGTATAAAAGTATGGAAAAATTAGGGATATGAGCATATTAGTATGCAACTATCGTTAGAATACATCCATATTGTCTTGTATCGATTCTGGAAAGTTGCGAATAAGTATGCATATATTATGTATATATGCATACAAATATGCACTTTTTTCAATATCTAATAGTATACATGTCTGATGAAAAGTTGCGTATATATATATATATATGCATATATTCTTACTATATGCATATTATAAGTGTATGCTTCTATTCTAAATTGTAGTATATGCAATAATTCTGAATAGTTGCATAAAAGTATGCAGCTATTAACGATATATGGTTATATGTATGCATATATTTATAATAATTTAAAGATGTTTATGTAATTTCATTTGATTATTACACATCAGGCTTATTAATGTTGATTTTCTTCTGTATATAACAGTGTTCCTGCTGATATTGGTGTATTGGTGCTGTTGAAGTTTGGGAATGATAGCTGGTCTATTCGTCTTTATTTTGATAGTTCTGTTGATATTATGAATGATGCATTTGTTCTTCAAAAGACATCAAACTGCAATTTGTTTTGGCATATTATTGTTTATTTTATGATACTTGGTTATAATGTTTACTATTAGTAATCTTTACGAACATTTTTTTGATGTTTTCAATTTAGTTTAGTATTTTAATATTAATTTATGTGATGTTTATAGTTATTTTTTTCAACTTATATGTTTACAGTTATTTTTGTAATGTGGTTTCTGCAATTTGTTAATTTCTTTGATGTTTACAGCTATACGTTTTTACAGTAATTTCGGTAATGTTTACATTTACTAGCTTATATGTTCAAAGTTATATGTTTGCAGTTTTTTTTGTTACATATTCTGTAATACTTTTGAAGTTCTAGTCATACATCAAGTATTCTAAACATCAAAGACAGCATCAGCTAGTTGATTAATACTGCAAATATTTGCTATTATGTAAGCAATAATTTGAAAAAAAATGCAAAAGCATATGCAAGAATTCAAAAAAATTCAAACATCAAACATTTAGAGCATTTGCATATATGAATGCAACTAATAATAATACTTTCATATAGGTATGTTTAAAAAAAACAGCATCATCTATTTGAGTAATTCTGCAAATATTTGCAGTTATGTAAGCAATTATATTGAAAAAATGCATATAAGTATGCAAAAATATTATGAATAACTGTACACAAGAACACAACATTTCATAATGTCATGAGCAATTAGAACAACTTAATTTAATACATAAAATACCAACTTAATTCAATTTAGACACTACACAATCATGTCCACCAGTTCGAAAACAAAATATCAGTCAACATTTTTATAAAAAATATAAACACCGCTTTTCCCCTTTTAATCACTGGGTTTGTTTTCGTAATTACAGCTACTTCGTAATTACTAATGCTTCCTCTTTTTCAACACCTACCCCAGGATCATCTTCCGGCATAGGTCTCTGTAATAAGAAGTAAAAAAATTATTAAATATACAAAAGTTATAAATATGTGCGCACTAGTGTGCAAGCATTCCGGCTATATGCACAAAAGTGTGCAAGCATTCTGGATAAACGTACGGAAGTTCGCAACTAATGTTGACACATGCACACACATGTGCAAATATTCTGAACATATGCACAAAAGTGTACAATTATAGTTAGCACAAAATTATGCAAATATTGTTAATAGTAGCAATAACAACTGTAGCCTTGTGTGAAAAAATTTATAGCTGTTGCATATACTTTTATTCAGAATAAATTCAACTTTTTAAGAATATACTAACAAAATATGCATATTTTTATGCAACCTTTTCGTCAGACACACATACGAACAAAGATTCGAAAGATTTGCATATATAAATGCGTATATAGAAAATATATGCACAGTCATACACAACTTTCCAGAATAAATGCAAAACACCAGTAAGCACGTATTGTACCAAATAGTTGCATAATTGTATGCTAAAATTCAAAATGTTTTTATACTTTTATACATGAATTCGAAATATAAGAACAAATAACATTCCCAAACTTCAACAGCAGCAATACACAAATATCAGCATGAACATTGTTATATGAAGAAGAGAATAAACATTAATAAGCCTAATATGCAGTAATCAAATAAAATTACACAAAAATTATCAAATAATTATAAATATTAAGAATATATGCATATATTAAACACTTTAATATGCATATATTAAGAGTATATGCATATTTGTACGCAACTAATAACTAGATGCACACAAACAGATATTCGAAATAGCTGTATAGTCCAATGCATTTATATAGAATATATGCATACTTATACGCAAAATTCCGGAATATATGCAAAGCCTTATACACGTGTTTTAACAATATTTGCATATTTGTATGCTCATATTCCCAACTTATGCATATTTTTATACACATATTCCAAATATAGAACAAATATACTGAAAATTTAATAAATAAAATTGTACGATCTACAATAACATTAAAACTTTATACATTAATTAATAAATAGTCCATCAACAAAACTATACAATTAAGGAAGATCAGATTAATCAATCAACAAAGATCGAGTAAAAACTGATAATCGTAAAAAAAAAAACGTATAAATTACCTTGAAGAAGAAACATTCATTATATACATAAAGGATGGATCTAATTAAGTCACTAAAAAAAATTCCGAAAAGTGAAAATTTTAAACCGACGGAATCAGCAGTGGAAAAAATCAAAATGATGACGGCGCCGCCATGATTGATAAAAATATGTTTCTGGAAAAAATAAATCTCTAACATGTGTTTCCTACGATGTTAATTACATCGGTAATTAACGAAAAGGGCAAACCTGGAGAAAAAGCCGCTTTTCAAAATTAGGGATGAAATTTATAAGTTTTAAAACATGAGGATGTGAGCCTAATTAAGTTTGATTATAAGGATGTGAGCCAAACTTTCACTAGTTCAAAACCCTAATTCTCTTCATCCTATCTGATGTCGCCGCCAGCGTAATTTCCAATGGCCGATATCTTCACTTTTTCCCATCTAAAATACATGAAATCCATTCACTTTTATTGGAGATTATCAACGGCGATCTTCTTTATCTACATGAGATGGACCTAACTAACGGTTGAGATCAGGTTTAACACGGCGTGATGATCAAAATCGACCCAGAAAGGTGCCATCTTTGCCCAGAAATTGGGGGAGCTTGAGACCGTCGAGCTAGCGACGATATATTATGGGGGTAGCCGATGTTGGGGGAAGGTTCGGATCTTGTTTCGGTTGACGATCTGAGGGGCGGTGGTGGAGTTTCTTCATCGATGATTAGGTTCTTTTTATTTCACCTGGAGCGATGTTCACAAAGAAGAAACAATAACGTATATTTTGTTTTAAACACTATTAATTAAATTAACTAAGTAATTAGGGTTTTTAATTATAATTATAATTGTATTAACATATAAACATTCATATCCTGTGCAAATCAAAACGGAATCACATGATTTCAGATCCGTTGAAACCAGGAAAATGAGAGCTTTGCGATGGAGCTGACCAATACCAAAACAAAGCATGTTGGAATTCGAGACAAATTTGAATTTGAATAGAACAGAAATTCAAAAATTAAAACCGACCACTGTGAGAGCTCCTTTCATTCTAAATTTTTTTATAGTTAAATTTATACTAGGATGTAGACGGTGCTTAGCAGCAGCCAACACCATTGATTGTACAAACCAGTTGATTGTTTGTTTGGATTTTTTTTTTTATGATTGATATGGTTGTATTTATAAAATTATTTATATAAACTGTACATAAAAAAATTATAATGAAATTGAGAATAAAATGTTTTTAACAATAAAATTTCATTTTTATTGTATGTATGAACCACCAAAATTGTTCATGTTCAGGATAAAATATGTTTAACATTAAAATTACATTTTTATTGTATAGGATGAATCATTTTAAAGATTAAATGTTGATGAAATATGTTTAACATTAAAATTACATTTTTAATGTATAGGATGAATCATTTAAAAGATTAAATGTTGACAAAAATGTCCCTTTAACATATTAGTTTAGAATAAGATAATTATATATTAATCATATTTTTTATTGGACAAAAATGTCCCTTTAACATATTAGTTAGAATAAGATAAGTATATGTTAATCATATGTTTACTTAACAAAAATGTCACCTTTATCACATTAGTTTAGAATAAAAGAATTATTTATTAATATATGTTTTGTTGAGAAAATGTCATCTTTATCATGACAATGTAGAATAAAGAATTACTTATTAATAATGTTTTGTTGATAAAATTTGTCATCTTTATCCTGTTAGTAAAGAAAATAAAATGAAATATTTGTGTTTAGAAGATAAGGATTTTTACAATAAAAATCACACCATTATTGTATGTTTAAATCATTAAAATATGTTAACAATAAAAATATACATTTTTAGTTTGTATATAGGTTAGATTAAAAACATTATCATACTAGCGATGCTTACTAAAATGTTCATGTCTAATAAAATGATTAGGAAAACGTTCATGTTTAATAAAATATATTTATACAATAAAAATCATATTTTTATTGTATATGTGAATCAATAAAATATTCATTTACAAATCGGACGATTTGTTTATATACACCCATTTATCTGTTAGGGATTGGGCTGCACAAATAAATAAACTGTTATTGTTGTTTGAAAACCCCACACGGGTATTGTAGTGTCCCGAAATTCCGGTACAATTTGAGCTGACCAAATAATATAAGTCCAACCCAAATTACACTGGAAACCAGAAAACTAATAGAAAGAAAACAGAGGTTGAGAATAGATAAGATATAAACTTAGAATAGAAGAAGAAGAAGAACATACAACATCAGAGTAACACGAATCTCACAGCGGAACAAATAACATGTAATAGATAACATATCTTTGAAATAAAATCAGTATATGTACACAGTAACATTATCAGAGTACAACACTTACAACACAGCGGAAATAACAATAGCTATAAAATCCTGAAGCCTCCTGCTCCAAGTTCTCGAAGTATATCTGTAAAATCCTAACTACTTGACTGCCCGTACAAAATTGGGAACCCAAGAGTTTAGGGAAAACAAAACAAAATAAACTCTGGGTCAATCATGGGACTGGTGTGAGTAAAACAATTTAAAACAATTTGAGTAATTAAACGATATCCCATAAGACCACACTGTAACAACCCGAAAATCTGGGCCAGTTTAAAATTTTTATTTTGGTAATTTTGGTGAATTTTAATTATTTAAAATGAATTATTTTAAATAATATCGACGAGAAATTTATTTTGAATATAATTCGAACGTATATATTATACGCGTCGTCGTTAGAATATAAATAATTATATATAATTATAAAAGGAATTGAAAATGGCGCGGTAGTTCGATAATTCGATTTCAAACTTCAATTGAATGTACCGGGTGCAAAACAATCCGGATTTTAGTGAAACCAAAAATAATGGAATCTAATAGTGAATATCTTTCCAACGAATCCGAAAAATCAAGATTTCATATCAGGAATCAAAAGATATGTCCAGTTGAAAATTCTGAATAGTCGCTATGGAATTCAAGCCCTTAAAAATGGACATTTTGCAAACGACTCGGATTTCGACGAAACCAGTTTTGTTGGGTCCGTGATGTAAAGTTATTGCTAGGTTTCAAATTTCATAATTTTTCGAATCAATATGTGAGCGTGGCAAAGGAAAACGCGTTTGACCAGTTTCAGTTGATTTCAATCGACTGGAAAATGGCCATTTTTCCAACGGTCTCAGAATTCGACGAAACTAGTTTTGTTAGGACCGTATCGTCAATACGAAGCTAGAAAATATTTTTCTGGAATTTTTCTAGTTAGTATGTGACCCCGGTAATTTGAAATGTACGTTTAAAATTCAATATAGAGATTTAAATGTAAATTTAACGGAAACTGATTGTAACAGCCGAATCAGCTTGCGTGGCATATCCCATTGTGTTCGGAATGGGGGTGAAACGCTATGGACGACAGGCGGTGGGCCTCGTTTAGAGGTCATGTGTGAAAAGTCAACTTCTTCGAAAATAAAATAATTAAATAAAAAAAAAAAAAAAAAAAAAAAATATAATAACTCCCTCCTTTTGACTCTGGCCCCCCCCCTATTTCCCCAAAACCTGATTCATCCATCAGATAAAAAAAAAAAAAAAAAAAAAAAAAAAAAAAAAGAAATCGAGCCGCCGCCTCCACCCTACATCCGTCGCCGCCGCGATGGAGCCACCCACCTCTGGCGCGCCTCCCTCCCTCAATCTCCGCCTTCTCCTTCTTTCCTTCCAGCCTCGAACGAAACCCCGAAGCCCTGAACCCCTCCGCTCGATTACAGCGAACCCCCCCCCTTTGTTCCACTTCGAATCGAACCCCACTAATCCGCCTCCGCACCACCAGCTCGGACCAGCACGCCCTCCGACGATCTGCAGAAACCCCCCCCCCCCTTATCTGTAAGTATTTTTATTTTTATTTTTAAAAGTATTAAAAACTGTTTTTTTTTTTTGTGTAAAACTGTTTTTTTAAAAAGAAAGAAAACTGTTTTTTTTTAGTTAGTAAAACTGTTTTTTTTTATATAAAAGTAAAAAGAATATAAAAACTGAAAATGTTTAAAAGTTAAAAACTGGATTTTTAAGAATTTAAAAACTGAATTTTTGAATATAGAAAACTGATTTTTGTTTTAAGTTTTTAAAACAGAATTTTTAAAAGAAGTAAGTTATAAAAACTGTTTTTAAAAAGAAATTAAAAACTGATTAAAGATTTTAAAAAGAGAAAAGATTTAAACTTGAAAAGGTAAAAGAAAAGATTTGATCTTTAAAATGGAAAAGGCGGGATCTATATTTTTGTAAAAATATGATCTTTATATTTTTAAAGTATTAAAAATATGATTTTTATATTTTTAAAGTATTGAAAATATAATCTTTATAGGATAGAGAATATAAAGATATCATCTTTGTGTATGTAACGAAATAAAAATCTGATTTTTATTTTATATATGAAGCGACAGAGAAGATTGAACTTCGATAGAAAAATGGAATTTTTATATATTGAACTTCGATAGAAAAATATGATTTTTATATATTGAATATTGAACTTCGATAGAAAAATATGATTTTTATATATTGAATAGCGAACTAAAAATTCGATTTTTATATATTGAATAGCGAACTAAAAATTCGATTTTTATATATTGAATAGCGAACTAAAAATTCGATTTTTATATATTGAATAGCGAACTAAAAATTCGATTTTTATATATTGAATAGCGAACTAAAAATTCGATTTTTATATATTGAATAGCGAACTAAAAATTCGATTTTTATATATTGAATAGCGAACTAAAAATTCGATTTTTATATATTGAATAGCGAACTAAAAATTCGATTTTTACATATGTAAAGGATCCGGGCAACGAAGGTGACAAAGATGCGATAGCGATGAAGATTTCTATCAATGAAGTGCCGTGGAGCTAGGATAGCTATATGTGAGAATTTCTCACCTTTCAATTTATATTTCTAGTTATATATATATACTAGGATGCAGACGGTGCTTAGTAGCACCCGACACAATCGTCCACAGACCATGGACTTGTTTGTTTGACTGTTTGGTGATTGATTGCGATATTGGTTTGAATGTGGTTTGTGGTGTGAAAAATCGAATCGATAAATTGGTTAGGATTAGACGTGCGCCGTTATAAGGCGAAGGGGTAAGGCTAGGTTAGATCCTTACTCCAAAGTTTGTGGTTTGCATAACGAATGGATTTGATTGATGTGTGAATGGCGTGGGCCTTCACTAGACCGGGGATAAGGCTAGGCCTTGTCCCGTTTCTAGTATCGTGCCGTTATGCCGCCGAAATTTTCTAAAATAAGTTAGAAAAATAAAAATAGCATTTTATTTAACGAATGAACTGAATAGAAATTCATATGTTAAAATAAAATGTGTTATCGTTAAAAATATAATTTTTAACGTGAATGTGAATAAATAAATATTCATTTACAAACCAGACGGTTTGTTTATGTACACCTATTTGAATGACGTTGATTGGGTCGATAAATTTTACACATCGCCTAACTGCACAAATAAAATATGTGTTTGATTGTTTGAAACCCCACACGGGTGTTAGGATGAAATTTGAAGTTCACTCATCCTGATTGATTAAATCTGTCGATCGATTGATTGACAAGCTGCTATAAGCGTTAAATGTCTATATTTGATGCTTATACAGTGTAGTGCACTTTGGTTGATGGTTGATTATTCATCGTTGTTGATATATCCATGTGTTGTAGAAAATCCATATAATTAACATTATATGGTAATTGATTGGGCCTCATTCCAGTTTCGAAGAAAAAAAAGAAATATTTGAAATAGAAATATTTGAAATAGAAATATTTGAAATAGAAATATTTGAAATAGAATATTTGAAAATAGAAATATGTGAAGCCGTGAGGATTAGATTGACGCCATTTTGACGTGAACGATATTTATATCGATTTTATTCATTTTAAAATGAATATTGAAAAGTGATTTCGAAATCAAATATTTTGAAATAAATTGAATTGAAAACGAATTCAAATTGAATTGAAAACGACTTCGAAATGAATTGAATTGAAAACGAATTCGAAATGAATTGAATTGAAAACGAATTCGAAATGAATTGAATTGAAAACGAATTCGAAATGAATTGAATTGAAAACAAATTCGAAATGAATTGAATTGAAAACGAATTCGAAAGGAATTGAATTGAAAGCGATTTCGAAATGAATTGAATTGAGAACGATTTCGAAATGAATTGAACTGAAAACGAATTCGAATTGAATTGAAAGCGAAGTGAAATAAATTCAAATTGAATTGAAATTTGAATTGAATAGAAATGGATTTTAAAACGAATTTATAAAGAAGAATTCAATTTTGATTTGAATTGAAATGGAAGTTGAAAATGTTTTTGAAACGAATTCAAAACTATTTATATAATTCGTTTTAAATAGAAATCGACGAAATATATATTATATATATTATATATAATATAATGGCCTGAATAGAACGCGCCGCGCCGCGGCAGTTCGCGAATTTCGACCATTTATTTCAAACGGACATTACAGGAGATCCGACCGTCGGATTCTCCTAAAACCGGAACCGTTGGGTTCGTATCGAAAAGAGCTTTCTAATTAATGTTAGAAATTTGAAATCTAACGGTTGGATTTGGAGATACGTCCAAATCAAATTCGAAAAAGGTCGTTGTAAGTGCAGTTCGATGGCCATTGTTGGAAATCGACTGTACGGGCCTTGATAAAATTATTAAAAATAGTAATAATTTGTGTAAAATCATAAGAAATGATTTGTGAAAGTTTGGGGTGAAAATCTCCATATTTGAAAAGATAAAAAAATGGATTTTTATCGAAATGAACTAGTTTTGAACTAGAATTATAATTCTATTTATTTTTAAATAAATAAATTGAATTTGAAATGGTTTTGAAAATAACCAAAATTTCCAATGATTGCATTGGAGTGGATTTGAATCGAAATTGTCTTCGGAATATTTCGATGTTGGAATTCGTGACATTACAGGTGTTGTTATGGAAATTTGAAAGATATATATTTGTATCGTTATTTCCAATACGACATTTGTTAGTCGTAGAATTCGATATTGAATATAAGCCGATATATTTTCTATTCAGAGCCTTGTATTGAATATCGAATGTGATTTGGGTTTGTCGTGAATGGTGTCTTCACTAACACTGTTCTTGAACCCAGTTGAGAAAAGATTAAATCTTTTTATTTAGATTTAATGAAGTGTACCAATTAAATGATATTTAATTGGAATTGAATTGGTATTGATTTTTGGGTTTATCGTGAACAGTGTTTTAAATAACACTTGTTCTTTAACCCGATAATTAATGGAATGTGATTTTGGGTTTATCGTGAATCGTGTTTTAAATGACACTGATTCTTTAACCCAGATAATGATTAAAACTAAGTGGAGTTTTAATGAATCTTTAATTAGATTGAAAAGATCGAGAATGGAGTATCACCAGTTTTGCTCCAGGCGATAGATAAATCTGTAATTAGATTTGAATGTGAAATTTAGAAACTAACTGGCGGTTAGCCAAGCAGAATGGTTTTCTGGATATTGATCTGATGTTGGTTTCGGCCTTCGGGGTTAATATTTGGGGAATTATTCTCTTGATTAATTTACGGTTAGTGACTAATGAATTGGAATGAGGCGTATGTTGTGTTTGTGTAACACTTATTTAAAATATACGCGAGTTATTCGGAAAGACCGGGTTTATCCCATTCTGAGTAACTGATACGACGATAAGTCGAAGACGAAGACGATGGTCGAAGACCGGAGGTCTTCACGTCGTTTGGGTGATAACTGATGATCTTGATTGGGCTGTACACCCAAGAAGATGGAAACAGTTAGTGATCGTCCAGACGTACTTGGAGATCGATGGATATGCGGGGTACTAGGTGCCTCCGGTTTCGTTCAGACCCAGAACGGACTTGTAAATGGACTGTGTGTCTGACATCGGATTTCATTCTGTGTGACTGATATCGGTTGCATAGGATGGCTTGCCTGTGTGGCATGCTAAGATGCAAATGATCAAGGCTTCTGTTGAAAAGCAAAGTCTTGTGGTTGATGATCAAAGCACGACCTTTGTGGCGTAGCTTTGTGTAACGTTTGATTCGCGAGTTTCACACCCGGTATGAATCAAAAACGGGAGACGGACCTCAGGGAGGGCATGCGTTTCTTTCTAGTTAGAAGTGGCGTCAGTGGTTTTACACGCCCTGACGAGTTTGACTTATGTTGTTGTTGCTGTTGCGAGGCGCCTCGGTTATATCGGTTTCGGCCGAATGCATTCTGGTCGGCTGACGGACCAGACTTACACCCCATAGGGTGGGGAGACGTATTGTTCAGGCATAATAATCCACTCCGTGTGGACCGGCCCTGACGATCCAAGGGGCAGTTGCGGCTGTTCCTGAGGGGCGGGCTAGAGCGTCTCGAATCGGTTGAGGATCTTGCCCCTAGCCTCGGTTCATAGATGGAAACCCAATTTCCAAATACGTGACATTTGCGGTTTTATTTGTAAACCTATATATGGCGACATAGTGGTATGGGGCATTCATGCCGCCTATGATTGATACTTATGATTTGAAGTTGTTTTATACTCTATGCACTTATAATAGTATCAAATGATTTGTTTTAAACGTATCAAGCATTCTTTGGCTGTTATAAGGGAAAACCCTATCCTCGACTGCGTTGCATTGTGTGATGGGACCTGGGTCTTATAACAGCTTCATTTTTCTTTATTTAGCATTGCGTTGTTTGTCTTATGCACTGGTATTCTTGGGAGGAAACCCGTTCCGTGTTATACGGCGTGGTCCCTTGTTTTACCTAGCTTTGAAAATAAAGATTTATAACTGCTTTAGTTCTCACACCAGTCACATGACTGACCTGGAGTTTATTGTTTTGACCTAAACTCTGGGTGCCCTTATTTTGACACGGGCAGCTAGTAGTTTTGGTTTTGCAGATTTATATTCACAGGATCCTGGTTTACGACTGGAACGATATCCGGGAAGCTTTGTATCCGTATATCTCATTCTAGTTGTGTATTGTATTATTTTCCGCTGCTATGTATTTAAATGTAATTTAAATCTCTGATATTTCTGTGTAATATTCTTTTATACTCTGTATATTCTTGTAATCTGATGCATTGTTGTTATATACAATGAAATGTTCTTCTATATGCGTTCTGTTGTGGTTTGTTCTCGAACTATCCGACGCTTTCCTTTACGGGGAAGTTACGGGTCTTCACAGTTGGTATCAGAGCTTTGGTTTACAAAGCTCAGAGAACAAGACACATTAGAACCATACGAAAGAATTCATCAGATATTGGATTAGTAATATCCAATGGGAATGACTCGTTAGAGATAGGATCAGTAGTATCCTAGAACGAGTGTGAAGAGTATATTTTTAAAATGAAAACAATTTTTGTTTTGAAAATTTAAATCAATTATTCGTATCTGATTATCTATTTATATTGAGTTGGACAGTCCAGTATATAAAGATTTTGCGTATACGTCTGATCCGCGTATATTCGAAGTTTTAATATATTGGATAGATATAGAATCATACTCTAGTGGCCCGAAGATGATTCTGATGGTTGAGTACTCATCGTCAGAATTTATATTCGTGTGACGAAGGTGTGATATCTATATATTTCCTATTGACTGGTGTGAGAACCAAAAATTAGATAGGGCCTATTGTTGTGATTTGGCATCAAAAACATGATTTTTGTATATGTATCAAAATTATGAATTTGAAACGTTAAATTCACTAATTGATTGATGTTTGTGTTGTTTGTTCATTTGTTTGCTAATTTTAAACCATTTAGCCTAATTGAATCAAATATTGACTTGTATTGAAATTTGGTCGCATTTGCTTGCATATGCATATGTATCTTTGAACAGGTCATAGCAAGGAGGCTAGAGCCAGAGAATAAAATTTGTTTGCCCGACAAATAGGTACATGTTTACTACAAAATTTACTGTTTTGTTTGGGTGGTGATGATTTTGTGAGCCTATTGGCTAGCCGCTTGGCTTTTTCTTTTTCTTTTTGAGATCTGAAGGACCGGGGAAGCTATTTGAAATTCCCCGATGCTCCCGGTGCAGGGGAGGTTATGGCGAAATTTTTCAAAAATTTAGGGTGTTAGCCAAATTTTTGAAATTTTTGAAATTCTCAGAAACTGAAAAGTTGGAGAATGGAAGCCAGATCGAGCGTAGAGTTGATTAATCAAACCACTTTCGACTTTGTTCCTTTTCGGGGACGAAAAGTTTTAAGTGGGGGAGATTGTAACAACCCGAAAATCTGGGCCAGTTTAAAATTTTTATTTTGGTAATTTTGGTGAATTTTAATTATTTAAAATGAATTATTTTAAATAATATCGACGAGAAATTTATTTTGAATATAATTCGAACGTATATATTATACGCGTCGTCGTTAGAATATAAATAATTATATATAATTATAAAAGGAATTGAAAATGGCGCGGTAGTTCGATAATTCGATTTCAAACTTCAATTGAATGTACCGGGTGCAAAACAATCCGGATTTTAGTGAAACCAAAAATAATGGAATCTAATAGTGAATATCTTTCCAACGAATCCGAAAAATCAAGATTTCATATCAGGAATCAAAAGATATGTCCAGTTGAAAATTCTGAATAGTCGCTATGGAATTCAAGCCCTTAAAAATGGACATTTTGCAAACGACTCGGATTTCGACGAAACCAGTTTTGTTGGGTCCGTGATGTAAAGTTATTGCTAGGTTTCAAATTTCATAATTTTTCGAATCAATATGTGAGCGTGGCAAAGGAAAACGCGTTTGACCAGTTTCAGTTGATTTCAATCGACTGGAAAATGGCCATTTTTCCAACGGTCTCAGAATTCGACGAAACTAGTTTTGTTAGGACCGTATCGTCAATACGAAGCTAGAAAATATTTTTCTGGAATTTTTCTAGTTAGTATGTGACCCCGGTAATTTGAAATGTACGTTTAAAATTCAATATAGAGATTTAAATGTAAATTTAACGGAAACTGATTGTAACAGCCGAATCAGCTTGCGTGGCATATCCCATTGTGTTCGGAATGGGGGTGAAACGCTATGGACGACAGGCGGTGGGCCTCGTTTAGAGGTCATGTGTGAAAAGTCAACTTCTTCGAAAATAAAATAATTAAATAAAAAAAAAAAAAAAAAAAAAAAATATAATAACTCCCTCCTTTTGACTCTGGCCCCCCCCCTATTTCCCCAAAACCTGATTCATCCATCAGATAAAAAAAAAAAAAAAAAAAAAAAAAAAAAAAAAGAAATCGAGCCGCCGCCTCCACCCTACATCCGTCGCCGCCGCGATGGAGCCACCCACCTCTGGCGCGCCTCCCTCCCTCAATCTCCGCCTTCTCCTTCTTTCCTTCCAGCCTCGAACGAAACCCCGAAGCCCTGAACCCCTCCGCTCGATTACAGCGAACCCCCCCCCTTTGTTCCACTTCGAATCGAACCCCACTAATCCGCCTCCGCACCACCAGCTCGGACCAGCACGCCCTCCGACGATCTGCAGAAACCCCCCCCCCCCTTATCTGTAAGTATTTTTATTTTTATTTTTAAAAGTATTAAAAACTGTTTTTTTTTTTTGTGTAAAACTGTTTTTTTAAAAAGAAAGAAAACTGTTTTTTTTTAGTTAGTAAAACTGTTTTTTTTTATATAAAAGTAAAAAGAATATAAAAACTGAAAATGTTTAAAAGTTAAAAACTGGATTTTTAAGAATTTAAAAACTGAATTTTTGAATATAGAAAACTGATTTTTGTTTTAAGTTTTTAAAACAGAATTTTTAAAAGAAGTAAGTTATAAAAACTGTTTTTAAAAAGAAATTAAAAACTGATTAAAGATTTTAAAAAGAGAAAAGATTTAAACTTGAAAAGGTAAAAGAAAAGATTTGATCTTTAAAATGGAAAAGGCGGGATCTATATTTTTGTAAAAATATGATCTTTATATTTTTAAAGTATTAAAAATATGATTTTTATATTTTTAAAGTATTGAAAATATAATCTTTATAGGATAGAGAATATAAAGATATCATCTTTGTGTATGTAACGAAATAAAAATCTGATTTTTATTTTATATATGAAGCGACAGAGAAGATTGAACTTCGATAGAAAAATGGAATTTTTATATATTGAACTTCGATAGAAAAATATGATTTTTATATATTGAATATTGAACTTCGATAGAAAAATATGATTTTTATATATTGAATAGCGAACTAAAAATTCGATTTTTATATATTGAATAGCGAACTAAAAATTCGATTTTTATATATTGAATAGCGAACTAAAAATTCGATTTTTATATATTGAATAGCGAACTAAAAATTCGATTTTTATATATTGAATAGCGAACTAAAAATTCGATTTTTATATATTGAATAGCGAACTAAAAATTCGATTTTTATATATTGAATAGCGAACTAAAAATTCGATTTTTATATATTGAATAGCGAACTAAAAATTCGATTTTTACATATGTAAAGGATCCGGGCAACGAAGGTGACAAAGATGCGATAGCGATGAAGATTTCTATCAATGAAGTGCCGTGGAGCTAGGATAGCTATATGTGAGAATTTCTCACCTTTCAATTTATATTTCTAGTTATATATATATACTAGGATGCAGACGGTGCTTAGTAGCACCCGACACAATCGTCCACAGACCATGGACTTGTTTGTTTGACTGTTTGGTGATTGATTGCGATATTGGTTTGAATGTGGTTTGTGGTGTGAAAAATCGAATCGATAAATTGGTTAGGATTAGACGTGCGCCGTTATAAGGCGAAGGGGTAAGGCTAGGTTAGATCCTTACTCCAAAGTTTGTGGTTTGCATAACGAATGGATTTGATTGATGTGTGAATGGCGTGGGCCTTCACTAGACCGGGGATAAGGCTAGGCCTTGTCCCGTTTCTAGTATCGTGCCGTTATGCCGCCGAAATTTTCTAAAATAAGTTAGAAAAATAAAAATAGCATTTTATTTAACGAATGAACTGAATAGAAATTCATATGTTAAAATAAAATGTGTTATCGTTAAAAATATAATTTTTAACGTGAATGTGAATAAATAAATATTCATTTACAAACCAGACGGTTTGTTTATGTACACCTATTTGAATGACGTTGATTGGGTCGATAAATTTTACACATCGCCTAACTGCACAAATAAAATATGTGTTTGATTGTTTGAAACCCCACACGGGTGTTAGGATGAAATTTGAAGTTCACTCATCCTGATTGATTAAATCTGTCGATCGATTGATTGACAAGCTGCTATAAGCGTTAAATGTCTATATTTGATGCTTATACAGTGTAGTGCACTTTGGTTGATGGTTGATTATTCATCGTTGTTGATATATCCATGTGTTGTAGAAAATCCATATAATTAACATTATATGGTAATTGATTGGGCCTCATTCCAGTTTCGAAGAAAAAAAAGAAATATTTGAAATAGAAATATTTGAAATAGAAATATTTGAAATAGAAATATTTGAAATAGAATATTTGAAAATAGAAATATGTGAAGCCGTGAGGATTAGATTGACGCCATTTTGACGTGAACGATATTTATATCGATTTTATTCATTTTAAAATGAATATTGAAAAGTGATTTCGAAATCAAATATTTTGAAATAAATTGAATTGAAAACGAATTCAAATTGAATTGAAAACGACTTCGAAATGAATTGAATTGAAAACGAATTCGAAATGAATTGAATTGAAAACGAATTCGAAATGAATTGAATTGAAAACGAATTCGAAATGAATTGAATTGAAAACAAATTCGAAATGAATTGAATTGAAAACGAATTCGAAAGGAATTGAATTGAAAGCGATTTCGAAATGAATTGAATTGAGAACGATTTCGAAATGAATTGAACTGAAAACGAATTCGAATTGAATTGAAAGCGAAGTGAAATAAATTCAAATTGAATTGAAATTTGAATTGAATAGAAATGGATTTTAAAACGAATTTATAAAGAAGAATTCAATTTTGATTTGAATTGAAATGGAAGTTGAAAATGTTTTTGAAACGAATTCAAAACTATTTATATAATTCGTTTTAAATAGAAATCGACGAAATATATATTATATATATTATATATAATATAATGGCCTGAATAGAACGCGCCGCGCCGCGGCAGTTCGCGAATTTCGACCATTTATTTCAAACGGACATTACAGGAGATCCGACCGTCGGATTCTCCTAAAACCGGAACCGTTGGGTTCGTATCGAAAAGAGCTTTCTAATTAATGTTAGAAATTTGAAATCTAACGGTTGGATTTGGAGATACGTCCAAATCAAATTCGAAAAAGGTCGTTGTAAGTGCAGTTCGATGGCCATTGTTGGAAATCGACTGTACGGGCCTTGATAAAATTATTAAAAATAGTAATAATTTGTGTAAAATCATAAGAAATGATTTGTGAAAGTTTGGGGTGAAAATCTCCATATTTGAAAAGATAAAAAAATGGATTTTTATCGAAATGAACTAGTTTTGAACTAGAATTATAATTCTATTTATTTTTAAATAAATAAATTGAATTTGAAATGGTTTTGAAAATAACCAAAATTTCCAATGATTGCATTGGAGTGGATTTGAATCGAAATTGTCTTCGGAATATTTCGATGTTGGAATTCGTGACATTACAGGTGTTGTTATGGAAATTTGAAAGATATATATTTGTATCGTTATTTCCAATACGACATTTGTTAGTCGTAGAATTCGATATTGAATATAAGCCGATATATTTTCTATTCAGAGCCTTGTATTGAATATCGAATGTGATTTGGGTTTGTCGTGAATGGTGTCTTCACTAACACTGTTCTTGAACCCAGTTGAGAAAAGATTAAATCTTTTTATTTAGATTTAATGAAGTGTACCAATTAAATGATATTTAATTGGAATTGAATTGGTATTGATTTTTGGGTTTATCGTGAACAGTGTTTTAAATAACACTTGTTCTTTAACCCGATAATTAATGGAATGTGATTTTGGGTTTATCGTGAATCGTGTTTTAAATGACACTGATTCTTTAACCCAGATAATGATTAAAACTAAGTGGAGTTTTAATGAATCTTTAATTAGATTGAAAAGATCGAGAATGGAGTATCACCAGTTTTGCTCCAGGCGATAGATAAATCTGTAATTAGATTTGAATGTGAAATTTAGAAACTAACTGGCGGTTAGCCAAGCAGAATGGTTTTCTGGATATTGATCTGATGTTGGTTTCGGCCTTCGGGGTTAATATTTGGGGAATTATTCTCTTGATTAATTTACGGTTAGTGACTAATGAATTGGAATGAGGCGTATGTTGTGTTTGTGTAACACTTATTTAAAATATACGCGAGTTATTCGGAAAGACCGGGTTTATCCCATTCTGAGTAACTGATACGACGATAAGTCGAAGACGAAGACGATGGTCGAAGACCGGAGGTCTTCACGTCGTTTGGGTGATAACTGATGATCTTGATTGGGCTGTACACCCAAGAAGATGGAAACAGTTAGTGATCGTCCAGACGTACTTGGAGATCGATGGATATGCGGGGTACTAGGTGCCTCCGGTTTCGTTCAGACCCAGAACGGACTTGTAAATGGACTGTGTGTCTGACATCGGATTTCATTCTGTGTGACTGATATCGGTTGCATAGGATGGCTTGCCTGTGTGGCATGCTAAGATGCAAATGATCAAGGCTTCTGTTGAAAAGCAAAGTCTTGTGGTTGATGATCAAAGCACGACCTTTGTGGCGTAGCTTTGTGTAACGTTTGATTCGCGAGTTTCACACCCGGTATGAATCAAAAACGGGAGACGGACCTCAGGGAGGGCATGCGTTTCTTTCTAGTTAGAAGTGGCGTCAGTGGTTTTACACGCCCTGACGAGTTTGACTTATGTTGTTGTTGCTGTTGCGAGGCGCCTCGGTTATATCGGTTTCGGCCGAATGCATTCTGGTCGGCTGACGGACCAGACTTACACCCCATAGGGTGGGGAGACGTATTGTTCAGGCATAATAATCCACTCCGTGTGGACCGGCCCTGACGATCCAAGGGGCAGTTGCGGCTGTTCCTGAGGGGCGGGCTAGAGCGTCTCGAATCGGTTGAGGATCTTGCCCCTAGCCTCGGTTCATAGATGGAAACCCAATTTCCAAATACGTGACATTTGCGGTTTTATTTGTAAACCTATATATGGCGACATAGTGGTATGGGGCATTCATGCCGCCTATGATTGATACTTATGATTTGAAGTTGTTTTATACTCTATGCACTTATAATAGTATCAAATGATTTGTTTTAAACGTATCAAGCATTCTTTGGCTGTTATAAGGGAAAACCCTATCCTCGACTGCGTTGCATTGTGTGATGGGACCTGGGTCTTATAACAGCTTCATTTTTCTTTATTTAGCATTGCGTTGTTTGTCTTATGCACTGGTATTCTTGGGAGGAAACCCGTTCCGTGTTATACGGCGTGGTCCCTTGTTTTACCTAGCTTTGAAAATAAAGATTTATAACTGCTTTAGTTCTCACACCAGTCACATGACTGACCTGGAGTTTATTGTTTTGACCTAAACTCTGGGTGCCCTTATTTTGACACGGGCAGCTAGTAGTTTTGGTTTTGCAGATTTATATTCACAGGATCCTGGTTTACGACTGGAACGATATCCGGGAAGCTTTGTATCCGTATATCTCATTCTAGTTGTGTATTGTATTATTTTCCGCTGCTATGTATTTAAATGTAATTTAAATCTCTGATATTTCTGTGTAATATTCTTTTATACTCTGTATATTCTTGTAATCTGATGCATTGTTGTTATATACAATGAAATGTTCTTCTATATGCGTTCTGTTGTGGTTTGTTCTCGAACTATCCGACGCTTTCCTTTACGGGGAAGTTACGGGTCTTCACACACACCGTATAACAGAACAGGTTTTTTCCCTTATGAGAATCCAAATCAATTTGATTTAACTTTCAAATCATTTTGAAAGAAACGATAATCTTTATATCAAAACTCATTAATATTATAATAGTGTCTATCAACCACAATATAATAATCATCTAGGAGAAACACTTTCATCTAATGTTCTACATACGTAGTATACAACCAAAACCGCGAGCACTTATTGGATAATGGATTTCCAACTATGACAAGGTATGGAACTACCTTCCGATAGTGTACCTCTAGAGAGGAATACACTGGGTTCAACAAGAACATCTTGCAACCCGGCCACACATGACCGACCATTCATTTCGCTTGAGTGTATCGAATGTATATCAACTGTTGGGATCAACAACTGTTTCCCGAATGGGACAGCATTGAATAGATTAAAGAAGTAAATGAAACTCTAGATCAGGTGACAATACACCCTAATTGGAAGCAACCCACTTAGCCATGCTACCTGCCCGATTTTTGTCATTTCCCGGTTGTAAGGCTAGAGGCCAAGCTTATCTCTGAGAGATCACACAATTATTCACTTTGAATGTCACATCGTCATACCCGCCAAATCACAAATTGATTTCCCCAAAAATACAACGGGTATACAGCTAAGAGAAACGAATTCCTCCGCCACCAAACGTACGTACGTTTGAAGAGATCAACTTACATGATCCATTAAATATACTCTTTCATACATTCTTCCATACAGGTTGTCCTGGGACTGGAAAAACCGAAGGAACTATTCTGTAAATCCATCTTAGGCAATTTCTACCTAGGATTTGACAGAACAACCCTTGCACAAACTTCATCTTCAATTATCTTCATGATATTTTGATCGCAACGCTAACGTCCATACAGAGTGGTTTTCAGATAATGAATCTGATCCCGGTCTCTTTGTATTAACAACGGAAATGGTCAAAAACTTCGATAATCGATGAGTTAACTAAAAAAATATGTGAGCAAACAACAATATTATTTCCAGATGGAAATTCTATCGATCAATTATCAATCATCATTTATCTCTTAACTTTATTTGTCATTCAATTATCCATTTCCCTATTCTCATTTCCATATCTTCGAAAATTCTTATTTTCTAGATTTAGAAAATATATGTTATTACCATTGGAAAACATTTCCATTTCTTATTTTCTATATTAGAAAACATTTCTGATTCTTATTTGGAAAACATTTCCAAAACTCCTATATTGGATTTAAACAGATGTTTAAATAAAACATCACGACGCGAACTCAAACCATTACACTCGCTAACTAAATTCACTTAACCAACCTTTACTATCGAACCTTAACCATTCCTTTGTTAAAAACGAAGTCAATCAAGTTGGGGTATAACTACCTCTCAGACCTTAACTGAAAAACATTTCTAACCTCAAAATAGACAAAGTTCACCTTTAAATCTTTAACAAACTTCCTTACATAACTCTCGGATTCTACTTACGAATCCACTTCTTTTACAGAATATCATTTGATTTTAACAATGGGGTTATAATCCCATGCTTCTGAAATATAATAACTTCAATATAACTTTTATTTATTAATTTGGATAAATAAACAAACAACTAATTTATTAATGAATAAATAAATCTTGATTAAAATGGAAAGTGAATAGTACTTTCCCAAATTCGATATAATCAAATTCAACATATAATTCTTTTTTGAATAATCTCTATTCGATAACTCCTTTTCGAATAAACTATGTTTGATTAACTCTCTTCGAATAACTAATATTCGATAATCTCTCTTTCGAATAAACTATGTTCGATAATCTTTCTTCAAATAACTAATATTCGATAATCTCTCTTTCGAATAAACTATATTCGATAATCTCTTTTCTTCGAACAAACTATATTCGATTAACTCCTTTCGAATAACTATATTCGATTAACTCCTTTCTTCGAACAAACTATATTCGATTAATTCCTTTCGAATAAACTATATTTGATAACTCCTTTCAAATAAACTATATTCGATTACTCCTTTCGAATAAACTATATTCGATAACTCCTTTCGAATAAACTATATTCGATTACTCCTTTCGAATAACTATATTCGATTAACTCCTTTCTTTGAACAAACTATATTCGATTAACTCCTTTCGAATAACTATATTCGATTACTCCTTTCGAATAATCTATATTCGATTACTCCTTTCGAATAAACTATATTCGATTACTCCTTTCTAATAAACTATATCTGATTACTCCTTTCGAATAAACTATATTCGATTACTCCTTTCAAATAACTCTAATTCAACTAACTCTAATCCGACTAACTCTATTCGAATATATAATATTCGACTAACTAATATTCAATTAACTCTAACTCGATTAACACTAATCGATTAACTCTAATTTGACTAACTCTAATTCGATTAACTTCTTTCAATTAACTCTATCTCGATTAATTCTAATCGATTAATTCTAACTCGATTAACTCTAATCGATTAACTATAATTCGATTAACTCTAATCGATTAATTCTAACTCGATTAACTCTAATCGATTAACTCTAATTGATTAACTCTAACTGATCAACTCTAATCAGTTTACTCCAAATGATTAACTCTAATAGATTTACTCTAATCGATTTACTCTAATCTATTAACTCTAATCAACTAACTCTTATTCGAATGAATTTTAGTTGATAACTCTATTCGATTACAAATATTTCCTTTTCTATTTCTTTTACAAATATATCCTTTTCTATTTGTTTATATTTATTTCATATAAATATTCCCTTTTATAACTTTATTTATTTTCTAAATAAATATTTCCTTTATATAACTTTATTTATTTTCTAAATAAATATTTCCTTTTATCTTTCTAATTTGTTCAACAAATATTTCCTTTTCAATTCTATTTATTTAACAAATAAATATTCCCTTTTCAATTATATTTATTTAACAAATAAATATTCCCTTTTCAATTCTATTTATTAAACAAATAAATATTCCCTTTTCAATTCTATTTATTTAACAAATAAATATTCCCTTTTCAATTCTATTTGTAAATGTTTTACAAATATCTCCTTATCAATTCTATTTATTTGTTTTACAAATATCTCCCTTTCAATTCTATTTATTTTCTAAATAAATATTTCTTTTATAAAATCTTTTGATTTTATAAATAGTTTCTTTTCAATATATACATTGAAAATTCCCTTTATACATTTTCAGTATTTCTTATGGTATTTAAAATACCAAATAACAATGATCGATATCATTCAACATACGTAATCAACACAGATTATATATCACATCATATATTACAATATATGAAAAGAACAGTATTATAAATATTGAGGAATCCAGTTGGATCCCTCCAACCTGTTTCCCTGCATCACAGATGTTAAACAATATAATTAACATCAACTTCATTTCAATATGAAATATTCTGATAAACAAAATCAATATTTGATTAACACACATATATATATATATATTGTTATCTATAATTTCAACCAATCACTTAGCAGTTCAACCAACAGTCAACACACAAAATCAACTGTCATTTATCAATTCTAAAAATACATTATGAAAATATGATCTGGTAGAGTTGGTGAGTTTTACTCACATTGGACAGTTATCGTTAAAAACGATTAACTATCTTTGATTCAGACGGATAATTTATTTAGCTATAAATTGTAACGAGTTCCAATTCACTCACATTCAGTTCCATTGTGTAGTGTCCGTCCATACGGTCCCAACGGATCTTGTTTCGCTAGATTTGGATAATGTATGCTCAAGTTATAATGATTACAAGTTGCACACTATTTTAATTTAAAGTTAAACTTATAATTATAAAACTAAATGGGCCTCACCACAAAAAAACCCGGCCCAGTCCAAATTCAAAGCCCAGACCCGCTGTTTATTCCTTCTTCTCCGAATTCGAACTCGACTTCAGGAAAATGGCCATTTTTGAACCCTTGAACCGCTTCCTCTTCTCCAACACTTCATCGATAATCAATCTGAGATTACCAAAACTCTTCTCTTGCAATTCTCTCCGTCTTCATACCCAAGCCATACACCTCGGCGACGCCTCCACTACCGCGTCGATCACGCTCTTCTGCCAGCTACAGGCATACGCGTGACATCAATGTACTTCGCAAATCACCAAACTTCACCATTTGATGCTACAGAACACCACAAACACTAATTCACACTTCATTTTACCAATCAATGCCTCAATCTCATGAAAATCAAAGCCCTAGATCATGCTGACTGGAACGGTGGACCTAAAACAACGATCGCACTACACAAAACTCATACTGAAAGAACGAGGAAATCTTCATGAATCAAAATATATGAGTTTTACAATTTACAGACTTTGATTTGAATTTTTATGATTTTATATGTGGAGCTCCTCACGTTTTCCTAAAGAAAAACAGTGGCAGATAAATTTGTTGACTGCTAAATGAAGGGTTTAGGGTTAGGGATAGTTTGGGGCATTATATAGGTAGGTTTTAATATATTTTTTTATTTGATTATTTAATTAATATTTAACTTAACGCTGTCTGTATTTGTCCTTAAAAATTCTTGAGATCACATACGATATCCAAAAATCATGAAAGCGATCATGCAGTACAGCTCGACATTACGGACCCAACGAAACTGGTTTCGTTGAATTCCGACTCCGTTTGCTCACACAGCTTATTTTTAATCGTCAAAATATCGAATGCTTTTCACATTAAAGATCGGTACGACCACATACTGACTTCAAAAATCACGAAACTTGAAATCTAACAATAATTTAATATTACGGATCCAACAAAATTAGTTTCGTCGAAAATGGAGGTCGTTTGCAAAAGTGGCTATTTTTAAAGCTCTAAATAAACCCTTTTAAATATTAATTATATTTAAAAATAATTAAATTAAATATTTATAAATAAATATTATCGTATGTATATTCACGTACGATATCATACAGCTCTAAAATATACATATTAGAATTTATACCTCGATATTTAAAAATCCCAGATTAAATCGATATTAAATTTATATTGAAAACCATTATATAATATAAATAAATCGCTATAAATTATAAAGGAATTCCATAGCGACTTTTCAAAAAATTTAAGTGGACATAAATCAAAATCTATACGACGAAATCCTGATTTTTCTCTTCCATTAGAAAAATATACTTCACCTGCCTCAAACGTTTCTTATTTCACAGAAATCCAATTTAAAATGGATTCTGTATATTCAATTGAAGTTCGAATCGCCAAATAACGAACTGCCGCGCCATTTCGAGCTCGATTATAATTATATTATAATTCTACGTTTAAACTTCGTTTAAATAATATATTCGTTATTCAAATTCAGTTCCAAACTGAATTATATATTTTAAATTGTCCAGTTCACATTATATTACCACTTTAGCTAATTTTGAATATTTCAGAATTAAATATATTATTTAATTATGATAATAATTAAATATTCAATATTATTTAATTAAACGGCCATTTAATTCTCTAAATCACTATTTAAATAATTAAACAAATTAATTATTATACCGAAAAAATACGGGTCGTTACAGGTATTGGGATGATATTTGACATACACTATTTCCAATATTTAGTTGTATGTCAATCGATGGATTGACAGTCTGTGATGAGCGTTATTTATTTATTTTAATCCTCACACAGTTGTAAATTGCACTCTGGATGTTGTATGAATTTTTAATGATTGTTTATCATTATTGTTGTATACATGCGATGTATGAAATCCATATAAATATCATTATATGGTAATTGATTGGGTCTCATTCCAATCTGGAAAATAAAGAATATTTTAAAATAATATTCAGTAAATATTGAAATGTGAAGCCGTGTTAAGTAGTTAAACGCCATTTTAAAACGAACGATATTTATATCGATTTTATTCATTTTATCGAAAAGTGATTTCAAAATCTGATATTTTGAAAATACTATCATTATTAGAATGATATAAAATATTCATTGTTTGAAACAAAAATATGTAACAATAAAAATTTACATTTTATTATATGTAGATTAGATTAAAACATTGTCATGTTAGCGATGTTAATATAAAAATAATCATATGTTAAAAATATGATTTTGTTCACTTAAAAATGTAACCTTTAACATGTAAGTGAAGTTAAAAAGATGCATGATTGAAGAAAATAATTAGACAATAAAATTCACATTCTTATTGTACTGTTGATTCATTAAAAAGAATCATATTAAAAAGAATATGATGTCACAATAAAAATTACATTTTTATTGTACTGTTGAATCATCAAAAAGTTTCATGCTTAAAAGATAATGTTTTTACAATAAAAATAACATTTTTATTGTATGTTTAAATCATTTAAAATATTCAATGTTTGAAATAGAATATGTTAACAATAAAAAAATACATTTTTATTGTGTATGTAGGAATGATTTAAAATATTCAATAAACAACGAAATTACATTGTTATTGTATCATAAAATCATTAAAATGTAAATCATTTACATAATAACAAAGTAGGAAATCTTATCATTTTAATATGATAAAGATGTGGAATATTCAATTTTGATTAAAAAGTGAAAATGAAGTTGAAATCGTTTTAAAATGAATTTATAAATAATTTATAAAATACGTTTAAATGGAAATCGATGAAATATATATATATATATATATATATAATGGCCTGAATAGAACGCGCCGCGCAGCGACCGTTCACGAATTTCGACCATTAACTTCAATTTGATGTAACGGGAGATCAGACCGTTGGATTCTCCTAAATCTAGAACTGTTGGGTTTGTATCGAAAAGAGATTTCCAATGAATATAAGAGATTTGAAATCAAATGGTTAGATTTGGAGAAATGTCCAAATCAATTTCAGAAAAGGTCGGTATGGATGTAGTTCGGTGGCCGTTATTGGAAACTGACTGTACGGGCGATAATAAATTTATTAAAAATATAGAAAAATTATGTAAAATCATAATAAATGATTTGGAAAGATATTTGATTAAAAATTCCAGTTTTGAAAAGATATAAAATATTTTTTATTGAAATGAATTGTTTAATGAACTCATTATTAACTAGAATAATAATTTAATTATTTTTAGAAATAAATAAATTGGACTTTAAAAATGGTTTTTAAAATAACCAGAATTTTTCCAATATATATTTATATATATTGGAATGGATTTGAATGGAAATTATCTTCATTATATTTCGATATTGGATTTCGTTATTATACGAATATTATGAGGAATTTGGAAGATATATATATATATATATATATATATATCGTTATTCCCAGTACGATATTTGTTGGTTCCAAAATTTGATATTGAATATAAGTCGATATAATTTCTATTCAGAACCTTATATTTAATGTCAAATTGGATTTGGGTTTTGTCGTGAATGGTGTCTTTAACAACACTGTTCTTAAACCCTGTTTAGAAAAGCATAAATCTTTTAATTAAGGTTTGGGAAATTTTATAAATTAATTAATATTTGATTGAAATTGAATAAAAATTGGATTTTGGGTTTATTGTGAACAATGTTTTAAATAACATTTATTCTTTAACCCAATTAACAGTGAAGAAATAATTTGGAATTTGTAAATCTTTTATTAAGATTTAAATTGTAATTTTCCAAAGTAACGTTTTCCAATTTAATTTATTAAATTGGAATTGAATGGAATTCGATTCGGTAATAATTGAGATGAGCTCCTGTGAATGAAGACCGATGCTATATATGGAATTTAAAAGGCATTGTCGCTATTCCATTTATATTATTAGTTTGATACGTGGATTTATATCGATTATAGACCGTTATGATTTCTGTGAAGATTCCGTAGTTAATAGAAGAAGATTTGGGTTTATTGTGAACTGTGTTTTTAAAAGACACTAGTTTTAACCCAATTAAAGATAAGATTAATTTCTTAAATTCGAATAATCATTAAGTAATGATTTTTGAGATTAAAAAGAATAAATTTAAAATGATTTATCTTTGATAAAATTAACGGGAACCTTCCCTTAAAATGTGAATATTTTATTAAAAGAATATTATGAATTGGAATGAGGAGTTGGATGTGTTTTTATAGCACCTGATTATAAATTACGCGAGTTATTCGAAAAGACCGGGTTTAACCCATTCTGAACAATGAATACGAGGAATAACAGTCAAAGAGATTGAAGACGGCGCAAGACCGACGATCTTCACATCGAATGTATGAGTTGCTACTGATGCCCATGATTGGAATAACTACATTTAAGGGGCTACATTGGTTGCCGTCCGTACTTACTTGTTGATTGTTCGGATATGCGAGGGTCTCTCTTCCGTATTGGACATACGGGACGAGGAAAAATGTGCCTCCGGTTTCATTCAGACCCAGAACGGACTTGTAAATGGATGGTATGTCTGACGTTGTATTCCTTTTTACTGTATTCATTGATCTTTGCTAAATATATATCTGTTTGGTGGCAGAGAATTTATTCTCTTTCTTAACATCCTTCTCTGAGACGTATGCGCTCAGAGGTTATATACTGGCAGAAATCAATGGTATAGTATGGATTGACAATGTGGTATGCTAAGATGCATGTATCAAGGCTTTTGTTGAAAAGAAAAGCCTTGTGGATAATGATCAAAGCATAGCTTTATTTAGTATAACTTTGTGTAGCGTGACTTCGCGAGCGTCACACCCCGGTATGATGGTGAACTGATGGTCAGATCAGTATGCTTTCGATATTAGTATGGATTCGGTCGACCGAGATGAGGGATAGAGCATTTCCCCGATTCCCATATAGGGAGAGAATTAGCGGTGTTTTCTCTCGTCGGGACGTAAGCCGCAATGATACTTGATTTCCTAAAAGTGTGGATGTGCATTACGGTGTTTTTGCATGCCTGCGACGTAAGCCGTGGAGTATTGCACTACGCGATAGATCTTTCGAATCAGGAGCAATCATGATGGAAATTCAACTTTCCAATACGAGCTTTACGGTTTTAATTGTAAACCTATATATGGCACATAGTGGGATGAGGCACCCATGCCGTCTATGATTGATACATTTACTTTTGAAATTGATTTCTACACTATGCATTAGTAATAATAAAAGAGAATTTTCGCATGCCAAGCATATATGGCTATTACAAGGTAAAATTCTATCCTCCGGCTTGCGTTGCATTATGTGATGGGACCTGAATCTTATAATAGCTTCATTTTTCCAAAAAGCATTGCGCTGTTTATTTTATGAACTGGTATTCTTGGGGGTACACCCGTTCCATGTTATACGGCGTGGTCCCTTGATTTACCTAACTTTAAAATCAAATAAATAACTGTTTTGAGTTCTCATACCAGTCCCATGACTGACCTGGAGTTTATTATTTTAACCTAAACTCTGGGTGCCCATATTTTCCACATGGGTAGTCAGTAGTTTAGTTTTGCAGATATTATATTTATAGGACCCTGGTTTACAGCTGGAGCTATATTCGGAACGCTCTGCATCCATGTATTTCTTTCAGTTGTCTTATGTATTATTTTTCCGCTGATATGTAATTTAAATCTCTGATATTATTTTCTGTTGTACAATTATTCATACTCTGTAATATTCTTGTACTCTGATGTAAATTGTTGTAATAAGCAATGAAATGTTCTATTGTTTGTGTTCTGATGCGTCGTGTTCTCAAAGCAATCCAGGCTTTCCTTTACTGGGAAGTTTGGGTCGTTTCATTTGGTATAAGAGCTTTGGTTTACAGAGCTAGATAACATGACACATTAGAACCGAATGAAAGAATTCATCAGAGATTGGATTAGTAATATCCAATGAGAATGACTCGTTAGAGATGGGATCAGTAGTATCCTAGAATGAGTCGGAAGAGTGTTATTTTTAAAATAAAAATGAAAACAGTTTTTTTTTTTGAAAATTTAAATCCTATTATACGTATTTGATTATTTTATATTAAATTTGGACAATCGAGTATATGAAGATTTTGCATATACGCCTAGCTAGCGTGTGTACAAAGTCTCAAATATATTGGGTAGATATAGAATCACACTCTAGTCGCCCGAAGATGATCCTGATGATGGTCTAGACATCATTAGTATTTATGTTCGAGTTTCAAAAATGGAATATCTATATATTTCCAACTGACTGGTGTGAGAACCAAAACATAGATAGGGTTATTGTTGTGATTTGGCATCAAAAATATGATTTTCAAATATATATATATATATATATATATATATGTCTAGAAAGATATTTGTTTGAAAATTTAATCAACTAATTGATTGCTAGTTGTGATGTTTGATAATTAGTTTAACTAATTAATATATTGGAATGATAATTAATTTAACCAATATGAGAAAGAATGATAAATTTAGCTAAATCGAATTTAATATCAGACTGAATTGAAAATTGATTAGAATTGAAAGTTTAGTTGGTTAGTAAAAAAAACTTTCAGCTCCGTTCCTTTTTGAGGATGAAAAGATTTTAAGTGAGGGAGATTGTAACAACCCGGAATTTCTGAACAAATTTAAATTTTTTAATTTACCTATTTTAATGGATTTAATATATTTAAAATAATTTATTTTAAATAATAACAACTAAAATTTATTGAAATCGAAGTTAGAAAAAAAATTAATTTAAATTATAAAAGGAGTTTAAAATGGCGTGGCAGTTCGAAAATTCGATTTCAAATTTCAATTGACTGTACATGATTGAAACTAAATCGGATTTCAGTAAAATAAGAAATATTTAAATTTGTTTAATTATTTCTTTTTAACAAATGTGAAAAATCCAGATTTCATAACATAAATTGAAAGTTACCTCCGGTTTAAAATTTAGAAAATTCACTGTAGAATTTATATATATTTTAATATATATATATAGCCCTTAAAAATAGCCATTTTCCTATCGACCTCTGTTTTCGACGAAACCACTTTTGTTGGATCCGGAATGTCAAATTATTGCTAGATCCCAACTTTCATAATTTTTGGAATTAATATGTGAGCGCGACAAAAGAAAACGTGTTTTGTCAATTTCAATCAATTTGGATCGACCAGAAAATGGCCATTTTTCAAACGGTCTCCAAATTCGACGAAATTAGTTTTGTTAGGACCGTATCGTCAAAGCAGAGCTAGAAATAATTTTTGGAGTCAGTATGTGGACCCAGTAAATTAAAATGTACGTTTAAATGAAACATATATTGATTTATATTTTAATCTAAAAGAAAACTGCCATAGACTTTGAAATTGGACCTTAAAACATATTCCATTGCATTCAGAAGGCGTCAAAACATATTGTTTGACAGTAAGCGAGCCTGATTTGGACTCATTCTGAATTTTCGCTATAAAACACGCTAAACAAGAAAAATAATATTAAAATAATAGTTCAAAACCCTAATTCTCTTCATCCTATCTGATGCCGCTGCCAGGGTAATTTCCAATGGCCGATATCTTCACTTTTTCCCAACTAAAATACACGAAATCCATTCACTTTTATTGGAGATTATCAACAGCAGTCTTCTTCATCTACATGAGATGGACCTAAATGACGGTCAAGATCAGGTTTAACACGACGTAGTGATCAAAATCGACCCTGAAAGGTGCCAGCCTTGCACGGAAATTGGGGGAGCTCGAGATCGTCGAGCTGGCGATGGTTTCTGGTGGGGGTAGCCGGCGTTGGGGGCAACATGGTGGTAGGTTCAGATCTTGTTCCGGTTGACGATCTGAGGGGCGACGGTGGAGTTTCTTCATCGATGATTGGGTTCTTTTTATGTCACCTGGAGCGATGTTCACAAAGAAGAAATAGTAACGTATATTTTGTTTTAAACGCTATTAATTTAATTAGCTAAGTAATTAGGGTTTTTAATTATAATTAAAATTGTATTAACATATAAACATTTATATCTTGTGCAAATCAAAACGGAATCGCATGATTTCAGATCCGTTGAAATCATGAAAATGAGAGCTTTGTGATGGAGCTGACTTATATCTTGTGCAAATCAAAACGGAATCGCATGATTTCAGATCCGTGGAAATCATGAAAATGAGAGCTTTGCGATGGAGCTGACCAAAAACCAAAACGAAGCATGTTGGAATTCGAGACAAATTTGAATTCGAACAGAATAGAAATTAGAAATTAAAACCGACCACTATGAGAACTCCTTTCACTCTAAATTTTTTTTACAGTTAAATTTATACTAGGATATAGACGGTGCTTAGTAGCAACCGACACCATTGATTGTACAAACCAGTTGATTATTTGTTTGGATTGTCATTTGGATTTTTTTTATGATTGATATGGTTGTATATATAAAATTATTTACATAAACTGTATATATAAAAATTATCATGAAATTTAGAATGAAATGTTTTTAACAATAAAATTGTATTTTTATTGTATGTATGAACCACCAAAATTGTTCATGTTCAGGAAAAAACATGTTTAACATTAAAATTACATTTCTAATGTATAGGATGAATCATTTAAAAGATTAAATGTTGATATAATATGTTTAACATTAAAATTACATTTTAATGTATATATTGAATCATTTAAAAGATTAAGTGTTGATAAAATATGTTTACATTAAAATTACATTTTTAATGTATAGGATGAATCATTTAAAAGATTAAATGTTGACAAAAATGTCCCTTTAACATATTAGTTTAGATTAAGATAATTATATGTTAATCATATGTTTTATTGGACAAAAATGTCCCTTTAACATATTAGTTAGAATAAGATAAGTATATGTTAATCATATATTTACTTAACAAAAATGTCACCTTTATCATATTAGTTTAGAATAAAAGAATTATTTATTAATATATGTTTTGTTGAGAAAATGTCATCTTTATCATGACAATGTAGAATAAAAGAATTACTTATTAATATATGTTTTGTTGATAAAATTTCTCAACTTTATTATGTTAGTAAGGAAAATAAAATGAAATATTTGTGTTTAGAAGATAAGGATTTTTACAATAAAAATCACACCTTTATTGTATGTTTAAATCAATAAATATACATTTTTAGTTTGTATATAGGTTAGATTAAAAACATTGTCATACTAGCGATGCTTACTAAAATGTTCGTGTGTAATAAAATGTTTAGGAAAATGTTCATGTTAAATAAAATATATTTATACAATAAAAATCATATTTTTATTGTATATGTGAATCATTAAAATATTCATTTACAAATCAGACGATTTGTTTATGTACACCCATTTATCTGTTAGGGATTGGGACGATAAATTTCACACATTGCCCAACTGCACAAATAAATAAACTGTTGTTGTTGTTTGAAAACCCCACACGGGTATTGGGATGATATTTGACATACACTATTCCCAATATTTAGTTATATGTCAATCGATGGATTGACAGTCTGTGGTGAGCGTTATTTATTTATTTTAATGCTCACACAGTTGTAAATTGCACTCTGAATGTTGTATGAATTTTTAATGATTGTTTATCATTGTTGTTGTATACATGCGATGTATGAAATCCATATAAATAACATTATATGGTAATTGATTGTGTCTCATTCCAATTTGGAAAATAAAGAATATTTTATAATAATATTCAGTAAATATTGAAATTTGAAGCCGTGTTAAGTAGTTAAACGCCATTTTAAAACGAACGATATTTATATCGATTTTATTTATTTTATAATGAATATCGAAAAGTGATTTCAAAATATGATATTTTGAAAACATTATCATTATTAGAATGATATAAAATATTCATTTTTTGAAACAAAAATATGTTACAATAAAAATTTACATTTTTATTGTATGTAGATTAGATTAAAACATTGTCATGTTAGAGATGTTAATATAAAAATAATCATATGTTAAAAATATGATTTTATTCACTTAAAAATGTAACCTTTAACATGTAAGTGAAGTTAAAAAGATGCATGATAGAAGAAAATAATTAGACAATAAAATTCACATTTTTATTATACTGTCGATTCATTAAAAAGAATCATATTTAAAAGAATATGTTCTCATAATAAAACTTACATTTTTATCGTACTGTTGAATCATCAAAAACTTTCATGCTTAAAAGAAAATGTTTTTACAATAAAAATCGCATTTTTATTGTATATTTAAATCTTTAAAAATATTCAATGTTTGAAATAGAATATGTTAACAATAAAAATATACATTTTTATTGTGTATGTAGGAATGATTTAAAATATTCAATGTTCCAAATAAAATGTTTAAATAACTAAATTACATTGTTATTGTATTATAAATCATTAAAAAGTAAATCATTTACATGATAACAAAGTAGGAAATATTATAATTTTAATATGATAAAGATGTGGAATATTCAATTTTGATTAAAAAGTGAAAATGAAGTTGAAATCGTTTTAAAATGAATTTATAAATAATGTATAAAATACGTTTTAAATGGAAACCGATGAAATATACATAATATATATATTATATATATAATGGCCTGAATAGAACGCGCCACGCAACGACTGTTCGCGAATTTCGACCATAAACTTCAATTTGACGTAACGGGAAATCTGACCATCGGATTCTTCTAAAACTGGAACCATTGGGTTCGTATCGAAAAGAGATTTCCAATGAATATAAGAGATTTGAAATCTAATGGTAATATTTGGAGATATGTCCAAATCAATTTCAGAAAAGGTCGCTATGGATGCAGTTCGGTGGCCGTTATTGGAAACCGACTGTAAGGGCGATAATAAAATTATTAAAAATATGGAAAAATTATGTAAAATCGTAATAAATGATTTGGAAAGATTTTTGATGAAGAATTCTATCCAAATGAACTGTTTAATGAACTAATTATTAACTAGAATAATAATTTAATTATTTTTAGAAATAAATAAATTGGACTTTGAAAATGGTATTTAAAATAACCAGAATTTTTCCAATATATGTTTAGATATATTGGAATGGATTTGAATGGAAATTATCTTCGGAATATTTCGATATTGGATTTCGTTATTATACGAATATTGTAAGAAATTTGGAAGATATATATATCGTTATTCCCAATACAATATTTGTTGGTTTCAAAATTTGATATTGAATATAAGTCAATATAATTTCTATTTAGAACCTTATATTTAATATCAAATTGGATTTCGGGTTTTGTCGTGAATGGTGTCTTTAATAACACTGTTATTAAACCCAGTTTAGAAAAGCACAAATCTTTTAATTAAGATTTAGGAAATTTTACCAATTAATTAATATTTGATTGGAATTGAATTGAAATTGGATTTATCGTGAGCAATGTTTTAAATAACATTTGTTCTTTAACCCGATTAACAGTGAAGAAATAATTTGGAATTTATAAATCTTTTATTAAGATTTAAATGGGAATTTTCCAAAGTAAAGTTTTCCAATTTAATATATTAAATTGGAATTGAATGGAATTCAATTCGGTAATAATCGAGATGAGCTCCTATGAATGAAGACCGATACTATATATGGAATTTAAAAGGCATTGCTGCTATTCCATTTATATTATTAGTTTGATACGGGGATTTATATCGATTATACACCGTTATGATTTTCGTGAAGATTCCATAGTTAATGGAAGAAGATTTGGGTTTATTGTGAACTGTATTTTTAAAAGACACTAGTTTTAACCCAGTTAAAGATAAGATTAATTTCTTAAATTTGAATAATCATTAAGTAATGATTTTTGAGATTAAAAAGAATAAATTTAGAAGGATTTATCTTTGATAAAATTAATGGGAACCTTCCCCTAAAGTGTAAATATTTTATTAAAAGAATATTCTGAATTGGAATGAGGCGTTGGATGTGTTTTTATAGCACCTAATTATAAATTACGCGAGTTATTCGGAAAGACCGGGTTTAACCCTTTCTGAATAATCAATATGACGAATAACAGTCGAAGAGATTGAAGACGGTGCAAGACCAACGATCTTCACATCGAATGGATGAGTTGCTACTGATGCCCATGATTGGAGTAGCTACCTTGAAGGGGCTACAATGGCAGCCGTCCGGATGTACCTGTTGATTGTTCGGATATGCGAGGGCCTCTCTTCCGTATTGGACATACGGGACGAGGAATAAGGTGCCTCCGGTTTCGTTTAGACCTAGAACGGACTTGTAAATGGATGGTATGTCTGACATTGTATTCCTTTATGCTATATTCATTGATCTCTGCTAAATATATATCTGTTTTGCGGCGGGGAATTTATTCTCTTGCTTAACACCCTTCTCTGAGATGTATGCGCTCAAAGGTTATATATTGGTAGAAATCAATGGTATGGTATGGATTGACAATGTGGCATGCTAGGATGCATGGATCAAGGCTTTTGTTGAAAAGCAGAGCCTTGTGGATGATGATCAAAGCACAACTTTATTTAGCATAGCTTTGTGTAGCTTGACTTCGCGAACCTCACACCCCGGTTTGATGGTGAACTGATGGTCAGATTAGTATACTTTCAATATTAGTATGGATTCGGTCGACCGAGATGAGGGATAGGGCATTTCCCCCGATTCCCATATAGAATAGAGTAAGCGGTGTTTTCTCTCGCGGGACATAATCTGCAGTGATACTTGATTTCCCAAAAGTGTGGATGTGCATTACGGGGTTTTCGCATGCCTGCGACGTAAGCCATGGAGTATTGCACTACGCGATAGATCTTTCGAATCAGGAGCCATCATGATGGAAATCCAACTTTCCAATATGAGCTTTGCGGTTTTAATTGTAAACCTATATATCATGACATAGTGGGATGGGGCACTCATGCCGTCTATGATTGATACATTTACTTTCGAAATTGATTTCTACACTATGCACTAGTAAAAATAAAAGAGAATTTTCGCGTACCAAGCATATTTAACTATTATAAGGTAAAACTCTATCCTCTGGCTTGCATTGCATTGTGTAATGGGACCTGAGTCTTATAATAGCTTCATTTTTTCCAAAAGCATTGCGATGTTTATATTGTGCACTGGTATTCTTGGGGGTACACCCGTTCCGTGTTATACGGCGTGGTGCCTTGACTTATCTAACTTTAAAATCAAATAAATAATTGTTTTGAGTTCTCATACTAGTCCCATGATTGACCTGGAGTCTATTGTTTTAAACTAAACTCTGGGTGCCCATTTCCACACGGGCAGTCGGTAGTTTAGTTTTGCAGATATTATATTCACCGGACCCTGGTTTATGGCTGGAGCTATATTCGGAACGCTCTGCATCCGTGTATTTCTTTCAGTTGTCTTATGTATTATTTTTCCACTTCTATGTAATTTAAATCTCTGATATTATTTTCTGTTGTATAATTATTCATACTCTGTAATATTCTTGTACTCTGATGTAAATTGTTGTAATAACCAATGAAATGTTGTATTGTTTGTGTTCTGATGCGTTGTGTTCTCAAAGCAATCCGGGCTTTCCTTTACTGGGAAGTTTGGGTCATTTCATTATTGCTAAAATTTATGCTCTGACACAACTGTAATGACCCGTGGAATTCGATGCTCGAATTTCGACAATAACACAAAGACCTGCATTACTTGCCAAAACCCAAGTATCGAAAACACATGATAGTTAATGAAAGAAAATAGAGGGTGAGATAAGAAAGAAAGAAAGTTTTGAATAGAAAAAGAAGATGAAGAACCAACTAAACAACACGACATAGAGTCTCACATAGCAGTGGAATAAAATATAATAAAGAAATAAATTGTAATGACCTAACCTTCCGAGCGCTCCAAGTCGGTAATTAACCAACTCAGAACGTTCAAAACAACAGCTCGTTATTTGACTTAGCGGGTTTAAACGGAATAAACACAGAATCACAGACACAATATTTGCAATGGAAGAAATTTTTATATAAATAATATCAGAGTTGTACAAAATATTTATACTGCGGAAGATTTATAAATACAGTACATGAATTTTTAAATAAGTAAAAGTTTACTATTCGGTCGGGCGTTGCGGGCGCAAGTGCGTCTTGTGTCTTCACGTTCCTCTCCAGTTAGCAAGCCGAAATCTCTAAGCCTAGAACACTTAGGACCTGACCCGAGTGTCCCATGTAAAACACAAAACACTCGAGTCAGGATTTAACTTATTTCAAGTTAGCAAACTTCAATAAACACGAAATATAATTAGTTTATCCTAACGATTTCTTAAATAATTCAAGTATCTAAATCAAAGAACTGCCGAAATATACATATCCAAAATGGTCATAATGCATGCATCAATAATACGGGCATCAATAAGACAGGTGGTAGCAAGAGAATGATTCATGGTATGGTAGCAACATGTTCAAGTTTAATGCAACAATATATAGGTCGATAATACAACATTCAGAAAACATGTACTTGGGGCACTACTACTTCAGTTTAACTTCCATAAAGATATCAAACAAACTTAAATGGAAACATAAGGATAAGTGGTTTCACGTTATTTAATTTAATCATTTTATAAGATTCTCAATCCTCTCCATTTCTGGGTAAAGGCAAACATTAAGGTATAAATTAATCCATGCCCATCCAGGTTGTACAACAAACACAAACTCATGTAATATTTGCATGACCATATATATATATATAATATATATATATATCAGCTTATAGCAATCTATCCCCAACCAAATGTGATAAGTATGGTTCTAAAGAAAATATATAAGGGACTACATGGCTGCTAGGTGGGTCCATGCCTTAAAATCAAAGTGCAGCACTACTAGTCTTGGAGCGGTACCATATTGGGAATAAGGCAACATTAAATGGCCACCAAGTTTCTAAGCAGTGTGAGAGATCGCATGGGGTAAATGTCGAATACATTAAGTGGGCGCTACAGCAATAATAATGGTAAAATGAAAGTATGCAAGGTCATTTTTCTACCATTTCTTAACATGCATGCAGTTTGAGGCAATAATGTACACTGTAACGGGACTGATGAAAGGGAATAGCACAAAAGATAGTACCTAGCAGTACTAAAGTATATAAACCCTGTAGGTGAGGTATTGCTGTAAAATAAAAGGGCATGCAAAGTCCATCACGATCATATAAGAAAAAAAGGAAAGTTGAAATCTGCATGGTGGTAAAAGCCAACACCACATTCAAAAAAGTTATGTGAGCTTATATGTATGTTCAGAGAGTTCCACGCATGTGGATACAATAGTTCCCATTATACAAATAAAATAATCCAACAGGACTATAGGCTAGTTCATGTGAAACAAAATTCCGAGTACATGTTTTCTTGGGCAAACTAACTAGTATGTGAGTCCTACATCAAAATGTTGCACAAATCAGTACATTTATAGACAGTATGAATCATTTTCAACAAAACAAACAGCATGTGAAATCAATGGAACCAGCAAACATCAATTTATAACTAAATGTCTCATGCATAAAACATATCGATAGGTCCAACCAATTATTTTCGAAGTCGATACTTGAAATTAGTTTAATCGTAAGCGAAACTTACCAACAGACGATGGAGAAGTAAAACAGCGGGTTCGGCAACCGGAGCGAAGTCAATGGCTTTTTGGTCATGCGTGGCTGCAAGGCGAGATGCAGCATGGGCTCGAATTCTATTTGAGGACGAGGGTTGCGGTTGCACCCTGGTGTAGTTAAGACAATGACAAGGGCTGACAGTTTGGATCGTTGTTCGATGGCAAAAAAAAGGTTCAGGCGGTTGGTTAATGATGCAAGCGAGGCGGATCAGATAAGCTTTGGCCACTAGTGGCGACATTGCTGTCGATAGGAGCGGTTCAGGCGGTAGAAGGTAGCGTAGGTAAGTGTAACACACTGTATTTTCTATGAATATTAAAGTAAAGAATTAAAGAATACTTAATTTTAAAAGTGGGAATTAAGAGAAACGGGTTACGCCATTGCGTTCGTCTCGGAATTCTGCTTGAAATAGAGTCCGAGTTTGCGTAAATCGGACGCTGTATGAAGAAGTTATAAGACTTAGAAGTTTGTATACGTGTAGGGGAGAATATATATATATTGGGTTTAGTACTTCAGAAATAGGTCCAGAAAGGCAAAAATGGGTTTGAAATTCAAAATCATCCAAAAAAAAGGCTGGACGGGAAAATTCCCGCCAGAGGGTGTCGACCCCCCTTAAGGGGTATCGACATAAGTGTCGACCCCCCCCCCCATAAGGGTGTCAACATAGGTGTCGACCCCCCTCCCCCAATAGGGTTGTCGACCCCGGTGTCAACCCCCCAGATCTAGGTGAAATTCTTTGTTTTGTATCTGGCTGACAAGGAAGTGACGAATTTCTGAGTCGTAGGGCTACGTGGCGATTTCTGATTGGCCTGATGACGCATGCTCTTGGACTGGATGGTTTGGATGGACCCTATGTTGATCTAAAAGCTCTTAATAATCCTAGACATCTATATATGCACTCATAATCCAACCCTAATTCTATTGCTCAAAGGCTATGGCACCGTCATGCTATTCATCCTCAAACTAGCCTAGCCGTCATTCTTCAACCTAAATTCAAGAAGAAAATTAGAGAGCCTCAAATAAAATTAGAAGATTAGTTTTGCTACAATAACAACGATTCAATTATCTTTTCTTAATCCTAGCAACGTAAGTTCACGTTATTTTCAGATTTGAATACCTTATTGTAATCTTGACATGTAATCAAATGAATCGAAGTCTATGCCTGATTGTAAGATAATCTTTTAATATTTATCCCTATCCTTCGATTGAATCTATGTCTTTACATGCCTTAGAGGTTATTTTTATTGATTAAATCAGGCCTATCTTTGTTGTACATCAGGTTTATAACCCTCCTTGGTTCGTGATGTTATTCTTATGCCTGCAATAATAAGTGTATCAGTTTATTCAAGAGTCTATCATTGTTGGATCTAAATCTCTTGTATTAGGTCTGTTGTTACATGCCTATTTTTATGCCTATTCTTATTTTATGCTCCTTCTCTCTCTCTTCCCCTATTTCCTTTTTCTTTTATGAACCTGGATTACCTTCGAACCTAGGCTGAAATCGCGAAATACGAAAGATTGGAATATGGGGAATATTTTGGGTAAATATTGGGCATAATATATTTGGTGAGATAATTGGGCATAACATATTCAGTGAAATTATTGGGCATAATTTATAACTTGTGATTTGGGATATAAATGTTATTGTTGAGAACTTGGGATAAATTAAAATATTAAATCTAGATTGGGAGGAAACTGTAAATTGGAATATTAAATCTTGATTGGGCATAACTATTGGTTGGGACGCCAAGCATAATGTATATTGCGATTTTGGGGCATGGTAATTATTGCAAATTTGGGAAGATTGGGTGTAACCTATTCTGAGTAATAACTTGAATTTGTTGGGCATAACCTGTGAATTGGAACATGACTTGTTTGGTGAATTTGGGATAATTAGCGTATAAAATCTAGATTTGGACATGTATAGTATATATGTAAATTAACTAAAGATGAACGTGCCTAACCCAAGGTTAGATTGAGTTGCGGTGTAAGACTGCTCGGAACCGCCTGTCACATCCATCGACCGCAACAATATAGATATAATGTGAGAGGTTAGCGCATTAAGCCCAAAACTCGAGGTTAGTATGAGTTTGCGGTAGAAGTCTGCCCGGAACTGCCCGACACATCCAGCAAGTGCAAACAACAGTTCTAATGTGAGAGGCTGAGGCATCAATGAATGAATTAATGCTAATGAACGGATATGGTAAGAATGGTAGGGTTAAGTTAACATAAGAGGGCAACACTTAACCAATATAACATGATGTGTGATAGGGCAACGCTTAACCAATGTAACATGACATGTGGTAGGGTTAAGTTAAGACAAGAGGGCAACACTTAACCAATATAACATGATGTGTGATAGGGCAACGCTTAACCAATGTAACCTGACAAGTGGTAGGGTTAAGTTAGCACAAGAGGGCAACACTTAACCAATATAACATGATGAATGAGTGGGGTTAAGTTAATGGGAAACACTTAACCAATATAACATGATGAACGAATGAGGTTAAGATAAGGGGAAACACTTAACCAATATAATATGATGAATAAACAGGGTTAAGTTAATAGAAAACACTTAACGAATTACAACATGATGAATGAGAAGGGTTAAGTTAATAAGAAACACTTAACCAACATGACATGAAGTTTGGATGAGTTAAGTTAACTTGAATGGATGGACAACACTTAGCCAATTTGGGGGGGAGGGTATACGAATAGACCCTAGGAAATCCTAGTGACGGGGACCCGTTTCAGCAGTAACCCACATAGATGTATCACGGTATCCTGAACTAGGCAGGGTGGAGCACGATTACTGGGATGATTATCAGCGGCCAAAATAGCGGCAGGGGTTACGTCAGTGTAGGTTCCGATGGATTACGGGCGTGCACGTACTCCGGAGTGGAAAAAGCAGGCACTGGGTACCAGTAGTTATACACTGTGCATCTTGAATCGTGTCGGGTTGCTATCATATGGATTGATACACCTTATGGTGGGACCCGCACAGGGTATCTACATGAAAGAGAGGGCTGATTGACACAGACACAGGGAAAATTAATACAAGTAGGGAGCCGATCGATAGGGTAGTAAGGGTACATCTAACATCTTCAGGGCAATTGGGCTGTTTGAGGTAAGATCCTCATACTAGATGTACACCTGAAGGCTACTACAATTGCGGGGTTGGGATCACCTTATTACATAACATAGGATACTAGTTAGGAAACTAGTAGGGGATACGAATCCTTTTTCAAAGGAAACTAGTTGGGACACTAGTAGGGAATACGAATCGTTCTATAAAAGACACTAGTTAGGATGATAGTTGGGTGGTGCACAGAAAATAGGAAATAAGAGAAAGAACCGAAGCATATTCAGTGTGTTTTACCTTGTCATATCTAACGGTCATCATTTTTTGTCTTGCTATGCTTATTATCATGGTTATGACTGGTATCCAGTTTATTCATGTCATGATGCTTTTACCTATTTACATGCTGAAAGTCACTGGACTTACCAGGCTTTATGTCTGACTCTGTTTTGTTTCGCTCTCTTTTCTTCCGTCCCCCCCCCCCCAAGGTTCATAGGGAGGGAATATTACCACTTAGCTCAGTTTTCTTTCCAAGCTCGAAGATAGAAGATGTATTGCTTTGGACTCTCCTTTCCACAACTATGGCTGGCTCATGCTTTATTGGGGAATATCATTGCCATTTCATGCTTCTTTATTTTGTTAAACAAGACAGATGCTTTGTTGTAATGGGTATTGGTGTTTTGGTGCTGGAAAACAATCTTTGTACAGGCTGTTTTACCAAGTTGTTGTTTTATCAATAAAGTAAAGTTTTATTTATTCTCCGCTATTTAAAATTTTGTCTGTTTTGTAATTTATCTGTTCTATACGCTTATGACGCTCCACTGAAGTTAATGCATTCCCTTTGTGAGTGACCTTAATGGAGGTGGGGTGTTACACGTGGTATAAGAGGTAAGGTTACCGGAACAGATAAAAGATTTTTGAAAAGCATATTTTAAAAGGGGTTTTTTCTAAAACATGTTTTAAAGAAGCTTTTTTCAGGAGAAAAGTATTGTTTTTAAAAGGCATATTCCCCGAAGCCGTATGCATTATCTTTCGATTCTCTATTTGAATCACTTCTTCCTTTCTTTTCGCCATAGTTTTGTAGGCATATGGCACATGTTGAGGGCGAAGTAGTGCCCAACCTCCATCCGTAGCCGCGTAGTTTCACATGCGGCTAATTTTCTTTCAAGCCTTGTAGGTTGTCGTGCGATGGAGGTAGTTTCGAGAAACTAGTCAACAAGCTACACAAGGATAGTAAGGATGAGAATAAGGGAGTTTGGGTTAAGGAGCACAAGCCCAAGGATAAGAAACTTGTTGATATGGATTAATCCACGCAGAAGGAGAAAGGTGAAAAGAAAGAGGCCAAAGTGGAAGAATCACAAATAAGGGATTGGAATATAAGAAGGGTGGAAGAAATAATAGATCCCCTGACAAGAGGAAGTGTCTTTTCTGTGGTATAGCAGGTCATTTAATTGTAGGAAGAAGAAGACAGGTGGTTGTTTTCAGTATGGTGAAGCAAGGAATCTTATCAAGGATTGCCCGAAGGACAAGGACAAGGGGCGAAGGACATAATCTTCTAGAGGGCAATTGCATGCTCTCACTGTTAATGTACCTAAGAGAGGTAGGAACGTTTCTGTTGAAAGTTTAGTTTTTCTTTTCAATCATCCTGTTAGAACTTTGTTTGGTTCTTGCGCTTCACATTCTTTTCTATCTGCTTCCATAGTCGAGTCTCTGCACCTCTACTTGTATAGTAGAAGATCCCTTTATTCTCTCAAATCCAATTGGTGGTTCGGCTCATTTATCTTCGGTTTGCAAGGATTTGAGAATAGCTATATTAAATATTGAGATTTAAGTGTAATGCTTATGTTTTTGGTGTCATGGGCTATGGGTTGGTTCTAAGCATGGATTGGTTAGCTAGTAATTGTGAAAGGAGGGTAGTTAGACATTTGACTGGCCTCGGGAATACCCTTAAGATTTTGTGCGATCCTAAGGGATCAGTTTGTCTTAGTTACCAAGAATTACTTGATGCATCTATCGATGATTTGCGATCCGTTGGAGTAGTCTATGAGTACAGATGTTTTTGATTAGGTTAGGGGTTTGTCCCCTAAAACGTGAGACAGACTTTCGCATATATCTAGTTGAAAATGCAAAGCCAGTTGCATTACCTGTACGACACATGAATCCAAGGGAAAGGAAGGGCTTAGCGAGCAAGTTAAAGAGTTGCTTGAGAAGGGGTTTATTAGGCGAAGTATTTCTGAATGGGGTGCTCCAGTAGTGTTCGCTACTAAGGTGGATGGTTCACTTTGCCTATGCATGGATTGTAGAGAATTAAACAAGCTGACTAAAGAAAAATAGGGACCCACTTCCAAGAATAGATGATTTGTTTGACCAGCTTGTAGGTGCGTCTGTTTTCTCCCAACTAGATTTGGCTATAGGGTTTCATCAGCTAAAAGTAGTTGAGGACAGTATAGACAATACTGCTTTTAAGACCCCTGATGGTTTCTTTAAGTGGCTTGTCATGCCTTTCGGTTTGACGAATGCACCCACTTATTTTGTTGACTTGATGAGTAGGGTGTTTAGGGAGTTCCTTAATAAGTTTGTAGTAGTCCTTATGGATGATATCTTGATTTTCTCAAAGAACGAGGAAGAACATTCTTTACATTTAAGAGAAGTCATGGATACACTTCGAGCACATCAACTTAAGGCGAAGTTCTCCAAAATGTCATTTTTGGAGAGAAGAAGTAAGGTTTCTAGGACATATGGTGTCCAAAGAAGGGATAGCAGTAAATCCGGCAAAAGTAGTTGCGGTGCAAGACTGGAAGGTCCCAATGAATGCGATAGAAGTAAGAAGCATTCTTGGACTAGCGAGCTAATATAGGAAGTTCATTAAGAACTTTGCGAAGGTATTAACCCCACTTACTGGATTAACGAAGAAGAATCTAACCTTTGCTCAGGGTATTGATTGTGATGTCGCTTTCCAACGATCGAAGAGGGCTCTTACAACGGCCCCAATTTTGACTTTTACCTTACGGTAGTAAACGGTTTACGGTATACACGGATGCATGTGGCACGAGACTTGGCGCCATTTTGATGTAACAAGGAAGGGTAAGGTTGTAGCAGATGCCTTAAGAAGAAAAAGGTTGACTTCAAGTCCTCTTTATGTGAAAAGGAAAAGTTCAGAATATATATCAGCCTTTGATTTTAAAACCTTCAGTTAAGTTAGTAGTTGGCGTTGCTAGGAGTAAGACCTGCGTTTTTGGATCAAATAGGGACTTCACAAAGAAAAGACTCTCAGATAGTTGATGCAATGGATAAGTTAAGTAGAGAAGAGACCTCTAATCACCTTAATAACTACACCTGTAGCCTGGTTAGTATCTGTTTATTTTCAAGAGATAGTTCTTCCACATGGAATACCCTCTAGTGAATTTTGGAATACCTTTTTAGCATAACTTAGCAGAAGTTATAGTGCCGAGTATACTGGAAGGAGAAGGGGTGGAACGAGAGGCGACAGTGAAATGAGTTCCAACTCATATTTTGGAAACAGAAATTAAGAAGCTACGCAATCGTGAAGTTAAGACAGTCAGAGCACAACGGCGTGAAGCTCAAGAAGATGCGACTTAGAAGGTTGAAGACTAGATACGCGCATCATACCCTTTTCGAGGGTATATCCTTGATCTCTCTTTTTCTGTAAAGTTTATTTCCATGCTAGTCTTTATCTTTTAAGTATAACCTCTCGGTCCTATCCTCGATCCTTAGGTAGAAGCCAATGGATGTAAACATGTGTTTGAGACATGTTATGTTTGGTGGATGCAAGTGGATGTAAGTGTTTGCTAGTGGTTGCTCGTGGATGCATATACACACACATTAGGCACTAGATCGGCTTAGTCACTTTCATATTGCATATGCATATATGTATTTGTATATGGATTGAAACTTGATGTGTTATCATATGGATGTTGCATTTGTATGAATGATTGGGCACTCATGTAGAAGTTATAAAATACGATTAGGAGTAATTGCGTACATGATGGACTCATAGCACTGACATAATTTGCATTAAGGAGGTCAACTGAATCAGTAGACCGCCTGATTTTGCATTAGATAAGGGCATGTTGTAATAACCCGGAAAATCTGGGCCAGTTTAAAATTTTTATTTTGGCAATTTTAGCGAATTTTGAATATTTAAAATAGATTATTTTAAATAATATTGTCGAGAAATTTATTTTGAATATAATTCGAACGTATATATTATACGCGTCGTCGTTAGAATATAAATAATTATATATAACTATAAATAGAATTGAAAATGGCGCGGTAGTTCGATAATTCGATTTCAAACTTCAATTGAGTGTACCGGGTGCAAAACAATCCGGATTTTAGTGAAACCAAAAATAATGGGATCTAATTGATAATATCTTTCCAGCGAATCCGAATAATCAAAATTTTATAGCGGGAATCAAAAGATATGTCCAGTTGAAAATTCTGAATAGTCGCTATGGAATTCAGGCCCTTAAAAATGGACATTTTGCAAACGACCTCGGATTTCGACGAAACCAGTTTTGTTGGGTCCGGGATGTAAAGTTATTGCTAGATTCCAAATTTCATAATTTTTCGAATCAATATGTGAGCGTGGCAAAGGAAAACGCGTTTGACCAGTTTCAGTTGATTTTAATCGACTGGAAATTGGCCATTTTTCTAACGGCCTCAGAATTCGACGAAACTGGTTTTGTTAGGACCGTATCGTCAATACGAAGCTAGAAAATATTTTTCTGGAATTTTTCTAGTTAGTATGTGATCCCGGTAATTTGAAATGTACGTTTAAAATTCAATATAGTGATTTAAATGAAAATTCAAAAGGAAACTGATTCAAACGATCAAACCAGCCTACGATACATATCCCATTGTGCTCGGAATGGGGGTAGAACGTTATGGACGACAGGCGGTGGACCTCGTTTCGAGGTCGTATGTAAAAGTCAACTATTGGCAAATAAAATAATTAATATAAAATAAAATAATAAAAAAATAAACCCTTTCCTCCTTATCAGCCGACCCCCCCTTTTTTTTTATTTCTCAGAATCGATCTAAAAAAAAAAAAAAACCTATCGACAGCCCCCCCACCCCCCGAAGATCGATGTCGCGCACCACCCAACCGCTCGACCGCTCCTTCGCCGCCTAGGGCACCCCGCCGCTGTGCCCTGCCACCAACGCCTCCCTCTCCTCCGATCCCTTCTTCCTCCACTCCGCTCCCTCCTCTGCCACGAAACCCCCAACCCGCGAGCACCTCGCCCAAACCCCCTTCGAGCCGCTGCCAGTAGATGAAGCCCGCCACCAGACACTGGATCCCCGCGCCCACCGAATCCGCACCCCCTCACAACCTGAACCCCCATCTCCGACCCCCTACGATGCAACCAAGGTAATTTTCTATTTATAAATTCAGTTTTTATAAATAAAATGAGTTTTTAAATCCGTTTATTTATACATGAAGGTGATGTTAAAATCAGTAGGTTATAAAATAAGAGGTGTGATTTTTAACATTAGGAAAAGTTTGAATTTTTACATAGAAAATCGTTTGAATTTTTATGAATGCAAAAGATTAGATTTTTATAGTTGAGAAGGCGATATTTTTATATTATAGAAAGGCTAAAAATATAATTTTTATATGGTAGCGAGTATAAAAATATGATTTTTATATATTGAACTTCGAATTAAAAATATGATTTTTATATATTGAACTTCGAATTAAAAATATGATTTTTATATATTGAACTTCGAATTAAAAATGTGATTTTTATATATTGAACTTCGAATTAAAAATGTGATTTTTATATATTGAACTTCGAATTAAAAATGTGATTTTTATATATTGAACTTCGAATTAAAAATGTGATTTTTATATATTGAACTTCGAATTAAAAATGTGATTTTTATATATTGAACTTCGAATTAAAAATGTGATTTTTATATATTGAATAGCGAAGTAAAATTCGATTTTTACATATGTAGTGAAAGCGGGCAACGAAAGCGACAAAAGGCGAGTTGGCGAAGATTTCCTGCATTAGAAGTGCCGTGGAGCTAGGATAGCTATAAGTGAGAATTTCTCACCTTTCAATTTCATTTCTATTTATATATATATACTAGGATGCAGACGGTGCTTAGTAGCACCCGACACAACCGTCCACAGACCATGGACTTGTTTGTTTGGTTGCATAGATTAGTTATATGATTTGATTTGAATTTGGTTGTTTGGTGATTTTGATTGATGTGTGAATGGCGTGGGCCTTCACTAGACCGGGGATAAGGCTAGGCCTTGTCCCGTTTCTAGTATCGTGCCGTTATGCCGCCGAAATTTTCTAAAATATGTTAGAAAAATAAAAATGTCATTTATTGAATAAATGAACTGAAAAGAAAATTCATGTGTTGGAATAAATATTTTATCGTTAAAAAAATATAGTTTTTAACGTGAATGTGAATAAAATAAAATATTCATTTACAAACCAGACAGTTTGTTTATGTACACTGATTTGACTGATATTGATTGGGACGATAAATTTTACACATCGCCCAACAGCACAAATAAACTCTGTGTTTGATTGTTTGAAACCCCACACGGGTGTTGGGATGAAATTTGAAGTTCACTCATCCCGATTGATTGAATATGTCGATCGGTTGATTGACAGGCTGTTTTAAGCATTGGATATCTATATTTGATGCTTATACAGTGTAGTGCACATTGGTTGATGGTTGATTATTTTTCCATGCTATTATATACATGTGTTGTATGAAAATCCATATAATTAACTTTATATGGTAATTGATTGGGCCTCATTCCAGTTTTAAAATAGAATATTTGAAAATAGAAACTTATGAAGCCGTGTTGATTAGATTGACGCCATTTTGACGTGAACGATATTTATATCAATTTTAATCGATTTCGAAATGAATTGAATTGAAAGTGATTTCGAAATGAATTGAATTGAAAGTGATTTCGAAGTGAATTGAATTGAAAACGATTTCGAAATGAATTGAATTGAAAACGATTTCGAAATGAATTGAATTGAAAACGAATTCAAATTGAATTGAAAGCAAATTGAAATGAATTCAAATTGAATTGAAATTTGAATTGAATAGAAATGAATTTTAAAACGAATTTATAGAGAAGAATTCAATTTTGCTTTGAATTGAGATGGAAGTTGAAATAGATTTTGAAACGAATTTTAAAACTATCTATATAATTCGTTTTAAATAGAAATCGACGAAGTATATATTATATATATTATATATATATAATATAATGGCCTGAATAGAACGCGCCGCGCCGCGGCAGTTCGCGAATTTCGACCATTGATTTCAAATGGACGTTACGGGAGATCCGACCGTCGGATTCTCCTAAAACCGGAACCGTTGGGTTCGTATCGAAAAGAGCTTTCTAGCGAATGTTAGAAATTTGAAATCTAACGGTTGGATTTGGAATTATGTCCAAATCAAATTTGAAAAAGGTCGCTGTAAGTGCAGTTCGATGGCCATTGATGGAAATCGACTGTACGGGCCTTGATAAAATTACTAAAAATAGTAATAATTTGTGTAAAATCATAAGAAATGATTTGAGAAGAATTGGGATGAAAAACTCCATATTTGAAAAGATAAAAATAGATTTTTATCGAAATGAACTAGTTTTGAACTAGAATTATAATTCTATTTATTTTTAAATAAATAAATTGAATTTGAAAGGGGTTTTAAAAATAACCAAAATTTCTAATGATTGCATTGGAGTGGATTTGAATCGAAATTGTCTTCGGAATATTTCGATGTTGGAATTCGTGATTATACAGATGTTGTTATGGAAATTTGAAAGATATATATTTACATCGTTATTTCCAATACGACATTTGTTAATCGTAGAATTTGATATTGAATATAAGCCGATATATTTTCTATTCAGAGCCTTATATTGAATATCAAATGTGATTTGGGTTTGTCGTGAATGGTGTCTTCACTAACACTGTTCTTGAGCCCAGTTGAGAAAAGATTAAATCTTTTTATTTAGATTTAATGAAGTGTACCAATTAAATGATATTTAATTGGAATTGAATTGATATTGATTTTTGGGTTTATCGTGGACAGTGTTTTAAATAACACTTGTTCTTTAACCCGATAATTAATGGAATGTGATTTTGGGTTTATCGTGAATCGTGTTTGAAATGACACTGATTCTTTAACCCAGTTAGCGATTAAAACTAAGTGGAGTTTTAATGAATCTTTAATTAGATTGAAATAATCGAGAATGGAGTATCACCAGTTTTACTCCAAGCGATAGTTAAATCTTTAAGTAGATTTGAACGTGAAATGGTAATTGAATTTACCGATAACACCGTGGTGTTAGATATGAAGTATAACCAGTTTTACTTCATGGGATGAATAGGTTTGGATTGGGAAATGAAATAAATGATTACTTCGGTGTGGTTCGCTAATCCCGACTAGTTTGAATTGATATTCAAAGGAGATTAAAGAATAAATTTAAAGAATTTATCTTGGATAAAATTAATGGGAACTTTTCCCAAAGTATAGGAATATTTGAATAAAAGAATATTCTGAATTGGAATGAGGCGTATGTTGTGTTTGTGTAACACTTTTATAATATATACGCGAGTTATTCAGAAAGACCGGGTTTATCCCATTCTGAATAACTGATTCGACGTGGTGTCGAAGATGAAGACGGTGGTCGAAGACCGGAAGTCTTCACGTCGTTTGGGTGATTACTGATGATCTTGATTGGGCTGTACACCCAAGAAGATGGAAACAGTTAGTGATCGTCCAGACGTACTTGGAGATCGATGGATATGCGGGGTACTAGGTGCCTCCGGTTTCGTTCAGACCCAGAACGGACTTGTAAATGGACTGTGTGTCTGACATTGGGTTTTAGTCCGTGTGATTGATCTCTATTAAATATATATCTGTTTGGCGGCGGAGAATTTATTCTCTTGCTTAACGCCCTTCTCTGAGACGTACGAGCTCATGGGTTATATATTGATGGATATCAAACGCATGGAGTGAATTGCCTGTGTGGCATGCCTAAGTGGCAATTGATCGAGGCTTCTGTTGAAAAGCAAGGTCTTGTGGTGATGATCAAAGCACGGCCTTTGTGGCGTAGCTTTGTGTAACGTTTACTTCGCGAGTTTCGCACCCCGGTTGTGAACCAAAAACGGGAGGAAGGACCTTAGGGAGGGCATGCGTTTCTTCCTAGCTAGGGTGGTGTCAGTGACCTTCCAGCCCTGACATTTATATACTTTTCACCTGTGTGGTTGTTGCTGTTGCGAGGCGCCTCGGTTTGATCGGACGATCCGGGTCCGATGGAGTCATTCGTTGGCTCATTTACGCCCCAAAGGGCGGGGAAACGCAGTGTTCAGGCATTTTAATCCACATTGGTGGACCGACCCTGTCGCTCCTAGGGCCCACCTGAGTCTGGGTCCTGAGGCTCGGGCTAGGCAGTCTCGAATCGGTTGAGGACTATCTTTTGCCTCGGTTCATAGATGGAAATCCAATTTCCAAATACGTGACTTTGCGATTTTGATTGTAAACTTATATATGGCGACATAGTGTTATGGGCCATTCATGCCGCCTATGATTGATACTTATGATTTGAAGTTGTTTTTATACACTAAGCACTTATGGTAGTATCAAATGATTGTTTTAAACGTACTAAGCATGTTTGGCTATTATAAGGGAAAACCCTATCCTCGGCTGCGTTGCATTGTGTGATGGGACCTGGGTCTTATAATAGCTTCATTTTTAGAAAATCATTGCGTTGTTTGCTTATATGCACTGGTATTCTTGGGAGGAAACCCGTTCCGTGTTATACGGCGTGGTCCCTTGATTTACCTAATGATTTAAAATAAAGATTAATAACTGTTTTAGTTCTCACACCAGTCACATGACTGACCTGGAGTTTATTGTTTTTAACCTAAACTCTGGGTACCCTTATTTTGACACGGGCAGCTAGTAGTTTCGGTTTTGCAGATTTATATTCACAGGATCCGGGTTTACAGCTGGAATGATATCCGGAAAGCTTTGTATCCGTATATCTCTTCTAGTTGTGTATTTTATTATTTTCCGCTACGATGTATTTAAATGTAATTTAAATCTCTGATATTTCTGTGTAATATTCATTCATTTATACTCTGTATATTCTTGTAATCTGATGCGTTGTTGTAATATACAATGAAATGTTCTTTTGTATGCGTTCTGTTGTGGCTTGTTCTCGAACTATCCGACGCTTTCCTTTACGGGGAAGTTACGGGTAGTTACACGTGGTATCAGAGCTTTGGTTTACAAAGCAGAGAACAAGGCACATTAGGACCATACGAAAGAATTCATCAGAAACTGGATCAGTAATATCCAACGGGAATGACTCGTTAGAGATGGGATCAGTAGTATCCTAGAACGAGTGTGAAGAGTATATTTTTCAAATGAAAACAAATTTTGTTTTGAAAATTTAAATCAATTATTCGTATTTGATTATTTATATTGATGTGGACAATCCAGTATATATAGATTTTGCGTATACGTCTGATCCGCGTGTATTCGAAGTTTTAATATATTGGATAGATATAGAATCCCACTCTAGTCGCCCGGAGATGGTACTGATGATAGCACGTGCATCATCAATATTTATGTTCGTGTTTCGAAGGTGTGTTTTCTATATATTTCCATTAGACTGGTGTGAGAACCAAAACTAATATAGTTAGAACACATTGTTGTGAATTGGTATCAAAAACATGATTTTCTGTATATGTATCAACTTTATGAATTTAAAACTCTAATTCACTAATTGATTGATGTTTGTGTTGTTTGTTTATTTGGTTGATAATTTTGAACCATTTAGCCTAATTGAATCAAATATTGAATTGTATTGAAAATTGGTCGCATCTGCTTGCATATACATGTATATCATTGAACAGGTCATAGCAAGGAGGCTAGAGCCAGAGAATAAAATTTGTTTGCCCGACAAATAGGTACATGTTTATTACATAATTTACTGTTTTGTTTGGGTGATGATGATTTTGTGAGCCTATTGGCTAGCCGCTTGGCTTTTTCTTTTTCTTTTTGAGATCTGAAGGACCGAGGAAGCTATTTGAAATTCCCCGATGCTCCCATTGCAGGGGAGGTTATGGCGAAATTTTTCGAAAATTTAGGGTGTTTGCCAAATTTTTGAAATTTTGGAAATTCTCAGAAACTGAAAAGTTGGAGAATGGAAGCTAGATCGAGCGTAGAGTTGATTAATCAAACCACTTTCGACTTTGTTCCTTTTCGGGGACGAAAAGTTTTAAGTGGGGGAGATTGTAATAACCCGGAAAATCTGGGCCAGTTTAAAATTTTTATTTTGGCAATTTTAGCGAATTTTGAATATTTAAAATAGATTATTTTAAATAATATTGTCGAGAAATTTATTTTGAATATAATTCGAACGTATATATTATACGCGTCGTCGTTAGAATATAAATAATTATATATAACTATAAATAGAATTGAAAATGGCGCGGTAGTTCGATAATTCGATTTCAAACTTCAATTGAGTGTACCGGGTGCAAAACAATCCGGATTTTAGTGAAACCAAAAATAATGGGATCTAATTGATAATATCTTTCCAGCGAATCCGAATAATCAAAATTTTATAGCGGGAATCAAAAGATATGTCCAGTTGAAAATTCTGAATAGTCGCTATGGAATTCAGGCCCTTAAAAATGGACATTTTGCAAACGACCTCGGATTTCGACGAAACCAGTTTTGTTGGGTCCGGGATGTAAAGTTATTGCTAGATTCCAAATTTCATAATTTTTCGAATCAATATGTGAGCGTGGCAAAGGAAAACGCGTTTGACCAGTTTCAGTTGATTTTAATCGACTGGAAATTGGCCATTTTTCTAACGGCCTCAGAATTCGACGAAACTGGTTTTGTTAGGACCGTATCGTCAATACGAAGCTAGAAAATATTTTTCTGGAATTTTTCTAGTTAGTATGTGATCCCGGTAATTTGAAATGTACGTTTAAAATTCAATATAGTGATTTAAATGAAAATTCAAAAGGAAACTGATTCAAACGATCAAACCAGCCTACGATACATATCCCATTGTGCTCGGAATGGGGGTAGAACGTTATGGACGACAGGCGGTGGACCTCGTTTCGAGGTCGTATGTAAAAGTCAACTATTGGCAAATAAAATAATTAATATAAAATAAAATAATAAAAAAATAAACCCTTTCCTCCTTATTAGCCGACCCCCCCCCTTTTTTTTTATTTCTCAGAATCGATCTAAAAAAAAAAAAAAAAAACCTATCGACAGCCCCCCCCCCCGAAGATCGATGTCGCGCCACCACCCAACCGCTCGACCGCTCCTTCGCCGCCTAGGGCACCTCGCCGCTGTGCCCTGCCACCAACGCCTCCCTCTCCTCCGATCCCTTCTTCCTCCACTCCGCTCCCTCCTCTGCCACGAAACCCCCAACCCGCGAGCACCTCGCCCAAACCCCCTTCGAGCCGCTGCCAGTAGATGAAGGCCGCCACCAGACACTGGATCCCCGCGCCCACCGAATCCGCACCCCCTCACAACCTGAACCCCCATCTCCGACCCCCTACGATGCAACCAAGGTAATTTTCTATTTATAAATTCAGTTTTTATAAATAAAATGAGTTTTTAAATCCGTTTATTTATACATGAAGGTGATGTTAAAATCAGTAGGTTATAAAATAAGAGGTGTGATTTTTAACATTAGGAAAAGTTTGAATTTTTACATAGAAAATCGTTTGAATTTTTATGAATGCAAAAGATTAGATTTTTATAGTTGAGAAGGCGATATTTTTATATTATAGAAAGGCTAAAAATATAATTTTTATATGGTAGCGAGTATAAAAATATGATTTTTATATATTGAACTTCGAATTAAAAATATGATTTTTATATATTGAACTTCGAATTAAAAATATGATTTTTTATATATTGAACTTCGAATTAAAAATGTGATTTTTATATATTGAACTTCGAATTAAAAATGTGATTTTTATATATTGAACTTCGAATTAAAAATGTGATTTTTATATATTGAACTTCGAATTAAAAATGTGATTTTTATATATTGAACTTCGAATTAAAAATGTGATTTTTATATATTGAACTTCGAATTAAAAATGTGATTTTTATATATTGAATAGCGAAGTAAAATTCGATTTTTACATATGTAGTGAAAGCGGGCAACGAAAGCGACAAAAGGCGAGTTGGCGAAGATTTCCTGCATTAGAAGTGCCGTGGAGCTAGGATAGCTATAAGTGAGAATTTCTCACCTTTCAATTTCATTTCTATTTATATATATATACTAGGATGCAGACGGTGCTTAGTAGCACCCGACACAACCGTCCACAGACCATGGACTTGTTTGTTTGGTTGCATAGATTAGTTATATGATTTGATTTGAATTTGGTTGTTTGGTGATTTTGATTGATGTGTGAATGGCGTGGGCCTTCACTAGACCGGGGATAAGGCTAGGCCTTGTCCCGTTTCTAGTATCGTGCCGTTATGCCGCCGAAATTTTCTAAAATATGTTAGAAAAATAAAAATGTCATTTATTGAATAAATGAACTGAAAAGAAAATTCATGTGTTGGAATAAATATTTTATCGTTAAAAAAATATAGTTTTTAACGTGAATGTGAATAAAATAAAATATTCATTTACAAACCAGACAGTTTGTTTATGTACACTGATTTGACTGATATTGATTGGGACGATAAATTTTACACATCGCCCAACAGCACAAATAAACTCTGTGTTTGATTGTTTGAAACCCCACACGGGTGTTGGGATGAAATTTGAAGTTCACTCATCCCGATTGATTGAATATGTCGATCGGTTGATTGACAGGCTGTTTTAAGCATTGGATATCTATATTTGATGCTTATACAGTGTAGTGCACATTGGTTGATGGTTGATTATTTTTCCATGCTATTATATACATGTGTTGTATGAAAATCCATATAATTAACTTTATATGGTAATTGATTGGGCCTCATTCCAGTTTTAAAATAGAATATTTGAAAATAGAAACTTATGAAGCCGTGTTGATTAGATTGACGCCATTTTGACGTGAACGATATTTATATCAATTTTAATCGATTTCGAAATGAATTGAATTGAAAGTGATTTCGAAATGAATTGAATTGAAAGTGATTTCGAAGTGAATTGAATTGAAAACGATTTCGAAATGAATTGAATTGAAAACGAATTCAAATTGAATTGAAAGCAAATTGAAATGAATTCAAATTGAATTGAAATTTGAATTGAATAGAAATGAATTTTAAAACGAATTTATAGAGAAGAATTCAATTTTGCTTTGAATTGAGATGGAAGTTGAAATAGATTTTGAAACGAATTTTAAAACTATCTATATAATTCGTTTTAAATAGAAATCGACGAAGTATATATTATATATATTATATATATAATATAATGGCCTGAATAGAACGCGCCGCGCCGCGGCAGTTCGCGAATTTCGACCATTGATTTCAAATGGACGTTACGGGAGATCCTACCGTCGGATTCTCCTAAAACCGGAACCGTTGGGTTCGTATCGAAAAGAGCTTTCTAGCGAATGTTAGAAATTTGAAATCTAATGGTTGGATTTGGAATTATGTCCAAATCAAATTTGAAAAAGGTCGCTGTAAGTGCAGTTCGATGGCCATTGATGGAAATCGACTGTACGGGCCTTGATAAAATTACTAAAAATAGTAATAATTTGTGTAAAATCATAAGAAATGATTTGAGAAGAATTGGGATGAAAAACTCCATATTTGAAAAGATAAAAATAGATTTTTATCGAAATGAACTAGTTTTGAACTAGAATTATAATTCTATTTATTTTTAAATAAATAAATTGAATTTGAAAGGGGTTTTAAAAATAACCAAAATTTCTAATGATTGCATTGGAGTGGATTTGAATCGAAATTGTCTTCGGAATATTTCGATGTTGGAATTCGTGATTATACAGATGTTGTTATGGAAATTTGAAAGATATATATTTACATCGTTATTTCCAATACGACATTTGTTAATCGTAGAATTTGATATTGAATATAAGCCGATATATTTTCTATTCAGAGCCTTATATTGAATATCAAATGTGATTTGGGTTTGTCGTGAATGGTGTCTTCACTAACACTGTTCTTGAGCCCAGTTGAGAAAAGATTAAATCTTTTTATTTAGATTTAATGAAGTGTACCAATTAAATGATATTTAATTGGAATTGAATTGATATTGATTTTTGGGTTTATCGTGGACAGTGTTTTAAATAACACTTGTTCTTTAACCCGATAATTAATGGAATGTGATTTTGGGTTTATCGTGAACCGTGTTTGAAATGACACTGATTCTTTAACCCAGTTAGCGATTAAAACTAAGTGGAGTTTTAATGAATCTTTAATTAGATTGAAATAATCGAGAATGGAGTATCACCAGTTTTACTCCAAGCGATAGTTAAATCTTTAATTAGATTTGAACGTGAAATGGTAATTGAATTTACCGATAACACCGTGGTGTTAGATATGAAGTATAACCAGTTTTACTTCATGGGATGAATAGGTTGGGATTGGGAAATGAAATAAATGATTACTTCGGTGTGGTTCGCTAATCCCGACTAGTTTGAATTGATATTCAAAGGAGATTAAAGAATAAATTTAAAGAATTTATCTTGGATAAAATTAATGGGAACTTTTCCCAAAGTATAGGAATATTTGAATAAAAGAATATTCTGAATTGGAATGAGGCGTATGTTGTGTTTGTGTAACACTTTTATAATATATACGCGAGTTATTCAGAAAGACCGGGTTTATCCCATTCTGAATAACTGATTCGACGTGGTGTCGAAGATGAAGACGGTGGTCGAAGACCGGAAGTCTTCACGTCGTTTGGGTGATTACTGATGATCTTGATTGGGCTGTACACCCAAGAAGATGGAAACAGTTAGTGATCGTCCAGACGTACTTGGAGATCGATGGATATGCGGGGTACTAGGTGCCTCCGGTTTCGTTCAGACCCAGAACGGACTTGTAAATGGACTGTGTGTCTGACATTGGGTTTTAGTCCGTGTGATTGATCTCTATTAAATATATATCTGTTTGGCGGCGGAGAATTTATTCTCTTGCTTAACGCCCTTCTCTGAGACGTACGAGCTCAGGGGTTATATATTGATGGATATCAAACGCATGGAGTGAATTGCCTGTGTGGCATGCCTAAGTGGCAATTGATCGAGGCTTCTGTTGAAAAGCAAGGTCTTGTGGTGATGATCAAAGCACGGCCTTTGTGGCATAGCTTTGTGTAACGTTTACTTCGCGAGTTTCGCACCCCGGTTGTGAACCAAAAACGGGAGGAAGGACCTCAGGGAGGGCATGCGTTTCTTCCTAGCTAGGGTGGTGTCAGTGACCTTCCAGCCCTGACATTTATATACTTTTCACCTGTGTGGTTGTTGCTGTTGCGAGGCGCCTCGGTTTGATCGGACGATCCGGGTCCGATGGAGTCATTCGTTGGCTCATTTACGCCCCAAAGGGCGGGGAAACGCAGTGTTCAGGCATTTTAATCCACATCGGTGGACCGGCCCTGTCGCTCCTAGGGCCCACCTGAGTCTGGGTCCTGAGGCTCGGGCTAGGCAGTCTCGAATCGGTTGAGGACTATCTTTTGCCTCGGTTCATAGATGGAAATCCAATTTCCAAATACGTGACTTTGCGATTTTGATTGTAAACTTATATATGGCGACATAGTGTTATGGGCCATTCATGCCGCCTATGATTGATACTTATGATTTGAAGTTGTTTTTATACACTAAGCACTTATGGTAGTATCAAATGATTTGTTTTAAACGTACTAAGCATGTTTGGCTATTATAAGGGAAAACCCTATCCTCGGCTGCGTTGCATTGTGTGATGGGACCTGGGTCTTATAATAGCTTCATTTTTAGAAAATCATTGCGTTGTTTGCTTATATGCACTGGTATTCTTGGGAGGAAACCCGTTCCGTGTTATACGGCGTGGTCCCTTGATTTACCTAATGATTTAAAATAAAGATTAATAACTGTTTTAGTTCTCACACCAGTCACATGACTGACCTGGAGTTTATTGTTTTTAACCTAAACTCTGGGTACCCTTATTTTGACACGGGCAGCTAGTAGTTTCGGTTTTGCAGATTTATATTCACAGGATCCGGGTTTACAGCTGGAATGATATCCGGAAAGCTTTGTATCCGTATATCTCTTCTAGTTGTGTATTTTATTATTTTCCGCTGCGATGTATTTAAATGTAATTTAAATCTCTGATATTTCTGTGTAATATTCATTCATTTATACTCTGTATATTCTTGTAATCTGATGCGTTGTTGTAATATACAATGAAATGTTCTTTTGTATGCGTTCTGTTGTGGCTTGTTCTCGAACTATCCGACGCTTTCCTTTACGGGGAAGTTACGGGTAGTTACACATGTGCACACACTATGCATATGATCATGAAAGCATTAGAAATCTTTTTTGAGGACAGTGGATGCCTGTGATTGATGGTTGAGTAGATGGATGTTGGATGTTAGGATACATTCTTCTTAACTTAGAGATTTTGGGGACGAAATCCTTTAGAGGAGGGGAGAATGTAACACACAATATTTTCTGTGAATATTAAAGTAACGAATTAAAGAATAGTTAATTTTAAAAGTGGGAAATAAGTGAAACGATTACGCCATTGCGTTCGTCTTGGAATTCTGCTTGAAATAGAGTCCGAGTTTGCGTAAATTGTACACTGTATGAAGAAGTTATAAGCCTAAGAAGTTTATGTGCGTGTAGGGGAGAATATATATATAAGGATCATTGCTTAAGAAATAGGTCCAGAAAGTCAAAAATGGGTTCGAAATTCAAAATCAGCCAAAAACAGGCTGGGCGGGAAAATTCCCGCCAGAGGATGTCAAACTCCCCATAGGGGTGTCGACATAGGTGTCGACCCCCCCATAGGGGTGTCGATTCCCCCAGATCTGCATGAAATACTTCGTTTTGTATCTGGATGACAAGGCAGTGATGGATTTCTGAGTCGTAGGGCTATGTGGAGACTTTTAATTGACCTGATGACGCATTCTCTTGGACTAGATGGTTTGGATGGACCCTTTGTTCATCTAAAGGCTTTTAATAATCCTAGACATTTATATATACACTAATACCCCAACCCTAATTCTATTGCTCAAAGGCTATAGCACCGTCATGCTATTCATCCCCAAGCTAGCCTAGCCATCATTCTTCAACCTAAATTCAAGAAGAAAACTAGAGAGCCTCAAATCAAATTAGAAGATTAGTTTTGCTACAACAACAATGATTCAATTATCTTTTCTTAATCCTTGCAATGTAAGTTCACGTTATTTTCAGATTTGAATACCTGATTGTAATCTTGACATGCAATAAAATGAATCGAAGTCTATGCCTGATTGTAAGATAATCTTTTCAGATTTATACCTATCCTTATATTGAATCTATGTCTTTACATGCCTTAGAGGTTATTTTATTGATTAAATCAGGCCTATCTTTGTTGTACATCAGGTTTATAACCCTCTTTGGTTCGTGATGTTATTCTTATGCCTGCGGTAACGATTGTATCAGCTTATTCAAGAATGTATCTTTGTTTGATCTAAATCTCTTGTATTAGGTATGTCGTTACATGCCTATTTTTATGCCTATTCTTATTTTATGTTCCTTCTCTCTCTCTTCCCCTATTTCCTTTTTCTTTTATGAACCTGGGTTACCTACGAACCTAGGCTGAAATCGCGAAATATGAACGATTGGAATACGGGGAATATTTTGGGTAAATATTGGGCACAATGTATTTAGTGAAATAATTGGGCATACATATTCGGTGAAATTATTGGACATAATTTGTAACTTGTGATTTGGGGTATAAATGTTACTGTTGCAAACTTGGGGTAAATTGAAATATTAAATCTAGATTGGGTGGAAACTGTAAATTGGAATATTAAATCTAGATTGGGCATAACTATTGGTTGGGACAGCAAGCATAATGTATATTGCGATTTTGGTGCATGACTATTATTGCAAATTTGGGAAGATTGGGTGTAACCTATTCTAAGTAATAACTTGTAATTGAATTTGTTGGGCATAACTTGGGAATTGGAACATGACTAGTTTGGTGAATTTGGGATAATTAGCATATAAAATCTAGATTTGGACATGTATAGTATATATGTAAATTGACTAAAGATGAATGTGCCTAACCCGAGGTTAGATTGAGTTGTGGTGTAAGACTGCCTGGAACCGCCCGGCACATCCAGCGACCGCAACAATATAGATCTAATGTGAGAGATTAGCGCATTAAGCCCAAAACCCGAGGTTAGAATAGTTTGTGGTAGAAGTCTGCCCGGAATCGCCCGGCACTTCCAGCAACCGCAAACAACAGTTCTAATGTGAGAGGTTGAGGCATCAATGAATGAATTAATGCTAATGAACGGACATGCTAAGAATGTAGGGTTAAGTTAACACAAGAGGGCAACACTTAACCGATATAACATGATGTGTGATAGGGCAACGCTTAACCAATGTAACATGACAAGTGGTAGGGTTAAGTTAACACAAGAGGGAAACACTTAACCAATATAACATGATGTGTGATAAGGCAACGCTTAACCAGTGTAACATGACAAGTGGTGGGTTTACGTTAACACAAGAGGGAAACACTTAACCAATATAACATGATGTGTGATAGGGCAATGCTTAACCAATGTAACATGGCAAGTGGTAGGGTTAAGTTAACACAAGAGCGCAACACTTAACCAATATAACAAGATGAACGAGTGGGGTTAAGTTAATGGGAAATACTTAACCAATATAACATGATGAACGAATGAGCTTAAGCTAAGGGGAACACTTAACCAATATAATATGATGAATGAACAGGGTTAAGTTAATAGAAAACATTTAACCAATTACAACATGATGAATGAGAAGGGTTATGTCAATAAGAAACACTTAACCAACATGACATGACGTGTGGATGAGTTAAGTTAACTTGAATGGATGGATAACAATTAGCCAATTTGGGGGGAGGTATACAAATAGACCCTAGGAAACCCTAGTAACGGGGACCCATTTCAGCAGTAACCCACATAAATGTATCACGGCACCCTGAACTAGGCAGGGTGGGGCACGATTATTGGGCTGATTATAAGCGGTCAAAATAGCAGCAGAGGGTACGTCAGTGTAGGTTACGACATATTACGGGCGTGCACGAACTCCGGAGTGGAAAAAGCGGGCATTGCGTACCAGTAGTTATACACTGTGCATCTTGAATCGTGTCGGGTTGCTATCATAGGGATTGATACACCTTATGGTGGGACCCGCACAGGGTATCTACACGCAAGAGAGGGTCGATTGACACAGACACAAGGAAAATTAATACAAGTAGGGAGCCGATCGATAGGGTAGTAAGGGTACATCTAACATCTTTATTGCAATTAGGCTGATTGAGTTAAGATCCTCATACTAGATGTACACCTGAAGGCTACCACAATTGCGGGGTTGGAATTACCTTATTATATAACATAGGATACTAGTTGGGACATTAGTAGGCAATACGGAACCTTTTTCACAGGATACTAGTTGGGACACTAGTAGGGAATACGAATCATTCTATAAAAGACACTAGTTAGGATGCTAGTTGGGTGGTGTAGAGATAATAGGAAATCAGAGAAAGAACCGAAGCGCATTCAGTGTATCTTACCTTGTCATATCTAACGATCATCATTTGTTGTCTTTCTATGATTATTATCATGGTTATGACTGGTATCCAGTTTATCCATGTCATGATGCTTTTACCTATTTACATGCTGAAAGTCACTGGACTTACCAGGCTTTATGTCTAACTCTGTTTTGTTTCCCTATCTTTTCTTCCGCCCCCCCCCCCCCCCCAGGTTCACAGGGAGGGAATATTACCACTTAGCTCAGTTTTCTTTCCAAGCTCAAAGATAGACGATGTATTGCTTTGTACTCTCCTTTCCACAGCTATGGCTGGCTTATGCTTTATTGAGGAATATCATTGTCATTTCATGCTTCTTTATTTTGTTAAACAAGACAGATGCTTTGTTGTAATGGGTATTGGTGTTTTGGTGCTGGAAAATAATCTTTGTACAGGCTGTTTTACCAAGTTGTTGTTTTATCAGTAAAGCAAAGTTTTATTTATTCTCCGTTGTTTAAAATTTTGTCTGTTTTGTAATTTATTTGTTCTATACGCTTATGACGCTCCACTGAAGTTAATGCATTCCCTTTGCGAGTGACCTTAACGGAGGTGGGTTGTTATAGTAAGGGTACGACTTCGAAGTGGGTGACGGCTACCAGAACGGAGAGCGGGTTCGATGCGGTGATGCTTGCTGGTAGATGCGACGGAAGGCGATAGTGGGAGGTTTTTAAAGTGACAGCCATTATTCAATTTGGGGAAAGCTTCAATTTTTGGGGAAGTTTGGTTTCGTTGGAAATAAAATGAATGGGGATGGACTGAAACTTAAAGGGAAAGACATGGTGCGATGGATATAAGGGCTAGACGCGTGGAGTTATCTTCAGTAGTCCATGAAATCATGTTGCGTACTAATGTTTATCACGGACAAGCGTTTAAAAATGTTCTTTTTTTTTCAATTTTAAACAAGTGCCAAATATGAATAAAATATAATTTCCAAAGTGTACACCGTTTATTCATACTATATACACAATAATATGGTATATATATACATTCCAAATACTATATCAAATAAACATTTTTAAAAACCAGTTCTAAACCAACTAAATTATTTAAAAATAATTCTTAAATAAAATGAAAAATCAAACTTATATTTTCCTTTCAACAATATTTTCAATAAATTTTAAAAACACTACTATCGTTAAATTCAACAAACAATTCTAATTTAAATACAAAATTATAAATTCACACATATACAAATTAATTTAAAACCGAACTAAAATAAACTTGAATAAAAATTTTAAATGAATTTCACGTAAAAACATAAATTTCAACACAGAAATTAAATTAACTCTAGGATTTTAAATGCCGAAATTCTAGTTCGTTACATAAATCTTTATTGAGAGCTTTGAAATAAATACTTACAATCATCAAAGTACATCAACATGTCTGGTAAGTTATAATAATATGTCCTTACATACAACACCAGCAGAATAAATATATATCATACGTCTGATCTCCTCTACCACATCTTTTGAAGTTTGCAGCATCCAAACCTAAACTTGTAAAACTTGGTCTAACCCGAGCATTACAAACGCCGGATCAATCTGGTAAACCAGAGTGATAAAACTCGCTAAGTTTATAGGTATCATCCAACTTGATTTTAAAGTTAAAACATTTCTATTTGAAAGAAAAGGATAATCGTAAGACCGATCCACACATAAACACAGATTGCTTTTATCTTACGATAACCCAAAGCATTTTTGGAATCATATATTATTATGATATTATAATAATGTCTAAACACAAATAAATAATCATCTTGCAGAATGCTTGCATCTTATGCTATACATATATAGTATAAAATAAAAAACCACGGGCTCTTATTGGAGATTGGATTCCGACTATGACAAGGTATGGAACCATCTTCAGATAGTGTATCTCTTGAGGGGAATATACCGGGTTCAACAAGAACATCTTGCAACCCAACCACACAAGATAGACCACTCATTTCGCTTGATTGTATCGATTGTATATCACCAACGGTTGGGATCATCAACCGTTTCCCGAAAGGGACAGCATCAAATAGAATAAAGAAGGAAATGATTTTCTCTAGATAGGTGATTATACACCCTAATTGTGAGCAACCCACTTAGCCGTGCTGTCTGTTCGATTTTTGTCATTTCCCGATTGTGAGGCTTGAGGTTAGAATTTTCCTTTCGATCATCTGACCACCATTTACTTTGAATGCCACAGCGTCAGATCCTCCACAAATCACTAATTGATTTCCACAAAACACTCCGGTTGTTAAGCTAAGAGAAGTTATGTAACACCACTAAGTCCCACATCGTGGAAGCCTGTGTGAAGTGGGTACTTATATAGTAGAGCCCATCTCTTACTACCGTTGAGGCCTTTTGAGGAACAAAACCCTACACCTATACGGTGGCTAAGTTAGGGATAATATCTTGCATGAATGGAGGTGCGAGGGTTGTAACAGTGGTATCAGAGCCAATACCCAGCCGGAATTGTGGCTCCTGTGTGGACCACAGTGCCTGGGTGAGGTGTTTGTGAGATAACGGGGACGTTGGGCTCTGTAGGAGGGGAGAATGTAACACCCCTAAGTCCCACATCGTGGAAGCCTTTGTGAAGTGGGTACTTATATATTAGAGCCCATCTCTTACTAACGCCGAGGCCTTTTATGGAACAAAACCTCACACCTATACGGTGGCTAAGTTAGGGACAATATCTTGCGTGAACGGAGGTGCGGGTTGTTACAAGTTCCCTCCTCCACCACCTACTTGGTACGTTTGAATAAGTCAACGTACGTGATCCATTTGGAAATACTCTATCAGACATTTGTCTATACAAGTTGTCTTGGGACTGGACAAACCGAAGGCACCCTCCTACTACATCCTAGGAATCACCATATAGATCAATAGCGAGTAATTATTGCAATCTGCAGATTCCAATCACGTCAGAATCAGAAAACAAATAACCCAGGATGTATGCCGAAGAAATTCGATAAGTCATTCTTAAGCTACGAAGATCCACGTTTTTCTCTGCTCCAGCTTCAATCTGCATATTTGACGATTTCGTATTTGCTGGTTTGGAATGGTTTTCGTATACAAATTCGATCCCGGTCTTTCCGTACCAACAATCGTATAGATCAGATTTGATAGTCGGTTATTTAACTATCAAATAAACAACCATTCCATCATGAAAATAAAAATGAGTTCACTAGTTCAGTAATCAACATCACTGGGCCTTTTTAATTAAAAAGAATTAACGAAGGTTAAGTTAAAACTCTTAAATCTTTCAATACTTTTAAACATAATTTTAACTTTTTATTTTATTTCACGAATACTCACAAAACTATTTAAACACTTAGGATTAAATCATATATGTGTGTGTATATATATATTCTCACTTTGGGTTCAATCAAATTTCACGTTAAACATCGTTACGATCTCTCTCTTTTTCGTTTCTCAAAAGCAATAACTAGCACTTTCCCTTTGAATAAACTTATTCAAACTCATCTTGTTAATTCCTTAAATCTCAAAGATATCATTATTTCATCACAAAATCTCCTTTTATTCATGTTACTTCAACATTCATTGGTTCTTAATCGTAAATTGGTAAGGGAATAATCCTCCAAGTACCAACCCTGAAGACCAAAATCAACATCAGATTAACACTTTGAAAATCACTCATCTCAACCAATTTCCAGTTAGGTTCTCTTAACTCCTTATCAACCCGTATTATTCCATTTCTAATCCACTTGACCATTTTCCACTTTGAAAATTTCGCTCAATTCCATTCATTTCACCTAGTCTCATTATTAAGTAACGCTAAATTAAAATCAACGTTTTAACTTCATACCTCTTTTATAAACCCTGTTTATAAATTTCAGGTTTTATACGAATCCTTTTTATCTCAGTTTCTTTTAATTAATTAAAATATAAGTAACCATTTATTTTAAGCTATTGTATTCGCTTAAAATCTCTTTTTATGACTTCGTTTAACTCTCGAGTTTTATGACAAAACTCGTTCATAAACTCCTTTCACAACTCAACTAGATTTCATCTCAACATTAATATCTTAAATTATTATTAATTAGAATAATTATTTACTTCTTCATTAGCTACCATAGAAGTAGTTAAGTTCTTTATTAACTAAATAATAGTAAATTATTTTTAAAATCTTATTAAATTTAAAAACAAATATTCATTAAATCATTTCATTAAATTAATTAACAAAAACTAGTTCAATAAATAAACCTCCATTAAAATAGTCAACTTAGTTACTCAAAACATAGTTATTTCGTTAACCAATCCTAATAAGTTCTTCTTTTAAATTAATTAATAATATAATTAATTTAAATAATTCCATTTAATTGTTTCTTAGAAACAATTTATCCAACTCTTAATAGTTAGGTTACTTACTGCTCATTTATTTATAAAATATATGAATTTGCATTATAAAACCATTATACAATTATTTATAAGCTTAAATAATAGATATTGTTTCCTTTTAATAAACATTTATTCAAATAGTAGATTTCAAAATCTATCTTCACATATAAAAATAATTTTTACAATTTCATTTCTGTCGATTCACCTGACAGTGAATCAATATCTATAAACGATTAATTTATAGGCCATATGCTGCCAACTACTCAACCAATATCGCCCATTGGTTAAAACAAAACAAACGTTGAATTTTCAATCAATAACCAAATAAATCATCCAATCAAAATAGTTCATATAATAATATGAATATAAATAACATTTAATATATTTGAGGAATCCAGTTGGATCCCTCCAACCTGTTTTTCCCTGCATCCAAATAGGTTACCTCAAATAATATCATTCAATTCAATATTCAGATATAATTTCAATAATCAACCAGTAACAGTAATTTAAATATCAACTTATTAATTTTATATGTTTATATTATTATAAATGTGACCAACAAGGTAAACATCTATGACGATCCCAAAATCCGAGGGGCGGTATTAAGGATAATCATTAGAATATAACACATCAATCATCATAGCAGAGAATAGATAATAGCAAAAACAATAAATAAAATAATTTTACATGGATATGACAGCGGAATCACAACATGTAACAACATCAGAATAGCACAGCGTAGGATATGTAACACCCCACGCCCGCTATGGTCACTCTCTAAGGGAATGCCATAACATCGGTGGAGTATTTTGAGTGAATATAGAACAGAGTAATTACAGCAAGACAGATATAAGTAATACTTGAAAATTTAAAACATCATTTCACTTGCAGCGGAAAATAAAACATGTCTGGTTACATCACAAAACCATAATAGGAGTCAAGTACAAATATCCATCATGATAAATAAAATACATAATCCTAATACATGAACTGATAGCCATAAAAGAAAAAGGGTAAGCTGAGCTCTACATCTAGGGTCCAAGCTCCAAGAGAGTAATAAAAGCAGCCTGATCAAAGCCCGCTCGTGCTGGGCCCACTCTGAGAACCTGAGGGTTGGGAAAAAGATAAAAACAACGGGGTCAGACATAAGTCTGAGCGAGTCCTATAACTTTAACAATACAATCATTAAAGTAACCAGAGAAGACATAAACTTGACATACGGTAATGTCTGGGGATGAATGGCTACACTAAGCAGCTTGGTAGACTTAGGATAAACTAAGATAACTGTAAAGACGCATTTACCCACCCAAGGATAATTACTACACTGCACCACACCAGTCATTCCTTCTTAAAGGTTGATCCCTCCCAAGGACTTAGAAAATTTACCCAGTAGTTTCGTGTACCCCTAGCTGACTACATAGGTGCCGTCTGCCCCTATCTCCACTAGGTGTACCCACTACTCCCAAGTGATCGGCTCCCTACCGTAGATACCCGTGCCGGCCCCACAGTGGGGTGTATCACTCCCCAAAGTGGCAACCCGATATAATTAACGGTGCACGGCTTATATCTACACGATGCAACAACGTCTTACCTGAAAAAAGTCGGGTGTGTATGACTTATGCAGGATCTATAATATAGCTATGCGGAATATGATAACAATATATATATATCACATATAACTTTAAATGCAGTAAAGTAAAGTAAAGTAGAGTAACGACACCAGGATTTTTATACTGGTTCGGACCTCCAGTCCTACGTCCAGTCCCGAAGCTTCTCTTCGGCTTTTCACTAAACAACACCCTCGCTTCACCCGGAGGAACAGGTTCACAACTACTTGATTTACGGGCTACAAGTTTACCCACTTGATTTCACGGGCTACAAGCTTACCCACTTGATTTACGGGCCACAAGCTTACCCACTTGATTTCACGGGCTACAAGCTTACCCACACAGGACAATTAAAAGAGTTTGACTTCTGATTGTGTTCTTCTTTCAACACTGATTTGCCAACGATTGAGTACACCCTTCCTATAATCTTATCCTCAAGTATATAACGTGTATGTGAAGATTGAAGGAAGTATATTACTTATTGAATCAAGAGATATGAAATAATTTCAATGATTCAACAAGTAATTTGAATAATGGAGAGCTTATAGTATGCAAGAATGTATAGAGTTTAAGATCAGAAAATATGAGAAAGAATCGGTAATTTGGATGATTGTAAAATCATGTATTTATAGAGATCGAGAGGTTGCAAATGTTGGTGAAAAGTTGCATCTAAAATAAGTGATTATTCATGAAGAGAAATGGATGCAACTCTTAAAGGAAGAAGATGACTTTTCAATATAACGGTCAAAATTCAAAAACCTGTTGACCTATAGAATTTTATAGGTCGACATGTTTTTAGCCTGTTGGAATTCAAAAACCTGTTGACCTATAAAATTTTATAGGTCGACCTATTTTTGACCGTTACAATTTAAAAACCTGTTGACCTATAAAAAATTGTAGGTCGACATGTTTTCGGTCATATGCATAAAAAATGTCTTCATGAGTAGTATTTTCAAATAATTAGAAGTATGATTATTTGAGGATAGATTTTAACATTTTATAACTCTAAATAATCGACTTCTAACCTATGAAGTCATCTTGTCTTCTTTTTGTCGATGTAGAAGCTTCTTCTTGTCATAAATCAAAATAACCATCGACGCTTCGACTCAACATTCTCCCCCTTTTTGATTGATGACAACCTGGCATAATAAAGGTATTGTTCCTTGTATATTGCTCCCCCTGTATATATGCTCCCCTTGAATTAGCAAAATAACCTACCAGCCCGGGTCCACATACGCATATGAAACCCGTTGGACTTGCGTTGCCACCGCTAACCCGTTTTGGCCTCTTATAGTCAAGCCCAGTACGCGTGTCCCGTCCTCGACATGGGTCGAGCCCAATAAGATACATATGGGTTACTGGTTGAAATGGGCCCCCACAAGCTACCCACCTAAGCTTGTCATTCATCTAGTGTAACCCACTTAACCCTTTTAATAATCATGTTCACTTACATGTTTAAAGTTTGGTTAAGTCATTTAATTATATTTCAATTGCCACCCAAGGCACCCACTAGATTTCCACATGCCACCCAAGGCACCCACTTAACCCCTCATGTCCCACTACATGCTAATATGGTTAAGTGTTTCTTAATTAATTAAGACCGTGATCTCCAATAAAGACCTCCCACATTAGACTGGTTGTTATGACCGCCTGGTTAAGCCGGTAGGGTCCGGGCAGTCTTACGTCATAACAGAGTCTAACCTCGTGTCTTTACTTTAATCACGTATTTAATTTATGGCTAAGACATCTCACATTGGGCTGACATTTGTAGCAACTGGTTAAGCCGGTAGGGTCCGGGCAGTTTTACACTACAAATGAGTCCAACCTCGTGTCTTAGTCGATTAATTACACCTAATTAATCACCCCCATATTAATTATCCCTAATTAATATCAAGTTTTTCATAACATGGGTAGACCTAACTCAATAGGTAAATTCCCATGGGGTAGACCTAACTCAATAGGTAAATTCCCACTTATGTTAATTTATTTTTATGGTATGCTTAATCATACCCAATCATACTTTTATTAACATATTTATTAACCCCATCGTTCCCCACGTAAATCGTTCTTATTTCATGACATAATAAAGGGAAGATCCATCACAAATATCATGGGTTTAACCAAATCTTAGCATATAACTTTGTCATGGGTTAAGAGGATGTCAACTTGCATATATGAACATATATTAACCCAACTACATTTAACCCAAACTTGCATATTATCATACACATGACTTGCATAACATGTTGCATATGAACTTGCATATTATCATACACATATCTTGCATAACATGTGGAACTTGCATATAAGCATTCTCATAACTTGCATAACATGTTAAACATGCATTTAAGCATACACATAACTTGCATAAGCATTCACATTCTTGCATAAGCATTCACATACTTGCATAAGCATGCATAACTTGCATATCATGTTAAACTTGCATTTAAGCATATACATAACTTGCATATGCACTTGCATAACAACCTACACATAACTTACATAACATCATACACATAACTTGCATAAACCCACTTATTAAACATGCATAAACCCACTTGTTAAACATGCATAAACCAACTTATTAAACATGCATAAACCCACTTATTAAATATGCATAAACATAGGAAAACATAGAGTAGCATATCATTACAAATGATTCAAACTCACTAATCCGCATTCAAGACCATAAGTCTCATTACACCTAATCTACTTACTTTAGCAATTGATGTTAAAGTGATAGAAACTCACCAAAACCAAGATTAGCAAACTTATGAAGTAGAACTAGTTGCTAAATATGAAGAAGATGATGATTAGAGGTTGATTAGCTTGCAACTTCCTTCATAAATTAGTGGAGGCTCCTCTTAGGTTTGATTTTGGCGGCATGATGGCATCATTTCTATTTTTAGTATGGATTAGGCTTGCATTAGGGTGTATTTATAGGATTAGGTTGTGTTTTAGACCATAGGATTAGCCCTAGGTTAGATTAGGTCCGTCAGATTTAAGAAATCTCTAGAACCCAGCCCAGCCCTAGCCAGAAAACCAGACCTGGTGCACCCAGGCCCTCTGGCTCGACACGCCGTGTCGACAGGCAAGTCGACAGGCAAGTCGACCCCCCAGTCGACAGGCCTGTCGACAGCCCTGTCGACATGGCTAGGGCGGGAACTTTCCCGCCTGGCCCCGCTGGCTCCAATTTCAAAATCTGGTTTTGCATTTCTAAATCTGTTTTTAACTTGATTTTTCTGCCAACTTCATTGGGCCATAACTGGGCCATACGGACTCCGATTTACAAAATTTCGGACTCTATTCTGCGTATTTTTCCGAGACGAACGCAATGACGCAGCCCGTTTCCCCCAGTTCTCGCATCTGAGATTATTTATTCTGCAATTAGTGAATTTTAGCATTAACTGAAATACGGGGTGTTACAGGATATAACTTAGTAAATAAAAGGGCAGTGATCAGTCATCATCGCCAGAGGCGGAATATATACATGCAGTGAGACATAATAAGGGTATCAGTCTACATCGCCGAAGGCGGTACATATACATACGAGAATAAATACTGAAAGTAAAGCAGTCTGCATCGCCCGTGGCAGAATCATAATATAAGTACAATAATGGCGGAAAATGTCAAAGTGATCTCTGTGAAGTCAGCCTTGCCATGAGCCAAAATGCACTCTATGCAACAGTGTAGAGCCAAAAACAACCTGTCACCTGTGAACTAGGCTGCCCGTGTGGAAATAAGGGCACCCGCGTTTGCAAAGTGAAACAAACAACGAGTCAGTCATGGGGACTGGTATGAGGAATCTATTTAACAGTTAAACAACAGTAATAAGCAAATCATAGGACCACGCCACTTTCGCGGAACGAGTTTATTCCAGTGATTGCTAGTGCATTTAAAACAAAGTAAATTCTTTTAAAACAACGCAATGCTTTTAAAAAGAATGAAGCCATTATAAGACTCTAGTCCCATCATACAATGCAACGCAAGCCGGAGGATAGAGTTTTACCTTATAATGGCCAAATATGCTTAATACGTGTAAAGCAAAATCATTTGATATTATTACTAGTGCATATATGTTTCAAAAACGAATAGCATCATAAATATCAATCATAGGCGACATGAGTGTCCCATGCCACTATGTCGCCATATATAAGTTACAATCGAATCCGTTATCTCGTATTGGAAATTGGATTTCCGTCATGAGTCGAGGCAAGGGGCAAGCTCCTCTCCGCTTCGAGACATTCTAGCAAATGCCTCAGGACTACACACTCTGGGTAACCCTGGATCTTCAGGGCCGGTCCTCTCTTACGTTTGAGGATTGGCAATTCCTGAACACACGTTTCCCGGTCCTTACAGACCTATAATCGAGGCGCCTCGCATTCCAACAACCACATAGGTGAAAAATAGATATAAATGTCAGGGATGGTAAGTCAATGACACCACCATAGCTAGAAAGAAACGTCGTGCTCTCCCTGCAGTCCGTATCCCGTTTTTAACTCATACCGGGGTGTGAGGCTCGCGAATCCACGCTATACACAAAGCCAGGCCACGTAGACCGTGCTTTGATCATCAACCACAAGACTTTGCTTTGCAACAGAAGCCTTGATCACAGCATCTTGGCATGCCACATAGGCAATCCACTCCATACGATTGATTTCTATCGATATATAACCTCTGAGCTCGTACGTCTCAGAGAAGGGCGTTAAGCAAAAGAATAAATTCTCCGCCGCCAAACAGATATATATTTAACAGAGATCAATCAGTATAGAACAAAATCCAATGTCAGACACACAGTCCATTTACAAGTCCGTTCTGGGTCTGAACGAAACCGGAGGCGTCAAATTCCTCGTATATCCGTCCAATCAACGCATACGTTCAGACGGCTACTACTTCCGTTCCTTCACGGTAGCTACTCCAGTCAGGAACCTCTGCAGCGCCCATCCAACCGATACGAAGATCGTCGGTCTTGAATCGTCTTTGCATTTCCCAATTTGAATCGCTCGATTAATTATTTGAAATGAGGGTTAGCTCTGCCTTTTCAAATAATTCACGTAATTAGAATTCAAATCAATTCTTTCTATGGTTATATTATTCGACATCCATATTTCAGTTCTTTAGTGTTATCTTCGTGTCAAACACATACAACCATCAAATATCAAACAGATCAAGCCAAATTAGTTTATTTCCAATCTATGTTGCTTATAATATTTTATAACGATTTTTCACCATTTTTATTTATTTAAAAATGGCCATATTTAATTAAACGACGTTTCAGGTCATGCCGTGGCACTGGCGCTGTTTTTCCCCTAATTTGTTTTACACATATCGGAAAATCTAACCGTTGGATTTCTACAAAGTCTATATCAGTGGGAAGATATTCCCAAAGCGAACCCAACGGTTCCAGTTTCGTGAAAATCCGACGGTCGGATCTTCCACACTAGTCGTTTGAAGTTACGGTTTCAAAATTCGAACTGCAGCGTCGTTATTCGATTTAATTAAATTATGTTTATATTTATATATAAATATAAACGATTCTGGCGCTGTTTTTCTTCAGATTTGAATTAAACATTCCGGACAATCCAACCATTGGATTTTTACAAGGTTGGTGCCGTTGGAAAGATATTTCCAAGGCGAACCCAGCGGTTGCAGTTTCGGGGAAATCTGATGGTCGGATTTCTCATACTAATCGTTTCAAATTACGATTCCAAAACACGAACTGCACGGCTTCGATTCCTTTTAATTATATTTATATTTATATATATAAATATAGTTCATTCTATAATTTCAAATATAGTTCATTCATTAATTTCAACTTCGTTTTCACTTCAAATATTTCACTAACGCCTTAATATTTCGAAAAATTTCGCCATAACCTCCTTTGTACGGGGAGGGGTTTGGAAATTTATTGGGCCGTGTTAGGTACCCAATAAATCCTAAAAAGCATCCACATATTTATAGTGATATATTCTGGTGTTTACGGGGGAGCGTGTATAGATAATAACTCCAGAGAATAAATTCTCATCACCCCGTTTCCGTGTGGAAATAAATAGTCCATGTGCGGTATCTAATAACTAGAGAGACGTGATTATTGTCAGCTCCAGACCCGTGTGGGGTTTTTATTAATCTGGCAATTTATCGTTATATTTTATATAGTCCATATCAGTCATCAGTTCAACCTGTAGTATATAATCATCGCCAAACAAGCCTCTCGCTCGTATGGTAAATCTTCCACCTCGTCACACAAGCTCCAATTGCTTATGTGGAAAATGATGAAGTATGCCTATCGTCAAGAAGTATGCCATGTGGTGTAGTTCAAAATTAATTGTTACTATCCTATGGCGATATTTATTATTTCACACAGAATAACCAGCACTCCGCATCCAATGGCATTCACAGGAGTTGATATAAAAATAAAATTGCGCAACCAACTCATCAAGGCTTACCTATTTGTCGGGCACGCAAATAATTTCTTTACTCTACAGCTAATCCATTTTTCCTGTTCAATACATGTATATATATGCAGAACAAAGCTAATAATAATATTTCTAGCGAACTATTATTTATTTCAGCACGTGTGTATTTTTATCAAAGCGTATATATGATAAAAGAAATATTTTTATCATCAAAAATATTTATTCAACACGTGAATGTTTTTAACGCTTCATATTCACAATAAAGATGTAGTTCTTATTGTCTATTCATTTTATTTTAAAATACGATAACATTCAACACATAAATTTCAATTCACTAATGAATTTCAATTCAACACATGAATATTGGTTATAGTTTGTATATATATAAAAATGTGATTTTTATCGCTAAAGCTATTTGTTTAAATTCAAATAATATTCAACACATGAATTTCAACTCAACGAATGAATTGCAACTCAACACATGAATATTTTTCAACATATGTAATTTATTTCAACGAATGAAAATTATTCTAACACATGAATATTTCAGAAAATTTCGGCAGCATAATGGCAGGGTAGTTAAAACCGGGACCGTCCCTAGTACGGCTCCTCGCTCTACCTTAAAACCTCGCGGTTTTTGACAATGGGGATCATGCATCTAGTTCGCACGCAGGCGACATGTTTTATTTTCAATTCCACAATCCTATTCTAATTTGTTTCAACCACAAGAGGGTATTTTTCAACCACAAAGGTATTTTTCAACCACAATATCAACCACAAACAATTATTTCCAACCATTCGTCATACCATATAATATCACACCAATCACAAGCAATAAATATCGTCCATGGTCTGTGGACGAGGGGAGTATGTATATATATATATATATATATATATATATATATTATTTCTATAATTCACTTGCATTTCATCACAATTCAAAGCATATATGTTTCATACAACGCTTGTATAATTTATACATCGCTAATATAACTTATACAACACATGTACATGAGGTATACAATGCGTATATAATTTACACTTCGCTTATATAATTTATACAACGCGATTCCATTCACACAATTTAGTTTAGATTCCTCACCTTGGTTTTTGCAGTGCTAAAAATCTTAGGAAGATCAGGAAAATCCGCGGCTTCTTCTATGTGGTAGAGAGCCTCCTTGCGGTCACGGTGTCTCCTGTTTCATCAAATTTCGTTAACGAACGAAAAAGATATTATTTTTCAAAGTTTTGCAACACTTAAAAGTGTTATTTTCATTTCAGAATTTCGAATCAGAAGGGTTTTTAAACCTTCAAAACTAGGTTTTGATTTTAAAACCAAACCGTACCTCGTTGCTCCGATCAGACCCTGCGACGTTGAAGGGCTACGAACCAGCTCTCGATCGATGGTGGTGGCGGCAGACTCGGTGGCTCCAGCAGGGCACGGCGGCGCTCCAAAGGGGCAGACTTCCTCCTGGAAATTCGACGCGAATAAGCAATGGTCTTCGACGAGGCTTGTTCTGATTTGAAGAGGGGAGGGAGGCGATCAGAAGTGTCAACTGGAGGTGGCGGCGATATTGGCTGAGGCGGCGGCGAAATCGATGGGAAGGACGGAGCAACGTGAATCGTTCAGAGCAAAAGGCGGCTAGGGTTTCTCCGTAGTTTTTTTCTTTTTTTTTTGAAAGAAAAAATCCTATTGGCCGAGGGTTCATAGGAAATATTAAATAGTGTTTTTACAAACGAACTCAAAATCAAACCCAACGACTGTCGCCCCTAGCTAAATACCCCCATTCCGGACACAATGGGATATGTTTCGTTGGCCAATTCGACTGTTACAGTCAGTTATTTTTCAAATTAAAATATAAAACATTCAATATTTAATTTGAACGTACATTTCAATTTGCCAGGGCCAATATGAATCGAAAAATTCCAGAAAAATAAATCTAGCTTTGTTTTGACGATACGGTCCCAACAAAACCAGTTTCGTCGAATTCTGAGCTCGTTTGAAAAATGGCCATTTTTAGGTCGACCCATTTTAACAGAAATTGGCCAATCACATTTTCTTTTGCCCCGCTCACATACTAGCTTCAAAAATTATGAAATTTGAAACCTAGCAATAGTTTGACATCCCGGACCTAACAAAAGTGGTTTCGTCGAATTCTGAGGTCGTATGCAAAATATCTATTTTTAAGGGCTATACATGCTATATAGCGACCTTTCTGAAAATTCATTTGGCCATAACTTTTGATTCCCGTTATGAAACTTCGATTTTTCAGATTCGTTAGAAAGGTATTCATAAACAGATTTAAATATTTTCAGCTTCGCTAAAATCCGTTATATTTTCCACCCGGTACAGTTAGACAAAGTTTGTATTCAAAATTTCAAACTGCCTTACTATACCCAATTCTTTATTTTATTGAAATATGCTATTTCAATTATTCAAATTCTTTGGTAATAACCAATTTTAAATTTTTTAAATTGGTTCACATTTTCCGGGTTATTACAACATCCAACAATAAACGAACATTTAATTTAACCGGTTTAGTCAATATAAATAGTATATGCTGTAAACATCCAACAATAAACAACCATAACACACAAATATTAAACCCGATTTATATCAAATATAAGTGGGATAAAACTGAGTGAGTTATATTCACCTTGATTATATCAAATATAAGTGGGATAAAGATGAAGTGAAGTCTCGGTTCTCTGTTTGGGGAAGAAAAGGAAGCTTGCTGAAAGAATTGGACAAGGACACACCTATTTATAGAAGTGGAATATGAGGATATGATCAAAATTAAATCATACTAAGGTAGTCAGTATAGGTAGCAGTGTGTAGATTAGGCTGCACTGTACTTCCATTTCATTGAGTTGTGATGAATTGGACAAATGAAGGTTGTGGGCAAAATCTATAAGCTGCATTGAACGTAAGTTTGCATGTGTGATCCCACTTTAGTCTGTAAATGATAGGTTTGCATTGTGTATTCATAGGGTAGGCTTAGGCTTTAGTGTATTTTCCTTTCAATTCAACGAAAAATATAGTTTTCGTATGCATATCGGTTTAGGCCTGCGAGATGGATGATTTAGTTAAGTTTTAGGTTGGCTTAGAAATAGGTGGCTACGTTTAGGGTATGTCAGATTGGTATATACTATTATTTTTCTTAGGCATTAAGTTTGTATTTTGTTTTATATTTTATTCGGTATTAAATTTTATCGCTAACCGTTAATTTTGTACGGCCACACACAAACTCCAACCAAAATGAACTGAATACACCGCTATATCTTGACGTCCTGGTGCCAATGGAATTTATTTTGTTGAAAAACGACTCCGTTTGCACAATGACGTTATTTTAATTCCAATATATTTATCTGTTCACTTTAAAATTACGCACATAGATAAAACAACTCCGATCGGCTTCAAACTAGAAATCTAGCAATAACTAGTTATACTTATTCCTATAAAATTCATTTCGTTGGTAACAAAGGTTGTTCAAAAAGAAAGCTATTTCTAAGGCCTATATAGTACCGATAAAAAATAATTGAATCCAAAACAATTTTATTTAAAATAATAATGAACTATTATCGTCATATATCTCCAAATGAAATGTTATACAATTTCAAACTAACCCAATATTGATTTTAAACTCAATATTTACAGTTCTAAGTTAAACGATATTCAAATATATATAAAAACCCTTAATATTTTATTAAATAAACGTTATCGTTCATTAATGAATTCCAAAGTGACTATTCGAAAATTTGTATTGGACATAACTCACAATATGTAATATGAAATCTCCATTTTTCTCTTACATTAGAAAATTATTATCAAATAGATTCAAACGTTTCTTGTTTCACAGAATTCAAACTTAAAATGGATTTTGTATATTCAATTGAATTTCAAATCGTAAATTACGAACTACCGCAACGTTACGAGCTCAAATTAAAATTAAATATAATTTATACATTCAAACGTCATTTAATAACATATTATATATTATAAATCCATTTATAAATTCCAAATCAATATTTAAAATAATAAAATATATTAAATATCTGACTATCAAAAATATGGGACGTTACACATAACCGGTCACTCAAAGAATCTATTGGGAGTCTAAAGGCAGCCTTATCTATGCTATCATCCGCTACACGAAGCTGATGAAAACATGCAGCCAAATCCGACTACGAGAAAACTGAAGCACCTACTAACTGATCAAACAAGTCATCTATCTGAGGGAATGGGTGTCTATTCTTCTTCATGAGCTTGTTTAATTCTCTTTAATCCACCTGTAGATGAAGAGAGTCGTCTTCCCTATTCGTGACGATGACTGGTGCTCCCCACTCAGAAATACTCCGTCTAATGAACCCTTTCTCGAACAAGTCACCCACCTGCTTACTAAGCTCCCTCCTCTCTCTTAGAGCCATGTAGCGCATTGGCAATGCAACAGATTAGCATTCTCTACCAAGTATATCTGTAAATCAATCTTGTGCCTAGAAGGTAGCCCTCTCACCTCCTCAAATACGTCCGAAAAGTCTCCAACTATGGGCGCCAAACCAAGACCGTCTATAGAAGCAACTTGGGAATCCAAGACAATGAGTAGGAGTGACCCTCGTGGGTCGTAAGAAACATCAAGAGTCCTACCATGGCACATCAAAAGCCTCACGACTCTCCTCTCTCGGTCAAGGATGGCACCATAATGGCCAGCCAATCCATCCCTAGAATAAGTCTGTAACCTATGAGACCCAATACATATGCGTCACAATCAAACTCGATGCCAGGAATAGAAATCCTAAAACCCTTACACATTATAGTAGGTGAGTCGTACCTCCTATGGAGTTTGAGATAACTACTAGATCAGAAACTATTAAATTATCTAGGTGCAGACTATCAACAACAGAACTGGATATAAAAGAATGAGAAGCACTGAAATCGAACAAGACCCTAGTAGGAAAGTCGAAAAGAGAAATCAAACCTTCTACAGTGACATTCCTACATTTATCCTGACTACTACCACCGGTCTGAGCTACCTCAAGTGCATGAAACTTTGCTTCAGATGAACCTGCTCCCTGTCCCTGCCTCTGAAGGCACTGCCTGCTATAACGTCCCATCTGAAATCAAGAACCATTCTTAGTTGTCTTCTTGCAATTATTGATGAAGTGTCGCATGATGCCATGCCTATAGCACTTCACTTCCTTCTTGATTTGTGCTTTATCCTACTTCTCTCACTTTTTCTTTCCTTCTTTCCTAGGCCACCAATTTTTCTTTCTAAAATCCATTTTGGCCACCTCAGTCTTTGCCTCATGTGTACTCTCCTTTCCATCCTCTTTCATAAGATCCATATCCACCATAGCCATAAAAGTTGCACCCATAGGAATGTGCATCAGCGCTAGTCCTTAGAGTGGTTGGTTTAGCCCCCTCACAAATCTCGATGACTTCTTATGTGCAGTATTAACAAGATCTAAGCTATGTCTCTCTAACTTATTAAAGCTATTTACGTACTCCCTAACTATGATGGCCCGCCCCAGACCAGCCGACATTTCCCTGAAATGCATTGTGTCAATGCCCAACCAGCACGGGACGATCGTCAAAAGAAAGGGGTTTTGAAACTATGAATCGACAAAGAACCTGTAGTATATCTCACAGTGCATGGAATAAAATATAATCATAACATAACTTGACATGAAATAGACAAGATAGTGCATAAGCTGAAAACTAAACCATCATAGCAGCGGAATCCAAAGTACAGCTTATGCTCCAAACCATTATTACAACTTCAAAATATCGTCTCTAAAGAAAAATAGGAAAGGTACACTACTAATGCCCAAAGTAGTGACCAGCAACAACACAGGGAGAATATATGTAAATAGTACATGGAAGCCTTTTGCTCGTCTATGGACAACTACTCGTGCATACCACCTAACATGTCTCTAGTCTGCCCGTTTAGGAGCACCCAGAGTAACAAGAAGAGATATAAAACTCTTGGTCATACAAAAGTCTTGTATGAGCGATATCAAGACTATAATTGAGTAAACAATAACAGGTATAAGTAAATCATACCTGAACCTGGACCTGCAACCAAGGAGTTAGCAAAACAAGATGTACAGTACTCTAAGGTAACACTAGCATAAAGTGTAAAATAGAGTCTGCGTGTCATGGTGATAGCAAACATCAAACATAGCAATCATCCTCACATCTCTCACTCAGTGCGTAAAGTATACGATATCCACCGCTTTGATCACCAGAACCATTGGTGCTATGACGAAGCCCAGCTTCGTATATCCTTTACTACGACCACTTTACCCTTGGGGTCCTGATGGAGTTCGACTCCATACAACTTTGACCCCATCGCATTGGTCCATAGCCAATGCCCCCTCCATCAATAGTGAATCAAAGTTCTAAATATCGATAACCCCTTCGCACACGTCCGACATCAAAGCCCAACTCTTGAAGTTAATACGTTGGTTCCCAAATGAATCCTAAGTAATAACTTCCCACTTGGACTTCCTTCGCATCTCGGGTTTTGGTCATCATCTCGGCTCGGTCCCCATCTGGTTCGGTATGGCCCTTCACTTCACTTCATCTTGGTTCGTGCTCCCTGAGGCGGTTCGGTTCGGATACCCCTTCCGATTCATGAGTCATGGTGCTCACCAGTTCGGTTCGACCTCCATCGGCTCGTGGTCAAGCTCCGGTTGTGATTTACTTCACCTGGCGGTTCGTGAGTGCTCCATGATTCGGTCGGTTCGTGGTATCCCCATCGGTTTGGGGTCGTGCTCCTCCATCGGTCTGGTTCATGAAAATGCCCTCAGGGTTGGGTCATGGCATCAGTTTGGGCTCGTGCGTCTTCTGGAGCTCGAGGGCTTCAAGCAGGCGGTTCAGTTTGGGGGAAGGCGACTCAATTCGTGGTTAATACCCACGACCCCAGGGGCGATCTGATCCGACCCCCAACCTCCGGTCCGATCCGAATTCCTGCGTCAATTCTAGTGAGCTACTTACGCCACATGACAACGTTTTCGACCATTTTAATTTTCCTATGCAACCATAAAACATTCCAAGCAGTAGTACCAACAAATATGATCAATCAACAAGGTCAAAACATCAAGCATATACATTACTTAGGATCAAACATACCCTAAAACCATGAATTTTCCCTTAATCCTCTTAAACATGTTTTAACTACGGGGTTAGTAAACTTAATCCTAATTAACCCAAATATTTTCTCAGAGCCATAAAATATTATTTAAGAATTTTCACATATTTTTCCATATTTTTCTGAGTCATAATTTCGCTAGTTATCACTAATAACCCCTAATTAGCCGTAATTAATGAATAAAAGTGCAAATCACTTACCTTAGCCACAAATGAATTATAGATCTGAAAACTCCACTGATTTAGATCGAATTCCTATGTGTTCCAGCAGCTCTATCCCAGTTTTTTTGCTAATCCGCCTTGATTTGATATAGATTTACTTAATATGCGATTAGAAAGTGATTTGGGTGTGATTTAGAAGGTGGAGGCCATTAATAGAGTCAGAGAAATGTTTTAGGCAACTGGAAAAAAAAATGAAGAGGAACCATTTTCTAACTCATTTCAGCCTCCCCATAACCCTAATCCCGAAATGGGTTATGGGCCTAGCTGTAATCACCCTATTAAGTCCAGTTAAGCTGTTTTTCCCATCTTCAAACTTATTTCAGCCATATCTCCCAAACGGTAAGTCCGTTTGATTAATGTGACCACTCTACGGAAAGTTAAACCATCATCGGAATCCGATGGAAGTGGTTTCAAGTCAAAACTCCTTACTAATAAAAAGTTATAGGCAAAACAAGATTCTCCAGGGGCAAAATGGTCATTTAAAATTTGGAAAAAATCGCGAACATGGGAAATGACCCCAATAGTCATTCCCCGAAGTTACACAACCATACAACTTTGTATGTGAAAGAAATAAATATTCTACGATCCTCCGATGCGTAGAATGCAGGTCGTTACACTGTCCCCCCTTTAAGAAATTCCATCCCCGAAATTCCTTAACTGAGAAAACAACAAAGGTTCCCGCATGCCTATCAACCATTTATAATCAATCAAACATACATGACAAACACAACAACCCTGTCTTAGCATGTAGAATAACTATACTGCTATTAAAACCTTACCAGACAAAGAGCTCTGGATGCGACTTCCTTATGTTCGTTTCTGTTTCCCAAGTACAGTCATTCTCATTATCACCCCACTGGACTTTAACTAGTTTCACCGTCTTCCTGCTAAGTTGCTTCTTACTGTACTCGATAATACGCATCGGTCGACGGTTCCTAACCGCCTCGGGTTCCACCTTGATATCATCCAACTGATCCGGTGAAATAGACATATCAAAATCGTGTATGAACTTCCTTAGTTGGGAAACATGAAATACGTTATGCACTCCTGCCATCTTATCAGGTAACTCTAATTTATATGCTAAATTCCCAACTTGCTCGAGAATTGAAAATGGACCAACAAATCTTGGTGCCAACTTACCTTTCCTACCAAACCGAATCACATTATTTAACGGAGAAATCTTGATGAATACCAAATCGCCAACGGAGAATTTCAAATCTCTTCGTATTTTATCAGTGTAACTCTTCTGTCTATCTTGGCAGCCTTCATTATTTGTTGAATAACCTTGATTTTATCTGAAGTTTCTCTTATTACATCTGGCCCAAATATAAATTGCTCACCAGCTTCCAACCAACATGATGGTGAGTTGCACGGTCTTCCGTACAAAGCTTCAAATGGAGTCATACCAATATAGGACTGATAATATGCAAACTCAACCAGATGCAAATGGTCATCCCATGATCCTCCAAAATCCAATATACAAGCTCCCAAGAGATCCTCTAATACACGATTCACCCTCTCTGTTTGACCGTCGGTTTGAGGGTGGTACGCGGTACTGAGATGTAATTCTGACCCTAAAGCCTCTTGTAAACTCTTCCAAAACCCACTAGTAAATAATGGATCTCGGTCACTCACAATATCTTTAGGTACTCCATGAAATCCCACTACCATCTTGCTAACTTAGCTGTCATTTTATTCGACTTGACGGGTATAAACTTTGCACTTTTGATCAATCAACAATCACCCAAATACTATCATGACCCGATCTAGTTCTTGGTAAACCATCTATGAAATCCATTGAGACTTGTTCCCATTTCCATTCTGGAATTTCTAGCGGTTGTAACAAAACACTAGGCTTCTTTTTCTCTACTTTAACTAACCGGCAATTCATGCATTTGGATATAAACTTCCCAACGTCTCTCTTCATCCCTTCCCAGTAGTAGGTCTGCTTCATATCTCGATATATTTTGTTACCACCGAAGTGTATAATCAGTTTCGAGTGATGACATTCTCTAAGAACTTCATCTCTCAATCCACTAATGTTGGGTACAACTAGTCTCCTATTTTTTCGAAGCCATCCTTCTCTATAAAGTCCATACTTGTTCATCTCCTTACCATTGATACACATCTCTAATTTGGAGATGATTTCTAGTAGGTTAAGATCGTCCCTCTGACTGGAACCAATCCGCTTAATTAAAGTCGGTCTGATCGTCAAATTTGCTAACATCTCTGGATCCAATTCACACTTAGGTCTGAGATCATATCCCGAAATATACTCCAATTTCTTCCATTCAAGAAACATAGCCCCCAAACTGGCATGTCTCCTACTCAATGCATCAACTACCGCATTGCCCTTCCTAGGGGTATATGCGATATTGAAATCATACGAAGCCAGGAACTCTAACCATCTCTACGGACGAAGATTTAAATCCTTTTGAGAGAAAAGATAGTTTAATGACTTATGATCGGTAAACAACTCATATCTTTCTCCCAAGAGATAATGTCTCCACACCTTTAAGCGAATACGATCACTGCCAGTTCCAAATCATGGGTAGGATATCTTTTCTCATGTGGTTTCAGTTGCCGACTTGCATAAGCTACAACCCTACCTGCTTGCATCAGTACAGCACCCAGTCCGGTACCACATGCGTCTGTGTATACCATCATCTCTTCATTCCCTCTAGCAATAACTAACACTGGTATGCACATTAACTTCTCCTTTAGACTCTTGAATGCATTCTCACACCTTTCGTCCCAGATGAAAGCTTGATTCATCTTGGTCAACTGAGTTAATGGTGCTGCTATCTTGGAGAAGTCTTGGATAAACTTATGATAATATCCAACTAATCCTAGGAAACTTCTCACGTTTGTTCCATTCTTGGGCATAGACCAATCTTGCACCGTAGCCACTTTCGCAGGGTCCATGACAATATCATTATCTGAAACAAATAGCCCAAGAACCTCACTTCTCTCCTCCAGAAGTGACACTTAGAAAATTTCGCTTTCAATTGGTGTTTTCTCAACACCTCCATCACTATCCTCAAAGATTTGTCTAACTCGCCCAAGAGATTAAATAAATAATTTGATTTTAATTTACCTCCCTGTGTTCGACCTGTATGCTACACACCTGTGCGCTTGCAGTATTTAATTTTAAATTCGCGCTTTTCTAATTCATAGATTAGCGTCGAACAAGTTTTTGGCGCCGTTGCCGGGGATTCTATAGAAGATTCATTAAGGATTTCTCGAAAATTTCAAAACCTCTCTCAAATTTACTTGCCAAAGACGTTAAGTTCGAATTCTCCAATGACTGCAAAACATCTTTTGAAACTCTTAAGTCAATCTTGACCACAGCTCCCATCATTCAACCTCCTGATTGGACTCAGCCCTTCGAATTTATGTGCGACGCTTCTGACTTTGCAATTGGAGCCATCTTAGGTCAGCGTATCGATAAACTCCCTCGAGTCATTTATTACGCTAGCAAAACCTTAAACGAGGCCCAATTGAATTACTCAACTACTGAAAAGGAATTTTTGGCAGTTGTCTTCGCTCTTGAGAAATTCAGACCATATCTCATAGAATCCAAAGTCATAGTTTACACTGATCATGCTGCCCTACGATATTTGCTTTCTAAGAAGGATGCTAAGGCCCGCTTGATTCGTTGGATCCTTCTTCTTCAAGAATTCGATATAGAAATACGAGATAAAAAGGGTTCTGAAAATGTGGTAGCTGATCATCTCTCTCGAATTGTGCACGAAAATGTGGATGACACCCAAATCGATGACTATTTTCCGGACGAACAAATTCTTTCCATCTCTAACACCCCTTGGTACGCTGACATTGTGAATTATCTTGTCACACAGCAAACACCCGCTGAATGGTCGAAACAAGATAAACAAAATTTTCTCTTGAAAGTTCGAAACTTCTATTGGGACGACCCATATCTTTTCAAATACTGTCCAGACCAAATCATTCGAAGGTGTGTGCCCGATCATGAACACCAAAGTATTCTCTCTTTCTCACATGACCATGCTTGTGGCGGTCATTTTGGAGCAAGAAAAACTGCTGCAAAAGTACTGCAAAGCGGTTTTTATTGGCCCACACTCTTCCGTGATGCTTTCGAATTTTGCTCTAAATGTGATCGATGTCAAAGAACGGGTCGAATTACTAAGCGAAACATGATGCCTCTCAACCCCATTTTAGTGATTGAGTCGTTCGATGTTTGGGGCATCGATTTCATGGGACCTTTCCCTAACTCGTTTGGGAATCTTTACATCTTGCTTGCGGTAGACTATGTCTCAAAATGGGTTGAAGCCATCCCAACCAAAACCAACGACAACAAGGTTGTTGTCAAATTCCTCAAAGAAAACATCTTTTCGCGCTTTGGCACACCTAGAGCTATCATTAGCGATAATGGCACTCACTTCTGTAATCGTGCTTTTGAATCCTTGCTCAAGAAATACTCAATCACACACAAGCTGTCAACCCCTTACCATCCACAAACTAGTGGGCAAGTAGAAGTTTCCAATAGACAAATCAAACAAATTCTTGAGAAAACTGCGAATTTCAATAGAAAAGATTGGTCCTTAAAACTGATTGATGCACTTTGGGCCTTTCGCACTGCTTATAAAACCAATCTAGGGATGTCACCATATATATTAGTCTTTGGAAAGGCCTATCACTTACCTCTTGAATTGGAGCATCGTGCCCTTTGGGCCATAAATTTTTTGAATTTTGACTTAGAGAAAGCGGCTCACACAGGAAGTTACAAATTTCTGAATTAGAGGAATTAAGAAATGAGGCGTATAAAATGCGAAAATCTACAAAGAAAGAACCAAAGCCCAACACGACAAAAACATACTTCGTAAGGAATTCAACGTAGGTCAAAAAGTTCTTTTATACGACTCTAGACTTCACTTGTTTCCAGGAAAACTCAGATCTCGATGGACTGGACCTTATGTTGTGAAAACAGCATATCCTCATGGAGCAGTTGAAATTGAAAATCCTAAGGATGGAAAAGTCTTCAAAGTAAACGGTCAATGACTGAAACCATTTTTAGAATTCGAGCAACATGACGAAGATGACCTTATCGATCTTCATGAGCCTGATCATCCACCGTGAAATCAGGTGGTACACGTTCTTTTTATTTTATTTTTCTTTTTCATTTTTTTTATTTTTGTTTTTCTGCCATTTTGGTCTGCATACCTTAGACAGTTGGGACACTGTCTCGATCTAATGTGGGGGAGTCAGTCTGCATCACATCTTCTCCATTTTTGTCAAAAAAAAAAAAACACACACACAATCACACCGACACGACTCATTTTAGAGTGATACCACGAAATAAGTTTACAACTTTTAGTCAGTTGATAGTATTTTTTTCTCTCAACTTAGATCGAATAAGAAATATAATGAAAAGTTTAATTTTAAGGGATAATAGTGTAACCGGTACATAGGGAGATTCTTAGGTGATGGCCATGAAATCTATTCTATATTGTAGACTTTGTTTAAATAAGTGGAGGACTTAAAATACTTATATTGGCTTTTCGAATCCTTAAAACTAAGTTGTGTTAAGTTGAATTCGCGTAACTTTCTTTTGTGCTTATATTTCCAATAATAATAATAGTAATCCAAGGGTATCCAACATTGCTCGTATATCGAGCGTTGGTGTGCAAACCCGCCAAGCTCTATCCGACATGTTGTTGACAAAGTCAGCGTTGTAATATCTTGGTCTCATTTTATGAGATTGGACACCTAAGGATTACCGACACGTTGTTGACAAAGTCAAAGTCGGCCTGCACAGTCCGCCAAGCTCTTTACCCACTCTCCGTTAGTCCACGAGGCAGTGCATGGGTGGTAAACCTTGGTCTTCTAAGTTAGGTGTATGTACTTAATCATAAATTTTAAAATTTTATAGAATAAAGAATAAGCGATGATGCCCAAACACTTCTTGACCTTATTGATTTGAATAGCCATACACAAGGAAATTAGAATACCACTTTACAAACTGTGCCAAGCAAACTAAGAATCTATTTCATGGCTGCACTATGTTATCGACCGAACTAACTGGCCAAACTGGGATTTAACATTTGAAAACTTGATTTATATTGAAAATTTGTGACAAGTTGAGGTATCTAAAATAAAATCAACTGATTAGAAATTGTTAACTTAATTTGTTGTACCACTTTCCTGAAACAAGTCGTGTTGTCATTCTTGTTGTCTTTGTTTTTTGTATATAACCAATGCATTCATATAGTTACATTAGATCCACACATACTGCATTTGGATTTTGTGGGTAGTATCCGCTGAAAACCCTCACGAGACACCACTCGTCCTACTAGGGACACCTAGAGGTTTAACGGCTTGTTGCATACGCTCAATGCAATCGTGTTTCCTACGAAAGTGTGACCTATCTAGTTAGTTTTTCATTTTCTTTTTACTCGAGGACGAGTAAAAGATAAGTGTGGGGGTATTTGATTAACATAGAAATGTGTTTATTTTATGCTCTTATATTTTATCTTTTGTAAATAAATAAATGATACTTTGGGTACTTTTGTGTGTTTTTACAGGTTGTCAAGAAATGCCTCCTTCGTTTCAAATTAAAGGCCAACTACAAATAAAAAGCTACTTCCCCGTATTAAAGCCATCTCAATTACAAAAGACGTTGTAGCTCACTGGTAAATGCATAGAGATTTGTACTGAGAGACTTGAGTTCGATCCCCGTCGAGCTCACTTTTTGCCAAAGTACGGAACATTCACACTGCCCCTTTGCTATGAAGAATATATTAATTAGTGTTATATTATATATATATATACATATTCATGTGTATGTATGATATTCACTAATAGACATTTCAGGAGTAGTCATGGAAATCAATTCAGAACATTCATTTTTCAATTTCCAAATAGAAGAATTTCTGAATGATTTATTGCCAAGAAAAGATCAATTTTGAAGATTTTATCCTTTGTTGCCTTTGGAGTCTAATGAGTATCCTTGTTTGGAAGAATTAATCAAATGGAATCTGCTCATCAATCAATCAATCAATTTGCTACATGGAGGATAGGAAGATTTGGAAGATATTCACCATGTTTTGCTTTCTAATCAAGCTTGGGCAAGGAAGGCAAGAGATATAATGGATGATGAGGCCAAGTTATTCATAGACTTAATTAGGGTTTCCAGTTCACCTATAAAAGCTCATGTACATCCCATTGTAAAACTCTCCATTTTTTTTCTGTATTCTCTTCTCCATTAATAAAAGTTCTTCTGCTTTTTACAATTTCTGCATTTTTCTTTCTTAGCAATCGGTGTTGTCTTCACAATTAGTTTTGGAAGAGCACCAATTGTATTTTACATTTTTTATTAGCGATTAGTCGTTTGATTAGTTTCAACGACAATCCTAACTTTACTTTTTTTGTTCTTCTTTTCCTGCAATTTTAATTTCTGCATTTTATTTCTGTTTTGCATTTTAATTTCCAATTGATAATTGTGATTTGATCGTCGGTTCAATTAGATTTTTTCTGAATCGGATCGCAGTTTCAATTTCGTTTGCTTTCAAAACCAACCTCAAAGATTTGTCTAACTCGCCCAAGGGATTAAATAAATAATTTGATTTTAATTTACCTCCCTGTGTTCGATCTGTATGCTACACACCTGTGCGCTTGCAGTATTTAATTTAAAATTCGCGCTTTTCTAATTCATAGATTAGCGTCGAACAATTGTGTTCTTCCTCTGTCCTCGAGTAAAACAAGATATCGTCCATGAACACAAGAACAAACTTATTCAATTGATCCCTGAAAACCCTATTCATAAGATCCACAAAATATGCGGGTGCATTGGTCAACCCGAATGGCATGACCAACCACTCATAGAATCCAAACGACGTTCGAAAAGTCATTTTAGCTATACTCATAGAATCCTGTCGCGAGATCCAACTGCGAGAACACTCTCACTCCACTCAACTGATCAAACAAATCATCTATCCGCGAAAGAGTATAATTATTCTTCCTCTTCACCTTGTTCAACTCGCGGTAGTCCATACAAAAGCAAAGGGAACCATCGGCCTTAGTGGAAAACACAATTGGTGCTCCCCACTCGGAAACACTTCTTCGGATAATTCCTTTCTTCAAAAGGTCGCTTACTTGCACCTCGAGCTCTCACTGCTCCTTTGGCACAGTACGACGAAGTGGCATCACTATAGGCCTAGCATCTTTCACTAAATCAATTTGGAACTCGATCTTTCGGTTTAGTGGAAGTCCGGTCACTTCCCCGAAGATGTCCGGATACTCCCCAGCAATAGGCACCTCTGACAACTCATCATGCGGGGTGTCGAGGGAATTTAGAAAACTAGCCATCACCCCATCACTAGGTGATAACCAAATAGTACCCTCCGCCCATCATCCGCTCTAATGGTCATCGAAGACCCCTCACAGTCCACCGCCACCCCATACCTTTGGAGCCAGTTGACTCCCAAAATAATGGAAAACCCAGTAAAGCCCAAAACAAAGCAATCACAAGCAAATATACTTCCATGACTCGATAAGACCAAATTACGACAAATCATACTAAGGCTAGTCGAACCACCAATCGGGTTTGTCACAACTAAAGGTCTATCGACTATCTCGGGTTCCAATCCTAACTTATCTACCAGGTCACTAGATACAAAGGAATGAGAATCCCCGTATCAAACAACACTCGAACATGAACATCATAAATAGAAATCATACCTTGAATAACGACACCCTTTCACTTATGCACCGCAGTTGGGGAATTCGACGAAGAAGGAACAACATTGATAGCATATGGTTTCACAATCTGCTTCTATTTAGGAGGTTGTGGACATTTATCCTTATGATGTCCCACTTGGCCGTAGTTGAAACACTTCATGTCCGCTGGCTTTGCTCGACATTCTTTGGCATATTGGCCCTTCTTGCCACAGCTAAAGCATTCTGTATCTTGCTCATCCCTCTTTTTCTGACCATCCTTGGTTGATTCTGTTTCTCTTGTTTTGGGAATTACCATTTCCTCCACCGCTTGCTTGCGGCTTCGGCTCTCCTGCAGATGCAATAGCAACCTTTATCTTTGACTTAGGGTAAAGGCTTTCTGATCTCAATGCCTTTCCACAACAGACTCGAATGTCTCATCGATATGGTTTATAAGTCTTTCCCCCAAGAACTCATCTAAGCCGATTATGAACTTCTCGTTCTTCTCGAAAGTATCAATAAGAGATAATCCATACTTCGATAAAGTATTGAACTCAGCAATATATTCAAAGACTACCCTACCATTCTGCTTAAGCTACAAAAATTTCCTGAACAATTCTGATTTCTGAGCAGTTGGAATAAATTTTTCACTAAAGCGAGTCTTAAACTGGTTCCAAGTAACTTGATCCTCAAGCGTAGCTGCAAATTGGCTATCTCTAAAGGCTATTTATATATTAATTCCATAGCTACTATTTTGAATTATCAATCGGACATAACTTTTTATTCTCGTTATGAAATCTGGATTTTTCACATCCGTTGGAAAGATATTTTTCAATAGATTAAAATATTTCTGGTTTTACAGAAATCCGATTTATTTTAAATCCTGTACATTCATTTGAAATATGTAATCGGATTTTCAAACTACCGCGCCATTTCCAATTCCTTTTATGATTAAAATAAATATTTTTATTCCAGCTTCGATCTAAATAAATTTATACGTTCTAATTCTATCCAAAATAAATTTCTAGTCATTATTATTTAAAATAAATCATTTTAAATATTCGAAATTCATTAAAATTGCCAAAATAAAATTTTTAAATTGGTTCTGATTTTACGGGTTGTTACAATCTCCCCCACTTAAATCTTTTCGTCCTCGAAAAGGAACGGAGCTGAAAGTTGTTTTACTAATCAACTCACTTTCATTCTAGCTTTCATTCTTCAACTTTTTAGTTTCTAAGAATTTTGAAATTCTTCAAAAATTTGGCTAACACCCTAAATTTTCGAAAAATTTCGCCATTAACTCCTTTGTATGGGGAGACATTTTAAACCGCAACTAGCCAAGCAGGGCCCTCATCATCCAAAAAGAAAAAGAAAAACCCAAGCGGCTAGCCAATTGACTTATAAAATCATATTATCCCAAACAAAACAGTAAATACGTACCTATTTGTCGGGCAAACAATTTTATTCCTCTTCTTAGCTTCCTTGCAATGACCTGCCCAATATATATGCATGTAGATGTATGCAATTTCAAACAATTTCAATTCAGTTTAATATTTGACCCAATTTGGCTTAATGGTTCAAAATTTGAATTAATCAAACCAATAATCAAACAACACAATCAGCAATCAATTAGTTGATTATCGTTTCTAACACATAATTTTAATATATATACAAAAATCATATTTTTGGTGCCAATTCACAACAATAAACCCTATCTAGTTTTGGTTCTCGCACCAGTCAATTGGAATTATATAGATATCCCACTTTCGAAACTCGAAAATAAACTATTGATGCTACGTAGTCATCGGTAGAATCATTCTCGAGCGACTAGAGTGTGATTCTATATCTATCCAGTATATTTGAGACTTCGAATATACGTTCATGACGCGTATATGCAAAATCTTCATATACTTGATTGTCCAAATTTAATATAAAATAAAATATTTAAATACGTATAATTAGATTAAATTTTAAAAACAAATTGGTTTTTCATTTTTATTTTAAAAACACTACTCTTCACACTTGTTCTAGGACACTACTGATCCCATCTCTAACGAGTCATTCTCCTTGGATATTACTAATCCAATCTCTGATGAATTCTTTCGTTTGGTTCTAATGTGTCTTGTTCTCGAGCTCTGTAAACCAAAGCTCTGATACCACACTGAGATGACCCAAACTCACCCTTACGGGAAAGCCCGGATTGAATTGAGAACACGACAAGTCAGATCACAAACAGAAGAAGATTTCATTGTTATTACAACAATTTACATCAGAGTACAAGAATATATCATTGAATAAATAGTACATAGAAAAATATTAGAGATTTAAAATACAAATCAACGGAAAAAAAAAATATAAATACAATGCGTAGTGGAAAATACAATAACTAGCACAACTGAATGAAATACACGGATACAAAGCTTTTCGAATATAGTTCCAGCTATAATCCAGGATCCTAGAAAGAGAAACCTTCAAAACCAAAACTACTAGCTACCCATGTGGAAAATATGGGCACCCATAGTTTAGGTTAAAACAATAAACTCTAGGTCAGTCATGGGACTGGTGTGAGAACAAAAACAGTTATTTAAAACTTTACTTTAAAAATAAGGTAAATCAAGGGACCACGCCGTATGACGCGGAACGGGTTTTCTCCCAAGAATACCACTGCATACAACAAACAATGCAATGCTTTTTGGAAAAATGAAGCTATTATAAGACTCAGGTCCTATCACACAATGCAACGCAAGCCGTAGGATAGAGTTTTTTGTCATAATAGCCAAACATGCTTGGTACATTTAAAACAAATCATTTGATACTATTATAAGTGCATAGTGTATAAAACAATTTCAAATATAAATGTATTAATCATAGGCGGCATGGGCACCATCTATCATGTCGCCATACTAGGTTCTACAATTAAAACCGAAATGTCACGTATTAGAAATTGGATTCCATTTATGAACCAAGGCAAGGGATCGTCCATATCGAATTCGGGGCAATCTAGCCCATGTCTCAGGAATAGAACGCATCGTCCCTTGGATCTTCAGGGCTAGTCCACATTTTAAGTGGATTAATAATCCCTGAACAATAAGTTTCCCTGCCCTGTGGGGGCGTAAGTCTGGTCAGTATATCGACCATATCCATCAATCGGCCCCGTAGTGACCGATATATCCGAGGTACCTTGCTTACCATCATTCACATAAGTAAAAATGTCTGGGCTCCATACCATGACCCCACTCCTATCTAGAAGGAAATGCATTTTCTCCCTGCAGTCCTCTCCCGTTTCTGGTTCATACCGGGGTGTGAGGCTCGTGAATTAACGCTACACAAAGCTATGCTATATTAAAGTCGTGCTTTGATCATCAACCACAAGACTCTGCTTTTCAATAGAAGTCTTGATCCTTTGCATCTCAGCATGCCACACAGGCAATTCACGCCATGCGACTGATGTCTATCAATATATAACCTCTTAGCTCGTACGTCTCAGAAAGGGTGTTAAGCAAGAGAATAAATTCTCTGCCACCAAACAGATATATATTTAACAGAGATCAATCAGCACAGAATATAATCCAATGTCAGACACACATCCATTTACAAGTTCGTTCTGGGTCTGAACGAAACCGGAGGCACCTTATTCCTCGTCCCATATGTCCAATATATGAGAGATGCCCTCGCATATCCGGTCGATCTCCAAGTACGTTTGGACGATCACCACTTATTACCTCGTCTTGGGTGTACAGCCCAATCAAGACATCAGTAATCATTCAAACGATGTGAAGACCTTCGGTCTTCAACCACCGTCTTCATCGTCGACTTATCGTCGAATCAGTTATTTAGAATGGGTATAAACCCGACCTTTCCGAATAACTCGCGTATTTTATAAACCAGTGATATAAACACACAACATACACCTCATTCCAATCCGGAATATTCTTTTATTCAAATATTCACATTCTTAGGGAAAGGTTCCCATTAATTTTATCAAAGATAAATTCTTTTAAATTTATTCTTTGATCTTCCTTTGTATATCACTTCAAACCAAATTAAGGTTTATCCAAACAGGTCGGGATTAGCGAAACTTACCGAAGTAATCATTTGTTTTATTTCCCAATCCCAACCTGTTCCCTCTATGGAACAAAACTGGTAATACTCCATATCTAACATCACGGTGTTATCGGTAAATTTAATTACCATTTCACGTTCAAATCTAATTAAAGATTTAACTATCGCTTGGGGCAAAACTGGTGATACTCCATTCTCGATCATTTCCCAAATTTGATAAATTCAATTATCACATTCATATTTCAATCTAATTAAAGATTCATTAAAACTCCACTTAGTTTTAATCTTCCCAAAAATCAATATTAATGATAATTTAACTTTGGGAAATCAAAATATTATAAGCGTTAAAAATAAATAATTAACGCTCATCAAAGCCTGTCAGCCCATCGATTGAAATACAACTAAATATTGGGATTCGTGTATGTCCAGTATCATCCTAATACCCGTGTGGGGTTTTCAAACAACAAATACTGATTATTATTTGTGCAGTTGGTCGATGTGTAAAATTTATCGTCCCAATCAATATCAGTCAAATGGGTGTGCATAAACAAATCGTCCGATTAGTAAATGAATATTTATTTTCATTTCAGGAGAATTTTATGCCATTCACATATTAAAAAATATATTTTTAACGATAAAATATTTTACTCATCACATGAATATTTTATATAATTTATACATTCAAATAAAAATGATATTTTTATTATTCAAACATTTTATTCAATACATGAATATTTTATACAGTTCATATATTCAATAAAAATGATATTTTTATTATTCATACATTTGTTCAACACATGAATATTTTATACAGTTCATATATTCAATAAAAATGATATTTTATTATTCAAACATTTTATTCAACACATGAATATTTTATACAGTCAAATATTTAATAAAATGGTATTTTTATTATTCAAACATTTTATTCAATAAACACAACACAGTCGATTCAGTCCAAACAAACAATCATGGTTTGTACAATCAATGGTGTCGGGTCCTGCTAAGCACCATCTGCATCTTAGTATATATTTAACTGTAAATAAATTGAGTGAGATAGAGTTCTCACTGTCAGTTTCCACTCTGCCACTTTTAATTTCTGAATTTCTATTCGCATCCAAATTTCCTGAAATTCTAAAGTACTCCATTTTGGAACCGTAAGTTTTTTTGCGAAGCTCTCGGCTCCACAATCACAATGGATCTAGTTTCGCGCGATTTGGACCTCGTATGGAGAAGATATGATAATTAATATATTGGATTACATAATTAAAGAATTAAAATATAATTAGATTTCCTAATTACCCTATAATTACTCTTCCACATTCAAAACCCATCGGTTTTCTAAAACCCATTCTTCAAAGTGGAAATCCACTTGCGCGCAACGATCTAGGGCATCTGATCCAGATCCAATCATGCCACGCTGCTCGCCTACACCTACGCCACCATCGCCGGCGGTAGCAGCCACTGCGACACCCCCTTCCGACTAGAAATCTTCTCTAAACTCGCTGACTTTGAACCCAAAATTCACGCTCCATTGTTAACGAAATCCGATGATTCAGGTACGAATAGAAAGAACTCACTTAGCTCTTCAATATTTGCTTTGGGGGCTTCGAATTTTATAGAAGGGATTAATCAGAAAATGGAAAGGAATTTTTGAATGATTTCGTTCGTTTAATAAGGGGAGACGGCGGATTTGTTCTGAAAGAGGATTAGGATTTCCTTTGACCGGCTTTGACCCTATTTATGTAAATAATTTATTTTATTTAATTCAAAAATTCTCGTTTATAGTAACGAACTCCAAAACAAACACAACGAGTGTTGCCCCTAGCTAAATACCTCCATTCCGAACACAATGGGATATGTTCCGTGAGCCAATTTGATTGTTTCAATCAATTTTCTTTTAAATTTAAAATATAAATCAGCGTATATTTAATTTAAACGTACCTTTTAATTTACTAGGGCCACATACGGACTCCAAAAATTCCCGAAAAATAAATATAGCTAGGTTTTGACGATACAGTCCTAAGAAAACTAATTTCATCGAATTTGGAGACCGTTTGAAAAATGGCCATTTTCCGGTCGATCCAATTCAAATTAAAATGACCAAACGCATTTAAATTTACCCCGCTCACATATTAATTCCAAAAATTGTAAAATTTGGAATCTAGCAATAATTTGACATTCCGGATCCAACAAAAGTGGTTTCGTCGAAAACGGAGGTCGTTTGCAAAGTGGCTATTTTTAAGGGCTATTTATATATTAATTCTATAGTGATTATTCTGAATTTTCAACTGGACATAACTTTTATTCCCATTATGAAATCTGGATTTTTCACATCCGTTGGAAAGATATTTTTCAACTGATTCAAATATTTCTGTTTTTACTGAAATCCGATTTATTTTGAATCCTGTACAATCATTTGAAATTTGAAATCGAATTTTCAAACTATCGCGCCATTTTCAATTCCTTTTATAATTAAAATAAATATTTATATTCCAACTTCAATTTAAATAAATTAACACATTCTAATTTTATCCAAAATAAATTTCTGGTCGTTATTATTTAAAGTAAATCATTTTAAATGTTCAAAATTCGTTAAAATTGCCAAAATAAAAATTTTAAATTGGTTCTGATTTTCTGGGTTGTTGAATCTCCCTCACTTAAATCTTTTCGTCCTCGAAAAGGAAAGTAGCTGAAAGTTGTTTTACTAATCAACCCAACTTTCACTCTGGCTTTCATTCTTCAACTTTTCAGTTTCTAAGAATTTTTAAATTCTTTAAAATTTTGGCTAACACCCTAAATTTTCGAAAAATTTCGCCATAACCTCCTTTGTACGGGGAGACATTTAAAACCGCAACTAGCCATGCAGGGTCCTCAACTTCCAAAAAAAAGCCAATCGGCTCATAAAATCATCATATCCCAAACAAAACAGTAAATACGTACCAATTTGCCAGGCAAATAATTTGATTCCTCTTCTTAGCTTCCTTGCTATGACCGGCCCGATATATATGCATGTACATGAATGCAATTTCAATTCAGTTCAATATTTGACTCAATTTGGCTTAATGGTTCAAAATTTAAATTAATCAAACCAATAATCAAACAACACAATCAGCAATCAATTAGTTGGTTATCATTTTAAACACATAACTTTTATATATATACAAAAATCATATTTTTGATGCCAATTCACAGCCATAAACCCTATCTAGTTTTGGTTCTCACACCAGTCAATTGGAATCATATAGATATACCACTTTCGAAACTCGAAAATAAACTATTGATACTACGTAGTCATCAGTAGAATCATTCTCGGGCGATTATATTGTGATTCTATATCTATCCATTATATTTGAGACTTCGAATATACGTTCATGACGCGTATATGTTAAATCTTCATATATTTGATTGTTCAAATTTAATATAAACTAAAATATTCAGATACGTATAATTAGATTAAATTTTCAAAACAAATTGGTTTTTGATTTTCATTTTAAAAACACTACTCTTCACACTCGTATTAGGATACTACTGATCCTATCTCTAACGCGTCATTCTCCTTGGATATTACTAATCCAATCTTTGATGAATTCTTTCATTTGGTTCTAATGTGTCTTGTCCTCGAGCTCTGTAAACCAAAACTCTGATACCACGCTGAGACGACCCAAACTAACCCTTACGGGAAAGCCCGGATTGAATTGAGAACACGACAAGTCAGATCACAAACAGAAGAAGATTTCATTATTATTACAACAATTTACATCAAAGTACAAAAATATATCATAGTACGAATAAATATTACATAAAAAAATATCAGAGATTTAAAATACAAATCAGCGGAAAAAAATGTATAAATACAATGCGTAGTGGAAAATACAATAACTAGCATAACTGAAAGAAATATACAGATACAAAGCTTTCCGAATATAGTTTCATCTGTAATCCAAGATCCTGGAAAGAGAAATCTATAAAACCAAAACTACAAGCTGCCCGTGTGGAAAATATGGGCACCCAGAGTTTAGGTTAAACAATAAACTCTAGGTCAGTCATGGGACTGGTGTGAGAACTAAAATAGTTATTTAAAACTTTACTTTAAAAATAAGGTAAATCAAGGGACCATGCCATATAACGCGGAACGAGTTTTCTCCCAAGAATACCAGTGCATACAACAAACAACGCAATGCTTTTTGGAAAAATGAAGCTATTATAAGACTCAGGTCCCATCACACAATGCAACGCAACACCGAGGATAGAGTTTTTCCTTATAATAGCCAAACATGCTTGGAACGTTTAAAACAAATCATTTGATACTATTATAAGTGCATAGTGTATAAAACAATTTCAAATATAAATGTATTAATCATAGGCGGCATGGGCACCATCTATCATGTCGCCATAATAGGTTCTACAATTAAAACCGAAATGGCACGTATTGGAAATTGGATTCCATCTGTGAACCAAGGTAAGGGATCGTCCTTACCGAAGTCGAGACATTCTAGCCTATGTCTCAAGAAAAGAACGCATCGTCCCTTGGATCTTCAGGGTCGGTCCACATTTTAAGTGGATTAATAATCCCTGAACAATACGTTTCCCCGCCCTATGGTGTGTAAGTCTGGTCAGTGTGTCGACCATATCCATCCACCGGCCCGTAGTGACTGATATATCTGAGGTACCTCGATTTCCATCATCCACATAAGTAAAAAATGTCTAGGCTCCATACCATGACACCACTCCTAACTAGAAGGAAACGCATGTTCTCCTTACAGTCCTCTCCCGTTTCTGGTTTATACCGGAGTGTGAGGCTCGCGAATTAACACAACACAAAGCTATGCTATATTAAAGTCGTGCTTTGATCATCAACCACAAGACTCTGCTTTTCAACAGAAGTCTTGATCCTTTGCATCTCAGCATGCCACACAGGCAATTCACGCCATGCAACTGATGTCTATTGATATATAACTTCTGAGCTCGTACGTCTCAGAGAAGGTTGTTAAGCAAGAGAATAAATTCTCCGCCACCAAACAGATATATATTTAATAGAGATCAATCAACACAGAATAAAATCCAATGTCAGACACACATCCATTTACAAGTTCGTTCTGGGTCTGAACGAAAACAGAGGCACCTTATTCCTCATCCCATATGTCCAATATAGGAGAGAGGCCCTCGCATATCCGGTCGATCTCCAAGTACATTTGGACGATCACCACATATTACCTCGTCTTGGGTGTACAGCCCAATCAAGACATCAATAATCATCCAAATGATGTAAAGACCTCCGGTCTTCAACCACCGTCTTCATCGTCAACTTATCGTCGAATCAGTTATTCAGAATGGGTATAAACCCTGCCTTTCCGAATAACTCGCGTATTTTATAAACAAGTGATATAAACACACAACATATGCCTCATTCCAATCCAGAATATTCTTTTATTCAATTATTCACGTTCTTAAGGAAAGGTTCCCATTAATTTTTTCAAAGATAAATTCTTTTAAATTTATTCTTTGATCTTCCTTTGGATATCACTTCAAACCAAATTAAGGTTTACCCAAACTAGTCAGGATTAGCGAACCTTACCGAAGTAATCATTTGTTTTATTTCCCAATCCCAACCTATTCCCCCCATGGAGCAAATCTGGTAATACTCCATATCTAACACCACGGTGTTATCGGTAAATTTAATTACCATTTCACGTTCAAATCTAATTAAAGATTTAACTATCGCTTGGGGCATAACTGGTGATACTTCATTCTTGATCATTTCCCAAATTTGATAATTTAAATTATCGCATTCATATTACAATTTAATTAAATATTCATTAAAACTCCACTTGGTTTTAATCTTCCCAAAAATCAATATTAATGATAATTTAACTTTGGGAAATCAAACATGTCGCATCGACAATATACACCGTACTATTGATGTATGCCTATATATAACCTCTTAGCTCGTACGTCTTAGAGAATGGTGTTAAGCAAGAGAATAAATTCTCTGCCAACAAACAGATATATATTTTGTAGAGATCAACCATACAGTTCGAAATACAATGTTAGGCATGTAATCCTGTCTTTAACTGGGTTAAAGAACTAATGTCATTTAAAACACATTTCACGACAAACACAAATCACATTCCATTAATTATGGAATCTTCACGGAAAAAAAGATCAATATATAATCGATATCAATGTCTGTATCCGACTAATAATATAAATGGAATAACGACAAAGCCTTCTAAGTTCCATATTTATTTACAGTCTTCCTCCACAGAAGATCGTTTCGATTATTATCAAATCGAATTCCATTCTATTCCAATTTAATATACTAAATTGGAAAACTTTACTTTGGAAAATTCCTGTTAAATCTTAATAAAAAGATTTATAAATTCCAAATCACATTTCACTGTTCATCGGGTTGAAGAACGAATGTCATTAAAAACACAGTTCACAATAAACCTAATTCACGTTCCATTTTCAATTCCAATTAAATGTTAATTAATTGGCAATTCTTCTTTAAATCTTAATTAAAAAGATTTATTCTTTTCACACGGGGTTTAAGAACGGTGTTAATAAAGACATCATTCACGACAAACCCAAAATCTAATTCTTTTATTCAATTCCAATTAAATCTTAATTAATTGGAAATCTTCACTAAATATTAATTAAAAGATTTATTCTTTCCAAAATTGGGTTTAAGAACAGTATTAATGAAGACACCATTCACGACAAACCCAAAATCGAATTCAATATTAAATACAAGGCTCTGAATAGAAATTATATCGGCTTATATTCAATATCAAATTCTGAAATCAACAAATATCGTATTGGGAATAATGATATATATATCTTCCAAATTCCTCCACAATATCCATATAATCACGGAATCCAATATCGAAATATTCCAAAGATAATTTCGGTTCAAATCCATTTCAATTCATATACTGGAAATTCCGGTTATTTTTAAACCATATCAAATCCAATTTATTTATTTAAAAATATTGAATTATAATTCTAGTTCAAAACTAGTTCATTTTGATAAAAATATATTTTTATCTTTACAAACATGGAAATTTTCATTCAAATTCTTTCCAAATCATTTATTATGATTTTACACAAATTATTAATATTTTTAATAATTTTATCAAGGCCCGTACAGTCGATTTCCATAAACGGCCATCGAACTGCACTTACAACGACCTTTTCCAAATTTGATTTGGACATAGTTCCAAATCCAATCGTTAGATTTCAAATTTCTTATATTCTTTGGAAATCTCTTTTCGATACGAACCAACGATTCCGGTTTTCGGAGAATCCTACAGTCGGATCTCCCGTAAAGTCAATTCGAAGTTAATGGTCGAAATTCACGAACGGTCGCGGCGCGACGCGTTCTATTCAGGCCATTAAATATATATAATATAGATATTATATATATTTCGTCGATTTCCATTTAAAACGTATTTTATAAATTGTTTATAAATTCGTTTTAAAAATGATTCTAACTTCATTTTCAATTTTAAATCAAAATTGAATATTCTATATCATTATAATATTAAAATGATAATATTTTCAAAATATCAGATTTTGAAATATTTTCCTTCTCGATATTCATTATAAAAATGGATAAAATCGATATAAATATCCTTCGCGTCAAAATGGCGCATCTCTAATCAACACGGCTTCATATATTTCAATATTTTCAGTCCATCCAAAATCGGACATCAAAATCATATTTTGATTCTTTTCTGAATATTGTTTTAAAATATTCATTATTTTAAAATATTCGTTATTTCTAAATTGGAATCAGACACAATCAATTACCATATAATTTTATTTATATGGATTTCATACAACACATGTATATATCAACCACGATAAACAATCAACCATCATCCAGAGTGTAATTTGCAACTATATAAGCATTAAAAATAAATAATTAACTCTCATCATAGCCTGTCGGCCCATCGATTGACATACAACTAAATACTGGGATTAATGTATGTCCAATATCATCACAATACCCGTGTGGGGTTTTTCAAACAACAAATACTGATTATTATTTGTGCAGTTGTGCAATGTGTAAAATTTATCGTCCCAATCAATATCAGTCAAATGGGTGTACATAAACAAATTGTCCGATTTGTAAATGAATATTTATTTTCATTTCAAGGGAATTTTATGCCATTCATATATACATTAAAAATTATATTTTTAACGATAAAGTATTTTACTCATCATATGAATATTTTATATAATTTATACATTCAATAAAAATGATATTTTTATTATTCAAACATTTTATTCAACACATAAATATTTTATACAGTTCATATATTCAATAAAAATGATATTTTTATTATTCAAACATTTTATTCAACACATGAATATTTTATACAATTCATATATTCAATAAAAATGATATTTTTATTATTCAAACATTTTATTCAACACGTGAATATTTTATACAGTTCAAATCTTCAATAAAAATGATATTTTTATTATTCAAACATTTTATTCAATAAACACAACACAGTCAATTCAATCCAAACAAACAATCATGGTGTGTACAATTAATGGTCTCAGGTGCTGCTAAGCACCATCTGCATCCTAGTATATATTTAACTGTAAATAAACTGAGTGAGAAAGAGTTCTCATTGTCAGTTTTCACTTCGCCTGTTTTAATTTCTGAATTTCTGTTCGCGTCCAAATTTCCCTGAAATTCTAAAGTGCTCCATTTTTGGCCCGGTCAGTTTTGTTGCGAAGCTCTCGGCTCCACGATCGCAACGGATCTAGTTTCACGTGATTTGGACCTCGTATGGAGAAGATATGATAATTAATATATTGGATTACATAATTAAAGAATTAAAATATAATTAGATTTCCTAATTACCCTATAATTACTCTTCCTCGTTCGAAACCCGTCGGTTTTCTGAGACCCATTCTTCGAAGTGGAAATCCACTTGCGCGCGACGATCTAGGACACTGGAGCCAGATCCAATCACGCCACCCTGCTCGCCTACACCTGCGCCACCATCGCCGACGGTAGCAGCCGGTGCGATGCCCTCCTCCGACCATAAATCCGCTCCATACTCGCTGATTTTGAGCCTAAAATTCACACTCCATTGTTAATGAAATACGATGATTCTGGTATGAATAGAACGAGTTCACCTAGCTCTTCAATTTTTGCTACTGGGGCTTCGAATTTTATTAAGGGATTAATCAGAAAATGGAAAGGAATTTTCGAACGATTTCGTTCGTTTAATAAGGGGAGGCGGCGGATTTGCTCGGAAAGAGGATTAGGGTTTACTTTGACTGGCTTTGACCCTATTTATATAAATAATTTATTCTATTTAATTCAAAAAATTTCGTTTATAGTAATGAACTCCAAATCAAACCCTACGAGTGTCGCCTTCAGCTAAATACCCCCGTTCCAAACACAATGGGATATGTCCCTTGAGCTAATTCGACTGTTTCGATCAGTTTTCTTTTAAATTTAAAATATAAACCAGTGTACATTTAATTTAAACGTACCTTTTAATCTACCGGGGCCACATACGGACTCCAAAAAGCCCCGAACAATAAATCTAGCTAAGTTTTGACGATATGGTCCTAACAAAACTAATTTCGTTGAATTTAAAGACCGTTTGAAAAATGGCCATTTACTGGTTGATCCAATTCAAATTAAAAAGACCAAACGCGTTTAAATTTACCACGCTCACATATTAAATCCAAAAATTGTAATCTGGCAATAATTTGACATTCCAGATCCAACAAAAGTGGTTTCGTCGAAAACGGAGGTCGTTTGCAAAGTGGCTATTTTTAAGGGCTATTTATATATTAATTCCATATCGACTATTCTGAATTTTCAACTGGACATAACTTTTTATTCCCATTATGAAATCTGGAATTTTTACATCCGTTGGAATTATATTTTTCAGTTGATTCAAATATTTCTGGTTTTACTGAAATCCGATTTATTTTGAATATTGCACATTCATTTGAAATTTGAAATCGAATTTTCAAACTGCCACGCCATTTCCAATTCCTTTTATAATTAAAATAAAAATTTATATTCCAACTTCGATTTAAATAAATTTATACGTTCTAATTCTATCCAAAATAAATTTCTAGTCATTATTATTTAAAATAAATCATTTTAAATGTTCAAAATTCATCAAAATAGCCAAAATAAAATTTTTAAATTGGTTTTGATTTTCTGGGTTGTTACAGTTCGGGCCTTCACTTCACTTTATCTAGGTTCATGCTCCCTAAGGCGATTCGGTTCGGATACCACCTCCTGTTCGTGAGTTGTGGTGCTTACCAGTTCGGTTTGGCCTCCATCGGCTCTTGGTCAAGCCCCGGTCGTTATTTACTTCTCCTGGCGATTCATGAGTGCTCCATGATTCGGGTCGGTTCGTGGCATCCCCATCAGTTCTGGATCGTGCGCCTCCATCGGTCTGGTTCGTGAAAATGCCCTTGTTGTTGGGTCGTGGCGTCGGTTCGGGCTCGTGGGTCTTCTGGTGCTCGAGGGCTTCAAGAAGGCAGTTCGGTTCAGGGGAAGGCGACTCGGTTCGTGGTTAATACCCACGACCCCAGGGGCGATCCGATCCGACCCCCAACCTCCGGTCGGATCCGAATTACTGCATCATTTCCAGTAAGCTATTTACGCCACACGACGGTGTTTTCGACCATTTAAACATTCCTATGCAACCATAAAACATTCCAAACAGTAGTAGCAACTTATAGGATCAATCAACAAGTTCAAATCATCAAGCATATAGGTTACTTAGGATCAAACATAACCTAAAACCATGAATTTCCCCTTAATCCTCTTAACCATGTTTCAACTATGGGATTAGCAAATTTAATCAAAATTAACCCAAATTTTTATTAGAGCCATAAAATATTATTTAAGAATTTTCACATATTTTTCCATATTTTTCTGAGTCATAGTTTCGCTAATTATCATTAATCACCCCTAATTAGCCGTAGTTAGTGAATAAAAGTGCAAATCACTCATCTTAGCCACAAATGAATTATAGATCTGAAAACTCCACTGATTTGGGTCGAATTCCTATGTGTTATGCAGCTCTATCCCAATTTTTATGCTAATCCGCCTTGATTTGATGTAGATTTACTTAATGTGTGATTAGAAGGTGATTTGAGAGTGATTTAGAAGGTGGAGGCCATTAATAGGGATAGAGAAATGTTTTAGGCGGCGGAAAAAAATGAAGAGGAACCATTCTCTAACTCATTTCAGCCTCCCCATAACCCTAATCCCGAAATGGGTTATGGGTCTTGCTGCTAAGCACCCTATTAAGCCCGGTTAAGCTGTTTTTTCCATCTTTAAACCTTATTTCAGCCATATCTTCCAAACAATAAGACAGTTTGATTAATGTGACCACTCTGCAGAAAGGCGAACCATCATTTGAATCCAATGAAGTGGTTTTAGGTCAAAACTCCTTACCAATCAAAAGTTATAGGCGAAACAAGATTCGCCTGGGGCAAAACAGTCATTTAAAATTCAGCAAAAATCGTGAACATGGGAATTGACCCCAATAGTCGTTCCCCAAAGTTACACGAACATACGACTTCTTATGTGAATGAAATAAATATTCTATGATCCTTCAATGCGTAGAATGCGGGTCGTTACACGAACCGACTTATCACCCTGTCTCAAACTCAATAATCTTTCCAATTGCATCCCTTCTTTAGCTTGTGATAAAAACTTTTTCTCAAACTTATCCTTTAGCTCATCCCATGTCCTCATGGTTTACTCCACCTCGGCCACTTCCCACCTGTACTATCCCACTCCTTTCAGTTGTTAGGCGGCCAACTGAATCCTTCTCCTATCTTCATGGTCTAATAATCCAATACACGATTAGTATTTATTACGAGAGTTAACAAAACTCTCTGATCCAAGAAATGGCTTTCCAACCACAGCAGAAAATCCTTATAGAGCTTAGAAAAATTATTAGCTGGTTTCGATTGGACGATCGCAGTTGTAGTTGGTGGTAGGGTATTTCCTTGCCCTTCGGAAGGCGTTGTAGCTTCAACATACCTACAGAACCATGTCAGGATTGAAACACCCTCCGAAAAGTTGGAAGCCCCATACATTTTGAAAAAGAAAAGAGATAAGGATTCAAAGAAGGAACAAAGGGAATATTGAGCTGACTTGAGGGTATATTTTTTAAAAACTAGTTTTATTTCAAGATACTTTACTTTTGAAAACACTTTTTCAAAAACTTTTTCCTGATCTTGTAACCTTAGTCTTTAATACCAAATGAAATGCTCCACACCCCTTAATGTCACCCTATTAAGGATGCGCTAAGGTTTATGAAGCGCTTAGGTATAAAGTAACAACACATAGACTAAAATTCACAAGACAGAAATATAAAACACAGTGGAAATTTTAAAACAACATTTAATTAAGAAAGTTAAATCACAGTGGCTATTACATTTCCACAGTACCAAATAGTCATCAACATAAAACCAAATACATTGTCTCGTGGAAAACCATACTGTTAGAGTACATAGGTAAAACCATCCCTCTCAATGTCAACACAACAATCAGAAAATGAGAAGTGAACCAATACATGAGTCTGAATCCAAGCTGAACTGAAAAACCAAGAATCACTATTGAGACCCTCCTCCCAACGAACCTAGGAGGGAGGAAAGGAAGAGAGAAGGAGAAAACAAACTGGTCAGACATACGTCTAGTGAGTTCTAATAATTTCTAGCATGAGCATAAATAAAGGAAGCATTAGACAAATGAACAGTTCTAACGAGATAAGACATAAAGGTATAATGGCAGTAAACAAAGTTAAGCACGAATAAAGATTGACTTCTCATTCATATCCAAGATTGCTACAACAACTTACCAAAGATATAATAATTAGGCTTTACCTAATTTTTACCCATCTATCGGCTCCTATAACCACAATGTGGTAACCTGTGCCAGCTATGGAACTCAGGGTTATCATTGTCCTGCCGGAACGCGCCCTTACCATCTCGTTTGAACCTCTTACTATATAGTGTAGTAAAGTATGTGTGACGGCCCGCCCCGCACCAACCGACACTTACTCCAGAGGTGCGCTGTACACATGTCCAGTTAGCACGGGACGGATCGTCAGAAGAAAAGGGAAGGAGGAAATGAGCTAACAAGGAACCTGTAGAATGTCTCACAGCGCATAGAACAAAATATAATAATAACATACTTGACATAAAACAGGTGAGACAGTGCATAAGCTGAAATAACTAACATAGCAGCGGAAAATCCAAGTACAGCTTATGATCCAAAGTTAAACATTATTACAACTTTTCAAACTATCTCAAAAGCAAAAGAAAGATAAAGGAGGTACACTACTAATGCCCAAGCAGCGACCACCAACGACACAGGGAGAATATCTATATATCATACGTGGAAGCCTCCTGCTCGCCTCCGAATCAGCTACTCACGCATCACCAGCTAACCTGTCTCTAGTCTGCTCGTGTGAGCACCCAGAGTAATAAGAGGAGACATAAAACTCTGGGTCAGACATAAAGCCTGGTATGAGCGATAAGCATCTAAACAGAACAATAACAGGTAGACTAAAAACATACCTGAACCTGGACCTGCAACCAAAGAGTTAGCACTACATACTGTACAACACTCTAAGGTGCCATTTCAAATGGTGTAAAGATAACGGGGGTGGGGTGTGCATGTCATAGTGATGGCAAACAATCAAACATAGCAACCATCCTCACATCTCACTCAGTGCATAAAGCATACGATATTCACCACTTCGATCACCCAACATACCTTGCTACGATCACTTTGCCCCATGAAGTCATAAATGGCTTCACTGCACTGATAACGTAGCCACAAATCCTTCGCTATGTCCACTTTGCCCCATGGAGTCACAAGGACCCCACTGCACTGCCTCATAGCCTTACTAATCCTTACTATGTCCACTCTGCCCCATGGAGTCACAATGACCCCACTGCACTGGCTCATAGTCTTACTACGCATCACTTTGCCCCTCGAGTCGTAATGACTCTACTGCACTGATAACGTAGTCTTGCTACCATCACTTTGCCCCTCGAGTCATAGTGACTCTACTGCACTGATAAGTAGCCCATCATCCAATTTCAGTGGTGAATCGAAGTTATGAACGTCGACAACTCCTTAGCACACGTCCCGCAGCAAAGTCCAACCATGAAGTAAACTCATTGGTTCCCAATTGGATCCTGAGCTTTAACTTCCCATTTGGACTACCTTTGCATCTCGGGTTTTTGGTCAATACTTGGTCGGGTCGGGTTCCCCTTCTAGCCATCGGTTCGGGTCGGGTCCTCTACTCTGAATTGGTGCGGTTCGTGGTCTTCCTCTGGTAACGGTTCGGTTCGGGTTCACAGCGTTGCGTCGGTTCGGGTCGGGTGTCCCACTTCGGGTCGGGTCGGGTTGCCATCTCCTATCCAGTTCGTGCTCCAGCTCCTGTTGCCTCTTCTGGTCCCGTTCCCTATTCTAATCCGATCCGATCCCTTCGCCATACTCCGGTCCGAGCCCTTCGTCCTTAAGTCGATCCGATCCCCAGCTTAACCAACATGGCCTTCCTTTTTGCCAAGCCTCTCAAGTGTTAAGTTCTGATCCGATTCGAATGTCTTTGCCCGTCCACTTATCCGATCCGAGCCCCATATCCGATCCGATCCGGTTCAAAACCTGCACTTTTCCTAAGACTTTTCCAGCGAGTGTTTTACGCCATTCGACGACGTTTTCGACCATTCTAACTATTGAAATCAATCACAAAGCATACCATACAGTCATAACAACATGTGTAATCAACCACAAACATCAAAACATCAATATGATAGGTTAAAATGGATCAAACATACCTAAAACCCCATATTTCCCCTTAAGAATGTTTAGGTGAAACTAATGATGTGATTAGCAAAACTTAACCAAATTAACCCAAATTCGTATAAGAGGTCTAAAACATCATTTCGGATTTTATAAATATTTTTCCAGAATTTTATCATGTTTAAATTCGCTAATTAGCACTAATTACCCCTAATTAGCCATAATTAGTGAGGAACTATGCAAATCACTCACCTTAGCCACAAACAAAACTAAGATCTGAAATAAATCTCTGATTTGATGCGAATCCCAATGCTAAACAGCCGCTCCAATGTTAATTTGGTGTAGATCTCCCTTGGTTTGATGTTGCTACGCTTAATCCTTGATTAGAAGATGATTTGGAGGTGATTTAGAGGTTGGAGGCCATTTTTAGGGTTTCTTGGAGATAAGTGGAGGCTAGAAAACTGAAATGGAATGATTCTCTAACTCCTTTCAGCCTCCCCATAACCCTAATCCCGAAATGGGTTATGGGCCCATTCAATAATCACCCTATTTGGCCCGGTTAAGCAGTTTTTCACCCTCCAAACCTTATTTCAGCCATATCTCCCAAACGGTAAGTCCGTTTTTCACATGTGACCACTCTACGGAAAGGGAAACCATCAAACGAATCTAATGGAAGTGGTTTCAGGTCAAAATTCCTTTCCAATCAAAAGTTATGGCCAAAACAAGATCAACTAGGGGCAAAACGATCATTTAAAAATCGACAAAAATCATGAACATGGGAAATGAGTCAAATGGTTGTTTCCCAAAGTTACATGACCATACGATTTCATATGGGAAAGAAATAATTATTCTACGATCCTCTGATGCGTAGAATGCGGGTTGTTACATTCCCCCCCCCCCCCCCCTTAAGAAATTTCGCCCCCGAAATTCCTTAACCAAAACACACAAAGGGTCCCGCATGCCTATCAACCATAAAACAACAATCAAACATGCAAAACAAGCAAGACAAGTCTATCCTAGCATGAGGAATAAGTAAATTACAAAGTAAATCTTACCAGGCAAAGAGTTCTGGATACGTCTTTTTAATGCTCTCCTTTGTCTCCCAAATGCAATCATTCTCGTCCTCGCCCCACTGAACCTTGACTAGCCTCACCGCCTTCCTTCGAAGTTGCTTCGTATCGTGCTCGACAATACGAACCGGCTTGCGGTTCCCAACCGCCTCGGGTTCTACTTCGAAGTCCTCTAACTGATCATGTGAAATAGTCATATCTGGGTCGTGAACGAACTTCCTTAGTTGGGAAACATGAAATACGTTGTGAATTCCCGCCATCTTCTCTGGTAAGCCAACTCTATATGCCAAATTCCCGACTAGTTCAAGAGCAGGGAATGAGCCAACAAATCTTGGTGCCAATTTGCCTCTCCTGCCAAATCATATCACGCTCTTCAACGGAGAAATCTTGACAAACACCAAGTCACCAACGGAGAATTTTAAGTCTCTTCTCCTCTTATCAACATAACTCTTCTGCCTATCTTGGGCAGCCTTCATTCGTTGTTGAATGGTCTTAATCTTATCTGAAGTTTCCCTCACCACATTTGGTCCAAGCATAAACTTCTCGCCAGTCTCTATCCAACATGATGGTGAGTTGCACGGTCTTCCGTACAAAGCTTCATATGGAGCCATACCGATACTGGATTGGTAGCTATTATTATATGCAAACTCTACTAGATGCAAATGGTCATCCCATGATCCACCAAAATCCAATATACATGCTCTCAAGAGATCTTCCAATATACGATTCACCCTCTCCGTCTGACCATCGGTCTGAGGATGATATGCAGTACTGAGATGTAGTTCTGACCCTAGAGCCTCTTGTAAGCTTTTCCAAAACCCACTAGTGAACAACGGGTCTCGGTCACTCACAATGCTTTTAGGTACTCCATGAAATCTCACTACCCACTTCATATACAATTCTGCTAGCTTAGTTGCCGTTCTGGTCGATTTGACTGGTATAAATCTTGCACTCTTAGTCAATTGATCCACAATTACCCAAATGCTATCATGTCCCGATCTAGTCCTTGGTAAACCATCGATGAAATCCATCGAGACTTGCTCCCATTTCCATTCGGGAATTTCTAATGGTTGCAACAACCCACTAGGCTTCTTTTGCTCGGCTTTAACTAGCTGGCAATTCATGCATTTGGATATAAACTTCCCAACGTCTCTTTTCATCCCTTCCCAGTAGTAAGTCTGCTTCATGTCTCGATACATCTTATTACCACCAGGATGTATAGTCAGTTTTGAGTGATGACATTCTCTAAGCACTTCATCTCTCAAACCATTCACGTTGGGTACAACTAGTCTTCCATTCTTTCTAAGCCATCCATCTCGATCAAGCCCATACAAACTCATCTCCTCACTGTCGATGTTCATCTCAAACCTGGAGATGATTTCCAATAGATTAGGATCGTCCCCCTGGCTGGAACCAATCCGCTCTATCAAAGTGGGTCTGATCGTCGAACTAGCTAACATTTCTGGATCCAATTCGCACTTTGGTCTGAAATCAAACCCCGCGATATACTCCAGTTGCTTCCATTCAAGAAACATAGCCCCTAAAATGGCATGTCTCCTACTCAAGGCATCGGCTACCGCATTACCTTTCCCAGGTGTGTATGCGATATCAAAATCATACGAAGCCAAGAACTCTAACCATCTCTGCTGACGGAGATTTAGATCCTTCTGGGAGAAGAGATACTTTAACGATTTATGATCGGTGAACAACTCAAATCTTTCTCCCAAGAGATAATGTCTCCACATCTTCAGCGCAAACACGATCGCTACTAATTCCAAATCATGGGTAGGATACTTCTTCTCATGCGGCTTTAGCTGTCGACTAGCATAAGCTACAACCCTACCTCCTTGCATTAATACATCACCTAGTCCGGTACCACGAGCATTCGTGTATACCGTCATTTCTTCATTCCCTTTAGGAATGACTAATACTAGCGCACGCGTCAACTTTTCCTTTAGACTCTTGAATGCCTTCTCACACACTCCATCCCAGACGAAGGACTGATTCTTCTTAATTAACTGAGTCAACGGTGCTGCTATCTTGGAGAAGTCCTGGATAAACTTACGATAATATCCAGCTAACCCCAAGAAACTTCTTACATCTGTTGCATTCTTGGGTGTAGGCCAATCCTGTACCGTAGCCACCTTCGCAGGGTCCACGACAATACCATTCTCTGAAACAACATAGCCCAAGAATCTCACTTCCCTTCTCCAAAAGTGACACTTAGAGAATTTCGCTTTCAATTGGTGTTTCCTCAACACCTCCATCACTATCCTCAAGTGTCCCTTGTGTTCCTCTTCTGTCCTTGAGTAAACAAGGATATCGTCTACGAACACAAGAACAAACTTATTCAACTGATCTCTGAATACTCGATTCATAAGATCCACAAAGTAGGCTGGTGCATTGGTCAACCCAAATGGCATGACCAACCACTCATAGAATCCAGACGGCGTCCTAAATGTCGTTTTCGGAACACTCTCATCCGCTACTCGAAGCTGATGAAATCCTGTCGCGAGGTCCAACTGGGAGAACACTCTTGCTCCTTCCAGCTGATCAAACAAATCATCTATCCGCGGTAGAGGACACTTATTCTTCCTTGTTACCTTATTCAACTCGCGATAGTCCACACACAAACGAAGGGAACCATCTGCCTTAGTGGCAAATACAACTGGTGCTTCCCACTCGGAGACACTTCTTCTGATAAAACCCTTCTTCAAAAGATTGCTGACTTGCACCCCGAGCTCTCGCTGCTCCCTTGGTGCCATACGACGAAGTGGCATCACTATAGGTCTAGCATCTTTCACTAAATCAATACGGAACTCAATCTCTCGGTGTGGTGGAAGCCCGGTCACCTCCTCGAAGACATCCAGATACTGGCCAACCACGGGCACATCTGACAACTCATCCTGCGGGATGTCGATGGAATTTATAAAACTAGCCATTACCCCATCATTAGGTAGACTACCAAACACTACCCACCGCCCATCATCCGCCCTAACTGTCACCAAAAAGCCCTCACAGTCTACCACCACCCTGTATCTTTGGAGCCAATCGACCCCCAATATAATGCCATACCCAGTAAAGCCCAAAACAAAGCAATCACAAACAAACATACATCCATGACTCGATAAGACCACATTTCAGCAAATCATACTAAGACTAGTCGAACCACCAATCGGGTTCGTCACAATCAATGGTCTATCGACTATCTCGGGTTCTAGTCCCAACCTATCTACCAAGTCACTAGATATGAAGGAACGGGAAGCCCCAGTATCAAACAAAACTCGAACTGGTACATCATAAATAGAAAGCATACCTTGAATAACAACATTCTTTCCTTTCTCCGCCGCAGTTGGGGCATTCGACGAAGAAGGAACAACATCAATAGCATATGCTTTCACAATCTGCTTCTCCTTAAGAGGTTGCGGACACTTATCCTTATGATGTCCCACTTGGCCATAGTTGTAGCACTTCCTTTCCGTTGGCTTGGCCCGATATTCTTTAGCATAATGGCCCTTCTTACCACAGCTGAAGCACTCAACTTCTTTCTTGTTCTTTTTCTGGCCATCCTTAGATTGGCTCTGCTTCCTCTTATTCTGAGAGTTATTCTTGCCTCCACCGCCTGCTTGCGGCTTCAGCCCTTCTGCAGATGCAGCCTCAGTCTTTGGCTTAGGGTAAAGACTCTCTGATCTCAAAGCTTTCCCCATAATCGATTCAAAAGTCTCATCGATGTGGTTGATAAGCCTTTCCCCCAAGTATCCATCCAAACCAGTAATGAACTTCTCATTCTTCTTCTCAGGAGTATCGATAAGAGATAGTCCATACTTTGACAAAGTGTCGAACTCAGCAATATAGTCAGAGACTGCCCTACCATTCTGCTTGAGTTCCAAGAATCTCTTAAACAACACTGAGTTCTGGGCAGCTGGAATGAACTTCTCGCTAAAACGAGCCTTGAACTGATCCCAAGTAACCTGATCTTCTGGAGTAGTTGTTCTAATGGCATTCCACCAATTCATCGCTCGCCCTTGCAGCCGACGAGACGCTATCCTTCTCTTCATCGCATCCTCAAGACCCAAGTCGTCGAAGATACGATCACAGCTATCCATCCAATCTTGAACATCTGTCGCCGACTCCGTTCCATGGAACGACTTCCCACCAAGGTTAGTGTAATCCTTGCACAACTTGGCAAAATTGACCCTAGGCGCCTGCACTATTGGACCACCACCAATTCCGGGATTGGGAACTGCCCCTTGCACCTCCCTAAGCATGTCTCTCATGAGGTCAGTAAACATCGCCCTCATGTCAGCAGCATTCCCATTATTGGCTCCCCTACCAGCACCTCTAGCATATCGGCTCATCGTCAATCTGTAAAAGGGGAAACGATTAACGACCCCATAGTGGTGCTAGTGCAGTATGACTTCATCTTTATACTACTAATAGTATATATATAGCTTTTGAAAACCAAAGTAATCACAAATACGCGCTCTCATATACGTACTATCTCTCCCTAGTGTCTTTCCTTAGGTTAAATATGCAACCTAGAGCTCTGATACCAAATGTGACGACCCGCCCCGCACCAACCGACACTTACTCCAGAGGTGCGCTGTACACATGTCCAGTTAGCACGGGACGGATCGTTAAAAGAAAAGGGAAGGAGGAAATGAGCTAACAAGGAACCTGTAGAATGTCTCACAGCGCATAGAACAAAATATAGTAATAACATACTTGACATAAAACAGGTGAGACAGTGCATAAGCTGAAACAACTAACATGGCAGCGGAAAATCCAAGTACAACTTATGATCCAAAGTTAAACATTATTACAACTTTTCAAACTATCTCAAAAGTAAAAGCAAGATAAAGGAGGTACACTACTAATGCCCAAGCAGCGACCACCAACGACACAGGGAGAATATCTATATATCATACGTGGAAGCCTCCTGCTCGCCTCCGATTCAGCTACTCACGCATCACCAGCTAACCTGTCTCTAGTCTGCTCGTGTGAGCACCCAGAGTAATAAGAGGAGACATAAAGCTCTGGGTCAGACATAAAGCCTGGTATGAGCGATAAGCATCTAAACAGAACAATAACAGGTAGACTAAAAACATACCTGAACCTGGACCTGCAACCAAAGAGTTAGCACTACATACTGTACAACACTCTAAGGTGCCATTTCAAATGGTGTAAAGATAACGGGGGTGGGGTGTGCATGTCATAGTGATGGCAAACAATCAAACATAGCAACCATCCTCACATCTCACTCAGTGCATAAAGCATACGATATTCACCACTTCGATCACCCAACATACCTTGCTACGATCACTTTGCCCCATGAAGTCATAAATGGTTTCACTGCACTGATAACGTAGCCACAAATCCTTCGTTATGTCCACTTTGCCCCATGGAGTCACAAGGACCCCACTGCACTGGCTCATAGCCTTACTAATCCTTACTATGTCCACTCTGCCCCATGGAGTCACAATGACCCCATTGCACTGGCTCATAGTCTTACTACGCATCACTTTGCCCCTCGAGTTGTAATGACTCTACTGCACTGATAACGTAGTCTTGCTACCATCACTTTGCCCCTCGAGTCATAGTGACTCTACTGCACTGATAAGTAGCCCATCATCCAATTTCAGTGGTGAATCGAAGTTATGAACGTCGACAACTCCTTAGCACACGTTCCGCAACAAAGTCCAACCATGAAGTAAACTCATTGGTTCCCAATTGGATCCTGAACTTTAACTTCCCATTTGGACTACCTTTGCATCTCGGGTTTTTGGTCAATACTGGGTCGGGTCGGGTTCCCCTTCTAGCCATCGGTTCGGGTCGGGTCCTCTACTCTGAATTGGTGCGGTTCGTGGTCTTCCTCTGGTAACGGTTCGGTTCGGGTTCACAGCGTTGCGTCGGTTCGGGTCGGGTGTCCCACTTCGGGTCGGGTCGGGTCGAGTTGCCATCTCCTATCCAGTTCGTGCTCCAGCTCATGTTGCCTCTTCTGGTCCCGTTCCCTATTCTAATCCGATCCGATCCCTTCGCCATACTCCGGTCCGAGCCCTTCGTCCTTAAGTCGATCCGATCCCCAGCTTAACCAACATGGCCTTCCTTTTTGCCAAGCCTCTCAAGTGTTAAGTTCCGATCCGATTCGGATGTCTTTGCCCATCCACTTATCCGATCCGACCCCCATATCCGATCCGATCCGGTTCAAAACCTGCACTTTTCCTGAGACTTTTCCAGCGAGTGTTTTACGTCCTTCGACGACGATTTCGACCATTCAAACTATTGAAATCAATCACAAAGCAATACAGTCATAACAACATGTGTAATCAACCACAAACATCAAAACATCAATATGATAGGTTAAAATGGATCAAACATACCCAAAACCCCATATTTCCCCTTAAGCATGTTTAGGTGAAACTAATGATGTGATTAGCAAAACTTAACCAAATTAACCCAAATTCATATCAAAGGTCTAAAACATCATTTTGGATTTTATAAATATTTTTCCAGAATTTTATCATGTTTAAATTCGCTAATTAGAACTAATTACCCCCAATTAGCCATAATTAGTGAGGAACTATGCAAATCACTCACCTTAGCCACAAACAAAACTAAGATCTGAAATAAATCTCTGATTTGATGCGAATCCCAATGCTAAACACCAGCTCCAATGTTAATTTGGTGTAGATCTCCCTTGATTTGATGTTGCTACGCTTAATCCTTGATTAGAAGATGATTTGGAGGTGATTTAGAGGTTGGAGGCCATTTTTAGGGTTTCTTGGAGAAGTGGAGGCTAGAAAACTGAAATGGAATGATTCTCTAACTCCTTTCAGCCTCCCCATAACCCTAATCCCGAAATGGGTTATGGGCCCATTCACTAATCACCCTATTTGGCCCGGTTAAGCAATTTTTCACCCTCCAAACCTTATTTCAGCCATATCTCCCAAACGGTAAGTCAGTTTTTCACATGTGACCACTCTACGGAAAGGTAAACCATCAAACGAATCTAAAGGAAGTGGTTTCAGGTCAAAATTCCTTTCCAATCAAAAGTTATGGCCAAAACAAGATCAGCTAGGGGCAAAACGGTCATTTAAAAATCGACAAAAATCATGAACATGGGAAATGAGTCAAATGGTTGTTTCCCAAAGTTACATGACCATACGATTTCATATGGGAAAGAAATAAATATTCTATGATCCTCTGATGCGTAGAATGCGGGTTGTTACAGTATGCCCCCGCCTTTACCTAATATGAGACATTCATAGATGATAATAGGGATACTGCCTGATACGAATCCTTAACCAAATGTGCAATTGACATAAGTCACCCCTAGAGTTGGTACCCATTTATTTTCTGTTTGGCCACCTATTTTCCCCAATCAGCCCCACGGTGCCAGAACAGACCCAAACTACAAGCCATTTATTTTCCCCAATCAGCTCTGCGTTGTCAGAACGGACTCCCACTATAATCTTATTATTTTATTAGGTTTTTTATTTTCCTTAATCACCCTCATGCTGCCAGAATGGACCTAAACTACGAGCCACTTATTTTTATTTTATGATTTTTAGCTTATCTTCTTTAATTCATAACTTATTCAAATTATCTCCGTTTTCAGCAAACCAAGTGTCTATTTTCATCAGAAAAATTACAATAGACCCAATGGTGCTAGTACTATTGACCAATTCTAAAGCTTATTCTAGTTAAATTTTAGTTTATTACCCTTTTCTATTTAATTATTGTTTATTGAAATTCGGGTTGTTACATGAAGCCTCACCTTTATCAGAAAGAAGTGAAGAGGTGGCGCGGTCGCAATAACAGTTCACCATACCCTATAATATTCAAGAACTCCACTTCGGTAGGCTTTTGGGTCAGCATGCCGAATCGTGATGCCCCAGACAGCTCTCACGCCACAGTGCTTCCTCCGTTACATTATGCGATTGACTAAGACAATAGGGGTCAAGGGAGTACCATCTGGACGGTAGACCAAGCAATGTTTTTTGTAGTGGGAGTGGAAAGGGCTAAACGGGGTGAGAGATCAGAATCAGGGTACATCTTCAATACTCAAGACTTGACTGCCATGGTGAGGAAGATTATGAAGTATAGTAGAGGATATAATAATGAAGAATGGGGAATCGATGGTAGTCATACTCCTTTACAGAAGACATTCTGGAGGCTGAGTTCCCACGAAGATTTAATTTGCCGCAGATGAACCATTACTCAAGGAGGACTGACGCTCGCTAACATCTATGAGATATACTTGGTTCATGAATTCGACTACAACTCCGGATGTTACTAAATGTAAAGCATTCACTATTTACCTTAATGGGGTCGTGCTCATGTGGTTTACTCATTTGCCTCCGAGATCGGTGCCCAACTTTGAAGATTTGGGTAAAAAATCCTTGAACCAGTTTCAACCGCATTCCTCTAAGTCCAAACATGTAAAGAATCTCTCGCGCATGAATCAATTCTACGAGGAAAAGCTCAAAGACTACCTTGACCGCTTCAACACGGCCATTACCGAGACTAGTAATCCAGACCTGGGAACAATACTGATGGCATTGTTCCATAGGGTTGATCCAGATACTGATTTTGCGAAATACTTGAGGGAGAAACCACCTTCAACTCTAGATCAATTTTATGAGAAGGTCAATGTTCATTTGCAGAATGAAGAGGCCAACGAGAGTCGAAAGAGGAGAGTGAGTGATGTAATGAATGAAGGTGTATAAAGCAATGTAGAAATAAGACAATTCGGAGAGAATTCCGAGAAAGTTGAAGTGAATGTTGTAACATCCCAAAATTTTAACAACACTAAAGATGATGAATTAAAGAATAATTAGCGTGAAATACATTATTAATAATGAATTAAGGAATACTTAATTAAATATTCAGTATTAAGTAAAACGGACCATGCCATTGCTTCCGTCTCGGAATTTTGGTCAAGGTAGACACCTGGCTTGCATAAATCGGACACCGTATGAAGAAGTTATTAAGGTTTAAAGTTTGTATGCATATAAGAAAGATATATATACATATTAAATTCAAAAATATTCAAAAATCAGCAAAACCAGAAATTCGGCGCGCAAATCAAGGAAGGGCCGGCCGTTTGAGGTCGACCCGAGACCGGGTTGACCCATGGGTCGACCCAGGCTCAAGGGGGTCGACCCCGGGGTCGACCTAGGAGGTCAACACCCATGAAGGGGGGTCGACCTAGGGGGCGACCCACCTGAAGGGGTGTTGACCCATCCGTGGATCTGGAAACTTCTTTTTTGAACTTGGACGATTTTGGAGCTAGATTCATGAACCTTATGCTATATAAAGGAACCTAGACCAAGGTTTTATTCATCTAAAAATGGTGATGATGACGGAGCTCTACTACAACAAAGATTGAATGACCTAATCTACTCAAAATCCAATTCAGCAAGCATTATACAAATTCGATGATTGCTGCAACAACAAATTCAACATGTTCTTCGTAGTAATTTGGATCCATTTCCTTAGATCTATTCACTATGAGTTCATGTTATTTTTAGATCTAAATATTTAAATAGTTATCGTGATATGTATATAAAAATTGGATCTTGAAACGGTGCCTAATCAGTTCTATTATGACATATTCCTCTGATATGCTCTTGTATGTTTATATCGGCACCAAGTCTAATCTTGTCATAAAATGTACATTCAGTTTTTATGCCTATTTCTACCATTATGTTATTGATTTTCTATTATGCATGTTCTGATTCTCTTCTCTTCGTCTTTTCCCTTTTTATTTTTTTATAGCCAGGCTACCTTCGAGCCTAGGCCAAACGTTGAAAAATACGAATGTGAGAAAATGGGAACGATTGGGAAAGACATAAATTGGGGCATAATTGGTATTGGAAATTATGAATGTAAATTGGGAATAAAATTGGAAAATATGCGAATATGGATTTGGGGCATATTTTATATTAGATAATATAAACATGAAGTTAGGCATATATTGGGAAATAGGTGAACGTAGGAGGTCTAGCCCATCATAAACCATAAATGGACATGGTAGTGAATTGGACTGCTTAACCTAATTTAACCCATAAGGATTGTATGAATATGAACTAAAGTTGGGGTTAAGTAAATTTGGTTGGACAGTGGGTAGGCTAAGCAAATCTGAGAGGGCGGGTATTATTTACATTTAGGCCCATAAATTTAACCCGATAAGGTTATGTAATTAAAGACACCTAGTGGTATATGTAATCGGTAGAAATGATAATGTTATGTAAGTAAAGACACCGTTTAGGGTAAGCATAACTTGTAAAGAAATGAGACAAGTTTTGTAATAAAATAAGAGGTACTTAATTATAAATTAAGTGATCTAGAAGTCTGGAATCCGCTGATAAGAATAGCATGTTTAGACTTATTCTAGGGACAAAAGGAAATTATAACATAGATTATAATTAATGGGTTGAGAAACTTGTTAATGGGCCTTAGTGTATAGAACTAAGTTAACAAGTAAACAACGATAAGTTGTATTGACAATGTAAAATGGAATTATGATCAAATGAGAAAGAACGAGGAAAACTTATAAGATAAGTTATATTTAATCATAAATAATGACTGACATGTTAAAAAGGAAACATATAAAATGAGGCGTACTTAATTACACATTAAGTAAGAACATGTTATTGTAACTATGGAATTGGAAGATAAAAATATAAAGGGATTGTGGGTTATAGACCTTGGGCCACAATCTAGAGAATAACATGTTGTGGGCTTATTAATGAAGTTAAAGGGGTTAAGTTATATAACCGAAATTAATAAGCAAGAGGAACTTGGTAACTTGATTAAGAATTCAATATGAATGGGGATAACCAAGTTAAAAGGAAACCTGACGAGGAAAAGCAAGCACGTAATAGAATAATTAGATATAGGGTATAATAACATATTAAAGTAAGGCGCTTGGACCAGTCAACACGTTTGAGGGTGAATAACCCATCGAGGTGTTATAAGGCACAAGGGGAGCGCACATTCATCTGATTGTTTGACGGCTCCAAAGGACTGAAAGCGGAAGCACGCGGCTTCTTAAGGTACGTAAGGTGCTCCTAATAGTCCTCTATGCGGTGACAGATGTCTTAGGCTGTGCTTACAGAGGTTGGGTCAGCGGGTAACTAATAGGTGGGTGGGCCTTGACTACAGATGTAGCTATGCAGTCAGAATGCTGACGAGGTGACACCAGGGTGGTTTGGTGGTTGCCTCACGAGGAGGCAAAGGAAGGAAAAAGGTCACGACCAACATGGATAGTAGACCATCGGATACCCGTCATCGGCAGCTAGTAGGATGCGAAAAGACTAGAGCTAAACCCAAGATACCATTTCACCTTTCACTATGGAGGTACGGGGTTGAGGGGAGACGCCACATGGATGTTTAGATTAGTTGTTATTAGGGGCGGTCTCTTAGCTCTTGTAGTCTTTATTATTTGAGGGAGGGGCCGAGGTGAGGCCATAACCACTATGGAAAACAAACCCTAGGAATATTTGTATTTGGAGGCTCTTAAAGGCGAGCCTGTACAGGTATGGAAAAGCTTCCGGCCGAGTTCTATGTTTCCTGTTTAGCCCTGCCACGGAACTCGGTGCACATTAGAGGACGTACGATTGAGGCATCGAGCTACAATTATAGTACATACGCGGGACAGTCTATGCATATCTGGTCTGGGTGGTGTATCATAGACTAGAGGGCATTATTCCGATAAGGAATTTGATTCGATTGATGGTGGCAGTCCATACGCTTACGTATCATAGTAATGACAGATATATGCGTAACATAACATTGTTATATAGAGATCCGTATGTCACTCCGGCGTAGGATGAGGGACTGCGTTCATTACGGTGGAGGCTGTTCCAGTGGGGTACTATGGGGTGTATCTCAATATTGGGAGATAGCTACATATATTGTATTAGGTGAATCCATGGCAAAGTAAATGGGTATGATGCGCGGATAAGTCTTGAGTTCTACTAACCCAAGTAACCTAATAATCAAGAAAATGTAATGGAACAGTATTGGTAGAGATCACTCCATTTCTGATATACAAGTATCGGTACGGTGCAGAGAAATGTATTTAAGAAGCACAATATACCATGTTCATCTTATCTTGCTCAATTCACACTTGTTATGGTTACTGTTATCTTGTTCTTCCAGTTTTGTATACCTTCCATGATACTTTTATTTATTTATATTTAAAAGTAACTGGACTCGCCAAAATTTATGTTTGACCCTTTTTGTTTCCTCTTCTCTCTCTTCTATTCTCCCCCCGGTTCTCAAGGTGGAAATGCTTACAGTTGATTTGGATTCTTTCAGCTTAGCTTGGATTTTGGATATTGATGTACCGCTTTGACTTCTGGTCAACTCTCTTATGGCTTCACCACGGAAATATGGTTTTATGCTTTGTACTCTGATATTTTTGGCAAGATAGATTATTTGTGTAATTGATTACTTAAAACTTATGATGTAAACTTAGTATTTGGGACCATGATGTTTTGATTTAAATAAAGTTTTTAATTCCGCTGCTATTTCACATGTCTATCTTGTGATATTATGTTCTTATTCACCAATAACGCTTCACGAAACTTAATGCATTCTTTATAGAGTGACATTAACGGATGTGGGGTGTCACAAATGTGGTAAATTGAAACAAACACAATAATAACCAGCATAGTAACGGCACAACCAGAAGTGATGCTAAGAAGTGACCCCGGTTTCAAACTTTTGATAACTACACCGCTTTGAATGATATGTTGGAGAATATACATGTGGATACATGTGACACAATGCAATACAAAAAGTCACCTCCGCGAGAGCCAACTGAGAAGTAGGTTCAAACTGGATAGTTTTGTTTGTTCCACTAGATTTGCGACTATATGACTGATGAGTGCCGTCATGTTCGGGGCATTATGGAGAAGCTTATACATGAAGGAAAACTGAACGAGTATAATGTAGCCCTTTCTGATAAGGGACAGGGGATTATGGACCCCAAAAGACAAGGTTAGGCAACTCCTCGAGCCGCCGCCCAACCATGGAATAAAGGAATTGTTATAAATACTATTATCGGAGGACCACGTCCTGTGGACTTTAGTATCCAAACCATGGAGCAGTATGCTAATGCAATAAAACTCGTTGAGACTGATGAGTATGACACAACATACAAGACTGCTCGAGTAAAACGGCAGAGGGAAATGACAGAAGATATCATCTTCAATAATCCTAAAGCCGAAGGGAGAGAAGCCCCGACCGTTGATCCACTTGTGATATAGGCCATAATTGAGTCAGTGTTGGTACTGAAGTTCCATATTTACCGTGGGAGCTGCGTAAACATTTTGTTTAAGCAAGACTACGACCTATTGATGATGTAGAATAAGGACATGAGGCCATGCAAAGGTAGAATTTACGGCTTCAATGGGATAGCAAATGTACCGATAGAAATGGTTGAATTGCTAGTTTAATTAGGTGAGGAATATCTTTGGAGAGTGCGGATCCTTTCATTTCTTGTAGTAGATGTCGACTCCCCATATAATGCTTTCTTAGGCTAACCGACCCTCGCCGAATTTTGAGCATGCATAGCTCCTTGGTGCTTGCTTTTGAAATTCCTGACTGAGAATGGAGTTAGAACTATGCGGGGGGACCAAGTAGCAGGACGAGTGTGCTACTTAACTGAATGGTAAGGATGCCCGCGCTAAAGAGAAGGGATAAGGTTTTGATAATTCTTTTCCTATTCGGGAATCGTCCACATAGCATGTAAATTAATATTGGTCTAGACATCATAGCCTTCAATTCAAAGATATTAATCCGCCGAAAGATGAAGAGCCAGGATATCAAAGGATGACTCCCAATGAGTCGATAATAATGATTCTGGTTGATAACGATGACCCTTTACTACTACGAAACAGGTTATTTGCACCGGTCGTTACCCATTTGTTGCATCACTCGGATGATCGATGCAAATGAAGATGATGCAAATGAAGATGATGCAAAAGACAAATTTTTTTATGCATCGACTGAGCGATTGATGCAAATGTTGAATACTTGCATCAGTCGTTTATTAATGACCAACGCAAATTCCGCCTGATGCCAAAAAAAATTGATGCCTTTATTTTATGCATCGGTTATACGACCGATGTAAATGTTGATTATTTGCATCGGTTGTTTGCTAACGACCGATGCAAATTTCACCTGAAGATAAAAAATGATACCTTTCTGGTTGTTTTAAAACCTAAAAAGATATCAAATTAAATTTCCATAAATTCTTATTACAACAAATCTTGTCGAGCAAACAATAAAATCATATCATATAAAATTAGTTATTGTCTACAGACCAAAAAAGAATCACAAAAAGTTTATATTTCATCACTCACATCAACGCTCATAACAAACAATGAATATACATAACAGAAGATCAACATACATAAAAAAATACCACTATGTCCAATTATACATAATACAACTAGCTAAATTATCCCGAACCTCACCTATCTCGGCTCTAAGATCTCTTACAAACTCCTGCAATTAAGAGAATGTTTCAAATGGTTAATCGTATGAACTATTTAACATAAAATATATAAGGAAAACAAACTAAAATTGATATCTATTGTAAAGCAATATCTCCCAAACAACATATTTACAGTAGACTTTTATAGATTGAGCTCATCTAGTTCAACAAGAAACTTAGTTATGTACTGCAAAATATGGTTTGAATATAATTGTATGATGTGATAGAAAATTAGTTATGTAGTTGCATACTGTAATCGAATTTGCTAATGAATCACTCGATGTTTTATATTCAATCACTTACTTAGGCATAATCATACTCACATTTAAATGGAATGCACGCATATGCTTATTTATGTCGTCTGCGAAATAACATGATTTTCCATTAATTGGAAATGTGATCATGTAGTACGAAAACGTTGAAGAAATGTGATTTGTTTGTTTCAGCAGAATAGAAGTAAAACAATCAAGTAACTGTTAAAGTATATTTAAAATATAACTTAATATATGATGGAAATATGTACATAGCATTATAAATATCGAACTTTTAGACATGCAGATGCTTTTGCAATATCAAACATTAAGACATCATTCACCTTACCCCAATGTTATTTGGGTTATTTATGTAATTTCGATTATCTAAAGTAGCAACTTTGCATATATTATATGTTAAATAGGTTTGTGTATGTTATAGTTACGTAAATGCAAGGGAACCATACATTGTATTTACCATTTATATTAATTATTTATTTAAGCTTGTACCAAGCAAAAGACTACATTTTTTTAACGGCTCTGATATGGGTGGGCTGAAGTTGGGCACTTTTTGTTTCTTCACATTTATTGTATTTAATTATTAATTATGTTACCAAATGTACTATTTGCAAAAAACATTGCTATTCCTTGAGTATGTTAATGTAGTATCTGCATGAATGAGATAAACACATTTCAAGTTATGACACATGAATTCATAAATCAAACAAATCTAATATGAATTATATAAGGCTCACCCAAGGTCCAGTATGGCCCAAACATGCATCCACTCCTTGCGCATGTGTAAACTGAGGAATACACGTCCTTTTACTTACTACTCACGTCCTCTTCTCTCTCTCTCTCTCTCTCTCTTTTAGCACTACCATGCACCTCTTTGTATCTACACGCATGCACCTTATCCTCTCCACACCTTTCAGCCCCAACCCGCGAATGCGTCCTCACCATATGCGTCTTCAATCACCCAAACACTCCCTTGACCCTTCCTACTACGTCCACTTTGCAGCTGTGTACCTACTCACCCAAACAACAAAAGCAAGCAGCACCAAAAAAACACACATGCAGCTCCATGCTTACTCATGAACATATGCATGTAAATCCCTTTGCAGGGGAGAGAAAATGAAGGTGCTCTTTATGTCTACCCATATGAATACTCAAGGAATACCGATACTGAGCAAATAGCACATTAACATAACTTTACCCGTATGGAACTATTGGCCTACTCAACAATTGTATTCATTAACAAACTTAAGGAATAGCCAAAATTATAAATTAGTGTAAATGCATGGTAACAACAGTTTATAATAGTAAAATTGTTGACTTGTTAAAATCAAAACGTGAAAATTTCACTACAATATGAGACTCAATCTTCAAATTACGAAGATCAACTTAGTATGAATATATGCCTTTAACTATGCTCATACAGCAGTAAAAGATGTACCTTGCATCCAATAATATCGCTAGGCGGTAATATGAAATCGGTTAGCAGAAAAACAAAGCCCAACCCAAATCCGGCAAATGACCCAACGCCTACAATTTTAACAGGTCTTCTCGGTTTGACATTATGTTAAGAATCCATGTGACTGTACCAAATGAATCTATCTGCAACAACATGATTTTACTCTTCGTCGTTCCAATAAACTACTTTATATTGCATTTACAGATTCATTTACCTTCCAGCTTAGAACAAAAAATGTCACTCTTAGCTTGCCATCAATATCCTTAGCAATTAAAATATGACCAATTTCATGAATTCCAAAAATGCATTCACTACAACAATGAACCCTCCACCAACATCAACGTGCAACCCATCACCTAAAACACTACAACATCCAATACGATACGACCATCCTCCACTGACACCCAAACGCATTCACCTCTTCTCCAACAGAATCATTTGTATAATCCTTACCTGTTGCATCAAGACCGAAACCCACCTAGAAATCTACAATGTGATTGTCAATTCCAAACACCTAAGCCAAATCATCACCAGTTGGATCGCGATCAAACCTCCCCAAATCGAAAAAAATCCTACTCTATTCCTTTCATTTTTTCGTGTTGTTTGATTTCTCGGATGAGGATTTACTTTTGCCAGTTGTAAAGAACATAAGGTCGATTTGGGCATGCCGAAAGCAGATATCTGGGTTAGAGGCAAAGGTGGTTAGGAGTGTGGTCAAAGGTAAGGAAAAAAAGAATAGAACAAAAAGGAGAAAATATATATGGTTGATGTAAGAGAAAATGGAAAATGTGACAAAAGAAAAAGAAAAATAAAAAGAAAAAGAAAAAAGAAAATGATTGTTGAAGAGGCGACTGACACTAGTTTAGGCATGAATTTTTTTGTCCCAAAACCCCTTGTCCCCCCTTGTGCCCACCCAATCACAGCCCCCTGATTTCCACCTTTTGCAGTAAAATCCCTCAATTATTGAACGACTTAATTGCAAAAGGTGGAAATCAGAGAAACCTTGGCCGTTGAGCACACGAGGACGGTGGGTTTCGGGACAGAAGAATTGGACTCCTTAGTTTAGGTTAAAGGATGTTAACGTTTAAACAAAATAAATTAGCGAGAAACCAAAATATTAGGCGGCTAACTTAGGTTACAAACCATTATTATTAATTTGTTGTAAATGCACTCTAATTTACTTCTAGTTTTATCAGCTATCATTTATGAAATATTATTACGTCTAAGTTATAAACAAATATTAATTGTTAAATGTTAATTATTATGAACATATTATAAGTAATTATAACCTATTAGAAATTATTTATGAAATATTCAACATTAAATATTATTTCTTGATAATTGATTACTAATTATTAATTATTAATTATTGAATATATTTATTACACTGAAACTCTGTTGTGAATTTAGTAATGAAAAATTTCGTCGCTGATCTTTGAAGCTACTTCAACATTCATGTTGTGAAAATTTATCATTTATAAATTATTAATTTTAACTATCACTTAAAAATTATTAAGTTTCAATCAATAGTTATTAACTTTAAATTATTAATAGTGTTATTAAAGTGATAGATTATTAATAGGGTCATGTTAATAAAGTGATAGATTATGAACTATTAAGTGTTTTCTTAATTATTGATTATTTATTAGCACTTACTTTTAATGGTCGCTATTAAGTATTGATTATCAATTAATAATTATTTAATATTAATTTTTTATCAATTATTAAATAATATTAATAAATATTAATTACAGTTTACAAATTATTAATTATTAAGAACAATAATTATCAAATGTAAAAATAATTGTTGATTATTTGGAATGACTTATAATTGTAAATTATTTATTGATTGTAACAACCCAGAGTTTCTGAACCAATTTAAAAATTTTATTTTCGCTATTTTAATGCATTTTGAATATTTAAAATGATTTTTTTAAATAATAACAATTAAAAATTTATTTAAATCGAAGTTAGAATGTATAAATCTATTTTAATTATAAAAAGAGTTCGAAATGGCGCAATAGTTTGAAAATTCGATTTTAAATTTCAATTGAATGTATAGAATCCAAAATAAATAGGATTTCAGTAAAATAAGAAATATTTGAATCTGTTTAATTATATCTTTCTAAAGAATGTGAAAAATTTAGATTTCATAATATAAATTGAAGGTTATGTCCAATTTAAAATTTGAAATAGTCGTTATGGAATTTATATATATTTTAATATTATATATAGCCCTTAAAAATAGCCATTTTGCAAAAGACCTCCGTTTTCGACGAAACCACTTTTGTTGGATCCGGAATGTGAAATTATTGCTAGATTTCAATTTTCATAATTTTTTGAATTAATATGTAAGCGTGGTAAATTTAAACGTGTTTTGTCAATTTAATTTCAATTTAATCGACTGGAAAAATGGCCATTTTTCAAAAGGTCTTGAAATTCGACGAAACTAGTTTTGTTAGGATCGTATCGTCAAAACATAGTTAGATTTATTTTTCTGGAATTTTTGGAGTCAGTATGTGGCCCCGGTAAATTAAAATGTACATTTAAATTCAGTATATATTGATTTATATTAATTTTGATAGAAACTAATCAAAACAGTTGAACTGGCTTACGAAACATATCCCATTGTGTCCGAAATGTGGGTATTTAGCTAGAGGTGACAGTCGTTGGTTTTGATTTTGGAGTTCGAATGTAAAAACATGTGTTATTGGAAATTAAATAATAATTAAATATGTTATATAACCCTTATTCTATCAAACCCTAGGTCAAAGGAAACCACCGTAGTCAACTGCAGAAAACAAGCCCCCTAAGTGATTCGATGGTCAGATTTTCCAGGATTTAAATCTCCAATTTATTTCCATCTAGAAATCGAAATCAAAATTTTCTAAAACCGATAATGAAGAGCAAGAAGAAATCCATATATCCAACGGACGTGATCAATTCTACAGTTGAAATATTTGCAAACTTCTCGCTCAAAAGATTTGCTATTGTCCTCGATTTTTAGGGTTTTGGAGCATTCGAGTTTCATGAGATTTCGGTCGTGGGGGCGCGACAGGTAGGCGAGGAAGGTGGAGGTTTCCGATGGGTCTCCGGCGTGGTGTATGGGTGGCAAAGGCAAGACCTAGATGTCGACGTGGTTTGAGCGTGGCCTGGAACGTTTATCAGAAGGAAGATGAAGTAATTTATTAAATTAATTATAGTTTAATTATTTAAATATGTAATTAATGTTTAAAATTGTGTAACTCTTGCATACGATATCAGAATTCAGTGAAACAAGATGCGTTGGACTCGTATTGACGAAACTTACAACATGGAACAAACTAGAAGAGAAATGAAGCACGTTAGAATTTAAAGCAAATTCAAATCAAAACAGTATAGAAATTCAGAAATTAAAATTGACGGAGTGGAAACGAATGTGAGAACACCTTCTCACTCAACTATATTTGTTATGTAATTATATCATAGGTTGCAGACGGGGCTTAACAGCTCCTGACACAACTTTTTGCAAATCATGGTTGAGTGTTTGTTTGGATTGTGATTTGGATTTTCAATGATTTAATTGTTGTATATAAAATTATTTATAAAAATATATACGATATATAAAATTATCATGAAATGAAATTGGAATAAATATTCATTTACAAGTCAGACGGCTTGTTTATGTACACCTATTTAACTGATATTGATTGGGATGATAATTTTTACACATCGCCCAACTGCACAAATAATAATCAGTATTTGTTGTTTGAAAACCCCACATGGGTATTAGGATGATATTTGACATACAATAATCCCAATATTTAGTTGTATGTCAATCAATGGGTTGACAGACTGTGATGAGCGTTATTTATTTATTTTAACGCTTATACAGTTGTAAATTGCATTCTGGATGATGTTGTAATGGTTAATGATTATTTATCATTATTGTTGAATACATGCGATGTATAAAATCCATATAACTGAAATTATATGGTAATTGATTGAGATGACCCAAACTCACCCTTATGGGAAAGCCCAGATTGAATTGAGAACACGACAAATCAAAACACAAACTATAGAACATTTCATTGCTTATTACAACAATTACATCAGAGTACAAGAATATATCAGAGTATCACAAGCACCTTGTAAAACAACTCACGGCGCAACCCATTCGTCAAGGATTTACAACCACGCCGCAAGCACCTTAGTTCCGAGCCTGACGTTAGCTTTCATAGTTCTGTTCCAAGCAAGCGAGATTTCAATAGTAATTTCTTAGCCAGGTCAAACTTTGCGGAGAAGCCAAGGGTCGGCTTTCTTCACCTATAAATATTACATAGAAAAATATCAGAGATTTAAAATACATAGCATCGGAAATAAAATGTATAAATACAATGCGTAGTGGAAAATACAATAACTAGCACAACTGAAAGAAATACACGGATACAAAGCTTTCCGAATATAGCTCCAGTTGTAAATCCAAGATCCTATGAAAATAAATCTGCAAAACCAAAACTACTAGCTGCCCTGTGGAAAATATGAGCACCCAGAGTTTAGGTTAAAACAATAAACTCCGAGTCAGTCATGGGATTGGTGTGAGAACTAAAATAGTTATTTAAAACTTTACTTTCAAAAAGAGGTAAATCAAGGGACCACACTGTAGTGTCCCGAATTTCCGGTATAATTTGAGCTGACCAAATAACACAAGTCCAACCCCAATTACACTGGAAACCAGAAAAACTAATAGAAAGAAAACAGAGGGTGAGAATAGGTAAGATAAAAACTTAAAATAGAATAAGAAGAAGAACATACAACATCAGAGTCAACATGAATCTCACAGCGGAACGAATAAATATATTTCATAGCATAACTTTGGAATAAAACAGTATCTGTATACAATACCATTATTAGAGTATAACATCTACAACACAGCGAAAATAACAATAGCTATATAATCCTGAAGCATCCTGCTCCAGCTCTTCAAGTATCTGTAAATCTCGACTACTTGACTGTCCGTACAAAATTGGGCACCCAAGAATTTAGGTAAAACGAAACAAAATAAACTCTGGGTCAGTCATGTGATTGGTGTGAGTAAACTCAAATTATTTGATTTAACTTTCAAAATTCTTTTGAAACAAAGGATAATCATAAGACCGATCCACACATAAACACAGATGGCTTTACCTTATGATAACCTAAAATATTTCTAAAACGATACTTGTCTGATATTATAATAATGTCTAGATCAAGTAAATAGAAATCTAGCAGAAACGATTGCATCTAACGTTCTACATATATGATATACAATCAAAACCGCGGGCTCTTATTTGGGGATTGGATTCCAACTTTGACAAGGTATGGATCCACCTTCCGATCAGTGTACTCTAGAAGCGATACACTGGAGTTCAACAAGAACATCTTGTAACTCGGCCACACATGACCGACCATTCATTTCTCTTGAATGTATCGAATATATTGCCACCCCTCGATTAGTATTCCAACATAACTGTAATAACCCGGAAATCCGAGCCAATTTAAAATTTTTATTTTGGCAATTTTTGACCAATTTTGAATATTTAAAATGAATATTTTAAATAAAAACGACGAGAAATTTATTTTGAATAGAATTCGAACGTATATATTTATATAGCTCGACGTTAGAATATAAATATTTATTTATAATTATAAAAGGAATTGAAAATGGCGCGGTAGTTCGATAATTCGATTTCAAAGTTCAAATGAATGTACCGGGTGCAAAATAAACTGAATTTTAGCGAAACCAAAAATATTTGAATATAATTGAGAATATCTTTCCAACGAATCCAAAAAATTGAAATTTCATAGTGGGAATCAAAAGTTACGTCCAGTTGAAAATTCAGAATAGTCGCTATGGAATTCTGGCCCTTAAAAATGGAAATTTTGCAAACGACCTCGGTTTTCAACGAAACCACTTTTGTTGGATCCGTGATGTCAAGTTATTCCTATATTCCAAAAATCGTAATTTTCTGAATCAATATGTGAGTGTAGCAAAGAAAAACGTGTTTTGACAATTTCAGTTGATTTTAATCGACTGGAAAATGGTCATTTTTCAAACGGTCTCAGAATTCGACGAAATTAGTTTTGTTAGAACCGTATCGTCAATACGAAGCAAGAAATAATTTTTCTCGAATTTTTAGAGTCCGTATGTGACCCCGGTAAATTAAAATGTGCGTTTGAATTTAAAATATAATGATTTATATGTTAGATTTTGGCGAAAATTGATCGAAACGATAGAATTGGCTTACAAAACATATCCCATTGTGTTTGAAATGGGGGTATTTAGCTAGGGACGACAGTCGGTGGGTTTGATTCTGGGTTCGAATGAAAAACCTTCCTTTTATGGAAAAAAATAGTATAAATAAAAGAATTAAATCCTAAGTTCGGTCAAACCCACATCTATTTTCAGCCGCAGTCAAAATGCCCGAGCCCCCTTCTTCCATTTCGACAATCTAAAGCTCCCAACCTTTCTCCCCTTCAATCCAAAGATCCACCCAAAAATTCTAGGGAGTTCCTAGACAAAAATGGAAGGCCTCAGCAAGGTCTAGCTTATGAACGGGTGTGATTTGTTTTGGACTCGAGTATCAGAAGAAATCGCGCCCCAAACAGCCGGACGTTGCTCGAGATTTCACGATCATCGGAGAGGTCGAGTTGGCAAAGGGCATGGGCGTTGGTGGGGGGCCTTCCAGCGCTTCTAACGCCGCCGGTTGATGGACCTCCAGTCGAGCGCAGGTGGAGAATGGTGAAGCCCTAGTTCGGAGGGTTAGTTGGAATGGTCGAGCGTAGTTCTGTTAACTGGAGACAGGGAAGACGATGTAATAAACCTGATTTTCAAAGGTAATTTTCTTTATTCATTTTTTTTATATAACATTATGATAAAATCTGAAAATTAAAAATGTAAAAAGCATTGTGATTAAAAATAATATATATATGAAGTCTCATAAAAATCTAATTTTGGATGAAATAGAATTTAGAAAAATATTTTTTTTACAATAAAAATAGCGAGGATTAAAAATGTTAAAGATAAAAATATACGTCATTTTTGGAATTTGAAAATATAAAAATACATGAATTTGAAAATATAAACATACATGAATTTGAAAATATAAACATACATGAATTTGAAAGTATAAACACACAGGACTTTGAAAATGTAAATATCTTTGTTTTAAAAATATAAATATACATTGTTTTTAAAAATTAAAATATGGTTTTTATATCTACACCTTTACAGTATAAAAATATGATTTTTCTATAAATGGCTTTGAAGTAAAAATATGATTTTTACCATACGAATAGCGGTATAAAAAGGTGATTTTTATACGAACAGTATAAGAATAAAATGTGATTGTTAATTATATAGAGCGATGTTAAAAATGTGATTTTTATATACATATAGCGAAATAAAAATATAATCTTTTCTATACCTGTAGCGTCATAAAAGTGTGATTTTTTATGTATATAATAGAGTTGTTAAAAATATGATTTTTAATATAAATGTTGTGCAAACAGATTGCGTTGGAATTAGAACTGCGAACCTGAGAGACAATAAAGAATGTTGGAGTGGATCCCAGAGGTGAGAACTCCTCACCTTTTATTTATTTTTCTAGTTGAAATATATACCAGGATGCAGACGGTGTTTAGTAGCACCCGACACCCGTCGTCCACAGACCATGGATGACTTGTTTGTTTGATTTTGATGTGTAGTTGATTGTGTGATGTGATGTGAAATGAAATAAAATATTTTATAGGGGAAAATATTTTATAGTTAAAAATATAATTCTTAACGTGTATATGAAATAAATATTTACAAACAAATTGGACAATTTGTTTATATACACACATTTGACTGATATTGATTGGGACGATAAATTTTACACATCGCCCAACTGCACAAATAAAATCTGTGTTTGATTGTCTGAAACCCTACACGGGTATTGGGATGATATATGACATACACTAATCCCAATAATTAGTTGTATGTCGATCGATTGATTGGTAGACTGTTATGAGCGTTGAATATTTATATTTGATGCTTATACAGTGTAGAATGCACTTTGGATGATGGTTGATTATTTGTCATTGTTGAGATATACATGTGTTGTAGAAAATCCATATAATTAACACTATATGGCAATTGATTGGGCCTCATTTCAATTTGGAAAATAAGAAAATAATTTCATGTGTTGAATAAAAGCCGTGTTGATTAGATTGACGCCATTTCAACGTGAACGATATTTACATCGATTTTATTCATTTTGTAATGAAAATCGAAAGTGATTTCAAAATCTGATATTTTGAAATGAATTGAAATTCAAATTAAATTAAAATGAATTGAAATTCGAATTAAATTGAAATGAATTGAAATTTGAATTAAATTGAAAAGAATTGAAATTCGAATTAAATTGAATAGATTTGAAATTCGAATTAAATTGAAATGAAACGAAATTCGAATTAAATTGAAATCAATTTGAAATGAATTTATATTGAAAAATTCGATTTTGATTTGAATAGGAAAAGGAAGTTGAAATCGTTTTGAAAACGAATTTAAAACGATTTATGTAACGACCCAGGGATTTTCGGCCATGAAAATCGACATAAATACCTTTACCGTAACTCATGCCGACCTTCCAAACACCGAAAACACTGGAACGTTATTAGAAAGAATTCAGAGGGTGAGATAAGAAAGAAATAAATATTAGAATAAAAGAGGAAGACCCAACATAACACAGAGTCTCACATCGCAGCGGAACAAAATATAATATGGAAATATCTTTATTGAGAGCTTGAAATAACTTACAATCATCAGAGTACATCAATTTATCTGGACAATTATAATAATTTGTCCTCTTATACAACACACAACGGCAAGATACTAGATCTGAACACTTTCAGCTTGTCTTTGAACTTCACAGCATTCGATAACCTGAACCTGTACATCCCGGGCTAACCCGAGCATTTACAAAACACCGGGTCAGTCTGGTGAACCAGAATGAGATAAACTCGCACAGTATTAAGGTATCACACAACTTGATTTTAAGTTAAAAATCCTTTTGAAAGAAAAGGATAATCGTAAGACCAAATCCACACATAAATACAGACGGTTTTTACCTTACGATAACCCAAAACAGTTTGAAATCAATATCTTGTCTGATATTATGATAATGTCTAAATACAAGTAATATCAAATCTAGTAGAACGCTTGCATCTCACGCTCTACATATATAGTATACAAACAAAACCGCAGGCGCTTATTGGAGATTGGATTCGAACCATGACAAGGTATGGGACCACCTGCCGATCGTGTATCTCTAGAGACGAATACACTGGGTTCAACAATAACGTCTTGCAACCCGGCCCACACATGATCGACCACTCATTTCGCTTGAGTGTATCGAATGTATATCACCAACGGTTGGGAGCTACCCACCATCTTCCCGAAAAGGGACAGCATCGATAGATTAAAGAAGCAAAAGGAATTTCTCCAGATAGGTGATTATACACCCTAATGGGAGCGACCCACATAGCCATGCTGCCTGCCCGATTTTTGTCATTTACCGGTTGTGAGACTTAAGGTCAGAATCTTCTTCGAAACATCTGATCGCCATTCACTTTGAATGCCACATCGTCAAATCCATTAGATATCGCTAATTGACGACCACAAAAATACTCTAGTTGGGGGCTAACCAACTATGGCACGTTTGAAGAAATCAACGTACGTGTAACACCCCGTAATTTTGTAACATTAGGATTCACAAATCAAGGCAGAATTAAATTTTAAAATCAAAATCAAGGAAAACGGGTTGCGCCATTGCGTTCGTCTCGAAATTCTACTTGGAAACGAGTCCGAGTTTGCGAGAATCGGAGTCCATATGAGGGAGATATGACCCTCCGAAGTTTCTGGAATTTTCAGAACAGAAAACAGCTCGAAATTCGAATTCGAAATTCGAATTCAAACCCAGAAGCGGGCTGGGCGGGAAAATTCCCGCACAGGACCCAGGTCGACTGGGGAGTCGACTGGGTAGTCGACCCCCCCCCCCCCCCCGACCAGGTCGACTGCCCAATCGACCTGGGTGCAAAACCCACTTTTGGGCCTGGGTGCATTCTGATGTACCTGGTCTCGTTTTCTACCTAGATTCGTCCGCCTAATCCTATATAAATAGCCCCTAGTCTGCTTCACTATTCACAAATCTTCTCTAACCTTATGCTGCAAAGATTCTTGGTGAACATGGCTTCTTCTCCTCCTCTTAATTAAATAATAAATAAAATAATATGTAAAATAAATCAAGACGAGGAAATGTTGCTCAAGACTTTCAAGAGGAGATTCAAAACAAGCTAGGATTCAAGTGAAGATTCAAATGACTTCAACGACTGTTTTTCTACGAATCTAATATAATCTCTGTAAGTCGGTTACTTTTTAGATTTGAACGTTTTCTATTCGTGACATGAAATTAAAGGAATAAAAGAATATGCCTAATCTCTTCACTTGGATCTGTGTTTATACATGTTTCTAGACTTGATTAAGGACTGATCGTGATTCGATGACCAATTAGGCCTTGCCTATGACTATGAACATTGCCTATGACTATGAACATTGCTTATGACTATGAACATTGCCTATGACTATGAACATTGCCTATGACTGTGACTCATGACTATGAGAATTATTTCCTTTGACTATGAACACAAGCATATGCCTTTGATTAGGAAACATAAACTATTGCCTATGACATAACAAGGACAACTGTGACTAAACACCTATGATTCATGACTAGGAAAGTGTTGCTTAAGTTTTGTGACTGTGAAATTGGGTCTAAACCTGATTATCTATTCTTGATTTTCTTTGGATTTTGATCTTGGGAATTTACCTATTAAGTTAGGTCTACCCATGTTCTTGAACCTACATCGTTATTCAACCCTTTTTATGTCATAACATTTTCATATCTATAGGCCTTCGATGTTTTAGATCAATTTATTTCAGTGTAATTCGTTAGGCCTGTAATTAGTAAATTATCATTCTATGCCAGTTATTATGTCTATCTTTTCATAGCATCTTTGGTTCATTCCCTTTTAATCTACGAATCTAGATTTATCTATTATCTAGATTGAATCACGATTATACGAACGATGGGAATACGATTTGGGCAAAATATGAAATTTACTAAAACGTAGTTATAAACTTGGAACTTGGCATAAATTGGGAACATGTATTATGGCATGTTTATAAAAATGCAAATTGGATAAATTTGACATGAATTATAGGATGTGTAATTTGAATCTGGTATTGACTTGTAAATCTAGCATTTACATGAACTGTGAACTAGAATAATAAGTCTAGTTTGACATGAACTGTAATTAGAATGTTAAATCAGAATTGGATTAGCTAATTTGGCATAATAAGTATATTGGCATAAATTTGAAATTGGCCATAATTGTGAGTAATTGTCATGTTTAGCAAAATCATGGTTAGTGACACTTAATTTGGTATAGTTTACATACCAAAAAGCATAAATATGTTATAGAGGGGAAAATGGGCCATAATAATAAATGTTGACAATTTACATTAAAAGAGTAATTATGAAATAAGTAAATTAGGAATAATTTACTTATAGAATTTGTCCTAAATGAGAAAATGTAAATTTAGACAAATTAAAGGTTTATTAACGACATCTCTTTTAATAACACACCAGAAAGTTCTAGGGTGACAAAGAGGATAGTGTCTAGGCTTGGGTTTGGAAAATACAAGTTTCCTGCTCTCCCTGGCTATCCCTAACTGATCCGACGGACGGGATGGTTACTTTCAAAACCTGATTTGAAAATTAATCAAAATCCTTTGAACTTGGAAAACACGAATATGCCTAACCCGAGGTTAGACTGAGTTGCGATGTAAACCTGCCCGGAACCAACCGGCACATCCAGTAATCGCAACAATATCTGTCTAATGTGAGTGGTCGCGGCTTTAATTTATTTAGTTAAAGCTAAAACATGAAGGGGTAATACTTAACCATTTATAAAATGTTAGTTAAAAACAGATGGGCAAGGTTAAGTTAAAAAGGAACACTTAACCAATACAGGATGAATGGGTAGGGTTAAGTAATAAGAAATACTTAACCAATATAACTTGGTTTGTGGTAGGGTTAAGTCAACATGAATTACTGATAACACTTAACCAGTTTAACAGGATAAATGAAAAGGGTTAAGTTAGCTTGAATTGACGAATGATGCTTAACCAATCCAAATTGACGAGAAAGAGAACTAAGTAGTAAACCTTAGTTAAAAGGAGCTAAGTAGTAAACCTTAGTTAAGAAAACAACGATTCTGGAAACTAAGTAGTAAACCTTAGTTAGCAAAACTAAGTAGTAATTCTTAGTATAACACGGGAAGGAGCGAACGTCCATCTAATTTTAAAGAAAGCTCCAACGAATTGGGTTACGAAGCCCGAGGCTTCGAGGGGACGTAAGGGTACTCTTGGTATCCCTCTGTCAGGCTGCAGATGATCCTCCTGGGCTCACAGAGGTTAAGGTCTGCGTTAGAAGAACCAAGGGTATGCCTTGGTTGCAAAATATGGCAACCTAAAGACTAGGATGGACCAACGTGATTCGGCGAGAAACCGGTAGCCCTGTGATAGCAACTCGTCGTCTACCATCCATCTTAAGTCAATCGAGATACGTGAAGCGGGAAGGCGGAGAACTCCTACGGACCATATACTTGCTATCTAGTTATGGTTGCGGTTGTGGATGGCCATAGATTAGTGGGGCATAGGGGGCCTGCGTATAGTTCTCATTTTTCAAGGTGTGCCTTTCATTAGTTGAGGGAGGGGTCAAGTGGGACCATAGCCACTCGAATTAAAACAGACCTTAGCATCTGCATTGGCAGATATCTGAAAGCTCCCGACCGAGTTCGGTGTTTCTTGATTTGCCCTGCCACAGGACTCGGGTCGCACATTACAGGACATGTGCATCTAGACAAGCGATAACGATTCGCGATACATGCGTGGGGAAGTCTAGGAACATATACCACTCTAGGTAGTGTGTCCTAGACCTGGGGGCATCGTTCGACAGGTAGCATAATCCCTAGTTGGACTAGGTGGCATAAACCCTGAATCTGAGAAGCGTTCAGCAGATAGCGTAAACTCTAGTTGAATCTAGAAAGCACTTGATAGAAAACCCTAGATTAGCTCTAGGTAATAAATAATAAATGTATGCCTGAAGGCAACCGAAATTACCGGGATTGGGATCACGTTATCATTACTAGTTGGGACACTAGTTAGGTGGTGCAGAGATATAGAAACCAGCATAACAAGGAAATAGCGAAGCGGCGAAAGTATTAGAGCATATCCAGTTTATCTTATCTTAGCATATCTTGTGTTAATCTTGTCTAATCTTGCTGACCCTATCATCATGGTGTTATCTTGTATTCAGTTAATTCATGTCGTTTTGTTTTTCCATGTTCACATGCTAGAAGTAACTGAACTTACTCAGGCTTTATGTCTTACTCTGTTTTTCTTTCGTCTTCTTTTCTTCCGTTCCCCCCCCCAGGTAGTAAAGGAGGGAATAGTATAGCTCAGGTTAAGTTGGACTGTCACTCTTTCCCAGCTTGAAGATTTGTCGAAGTTTTGCTTGGATTCTCTTTTCAGATGCTATGGCTGGCTCTTGCTACATTGGGGAATATAAATGTTGTTTTATGCTTCTTTATTTTGTAGGACAGACGATACTCTGATATTGTAAAGAAATCGTTGTACAAACCATTTTATCAATAAAGCAAAGTTTTATTTTCCGCTGTTTTAATTTTTGTCTGTCTTGTAATTCATCTGTATCTTTTACCTTAAAATGCTCCACAGAACTTAGTGCATTCCCTTTGTGAGTGACACTTACGGATGTAGGGTGTTACACGTGGTATCAGAGCTGAAGGTTACCAGATCAGATAAGGGATTTGAAATTTGTTTTTTTTCTTTTCAAAACGGTTTTGAAAGAAGCATTTTCAAGAGAAAAGATTTGTTTAAAAGGCATATTCCCCAAAGCCATACGCACTATCTTCTCTTCCTCTGTTTGAATTCTTGTCTCCTTCTTTCTTGAGTCTCTGGGGCTCCTAGCTTTCTGGGAGGTAACCTCATCGATGGGCGAAGTCGTGCCTGGCTTCCATCCATAGCCGTAGTTGTTTCACCTACGGCCAGTTTTCTTTCAAGCTTATAGGGTTTTCTGTACGATGGAAGCAGCTTTCGAGATATTTGTCAACATGACTACACACGGAAGAGGATGAGGAATTCATGGATGTAGATTTAGCTCACAAAGAAGGAAGGAATTATAAAACCTTAGACAAGAGGAAGTATCTTTACTAAGGTGTAATAGGGCATGTAATTAAGGGCAAAGGACAAGATTTTCAGAAGGGCAAGTACCTACTTTCGCCACCAAGCGTACCTAGGAGAAAGATAGTAAAGTTCTGTTGGAAGAGTCTAGTTTTGCTGTTCGTACTCTTTCCTTTGGTTTTAGCGCTTCGCATTTGTTCATATCCACTTCCATAGTTGAGTCTCTGCACCATAAGTACTTGTATAGTAGAAAGATCCCACTAGAGTCTCAAATCCAATTGGTGGTCCGACCAGTTTATTTTTGGTTAGTAGGGATTTGAGAATAGCTATCGAGTTTGCTTATATCATCTCACGTAGATCGTCTAAATTCGAAGGAGATATTCCTTGGGTGCTTGTATGATATTGGTTTAGGCCTTTGGGGCTTGTACTTGAGGAATGTCGAGTTCGACTAGGATGGTTTGTGTGAGAGATGAATAGTTGTGGCAGGCACTCTAAAAAGCACGTAGTGACCTTTCGACCCTTATAGTTAGGGCATGGTGGATAAGAGGGAGACCTCTAATCATCCTAGTACATACACTTGGTACCGTGATTGACATCTGTTTATTTTGGAAATGGAGGTCAGAAACTTCACAATCGTGAAGTTAAATTTGTTAAGATACAGTGGAGTAAAGCTCAAGAAGGCTAGATACTAGCATCATAACCCTTTTCCTTAAGGGTGCATCCTTGATTTCTTTTTTTGTAGGAGCTTTACGCATAATTGTTTCTCTCTTTCCAAAGTATATCCTCTAGGTCGTATCTTCGATCCTTAGGTAGAAACTCTTTTGGATGTAAACATGTATTTGAAACATGTTATGGTTGATGGTTGCGAGAGGTTGCTAATGGTTGCTCGTGAATGCATATACATACGTATTAGGCACTAGATCAGTTCGGACGCTTTCATATTGCATTTACAGATATGTATTTGTTTGTAAGTTGAACTTGATATGTTATCATATGGATGTTGCATATGGATGAATGGCTATGCACACATGTAGTATTTACATAACTAGGGATGCTTGCATACATGATTGGACGCATGGCACTGACATGATTCGCATTAAGGAGGTCGACTGAATCAGTAGACCGCCTGATTTTGCACTAGATAAAGACATATACACACACTATGCATAATAACATGAAAACATTAGAAATCCGTTTAAGGACACTGAATGCCTGTGATTGAATGGTTGAATAGATGGGTGATTGGATGGTAGGACACATTCTTCCTAACTTAAAGATTTCGGGGACGAAATCCTTTTAAGAAGGGGAGAATGTAACACCCCGTAATTTTGTAACACTAGGATTCAGAAATCAAGGCAGAATTAAATTTTAAAATCAAAATCAAGGGAAACAGGTTGCGCCATTGCGTTTGTCTCGAAATTCTGCTTGGAAACGAGTCCAAGTTTGCGAGAATCGGAGTCCGTATGAGGGAGATATGACCCTCCGAAGTTTCAGGAATTTTCAGAACAGAAAACAGCTCGAAATTCGAATTTGAAATTCGAATTCAAACCAAGAAGCGGGCTGGGCGGGAAAATTCCCGCCCAGGACCCAGGTCGACTGGGGAGTCGACTGGGTAGTCGACCCCCCCCCCCCCCCCGACAAGGTCGACTGCCCAGTCGACCTGGGTGCATTCTGATGTACCTAGTCTCGTTTTCTGCCTAGATTCATCCGCCTAATCCTATATAAATAGCCCCTAGTCTCCTTCACTATTCACAAATCTTCTCTAACCTTATGCCGCAAAGATTCTTGGTGAACATGGCTTCTTCTCCTCCTCTTAATTAAATAATAAATAAAATAATATGTAAAATAAATCAAGACGAGGAAATGCTGCTCAAGACTTTCAAGAGGAGATTCAAAACAAGCTAGGATTCAAGTGAAGATTCAAACGACTTCAACGACTGTTTTTCTACGAATCTAATATAATCTCTGTAAGTCGGTTACTTTTTAGATTTGAACGTTTTCTATTCGTGACATGAAATTAAAGGAATAAAGGAATATGCCTAATCTCTTTACTTGGATCTGTGTTTATACATGTTTGTAGACTTGATTAAGGACTGATCGTGATTCGATGACCAATTAGGCCTTGCCTATGACTATGAACATTGCCTATGACTATGAACATTGCTTATGACTATGAACATTGTCTATGACTATGAACATTGCCTATGACTGTGACTCATGACTATGAGAATTATTTCCTTTGACTATGAACACAAGCCTATGCCTTTGATTAGGAAACATAAACTATTGCCTATGACATAACAAGGACAACTGTGACTAAACACCTATGATTCATGACTAGGAAAGTGTTGCTTAAGTTTTGTGACTGTGAAATTGGGTCTAAACCTGATTGTCTATTCTTGATTTTCTTTGGATTTTGATCTTGGGAATTTACCTATTAAGTTAGGTCTACCCATGTTCTTGAACCTACATCATTATTCAACCCTTTTTATGTCATAACATTTTCAAATCTATAGGCCTTCGATGTTTTAGATCAATTTATTTCAGTGTAATTCGTTAGGCCTGTAATTAGTAAATTATCATTCTATGCCAGTTATTATGTCTATCTTTTTATAGCATCTTTGGTTCATTCCCTTTTTATCTACGAATCTAGATTTATCTATAATCTAGATTGAATCACGATTATACGAACGATGGGAATACGATTTGGGAAAAATATGAAATTTACTAAAACGTAGTTATAAACTTGGAACTTGGCATAAATTGGGAACATGTATTATGGCATGTTTATAAAAATGCAAATTGGATAAATTTGACATGAATTATAGGATGTGTAATTTGAATCTGGTATTGACTTGTAAATCTAGCATTTACATGAACTGTGAACTAGAATAATAAGTCTAGTTTGACATGAACTGTAATTAGAATGTTAAATCAGAATTGGATTAGCTAATTTGGCATAATAAGTATATTGGCATAAATTTGAAATTGGCCATAATTGTGAGTAATTGTCATGTTTAGCAAAATCATGGTTAGTGACACTTAATTTGGTATAGTTTACATACCAAAAAGCATAAATATGATATAGAGGGGGAAATGGGCCATAATAATAAATGTTGACAATTTACATTAAAAGAGTAATTATGAAATAAGTAAATTAGGAATAATTTACTTATAGAATTTGTCCTAAATGAGAAAATGTAAATTTAGACAAATTAAAGGTTTATTAACGACATCTCTTTTAATAACACACCAGAAAGTTCTAGGGTGATAGAGAGGATAGTGTCTAGGCTTGGGTTTGGAAAATACAAGTTTCCTGCTCTCCCTGGCTATCCCTAACTGATCCAACGGACGGGATGGTTACTTTCAAAACCTGATTTGAAAATTAATCAAAACCCTTTGAACTTGGAAAAAACGAATATGCCTAACCCGAGGTTCGACTGAGTTGCGATGTAAACCTGCCCGGAACCAACCGGCACATCCAGTAATCGCAACAATATCTGTCTAATGTGAGTCGTCGCGGCTTTAATTTATTTAGTTAAAGCTAAAACATGAAGGGATAATACTTAACCATTTATAAAATGTTAGTTAAAAACAGATGGGCAAGGTTAAGTTCAAAAGGAACACTTAACCAATACAGGATGAATGGGTAGGGTTGAGTAATAAGAAATACTTAACCAATATAACTTGGTTTGTGGTAGGGTTAAGTCAACATGAATTACTGATAACACTTAACCAGTTTAACAGGATAAATGAAGAGGGTTAAGTTAGCTTGAATTGACTAATGACGCTTAACCAATCCAAATTGACGAGAAAGAGAACTAAGTAGTAAACCTTAGTTAAAAGGAGCTAAGTAGTAAACCTTAGTTAAGAAAACAACGATTCTGGAAACTAAGTGGTAAACCTTAGTTAGCAAAACTAAGTAGTAATTCTTAATATAACACGGGAAGGAACGAACGTCCATCTAATTTTAAAAAAAGCTCCAACGAATTGGGTTACGAAGCCCGAGGCTTCGAGGGGACGTAAGGGTACTCTTGGTATCCCTCTGTGAGGCTGCAAATGATCCCCCTGGGGTCACAGAGGTTAAGGTCTGCGTTAGAAGAACCAAGGGTATGCCTTGGTTGCAAAATATGGCAACCTTAAGACTAGGATGGACCAGCGTGATTCAGCAAGAAACCGGTAGCCCTGTGATAGCAACTCGTCGTCTACCATCCATCTTCAGTCAATCGAGATGCGTGAAGCGGGAAGGCGGATAACTCCTACGGACCATATACTTGCTATCTAGTTATGGTTGCGGTTGTGGATGGCCATAGATTAGTGGGGCATAGGGGGCCTGCGTATAGTTCTCATTTTTCAAGGTGTGCCTTTCATTAGTTGAGGGAGGGGTCAAGTGGGACCATAGCCACTGGAATTAAAACAGACCTTAGCATCTGCATCGGCAGATATCTGAAAGCTCCCGACCGAGTTTGGTGTTTCTTGATTTGCCCTGCCACAGGACTCGGGCCGCACATTACAGGACATGTGCATCTAGACAAGCAATAACGATTCACGATACATGCGTGGGGAAGTCTAGGAACATATACCACTCTAGGTAGTGTGTCCTAGACCTGGGGGCATCATTCGACAGGTAGCATAATCCCTAGTTGGACTAGGTGGCATAAACCCTGAATCCGAGAAGCGTTCAGCAGATAGCGTAAACTCTAGTTGAATCTAGAAAGCACTTGATAGAAAACCCTAGATTAGATCTAGGTAATAAATAATAAATGTATGCCTGAAGGCAACCGAAATTACCGGGATTGGGATCACGTTATCATTACTAGTTGGGACACTAGTTAGGTGGTGCAGAGATATAGAAACCAGCATAACAAGGAAATAGCGAAGCGGCGAAAGTATTAGAGCATATCCAGTTTATCTTATCTTAGCATATCTTGTGTTAATCTTGTCTAATCTTGCTGACCCTATCATCATGGTGTTATCTTGTATTCAGTTAATTCATGTCGTTTTGTTTTTCCATGTTCACATGCTAGAAGTAACTGAACTTACTCAGGCTTTATGTCTGACTCTGTTTTTCTTTCGTCTTCTTTTCTTCCGTTTCCCCCCCCCCCCCAGGTAGTAAAGGAGGGAATAGTATAGCTCAGGTTAAGTTGGACTGTCACTCTTTCCCAGCTTGAAGATTTGTCGAAGTTTTGCTTGGATTCTCTTTTCAGATGCTATGGCTGGCTCTTGCTACATTGGGGAATATAAATGTTGTTTTATGCTTCTTTATTTTGTAGGACAGATGATACTCTGATATTGTAAAGAAATCGTTGTACAAACCATTTTATCAATAAAGCAAAGTTTTATTTTCCGCTGTTTTAATTTTTGTCTGTCTTGTAATTCATCTGCATCTTTTACCTTAAAATGCTCCACAGAACTTAGTGCATTCCCTTTGTGAGTGACACTAACGGATGTGGGGTGTTACAGTACGCGATTCTTTTGGAAATACTCTGTCAGACACTCGTCCATACAAGTCACTCGGGAACAGGAAGAACCGAAGGCACTCTCCTACTGCATCTCATATAGGAATCACCCAAGCGATCAGTAGCGAGTAGTCCTTGCAATCCACAGATTTCAACCACGACAGAACCCCAATGTATCTCCGGGTCGAATCAGAGATTGTAAGTGGTTCTTCCGTTTTATGAAGATCTATGGTCTTCAATGCTCCATCTCGATCGTCATCTGATGTCCTCTATATTTTCATATTTGTTGGTCGGAATGGTTTTCGAATATAATTCGATCCCGATCTTCCCGTACCAACAAACGTACAGGCCAGATTTGATAGATGGTGATTTAACTATCAAATAAACAACCATTCAACCATAAAATAAAAATAGAACTTATTGTTCAGTATTCAGCATCACTTGCCCTTCTAATTCAAATAATTACAAACATCTTATTGGACACTCAGTATTTACTTCTTATTTAACCAGAATTATCTATGAAAAATCTCTCAATTTCCTTTCTTCTATTGTTTGCAAAACATTGGCTAAAACCTTATTTAAAAATCCATAATAGAGGAACCAAATCAACTTATTATTTGTAAAACATTGTGAAATATATTCCATTTATTTGTTTCACAGCTTCCAGTGTTTATTCTAATTGAATAAAACCAAATCTTACGTTTCCTTCTGTGGTAGTTCTCTTATATTTCCTTTTTGACTTTGGGATTCTCGTCCTGTATGGATATCCCCCAATGTTTCACTAAACATTGCATTATTATTTCTAATTGAAATAATAAACTCTTACTGTCCTTCATATCACCATGACTAATATCATCTTCAGAAAATTTCGAAGTCGTTCAAGTTGGGGTATTTTAATTACCTCTCAGACCTTGATCAACAACGTCCTTATCCTCAGATAAATATAAGTCATAATCCAAAACTAATATCTCGTTCCAATATCAATTCAAATTCTATTAAACTATTTAATTCAAAACATAGCTTTATAGATTTACCTTATCTCTTTGTTAAAAATAAAAACTAATATTGCTTAACCTATTGGTTACTCAAATTCTTACCATCACTCTTATGAACTTCCAATTTATTTAAAATACTTTGTTTCCAACTGGGTTATTACCACCACCCTATTACCAAACTCTTTTCAAATCCCTTTTCCACATTCCCTTTCCTTCCTGGGAATCTCACTGTCCAATTACTTACTTTATTCCATACTTAAGTATTTTAAATTCCAAATCACTTCTTTACTTTTCGTTTGCTTTATAAACCTTGTTTTTACATCTCAGGTTAAATTTTAACTCTTTTATACCTTTATTTCCTTTACTTAATCAAATCGTTAAGTAACCCTCCCATTTAAGCTTATAAGTTCGCTTAAATCCATTTATAACTTCATTATAAACTCGAGTTAAGATATAAAACTCGTCCAAAATCTCTTCTTAGAATTTAATTCAATCCCAGCAAATTTCTCCTTTAAATTAATTAATAATATAATTAATTCAGATAACTTCATATAATTATTTCTACGAAACAATTAAATCGAATTCTTAACTGTTGGGTTATTTCCTGCTCATCTGCTTACACGTTTACTTTATCCAACCATTTAATACTGACCTATAAACCTTTGAATAATAATAATAATACTTATTTTCTTTATTCAAAATAATATATTTAAACCTATTTTGGTTATAAACTAAATTTATACTTCAATACGGTTAGTTCACTTGACGATAAAAATCCATAATTGTATAATGATTGACTTCTAGACAGTGATGCCAAAATACTCGACCAATATATTCACTGGTTAACACAGATCACATGTTGAATTTTCAATCCAACTATTATCGATCAAATCAATTGTCCAATCAAAACTATTTCCTTTATCTGATAATAACACCCATCAATCAGCAAACAGATCACACAACAATTCAAACCATTTCAGTCATGTTCATTCTATAAACGTGAACAATCAAGGAGAAACTTACTTTATCGGATTCGAACAAGGTTTGATGACTTGCTGGAATTAAATGTCCGTTTAATTCCACCGATTAAATCAAAAATAAATATCTATAACTAGCAGATGGTCAACTACTAGAAATCAGAGCACACAGAAATAAAACCCAATTTATATGAAATATAAACGGGAAGAAACTGAGTGAGGTTAACTCACTTTGATTGGTTTGGTCGTTCAGCGCTGGTTTTTAATTAAATCAAACAGCGTTTAATTTAATTAAAAATCTTCCGTCCTTCCAGTCCTGACAGACACTGCTCCATCTCGATCTTCTCGTTTCAACGGTCCAACGAACCTGATTTTGTTAAAATCCGTTAAAGTACGAACGAGATATCATTTAAACTATTTTATAAAGTAATTAAACTTAAAAACTTGAATTTAATTTAATTAAAGTGGGCTTTAACCCTTACCAGTTCGGCCCGTTACCCCTCCCAGCCCATACCCATCATCAAAACCCTATTTGTCTCCCTTCGAACCCTCACAAAACAAAAAGACACCACCTCCAAAAAAAACATCGCCTCCAGAAACTTCGGCCATGGCCGAAACTCTCCTTGCCCCTTTCTGTCCGTCCGAGATCGAGATCAGCCCGCGTCTAGCTTCCCTCCGTCGCCTTCATCTTCGATCTGCTCTTCGATTTCCTCCTCCAACGATTCACCAGACCCCAAATCAACCACTTCAACTTCGAACATCACCACACTTCATCGATCACTCCTCGTGTGTTTCAGATCCACTGTAGGCTATCAACGAACCCAATCGAAGCTTCCACCGTGAGGATGGATTGAATCTGGGTCCCTAATTCCGAACGGACTCAGTAGAAATTCGTCGAAAGCCTCCAGATTTTGAAGTGCATACTCTTTCGATTCAGATAAGTGGTTACTCGATTTTTCTTTGCTGTATACCTTTGTTTCGATTTCATAAGTAGTTTGAACCTTTTTTATTTACTGTATTGGTTCGTCTTGCTCTCTGGAAATGGTGAAACATTACTACATGGACTCGTCTATTTATAGTGTTAGTTCTAGTTTGGATATGATCAACGTCTATCGTTGTTTACCCTAGGTAGGCTCAGCTATGTTATAGGCCATTGGGTTTTTTTTCTCTTTTTCCCTTTTCAGATTGATTTATACAGTGATGGACGTTGATGAATATTGACTACTGTGTGATGGGTTGTAGACGAGATTTGTTGCATCTAGTATTGTATTTTCAATACTGTTGATCAGTTCACAAGGAACACTAATCGAACTGTGTGTATGGATTAGATGGCATGAGTTGTTCATTTTATCAGAGATATTTAAATCTATATGTTGCAGATTTTATGATCCATTAAAATATATGGCAACAGTGGATTTGTACTTGACCATATCTATATTACATGGTTATATACCTCTGTAGTTTTGATGTAATAATATAAAAACCTATATTTGATTTCTTAGTTGTTTCTTCCATTGTTTTTCTTTAGCAGATTTCCCTAGCTGTTATGGATGTAGCTGGCAGTCCTTAGATCAGTCATGGGCTGTCCTTGATATGTATATGAATCTAGGTATTAGCTGTGCTAGTTATTTGTATAGCTGTTCTTAGTTGTTACTTTTTACTGTTTTGATTTAGTTGATTTATGAAGATTTTCTTCTTCTTCTTTCAGGTCGATGCTTGTAGAGTCTTTTCAGTTCACTGCCCCTCAAATGGCTCAGAACATGACATTGAATATTAGTACGACCAACTTCATATGTATGTTTTCTTTTTTCTGTTCATGTACAGTTTTGTTATACCTACATTAACTGTTTAGCTTTCTTTATTGTTTAATATCTGTGTCCCCCCTTTATATATATATATATATATATATTCTTTTAGTTGTTCATGAAATTTTTATCCTTGTTTCAGGTAAATGCATGTGGAGTCATTTCGGGTCGCTGTCGCTCGAATGGTACAGGGTTTTTAAAAAAAATGGATCGCCTAATCTTCTTTGTCTTGCATTTGTACAAACAAATCTTATTTTTTTTTGAATATATCTAGTTGTCTGGTGGTGCATTGATTATGTAAATGAATATATATAGTTGTTTATTGACTGTGTATATATGAATTCATTTAGCTGTTCATGTGCCGTCCAAAGATTGAAATGAGATTATGTAAATGAACATATTTTGAATATATATTTTTTTCCTTGATCAAGCCTCAGTCTCACTCTTTCTGTTCGTTCCATTTTTCCATATTCATGTAACATACATTTATTGTACTAGTATGATGCAGATGTATTAAAATTAGCTAGGCCTTTCTAATTTAGATTAGGCGCATTAATATTTTTACTTGTCCCGAATATGTTAACAAAGTTATTGTTATGCTGTTTTCCATGTTAAGTGCAACTATGTCGCTACCTCAACACGTGATACCCATGTCAACTTATAGCATGCCTTAGCCTATGAACTAAGATTTTGTTATTGTATACATTGAACTATGATCAGCATTCAATCTTTATTTTAGTCGCTATGGGATTTTACTAATCTTTATTTAATAAACAAATTATATATATAGTAAATCCATTTAAAATTCTGAATTGATATTTAAAAATAAAATATTTTATATATCTGTCTATCAGAAATCCGGGTCGTTACATCCCTTCCCCCTTAAAATAATTTCGTCCTCGAAATTGCTAAGTAAGAGGAATGTTCTCATCCCAATTATTTTTTAAATAATTATAGAATTATTATCAAATTCTAGGTTATAAAATTGACGAAGGATTCGTCAGCATCCATGTTACGTTGTTCGACCAAACCAACTGCAAACGCCACTCTGGGCCTCACTTCGATCTAAGAAAACAAAAACCAAACGAGTACCTACTCAGAGTAATAAAATAAATCACCAATCCACCTGATTAATATTTACCTTTTTGTCGAGCAACCAAATCCAAATTTCAAAGTAACTAACGACCCCTTTCATTCTCAATCTACACTTAGCTTGATATACCATAACCATTATGGAGTTAAATCCTCCCAGTTTTATTTCAAATTCAAAGTCGTTTTATTGGATTCTATTATCTTCGTTTCAACTTATTTATCTCTTATTGAATTATTTGACGCATTTCGTTCAATCCACCTTACAAACAACAAATCAATAATGCACAACCAAATCAAACAACTTTGATTTCCAAACTCCAAATTTTAATTCCGATATCCAACACTTAACTACGTTTAAGTTTCCAAAATCATATTCAATTAACTATTTTTTCTAATTTGTATATTGCCATTTCAAACTCAAATTTTGATTTCTATTTCAAACGTTATCCATTTCCTCTTCCCAATTCATATATGAAAAATTAGAGTTATATTAGACCATTTCAAATTCATAGTCTAATTCGAATTTGATTCAAATAAATCAACCAACTCAAAATCTATCAAAAACTTCTTCTTTTTCTATACAAAATATAATATGGCCAAAATTATTTCATCCGACCATTTTAATAAACATTATTGTGTCAGTTGCTAATTCAAAAATCGAACTGGTCAAATAACACAATATAAAACATTTTTATATAGAATTTACAAATACGCTCTCATATATATACACTCTAACTCAATCTAGGGTGTTACTAACCCCATGTCTATTGAGTCACGCCACAGAACCAAGGTTACTACTCAACCAATAGCTCTGATACCACTGTAACGGCCAGGGGCAGTGGGCTAACCTCCCACCGTGGCTTACAGAGATACCTCAGAACTGCTTTTACGGCCAGCCTCTCGACTCGACCAACCCACATTGTCGGGAGATGTAGGGTTAAGAGTCTCCCGTTCGCCACCAAATGCAAAGCGAGAACCCCCTATCATCCGTACCAATTAAGCAACCAGCTCTGATACCACTGTAACGACCCAGGGATTTGCGGCCCTGAAAATCGACATAAATACCTTTACCGTAACTCATGCCGACCTTCCAAATACCGAAAACATTGGAACGTTATTAGAAAGAATTCAGAGGGTGAGATAAGAAAGAGACAAATATTAGAATAGAAGAGGAAGACCCAACATAACACAGAGTCTCACATCGCATCGGAACAAAATATAATATGGAAATATCTTTATTGAGAGCTTGAAATAACTTACAATCATCAGAGTACATCAATTTATCTGGACAATTATAATAATCTGTCCTCATATACAACACACAGCGGCAAGATACTAGATCTGAACACTTTCAGCTTGTCTTTGAACTTCACAGCATTCGATAATCTAAACCTGTACATCCCGGGCTAACCCGAGCATTTACAAAACACCAGTTTTGTCTGGTGAACCAGAGTGAGATAAACTCGCACAGTATTAAGGTATCACACAACTTGATTTTTAAGTTAAAAATCCTTTTGAAAGAAAAGGATAATCGTAAGACCAAATCCACACATAAATACGGACGGTTTTTACCTTACGATAACCCAAAACAGTTTGAAATCAATATCTTGTCTGATATTATGATAATGTCTAAATACAAGTAATATCAAATCTAGTAAAACGCTTGCATCTCACGCTCTACATATATAGAATACAAACAAAACCGCAGGCGCTTATTGGAGATTGGATTCCAACCATGACAAGGTATGGGACCACCTGTCGATCGTGTATCTCTAGAGACGAATACACTGGGTTCAACAAGAACGTCTTGCAACCCGGCCCACACATGACCGACCACTCATTTCGCTTGAGTGTATCGAATGTATATCACCAACGGTTGGGAGCTACCCACCGTCTTCCCGAAAAGGGACAGCATCGATAGATTAAAGAAGCAAAAGGAATTTCTCCAGATAGGTGATTATACACCCTAATGGGAGCGACCTACATAGCCATGCTGCCTGCCCGATTTTTGTCATTTACCGGTTGTGAGACTTGAAGTCAGAATCTTCTTCGAAACATCTGATCGCCATTCACTTTGAATGCCACATCATCAAATCCATTAGATATCGCTAATTAACGACCACAAAAATACTCTAGTTGGGAGCTAACCAACTATGGCACGTTTGAAGAAATCAACGTACGCGATTCTTTTGGAAATACTCTGTCAGACACTCGTCCATACAAGTCATCCAGGAACAGGATGAACCGAAGGCACTCTCCTACTGCATCTCATATAGGAATCACCCCAGCGATCAGTAGCGAGTAGTCCTTGCAATCCACAGATTTCTACCACGATAGAACCCCAATGTATCTCCGGGTCGAATCAGAGATTGTAAGTGGTTCTTCCGTTTTATGATGATCTATGGTCTTCAATGCTCCATCTCGATCGTCATCTGATGTCCTCTATATTTTCATATTTGTTGGTCGGAATGGTTTTCGAATATAATTCGATCCCGGTCTTCCCGTACCAACAAACGTACATGCCAGATTTGATAGTTGGTGATTTAACTATCAAATAAACAACCATTCAACCATAAGATAAAAATAGAACTTATTGTTCAGTATTCAGCATCACTGGCCCTTCTAATTCAAATAATTAAAAACATCTTATTGGACACTCAGTATTTACTTCTTATTTAACCAGAATTATCTCTGAAAAATCTCTCAATTTCCTTTCTTCTATTTTTTGCAAAACATTGGCTAAAACCTTATTTAAAAATCCATAATAGAGGAACCAAATCAACTTATTATTTGTAAAACATTGTGAAATATATTCCATTTATTTGTTTCACAGCTTCCAATGTTTATTCTAATTGAATAAAACCAAATCTTACGTTTCCTTCTGTGGTAGTTCTCTTATATTTCCTTTTTGACTTTGGGATTCTCATCCTGTATGTATATCCCCTAATGTTTCACTAAACATTGCATTATTATTTCTAATTGAAATAATAAACTCTTACTGTCCTTCATATCACCATGACTAATATCATCTTCAGAAAATTTCGAAGTCGTTCAAGTTGGGGTATTTTAATTACCTCTCAGACCTTGATCAACAACGTCCTTATCCTCAGATAAATATAAGTCATAATCCAAAACTAATATCTCGTTCCAATATCAAATCAAATTCTATTAAACTATTTAATTCAAAACATAGCTTTATAAATTTACCTTATCTCTTTGTTAAAAATAAAAACTAATATTGCTTAACCTATTGGTTACTCAACTTCTTACCATCACTCTTATGAACTTCCAATTTATTTAAAATACTTTGTTTCCAACTGGGTTATTACCACCACCCTATTACCAAACTCTTTTCAAATCCCTTTTCCACATTCCCTTTCCTTCCTGGGAATCTCACTGTCCAATTACTTACTTAATTCCATACTTAAGTATTTTAAATTCCAAATCACTTCTTTACTTTTCGTTTGCTTTATAAACCTTGTTTTTACATCTCAGGTTAAATTTTAACTCTTTTATACCTTTATTTCCTTTACTTAATCAAATCGTTAAGTAACCCTCCCATTTAAGCTTATAAGTTCGCTTAAATCCCTTTATAAACTCGAGTTAAGATATAAAACTCGTCCAAAATCTCTTCTTAGAATTTAAATCAATCCCAGCAAATTTCTCCTTTAAATTAATTAATAATATAATTAATTCAGATAACTTCATATAATTATTTCTACGAAACAATTAAATCGAATTCTTAACTGTTGGGTTATTTCCTGCTCATCTGCTTACACGTTTACTTTATCCAACCATTTAATACTGACCTATAAACCTTTGAATAATAATAATAATACTTATTTTCTTTATTCAAAATAATATATTTAAACCTATTTTGGTTATAAACTAAATTTATACTTCAATACGGTTAGTTCACTTGACGATAAAAATCCATAATTGTATAATGATTGACTTCTAGACAGTGATGCCAAAATACTCGACCAATATATTCACTGGTTAACACAGATCACATGTTGAATTTTCAATCCAACTATTATCGATCAAATCAATTGTCCAATCAAAACTATTTCCTTTATCTGATAATAACACCCATCAATCAGCAAACAGATCACACAACAATTCAAACCATTTCAGTCACGTTCATTCTATAAACGTGAACAATCAAGGGGAAATTTCCTTTATCGGATTCGAACAAGGTTTGATGACTTGCTGGAATTAAATGTCTGTTTAATTCCATCGATTAAATCAAAAATAAATATCTATAACTAGCAGATGGTCAACTACTAGAAATCAGAGCACACAGAAATAAAACCCAATTTATATGAAATATAAACGGGAAGAAACTGAGTGAGGTTAACTCACTTTGATTGGTTTGGTCGTTCAGCGCTGGTTTTTAATTAAATTAAACAGCGTTTAATTTAATTAAAAATCTTCCGTCCTTCCAGTCCTGACAGACACTGCTCCATCTCGATCTTCTCGTTTCAACGGTCCAACGAACCTGATTTTGTTAAAATTCGTTAAAGTACGAACGAGATATCATTTAAACTATTTTATAAAGTAATTAAACTTAAAAACTTGAATTTAATTTAATTAAAGTGGGCTTTAACCCTTACCAGTTCGCCCCGTTACCCCTCCCAGCCCATACCCATCATCAAAACCCTATTTGTCTCCCTTCGAACCCTCACAAAACAAAAAGACACCACCTCCAAAAAAAACATCGCCTCCAGAAACTTCGGCCATGGCTGAAACTCTCCTTGCCCCTTTCTGTCCGTCCGAGATCGAGATCAGCCCGCGTCTAGCTTCCCTCCGTCGCCTTCATCTTCGATCTGCTCTTCGATTTCCTCCTCCAACGATTCACCAGACCCCAAATCAACTACTTCAACTTCGAATGTCACCACACTTTATTGATCACTCCTCGTGTGTTTCAGATCCACTGTAGGCTATCAACGAACCCAATCGAAGCTTCCACCGTGAGGATGGATTGAATCTGGGTCCCTAATTCCGAACGGACTCAGCAGAAATTCGTCGAAAGCCTCCAGATTTTGAAGTGCATACTCCTTCGAATCAGATAAGTGGTTACTCGCTTTTTCTTTGTTGTATACCTTTGTTTCGATTTCATAAGTAGTTTGAACCTTTTTTATTTACTGTATTGGTTCGTCTTGCTCTCTGGAAATGGTGAAACATTACTACATGGACGCGTCTATTTATAGTGTTAGTTCTAGTTTGGATATGATCAACGTCTATCGTTGTTTACCCTAGGTAGGCTCAGCTATGTTATAGGCCATTGTTTTTTTTTCTCTTTTTCCCTTTTCAGATTGATTTATACAGTGATGGACGTTGATGAATATTGACTACTGTGTGATCGTTTGTAGCCGAGATTTGTTGCATCTAGTATTGTATTTTCAATATTGTTGATCAGTTCACATGGAACACTGATCGAACTGTGTGTATGGATTATATGGCATGAGTTGTTCATTTTATCGGAGATATTTAAATCTATATGTTGCAGATTTTATGATCCATTAAAATATATGGCAACAGTGGACTTGTACTTGACCATATCTATATTACATGGTTATATACCTCTGTAGTTTTGATGTAATAATATAAAAACCTATATTTGATTTCTTAGTTGTTTCTTCCATTGTTTTTCTTTAGCAGATTTCCCTAGCTGTTATGAATGTAGCTGGCAGTCCTTAGATCAGTCATGGGATGTCCTTGATATATATATGAATCTAGGTATTAGTTGTCCTAGTTATTTGTATAGCTGTTCTTAGTTGTTACTTTTTACTGTTTTGATTTAGTTGATTTATGTAGACTTTCTTCTTCTTCTTTCAGGTCGATGCTTGTAGAGTCTTTTCAGTTCACTGCCCCTCAAATGGCTCAGAACATGACATTGAATATTAGTACGACCAACTTCATATGTATGTTTTCTTTTTTCTGTTCATGTACAGTTTTGTTATATCGACATTAACTGTTTAGCTTTCTTTACTGTTTTATATCTGTGTCCCCCCTTTATATATGTATATATTCTTTTAGTTGTTCATGAAATTTTTATCCTTGTTTCAGGTAAATGCATGTGGAGTCATTTCGGGTCGCTGTCGCTCGAATGGTACAGGGTTTTTAAAAAAAATGGATCGCCTAATCTTCTTTGTCTTGCATTTGTACAAACAAATCTTATATTTTTTTGAATATATCTAGTTGTCTGGTGGTGCATTAATTATGTAAATGAATATATATAGTTGTTTATTGACTGTGTATATATGAATTCATTTAGCTGTTCGTGTGCCGTCCAAAGATTGAAAGGAGATTATGTAAATGAACATATTTTGAATATATATATATATATATATATATTTCCTTGATCAAGTCTCAGTCTCACTCTTTCTGTTCGTTCCATTTTTCCATATTCATGTAACATACATTTGTTGTACTAGTATGATGCAGATGTATTAAAACTAGCTAGGCCTTTCTAATTTAGATTAGGCGCATTAATATTTTTACTTGTCCCGAATATGTTAACAAAGTTATTGCTATGATGTTTTCCATGTTAAGTGCAACTATGTCGCTACCTCAACACGTGATACCCGTGACAACTTATAGCATGCCTTAGCCTATGAACTAAGATTTTGTTATTGTATACATTGAACTATGATCAGCATTCAATCTTTATTTTAGTCGCTATGGGATTTTACTAATCTTTATTTAATAAACAAATTATATATATATATATAGTAAATCCATTTAAAATTATGAATTGATATTTAAAAATAAAATATTTTATATATCTATCTATCAGAAATCCGGGTCGTTACAATTTATATAATACGTTTTAAAAGGAAATCGACGAAATATATACTATATATATAATATAATGGCCTGAATAGAATGCGCCACGCCGCGGTAGTTCGCGAATTTCGACCATTGACTTCGAATGGATATTGCGGGAAATCCGACCATCGGATTCTCCTAAAACTAGAACCGTTGGGTTCGTGTCGAAAAGAGCTTTCTAAGGAATATAAGAAATTAGAATTCTAACGGTTGGATTTGGAATTATGTCCAAATCAAATTTGGAAAAGGTCGCTGTAAGTGCAGTTCGATGGTCGTTGATGGAAATCGACTGTACGGGTCTTGATAAAATTATTAAAAATAGTAATAATTTTTGCAAAATCATAAGAAATGATTTGTGAAGATTTGGGATGAAAAACTCCATATTTGAAAAGATAAAAATAGATTTTTATCGAAATGAACTAGTTTTGAACTAGAAATATAATTCTATTTCTTTTTAAATAAATAAATTGAATTTGAAAAGGGTTTTAAAAGTAACCAGAATTTCCAATAATTGAACGAGAATGGATTTGAATCGAAATTGTCTTTGGAATATTTCGATGTTGGATTTCGTGATTATACGGATAGCGTTATGGAAATTTGAAAGATATATTTATATCGTCATTTCCAATATGATATTTGTTGGTTGCAGAATTTGATATTGAATGTAAGCCGATATATTTTCTATTCAGAGCCTTGTATTTAATATCAAATGTGATTTGGGTTTGTCATGAATGGTGTCTTCATTAACACTGTTCTTAAACCTAGTTGAGAAAAAGTTTAAATCTTTTTATTTAGATTTAATGAAGTGTACCAATTAAATGATATTTAATTGGAATTGAATTGGTATTGATTTTTGGGTTTATCGTGAATAGTGTTTTAAATGACACTGATTCTTTAACCCAGTTAAAGATTAAAACTAAGTGGAGTTTTAATGAATCTTTAATTAGATTGAAAAGATCGAGAATGGAGTATCACCAGTTTTGCTCCAGGCGATAGTTAAATCTTTAATTAGATTTGAAAGTGAAATGGTAATTGAATTTACCGATAACACTGTGGTGTTAGATATGAAGTATGACCAGTTTTACTTTATGGGATGAATAGGTTGGGATTGGGAAATAAAATAAATGATTACTTCGGTGTGGTTCGCTAATCCCGACTAGTTTGAATTGATATTCAAAGAAGATTAAAGAATAAATTTAAAGAATTTATCTTTGATAAAATTAATGGGAACCTTTCCCAAAGTATAAGAATATTTGAATATAAGAATATTCTAAATTGGAATGAGACATATGTTGTGTTTGTGTAACACTTGTTTAATATATACGTGAGTTATTCAGAAAGATCGGGTTTATCCCATTCTGAATAACTGATTCGACGAGGTGTCGAAGATGAAGACGGTGGTTGAAGACCGGAGGTCTTCACGTCGTTTGGATAATTACTGATGATCTTGATTGGGCCGTACACCCAAGAGGAGGGAATGAATTAGTGGTCGTCCAAACGTACTTGGAGATCGATGGATAAGCGAGGTACAAGGTGCCTCCGGTTTCGTTCAGACCAAGAACGGACTTGTAAACGGACTGTGTGTCTGACATTGGATTTTATTCTGTGTGGTTGATTTCTATTAAATATATATCTGTTTGGCGGCAGAGAATTTATTCTCTTGCTTAACGCCCTTCTTTGAGACGTACGAGCTCAGAGGTTATATATTGATGGATATCAAACGCATGGAGTGAATTGCCTGTGTGGCATGCCTAAGTGGCAATTGATCAAGGCTTCTGTTGAAAAGCAAAGTCTTGTGGTTGATGATCAAAGCACCGCCTGTGTGGCATAGCTTTGTGTAGCATTGATGCGCGAGCCTCACACCTCGGTTGTGAACCAGAAACGGGAGAGGACAGCAGGGAGAGCATGCGTTTCCTTCTAGCTAGAAGTGGCGTCAGTGGTTTTACATGCCCTGACGAGTTTGACTTATGTGGTTGTTGCTGTTGCGAGACGCCTCGGTTATATCGGTTTCGGCCGATGCATTCTGGTACGCCCCAAAGGGCGGGGAAAACGCATGTTCAGTGTTTAAGTTTAATCCACATCGGTGGACTGGACCTGCTGGTTGCCTAGGTACAGTTGCGGCTGAGTCCTGAGACTCGGGCTAGAGAGTCTCGAAATGGTAGGATTGCGCCTTGCCTTGGTTCGCAGATGGAAACCCAACTTCCAATACGTGACATTTGCGGTTTTGATTGTAGAGCCTAGTATGGTGACATGATATATGGTACCCATGCCGTGTATGATTGATACTTATGATTTGAAGTTGTCTTATACACTATGCACTTATTATAGTATCAAATGATTTGTTTTAAACGTACTAAGCATGTTTGGCTATTATAAGGGAAAACCCTATCCCCCGGCTTGCGTTGCATTGTGTGATAGGACCTGGGTCTTATAATAGCTTCATTTTTCCAAAAAGCATTGCGCTATTTTGTTATATGCACTGGTATTCTTAGGAGGAAACCCGTTCCGTGTTATACGGCGTGGTCCCTTGATATATCTGATTTAAAGTAAAGTTTTTAAATAACTGTTTTAGTTCTCACACCAGTCACATGACTGACCTGGAGTTTATTGTTTTAACCTAAACTCTGGGTGCCCTTATTTCGACACGGGCAGCTAGTAGTTTTGGTTTTGCAGATTTATATTCACAGGAACCTGGTTTACAGCTGGAACGATATTCGGAAAGCTTTGTATCCGTATATCTCCTTCAGTTGTGTTTTGTATTATTTTCAGCTGCTATGTAATTTATTGTAATCTCTGATATTTATCGAATGTATTATTTATTCGTACTCTGCATATTCTTGTATTCTGATGTAATTGTTGTAATAAACAAGGAAATGTTCTTCTGTCTGTGTTCCTTTGTGTGTTCTCGAAATATCCGGTCTTTCCTTCACGAGGAAGTTACGGGTTTTCACAATAACCGTTCCCGGGAGATACATAATTGAAAGAAGTACAAATATGAATATTCTCTAGATGGTGACAATATACCCTAATTGGGTGCGGCCCACTTAGCCATGTTGTCTGCCCAATTTCTGTCATTTCCCAGTTGATGAGGCTTGAGGTTATAACGTATCTCTATACAGATCATGTCTTCATTTATTTTGAATGCCACATCATTATACCCGTCAAATCACAAATTGATTTCCCCAAAAATACCACGGGTATAAACTAAGAGAAACGAATTCCTTTGCCACCAACGTAAATACGTTTGAAACGATCAACTTACACGATCTACCAGATATACTCTGTCAGACATTCATCCATTCAAGTTGTCTTGGGACTGGACAAACCGAAGGCACTATTCAGTACATACATCTTAGACAATCTCTACCTAAGATTTATACAATAGCCATTGCACTTTACTCCGTCTCCAATATATTTAGCATACTTGGTTCGCAACGCTTATGCCAATATGGAGTGGTTCTTTGGATAATAATCCAATCGGTCTCTCCATATTAACAACGTAAAAATGGTCAAAAACTTTGATAGTCGGTGATTTAACTATCAAATGAAAACATGTATGCAAACAACAATCTTATTTCCAATTGGAATTTCTATTGATCAATCATCATCATATATATACATATATATATATTCATATTTCCTTATTTTCTATATTCAGAAAATATATGTTATGAACATTGGAAAACATTCCCATTTCTTATTAAATCTCTATTCTACCACATCTATCAGTCTCTGACTGTAAACTAGTATGAGAACAATTCCCTATGTATCTATCCCGAAGGTCAAAACCAACATCAGATAGACACTTAGAAAACCATTCAACTTAACTAATCTCCAGTCAGTTTCTAATTTATCTTAACTCCATTTCTTAATTCCTTATAAATAAAACATTCCATTTTCTATGTTTAGAAAATATCTCTGATTCTATATTTGCAAAACGTTTCCAAAACTCATTTATGGATTTCAAACTAACGTTGTATAAAACATCGTTACGACCGCTCCTTCCATAAATCGCTTATTACTTAATTGTATTTCTAAATAACTCTCGCCATCGAACCTCGGCTATTTCTTAGTTAAATAAGGAAGTCAATCAAGTTGGGGTATAATTACCTCTCAGACCTTAACTGAACAACGTTCTAAACCTTGCAATAGACAAAGCTCACTGCTCCAATTTCTAAAATCATTTGCTTACGCAAATTCTCGGATTCAGATTATGAATCCACTTATTTTATGAAAACATTTATTATAACGCTATCATTATAAATCCTACTTTTGAAATATCTAACTTAGAAATCTAACTTAAATTCTTATTTTGAATAAATAAGCCAACGACTAATTTTTTTATAAATAAACAAATCTTGATTAAAAACAGGAAAGTAAATAATACTTTCCCGAATTCGATATAATCGAATTCGACGTATAACTCTCTTTCGAGTAATCTTTATTCGATTAACTCCTTCGAATAACTAATATTCGATTATCTCACTTCAAATAACTTATATTTGATTATCTCACTTCGAATAACTAGTATTCGATAATTCTAGTCGAATTAACTATATTTGATTACTCCTTTCTTCGAATAACTATATTCGATTAACTCCTTTCGAATAAACTAATATTCGATAACTCCTTTCTTTGAATAACTATATTCGATTAACTCTTATTTGAATAACTAATATTCGATTAACTCTCTTCGACTAACCAATATTCGATAACTCTTTTCGAATAAATAATATTCGATTAACTCTCTTCGAATAACCAATATTCGATAACTCTTTTCGAATAACTAATATTCGATTAACTCTCTTCGAATAACCAGTATTCGATAACTCTTTTCGAATAACTAATATTCGATAACTTTTTTCGAATAATTGATATTCGATTAACTCTCTTCGAATAACCAATATTTGATAACTCTTTTCGAATAACTAATATTCGATTAACTCTCTTCGAATAACCAATATTCGATAACTCTTCTCGAATAACCAATATTTGATAACTCTTCTCGAATAACCAATATTCGATATTTCCTTTTTAATTAACTCTATTCGATTTACTCTAATCGATTAACTCTATCAATTAACTCTATTTGATTAATTTTAATTCGATCAACTATATTCAATTAACTCTATTCAATTAACTCTAATCGATAACTCTAATTGATTAACATCATTCGATTAACTCTAATCGATAACTCTAATTGATTAACTCTATTCGATTAACTCAAATCGATAACTCTAATTGATTAACTCTATTCGATTAACTCAAATCGATAACTCTAATTGATTAACTCTATCCAATTAACTCTATCCTTTAATTCTATTCGATTAACTCCATTAAGTTTGACTTCGTATTTCAAAATAGTATCCCATTTCCAAATTCTATTTATACTTCTATTTAGAATTATTCATACAAAATCTCCTTTTTTGTAACACTTAAATCTCATTTAAAATTCCCTTTTATAACTCTATTTATTTCATAAATAAATATATTTTTTATCTTTCTATTTATTTAACAAATAAATATCCTTTTATCTTTTTATTTATTTAACAAATAAATATTCTTTTTCACTTCTATTTGTAAATGTTTTACAAATATTCCCTTTCCAAATCTATTTGTAAATGTTTTACAAGTATTTCCTTTTATATAATCTTATTTGTTATATAAATAATTCCATTTATAAAATTCTATTCATTTTAAAAATATTTCTTTTTATAAAATCCTTTGATTTTATAAATATCTCTTTCTATAAAATCCTTTGATTTTATACATATTTCTTTTCAACACAACATTGAAAATTTCCTTTTTAACATTCCAGTATTCCTTACGGTACTAAAAATACCAAATAACAAATGATCAATATCATTCTAACACACATTATCAACAACAGATTATATATCACATCATATATCATCATATATGAAAAACAATAAAATAAATGTTGAGGAATCCAGTCGGATTCCTCCGACCTGTTTCCCTGCATCCACAGATGTTAAATAATACAATTAACATCAATTTCATTTCACTATGAAATATTCTGCTAAACAGAATCAATATTTGATTAACGATATATATATATATATATATATGTATGTATGTATGTATCATTATCTATAATTTCAAAAATCACTTAGCAGTTCAACCAAACGGTCAACACACAGCAATCAATCATCATTTATCAGTCCTAAATATACGTTATAAAAATATGAACTATTCAGAGTTAGTGAGATTTACTCACATTGGACGATCATCGTTAATAACGATAACCATCGCTTGATTTAGACGGACAATTTATTTCGCTATAAATTGTAACGAGCTCCAATTCACTTCCAGTCAGTTCCATCTTGTAGCCATCGTCCATACAATCCTAACGCGTCCAGTTTCGCGCACGTATGTAAAAGTTATGATATATACTTGTACTTGTCCTTAAAAATTCCTGTGACCACATACGATACCCAAAATCACGAAAATGGACATGTAGCTACAATTCGACATTACGGTCCCGACAAAACTGGTTTCGTCGAATTCCGACTCCGTATGCTCACACAACGTATTTTTAAAGGTCAAATTATCAACTGTATTTCACATTAGAATCCCGTACGGCCACATACTGACTTCAAAAATCACGAAACTTGACATCTAACAATAATTTACCCTTTCGAATCCAACAAAATTGATTTCGTCGAAAACAGAGTTCGTTTGCAAAACTGGCTATTTTAGCCCTCTAAAAAAACCCTTTTAAATGTTAATATATTTCAAAATAATTAAATTATATATAAATAAATTTACATTATCGTGTATATATTCACATGGAATATAATACAACTCCAATTGAATTTATAATTCGATATTCAAATCCCGGGTTGAATCGATATTCAATTTATTTTGAAAAAATTCATTTATAATATATGTAAATCATTATAAATTATAAAGGAATTCCATAACGACAATTCAAAATTTTGATTTGGACATAAATACAAATCTACACGACGAAATCCCGATTTTTCTCTTCCATTAGAAAAATATACTTCGCCAGCTTTGAACGTTTCTTGTTTTATAGAAATCCGACTTAAAATGGATTATGTATATTCGTTTAATGCTCGAATCACCAAATTGCGAACAGCCATGCCATTTCGAGCTCGATTATAACTATAATATAATTTATACGTTCAACCATTGTTAATTAAATATATTCGTTATCTGTCACGACCCGCTACTTCCCCGAAAAGGAAAGCGTCGGATAGTTCGAGAACAAACCACAACAGAACGCATATAAAAGAACATTTCACTGTATATTACAACAATGCATCAGATTACAAGAATATACAGAGTACAAATGAATATTACACAGAAATATCAGAGATTTAAATTACATTTAAATACATATCAGCGGAAAATAATACAATGCACAACTAGAAGGGATATACGGATACAAAGCTTTCCGGATATCGTTCCAGCTGTAAACCAGGATCCTGTGAATATAAATCTGCAAAACCAAAACTACTAGCTGCCCGTGTCAAAATAAGGGCACCCAGAGTTTAGGTTAAAACAATAAACTCCAGGTCAGTCATGTGACTGGTGTGAGAACTAAAACAGTTAATCTTTATTTTTAAAGTTAGGTAAACCAAGGGACCACGCCGTATAACACGGAACGGGTTTCCTCCCAAGAATACCAGTGCATAAAACAAACAGCGCAATGCTAAATAAAGAAAAATGAAGCTGTTATAAGACCCAGGTCCCATCACACAATGCAACGCAGCCGAGGATAGGGTTTTCCCTTATAACAGCCAAAGAATGCTTGATACGGTTAAAACAAATCGTTTGATACTATTATAAGTGCATTGTGTATAAAACAACTTCAAATCATAAGTATCAATCATAGGCGGCATAAGCGCCCCATCCCACTATGTCACCATACTAGGTTCTACAAATAAAACCGCAAATGTCACGTATTTGGAAATTGGATTTCCGTCTATGAACCGAGGCAAAAGATAGTCCTCAACCGATTCGAGACGCTCTAGCCCGTGTCTCAGGAACAGCCGCAACTGCCCCTTGGATCGTCAGGGCCGGTCCACCGATGTGGATTATTATGCCTGAACAATACGTCTCCCCGCCCTTTGGGGCGTCAATGAGCCAACGAATGACTCCATCGGACCCGGATCGTCCGATCAAACCGAGGCGCCTCGCAACAGCAACAACCACACAGGTGAAAAGTATATAAATGTCAGGGCTGGTAGGTCACTGACACCACCCTAGCTAGAAAGAAACGCATGCCCTCCCTGAGGTCCTCTCCCGTTTTTGGTTCACAACCGGGGTGTGAGACTCGCGAATTCACGTTACACAAAGCTGTGCCACACAGGCTGTGCTTTGATCATCACCACGAGACTTTGCTTTTCAACAGAAGCCTCGATCAATTTCCACTTAGGCATGCCACACAGGCAATTCACTCCATGCGTTTGATATCCATCAATATATAACCCCTGAGCTCGTACGTCTCAGAGAAGGGCGTTAAGCAAGAGAATAAATTCTCCGCCGCCAAACAGATATATATTTAATAGAGATCAATCACACGGACTAAAATCCAATGTCAGACACACAGTCCATTTACAAGTCCGTTCTGGGTCTGAACGAAACCGGAGGCACCTAGTACCCCGCATATCCATCGATCTCCAAGTACGTCTGGACGATCACCAACTATTTCCATCTTCTTGGGTGTACAGCCCAATCAAGATCATCAGTAATTATCCAAACGACGTGAAGACTTCTGGTCTTCGACCACCGTCTTCATCTTCGACACCACGTCGAATCAGTTATTCAGAATGGGATAAACCCGGTCTTTCTGAATAACTCGCGTATATATTATAAAAGTGTTACACAAACACAACATACGCCTCATTCCAATTCAGAATATTCTTTTATTCAAATATTCCTATACTTTGGGAAAAGTTCCCATTAATTTTATCCAAGATAAATTCTTTAAATTTATTCTTTAATATCCTTTGAATATCAATTCAAACTAGTCGGGATTAGCGAACCACACCGAAGTAATCATTTATTTTATTTCCCAATCCCAACCTATTCATCCCATGAAGTAAAACTGGTTATACTTCATATCTAACACCACGGTGTTATCGGTAAATTCAATTACCATTTCACGTTCAAATCTAATTAAAGATTTAACTATCGCTTGGAGTAAAACTGGTGATACTCCATTTTCGATCTTTTCAATCTAATTAAAGATTCATTAAAACTCCACTTAGTTTTAATATTTCTCTGGGTTAAAGAATCAGTGTCATTTAAAAACACAGTTCACGATAAACCCAAAATCATATTCATTAATTATCGGGTTAAAGAACGAGTGTTATTTAAAACACTGTTCACGATAAACCCAAAATCACATTCATTAATTATCGGGTTAAAGAACGAGTGTTATTTAAAACACTGTTCACGATAAACCCAAAAATCAATATCAATTCAATTCCAATTAAACCTCATTTAATTGGTACACTTCATTAAATCCAAATAAAAAGATTTAATCTTTTCTCAACTGGGTTCAAGAACAGTGTTAATGAAGACACCATTCACGACAAACCCAAATCACATTTGATATTCAATACAAGGCTCTGAATAGAAAATATATCGGCTTATATTCAATATCAAATTCTACGATTAACAAATGTCGTATCGGAAATAACGATATAAATATATATATCTTTCAAATTTCCATAACAACATCTGTATAATCACGAATTCCAACATCGAAATATTCCGAAGACAATTTCGATTCAAATCCACTCCAATGCAATCATTGGAAATTCTGGTTATTTTCAAAACCATTTCAATTTCAATTTATTCATTTAAAAAAATAAATAGAATTATAATTCTAGTTCAAAACTAGTTCATTTCGATAAAAATCTATTTTTATCTTTTCAAATATGGAGTCTTTCATCCCAAATCTTCACAAATCATTTCTTATGATTTTACACAAATTATTACTATTTTTAATAATTTTATCAAGGCCTGTACAGTCGATTTCCATCAACGGCCATCGAACTGCACTTACAGCGACCTTTTTCAAATTTGATTTGGACATAATTCCAAATCCAACCGTTAGATTTCAAATTTCTAATATTCGTTAGAAAGCTCTTTTCGATACGAACCCAACGGTTCCGGTTTTAGGAGAATCCGACGGTCGGATCTCCCGTAATGTCCGTTTGAAATAAATGGTCGAAATTCACGAACTGCCGCGGCGCGGCACGTTCTATTCAGGCCATTATATTATATATATAATATATATAATATACACTTCGTCGATTTCTATTTAAAACGAATTATATAAATAGTTTTAAATTCGTTTCAAAAGCAATTTCAACTTCCTTTTCAATTCAAATCAAAATTGAATTCTTCTTTATAAATTCGTTTTAAAATTCATTTCTATTCAATTCAAATTTCAATTCAATTTGAATTCATTTCAATTCACTTTCAATTCAATTCGAATTCGTTTTCAATTCAATTCATTTCGAAATTGTTTTCAATTCAATTCATTTCGAAATCGTTTTCAATTCAATTCATTTCGAAATCGTTTTCAATTCAATTCATTTCGAAATCGTTTTCAATTCAATTTCTTTCGAAATCGTTTTCAATTCAATTCATTTCGAAATCGTTTTCAATTCAATTCATTTCGAAATCGTTTTCAATTCAATTCATTTCGAAATCGTTTTCAATTCAATTCATTTCGAAATCGTTTTCAATTCAATTCATTTCGAAATCGTTTTCAATTCAATTCATTTCGAAATCGTTTTCAATTCAATTCATTTCGAAATCGTTTAAAATCGATATAAATATCGTTCACGTCAAAATGGCGTCAATCTAATCATCACGGCTTCACATATTTCTATTTTCAAATATTCTATTTCAAATATTTCCTATTATCAAAATATTCTTTATTTTCACGATTGGAATGAGGCCCAATCAATCACCATATAAAGTTAATTATATGGATTCCATACAACACATGTATATAATAGCATTGAAAAATAATCAACCATCAACCAAAGTGCACTACACTGTATAAGCATCAAATATAGATATCTAACGCTTATAACAGCCTGTCAATCGATCGATCGACATATTTAATCAATCAGGATGAGTGAACTTCAAATTTCATCCCAACACCCGTGTGGGGTTTCAAACAATCAAACACATATTTTATTTGTGCTGTTGGGCGATGTGTAAAATTTATCGTCCCAATCAATGTCATTCAAATAGGTGTACATAAACAAACCGTCCGGTTTATAAATGAATATTTTATTTTATTCACTTCACGTTAAAATTATATTTTAACGATAAAACATTTTATTTCAACCTATGAATTTCTATTCAATTCATTTACACAATAAAATGATATTTTTATTTTCTAACATATTTTAGAAAATTTCGGCGGCATAACGGCACGATACTAGAAACGGGACAAGGCCTAGCCTTATCCCCGGTCTAGTGAAGGCCCACGCCATTCACACATCAATCAAAATCACCAAACAACCAAATTCAAATCAAATCATATAACTAATCTATGCAACCAAACAAACAAGTCCATGGTCTGTGGACGATTGTGTCGGGTGCTACTAAGCACCGTCTGCATCCTAGTATATATATATATAACTAGAAAATAAATTTGAAAGGTAAGAAATTCTCACCTTTAGCTATCCTAGCTCCACGACACCTCTTTTGCAGAAGTCTTCAACGTTCTCGCCTTTTTGTCATCTTTGTTGCCCGTGGCCACTACATATGTAAAAATCGAATTTTTACTTCGCTATTCAATATATACAAATCATATTTTTACTTCTAAGTTCAATATATAAAAATTGAATTTCAAAAATATAGATTTCGCCTTTTCAAAAATATAGACTTCATCTTTCCAAAAATATCACATTATAAAAATCACATTTTTATTTTTCTACACATATAAAGATGCTATTTTTAATATTTCTATCATGTAAAAATTATATTTTTAATTCTTCTATATAGTAAAGACTATATTTTTAATACTTTAAAAATATAATCATATTTTTATTACTTTAAAAATATAAAGATCATATTTCTAACTCACTACTCTCAAAATATCGTCTTTCCTATTGAAAAAGTATCGTCTTCCATTATGCAAAAATCCGACCTTTGTTTATTTAAAAATCACATTTTTACTTCAAACCATATATAATAAAACTGATTTTATAAATTAATCATATATTAAAACTGATCTTCTTTAATTATAAAAGCGTATTTAAACCAAATAAGTAAAAACTCACCGTTCATTGGATTTTTGAAGGAAGGGGATCACCGATTGGAATGGGATGACCAAGGGAGCGACGCTGGGGCTGTTAGGTGGTGCAGTCGGCGGTCTGACCAGCGGAGGAATGGGGTTTCAGATCTTGAAAATAAAGAAACAGGTTTTCCTGGAAGGAGGGGGGTCCACAGCCAAGGGGAGGGCGGTGCAGGCGTCGGCGTGAGGCCTGGAGGGGGTGGGCCTGTCACGGCTTCAGGTGGTGGGTCCGGGAGGCTAGGGCGTCGTTCAAATAAAAGAGGAGGAGGGATTCGCGAGCAGGGGGTGCGTGGGAGGAGCAGAATCGGAGGCGTGGGGACTTCCGCCAGAGGCGGCGCTGACAGAGGGGGTCGCGACGGCGGTGAACTGGGCGAGTCGAGGGGCAGCGTCGTGGTCCTCGCGATATTTTTTCTTTTTCTTTTTTTTGTTCTGTCAGTTTGATTTCGAAGGGGGGGCCAGAAGTATAAAGAGAGAAAGGGTTTTTTTTTAATTATTTAATTAATTTAATTTTCCACCCAAAAAGCAACTTTTATTTTCGACCTCAAAACGGGGCCCACCGCCTGTCGTCCATAGCTAATTACCCCCATTCCGAACACTATGGGATATGTATCGTAGGCTGATTCGGCTGTTCCAATCAGTTTTCGCTGAATTTACATTTAAATCATTATATTGAATTTTAAACGTATATTTCAAATTACCGGGGTCACATAACAACTCTATAACTTCCATAAAAATATTTTCTAGCTTCGTATTGACGATACGGTCCTAAAAAAACTAGTTTCATCGAATTCTGAGACCGTTGGAAAATTGGCCAATTTCCAGTCGATTAAAATCAACTGAAACTGGTCAAACGCGTTTTCCTTTGCCACGCTCACAAATTGAATCGAAAAATTATGAAATTTGAAACCTAGCAATAACTTCACATTCCGGACCCAACAAAAGTGGTTTCGTCGAAATCCGAGGTCGTTTGCAAAATTCCCATTTTTAAGGGCCTGAATTCCATAGCGACTATTCAGAATTTTCAACTGGACATATCTTTTGATTCCCGCTATGAAATCTTGATTTTTCAGATTCGTTGGAAAGATATCATCAATTAGATCCTAATGTTTTTGGTTTCACTAAAATCCGGATTGTTTTGCACCCGGTACATTCAATTGAAGTTTGAAATCGAATTATCGAACTACCGCGCCATTTTCAATTCTATTTATAATTATATATAAATATTTATATTCTAACGACGACGCGTATAATATATACGTTCGAATTCTATTCAAAATAAATTTCTCGTAGATATTATTTAAAATAATCTATTTTAAATAATCAAATTTCGCTAAAATTGCCAAAACAAAAATTTTAAACTGGCCCAGATTTTCGGGTTATTACAATCTCCCCCACTTAAAACTTTTCGTCCTCGAAAATGAACAAAGTCGAAAGTGGTTTGATTATTCAACTGTACGCTCGACCTGGCTTCCATTCTCCAACTTTCCAGTTTCTGAGAATTTTCAAAATTTCAAAAATTTGGCTAACACCCTAAATTTTCGAAAAATTTCGCCATAACCTCCCCTGCAATGGGAGCATCGGGGAATTTCAAATAGCTTCCCCGGTCCTTCTAATCTCAAAAAGAAAAAGAAAAAGCCAAGCGGCTAGCCAATAGGCTCATAAAATCATCATCACCCAAACAAAACAGTAAATTATGTAGTAAACATGTACCTATTTGTCGGGCAAACAAATTTTATTCTCTGCTCTAGCCTCCTTGCTATGACCTGTTCAATGATATATATGTATATGCAAGCAAATGCGACCAAATTTCAATACAATTCATTATTCGATCAAATTAGGCATAATGGTTCAAAATTATCAAACAACTAAACAAACAACACAAACATCAATCAATTAGTGAATTAGAGTTTCAAATTCATAATTTTAATACATATACAAAAATCAGATTTTTGATGCCAAATCACAACAATAAGCCCTATCTAATTTTGGTTCTCACACCAATCAATAGGAAATATATAGAAAGTCCACTTTCGTCACTCGAACATAATTTCGGATGATGATCGATCAATCATCAGAATCACCCCCGGGCGACTAGAGTGTAATTCTATATCTATCCAGTATATTAAAACTTCAAATACACGTTTGCAAGGCGTATATGCAAAATCTTTATATACTGGACTGTCCAAATCAATATAAATAATTAATCAAATACGAATAATTGATTTTAAATTTTCAAAACAAAATTTGTTTTCACTTTAAAAATATACTCCTCACACTCGTTCTAGGATACTACTGATCCCATCTCTAACGAGTCACTCTCATTGGATATTGCTAATCCAATATCTGATGAATTCTTTCGTACGGTTCTAATGTGCCTTGTTCTCTAGCTCTGTAAACCAAAGCTCTGATACCATGTGTCACGACCCGCTACTTCCCCGTAAAGGAAAGCGTCGGATAGTTCGAGAACAAACCACAACAGAACGCATATAAAAGAACATTTCACTGTATATTACAACAATGCATCAGATTACAAGAATATACAGAGTACAAATGAATATTACACAGAAATATCAGAGATTTAAATTACATTTAAATACATAGCAGCGGAAAATAATACAATGCACAACTAGAAGGGATATACGGATACAAAGCTTTCCGGATATCGTTCCAGCTGTAAACCAGGATCCTGTGAATATAAATCTGCAAAACCAAAACTACTAGTTGCCCGTGTCAAAATAAGGGCACCCAGAGTTTAGGTTAAAACAATAAACTCCAGGTCAGTCATGTGACTGGTGTGAGAACTAAAACAGTTAATCTTTATTTTTAAAGTTAGGTAAATCAAGGGACCACGCCGTATAACACGGAACGGGTTTCCTCCCAAGAATACCAGTGCATAAAACAAACAGCGCAATGCTAAATAAAGAAAAATGAAGCTGTTATAAGACCCAGGTCCCATCACACAATGCAACGCAGCCGAGGATAGGGTTTTCCCTTATAACAGCCAAAGAATGCTTGATACGGTTAAAACAAATCGTTTGATACTATTATAAGTGCATAGTGTATAAAACAACTTCAAATCATAAGTATCAATCATAGGCGGCATAAGCGCCCCATCCCACTATGTCACCATACTAGGTTCTACAAATAAAACCGCAAATGTCATGTATTTGGAAATTGGATTTCCGTCTATGAACCGAGGCAAAAGATAGTCCTCAACCGATTCGAGACGCTCTAGCCCGTGTCTCAGGAACAGCCGCAACTGCCCCTTGGATCGTCAGGGCCGGTCCACCGATGTGGATTATTATGCCTGAACAATACGTCTCCCCGCCCTTTGGGGCGTCAATGAGCCAACGAATGACTCCATCGGACCCGGATCGTCCGATCAAACCGAGGCGCCTCGCAACAGCAACAACCACACAGGTGAAAAGTATATAAATGTCAGGGCTGGTAGGTCACTGACACCACCCTAGCTAGAAAGAAACGCATGCCCTCCCTGAGGTCCTCTCCCGTTTTTGGTTCACAACCGGGGTGTGAGACTCGCGAATTCACGTTACACAAAGCTGTGCCACACAGGCTGTGCTTTGATCATCACCACGAGACTTTGCTTTTCAACAGAAGCCTCGATCAATTGCCACTTAGGCATGCCACACAGGCAATTCACTCCATGCGTTTGATATCCATCAATATATAACCCCTGAGCTCGTACGTCTCAGAGAAGGGCGTTAAGCAAGAGAATAAATTCTCCGCCGCCAAACAGATATATATTTAATAGAGATCAATCACACGGACTAAAATCCAATGTCAGACACACAGTCCATTTACAAGTCCGTTCTGGGTCTGAACGAAACCGGAGGCACCTAGTACCCCGCATATCCATCGATCTCCAAGTACGTCTGGACGATCACCAACTATTTCCATCTTCTTGGGTGTACAGCCCAATCAAGATCATCAGTAATTATCCAAACGACGTGAAGACTTCTGGTCTTCGACCACCGTCTTCATCTTCGACACCACGTCGAATCAGTTATTCAGAATGGGATAAACCCGGTCTTTCTGAATAACTCGCGTATATATTATAAAAGTGTTACACAAACACAACATACGCCTCATTCCAATTCAGAATATTCTTTTATTCAAATATTCCTATACTTTGGGAAAAGTTCCCATTAATTTTATCCAAGATAAATTCTTTAAATTTATTCTTTAATATCCTTTGAATATCAATTCAAACTAGTCGGGATTAGCGAACCACACCGAAGTAATCATTTATTTTATTTCCCAATCCCAACCTATTTATCCCATGAAGTAAAACTGGTTATACTTCATATCTAACACCACGGTGTTATCGGTAAATTCAATTACCATTTCACGTTCAAATCTAATTAAAGATTTAACTATCGCTTGGAGTAAAACTGGTGATACTCCATTTTCGATCTTTTCAATCTAATTAAAGATTCATTAAAACTCCACTTAGTTTTAATATTTCTCTGGGTTAAAGAATCAGTGTCATTTAAAAACACAGTTCACGATAAACCCAAAATCACATTCATTAATTATCGGGTTAAAGAACGAGTGTTATTTAAAACACTGTTCACGATAAACCCAAAATCACATTCATTAATTATCGGGTTAAAGAACGAGTGTTATTTAAAACACTGTTCACGATAAACCCAAAAATCAATATCAATTCAATTCCAATTAAACCTCATTTAATTGGTACACTTCATTAAATCCAAATAAAAAGATTTAATCTTTTCTCAACTGGGTTCAAGAACAGTGTTAATGAAGACACCATTCACGACAAACCCAAATCACATTTGATATTCAATACAAGGCTCTGAATAGAAAATATATCGGCTTATATTCAATATCAAATTCTACGATTAACAAATGTCGTATCGGAAATAACGATATAAATATATATATCTTTCAAATTTCCATAACAACATCTGTATAATCACGAATTCCAACATCGAAATATTCCGAAGACAATTTCGATTCAAATCCACTCCAATGCAATCATTGGAAATTCTGGTTATTTTCAAAACCATTTCAATTTCAATTTATTCATTTAAAAAAATAAATAGAATTATAATTCTAGTTCAAAACTAGTTCATTTCGATAAAAAATCTATTTTTATCTTTTCAAATATGGAGTCTTTCATCCCAAATCTTCACAAATCATTTCTTATGATTTTACACAAATTATTACTATTTTTAATAATTTTATCAAGGCCCGTACAGTCGATTTCCATCAACGGCCATCGAACTGCACTTACAGCGACCTTTTTCAAATTTGATTTGGACATAATTCCAAATCCAACCGTTAGATTTCAAATTTCTAATATTCGTTAGAAAGCTCTTTTCGATACGAACCCAACGGTTCCGGTTTTAGGAGAATCCGACGGTCGGATCTCCCGTAATGTCCGTTTGAAATAAATGGTTGAAATTCACGAACTGCCGCGGCGCGGCACGTTCTATTCAGGCCATTATATTATATATATAATATACACTTCGTCGATTTCTATTTAAAACGAATTATATAAATAGTTTTAAATTCGTTTCAAAAGCAATTTCAACTTCCTTTTCAATTCAAATCAAAATTGAATTCTTCTTTATAAATTCGTTTTAAAATTCATTTCTATTCAATTCAAATTTCAATTCAATTTGAATTCATTTCAATTCACTTTCAATTCAATTCGAATTCGTTTTCAATTCAATTCATTTCGAAATCGTTTTCAATTCAATTCATTTCGAAATCGTTTTCAATTCAATTCATTTCGAAATCGTTTTCAATTCAATTCATTTCGAAATCGTTTTCAATTCAATTCATTTCGAAATCGTTTTCAATTCAATTCATTTCGAAATCGTTTTCAATTCAATTCATTTCGAAATCGTTTAAAATCGATATAAATATCGTTCACGTCAAAATGGCGTCAATCTAATCATCACGGCTTCACATATTTCTATTTTCAAATATTCTATTTCAAATATTTCCTATTATCAAAATATTTGTTATTATCAAAATATTCTTTATTTTCACGATTGGAATGAGGCCCAATCAATCACCATATAAAGTTAATTATATGGATTCCATACAACACATGTATATAATAGCATTGAAAAATAATCAACCATCAACCAAAGTGCACTACACTGTATAAGCATCAAATATAGATATCTAACGCTTATAACAGCCTGTCAATCGATCGATCGACATATTTAATCAATCAGGATGAGTGAACTTCAAATTTCATCCCAACACCCGTGTGGGGTTTCAAACAATCAAACACATATTTTATTTGTGCTGTTGGGCGATGTGTAAAATTTATAGTCCCAATCAATGTCATTCAAATAGGTGTACATAAACAAACCGTCCGGTTTATAAATGAATATTTTATTTTATTCACTTCACGTTAAAATTATATTTTAACGATAAAACATTTTATTTCAACCTATGAATTTCTATTCAATTCATTTACACAATAAAATGATATTTTTATTTTCTAACATATTTTAGAAAATTTCGGCGGCATAACGGCACGATACTAGAAACGGGACAAGGCCTAGCCTTATCCCCGGTCTAGTGAAGGCCCACGCCATTCACACATCAATCAAAATCACCAAACAACCAAATTCAAATCAAATCATATAACTAATCTATGCAACCAAACAAACAAGTCCATGGTCTGTGGACGATTGTGTCGGGTGCTACTAAGCACCGTCTGCATCCTAGTATATATATATAACTAGAAAATAAATTTGAAAGGTGAGAAATTCTCACCTTTAGCTATCCTAGCTCCACGGCACTTCTTTTGCAGAAGTCTTCAACGTTCTCGCCTTTTTGTCATCTTTGTTGCCCGTAGCCACTACATATGTAAAAATCGAATTTTTACTTCGCTATTCAATATATACAAATCATATTTTTACTTCTAAGTTCAATATATAAAAAGTGAATTTCAAAAATATAGATTTCGCCTTTTCAAAAATATAGACTTCATCTTTCCAAAAATATCACATTATAAAAATCACATTTTTATTTTTCTACACATATAAAGATGCTATTTTTAATATTTCTATCATGTAAAAATTATATTTTTAATTCTTCTATATAGTAAAGACTATATTTTTAATACTTTAAAAATATAATCATATTTTTATTACTTTAAAAATATAAAGATCATATTTCTAACTCACTACTCTCAAAATATCGTCTTTCCTATTGAAAAAGTATCGTCTTCCATTATGCAAAAATCCGACCTTTGTTTATTTAAAAATCACATTTTTTACTTCAAACCATATATAATAAAACTGATTTTATAAATTAATCATATATTAAAACTGATCTTCTTTAATTATAAAAGCGTATTTAAACCAAATAAGTAAAAACTCACCGTTCATTGGATTTTTGAAGGAAGGGGATCACCGATTGGAATGGGATGACCAAGGGAGCGACGCTGGGGCTGTTAGGTGGTGCAGTCGGCGGTCTGACCAGCGGAGGAATGGGGTTTCAGATCTTGAAAATAAAGAAACAGGTTTTCCTGGAAGGAGGGGGGTCCACAGCCAAGGGGAGGGCGGTGCAGGCGTCGGCGTGAGGCCTGGAGGGGGGTGGGCCTGTCGCGGCTTCAGGTGGTGGGTCCGGGAGGCTAGGGCGTCGTTCAAATAGAAGAGGAGGAGGGATTCGCGAGCAGGGGGTGCGTGGGAGGAGCAGAATCGGAGGCGTGGGGACTTCCGCCAGAGGCGGCGCTGACAGAGGGGGTCGCGACGGCGGTGAACTGGGCGAGTCGAGGGGCAGCGTCGTGGTCCTCGCGATATTTTTTTTTTGTTCTGTCAGTTTGATTTCGAAGGGGGGGCAGAAGTATAAAGAGAGAAAGGGTTTTTTTTTTAATTATTTAATTAATTTAATTTTCCACCCAAAAAGCAACTTTTATTTTCGACCTCAAAACGGGGCCCACCGCCTGTCGTCCATAGCTAATTACCCCCATTCCGAACACTATGGGATATGTATCGTAGGCTGATTCGGCTGTTACAATCAGTTTTCGCTGAATTTACATTTAAATCATTATATTGAATTTTAAACGTACATTTCAAATTACCGGGGTCACATAACAACTCTATAACTTCCATAAAAATATTTTCTAGCTTCGTATTGACGATACGGTCCTAACAAAACTAGTTTCATCGAATTCTGAGACCGTTGGAAAATTGGCCAATTTCCAGTCGATTAAAATCAACTGAAACTGGTCAAACGCGTTTTCCTTTGCCACGCTCACAAATTGAATCGAAAAATTATGAAATTTGAAACCTAGCAATAACTTCACATTCCGGACCCAACAAAAGTGGTTTCGTCGAAATCCGAGGTCGTTTGCAAAATTCCCATTTTTAAGGGCCTGAATTCCATAGCGACTATTCAGAATTTTCAACTGGACACATCTTTTGATTCCCGCTATGAAATCTTGATTTTTCAGATTCGTTGGAAAGATATCATCAATTAGATCCTAATGTTTTTGGTTTCACTAAAATCCGGATTGTTTTGCACCCGGTACATTCAATTGAAGTTTGAAATCGAATTATCGAACTACCGCGCCATTTTCAATTCTATTTATAATTATATATAAATATTTATATTCTAACGACGACGCGTATAATATATACGTTCGAATTCTATTCAAAATAAATTTCTCGTAGATATTATTTAAAATAATCTATTTTAAATAATCAAATTTCGCTAAAATTGCCAAAACAAAAATTTTAAACTGGCCCAGATTTTCGGGTTATTACATTATCGTAATTCAATTTTAAACTGAATTATATATTTTGAATAATCTAATTCACACCATATTGTGAATTCTACTATTTCTGACTATTTCAGAATTAAATATATTATTCTATTATTTATATTAATTAAATATTCAATACTATTTAATTAAATAACCATTTAAATCTCCAAATCATTATTTAAATAATTAAATAAATTAATTATTATACCGTAAAAATACGGGACATTACACACGTCGTACAACATGGAGCAGGTTTACCCACAAGAATACCAGTGCCAAAAACAAATAGCGCAATGCTAAATAAAGAAAAATGAAGCTATTATAAGACTCGGGTCCCATCACACAATGAACGCAGTCGAGGATAGAGTTTTACCTTATAATAACCAAATATGTTTGAAACGTTTTAAAATATATCTTTTATTATTATTATGAGTGAAGAAATCAACTTCAAATATAAATGTATTAATCATAGACAGCATGAGCGCCCTATCCCACTATGTCGCCATATATAGTATACAATTGAAACCGCAACATGTCGTATTAGAAGTTTGGATTTCCATACTGATGGCCCCTGATTCGAAAGATCTATCGCGTAGTGCAATAGCCAATGGCTTACGTCCCATGCATAAGAAAACTTCGTAATGCACATCCGCACTATATCCAGGAAACAAGGTACCGCGGCTTACGTCCAAGCATTGGAAAACACCGCTAACTCTATCCATCTGGGAATCGGGGAGTGTACCCTATCCCTACTAGTGTGGGGCGACCACACCCAGTATCACCTTGGTCGACCTAATCCATGACAACCCATAGGATGTCTATCCTCATCTCTAAAGTATACTGATCTAACCATCAGTTTACCACCATACAGATGTGTGAGGCTCGCGAATTAACGCTACACAAAGCTTTGCTATTTAAAGCTGTGCTTTGATCATCATCCACCAAGCTTTGCTTTTCAACAAAAGCTTGGATCACTACAACTCAGCATGTCACGCTGTAAATCATACCTTACCATTGATTTTTACCGATATATAATCTCTGAGCTCGTACGTCTCAGAGAAGGGTGTTAAGCAGGAGAATAAATTCTCCGACACCAAACAGATATATATTTAGTAGAGATCAACGAATATAGTATAAAGGAATACAACATAAGACATACCATCCATATACAAGTCCGTTCTAGGTCTGAACGAAACCGGAGGCACCTTATTCCTCGTCCCGTATGTCCAATACAAGAGAGAGGCCCTCACACATCCGAACAATCAACAAGTACGTCCAGATGGCTACCACTATAGCCTCTTCAAGTTAGCTACTCCAATCATGGGCATCAGTAGCAACCCATCCATTCGATGTGAAGATCGTCGGTCTTGCCCCGTCTTCAATCTCTTCGACTTTTCGTCATATCAGTTATTCAGAATGGGTTAAACCCGGTCTTTCCGAATAACTCGCGTATCTTATAATCAAGTTCTATAACAACACACCATACGCCTTATTCCAATCCAGAATATATTTTTATTCAAATATTCACATCTTTAGGGAAAGGTTCCCATTAATTTTATCAAAGATAAATTCTTTTAAATTTATTCTTTAATCTTCCTTTGGATATCATTACAAAAGATTTCATTATCTTTTCAATTCTAAACCAAATTAAGGTTTTTCCTAACTAGTCGAATTAGCGAATCTTACCAAAGTAATCATTTATTTATTTTCCCAATCCCAACCTATTCATCCCATGGAGCAAACTGTAGATACTCCATATATAACATCATGGTGTTATCGGTAAAAATTAATTACCATTTCACGTTTAAATCTAGTTAAAGATTTAACTATCGCTTGGAGCAAAACTAGTGATACTCCATTCTCGATCATTTTCTTGAATTGATAATTTTAATTATCACATTCACTTTACATTCTAATTAAAGATTCATTAAAACTCCACTTAGTTTTAATCTTCCCAAAAATCAATATTAATGATTATTTAACTTTGGGAAATCAAACATGTCGCATCGACAATCTACACTGTACCATTGATTTCTGTCGATATATAATTTCTAAGCTCGTACGTCTTAAAGAAGGGTGTTAAGCAAGAGAATAAATTCTCCACCACCAAACAGATATATATTTAGCAGAGATCAACAAATACAGTTTGAAATACAATGTTAGACACGTAATCCTGTCTTTAACTGGGTTAAAGAACCAATGTCATTTAAAACACGGTTCACAATAAACCCAAAATCACATTCCATCAACCATGGAATCTTCACGGAAAACAGATCAGTATATATAATCGATATAAATTTCCGTGTCTGACTAATAATATAAATGGAATAATGACGAAGCCTTTTAAATTCCATATATATTAACAGTCTTCCTCCACAGAAGCTCACTTCGACCATTACCAAAACGAATTCAATTCCAATTTAATATATTAAATTGGAAACCTTTACTTTGGAAAATTCCATTAATCTTAATTAACAGATAATAAATTCCAAATCATAATCTTCACCGTTATTTGGGTTAAAGAACAAGTGTTATTTAAAACATTATTCACGATAAGCCCAAAGAAAATCCAATTCTTTTATTCAATTCCAATTAAATTTCAATTAATTGGAAGTAAATCTTAATTTAAAGATTTATTCTTTTTCTCAACTGGGTTTAGGAATAGTGTTAATGAAGACACCATTCACGACAAACCCAAAATCCAATTTCAGTCAAATTAAATATTAATTAATTGGTAAAATTCCCTAAATCTTAATTAAAAGATTGTTTTTCTTTTCTCAACCGGGTTTAAGAACAGTGTTAATGAAGACACCATTCATGGCAAACCCAAAATCCAATTTGATATCAAATACAAGGCTCTGAATAGAAATTATATCGGCTTATATTCAATATCAAATTCTGAAACCAACAAATATCGTATTGGGAATAACGATATATATATATATATAATTCCACAATAATATCCGTACAATCATGGAATCCAATATCGAAATATTCCGAAGATTATTTCCATTCCGAATCCATTCCAATTTATTCTTTGAAAAATTCTGGTTATTTCAAAACCCTTTTCAAATCCAATTTATTTATTTCTAAAAATAATTAAATTATTATTCTAGTTAATAACTAGTTCATTTCGATAAAAATATATTTTTATCTTTTCAAAACTAGAATTTTTTATCCAAAATCATTCTAAATCATTTATTATGATTTTACATAAGTTTTTGAAATTTTTATTAATTGTATTATCGTCCATAAAATCGGTTTCCAATAACGACCACCGAATTGCATTCATAGCGACCTTTTTCAGAAATTGATTTAGACAATCTTAAAATCCAACCATTAGATTTCAAATCTCTTGTATTAATTGGAAAGCTCTTTTCAATACGAACCCAACGGTTCCGGTTTTAGGAGAATCCGACGGTCGGATCTCCCGTAACATCAATTTGAAGTCAATGGTCAAAATTCGTGAACGGTCGCTTCGCGGCGCATTCTATTCAGGCCATTATATATATATATAAATAATATATATCATCGATTTCTTTTAAAACGAATTTTATAAATCGTTTTAAATTCGTTTTTAAAAACGATTTCCGCTTCCATTTCAATTTCAAATCAAAACTGAATATTCCATTATAAATTCGTTTTAAATTCATTTTAAAACGATTTCAATTTGTTATTCAAATTTAAATCAAAATTGAATATTCCTATATAAATTCGTCTTAAATTCATTTCAAATCGATTTTCATTTCATTTCAATTTCAAATCAAAACTGAATATTCCATTACAAATTCATTTTAAATTCATTTTAAAACGATTTCCATTTGATTTTCATATTTAAATCAAAACTGCATATTCCTTTATAAATTCGTTTTAAATTCATTTTAAAACAATTTCAATTTGATTTTAAAATTTAAATCTAAGTTGAATATTCCATAATAAATTTGTTTTAAATTCATTTCAAATTGTTTTTCCATTTCATTTCAATTTCAAATCAAAACTTAATATTCCATTATAAATTCGTTTTAAATTCATTTTAAAATGATTTCCATTTGATTTTCAAATTTAAATCAAAACTGAATATTCATTTATAAATTTGTTTTAATTTTATTTTAAAACGACTTCAATTTGATTTTCAAATTTAAATCAAAGTTGAATTGTGACGGCCCGCCCCGCACCAACCGACATTTACTCCAAGGTGCGCTGTACACATATCCAGTTAGCACGGGACGGTCGCCAGAAGAAAAAGAAAGAAGAGAATGGGCTAATCAAGGAACCTGTAATATGTCTCACAGCGCATAGAACAAAATATAATAATAACATACTTGACATAAAACAGAAGAGACAGTGCATAAGCTAAAAACCAGAACTGAGTATCATAGCAGCGGAAATCCAAAATATAGCTTATTACAACTTTTCAAACTGTCTCAAAGCAAAAGCAAGATAAAGGAGGTACACTACTAATGCCCAAGTAGTGACCACCAACGACACAGGGAGAATATCTATATATCATACGTGGAAGCCTCCTGCTCGCCTCCGAATCAGCTACCCGCGCATCACCAGCTAACCATAACCTGTCTCTAGTCTGCTCGTGTGAGCACCCAGAGTAATAAGAAGAGACATAAAACTCTGGGTCAGACATAAAGCCTGGTATGAGCGATAAGCATCTAAACAGAATAATAACAGGTATAATCCAATCATACCTGAACCTGGACCTGCAACCAAAGAGTTAGTACTACACGGTACAACACTCTATGATGCCACAAACACATAATATAAGTATACGGGGGTGGGGATGTGTGTGTCAAACAATCAAGCATAGCAACCATCCTCGCATCCCTCACTCAGTGCGTAAAGCATACGACATCCACTTCTTCGATCACTAGAGCACTTTACTCAAACGACAGAACTCGACTTTGTACGACTATGTACATTCCTACTACCACCAACGCCATACCTATGGGATCACGCCCAACGTTTCCATGACCCCACTCCATTGGTAGGTAGCTCCCTAGTCGCACCATATCCAAAGCCCGAGTTTGTCTCTCTACCTCCAACACCTAGTGATCCAAAGTCATAGACATCGACAACTCCTTAGCACACGTCCCGCAGCAAAGCCCAATCACGAAGTGAACTCATTGGTTCCCGTCTGGATCCTGAGCTCTAACTTCCCGTTTGAACTACCTTTGCATCTCGGGTTTTGGTCTTCACCGGATCGGCCTTCTTCACTTTGCTTCAGGTCGTGGTCATCACCCTTGCTCGGTTCGGATCATGCTCCCCTATCTGGATCGGGTCCCCCACTTCAGTTCGGGTCGGATCGTGCCACCATGTCTTCGTGGTCCTCGCCCTTAGTCAGCTCGTGATGTTCGCCGGTTCGGTTCGTGGAACTCCTCAGGTGGCGGATCGGTTCGGTGCTCTGACTCATGGTGGTTCGGGTCGTCAACACCCCCAGTGGATCGAGTCGTGCTCCTCCAGTTCGTGGCTACTCCTTCTTGTTCGGATCGGTATCATCACCTCGGGTCGGTTCGTGGGGTCCTTCAGGCGAGCGGTTCGGGTCGAAGGAGGTGGGTGGATCGTGGGCACGAGAAGATCAGTTCATGGCCACCATTGACTAGCGATTCGGATCGGGTATCACGATCGGTTCGGTTCGCGAGTTGCACCTCGGGTCGGTCCGTGCTCCCATCCGATCCGATCCGGTTCGGGTACTTTCCTGCTGCTTTTCCAACGACTGTTTTACGCCATTCGACGGCGTTTTCGACCAAACTAACACTTCTAGACAATCACAAAGCATACCATACAGTCATAGCAACATGCATAAACATTCACAAGCAACAAAACAACGATATGATATGTCAAAACGGATCAAACATACCCAAAAACCCATATTTTCCCCTTAAGCATGTTTAAGCAAATCTAACAATAGGATTAGCAAAACTTAACCAAATTAGCCAATTTTTCTAACAGAGGCTTAGAATAATATTTATGAATTTCTGCATATTTTTCCAGATTTTTAACATGCATAATTTCGCTAATTATCACTAATTACTCCTTAATCCCCCAAATTCCGGGATTTGCAAAATTAGTCGAAATTAACCCAAATTCATATCAGAGGCATAAAATGGTGTTTTAGAATTTCAGGAATTTTTCTAGAATTTTCTGAGCCATAATTTCGCTAATATTCGCTAATTACCATAATTAGCCGTAATTAGTGAAAAACAATGCAAATCACTCACCTTTGCCACAAATTAAACTATAGATCTGAAATGATTCTCTGTTTGGGTTGAATCTCTATGCAACACAGCAGCTCTATTCCAAATTTGATGTTGATTAGCCTTGGTTTGATGCTAATTAGCTTAATCTTCAACTAGAAAGTGATTAGGAGGGATTTTGGGATGATTTTAGAGGATGGAGGCCATGACTAGGGTTGAAGAAACTAAGTGGCGGCTGGAAAAATGAGGAAGAAACCGAAATTCTAACCCTATCAGCCCTCATATACCCCTAAACCCGAAATTACCCAATGGGCCTAGCTGCTAATCACCCGGTTTGGCCCAATTAAGCTGAAAATAACCCTTTGAACCTTAATTCAGCCATATCTCCCAAATGGTAAGTCCGTTTGGCTATTGTAACCACTCTACGGAAAGAGAAACCATCATTCGAATCCAATGGAAGTGGTTTCAGGTCAAAATTCCTTTCCAGTCAAAAGTTATGGTCAAAACAGTACCAACTAGGGGCAAAACGGTCATTTAAAAATCGACAAAAATCATGAACATGGGAAATGACCCCAATAGTCGTCTCCCAAAGTTACATGACCATACGACTTCATATGTGAAAGAAATAAATATTTTACGATCCCATGATGCGTAGAATACGGGTCGTTACACTCTCCCCCCCTTAAGAAATTTCGCCCCCGAAATTCCCTAACCAAAACACACAAAGGGTTCCGCATGCCTATCAACCATAAAACAACAATCAACATGCAAAACAAGTCTATCCTAGCATGCGGTTTACTAACAAGGGAAGGAACTATCACTACCAAAACCTTAATAGGCAAAGAGTTCTGGATACTTCTTCCTTATATCCTCCTCTGTTTCCCAAGTACAGTCTTTTTCATTCTCACCCCACTGGACTTTGACTAGTTTCACCGCCTTCTTTCGAAGCTGCTTCATATCGTTCCCAACAATACGCATAGACTTGCGGTTCCCAACCGCCTCGGGTTCAACTTCGATATCATCCAACTGATCAGGTGAAATAGTCACATTTGAGGCGTGAACGAACTTCCTTAACTGGGAAACATGAAATACGTTGTGAACTCCCGCCATCTTGTTAGGTAGCTCTACCTCTTACGCCAAATTCCCAACTTGCTCGAGGACTGGGAATGGGCCAACAAATCTTGGTGCTAACTTACCTCTCCAACCAATCCGAATCACATTCCCTATGGAGAGATCTCGACGGACACCAAGTCATTAACGAAGGATTCCAAATCTCTTCATCTCTTATCGAGATAAGCCTTCTGCCTATCTTTATCCCTTCCCAGTAGTATATCTACTCTATGTCTCCATACACCTTGTTACCACTGGGGCGTATAGCCAATCTCGAGTGATGATATGCTCTAAGCACTTCACCTCTCAGTCCATCTACGTCGAGTACAACTAGTCCCTTATTCTTTCGAAGCCACCCTTCTCGATCAAATCCTTACCCAATCATTCTCTTTCCATCCATACCCATCTCTACCCTAGAGATGGTTCCTAATAGATTAGGATCGTCCTTCTAACTGGAAACAATCCACTCAATCAAAATCGATCTAATCGTCAAGCTTACTAGCGTTTCTGAATCCAATTAGTCTTGGGTCTGAAATCATATCCTATGACATACTCTAGCTGCTTCCATCCTAGAAACAAAACCCCTAAACTGGCATGTCTCCTACTCAATGCAACTAGTACTGCACCCAAATCCTTTACTATGATCACTCTGCCCCATGGAGTCATGGCGACTCCACTGCGCTGATCCATAGTCTTATTACAATCACTTTGTTCCCCATCGCTGGAACCCTACAGGTGATAGTCTACTCAAGAGAAGAAAGATAGGAACAAACATAGCAACCATAACATCCATCAAACAAATCCTATCTATCACCTGCTAAAGTCATAAACACATCGACACCTACATGATTGGTCTAACCAATCCCAATATGTCGATTCCAGTCTGTCTGGTCCAACCAACATCAATAACTAATGGAAGTCCAGCCTCCATACATACACCGATGCCTACTTGACTGGTCCAACCAATCCCAGGTCAATGGAAGCCCCGCCTCCCTACTAACTATCGTACGTCCAACGCACGTTTATCCTCCAAGGATAATTAAACTAATGGAAGCCCAGCCTCCAATCGGACTACCGTACGTCCAACGTACGTTTATCCTCCAAGGATAACTAGATCACGTCCAACGGATCCAAGGTAACGGGCGTCCCCAGATACCCCTGCTTTTAGTCCTCCTAAAATACTTGAGTCCAACCCAAGTCTATCCATTTCTTGCTGCCCCCTCGAGTCCAACTCGAGCTGAATCCAATTCCTTTTAGCCTTCTCGAGTCTAACTCGAGTCAATCTCCCAGAGATAAACTAGACTCATCCAATGAATCTCGTACTGCACGTCCAACGTACATTCACCTTCCAAAGGTAAACTAGACCCACCTAGTGAATCTAGGTACTCTACCTACGAGTCCAAGTCCAATGTGAAACTCTCCTATGTTCGCTGAATCTCCAAGATCAACGAGCTTCCCACAATGTTCCAAACATACTTCAAATCTAATGTGAAGTATTTCCATATTCGTTATATCACCATGACTAACGAACTCGCCCCATTTTTCTTTTACGAGTTCAAGTCTAACTTGAATCGTCCTAATCTTCGTTGCATCTTCCATGATCAACGAACACATCCTATTCTTTCAAAAAGAACATCAACATAGGGTCCTAACTAATCCATTACTCTGCATCTTTCCCGAGTCCCACTCGAGCAAGCTCATAACCCTATCGAGTCTAACTCTAGGCAGTCTATACCGTTGAACAGTCTTATCACGTTCCGTCTGCCCATCACTCCTCGAGTGAACCAAGATATCATCCAATGAAAATCGCAACAACTATTTACCCCTCACGCAACCCATCCTAGTCGAAATCGACATTCCCCAAGCACAAGCCCCAAAGGCCTAAACCAATATCAGACAAGCACCCAAGGAACATCTCCTCCGAGTTCGGACAATCCACATGAGGTGATACTAGCAAAACAATCTAGCGCTGGAGTACTCATTTGCCTCCTAGAGACAACTAGAACTTACTGCAACGATAACCTCTTAGCTTCCTTAACTCCAGTTACTATCGCCATCACTAGGTAGGTACCTAATACCACCCTATTCCTTTGGAGTAGATCGACTCCCCAAAATAATGCTAAACCCAGTAAAGCCCAAAACAAAGCAATCACAAGGAAACATACATCCATGACTCGATAAGACTACATTAACAAATCATGCCAAAACTAGTCGAACCACCAATCAGGTTCGTCACTACTAAAGGTCTATCGACTAACTCAGGTTTGTCAAACAAAACCCGATCAAAACATCTTAAATGGAAAGCATACCTCGAATAACGACACCTTTTTCCTTCTGCGCCACAGTCGGGGCATTTGACGAAGAAGGAACAGCGTTGATAGCATACGCTTTCACAATCTGCTTCTCCCTAGGAGGTTGTGGACAATCATCCTTGTGATGTCCCGCCTGGCCGCAGTTAAAGCACTTCCTTTCCCCAGGCTTTTCTCGACAATCTCTGGCGTAATGGCCCTTCTTGCCACAACTAAAGCATTCGCCATCTTTCTTATTTTTCTTATCCTGACCATCCTTGGTCGGGTTCTGCTTCCTCTTGTTCTGAGAATTCTTCTTGCCTTCACCGCCTACTTGCGGCTTTGGCTCCTCTACAGATGCCGTAGCAACTTCGGTCTTCGACTTAGGGAAAAGGCTCTCTGACCTTAATGCCTTTCCTACAATAGACTCGAACGTCTCATCGATATGGTTTATGAGTCTTTCCCCCAAGTACCCATCCAAGCCAGTTATGAACTTCTCGTTCTTCTTTTCGACTGTATCGATAAGGGACCATCCATATTTCGATAAAGTGTCAAATTCAGCGATATACTCCGAGACTGCTCTACCGTTCTGCTTAAGCTCCAAGAACTTCTTGAACAGTTCTGATTTATGAGCAGCTGGAATAAACTTATCACAAAAACGAGTCTTAAACTGATTCCAAGTAACTTGATCTTCTGGAGTAGCCGTTCTAATGACATTCCACCAATTCATCGCTCGCCCTTGCAGCTGACGAGACGCTAGCCTTCTCTTCATCGCATCTTCAAGACCCAAGTCGTCGAAGATACGATCACAGCTATCCAACCAATCCTGAACATCTGTGGCCGACTCCGTTCCGTGGAACGGCTTCCCACCAAGGTTAGTGTAATCCTTGCACAACTTGGCGAAATCGACCCTAGGCGCCTGCACCACTGGACCACCACCATTTCCGGGATTGGGAACTGCTCCCTGAACACCTCTAAGCATGTCTCTCATGAGGTCGGTAAACATCGCCCTCATGTCGGCAGCATTCCCATTATTGGCCCCTCTACCGGTACCTCTAACATATCGGCTCATCGTTAATCTGTAAAAGGGAAACGATTAACGACCCCATAGTGGTACTAGTGCAGTGCAACTTCATTCTTATACTACCAATAGTATATATATATATATAGCTTTTGAAAACCAAAGTAATCACAAATACGCGCTCTCATATACGTACTAACCCTCCCTAGTGTCTTTCCCTAGGTTAACTACGCAACCTAGAGCTCTGATACCAAGTGTGACGGCCCGCCCCGCACCAACCGACATTTACTCCAAGGTGCGCTGTACACATATCCAGTTAGCACGGGACGGTCGCCAGAAGAAAAAGAAAGAAGAGAATGGGCTAATCAAGGAACCTGTAATATGTCTCACAGCGCATAGAACAAAATATAATAATAACATAATTGACATAAAACAGAAGAGACAGTGCATAAGCTAAAAACCAGAACTGAGTATCATAGCAGCGGAAATCCAAAATATAGCTTATTACAACTTTTCAAACTGTCTCAAAGCAAAAGCAAGATAAAGGAGGTACACTACTAATGCCCAAGTAGTGACCACCAACGACACAGGGAGAATATCTATATATCATACGTGGAAGCCTCCTGCTCGCCTCCGAATCAGCTACCCGCGCATCACCAGCTAACCATAACCTGTCTCTAGTCTGCTCGTGTGAGCACCCAGAGTAATAAGAAGAGACATAAAACTCTGGGTCAGACATAAAGCCTGGTATGAGCGATAAGCATCTAAACAGAATAATAACAGGTATAATCCAATCATACCTGAACCTGGACCTGCAACCAAAGAGTTAGTACTACACGGTACAACACTCTATGATGCCACAAACACATAATATAAGTATACGGGGGTGGGGATGTGTGTGTCAAACAATCAAGCATAGCAACCATCCTCGCATCCCTCACTCAGTGCGTAAAGCATACGACATCCACTTCTTCGATCACTAGAGCACTTTACTCAAACGACAGAACTCGACTTTGTACGACTATGTACATTCCTACTACCACCAACGCCATACCTATGGGATCACGCCCAACGTTTCCATGACCCCACTCCATTGGTAGGTAGCTCCCTAGTCGCACCATATCCAAAGCCCGAGTTTGTCTCTCTACCTCCAACACCTAGTGATCCAAAGTCATAGACATCGACAACTCCTTAGCACACGTCCCGCAGCAAAGCCCAATCACGAAGTGAACTCATTGGTTCCCGTCTGGATCCTGAGCTCTAACTTCCCGTTTGAACTACCTTTGCATCTCGGGTTTTGGTCTTCACCGGATCGGCCTTCTTCACTTTGCTTCAGGTCGTGGTCATCACCCTTGCTCGGTTCGGATCATGCTCCCCTATCTGGATCGGGTCCCCCACTTCAGTTCGGGTCGGATCGTGCCACCATGTCTTCGTGGTCCTCGCCCTTAGTCAGCTCGTGATGTTCGCCGGTTCGGTTCGTGGAACTCCTCAGGTGGCGGATCGGTTCGGTGCTCTGACTCATGGTGGTTCGGGTCGTCAACACCCCCAGTGGATCGAGTCGTGCTCCTCCAGTTCGTGGCTACTCCTTCTTGTTCGGATCGGTATCATCACCTCGGGTCGGTTCGTGGGGTCCTTCAGGCGAGCGGTTCGGGTCGAAGGAGGTGGGTGGATCGTGGGCACGAGAAGATCAGTTCATGGCCACCATTGACTAGCGATTCGGATCGGGTATCACGATCGGTTCGGTTCGCGAGTTGCACCTCGGGTCGGTCCGTGCTCCCATCCGATCCGATCCGGTTCGGGTACTTTCCTGCTGCTTTTCCAACGACTGTTTTACGCCATTCGACGGCGTTTTCGACCAAACTAACACTTCTAGACAATCACAAAGCATACCATACAGTCATAGCAACATGCATAAACATTCACAAGCAACAAAACAACGATATGATATGTCAAAACGGATCAAACATACCCAAAAACCCATATTTTCCCCTTAAGCATGTTTAAGCAAATCTAACAATAGGATTAGCAAAACTTAACCAAATTAGCCAATTTTTCTAACAGAGGCTTAGAATAATATTTATGAATTTCTGCATATTTTTCCAGATTTTTAACATGCATAATTTCGCTAATTATCACTAATTACTCCTTAATCCCCCAAATTCCGGGATTTGCAAAATTAGTCGAAATTAACCCAAATTCATATCAGAGGCATAAAATGGTTTTTTAGAATTTCAGGAATTTTTCTAGAATTTTCTGAGCCATAATTTCGCTAATATTCGCTAATTACCATAATTAGCCGTAATTAGTGAAAAACAATGCAAATCACTCACCTTTGCCACAAATTAAACTATAGATCTGAAATGATTCTCTGTTTGGGTTGAATCTCTATGCAACACAGCAGCTCTATTCCAAATTTGATGTTGATTAGCCTTGGTTTGATGCTAATTAGCTTAATCTTCAACTAGAAAGTGATTAGGAGGGATTTTGGGATGATTTTAGAGGATGGAGGCCATGACTAGGGTTGAAGAAACTAAGTGGCGGCTGGAAAAATGAGGAAGAAACCGAAATTCTAACCCTATCAGCCCTCATATACCCCTAAACCCGAAATTACCCAATGGGCCTAGCTGCTAATCACCCGGTTTGGCCCAATTAAGCTGAAAATAACCCTTTGAACCTTAATTCAGCCATATCTCCCAAACGGTAAGTCCGTTTGGCTATTGTAACCACTCTACGGAAAGAGAAACCATCATTCGAATCCAATGGAAGTGGTTTCAAGTCAAAATTCCTTTCCAGTCAAAAGTTATGGTCAAAACAGTACCAACTAGGGGCAAAACGGTCATTTAAAAATCGACAAAAATCATGAACATGGGAAATGACCCCAATAGTCGTCTCCCAAAGTTACATGACCATACGACTTCATATGTGAAAGAAATAAATATTTTACGATCCCATGATGCGTAGAATACGGGTCGTTACATGAATATTCCATAATAAATTCGTTTTAAATTCATTTTAAAACGATTTCCATTTGATTTTCAATTTAAATCAAAACTAGATATTCCTTTATAAATTCGTTTTAAATTCATTTTAAAACGATTTCAATTTGATTTTCAAATTTAAATCAAAGTTGAAAATTTCATATCATTATAACATTAAAATGATAATATTTTCAAAATATCTGAATTTGGAATCACTTTTCGATATCTATTATAAAATGAATAAAATCGACAGAAAATCCCGTTCGTGTTAAAATGGCGTTTAACTACTTAACACGGCTTCACATTTCAATATTTACTGAATATTATTTTAAAATATTCGTTGATTCTGAACTGGAATCAGACTCAATCAATTACCATATAATTTCAATTATATGGATTTCATACATCGCATGTATACAACAATAATGATGAACAATCATTAAAAATTCATACAACATCTAGAGTGCATTCTACAAATGTATAAGCATTAAAATAAATAAATAATGCTTATACAGTCTGTCAACCCATCGATTGACATACAACTAATTATTAGGATCATTTTATGTCAAATATTATCCCAATACCCGTGTGGGGTTTTCAAACAACGAATACTGCTTATTATTTGTGCAGTTGGCCGATGTGTAAAAATTATCGTCCTAATGAATATCAGATAAATAAGTGTACATAAACAAATCGTACGATTTATAATGAATATTTATTTTATTTCATGATAAATTATATATATATATATTTTATATAAAAATAATTATATACAACAATATCAATACATGACAATCCAATCACAATCCAAACAAACAATCAACTGGTCTGTACAATAAATAGTGCCGAGGGCTTCTAAGCCCCGTCTGCATCCTAGTATATATTTAACTGAAAAATAATTTGAGTGAGAAGAAATTCTCACCTTTTATTTCCACTCCGTCATTCTTTATTATACGGTTAGCCAATTGGCTCATAAAATCACCAAAACCCAATAAAATGGTAAACATGTACCTATTTGTCGGGAATACAATTTTATTCCTCTTCTTAGCTTCCATGCTATGACCTGTTCATTATATACACATGTACATATATGTAATTCTAATAAATTTTCAATTTAGTTCAATATTTGGTGCTAAATTCAACTTAGTTCAACATTTTTCTTACATTATTTATATTATACAGTGCCGATATATTTTAAAACAAAAATCATACTTACGTTTATACAAGCATCATACATATACATACATATATCCAAAATACTAGTCCAGTACATTAAAACCCAACTTTCTAGGAAGTCGTGCCTCAGATAGCTCCTTCCCTTTGGATTTCTTATCACTCTTCTTTAATGGGCAATCTCGGGCTAGATGCCCTACTTCTTTGCATCGGAATCATTTCTTTTCCTTTCCTAGATTTTTGGGGTTTTCTTTACGTTTGGACACTTATGTATAAAAATGTCCCGTCCCTTTGCATTTAAACAAACTATGTCCGCTCTTATCTGTTTCTCTTTGCTTCTCTTTTTCTCAGGACACACAATTGCGTAATGGCCTTCTTTTCTGCATTTACGACAATAAACAACCTATTGTGTTCCTAAGTTCAACTCTCTTTCTGCTTTCTGGTGAGCTCTCCTTGCTTGTTTCGGAGTCATCCGGAATTCAGTATGAGATAAGCCATAGTCCATATCCTATATTACATTTTGAGGATTTTATCAAGAGAGTTTGCATTATTTTTCACTTAACAAATATCTTGATTTATACTTTATTTATCATTCCAGTATTTTTATTAGTTGAATCAATAATCAAACATCACAGCCAGCAATAAATTTGTTGAATAAATTTTCAAATGTATACTTTTATATATCTATATATTCAAAAATCATATTTTTAGTGTCAAGTCACAAATAGTAAATTCTATCTAAGTTTTGGTTCTCACACCAGTCAATTGGAAATTATACAGATATTCACTTTCGAAACTCGAACATTGACTCTAATGATGAGGCTTCATCATCAAAATCATCCCTGGGCAACTAGAGTGTGATTCTATATCCACCCAGTATATTTGAGACTTCGAATACACGTATATTCAAAATCTTCATATACTCGATAGTCCAAATTCAATATAAAATAAAATAGTCAAATATGTATAATTGATATAAATTCCAAAACAAAATTCTTTTAATCTTTATTTTTAAAAATAATGCTCTTCACACTCGTTCTAGGATATTACTGATCCCATCTCCAATGAGTCATTCTCCTTGGATATTACTAACCCAATCTTTGATGAATTCTTTCGTTCGGTTTTAATATGTCTTGTTCTCGAGCTCTGCAAACCAAAGCTCTAATACCACGCCGAGAAGACCCAAACTCACACTTACGGGAAAGCCCGGATTGAATTGAGAACACGAAAAATCAAAACACAAACTATAGAACATTTCATTGCTTATTACAACAATTACATCAGAGTGAAAGAATATATCTGAGTATGAATAAATATTGCATAGAAAAATATCTAAGATTTAAAATACATAGCAGCGGAAATAAAATGTATAAATACAATGCGTAGCGGAAAATACAATAACTAGCACAACTGAAAGAAATGTACGGATACAAAGCTTTTTGAATATAGCTCCAGTTGTAAATCCAGGATCTTGTGAAAATAAATCTGCAAAACCAAAACTACTAGCTGCCCTTGTAGAAAATATAGGCACCCAGAGTTTAGGTTAAAACAGTAAACTCCGAGTCAGTCATGGGACTGGTGTGAGAACTAAAACAGTTATTTAAAACTTTACTTTTAAAATGAGGTAAATCAAGGGACCACGCCGTATAACATGGAATAGGTTTACCCCCAAGAATACCAGTGCCTATAAAGAAAAATGAAACTATTATAAGACTCAGGTCCAATCACAAAATGAACACAGTCGAGGATAGAGTTTTACTTTATAATAGCCAAATATGGTTGATACATTTTAAAACAAATCTTTTATTATTACTATAATTAAAGAAATCAACTTCAAATATAAATGTATTAATCATAGATGGCATGAGCGCCCCATCCCACTATGTCGCTATATATAGTATACAATTAAAACCGCAAAATGTCGTATTGGAAGTTTGGATTTCCATACTGGTGGCTCCTGATTCGAAAGATCTATCTCATAATGCAATACCCAACGGCTTATGTCTCGTCCATGAGAAAACGCCGCAATGCACATCCGCACTATATCCAGGAAACAAGTTATCGCGGCTTACGTCCAAGCATTGGAAAACACCGCTAACTCTATCCATCTGGAAATCCGGGGGTGTACCCTATCCCTACTAGTGTGGAGCGACCACACCCAGTATCACCTCAGTCGACCTAATCCATGACAACCCGTAGGATGTCTATCCTCATCTCTGAAGTATATTGATCTAACCATCAGTTTACCACCACACCGGTGTGTGAGGCACGCGAAATAACGCTACACAAAGTTGTGCTATTTAAAGCTGTGCTTTGATCATCATCCACAAAGATTTTCTAAGCTTGGATCACTGCAACTCAGCATGTCACACTGTCAATCCATACCGTACCACTGATTTCTGCCGATATATAACCTCTGAGCTCGTACGTCTCAGAGAAGGGTGTTAAGAAAGAGAATAAATTCTCCGCCACCAAACAGATATATATTTAGTAGAGATCAACGAATATAGTATAAAGGAATACAACGTTAGACATACCATCCATATACAAGTCCGTTCTAGGTCTGAACGAAACTGGAGGCACCTTATTCCTCATCCCGTATGTCCAATACAGGAGAGAGGCCCTCGTATATCCGAACAATCAACAATTAAGTCCGGACGGCTACCACTGTAGTCTCTTCAAGGTAGCTACTCCAATCATGGGCATCAGTAGTAACCCATCCATTTGATGTGAAGATCGTCGGTCTTGCACCATCTTCAATCTCTTCGACTTTTCGTCGTACCAGTTATTCAGAATGGGTTAAACCCGGTCTTTCCGAATAGCTCGCGTATCTTATAGTCAAGTGCTATAACAACACATCAAACGCCTTATTCCAATCCAGATTATTCTTTTATTCAAATATTCACATCTTTAGCAAAAGGTTCCCATTAATTTTATCAAAGATAAATTCTTTTAAATTTATTCATTAATCTTCCTTTGGATATCATTACAAAATATTTCATTATCTTTTCAATTCTAAACCAAATTAAGGTTTCTCCAAACTTGTCGGGATTAGCGAACCTTACCAAAGTAATCATTTGTTCATTTTCTCAATCCCAACATATTCATCCCATGGAGCAAACTAGTAATATTCCATATCTAACACCACAGTGTTATCCATAAAAATTAATTACAATTTCATGTTCAAATCTATTTAAAGATTTAACTATCGCTTGGAGCAAAACTGGTGATACTCCATTCTCGATCATTTTCTTGAATTGATAATTTTAATTATCACATTCACTTTACAATCTAATTAAATACTCATTAAAACTCCAATTAGTTTTTATCTTCCCAAAAATCAATATTAATGATTATTTAACTTTGGGAAATCAAACATGCCGCATCGGCAATCTACACCGTACCATTGATTTCTGCCGATATATAACCTCTAAGCTCGAACATCTTAGAGAAGGGTGTTAAGCAAGATAATAAATTCTCCGCAACCAAACAAATATATATTTAGCAGAGATCAACAAACAAAGTTCGAAATACAATGTTAGACATGTAATCCTGTCTTTAACTAGGTTAAAGAACTGGTGTCATTTAAAACACAGTTCACGATAAACCCAAAATCACATTCCATCAACCATGGAATCTTCACGGAAAATAGATCAATATATATGTGTGTATGTATATATAATCGATATAAATTTCCATGTCCGACTAATAATATAAATGGAATAACGAGGAAGCCTTTTAAATTCCATATATATTAACAGTCTTCCTCCACAGAAGCTCACTTCGACTATTTCCAAATCGAATTCCATTCAATTCCAATTTAATAGATTAAATTGGAAACCTTTACTTTGGAAAATTCCATTAATCTTAATTAAAAGATAATAAATTCCAAATCATAATCTTCACTGTTAATTGGGTTAAAGAACAAGTGTTATTTAAAACATTATTCACGATAAACCCAAAAAAATCCAATTCTTTTATTCAATTCCAATTAAATATCAATTAATTGAAAACTTCACTAAATCTTAATTTAAAGATTTATTATTTTTCTCAACTGGGTTTAAGAACAGTGTTAATGAAGACACCATTCACGACAAACAGAAAATCCAATTTCAATCCAATTAAATATTAATTAATTTGTAAAATTCCCTAAATCTTAATAAAAAAAATATTCTTTTCTCAACTGGGTTTAAGAACAGTATTAATGAAGACGCCGTTCACGACAAACCCAAAATCCAATTTGATATCAAATACAAGGCTTTGAATAGAAATTATATTGGCTTATATTCAATATTAAATTCAGAAACCAACAAGTATCGTATTGGGAATAATGATATATATATTCCAAATTCCTCAATAATATCCGTATCATCACGGAATCCAATATCGAAATATTCCAAAGATTATTTCCATTCTGAATCCATTCCAATTTGTTCTTTGAAAAATTCTAATTATTTTAAAACCCTTTTCAAATCCAATTTATTTAGTTCTAAAAACAATTAAATTATTATTCTAGTTAATAACTAGTTCATTTCGATAAAAAATATATTTTTATCTTTTCAAAACAAGAATTTTTCATCCAAAATCTTTCCAAATCATTTATTATGATTTTACATAATTTTTCCATATTTTTAATAATTTTATTATCGCCCGTACAGTCGGTTTCCAATAACGACCACCGAACTACATTCATAGCGACCTTTTCTGAAATTGATTTAGACATATCATAAAATCAAATCATTAGATTTCAAATCTCTTGTATTCATTGGAAAGCTCTTTTCGATACGAACCCAAAGATTCCGGTTTTAGGTGAATCTGACGGTCGGATCTCCCGTAACATCAATTTGAAGTTAATGGTTGAAATTCGCAAACGGTCGCTGCGCGGCGCGTTCTATTCAAGCCATTATATATATATATATATATATATATATATATGTGTGTGTGTGTGTGTGTGTGTGTGTGTGTATATATCTTCGATTTCTATTTAAAATGAATTTTATAAATCATTTTAAATTCGTTTTTAAAAATCATTTCCATTACAATTTCAAATCAAAACTGAATATTCCATTATAAATTCATTTTAAAACGATTTCAATTTGAATTTCAAATTTAAATCAAAATTGAATGTTCCTATATAAATTCGTTTTGAATTCATTTCAAATCGATTTTCATTTCAATTTCAAATCAAAACTGAATATTCAATTATAAATTCGTTTTAAATTCATTTAAAAACGTTTTCCATTTGATTTTCAAATTTAAATCAAAACTGAATATTCCTTTATTAATTTTTTTAACTCATTTTAAAACGATTTCAATTTGATTCTCAAATTTAAATCAAAGTTGAATATTCCATAATAAATTTGTTCTAAATTCATTTCAAATCGATTTCCATTTCATTTCAATTTCAAATCAAAACTGAATATTCCATTATAAATTCGTTTTAAATTCATTTTAAAATGATTTCCATTTGATTTTCAAATTTAAATCAAAACTAAATATTCCTTTATAAATTCGTTTTAAATTTATTTTAAAATGATTTCAATTTGATTTTCAAATTCAAATCAAAGTTGAATATTCCATAAAAAATTCATTTTAAATCCATTTTAAAACGATTTCCATTTGATTTTCAAATTTAAATCAAAACTGGATATTCCTTTATAAATTTACTGAATATTATTTTAGAATATTCGTTAATTCTGAACTAGAATTAGACTCAATCAATTACCATATAATTTTAGTTATTTGGATTTCATACATCGCACGTATACAACAATAATGATAAACAATCTTAAAAATTCATACAACATCCAGAGTGCATTCTACAACTGTTTAAGCATTAAAATAAATAAATAACACTTATATAGTATGTCAACCCATCGATTGACATACAACTAATTACTGGGATCAGTGTATGTCAAATATTATCCCAATACTCGTATGGAGTTTTCAAACAACAAATACTGTTTATTATTTGTGCAGTTGGGCGAAGCGTAAAAATTATCGTCCCAATCAATATTAGATAAATAAGTGCACATACACAAATCGTCCGATTTGTAAATGAATATTTATTTTATTTCATGATAATTTATATAAATAATTTTTATATACAACAATATCAATACATGACAATCCAATCACAATCCAAACAAACAATCAACTGGTCTGTACAATAAATAGTGTTGGGGGCTTCTAAGCCCCGTCTGCATCCTAGTATATGTTTAACTGAAAAATATTTTGAGTGAGAAGAAATTCTCACCTTCGGTTTCCACTCCATCATTCTTTATTGGACGGTTTGGATTTAAATCTGTCGTAAATTCCAACAAGCTCCAAATTTGAGTCGGTAAGTCTTGTTGTGAAGCTCTCGTCCCCACAATCACAACGGATCCTGTTTCACACGATTTGGAGTTCGTATGAGCAAGATATGATTTTATAAGCGTTACTGACATTTTGAATGTTAATTAATATAATAATTAATCAAAAATTTAGACCTTTAGTTCGAAATTAGGGATTGATTTTGCACAAAAACCGAGATGTTTGGTGAGGATCGAACTGCGCCTCCTTGTTCGCCGTCGTGATAGCTACCTGCGCCACCCCTGGTTGATGAACTCGAATGTCTCTGCTCCTTGAAATTCCCGTTCGATGTCGGCCTGTTTGGAGGAGGAATTCAGACGAAATACAAAACGAAAATCACTCTTTCCATTATCAATTCAAAGAGCACACTCAGTACAACAAATTTTGTTTTGAAATTGGATTGAGATTTGAAGTTGATCTGGAGAAAATTTGCTTTAAAAACAGGATGCTTTCAGCCGTTAAAAATGTTCTGGCGGCAGCTTTACTTTGTGAACCTAGGGTTTTAGATTTTTTTCTATTTATATATATTTTAATTATTATTTAATTCGAAAATAGCTCGTTTAATCTCCGAATTCCAAATCAACCCCATCGACTGCCGTTACTAGCTAAATACCCTCATTTCAGACACAATGGAATATATTTCGTAAGTCAATTCAATCGTTTCGATCAGTTTTCGTTAAAATTAAAACATAAATCAATATATATTGAATTCAAATGTACATTTTAATTTACCGGGGTCATATACTGACTCCAAAAATTCCCGAAAAATAAATCTAGCTATATTTTGACGATACGGTCCTAATAAAACTAATTTCGTCGAATTTGAAGACAATTTGAATATGGTCATTTTCTGGTCGAATTCCCTAAAAACATATTTAAATTTACTGTGCTCATATATTAATTCCAAAAATTATGAAATTTTAAACCTAGCAATAATTTGACATTCCGGATCCAACAAAAGTGCTTTTGTCGAAAATGGAGTTCGTTTGCAAAATGGCTATTTATTATATTATATTATATTCCATAGTGACTATTTTAAATTTTTAACTGAACATAACTTTCAATTCCCGTTATGAAATCTGGATTTTTCACATTCGTTAGAAAGATATAATTAAACAGATCCTAATATTTCTTGTTTTACTGAAATCCGATTTATTTTGAATCCTGTACATTCATTTGAAATTTAAAATCGAATTTTCAAACTACCATGCCATTTTAAACTCGTTTTATAATTAAATTAAATTTTTATGTTATAACTTCGATTAAATAAATTTTTGGTCATTATAATTTAAAATAAATCGTTTTAAATATTCAAAATCTGTTAAAATTGCCAAAATAAAAATTTTAAATTGTTCATGATAATCCGGGTTGTTACAATGATTGAGTCGCATTTCGATTCAGAAATAAAGAATATTTTAAAATAAAGAATATTTTAAAATAACGAATATTTTAAAATAATATTCAGTGAAGAGTCAAAATGTGATTTTGATGTCCGATTTTAGATGGACACAGAAATATTGAAATGTGAAGCCGAATTAAGTTGTTAAACGCCATTTTTACCCAAACGGGTTTATTGATCAATTATATTTATTTTATAATGAATATCGAAAGGGAGATGGATTTCAAAACCAGATATTTTCAAAATTTTATCATTTTAAAATTATAATGATATGGAATATTCAATTTTGATTTAAAATTGAAAATGAAGTTGAAAACATTTTAAAACGAATTTATAAACGATTTATAAGATATGTTTTAAATTGAAATCGATGATATATATTATATATATAATGGCCTGAATAGAACGCGCCGCGCAGCGACTGTTCGCGAATTTTGGCCATTAACTTCAAATGGACGTAACGGGAGATCCGACCATCGGATTCTCCTAAAACCGGAACCGTTGGGCTCGTATCGAAAAGCAATTTCCAATGAATGTAAAAGATTTAAATATGAACCATCGGATTTTAAAATATGTCCAAATTAATTTCAGAAAAGATCGTTATGGATGCAGTTCGATGGCGTTTATGGAAATCGACTGTAAGGGCCTTAATAAAATTATTAAAAATATCGAAAAATTATGTAAAATCATAATAAATGATTTGGAAAGAGTTTGGACGAAAAATTTCAAGTTTTGAAAAGATAAAATATATTTTTATTGAAATGAACTAGTTAATAACTAGAATAATAATTTAATTATTTTTAGAAATAATAAACTGGATTGAAAATGGGTTTTGAAATAACCTGAATTTTTCCAACAAATGAATTGGACTGGTTTTGAATGGAAAATAATCTTCTGAATATTTCGGTATTGGATTTCGTGACTATACGGATATTGTTGAAGAATTTGGAAGATATATAAATATTGTTATTCCTAATACGATATTTGTTGGTTTCAGAATTTGATATTGAACATAAGCCGATATTATTTTCTATTCAAAGCCTTATATTTAATATCAAATGGGATTTTGGGTTTGTCGTGAATGGTGTTTTAAATAACACTTGTTCTTTAGCCCGATTAATAGTGAAGAGATGATTAGGAATTTATAAATCTTATTATTAAGATTTAATGGAAATTTTCCAAAGTAAAATTTTCCAATTTAATATATTAAATTGGAATTGAATGGAATTCCATTTTGTACTAATCGAGATGAGCTTTTGTGAAGGAAGACCATTATTATATATGGAATTTAAAAGGCCTAGCCATTATTCTGTTTATAGTATTAATTTGATACGAAAATTTATATCGATTATATACTGTTGAATTTCTGTGAAGATTCCATTTTGATGAAAGATGATTTTGGGTTTATTGTGAACGATGTTTTAAAGGGCATTTGTCCTTTAACCCAGTTAAAGACGGAATTTATTTCCTAAATTTGAATAATCATTAAATAATGATTTTTGGAGATTAAAAATAAGCGGAGTTTTAATGAATCTTTAATTAGATTGAAAAGTTAATGTGGTGATTAAATTTTCCAAATTTGAGAAATGATTGAGAATGGAGTATGACCAGTTTTACTCCAGGCGATAATTAAATCTTTAATCAGATTTGGAACAAGATATGGTAATTGAATTTACCGATAACACAGTGGGTGTTAGATATGGAGTGCAAAAAGTTTTGCACCATGGGATGAATAGGTTGGGATTGGAAAAATAAAACAAATGATTACTTTGATAAGGCTCGATAATCCCGACTAGTTTTAGAAACCTTAATTTGGCTTAGAATTGATAAAGGATAAAATGAAATCTTTCGAAATTCAGATCTAAAGGAAGATTAAAGAATAATTTTGAAAGAATTTGTCTTTGATAAAATTAATCGGAACCTTTCCCTAAAGATATGAATATTTGAATAAAAGAATATTCTGAATTAGAATTAGGCATATGATGTGTTTTTATAGCACTTAATTATAAGATACGCGAGTTATTCGGAAAGACCGGGTTTAACCCATTCTGAATAACTGATACGGCAACTAAATGTCAATGATATGAAGTTGGTGGATGAAGACCGGAGATCTTCAGATCGTCTGGATGATTACTGATGTCTTGATTGGGATGTACACCCAAGACAAGGTAATAAGTGGTGATCATCCAGACGTACTTGGAGATCGACCGGATATGTGAGGGCCTCTCTCATGTATTGGACATATGGGACGAGGAATAAGGTGCCTCCGGTTTCGTTCAGACCCAGAACAGACTTGCAAATGGATAGTATGTCTGGCGTTGTATTCCTTTATATTGTATTCGTTGATCTCTGCTAAATATATATCTATTTGGTGGCGGAGAATTTATTCTCTTGCTTAACATCCTTCTCTGAAATGTACGAGCTTAGAGGTTATATATTGGTGGAAATCAGTTGAACGGTATGGATTGACAGTGTGGCATGCTGAGTTGCATGGATCAAGGCTTTTGTTGAAAAGCAGAGTCTTGTGGTAGATGATCAAAGTGCAACTTTAATTAGCATAGCTTTGAATAGCGTTAATTCGCGAGCTTCACACCCCAGGTATGAACCAAAAACGGGATAGTGATTGCATGGAAATGGACATATGTTAGTTCTAGCTACGATTAACGTCATGGTATGGAGCCTAGACTGTTTACTTATGTGGATGTTGCATATTATTTGATGGAAAGCGAGGTACCTCGGAATTCGGGCCGATTGAAAGGCTCAGATATGATTTGAGTCCGTAGCGGCTCTAGAGTGGTCGACACCATTTTGGAGGTTCGATAGAACCGACTAACATATAGTTTTGGTATAACTAATCATCGATGGATGACCGGCCATGAAGATCCAAGGGCTCGCCAGCGTCTGTGTCCTGAGGCACTTGCTAGTGTGTCTCAAAATCAGTGAGGATTATCCCTTGCCTCGGTTCATAGATGGAAACCGAATTTCCAATACGTGATTTTTCGGTTTTAGTTTTGTGTGTGTGTGTATATATATATAGCGACGTAATATAATGGTACCTACGCCGCCTATGATTGATACATTTATATTTGAAGTTCATTTCTTCACTTATAGTAATAATAAAAGATGAAACATCGTGTATCAAGCATATTTGACTATTATAAGGGAAAACTCTATCCTCGACTGCGTTCATTGTGTGATGGGACGTGAGACTGACTTATAATAGGTTCTGTAACAACCCGTATTTTTATAACATGTTAAAACAAGAAATCAAGGCAAAATTAATTTTTGAAACAAGAATCAAGGGAAACAAGTTGAGCCATTGCGTTCGTCTCGAAATTTTACATGAAATAAAGTCCGAGTTTTCGAAAATCGGAGTCCGTATGAGGGAGATATGACCCTCCGAAGTTTCAGGGATTTTCAGAATCAAAAACAGCTCGAAATTCGAATTCGAAATTCGAATTCAAACCCCAGAACAGGCTAGGCGGGAAAATTCCCGCCCAGGGACCAGGTCGACCTGGGGGTCGACCATAGTGTCGACCTCCCAGGGACCAGGTCGACCATAGTGTCGACCTGGGGGTCGACCTGCCTCCCGAACCACTTTTCTGAACCAGATGCATTCTGATGTATTTAGGCTCGTTTTCTGACGAGATTCGTCTGCCTAACCCTATATAAACAGCCCCCTAGCCTCATTTTCTCCACACCATTTCATCCTGTCCTTATGCTGCTTCTAAGATAATAAAAATAATAAGATAAAAAGAAGAAAAAGGACTGCTCCTTCTCCATCAAGATTACGCTTAGGGATTTGCAAATTGGGGGATTTCAATTGGAACACAATCGATCAAATAGAGATTCAACAATAAAATTCTATTTCTAATTCTCGATCCACGCACTGTAAGTTCAAGTTACTTTTAGATAAAAGCTGTAAACATAATATCCATGTTGCAAATTGGAATTGGATCTATGTATGGTAATTGATTCGTATCTATTCTTGTTCGTCTTGGATCTTGACTTTCGTGAATATTGCTTTGGACCTATTCATGTTGTAAATCAAACTCTCTCGTGTCCATAACCTTAACATGCCTATGATGTTGAATCTATTGTTAATGGACAAGGACTATGACTGAAAACATAAGACTGCCTATGACTAATAAGACTAAGCTTATGCCTATGACGGTGAACGAAAGACTGTTGTCTATGACTATGACAAGGACAATTGTGGCTAATCAACTATGAGAATTATTATCTACGATTATGAACATAAGGCCATTATCTATGACCATGACCTTGAAACTATTACTGTTAATTGCCTATGACTATTTCCTAGAACTATTTTGGATAATTAACCATGACTAGTGTGATTAATCGCTTAGGATTCTTAATTATGAGATTTCTACCTATGACCATGACTATGACTATCGAGGTTAATTACCTGGGACTATTATAGTTGATTGAAACCCATGTTGTATACCGAATTCGCAGTTTGTTGGATCTCATACCAAGGGTGCAACTTGCTTAGTTTATTCACTATTATGTACACCAAAACCATTGGATCCATTTTTTTCTTGTATTTGGCTTGCCTTTGCATGCCTATTCTTTTATATCAGCGTTTACCATGACTATCACCTTATCTTGCTAGATTTGAAATCCTATATGCCAGTGATGTTGTAACCAATTATCTCAAGTTATGTCATGCTAGTCTTGTAACCTCTTTTATTGCTTTATGCTAGTCCCTTTTGCCTATCATATTTTTGATGCCATTCCCTCTATTTCGAGATTTGGATTTATTTGTAGTAGAGATCGATTCATGTTCACGTGCGAAGGGAATACGATTTGGGTAGATTAGGCAAAACATGAATTGGTTATGAACATGAATTATGAACTCGATAATAGGCAAAACTTGAAACATGAACGCTGTTATAACTTGAACCTGGATATGGACACAAACCTGACATCGACTTGATATGAAACTTGCCTTGAAAACTTGACACGATTTGACATGAAACATGACATGAAAACTCGACATGAATTTTGACATGAAAACTTGAATGTGGGCATGACAATTAGATAAACTTGAAAATGGCCAACTCGAGGTTGGGTTGAGTTTGCAGTGTAAATCTGCCCGGAGCTGCCCGGCAAATCCAGTTGCTGCAAACAATAGGATCCAATGAGGGCAGTTGGTCATATCGCACGTAAAACCCGAGGTTAGACTATGTTGTGGTGTAAATCTGCCCGGAACCGCCTGGCAAATCCAGTAACCACAATAGTTAGTCTAATGTGAGAGGTTGAAGTGCATTAATGAATTAATGCCACATGATAGGGTTAAGTCATGAGCCACTTGAATATACTTAACCAATTTGATACGATGACTTGATAGGGTTAAGTCCTGAACCGCTTGAATATACTTAACCAATTTAACACGATGATTTGATAGGGTTAAGTCATGAACCGCTTGAATATACTTAACCAATTTGATACGATGACTTGATAGGGTTAAGTCCTGAACCGCTTGAATATACTTAACCAATTTGACACGATGACTTGATAGGGTTAAGTCATGAACCGCTTGAATATACTTAACCAATTTGATACGATGATTTGATAGGGTTAAGTCATGAACCGCTTGAATATACTTAACCAACTTGACACATGATTCGTAGGGCTAAGTCATGAACTTAAACGACAACACTTAGCCAATTTGACATGACACGTAGACGGGTTAAGTCACGAACTTGAATGACCACACTTAACCAACTTGATATGCTAGACTGATGGGGTTAAGTCTCGAATTTAAATGACAACACTTAACCTACTAGACGGAAACCCTAGTTACGCGGTCCATTTTAGCAGTAACCCACTAGATGTATCACGGTACCCTAGAACTAGGCAGAGTGGGGCACGATTACTGGGCTGATTGTAAGCGACCAGAACGACGACTGTGTGGGTGCGCCAGTGTAGGTTATAAAGGAGTGCGGGCGTGCACACACTCCGGAGCAGAAAAAGCAGGCATTGGGCATTAATAGGTTTATCTGTGCGTGCTTGATTTGTGTCGATGGTTGGCACCATAGGGCTTGATACACCCTATGGTGGACCTAGCACAGGTGACTACATTTCGTGATTGGCCCGTATGACACAGACACATGAACGAGCTAGGACTGGTAGGGAGCCGATCGATTAATAGATCGTTACGTGGAATTCATTAGGTAGCATAATCCCTAGTGGTCCTATGTGGCATAAACCCTAAACGAATCTAGTAAACGTTCAATAGGTAGCATAATCCCTAGTGGTCCTAGGTGGCATAAATCCTAGTTGAACACGCGATAGCTCATGATAAGGAAACCTACCTAGAACAAGGGTGGCGGTCAAACGATTTCAAGAATGGTGGCACTACGTTGAAGTAGTATAGAAATACGTGATGGAACCCGTACGATATACGGCAAGGGACTGTACATATACATGGAAAGGATGATACGGGTTGGGATACTAGTACAGTGGTGTAGAGAATTTAGGAAATCAGAGAAAATAGATATCGTTTTAATGGTGAAGCAGAGAAATCTTGCGATGCTGGATAGAAATTGTGCGAAACTATACTTAGTTCATCCTGAACGGGAACCTTGCAATGTTATACATGACAGAAGTCCTATGATGTTATTCTTAGTTATCGTGCCTGTAGCTTATCTTGTCACCATGCTTATGTTTACTTTCAGTTTATTCATGCCATGTTATCTTTACCTGTTTTTATGTTGAAAGTCACTAGGACTTACTCAGTCTTTATGACTGACCCAGTTTGTTTCGCCTCTTTTTCTTCCATTTTCTCCCCCCCCCCCAGGTTCACAGGGTAGGGAACACAGCTTAGTTCGGATCTTACAAGCTCCAAGGCTATTTCATGAAGGCTTGGATTGCTCTTGGCTATGGCTTGCTTTGCTGCTTTATTGGGGAATGATTTATAACTATGGTTTTATGCTTCTTTACAATTGCAAGACAGATTTCGATGTAATGGATTTTTAATAGCATTTTGATGTAAAAGGCTTTAGACCTTTCTAGATTTTAAAGCAATGAAATTTGGTTCTTCTTCCGCTGTTTTATATGTTCTGTCTTGTAATATTTCTGTGTATGTTTACCTAGATAATGTTCCACCAAAGCTAGTGCATTCCCTTTGTGAGTGACCCTTGCAGAGGTGGGGTGTTACCTTTTGTATCAGAGCAGAAGGTTACCAGACTGGGCAAAAGTTTTTAAAAACCTTTCGAAATTATTTTCAAAACCGTTTGCAAAGAAGCATTTTTCAAGAAAAATCTTGTTTTATTTAAAGGCTATTCCCCAAAGCCATATGCACTATCTTTTGATTCTCTCCTTGAGTCTCTTCTCCCTTTCTTTTTCACCATAGTTTGTAGGCATGCGACACATGTCGGAGGGCAAAGTAGTGCCCAACCTCCATCTGTAGCCGCAGTAGTTTTACTTGCGACTAATCTTATCTCAAGCTTTGTAGGGTGCCATGCGATGGAAGTAGCTTTCGAGAAACTTGTGAACAAGCTATACAAGGATAGTAGGAACGAGGATAAAGAACACAAGTCTAAGGATGAGAAACTTGTTGATATGGCTTAATCCACGAAGAGGGAAAAAGTGAAAGGAAAGAGGCCAAGTGAAAGAATAATAAAACCCATGACAAGAGAAAGTATCTTTAGCATGATAAAAAGGGACATGTAGTTAAGTATCATAGGACAAGGACAAGGGCAAAGAACAAGATCGTTGAGAGGGAAATTGTATGCTCTCACTACTAGCATACCTAAGAGAGGTGGTAACGTTTCTGTTAAAGGTTTAGCTTCTCTTTTCTATCATACCATGGGAACTTTGTTTTTATACACCGCATCCTTTTGATTCTGCCTCGATAGTTGAGTCTCTGCACCTTAGTACTAGCGTAGTAAAGGATCCCATTTTTGTCTCAAATCCTGTTGGGGAATCGGCTCATTTATTCATGACTTGTTTGGATTTGAGAATGTCTATGCTAAGTGTTGAGTTTAGAAGTAAAGCTTATGTTTTTGGGCTATGGGTTGATTCTAGGGATGGAGTGGTTGTCCAGTAATGGTGTCATTCTCGAGTATGAAAAGAGGGTAGTTAGACGCTTGACTTGCCTTGGTAATTCCCTCGCAGTCTAGTGTAACCCTTAGGGCTCTGCCATGTTTAGTTACCTAGAATCTCTTGATATATTTATCGATCCACTTAAGTAGTGTTCGCCACTAAGGCGGATGGTTCATTTCGCTTATGCATGAGTTATAGAAAATTACCTTAGTAAGTACACTTGGCAACATGGTTGGCATTTGTTTGTTTTCAAGAGATAATTCATTTATATGGAATACCTTCTAGTAAGTGAATGAGATCCAAGATTCACTAGTGAATTTTGGACAGCTTGCACGAAACCATGAGTACGCAGTTATGTTTGAATCGGGTATACTAGAAAGAGAATAAGCGAAAGTGGAACGAGAGGCGACAGTGGAATGAGTTCCAACTCATATTCTGGGAATAAGAATTAAGGAACTACGAAATTGTGAAGTTAAAGACGATGAAAGCACAATGGAGTTAAGCTCAAGGAAATGCGACTCAGAAGATTGAAGACTAGATACACGTATCATATCTCTTTTTAAGATTATATCCTTGATCCCTCTTTTCCTGTAGAGCTTACTTGTATGCTATCTTTTAAGTATAACCTCTCGGTCCTATTCTCAATCCTATTTCTGTTGCAAAACCCCATAGGGATCATCTGTTAGTAATACATGTTGGGGCTTGAGGGTGTCCGTTGGGTTGAGTAATTCTTTGGGTGTCAGCCTGATGTTGATTTCGGTCTTCGGGGCTGGTGCTCAGGGAGTTCTTCTCCTATTCAGTATATATGTGACGTAGATTTCCAGCTTTGACATTGCCTAATGGGCACAAAGTTTTTACTTGCTTCTATCGTTCGACTATACCTTTAGGTAGGAACAATTGGGTGAAACATGTGTTTGAGACATGTTATGATTGATGGTTGCAAGTGATTGCAAGTGGTCGCAAGTGGTTGCTCGTGGTTGCATAACACACATTAGGCACTAGATCGGCTCAGACACATTTTCATATTGCATATGCATGAGTGTTTATACTTGTTTATGGATGAGATTGAATGTTTTATCATGTGAATGTTGCATATGGATGGATGTTTGAGCACACATATAGTGTTTATGTGATTAGGGCTATTTGCATACATGTTGGACACATGGCACTAAACATATTTTGCATTAAGAAGATCAATCAGGCCTGATCATTTGCATTAGATAAGGAACATATACACACACTTTCTGCATATATTCATACAGCATTAGAAATCTCTTAAGGACAATGGATGCCTGTGATTGATGATTGAGTAGATGGATGATTGGATGGTAGGACACATTCTTCTTAACTTGAAGATTTCGGGGACGAAATCCTTTAAGGAGGGGAGAATGTAACAACCCGTATTTTTATAACATGTTAAAACAAGAAATCAAGGCAGAATTAATTTTTAAAACAAGAATCAAGGGAAACAGGTTGCTCCATTGCGTTCGTCTCGAAATTTTACATGAAATAGAGTCTGATTTTTTGAAAATCGGAGTCCGTATGAGGGAGATATGACCCTCCGAAGTTTCAGGGATTTTCAGAATCAAAAACAGCTCGAAATTCGAATTCGAAATTCGAATTCAAACCCCGGAACAGGCTGGGCGGGAAAATTCCCGCCCAGGGACCAGGTCGACCTAGGGGTCGACCATAGTGTCGACCTCCCAGGGACCAGGTCGACCAAAGTGTCGACCTGGGGTCGACCTGCCTCCCGAACCACTTTTCTGAACCAGATGCATTCTGATGTATTTAGGCTCGTTTTCTGACCAGATTCGTCTGCCTAACCCTATATAAACAGCCCCATAGCCTCATTTTCTCCACACCATTTCTTTCTGTCCTTATGCTGCTTCTAAGATAATCAAAATAATAATATAAAAAGGAAGAAAAAGGACTGCTCCTTCTCCATCAAGACTACGCTTAGGGATTTGCAAATTGGGGGATTTCAATTGGAACACAATCGATCAAATAGAGATTCAACAATCAAATTCTGCTTTCTAATTCTCGATCCATGCACTGTAAGTTCAAGTTACTTTTAGATAAAAGCTGTAAACGTAATATCCATGTTGTAAATTGAAATTTAATCTATGTATGGTAATTGATTTGTGACGGCCCGCCCCGCACCAACCGACATTTACTCCAAAAGTGCGTTGTACACATGTCCAGTTAGCACGGAACGGGTCGTCAGAAGGAAAAGGAAGAAGGAAAAGAACATACGAGAACCTGTAGAATGTCTCACAGCGCATAGAATAAAATATAATAACAACATACTTGACATAAAACAGGTGAAACAGTGCATAAGCTGACAATCAGAACTAAACATCATAGCAGCGGAAATCCAAAATACAGCTTATTACAACTTTTCAAACTGTCTCAAAGCAAAAGTAAGATAAAGGAGGTACACTACTAATGCCCAAGTAGCGACCACCAACGACACAGGGAGAATGTGTGTATATATATATATCATACGTGGAAGCCTCCTGCCTGCCTCCGAATCAGCTACTCGCGCATCACCAGCTAACCTGTCTCTAGTCTGCTCGTGTGAGCACCCAGAGTAATAAGAGGAGACATAAAACTCTGGGTCAGACATAAAGCCTGGTATGAGCGATAAGCATCTAAAGTGAACAATAACAGGTAGACTAAAACATACCTGAAGCTGGACCTGCAACCAAAGAGTTAGCACTACATACTGTACAACACTCTAAGGTACCATATCAAACGGTATAAAGATACGGAGGTGGGGAAGGTGTGCATGTCATAATGATGGCAAACAATCAATCATAACATCCATCCTCACATCTCTCACTCAGTGCGTAAAGCATACGATATTCACCACTTCGATCACCCAACATACCTTGCTACAATCACTTTGCCCCATGAAGTCATAAATGGCTTCACTGCACTGATAACGTAGCCACAAATCCTTCGCTATGTCCACTTTGCCCCATGGAGTCACAAGAACCCCACTGCACTGGCTCATAGCCTTACTAATCCTTACTATGTCCACTCTGCCCCAAGGAGTCGCAATGACCCCACTACACTGGCTCATAGTCTTACTACGCATCACCTTGCCCCTCAGGTCATAATGACCCTACTGCACTGATAACGTAGTCTTGCTACCATCACCTTGCCCCTCTGGTCATAATGACCCTACTGCACTGATAAGTAGCCATCCTTCATTTTTTTAGTGGTGAATCGAAGTTATGAACGTCGTCAACTCCTTAGCACACGTCCCGCAGCAAAGTCCAACCATGAAGTGAACTCATTGGTTCCCAACTGGATCCTGAGCTCTAACCTCCCATATTGGACTACCTTTGCATCTCGGGTTATTGGTCAATGCTGGGTCGGGTCGGGTTCCTCCTCAAGTTATCGGTTCGGATCGGGTATCCTGCGTTGCGTCAGTTCGGATCTTCTTCTATAACGGTTCGGGTCGGGTGTCCTCCATCAGGTCGGGTCGGGTCTCCTTCTGGTATGGTTCGGGTCGGGCGTCTCTCCTCGAGTCGGGTCGGGTGTCATTCCCCTCCAGTTCGTGCTTCTGTTCCGATCCGTGGCCATGCTTCCTTCGCATGCTTCCGCTCCGATCCGCCTTCATACTTCCGCTCCGATCCGTCCTCCTTAATCCGCTCCGATCCCTACTCCCTAATCCGATCCGATCCCAATTCTGCTAGCGTGGCCTTCCTTTTTGCCAATCTTCCTAAGTGTTGGGTTCCGATCCGATCGGATTCCTTGCTCAGTTCAACATATCCGATCCGAGCCCCCTATCCGATCCGATCCGATCCGATCCGATCCCTGCACTGTTTTCTGAAACTGTTCCAGCAAGTGTTTACGCCATTCGACGGCGTTTTCGACCATTCTAACTATTGAAATCAATCACAAAGCATTTCATACAGTCATAGCAACATGCATAATCAACCACAAACATCAAAACATCAACATGATAGGTTAAAATGGATCAAACATACCCAAAATCCCATATTTCCCCTTAAGCATGATTAGGTGAAACTAATGATAGGATTAGCAAAACTTAACCAAATTAACCCAAATTCATCTCAGAGGTCTAAAACATCATTTAGGAATTTATGAACATTTTTCCCGAATTTTATCATGTTTAAATTCGCTAATTAGCACTAATCACCCTTAACTAGCCATAATTAGTGTAAAACTATGCAAATCACTCACCTTAGCCACAAACAAACTAAGATCTGAAATAACTCTCTGATTTGATGTGAATCTCAATGCCAAACAGCAGCTCCAACGTTGCTTTGGTGTAGATCTTCCTTGATTAAGGGTTGCTAAGCTTAATCCTTGACCAAAAGATGATTTGGAGGTGATTTAGAGGTTGGAGGGCATTTTTAGGGATCCTTGGTGATAAGTGGAGGCTAGAAAACTGAAATGGAATGATCCTCTATCTCATTTCAGCCTCCCCATAACCCAAATCCCGAAATGGGTTATGGGCCTACTCACTAATCACCCGATTTGGCCCGGTTAAGCAGTTTTTCACCCTCCAAACCTTGTTTCAGCCATATCTCCCAAACGGTAAGTCCGTTTGGCTATTATGACCACTCTACGGAAAGGTAACCCATCAAACGAATCAAATGGAAGTGGTTTCAGGTCAAAATTCCTTTCCAATCAAAAGTTATGGCCAAAACAGTACCAACTAGGGGCAAAATGGTCATTTAAAAATCGACAAAAATCATAAGAATGGGAAATGACTCTAATGGATGTTTCCCAAAGTTACATGACCATATGACTTCATAAGGGAAAGAAATAAATATTCTACGATCCTCCGATGCGTAGAATGCGGGTCATTACACTCTCCCCCCTTAAGAAATTTCGCCCCCGAAATTCCCTAATCAAAACACACACAAAGGTCCCGCATGCCTATCAATCATAAAACAACAATCAAACATGCAAAACAAGCTAAACAAGTCTACCCTAGCATGCGGAAAAACTAAATTGCAAAGTAAATCTTACCAGGCAAAGAGTTCTGGATATGCCTTCCTAATGCTCTCCTCTGTCTCCCAAGTACAATCATTTTCGTTCTCGCCCCACTGAACCTTGACTAGCTTCACCGCCTTCCTTCGAAGTTGCTTCGTATCATGCCCCCACAATACGAATCGGCTTGCGGTTCCCAACCGCCTCGGGTTCCACTTCGAAGTCCTCTAACTGATCAGGTGAAATAGTCACATCTGAGTAGTGAACGAACTTCCTTAGTTGGGAAACATGAAATACATTGTGAACTCCCGCCATCTTCTCTGGTAAGCCAACTCTATAAGCCAAATTCCCGACTAGTTCAAGAACAGGGAATGGGCCAACAAATCTTGGTGCCAACTTGCCTCTCCTGCCAAATCGTATCACGCTTTTCAACGGAGAAATCTTGACAAACACCAAGTCACCAACGGAGAATTTCAAGTCTCTTCTCCTCTTATCAGCATAGCTTTTCTGCCTATCTTGGGCAGCTTTCATTCGTTGTTGAATGATCTTAATCTTATCTGAAGTTTCTCTCACCACATCTGGTCCAAGCACAAACTTCTCGCCAGTCTCTATCCAACATGATGGTGAGTTGCACGGTCTTCCGTACAAAGCTTCATATGGAGCCATACCGATACTGGATTGGTAGCTATTATTATATGCAAACTCTACTAGATGCAAATGGTCATCCCATGATCCACCAAAATCCAATATACAAGCTCTCAAGAGATCTTCCATTATACGATTCACCCTCTCCGTCTGACCGTCGGTCTGAGGATGATATGCGGTACTGAGATGTAATCTTGACCCTAGAGCCTCTTGTAAGCTCTTCCAAAACCCACTAGTGAACAACGGGTCTCGGTCACTCACAATGCTTTTGGGTACTACATGAAATCTCACTACCCACTTCATATACAATTTTGCCAACTTGGCTGCCGTTCTGGTCGATTTGACTGGTATAAATCTTGCACTTTTAGTCAATCGATCCACAATTACCCAAATGCTATCATATCCCAATCTAGTCCTTGGTAAACCATCGATGAAATCCATCAAGACTTGCTCCCATTTCCATTCGGGAATTTCTAATGGTTGCAACAACCCACTAGGCTTCTTTTGCTCGGCTTTAACTAGCTGGCAATTCATGCATTTGGATATAAACTTCCCAACGTCTCTTTTCATCCCTTCCCAGTAGTAAGTCTGCCTCATGTCTCGATACACCTTATTACCACCGGGATGTATAGTTAGTTTCGAGTGATGACATTCTCTAAGCACTTCATCTCTCAAACCATTCACGTTGGGCACAACTAGCCTTCCATTCTTCCGAAGCCACCCATCTCGATCAAGCCCATACACATTCATCTCCTCACCGTCGATGTTCATCTCTAACTTGGAGATGATTTCCAATAGATTAGGATCGTCTCTCTGGCTGGAACCAATCCGCTCTATCAAAGTGGGTCTGATCGTCAAACTAGCTAGCATAACTGGATCCAATTCGCACTTTGGTCTGAAATCAAACCCCGCGATATACTCCAGTTGCTTCCATTCAAGAAACATTGCCCCTAAACTGGCATGTCTCCTACTCAAGGCATCGGCTACCGCATTACCTTTCCCAGGTGTATATGCGATATCAAAATCATACGAAGCCAAGAACTCTAACCATCTCTGCTGACGAAGATTCAGATCTTTCTGGGAGGAGATACTTTAACGATTTATGATCGGTAAACAACTCAAATCTTTCTCCCAAGAGATAATGTCTCCACATCTTCAGCGCAAATACAATCTCTGCTAATTCCAAGTCATGGGTAGGATACTTCTTCTCATGCGGCTTTACCTGTCGACTAGCATAAGCTACAACCCTACCTCCTTGCATCAATACAGCACCTAGTCCGGTACCACAAGCATCCGTGTATACCGTCATCTCTTCATTCCCCTTAGGAATGACTAACACTGGCGCACGCGTCAACCTCTCTTTTAGACTCTTGAAGGCATCCTCACACACTCCGTCCCAGACGAAGGACTGATTCTTCTTAGTCAACTGAGTCAACGGTGCTGCTATCTTGGAGAAGTCCTGGATAAACTTACGATAATATCCAGCTAATCCCAAGAAACTTCTTACATCTGTTGCATTCTTGGGTGTAGGCCAATCCTGTACCGTAGCCACCTTCGCAGGGTCCACAGCAATACCACTCTCTGAAACAACATGACCCAAGAATCTTACTTCCCTTCTCCAAAAATGACACTTAGATAAGTTCGCTTTCAATTGGTGTTTCTTCAACACCTCCATCACTATCCTCAAGTGCCCCTTGTGTTCTTCCTCTGTCCTTGAGTAAACAAGGATATCATCCACGAACACAAGAACAAACTTATTCAACTAATCTCTGAATACTCGATTCATAAGATCCACAAAATAGGCAGGTGCATTGGTCAACCCAAATGGCATGACCAACCACTCATAAAATCCAGACGGCGTCCTGAATGCCGTTTTCGGAACACTCTCATCCGCTACTCGTAGCGGATGAAATCGTGTCGCGAGGTCCAACTGGGAGAACACTCTAGCTCCTTCCAGCTGATCAAACAAATCATCTATCCGCGGTAGAGGATACTTATTCTTCCTCGTCACCTTATTCAACTCGCGATAGTCCACACACAACCGAAGGGAACCATCTGCCTTAGTGGCAAACACAACTGGTGCTCCCCACTCGGAGACACTCCTTCTAATAAATCCCTTCTTCAAAAGATTGCTGACTTGCACCCCGAGCTCTCGCTGCTCCCTTGGTGCCATACGACGAAGTGGCAGCACTATAGGTCTGGCATCTTTCACTAAATCAATACGGAACTCAATCTCTCGGTGTGGTGGAAGCCCGGTCACCTCCTCGAAGACGTCCGGATACTGGCCAACCACGGGCACATCTGACAACTCATCCTGCGGGATGTCAAGGGAATTTACAAAACTAGCCATAACCCCATCACTAGGTAGACTACCAAACACTACCCTCCGCCCATCATCCGCCCTCACTGTCACCAAAAAGCCCTCACAGTCTACCACCACCCCGTATCTTTGGAGCCAATCGACTCCCAATATAATGCCATACCCAGTAAAGCCCAAAACAAAGCAATCACATACAAACATACATCCATGACTCGATAAGACCAAATTCCTGCAAATCATACTAAGGCTAGTCGAACCACCAATCGGGTTCGTCACAACCAATGGTCTATCGACTATCTCGGGTTCCAGTCCCAACCTATCTACCAGGTCACTAGATATGAAGGAACGGGAAGCCCCAGTATCAAACAAAACTCGAACTGGTATATCATAAATAGAAAGCATACCTTGGAGAACAACATTCTTTCCTTTCTCCGCCGCTGTTGGGGCATTCGACGAAGAAGGAACAGCATCAATAGCACATGCTTTCACAATCTGCTTCTCCTTAAGAGGTTGCGGACACTTATCCTTATGATGTCGTGACTGCCCGCCTCGCACCAGCCTGCATTTCCTCCAAGAGTGCGCTGTACACATGCCCGACTAGCACAAGGCGGTCGTCATAAGAAAGGAAAGAAGGGAATGAACTAATCAAAGAACCTGTAGAATGTCTCACAGCGCATGGAATAAAATATAATAATAATGTACTTGACATAAAACAGGCGAGACAGTGCATAAGCTGATAACTAAAACCAACATCAATCTCAAAGCAGCGGAAATCCAAATACAGCTTATTACAACTTTTCAAAATCTACTGTCTCTGAACAACAGAAAGAAAAAATAGAAGATACACCACCAATGCCCAAATAGTGATCTTCAACAACACAGGGAGAATACTATATATGTATATTACGTGGAAGCCTCCTGCTCGTCTCCGGATCATCTACCCGTGCATCACCAGCTAACCTGTCTCTAGTCTGCTCGTGTGAGCACCCAGAGTAATAAGAGGAGACATAAAACTCTGGGTCAGACATAAAGCCTGGTATGAGCGATAAGCATATAAACAGAATAATAACAGGTATACTAAACCATACCTGAACCTGGACCTGCAACCAAAGAGTTAGTACCACATACCGTACAATGCTCTAAGGTGCCATAATAAATAGTGTAAGAATACGGGGGTGGGGTGTGCACGTCACAATGATAGCAAGCAAATCATCCATAGCAACCATCCTCACATCTCTCATTCAGTGCGTAAAGCATACGACATCTACCACTTTGGAACACTAGACAAACTGAGGCAACGACGAATCCCGACTTGTAGAAACCCTGCTGTGACCAAGACAACACTTGGAGTCATGACCAAACATTTCAATGACCCACTTCATTGGTCATAGCCCTTGGTTCTACCGATGCCATAATGGCCCTGAATCCGCCTTCGTGCCTCCTACCATAGTGGTCCAAAGCTATAGGCGTCGATAACTCCTTGGCACGCGTCCCGCAGCAAAGCCCAACTCATGAAGTGAACTCGTTGGTTCCCATCTGGATCCTAAGCTCTAACTTCCCTTTGGACTACCTTTGCATCTCGGGTTCTCAGTCATCACCGGATCGGTTCGGGTCCCCTTATTGCCATCGGTTCGGTTCGGATACGTACTCCGGTTCGGTTCGGAGTGTCACCATCCTCTGGGTTCGGGTCCTTCTCCCTCATGCGGTTCGGTTCGGTGCTCTCCTCCTGTTTGGTTCGGTTCGGTGGTTCTGAAGCGGTGCGGTTCGAATACTCCATAGCTTGAGTGCCTCCGTCTCCGTCTCGTCAGCATCAGTTCGGTTCGGAATATGGTATCCAGGCTCCTCTTTCTTCCACTTCGGTCCTCCTTGTGCCTTCCGATCCCACGCTACGCCCCTCCGATCCGATCAGGCCTTCCTTATTGCCTCTTCACGTCATGCTCCAGAAAATACCACGCCCCGGTCCGGTTCGGATATGTCTGATCCGATCCCCTACCCGATCCGATCCGGATCTCTGCAGTATTTCCTGCAACTTTTCTAGCGAGTGTTTTGCGCCGTACGACGGTGTCTTCGACCAATCTAACTATTCTAATTAATCATAAAACATACCATAGAGTCATAGCAATATGTAAGAACAACCACAAACAGCTAACAACAATTCAAATGAACCAAAATGGATCAAAAGTGGCTAAAACCTCACATTTTCCTATAATCCCTCTTAATCATGTTTAAGCATACGATTAGCAAAACACATCGAAATTAACCCAAATTTCTAACAGAGCCTTAAAACATTATTTTAGAATTTTAAGAATTTTTCCAGAATTTATTTACGTATAAATTCGCTAATCTTCACTAATTACCCTTAATCACCGTAATTAGTGCAAAAACTATGCAAATCACTCACCTTGGCCACAAATGAAACACCAAATCTGAAATACTCTCTGTTTGGGTCGAATTCCTATGTATAGCAGCAGCTCCAACCTTGCTTTGTTGCTATTTGGCCTTGTTTTGATGTAGTTTAGGCTTAATCTTCACTAAAAATGTGTTTTGGAGTGGTTTTAGAGGATGGAAGCCATTACTAAGGTCTCAAGAAGGTTTGTGGCGGCTCAAAACTGAAATGAAAGTGATAACCTAACCCTAATCAGTCCTCCTATACCTCTAAACCCGAAATTCCTCTTGGGCTTAGCTGCTAATCACCCGGTTAAGCCCAATTAAGCTGTTTTTCACCATCTGAAACTTGTTTCAGCCATATCTCCCAAACGGTAAGCCCGTTCGGCTAATGTGACCACTCTACGGAAAGAGAAACCATCATCCGAAGCCAATGGAAGTGGTTTTAGGTCAAAATTCATTTCCAGTCAAAAGTTATGGCCAAAACAGTTCCAACTAGGGGTAAAATGGTCATTTAAAAATCGGGAAAAATCATGAACATGGGAAATGACCACAATAGTCGTCTCCCAAAGTTACATGACCATACGACTTCGTATGTGAAAGAAATAAATATCCTACGATCCTATGATGCGTAGAATGCGGGTCGTTACACTCTCCCCCCCTTAAGAAATTTCGTCCCCGAAATTCCTTAACCCAAAACATACACAGGATCCCGCATGCCTAACACCCACATACAACAATCAAACATGCAAAGCAAGCAAACAAGTCTATCCTAGCATGCGGAAAACTAAATCGCTAATAAAATCTTACCAGACAAAGAGTTCTGGATACTTCTTCCTTATGTCCTCCTCTGTTTCCCAAGTACAATCATTCTCGTCTTCGCTCCACTGTACCTTAACTAGCTTCACCGACTTCCTTCGAAGTTGCTTCATGTCGTGTGCGACAATACGGGCCGGCTTGCGGTTCCCAACCGCCTCGGGTTCTACTTCGAAGTCCTCTAACTGATCAGGTGAGATAGTCATATCTGAGTCGTGAACGAACTTCCTTAGTTGGGAAACATGAAATACGTTGTGAACTCCCGCCATCTTCTCCGGTAAGTCAATTCTATATGCCAAATTCCCGACTAGTTCAAGAACAGGGAATGGACCAACAAATCTTGGTGCTAATTTACCTCTCCTGCCAAATCGTATTACGCTCTTCAACGGAGAAATCTTGACAAACACCAAGTCACCCACGAAGAATTTTAAGTCTCTTCTTCTCTTATCAGCATAACTTTTCTGCCTGTCTTGGGCTGCCTTCATTCGTTGCTGAATGATCTTGATTTTATCTGAAGTTTCCCTCACCATATCTGGTCCAAGCATAAACTTCTCGCCAGTCTCTATCCAACATGATGGTGAGTTACACGGTCTTCCGTACAAAGCTTCAAATGGAGCCATACCGATACTGGATTGGTAACTATTATTATATGCAAACTCTACTAGATGCAAATGGTCATCCCATGATCCACCAAAATCCAATATACATGCTCTCAAGAGATCTTCTAAAATACGATTCACCCTTTCCGTCTGACCGTCGGTCTGAGGATGATATGCGGTACTGAGATGTAACTCTGACCCTAGCGCCTCTTGCAAGCTCCTCCAAAACCCACTAGTGAACAACGGGTCTCGGTCGCTCACAATGCTTTTAGGTACTCCATGAAATATCACTATCCACTTCATATACAATTCTGCTAACTTAGCTGCCGTTCTAGTCGATTTGACTGGTATAAACCTTGCACTTTTAGTCAGTCGGTCTACAATTACCCAAATGCTGTCATATCCCGACCTAGTCCTTGGTAACCCGTCGATGAAATCCATCGAGACTTGCTCCCATTTCCATTCGGGAATTTCTAAGGGCTGTAACAACCCACTAGGCTTCTTTTGCTCGGCTTTAACTAGCTGGCAATTCATGCACTTGGATATAAACTTCCCAACGTCTCTTTTCATCCCTTCCCAGTAGTAGGTCTGCTTCATATCTCGATACATCTTATTACCACCGGGGTGTATGGTCAGCTTTGAGTGATGACATTCTCTAAGCACTTCATCCCTCAATCCATTGACATTGGGTACGACAAGCTTTCCATTCCTTCTAAGCCATCTATCTCGATCAAGCCCATACTTGTTCATCTCCTCATCGATACCCATCTCTAACTTGGAGATGATTTCCAATAGGTTAGGATCGTCCCTCTGACTAGAGCCGATCCGCTCAATCAAAGTGGGTCTGATCGTCAAACTTGCTAACATTTCTGGATCCAATTCGCACTTTGGTCTGAAATCAAAACTCGCGATAAACTCCAGTTGCTTCCATTCAAGGAACATAGCCCCTAAGCTGGCATGTCTTCTACTCAATGCATCATCCACCGCATTGCCCTTTCCTGGTGTGTATGCGATGTCAAAATCATAGGAAGCTAAGAACTCTAACCATCTCTGCTGACGGAGATTCAGATCTTTCTGAGAGAAGAGATACTTTAACGACTTATGATCAGTAAACAGCTCAAATCTTTCTCCCAAGAGATAGTGTCTCCACATCTTTAACGCGAACACGATCGCTGCCAATTCTAAATCATGGGTAGGGTATCTTCTCTCGTGCGGTTTCAATTGCCGACTTGCATAAGCTACAACCCTACCGGCTTGCATCAATACAGCACCCAGTCCGGTACCACAGGCATCCGTGTATACCGTCATCTCTTCATCCCCCTTAGGAATGACTAACACTGGTGCGCTTGTCAACTTGTCCTTTAGACTTTTAAATGCATTCTCGCACCTTTCATCCCAGACAAAAGCTTGATTCTTCTTGGTCAACTGGGTCAATGGTGCTGCTAACTTGGAGAAACCTTGGATAAACTTACGATAATATCCAGCTAACCCCAAGAAACTCCTTACATCTGTTGCATTCTTGGGCGTAGGCCAATCCTGTACCGTAGCCACCTTCGCCGGGTCCACGGCAATACCATTCTCTGATACAACATGGCCCAAGAACCTCACTTCCCTCTTCCAGAAGTGACACTTAGAAAACTTTGCTTTCAATTGGTGTTTTCTCAACACCTCCATCGCTACTCTTAAATGTTCCTTGTGTTCTTCCTCTGTCCTCGAATAGACCAAAATATCATCAACGAACACAAGGACAGACTTATTCAACTGATCTCTGAATACCCTATTCATAAGATCCACAAAATATGCCGGGGCATTAGTCAGCCCAAATGGCATAACCAACCATTCATAAAATCCAGACGGCGTTCGAAATGCCGTTTTAGCTATACTCTCAGCTTCCACTCTAAGCTGATGAAAACCTGTCGCGAGATCCAACTGAGAAAATATTCTCGCGCCACTCAACTGATCGAACAAATCATCTATCCGCGGTAGAGGATACTTATTCTTCCTCGTCACTTTATTCAACTCGCGGTAGTCTACACACAAACGAAGGGAACCATCCGCCTTGGTAGCAAACACAACTGGTGCTCCTTATTCAGAAACACTCCTTCTGATAAATCCCTTCTTCAAAAGATCGCTGACTTGCACCCCGAGCTCTCGCTGCTCCCTTGGTGCCATACGACGAAGTGGCATCACTATAGGTCTGGCATCTTTTACCAAATCAATACGAAACTCAATCTCTCGGTGTGGTGGAAGTCCGGTCACTTCTTCGAAAACATCCGGATACTGGCCAACCACGGGCAAACCTGACAACTCACTATGCGGAATGTCGAGGGAGTTTAGAAAACTAGCCAATACCCCCTTACTGGGTAGACCTCCAAACACTATCCTCCGCCCATCATCCGCTCTATCTGTCACTAAGAAGCCCTCACAGTCTACCACCACCCCGTATCTTTGGAGCCAATCTATTCCCAAAATAATGTCAAACCCAGTAAAGCCCAAAACAAAGCAATCACAAACAAACATGCATCCATGACTCGATAAGACCACATTACGACAAATCATGCTAAGGCTAGTCGAACCGCCAATCGGGTTCGTCACTACTAAAGGTCTATCGACAATCTCGGGCTCCAATCCCAACCTATCTACCAGGTCACTAGATATGAAAGAACTGGAAGCTCCGGTATCAAACAAAACTCTAACAGGAACATCATAAACAGAAAGCATACCTTGAATGACGACATTCTTTCCCTTCTCCGCCGCAGTTGGGGCATTCGACGAAGAAGGAATAGCATTAAGAGCATATGCTTTCACCATTTGCTTTTCCTTAGGGGGCTGTGGACACTTGTCCTTGTGATGTCCCATTTGGCCACAATTGAAGCACTTCCTATCCGCTGGCTTGGCCCGACAATTACTAGCATAATGGCCCTTCTTACCACAGCTGAAGCACTCCACATCTTGCTTATTCTTTTTCTTCTGGCCATCCTTAGCCTGATTCTGCTTTCTCTTATTCTGGGAACCACCTTTGCCTCCACCACTAGCTTGTGGCTTTGACTCATCTGCGGATGCAACCTCAGTCTTCGGCTTAGGGTAGAGACTTTCTGACCTTAACGCTTTCCCCACAATCGATTCAAACGTCTCATCGATGTGGTTAATAAGTTTTTCCCCTAAGTACTGATCCAATCCAGTTATGAATTTCTCATTCTTTTTCTCGGCAGTATCTATAAGAGATAACCCATATTTTGACAAAGTGTCAAATTCAGCAATATACTCCGAGACAGCCCTGCCATTCTGCTTGAGCTCCAAGAATTTCTTAAACAACATTGACTTCTGAGCAGCTGGAATGAACTTCTCACTAAAGCGAGCCTTAAACTGCTCCCAAGTAATCTGGTCTTCGGGAGTAGCTGCCATTATAGCATTCCACCAATTCATTGCCCGCCCTTGCAGCTGACGGGACGCTAGCTTTCTCTTCATCGCATCCTCGATACCCAAATCCTCGAAGATACGTTCGCAACTATCCACCCAATCCTGAACATCCACAGCCGACTCCGTTCCGTGGAACGGCTTCCCACCAAGGCTAGTATAATCCTTATTCAGCTTGGCGAAGTCGACTCTTGGTGCCTGCACTATTGGACCACCATCATTTCCACCATTGGGAGCTGCCCTCTGTACATCTCTAAGCATCTCTCTCATGAGGTCAGTAAACATCGTCCTCATGTCAGCAGCATTCCCATTATTGGCCCCTCTACCGGTACCTCTAACATATCGGCTCATCGTCAATCTGAAAAAGGAAATGATTAACGACTCCATAGTGGTGCCAGTGCAGTACAACTTCATTCTTATACTACTAATAGTATATATATAGCTTTTGAAAACCAAAATAATTACAAATACGCTCTCTCGTATACGTATACTATCTCTCCCTGATAACTTCCCTAGGTTAACTACGCAACCTAGAGCTCTGATACCAAGTGTGACGGCCCGCCTCGCACCAGCCTGCATTTCCTCCAAGAGTGCGCTGTACACATGCCCGACTAGCACAAGGCGGTCGTCATAAGAAAGGAAAGAAGGGAATGAACTAATCAAAGAACCTGTAGAATGTCTCACAGCGCATGGAATAAAATATAATAATAATGTACTTGACATAAAACAGGCGAGACAGTGCATAAGCTGATAACTAAAACCAACATCAATCTCAAAGCAGCGGAAATCCAAATACAGCTTATTACAACTTTTCAAAATCTACTGTCTCTGAACAACAGAAAGAAAAAATAGAAGATACACCACCAATGCCCAAATAGTGATCTTCAACAACACAGGGAGAATAATATATATGTATATTACGTGGAAGCCTCCTGCTCGTCTCCGGATCATCTACCCGTGCATCACCAGCTAACCTGTCTCTAGTCTGCTCGTGTGAGCACCCAGAGTAATAAGAGGAGACATAAAACTCTGGGTCAGACATAAAGCCTGGTATGAGCGATAAGCATATAAACAGAATAATAACAGGTATACTAAACCATACCTGAACCTGGACCTGCAACCAAAGAGTTAGTACCACATACCGTACAATGCTCTAAGGTGCCATAATAAATAGTGTAAGAATACGGGGGTGGGGTGTGCACGTCACAATGATAGCAAGCAAATCATCCATAGCAACCATCCTCACATCTCTCATTCAGTGCGTAAAGCATACGACATCTACCACTTTGGAACACTAGACAAACTGAGGCAACGACGAATCCCGACTTGTAGAAACCCTGTTGTGACCAAGACAACACTTGGAGTCATGACCAAACATTTCAATGACCCACTTCATTGGTCATAGCCCTTGGTTCTACCGATGCCATAATGGCCCTGAATCCGCCTTCGTACCTCCTACCATAGTGGTCCAAAGCTATAGGCGTCGATAACTCCTTGGCACGCGTCCCGCAGCAAAGCCCAACTCATGAAGTGAACTCGTTGGTTCCCATCTGGATCCTAAGCTCTAACTTCCCTTTGGACTACCTTTGCATCTCGGGTTCTCAGTCATCACCGGATCGGTTCGGGTCCCCTTATTGCCATCGGTTCGGTTCGGATACGTACCCCGGTTCGGTTCGGAGTGTCACCATCCTCTGGGTTCGGGTCCTTCTCCCTCATGCGGTTCGGTTCGGTGCTCTCCTCCTGTTTGGTTCGGTTCGGTGGTTCTGAAGCGGTGCGGTTCGAATACTCCATAGCTTGAGTGCCTCCGTCTCCGTCTCGTCAGCATCAGTTCGGTTCGGAATATGGTATCCAGGCTCCTCTTTCTTCCACTTCGGTCCTCCTTGTGCCTTCCGATCCCACGCTACGCCCCTCCGATCCGATCAGGCCTTCCTTATTGCCTCTTCACGTCATGCTCCAGAAAATACCACGCCCCGGTCCGGTTCGGATATGTCTGATCCGATCCCCTACCCGATCCGATCCGGATCTCTGCAGTATTTCCTGCAACTTTTCTAGCGAGTGTTTTGCGCCGTACGACGGTGTCTTCGACCAATCTAACTATTCTAATTAATCATAAAACATACCATAGAGTCATAGCAATATGTAAGAACAACCACAAACAGCTAACAACAATTCAAATGAACCAAAATGGATCAAAAGTGGCTAAAACCTCACATTTTCCTATAATCCCTCTTAATCATGTTTAAGCATACGATTAGCAAAACACATCGAAATTAACCCAAATTTCTAACAGAGCCTTAAAACATTATTTTAGAATTTTAAGAATTTTTCCAGAATTTATTTACGTATAAATTCGCTAATCTTCACTAATTACCCTTAATCACCGTAATTAGTGCAAAAACTATGCAAATCACTCACCTTGGCCACAAATGAAACACCAAATCTGAAATACTCTCTGTTTGGGTCGAATTCCTATGTATAGCAGCAGCTCCAACCTTGCTTTGTTGCTATTTGGCCTTGTTTTGATGTAGTTTAGGCTTAATCTTCACTAAAAATGTGTTTTGGAGTGGTTTTAGAGGATGGAAGCCATTACTAAGGTCTCAAGAAGGTTTGTGGCGGCTCAAAACTGAAATGAAAGTGATAACCTAACCCTAATCAGTCCTCCTATACCTCTAAACCCGAAATTCCTCTTGGGCTTAGCTGCTAATCACCCGGTTAAGCCCAATTAAGCTGTTTTTCACCATCTGAAACTTGTTTCAGCCATATCTCCCAAACGGTAAGCCCGTTCGGCTAATGTGACCACTCTACGGAAAGAGAAACCATCATCCGAAGCCAATGGAAGTGGTTTCAGGTCAAAATTCATTTCCAGTCAAAAGTTATGGCCAAAACAGTGCCAACTAGGGGTAAAATGGTCATTTAAAAATCGGGAAAAATCATGAACATGGGAAATGACCACAATAGTCGTCTCCCAAAGTTACATGACCATACGACTTCGTATGTGAAAGAAAGAAATATCCTACGATCCTATGATGCGTAGAATGCGGGTCGTTACATCCCACTTGACCATAGTTGTAGCACTTCCTTTCCGCTGGCTTGGCCCGACATTCTTTAGCATAATGGCCCTTCTTACCACAGCTGAAGCACTCAACATCCTTCTTGCTCTTTTTCTGGCCACCCTTAGATTGGTCTTGCTTCCTCTTATTCTGAGAGTTATTCTTGCCTCCACCGCCTGCTTGCGGCTTTGGCCCTTCTGCCAATGCAGCCTCAGTCTTTGACTTAGGGTAAAGACTCTCTGATCTCAAAGCTTTCCCCACAATCGATTCAAAAGTCTCATCGATGTGGTTGATAAGCCTCTCCCCCAAGTATCCATCCAAACCAGTAATGAACTTCTCATTCTTCTTCTCAGGAGTATCGATAAGAGATAGCCCATACTTCGACAAAGTGTCGAACTCAGCAATATAATCAGAAACTGCCCTTCCGTTCTGCTTGAGTTCCAAGAACCTCTTAAACAACACTGACTTCTGGGCAGCTGGAATAAACTTCTCGCTAAAGCGAGCCTTGAACTGATCCCAAGTCACATGGTCTTCTGGAGTAGCTGTTCTAATAGCATTCCACCAATTCATCGCTCGCCCTTGCAGCTGACGAGACGCTAGCCTCCTCTTCATCTCATCCTCAAGACCCAAGTCATCGAAGATACGGTCATAGCTATCCATCCAATCTTGAACAACTGTGGCCGATTCCGTCCCGTGAAACGGCTTCCCACCAAGATTAGTGTAATCTTTGCACAACTTGGCGAAATCGACCCTAGGCGCCTGCACTACTGGGCCAACACCAACTCTGGGATTGGGAACTGCCCCTTGCACTTCTCTAAGCATGTCTCTCATGAGGTTAGTAAACATTGCCCTCATGTCAGCGGCATTCCCTGGGTTGGTCCCTCTACCAGCACCCCTCGAGTCTCGGCTCATCGTTAATCTGTAAAAGGGAAACGATTAATGACCCCATAGTGGTGCTAGTGCAGTGCGACTTCATTCTTATACTACTAATAGTATATATATATATAGCTTTTGAAAACCAAAGTAATCACAAATACGCACTCTCATATACGTACTCTCTCTCCCTGGTGTCTTTCCCTAGGTTAACTACGCAACCTGGCTCTGATACCAAGTGTGACGGCCCGCCCCGCACCAACCGACATTTACTCCAAAAGTGCGCTGTACACATGTCCAGTTAGCACGGAACGGGTCGTCAGAAGGAAAAGGAAGAAGGAAATGAACATACGAGAACCTGTAGAATGTCTCACAGCGCATAGAATAAACTATAATAACAACATACTTGACATAAAACAGGTGAGACAGTGCATAAGCTGACAATCAGAACTAAACATCATAGCAGCAGAAATCCAAAATACAGCTTATTACAACTTTTCAAACTGTCTCAAAGCAAAAGTAAGATAAAGGAGGTACACTACTAATGCCCAAGTAGCGACCACCAACGACACAGGGAGAATGTGTATATATATATATATATCATACGTGGAAGCCTCCTGCCCGCCTCCGAATCAGCTACTCGCGCATCACCAGCTAACCTGTCTCTAGTCTGCTCGTGTGAGCACCCAGAGTAATAAGAGGAGACATAAAACTCTGGGTCAGACATAAAGCCTGGTATGAGCGATAAGCATCTAAAGTGAACAATAACAGGTAGACTAAAACATACCTGAACCTGGACCTGCAACCAAAGAGTTAGCACTACATACTGTACAACACTCTAAGGTACCATATCAAACGGTATAAAGATACGGAGGTGGGGAAGGTGTGCATGTCATAATGATGGCAAACAATCAAGCATAACATCCATCCTCACATCTCTCACTCAGTGCGTAAAGCATACGATATTCACCACTTCGATCACCCAACATACCTTGCTACGATCACTTTGCCCCATGAAGTCATAAATGACTTCACAGCACTGATAACGTAGCCACAAATCCTTCGCTATGTCCACTTTGCCCCATGGAGTCACAAGAACCCCACTGCACTAGCTCATAGCCTTACTAATCCTTACTATGTCCACTCTGCCCCATGGAGTCGCAATGACCCCACTGCACTGGCTCATAGTCTTACTACACATCACCTTGCCCCTCAGGTCATAATGACCCTACTGCACTGATAACGTAGTCTTGCTACCATCACCTTGCCCCTCAGGTCATAATGACCCTACTGCACTGATAAGTAGCCATCCTTCATTTTTTTAGTGGTGAATCGAAGTTATGAACGTCGTCAACTCCTTAGCACACGTCCCGCAGCAAAGTCCAACCATGAAGTGAACTCATTAGTTCCCAACTGGATCCTGAGCTCTAACCTCCCATATTGAACTACCTTTGCATCTCGGGTTATTGGTCAATGCTGGGTCGGGTCGGGTTCCTCCTCAAGTTATCGGTTCGGATCGGGTATCCTGCGTTGCGTCAGTTCTGATCTTCTTCTATAACGGTTCGGGTCGGGTGTCCTCCATCAGGTCGGGTCGGGTCTCCTTCTGGTATGCTTCGGGTTGGGCGTCTCTCCTCGAGTCGGGTCGGGTGTCATTCCCCTCCAGTTTGTGCTTCTGTTCCGATCCGTGGCCATGCTTCCTTCGCATGCTTCCGCTCCGATCCGCCTTCATACTTTCGCTCCGATCCGTCCTCCTTAATCCGCTCCGATCCCTACTCCCTAATCCGATCCGATCCCAATTCTGCTAGCGTGGCCTTCCTTTTTGCCAATCTTCCTAAGTGTTGGGTTCCGATCCGATCGGATTCCTTGCTCAGTTCAACATATCCGATCCGAGCCCCCTATCCGATCCGATCCGAACCCTGCACTGTTTTCTGAAACTGTTCCAGCAAGTGTTTACGCCATTCGACGGCGTTTTCGACCATTCTAACTATTGAAATCAATCACAAAGCATTTCATACAGTCATAGCAACATGCTTAATCAACCACAAACATCAAAACATCAACATGATAGGTTAAAATGGATCACATATACCCAAAATCCCATATTTCCCCTTAAGCATGATTAGGTGAAACTAATGATAGGATTAGCAAAACTTAACCAAATTAACCCAAATTCATCTCAGAGGTCTAAAACATCATTTAGGAATTTATGAACATTTTTCCCGAATTTTATCATGCTTAAATTCGCTAATTAGCACTAATCACCCTTAACTAGCCATAATTAGTGTAAAACTATGCAAATCACTCACCTTAGCCACAAACAAACTAAGATCTGAAATAACTCTCTGATTTGATGTGAATCTCAATGCCAAACAGCAGCTCCAACATTGCTTTGGTGTAGATCTTCCTTGATTAAGGGTTGCTAAGCTTAATCCTTGACCAAAAGATGATTTGGAGGTGATTTAGAGGTTGGAGGCCATTTTTAGGGATCCTTGGTGATAAGTGGAGGCTAGAAAACTGAAATGGAATGATCCTCTATCTCATTTCAGCCTCCCCATAACCCAAATCCCGAAATGGGTTATGGGCCTACTACTAATCACCCGATTTGGCCCGGTTAAGCAGTTTTTCACCCTCCAAACCTTGTTTCAGCCATATCTCCCAAACGGTAAGTCTGTTTGGCTATTATGACCACTCTACGGAAAGGTAACCCATCAAACGAATCAAATGGAAGTGGTTTCAGATCAAAAGTCCTTTCCAATCAAATGTTATGGCCAAAACAGTACCAACTAGGGGCAAAATGGTCATTTAAAAATCGACAAAAATCATAAGCATGGGAAATGACTCTAATGGATGTTTCGCAAAGTTACATGACCATATGACTTCATAAGGGAAAGAAATAAATATTCTACGATCCCCCGATGCGTAGAATGCGGGTCATTACATGATTCGTATCTATTCTTGTTCATCTTGGATCTTGACTTTCGTGAATATTGCTTTGGACCTATTCATGTTGTAAATCAAACTCTCTCGTGTCTATAACCTTAACATGCCTATGACGTTGAATCTATTGTTAATGGACAAGGACTATGACTGAAAACATAAGACTGCCTATGACTAATAAGACTAAGCCTATGCCTATGACGGTGAACGAAAGACTGTTGTCTATGACTATGACAAGGACAATTGTAGCTAATCAACTATGACTCTTGACAATGAGAATTATTATCTATGATTATGAACATAAGGCCATTATCTATGACCATGACCTTGAAACTATGACTGTTAATTGCTTATGACTATTGCCTAGAACTATTTTGGATAATTAACCATGACTAGTGTGATTAATCGCTTAGGATTCTTAATTATGAGATTTCTACCTATGACCATGACTATGACTATCGAGGTTAATTACCTGGGACTATTATAGTTGATTGAAACCCATGTTGTATACCGAATTCGCAGTTTGTTGGATCTCATACCAAGGGTGCGACTTGCTTAGTTTATTCACTATTATGTACACCAAAACCATTGGATCCATTTTTTTCTTGTATTTGGCTTGCCTTTGCATGCCTATTCTTTTATGTCAGCGTTTACCATGACTATCACCTTATCTTGCTAGATTTGAAATCCTATATGCCAGTGATGTTGTAACCAATTATCTCAAGTTATGTCATGCTAGACTTGTAACCCCTTTTATTGCTTTATGTTAGTCCCTTTTGCCTATCATAGTTTTGATGCTATTCCCTCTATTTCGAGATTTGGATTTATTTGTAGTAGAGATCGATTCATGTTCACGTGCGAAAGGAATACGATTTGGGTAGATTAGGCAAAACATTAATTGGTTATGAACATGAATTATGAACTTGATAATAGGCAAAACTTGAAACATGAACGTTGTTATAACTTGAACCTGGATATGGACACGAACCTAACATCGACTTGATATGAAACTTGCCTTGAAAACTTGACACGATTTGACATGAAACAGACATGAAAACTCGACATGAATTTTGACATGAAAACTTGAATGTGGGCATGACAATTAGATAAACTTGAAAATGGCCAACTCGAGGTTGGGTTGAGTTTGCAGTGTAAATCTGCCCGGAGCCGCCCGACAAATCCAGTTGCTGCAAACAATAGGATCCAATGTGGGCAGTTGGTCATATCGCACGTAAAACCCGAGGTTAGACTATGTTGTGGTGTAAATCTTCCCGGAACCGCCCGACAAATCCAGTAACCACAACAGTTAGTCTAATGTGAGAGGTTGAAGTGCATTAATGAATTAATGCCACATGATAGGGTTAAGTCATGAGCCACTTGAATATACTTAACCAATTTGATACGATGACTTGATGGGGTTAAGTCCTGAACCGCTTGAATATACTTAACCAATTTAACACGATGATTTGATAGGGTTAAGTCATGAACCGCTTGAATATACTTAACCAATTTGATACGATGACTTGATAGGGTTAAGTCCTGAACCGCTTGAATATACTTAACCAATTTGACACGATGACTTGACAGGGTTAAGTCATGAACCGCTTGAATATACTTAACCAATTTGATACGATGACTTGATAGGGTTAAGTCATGAACCGCTTGAATATACTTAACCAACTTGACACATGATTCGTAGGGCTAAGTCATGAACTTAAACGACAACACTTAGCCAATTTGACATGACACGTAGACGGGTTAAGTCACGAAATTGAATGACCACACTTAACCAACTTGATATGCTAGACTGATGGGGTTAAGTCTCGAATTTAAATGACAACACTTAACCTACTAGACGGAAACCCTAGTTACGCGGTCCGTTTCAACAGTAACCCACTAGATGTATCACGCTACCTTGGAACTAGGCAGGGTGGGGCACGATTGCTGGGCTGATTGTAAGCGACCAGAATGATGTGTGTGTGGGTGCGCCAGTGTAGGTTCTGACGGAGTGCAGGCGTGCACACACTCCGGAGCAGAAAAAGCAGGCATTGGGCATCAGTAGGTTTATCTTAGCGAGCTTGATTTGTGTCGATGGTTGGCACCATAGGGCTTGATACACCCTATGGTGGACCTAGCACAGGTGACTACATTTCGTGATTGGGCCGTAAGACATAGACACATGAACGAGCTAGGACTGGTAGGGAGCTGATCGATTAATAGATCGTTACGTGGAATTCGTTAGGTAGCATAATCCCTAGTGGTCCTAGGTGGCATAAACCCTAAACGAATCTAGTAAACGTTCAATAGGTAGCATAATCCCTAGTGGTCCTAGGTGGCATAAATCCTAGTTGAACACGCGATAGCTCATGATAAGGAAACCTAGCCAGAACAAGGGTGGCGGTCAAACGATTTCAAGAATGGTGGCACTACGTTGAAGTAGTATAGAAATACGTGATGGAACCCGTACGATATACGGCAAGGGACTGTACATATACATGGAAAGGATGATACGTGTTGGGATACTAATACAGTGGTGCAGAGAATTTAGGAAATCAGAGCAAATAGATATCGTTTTAATGGTGAAGCAGAGAAATCTTGCGATGCCTGATAGAAATTGTGCGAAACTATACTTAGTTCATCCTGAACGGGAACCTTGCAATGTTATACATGACAGAAGTCCTATGATGTTATTCTAAGTTATCGTGCCTGTAGCTTATCTTGTCACCATGCTTATGTTTACTTTCAGTTTATTCATGCCATGTTATCTTTACCTGTTTTTATGCTGAAAGTCACTAGGACTTACTCAGTCTTTATGACTGACCCAGTTTGTTTCGCCTCTTTTTCTTCCGTTTCCCCCCCCCAGGTTCACAGGGTAGGGAACACAGCTTAGTTCGGATCTTACAAGCTCCAAGGCTATTTCATGAAGGCTTCGATTTCTCTTGGCTATGGCTTGCTTTGCTGCTTTATTGGGGAATGATTTATAACTATGGTTTTATGCTTCTTTACAATTGCAAGACAGATTTCGATGTAATGGATTTTTAATAGCATTTTGATGTAAAAGGCTTTAGACCTTTCTAGATTTTAAAGCAATGAAATTTGGTTCTTCTTCCGTTGTTTTATATGTTCTGTCTTGTAATATTTCTGTGTATGTTTACCTAGATAATGCTCCACCAAAGCTAGTGCATTCCCTTTGTGAGTGACCCTTGCAGAGGTGGGGTGTTACAGCTTCATTTTTCTCTTTAGCATTGCGCTGTTATTTTTATGCGCTGGTATTCATAGGGGATAAACCCATTCTGTGTTATATGGCGTGGTCCCGTGATTTACCTAAATTTATAATGAAAGCTAATAACTGTTTTAGTTCTCACACCAGTCCCATGACTGACCTGGAGTTTATTGTTTCTACCTAAACTCTGGGTGCCCATATTTTCCATATGGGAAGCTAGTAGTTTTGGTTTTCGCAGATATTTCTTTTCACAGGATCCAGGATTACAGCTGGAGCTATATTCGGAAAGCTTTGTACCTGTGTATTTCATTCAGTTGTGCTAGTTGATGTATTTTCCGCTGTGCATTATTATGTATTATTTTTTCAGTTGTTTTGTTATTAAATCTCTGATATTTTTCTGCTGTAAATTATTTGAACTCTGGTACATTCTTGTACTCTAATGTAAATTATTGTAATAGCAATGAAAAGTTCTGTTGTTGGTGTTCTGATGCGCCATGCTCTCAATTCAATCCAGGCTTTCCCGTAAGGGGAAGTTTGGGTCGTTTTAGATAATCATTAATTGTAATAAGTAATAAATAGTGACATATGTAAGATGTTTTCTATGATTATTGATATGTTCATCTGCTTGATTAAATATTATTTTTTAAATTATTAATTATCAATTAATATTTATTTTCTATTTATTAATTTTCAACTGATTGATAACTTTTATTACTAACTATTAAAAGGATATATTTCATATTTCAAATTAATCGTTAATCATTATTATTTACTTGTATTTATTATTATAAATTAATATTTATTTATGATTAATTAAGCATTATTTATTTAATTATGAAATATTCTTAATTTATTATTAGTATTTAAGTCTAATTCTTAATTATTTATTACTTATTAATTTTTTAATATTAATTATAATTTAAAATTAAATATCACTTTATAAGCATTAATTCTACTATTAATTATTAAATATTGAATACTATTATTAATATTATGTAATTATTACTTATTAATTATTTAATGGCAGTTATTAATAATGAACAATTAATTATTGAGTATTAAATATTACATCTTAATTGTTCAATATCACTTATTAATGAGTATTAAATGTCAAACATTAATTATTAAATGTTTAATACTGATTATTAATTTATATATCGATTATTAAATATAAAAAATATTTCCTATAGTTTATTAATTACTAAAAGTTAAAATACTATATGTACAAAAATAATTAATTATTAATTATAGATAGTAATTAATAATTATATAATATTTATTAATAATCATTTTTTGTAATTATATATTATGAATGCAGTCTGTGAAAGCCTTATTGGATTCACATAGTGGAGGAACTGGTTGGGATGGTGGACCCTTTTCTATAGCTGCAACTTGGAATTCGGTGAGAACTCCAACCCCGCAGCTTCATATCTTTTCCTTCATCTCGGATGTTCGTCTCCTCACAAAGGTTTCTCTGTTCATGTGGTAAACCCTGCATAACGGATTACCGCTAGACGACAACCTACAGTGGATAGGCATCCCAATCATTTCTCGCTGCATGTGCTGCAGTTCGGGTTTTTCGAAATCCGCTGTACATTTGTTTTTCCAAGGCGCTTGCGCCTCTTCTGTCTGGAATTATTTTGGGAACCTGGTTGGTTGTTGAGGTAATGCCAACTCACTTGAAGATTTACTGAGGAACTGGTGGACTGGGATCTCAAGAAAGTCTGTTCGATCGATCCTCCTTCGCCTTATTCCATGTCTTATTCGCTAGCATATCTGGTGATCGCAGAATAAGGCAAGATTTGACAAAGTGTCGATGGTCCCCTCCATCTATCATCCGGAGGGTGAGGAATGATGTATTCCTAGCGTTCCGGGAAAGACCCTTCAGGGGTTATATCAGCACCCACTCGAGGAGATTAGTAGGTACTTTTGGTGTTACCACGAGTCCAAATACTCCCAAAGCGGAAATTGGCTGAGTAGGTTTGTTTTGGGAAATTTTCTTTGTCCCCACTTTTATCACCCCCCCTTCCCCCCCCCCCCCCGATCTTATTGTGTTTTCTATTTCTACAGGATCTGGATTTACATATTTTTGGGATTCACCTACATTTGGGCTTTTGTAGAAGTGGGTGCCGCTATTCTGTTGGATCCTTGGTCTTGGATGAGCAGTTATTTCCAAAGTCTCCAGAATTCCTGGCTGGAGTTTTTTGCTTGCTTTCTGGTCGTCGATTGACTCTTCCTAGCTCTGATTATTGGTCTGCCTTCTTTTGACCTTAGCACTATTTGGCGATGCCTTGGTTTTACTTCTTACTGGCTAGAGAGCTGACTTGAGAGACTTTTTAGTTTGCTTTCTTCTGTATTCATGATGTTGTTGGGATGTTTGGTATTATGTAGCTCTGTTTGTGTGTGTGTGCACAGTTTAGGTAGCCATCTCTACTAAAATTGTTTTTGTAAGCCATTGGAGAATGACTTGATTCTCCTTTTTGCTATGCTATTTTCTTTTTTCTTTTAAAAAAATATTAATCGACGGAGGTGTTAGCCACATTTTCAAGTATTGAAAACTTTGTATGACTTCAAGTTGAATTGAGAAAAACTAACAATAAAAAAGGTTACCTATCTAATTATTCGATTATATATTATTAATTTTAAAATAATCTTTATCAACTAATAATTACTTAAAAAACTATTAAATACTAGTTATCACTTCGTAAGACTAAATTTTATAATTAATCATTAGCCGAAATTGTTAAATAATTAATTAAGTAAATTATTTAGTAGTAATTAGTAATTAATGATTATTGAAGATTAATTGTTTAATAATAACTATTACACATTAGTTATTAATATAAGTAATTTTTCAAACATTAATGTTGCATATTCAATACTAAATATTTACTATTAATTATTCGATATTAGCTATCAAATATTTATTAACTAATGTAATTGATAAATTTTAATTATAATTACATTAGTTATTAATATTAAGCTTTATTAAATATAACTAAAAATGATTCATAATTTATAATAGTTAGTAATTATACATTATTTATTAATTAATTATTACTTGTTTAAATACTACCTAATTAATTCCAATTATTAACTATTAATTATGTAATGCGCTATTAAATTATAATTTTTAATTGTTAAATATTACTCGTTTTATAATAATTATTAATATTACGTATTGATCATTAATAATCAAAATTTATTATAAATAATATTCATTAATTATTAAACATGACTTATTAATAATTCAATATTACTCATTAATTTAATATTATTTGTTAGATACTCGTAATTAAGTAGTATTTGTAACAACCCGAATTCCGACAAACAAATTATTTTTTTCAAAATTCTAATCCATAGAAACCCATGTTGGTTGCTCTGGTATCCTACAGAAAAGTCAGAGATATAAAATATATCAGACCTCAGAAAATATCTTACAGCGGAATGGATAAAGTATAATATAATCAAAGTATAGCCTTACCGTATTAATAATACTGCCTAGCCAGTATCCAAAGCTATCATATCTCTGCCACAAATATAACCTGCGAGTATGTTAAGAGGAGGGGGTCAGAACACAAGTTCTGATGACATGATTTAATCTACATATTTTGGATAACCCTACATATACCGTTCAATCACATTTTCTTATTTATTAAGTTACTTGGGTCAACAACACTCGAGGCTTACACACACACGTCGTACCCATTTACTTCCGAGTGGATTAACCTAATACAGTAAATATGTAGATACCCCCCAATATTGAGTTACACCCCATAGTACCCCACTCGCACGGTCTCCACAGTAATGCCACAGAAATGAACGCAGTCTCTCATCCTACACCGGAGTGACGTACGGATCTCTACATAACAATGTTACATTCCACATATATATATGTCATTACTATGCTACGTAAGGGTATGGACCGCCACCTTCGACCGAATCAGATTCCACACCAGAGTAATGACCTAAAGCCTACATTACACAACCCAGAGCAGACATGCATGTATCTAGACTTTACCATGTACGTGACGTCAATCGTATTTGATGCCTTAACCGCACATAATGTGCCCCGAGTTCCGTGATAGGGCTATACAAGAAACACAAAACTCGATCGGGAGCTTTTCCATATCTGTACAGGCCCACCTTTAAGAGCCTCAAAATACAGACACCCCTTGGGTCTGTTTTTCATGGTGGCTATGGCCCCACCTCTGCCCCTCCCTCAACTATTAAAGACTACAAGAGCTAAGCAACTTTCCCCTAACAAACAATCTAAACATCTGGTTGGCGTCTCCCCTCAACCATCGTATCTCGATAGCGAAAGGTGAATGGTCTATTGGGTTTAGCTCTAGTCTTTTCGCATCCCACTGGCTGCCGATGACGGGTACTCGACGATCTACTATCGTTGTTAATCCTGACCTCTACCTCCTCGTTGAGGCAACCACTGAATCACCCTAATGTCACCTCGTCACAGCATTCTGACTGCAAAGCTACTTTTGCAGTCAAGGCCCACCCACTTGGTAGTAACGAGCAGACCCAACCTCTACGAGCACAGCCTAAACATCTACTACCGCACAAAGGACTAACCAGGAGCACCTTACGTATCTCAGGAAGTTGCATGCTTCCTCTTCCAGTCCTTTGGAGACGAAAGAATAATCAGATGAACGTGTGCCCCCCTTGCCTCATCACACCATGATGATTTACCCTGTTGGGTTATTCACCCTCAAATGTGCGGACTGGTCCAAGCGCCTCATTTTAATATGTTATTAGACCCTATGTCTAAACATTCCTTTATGTGCTTGCTTTACCTCATCAAGTTTCGATTTAACTTGGTTATTCCCATTCACATTGATTTCTAATTCAAGTTACCAAGTTCCTCTTGCTTATTAATTTCACTCATATAACTTAACCCATTTAAGTTTATTAATAAGCCCACAACATGTTATTTCCTAGATTGTGATCCAAGGTATGTAATCCACAATCCCATTATATTCTTGTTTGATTTCATAGTCACAATAACATGTTCTACTTAATATGTAATAAAGTATATCCCAATTCACATGTTTCCTATTTAACATGTCAGTCATTATTTATGATTAAATATAACTTATTTCATTTCATAAGTTTGCCTCACTCTTTCCTATTTAATCATAATTCCATCTTATATTGTCAATACAACTTATTGTTGTTTACTTATTAACTTAGTTCTCTTAACTAAGGTTCACTAATAAGTCTCCTTTCCATTTATTATAACCTATGTTATAATTTCCTCTTGTCCCTAAGACAAGCCATAACATGTTATTCTTATCAGCAGATTTCAGATTTCCAAGTTTACAGATTACTTAATTTATAATTAAGTACAACTTCTTACATTTCATAAATTTCCCCCTTTTCTCTACTTATTACAAACAACTAGTTTCAGTTTTTCCCCATTTACTAATTACTTAATTTACAATTAAGTACCACTCATCTCATTACATAAGTTATCTCATTTTCTCACTAGTTTATTATAACCTAAGTTATAATATCCACTTGTCCCTAGGACAAGTCTACTTATTACATAACATTCTCATTAATGTACTTAATTATAATAGGTTATTATCATTTCGCGTTCATTCCATTTCCTTTAACATTGTAATTATCTTTCATTCAATTCCATTTATTTCCATTAATTAGAATTAATGTAAATTTATCAGTCCTGCTATTTACATGTATTTATATATATATGTATATATTCATGCACTAGACCTCTCACATTAAGCCTATACTTGTGGATGCTAGATTTGCTAGGTGGTTTTGAGCAGACTTCTACCACAAGTTGGCTTAACCTCGTGTCTTAGCAACATTATATGTTTTTATTTATGAACTTAGACCTCTCACATTAGATTTACCACTTGTGGATGCTGGATATGCCGGGCGGTTCCGGGAAGACTTCCACCACAAGTGTAATCTAACCTCGTGTCTAAATGCGGTTACAGTTTCCTATTTACTGTAAATTTTCTATATAAATTAGGGGTGTTCATTCTTTCAAGTCTATATTTTACACATCATCGTACTAAACCCATTTTATGTCGCATGTTCTTTCTAACATACAATAAATTCTATTCTAACATGGAATCGTTTTAATTATGTAATTGTTCAAATCAAACAAACTAACATGTAGTTTTCTCAATTTCTACCGCTAATGGTCCAAGTACATAAATGTCACAAGTTAACATGGAATTGAAACAATAGTAATCGCTATACATATTTTGACAAGTTTATCTTTCAACATATGAATTTTCCAACATAATAATATCTTAGCATAGCAATATTCCAACATTTCATATTCGTCACTTTAATCTTTTTAACATATGTTTAAACATTTCAACATATCATATATAAACGGGGAATGTCAAACGATAATATATCATTATCAAAAATGATATAACTTAAATCCACTCACCTAATTTGCTTTCCAAATCTTGGATCTAGTCCAGATCTAGCATTCCATGGTTCTCCCCTAATTGGATTCAGAACCTAACAACCACGGATTCATAATTTTTACTAAAAGAAAAAAGGAAGAAAGAGGAAGAAATTTGAATAGACTAGATCTAGAAAATTACCTCACTTCAAATATGATTCTGAACGCCATCTTGTTAAGATTTATTCTTTTCCTCCAGATCTTGATTCAGAATTTTCCTGAACTAATTATCTTATTTTTCTGAAGAGATTTGAGGAGGAGAAAGAATGGAAGAGCTTAGACATTGTCTCAGAGAATGTGAGATTTAGGCTAGGCTCTACAAGCCTATTTATAGGTGTTCGGGATCTTATCATATACGCAGCGCTGAGTCAGCATTGAACGTTGCTAAGAAAACAGTCCAGAGTCATCAATGAATCTGGTTGGATCTGGGGGGGAGTCAACCCCAGTGTCGACCCCCCTACAGGGGTGTCGACCCCCCGGGTCCCACGAGCTGTTTTGGAATAGAAGTTTGATTTTCAAACGTTTGAGTTTCTAAATTTCGAATGCTTGAATCTTCTAGAATTTATCTAACTATTATATTCTTATTCATATACAAATATCTAACGACCATTTTACACGTATATATACGCACAACTTTCGTTTCGATTTCAAAATTTAAACGGTGTTGCACCGTTATTTGATTCTTGCCATATTTCATTGATTGTAGCCTTATCTTGAATTTTATCTCTTGTATATATATATATATATTTGTACATATATACATATATATTTTCATATATATACATATTTTTTCTTTACTTCCTTATATGTATATTTTTCCTTATATGTGCGTTTATACATATTTCCTCTCATGAATATGTGTTATTCCAGCCGTTCCCTTAAAACAAAAATATGATGGCGGCGGGGATTGAATTCTGTACCTCTTGTATTCAAGTCACATGCTCTAACCAACTGGGCTACTAAGACTATTGTTAACATGGCTTAGAACAATGATAATTATTGTTCTCTTCTTACTTCTCTTTTTCATGTTTGTTACAATGTCTCATTTAAACCATTGCATGAATCTTTTTATTTTATTTCTCTTTTATTATTAATGCATATTCAGTTCTTGCAACATATTTATATCGCATGCAACAAATCCTTTCTTTATTTTAATGCATGCACTACATTTTTATTTGCATTAATATTTTCTTCCTCATATATATATTTATGCCAATGCATATCTATATACATATGCATTATTTAATTATTATAAAATGCGGTGTGTTACAGTATTGATTGTTAATTATTTAAATATTTAATTTATTTAATAAATATTAACAATAATTACTAATTTAATAACTAACTATAATAAATTATTCATTCTAGAATTATTTTTTATTGATGATCATTAATTATAAATAGTGACATATATGAATGAGTACTTGTGATTATTGATATGCATATTTACTTCAATTAAAATATTCAATAATTACTTTGATTTTCAAAGAACGATGCAAACAAAACTATTTGTCGTGATGCATTTGCATCGGTTTCTCATGAGTGGATGCAAATCGATGCAAATGACACTACTTTCATCGGTTGTAATTACAACCAATGCAAATAATACAATTTGCTTCATCGCATTTGCATCGGTTCCTTAAGAGCCGATGCAAATAGTACTATTTGCTTAGGTGCATTTACATCAATTCCTGAGGAACCGATGCAAATAATGTTATTTGCATCGGTTATAAGGAAAACCGATGCAAATAATTTTATTTGCATCGGTTATAAGGAAAACCGATGCAAATATTATTATTTGCTTCTGTGTATTTGCATCGGTTCCACAAAAATAGATGCAAATAATACTATTTGCATCAGTTGTAAAGACAACCGTAACAAATAAGGCGAAGCAACAAACATATTTTGTACTAGTGTTTATTCAAGTCAAAGAAATCGATACTAGTCTGCCACTTCTTGTTGGATTTATTTACGAGAACTGGATTTGATATACACATAGAGTAAAGCAAGTCTCGGATGAACACATTACTCTTTAGTCTTTCAACCTCTTCCTTCAAATTTGCTGACCTCTCGGCACTAAGCATACATCGCTTATGCTTCACCGAGACGTATTTCGGATTGATGTTGAGTGAATGGCACATGATAGACGCTGAAATTCCACTACATTTCAGCATGGGTCCAAACAAACACGTCAAGGTTTACATGGAGAAAATTAGTCAGTGCCCTCATCTGGAAGGGTCCTAGGTGAGATCTGATTTTCAATACCTTCGAAGCTTTCCCTAAAGACAACTTTCCGCTTCACAGAATTAACCAGCTTGTGGACTCGAGGGCTAGACACGAACTTCTTTCCTTCATGGATGCTTACTCTAGATACAACCAAATCCCGACGCTTGTGCTGGACCAAGAACATACTAGCTCTATAATGGACCTTGGGTTGTATTGCTATGTGTTCATGCCATTTGGAATGAAGGATGCTAGAGCAATGCATCAACGGTTCAACCATATGTTTCAGAACCAGATCGGAAAGTCGATGGAAATATTTGTTGATGATATGCTTGTGAAATCGAAACAGTTGGCTAATCATGTGGATGACTTAGCGGAAATATTTAATACTCTCCGTTAATATAGGATGAAGTTCAACCCTTTTTAATGCTCTTTCGGCATTATATCTAGGAAATTTTTTGGTTTCATCATCAGCCCTCGGGTCATTGAAATCAACCCCGATTAGATAAAACCTATACGCAACATTCAGGATCCTCGGAAAATCAGACATGTACAAAGCCTGATTGGGAAAGCAGAAGCCTTAGGAAGATTCATATCGAGCGCAATGAACATGTGAATTCCTTTCTTCGATTTGATAAAGAGAAGGAAGCGCAACTTCGCTTGGACGCCCGACTGTGTCGAAGCCTTCCTGAACCTGCTAAACCATCTGGAGAGACCTCATATTCTGTCAAAGCCGGTTGATTAAGAGGATTTATTCATGTATCTAGTGGTATCTATGCATTCAGCTTAACACTTGTTCAAAATGAAAATTGGGTTCAAAGGCCAGTGTATTATGTAAGCAAGAGGCTAACGAGAGCAGAACACAACTACTCATAGCTCGAAAAGCTTGCATACAACCTTTTGATAGCCTCAAGAAAGTTGCCACATTATTTTCATGCTCATCCTATTAAATTGTATACTGACCAACCGCTACGACAAGCCTAGCAACGACCTGAGGCGTTTGGAAGGTTACCCAAATGGAATATCAAACTAAGTCAGTTTGATATTGCATTCATCCCTCGGTGAGAAATTCATGGACATGCACTGGTAATCTTTATTGTAGAGTTTACAGCTCTAGATGATGATGATGAAGTAGAGCATACAGATGGAGCCCGAAATGATGGACGCTCTAGCATCAGAGTTTTTTTACTAACTCCTGAGGAATGTTCGATCTGTTATGCCTTAAGTATGGAATTTCCAGCTACCAATGATGAAGTCGAGTATGAAGATCTGATTTTTGGGCTAAAACTCATAAAAGAACTAGGAGTAAAAGCAGCTAACATTTTCTATGACTCATAGGTTGTTGTATTTTACGTCAGGAGAGAATTCTAGATATGGGGTGGAACGACTTGCCGCCTATCTCGATCGGGTGGAAGCGCTGTTAGATTGGTTTGACTACAACATCTTTTACATCCCATGAGAAAAAATTGAGAAAGATGACTATTTGGCAAAGCTTTCTAGCTCGGAAAACCCATTACGAACGGAGTCAATCCCGATAGAGACATTGGCAATACCCAACATAGATCAGATGGAAGTTAAGGTGCTGGACATCAAACCAAAGAGAAAATCATGGATGACCCTCATTTGAAACTTTCTAATGCATAGAACCAATCCTAAGAAAAAGAATGAAAGGCGTGTTATCATACGTAGAGCTTCGAGATACATCATCCAGCGAGATACTTTGTACTGAAAGGGTTTCTCAGTTCCATTGCTCCGATGTATAGCCAACGACGATGCCAAGCGAGTTTTGCAAAAAGTGCACAATGGCTAATGCAGCGATCATACCGAAGGGCAAACTTTGTTAAAAAAAATACTCCTGTACAACTACTTTTGCTCTACCGTTAATTGAAACGCAGTTGATTATTCACAACACTACAATAAAGGCAAGAGATTTACCAAAATTTCAAGAGCTCCACCAGCTCAAATCACCAAGATGGTTAGTCCTTGTCTTTTTGCAGTATGGGGGTTAGACATTATCAGTAGTCTTTCGATATCAAAGGGTAGAGCGAAGTATGCGATTGTGGCGGTTGATTATTTTACGAAGTGAGAAGAAGCTGAACCGCTGACCATGATCTCGAGAAAGTGGGTGATCAAATTCATCATCAGAAACATTATATGTCGATTTGGACTTCCCAGGACCATCATACCTGATAATGAGACCCCTTTTGATAACACGGAGGTTAAATATTTCTGCGACGTCATCGCAACGTGAAGACATATACTACAGTTATGCACCCGCAATTAAATGGATATGCTAAAGCTGTGAACAAAATTATTAAGACCATTCTGAAAAAGTGATGGGAGTTTTTAACACCCCACACTTTTCTGAGCCTAAATTTCAATAAAAATTGAAACTTAAACACATCCAAGAATGGAGCGTGTAAATCTGGTACCTGCAAATACATGAGCATGAGCATAATTAAAGTACGATAAAAATAACGTATAGCGGAAACAAAATAGGATAGACTAGTTTTAACTCAAGTAACTACCTTATAAAAGCGAGTCACCATGTCAACACCCAGCATGAGAGAGAACGAGAATCGAAAGCCAAACTTAGACACATGTAAGAACTGGACCTTCTCTAGAAAACCTGGGAGGTTGTAATGAGGAGGGGGTTCAAACTTAGAACAACAAGTTCTGGTGAACAAGAAGAGTACAACACAGTTTATAATACACAGATGTATACCGTTTGGTTCAACCAAAGACGCATGCCTACCAAGGCTAGTAATTCTAACCTAACCTTGTAAACATTTGCGCACTACTCCAACTACCATACCCAAGGTAGTATTCCCAATGATATCGATATTGAGATAGAACGTTTATGCATATACTTATGAAGCCAATAAACCATCATTTAACTAAGTACTAAGAAAGAGGTGAGATCTTAACTACGAAGTTAAGTTATTTATGTATATATACTTAGCCACTTAACGCCTCACTATCTATTGATAGATAAAAGTGGATTCTCTCGATCACTTAAGACCTTAAGCAGACCTATTGGTCACTTAATACCTCTTGATGGTTTACTCAACACTATTATGAACTAGAGGACACTAGCTACAGGTCATGCTAATTAAGGCTTCTGTCATTCACCCATATAAACCCATAACCCACATAAGGCGAGAGATAGTAACCAGCCACTTAAGGCCATTCAGTTAGCTAGACGTAGGAATCCATTTAAGACCACCCGGTGGAGGCCCCTTCCTTACTATCTAGCTGACCTTATTGGATAATCTCCTGTATGCTTAATACTTCCCGTAAGATAGGTAGCCCTATGGAATGACCATATCGGGCATTTTTAAATCTAGCATTAGGTAAGGCTCGCACACCATTTTTGACCTTTAACTGGAGGACCTAATCCCAGGTGGACCCCTCAACCTAAGTCACTTAAGACCCAAGGAAGCGGACTATTCGCGGAGATTATCAAGCTCGTACCCAATTAGTCTTTAATGCTTCCATTTATGGGAGGTGGGCTACGCGATCGCTTAATACCTTTTTGTAGGTGGATCTAACCACTTAAGACCTTATTCCCAAAGTAGGCTACGCTTATAGGTTATTTTTTGTTTGGTTTCTCCTTACAGACGGGAGGAGGACCCCTTTTGGAAACTTATGATCTCACTCATGGAGTAAACCTTATTTTGGGAAATAATCGACGCTACGCAAACTGATTATCGTCACAGACTGCTATGGTAAATAATAACTAACATTATTTACCTTCTAAGTCCATTCATTATTTTTAGTTATATTAATTCTAGGTCTACTAGTCAAGGAAATTTTATCACTTCTCAAGCTAAAAGGATTGATTATTTATTCCCATCTTATATGGACTTAGTATTTTTTAATACGCGCGATTCCCATTAATCCCCATTTAATTCTTTTATCACTTTATAAGGTTATCTGCTATTTATGACCCGAACAGTCATATTCCTAAGGCGATGGACGCTCATAAATGTCCTTAATTATCAGTCCCAAAATATCTATTTGTTGTACCCCAACAGACACTGTCAATTCTAATTTATTAATTTATTGTTCGTTGTATATGTACGTGTGTGTGTGTGTGTGTGTATATATATATATATATATATATATATATGCACCAGACCTCTCGGATTGAGCTGATCACTTGTAGATGTTGGATTTGCCAGGCGGTTCAGGGTAGACTTCTACCAAAAGTTGGGCTTTACCTCATGTCTTAGTATGGTTAAAATTTAATTTCCTAATCGAGGTTTACAACATAAATCCTAGCCAATTTAAAAATAATAACCATTTACTAGCTTATTCATTTCCCCAAATTAAAGATAGCTACAACATTCATTTATTTATTTAGGACATATTCATAGCCAATTAATTTCCATTTATTGATATAAGGTCATGTTATTCATTTCCATTCAATATGGAATATAATCCCATAAAACGAAGACTTAATTCAACACACAACAAAACAAATATTTATTTTATTGTATATTATATTTACACTAAATCATTGGTTTGGACAGATAATGTGTGTGTATATATATATATATATATATGTATATGTATATTTATATTTTGTGCACTTAATGTAATTATTATTCTTTTATTATCATTATTACTAAATTAAATGTTTTGGTTCAAACTAATAACCAATCATTCCCTTTTACATTCATTTCTGAAATAAGATTCTAAATCTTACAAAAAGACTATCAACTATAACTATTGTAAATCATGCCTGAATATTGAAAAGAGGAATAAACATATTTCAAGCCACAAAAATATATGGTATGTATATTTTGGAATAGTTGATGTATACTACGCACAAATATATATGTATTTATATTTGTACGTGAATTTACACAACCTTTCCTATTTTTCAGTTTTGGACATATTTCTTATTGGTTTCAAATAATGTGTTGTTTAAAAAAAGGAAAAAGGCATATTTACAATAACAAAGTTAGAACCCTAAATAAAACTTAACACAGCAGGCTTATATCTTTTTAACCAAAATTACATGAATTATCATTTAACACCGAAGCTACAAATCTGAAATAAAACTATATCTTAATAGTGTTTTATGGGACTGATTTCTAGATCTATGGTGTTTACAATAGCCACAATATTTTTAAACACAATTGTAGGAAATAATATAAACAATAAAGTAAGCATACAGATTATAATATTATTCAAACCACAAATTTATACTTTCATATTTTGATAACATTCATAAATATATCAAATAGATATTATTTCAGATTTAACAATATTATAAATAGATTTTATAAATGTTAGGCATATATTTAAGATCTATCACAAACGAAATAATTAAGTTACTTTGTATATAAATTTCCCACTCACCTGAAAGCATCCAAATCTGATATCTAAATAGTCTTTTAGGCCTAAAATTCCCAAATTCTTACAGATTTACAGTTATTCTGAAAAGGGGATACTCTCATATCTATATATTTGCAAGAAAATAGGAAAGAGGGTAGAGATCTGATAAAGAAGAGCTTAGACATCAATCCATATCATTTTCCACTTGAATATGATTGCTCCTTCCAGATTGTATTGTTTATGTTTGTTTTGATTGTATATGAACCAATTTTTGTTTTAGTATTTATTTGAAAAGGAAGGGAAATGGAAGAGCTTCGCCACTACCTACAGATTTGTTGGGAAAAGATGAGGCCTTACACCCTTATTTATAGGAGTAGAAATGGCCACGAACTGTTAGATTAGATTAAATAAACATTTGTCCGTTTATATATAAAATATAATGAAAATACCCTTCAAAACCTTGCCGTCATTGGGCTGGAAACTGTTGTATATAACAATTCTATGATTTTTGTTTGATGATAACAAACATATATATATATATATATTATAAATGTGTTTGTAATTGTACTATCATACTACATCATAGATAGAATAGAATATTTATATTTAAATAAAATACTACTACACAGGAATTTAAATATTCAAACAATATTTTATTAAAATATAATATTATATTTCTATATCTGAATAATACAGATTTCATAACTCTGCTATTTGTACACTTCACTGAAATACATCACATTCGCATTCAGTTTCATTTGTTACACTATTCCTCACAACAACTCTCAAACACTCAATTACATTCCACTCTGTTGTACAAACTCACTCTCAGTCACTCATACATTCATTGACACATACACCGACACTATCACAGTTGTCTTCTGTCGGTCTAGTCACTTTAGTCCAGTCTTTTGCTAATCTGTCATGGGAACACACACAGTAAACTAGAAAAAAAAATTATATTCTAGCTGATATGATTTTATTTTTAAAAATTTATTTGCCTTAGAATTTGGTGTGTTTCTCATCATATTTCATGACTTGATCTGATATGTATATATTTCCATCTGCGTCTAGACAACTTGTGATATCCACAGTGATTCACTGTAAATAACACAAGGTAGACATTGTCTTTAGTGCTCACATATATGTATTCTGCATGAGCACTATACATGTATATACACATATTTTTGTGCGGCGGAACATGGTCAAATCTGTGAATGGATATGAACCAAGAAATCCAGTTCAAATGCAGACACAAACACATATATACATACACATCTGCGCATATATATATATATATATATATATATGTATGTATGTATGTATATTTGTATGTATGTATGTATATATGTATGTACATACATTGAAGGAACAGTGGTTCAACATGATCAAAATGGAACTGTCAGCATATGTAAACAGCTCAAGTACCAGAGCTATGACAAAGTAGTGTGTTCAAGTGCATAACCAAGCTCTCAAACAAACACAACCTAAATGCCAACAACAAACACTTCTTGAAATCAGATGCAACATAAATGGATAGTACAGCTGCATGTATACAAGTGTGTACGCATGCATGTACAAGGAGATAACTCAAGCCAGAATACACAAAGCCAACATGAATACAAAACAGGTCAAGCCATGCACAAGGCATGTAAACAGCAACAAACACATGAACATGGGAGAAAAAATGGACAGTAATACACCATGGTGCAACAACACAAGACAAAGAAGTTCAAGCCAAGTTCAAGTCCACACAGCCAGGATGCTTCAATAAATAACATGGAATACACATACAAGCTCATCAACCAAGCTAAGCTACACAAGTCAGTGTGCACAGCAAAATAGTGGCATGCTTTATGGTAAAGTGAATAGCATCAACAAAGGAGTTTCATACAACACAATCAAGCCAAAGGAACAATATTGTTTTGTTTTGTGCAAGTGCAAATGCATATGCATATGTATAAACATTGAAGCAGGACTATGCAAGTGCACATGTATTGAGACGACCCGAACTTCCCCGTGAAGGAAAGCACGGATAGAATTGAGGACAAGACAAAATAGGACGCATACGGAAGAACATTTCATTGTTATTACAACAATTCCATCAGATACAAGAATATACAGAGTATAAATGAATAAATTACATTCGACAAATATCAGAGATTTAAATTACATTTGAATACATTGCAGCGGAAAAACAACATAAAACACAACTGAAAGTAATACACGGATACAGAGCTTTCCGAGCATCGTTCCAGCTGTTAATCAGGACCCTGTGAATATAAATCTGCAAAACCAAAACTACTAGCTGCCCGTGCAGAAAATAGGGGCACCCAGAGTTTAGGTTAAAACAATAAACTCCAGGTCAGTCATGGGACTGGTGTGAGAACTAAAACAGTTATTAATCTTTATTTTTAAAGTAAGGTAAATCAAGGGACCACGCCGTATAACACGGAACGGGTTTCCTCCCAAGAATACCAGTGCATAAAACAAACAGCGCAATGCTAAATAAAGAAAAATGAAGCTGTTATAAGACCCAGGTCCCATCACACAATGCAACGCAAGCCGGAGGATAGGGTTTTTACCTTATAACAGCCAAAGCATGCTTGATACGTTTAAAACACATTATTTGATACTATTATAAGTGTATAGTGTCAAATCAATTTCAATCATAAGTATCAATCATAGGCGGCATAGCTACCATCTACTATGTCGCCATACTAGGCTCTACAAATAAAACCGCAATACACGTATTGGAAATTGGATTTCGTCATGAGCCGAGGCAAGGGGCAAGCTCCTCTCCGCATTCGAGACACTCTAGCAAATGTCCCAGGACCCCACTATGATCCTTGGAATCGGCTGGGCCGGTCCTCTCTTACTTTTGAGGATTGACAATTCCTGAACACACGTTTCCCGGTCCTTACAGACCTATATCCGAGGCGCCTCGTATCCAACAACCACACAGGTGAAAAGTATATAAATGTCAGGGCTGGTAGGTCACTGACACCACCCTAGCTAGAAAGAAACGTCGTGCTCTCCCAGCGGTCCATCTCCCGTTTTTGACTCATACCGAGGTGTGAGGCTCGCGAATTCACGCTATACACAAAGCTACGCCACACAAGCCGTGCTTTGATCATCAACCACAAGACTTTGCTTTTCAACAGAAGCCTTGATCAATTGCCACTTACGCATGCCACATTGGCAATTCACTCCATGCGACTGATGTCCATCGATATACAACCTCTGAGCTCGTACGTCTCAGAGAAGGGCGTTAAGCAAGAGAATAAATTCTCCGCCTCCAAACAGATGTATATTTAATAGAGATCAATCAACACAGAATAAAATCCAATGTCAGACACACAATCCATTTACAAGTTCGTTCTGGGTCTGAACGAAACCGGAGGCACTTTCCTCGCATATCCATCCATCTCCAAGTACGTCTGGAAGATCACCAACTGATTCCCTCATCCTGGGTGTACAGCCCAATCAAGATCATCAGTAATCACCCAAACGATGTGAAGACTTCCGGTCTTCAACCACCGTCTTCATCTTCGACATCTCGTCGAATCGGTTATTCAGAATGGGTATAAACCCGGCCTTTCTGAATAACCCACGTATATAATAAACGAATGTTACACAAACACAACAAACGCCTCATTCCAATTCAGAATATTCTTTTATTCACAAAATCACATTCTTAGGGAAATGTTCCCATTAATTTTATCCAAGATAAATTCTTCTAAATTTATCCTATAATCTTCCTTTGGATATCATTTCAAACTAGTCGGGATTAGCGAACCACACCGAAGTAATTATTTGTTTTATTTCCCAATCCCAACCTATATATCCCATGGAGCAAAACTGGTGATACTCCATATCTAACACCACGGTGTTATCGGTAAAATTAATTACCATTTCACGTTCAAATCTAATTAAAGATTTAACTATCGCTTTGGAGCAAAACTGGTGATACTCCACTCTCGATCACTTTTCAGATTTGATAATTTAAATTATCAATTCACATTTTAATCTAATTAAAGATTCATTAAAACTTCACTTAGTTTTAATCTTCTCAAAAATCAATATCTTGCCTTTAACTGGGTTAAAGCACCAATGTCATCTAAAACACGATCCACGATAAACCCAAATCACATTTGATATTAAATACAAGGCTTTGAATAGAAAATATATCGACTTATATTCAATATCAAATTCTGAAACCAACATATATCGTATTGGAAATAACGATATAAAATATATCTTTCAAATTCCCATAACAATATCTGTATAGTCACGAAATCCAACATCGAAATATCCCGAAGATAATTTCGATTCAACTCCAGTCCAATCCACGTATTGGGAATATTGATTATTTTTAAAATCACTTTCAAATTCAATTTATTTACTTCACAAATAAATTGATTTTAATTCTAGTTCAAAACTAGTTCATTTCGATAAAAATCTATTTTTATCTTTTCAAATGTGGAGTTTTTCACCCCAGTTCTTTCCAATTCACCTATTATGATTTTACACAAATTATTAATATTTTTAATAATTTTATCAAGGCCCGTACAGTCGATTTCCAACAACGGCCATCGAACTGCACTTACAACGACCTTTTTCAAATTTGATTTGGACATAATTCCAAATCCAACCGTTAGATTTCAAATTTCTAATATTCATTGGAAAGCTCTTTTCGATACGAACCCAACGGTTCCGGTTTTAGGAGAATCCGACGGTCGGATCTCCCGCAATGTCCGTTTGAAATAAATGGTCGAAATTCACGAACTGCCGCGGCGCGGCGCGTTCTATTTAGGCCATTATATTATATATATAATATATATTTCGTCGATTTCCTTTTAAAACGTATTTTATAAATCGTTTTAAATTCGTTTCTAAAACAATTCAACTTCTATATTCAATTTCAAATCGATTTGATTTCAATTCAAATTCTAATTCGTTTCACTTCAATTCAATTTGAATTCATTTTTATTCAATTCGAATTCAAATTCACTTTCTATTCAATTCGAATCGAATTCACTTACTATTCGATTCGAATTCATTTCAAATTGATTTCAATTTAATTTCGATTCGAATTCAATTAAATTTCAGTTCGTTTTCAATTCAACTTGAATTTGTTTTATATTCAATTCCATTCGAAGTCCTTTTATATTCAATTCAAATTCGTTTTCTTTTCAATTCGAATTCGCTATAATATTCATTTCGATTTGAATAAAATCGATATAAATATCGTTCACGTCAAAATGGCGCAAAACTAATCAACACGGCTTTATATTCTTCACAACTTCTTTATTTTATTCAACAAATGAATATTTATCCCATTCAACACATGAATCTATATTTCTTTCAACACACGACTAATCTCAACACATGAGTACTGTCAACACATCACTATTTTTGTTATGTAAAATATTTTATAAAACTATGGTATCTATCGTTTGATTTTTAATTAGACTTCTACTGGGAAGTAGTTCTAATCTTAAATATGATAAAGATGTAAATTTCATTGTATAAAATATTTCACTCAACACATGAACATCGTCAACACATGACTATTTTTATATTCAACACATGAATCTTCTTTTAAAACATTCGTTATTTTCCCGATTGGAATGAGGCCCAATCAATCACCATATAATGTTAATTATATGGATTCCACACAACACATGTATATAATAACATTGATAAACAATCAACCATCATCCAAAGTGCACTACACTGTATAAGCATCAAATATAGACATCTCACGCTTATAACAGCATGTCAATCAATCGATCGACATATTTAATCAATCAGGATGAGTGAACTTCCAAATTTCATCCCAACACCCGTGTGGGGTTTCAAACAATCAAACACAGAATTTATTTGTGTAGTTGGGCGACGTGTAAAATTTATCGACCCAATCGATATCAGTCAAATCAGTGTATACAAACAAATCGGCCGATTTGTTTATAAATATTCATTTATTCACTTTCACGTTAAAAATTATATTTTTAACGATAAACATTTTATTTTAACACTTGAATTTCTATTCAGTTCATTTATTCAATAAATGATATTTTTATTTTTCTAACATATTTTAGAAAATTTCGGCGGCATAACGGCACGATACTAGAAACGGGACGAGGCCTAGCCTTATCCCCGGTCTAGTGAAGGCCCACGCCATTCACACATCAATCAAATCCATTTCAATTCACCAAACAATTCAATTCAAACCAATTAGACTAACCAACTACACAACCAAACTATTTAACAAACAAGCCATCCATGGTCTGTGGATGACGGGTGTCGGGTGCTACTAAGCACCGTCTACATCCTAGTATATATATAACTAGAAAAAGAGAATTTGAGTGAGAAGTTCTCACCGAAAGCTATCCACTCATCTTGACTTTTCTTTTATAGAAATCTTCTTCATTCTCGCCTTTTTATCACCTTCGTTGCCCGTAGCCACTACATATATAAAAATCACACATTTTTACGATGCTATTCAATATATAAAAATATGATTTTTACTTCGCCTTTCAATATATAAAAATCGAATTTTTACTTCGATGTCATATAGATAAAAATTCCATTTCAAAAATAAAGTTTTCGCCTTTATAAAAATAAAGTTTTCGCCTTTATAAAAATAAAGATTTCGCCTTTATAAAAATAAAGATTTCGCCTTTATAAAAATAAAGATTTCGCCTTTATAAAAATAAAGTTTTCGCCTTTATAAAAATAAAGATTTCATCATTATAAAAATCATCACTTTACTTCAACGTATATAAAATAAAAATCAGATTTTTATTTCGCTACATATACAAAGATGATATTTTTATATTCTCTATCCTATAAAGATTACATTTTTAATACTTTAAAAATATAAAAATCATATTTTTAATATTTCTATTTAGTAAAGATTATATTTTTAATATTTCTACTTAAATAAAAATCATATTTTATAACTCTAAAAATAATCTTTTCAGTTTTAAATCAACAAACACCATGTTTTAAAACAAAGTTATTTCATGCTAGAAATTTCATAAATAAAGCAACATTAAGAAGGAAAACTCACATTTTATATTGGAGGAGGGTGCTTAGGGTTCGTCGAAGGCTGGGAGGTCGCTGCTCGAAGGAGGAAAGTCGATCGAGGGGAGGGTTTGGAGCTCACCGGTCTGGTGAAGGGGAGATGGGCGTCGAATTGGAGAAGCAGGGGGTGGAGGAGCGGAGCGCCGTCGCGTTGGAGGGTCGGGGTAGTTAGGGGGAGGCGGTGGCAGGTCGTCCGAGGTCAGGGTCTCGGTGGTCAACGCGGTGGAGGGTTTTGGGGTTGCGGTGGATCGGAGGGCGCGAGGTGGAGGCTGGAGGTGGGTGGCTTCATCGCGGCGCAGTGGCGAGCTCCGCCTCTGGCGGCGGTCGAGGCAACGGGGGGGGGGGGGGTATATGAAAAAGGTTTTATATTTTTAATTTAATTTTAATTTATTTTATCCCAAGGAGTTGACTTTTTATTCGACTTCGAAACGAGGCCCACCGACTGTCGCCCATAGCGTTTCACCCCCATTCCGAACACAATGGGATATGTATCGTAAGCTGATTCGGCTGTTACAATCAGTTTTCGTTAAATTTACATTTAAATCATTATATTGAATTTTAAACGTACATTTCAAATTACTGGGGTCACATACTAACTAGAAAAATTCCAGAAAAATATTTTCTAGCTTCGTATTGACGATACGGTCCTAACAAAACTATTTTCGTCGAATTCTGAGACCGTTAGAAAAATGGCCAATTTCCAGTCGATTAAAATCAACTGAAATGGTCAAAACACGTTTTCCTATGCCACGCTCACATATTGATTCGAAAAATTATGAAATTTGGAATCTAGCAATAATTCAACATCACGGACCCAACAAAACTGGTTTCGTCGAAATCCGAGGTCATTTGCAAAATGTCCATTTTTAAGGGCCTGAATTCCATAGCGACTATTCAGAATTTTCAACTGGACATATCTTTTGATTCTCGCTACGAAATTTTGATCTTTCGGATTCGTTGGAAAGATATCCACAATTAGATTCCATTATTTTTGGTTTCACTAAAATCCGGATTGTTTTGCACCCGGTACATTCAATTGAAGTTTGAAATCGAATTATCGAACTACCGCGCCATTTTCAATTCTATTTATAATTATATATAAATATTTATATTCTAACGACGACGTATATAATATATACGTCGAATTCTATATTCAAAATAAATTTCACGTCGATTTTATTTCAAATAATCTATTTTAAATATCCAAAATTCGCTAAAATTGCCAAAATAAAAATTTTAAACTGGCCCAGATTTTCCGGGTTATTACAATCTCCCCCACTTAAAACTTTTCATCCCCGAAAAGGAACAAAGTCGAAAGTGGTTTGATTATTAAACTCTACACTCGATCTGGCTTCCATTCTCCAACTTTTCAGTTTCTGAGAATTTTCAAATTTTCAAAAATTTGGCTAACACCCTAAATTTTCGAAAAATTTCGCCATAACCTCCCCTGCACCGGGAGCATCGGGGAATTTCAAATAGCTTCCCCGGTCCTTCTAATCTCAAAAAGAAAAAGAAAAAGCCAATCGGCTAGCCAATAGGCTCACAAAATCATCATCACCCAAACAAAACAGTAAATTATGTAGTAAACATGTACCTATTTGTCGGGCAAACAAATTTTATTCTCTGCTCTAGCCTCCTTGCTATGACCTGTTCAATGTAAGTATATGTATATGCAAGCAAATGCGACCAATTTATCAATACAAATCAATATTTGATTCAATTAGGCTAAATGGTTAAAAATTAGCAAACAATTAAACAAACAACACAAACATCAATCAATTAGTGAATTAGAGTTTCAAATTCATAATTTTGATATATATACAAAAAATCATGTTTTGATGCCAATTCACAACAAAGTGTTCTAACTATATAAGTTTTGGTTCTCACACCAGTCTAATGGAAATTTATAGATATCACACCTTCGTTACTCGAACATGAATACTAATGGCAACTAGTCAATCATCAGAATCATCTTCGGGCCACTAGAGTATGATTCTATATCTATCCAGTATATTAAAATTTCGACTATACGTTCATGACGCGTATACGCGAAATCTATATATACTCGATTGTCCATATTCAAAATAAATAAATATTCAAATACGTTTAAAACGATTTAAATTTTAAAACAAAATTGTTTTCTTTTGAAAAATATACTCTTCACACTCGTTCTAGGATACTACTGATCCTATCTCTAACGAGTCATTCTAATTGGATATTGCTAATCCAATATCTGATGAATTCTTTCGTATGGTTCTAATGTGCCTTGTTCTCGAGCTCTGTAAACCAAAGCTCTGATACCAAACTGAGACGACCCGAACTTCCCCGTGAAGGAAAGCACGGATAGAATTGAGGACAAGACAAAATAGGACGCATACGGAAGAACATTTCATTGTTATTACAACAATTCCATCAGATACAAGAATATACAGAGTATAAATGAATAAATTACATTCGACAAATATCAGAGATTTAAATTACATTTGAATACATCGCAGCGGAAAAACAACATAAAACACAACTGAAAGTAATACACGGATACAGAGCTTTCCGAGCATCGTTCCAACTGTTAATCAGGACCCTGTGACTATAAATCTGCAAAACCAAAACTACTAGCTGCCCGTGCGGAAAATAGGGGCACCCAGAGTTTATGTTAAAACAATAAACTCCAGGTCAGTCATGGGACTGGTGTGAGAACTAAAACAGTTATTAATCTTTATTTTTAAAGTAAGGTAAATCAAGGGACCACGCCGTATAACACGGAACGGGTTTCCTCCCAAGAATACCAGTGCATAAAACAAACAGCGCAATGCTAAATAAAGAAAAATGAAGCTGTTATAAGACCCAGGTCCCATCACACAATGCAACGCAAGCCGGAGGATAGGGTTTTTACCTTATAACAGCCAAAGCATGCTTGATACGTTTAAAACACATTATTTGATACTATTATAAGTGTATAGTGTCAAATCAATTTCAATCATAAGTATCAATCATAGGCGGCATAGCTACCATCTACTATGTCGCCATACTAGGCTCTACAAATAAAACCGCAATACACGTATTGGAAATTGGATTCCGTCATGAGCCGAGGCAAGGGGCAAGCTCCTCTCCGCGTTCGAGACACTCTAGCAAATGTCCCAGGACCCCACTATGATCCTTGGAATCGGCTGGGCCGGTCCTCTCTTACTTTTGAGGATTGGCAATTCCTGAACACACGTTTCCCGGTCCTTACAGACCTATATCCGAGGCGCCTCGTATCCAACAACCACACAGGTGAAAAGTATATAAATGTCAGGGCTGGTAGGTCACTGACACCACCCTAGCTAGAAAGAAACGTCGTGCTCTCCCAGCGGTCCATCTCCCGTTTTTGACTCATACCGAGGTGTGAGGCTCGCGAATTCACGCTATACACAAAGCTACGCCACACAGGCCGTGCTTTGATCATCAACCACAAGACTTTGCATTTCAACAGAAGCCTTGATCAATTGCCACTTACGCATGCCACATTGGCAATTCACTCCATGCGACTGATGTCCATCGATATACAACCTCTGAGCTCGTACGTCTCAGAGAAGGGCGTTAAGCAAGAGAATAAATTCTCCGCCGCCAAACAGATGTATATTTAATAGAGATCAATCAACACAGAATAAAATCCAATGTCAGACACACAATCCATTTACAAGTTCGTTCTGGGTCTGAACGAAACCAGAGGCACTTTCCTCGCATATCCATCCATCTCCAAGTACGTCTGGAAGATCACCAACTGATTCCCTCATCCTGGGTGTACAGCCCAATCAAGATCATCAGTAATCACCCAAACGATGTGAAGACTTCCGGTCTTCAACCACCGTCTTCATCTTCGACATCTCGTCGAATCGGTTATTCAGAATGGGTATAAACCCGGCCTTTCTGAATAACCCACGTATATAATAAACGAATGTTACACAAACACAACAAACGCCTCATTCCAATTCAGAATATTCTTTTATTCACAAAATCACATTCTTAGGGAAATGTTCCCATTAATTTTATCCAAGATAAATTCTTCCAAATTTATCCTATAATCTTCCTTTGGATATCATTTCAAACTAGTCGGGATTAGCGAACCACACCGAAGTAATTATTTGTTTTATTTCCCAATCCCAACCTATATATCCCATGGAGCAAAACTGGTGATACTCCATATCTAACACCACAGTGTTATCGGTAAAATTAATTACCATTTCACGTTCAAATCTAATTAAAGATTTAACTATCGCTTTGGAGCAAAACTGGTGATACTCCACTCTCGATAACTTTTCAGATTTGATAATTTAAATTATCAATTCACATTTTAATCTAATTAAAGATTCATTAAAACTTCACTTAGTTTTAATCTTCTCAAAAATCAATATCTTGCCTTTAACTGGGTTAAAGCACCAATGTCATCTAAAACACGATCCACGATAAACCCAAATCACATTTGATATTAAATACAAGGCTTTGAATAGAAAATATATCGGCTTATATTCAATATCAAATTCTGAAACCAACATATATCGTATTGGAAATAACGATATAAAATATATCTTTCAAATTCCCATAACAATATCTGTATAGTCACGAAATCCAACATCGAAATATCCCGAAGATAATTTCGATTCAACTCCAGTCCAATCCACGTATTGGGAATATTGATTATTTTTAAAATCACTTTCAAATTCAATTTATTTACTTCACAAATAAATTGATTTTAATTCTAGTTCAAAACTAGTTCATTTCGATAAAAATCTATTTTTATCTTTTCAAATGTGGAGTTTTTCACCCCAGTTCTTTCCAATTCACCTATTATGATTTTACACAAATTATTAATATTTTTAATAATTTTATCAAGGCCCGTACAGTCGATTTCCAACAACGGCCATCGAACTGCACTTACAGCGACCTTTTTCAAATTTGATTTGGACATAATTCCAAATCCAACCGTTAGATTTCAAATTTCTAATATTCATTGGAAATCTCTTTTCGATACGAACCCAACGGTTCCGGTTTTAGGAGAATCCGACGGTCGGATCTCCCGCAATGTCCATTTGAAATAAATGGTCGAAATTCACGAACTGCCGCGGCGCGGCGCGTTCTATTTAGGCCATTATATTATATATATAATATATATAATATATATTTCGTCGATTTCCTTTTAAAACGTATTTTATAAATCGTTTTAAATTCGTTTCTAAAACAATTCAACTTCTATATTCAATTTCAAATCGATTTGATTTCAATTCAATTCAAATTCTAATTCGTTTCACTTCAATTCAATTTGAATTCATTTTTATTCAATTCGAATTCAAATTCACTTTCTATTCAATTCGAATCGAATTCACTTACTATTCGATTCGAATTCATTTCAAATTGATTTCAATTTAATTTCGATTCGAATTCAATTAAATTTCAGTTCGTTTTCAATTCAACTTGAATTTGTTTTATATTCAATTCCATTCGAAGTCCTTTTATATTCAATTCAAATTCGTTTTCTTTTCAATTCGAATTCGCTATAATATTCATTTCAATTTGAATAAAATCGATATAAATATCGTTCACGTCAAAATGGCGCAAAACTAATCAACACGGCTTTATATTCTTCACAACTTCTTTATTTTATTCAACAAATGAATATTTATCCCATTCAACACATGAATCTATATTTCTTTCAACACACGACTAATCTCAACACATGAGTACTGTCAACACATCACTATTTTTGTTATGTAAAATATTTTATAAAACTATGGTATCTATCGTTTGATTTTTAATTAGACTTCTACTGGGAAGTAGTTCTAATCTTAAATATGATAAAGATGTAAATTTCATTGTATAAAATATTTCACTCAACACATGAACATCGTCAACACATGACTATTTTTATATTCAACACATGAATCTTCTTTTAAAACATTCGTTATTTTCCCGATTGGAATGAAGCCCAATCAATCACCATATAACGTTAATTATATGGATTCCACACAACACATGTATATAATAACATTGATAAACAATCAACCATCATCCAAAGTGCACTACACTGTATAAGCATCAAATATAGACATCTCACGCTTATAACAGCCTGTCAATCAATCGATCGACATATTTAATCAATCAGGATGAGTGAACTTCCAAATTTCATCCCAACACCCGTGTGGGGTTTCAAACAATCAAACACAGAATTTATTTGTGTAGTTGGGCGACGTGTAAAATTTATCGACCCAATCGATATCAGTCAAATCAGTGTATACAAACAAATCGGCCGATTTGTTTATAAATATTCATTTATTCACTTTCACGTTAAAAATTATATTTTTAACGATAAACATTTTATTTTAACACTTGAATTTCTATTCAGTTCATTTATTCAATAAATGATATTTTTATTTTTCTAACATATTTTAGAAAATTTCGGCGGCATAACGGCACGATACTAGAAACGGGACGAGGCCTAGCCTTATCCCCGGTCTAGTGAAGGCCCACGCCATTCACACATCAATCAAATCCATTTCAATTCACCAAACAATTCAATTCAAACCAATTAGACTAACCAACTACACAACCAAACTATTTAACAAACAAGCCATCCATGGTCTGTGGATGACGGGTGTCGGGTGCTACTAAGCACCGTCTACATCCTAGTATATATATAACTAGAAAAAGAGAATTTGAGTGAGAAGTTCTCACCGAAAGTTATCCACTCATCTTGACTTTTCTTTTATAGAAATCTTCTTCATTCTCGCCTTTTTATCACCTTCGTTGCCCGTAGCCACTACATATATAAAAATCACACATTTTTACGATGTTATTCAATATATAAAAATATGATTTTTACTTCGCCTTTCAATATATAAAAATCGAATTTTTACTTCGATGTCATATAGATAAAAATTCCATTTCAAAAATAAAGTTTTCGCCTTTATAAAAATAAAGTTTTCGCCTTTATAAAAATAAAGATTTCGCCTTTATAAAAATAAAGATTTCTCCTTTATAAAAATAAAGATTTTGCCTTTATAAAAATAAAGATTTCGCCTTTATAAAAATAAAGTTTTCGCCTTTATAAAAATAAAGATTTCATCATTATAAAAATCATCACTTTACTTCAACGTATATAAAATAAAAATCAGATTTTTATTTCGCTACATATACAAAGATGATATTTTTATATTCTCTATCCTATAAAGATTACATTTTTAATACTTTAAAAATATAAAAATCATATTTTTAATATTTCTATTTAGTAAAGATTGTATTTTTAATATTTCTACTTAAATAAAAATCATATTTTATAACTCTAAAAATAATATTTTCAGTTTTAAATCAACAAACACCATGTTTTAAAACAAAGTTATTTCATGCTAGAAATTTCATAAATAAAGCAACATTAAGAAGGAAAACTCACATTTTATATTGGAGGAGGGTGCTTAGGGTTCGTCGAAGGCTGGGAGGTCGCTGCTCGAAGGAGGAAAGTCGATCGAGGGGAGGGTTTGGAGCTCACCGGTCTGGTGAAGGGGAGATGGGCGTCGAATTGGAGAAGCAGGGGGTGGAGGAGCGGAGCGCCGTCGCGTTGGAGGGTCGGGGTAGTTAGGGGGAGGCGGTGGCAGGTCGTCCGAGGTCAGGGTCTCGGTGGTCAACGCGGTGGAGGGTTTTGGGGTTGCGGTGGATCGGAGGGCGCGAGGTGGAGGCTGGAGGTGGGTGGCTTCATCGCGGCGCAGTGGCGAGCTCCGCCTCTGGCGGCGGTCGAGGCAACGGGGGGGGGGGGGGGGGGAAACGATCGCGATTCTCTTTTTTTTTTTTTCTCATTTCTGATATGAACTAACGGGGGGGTATATGAAAAAGGTTTTATATTTTTAATTTAATTTTAATTTATTTTATCCCAAGGAGTTGACTTTTTATTCGACTTCGAAATGAGGCCCACCGACTGTCGCCCATAGCGTTTCACCCCCATTCCGAACACAATGGGATATGTATCGTAAGCTGATTCGGCTGTTACAATCAGTTTTCGTTAAATTTACATTTAAATCATTATATTGAATTTTAAACGTACATTTCAAATTACTGGGGTCACATACTAACTAGAAAATTTCCAGAAAAATATTTTCTAGCTTCGTATTGACGATACGGTCCTAACAAAACTGGTTTCGTCAAATTCTGAGACCGTTAGAAAAATGGCCAATTTCCAGTCGATTAAAATCAACTGAAATGGTCAAAACACGTTTTCCTATGCCACGCTCACATATTGATTCGAAAAATTATGAAATTTGGAATCTAGCAATAATTCAACATCACGGACCCAACAAAACTGGTTTCGTCGAAATCCGAGGTCATTTGCAAAATGTCCATTTTTAAGGGCCTGAATTCCATAGCGACTATTCAGAATTTTCAACTGGACATATCTTTTGATTCTCGCTACGAAATTTTGATCTTTCGGATTCGTTGGAAAGATATCCACAATTAGATTCCATTATTTTTGGTTTCACTAAAATCCGGATTGTTTTGCACCCGGTACATTCAATTGAAGTTTGAAATCGAATTATCGAACTACCGCGCCATTTTCAATTCTATTTATAATTATATATAAATATTTATATTCTAACGACGACGTATATAATATATACGTCGAATTCTATATTCAAAATAAATTTCACGTCGATTTTATTTAAAATAATCTATTTTAAATATCCAAAATTCGCTAAAATTGCCAAAATAAAAATTTTAAACTGGCCCAGATTTTCCGGGTTATTACATGTATACAGACACAGCACTCAACAAATTATAACCATTATGACAAGCAGCGGATCATTTGAAGTATGGTTGAATACAACTCGAATACAATTTTTCACGCAGCAAATGAAGCCAAGGAACTACAAATACTAGTTCAAATGCATGCAAGTAGATGGTTAGAGAACCCAGATAGGTTCAATGCCAAAAATGTGGACAGTACAAAGTTTTTTTCTAGAAGTAAGGCTACAAATTTTGATATGCATATACACATCAAGTTGTTCCAATGTGAAATAGCAATGACAAAGAGCAAGCAAGAAATATGAAAAATATATTCGCAAATTTGGCATAAACAGCAAGAAACATAACATAAAAATGTAGTTTCATGTGTACAATTGAAAAAGTGGAAAATTAGTTTCTGCAAATCCAAGTCAACAAGAACAACCATGTTTTCATATGCACAGGCCAAAGAGTCAAGTTTGGCAAACATTTTTGGCCATAATTATTTTCAGAAATGTACACATATTGAATGCGATGAACAGTGGAGCAAACAAGGAAAAAAAAATATAATTTGGCTGCAAGAATTAATCATACGAATTTATGGAAAGTATCCAAACTTAGCAGAAGCAATTTTGGGCATGAAACAATTATTTCCAAAAATGTTAAGAGGACATAAATTTATTTTTCTCCTGAATTGTCTTGTGATAAAACAGACGTGTAAGTTTTTGTTTGAGAAACATTTTTTTCATGCAAGAATTCAATAGGGTAGAAATCTACAATTTTATCTTGCAAAACATTTGTTGGTAACAGTTTTTATGGGGCAGAAAATATTTCCAGAATTCGCAAGCGCATTTTTGGACATGTGCAAAAATTTATCTTTCCAGAAATCACAAAAGGGAAATATTTGTTTTCTAGAATTTTTGCATCTGTGACACCGCACATCCGTTAATGTCACTCTTTATCAGAATGCATTAAGTTTCGTGAAGTGTTATAGGTAAACAGAAACATCAAAAGACAGATATAAGATAATTGCGGAATTTAAAACTTTATTAAACGGAAAACATCGTGGTCCAAAACCCAGTTACATCATAAGTCTAAAATACAGAAAACCCATTACAATCTCTATCTTGTTACTAAAATCATCAGAGTATAGTACTATATAAAAAGCATAGTCCCCAAAATATAGCCATATCAACGAAGATAGGAAATAAAGCGGTACATCTAAGCAGCTCCAAGAAAAATGAAAGAGGGAATTCAAATCAAGCCTGAGTATTCCCACCCCGAGAACCTTGGGAGGGGGGAACAGATGAGAGAGAAAAGAAAAAAACAGGTCAGACATAAAGTCTGGCGAGCCCAATTACTTTTAGCATATAAATAAGCTAAATCATCATAACAGGTATATAAACTGGATGAGAGAGATAATAGTATCACAAGGCAGGTATAATAGAATGAGCAGGATAAACAGAATAAACCTGATAGGATATATTGCGCTTCTCAAGTACTTTTCTCTGCACCAAATACTAGTATAACAGAAACAATATGATCCCAACAAAAACAAAAAGGCTGGGGTCGACCCAGGGGTCGACACTCCCGTGATGGGGTCGACTCATGGGTCATACCTATAGGGTATGGGGTCGACCCCTAACGGGCCGATTTCCCTCCTTTTGTCGCTCTCTGATTTTGATTTTCTAGATTTATTTGTTTATATATATTATGCTTATATGTATACAAAATTCAAACCTTAATATCATCTGTATACGATGTCCATTTTACGCAAACTCGAAGTCTATCTTAAGTAGAATTCTGAAATGAACGCAATGGCACAATCAATTTTACTTAATTCCCAATATTTAATTAAGTATTCTTCAATTTATCATTATGGTGCCCTTTAAAATTACAGGGTGTTACATTCTCCCCTACCTAAAGGATTTCGTCCTCGAAATCTCTAAGTTAAGAAGAATGTATATCCTAACATCCATCATCCATCTACTCATCCACCAATCACAGACATCCACTGTCCTTAAAATATTTCCAATTCTTATATAAACATATGCAAAGGTGTTTGTATATGTCCTTATACTAATGCGAAAGATAAGGCGGTCTACTAATTCAGTTGACCTCCTTAATGCAATGTATGTTAGTGCCATGAATCCAACATGTATGCAAACAATTGTAACACCCCGAATTTTAGTTAATACTAAAATTCACTAATTATAGGATAAATAATCTCAGATGTGGGAATTGGGGGTAACGGGCTGTGTCATTGCGTTCGTCTCAGAAAAATACGCGAAATAGAGTCCGAGTTTTCGAGAATCGGAGTTCGTATGGCCCGGTTATGGCCCAAAGAAGTTTTCAGAAAATTCAAAGATAAAAACAGATTTAAAAATTGAAATACAGAATTTGAAATAAAAGCAGCGGGTCAGGCGGGAGAAATTCCCGCCCTAGCCATGTCGACAGCGCTGTCGACAGGGCTGTCGACAGGGGTGTCGACTGCCCTGTCGACTTGCCTGTCGACAGGGGTGCGACGCCCAGTAAAAATGGGTGCACCAGTTTGGGTTCTTGGGCTAGCTTGGAGGGCTGGTTCTGGAAGCTTCTTGGATCTGATGGGTCTAAACCAATCTAGGGTTAATCTAAGGGTCTAAAATGCAACCTAATCCTATAAATAAGACCCTAACCCTACCCTAATTCATTCATAATTAGATTTTATAACTAAACTATGGCAAAATGAAACTTGATCATGGCCACCACAAATCAATGAAGAGGAAAGCAAGCTAATCAACCTCTCTAATCAACCTCCAATCCATTCTAAGCATCTTAATCTTCTTCATTTGGAGTACAAATTGCTAGTAGTGAGTTTCTATCACTTTAACATCAATTGTTAAAGCAAGTAGATTAGGTGTAATGAGACTTATGGTCTTGAATGCGGATTAGTGAGTTTGAATCATTTGTAATGATATATTACTCTATGTTTTTCTATGTTTATGCATATTTAGTAAGTTGGTTTATGCATATTTAATAAGTTGGTTTATGCATATTTAATAAGTTGGTTTATGCATATTTAATAAGTTGGTTTATGCATATTTAATAAGTTGGTTTATGCATACTTGATAAGTGGATTTATGCATGATTAATAAGTTGGTTTATGCATGTTGAATATGTAAGTTTATGCAAGTTTAGTATGATGTATGTTATGTTTACATGATGCTAAATATGCAAGTTGTGGGCTATGTGATCATATACATGTTATGCAAGTCCATGATGATATGCTATGCAAGTTACATGTATGCTAATATGCAAGATGTGCTATGCAAGTTACATGTATGTTAATACGCAAGATATGCTATGCAAGTTACATGTATGCTAATATGCAAGATGTGCTATGCAAGTTACATGTATGTTAATATGCAAGATATGCTATGCAAGTTACATGTATGTTAATATGCAAGATATGCTATGCAAGTTACATGTTTGTTAATATGCAAGTTCATGATAACACATTATGCAAGTTTAAAAGTTAATATGCAAGTATGTGAAAGCTTATGCAAGTATGTGGATGCTTATGCAAGTACGTGAATGCTTATGCAAGTATGTGAATGCTATGCAAGTTATGTATATGCTTAAATGCAAAGTTTAACATAATATGCAAGTTATGCATGCTTATGCAAGTATGTGAATGCTTATGCAAGTTATGTGTATGCTTAAATGCATATTTAAAATGTTATGCAAGATATGTGTATGATAATATGCAAGTTCATATGCAACATGTTATGCAAGTCATGTGTATGATAATATGCAAGTTTGGGGTTAAACGTAGTTGGGTTAATATATGCTCATATATGCAAGTTGACATCCTCTTAACCCATGACAAAGTACATGCTAATATTTGGTTTCACCCATGATATTTGTGATGGATCTTTCCCTTTATTATGTCGTGAAATGAGAACGATTTACGTGGGGAACGATGGGGTAATAAATATGTTAATAAAAGTATGATTGGGTATGATAAGCATACCATAGAAAAATAAATTAACATAAGTGGGAATTTACCTATTGAGTTAGGTCTACCCCATGGGAATTTACCTATTGAGTTAGGTCTACCCATGTTATGAAAAATGTGTAATTAATTAGGGATAATTAATCGTGGGGGTGATTAATTAGGTGTAATTAATCAACTAAGACACGAGGTTGGACCCTCTTGTAGCATAAGACTGCCCGGAACCGACCGGCAAATCCAGCAGCTACAAATGATTGGCCCAATGTGAGAGGTCTTAGTCATAAAGTAAATACATGATTAAAGTAAAGACACGAGGTTAGACCCTTTTGATGACAGAAGTCTGCCCGGAACCAACCGGCATATCCAGCAGTCATAAAAGACGGTCTAATGTGAGAGGTCTTTATGAGGTCATGATCTTAATTAATGAATTAAGAAACACTTAACCATAGTAGCATGTAGTGGGACATGAGGGTTAAGTGGGTGCCTTGGGTGGCAGGTAGTAACTAGTGGGGGTGCCTCGGGTGGCATGAGGAAACTAGTGGGTTGCCTTGGGTGGCAATAGAAAATACGATTAGAATACTTAACCAAAGGGGAACATGTAATTTAAAACATGGGTGAAGGGTTTAGTAAGTGCCATGGGTGGCATGTGGAAATCTAGTGGGTGCCTTAAGGGGCAATTGAAATATGATTAGATGACTTAACCAAAACTTAACATGTAAGTGGGCATGATTATAAAGAGGGGTTAAGTGGGATGCACTAGATAAAATTGCAAGCTTAGGTGGTAGCTTGTGGGGGCCCATTTCAACCAATATCCCAAACGTATCTTTGTAGGCTCGACTTAAGTCGAGTGACGGGACACGCATATTGGGCTTGACTATAAGAGGCCAAACCGGGTTAACGGTGGCAACGCGGGACCAACGGGTTTCATATGCGTGTGTGGACCCGGGCTGGTTGGTAAGTCGTTGTTGCATCGTGTAGATATAAAGCCGTGCACCGTTGATATTATCAGGTGGCCACGTTGGGGAATGATACACCCCAATTGTGGGACCAGCACGGGTATCTACAGTAGGGAGCCGATCGCTTGGGAGTAGTGGGTACACCTAGTAAAGATAGGGGCAGACGGCACCTGTGTAGGGGTACAAGAAACTACCGGGTAAAAATTACTAAGTACACTTAGTGGGATCAACCTTTAAGTAGGAATTACTCTTGGTGGGTAGAACTGGTGTGGTGCAGTGTAGGAATTACCCTCGGGTGGATAAGTCTGGGGCGGTGTAGTCTAGTAATTATCCTTGGGTGGATAAATGCGTCTTTACGGTTATCTTGGTTTCTCTTAAGTTTGCCAAGCTGCTTAGTGTAGCCATTCATCCCCAGGCGTTACCGTATATCAACTTATGTCTTCTCTGGTTACTTTAATGATTGTATTGTTAAAGTTATAGGACTCACTCAGACTTATGTCTGACCCCGTTGTTTTTATCTTTTTCCCCAACCCCAGGTTATCAGAGTGGGCCTAGTGCTAGTGGCCCTTGATCGGATTGCTGTATCCATCCTTTGGAGCTTGGACCGTTGAAGTAAAGCTCAGTTCATCTTTCCTTTTATGGCTATTGTTTACTTAGTGGGATTATGTACTTATTTTTATCAAGATGGATATTTTGTACTTGACTCTTGTATGGTTTTGTGATGTAACCAAACATGTTTTACTTTCCGCTGCATTGAAATGATGATTTAAATTTTCAAGTATTACTTATATCTGTCTTGTTGTAATTTTTCTGTTCTATATCCACTTAAAATACTCCACCAATGTTACGGCATTCCCTTAGTGAGTGTCCGTAGCGGGCGTGGGGTGTTACACGTGGTATCAGAGCTTAAGGTTACCAGAACAGATAAAATTTTTAGAAAAACTATTTTCTAAGAATATGTTTGAAAGGAGTATTTTCAAAAACATGTCTTTCAAGAGAAAAGTTTTTGAAAGAAAAGCATAATCCCCGATAGCCATATCTTTATCTTTCGAATTCTCCGTTTTGAATCTTTCCCTTTTTCGTCTCAGCATGGCTGAAGATCTTTATCTTCCGGACGGTGTAGCGGTACCATTATGGTATAGGAGGTTGTTAGAGGCTAGGGCCGCCGCTGCAGGTCCAGCTAATGTTCCTCCTTCACCCGTTGCACTCGTTCCTCCTCGCGCGGATACTTTTGCTATGACTTGTAGGAAGTTTAAGGCTATGGGAGGAAAACCTTTTGTGGGAGCTAGGGATTGGCTTAATGAGACGGAAGAATTGATGGAAATCTTGGAAGTAGAAGAGGGAAAGAAAGTCAGGTTAGCCGCTTGGTTAATGGAAGGAGAGGCCTCGTTCTGGTGGGAGGTCACTAATGGAGAACGCCCGATTGACTCTTGGGTAGATTTCAGGCATAGGTTTGAGGCAAAGTTTCTCTCAAAAGCGGAAGAAAATATGCATGAGGAAGAGAAGGGTCCCAATACTAATAAAGCACCCGAGAAGAAAGGAGATCAGGAGAGACCTCAACAGCAACAGCAAAACAAGGGTGGGAAAGGCAACGGTGGCAAGGGAAAGAAGAGGTGCTTCAATTGTGGGACACTAGGCCACCTAAACAAAGATTGTCGCAAGAAGACTAAGACTGGCTGCTTCCACTGTGGCGAAGCAGGGCATTTAGTGAAGAATTGCCCTAAGAAAGGGCAAAGGATGGGGTCTACCTCAGGAGGACAGGTGCAAGCCCTTATGGCACCAGGTCAGGCTAGGGGGCAAGTACAGGCTCTCGCGGTTCCACCGATTTGGGAAAGAGGTAGAACTATTTCTATTGAAAGTCTAGTTTTTCTGATCGATCATCCTGTCCGTATTTTATTTGATTTTGACGCATTGAATCATTTATCTCATCATTGTTAGTAGAGTCACTGCACTGAGACACCAGTTTGGTAGAGGATCCCTTAGTTGTTTCAAACCCAATTGGGGCTCCATGATGTGTTTGGGTTTGAAAGTTTCTATACTTAGCGTTGAGTTTAGAAGTAATGCTTGTTGGGCTTCACGGGCTATGGGTTAGTTTTGGGCATGGACTGGTTATCCAGTAGGGGTGCCGTTCTTAATTTTGAAGGGAGAGTTGTAGGCTTATGACCCGCTTGGGTAACACTCTCGAGATCTCTTGTAATCCCATAGAATCTGTTATGCTAAGTTATCTAGAATCGCTTGACACGACGGTCTAGAGTTTGCGATCTGTTAAAGCAGTCCGGGAATACTCGGATGTGTGTGAGGAGGTGAAGGGCTTACCTCCGGAGCGGGAGATTGACTTCCGAAAATATCTGGTAGACAATGCTAAACCAGTATCTTGGCCAGTGTGCCACGTGGCTCCTCGTGAGAGGAGGGAACTCCATAAGCAAGTAGGCAATTTACTTAAGAAGGGGTTCATAAGACGAAGTATATCGGAGTGGGGTGCTCCGGTAGTTTTTGCCACGAAGGCGGATGGGTCCCTCAGACTTTGTGTAGGCTAAAGAGAACTAAATAAGCTCACAAAGAAGAATAGACACCCATTGTCAAGGATTGATGATCTCTTTGATCAGTTAGTGAGCGCCTCAGTATTTTCGCAGTTGGGCTTAGCCACAAGGTTTCGTCAATTGAGTGTGACTGAGGATAGTATAGAGAAGACTACCTTTAGGACTCCGGATGGTTTTTATGGGTGGCTAGAGATGCCATTTGATTTGATGAACACCCCGCATATGATGAAAAGGGTGTTCAAGGAGTATCTAAATAAGTTCGTGACGATCTTTGTAAATGACATCTTGGTCTTTCCTAGGAGCGAAACAAGTTTTCATATGTGCTCAATAGGGTGAGCAAAGCCAGTTATGGGAAAACGGTGGTTTTAGAGCGAGACTGGCAAGGACATCCAAAGTTGGTTAAAGGCTTAATTGATTGGCCATTTTTGCTAGTATCACCTCACGTAAGTCGCCTGAACTCGAAGGAGATATCCCTTGGGTGTTTGTCTGATATTGGTTTAGGCCTTTGGGGCTTGCATTTGGGGGGGTGTCGAGTTCGACTAGGGTGGTCTGCGTGAGAGATGGACAGTCGCGATGATTTTTGATAGGATTCTTAGCATCCTATGAGATAGCGTATACCCATGGCAAGGGTAACATGGTAGCGGACACCTTAAGTAGAAAAAGGTTGTCCTTGAGTTCATTGTTCGTTGAACGACGGAGCTTAGAGTCTATTTCTATGTTTGACTTTAGACCTTCCGTTGACTTTGTACCCGGATTGCTAGCTTCTTTGGAGGTTAGACCTACTCTTTTGGGGCGGATTGGAGAAGCACAGAGGGACGACCCACAGTTGGTTGAGTTGGTGGGGAAGCTCATAAGGAGGGAGTCGTCCAGCCATTTGAGTAGGTACACCCTAGACGATAGGGGGTGCTTGCGTAGAGACGGTAGACTTTGTATACCGAAAGACGAGGGTTTGAGGAAGGTTATTCTTGATGATGCACACCGTTCTAGGATGACCATTCACCTCGGTGGGGACAAGATGTACCAAGACATGAAGAGGGTTTTTCTGGACCGGTATGAAGAAAGGTGTGGCCGAGTATGTCGCTCGATGCTTGGTGTGCTAACAAGTGGAAGTGAAGTAAAAGAAACCCGGAGGGTTGCTTCACCCGTTGGGAGTTCCGTAATAGGAAGTGGGATAGTGTCTCGATGGATTACCGAAAATCAAGGAAGGGTAATACGGGGATTGGGCTTATGGTTGATAAACTTACGAAGTGTGCCCGTTTCATACCCGGGAAGAGCAAGAGCACTATTCCATGTCGAGCTTCAGTTTATATTCGAAAGATTATTAGATTGCATGGTGTACCCTCCAGTATGGTGAGCGATCGAGATCCTATCTTCACTAGAGAGTCTAGAGAGTTTTGGAAGAGTTTCCAAGAGGCGGTAGGGACTTAGTTGTAATAGAGTACCGCATATCATCCTCAGATAGACGGCCAGACCGAGAGGGTGAATCATATTTTAGAAGACCTTTTGAGGCTATGTATCTTGGATTTTGGAGGTACACGGGAGGAGCATCTTCCATTGGTGGAGTTACCCGACAAACTTAGTAGTGTACATGATGTATTCCATAGGAGGAAGTGCCTACATGAGACCGCAGAGGTGGTAGAGCCGAGCTTACTTAAAGAAGTAAAGGTAGAGTGTGATTATTCGACGAGCTCCTACCCGCATCCTTGGGTCAGAGAATTAGGAAGTTGAGAAACAGAGGGGTTCAACTAGTCAAAGTACAAAAAGGGAGATGAAGAAAGCGATGCTACCTGGGAGACGGAAGCGGAGTTGCGTTCGAGGTACCCTTTTTCTTTCGGAGGGTATGTCCTTTTGCTTCTCCTTCATCGCATATCTTGTGCTTATCTTATTCTTAGTATGTCCTCTCGTTAGTACCTTTGACCTTTAGATAGGGTAAACCTATGGTTGAAACATGTGTTTGAGACATGTTATGGTTGATGGATGCAAGTGGATGCAAGTGTTTGCTAGTGGTTGCTCGTGGATGCATATACACACACTCTAGGCACTAGATCGGCTCAGTCACTTCATATTGCATATTGCATAAAATTGTGTGTAGGAAGATATATTTATGGATGTATAATGGTTGTGTTATCACATGGATGATGCATTTTGGTGAATGGTTGTGCACTCATGTAGATATTGTATGTGTCGATAGGGTTTTCTCGCATACATAATGGATGCATGGCACTATCATGGTTTGCATATGTTCATACATTAGATAGGGAACATATACACACACTGTTTGCATATGCTCATACATCATTAAAAACTGTTTAAGGACAATGGATGCCCGTGGTTGATGGTTTGAGTAGATGGTTGTTTGGATGGTAGGATATGCATTCTCCTTAGCTTAGAGATTTCGGGGACGAAATCCTTTAAGGAGGGGAGAATGTAACACCCCGAATTTTAGTTAATACTAAAATTCACTAATTATAGGATAAATAATCTCAGATGTGGGAATTGGGGGTAACGGGCTGTGTCATTGCGTTCGTCTCAGAAAAATACGCGAAATAGAGTCCGAGTTTTCGAGAATCGGAGTTCGTATGGCCCGGTTATGGCCCAAAGAAGTTTTCAGAAAATTCAAAGATAAAAACAGATTTAAAAATTGAAATACAGAATTTGAAATAAAAGCAGCGGGTCAGGCGGGAGAAATTCCCGCCCTAGCCATGTCGACAGCGCTGTCGACAGGGCTGTCGACAGGGGTGTCGACTGCCCTGTCGACTTGCCTGTCGACAGGGGTGCGACGCCCAGTAAAAATGGGTGCACCAGTTTGGGTTCTTGGGCTAGCTTGGAGGGCTGGTTCTGGAAGCTTCTTGGATCTGATGGGTCTAAACCAATCTAGGGTTAATCTAAGGGTCTAAAATGCAACCTAATCCTATAAATAAGACCCTAACCCTACCCTAATTCATTCATAATTAGATTTTATAACTAAACTATGGCAAAATGAAACTTGATCATGGCCACCACAAATCAATGAAGAGGAAAGCAAGCTAATCAACCTCTCTAATCAACCTCCAATCCATTCTAAGCATCTTAATCTTCTTCATTTGGAGTACAAATTGCTAGTAGTGAGTTTCTATCACTTTAACATCAATTGTTAAAGCAAGTAGATTAGGTGTAATGAGACTTATGGTCTTGAATGCGGATTAGTGAGTTTGAATCATTTGTAATGATATATTACTCTATGTTTTTCTATGTTTATGCATATTTAGTAAGTTGGTTTATGCATATTTAATAAGTTGGTTTATGCATATTTAATAAGTTGGTTTATGCATATTTAATAAGTTGGTTTATGCATACTTGATAAGTGGATTTATGCATGATTAATAAGTTGGTTTATGCATGTTGAATATGTAAGTTTATGCAAGTTTAGTATGATGTATGTTATGTTTACATGATGCTAAATATGCAAGTTGTGGGCTATGTGATCATATACATGTTATGCAAGTCCATGATGATATGCTATGCAAGTTACATGTATGCTAATATGCAAGATGTGCTATGCAAGTTACATGTATGTTAATACGCAAGATATGCTATGCAAGTTACATGTATGCTAATATGCAAGATGTGCTATGCAAGTTACATGTATGTTAATATGCAAGATATGCTATGCAAGTTACATGTATGTTAATATGCAAGATATGCTATGCAAGTTACATGTTTGTTAATATGCAAGTTCATGATAACACATTATGCAAGTTTAAAAGTTAATATGCAAGTATGTGAAAGCTTATGCAAGTATGTGGATGCTCATGCAAGTACGTGAATGCTTATGCAAGTATGTGAATGCTATGCAAGTTATGTATATGCTTAAATGCAAAGTTTAACATAATATGCAAGTTATGCATGCTTATGCAAGTATGTGAATGCTTATGCAAGTTATGTGTATGCTTAAATGCATATTTAAAATGTTATGCAAGATATGTGTATGATAATATGCAAGTTCATATGCAACATGTTATGCAAGTCATGTGTATGATAATATGCAAGTTTGGGGTTAAACGTAGTTGGGTTAATATATGCTCATATATGCAAGTTGACATCCTCTTAACCCATGACAAAGTACATGCTAATATTTGGTTTCACCCATGATATTTGTGATGGATCTTTCCCTTTATTATGTCGTGAAATGAGAACGATTTACGTGGGGAACGATGGGGTAATAAATATGTTAATAAAAGTATGATTGGGTATGATAAGCATACCATAGAAAAATAAATTAACATAAGTGGGAATTTACCTATTGAGTTAGGTCTACCCCATGGGAATTTACCTATTGAGTTAGGTCTACCCATGTTATGAAAAATGTGTAATTAATTAGGGATAATTAATCGTGGGGGTGATTAATTAGGTGTAATTAATCAACTAAGACACGAGGTTGGACCCTCTTGTAGCATAAGACTGCCCGGAACCGACCGGCAAATCCAGCAGCTACAAATGATTGGCCCAATGTGAGAGGTCTTAGTCATAAAGTAAATACATGATTAAAGTAAAGACACGAGGTTAGACCCTTTTGATGACAGAAGTCTGCCCGGAACCAACCGGCATATCCAGCAGTCATAAAAGACGGTCTAATGTGAGAGGTCTTTATGAGGTCATGATCTTAATTAATGAATTAAGAAACACTTAACCATAGTAGCATGTAGTGGGACATGAGGGTTAAGTGGGTGCCTTGGGTGGCAGGTAGTAACTAGTGGGGGTGCCTCGGGTGGCATGAGGAAACTAGTGGGTTGCCTTGGGTGGCAATAGAAAATACGATTAGAATACTTAACCAAAGGGGAACATGTAATTTAAAACATGGGTGAAGGGTTTAGTAAGTGCCATGGGTGGCATGTGGAAATCTAGTGGGTGCCTTAAGGGGCAATTGAAATATGATTAGATGACTTAACCAAAACTTAACATGTAAGTGGGCATGATTATAAAGAGGGGTTAAGTGGGATGCACTAGATAAAATTGCAAGCTTAGGTGGTAGCTTGTGGGGGCCCATTTCAACCAATATCCCAAACGTATCTTTGTAGGCTCGACTTAAGTCGAGTGACGGGACACGCATATTGGGCTTGACTATAAGAGGCCAAACCGGGTTAACGGTGGCAACGCGGGACCAACGGGTTTCATATGCGTGTGTGGACCCGGGCTGGTTGGTAAGTCGTTGTTGCATCGTGTAGATATAAAGCCGTGCACCGTTGATATTATCAGGTGGCCACGTTGGGGAATGATACACCCCAATTGTGGGACCAGCACGGGTATCTACAGTAGGGAGCCGATCGCTTGGGAGTAGTGGGTACACCTAGTAAAGATAGGGGCAGACGGCACCTGTGTAGGGGTACAAGAAACTACCGGGTAAAAATTACTAAGTACACTTAGTGGGATCAACCTTTAAGTAGGAATTACTCTTGGTGGGTAGAACTGGTGTGGTGCAGTGTAGGAATTACCCTCGGGTGGATAAGTCTGGGGCGGTGTAGTCTAGTAATTATCCTTGGGTGGATAAATGCGTCTTTACGGTTATCTTGGTTTCTCTTAAGTTTGCCAAGCTGCTTAGTGTAGCCATTCATCCCCAGGCGTTACCGTATATCAACTTATGTCTTCTCTGGTTACTTTAATGATTGTATTGTTAAAGTTATAGGACTCACTCAGACTTATGTCTGACCCCGTTGTTTTTATCTTTTTCCCCAACCCCAGGTTATCAGAGTGGGCCTAGTGCTAGTGGCCCTTGATCGGATTGCTGTATCCATCCTTTGGAGCTTGGACCGTTGAAGTAAAGCTCAGTTCATCTTTCCTTTTATGGCTATTGTTTACTTAGTGGGATTATGTACTTATTTTTATCAAGATGGATATTTTGTACTTGACTCTTGTATGGTTTTGTGATGTAACCAAACATGTTTTACTTTCCGCTGCATTGAAATGATGATTTAAATTTTCAAGTATTACTTATATCTGTCTTGTTGTAATTTTTCTGTTCTATATCCACTTAAAATACTCCACCAATGTTACGGCATTCCCTTAGTGAGTGTCCGTAGCGGGCGTGGGGTGTTACAACAATCCTAGTATATCATGTGAACTCTATATGTATGCATGATCATCCATCCAAATGCAATCATTTATATGATGATACACTCGTTTCCATCCTTAAAAGAAGAAGAAAATGCACACTCATTCATATGCAATATGAGAGTGATTGAGCCGTTCTAGTGCCTAACGTGTGTGTATATCCATCCACGAGCAACCACTAGCAACCAATTGCATCCATCAAACATAAAATGTCTCAAACACATGTTTACATCCATTGGATTTCTACCTAAAGGTCAAAGAATCGATCGGTATGATATACTAAATGACAGAAACAAGTACGAATAAAAGCCTTCGAAAAATAAGTCAGAAACATACCCTTGAAAAGAAAAGAGTACGAAGCGCGAATTTGGTCTTCAATCTCCCAAGTAGCATTCTCGGGGTCTTCCCCCCATTGATCCTTTGTCAGCTTGACCTCTCGGTTGAGTAGCTTCTTAACCTCTGATCCAAGAATACGAGTAGGAACTCGTCTAACTATCGCCTCCCGTTCCACCTCTACCTCCTCAAGCATACTCGACTCAACCACTTTTGTGGTATCATGCAAGCACTTCCGTAAATGAGAAACGTGGAAAACATCATGAACACCGGCCAGTGTAACAACCCGGAAATTCTGGGCCAGTTTAAAATTTTTATTTTGGCAATTTTAGCGAATTTTGAATATTTAAAATGGAATATTTTAAATAATATCGACGATAAATTTATTTTGAATATAATTCGAACGTATATATTATATACGCCGTCGTTAGAATATAAATAATTATATATAATTATAAATAGAATTGAAATTGGCGCGGTAGTTCGATAATTCGATTTCAAACTTCAATTGAATGTACTGGGTGCAAAACAATCCGGATTTTAGTGAAACCAAAAACATTAGGATCTAATTGGTAATATCTTTCCAACGAATCCGAAAAATTAAGATTTCATAGCGGGAATCAAAAGATATGTCCAGTCGAAAATTCTGAATAGTCGCTATGGAATTCAGGCCCTTAAAAATAGACATTTTGCAAACGACCTCGGATTTCGACGAAACCACTTTTGTTGGATCCGCAGTGTCTAATTATTGCTAGGTTTCAAATTTCATAATTTTTCGAATCAATATGTAAGCGTGGCAAAGGAAAACGCGTTTGACCAGTTTTAGTTGATTTTAATCGACTGGAAAATGGCCATTTTTACAACGGTCTCAGAATTCGACGAAATTAGTTTTGTTAGGACCGTATCGTCAATACGAAGCTAGAAAATATTTTCTGCAATTTATAGAGTTCGTATGTGACCCCGGTAAATTGAAATGCGCGTTCAAATTCAATATATAGAGTTATATGTTGATTTTGACGAAAACTGATCGAAACAGTCGAATCAGCCTACGGTACATATCCCATTGTGTTCAGAATGGGGGTAAAACGCTATGGGCGACAGGCGGTGGGCCTCGTTTAGAGGTCGAAAATAAAAGTTGCTTTTTGCGGTGAAATAAAATAATTAAAATAATTAAAAATTAATGTTCTCTCTCCCTCTCCTTAAATCACTCTGCCCCCCCCGTTCAAAATCATTTTTCAAAAAGAAAAAAAAATACAGAAGGGGGGCGCGATCGATGCCGCCCCCCCCCCCCCCCGATGAGCCGCCGCGCCTAGGGCGGCGCAGCCACCATCTGCCGTCCCCCCTCCTCTTCTTCCCCCTCCCTTCTTCTTCCTCCTCCCCATTGCTCCTCCTCGACCGCAACGCACATCACCCACCCCCCCCCCCCCAATCGGAAATCGAGAAGCCCCCCTGCGAGCAACCACCTCCGCCCCCTTTTCTCCACCTGCGCCTCCCCCTCGTTGCCCTCTCTCCTTCCAGCCCACGTCGTGGTGCCTTAGCACCCAAAACCGGAGCCACCAGCCCCTCCTCCGCCATCCCCTTGCGCCGATTACATCGGTGAGCTTCTCCCTTCTTGTTTTACTTTAAATTCAGTTTTTATTTTGTTTGAATTACATTGTTTGATTGCGGTTTTAGTTATGCAAAAGATTAGATTTTTAAAATGCAAAAGATTAGATTTTTAAAATGCAAAAGATTAGATTTTTAAAATGCAAAAGATTAGATTTTTAAAATGCAAGAGATTATATTTTTATATGGAAAAATGTTGAATTTTTAAAATAAAAAAAAGATTTTATTCAGTTAAAGATATGATTTTTATATTTTTAAAGTAATAAAAATATGATTTTTATATTTTTAAAGTATTAAAAATATAATCTTTACTATATAGAAGATGTAAGAATATGATTTTGTTTATGTAGAGAAGTAAAAATATAATTTTTGCATGATAGGAATATTAAAAATAGCATCCATATATGTGTAGCAGAATATCGATATTTTTAGATATGAAAAGACGATATTTTTAGATATGAAAAGACGATATTTTGAAATGAGTAGTGAAGTAAAAATATGATTTTTACTTCGAGGAAAATATAATCTATATTTATAAAAAGGCGAAAACTTCATAATTGAAAAGGCGAAAACTTCATATTTGAAAAGGCAAAACTTCATATTTGAAAAGGCGAAAACTTCATATTTGAAAAGGCAAAACTTCATATTTGAAAAGGCAAAACTTCATATTTGAAAAGGCAAAACTTCATATTTGAAAAGGCGAAAACTCCATATTTGAAAAGGCGAAAACTTCATATTTAAAAAGGCGAGATTTTTATATATTGAATAGCATAATAAAAAAATTCGATTTTTATATATTGAATAGCAAAGTAAAAATTCGATTTTTATATATTGAATAGCAAAGTGAAAATTCGATTTTTATATATTGAATAGCAAAGTAAAAATTCGGTTTTACATATGTAGTGAATACGGGCAACGAAAGCGACAAAAGGCGGGAATGGCGAAGATTTCTATAAATGAAGTGTCGTGAAGTTGGATAGCTTTCGGTGAGAATTTCTCACTCTTCAATTTCTTTTCTAGTTATATATATACTAGGATGCAGACGGTGCTTAGTAGCACCCGACACAATCGTCCACAGACCATGGACTTGTTTGTTTGGTTGCATAGATTAGTTAGATGATTTGATTTGAAATTGAATTGTTTGGTGAAATAAATTGATTTGATTGATGTGTGAATGGCGTGGGCCTTCACTAGACCGGGGATAAGGCTAGGCCTCGTCCCGTTTCTAGTATCGTGCCGTTATGCCGCCGAAATTTTCTAAAATAAGTTAGAAAAATAAAATATCATTTTATTTAAAGAATGAACTGAATAGAAATTCATATGTTAAAATAAAATGTTTTATCGTTAAAAATATAATTTTTAACGTGAATATGAATATAGAGAATGTGAATAAATAAATATTCATTTACAAATCGGCCGATTTGTTTATATACACTGATTTGACTGATATTGATTGGGACGATAAATTTTACACATCGCCCAACTGCACAAATAAAATCTGTGTTTGATTGTTTGAAACCCCACACGGGTGTTGGGATGAAATTTGAAGTCCACTCATCCTGATTGATTAAATATGTCGATCGATTGATTGACAGGTTGTTATAAGCGTTAGATATCTATATTTGATGCTTATACAGTGTAGTGCACTTTGGTTGATGGTTGATTATTTTTCAATGCTATTATATACGTGTAATGTATGAAAATCCATATAATTAACATTATATGGTAATTGATTGGGCCTCATTCCAATTTGAAAAATTAAGAACAATATAAAATAATGGTTCATGTGTTGATTGTACTCATCCGTTGAGATTAGTCATGTGTTGAACGAAATATTTTAATAATAATATTTACATCTTTATAATATAAAATAAAGGTTCATGTGTTGACTGTACTCATCCGTTGAGATTAGTCATGTGTTGAATGAAATATTTTAATAATAAAATTTACATCTTTTTCAATATAAAATAAAGGTTCATGTGTTGACTGTACTCATCCGTTGAGATTAGTCATGTGTTGAACGAAATATTTTGAAATAGAAATATTTGAAATAGAAATATTTGAATAGGAAATATTTGAAAAAGAAATATTTGAAATAGAATATTTGAAAATAGAATTATATGAAGCCGTGTTGATTAGAGATGCGCCATTTTGACGTGAACGATATTTATATCGATTTTATTCGTTTTAAAATGAATATAAAACGATTTCGAAATGAAATGAATATAAAGCGATTTCGAAATGAATTGAATATAAAGCGATTTCGAAATGAATTGAATATAAAGCGATTTCGAAATGAATTGAATATAAAGCGATTTCGAAATGAATTGAATATAAAGCGATTTCGAAATGAAATGAATATAAAGCGATTTCGAAATGAATTGAATATAAAGCGATTTCGAAATGAATTGAATATAAAGCGATTTCGAAATGAATTGAATATAAAACGATTTCGAAATGAATTGAATATAAAACGATTTCGAAATGAATTGAATATAAAACGATTTCGAAATGAATTGAATATAAAACGATTTCGAAATGAATTGAATATAAAACGATTTCGAAATGAATTGAATATAAAACGATTTCGAAATGAATTGAATATAAAACGATTTCGAAATGAATTGAATATAAAACGATTTCGAAATGAATTGAATATAAAACGATTTCGAAATGAATTGAATATAAAACGATTTCGAAATGAATTGAATATAAAACGATTTCGAAATGAATTGAATATAAAACGATTTCGAAATGAATTGAATATAAAACGATTTCGAAATGAATTGAATATGTAACGAATTTGATTTGAATAGAAAACAAATTTGATTTCAATTGAATATATAACGAATTTGAATCAAATAGAAAACCAATTTGAATTGAATCGAATAGAAAACCACTTTGAATTGAATCGAATTGAAAACGAATTCGAATTGAATTTAAAACGAAGTGAAATGAATTCAAATTGAATTGAAACTTGAATTGAATAGAAATGAATTTTAAAACGAATTTATAAGGAAAGATTCAATTTTGATTTGAATTGAGATGGAAGTTGAAATTGTTTTTGAAACGAATTCAAAACTATTTATAAAATTCGTCTTGAATGGTAATCGATGAAATATATAATATATATATATATTATATATATATATATATATAATGGTCTGAATAGAACGCGCCGCGCCGCGGCAGTTCGTGAATTTCGACCATTTATTTCAAACGGACATTACGGGAGATCCGACCATCGGATTCTCCTAAAACCGGAACCATTGGGTTCGTATCGAAAAGAGCTTTCTAACGAATATTAGAAATTTGAAATCTAACGGTTGGATTTGGAGATACGTCAAAATCAAATTCGAAAAAGGTCGCTATAAGTGCAGTTCGATGGCCATTGTTGGAAATCGACTGTACGGGCCTTAATAAAATTATTAAAAATATCAATAATTTGTGTAAAATCATAAGAAATGATTTGAGAGAAGTTGGGATGAAAAACTCCATATTTGAAAAGATAAAAATAGATTTTTATCGAAATGAACTAGTTTTGAACTAAATTTAAAACCCAATTATTTTTAAATAAATAAATTGGATTTAAAAAGGGGTTTTAAATAATCAGAATTTCTAATATATTTGATTGGATTTGAAATGGGTTTATCGTGAACTGTGTTTTAAATAACACTAGTTCTTTAACCCGATAATAAATAGAATGTGACTTGGGTTTATCGTGAACTGTGTTTTAAATAACACCTAGTTCTTTAACCCAGTAAAAGGAGTTTTAACGAATCGGCAATTAGGTTGAAATGTGAATCTATAATCTAAATTATCAAATTTAGAAATGAGCGAGAATGGAGTATCGCTAGTTTTGCTCCAAAGCGATAGTTAAATCTTTAATTAGATTTGAACGATAATGGTAATTAATTTTACCGATAACACCATAGTATTAGATATGGAGTATTACCAGTTTTGCTTCATGGGATGAATAGGTTGGGATTGGGAAATAAAATAAATAATTACTTCGCTGTGGTTCGCTAATCTCGACTAGTTTGGAAAACCATAATATGGTTTTGAAACGACACCCAACGGAAGATTAAAGGATAAATTTTAAAGAATTTATCTTGGATAAAATTAATGGGAACCTTTCCCTAAAAATGTGATTTTATGAATAAAAGAATATTCTGAATTGGAATGAGGCGTATGTTGAGTTTGTGTAACATTTGTTTTTAATATACGCGGGTTGTTCGGAAAGGCCGGGTTTATACCCATTCTGAATAACCGATTCGACGATAAGTCGAAGATGAAGACGGTGGTTGAAGACCGGAAGTCTTCACATCGTTTGGATAATTACTGACGATCCTGATTGGGCTGTACACCCAAGAGGATGGAAATAGTTGATGGTCGTCCAGACGTACTAGGAGATGGATGGATATGCGAGGAAAGTGCCTCCGGTTTCGTTCAGACCCAGAACGGACTTGTAAATGGATTGTGTGTCTGACATTGGATTTTATTCTGTGTTGATTGATTTCTATTAAATATACATCTGTTTGGCGGCGGAGAATTTATTCTTTTGCTTAACGCCCTTCTCTGAGACGTACGAGCTTAGAGGTTATATATCGATAGATATCAGTCGCATGGCATGAATTGCCTGTGTGGCACGCTGAGATGCAATGATCAAGGCTTCTGTTGAAAAGCAAAGTCTTGTGGTTGATGATCAAAGCACGCCTACGTGGCAGCTTTGTGTATAACGTGAATTCGAGAGCCTCACACCTCGGTATGAGTTAAAAACGGGATACGGACCGCTGGGAGAGCACGACGTTTCTTTCTAGCTATGGTGGTGTCAGTGACTTACCAGCCCTGACATTTATATACTTTTCACCTTTGTGGTTGTTGGAATGAGGCGCCTCGATTATAGGTCTGTAAGGACCGGGAAACGTGTGTTCATGCATAACTAATCCTCTAACGTAAGTGAGGACCGGCCCAGCCGAATCCAGGGTTGCCCAGAGTGCGTAGCCCTGAGGCATTTGCTAGAGTGTCTCAAGCGCGGAGAGGATCTTGCCCCTTGCCTCGACTCATGACGGAAATCCAATTTCCAATACGTGTATTGCGGTTTTAATTGTAGAACTAGTATGGCGACATGATATATGGTACCCATGCCGTCTATGATTTATATTTATGATTGAAATTGTTTTGACACTATACACTTATTATAGTATCAAATGATTTGTTTTAAAAGTACCAAGCATGTTTGGCTATTATAAGGGAAAACCCTATCCTCCGGCTTGCGTTGCATTGTGTGATGGGACCTGGGTCTTATAATAGCTTCATTTTTCGAAAAAGCATTGCGTTGTTTATTGATATGCACTGGTATTCTTGGGAGGAAACCCGTTCCGTGTTATACGGCGTGGTCCCTTGAATTACTCTCTTTTAAAGTAAAGTTTTAAATAACTGTTTTAGTTCTCACACCAGTCACATGACTGACCTGGAGTTTATTGTTTTAACCTAAACTCTGGGTGCCCCTATTTCCGCACGGGCAGCTAGTAGTTTTGGTTTTGCAGATTTATATTCACAGGATCCTGGTTTACAGCTGGAATGATATCCAGAAAGCTATGTATCCGTATATCACCTTTAGTTGTGCTTTGTATTATTTTCCGCTGCTATGTAATTTATTGTAATCTCTGATATTTATCGAATGTAATTTATTCATTTATACTCTGTATATTCTTGTATCTGATGGAATTGTTGTAATATACAATGAAATGTTCTTCCGTCTGCGTTCTGATTTGTCTTGTCCTCACAGTAATTCGGTCTTTCTCATCTCTTCGGAGACCGGGGAAGTTCGGGTCGCTACAGCCAGTCTCTCTGGTAACTTCACTCTATAAGACATCTGACCAATCCTTTCTGTTATGGGAAGCGATCTTACAAATCTTGGTGCTAATTTCCCTATAGATCCAAAACGAACCACATTCCTCAAAGGTGATACCTTAGTGAAAACCATGTCTCCTACTTCAAACTCAATATCGGTCCTTCTCTTATCTACGTAGGACTTCTGCCTATCCTGAGATGTCTTCATGTGCCAGCGGATAAGATCAATCTTCTCCGAAGTTTCCTAATCATCTTAGGTCCAAGTAGAAGCCTCTCTGTAGACTTCCACCAGCAAGTCGGTGATCTACAGGGTCGTCCGTACAACGCCTCGAAGGGTGTAATGCCAATACTATCTTGGTAACTATTGTTGTAGGCGAACTCTACCAATGGAAGATGCTCTTCCCAAGTCCCTCCGAAGTCTAGGATACACAATCTTAAAAGATCCTTAAGAACACTATTTACCCTTTCCGTCTTTCCATCGGTCTGAGGGTGATAAGCGGTGCTCAAACATAATTGTGTTCCTAATGTCTCTTGCAAGCTCCTCCAAAACTCACTAGTGAATATAGGGTCACGATCACTCAAAATACTAGAAGATACTCCATGTAGATGGACTATCTCACGAAGATAAACTATTGCCAACCATTCTGTCGTCCTCTTACTCTTAACAGGAATGAAATGAGTGCTCTTAGTAAGTCTGTCAACTATATACCAAATACTGGTGTTGCCTTTCCTCGACCTAGACAAACCATCAATGAAAGCCATAGAGATGCTCTCCCACTTCCACTGTGGGACCTCTAAAGAATGAAGTAAACCATCGGGCTTCCTTTGCTCAGCCTTGACTTGCTGGCAAATCAAACATCGAGAAACAAACTCCGCTACATCTTTCTTCATCCCAGCCCAAAAGAAAACCCTCTTCATATCTCTATACATCTTATCACCACCTAGATGATTAGTCATCCTAGAATGATGGGCTTCCTCAAGGACTGTCTTCAACAAACTCCCAACCTAGGGATCACAAAGCCTTCCATCTCATCGCAGCCACCCTCTATCATCCGTGGAATATCTACTGAGGTGACTGAAAGTCTCCCCTCTACTGAGTCTATCCAAGATGTCTGCTATCTGTGGGTCCTCTCGCTGTGAAGTTCCTATCTGATCCAATAGAGTAGGTCGTACCTCTAATGATGTCAATAAACCAGGTGTGAACTCGGTGGAGGGTCTAAAATCAAAAGTCGATATAAACTCCAAGCTCTGCCTCTCTACAAATAGAGGACTCAAGGTCATGCCTACTCAGTACGTCTGCCACCACATTACTCTTGTCAAGAGCATAAGAAATCTCAAAGTCATAGGACGCTAGGAACTCCATCCATCTTTGTTTCCTCAAATTGAGATCCTTCTGCGAGAACAAGTACTTGAGAGATTTATGATCGGTGTACAACTCGAACTTCTCTCCAAGTAGATAATGACGCCAAGTCTTAAGCGCGAATACTATGGCAACCAATTATAGGTCATGGGTAGGGTAGTTCTTCTCATGAACTCTTAACTGTCTACCTCCATAACATACTACTCTTCCCTCTTGCATCAGAACCGCACCAAGCCCTGTACCACATGCATCGGTGTATACTGTGAACACTTTGTTTCCATCTGGCAAAGTCAAGACTGGGGCTGTTGTCAGAGCCCTCTTCAATCGCTGAAAAGCATCCTCACAGTCTAAACCCCAAGAAAATTGTAACACCCTACGTCCATTAATGTCACTCACAAAGGGAATGCATTAACTTCCATGGAGGTTTTAAGTGAATATAGAACAAAAAAATTACAACAAGACAGATAATAAGTAGTACTTGGAAATCTAAAACTTTATTTTATTACAGCGGAAATTAAACATGTTTGTTACATCATAAAACCATAAATCAGAGTCAAGTACAATATCCATCTTGATAAAACAAAATACATAACCCCATTACATAAATAGCCATTAAAGAAGATAACAAGCTGGACTTTACTTCAGCGGTCCAAGCTATCCAAAAGAGAGATAAAGCAATCCAATCAAACTCCGCTAGAGCTGGGCCCACCCTGAGGACCTGGAGGGGGAAAAAGGATAGAAATAGAGGGGGTCAGACATAAAGTCTGGCGAGTATGATAATTCTAACAATACTATTATCAAAATAACTAGACTAAGGCATAAGCTGGAAAATAAGGAAATGTCTATGAACTATTGGGTATGGAAGAGCAGATAAAGATAACATTAAAGATAACGTTAAAGGCACACCTAATTACTAACAAATAATTACTACACTGCACCACACCAGTCACCCTAAAGGTCGATCCCACTTGCTTCACTTAGAAATTATATAAATAGCTTCGTGTACCCCTAACTGACTACATAGGTGCCGCTTGCCCCTATCTCCACAAGGTGTACCCCACTACCCACTTTCGATCGGCTCCCTACTCGTAGATACCCGTGCTGGTTCCACAGTAGGGTGTATCACTCCCCTAAAGTGGCAACCCGATACAACTTGAGAATGCACGGCTTATACCTACACGATGCAACAACGTCTTACCTACCAGCCCGGGTCCACACACGCATATGAAACCCGTTGGACTTGCGTTGCCACCGCTACCCCGTTTTAGCCTCTTATAGTCAAGCCCAGTATGCGTGTCCCGTCATCGACTTGGGTCGAGCCCACAAAGATACGTTTGGGATACTGGTTTAAATGAGCCCCCACAAGCTATCCACCTAAGCTTGTCCCCACTAGTATATCCCACTTAACCCTCTTCTTAGTCATGTTCATTTACATGTGTGTTTGGTTAAGTCTTACTAATCGTATTTCAAATGCCACTAAAGGCAACCACTAGATTCCTCATGCCACCCAAGGCACCTAATTAACCCCCATGTCCCACCTTACATGTTTATCTGGTTAAGTATTTCTTAATTCATTCAGTCCATAACCTCATAAAGACCTCTCACATTAGACTGGCATTTATGGCAGCTGGATTTGTCGGGCGGGTCCGGGCAGTCTTACACCATAAAAGAGTCTAACCTCGTGTCTTTACAACTGTTATGCTTTAATTTGGGCCTAGGACCTCTCACATTGGACTGACATTTGTGACTACTGGATTTGCCGGGCGGGTCCGGGCAGGTTTACGTCACAAACGAGTCCAACCTCGTGTCCTAAGCATTGATTAACACTTATAATCTTTTACCCCAGTTTTAATAATTCCCTATTCAAATTATTAATTAAGTCCAATTTTAATGATGTCCATAATTGACTCAATTATGGCCATCCATTCATGGCATGCAAAATCATATCAATTGCACCCCAACTTCTTAATATTAAGTCCTTAATATTACCCCTACCCCATGTTATACGTTCGCTTATTCAACGCAAAATATACGTTAGACTCGAATAGTCTAACTCATAGCACAAAGATAAATTATCACAACATATAGACAAATAAAATAGATCTAATCATAATAGGGGTGAAACTTGCATAAAACTACACATGTTATGGATCTAAAGGTGTCAACTTGTTTGGTTAAATGTCACAATTTAAATGATATGATCATAACCCAAATTCATGTATAAACTTGCATATGGGGTTTTATGCAACATAATGATGGTGTGAACTAGCATCTAACCCATAGAACTCACCCATGTCATAGCATAATTCTAGATCTAAATAGGTGTCATGGCATATGTTCATAATCTTTACTAATCAATCTAAACTTGCATACATGATTTATCATATAAATCAACATAGCCCAAATAATATCAACATTATGATTTGATTAACATGAACTAATTAGCATAGATGATAACATCATGACTTTATAACATGTATGATTTATCACAACTTAGCATAGAAAATTACAACCTATACAATATCATCATAGCATGATTTATAACATATAGGATATCATCATCACATAACATAGGATTTACAACATACATGATAGCATAAGGTTTTCAACAATATATATGACAATTCATATCATTCACTTATAATCCATTCATAACTTAATCTAATTAGTTCTATAATAATCTTGTTAAGATCATCATACTCACAATTAGAGAAGAAAGAGAGTCTTGATTTGTTTTAGAGTTGAGTAGAATTAGGGTTTTGATTAGCTTTCTTCCTTCTTAGTTGGCGGCGGCTGCACTGAGTTCCATGGCGGCGGTATGACGGTGGCTATTCTATTTTTCATGTGAATTAGAGTGAGAGACTACCTAGGTATTTATAGAGTTTAGGGTTTATTTAGACCGTCAGATCAACTCAGAACTAACCTGAACCGTTTAATTTGCCAACTCATCCCTAAAGACACATCAGCAGCTCAAGATTCGGCTCAGTCAAACCCTAGCCGACTGGACCAGGTCGACACCCAGGTCGACTGCGCAGTCGACTTGGTCCCTGGGGTGTCGACTGCCTAGTCGACTCCCTAGTCGACCTGGGTGCTGGGCGGGAAATTTCCCGCCTAGCCCGTTTGACTTCGAATTTTGAATTTTAAATTTCCTGAAATCTGTTTTGAATTTTCTGAAACTTCTGATGGCCATAACTTCTTCATACGAAGTCCAATTCACGCAAACTCTGACTCTATTTCAACTAGAATTCCGAGACGAACACAATGGCGCAACCCGTTTCCCACAATTCTCACATCTGAGATTAGTTATTCTTTAATTTGTGAATATTAATATTAACAGAATTACGGGGTGTTACATTCTCCCCTCCTTAAAGGATTTCGACCCCGAAATCTTCAAGTCAAGAAGAATGTATATCCTAACATCCAATCGTCCATCTACTCAACCATCAAACACAGGCATCCATTGTCCTTATAGACTTCTAATGCTTTCATGTTTAAATGCACAGTGTGTGTATATGTCCATATCTAATGCAAAATCAGGCGGTCCACTGATCCAATTGACCTCCTTAATGCAAATCATGATAGTGCCATGCGTCCATTATGTATGCAAAAGTTCCTTAATGCTGCATATTATCTCTATATGTGTGCACAATCATCATCAGAATGCAGCATCCATATGATAAACAATCATCATACATCCATTTTACTAAATACATCCATTTATATGCAATATGAAGTGACTGAGCCGATCTAGTGCCTAATAGTGTGTGTATATGCGTCCACGAGCAACCACTAGCAAACACTTGCATCCACTTTGCATCCATCATACATAACATGTCTCAAACACATGTTTCAACCATAGGATGATCCTAACTAAAGGTCAAAGATACTAGCGAGAGGACATACTAAAGATAAGATAAGTACAAGCTAAGTGATAAAGGAGAAATTAAAAGACATACCCTCAAAAAGAAAAGGGTACAACGAACGCATCTTCGCTTCTGTCTCCCAAGTAGCGTTGCTCTCATCATCTCCCAATTGCACTTTGACTAGTCTGACCTCTCGATTTCTCAACTTCTTGATCTCCGACCCAAGAATGCATGTAGGAGCTCGTCGAATCGTCGCATCACGCTCTATCTCCACCTCTCTAAGCAAGCTCGGCTCTACCACTTCCGCGGTCTCGTGCAAGCACTTCCTCAAATGTGACACATGGAATACGTCGTGTACACCACTAAGTCTCTCAGGCAACTCCACTCTATACGCCATCTGTCCTATCTTCTCCTTAATAGGAAACGACCCTATGAACCTTGGTGCTAATTTCCCAAAGGACCCAAAGCGAACAACGTTCCGTAATGGAGACACTTTGATAAAGACCATGTCCCCAACGTCAAACTCAAGATCTGTCCTCCTTTTGTCTGCATAAGATTTCTGCCTATCTTGCGCTGTCTTCATCCTCCTTCGAATCAAGTCGATCTTTTCTGAAGTCTCTCTAGTCATATCGGGCCCAAGTAAGATCTTATCGGTAGATTCCCACCAACATGTAGGTGAATGACAAGGTCGTCCATAAAGAGCTTCGAAAGGTGCCATGCCAATGCTAGATTAAAAGCTGTTATTATATGCGAACTCTACCAACGGAAGATGCTCTTCCCATGTACCCCCAAAGTCTAGGATACATAGCCTCAAAAGATCCTCTAGAATGCGATTCACCCTCTCGGTTTGGCCGTCCGTCTGAGGATGATACGCGGTGCTCAAACATAACTGAGTCCCTACCGCCTCTTGCAAGCTCTTCCAAAATTCGCTAGTGAAGATAGGATCGCGGTTGCTTACTATGCTAGAAGGAACACCATGCGAACGAACTATCTCTCGAACGTATACAGAAGCTAACCATGGAGAAGTCCTCTTACTCTTCACGGGAATGAAATGGGCACTTTTAGTAAGTCTATCTACTATAACCCAAATCCCCGTATTACCCTTCCTTTATCTTGGTAATCCATCCACAAAGTCCATCGAGAAACTTTCCCATTTCCATAGTGGAACCTCCAATGGGTGAAGCAACCCACCGGGTTTCTTTTGCTCCGCTTTTACTTGTTGGCACACCAAGCATCTAGCGACATACTCGGCCACATCCCTCTTCATACCGACCCAAAAGAAAACTCGCTTCATGTCTTTGTACATCTTGTCCCCGCCGGGATGAATGGTCATCTTCGAACGATGTGCTTCGTCAAGAATAGCCTTCCTCAAGTCCTCGTCTCGAGGTACACAAAGTCTACTATCCCTACGTAACCAACCCTTATCATCTAGGGTATACCTATGGAGATGGCTTGATGACTCCCCTCTTTTGAGCTTCTCCACTAACTCAACCAACTGTGAGTCATCTCGCCGTGCCTCACCAATCTGTCCCAAAAGCGTAGGTCTGACCTCCAAGGATGCTAGCAAACCGGGTACAAAGTCAACGGAAGGTCTAAAATCAAACATAGTGATGAATTCTAAGTTTCGCCGCTCAACAAACAACGGACTCAAGGACAGCCTTTTCCTACTTAAGCCGTTTGCTACCACGTTACCCTTGCCAGGGGTATATGCTATTTCGAAATCGTAGGACGCTAAGAACTCCATCCACCTTTGCTGCTTTAAGTTCAAGTCCTTCTGAGAGAACAAGTATTTTAAAGATTTGTGGTCAGTGAATAATTCGAATTTCTTGCCAAGAAGATAATGGCGCCAAGACTTAAGCGCGAAAACAATTGCGCCTAACTCTAGGTCATGCGTGGGGTAATTCTTCTCATGCGCTCTCAACTGTCTTCCCCCATAGGCTATTTCCCTTCCCTCTTGCATTAGGACTGCGCCTAGTCCTGTCCCACAAGCATCGGTATAAACAGTAAATGGCTTACTCCCGTCTGGCAGCACTAAGACTGGGGCTGAAGTCAAAGCTCTCTTCAAACGTTGGAACGCATCATCACAATCTACGTCCCATGTGAAACTAGGTTCTTCTTCGTCAAACGTGTTAATAGAGCTGATATTTTTGCGAAGTCTTTGATAAACTTCCTATAGTAGCCAGCCAACCCTAAGAAACTTCTTACTTCGGTGGCATTTTTAGGGACCTTCCAATCTTGGATGGCCACCACCTTCGCGGGATCCACAGCTATCCCTTCTTTGGAAACCACGTGCCCTAAGAATCATACTTCCTTCCTCCAGAAGTGACACTTAGAAAATTTAGCTTTAAGGTTATGCGCTCGTAGGGTATCCAACACTTCCCTAAGATGTAGGGCATGCTCTTCTTCATCCTTAGAAAAGATCAAGATGTCATCTACAAAGACTACCACGAATTTGTTAAGGTACTCCCTAAACACCCTACTCATCAAATCAACAAAGTATGCGGGGGCGTTTGTCAAACCGAAGGGCATCAGTAGCCATTCATCGAAACCGTCCGGAGTCCTAAAGGCAGTCTTGTCAATGCTATCCTCAGCCACTCTCAACTGATGGAATCCAGTGGCTAAGTCCAACTGCGAAAACACTGAGGCGCCAACTAACTGATCGAAGAGATCGTCAATCCTCGGCAGTGGGTGTCTGTTTTTCTTAGTAAGTTTATTAAGTTCTCTATAGTACACACAAAGTCTAAGGGACCCATCCGCCTTCGTGGCAAATACTACTAGAGCACCCCACTCCGATATACTACGTCTTATGAACCCCTTCTCAAGCAACTCCTTCACTTGCTTATTGAGTTCCCTCCTTTCACGAGGAGCCATGTGGCGTACTGGCAAAGATACTGGTTTTGCATTATCCACAAGATATATTCGAAAATCTATCTCCCGCTTCGGAGGCAAGCCCTTCACCTCCTCAAACACATCCGAGTATTCTCGGACCACTTTAACAGATCGTAGATTTTCCACCGACGCGTCAAGCGATTCTAAATAACTTAGCATAACAGAATTTATGGGATTACAAAAGATTTCGAGAGTGTTCCCAAGGCGAGTCACGAGCCTAACTACTCTCCTTTCACAATCAAGAACGGCCCCATTTCTGGATAACCAATCCATTCCTAAAATTAGCCCATAGCCCGTGAAGCCCAAAACATAAGCATCACATCTAAACTCAACGCTAAATATAGAAATTTTCAAATCCAAACACATCATGGACAAATAAGCTGAGCCCCCAATTGGATTCGAAACAACTAAGGGATCCTCTACTAAACTGGTGTTTAAGTGCAGTGATTCAAATAATGATGTAGAGATAAATGAATGCGATGCGCCCGAATCGAATAAGGTACGGACAGGATGATCAAACAGAAAAACTAAGCTTTCAATAGAAATGGTTCTACCTCGTTCTTGCAGCGGTGGGACTGCGAGAGCCTGAACTTGTCCCCTTGCCTGCCCTGGTGCCATAAGAGCCTGCACCTGTCCTCCCGAGGTAGACCCTGCCCTCTGCCCCTTCTTTGGGCAGTCCTTCACTAGATGTCCCGCTTCACCACAGTGAAAACAGCCAGTCTTCTTTTTCTTCCGGCAATCCTTGCTGAGATGGCCTGGTGTCCCATAGTTAAAGCATTTCTTCTTTCCCTTGCTATTATTGTCTTTACCACCCTTCTTGTTTTGCTGTGGTGGTTTCTCCTGATCCCCTTTCTTCTCGGGTGCCTTATTAGCATTAGCGCCTTTCTCCTCGTGCATGAGTGACATGTCTATTAGCTTCTCAAAGGTGGCCCCCATAGGGATGTGGGTCATAGCCAACCCTTGCAACGGCTCATTCAATCCATTAACGAACCTCAGAGCCTTCTTCTCTGGCGTGTTCACTAAGTCCAAGCCAAACCTTGCTAACTGATTAAATTGGTTAACATATTATTTCACTGATGAGCTTCCTTGCTTTAATGTCAAGAACCTTTCCATATATAGATTCTCTTCTGCCCTTGAGAGAAACTTTGCCTCAAACCTACGCCTGAAATCCGCCCAAGAGTCAACGGGACGCTCCCCATTAGTGACCTCCCACCAAAACGAGGCCTCTCCCTTCATTAACCAAGCTGCTAATTTGACTTTCCTCCCTTCTTCTACTTCAAAGATTTCTAGCAATTCTTCCACCTCCTTAAGCCAATCTCTAGCTTCCACAAACGTTTCTGACCCTTGAAAAGGTTTTCCACCCATAGCCTTAAATTCCTTGCACGTCTTTGCAAAAGTATCTACGCGAGGAGGAGGAGGAGCGGGTGCAACTGGTGGTGGAGGAACATTGGCTGGACCTGCAGTGGCCCTAGCCTCTAATAACCTCCTATACCATCCTGGTATCATTACACCATCCGGAAGGTTAAAATCTTCAGCCATGCTGAAACGAAAAAGGAAAGATTCAAAATGGAGAATTCGAAGGATAAAGATATATGGCTATTGGGGATTATGTTTTTCATAAAAACTTTTCTCTTTAAATTACTCATCAAGACATGTTTTTGAAAACACTTCTTCCAAAAATACTTTAGAAAAATAGTTTTTCTAAAAATTTTATCTGTTCTGGTAACCTTAAGCTTTGATACCACGTGTAACACCCCACGTCCATTAATGTCACTCACAAAGGGAATGCATTAACTTCCATGGAGGTTTTAAGTGAATATAGAACAGAAAAATTACAACAAGACAGATAATAAGTAGTACTTGGAAATCTAAAACTTTATTTTATTGCAGCGGAAATTAAACATGTTTGTTACATCATAAAACCATAAATCAGAGTCAAGTACAATATCCATCTTGATAAAACAAAATACATAACCCCATTACATAAATAGCCATTAAAGAAGATAACAAGCTGGACTTTACTTCAGCGGTCCAAGCTTTCCAAAAGAGAGATAAAGCAATCCAATCAAACTCCGCTAGAGCTGGGCCCACCCCGAGGACCTGGAGGGGGAAAAAGGATAGAAATAGAGGGGGTCAGACATAAAGTCTGGCAAGTATGATAATTCTAACAATACTATTATCAAAATAACTAGACTAAGGCATAAGCTGGAAAACAAGGAAATGTCTATGAACTATTGGGTATGGAAGAGCAGATAAAGATAACGTTAAAGATAACGTTAAAGGCACAATTAATTACTAACGAATAATTACTACACTGCACCGCACCAGTCACCCTAAAGGTCGATCCCACTTGCTTCACTTAGAAATTATATAAATAGCTTCGTGTACCCCTAGCTGACTACTTAGGAGCCGCCTGCCCCTATCTCCACTAGGTGTACCCCACTACCCACTTTCGATCGGCTCCCTACTCGTAGATACCCGTGCTGGTCCCACAGTGGGGTGTATCACTCCCCTAAAGTGGCAACCCGATACAACTTGAGAATGCACGGCTTATACCTACACGATGCAACAACGTCTTACCTACCAGCCCGGGTCTACACACGCATATGAAACCCGTTGGACTTGCGTTGCCACCGCTACCCCGTTTTAGCCTCTTATAGTCAAGCCCAGTTTGCGTGTCCCGTCCTCGACTTGGGTCGAGCCCACAAAGATACGTTTGGGATACTGGTTGAAACGGGCCCCCACAAGCTATCCACCTAAGCTTGTCCCCACTAGTATATCCCACTTAACCCTCTTCTTAGTCATGTTCATTTACATGTGTGTTTGGTTAAGTCTTACTAATCGTATTTCAAATGCCACTAAAGGCAACCACTAGATTCCTCATGCCACCCAAGGCACCTACTTAACCCCCATGTCCCACCTTACATGTTTATCAGGTTAAGTATTTCTTAATTCATTCAGGCCATAACCTCATAAAGACCTCTCACATTAGACTGGCATTTATGGCAGCTGGATTTGCCGGGCGGGTCCGGGCAGTCTTACACCATAAAAGAGTCTAACCTCGTGTCTTTACAACTGTTATGCTTTAATTTGGGCCTAGGACCTCTCACATTGGGCTGACATTTGTGACTACTGGATTTGCCGGGCGGGTCCGGGCAGGTTTACGTCACAAACGAGTCCAACCTCGTGTCCTAAGCATTGATTAACACTTATAATCTTTTACCCCAGTTTTAATAATTCCCTATTCAAATTATTAATTAAGTCCAATTTTAATGATGTCCATAATTGACTCAATTATGGCCATCCATTCATGGCATGCAAAATCATATCAATTGCACCCCAACTTCTTAATATTAAATCCTTAATATTACCCCTACCCCACGTTATACGTTCGCTTATTCAACGCAAAATATACGTTAGACTCGAATAGTCTAACTCATAGCACAAAGATAAATTATCACAACATATAGACAAATAAAATAGATCTAATCATAATAGGGGTGAAACTTGCATAAAACTACACATGTTATGGATCTAAAGGTGTCAACTTGTTTGGTTAAATGTCACAATTTAAATGATATGATCATAACCCAAATTCATGTATAAACTTGCATATGGGGTTTTATGCAACATAATGATGGTGTGAACTAGCATCTAACCCATAGAACCCACCCATGTCATAGCATAATTCTAGATCTAAATAGGTGTCATGGCATATGTTCATAATCTTTACTAATCAATCTAAACTTGCATACATGATTTGTCATATAAATCAACATAGCCCAAATAATATTAACATTATGATTTGATTAACATGAACTAATTAGCATAGATGATAACATCATGACTTTATAACATGTATGATTTATCACAACTTAGCATAGAAAATTACAACCTATACAATATCATCATAGCATGATTTACAACATATAGGATATCATCATCACATAACATAGGATTTACAACATACATGATAGCATAAGGTTTTCAACAACATATATGACAATTCACATCGTTCACTTATAATCCATTCATAACTTAATCTAATTAGTTCAATTATAATCTTGTTAAGATCATCATACTCACAATTAGAGAAGAAAGAGAGTCTTGATTTGCTTTAGAGTTGAGTAGAATTAGGGTTTTGATTAGCTTTCTTCCTTCTTAGTTGGCGGCGGCTACACCGAGTTCCATGGCGGCGGTATGACGGTGGCTATTCTATTTTTCATGTGAATTAGAGTGAGAGACTACCTAGGTATTTATGGAGTTTAGGGTTTATTTAGACCGTCAGATCAACTCAGAACTAACCTGAACCGTTTAATTTGCCAACTCAGCCCTAAAGACACATCAGCAGCTCAAGATTGGGCTCAGTCAAACCCTAGCCGACTGGACCAGGTCGACACCCAGGTCGACTGCGCAGTCGACCTGGTCCCTGGGGTGTCGACTGCCCAGTCGACTCCCCAGTCGACCTGGGTGCTGGGCGGGAAATTTCCCGCCTAGCCCGTTTGACTTCGAATTTTGAATTTTAAATTTCCTGAAATCTGTTTTGAATTTTCTGAAACTTCTGATGGCCATAACTTCTTCATACGAAGTCCAATTCACGCAAACTCGGACTCTATTTCAACTAGAATTCCGAGACGAACACAATGGCGCAACCCGTTTCCCACAATTCTCACATCTGAGATTAGTTATTCTTTAATTTATGAATATTAATATTAACAGAATTACGGGGTGTTACAAAAATGTTAGATTCTTCTTCGTCAGTTTGGTGAGTGGGGCCGATATCCTTGCGAAGTTTCTAATGGAGTTCCTATAATAGCCCGCTAAACCAAGGAAATTCCTCACCTATGTTGCATTCTTTGGGATCTGCCAATCTTGAACTGCAACTACTTTCACGGGATCTACCGCTATCCCATCCTTAGAGACTACATGCCCTAGAAATCTCACTTCCTTTCTCCGAAAATGACATTTGGAGAATTTCGCCTTAAGCTAGTGCGCTCAGAGAGTTTTCAAAATCTCCCTTAAATGTAGGGCATGCTCTTCCTCGCTCTTCGAGAAAATCAAGATGTCATCAAAAAAAACCACAACGAACTTATTTTGAAACTCCTGAAACACCCTACTAATCAGATCCACAAAATAGGCGGGTGCATTCGTCAACCTAAAAGGCATGACGAGCCATTTGAAGAAACCATACGGAGTTCTGAAGGTAGTCTTGTCTATACTGTCCTCGGCCACCCTCAACTGATGAAACCCCATGGCCAAGTCTAACTGGGAGAAAACAGATGCACAAACAAGCTGGTCAAACAGATCATGTATCCTCGGAAGTGGGTGCCTATTCTTCTTGGTAAGCTTGTTCAACTCCCTATAATCCACACATAAGCGAAGCGAACCATCCGCTTTAGTGGTGAATAAAACAGAAGCACCCCACTCAGATATACTTCACCTAATAAACCCTTTCTTAGGTAGCTCCCCTACTTGCTTGCTGAGCTCCCTCCTTTCTCTTGGAGCCATATGGCGCACAGGCAGTGCAACTGGATTTGCATTGTCCACTAAGTATATATGGAAATCAATCTCACGCCTCGGAGGTAAGCCCCGAACCTCCTCAAAAACATCAGGATACTCACAGACTACTGGTACGGATCATAAATCATCGATAGATGCATCAAGCGACTCTAGGAAACTAAGCATGACAGACCCCTTAGAGACACAAAAAATCTCAAGGGTCCTCACATGGCAAGTCAAAACTCTAACGACCCTCCTCTCATAATCCAGAATGGCACCATACATGGCTAGCCAATCCATCTCTAGAATCAAACCATAGCCCATGAAACCAAGCACATATGCATTGCACTCAAATTCGACGCCCAACATAGATATTCTCAAACCCGGATAAATCATAGACAAATGAGTCGTACCTCCAATGAGGTTTGAGACAACAACGGGATCCAAAACCATACTAGTATTAAGGAGCGGAGACTCAACCACAGAATTAGATATAAAAGAATGCGAAGCACCAGAATCAAAAGGAGTTCTAACAGGATGATTGGAAAGAGAAATCAAACCTTCAACAGAAACTTTCCTACCTCTATCTGGTACACCAGCCACGAGAGCAAGCACCTGACCTCCAGAAGATCTTTCCCTTTGGCCATGTCCTTGCTCCTTTGGGCAATCCTTAATAAGATGTCCGACCTCTCCACAATGGAAACAAGCATTCTTCCTTTTTCTGCAATCTTTGCTCAAATGTCCCACATGCCCACAAATATGAAATTTCCTCTTTTCTTAGGATTTGTTATTCTTTCTTCCCTTCTTTTGTTGTTGTTGTTGTTGTTCTTTCTTGGGTCACACTTTCTTTTTTTGTATTTCATCAATCTTAGCCTCTTTCTTTTCACATTTATCTTCTTCGTGCATCATGCCATATCAACGAGTTTCTCAAAAGTTACTCCCATCGGAATATAAGACATAGCCAACCCATGAAGGGGTTCATTCAATCCTCTAGCAAACCTCAAAGCTTTCTTATGTGGGGTATTCACTAGCTCCAAACCTCGCCAATTGATTAAACTTATTAACATACTCTTTGACAGTCATACCTCCTTGCTTAAGTGCTAAAAACCTTTCCATTTGCATACTTTGCTCGGCTTGAGAAAAAAACTTCATTTCGAATCTCTGTCGGAAATCTTCCCAAGTCTCAACTGGATGCCCTGCTTGCGTCACTTCCCACCAGAATGAAGCCTCATCTTTCAACTTTCAAACGGCCAACTGAATCTTCTTATGGTCGTCAACATCAAAAATCCCAAACAAATCCTCTGTATCTTTAAGCTAATTTCTTGCTTCTACAAAAGACTCAGTTCCTCAGAATGGCCTTCCTCCCATAGTATAGAAGTCCTTGCATATCTTAGAGAAATTATCCGCTCATGGAGGAGGGGGAGGAAGAACATCGGCTGCAGCTGGGGGAGGGGCGTCTGCTTGGCCTCCGGCATGTGCCTTAGCCTCAAGATACCTACGGAACCAAGCCGGTGCTGTAATGCCCTCGGGAATAATCAGTTCCCCAGACATGCTAAAAAGGAAAGAAAAGGGATTCAAATAGAGAATCAAAAGATATTTCATATGGCTTTAGGGAATATCTATTCAAAACTGACTTTTTCTTTTGAAAATGCTTTCTTTTGAAACCTTTTTGAAAACAAATTTCAAAATCTTTTTATCTGATCTGGTAACCTTCAGCTCTGATACCAAATGTGACACCCCACGTCCGTTAATGTCACTCTTTATCAGAATGCATTATGTTTCGTGAAGCGTTATAGGTATACAGAAACATAAACATCACAAGACAAATATAAAATAATAGCAGAATTTAAAACTTTATTAAATGGAAAACATCGTGGTCCAAAACCCAGTTACATCATAAGTCTGAAATACAAAAAACCCATTATAATCTCTGTCTTATTACTAAAATCATTAGAGTGCAGTAATATATAAAAAGCATAGTCCCCAAAATATAGCCATATCAGAGAAGACATGAAATCAAGCGGTACATCTAAGCAGCTCTAAGCAAATTGAAAGAAAGAATCCAAATCAAGCCTGAGTATTCCCACCCTGAGAACCTTGGGGGGAAATGGAAGAGAGAGAAAAGGGAACAAAATGGGTCAGACATAAAGTCTGGCGAGTCCAGTTACTTTTAGCATATAAATAAGTAAAAACATCATGATAAGCATATAAACTGGATGCGAGAGACAACAGTATCATAAGGCAGATATAACAAACTGAGAAGGATAAACAGAATAAACGTGACAGGATATATTGTACTTCCCAAGAACTTTTCTCTGCATCAATACTAGTATAAAAGAAACAAGATGATCCCAACAAGAACAAGTTGGTAGACTTAGGTGTACTTCTAGTGAGGGGTTTTACCCCGTACAATAATAACAGGTAGCCCAACAGATATGACAAGTGTTACCCTTAACGATGATAACAGCTCCTAAACAAGCAAGACTAGATGTACCCTCATTACTACCCCCAATCGATCGACTCCCTATCCCGTAGACACCCTGTGCTAGCCCTAGAGTAGGATGTATCACTTCCTAAAGTGGCAACCCCTTTATTAACGAGATGCACAGCCATCTACTGATGTCACAGCGTCTTATTATCCCAACGCAAGCAGATTCATGCACGCACATGAATCAAATGGAGTGTGTCATTAACATCCCCACTTAAATGAACCTCTTATAATCAACTCAGTAAGCGTGCCCAGACCCCGACCTAGTTTGGGGTTCCCCATTTGATACCAAGATGGGTTACTGACTGATACAAGTCCCACACAACAGATGATACAAGCTTCCCCTTAGGCTTGCATCCCCACTACTAGGATTTTGACAGGTTATGTCTAAAAGTTTAACAAGATTGCATAACCCCCACATGTAAAACAAGTTAAGTTTGTCGGGTTTATATATATACCCGCCCCCACAAATTTAACAAGATTAACTTAACCCTCACTGATTCAAGTAAGTTTACTTAACCCCTACTCAATTTAATAGGTTCATGCAACCCCCACATATTTAAACAGGTTAAGTATTACAGGTCAACAAGTAATTATCATTCATCTATTTATGGTTGTTAATGGACTAGAACTCTCACATTAAATCTACTACTTGTGGATGCTGGATATGTCGGGCGGTTCCGGGCAAACTTCTACCACAAGTTGGACTAAACCTCGTGTCTAAGCACTGTTACGTGTACATTTATCCTCTCGGCCCCTCACATTAGATTAACCACTTGTGGACGCTTGATTTGTCGTGCGGTTCCGGGCAGACTTCTACCACAAGGGTAATCTAACCTCGTGTCCAAGTGTGGTTACAGTTTCTAATTACTGTAAATCTAGGCATGTTCATTATTAAACTATTCTCATGTTTATTCAAGGTTATGCCCCAAATCCCAGTCTAATTCACAATAAAAGTTATGCCCCAAATTAAAGTTTTAGATCAAGGAATAGATTATGCCCAAATTCCAATCATGTTTTACAATATAAGCTATGCCCCAAATTAACATTCCCAACCGTTCCCAATTTTGTGCGCTCGCATATATCAGAAATGGGGCTAGGCTCGAAGGTAGTCTGGCTATAGAAACAAAAAAAGAGAAAGAGGGAGAGAAGAGAACAAGAATAGTCATAATAATAAAACAAGCATATGCTGATAGAATTACTCATACTAACAGAATAGGCATACGGTGACAAGGTTAGGCAAACTAATAGAATAGGCATATAGTGATACTATTAGGCATAGTGACGGAATTGGCATGACAAGGATAGGCATGCAAGAACTAAACAGAGGATCAGATGTACATGTAATGGCATATCTCTTTAGTTATGATTCAGGTTATTAACAGGCACAGGTTTAGATCCAACTTATAAACATGTCAAGATTACTATTAAAGTTTATATCTAAAAATAACATGAATTCATTATGACGAGATCTAAATAATAGAGAATTGACTGTAGATGTTGTAGCAGAGATTCTTGTATGCTTATAAGTTGTTGTTGTAGAAGAATAGGCTAGTTTAATCTGAGTTGGGGCAGCACCTTGTTGTCTCCATTATTTTTTGTGAATAAAACAAAAGGAATGAGGTCCTATTTATAGCCTAATGTCAACGAATTTTGTCAAAAAATGAGTCCACGTTCATAGAATTGGATCAGCCTCAGATCTGGCTGGGGTCGACCTCGGGGTCGACCCAGGGGACGACACCCCCGTGATGGGGTCGACCCCTAACGGGCCAATTTCCCTCCTTTTACTGCTCTCTGATTTTGAATTTCTGAATTTATTTGTTTATATATATATATTATGCTTATATGTATACAAACTTCAAACCTCAGCATCTTCTTCATACGATGTTTGTTTTACACAAACTTGGAGTCTATCTTAAATAAAATTCCAAGACGAACGCAATGGCGTAGTACATTTTACTTAATTCCCAATATTTAATTAAGTATTCTTTAATTTATCATTATGGTGTTCTTTAAGGTGTTACGGCATCCCAATTTTTATGGCAACAAATCAAAGTAGTGGAAACAAACATGTCACGACATGGCAAAAGAATCGCGCTTGTTTCTCAAATCAATTGTTGGTAGAAATTCGATCAACTTGTTGCAAAAATCAAGTGTAGACTTATGGGAACAAATCGTATAATCAGTAAATAAGGCAACAATCCTTCACACGCAAATCAGACAAGACAGGTTTAATGAAATCAGAGTTTTTAGGAATGTACAATCCTATATAAATACCATCTACATCAATTGCAAAAGTCATCGAAAAACAAAAAAATACATTCTAAAACAAAGAAATCAAAATCAGTGTCAAACTTACAAGGATTTCGATCTCAGAGAGCCCAAATCAATCGAGAAGCAAGCCACAAAGATTTCAAATCCATAGAGGATCAAATCCAAGAATAGTCGATTGTGATTTGGGGGAGAACATAGAGAAACCCAATTTTCTCTTAGTCGGCCGACATTTTTTTTCAATGAAAAAGATTTGCAAATATAAAAGGGGCATGCTCGTTGATTATGGGCTTAGGGTTTTGAATTTTATTTTATATTGTTTTGTCTTTACATTTGTAACCGTCTCAACAGTTTGTTTGTAAAATTAGGGTTTTCTAGTTTGTTTGTAAAACTAGGGGTTTACTAGTTTGTCACTAAAACTAGGGTTTACTAGCTATGGGTTTGTAGCTAGGGGAAAATATGATCTTGGGGATAAAGATCGGTTCAGGGTTTTGAGCGTAGGATTAGAACAACAGCAAGTCTTGAGAGTGTACGAAACTGTATAGGCGGTTAGCGAGGGGTTCGCGAGTTTATAGGTTTTTGTATGCGGGTGTCTGTTTAATACCTAGTAAAAACCTTGGGAATGCAACAGTAGACACGGTTTGCTAAAGCAGTGTAACACCCCACCTCCGTTAAGGACACTCACAAAGGGAATGCCTTAACTTTGGTGGAGCGTTTTAGTAGACAGAACATAAATTTACAAGACAGATAAACAATACTTGAGAAATTATAATTTTATTACAGCGGAAAACAGAAATTAGTTTGGTTACATCTTTACCAAAAACTCAAGTACATAAATATCAGTCTTGTTCAGAAAATCATCAGAGTACAAAACTTTAAAGTCATAATCCCCACAGAAGCTGCCATAAAGAGTCAAGCCATACTTTAAGCACTCTGAGTACTTCAAGCAGAATAAATCCGGATCAAGAAAAAGTATTCCCTCCTTGGAAAACCTGAGGGGGGGAACGGAAGAAAAAGGGGCGAAAAAAAGCAAGGTCAGACATAAAGTCTGGCAAGTCCAGTGACTTTCAGCATATGAACAGATAATAATAATCATGGCATGCAAATAAAACTGGATGAGAGATAACAGTAATAGGAGCAGCAGATGTACTTAGGTTAAATAGAAGAAACAGAATAATATTACTTTTCATTTCTCTGCACTAATACTAGTATAACAGGATTAGGTATCACCCTAATGTCTAAACTGAAATAGAAACGGGAACAGAATAATTTCCACAGAAGAGAATGCTAGTAATGGGCCTTTACCACCCGAACAGAAACAGACAGAAACAGAATGCTAATAATGGGCCTTTACCACCCGAACAGAAACAGAATGCTAATAATGGGCCTTTACCACCCGAACAGAAACAGACAGAAACAGAATGCTAATAATGGGCCTTTACCACCCGAACAGAAGGTACAGAAACTGAAACAGATTAATCCCTACGGAAACAGAATGTAGAATTAGGTGTACACTAGTAAATGGGCCTTTACCACCCGAACAAACGGTACCACGCAGACAGGTGTTGCCACCCAACAGAAACAGACGGTACCAATAGAAACAGACAGAACTAAGTGTACCCTAAAACCCTACCCCAAGCGATCGGCTCCCTAATACATAAATACCCTGTGTCGGCTCCACAATAGGGTGTATCACTCCCTAAAGTGACAACCAATTGGCACAGACCTATTTACAGATGTCACGGCGTCTTACATCCTCAGAGGCAGACCGGGATCCATGCACGCACATGACCCGGTTGGAACGCACCATCAACACCCCTCGCCATTATCAGAATGAACCACTTATAATTAGTTCAGTAAGCGTGCCCGGAACCTACCTACTGTTGGGTCAAAGTTTGATACCAGAAAGGGTTACTGAATAATATGGGTCCCAAACAACAGATGACACAAGTAATTTCCCTCCTAACCTTGTGTCCCCCAGACTAACAGATTTCAGATTATCTTGTTTAGAAGTTTAGGCATACAGAGTTCAGATCAACTAGTTCACAGATCAGACAAGTTTTCAGACTAACGGATCAGATATACGGATTTAACAGATTTACAGATTTGTCTAACTGTGTAATTGGGCCTACAGATTCACGAAACGGGTTTGTTTAATTCATCGGTCCAATTGGTTTAACCCTATCCACCCAACACATTTTAGACATCATGTTTATCCCAGATTTGCATTAACATTAATGCACAGACCTCTCACATTAGGTCGGTAGCTTGTGGCTGCTGGATATGCCGGGCGGTTCCGGGCAGACTTCTGCCACAAGCCAGACCTAACCTCGTGTCTAAGCATATTTTTAGTTATGCCTACGACCTCTCACATTAGACTGACAGTTTGCGGTCGCTGGTTAAGCCGGTTGGTTCCGGGCAGGCTTCTACCGCAAACAGAGTCTAACCACGTGTCATAGCCAATTCATTCCAATACAGATTTTTCAGATATCAGACTAATTTTGTTTATTTAACAGATTAAACTTCTGTACAAATAAACTTTATTTTTGAAAATACTTCCTTTTAAAACCTTTTTGAAAATAGTTTTCAAAAACTTTTTATCTAATCTGGTAAACTTCAGCTCTGATACCAAGTGTAACACCCCACCTCCGTTAAGGACACTCACAAAGGGAATGCCTTAACTTTGGTGAAGCGTTTTAGTAGACAGAACAGAAATTTACAAGACAGATAAACAATACTTGAGAAATTATAACTTTATTACAGCAGAAAACAGAAATTAGTTTGGTTACATCTTTACCAAAAACTCAAGTACATAAATATCAGTCTTGTTCAGAAAATCATCAGAGTACAAAACTTTAAAGTCATAATCCCCACAGAAGCTGCCATAAAGAGTCAAGCCATACTTTAAGCACTTTGAGTACTTCAAGCAGAAGAAATCTGGATCAAGCTAAAGTATTCCCTCCTTGGAAAACCTAAGGGGGGAAACGGAAGAAAATTGGGCGAAAACAAGCAAGGTCAGACATAAAGTCTGGCAAGTCCAGTGACTTTCAGCATATGAACAGATAATAATAATCATGGCATGCAAATAAAACTGGATGAGAGATAACAGTAACAGGAGCAGAAGATGTACTTAGGTTAAACAGAAGAAACAGAATAATATTACTTTTCATTTCTCTGCACTAATACTAGTATAATAGGATTAGGTATCACCCTAATGTCTAAACTGAAACAGAAATAGGAACAGAATAATTTCCACAAAAGAGAATGCTAGTAATGGGCCTTTACCACCCGAACAGAAATAGACAGAAACATAATGCTAATAATGGGCCTTTACCACCCGAACAGAAACAGAATGCTAATAATGGGCCTTTACCACCCGAACAGAAACAGACAGAAACAGAATGCTAATAATGGGCCTTTACCACCTGAACAGAAGGTACAGAAACAGAAACAGATTAATCCCTACGGAAACAGAATGTAGAATTAGGTGTACACTAGTAAATGGGCCTTTACCACCCGAACAGACGGTACCACGCAGACAGGTGTTGCCACCCAACAGAAACAGACGGTACCAACAGAAACAGACAGAACTAAGTGTACCCTAAAACCCTACCCCAAGCGATCGGCTCCCTAATACATAAATACCCTGTGTCGGCTCCACAATAGGGTGTATCACTCCCTAAAGTGACAACCAATTGGCACAGACCTATTTACAGATGTCACGGCATCTTACATCCTCAGAGGCAGACCGGGATCCATGCACGCACATGACCCGGTTGGAATGCACCATCAACACCCCTTGCCATTATCAGAATGAACCACTTATAATTAGTTCAGTAAGCGTGCCCGGACCCTACCTACTGTTGGGTCAAAGTTTGATACCAGAAAGGGTTACTAAATAATATGGGTCCCAAACAACAGATGACACAAGTAATTTCCCTCCTAACCTTGTGTCCCCCAGACTAACAGATTTCAGATTAACTTGTTTACAAGTTCAGACATACAGAGTTCAGATCAATTTGTTCACAGATCAGACAAGTTTTCAGACTTACGGATCAGAAATACGGATTTAACAGATTTATAGATTTGTCTAACTATGTAATTGGGCCTACAGATTCACGAAACGGGTTTGTTTAATTCATCAGTAAAATTGGTTTAACCCTATCCACCCAACACGTTTTAGACATCATATTTATCCCAGATTTGCATTAACATTAATGCACAGACCTCTCACATTAGGTCGGTAGCTTGTGGCCGCTGGATATGCCGGGCGGTTCCGAGCAGACTTCTGCCACAAGCCAGACCTAACCTCGTGTCTAAGCATATTTTTAGTTATGCCTACGACCTCTCACATTAGACTGACAGTTTGCGGTCGCTGGTTAAGCCGGTTGGTTCCGGGCAGGCTTCTACCGCAAACAGAGTCTAACCTCGTGTCATAGCCAATTCATTCCAATATAGATTTTTTAGATATCAGACTAATTCTGTTTATTTAACAAATTAAACTTCTGTACAAGTTACAGCAGATTATTCGAGGTTCTATTAACAAGTTTTTCTAAATTTTAAGTCGAGCCTACTGATTCACATACTTCAAATTTCAGCATTTCAGTTCCAACAGATTAGGTCATTCAATAGATTAAACAGATAACGGATCTTGTGGATTAGGCTATTTAGCAGATTTAGCAGATAAGGCCATTTAACATAATTAGCAGATTAGGCAATTCAATCTAATTAGCAGTTTAGGCAATATAACAGAACTAGCAGATTAGGCAATATAACAGATTTAGCAGATAACAGATTTAGCAGATTATATATATCTAAAGCTCTATTTACATATCTTGCCCAATCATAAATTTAGCCTAAACTTACGTGCCTAAATTAAGGTCATAATTCATAATACAATATATGCCCCAAATTTTAGCCTTAATATTCCCATTTACAGTTCATGTTAAAACTAGATTTAATATTCTAGTTCACCATTTATGTCCAAGACTAATACACATGTAAATCATTCTCTATTATAGCCAACTCAGATTATGCCAACGTATTTGCTATGCCAGATTTACTTAATTAAGCTACGTCCAATCCCCGTATAACATGTTTCCACGAGTTCTCTAAATACTCATGAAATGGCCCTATAGGCTCGATGTACATAACAGTGAATGGGAATAAACTAGCAAAGTTACATAATAAATATGAGATCTAACATCATTAAGGGAATAGGTATAAGAAACTAACTACAATAATTATGGGCAACTAACCACAATAGTCATGGGCGACTAATTACAATAGTTTCTTATTCAATGTCATAGGCAATAGTCTCATGGTCATGAATCATAGTCATAGGCAATAGTCTCATAGTCAATGAATCATAATCATGGGCAATAGTCTCATAGTCAATGAATCATAGTCATAGGCAATAGTCTCATAGTCAATGAATCATAGTCATAGGCAATAGTTTCATGTCCAATTATGCATTATTATTTGTCCCAAAGTTTAGCGTTCGTGCGTTAATCTCTTATGAGATTCGGCGCAGGGTCGTAGTAGCCTGGCTATAGAACAGAATGAAGAAAGAAGCACAGAATAGTCACAGAAAAACAGATCTGATAGATAAGAATATACATAACCTCAGATTCAGATTTATAATCATGTCACAATTATAATTACAGTTTATAGCGGAAAATAACTGTACTTGCCTTTCGTGGTTTTAAGAAAGGATAATAAACTGTTGTTGATGCAGAAATGCTGAATTATTCCTCTTTAATTGTCATAGCTCTAAACTTGGATTTGAGATTTGATTTAGCTTTTAATTCTATTCAGGTTGGAAGAAGATTCATCAGTCCAAGTTTTGATTCCAGCAGGGTAGCGACACCATTTTTATTTTTAATTAGAACAGAGGCAGAATATAGATAGAATGAAATGGTGTGGAGAGAGTGAGGCTAGGGGTGAGTTTATATAGGATTAGGCGGACGAATCTAGACAGAAACGAGACCGGATACATCAGAATGAACCAGGTTAAAAAAACTGGGTTTCGGGAGCAGGTCGACACTATGGTCGACCTGGTCTGGCCAGGTCGACACTATGGTCGACCTAGCCCCTGGGAGGTCGACACTATGGTAGACCCCCAGGTCGACCTGGTCCATGGGTGGGAATTTTCCCGCCCAGCCTGTTCTGGGATTTTGAATTCGAATTTTCAAGCTGTTTTTTATTCTGAAATTCTCTGAAACTTCGGAGGGCCATATCTCCCTCATACGGACTCCGTTTCTCAAAAACTCGGACTCGTTTCCAAGCAGAATTTCGAGACAAACGCAATGGCGCAACCCGTTTCCCTTGATTCTTATTTTATAATTTAATTATTCTTTGATTTGTTACTTATACGATCACAGAAAATACGGGGTGTTACAAGCTGGGTAAAATCCGTGTTATTTACTTTCTTCATTTATTTTCTCTACTGCAATCTGTGTTGTGTCAATTTTTAATATCTCGATAAAGTTCAATAAACCCTATGCACCCCCCTCTAGGGTTAATCTGGATCCAACAAGTGGTATCAGAGCTTGGTATTTTCATTAAATCTAGAGTAATGGTGTTCCCTATTTGTTAGTATAGCAAGAGTCAGTCCAGTCGTATTCCAACTATTTTAAATGGTACAGATTTTTTAAATTGGAAATCAGAAATGGAACCCTATTTAAAATCTGTTAGTATTAAATGTTGGGACATTGTTATTAATGGGTATAATTTGGTAGATAGGAATGGCATTGGATTTAATTCTCGTACTATATATATATTATAATCATACCTTAATGAAGACCAATATAACCTTATCTCCCACTGTTTGAATTCACAGGAAATCTGGAGTACTCTCAATACATTGTATGGACAAAAAGAAGACAACTTCTCAAAACCATAGAATGACTACTCAGATTTAGATTTGTGTCTACCAGGCTGTACAATAAAAATTCATATGATTCTGACGATCGAGACTCAATAGATGATGAAACAGAAGATTTTTCATACAAAGTTTTAGTTTATATGTGTACTGACTTAAATAAATCTGTTGATAAACTCCAACTGAAAAACATGAAAACTCCGATTGCAAGAGTTGTTTCAATTTGAAAAATGATTTAGCTCATTTCAAAAAAATCTTCAGAAACTTGAAAAAGAGATCATGGTTTTAAAACAAAATGAGGATAAGCTAGTTTATAAAAACGACGCTTTGCAAAAGGAGTTGGATAATGTTAATTCCAAACATAAAATTTTTGAAAATCAAAATTTACAGAAATCTAAATCAGTCTTGATTGAACTTGAAAAAGAAATTGAAAAATTCAAGATTTTTGAAAAACATCAATTTGAAAAACAAATTCAATTTGAATCTGAGATCTTTGAGTCAAAGACCAAAATCAAATTACTTGAATCTAAAATTTTGTTTTGAAACAAAATGATGCTGAAAGGAGAAAGATCAGCATAATCATTGTTCAAATATGATGAAAGAGACTTCTAATCTTAAATCAATAATTCAATGTCTTGAATCAACTCTAACCAAATTTTCTAATGGAGAAAAATCTTTAAATATATTGTTGAAAATTCAACCTTCTTCAGGAAATAAAAATGGTAGTGGTTTTGGAAAAACAAATGATTTTGAAAAACTGAATTCTTGTGATTTTAAAAATCCCTCAAGTTGCATCAAGAAGGATCATTTTGAAAATTTGAAGTTCAAAAAATTCAAACGGTTTTAGAATCACAAACGAAATAAGATTTTATTTGTAAACAATCTATTTAATACATTTTGGACTCCAAGAATAAATAAAGTGAATTCGTCTAAAGTCAAACTAGTTTGGGTTCCTAAGGGTACAATGATTGACTCAAATGGATTGTTATATAAACAGGTTTGGGTACCTAAAGTTGTGAACACAGTTAAGAGTGGTTTTATAGATTTTGTTAGACCACTCGATTCCCTAAATGCTTAAGTACTGAAGAATGGCCGAGGAACTGCTTTGCGAAAAAGAAACTAAATTCAAGCTGCTTCATATCATCGAATTTTTCATAGTTCCTTAGCCAAGTTTGTTGAGTTTTAGATCCACAACGTCTAACGAAAATCAAGTATGATCTCTAGAAGCACATTGTTTTTTTATATTCTCTATTTCTATTGTTGTATTCCTCCTTCTACTTCTTTTATTTCTTTCTATTGATTATGCTATGCTGATTTGAAATGACTCCACCACATTTCTTTTTTTCTTCTTTTGGTTCTGCTTATCTGTTTTGACACTGCAATATCTTTTATATTTTTTTCTTAAACTTCAAAATTGCAATACTCTTGATCCTTTAGAAAATTGCTTCATTTGTATAAAACTCTCATGTTTTAATGATTTCTAGATCTTCAATTCAAATTTGTAAATTTCTGCAATTATTTTAAAGTTTATTTTTTTATTTCTGAATTCCTAACAGTGTTGAAGCATTCTTGTTATATCTTGAACACTGTTATTTTGAATTCTAAATTTATGAAGATCTGAAAAATTAATGAAATTTCATACACCTCTGTTGTTTCGAGTTTATTCTAATTTACTTTGGAAAGGCTTGAAATATTATACTCATTACATCACACTACTATTTTTCAGTTGTGATAATTTAATTGGTTTTTGGATTGGCTTGAATATTTTTGAATTGAAAAACATTTGGCTTGAATCACTATGTTACATCTTGAAATTCATTATTATTCACGATCATTTGACTTAGATATTTGTTTGTTGAAATCATTTGAAATTTTTGATATTTTGAATCTCACACTCTTCTTAGGTTTGAAATTAATAATCTTGTGTGATTGATTCTTTGTATTTCAAAATTTACATTTATTCAAGTGATTTCAAATAAACCGTTTTAATTTTGGATCATGAATATATCTCAAGCTTGATGCAAATATTCTGAAAATTTTCTTTTGTACTTGTCAAAATAAATTATGGAAATTTCTTTGAAAATCTGGTCTTGAAACTCACTTTTATTTCATGATCATTTGGCTTGAATAATTGATTGTTTGAAATCATTTGAAATTGTTGGTTTCTTTACTCTCACACACATCTTGTATTTGAAATTTATAATCAGGTGTGATCGATTCAATGATTCTTGAGATTTTCATATTCCTTCAAATGATTTCAAATAAACTATATTTTTAATCTTGGATCATGAATCATCTTTTGTGACCGTCAGAAATATATGTGAAACATTCTCTTGACAAGTCTGCTTTGAAATTGTTTGTTGTGCTGACCTGATAAAAGGAATTGATTTGCAAATGTTTTTAGATAAAGCTTGTTTTTGTATCATTTGCAACTCTTATAAAATGGTCTGAACTGAATCATGATTTTTCCTCTTGGATTTGTTGAAAATTGTCTGAGAACTTTCTTGTGAAACTTATTCTGAATGTGCTTGCTGCTCTGATTGATGGAACTGAATTATTTGATTTAATTGCTTGGGCATGGTGATTAGTTTTTGTTATTATGATACCTTTGTTAGCCACTAGGTTGGCACCAAAATCCTCGTTAACGGAGATAACAAGTGGTATCAGTCTTTGGTGTCTTATAATTTTCTCACTCATCTGTTTTGATTCTTTATTCTGATCTTCATTATGTATAGATCTTTTCAAATCTTTCTTGTCTTGAATAAATCCTTCTGAATTCCCTCTTGTAATTGATTTTTCAATTTTAAAATCATTTATTGATTATTTATTCAGAAATTGAAATCAATAACCAAAAAGGACTGTATTTAGAGCTCATCAAATTTATTATCAGATTTTTGCAATTGTGATGAGTTGTGACTATAGTATATTTCACAACAAGAGGAATTTTATTTAAATTTTCATGATGATTGAAAAGTTGTTATAATATCTTTGAATTGGTGCTTATTTCACGAACATTTCATTTTTCTACCATTATTCTGCCACCCATCATGATTTTATATTAATGTTGAGAGTTTAATGTTTTTCAAAATCATCTTAATAAATTTACAGTGTCAAATTTGTGATGGAAATATGAATGAGTTATTTTTCAGAAATAGAGACAATTGAAATTTTCAAGAATCCCGATACAGTTGAGCATATTTCATAATATGATTAACTTAGAAATTTATTTCACAACCATTTCTGTGCCTACCACATTTCTATCATCCATATTTGTTTTAAATACTGAGGAGTTTTTCTTTTGGAACAGAAAATAATTAAAATATAATATTCATAAGTGTTTCTCTAACCTCATTTAAAAATCCAAGATCTGGGCATGCATGGTTATGAGATTACTTATCTTTTAAGCTGCAACTGATCTCATTTAAAAATCCAAAATCTGGTTTTGCATGGTCAGTGTGCTCTTAAATAAAATAAAAATAAAAAAGGGATATTTGAAATAAATTAAAAAATATGTATGAAATTCTCCTTGGTGTGTAAAAACCAGCCTATCAATCCATTTTCTAAGTCGTGAAATGTGTTAATATCTTGTGGTATATTATGATTTGTTGATTGATAGTTACTGGGATTTAAGATTATCTGATTGCATCACTTAAATTGAATTTATAATTGTAGTCCAAATCCAACACTGTTTTTTGTGCTCATTTTTATAAAAATTCTTTTGAAAATAATTGGAACCCAATTTTTTTTTTAAAACTCTCCCATTTTTATAAATTTCATCGTAAATCCATCATTCTATAATGTGAAATTTACCACTAGTTTTTAGAATATTATGATTTTAGTTTGATTAATTGAGATTTATGATGAACGTTCTTCCTCTTAAGCTGATGTTAAATTTTTAGTCAATTTTTCATCACTGTTTTAATTTATGTATCCTTTTGATGATAACAAAAGGGAAGAATGGGTTAAGATTTTGATCGATGAGTGGATATTCTTTGAATATTTTAATATTTAAATTTCAGTTTATTTATTCTTTTCACTCATGAACATATCTAGAGGGAGTTCTCTTGTAGGGGGAGCATACTTATAAGGGGAGTTTCAATATTCACTATAAACACATTTATAATATTCAAAATCTTATTTTATGTTTGTCATCATCAAAAGGGGGACTGTTGTATATAACCATTCTATGATTTTTGTTTGATGATAACAAACATATGTATATTATTATAAATGTGTTTTCAATTGTACTATTATAATACATCACATATAGAATATAATATTTATATTTAAATAAAATACTACTACACAAGAATTTAAATATTCAAACAGTATTTTATTAAAATATAATATTATATTTCTACATTTGAATAATACAGATTTCATAACTCCATTATTTGTACATTTCACATTCAGTTTCATTTGCTACACTGTTCCTCACTACAACTCTCAAACACTCAATTACATTCCACTTTGTTGTACAAACTCACTCTCAGTCACTCATACTTTCATTGACACATACACTGACACTGTCATACGCTTGTCTTCTGTCGGTCCAGTCACTTCAGTCCAGTCTTCTGCTAACCTGTCATAGGAACAAACACAGTAAGCTGGAACAAAAATAATTTTATATTCTAGCAGATATCATTTTATTTTTAAAAATTTATTTGCTTCATAATTTTGGTGTGTTTCTCATCATATTTCATGACTTGATCTGATATGTATATATTTCCATCTGCATCTAGACAGCTCATGATATTCACAGTGATTCACTATAAATACCACAAGGTAGACATTGTTTGTAGTGCTCACATATATATATTCTGCATGTGCATTATACATGTATACACATACATGTGTATGTATATACACATATATTTTGTACAGGGGCAACATGGTCAAATTAGTGAGTGGACATGAACCCAGAAATCCAATTCAAATACAGATGCAAAAACATATATACATACACATCTGTACATGTGTGTGTATATATATATATGTGTGTGTGTGTGTGTGTGTGTGTGTGTGTGTGTGTATGTATGTATGTACATTGAAGGGACATTAGTTCAGCATGATCAAAATGGAACAATCAGCATGTGCAAGCAGCTCAAGCACCAAAGCTATGACAAAGCAGTGTGTTCAAGTGCATGACCAAGCTCTCAAACAAACACAACCTTAAATGCCAACAACAAACACATCTTGAAATCAGATGCAACATAAATGGATAGTACAGCTGCATGTACACAAGTGTGTACGCATGCATGTACAAAGAGATAACTCAAGCCAGAATACACAAAGCCAACAGGAATACAAAACAGGTCGAGCCATGCACAAGGCATGTACACAGTAACAAATACATGAACATGGGGGCAGAAATGGATAGCAATACAACATGGTGCAACAACACAAGACAAATAAGTTCAAACCAAGTTCAAGTCCATACAGTCAGGATGCTTCAGTAAATAATAAGGAGTACACATACAAGCTCATCAACAAAGCTAATCCATAAAAGCTATTATGCATAGCAAAACGGCGGTATGTTTTCGATGAACACGGTAAAGTGAATATCATCAACAAAGGAGTTTCATGCAACACAATCAAGCCAAAGGAACAACACTGTTTTGTTCTATGCAAGTGCAAATGCAAGTGCACTTGTATAAACATTGAAGCAAGACTGTGCAAGTGCTCTTGTATAAACATTGAAGCAGGACTGTGGAAGTGCATATGTATACAAATACAGCACTCAACAAATTCTAACCATTGTGACAAACAGGGGATCATTTGAAGTATGATTGAATACAACTCGAATACAATGTTGCACACAGCAAATGAAGCCAAGGAACAGCAAACACTAGTTCAAATGCATGCAAGTAGATGGTTAGAGAACCTAGATAGGTTCAAAGCCAAAAATGTGGATAGTACAAAGTTTTTTTCTAGAAGCAAGGATACAAGTTTTGATATGCACACACATCAAGTTGTTCCAATATGAAACTGCAATGACAAAGAGCATGCAAGAAATATGAAAAAATTATTCGCAAATTTGGCAAAAACAGCAAGAAACATAATATGAAAATGCAGTTTCATGTGTACAACTGAAAAAATGGCAAATTAGTTTATGCAAATCTAAGTCAACAAGAACAGCCATGTTTTCATATGCACAGGCTAAAGAGTCCAGTTTGGCAAACATTTTTTGCCACAATTATTTTCAGAAATGTACACAAATTGAATGCAATGAACAGTGAAGAAAACAAGGAAAAAATATATAATTTGACTGCCATAATTAATCACATGAATTTATGGAAAGTATCCAAACTCGGCAGAAGCAATTTTGGGCATGAAACAATTATTTCCAGAAATTTCAAGGGGCCACAAATTTATTTTTCTCCTGAATTGTCTTGTTTATAAAACTAACGTGCAAGTTTTTGTTTGAGAAACGTTTTTTTCATGCAAGAATTCAACAGGGCAAAAATCTACAAATTTTATCTTACAAAACATTTTTTAGGACATAAAATGTTTCTAGAATTCGCAAGCAAATTTTTGGACATGTGCAAAAATTTATCTTTCCAAAAATCACGCAAGGGAAATATTTGTTTTCCAGAATTTTTGCATCCCAATTTTTATGGCAACAAATCAAAGTAGTGGAAACAAATCAGTCGCGGCATGGCAATAACATCACGCATATTTCTCAAATAAATTGTAGGTAGAAATCGATCAACTTGTTGTAGAAATCAAGTGTAGACTTATGGGAATAAATCGTATAATAAGTCAACAAGGCAACAACATTCACACGCAAATTAGACAAACCAGGTTTAATGAAATCAGAGTTTTTAGGATTATATAATCCTATTTAAACACCATCTAAATCAATTGCAAAAGTCGTCGAAAACAAAACAAATTCATTCTAAAACAAAGAAATCAGAATCAGTGTCAAACTTACAAGGATTTCGATCTCAGAGAGCCCAAATCAATCGAGAAGCAAGCCACAAAGATTTCGAAGCCTTAGAGAATCAAATCCAAGATCAGTCGATTGCGATTTGGAGGTGAACACAGAGAAACCCAATTTTCTCTTAGTCGGCCGATATTTTTTTTCAAAGACAAAGCTTTGCAAATATAAAAGGGGCAGACTAGTTTATTATGGGCTTAGGGTTTTAAATTTTATTTTATATTTTTTTGTCTTTACATTTGTAACCATCTCAACAGTTTACTAGTTTGTCTGTAAAACTAGGGTCTTTTGATTTGTCTGTAAAACTAGGGGTTTACTAGTTTATCACTAAAACTAGGGTTTACTAGCTACGGGTTTGTAGCTAGGGGAAAATCTGATCTTGGGGATAAAGATCAGTTCAGGGTTTTGAGCGTAGTATTAGAACATCAGCAGGTCTTGCGAGTGTACAAAACTGTATAGGCGGTTAGTGAGTGGTTCGCGAGTTTATATGTTTTTGTATGTGGATGTCTGTTTAATACCTAGTAAAAACCTTAGGGAATGCAGCAGTAGGCATGGCTTGCCGAAGCTGGGTGAAATCTGTGTTATTTACTTTCTGCATTTATTTTCTCTGCTGCAATCTGTGCCGTGATAACTTTTAATATCTCGATAACATTCAATAAACCATATTCACCCCCCCCCTTTAGGGTTAATCTAGATCCAACAAAAACAGCCGAAGCAGTCGATCACCCCCTTAATAGGGGTCGGCTGCCCTACGACGTCCTGTCGAATGATGGCGGGTTAACGAAGGTAAGTAATATTTTCTTAATCTGATTTATTTATTCTCATTCTGATTTATTTATTTCCGTTCATTTTTCGTATTTTGTCCATGTGTTTTTATACGGACTTCGTTCGCGAACTTCGAACATGGAAGTTGACCAGAACTCCAAGAGGAACGCAATGGTTAAAGTTTCGTGGTAAAATTCCATCATTTGTAGAAATTCCTATTTTTTAAATCTAATTAAATAGTTAATTTACTTATTGTAAAAATTCCAGGTTGTTACATTCTTCCCTCCTTAAAAGAAATTTCGCTCCGAAATTCTGACACCTACTTAACATAAACAATTTGTGTACATCCACATTGCAACTATGTGCGCATATGCACAACGTACAAAATGCATTTCAACAACCAAATCTGTATGCACAATGATTCTAAATCGGATCCTCCTACATGTATGCATTAAATTTTTAAAACACTTTTGAAAACATGATGCAAAACATCCTAAATATTCTGGCAATTCTATATGAATGCAAATTTCGAAAATATTTTTTCATGCATAACCCCTACACGACTACGAATAGAAGTGTGAAAAACCCAATTTTGCATCCAAATCCTACCATGGAAAACGTCAACGCATCCAATCACTTCCTATTGAATATCTCCTAAAACGGAAAAAAGAAATCTAAGCGAAGAATTTTAACTTCCTCTTCACTTTTAAAATATTCATTTCCCATCCTATAGCGGAAACTTTACCTTAGTTCCCCAAAATACTCCAAAAATTTCCATCTGTAGACTGCAAAGCAGGCTTAAAACAAGATCTAAAATGTAAAATGAGTTAATTAACAACTCACGTGCATCGTTGACAAGCTATGGAAACAATGTTTCCAAGGCTAACATAGCTTTTTCCATGTCATCGTTAACATTTTTATTGCATCGCCGGTCCTACCGCAATGCTAAAACGCGCACACAAATCATCCAAAAATCTTTCTTATGCTGCTCATGTAACCAAAATCGAATTTTTAAAATAAAAATAAATATGTACTTTAAAACTTTTTATATTTATTTTGAAAATTTCTTTTCAATAGCGTTTCATTTTACATATGAGATTCGCTCAAAAACTAAAATTTTTGTAAGTGCGCCTTGCATCATTCAAATCATCTATTTTAAGGTAAAACGGACATTTAAACACGCGCAAACTGCCATATCAGAATTCTGCGTTTTCGCTCAAACCGACATAAAAGAAAGTAAATTGGTAAAAATGTGAATTTTAAAAACGATAAAAGATTTTTTTTCAAACAACGTTTTTCGAAACAGGAAAATGGGCTGGAGGAAGTTTTGCTATATTTTTTTGGGCCTACGGACGCGACTATTTATTTTTCGTTTCAAGGATGCGGTGTTTAAAATTTCGTCTGAAGGAAAAATAGTCAGTAAGATTTAAATTCCTATACTTTTTTCTAAACGTCATTGCTGATCATCTTCAACGTCCTGTCTCGATTCAAGATGATTGCACACTTTTTTATTTCGATTTCTCCATTGTCACTCGATCTTTGTCTTCTTTTTTTATTGTAGGTCTTCATTGGCGATTTCGATCTTCATCAAACAATCTTGCTAAATTCAGGTATGTTGTTTTTATTTCTTTCGACTATTTTTAATTTTCGTTTCATATAATTGTTTGTCGATTAATAATCATATCTTTTCTCATCTAGGTTATACGGCAATTTCTTCTTCCAGTTGTAAATCTCGACTTTGGATTTATATAAATGGAGAAGTAAGATTTTTATGCCTGTTTTAATATTTCTTCACGTATGTTTATTGTTTTATAGTTTTAACTTCCTTCGATCGTTCCTGTGGATTTTATTTGTGGTTTGTTAATTTATGCTATGTTTATATAGCATTCTTTACTGTAGTATTCATGTTCAGTTTAATTTTGCCGTGATGTGTTCATTTACGATATGTTTTTTAAATTAATTTATTCTTGTTTAATTCAACAGTAAGATTGATTATATTTTTTTATGGTATGTTAATTTAGCATTTGGTATTACTGTTTTGTTCTTCACAGTATTTTAATTGGATTTAATTTTTTCCAGTTCTGATACGATCAATAATGAAGCAAACAGCGTGCTGGTTATTTTTGAACATAATGAGAACTGTTATTCAACTCGACTTACCATAGGCTCTTCTTTATTTGGTGTTAAGAGTGAAATATGTGATGTTTGGCCACACCTTAATCCGTTTTCCATTGAGCTATCTTACGTTCTTGAGAATAAGAATATAAGTATGGACACTGATTCAGACTTGCTTAGCATTTTGTGTTTTCTCATTTTTAAGAAGAGTCAATATTTTAAGTTTACGGTTAAGAAGAATGTTGGTGCTATGGAAGCTGATATTGGTAGCTGTGGTTTGGGTTCTACAAGTGTACAAAGCACTTCGATTGGCAGTAATTCTGGAACAAATTGTCAATCACATGCTGATTCACCACATTATTTGAAAGATATGCTAAAGAAAGGTTCTCAGAAAAATATTGTGGATTTTCTTGGTTTTTGTTTTAATGGGGCTGAGGATTTTAGGGAGTTTTTAATGGCATATCAAATAAAGAATGGTTATGATTTGATTTTTGTTAGAAACTCTCCCGATAGAATTTCTGTTAATTGCTCTTGGATTAACGATGGTTGTAAGTTTTATCTTAATGCTTCTTCGGATCCGGGTATACTTTCTCGGTTTTTTATTAGAACGTACAATTTTGATCATTCATGTGGAGCGGGTCTTAGAGATGTCAATAAAGTTACTATTTCAAGTAGATTTGTTAAATCTTTAATTGTGGATCAAATTCGTGATGCTCCTATGAAGAAGCCAAAGGATATCATAAAGGAATTTCGAAGAGAATATAATTTCAATCTTTCATACTATTATGCGTATAGCGGAAAACAGTTGGCGTTGAAAGAGATATATGGGGATGATGCAATGTCGTATAATGATTTAGGTTGGTATATGGAGGCATTGCAAAAGTATAATCCTGGTAGTTATGTGTCTATAGATGTTGATTCGTCAACCAATCAGTTTGAGAGAGTTTGTATTACTTTTGGTGCTTGCTTGCTTGGTTTTAAACACTGTCGACCATTAATATTTTTGGATGCTGCTCATTTGAAGGGAAGACCTGGAGTTTTGTTAGCTGCTACTTCTAAAAATGCTAACCAAGGTATATGTTTCATTTTACTTTTGTTTTTCTTTTTTTTTGGTTATTTTTGTAGTTATGATATGTGAAACTATTATTGTTCTACACATCACTTAATTTTAATGGAACAATGCTTACAATAGATTTGTTCGCTTCATTTATTACTGCTTCTATTGGAAGTGTCTGTAGTACTAATGTTTGGACAGTAAGGTGCTAAAAGACTGATATATAATATATGATATGTTCATTTATCATTTTGAGTCTAATTCAATTGTGCCTGTCATATATTACTATCATTTAATTCAAGTTTGATGTTTACTGTGGTTCATGTATCTTTGTATTGAGAAGTCCTTAATTATTTATTTTGCAGGTTTAATGCTAAGCAAGGTATATGTTTCATTTTACTTTTGTTTTTCTTTTTTTTGGTTATTTTTGTAGTTATGATATGTGAAACTATTATTGTTCTACACATCACTTAATTTTAATGGAACAATGCTTACAATAGATTTGTTCGCTTCATTTATTACTGCTTCTATTGGAAGTGTCTGTAGTACTAATGTTTGGACAGTAAGGTGCTAAAAGACTGATATATAATATATGATATGTTCATTTATCATTTTGAGTCTAATTCAATTGTGCTTGTCATATATTACTATCATTTAATTCATGTTTGATGTTTACTGTGGTTCATGTATCTTTGTATTGAGAAGTCCTTAATTATTTATTTTGCAGGTTTCTTTCCTCTTGCTATGGGTATTGTTTCACATGAAAACGAATCTAACTGGTCTTGGTTTTTGTCCCATTTGAAAGAAATGCTAAATGAAGACCGGTCTCTAGTTTTTATGTCTGATCGTCATTGAGGTCTCATTTTAGGTGTTCCTAAAATATTTCCTTCTTCATATCATAGCTATTGTTTGCTTCACATGGAACAAAATATTGGTAGTGTTGTGAAGGCAGCTAAAGGTGATTCTTCTGTTGTAGAGTTATTCAAACTTTGTGCTAGAGCTTCTAATATGTATGATTTTGAGCGATACCTTTCTAAATTTAAGGATATTGGGGGTACGGCTGCAGAAAATTTTCTACAAGATAAACCATTTGATCATTGGGCAGATTTGTTTTTTCAAGGAAAGCGGTATGGTGAATATTCTTCAAATGTTGCAGAAAGCTTCAACTCTTGGATTTTGGAAGATAGAGTAATGCCTATAACTTCTTGTTTGGATGGTATTCGAGTGAAAGTTATGGAGCAAATGGCTAGGCGAAGAGAAGAATGTCGTTTGTGGACGACGACTCTTTGTCCTGTTATGGAGGAACGCTTGTCTAAGTTAGTAGATGATGGCTTCGGTTGGGATGTTTTCAAGTCTTCGGACTTTGTGTTTGAAGTAAAATCCCCTAAGTCTCATATTGTTGACCTCAGAAATCATTTATGTAGCTGTAATCAATGGAGAGTTACTGGTTTTCCATGTGCACATGCAGTCAAGTGTATTAATAAGTCTAGGTTATCAGTTTATGACTTTGTGGAGGAATATTTTACTGTTAGTGCTTTCAGTTCTTCATATGCTTATGCTATCAATCCAATTCCAGATTTTGATAAGCCAACGGTTGTTGAAAATGATGTTTTGATTAAGCCTCCTAAACAAGTTCGTGGTGCAGGAAGACCATCTACAAAGAGGCGTGGTGGATTTGGATATTCTCAAAATAAAAGAAACAGATGCAGTCATTGTAATGAAGTTGGCCACAATAAAAGGAACTGTCTTGCTTCTTCTAAAATTTAAAAAAAAAATCATGTTATTTGTTAGTGTAACAGACTTTTTTTTTATTGTAAAGCTGTTACAGCTTATTGTATATTGAAGTCAGTATTTGTGAATTGTTTGCAAAATAAAAAATGAAGTGTTATGTTGTCTGTTTTGTTTAATTTTTAATGTCTGGTAATGTCTAATGTCTTTTGCTTTGAAGTCATTTTTTTTTTAATTCAGGTTATTTTATCATTGCTAACTATACTTTAGTTCAGTGCATGATTTCAGCATTTCATTTTTACCAATTCTTTTCAATGCTACCTGTACTTATCATTTTTGTTGAATGATAGTTGTAACCAGCATTCCTTTTATCATTGGTATGCATCTTGTATAAAATACTTTTAATGGATCAGCCAATAGGCCTAATACTACAAGCTGTTATATCTCATATGCTCTTTTATTAGGAAAACTCTTAACTTATTTGAGGTTAAGTTGTGATGTGCTGATATGGTGGACAACATGGGAAGCCTACTGTAAAAATGAATTAAATGTTTACATTATTTGGTGAATTTAAGGTTGTTTTGTTCAATTATAATTGTAATTTAGATGAATTCGTGAGTTTATTATATGAGCCTATTTGTAGTTAACATTTTAGTTGAATGCTAAATTTAACAAGCATTCCATTATAAGTAGTATGCATTTTACGTGATATATAATTTCAACGCTTAAAACTCTAATCAGAGTTTCTATTTACCATAATTATACCGAAATGTCACAACAGAATTTTATTTTCACTTAATGCTAGTTTTACATAGCATTTCAATATAAACTATTGTCACCACATGAAAAATACAGAAAACGTATTCAAATTCACGTGACAATTAATTTGCATATACTCTCAGTAGTTCGCACAACGACAGTACAATGAAAACAGACAATTAAAATTTTAATCCATCAATTACAATCCTATTTGAGCAGTTCGTACGGACAAATTAAAATCAGTAGAAAATTTGTAAGACTATCTATCATTAGTTGTTATCAGCAACAGCTTTACTCATCATCATGTTTAGTGTTTGTTTGGTGACCAACTGTATTTCGTGTCGTTCAGTACATCAAAAGCAACTGCAGCTCTTAGCATTCTTATGGTCTCTCTTGTGTATCTCGGTGGCAATTCTTCCTTGTCCAACTTTTTTATGTTTGCCATCACGATGAAACCACAATAAAGTCTGTATCAAATGTAGAGATAGTAGTTAATATTACGTATAAATGAATGCTAAATTAAGTTATCATTCTTTACTTCAAATGTAGAGATAGTAGTTAATATTACAGTATAAACTAATGCTAAATTAAGTTATCATTCTTTACTTTAAATGTAGAGATAGTCTTTAATATCAAATGCAGATATAGTAGTTATTATTCCATAGTTCAACAGTGGCAGTGTTGAGTTTCATTATCATCCACCCTTTTGTCAAATTTTTCCTAAAATATTACTCCTTTAACAAACTACAGTTATTCGTATTTTCCGAGCCTATGGCCTGGCTTATGCAATAGTTTATATAAGTTGTTCAGCGATTTCAGTTCAAATGCACATCCTATACATCAACATCAACCATATATCAATCCTAACTAAGTAATACCAAAAGCAATGATTTTTTAAACATCTTCAATAAACCACTGAATTTTCTATAGTCTGCATATACTAAACAATTTACATGTGCATCATCTCATGTTAGGAAGAAACTCTTCATACTAGGTTGAACCATTGCTCAAATCCTAGTGTAAACAATCATTTGGGTTTTGATAAATGTATATGCAGTAAAAAAGTATAGATGACAGCTTGAACTGTCATTACTAATTTTATGCTCATTGTATTTTTCAGTTGAATGTTTTGCTATGATTTTGATCATCACGAATTGTCAGCTGTATTTTTGAAAATAAAAACAATAATTGGATAAACATACACTATCATCCCATAATCTCTTATGATGCATTTAAATCAAATGATATATTGAATTATCATTCAATTATTGTACATATCTCTAATTATTATCTACTGTTTATTAAAGATTGATATTCTACTTTCATGTATTATCTATCAATGCATCATAACACATACATTTAATAAATTGTGAATAAAATAAGTAACTTACGAATCAGAATCTTGCGGTGGACTTTTAGGCTGTTGCACTGTTGGTTTGTTGAATTTCTTGTTCATTATACCTTCTTTTACCCACGCATCCTTGAACAGCGACTCAATCAAATTTTTCTGCAAAAAATATATATATATTAGTGTTGACTTTTACTTATAGAGTTTAAAAAAAAATAAGAACTCTCTCACAGTGATGATGGCTTGGTTGTAGCTGGGGTTTGATGTCCTTGTTGATCTGGTTTTCGGTTTTGTTGAGTCGTAATGACTCCACTACATTGTTTCATAATTTAGTACCAACAAGGTCCAATGGTTTCCGAAATGCAGAGGGAAGTACATTTTATCGCACAACTCATCTTTGACAATCTTTTGTATTGTTGGCATGACTATGTCATTGATCACTGTTTTCTGATCATTTGTTATAGCATTCTGCATATTCATATGTATTAGAACAGATTTTTTTTTTTTAAGCATTTATAATTTAATGCTATGCTTACCATCATGATTGTAGTGAAGTAATAACTATGCTGGTACATTTCTTGATTGTAGTAAAACCAGTCAATCAGCTGTTTAACCAAAGAAAGGAAGTTTTAAGTGAATGCTAGTTCTAACTATTATTCTATCATCCTATACACATATGCACTAAAAACTGTTAATGATAGTTTCAATTATCATTCTCTCATTCTATACATTTACAGGTATTTAACATATAGCGATGCTACTTCTAGCTTTCATTCCGCTATTCAATTCATATATATAGTAAGAATACTGCTCAAAATATATGAAAAGATGAATGATATGTATAACAATCATTATCAAATTTTGTACACCATATTACTCTTTTATTTACTGTCAAAATTCTAGTTTGATATATACCTGACCGTCGGTAAGCCCATCATAAAGAACATCCTCTAGCATTGATTTCACTATAGTTATTCCTCCTTGGTTTCCTTCGTCTTTGTGGTATGCTATAGTGCTGCAATTGATTATCAACATTTTATAAGTCAGTTTTTTATTGAAAGCTTACAATGTTGCAAATATAAAGAAAGAAAACAAGTTACAAATCTTACTTCTCATTTTCGTTGAATTTGAAGAAAGTGATAATCTTTTGTTGCTGTGCTGTAGTCAATAATTTCAGGATATGACTTTTTGTGATATCTTTGCTTTTGTAAGCTTTTCTTGTTGGAGAATATCTATCAATATCAATTATATTTTCATTTTCATGTGTTTCAGATTCAGTTTCAGTTTCTTCTTCATAATCAGACTGTTCATTTTTTTCTTCTTTCTCTTGATCAGTTTGGTCACTTTCTTCACTTTCTTCAGCTTCTTCAACGTCTTCAGCTTCTTCAACCTCTTCAGCTTCTTCATGATTTTCACCTTCTTTATTTTCACCAACATCATTTTCTTCAACTTTGTCATCTTCACCTTTTTTATTTTCACCTAGATCATCTTCTTCAACTTCATCATCTTCACCTTCTTTATTTTCTTCAACTTTTGTTTCCTTCTTTTTATATTTTTTCCTTTGAATAAATTTGTACTGGGATTTCGAATCAAATGTACTCGTTCGTTTGCGGCTTTTAACCCTCTCAACTAAAGAGCTTGGTTTTTTCATTGGTTTTGCATTCTTTTTCAGGATTTCCCTTTTTTCCTTTGAACTTTTGTGTTTATCCTCTTGTTTTTTCCCAGTTTCAAGGACTTCACCACTTGTGTCTTGTTTTTTTCCTTGTTGCATCATTAGCATTTGTTGTGTTACTTGAAGATTAAATGTTGGTGGTTCTACTTCTTGTATTTTTTTTGATACCAACATATTTACTTTCTTTTTTAGCTCTACCACAAGGGCTTCAGCATCCCTTCTTTTTTGCTTCTCAATTTCAAATTCTTCTTCATTCTTCTTTAATTTCTGTTCCAAATCCTTGTTATACTGTTGCAAAGACTCCACTTGTTTGCTCAATGTCTCTATCAGATTATTTGTTGGTTGCATATCTGTGTGTTCATTGGTTTCAATTTGCAGATGTTGATGGTGGGGGATTTTTTCAAGAAGAGCTTTTTCATCTTCTGATATGTTTCTCAATTCAACAAATATCTGTATAACATATATAAAAATGACTGAGTAACACCCAATAAATTAACTAATGCTATGTGTACTTGTCATTCTCCATTTGATGCTATATATAACTATCATTCTTCAGAATTAAGTACATTGCATTCTATTCCTGCATTAACGATAAATTTAACTATCATTTAGACTATGAATGTACTATAATAACATGACTACTATCACTATATTCCAATTTAACATTTATTGTATGTATCTAGTTTGTTTGTGTGTTAAAATATACATTTTCATCATCCATGTTTGACAAAATATTTCTTGATACAACCTTCTTTAAGCTAGAAATATTCCATCTTCCAAATCTTGGCAATGTTGAAGAGTAGTTTGGCAACGGAGATATCAAACTAACGTGCTCGCATAGAAAAAACTGAAAATAAAATTTTATTTGTTAAAACATAGAATATGCATAATTTAATTTATAGAAATAAATGCATAAATATAAAGTTAAAATAATGTACTTACCATTGGAAGCATGGAACACCCCGGCATGCTTCTTGGCTTTGTTTTAAAAGCCGTCAAAGATCTAATCAAAGAATAATGGATTGAAACTGGCCAAGATATTGAGTTCATTTTCCTTATATCAATGATATAAGGAATGTATCCCCATGGCAAAATTCTTTGACTATCGGGAAAAAAGAAGGTGATCATTGCAAGAATGAGGATTAGTTTCGGAAAATCGGTTTCATTTTCAGTTTTTTTTGTCTCCAGCACATTGTTTATTTTAGAAATTGTAAGGTCTTTCGAGATATTCTCTACGTTACCAAAATTTCTTAAAACAAAGTCTTTACAATTTTCTGGAAGAACTTGAAAACTCATTTTAGGTGCTGGAAACAAGTTAATTCCATACATAGGTAATCCGAAAAGAATTGAAATATCCTCTGGTTTCAATTTTAGAAAAACATTCCCAATTTTGAAAGCTTGTTTCTCAATAGAAAATGTTTCTACTATATCATCTAAGGTTGTAGATGATTTAGTGAAAGCCGAAATGGTTAAAATTTGTTTGAAAAAGACATGAACAAACTTTTCAAATGGGGTTTGATTTAAAAAATTGAACTGATTTGCAAGATTATCACCTTTTTGGATAATTTTTTGGAAATTTTTTATCATAGGCAGCAAGCTGCAACGATATTGGACTTTTTCTTGAGATGCCTTTTTTGCTTTTTTCGTGGTTGCTGCCTTTAACTTCTTCATTTCTTTCCCTGTTGATTCCTGCACAACTTTTTTTTTTTTGAATGAATCAATGTACATATAATTAATTTTAACGCTATTTACACCTATCGTTAGTATACAAGTATATGATATGTGAAACTATCATTTCCAATGTCATGTATATCATTAGTAAACAATAATATGATATATGAATCTATCATTCCAAATGTCATTTGCATGTCTACCATTAGCACCCAGTATATGATATATGAAACTATCATTATGAATGTCAACTTCATTTATCATTAGAACCTTATATGATAAGTGAAACTTTCATTCACATCTATCAATAGCACTCAAGTATAAGTAAAGGGAAAGTTACATTTATCACTAGTACCCAACTAATAATGTGTAAAAAAGAGAGTAGTATAGTGTACAAGATTTGATAAAGATTAAGACGTAGAGGGAACAAAGACGGGTGATGTATCATCAGTAAGTGGATGAGAAATACTAAGTTTGGTTGCAAATATTTAAGACTATTAGGTCAATAATTGTAGGCTTGCTGCCTTTATTTAATTTGTTATGGAGGATGAATTTACATAGTGCATGTGTTTACATGTGTATATGTGAATATAAAAGACAGCAGAAGATCAACACAGGAAAAAATTAAGTTAATAACAAATGTACCTTATCTCGTTTTCTTTTCTCCAATGCAGTTGTCTTTTTTCCCTTTGAAGTTGCTAGTGACAACTTTGTCGAAACAACCTGATTTTCATTTTCCATCATGAATCATTACACAATAAAAAAACATTAAACAATGTGACATATTCGACTATAAGTACGTAATGCTATATTTGTCTACCATTTTTTTTTTCAAAGATGAATTTACTTATAAATCCATAGCTATCTATCTAATTTTTTTTTTATAGATCATTCCTCATAGAGCACACAGCAAAACAATTTGACGTATTCAACTAAACTTTTTCCATGATATGTTTGTATATCATTTTTTTAATGCTATGTTTACACATCATTCTACAACTATGCATATAAAAATTCTGTACAATGCTTGCAACTAATAATATGATATATTGAACTATCATTTTAATAATACGTATAATGCTTCCAAAAAATGAATGATATGTGTGTATATCATTTACCATTCCCCATAGAGCACACAGCAAAACAATTTGACGTATTCAACTAAACTTTTTCCATGATATGTTTGTATATCATTTTTTTAATGCTATGTTTACACATCATTCTACAACTATGCATATAAAAATTCTGTACAATGCTTGCAACCAATAATATGATATATTGAACTATCATTTTAATAATACGTATAATGCTTCCAAAAAATGAATGATATGTGTGTATATCATTCCTCATTCCCCATAGAGCACACAGCAAAACAATTTGACGTATTCAACTAAACTTTTTCCATGATATGTTTGTATATCATTTTTTAATGCTATGTTTACACATCATTCTACAACTATGCATATAAAAATTCTGTACAATGCTTGCAACTAATAATATGATATATTTAACTATCATTTTAATAATACGTATAATGCTTCCAAAAAATGAATGATATGTGTGTATATCATTTACCATTCCCCATAGAGCACACAGCAAAACAATTTGACGTATTCAACTAAACTTTTTCCATGATATGTTTGTATATCATTTTTTTAATGCTATGTTTACACATCATTCTACAACTATGCATATAAAAATTCTGTACAATGCTTGCAACCAATAATATGATATATTGAACTAACATTTTAATAATACGTATAATGCTTCCAAAAAATGAATGATATGTGTGTATATCATTTATCATTCCCCATAGAGCACACAGCAAAACAATTTGACGTATTCAACTAAACTTTTTCCATGATATGTTTGTATATCATTTTTTTTAATGCTATGTTTACACATCATTCTACAACTATGCATATAAAAATTCTGTACAATGCTTGCAACTAATAATATGATATATTGAACTATCATTTTAAAAATACGTATAATGCTTCCAAAAAATGAATGATATGTGTGTATATCATTTACCATTCCCCATAGAGCACACAGCAAAACAATTTGACGTATTCAACTAAACTTTTTCCATGATATGTTTATATATCATTTTTTTAATGCTATGTTTACACATCATTCTACAACTATGCATATAAAAATTCTGTACAATGCTTGCAACCAATAATATGATATATTGAACTATCATTTTAATAATACGTATAATGCTTCCAAAAAATGAATGACATGTGTGTATATCATTTATCATTCCCCATAGAGCACACAGCAAAACAATTTGACGTATTCAACTAAACTTTTTCCATGATATGTTTGTATATCATTTTTTTTAATGCTATGTTTACACATCATTCTACAACTATGCATATAAAAATTCTGTACAATGCTTGCAACTAATAATATGATATATTGAACTATCATTTTAAAAATACGTATAATGCTTCCAAAAAATGAATGATATGTGTGTATATCATTTACCATTCCCCATAGAGCACACAGCAAAACAATTTGACGTATTCAACTAAACTTTTTCCATGATATGTTTGTATATCATTTTTTTAATGCTATGTTTACACATCATTCTACAACTATGCATATAAAAATTCTGTACAATGCTTGCAACCAATAATATGATATATTGAACTATCATTTTAATAATACGTATAATGCTTCCAAAAAATGAATGACATGTGTGTATATCATTTATCATTCCCCATAGAGCACACAGCAAAACAATTTGACGTATTCAACTAAACTTTTTCCATGATATGTTTGTATATCATTTTTTTTAATGCTATGTTTACACATCATTCTACAACTATGCATATAAAAATTCTGTACAATGCTTGCAACCAATAATATGATATATTGAACTATCATTTTAAAAATACGTATAATGCTTCCAAAAAATGAATGATATGTGTGTATATCATTTACCATTCCCCATAGAGCACACAGCAAAACAATTTGACGTATTCAACTAAACTTTTTCCATGATATGTTTATATATCATTTTTTTAATGCTATGTTTACACATCATTCTACAACTATGCATATAAAAATTCTGTACAATGCTTGCAACCAATAATATGATATATTGAACTATCATTTTAATAATACGTATAATGCTTCCAAAAAATGAATGACATGTGTGTATATCATTTATCATTCCCCATAGAGCACACAACAAAACAATTTGACGTATTTAAAAGTACAATGTTATATTCAACTATTATTTAGCATATTGTACATAAGTTATTTCACTTTAAAAAATACAATGCTAAATTCAACTATCATTTAACATATTTTATACATGCTAAGTCACTTTATGAATACAATGCTATATACAACTATCATATTTATATTTTATGCATGTAATTCACTTTAAAAATATGATGCTATATTTAACTATCATGTAATGTATTCTACACATGCTAATTCAATTTAAAAAATACAATGCTAAATTCGAATATCATTTTATAGTTTATACATGCTAGTACATTTTTTATTATAATGATATATTTAACTGTTATTGAGCATACTACACATGTTCCCTGTTTGTTTTCATAGTATAAATGATATATACAAGCTAATTCTTTTTTAAACATAGTCATATTCAACTATTATAATGCTAGACCACTTTAAAAGATGCAATGCTAAATTCAACTATCATTATTCATATTTTGTATACAATACTATTTTTTTGACCATCAATCATTGAACATCTTGATAGCTAAATAATCATTAGTGGTCTCACTGAGATAGACACAGGAATTAATTGTACGCGCACTATACTCATCTAGAATCTAAAAGTAACAAAAGTAAAAATGGAATGTTATATACATCTAGCATTACACTTTAGCAAATTCAACAACAGTCTAAAACTAACTAAAAAAATCAATAAACACAACATTTAATATCTCGATGAGCATACTGCATTGTTTTAATGCTATGTTTAGGTTTCATTCTACATTTACGCATATAACATTTCTGTATAATGCTTGCAAATAATAATATGACATATTGAACTATCATTTTAACATGATATATTTCTATAAAAAATATAGATCTAATGTTATACCTTTGATTTCCTTTTCCTACTGATTATTTCATCGCACAACTCTTGTTGCTTTAGTTGGTCTTGTTTCTCGGTCTCAGCTGTGAGTAATCTTCTCGCTTTTCTTCTTTTTCCCTGAATATTACTCGAATCGACTAGTTTTGACGTTCGTGGAGAAGACCTAGTGCTTGGAGAAACTGGTTTTGATGTTCATGGAGAAGACCTAGATCTTGGAGAAACCCTAGTTTTGGAGAGATTTGAATCTTCGGGCTTATGTGTAAAATCTGAGGAAGTCGGCGAATTCTCTTCCATTGCTAGAGTCGATTGCGTGAGAAACCTGAAGTTTGATAAGAGAATTATTTTAGAGCGAGAGTAGGGCTGCCATTTTTAGTGAAGACTGAAAAAGTAATTTTGTAGAAGAAAATAAAAGTAATGAATTCACGATGGAGAATTTGCCGCCTGTCCTTCAGACGGAAGTTAAAACTTAACGTCCGTTAAATTTAAATATTATTAAACTTTTTCCTTTAAACTAATTTTCTCTTTTCGAAAAGTCTCAAAAAATATATTTTGCGGTAACTTAAAAGATTCAAGTCACATGTTGACGAAAAAAGAAGTCAGTCACGCAAAAATGCGAAAACTGAAATCATGAAGAACGAAATAAATTTTAGCCTAACAAGGAACATGTGATTAATTATACCTGTGACGAAAACAACGCAAAACCGGTCCTTTGCTAAAATTTATTCAACACAAAATTTTATTCTTTCTAGCTCTAGAACAACTGTAAGTTAGATAAAAAAAATGAGATTTCATTCAAATAGACTTGTGTGAATGACACAAATATTTTCAAACGTAGAAACCTCACTAACATAAGCCATGCGATTTAAACAACACTAACATTTACATACACTACAACAACAAAGATAAAAATGCTGAAAGGGGAAACACACAGTACAAGATACAAGATGCACGAGATGCAAGCTAACATCGATTAAGCGCTGCGAGATGGTTGAGCCCCACGGTTGGAACTCGATTCATTACCACGCCCACGCCAGGAACGTAGTATGGCTGAGATGTAACCAATCCCGTGTGCTTGCCGACGCTGCTCCCTACAGACCATTCGAAGCTCGTCCTAGATGTTACAGAGAGTGGCGAGCTCTGGGCTCTCCTGGCCAGGCTGATGTGGTGGCGGTGGCTGCTGAACAGGAGCAGGAGGCACGGGAACAGGAGAATCGGGCAGCTGGATGCCATCTTACGGAGAGTGGCGCGGCTAATGGCGGCGGGCGCGTTCTTCAGCACAGTCTCCCCAGTAAGCCTCACTTGGAAGTGTCGGAAGACACGGATGAGAAGATGACTATAAGGAAAGTGGCTCCTCGGGGTGCCAATGAAAGGCTTAGGAAGATAGATCATAAGCACGCGCACCTAAGTGACGGCTATACCGCCTAGAACAGCATAAGTGGCATGGCACACTAAGTGATAAATCTGCTCCAAGCTTCCCGTTTTCGAGATGATGTTGTGTTGAATGATACGCACAACCAGACGAGCAATAGGCCGCAGGTTAGCGGTGGTCCAGACTTCCGGGGCTCCAGGGAAGATACGCTGAAGAATCTGAGGGTCATCCATCTCAACAGCATCCAACTTGGCTCCGACCGCCGAGATGCCCAAAATATATGCCAAATCATTATCAGAGAACTCAATGTGGACGCTCATGACCTCAGACTGGATGACGCAAGACTCGTCATTGATGGTAGCATCCATCTAGGAATCAAATAGACAGACGCAGCGCAGATAAAGATCATGCTCAAAGGTGCCGAAACGTAGGATCGGTGTCAGGCCTGCGGCGACAAACAACTCTTCCAAACCAAAAGCGGTGAAATCAGCAAACTTCACCATTCGACCAAAATGAAAAACATAATTGGTTGTAGCCAAGTAACGCTAATTCTTCTCCTTATCGCGGTCTAGCCATGCGGCTTCCTAAGGTGTGAGACCGGTGAGAAAACCCGTAACTTCCCCGGTAAGGAAAGCACGAATACTCTGAGGACAACACACAAAAGAACGCAGACAGAAGAACATTTCATTGTTAATTACAACAATTCATCAGAATACAAGAATATACAGAGTATGAATAAACATTACACAGAAAATATCAGAGATTTAAATTACATTTAAATACATCGCAGCGGAAAAATAATACGATACACAACTGAAGGAGATATACGGATACAAAGCTTTCCGAATATCATTCCAGCTGTAAACCAGGATCCTGTGAATATAAATCTGCAAAACCAAAACTACTAGCTGCCTATGTCAAAATGAGGGCACCCAGAGTTTAGGTTAAAACAATAAACTCCAGGTTAGTCATGGGACTGATGTGAGAACTAAAACAGTTATTAATCTTTATTTTAAAGTTAGGTAAATCAAGGGACCACGCCGTATAACACGGAACGGGTTTCCTCCCAAGAATACCAGTGCATAAAACAACAGCGCAATGCTAAATAAAGAACGATGAAGCTATTATAAGACCTAGGTCCCATCACACAATGCAACGTAAGCCGGAGGATAGGGTTTTTACCTTATAATAGCCAAGAATGTTTGATACGTTTAAAACAAATCATTTGATACTATTATAAGTGCATAGTGTATAAAACAACTTCAAATCTTAAGTATCAATCATAGACGGCATAAGCGCCCCATCCCACTATGTCGCCATACTAGGCTCTACAAATAAAATCGAAACGTCACGTATTGGAAGTTGGATTTCCATCTGTGAACCGAGGCAAAAGATAGTCCTCACCGATTCGAGACTGTCTAGCCCGAGTCTCAGGACCTAGACACAGGTGAGCCCTTGGATCGTCAGAGCCGGTCCACCGATGTGGATTAAAATGCCTGAACACTACGTTTCCCCGCCCTTTGGGGCGTAAATGAGCCCACTGGCTCCATCGGTCCCGGATCGACCGATATATCCGAGGCGCCTCGCAACAGCAACAACCACATAAGTCAAACTCATCAGGGCGTGTAAAACCACTGACGCCACTTCTAGCTAGAAGGAAACGCATGTCCTCCCTGAGATCCTCTCCCATTTCTGGTCCACTACCGGGGTGTGAGGTCGCGAATCAACGTTACACAAAGCTATGCCACACAGGCTGTGCTTTGATCATCCACAACAAGACTCTGCTTTTCAACAGAAGCCTTGATCATTTTCCACTTAGGCATGCCACACAGGCAATTCACTCCATGCGATTGATATCCATCGATATATAACCCCTGAGCTCGTACGTCTCAGAGAAGGGCGTTAAGCAAGAGAATAAATTCTCCGCCGCCAAACAGATGTATATTTAATAGAAATCAATCACACAGACTAAAATCCAATGTCAGACACACAGTCCATTCTGGGTCTGAACGAAACCGGAGGCACCTAGTACCCCGCATATCCATCGATCTCCAAGTACGTCTGGACGATCACTAACTGATTCCCTCCTCTTGGGTGTACGGCCCAATCAAGATCATCAGTAATCACCCAAACGACGTGAAGACCTCCGGTCTTCAACCACCGTCTTCATCTTCGACACCACGTCGAATTAGTTATTCAGAATGGGATAAACCCGGTCTTTCTGAATAACTCGCGTATATAATAAACAAGTGTTACACAAACACAACATACGCCTCATTCCAATTCAGAATATTCTTATACTTTGGGAAATGTTCCCATTAATTTTATCAAAGATAAATTCTTTAAATTTATTCTTTAATCTTCTTTGAATATCAATTCAAACTAGTCGGGATTAGCGAACCACACCGGAGTAATCATTTATTTTATTTCCCATTCCCCACATATTCATCCCATGAAGTAAAACTGATAATACTTAATATCTAACACCACGGTGTTATCGATAAATTCAATTACCATTTCACGTTCAAATCTAATTAAAGATTTAACTATCGCCTGGAGCAAAACTGGTGATACTCCATTCTCGATCATTTCAATCTAATTAAGGATTCATTAAAACCCCACTTAGTTCTAACCTTTAACTGGGTTAAAGAATCAGTGTCATTTAAAACACTGCTCACGATAAACCCAAATCACATTTGATATTAAATACAAGGCTCTGAATAGAAAATATATCGGCTTATATTCAATATCAAATTCTACGACCAACAAATATCGTATTGGAAATAACGATATAAATGTATCTTTCAAATTCCCATAACAATACCTGTATCATCGCGAAATCCAACATCGAAATATTCCAAAGACAATTTCGATTCAAATCCATTCCAATTCAATTATTGGAAATTCTGGTTACTTTTAAAACCCTTTTCAAATCCAATTTATTTATTTTAAAAATAAATAAATTATTATTCTAGTTCAAATCCAGTTCATTTCGATAAAAAATCTATTTTTATCTTTTCAGATATGGAGTTTTTCATCCCTATTCTTCCCAAATCATTTCTTATGATTTTACACTAATTATTAATATTTTTGATAATTTTATCAAGGCCCGTACAGTCGATTTCCATCAACGGTCATCGAACTGCACTTACAACGACCTTTTCCCAATTTGATTTGGACTTAATTCCAAATCCAACCGTTATATTTCTAATTTCTAATATTCGTTAGAAAGCCCTTTTCGATACGAACCCAACGGTTCCGGTTTTAGGAGAATCCGACGGTCGGATCTCCCGCAATATCCATTCGAAGTCAATGGTCGAAATTCACGAACTACCGCAGTGCGGCGCGTTCTATTCAGGCCATCATATTATATATATAATATATACTTCGTCGATTTCCTTTTAAAACGTATTTTATGAATCGTTTTAAATTCGTTTTCGAAACGATTTCAACTTCATTTTCGAATTCAAATCAAGATTGAATTTTTCAATATAAATTCGTTTTAAATTCAACTCAAATTGATTTCAATTTAAATCGATTTTTAATTCAATTTCAGTTCGTTCTCAATTCAATTCAATTTCAATTCGAATTCATTTCTATTCAATTTCAATTCGAATTCGATTCTATTCAATTTCAATTCGAATTCATTTTCAATTCGAATCCAATTCTATTCAATTTCAATTCGAATTCATTTTCAATTGATTTCCATTCAATTTCAATTCGATTCGAATTCATTTTCAAAATATTCGATTTTGAAATCACTTTTCAATATTCATTATAAAAATGAATATAATCGATATAAATATCGTTTGCGTCAAAATGGCGTCAATCTAATCAACACGACTTCATATATTTCTATTTTCAAATATTCTATTTCAAATATTTCTTTTTCAAATATTTCTATTTTCAAATATTTCTTTTCAAAACTGGAATGAGGCCCAATCAATTACCATAGATTTTATTTCTATGGATTTCCATACAACGCATGTATATATCAACAATGACAAATAATCAACCATCATCCAAAGTGCATTCTACACTGTATAAGCATCAAATATAAATATTCAACGCTTATAACAGTCTGTCAATCAATCGATCGACATACAACTAATTATTGGGATTAGTGTATGTCATATATCACCCCAATACCCGTGTGGGATTTTCAAACAATCAAACACAGATTTTATTTGTGCAGTTGGGCGATGTGTAAAATTTATCGTCTTAATCAATATGAGTCAAATGTGTGTGTATAAACAAATCGTCCGATTTGTTTATTTTTATTTCATTTTAAATACACGTTAAAAATTCTATTTTCAACTATAAAATATTATAACTATATAAATATTTTATTTTATTTCACATCACACAATCAACTACACAGCAAAATCAAACAAATAAGCATACAAGCCGTCCATGGTCTGTGGACGACGGGTGTCGGGTGCTACTAAACACCGTCTGCATCCTAGTATATATTTTAACTAGAAATAAATTATAAAAGTGAGGAGTTCTCACCGAATAGCTAAACCAACTGCCACGGCTCTTCTTATGTGGAAATCTTCGTCGTTCTCGCATTTTGTCACTTTCGTTGCCCGTAGCCACTACATATATAAAAATCACATTTTTTATTCGCTCTATATGGATAAAAATCACATTTTTATACCGCTACTATATAGATAAAAATTATATTTTTACATCGCTACTATATAGATAAAAATTATATTTTTACATCCCTCTTCTTCCAATAAAGATTATATTTTTATAACGCCACTCATATAAAAATCATATCTTTGCTCCCTCTACATAATAAAGATCGAATTTTTAATATCTCTACAATATAAAAATCATATTTTTTTAATCTTCCTATCATATAAAAATCATATTTTTATTGTCTCTACTATGTAAAAATTATATTTTTACTTTGCTACATACATGGAAAAATTATATTTTTTCTTCGCTACTTCATACGATAAAAAATCCCATCTTTTCACGATTAAAAATCGAATCTTTTTAATGATAAAAATCTAATCAATCCTATGTTAAAAATCATAGCTTTCATCAATAAAAATCAAAGCTTTCTATGTTAAAGATATCATCTTTTCTACACTAAAAATATGATTTTTCTTCGTTTTAAATATTTTGAAAACCAAAATTAAAATCAAAACCCCCTTTTTTTAATATATATATAAAAGAAATTAGATTTTACTTATGCTAAATCTTAATTAAAAACTGAAAATAAAATTAAATAAGTAAATAAAAACTTACCTTTCTAAGTGAAGGAGGAGGGGGGTTCCTGGTCGGAATTGAGACTGGAGGGGCGGCGGGCATCTAACGGCGGCGGTTGGTGGCACGAGGTGGAGGGTGCGGCGTCGGTTCGGGGGGGGGGGGGGGGGTTGCGTGCGGAACAGAAGAGGAGGACCGAGAGGCGGAGGGGAGCGCCAGGGGAGGCGCGTCGCCTTGGGGAAGGAGCGGTAGGCGATGGCGGCTAGGGCAGAGGGGTTCGATCATGGGTTTAGTTTTTTTTTCCTGGTATATCGATTGAATGAAGAAAAGGGGGGGTAGGGGAGAAGGGCTATATAATAATTTATTATTTATTTTATTTTCAAAAAGTAACTTTTATTTTCGATCTCGAAATCGAACCCACCGACTGTCGTCCATAGCTAATTACCTCATTCCGAACACAATGGGATATGTATCGCAGGCTGATTCGGCTGTTTTGATCAGTTTTCGTCAAAATCCAAATATAACTATATATATTGAATTTGAACGCATATTTCAATTTACCGGGGTCACATACGGACTTTAAAAATTCCCGAAAAATATTTTCTAGCTTCGTATTGACGATACGGTCCTAACAAAACTAGTTTCGTCGAATTCTGAGACCGTTTGAAAAATGGTCATTTTCCAGTCGATTAAAATCAACTGAAACTGGTCATATGCGTTTTTTTTTGCCACACTCACATATTGATTTGAAAAGTTATGAAATTTGAAACCTAGCAATAATTTGACATCGCGGATCCAACAAAAGTGGTTTCGTCGAAAACCGAGGTCGTTTGCAAAATTTCCATTTTTAAAGGCCAGAATTCCATAGCGACTATTCTGAATTTTCAACTGGGCATAACATTTTATCCCCGCTATGAAATCTCGATTTTTTGGATTCGTTGGAAAGTTATTCTCAATTAGATTCAAATATTTTTGATTTCACTAAAATCCGGTTTATTTTGAATCCTATACATTCATTTGAAATTTGAAATCGAATTATCGAACTACCGCGTCATTTTCAATTCCTTTTATAATTTAAAATAAATATTTATATTCTATCGTCGATTCAAACGAATATATACGTTCGAATTTCATTCAAAATAAATTTCTCGTCGATATTATTTAAAATAATTCATTTTAAAAAATCAAAATTCACTAAAATTGTCAAAATAAAAAATTTAAATTGGCTCGGATTTCCGGGTTATTACAATCGGGGTGCTGAGTGACGACGTTTCGAGGAGGGGCCAAAGATGGAATGGCGAATCAGGCAAACAAAATTACAGGTCTCAAGCATAATAGGGTAGAGATCTACACAATGATGATTTTGGTGGTAATTAGGGATGAAACGGAGCGAAGGTTGCTCAGATTGGAGCTTGGGAATGGAGGAGGGTTTTAGGTTTTGCTAGAAATGGAGATGGGGGAGGAAACGTCGGCTGGAATGATATATACATATTGTTCCAGCGGTTTCGAGTCGGGCTACAGATCGTTCCCCATAGGAGGAGCGGTCAACCTAGTTCCGAACCCAACCGAATTCTCGTTTCGATTTAACGGTTTAAATAAATGTCTGAAAAGGTGAATAATTGAGTTAAAATTTTGAAAATGTTAGAACGAGTTCAAATTTTGGATAGATGATAATATGTATGTGGATTGAACATCTACAAAATCTCGTTGCATCTGAATTACCGTAGCTCACAGATCGGTAAGGGTGCTACAAAACAGAGGTGCCCCGGAACGTTCCTCTTATATATACACACACACACACTATATGGAGCGGCTATTTGAACACAAAATTAAACACAAACTAAGAGACACAAACCTGAACCATTTGATCATTTTGTCTTTATATGAAGAGGTGAAATTCATGGAGTAATCTACTGATGAAGATCAATTGTGTCACCATTTATGTCAAAATTTCCGTTTCTCTCACCTTCCCCTAACTATCTCTCCTTCCACTAACTTTTTTTAAAATAAATGTGTGGCTATTAATGCATTTGGGGTGCTTCAAAATAGGAGTGTCAAGGAAAGTTGAGTGGAAAGAGAGAAAATAAGTGAAAGGGAAAAGAAGCTGAATTTGTGGTGAAAAATAGGAAGGCCAGCAGGAGTGCTCCATTTTGGAGTGTTGTAGAACCTAGTGCGTGTGCGCACGCGTGCGCGCGCTCTCTCTCTCTATATATATATATATATATATATATATATATATATATATATATATATATATATATATATATATATATATATATATATGAGCAACAGCAGATTCAATGAACAGCAGGGCAGTAACCCAATAAGCAAACAACAAAGTCTATTACATCAAACTTTTTACTATATTGAATCACCAGGTATACACAAGGAGATATCCAGACCAAGGACGAGAAACGAGTTTAAACAGTTGCATCCTCTTCACCAGCTAGATTTATGAATGAAACACATAACTGCGCTAGTCAATCTGGGAGATTAACCGCAATGTTCTAAGCACTAGATGTTTTTATTAGTGAAGCATAAGAACACACTGAATACTATATATATAACTTCATATTGCAAGCTGTTCCCATTTTCATGTTTGTTTTAGTATGTAGAACCACTGAATAGTCTGCAGCTGCTTTCAGATATTCTCTGCCGTACGACTACAACTTGAGATACCTAAGCCTGCAGTCAGAAACAAATAACAATTAATATGAGATATCATTTCCAGTTTGTTTTATGGAAGTGCATCATACCACATAACTGGAGCACTGTATGCATCATTAGACAGAACTAGTTAATGATTAGTTTAGTGCATGCATTTTTGGAAGAAAGGGAGAGGGATGCCAAAATCACATGCAAATTCGTTGTACTTAATTGGTATTAAGGACTAGATCTCATGTGAGTGTGTTTTGCTTAATTTGCTTGGGAAACAAGACATTTTGCCTCTTTTCAAGTGTTGATACTTGTTGCAACCATAATGCAAAATTTCAGGTTGTCCAATTCCCTAACTGAAAGTATAAACCACCATGTCCATCAAGAATATAACCACCTTCGTCATGCTCCATGTTTATGTCATTTCTATCCATTCTAATACACTTTAAAAGATAACAAAAACAACCGCTTGGCAGTGACATCTCTCTTAATTAACTAAGATAAGAGTATTCGTAGCAGCAGAGCAAAAATGGGGAGGAGGAAGAAGAAAAAAAATAGCAAAAATCGCTCTCAACCCAGCTACAAAAGGCGGTTTTAAATTAAAATAAAATAAATGGCAAAGACCGTTTAACGCACAAACATAAAAATAAAAAAAAAAAGTACTTCCCTAAACGACATTCAGAAAACTGATTTTTGTTCATTAAACGGTTTTCTAATAACTGTTTAGTATGTCCCCACTCAAAAAAAAAAAAAAAAAAAAAAAAAAAAAAAAAAAAAAAAAAAAAAAAAAAAAAAAAAAGAAAGAAACCCAAAAGAAGGATAAATCGCCATTTGTATCGTTTAGTCACGCTCAGATCCGCATTGCTATAGCGCCAGAAAACAAACAAAAATGGCAATATCCCTCATTTCGAGCTTTCTTCACGCTGCTTGGAATGCTCTAAGAGAAAACAGATATGTACATTTGATATATATATATATATATATATATATATATATATATATATATATATATATGAACAAAGAGTATATAAGATTATATTGAGAAAATGTACATACCTCTGCTCCTGATCATGGTAGTTACCAGAAGACAAGGATGACCTATAGTTAGGGAGAGGAATGCGACCAGACTCGATCTGTTTGATGTCGGCTTCAAGGATCTGGTAATGACGTTTCACTTCTTCAGCAGTTTTGCCACCAACTGCACGTGCCACATTCTCCCATCTGTTTGGGCTGCCTTCATCATATACTGCTAGTGCTCTCTCAAACAGCTTGTTCTGCTTTGCAGACCATGATGATGAACCTGATGTCATTTGTATGTTTATTTTAATTGTTTTGTTAATGAAATGATGCTTGATTGAGGTTTGTTAATTTTAAGGTTTTGTGAGAAAAGAGTTAAAGTGTGTGCTTCTTATATACAGGAGAGTGAGGGTAGATAGTCTACTTGGCAATGGAATCTAGATTACTTGTTCAATTGAGAGCAACACATAAATTTACAAAAGTGATTCTTTTTATTAGAAGCCATATTCAATTTAGAAGAATATTCAGGCTTCTCCCAGCTTTTCCCCCCTAATATCGTTGTTTAACTTAAAGCAGCTCTAACCTATAGGTATCATCTCTTTAGTATTATAGTACATGCAAGAAGTGAACCCAACCATTGTAACAAAGAAGAGTGTAAGTTCTGATAATTTGCTACGAACAAACTTCGTATGTCTCAACAACAATTCCTCCAATTGTATGCTTGTATATTTATATATATTTAGGACTATTAATGGATATCCAAAAAATTCAAAATTCATTGGCATACCTATCTGAAAAAGTGAAAAATATTCAATATTAGAAAAAATAGATGAGAATACAAAGACTTCCGCATTATTTTTCAAGATTGTGGTTTTGATTATGTGTATTAAAATACAATGAAATATATTTATTTATTGTTTTTAATAAGTTAAAAGTTCATATTATGCACACTAAATGCATATTAACTGCACAAAAACTATTATTATCATATTTGTCCATTTTTAACACTCTAAAATCAATGAGACTGAAAAAGTTCATTATAAATTAAGTTTTTCTATCTATTTTTTTCTTGATTTATTGGTCGTTAGCGGATAGGATAATTATCCAATATCCGTCTGCATATACGGACGAGAATTTCTGAAATCCAAAATCGATTTCAGATGCAGATACGGATATGCTCTACTTGCATTCGAAAGTATATGTTGATAGATCTATATACATTTGACATAATTGGGTAGGTAGGAATTGTCAAAAAGTAATTATCGCCTGCTCTGTGGCAAAAAACGAGGGTATAACACCCTTCTACCCCAACTGAGGTGACAACTCATACGAACAGTCATTTATTTTGCTGCCACTGAGTATGCTTTTCGAATGCAAATATCTATTTTTAAGGATGGAAATGAAACGACATGAAATAAAAACAAATTAATGATGAATAATGAAAATTAATTTGACTTGAAAAAAAATATTTTAGCAAATTAAACAAAATTATATTGATGTCAATGAAACATCAACTGGGCAACATCTAAAAAAAGGGATATTTTTTTTCACCCCTCTTACATTTTCCCTTTTTATTTTTTATTTTTTTGGATAAAAGAAAACACCAATTGAAACCAAAATATGAAGTGCTTAATACATTCATAGCAATGATATATGTGATACAGTTAAACACCAGAAAGTACAATTTTAGGTAAAGGATAAGATGTGAAGAGGACAACCTAATGGAATGTGAAATTTTCAATTTTCAAATTCCATGGTAAATCTTTTACTAATTGCCTAAATTATAGATCACAGGCTGATGTTCACTTACATGGGAATATTAGATAGAGTACTCAATACGATTTCAGATAACATTGATGACAAAATCTTTATAATATTAAGTTGAGATTTTCTTTTCTGAATAAACCAAAATACAAAGGCCTGTTTGGATTGAAAATAAATTTTTTGTTTTACGTTTTTAATATGTATTTCAAATGGAAGAAAGAGAAGGCGCAGATATAAAATCCTAGTCATTTCAACCAAAAGAGAAGGGAAAGAGAACATAGTTTTTGGCATTTTTTCCAAAAGATGGAAAACAAGAAAAAATCATTTTCAAATTTATATGTTAAAATCATTTCCAAAAACAATTGTTTTTCAGCCCCTTTTCTATCGTGCATTTTGAAATATATTTTGAAAAGGCTGGATACAAAAATTCATTTACAAACCAAATGGATCCTAAGGCGGTAATATATCTGCAATATGCTGACAATGCTTGATGCTATACAAAATCAAATCAATATTTAATATAGGTATCAATGGAAATAGTCAAAATGCGGCTATTTTGTATGAAAAATATTTACAGATATTTCATTTTTTTTAAACAAAACTCTAGATTATATAAACAGATCCTTTATATGGTTATATCATCAAACAGTATTGCAATTGTTCAAATTGTACAAATTTACATCATTTTTTATTAATATTTTTATAAGAAAAAATTGCAAACAAACATATTGATATATTCAATAACGACAGATTTAATTTATAGGACCAAGAAAAAAACATACCTCACTTTTAAGTCTGTTAACAAACTTATTACAAAATAAAAAGGCAGAAACTTGTTTTTGTACAATTTTAAAGTGTGCATGAATTTATAATTTGTGCTTGAACACATTGAAATTGCACGAGTACATTTTTATCTTTTAAATGTGAGCTTGCATGATTTCAAATTGCGCAGATATAAAAGGCTGATATAATGAAAAAGATTCTTATTTCCATAATGAGTTTGTTTCTTTTTTTTCTTTTTTTTTTTTTTTTTTTTTTTTGGGCAAGACCCATAATGAGTTTTGAGTGTGGCTTTAGTTGTATTTTTATTTTTCTTCTCTGAGATTAAAAATAAAATTTTCCATTTAATAATTCACTGCCTGTGCTGACGGAGTGGCTAAAACTAACTGAAGACAGTTTTATTTTTACTGCTACATGCAACCGTTAAGCACCTTTCATTATATATATATATATATAGGAGGGTTCCGCTACACCTCTTATATTGCACGTGAACTCTCCCCCTGAATCTCATTCACTCATTCTTTCTCTTTCCATTTGATTATTCTTTCTTAGTGGGAAGAGAGAATGAGTGAATGAGATTCAGGAGGAGAGTTCACGTGCAATATAAGAGGTGCAGCGAAACCCTCATAAATGTAGACACAAAGAATCTCAACCATAAGATCTTCTCCTGAATTCCACCTCACACATAAAGACAAACAAATCCTACGGTCCAGATTTTGTGTTTCTAATTTTGTGTTTAATTTTGTGTTTCAATAGTCGTTCCTATATGGGAAATTCTATTTAGACAAAAAATGCCAGTGTCATATCAACACTTTTCAAATAAATGTGAACAAAACTGCACTCAAGCTAACTTCCTAAATAGTAGATTGACCTCCGTCATCAAAGTAGTAATTAAGAGACAAATGTGAATCTAAGCACATGCGAATCGATTGTCAATTAGAAAACAAACATGTAATGATTATAGGCAGCATCTGGTTTAACAGTAATCTATTTGCCTTACACAGTTTTTTTTTTTTTTTTTTTTTTTTTTTTTTTTTTCAACTGTAATTAATTAGCAGCTCACTGACAGGATGTATTTATTAGGATATTGAAAGGTCAAGCACAGCAATGGTTTTGAAAGGAAATAATAAATAGCTTTAGAAAGAAAGTAATAAGTTAGCTGCTGAAGTTCCTTCTTTGGAGCGAAGCAGTGTACCTGACTCAAGTCTTCAAACTTTATTAAGACTTAGAAATTTGTATGGGTCAAGAATGAATGATAAAGGTGAATGCCTTTATGTAATTTCAAAATAGTATGGTGTGGAATTTAATACCAATTAAGTGTTGTACTTATAATTACACCGACTTTAAGGAAATATGACATGGCGAAAGTTATGGAGCACAAATTTATGTTGTAGAAAAAAAAAAAAAACTAATCATTTATGTGAATGTCAGCTAAACACGTTTACCCATGTTGAGTGAATCGAAGTAATTATACAGTCCGGTGCTTGTTCCTACTAAATTAACATGTTCTACACAAATATATACAAGAATAAGACATGTCTATATAGGTTTACTCACAAAGATATGTGCATGCCGTGTATATCCCAGGTTCTGCATCATGTATAATGACTCTTTTCTAATGAATGGTCGTTCAACGAAACTGAGAACTCTATTTTGGGTTGCGCTGCAATTTCCGCATAATGCATCAGGCAAAGAATTCAATTGTCATTCCATTATTCCAAATTAACATAGGACAATCATAATACTTGAATCGTATTAAGATATCATATAATGTAAGTATTGCACTTGTGTGCCCGAAGAAAAAGAAAAAAACCCAGTAGCTACATATTATGTATCGATATATAACTTTTAACTTCCTACCTATAAAATCAGCTAACAAGTAAAATACCGAGATACCACATACTCACACAGTGCAAGAAAAAAAATCAGATAATTAATCCAGGACCATATATATAGAAATTTAAGTTTTCAGTTACAGGTGCGTACCAACAGTCACAAACATCTAATGCGTTGGGGCAACTGAGAATTCAAGTTATCATGTACTGCAGTACATTTAGCAAATTTATGAGCATTTCGGTAATGCTTTAATGTGTTCCCTATGATGTACCGTTCATGGAAAGCAGATCCTCTAAAGTTGGAAATGAAATTAAAATAACTATGATTTCTTCATAGAATAAAATGAAAAGAAAAAAAAAAAATCGAAAGCAGATACCCTGATACAACTCAACAATCATCACCCCTTACCTCTAAAATCAACAAATTGAAGTTATCAATTTTATAGATACGAATAGACAAGTATGCCGAATGAAATTATATCTTTAATAATTAAATGGCTTTTTTAATCTCTCTCTTAGCAGGTTATTATAAGGTTCACAAGAAAGCAGTGATGTAAAAGTTGATAACTGAATTCATGCATGTATGATATTTTAATTTCATATATCCAAGTATTCTATTTTCCATGTTCAACAATAGCCAGATTAATCAATATGACGGTGTGAGCATTCACACTAGTATCTGTTTTCTGAGAATGCACTTTCTACAGTCAAAATGACTGTTTGAAATGCTGTACAAATATATCAGAATAGAAGGTGAACATAAAAATACCATGCTGATTGGCCCTCATCAGTCAAATTTTGTGTTACACAACGAGATCAAATCCTAGTTACTAAACATCTTTATCACGACAAAGACCTCCTAAAATATATATTTGAAGCATAGTAGTCAAGGCGCTAAGGCACAAGCATTGAGCCTGGGTTTTTTTTGAGTCTTGGGCTTTTTTGTGTGCCTTTTATATGAGTTTGATTTGTTATTTTACTAACTACAAATTACTTTTTAAACCATATTTTATAATTCATTCAATTATCTACATGTTTATTAATATGAATTAAATTTTAAACCATATTTTATAATTTATTGAACAATTAAATTTTTTTTATTTAACTATTTATAAACAAAATTTTGAATTTAGCCAAAAAACGCCTCAAACTTCAAAAAGGCGCACTCAAACTGCAAAAAGGCGCAAGCATCGAGCCTTGGGCTTTTCTGCGCTAAGCGCGTGCCTTGATAGCTATGATTTGAAGTGATTACTAAAATGTTTTTAATTTTTAATTTTATAAAATGTTCAAGGCTCGGGTCCATAATGGGGACCTGAGCAACTATGCAAAGGTTCCACTGCAATTTGGTGTCCAAGATAGAGATTCTACATACAGTTAAGATCCTAATCAGAAAATGTTTGACTCCGTCTAGGACCCGCCAAGCATTGATACCCTTCTATTTCAATTTTCAGCCATGTAATATGTGGTCAACTCCTCATTTTTTGGAAATTTTAAGGTGGTCCACCTATCTGATTAGAATCTCCAGATCCTGTAGGATGGCAAGACTTTATTCCAGAAAAAAGCAGAGCTTACTGCCAAAAATATAAACTTTAATGGTGATGAATTTGTGGATTCAAAGGATAAACTGACAAAGATGCGATGGTCATTAAGATATGATGCCAGGAATAAACTGAGGCTTGTCCACTAAATTAAATTCCATGACGTAGCATATGTAAAACAGTAAATGGCAACATTGCAGGTGACTGGGCAGAGAGTTTGAAAATTGAAAATTGCAGGTATTGCTAGAATTTGATACTGAGAGAAGGATAAAGATTTAACGGTAAACACACAAAAAACTACATTGTAATAAGTTGATTAAAGTGACATTAGTGTTTTTTATTCATTAGCAGTCATAATTTTATCTAGACAAGTACTTAGTAGTCGTTGCACTAGTCCATCAGCCTAAAAATATGGAGCTTAACAAACCACCGACCTAATTACCAGGAACACATGTTAAACAATGTGTTGATCTATTCAAACAAATACAATTTTCAACACTCTCCCTTAAACAAGATGGGCTAACATTAAGTTGCACCACCAGTCTACGGTTTTGGGGTTTGCTTTTTTTTACCTTTCATTCAGAACTTCAATTAACGACTTTGATCTTCTATTTGGCTAGACATACCTAATTATTTTATTTTGATTAATGTGTCACTTACAAACTATCATGGTTTCATACTTAAAGCCTCAACTACATACTAAGGATTTATCGGACCTTTGCAAATGAGTTCTTCCCTGATACTGCTGTATCAATCATTTTTCTAAGAAGCTAGAGTGATGGTTCTTCTTCCTTCGCTTTTTGAATAACATAAAACCAAAACTGCTTCAATTACAATCGTGCGTACTTCACTTATGCGCCTATCTTTCCTTAGGCATATCATCAAACAGTTTCCGACCACTCCACAAACAGCACATACTCAATTTGCCATAGATTTTTCACTTTGTGTCTCTTGATATCACAAATAACGGAGCACAACCCCTCAGTTTAAGGCCCTTCCTCAAACAAGGAACAAAGAACAAACGGAGGACATTTAGCATTCGTGTAAACAAAGCTTAATCACTAACCTTTCAGCAATCATCACGAGGCAGCGTGTGATGAATGCTTTTTAGTCAAACATCTTAATCTGCTAGCTTCATATTTTTAGTCAAACAGCAAGGGCACAACAAGGAACTGTGCATTCATCTTTATCAGCAATAATCAGTGTCATCGTGGAATCATACAGCAGTGAATTAGCAGACATTGGACAAATTAACAACCAACTTAAGCATCTCAACACTATGCTTAACAATAACTACTTGAAGCAATCATCTCAGGGAATTTCAACGACTCATCTCGAGATGATCAGGCATTGTTCATCGCAAGCTTTGGGTCGGCTTCGCCATCCCCAAGTCAACCCAGCACAGTCAGGAACTCTACAGCACTCAGATCTTAAGCCTGTTCCAATCGATGATTTTGATCAAGAGGTAGAGAGGCTATGTAAGTGAAGGAGGTGCAGTCTTTTACACAGGCACGAGCAATATCAGAGCTCAATTTCACAACGTCGAAAAACAATTGGGGAGGAGAGAGTGGATCTTGTGAAAAAGAGAACGTGTAGGTTCACGAATTTTTTTGACTTCTGGTCTCTCTCTACCCTTTCTCTACTCTAGCTCTGATACATATTAGAGGTAGCAAATTCTATTTTAATCCAGGTAGTAGCCCCAAATCATGAAATAATCAGTAAACCCACAAATTTAGTTAGTAGCCCCCCATTTTTATAAAAAAAAACCAAAAATACCCTTCCACGTAGGGGGACTACGTGGTTTCTCACTGTACCTCGTAGTTTCCCTACGTGGTTCATCAAAGTACCACGTAGATGATCTCCGTGGTTCATTCATGGACCACGTAGACATGCTACGAGGTACACAAAAAAACCACGTAATGCAACTACGAGGTGTTCAAAAAACTGGAAAAAAATATAACAGTAAAAGAGCAGTTTGATCATCGTATTTTTTTGATAAAATGGGGGGCTACTAACTAATTCTGTGGGTTGAAATAGAATTTGCCTTAGAGTTGATATTGAGAGAAGATAGAGATCTAATCGTAAAGACACAGAGATTACATTGTAATATAACTTGATTATTTACAGGAAATGACATGATTTTATGCAATTTTTATTGATTTCTTCAAACTTTTAAATTTAATGTCTATGCTCATTCAAAGATCGCGTTATTGCAGAAAAATATAAAAAAAAATGAAGTAAATTGTATATAAATGAAGAATATCTCATTTTCAGTAGAAATGCAGAAACGGAAGTGGCTATACAGAAAAACTACGGATATATATATAGTTTTTTGATACACTGAGACATATTTGCAATACACTATAGAATAATTGCATATATGTCTGCGATTTTTCACAATAAGTGTAGACATTTCTGCATCTGTTTTTTCATTTTTCAATACCTGCAATATACTGTTAAACAGCTGCATATGCCTACACTTTTTTACGGTAATCGCATATATTTTTGCAATTCTTTTCTTTCTCAGTAATCTTTTGTTAATATTTACAATCTTTTAAAAAAAGTTAAGCAGTAGCGGAAAGTCACGAAAAACACATTGTTACAGTAACAAGGACCCGCTTTTCGTTGGAAGTTTGAGAATGATGCACGCAAAATAAATTTCCATTTTAAGGGTTCATCCTTGATACTCACTTTTTAGTATTTGTTTGGAATGTATATATTTGTAAACATGTTTAAAATCTAATTTTTCTATTAGTTATCAATAAAAAAGTAGTATTACAAAGATTATAAAATCATATTTAATCACAATAAATCCTAGATTCAAATATTTAAATACAAAGTGGTCGAATTTCCAGCTAGTTACATTAGAGTATTAAATGGATAAAATGATTTTTTGATGACCGCGTGAGTTGGGAATGCTCTGGTAATGCCATTGTAAATTCAATAATGGATGAAGTAATACGAAATATTTTACACATATGATCATCTATTCCGTGTAAACTTTAAGACTTTACTTCTAATTTATTGAGTAAACAAAATATTTATTGATATTTGAATAATTGAGCAATGAACGTAAACATTTAAAGGCAAGAGATTTACTAAACTATATATATATATATATATATATATATATATATATATATATATATATGAGCGTTCGGGGACACCCCTGTTGCACCATATCCGTTCGTGAGCTACGGCGATCCAAATCCACCAAGGATTTGTAGACGTTCAATCCACATACATATAACGATCTATTTAAAATTGAGCGTGTTTCGACATTCGTAGAATAATATATTTGATGCTTAAATTTAACGGTGCTCAAATTTTGGGTAGATCATTATATGTGCATGGATTGAAAATCTACAAATTCTCGTTGGATCTGAATCGCCGTAGCTCACGAACGAATAAGGGTGCAACAAGGGTGCTGCGGAACAGGATGCTCCGGATCGCTCCTCATATATATGTATAGCGTTCGGTTGCACCCAAAAATGAAGCACACCAAATGCTCCCTGATATCAGCTCCGCATTTATATAAAAGAAAGTGAGTGGAAAGTGAAAGAGTGAGCGAAAGAAGAGAGAAGGGTAAATACTTGATGGAAATAGAAGGCAAATGAGATGCTGCACTGTTACGGAAGTCATTGAACCTGCCTTATATATAGAGAGAGAGAGAGAGCGCGCAACAAAGTCCATTACACCAAACTTTTTAGTACATTGAACCAAGCGATATACATACAGAGATAGCTAGACAAAGGATGAGAAAACAAGTTTAAACAGGAAAGCTGCATCTTCTTCACCAGCTAGATTTATAAATGAAAGAAACACATAACTGCACCAGTTAATCTGAGAGATTAACCACAATGTTCTAAGCACTAGATATTTTTATTAATGAAGCATAGAAACACACCGAGTACTATATATAGTATATACAACATTATATTGCAAGCTGCTCCCATTTTCATGTCTGTTTCAGTATGTAGAACCACTTAATAGTCTGCAGCTGCTTTCAGATATTCTCTGCCTTACCACTACAACTTAAGATACCTAAGCCTGCAGTCAAATGTCAGAAACAAATAGCAATTAATATGAGATATCAATTCCAGTTTGTTTTATGGAAGTGCATCATATCACATAACTGGAGCACTGTATGCATCATTCGAGATAGGGGTTGAAATCACCTGGTCCGAGATTTTCGTGGTCTCGTGGACCAAAGCAATCTGACCCCCTGATTTTAGGTGAGTCCCACCGAAATTAAAGGTCCAGATTTCTTTGGTTCAGGGGACCAGGGAAATTCCGGACCAGGGAATTTGCATGCTCGAGATAGTAATATAGTTAATGATTAGTTTAGTGCATGCATTTTTTTGGAAGAAAGTGAAAGAGGGATGCCAAAACCACATGCAAATTCGTTGTATTGAATTAGCATTAAGGATTAGATCTCACGTGAGTGTGTTTTGCTTAATTTGCTTGGGAAACAAGAAATTTTGCCTCTTCTCAAGTGTCGATACTTGATGCAACCATAATACAAAATTCCAAGTTGTCCACCTCCCGAACTGAAAGTATAAACAACCTAGTCCATCAAGAATATAATCACCTTCTTCACTCATGTTCCATGTTTATATCATTCCTATCCATTTTAATACACTTTAAAGTATAACAAAAAGACCGCTTGGCAACTATGAGAAGAGAAAACATGTGCATTTGATGTGTGTGTGTGTACACACATGCATACATATATACACAAAAAGTATATAAGATTATACTGAGAAAATGTACATACCTCTGCTCCTGATCATCGTAGTATCCAGACGATGAGGATGACCTATAGTTGGGGAGAGGAATGCGACCAGACTCAATCTGTTTGATGTCATCTTCAAGGACCTGGTAATGACGTTTCACTTCTTCAGCAGTTTTGCCACCAACTGTGCATGCCACCTTCTCCCATCTGTTTGGGCTGCCTTCATCATACACTGCTAGTGCTCTCTCAAACAAGCTGTTCTGCTTTGCAGACCATGATGATGGACCTGATGCCATTCCTATTTCTATTTTATTTGCTTTGCTAATGAGATGATGTTTGATTGAGGTTTGTTATTTCTAAGGTTTTGTGAGAAAAGAGTTGAAGTGTATGCTTCTTATATATAGAAGGAGGAGGTTAGATGGTCTACTTAGCAGTGGAATCTGATTACTTGTATAATTGAGAGCAACACATAAATTCACAAAAAGTGGTTCTTTCTATTCATAGCCATATTCAACATAGAAGAATATCCAGGCTTTTCCCAGCTTTTTTTCCCCTGATTTCATGGTTATATAAACAATTTGTTGCCATTAAAATTAATTCACATTGTTTAACTTAAAGCAACACTAACCTATAAGTACCATAGTACATGAAAATAGTGAGACTGATTAATAACCCAACCATTGTAACAAGGAAGAGTATAGGTTCTGGTAATTTTCTAGGAACAAACTTTGTAGGACTCAACAACCATAACTTCACCAATTACATGCTTATAATTATATATATTTAGGATGTTAATGGATACCAAAATATCCAAAAGTCTTCCGCATTTGTAGCCGGAAAAAGATTACATATTCAATATTCGGGAAAAACCGATAAGGAGACGGATACAAAAATATCTACATCTGAAAATTATTCATTCAAATTTTTTCAAGATCATAGCTTAAATTATGTGTACTTTATTACAATAAAAATATTTAATTACTGTTTTGTTCAGCTAAAAATGCATATTATATGCATAAAATAACTGACAAAACTATTTATTATTGTCATAATATTTGTCTATTTTTAACACTCTAAAATTCAACGAGACCAAAAAAAATATGATAAACTAAGATTTTGCGTTTGTTTTTCCTTGGTTTATTGATCATTAGCAGACATGATAATTATCCAATATTTATTTGAATCCACGGACGAGAATTTCTAATATTCAAAAATAATTTCGGATATGGATGATATGCATTACTCGCATCCCAAGGTATTTGCTGATAGACCTATATATTATATTTGACATAACTGGGTAAGCAGTAGCTCGGTGGCAAAACACATGGGTATAATACCCTTCTACCCCAAAGGGGGTGACAAGTTATATGAACAGTCATTTATTTTACTCGCATTGCATATGCTCTTAGAACGCAAATATCTGTTTAAGGATGGAAATGAAATGACATAAGATAAAAATAAATTAATGATGAATAATGAATATTCATTTGGCATGGAAAAATATTTTGGCAAGTTAAGCAAAATTGTATTGATGTCAATGAAACATCAATCTAGTAAACATCTTTAAAAAATGGATTTTTTTTCTCTTTCATTTTACCCTTTTTAAGGAAAAGAAAACACCAACTGAAACCAAAATATGAAGTGCTTAATACATTCATAGCAAGGATACATGTGATACAGTAATATTTTACACTAGAAAGTATAATTTCACTTAAAAGGATGAGATGTGGAGAAAACAACCTAATGAAATATGCAATTTTCAAATTTCAAATTCTATGGTAAATCCTTTAGTTATTCCCTAAATTATATATTAAGGTGGGAGTTTACAGACAGAGTACTCAATATAATTTCAGATAAAATTGATGACATAGTCTTTAAAATATTAAATTGAGATTTTATTTTCTGAATGAACCAAAATTCAAAGGCCTGTCCAGATTGAAAATGAATTTTTAATTTTACGTTTTTCAACATCTATTTCAAATGGAAGAAGGAGAATGAGAGGATATAAAATCCTAGTCATTACAACAAAAGAGAGAAGGGAAAGAAAGAACATAGTTTTTGCCCCAAATTTTTTTTTAAAGACAGAAAACAGGGAAAAAAAAATCATTTACAATATATATGTTAGAACTTTAGAACCATTTCCAAAATCAATTGTTTTTTCAACCCTTTTTCTATCGTGCATTTCGAAATATATTTTGAAAATGCTGGACACAAATTTAAAGTGAGGTATCAATGAAAACAGTCAAAATGCTGCTATTTTGTATGGAAGATACATGTTGATATTTCATTTGTCAACAAACCTCTAGATTATATAAATAATTTCGTTATCTGGTCATATCATCAAACGACGTTGCAATTGTTCAAATTGTACAAATTTACATCATTTGTTATTAAATATTTTCAAAAACTTGCTAACAAACATGTTGATATATTTAATAAGGACAGATTAAATTTATAGGACCAAGAAAACAAAAACATATCTCACTTTTAAACCTCTTTACAAACTTGCCACAAAAACTGGTTGGTTTTCACAAGGCAGAAATTTGTGTTTGTACAATTTTGAAGTAGGCATAAATTTACAATTCGTACGTGCACGCTTTGAAATTTCACAAGTATAATTTATATTTGTTAAAGTGTTCTTGTGTAATTTCAAATTGCGCAGATACTAAATGCTGAAATGGTGAATAAGAGGCATATTTCTATAATAAGTTTTCAGCCTTCTTCTCTGAGACTATAAATAAAATTTGTTCATCTAATAATTCACTGCCTGTGCTGAGGGAGTGGCTAAAGCTAACTGAAGACAAATTTATTTTTACTCCCATGCGATCGTTAAGTATCCTTTCAAGTGATCGGTATATATATTTAGATTTGAATGTTCTTCCATTTTTTATTTGTTCTACAGAAACTAAATGCTAGTGTCATATCAACCCTTTTCAAATAAATGTGAACAACACTGCACTCGATTGGGCTAAGTTTTTAAATAGTAGATTGACCTACGTAATCAAGTAGTAATTAAGAGACAAATGTGAGTCTAAACATATGCGTACCAATTGTCAATTAAGAAAACAAGCATTTAATGATTATAGGCAGCGGCTGGTTTAGCTATAATCTGTGTGCATTATACGCAGACAATATGTTTTTATGACTGTAATTAATTAGCAGCTCATTGACAGGATGCATTCAGGATATTGAAAGGTCAAGCATGGCAATGGTTTTTAAAGAAAGTAATAAGTTAGCTGCTGAATTTCTTCTTTGGAGTGAAGCAGTGTATCTGACTGAAATCTTCATGCTTTAATAAGACTTCCGAAAATTGTATGTGTCAAGAATGAATGATAAAGGTGAATGACTTTATGTAACTTAAAAATAGTATGGTTTAGCATTTAATACCACTCAATTGTTGTACTTAGAATTACACTGAGTTTAAAGAAATGTGACATGGTGAAAGTTATGTAGCATAAATTTATGTCGCAGAAAAAGAAAAAAAAACCAACTGATCATTTATGTGAATGCCAGCTAAACACATACACTCGTGTTGAATGAATCAAAGTAATTATACAGTCCAGTGCTGGTTCGTACTAAATTAACACGTTCTACACAATATATATATATATATATATATATATATATATATATATATATATATATATATATATATATATATATATATATATATATATATATATATATATATATATAAGAACAAGACATGTCTAGATAGGTTTACTCACAGAGATATGTTCATTTGCCATCTAAATCCCAAGTTCTGCATCACCATGCATAATGACTCTTTTCAAATTAATGGGCGTTCAACAAGACCGGGAGAACTCTATTTTGCATTGTGCTGCAGTTTCCGCAGAATGCATCAGGCAAAGAATTCAAACCTCATTCCATTATTCCAAAATTAACCTAGGACAATCATAATAGTTGTATCGTATTAAGATATCATATAATGTAAGGACTGCACTTGTGTGTCCAAAGAAAAAGAAAAGAAAAAAAAAACCAGTAGCTACACATTATGTATCAGTGTATAATTTTTAACTATCTACCTATAGAATCAGCTAACAAGTAAAATACTGAGATACCACACACACACAGAGTGCAAGAAAAAAAAAAAAAAAAAAAGATAATTAATCAAGGACCGTATATATAGAAAATTAAGTTTTCAGTTAGAGGGGCTGATCAACAATCACAAAAACATCTAATGCCTTGGGGAAACTGAGAATTCAAGTTATCACATGCAGTACATTTAGAAAATTGATGAGCATTTCGGTAATGCTTTAACGTGTTCCCTAAGATGTACTGTTCATGGAAAGCAGATCCTCTAAAGTTGGAAATTAAATTAAAATTTTAAAATAACAATGATTTCTTCATAGAATAAAATGAGAAAAAATTGATATATCGAAAGCAGATACCATGATACAACTCGACAATCATCATCCCTTACCTTTAGAATCAACAAATTGAAGTCGTCAATTTTATAGACATAAGTAGACAAGCATGCCAAATGATATTGTATCTTTAATAATTAAATGCCTTTTGTAATCTCTCTCTCTTAGCTGGTTATTACAAGGTTCATAAGAATGTAATGCTATAAAAGTTGATAACTAAATTCATGCATGTACATGTATGATATTTTAATTTCATATATCCAAAATATTCAATTTTCCATGTTCAACAATAGCCAGATTGATTAATATGATAGTGTGAACTTTCAAACCAGTATCTATTTTCCGAGAATGCACTTTGTACAGTCAAAACGATAGTTTGAAATACTGTACAACTATATCAGAATAGAAGATGAACGTAAAAACACTATGCTGATAGGCTCTCACCAGTCAAACTTTGTGTTAGTTCAGGATATCAAATCCTAGTTACTAAACATCTTTATCACAACAAAACCCACCTCAAATATTTAAAGCGATTACTAAAATAATTCTTTTTATTAGACGTTTAAGGTTAGGGTCCATATTAAGGACAGACCCCACAAGTCCACTAGCCCATTCCATAATGGAGCTGAGCAACAATGCAAAGGTTCCACTGCAATTTGGTGTCCAAGATAGAGATTTTATGCACAGTTAAGATCCTAATCAGAAAATGTTCGACTCTGTGTAGGAACCACCAAGCATTGATACCCTTCTATTTCAATTTTCAGCTGTGTAATATGTGGTCAATTCCTCATTTCTTGGAAATTTTAAGGTGGTCTTTTACATCTATCTGATTAGAATCTCCAAAACCTATAGGATAGCAAGACTATTGCATGTAGTGATACCGTATATCGGTTTGTAAAGGATATTAGATTCCAACCCAAAAGGCTCACAATGGAAGCATATACGAGGACTTCTTTATTAAATATAACCTTACTGAAGAATCTTTCAAAACACAAAGTCACTCGAAAAGGAGAGAAGAAAGGATATTTCAGTGAATGTTTATGAAGGCAATTTATCATACGTGTGATTTCTTGAAACCAAATGTTGAGAATCCTTCGATCATTCGATATAAAAGATATTTTCTTTCTGGGCACCAACTATAGCAAAAAAAAAAGAACTTGAGCTTATTGCCAAAAATATACTTTAATGGTGACGAATTTGTGGATTCAAAGGATAAACTGACAAAGATATGATGCCAGGAATAAACTGAGGTTTGTCCACTAAATTAAATTCCATGATGTAGTATATGCAAAACAGTAAATGACAACATTGTGGGTGACTGGTTAGAGAGTTTGAAAATTGAAAATTGTAGGTATATAGAATTTGATATAGAGAGAAGGATAACGATTTAAGGGTAAACACACAAAAAATTACATCATAATAACTTGATTAAAGTGACATCAGTGTTTTTTTTTATTCACTGGCAGTCATAACCTTATCTAGACAAGTACGTAGTAGTTGTTGCACTATTCCATCAGCCTAAAAATATGGATCTTAACAAACTACCAACCTAATTACCAGGAACACATGTCAAACAATGTGTTGACCTATTCAACTAAATACAACTTTCAAGACCCTCACTTAAACATAATAAACAAGATGTGCTAACGTTCAGTTTATAAAGTTGCACCACGTTTTGTGGTTTGCTTTCTCACCTTTCGTTCAGGACTTCAATTACGACTTTGATCTTCTATTTGGCTAGACATACTTAATTGTTTTATTTTGATTAATGCGTCACTTACGAACTATCAACAAACTATCATGGTTTCATATTTAAAGCCTCAACTACATGCTAAGGATTTATTGGACCTTTGCACATGAGTTATTCTATGATACTGCCGTGTCAATCATTCTTCTACGAAGCTAGAGTTGCGGTTCTTCTTCTTTTGCTTGTTGGATAACAAAAAACCAAAACTGCTTCAAACACAATCGTGCCTTCTTCACTTGTGCACCTATTTTTCCTTGGGCATATCATTAAACAGTTTTCGAGTACTCCGCAAACTGCTCATACTCACTTTACCATAGATTTTTCACTTTGTCAGTGTCACAAATAACGGTTGTTGCATACTAACCACCAACAAAACATAATCCCTCCCTCAGTTTAAGACCCTTCCTCAAGCAAGCAAAAATGAACAAACAGAGGACATCTAGCGTTCGCGCAAACAAAGCTTAATCACTAGCCTTTCAGCAATCATCACGAGGCAGCATGCGATGCATGCATGCTTTTTAGTTAAACATCTTAATCTGCTAGCTTCATATTTTTAGTCAAACAGTAAGGGCACAACAAGGAACTGCGCATTCATCTTTATCACCAATAATCAGTGTCATCGTCAAATCACATAGCAGTGAATTAGCAGACATTGGACAAAATAACAACCAACTTAAGCATCTCACTCCTTTTTCCACAATTATTTCAAAATCGACAATTATTTCTTGGCCACGACTATTTGCACCCTGTTTTATTGTCTTCTCCACCCCATTACTTAAACAAAATGCATTACACCACTACTTTTATTTTTCTCACCCCGATATATACCAGAATTACCTTTTAGTTTACCCTTTTAACGATAATAACTTAACATTAATAATAAAATTAAAAAAATGAAATAAAAAATCAATGAAGTAGTAATTCATAATTATTTTTTACATCAATCATGCAATATAAAAAGTTACATTTTAATTTAATTCAAAAAAAAAATTGAACTATAAATATTTTTTTAAGGGGGAAAATTTAAATAAATAATTATCATTTTCTAAAAAAAAAAAAATCTTCAAATCATTTGTTGTTTTATTCTCGTATTATTTTATAATGGATGACGTGAATGATAGATTGAAAAATGAATATGCTAAGTACAATAATATATAAGAGTAAATATGTCACTTTTTCTTTTCTCTTTTACTTTTTAGTGGGGTGAGAAAGGCAAAGGTGGGGTGCTGATAGAATTGGTCTTATTTCTTTACCCACTCCATTTATTTCAAAATTGTCTCTTTCTTTTTTACTTACTTCCTTGTCTTCTTCTTACTTTCTTTGTTTGGTTGATTTGGGTATTTTGTAAGTTTTTATACGCTCAAATGCAACGTTGTATTTACAATTTTCATGTTAGTTTCTAGCGTTACTTATACGTTTTCGACACCAGTTATCAATTAGTTATTTTTTAGTTCTCACATTTGCATTGCATATTGTCATATTTTCTTGTGTTCGCTTCGGTAGAGTTTGTGGTAGATCGACTACATCCCTTACTCAAGAATTTTTAAGTTTTAACAATTTATACATAAAGCGGTTAAATATAACATAAGAAAGACACAATAGAGAAAAATCTAAATACTTGTTTGAGGGTAAACGCAACACCATTTTTTTTTTTGGTTATAACCGGGTGGAAAACAATTGCAGAGTTGCAAATAGATGGAATTAGAATTTGATATTTAGAGAGATAAAGATTTAATCGTAAAGTCACACAAAAATTACATTGTAATAACTTGATTAAAGTGAAATTTGCATTTTTTATTCGCTAGAAGACAATCTTATATAGACAATTGCATAGTGTCAATGCGTTAACCGACTGGCCTAGAAACATAGATTTTAGCCAACCACCAGCACTAATTTTTGAGAACACGTGTTAAATACTATGTTGACTTATTCAAACATATACAACTTCAGATAGTTGTAACGGCTGGAAATTTCCGACTCCTCGAGAGTCGGAAATTCCGAGACGTTAGTGAAAGAATTTAGAAGGTGAGAAAGAAAAGATAGAACTAATAGAATAGAAGAAGAAGAAGAACATCAGAATCATCAGAGTAACACGAATCTCACAGCGGAACGAATAACATATAATATATAACATAACTTTGAAGTAAACAGTTATATATATACAATAGCACTTATCAGAGTACAACACTTACAACACAGCGGAAATAACTATAGCTATAGAATCTTGAAGTCTCCTGCTCCAAGCTCTCCAAGTATATCTATAAATCCCGACTACTTGACTGCCCGTACAAATTTAGGCACCCAAGAGTTTAGGGAAAACAACAAAGTAAACTCCGGGTCAGTCATGGGACTGGTATGAGTAAAATAGTTTAAAACACTTGAACAGGTATATGATATCTCATAAGACCACGCCGTGAATACGGAACGGGTTTTTCCCTTATGAGTATCTGAACAACTTTGACAAGCAATATCATTGTGATATTATAATAATGTCTAAGTACAAATAGGTATCAATCTAGCAGAAACGCTTGCATCTCACGTTCTACATACATAGTATAAAATCATAAACCGCAGGGCGCTTATCGGAGAATGGATTCCAACAGACAAGGTATGGGAGCACCTTCTGATCAGTGTACTCTAGAGGTGATACACTGCAGGTTCAACAAGAACGTCTTGCAACCCGGCCACACATGACCGCTCACTCATTTAGCTTGAGTGTCGCGAATATATTGCCACCACGGTTATAGGCCATCAAACCGTCATTCGAAGATACAAAATCAAAAAGAAGTATAAATATGGATATTCCCTAGATCGGTGACAATACACCCTGCTTGGGAATGGCCCAACTAGCCATGCTGCCTAGCCCAACTTTTGTTACTTCCTGGTGTGAGGATAGATGCTACGTCTATCTTCAGAACATCTGATCACCATTCACTTTGAATGCCACATCATCATACCCGCCAAATCACAAATTGACTTATCCAAAAATAACACGGGTATACAGCTAAGAGAAACGAATTCCTCCGCCACCAAACGTGAATACGTTTGAACAGATCAACTTACGCGATCTATTGGATATACTCTGTCAGACCTTCTTCCATATACGTTGTCCTGGGACCGGACAAACCGAAGGCACTATTCAGTATATCCATCTTAGTCGCTGTTATCTAAGACTTATACAACAGCCCTTGCACTTTACTCCGTCTTCAATTTATCTTTGGCAGATCTTGCTCGCAACGCTTATGCCAATACAGAGTGGTTCTTTGGATAATAATCCAACCGGTCTCTCCATATTAACAACATTAAAATGGTAAAAACTTTGATAGTCTGTGATCTAACTATCAAATGAAAACATGTCGGTGTACAAACAACGATCTTATTTCCAAATGGGAATTCGATCGATCAATCATCATATGTTCATATTTCCTTATTTCATATGTTTAGAAAATATATGTTATTAATCATTTGAAAAACATTTCCATAGCTTATTCTCACATCACTATTATTTCGCAACTATCAGTCCCTAACTGTAACTAGTATGAGAACAATTCTCTAAGTATCAATTCGGAAGGTCGAAACCAACATCAGATCGTCACTTAGAAAACCGTTCAACTTACCCTCTCCAGTCAGTTTCTGCATTTGCTTAACTCTATTTCTTAAATTCTTATCATGAAAACATTTCATTTTCTATGTTTAGAAAACATATCTGACTATATTTGGAAAACGTTTCCAAAGCTCATTTACGGATTTCCCATGAACGTTGTATAAAACATCGTTTCGCTTAATCCATTTATCGCTTATTCCTTAGCTTTATTCCTAATCAACCTTTTAGATCGAACCACAACTATTCCTTTGTCAATTCTGAAGTCAATCAAGTTGGGGTATAGTTACCTCTCAGACCTTAATTGAACAACGTCCTTTACTGTGAAATAGATGAAGTTCGTCACTCACTTTTTCCAATCATCTGTTTACGCAAATTCTCGGATTCAGGTTACGAATCCACTTCTTATATGGCAACGTTTGATTATAACTATAACGTTATAATTCCAACTCCTAAAATATCTAACCTAAATTATAAATTTATTTCTTAACTCGAATAATTTAACAGACACCTAATTTCTAAATCAATAACAAAATCTTGATTTAAACCCTGGAAAGTAAATAGTACCTTCCCGAATTCGCTATAATCGAATTCGACGTATAACTCTCTTTCGAGTAATCTCTATTTGATTAACTCTTCTTCGAATAACCTATATTCGATTATCTCTCTTCGAATAGCTCATATTCGAAATCTCTCTCTTTCGAATAAACAATATTCGATCTCTTTCTTTCGAATATGCTATATTCGAAAGTCTCCTTTCGATTTATTAATCGATAACTCCTTTCGATCAAACTAAAATCGATAACTCCTTTAACTCTATTTGAACAACTAATATTCGACTAACTCCTTTGGATCAACTCATTTGATTAACTCCTTCGAATAACTAATTCGAATAACTTACATTCGAATGACCAATATTCGATTTACTCTAACTCGATTAACTTAATTCTAATCGATTTACTCCATTTCGATTCAACTTAATTCAAATCGATTAACTTAACTCAAATTGATTAACTCCTTTCGAATAACTAAATTCGATTTAACTTCTCTAACTCTACTCGAATAAATTATATTCGATTAACTCTTTTAACTTTACTCGAATAAACTATATTCGATTAACACTTTCTTTTGAATAACTATATTCGATTAACTCTTCGTCTAACTCCTTTGGATTAACTCTTCGAATAACTCCTTTGGATTAACTCTTCGACTAACTCCTTCGGGTTAACTAACTTCGAATAACTCCTTTGGATTAACTAACTTCGAATAACTCCTTTGGATTAACTCTTCGACTAACTCCTTCGGATTAACTCATCGATTAACTCCTTCGGATTAACTAACTTCGAATAACTCCTTTGGATTAACTAACTTCGAATAACTCCTTTGGATTAACTCTTCGACTAACTCCTTCGGATTAACTCATCGATTAACTCCTTCGGATTAACTAACTTCGAATAACTCCTTTGGATTAACTCTTCGACTAACTCCTTTGGATTAACTCTTCGATTAACTCCTTCGGATTAACTAACTTCGAATAACTCCTTTGGATTAACTCTTCGACTAACTCCTTCGGATTAACTCTTCGATTAACTCCTTCGGATTAACTAACTTCGAATAACTCCTTTGGATTAACTCTTCGACTAACTCCTTCGGATTAACTCTTTGATTAACTCCTTCGGATTAACTAACTTCGAATAACTCCTTTGGATTAACTAACTTCGAATAACTTCTTTGGATTAACTAACTTCGAATAACTCCTTCGGATTAACTAACTTCGAATAACTCCTTTTGATTAACTCTTCGATTAACTCCTTCGGATTAACTAACTTCGAATAACTCCTTCGGATTAACTAACTTCAAATAACTCCTTTTGATTAACTCTTCGATTAACCCCTTCGGATTAACTAACTTCGAATAACTCCTTTGGATTAACTAACTTCGAATAACTCCTTTGGATTAACTCTTCGATTTAACTCCTTCGGATTAACTAACTTCGAATAACTCCTTTGGATTAACTAACTTCGAATAACCAATATTCGATAACTACTCTTCGAATAAATAATATTCGATAACTCTTCTCAAATGAATAACATTTAATTTCTCCACTCGAATAAACTATATTCGATAACTCTTCTCAAATGAATAGCATTTGATTTCTCCACTCGAATAAACTATATTCGATAACTCTTCTCAAATGAATAGCATTTGATTTCTCCACTCGAATAAACTACATTCGATAACTCTTATCAAATGAATAGCATTTGATTTCTCCATTCGAATAAACTATATTCGATTACTCTTCTCTCGAATACACTATATTCGATAACTCTACTTCGGATAAGTGATATTCGACAACTCTACTCGATTAACTCTACTTGGATAACTCTAACCGGTCAACTCTACTGGTTTAACCTAACTGGTTAACTCTAACTGGTTAACTCTACTGGTTTAACCTAACTGGTTAACTCTACTGGTTTAACCTAACTGGTTAACTCGTCTTGATTAACTGAACAAATCCACTTAGTTTAACTTAGCTAATTCACTTCGATTAACCACTTAGTTAACTTAACTAATTCACTTCGATTAACCACTTAGTTTAACTTAACTAATTCACTTTAAATAATCACTTAGTTTAACTTAACTAATTCACATCGATTAATCACTTAGTTTAACTTAACCAATTCACATCGATTAATCACTTAGTTTAACTTAACTAACTTGCTTTGGTTAACCTAACCAATTACTTTGTTTAACTCGACTAACTTGCTTTGATTTACTTAACCAATTACTTTGTTTAACTCGACTAACTTTGCTTTGGTTAACTTATGGTTTTTAACACATCATCTAACAACGATGAATATTTGTCCAAACACGCATAATCACAACGGATTATATACATCACATTATATGTCAAAATATATAAATCACAGTAAAAATAACTGTTGAGGAATCCAGTTGGATTCCTCCAACCTGTTTCCCTGCACCACAGATGTTAGACAACACCAGTATAATATTCTGATAAACAGAATCAACATATAACTATTTGACGGTTTATATATATATATATATATGTATATACACATATATATATAATCTCTACTAACTGACTAGCAGTTCAATCAAACAGTCAACACACAGTCAAACAGTCAAACAGAAAATATTTTAACAGTTCTAAGAATACAACGTGAAAATAAAACTGTTTAGAGTTTGTGAGATTTACTCACTTTTGCGCGTTAATCGTTAAATAATGGTTTGCGTCAGTCGATTGAACCCAGTGCTTGAATTTTCTACGAAATCCCAGGAACTCTATTTTCAACCATGTCAGTTCCACAACGTAGCTTCCATCGTTACGGTTCCAATGTGAGCGATCTGATCCAATTCATTATTATCGGGTAGAAGCCGTGATTAAGGATTCCCTTCATTCTTTCTCCGGTTCAGGTTCGAGCCTCTGTCTTCAATCACTATTGTTGTGACCTTTGCCGAACTTCTCCCCTGTTTCTCCAATTAACAGCATCTACAATCTCTTCTTGTTAACATAAATCACTACGTTTTAATTCCCTTCTGATAGTGTAAAACTTCCTCACGTTAAATCTTCGTTCATTAAACCCGCACCCTTTGTTAACACACTAATAACTGCACCGTGACATGCCATCCATTCAGCATACAGGTACACACGCTACTTCCCATTTACAACACCAAAACCATGCACACCTGGTCTTCATCAACTCACCCGCCACCTGCCTGTCGCGTCAGCAAGCTTTTCGGGTTCACCACAATGAAACCGCAAACACCTATACCCCCTTCAAACGAGCAGCTCACGTATGGAAGCCATACACGGCTTGTTGTCACCGCCCTTTTCCCATTACAAAGTGGTAACCCAGTATACCACCTTCCTACGCTACCCAATGTGTAATTCACAGCACTCTGCACGTTTGCTTCCCCCCGATTTTCATGAGCCTGCCTTCGTTTCTGTGCTCCGCCCCTTCTTCTTTAAATCAACACTTTACTTTGTAATAACAGCTCACCATCCTTTGAAACTTGCCTCCATCATCCTTTGTCATACACACGCTGCATGTCCTCAACATGCTATTACCATTGGTCGAGAGTTCTACTTCATGTAACCTCACGCACCTTGAAATACTCATGCTCATCCTCTTGTCTCCAAACTTGGCTACGTGTTCCCATACGCAACACTGCTCAACGCAGACCACACCACATCCGCCCCTCACCTTTACTCCATCTTCTTCATGGCCTAAAAAGTTGCGGATTTTTGGTTGGAGACATGAAGGAAGAGCGGTGGCTACGAAATTTGACCGCAGGAGAAAGTGAAACAAGGGTTTAGGGGGTGGGTGTATTTACAGTATTTTGTTGAGGATGTTTTGAGAAACCACGATTTTGGTTGAGGGCCAAGGGTTTTTGGGTGGTTGAAATATGAGGAAGACGTGGCCTTCTATTCAATCAAGAATGAGTTAGGATATTTGTTTTAAGTTGTAAACTTTTAACATACTTCGTTAAATCAAATTATATCCACATACGAGCGTTGCGGACTGAGATAAATACACCGTTGAGATGAGCTCGGTGTCACGATCCCAAAAATGTAATAATACCGGTAGGTTAACTTATTCTGTGAAACCCCAAAATATTGATTACAGGGTGCAAAATACTTCAAATGAAAAGTTGCTTATTTAATTAATTAAAAATTACAGAAAAATTCTAAAAATTAAATTATCGTTATGTCTCAAAAGAACCTTGTCTGAATTCACACCCGATATCTAGTTATTTCGAAATAACTGTTATGGCCGATAAACGATTCTATAGCGACTATTCTAAAATTTGATTTGGACATATCTCCAAATCTACACGGCGAAATCCTGATCTTTCTCTTCCGCTAGAAAGATATACTCCACCAGCTCCACACGTTTCTTGTTTCACAGAAATCCGACTTATAACGAATCTTGTATATTCAGTTGAAGTTCAACTCGCCAAATAACGAACTGCCGCGTCGTTACGGGCTCGATTATAATTATTATTATAATTTATACGTTCAACTATCGTTTATTTAATATATTCGTTATTTAAATAACTTAATTATTATACCTTACAAAACGCGCCATTACAGACTTCCCCCCTTAAAATAATTTCGTCCTCGAAATTGCTAAGCTAGGAAAATGCTACCAACTTTACTAACTAAATTCAAATATCTTTTAGTTTACCTCTCAACTCCAGTTTCAACTGAACCATTAAATTTTCAATTAAATTATTAATTCATTCTGGCTAACTGAATTTCCATAAATCATGAGAATGTTCTAACGCTTGGAATTTTCGAAAAATTTCGCCATAACCTCCTTTGTATTGGTCAATATGACAAACCACCTCTCGCCTCTCTAGGCCTTCTCCAACCCAAAAGAAAATCAAACAGCCAAGCGGCTTGCCAATTCGGCTCAACAAATCCAAACTCATATATAATATAAACTTGTACCTTTTTGTCGGTCGTATCATTATATCCTTTTGATCTGTTATCACTTCTGCATATATCATGGTCATTCCACTCAGTTTATATCCTCAAACCAAATCATTCGCTTATACCCAAGCCGAATTCCATTCAAACTCCAATATCAAATTCCAAATTATTGACTTATCAATTTGGTTCCATTCTAGATTATCTCTAATCCAATTCAATTTTATTTAACTCGGTTCAAGTTAAATTTCAATTTATTTTTACCATCTCATTTTATTTAACTTCATTAGTTAAATTTCAATTCCAGAACTTAAGTTCCTGGGTTTCTTTCAAATCAATTTGAAACCACATAATGCCAATTCAAAACCTTTGAATTTCTAAACAACTTGTTTTCTCAAAACAATTCAAAAACAAAACCTTTGGTAGTAATCCGTCACTTAGAACTCGAAAATCACACCGACGATGTATCGATCCATCCTCGGAATTATTTTCCAGTCATCCAGGTGAGTTCAATACTATATTTATTTCAAATTTGAAAAACCTTTCCAAAATCTCCCAGGAACTTAAAATTTCCTTATTTTAATTCCAAATCTGATTTAACTTCAGATTTACTCATCTGATTTCACTCATATGAATTCTAGTTGGTTATGTATAACCATTTCACTATATAATCTTGCTCGATTATGATTACAACCAATATATCTAATATATTATAATTTTGATATACATATATATACCTCTATATCAAAATATACTTTGGGTAAAGTTAAATTCACTTACCCTTTTTCAAAACATATCGTGACGACCCATCGTATTCAAGTGTTTATTTACTCCTACCGATACAGTGGATCAAAACTGATCGACCAGAACTCATAAACAACTCAGCCAATGAATCTCCACAATATAAAACCATTTTATATCAAATACAAATACGCACTCGTATATATACACTCAAACTCAATCTAGGATATTACTAATCCCATCTCTATCGAGTTATGCCACAGAGCCAAGGTAATCACTTAACCTGGCTCTGATACCAACTGTAACGGCTGGAAATTTCCGACTCCTCGAGAGTCGGAAATTCCGAGACGTTAGTGAAAGAATTTAGAAGGTGAGAAAGAAAAGATAGAACTAATAGAATAGAAGAAGAAGAAGAACATCAGAATCATCAGAGTAACACGAATCTCACAGCGGAACGAATAACATATAATATATAACATAACTTTGAAGTAAACAGTTATATATATACAATAGCACTTATCAGAGTACAACACTTACACCACAGCGGAAATAACTATAGCTATAGAATCTTGAAGTCTCCTGCTCCAAGCTCTCCAAGTATATCTGTAAATCCCGACTACTTGACTGCCCGTACAAATTTAGGCACCCAAGAGTTTAGGGAAAACAACAAAGTAAACTCCGGGTCAGTCATGGGACTGGTATGAGTAAAATAGTTTAAAACACTTGAACAGGTATATGATATCTCATAAGACCACGCCGTGAATACGGAACGGGTTTTTCCCTTATGAGTATCTGAACAACTTTGACAAGCAATATCATTGTGATATTATAATAATGTCTAAGTACAAATAGGTATCAATCTAGCAGAAACGCTTGCATCTCACGTTCTACATACATAGTATAAAATCATAAACCGCAGGGCGCTTATCGGAGAATGGATTCCAACAGACAAGGTATGGGAGCACCTTCTGATCAGTGTACTCTAGAGGTGATACACTGCAGGTTCAACAAGAACGTCTTGCAACCCGGCCACACATGACCGCTCACTCATTTAGCTTGAGTGTCGCGAATATATTGCCACCACGGTTATAGGCCATCAAACCGTCATTCGAAGATACAAAATCAAAAAGAAGTATAAATATGGATATTCCCTAGATCGGTGACAATACACCCTGCTTGGGAATGGCCCAACTAGCCATGCTGCCTAGCCCAACTTTTGTTACTTCCTGGTGTGAGGCTAGAGGCTACGTCTATCTTCAGAACATCTGATCACCATTCACTTTGAATGCCACATCATCATACCCGCCAAATCACAAATTGACTTATCCAAAAATAACACGGGTATACAGCTAAGAGAAACGAATTCCTCCGCCACCAAACGTGAATACGTTTGAACAGATCAACTTACGCGATCTATTGGATATACTCTGTCAGACCTTCTTCCATATACGTTGTCCTGGGACCGGACAAACCGAAGGCACTATTCAGTATATCCATCTTAGTCACTGTTATCTAAGACTTATACAACAGCCCTTGCACTTTACTCCGTCTTCAATTTATCTTTGGCAGATCTTGCTCGCAACGCTTATGCCAATACAGAGTGGTTCTTTGGATAATAATCCAACCGGTCTCTCTATATTAACAACGTTAAAATGGTAAAAACTTTGATAATCTGTGATCTAACTATCAAATGAAAACATGTCGGTGTACAAACAACGATCTTATTTCCAAATGGGAATTCGATCGATCAATCATCATATGTTCATATTTCCTTATTTCATATGTTTAGAAAATATATGTTATTAATCATTTGAAAAACATTTCCATAGCTTATTCTCACATCACTATTATTTCGCAACTATCAGTCCCTAACTGTAACTAGTATGAGAACAATTCTCTAAGTATCAATTCGGAAGGTCGAAACCAACATCAGATCGTCACTTAGAAAACCGTTCAACTTACCCTCTCCAGTCAGTTTCTGCATTTGCTTAACTCTATTTCTTAAATTCTTATCATGAAAACATTTCATTTTCTATGTTTAGAAAACATATCTGACTATATTTGGAAAACGTTTCCAAAGCTCATTTACGGATTTCCCATGAACGTTGTATAAAACATCGTTTCGCTTAATCCATTTATCGCTTATTCCTTAGCTTTATTCCTAATCAACCTTTTAGATCGAACCACAACTATTCCTTTGTCAATTCTGAAGTCAATCAAGTTGGGGTATAGTTACCTCTCAGACCTTAATTGAACAACGTCCTTTACTGTGAAATAGATGAAGTTCGTCACTCACTTTTTCTAATCATCTGTTTACGCAAATTCTCGGATTCAGGTTACGAATCCACTTCTTATATGGCAACGTTTGATTATAACTATAACGTTATAATTCCAACCCCTAAAATATCTAACCTAAATTATAAATTTATTTCTTAACTCGAATAATTTAACAGACACCTAATTTCTAAATCAATAACAAAATCTTGATTTAAACCCTGGAAAGTAAATAGTACCTTCCCGAATTCGCTATAATCGAATTCGACGTATAACTCTCTTTCGAGTAATCTCTATTTGATTAACTCTTCTTCGAATAACCTATATTCGATTATCTCTCTTCGAATAGCTCATATTCGAAATCTCTCTCTTTCGAATAAACAATATTCGATCTCTTTCTTTCGAATATGCTATATTCGAAAGTCTCCTTTCGATTTATTAATCGATAACTCCTTTCGATCAAACTAAAATCGATAACTCCTTTAACTCTATTTGAACAACTAATATTCGACTAACTCCTTTGGATCAACTCATTTGATTAACTCCTTCGAATAACTAATTCGAATAACTTACATTCGAATGACCAATATTCGATTTACTCTAACTCGATTAACTTAATTCTAATCGATTTACTCCATTTCGATTCAACTTAATTCAAATCGATTAACTTAACTCAAATTGATTAACTCCTTTCGAATAACTAAATTCGATTTAACTTCTCTAACTCTACTCGAATAAATTATATTCGATTAACTCTTTTAACTTTACTCGAATAAACTATATTCGATTAACACTTTCTTTTGAATAACTATATTCGATTAACTCTTCGTCTAACTCCTTTGGATTAACTCTTCGAATAACTCCTTTGGATTAACTCTTCGACTAACTCCTTCGGATTAACTAACTTCGAATAACTCCTTTGGATTAACTAACTTCGAATAACTCCTTTGGATTAACTCTTCGACTAACTCCTTCGGATTAACTCATCGATTAACTCCTTCGGATTAACTAACTTCGAATAACTCCTTTGGATTAACTAACTTCGAATAACTCCTTTGGATTAACTCTTCGACTAACTCCTTCGGATTAACTCATCGATTAACTCCTTCGGATTAACTAACTTCGAATAACTCCTTTGGATTAACTCTTCGACTAACTCCTTTGGATTAACTCTTCGATTAACTCCTTCGGATTAACTAACTTCGAATAACTCCTTTGGATTAACTCTTCGACTAACTCCTTCGGATTAACTCTTCGATTAACTCCTTCGGATTAACTAACTTCGAATAACTCCTTTGGATTAACTCTTCGACTAACTCCTTCGGATTAACTCTTTGATTAACTCCTTCGGATTAACTAACTTCGAATAACTCCTTTGGATTAACTAACTTCGAATAACTTCTTTGGATTAACTAACATCGAATAACTCCTTCGGATTAACTAACTTCGAATAACTCCTTTTGATTAACTCTTCGATTAACTCCTTTGGATTAACTAACTTCGAATAACTCCTTCGGATTAACTAACTTCGAATAACTCCTTTTGATTAACTCTTCGATTAACCCCTTCGGATTAACTAACTTCGAATAACTCCTTTGGATTAACTAACTTCGAATAACTCCTTTGGATTAACTCTTCGATTTAACTCCTTCGGATTAACTAACTTCGAATAACTCCTTTGGATTAACTAACTTCGAATAACCAATATTCGATAACTACTCTTCGAATAAATAATATTCGATAACTCTTCTCAAATGAATAACATTTAATTTCTCCACTCGAATAAACTATATTCGATAACTCTTCTCAAATGAATAGCATTTGATTTCTCCACTCGAATAAACTATATTCGATAACTCTTCTCAAATGAATAGCATTTGATTTCTCCACTCGAATAAACTACATTCGATAACTCTTATCAAATGAATAGCATTTGATTTCTCCACTCGAATAAACTATATTCGATTACTCTTCTCTCGAATACACTATATTCGATAACTCTACTTCGGATAAGTGATATTCGACAACTCTACTCGATTAACTCTACTTGGATAACTCTAACCGGTCAACTCAACTGGTTTAACCTAACTGGTTAACTCTAACTGGTTAACTCTACTGGTTTAACCTAACTGGTTAACTCAACTGGTTAACTCTACTGGTTTAACCTAACTGGTTAACTCGTCTTGATTAACTGAACAAATCCACTTAGTTTAACTTAGCTAATTCACTTCGATTAACCACTTAGTTAACTTAACTAATTCACTTCGATTAACCACTTAGTTTAACTTAACTAATTCACTTTAAATAATCACTTAGTTTAACTTAACTAATTCACATCGATTAATCACTTAGTTTAACTTAACTAATTCACATCGATTAATCACTTAGTTTAACTTAACTAACTTGCTTTGGTTAACCTAACCAATTACTTTGTTTAACTCGACTAACTTGCTTTGATTTACTTAACCAATTACTTTGTTTAACTATGTAGGATCTAAATTAACCCTAGAGGGGGGGTGAATAGGGTTTATTGCAGATTTTCACAGAGTAATTAAATAATCACAGCACAGATAAAAATCAGAGTAACTGCGGAAAATAAATAGCACACAGATATACCCAGCTTCGGCAAAACCCTGCCTACTGCTGCATTCCCCAAGGTTTCTACTAGGAGTTAAAACAATCTCTACGCTTACAATCCCCTGTAAACTCGCGATACTCGCTCCCAACTGTTCTTAACCCTACGCTCAAAACCCTGCACTGGTTTTTATCCCCAAAACCAGATTTCCCCGAATTACAAACCCAGTAATTCGTCTCCCTAGTTTTAGAGACAAACTAGAAAACTCTGGACTGATTACAAAGTTGAAAAACAAAAAATAAAATAAAATGGAAACCCTAGTTTAAAACCCTAGATTTGTTTGTTTTTTTTTTTTTTTAAAATCCTTCTTTAAAAAAAAACTTAGTCTTTTGATATAAACTTTGGCCGGTCCCCTTTTTTATTTTGCTCCACCACTTTTTACTTGAGCCCGTCTTCCTTTAAATCTCTCTGGAAATTGAAATGGCGGCTAAAAGAAAACTAGGGTTTCTCTTGAACACACTGAATCGAGATGCCTGGTTGATGGAAATTTGTTGTCTGCTACTCGATTCTTCGGCTTTAATCTCTGGTAACTTGAATCGTCTTCGATTGAGTTTATGGACTCTGATTTGGATCCAAGTTTTCTCGATTTCTGGTATGATTTTACTATTCGATTTTTTTTATACTTTAATTGTGCTTGAACTCGGATCCTTATAGCCGATGATGATGTGGGTGTTCTTATAGGGTTTTGAAACCCTAATTTTGTGCTCTGATTTCGTATTATACTCTGGTTATGATATATACGGAAATATTGGAACTTTAAATCATCGTATGTTCTGGAATTTTTGATTGAGTCTTCCTTGACTTCGAATTCCTTGATTTGAACTTGTGATTAATATATATTCTGCGTGATGAATTCTTCCTTGCCTCGTATGCTTCTGGAACTTTGAATTGGTCTTGAAAAATTAAAGCCTTCTGGAGTAACTTGTGTTAGACTTTATATTCTGGACTTGCATTTTCGTCTTTGAATTAATCCCACGATTTCTGTAACTTTAAATCTTTTATTTCCTGGTTGACCATTTTAAATTTTAACTTCCCAAAACAAAACTTCAATTGGATTATTTATCTTGAATAAACTGGTACGAACAAATGCTATGGTAGAACTTTCCTGTAGTTCTCTAGACAATTTCTGAATCTTTAAATTAATATTGCTTTATGGTTCTTTGATCATAATATTACACTTGTCATGCTGCTAAGAACAGATACTACTGTAGAACCTTGAAATGTTGTTGCACCATGTTCATGATTGTGTCTAGTTTGAAATATCCAGTCTTTCTGGAATATACTGCGAGATGAAATCATTGACTTTGAAATTTTTGGGTTTGAACTTTTCTTCCGAGTTTTCTTATTTAAACTTGGCTTTTTCAATGTTTATTTTCCTTGATTTTGAACTGGTAAGAACGGATGCTTCATTTGTTCACATTACTCCCTCGTTTACTTATATACAAACCAGTGTATATGTAAATACACCATTGATACTCCACTATATGCACTGAGCTCCTTGCTGTATGAACTTGAATTTGTGCTTGACCATTATACTGCTGTTCCCATACATGAATCAGTGCCATTATTTGTGTACTGCTTTTGATCTTCCTTTGAACATAATCAACACTTGAACTTGCTAAACCTTTTAATTTATGTCGCACTTGATGTTTGCCTTTTAACATTGATTCCCATGTTTTATATACACAAACCAGTGTAAAAACACCATTGATACTTCATGTTTTCTATGAACCTGTTTTATCTGCAGTTGTCTTGAATCATTGTGATTGCATGCATCATAGTATTTGCTTTGTTTATGAGCTCGATCATTCTTGTTTACTACTTGTATACTGCACCACACCCTTGGGCCTTGCATGTCTGACTTGTACATCTATGTTGCTCCTTACTTGGTACATATATATTAACTTGATGCTGATCACTTTAATTTTTGCTGATTTGTTGTATATTCTTGATATGTTCTTTGCGGTTATACAGTTTTAACTTTGTATAACTTGTTTGAACTGATGTTTTTCTTCTTAGCCATGTCTTGATGAACAGATACTCAACTTGTTCTGCCATATATTTGAACAAGATATTACTCTTGATACTCTTGTTATTCTTGCACCATTCAAGTGTTTTTACTACTACACTTATTACTTCGCTTTGAACTCTTCTGTTTACTTGAACTGATAAGAACAGGAGCTTTACTTGACCTTTGATTGATCTTACCATATACTTGCGCTGTTTTGTTAAAATCGAGTACTCCTTAGCTGCTTCATGTAGTACTGCTATGTATTTTAGTACTATAACCTGAGTTGTTCCTTACATTTGCTGCTTCCTTATATGACCTTTTATGTTTGAGCCTTGCTGCTATTTGAATAGGTACTCCACTTGATTTTCTTGACTTTAAAAACTATACTTGACCCGAACTACTTGTACATTGAAATTTCTGTGTGGACTCCTCTGCCATCATGTATGTAGCTTGCTGGTTCGACCATTATGTCTGACCCTTGCACTTGATCACTTTTTCATTCATGTTGCATTGATTTTCTTTCTTGGACTTGTATTTGATTTTCCTATTGTTGATTGTACACTGGGTTGAGATGGTCTTTTTGGCTACTCCTCAGTCGCGATACTGGATTGGCGTGGCAGTGCACACGTGTATTCACGTGTGTATATGCAGCCATCCAGACGAGTTTTCCTGTTCCTGCATATCAGACAAAGTCTAGAAAAATGATGAGAAACACACTGTAATTCTGAGGCAAATAAAATTTTAAAAATAAATTTTTATTTGCTTTTATTTTATTTTATTTTTGTTGCAGTCTACTGTGTGTTCTTTTTGTGACAGGTATGAAGTTGACTGAATTGACTGTGGAATGCTGTGAAGTCAAGAAGACTGAAGACGGAAGACAGTAAAAAATGTCAATGTATGAGAGCGTCTGTATATGTGAATGTAAATGTAGTTGTATAGTGAGTGACAGAGTTGTAGTATGTCAAATAGTGGAGTTATAAAGATGTACTTTTTGATATTGAAATAAAATATTTTTATTTAAATAAAATACTGTGTGATTGTTTAAATTTCTGTACAGCTATATTTTATTTAAATAAAATATTATAATCCTGTCTGTTGTGTAGTATACCAGTACAGTTACAAACACATTCAATAATAAAATAAATTTGTTTGTTATCATCAAACAAAAATAATATATTCGTGTATACAACACTGTTATATACAACAATCTCCCCCTTTTGATGATGACAAACAAATAAAAGATTTTGAATGTGTTTGAATGTGAAATATATTACTCCCCCTATTTGTATGCTCCCCCTACAACTGAACTCCCCCTATATATGTGGAAAAATATGAATGATGAAATCCAATTGACCAATCTCCCTCTAGATATTTAACTTTCAATCTTAAAATATTTTTGAATTAATACTCAACAATCAAAATCTTGACCATTCTCCCCCTTTTGTTATCATCAAAAGGAAAATAGAGATTGGAACAGTGATAAATATAGACTAAAAATATAAATTCATATTCAGAGAGAGAATATATATCGTAAAACCCATTTAATCAAACAAAAATCATAATAATCTTTAAATCAGAAGCAAATTTCACTTTCAGAATGAATGGATTTACGATGGATTTTATCGAATGAGGAGAGTTCAATAAAAAATTGAGTATTTGAATATGAATTTTAAAGATTTTAAATATGCCAAAAAAAATGTTAAGCACTTTCTAACCACGCATAGCCCAAAGGTCTTTTAAATGGGGTTAGTAGTAACTTAACTTTATCCTCTCTAATGAGTTCCATCCATGCACAGCCCGAAGGTCTTTTAAGTGAGAATGGAAGCACATAGAAATTAAGGTAATTCACCCACGCATAACCGCGAGGATTTTTAAATGGGAGTGAATACCAAGGATAAATTATTTATTTATTTATTTATTTATTTTTTAATTTCAAGAATAATTAGAACTCCCCAAATTAAATAAAACCATGATGAATGACAGAAACATGGTAGATATAGAAGATGGTCGTGAAACAAGCTCTAATTCAAAGATATTATAAAATCTGTTTAATCATCATGAGATTTAAAATAATATCTCTTCTAGTTATGAATTATACCATAGTCGCAACTCATCACAATTTCATAAATCTATTAACAATTTTGATGAGTCTCAAAATGGTTCAAATTAATCAATAATTTCAATTTTTGAATAAATATTCAAAAATAATTTTAAAATTGAAAATATCAATTTTAAGAGGAGTTTTTGAAAAATGCAAGTTGAAAATCAGCTTAAAAAAAAATCAATCAGTAGAATATGAAATTATCTAATTTTTCTAACGCTGATTGTTCCTAGACAATTTTGAAAACAACTTATATATTTAATTCAAATTGTCTATGAATTTTAACTAAATCCAGTTACTGATTTTCTAACTTATCATTTAATCACCAACACACTTAAAATGAATCAAATCAATTTCCTTATCAGAGCAGCACAAGATCATTTTCAAAGCAAGAATCACAAGTGACATTCTCGGAGAATTTTTAGACAAACTCAAGAAATAGTTAACTTATCAAATTTGAAGATAATTGTTTGAAATCACCTAAAAAATCATTTTTTTTTTATAATCCAAGAATTTCAACAATCCATAATGATTTCGAAAACAGCCAAGTAAAATAAACTAAAAGGAATAAAAATACGAGTTTAGAGATCATACCTGTCTTACCATAATCAACGTGATGCAATAAATCTCCAACTCTGAATCTATGGCTAAGGAACTCCAAATAATTCGATATATGAATCATCTTGAATTTTATTTCACTTAAGCACAGTTGTTCCTTAGCCTCCCACGGTACCTAAATGTTTATATGATCGAGTGGTCTAACAAAAGTTGTTTTACCACTCTTATCTTTGTTTACACGTTTTGGTACCCAAACCCGTTTATATAACAATCCATTATTATTCACTAGCGTACCCTTTGGAACCCAAATTTGTTTAGATTTGCTTAAATTTATTTTGTTAATTTTTGGAATCCAAACAGATTTAAATGAATTGTTTTTAAACGAGTTATCAATTTGTTTATGATTTAAAAACCCTTTGAAATTATTAAATTTCAAAAATTCAATTTGATCGTTTTCAAAGCCAATTAAAGGATTTTTAAAATCATTAAAATTTTGTTTTTCAACTTGATTAGATTCAAATCCAAGTCCCTTTTTATTTTGAACAAAAAATTGATTTTTTAACAACATATTCAACGATTTCTCTCCTTTAGAAAATTTAGTCAAAGCTGACTCCAGTCGTTGAATTTTAAATTTAAGATCGCTATTTTCTTTCATTAAATTTGAACAACGATTAATAGCGATTTTCCTTTTTTCAGCATCAGTTTGTTTTAAAATCAAATTTTCGTTTTCAAGTGCTTTGATTCTAGCATTGGACTTGGAAATTTCAATTTCAAATTGTTTTCGCTTTTCAAAATCAAGTTTTTCAGATTCTCTAAACTTTTCAATCACCTTTTCAAAATCAAGATTTTCATTTTTCAAATTCATGTTTTCACTTTTAAGTAACTCAAGATCAGTTTTTAATTTCAAAAAATCGTTACTCAAAAATCGACATTTTTCGCATTCTGAAAACGATGAATTCTTAAGTTTTTCAAGTTTTGTTTCTAAACTGTTATTTTCTTGAACTAGTTTTGACCTATCAGATTTTAATTTCTTAACTTTTAGTTCAAGAGAATCAACAGTTTTTGTGAGATCGTGACACATTAGAATTAAATCTTTATAAGTAAAATTCGATACCTCACTTGAATCCTCTTCACTACTTTCTGAATCAGATTGAGCCATAAGACACAAATTAGCTTCCTCTACTTCACTTTCAGAAACTTCTTCTCCTTCTTCATCATCCCATGTAGCAGCAAAAGCTTTCTTCTTTCTTCTGAACTTCTTCCTCTTTTCATTTTTAAGCTGTGGGCAATTTGGTTTGATATGACCGGGTTTCTTGCAATTGTAGCAAAACACTTCATTGTCTGAACTATCTGAACTTTCGGACTTGTCGGTTTTTGAATTCTTCTTTCGTGGTTTGTATTTTCCTTTGGCCCACTTTTTCAAAACCATGGCTAGCTCTTCAGCGGGATCATCATCATTACTTTCAACAGAATTATTTAGAGCGATCGTCTTTTTCTTTGATTCAGAATCCTTTCGTTCTTCTCTTGCTTTTAACTCCATCTCGTAAGTAATCAGATTTCCGATCAACTCTTCCATGCTTACTTTATTCAGATCTTTTGATTCTTGAATCGCCGTCACCTTTGCTTCAAAATTCATCGGTAGCACTCTCAGTATTTTTCTGATCAATTCCACTTCGGTATAGGTTTTGCCAAGAGCTTTTGCATTGTAGACCAGTGATGAGAAGCGTCCATACATCTCTTTTATATCTTCGTCTTTTTGCATAGAGAAATTTTCATATTCATTGCTGAGTAGAGCGAGACGAGATTCCTTCACTTGAGATGTACCTTCATGTGTGACCTCCAACGTATGCCATATTTCCTGTGCAGTCTCACAATGAGAAATTCGATTAAATTCAGTTTTATCAAGAGCACAGATTAAAGCATTCATTGCTTTGGCATTAGTTGAAAATAATTTTTTATCATTAGCATCCCACCTATCTTTTGATTTAGGAATTTCAACACCACTAACAATAACAGTAGGAGATCTATAACCCGTTTCAATAATATCCCACACATCATAATCGACAGAACTTAAGTAAATTTTCATCCTAGCTTTCCAATAGGCATAATCAGTTCCATTAAACATTGGTGGCCTAGCTATGGACTGACCCTCAGAAAAAGCGTTGTTTGACAAATTCATGACTCTAGAGTTAAAATAAAAAATACCTGCTCTGATACCACTTGTAGGATCTAAATTAACCCTAGAGGGGGGTGAATAGGGTTTATTGCAGATTTTCACAGAGTAATTAAATAATCACAGCACAGATAAAAATCAGAGTAACTGCGGAAAATAAATAGCACACAGATATACCCAGCTTCGGCAAAACCCTGCCTACTGCTGCATTCCCCAAGGTTTCTACTAGGAGTTAAAACAATCTCTACGCTTACAATCCCCTGTAAACTTGCGATACTCGCTCCCAACTGTTCTTAACCCTACACTCAAAACCCTGCACTGGTTTTTATCCCCAAAACCAGATTTCCCCGAATTACAAACCCAGTAATTCGTCTCCCTAGTTTTAGAGACAAACTAGAAAACTCTGGACTGATTACAAAGTTGAAAAACAAAAAATAAAATAAAATGGAAACCCTAGTTTAAAACCCTAGATTTGTTTGTTTTGTTTTTTTTTTTAAAATCCTTCTTTAAAAAAAAACTTAGTCTTTTGATATAAACTTTGGCCGGTCCCCTTTTTTATTTTGCTCCACCACTTTTTACTTGAGCCCGTCTTCCTTTAAATCTCTCTGGAAATTGAAATGGCGGCTAAAAGAAAACTAGGGTTTCTCTTGAACACACTGAATCGAGATGCCTGGTTGATGGAAATTTGTTGTCTGCTACTCGATTCTTCGGCTTTAATCTCTGGTAACTTGAATCGTCTTCGATTGAGTTTATGGACTCTGATTTGGATCCAAGTTTTCTCGATTTCTGGTATGATTTTACTATTCGATTTTTTTTATACTTTAATTGTGGTTGAACTCGGATCCTTATAGTCGATGATGATGTGGGTGTTCTTATAGGGTTTTGAAACCCTAATTTTGTGCTCTGATTTCGTATTATACTCTGGTTATGATATATACGGAAATATTGGAACTTTAAATCATCGTATGTTCTGGAATTTTTGATTGAGTCTTCCTTGACTTCGAATTCCTTGATTTGAACTTGTGATTAATATATATTCTGCGTGATGAATTCTTCCTTGCCTCGTATGCTTCTGGAACTTTGAATTGGTCTTGAAAAATTAAAGCCTTCTGGAGTAACTTGTGTTAGACTTTATATTCTGGACTTGCATTTTCGTCTTTGAATTAATCCCACGATTTCTGTAACTTTAAATCTTTTATTTCCTGGTTGACCATTTTAAATTTTAACTTCCCAAAACAAAACTTCAATTGGATTATTTATCTTGAATAAACTGGTACGAACAAATGCTATGGTAGAACTTTCCTGTAGTTCTCTAGACAATTTCTGAATCTTTAAATTAATATTGCTTTATGGTTCTTTGATCATAATATTACACTTGTCATGCTGCTAAGAACAGATACTACTGTAGAACCTTGAAATGTTGTTGCACCATGTTCATGATTGTGTCTAGTTTGAAATATCCAGTCTTTCTGGAATATACTGCGAGATGAAATCATTGACTTTGAAATTTTTGGGTTTGAACTTTTCTTCCGAGTTTTCTTATTTAAACTTGGCTTTTTCAATGTTTATTTTCCTTGATTTTGAACTGGTAAGAACGGATGCTTCATTTGTTCACATTACTCCCTCGTTTACTTATATACAAACCAGTGTATATGTAAATACACCATTGATACTCCACTATATGCACTGAGCTCCTTGCTGTATGAACTTGAATTTGTGCTTGACCATTATACTGCTGTTCCCATACATGAATCAGTGCCATTATTTGTGTACTGCTTTTGATCTTCCTTTGAACATAATCAACACTTGAACTTGCTAAACCTTTTAATTTATGTCGCACTTGATGTTTGCCTTTTAACATTGATTCCCATGTTTTATATACACAAACCAGTGTAAAAACACCATTGATACTTCATGTTTTCTATGAACCTGTTTTATCTGCAGTTGTCTTGAATCATTGTGATTGCATGCATCATAGTATTTGCTTTGTTTATGAGCTCGATCATTCTTGTTTACTACTTGTATACTGCACCACACCCTTGGGCCTTGCATGTCTGACTTGTACATCTATGTTGCTCCTTACTTGGTACATATATATTAACTTGATGCTGATCACTTTAATTTTTGCTGATTTGTTGTATATTCTTGATATGTTCTTTGCGGTTATACAGTTTTAACTTTGTATAACTTGTTTGAACTGATGTTTTTCTTCTTAGCCATGTCTTGATGAACAGATACTCAACTTGTTCTGCCATATATTTGAACAAGATATTACTCTTGATACTCTTGTTATTCTTGCACCATTCAAGTGTTTTTACTACTACACTTATTACTTCGCTTTGAACTCTTCTGTTTACTTGAACTGATAAGAACAGGAGCTTTACTTGACCTTTGATTGATCTTACCATATACTTGCGCTGTTTTGTTAAAATCGAGTACTCCTTAGCTGCTTCATGTAGTACTGCTATGTATTTTAGTACTATAACCTGAGTTGTTCCTTACATTTGCTGCTTCCTTATATGACCTTTTATGTTTGAGCCTTGCTGCTATTTGAATAGGTACTCCACTTGATTTTCTTGACTTTAAAAACTATACTTGACCCGAACTACTTGTACATTGAAATTTCTGTGTGGACTCCTCTGCCATCATGTATGTAGCTTGCTGGTTCGACCATTATGTCTGACCCTTGCACTTGATCACTTTTTCATTCATGTTGCATTGATTTTCTTTCTTGGACTTGTATTTGATTTTCCTATTGTTGATTGTACACTGGGTTGAGATGGTCTTTTTGGCTACTCCTCAGTCGCGATACTGGATTGGCGTGGCAGTGCACACGTGTATTCACGTGTGTATATGCAGCCATCCAGACGAGTTTTCCTGTTCCTGCATATCAGACAAAGTCTAGAAAAATGATGAGAAACACACTGTAATTCTGAGGCAAATAAAATTTTAAAAATAAATTTTTATTTGCTTTTATTTTATTTTATTTTTGTTGCAGTCTACTGTGTGTTCTTTTTGTGACAGGTATGAAGTTGACTGAATTGACTGTGGAATGCTGTGAAGTCAAGAAGACTGAAGACGGAAGACAGTAAAAAATGTCAATGTATGAGAGCGTCTGTATATGTGAATGTAAATGTAGTTGTATAGTGAGTGACAGAGTTGTAGTATGTCAAATAGTGGAGTTATAAAGATGTACTTTTTGATATTGAAATAAAATATTTTTATTTAAATAAAATACTGTGTGATTGTTTAAATTTCTGTACAGCTATATTTTATTTAAATAAAATATTATAATCCTGTCTGTTGTGTAGTATACCAGTACAGTTACAAACACATTCAATAATAAAATAAATTTGTTTGTTATCATCAAACAAAAATCATATATTCGTGTATACAACACTGTTATATACAACAAACTCGACTAACTTTGCTTTGGTTAACTTATGGTTTTTAACACATCATCTAACAACGATGAATATTTGTCCAAACACGCATAATCACAACGGATTATATACATCACATTATATGTCAAAATATATAAATCACAGTAAAAATAACTGTTAAGGAATCCAGTTGGATTCCTCCAACCTGTTTCCCTGCACCACAGATGTTAGACAACACCAGTATAATATTCTGATAAACAGAATCAACATATAACTATTTGACGGTTTATATATATATATATATATATATATATGTATATACACATATATATATAATCTCTACTAACTGACTAGCAGTTCAATCAAACAGTCAACACACAGTCAAACAGTCAAACAGAAAATATTTTAACAGTTCTAAGAATACAACGTGAAAATAAAACTGTTTAGAGTTTGTGAGATTTACTCACTTTTGCGCGTTAATCGTTAAATAACGGTTTGCGTCAGTCGATTGAACCCAGTGCTTGAATTTTCTACGAAATCCCAGGAACTCTATTTTCAACCATGTCAGTTCCACAACGTAGCTTCCATCGTTACGGTTCCAATGTGAGCGATCTGATCCAATTCATTATTATCGGGTAGAAGCCGTGATTAAGGATTCCCTTCATTCTTTCTCCGGTTCAGGTTCGAGCCTCTGTCTTCAATCACTATTGTTGTGACCTTTGCCGAACTTCTCCCATGTTTCTCCAATTAACAGCATCTACAATCTCTTCTTGTTAACATAAATCACTACGTTTTAATTCCCTTCTGATAGTGTAAAACTTCCTCACGTTAAATCTTCGTTCATTAAACCCGCACCCTTTGTTAACACACTAATAACTGCACCGTGACATGCCATCCATTCAGCATACAGGTACACACGCTACTTCCCATTTACAACACCAAAACCATGCACACCTGGTCTTCATCAACTCACCCGTCACCTGCCTGTCGCGTCAGCAAGCTTTTCGGGTTCACCACAATGAAACCGCAAACACCTATACCCCCTTCAAACGAGCAGCTCACGTATGGAAGCCATACATGGCTTGTTGTCACCGCCCTTTTCCCATTACAAAGTGGTAACCCAGTATACCACCTTCCTACGCTACCCAATGTGTAATTCACAGCACTCTGCACGTTTGCTTCCCCCCGATTTTCATGAGCCTGCCTTCGTTTCTGTGCTCCGCCCCTTCTTCTTTAAATCAACACTTTACTTTGTAATAACAGCTCACCATCCTTTGAAACTTGCCTCCATCATCCTTTGTCATACACACGCTGCATGTCCTCAACATGCTATTACCATTGGTCGAGAGTTCTACTTCATGTAACCTCACGCACCTTGAAATACTCATGCTCATCCTCTTGTCTCCAAACTTGGCTACGTGTTCCCATACGCAACACTGCTCAACGCAGACCACACCACATCCGCCCCTCACCTTTACTCCATCTTCTTCATGGCCTAAGAAGTTGCGGATTTTTGGTTGGAGACATGAAGGAAGAGCGGCGGCTACGAAATTTGACCGCAGGAGAAAGTGAAACAAGGGTTTAGGGGGTGGGTGTATTTACAGTATTTTGTTGAGGATGTTTTGAGAAACCACGATTTTGGTTGAGGGCCAAGGGTTTTTGGGTGGTTGAAATATGAGGAAGACGTGGCCTTCTATTCAATCAAGAATGAGTTAGGATATTTGTTTTAAGTTGTAAACTTTTAACATACTTCGTTAAATCAAATTATATCCACATACGAGCGTTGCGGACTGAGATAAATACACCGTTGAGATGAGCTCGGTGTCACGATCCCAAAAATGTAATAATACCGGTAGGTTAACTTATTCTGTGAAACCCCAAAATATTGATTACAGGGTGCAAAATACTTCAAATGAAAAGTTGCTTATTTAATTAATTAAAAATTACAGAAAAATTCTAAAAATTAAATTATCGTTATGTCTCAAAAGAACCTTGTCTGAATTCACACCCGATATCTAGTTATTTCGAAATAACTGTTATGGCCGATAAACGATTCTATAGCGACTATTCTAAAATTTGATTTGGACATATCTCCAAATCTACACGGCGAAATCCTGATCTTTCTCTTCCGCTAGAAAGATATACTCCACCAGCTCCACACGTTTCTTGTTTCACAGAAATCCGACTTATAACGAATCTTGTATATTCAGTTGAAGTTCAACTCGCCAAATAACGAACTGCCGCGTCGTTACGGGCTCGATTATAATTATTATTATAATTTATACATTCAACTATCGTTTATTTAATATATTCGTTATTTAAATAATTAAATAACTTAATTATTATACCTTACAAAACGCGCCATTACAATAGTCTTCTTTAAGCTAAATGGCCTAACATCTAGTTTACAAAGTTGTACCGTCAAACTACAATTTCTTAGGCTGTTTTCTCATCTTTCATTCATGACTTTAATATACTTTGACATTATATTATTAGGCGACTCGATGTCAGTAAGCAGCTTCTCTGAGGTCAGCTTCTTCTCGTTTCTCGTCTAACATGTCAAGTGATTCCAGAAGGAGGTCTCTGTTAATCTTTGGATCATAATATGTAACTCGATGAGAATGTACTTTCAATTCAACAGGAATGGTGGCTCAAAGCCATAATAAAAGAGAATGGAATATAGTCAGTCGTTGAATTATGGGTAGTTCGTTATGTCCAAAGGGCTAATGGAAGTTCATCCACCTACTTGCCTCTGGCCTTTTCCAAAGATTTTTGAGGATTGACTTGATGATTTTATTGACTACTTCCACTTGTCTATTAGCTTGTAGGTGAGCAATCACCAAAATTTCTTTTCAATAAGATGAAGTTGACAAAAAAAAAATTAAATTCTAAACTATTGAATTGGTACCCATTGTAAATGATGATGGTTTAGGGAACACCAAAGCGACATATAATTTGATTGCTTTCTTAGTAATGATTGCGGTAAGAAGCTCAACTTCAACCGATTTGGTGAAGCAATCAGCTGTGATAATGGCATATCTGGCAACAACAGTAGACATTGGCTAGGTTGGCCATGGACTGGCCATTTTAATAAACTCAATTGGTGGGGCTCTTTGGAATCTTAGAGAACCTCTAACATTTATCAAAGCATCATAAGTAATCAGCTGCATCTTGATCAACTATTGGCCAAAAATAGCCATAGCGGAGAATCTTCTATGGTGGAGCCATCGCTCAAGTGTGATCACTGCACTCATTTCATGTATGTCATGTAATGCTTATTTGGCGTCTTTGTGGGCTATACATTGAATGAGTGGAATGGAGATGACATTTCAATATAGCAGTCCTTCTTGAATAATGTAGTGTGATGCTCTGCGGTGGAGTGATCGTTTCTTATTTCACTCAGGAAGGATTCCTCGTTGCAAGTAGTTTATAATCGGAGTCATCCGTGACTCTTGCTTGGGCTCCGTCATTAATATCCAATCAATCTTCATTTGACATATACTTGGAGATTCAAGTATTTCGACTGTTATAGTTCCCATATGTTGAGCATCTTTGGAACTGGGTAGCTTAGCTAATGATCTTTTTTTTGTTCTGATCTCGAGGAATGAGAGTGATAATATAGTTCTCGAACCACTAAGAAGTTCATGTACTTTAGCAAGATAAGGAGCTAGTAGCATTCCTTTAGTCTGAAACTCCATTCGTACTTAGCAAACATGAGTTGAAAATATATAAGAAAATTTAAAGCTTCTTATCGCCAACGCTTTGCCAAATTTTAAATCTTGCAATCAAAGCTTCATAATTAGTGTCATTATTGGTAGCCGGAAGGGAGAGTTTCAGCAAGCGTTCCTCAAGTGTAATGAGTACAACTCCAACCCCAGAACACTGATTGTTAGATAATTCAACCATATATAATTTTCACTAATGTCGGGTTATTCAGTACTTTCTGATAAATCATCGAGAGTAGTGAATTCAGCAATCAAGTCTGCCAATGCTTGTCTCTGTATAGCCCTATGAGGAACAAAACTGAGGTCAAACTGGGCTCAGGTCGATGTTCCATTTCAAGAGTCTCCCGAACGACTCAGGTCAGTGAAGGACCTATCGTAGTGGCTAGTCAATATAGACTTTGAAATACGAACAAAGCTTATGAGAGGATACTAAAAGGCAGTATGCAAGCTTTTCAATTTTAGGATGTTTGTTTCGGCACCTGTTAACCTCTCGCTTATGTAATAGAGATGCCTCTAGATACGATTCTCTTCGCGGACAAGCGCAGAGCGTATAACATGCATAAAAATAGTTAAATAAACAAATAGCTCTTCGTTATCACAGACTTTGATAAGATGGGAGGTCTCCCTTAGTGATTCATCATGTCTTGGTACCCGTCAATACTGTAGCGCCCCACCCCAAGACCCACCCTAATAAAGAACATTACAGGGTAACACTGTTTATTAGAATGGAGAATAAGGCTAGTTAGAGGAGACCATCCATGATTGTATTAGACGAGTATCAAATATGTCGATTGAGTGTATAATAATTTTATTTTCTTACCTTGAGTAGACCGATGTACTTAATTCATCTAATAAAAAAACCATGATGGTTGAAGATCGTATTCAAAACAAACTATAATACATCACTGATAGTAGATCACGGAACAAAATACATATAGGTACAATAAAAGAATACAATAGATACTACAATTTCAAATAGTTTCACATGAATTATATATTCGATATCACAAGTTTTTGATTCATGACAAGAAAGAAGAGAAGATCAAAGGAGAAGTGATATAGGTTATAATTATTTATTTAATTATGTCTTAGATGTGTTATATATTGTTAAAATCTATCCTCAAATAATTCTACATAAATACACTTATGAAAAGAACTAGTTGACTAGTACTCCCAACGGTCATATTTTCGAACGGTCGTATTTCCCAATGGTCATATTTCAACGAACAGAGGAGATTTAACTAGTTGACTGGTCATTTTTTACTAGTTGACTAGTAGTCCCAACTGCCATATTTTAGCGAAAAGACACTTCCTTTCACTTAGAGTTTTCAATCCAATTTCAAAAGAAACAGTTACTTATTTTCATTGAAACTTTCATGAACAATTACTACTCTTAAATTACTATTTATACACTACAAACGTCACTTTCCAAATCACCGAAATCACAAATTCTTGCTCTAATGTCTTATTGTAACCTTTCTATATTCTTTGCATTCAAAAGATCTCAAAACTATCTTTCATCGCTTGAATCTTTGATTTAATATTTATATTTCTTGATTCAAAAGCGACTTTATTTCCTTAAAATCTTCACATACACCTCATATATTTAAGGATAAGATTATAGGAAGGGTGTACTCAAAGTGTGACTATTCGTGTTATTCAGAATACATATATAGTCAAAGCTACTATTATATTTGTGAAGTCTTGTTCTACTGCCCAGGCAAGAAGTCATCTTCGGCTGCTAAGGCGAAATCCTGTTCTATTGCTCAGGTCCCTGTTCTCTGCTCGGGTGTTTTTAAACCTATTCCTCCGGGTGAAGTGAGGGTATTTCTTAGTGAAATTTCAGAAGGAGTTTGAGACTGGACGTATGATGGTGCTCCGAACCAGTATAAAAATTCCTAATGTCATTTATTTTTACTTTACTGCATTTACATACTGTTTATCTGTGATATCATTATATTTAGTTTATTAAATATTTACTTGCATAACTATTACATAGTTTAGAATATCACTTCCGCTAAGTTATTTATTCCATATTACTCGATCCTGCTGTATCACTTTTTTCATTTGGTATCGGAGCATGGATTCTAGAGATCGTAATAACATCCTAGAATATATGACAATAAAGAAATATTGTCAAGGAATTAGAAAGTAGAAGAGCAACAAAGCAGAATCCAAAAGAGCAAGCAAGCAAATGTATCATGGCTAAAGTCATATCACAATCGGTATGTGTAGATTCATTATACAAAGATCTTTTGTTTGACCATGAAAAAGTATTAAAAGATTTTAAAATTTTGAATAAACTTAATATAGTTATTTTAGCTAAGTCAAAAGATTATGAGCAAGAAAATTCCAAATTAAAAGAAGAAAATAAGTTATTAGTAAAACAAACTAAATGTTTTGAAAACCTATTCCTCCGGGTGAAGTGAGTGGTTAATAGATAAAAACAATGATCTTTCAAAGGAAATCCATGTTTTACAAAATAAAAATACATCTTTAAAAGAATCTTTAAATGATTCTAGTTCTTTAATTTTGTCTCTTGAAAAAGAGAATGAAGTTTTAACTGAAAAGAATTTAGAATTATCTAAAGAATATGAGATTTTAAAAGTTAGCAACAATATTTTACAAAAAGCAATTTTCTGAATTTAAAGAAAATTTTGAAAAATTACAATCGTCTTTAGATAATTTAGAATCTCAAATTTGACATTCGAAAATGAGAATAATACTTTAAAAGTGAAGAATTCTGAATTAAATAAGGAAATTGATGATTTAAAAAATAACAAAATTTCTTTTGAAAATGTTAATCTTGACTTTGGAATCAAATTGAAAAATGTACAAGTAAGTTCGCGAAATTTAACAAAGATCAAAATGATTTAAATATGATTTCATCTAGATCTCGACCTTTACACGAAAAAAGTGGTTTAGGATATAATAAAACTAATCATAGAAATAGTACTATATATGCCTTTATGTATATTGAAAATATTACTGTTAGTACTAAAGAACTAGTTCCGGTTTTTATAGAAATTCGATTGCTTCTATGACTGGAGATATTTATAATACATCTACAAGTGCGAAAGGAAATACCGTTAGAAGTTATTTAAGTATTTGGGTTTTTGTAAATTGAAAAAAACAGAGAAAAATATTTCAATGATTATTTTAATTCAGTAGTTAATGATAAAAAAAAAAAATCAATTTTAAAGGTTCCATTAAACCCTCTTGGGTATGGTAACCTTCAATCTAATCCCTGGGCCCTAACAGAGGAAGTGGGTACCAAAGTAAATATATCATATTTTTTGCAGGTACACCACAACAAAGAGAAGATTATTTAAGTATCTCCAATCTCTTTAAAAATAAATCTAAAATGAGGGAGTAAATCAAAAAATCTGTTGTATTTATGGTGTTTCTATCTTGCTGCAATTCTTTTTTTATCGACGACAAAAGGGGAGAGAGATTGATATACTAACAAGTTTCTGCAGGAAAATATCATAGCCACAGACTCAAGGGGAGAAATTTATATATCATATATTTAGGGGGAGGAATATGCGATTTGACATTATCTACAAAGGGTTGTCATTAATCAAAAAAGGAGGAGAATGTTAGATCACAAGTTTTTGATTCATGACATGGAAGAAGAGAAGATCAAAGGAGAAGTGATATAGGTTATGATTATTTATTTAATTGTGTCGTAGCGTTGAAAAAACACTGCAAAAACTTGTAGTAGCGTTTTAGTAAATGTTGCGATTCAACTTGCAACTAAAAGTCTGAAAGTTTTAGTTGCGCTATAATAAACGCTACCAAAAATGTTCATATTGTAGCGTTTCTAAAACCTTACAAAAGGTTTTTTTGGCAGCATTCTAAAAATGCAACCAAAGTGCTACCTCACCCATCTTTTTTTAATTTTCTGTACCACTTTTAAAACACTACTAAAACTTATTAACTGATGTACAAAAAAAAAAAAAAAAAAAAATGCAGCTATTTACTGTTAATAGTTTGTATCATTTTCGATAATCAGTCATATGTAATAGCCATATTATGACAAATAATCAAACACATAACTATCATTTTCAAACTAACATTGATAATCGCCATATTCAAATAACTAAAAGAATGCATTAATAGCATAACCAAGTATAATATCCATTATCATTTCAATAATAATATTTCAACAAGATAAGCAAATCCACATACCACAATCATTCACAAAAAAGTGTACACAAGTAGTACTAAGAAAATATTATTATACATAATAGTTAAAATCTTGTTCATGGCTTAATTACCGATAGTTCTTTGATATGGTTGTTCATCATTTCGGAAATGCTAATTACCTGTACATAAATATAACGGTCAATAGTTAAAATCATCATCTTTTATTATTAAACAAACAGAACTTAAGTCGCTTTGCAAAATCATCATAAATACTTCTATATTTGACTAAAACATTGTACAAGTTGAAAAAACGTTGTTTAAATGTAAACTGCACATTATATGTCTTGATCATTATATGTGAGTTTTCTAACCTTTAACTGTAAACTGCACATTATATGTCAACCAATATATGTCTTACACATTGTGTTAGAATGCCGCAGTGCACACCTTTAATTTCCCTGCACAACTATAGTAATGCATAAACGAAGGTTCATTTATGTTCGTACCATTTGAGAAATTGCAAGAGAATAGTTGAGCATCCTGTTCGGGTACCCTCTTAATTTCTTTACCAGAAGTTTTGTTTACCTCCTTGTATTTCCCAAAATTCTACATATTCTGCCCCTCCTTTTATGGTCTAGACCGTGCATTTTAGGCTGTATAAACTAAAATATTAGAATTTTTTAATGATATTGTAGCATTATTCAACTGGTATTAAAGGAATTTTTAAAATTATTTCTTGCTACTTATAATTGCATTACAATATATTAAAAATAATATTTGTTTGTATATAAATTATGATTTTTGACTTTAGGGAAAAAATGATGTCATAAGTCATAACTCATAACATAGATATTATTCAAGTTCAAGCTAGGATTTAATTTATGCATTTTTTTAAAGTATTATGTGATAGAGTCGGATTGCTTTACAAGTGAAATATACTTTTATAACATTTAACTTCCTCTCAACAGTATTTTGGTTCTCAAAGGTGGTATAGCTACCTGTACTGTTAAAAACAGTATTGCAACTATGCAATATGAAACAATACAATGAGTTCAATGAGGAATTGAGGATGCCACTGAGGAGGGAAAAAAGTTGAATAAAGCATATCTTAAAAATATTTATTTCTTTTTTATCAGAACCATTTAGTATTGCAAAACCTGCCTCGACAAGTTGAATTACTTGCATGTTATCCGGTCCAGATCCTTGGATTCGAAAAAGTGCACTGCCATCTTCTTTATGGGTCTCATCATTTAACTCATTCTCAGAAATATAATTCTTGTATCCAGTGCTTAAGCAACCCTGAATATTTTTGCAAATCCTATATTTCTTCATGTATTTCATGGAGAAATTTATATAATTTAAGACATGGAAAGATAACAACCTTATACACGCTCAGGCTCTAGAAAATGCAACAGAATTAAAGAAGTTTGTTTCCTTTATATAAGCGGACCTGCACTTTCTGTTTTTCTGTAGAAAACATGAATTACATTGTGCTCGATTAAGAAAGAAATATTAACTAAAGGCAGGGATCTATGTTTAGTGATGTTTACTTGGGTTGTTTGATATTTAAGAGATTCAACCATCTTATTCGCAAGCAAAATAGCTGCAACCCTTTCTTCCTGAAAGCATCAGATCACAACATCATGCGAATTAGTTTCATTTGTATATCGGTCAACTATAGTTGGAAGTGAAAGCTTTTTTGATATTGTTGATTCTTTTATATTGCTTGAAATGGGAAGTTATAATTGCGCTCAGGGATTATGGTCAAGTTAACAAATGATTGAATGTAGTGGTTAGTTATTAGCAAATGATTGAATGTAATGACTAGTTATTGTGTGCAGAAATAGAAAACAAGTTAAGAGTATACTCTTAAGTTGGACTTGAACTCAATGTATATCATTCATCAATAATGATCCCTTTTTTAATGATTAACATAGTCTTGAGCTCAGTATATATATTAGCTTCTGAAAAGCAAAGTGATATTCTTATGGTTATTTGCAATGTTAATTTATTAAGGTTGTCTGGTTAACCCCTGTTCCCAAACATTCATTTTAATATTTTGATTAGCATCAATGATATGTAAACTTTTTCTAATGTGTAGTTTGGAAGTTATTCATTTAAAATTTGACAGATACTATCTCTACTAATAACCCACTTGGCATGTATGTTATCACGCACCTTTTCCAAGTTTGATAACTTAATCCTTAATTTTCCAAGGGTTGAGTCGAGCATGCTTATGCTGTGTCTGAGTGTGCTCATTGCTGCAAGCACTCAGTTTTGCAAAATTAAGAGCACTTTCAGTTTCGCAAAACCGAGTGTGCGCTCATTGCTGTAACATAGCATAGAGGCACTCCGTTATGCAAAACTGAGAGCGATTCTATTTTGTAGAACTGAAAGAGAGTACTCAGATTTCCAGAACTATGAGCGCTCTCGAGTTTACACTCATTTTGGCAAAACCGGTTGTAGAGAGAAAGGGGGTTGTGGGAGGAGGGTGGGAGAAATTCCTTTTTTTAAATTTTACCCTTAAGACTCATGAACTCTCTCTCTCTCTCTTTCTATTATGAATATACTTCTCACTTGTTTCTATGTGGATGTTACTGACCTGTCAAATAAGTCGAGGTCAGGTCACAATGTGTCCGGTAAAATTGACCTGGCCAACCTATTTTGTGACGAAACCTGTTTGATACATTTATTAAAAGGGTCACACTGTAACCAAACCCACTTCACATGTGGATTGACTCGTTTAACCTACTTAAAAAACATAAAAATTTGAATTATATTCCAGAGGAACCTATAAAAGTTCAAACTGCATCATGCGCAATAAAACCACATGCATGAATTCTCAAAATTGCACCAATCACCTACAAACCGCAACTGCATGATTTATTGGTTTGTTCAATCTCGTATATCATGAAAACACAACTATATATCATGAAAATAATTCCAAACAACATGAAAATTGCATATAACTACATCAAATAAGTTTTAAAGCTGCATCAAATAACACTAATAATGCACTAAATTACATATGAAAGCATATTAAAACATGTAAACTAAAGATTAGTCTAATGTTCTTCACAAATCGCTTTCACATCTTTTACTAACTCCTATATCATACAAGCTTATATTAAAAATGCAGAAACATCATAAAAAAATCTTTTAATAATTTCATGTGGTCAACTATGATGGTTTGGCGATCATAAAACACTATGTACACAAATACATACTGCCTCAGAGCATAATTAATGTTCTATTGTGAGTCTTTCATTAACATATAAATATGAAACCTTGTAACACAGAGAAACACACTAAACTCAGGATAAGGTGATGTAATGTTTGTGTGTTTTCTATACTTCTTATTGTGATATCCTAAATTTAAGTTGAAGAATCTAATCCTAAATTTTGTTACATTTGAATATATATTTTTTCATTTCCATAAATCATAACCTAATTAACGGTAGGTAGATGTAGAAGAATCGACTATGGATTTTCATAACTCATTTTGTAATTTGAACTTTCATACCAACCTAGCTAGTGATTTGAATAACAATCTAAATAACACAAGAGAATATCATGAGAGAAGAAGATTACCCTCAAAATTTTTGAATAAGATAACTATGCCAAAGTATATGCAGGTCCAAAAGACAAACTTCCTGAATTGTTATAACTTATAGTTTATTGACGGGTCTTACTTAAAAATTGTACACTTTTAAGACAAAACCACAAATGTAATGACTCGGATTTTTGATCGATTTATTTTAAATATTTAATGTTGTTTTAAATATTGAGTTGATAATATAAATCGATTTTTATATTGAGTTATCGATTTAATAATCGAAATACGATTTATTTCAAATATATATAATCATTATTATACGAGAATCTAAAATAATTCAATTTGAAATTAAAACTGAGTCAAAACAATTCAGATAATTAATCAAAATTCTATTTGAATATAAATGATAATAATAATTTAATTATCAAGGAATTAATTGTTTTGAATTTCATTTATATAGATTTAAATTTACATCTTCTCTATATGATCGAATTGAGCTTCGAAACCTGTTCCAATGTGTTCACAACAATTATATAACCCTAGGAATGCCAGTTGTCGCACTCAAATAAGGATTCGAAATTACGTGATAATTTAAACTGAACAAATTCACATCAGGTTCAAATCAATATATATAATATTAATATAAATACTTTTCTTCATACCGAGGTATATATTGGACAACTAAATTTTCCAACGCAGAGGGCTACCCCTAGCTCAGTTGTTTCTTCTTTCACCATCACGTGCGAAATGTTCCCCAGCTTCATTACCAAGTAAAACATGAAATCAATGGTGCATACTTGATTTTACTTCGAGCCTATAAATAAATCGCGATCACCCCCCTCCCTTGACTCCATTTCCTGCTTTAGCAAAATAATCCATTCTCCCCTTTTTAAAAAATCGAAAATCAAATTCGATTCTTAAAATAAAATAAAATAAAAATCGAAATCAAGATCGACTTCGCAGTCGAGTCTGAGAGTTCCGAGGAGTTGGGAATACGCGCGATACCTGGCATGGAAAGAAGGTTCGAACTCGAACCAGTCAAGCTAGGCAAGAGATTGCCGGAGTTCGAGAGTAAAGAGTTGTTTATTCGCGATGGCAGAGGGGATTTGGATCGACATGGTGATGTCGGAGGGCAGCGGAGATAGGTAACAATTGCGATTACGGAGGAACCGTATTAGCAGGATTAGCAGCTCTGATCGCGATATGGTGGAGGGATCATTGCGGTTAGGAATAGGTTGATTTTTTTTTGGGTAACGAAGGCGTTCAGTTGATTGAAGTCACGATTGAATATATTGGGTTCTGGTTGCTGTCAATGGTGAAATGGGACCTGCGAGCTGTTTTAGGGGCAAGGGTTGTGTCCAGGTCTAGAAGGTGAGGCTGGAGGTGGGTTCGGAAGGAAATTTCGTGAATGGCGTTTAATGTTGAATAAGGAGGGAAGTCAGATGATGGAAAAATGGTAATGACTATGGATGAGCGCGGTTCGGTTCGGTGTGGTTTGAAGCTCAAACCGCTTCCGCACCGCATTAAACGGTTGATCAAAAATACAAATCATTATACTAACCGTTCAAAGGTTTGGTTTCGTTCGGTTTCGATGTAATACGGTCAGGTTTGGGTTCGGTCCGGTCTGAACCCGTATTAAATATGAAACAAGAAAATTACTTCCATAACAATCAATTTACGATTGTATGACATTGTGTCACCTGAATGTTAAAACATAAAGTGTTATCATTAATTAATATAACTACCACATACATTGAAAATAGAATATATGTCGAAGTTAGATAGAAATTTGTTAAACTTTTTATCATAACATTGTCGGTGTAGCTATGCGGTTCGGTTCAGTTTAATATGGTTTGGTAAAAGTTCAAACCGCAACCGAACCGTATCATTGCGGGTCGGTACGGTTTGGGTTGTTTGCTTTAGAGAGAGAATCCGGTGCGGTTTTCCACACCGTTTTTGCGGTTCGATCTGGGCGGTTTCCGCATTGCGGTGTGGTTTATGCCCACCCCTAGTAACGACAGTGAATAGAAGGAGGATGGTGATAAATCAAAGGATTATGAATGGTTTTATGTTAAGGTGGTGTTTGTTAGTGATGAGGGAGTGCGTGTTGAAACTGGTCGATTTTTGTTGTGGAAGGATTTTAGACATGAATTTGATCATGATTTTCCAGACTTAATTAGGTAATGTTCTTAATCTAATAACTTAATTTTTAAATTTTGAATTGTTCGGTTGTTCGTAAAATGAATTTTTAATTCAAATGTAAATTGATTCGAACGCCGTCGGTTTCGTTGAGCTGTAAGGATGTGGGCTACAACCTAGAATTCGGTTTGAAATTTTAGAGTCAACTGAAATGGATTGCGAAATATACAAGTTGGGATTGATTAGAGATTTTTCTAAGTCAGCTAGGGATTTAGATAATTCAGAAAGCTGGATATTCGATAAATAAAAATTACGGTGAGTAAACTCACTTTCTGGTTCATTTATAATTTTATTATAAATGAATATTTATTTTAAATAATTTTTATATACTGTTTATTGGTTGTTTGGATGCATTGAAATATTACTGTGGCTATTTTTAATATATATTAGTTATTTAGGCTTGGTGTTTGTGGTTATTATATATATGTTGGGGCACGCAGTATCATTAGGGGGTGACCCTATGCTCCCCACAATATGATAGTGGATGACCTTCTATACCGCGATATCTTGCCTCGAAGCAGGATGGGCATTATTTATGTTGGCTAACGTCTGTGGATGTAGGAAAACAGGTTGGAGGGATCCAACTGGATTCCTCAAAAATATTATTATTTGTTTGTTTTCATATATATATTATCATACATGATGTGTTAGAAAATTTATGGTTGATAATTAGGTGTTTTGATTGGTTGAATGTCACGGGCCCTAAACGTTTATTTATAAAAATATCGTGAAAAGAGATTTTGAGATTTAAAAGGGAAAATCTATTTTTCTAAAATAGAATTTGAATTTTGAATGGGCTATAAAGATATTAACTTGTTTAGAATAAATAAAACAAGTACTGAATTTATAAGCGATGTTTATAAATTAGATAATACAAGAAAAACAAGTACTGAAAATTTATAAACGATGTTTATAAATTAATCAATGCAGGAAATTGAAGTAAATTTATAAACGGTGTTTATAAATAAAATGGAATGATTTTCATTGGATAATTCAGGGAATTGAAGTGAATTTATAAACATTATTTATAAATGAAATGGAAAAATTATCATCTGGATAATTTGAGAAGTTTAAAATCAAAGGCGAATTTAAAAAGGAAAATTGAAATTTAGTTTCAAAGAGAAACGATAAGTCCTTTCTAATATTCAGAATGTAAATTGAATTAAAATAAATTCGTATGGATTTATGATTTGAATTCGATTAGATCGAATTTATTTAAAGAAAATATTTTCAAAAAAGATATTAGGATTGTATTAAATAGAAGTTTAAATTTAAATATGAAAATTGATTCACTGTGTGTATATATATGTACATATATATGATATATATATATATATATGAGTTATAATCAAATAAATATTCCAGAATAGGAATTGGGTTTCAAATGGATTTGAAATAGAAACTTGTTTTAAATTACAAAACAAGGAAGCTAAATTTATAAACGACGTTTATAAATTAAGTAAGATAAATTATCAGTAGATAATTTAGAAGTTTAAATTCAAGTATGAATTTAAAATGAATTGGAAATCGTTCCAAAAAGGGGATGACGGATGTTTTTCCGGAATACGGAATATAAACGGAATTGAGATAAATCTAAAGATTTAAACTTAGAATTCGATTATATCAAATTTTATAAATAATTTATTTATAAAGAAATTGGAATTCAGTATAGAAGAGCTAATTATAAATAAATTATAACTGAATCATAAAATAATAGATGGTTAGGTAAAATCAGAAATATTAACTTGAATTTGGAAAACTGGTTTAATTTATATTAGAATGGAGTTGAAGTTTATTTATAAATGAAGTTTAAATGTTTATATTTAAATATAATTAAAACGAACTTGCCGCAGTGTAGCAATTTGTAAATTGGCATTTCGAACTTCAGTTGAGTATATATAACTCAATTTAAGTCGGAATTCTTTGAAACAAGAACCCTCAGGACCGATTTGATAATAGTTTTCTAGTAGAAGAGAAAAATCTGGATTTCGTCTTATAGATTTTGAGTTATGTCAAATTAAAATTTCAGAAAAACAGCATTGTAACCATTATAAAACCATAACGGTTTATTAAAATTAATATAAGGATTTTAAGTAAATAAAATCCGAATTTCCATTAGAAAAATCCAGACTTGAGTTATAAAATAAATATGAACTCAAGTGAAGTAAATGGATTGATTTTAAAAAATGCAAAAATCAGATTTTTAATTATTTAATAGGATTAACTAATTTGAAGAATAATTAGTTAATCGAGTTTTGATACAAAATTGGGATTTGAATAAGTGAATGAGATTTGAGAATTTATATTCGAAATCGAATATGAAACTTGAGTTGAAAATGGAATTTGATTGGTTAATAAGTAAATTAAAATATATTTGAACGTGATATGTTCAAATTAAAAGTGGAATAAGCAAAAGAGCTACTTAACGAATAAATTAGCAAACTAAGTTAAAAATGATTGGATGGAGTTGGAATAAATTAAAAATGGTTAGATATATGTTAATCATGTTTTGGAATGAAGTGTATGAAGATTTTAATTTAAGTGCCCGACAAAAAGGTACACGTTTAAATTTCATATGAGATTTTATGCGCCGAATCATCAAGCCACTTGGCTTTTTGATTTTCTTTTTGAATGTAAAGGGCCTAGAGAGGCGAGTTGGGGTTTAAACTATTGACCAGTACAAAGGAGGTGCTGGCGAATTTTTCCGAAATTTTAAGGAGATAGAAAAAATTAACAAAAAGTAGGTAACTAGAAATTGACTTATCAATTATATATGAAAATTAATAAACGAATAAATGTGTAATGAGATTTTATATGAAGAAAGGGAATATATAAATTAAATCCTGGGAGATTGGAAGGAGAAATGTATATACGTTTTAAAGTGAACGATGATTTAAAAGAAAATGATTTGTAGATTAAAATGATTGTGTTGATAAGAAGTTAAGAAATGGAATTGAGGGAATTAGAAATTGACTAGAGGCTGGTTGAGTTGAATGGCCTCCTGCATGTCGATCTGATGTTGGTTTTGGCCTTTGGGGTTGATGCTTAGGAAATTGTTCTCTTACTACTTTACAGTTATGGACTGATAAATGGGGAAGAATAGTTATATGTAAATAAGAAATGGAAATGTTTTCCGATGTTAAAAAGTGATATTTTCTGGAATATAAAAAATAAATAGTTATGATAAATGGAAATGTTTTTCCAAGAACCGTGAGAGGCTAAACGAGTTTAGAGAAATATCTGTGTAAAGATATTGGGGCATGATAAATTTAAATTAATAAAATATTAAATAAAGGGTCCCGGTGATTGTTTGATGCTTTGAATGAATGTTTGTTTTTTTGGATAGTTAAATAACCGACTATCGAAGTATTTGCAAATATCGTTGTCAATATGGAGAGACTAGTTGGATTATTATCCGAGAACCACTCCTATTGGCAGTAACATTGCAAACCAGATTATATGAAGATAATCGAAGATGGAGTAAAGTGCAAGGTCGTTTTCTATTAATCCTAGGTAGAAATTGCCTAAGATGGATTAATGGAAATTGTGCCTTTGGTTTCATTTCAGTCCCAGATCGAAGTTGTATGAACGAATGTCTGACAGAGTATTTTCAATGATCGCATATGTTGGCCTGTATAAATATATATATATGGTGGCAGAGAATTTATTCTCTTAGCGTAATATCCAGATTATATTTATGCAAATCAATTAATGATTAACATAACTGACAATGTGGCATTCAAAGTGATTGTGCTATCAATGAAAAGTAAGTAAGTGTAGCCTTAGGCCTCAAGAACTGGGAAATGATAAAAATCGGGTAAGAAGCATGGCTAATTTGGTAGCCCCCAATTAGGGTGTATTATCACCATGCAGAGAAATTCATTTCATTCTTTATTATATTCGATGTTGTCCCATTCGGGAAACGATTGCTGATACCAACCGTTGGTGATATATATTCGATACACTCAAGTGAAATGAGTGGTCGGTCATGTGTGGCCGGGTTGCAAGATGCTCTTGTTGAACCCAGTTTATTCCTCTCTAGATATACACTATCGGAAGGTGGTTCCATACCTTGTCATAGTTGGAAATCCATTATCCGACGATAAGTGCTCGCGGGTTTTTTTGTATACTATGTATGTAGAGCGCGAGATGCAAGTATTCCGCTAGATGATTATTTAGTTGTGGTTGATAGACACTATTATAATATCAAAATAGTTTTGATATAAAGATTATCATTTCTTTCAAAATGGTTTTGAAAATTAAATCAAGTCTTTTTGGATTCTCATAAGGGAAAAACTCGTTCCGTGTTATACGGCGTGGTCTTATGAGATATAGTTCGTTTTCTCAAACTGTTTTAAATTGTTTACTCATACCAGTCCGATGGCTGACCCAGAGTTTATTTTTCTATGTTTTTCCCTGAACTCTTAGGTTCCCAAATTTGTACGGGTAATCAAGTAGTTCAGGTATTTACAGATATACTTGGAGGAGCTTGGAGCAGGAGGCTTTATCGTTATTTAGTTATTGTTATTTCCGCTGTTTTGTAAGTGTTGTACTATGATAATTATATGTTATACAATTAAAATTTTGTATTTCAAAAGTAATGATATATTATATTTTATTCCGCTGCGATGTGAGATTCTGTGTTGTGTTTATGTTCTTCTGTCTTTTCTTCTTCTATTCTAATATTTCTTTATTTCTATTTCTCACCCTCTAACTTCTTTCTATTAATGATCTGGTAATTTCTGGTATTTGGTTAGTCGATATGGTATTTGTATCGATAATCATGATCGGGAAAATGTTGGTTCGTTACAACAAAGCATCAATGAAGTTTAAGAAATTGGAACCTCAAATAATATTGTGAATCAAATTGATTTTTGTGCATATATATATCATTCAAGATAATAATATATCCGTTTGGCATATACCGGGGAATGGTTTGTCCTTGAAATTTAGAACTACAAGTTCAAGAAAAAATTGAAGTTGTTTAGCTTTTATACACTTATACGAAGAAATAACAATTAGAACATAGTTTGCTACAAGTACAAATATATTAATCTAAGTACAATATGATAAACAAAATGATCCAAGTATATAATGGATATCAAGGTATAACAATAAATTGATATCAAGGTACAACAATAAATTGAAATAGTGTGCTTTGATTTTGAAGAATTGAACATGTTGGCATAAAAAGATAACTCCATACAATATAAGTTGGAAACAACTTTAATCCATCAATGGAATCTACTCGTCTTCATATGTTCCTTTTTACTGCTATTTTTCAATATATTGTTTATATATTTTTAATCCATCAATGAAAAAAAATGTGATTTCCTTTCAACTACAAAACTTCCTTTGGAAGGAATCCAACGATAATGGTGGACACAATAGAATGCATTAACATCTTTATCTTGTACATCTATCAACCTTACACTCATTGTTTATAATGGCAGTTGTTAAGCCATGACAGGCTCAGATGCCAAACCACGCCCTTTCCTTTTATCAGTCTTGAGGTAGTATACTATTAATTATCTATTTAGCGCATAAAAAATCAACTTCATAAATTTTGCATTAACAATTGTCAAGATTTCCTTTCATATATGGGAAGTAGAAATAATTAACATTGTCATGCTTGAATATCTGAATTTTTTTATCTTTTATATAAACATATTAGATTAGACATATCACATCTTGGTGGAAAAATGTTGGATAGACTGAAACTATACATTTGATCTTTCTTTCGCTCATTAAATTAGTGAAGTGAAAAAATATTTACATACAAAAGATTGAAAATTTCTAGTCTTTACATACTGAATGCACTAACGTTTTCCCCAAATATTTTTAATGCTAAAAGACTCGTAACAGTTAACAACCGTGTTAACGATTTGAATGAAACTTATTCTGCTTCAAAAATTGCCTACGCTTACTTGGATAGATTCAAAATCCAAGTATTTACAGATTGTAACAATGGCAGAATTTGAAGTACTAAAACAAGATATTTGAGAATATATCATGCAGAATTAACACTAAAATAGCTTATTGTTTCTACTACAGGGTTATGGACATTACATTATAAACAATCAGAATAAGTGCAATGATTTGCTGGAAGAAGTTATAGGCAACTTAGCCCAAACAAAACCACAAATTGCAAATGATCTCTTAGAAAGGAAAGATTTATCCATTTTGCCTATGGATTTTGCTTTTCATAAAACTATTTACAGACCCAACAAACTGAATTTGTAAAGATGGAAAAAAAATGTTGTAATTTGTATCAAGCAAGCATTTTTTTTTAAATAGAGCCCAGAGGCATTCGAGGTGTAGTATCCTTTGATTTTTGAACACCCTATTGATACGTCACTTATTTCAAACATCTATCATATTTTAAATGATTAGAAATTCTGATTGTAAGATTAGAGAACAACAAAAAGAAATATAACTTAGTCGATCACAAAAAATCATTTGATTATGGATAGTTGACAAACATCAAAATTATGCACCATTTATATTTTGAAAACAAAAAAAAATGCTAACCCGATTCCTTGGCCATAACTAACGCTGCCAGGTTGTAGTCATCCCCTATGCCCTCTGTGCTAACATTGGTGGGTCCCAGTATTCCATTGTTGCTTCAAAAACCTTTCGATTCCATTTCTCTCAAAAATCAAAGATGCTTCCACCTGGACCATGCCCAAATCTACCGGATAAAGTTTCTCCTGTCTTTCCCGATGCAAACCGTGCCCATCTACCATATCATCAAAGTTAGGTTTCTCCAACATCTATTTTTTGTGTTTACCTTGGTGGTTTCTCTTCTTTCCTCACCAATCTTCTTGACAACTATAATGCCTTTGCTCAGACTGATTCTACAATGTTGCTTAATGATTTCATTGGTCGACTTCATTTCACTCTGCCTTTACCCAGATATCTATCATATTAGAGGTAAAAGTCCTAATTTTATATGTTTGCATGATTCAAAAAAATGCAGATAAAAAATATGACTCATTGCTACACTAACCAATTAATGTCCCAATATATTCAAAATGTAACAAAATTAAGCAATTAAAGACAAATGATTCAACAAAGCAATTTAGCATCAAACAATTAATTTACTAATAATGTCAATTAATTAAGTGATTTATGTTGAATTTTAGAGACACTATATGTTAAATTGAAGAGGTCGGAAATAACTTGGTAACAGTGAAAATGGAGTGTGAATCAGAGCACTAATGCTAAAGTTATTATAAGCTGAAATTTCAGACTTTTGGTAAGAACAAACTTGTTTTTTACTATGCAAATTTTGAATGATAAATGCCAATATTAGGACATATAACAGGACAGAGACCACAAGATTACGACCAAGTGCAGTATTGCAATGATCAATTGTAGAGGGAGAAGATTAACACTGCGATAATATATTGTAGCCGCTATAGTAAAAAAAAAGTCACTCATAAATCAATTAATTCAACATTTTCACCGCTTGAAAGAAATACACAGATGTTCAACTAATCAGCTTCTATTTCTACTGAAGGTTCACTTTAAATTTGGATCATCCGAAACCCCGTGTGATTATAAATATAATAATATATTAGTTGAAGAAACTTCTATGGAAAGAGTTTTTTCTTTTTCCCACTAAAAGTGGGAAAGAAAATAGATAGAAACCAAAATTTACTTTTCTTTGGTTATGCGGCTATTTTGTCCTAAGAATGTTGTCAAACTAGAAGATTATGTTGAAATAAGCATATAACTTGGTCTACATATGTACATGCATAAACTTTCCTTATTTAACTTAGTTTTTTATACTTGAAATACAATTTTCTTACACAATAGGTAATTGTAAGCTTAAAAACTGCAATCATATAATCAACCAGGTATGGCTTGAAAGATTCGCTCTTTTAATTGGTGTTGTAATCCAACCCTTTACATGACATTTCTATCTATAGATAAGAATGCATGCACGAACTAATTTTTTTCTTAATGACTTCCCTGATTGTTTTTCTCTTCATAATTTCAGTGATTTCGATAAAATAACAACTAATTGTTGCTTAGTAAGAAAAAATATTTTTATTCTAGATGATAACTGTTTTTTGTTTAATTTAGAATGCTTTAATCATAATTTCAAATAACAATTATATACAAACTTTTGAACTATAGTTGGTAAGAATGTAGCTATTTTTCTTTTGAAATTTCAGACTTTATAACTCCTCCAACTATAGTTGGCTGAGTCATCTAATCATTTTGTACCCCTTCAAATAATAATCAAAGATTAGTATAAAACACTATTTTTAGTACCATAAACCACATAAATATTCTTATGCTTATATATAGCCACAAAACAATTAATTTAAACATATACATATTATTACTAGGAATACAGAAAAACTCTTTTTATATTATGAAACTGCATAAAAATCCGTTTAGTGTGTGCGTGTGCGCACGCGTGTGTACACACACACACATACATAGAGGTTGGGTCTATAGAAATTGTTATATTCTTTATTATTTAGGATTAGTGAAACAAGGCTGAAAAGTTATATTCTAGGACACTGAATTCAAAATAGTGCTAACAGCACAATACATGACATGTAAATATTACTAAAAGTATAGATCCAGCTATTTGCTAATAGCAGAATACATGACATGACATGTAAATAGTGCTAACAACACAATTCCAAATGTTTTATGCGAGCATAATGTAATTAATTTCTTCATTTAGGTTAGAAGCAATTATTCTTTATTCCAGCTATTTGCTTTCATCACTGTACGAATCTCTCTAGAAACATTTTTTTTTATTTAATGTTGCTGTAAATTCTCTTTAACAACAAAATGCATTTAACTCAAATAAAGTGATACCTTAATAGTGCTATCGCCGCCACAAAACAATACTAACAAAGAGAGTTTGATCATCACTGCCATAATCAATAGTCAGCCTTGTCACCTTGGATTTATCGTCTGCCTACATCCTGTACTACATATGTACAAAAAAGAAAACCATTAGAAGAGGTACATTTATACAGTGATCAATTATGTATACTTAGTTACAAATGCATGCATATGTCTGTAGATTCTCAAAATCATATGAGAGAAATTAATTCGTGATTCATTACAATGTGGACAAGAAGATTAACATATAAAATGTATCCACATAATGTAGAGAATTGGAATGAGGTAAACAACATAGAAAATAAAGATCTAGTTCTACCTTTATATCGATAATCCACAATTTGTTAAATGAGTTTAAAACTCTTAGAAAAATTGTTTTGGTCTTAGTAAAAGGAAAATTTATGGTGAGGACATATACTAGCTTCAGGAAATTTGTTACGAAATAGATCCAACATCACATTTTTGCTAACTATATAGATACTCATACCTATAGTGGCTATGGATGGCATTTCTTTTGCTCTTTCATCATCAAGCCTAAGAACAATAGTATCAACCTGCATATTCAAACATAAACTGTAATCAGTGTTCATTTCAAACAATATAATTCATAAAAATGCACTTGATTAATCTACTTTGTTACTATGTTTTTTCCCTATATATCTTTAACTTCTGCTTGAAGTTGATCTCCTTTTGGCTTCTCCACGAATTCAATGATGTGGCCTTCTTCTTTACTCTTCGACAAACCAAAAACAGTTGCATGCTTTTCATCCATTGGCAATGCAGCAACTATGTTATCTACATCAATCTCTCTAAGCGCTTGCATGAATCTTTCATAGCCCATGCAACCTAACTAATCACATTAAGTATACCGTTACATTCTGCTCCTCGAATAGCCATAAGTATTTTCTTACTACATCATACGTGTCTGATAAAAGAGAAATAAATAAACATTAAACAATTTAAAAATAGACATAAACTTCATGATTAATAGTTAAGCTTTGGCAAAGGGTAAAGAAAACCTTTTCTTTTTAATTTGCTAGGGAAACAATCTCTTTTGTAATAAATTTAGAGCTAATTGTGGTAGCACACATTGGCGACAAAGAAAAAGAACGAATGAACAATTTCTAAAGTTCGATGTTGAACATACCGGGTAATACCTCTTAGCTAATGTCATATTACCAACATTAAAATGCATGTGTTACTGCAAATCAAAGAATAAAATTTCTGTGATGGAATTTATACCATTCTTTAACACATTGGAAGCTTTTAGTCATTCCTGTGCAATTGGTGTAAATAGCAACCATTTCTGGTTTTCATTTCAATAGTTTACAATGAAATTTCTATAGAACATAGAGAAAACTGGGAAAATCTAGCGAAAATAAGGGAAATCAATGGAATATGAAATTTATGTTATTGATAATATTAGTTTCCCTCTATCACTAACATGAAACGATTCCATTTAAATCAATAATTTACTTGACAGGTCGGTCTCCCTTAAAGTATGCCATGGATAAATGTGAAAACATAAGTGCAACATAGTTTTACATCTCCTGGAAGTTTTTTCCCTCAAGATTTACTTACAAGTTGCTGATTCTAAATGAAATTACTAAAAAGAAACTAACATAAAAAATGTTTTACCTAAACCGTTGCTCCAAATGTTTACAAATCATAAAACTTTATGCCATCATTCATCATAAATCAATTCAAAATTAATATACACCATTCAAAATCATAAGAGCAGCAAAGATGTATTAGAAGAAAATCATGTTGTGAACCATTATGAGGTAAGCCAATTATAGGGTTTCTTAACTTTGAAAGAGAATCCAAGGATCGATGTAAAGGGAGAGTGGATTAGATGGAGTTTGTTGGATGAGAGAGAAGTCGATGAATGGACGAGATCAAGGGGTCAGATAGGGAAGTGTAAGCATATGGTTATTGCTGAATTCTATTTTTTTTAAACGAAACAAGGAAATGTTTTTTTTGGGATGAAAGGGTGATATTAGGTATTTATGGTATTTAGGGTACAACAGAATATTAAGATTCCTATTAGTGATTAAATGAGTTGAACTCATGTAACATACTGACTTTCCCGTACCCTTTGAGTTGACAATCATAACTCACGTTCAACCCAAATTGCATAGAAAATCAGATAGTTATTAGAAAGAAATTAGAGGATGAGATAAGAAAAGAAAGAATTATTAGAATAGAAGAAGACGAACTAACACAACATGGATTCTCACATTGCAGCGGAACAAAATATAATATAGAAACAAAACTTTACCGAGAGCTTGAAATAAAACTTACAATCATCAGTGTACATCACACATCTGGACAGTTATAATAATCTATCCTCATATACAATCACACAATGGAATATAAAATAGCATATGTCTGAACTTTTGCATCTCATCTCTTCTTAACAACTGATAACCTGAACTTGTACAGCTCGGTCTAACCCGAGCATTACAAATAACGGGTCAGTCTGGTAAACCAGAGTGAGAAGAACACACTAAGTTTAAAGACATCACAAACTTGATTTTAACGTCAAAATATTTTCAAAAGAAAAGGATAATCGTAAGACCAAATCCACACGTAAATACGGACGATTTTTACCTTACGATAACCCAAAACACTTTTGGAAACAATATTATTATGATATTATGATAGTGTCTAAATACAAATAAATAGAATCTAGCGGAACGCTTGCATCTCACACTCCACATATATAGTATACAATCAAAACCGTATGTGCTTATTGGAAAATGGATTTCCTGGCAAGGTATGGGACCACTTTCCCGACAATGTACCTTTGGAGATGAATACATTGGGGTTCAACAAGAACATCTTTCAACCCAGGCTAAACATGACCTGTAACAACCCGGATTTTCAGAACCAATTTTAAATTTTTATTTTAGCTATTTAATGGATTTAGAGTATTTAAAAAGATTTATTTTAAATAATAACAACTAAAAAAATTTATTTAAATTGATGTTAGAATGAATAAATTTATTTTATTTATAAAACGAGCTTGAAATGGTGCGGTAGTTTGAAAATTCGATTTCAAATTTCAAATGAATGTACAGGATTCAAAACATATCGGATTTCAGTAAAACAAGAAATATTTGAATCTATTTAATAATATCTTTCTAACGAATATGAAAAATCCAGATTTCATAATATAAATTGAAAGTTATGCCCAGTTGAAAATTTAAAATAGTCGCTATGAAATATATATATTTTTTAATATATAGCCCTTAAAAATAGTCGTTTGGCAAACGACCTCCGTTTTCGATGAAACAACTTTTGTTGGATCCGGAATGTCAAATTATTGCTAAATTCTAATTTTCATAATTTTTGGAATTAATATGTGAGCGTGGTAAATTTAAACGTGTTTGGTCAATTTAGTTTGAATTTAATCACTGGAAAATGACCATTTTTCAAACGGTCTCCAAATTAGACAAAATTAGATTTTTAGGACTGTATCGTCAAAACATAGCTAAATTTGTTTTTCTGGAATTTTTGGAGTCAGTATGTGGCCTTGGTAAATTAAAATGTACGTTAAAATCAATTTTGGACGTTATACTAATTTATATTTTAATTTGAAAGAAAACTGATCGAAACAGTCGAATTGGCTTACGCGACATATCCCATTGTGTCCGAAATGGGGGTATTTGGTTCGGGGGGACAGTTGTTGGGTTCGATTTGGAGTTCGTATGAAAAAGTAATTTTTTGGAAATAAAGTAAATTAAATATATATATATATATTTATATTTATATAATTGGTCAACACTCTCTCTCCCTCACCACTCTCGCTCAAACGAGAAAAAAAACAAAAAAAGAAAACGCGCCTAACCCCAGCCGCCGCCACCACCGGTTATGCCGCCGCCGTCACTCAGTCGCCGAGCCCCCTCCCTCCTCCGCTGCCCCTCCACTCTCTTCCCTCCTTCACCATCTCCAACCCACTGGAAACCGCCGCCGCCAGCACCAATGTCCCCACTGCCGGCCACTGCGCCTCCTCCGACCTTCCAGCATGCCACCCTCCTCCTCCACCCCATTCCGATCAGTGGGGCCTCTCCCTTCAAAAATCCGATTTTTATATATTTTCAGTTTTGCAAATAACATCCTGAGCTTCCATGGCCCATATCTCCCAAACCGTGCACTTCTGTCCAAAACTCCACAGTAAAAATCAAAGATCACGATTTTCTCTTGAATTTAACTATATGGAAGTCATATTTTGGATTGCGGAGTTGTTCAGAAAACACGTCCACATTCTACTGTCCAAATATTGTCTTTTCGTGATTTCCAGCGAAATGGAGCATTTTCAGGAAAAAGTCCACTAGGCGAAAGTTGTTCAGAATGGCGCATTTAAGCTAGAATAAGAGCCGGTGTGAAGATTGGAGCTCGTTTGCAGTTTCTGGAACCAGAACAACCATTTAGAGCATTAGAAAACAACGACGGAGTGGATCCCAATGTGATAACAGCTTCTCACTCAATTTATTTTACAGTTAAATATATACTAGGTTGTAGATGGGGCTTAGTAGCCCCTGTAACACCCCGTAATTTGAACATAAAAATTAACAAATTAAAGTATACTTAATTAAGTGAAATGGGTTGCGCAGAGAAATATATATATATATATATATTGATATATATATATATATATAATTGAAAATTAAATAAATAAATATGCAAAAAATTTCAAAACAGCGAATTGGGAGAGGGGAATAACCGAACCGGCCGATTTTTGAGGTCGACCCGAGCTTGCTGGGTCGACTAGGGGTTAATCCAGGGTGTTTGGCTGTCAACACGTGGGCCGATTCGCTCAAATGCAGATTTTGCATTTGAATGGTCCTCATGGTTCAGCTTTAATCTAAAGGCCCTGGATGGTTCCTACACTTGACTTCTTCCCCAAGACATGCTTTGATGGCTAGGATCTAAACTAAGGTTTATCCTATGGCTAAAACTATCCTAGTCTTCTATAAAAAGACCCCTAACCTAAACCTAAATGCTCATTATTCAATCCTATAGCTAAACTATGCCAAAATGTTCTCTCATGGCCTCCACCCTCATCCTCTTGTCATAATCTCCATCTCTAATCATATGAGAGAGTTTCTAAAGAAGCATAAGAGTTCCTAGCTTGCTTAAGTGTTTCTAAGTTTGATTCAAGGCTTTTCTTCATCAAAGCTAGGATCTTTATTATTGATTTGGCTCAAGGGTTTTCATTTGGAGCATTCTTATTTGGAGTTTTTGAGTTGATAGCTTAGTGGCTTCATCTCAATCTTTTAATATATTCATAAGAAGGCTAATCAACAAGTTGTGAGTTTTCTATAGCCTTAATGACCAATTATTGAAGTGATTATGATAGGATATGATGAGGTTATGGCTATGAATGTGGATCAATGCATGTTATGCAAGTTATATGCTATGTGTTAATGATGTTATGCATGTTATGCAAGTTATGTTCTATATGTTCATGAAGTTATGCAAGTTATGCAAGTCATATGATACATGTTCATGATGTTATGCAAGTTATGCAAGTCATATGCTATGTGTTTGAGGTATTATGCAAGTTATGCAAGTCATATTATATATGTTCATGAAGTTATGCAAGTTATGCAAGTCATATGATACATGTTCATGATGTTATACAAGTTATGCAAGTCATATGCTAGGTGTTTATGATGTTATGCAAGTCATATGAGAAACATTGATCCATTATGACACCATGATATGCAAGTTTGGTGTATGATTATATGCTAGTTCATACATGATATGTTATGCAAGTTTGGTGTATGATTATATGCAAGTTCATCTATGATATGTATGCAAGTTTGGTGTATGATAATATGCAAGTTCACATATGACATGTTATGCAAGTTTGGTGTTTGAAGATATGCAAGTAACATGTGCAAGTTTACACCTTAGTATGATATGCATACATATGCAAGTTAACCCCTTTGTATGTCATACATACATATGCAAGTTTACCCCTTTGAATGATATAAGACACTTATGCAAGTTAACCTCTTTATGACATATGTGATTCATGCAAGTTTGGGTTGATTATTTATGCTAGTTGGGTTGATGCTATATGCATGTTGACACCTTTAAACCCATGTTGATGCTAATGTTATGCAAGTTGAACCCATTGTATTTGTGATGAATCTTCCCTTTTATGTCATGTTGGCGAATTACGTGGGGAACGATGGGGTTAATAAACATGTTAATGAAATGGTGTGAAGTTGGTATGATTATGCATACCATAAAGTAGATGGACATAATTGAGTCAATTATGTACATCGTTAAATTTGTAATTAATTAGGGATAATTAATACAAATTATGGGGGTGATTAATTAGGTGTAATTAATCGACTAAGACACGAGGTTGGACCCTTTTGTAGCATAAGACTGCCCGGAACCGACCGGCATATCCAGCGGCTACAAATGATTGGCCCAATGTGAGAGGTCTTAGGCACAAACTATATACGTGACAAGTGTAAAGACACGAGGTTAGACTCGGTTATGGCGTAAGGCTGCCCGGACCCGACCGGCAAATCCAGCTGCCATGAGAGATAGTCTAATGTGAGAGGTCTCTACAACGGTTACGTTCTTAATCAATTAAGAAACACTTAACCATATTAGCATGTAGAGGACATGGGGGGGTTAAGTGGGTGCCTTGGGTGGCATGTGGAAAAATCTAGTAGTTGCCTTGGGTGGCAATAGAAAATACGATTAGAATACTTAACCGAAGTGGAACATGTAATTAAACATGATTAAAGGGTTAAGTAAGTGCCTTGGGTGGCATGGGAAAATCTAGTGGTTGCCTTGGGTGGCAATAGAAGATAAGATTAGAATACTTAACCAAAGGGGAACATGTAACTAAACATGATTAAAGGGTTAAGTGGGTGCCTTGGGTGGCATGTAGAAATCTAGTGGGTGCCTTGAGTGGCAATTAAAATGTGATTAGATGACTTAACCAAACCTTAACATGTAGGTGGGCATGATTATGAAAAAGGGGTTAAGTGGGATGCACTAGATTAAATGACAAGCTTAAGTAGTAGCTTGTGAGGGCCTTGAGTGGCAATTGAAACAAGATTAAATGACAAGCTTAAGTAGTAGCTTGTGGAGGCCTTGAGTGGCAATTGAAATAAGATTAAATGACAAGCTTAAGTAGTAGCTTGTGGGGGCCTTGAGTGGCAATTAAAATATGATTAGATGACTTAACCAAACCTTAACATGTAAGTGGGCATGATTATAAAAAGGGGTTAAGTGGGATGCACTAGATAAAATGACAAGCTTAAGTAGTAGCTTGTGGGGGCCCATTTCAACCAGTAACCCATATGTATCTTATTGGGCTCGACCCAAGTCAAGGACAGGACATGCGTACTGGGCTTGACTGTAAGAGGCCAAAACGGGGTAGCGGTGGCAACGCGAGTCCAACGGGTTTCATATGCGTGTGTGGACCCGGGCTGGTAGGTAAGACGTTGTTGCGTCGTGTAGGTATAAGCCGTGCACCATTGATTATCGGGTTGCCACTTTGGGGAGTGATACACCCCACTGTGGGGCCAGCACAGGTATCTACGTTAGGGAGCCGATCGCTTGGGGAGTAGTGGGTACACCTAGTGGAGATAGGGGCAACATCACCTACGTAGTCAGCTAGGGGTACAAGAAACTACTGGGTAAAATTACTAAGTACACTTAGTGGGATCAACCTTTAAGTAGGAATTACCCTTGTTGGGTAGAACTGGTGTGGTGCAGTGTAGGAATTACCCTTGGGTGGGTAGATCTGGGGTGGTGCAATATAGTAATTATCCTTGGGTGGATAGGCGCGTCTTTACCGTTATCTTAGTTTATCCTAAGTCGAGTTGGCTACTTAGTGTAGTCATTTATTCCCAGTCGTACCGTACCAGGTTTATATCGTACCCTAATTACTTTAATGATTGTATTGTTAAGCTTATAGGGCTCACTCAGACTTATGTCCGACCCCGTTGTTTTTATCTTTTTCCCCAACCCTCAGGTTCTCAGAGTGGGCCTAGCACTAGTGGGCTTTGATCAGACTTCTTTATCTAACTTCTGGAGCTCGGACCGTGATGCAAAGCCCAGCTTATCTTTTCTTTTATATGGCTATTGTTTATGTAGTGGGATTATGTACTCATGTTTTTATCAGGATGGATATTTAGTACTTGACTCTTTATGGTGTTGTAACTAAACATGTTTACCTTCTGCTGCTATGAAATGATGTTTTAGATTTTTCAAGTATTTATATATGTCTTGTGTAATTTTTCTGTTCTATATTCACTTAAAATGCTCCACCGAAGTTAAGGCATTCCCTTAATGAGTGACCTTAGCGGGTGTGGGGTGTTACAGCCCCCGACACTATTTATTGTACAAACCGTTGTTGTTTGTTTGGCTTGTATTATGGTTGTAAAATTGATTGTGAATTGATTGTGGGATTGATTGTGATTGATATGTATGGCGCGAGATAGTATCAGGAGAGGGGTAATGCTAGACATTACTCCGGTTCTAATATCACTCCGTTATAATGCCGAAATTTTCTGAAATAAAAATGTGTTGGTTCAAAATAACATTTTTTAATGTGTATATGAACTATATAAAATACTCATGTGTTGAATAAAATGTTTGAACAATAAAAATATCATTTTTATTGAATATATGAACTATTAAAAATAGTCAAATATTGAAATAAATATTTTAACGTTAAAAAATATAATTTTTAATGTATATATGAACGACATAAAATTCTCCTGAAATGAAAATAAATATTCATTACAAATCGGATGATTTATTTATGTACACCCATTTAACTGACATGAATTGGGACGATAAATTTTACATATCGCCCAACTGCACAAATAATATTCAGTATTTGTTGGTTGAAACCCCACACGGGTATTGCGATGATATTTGGTGTACACAAATCTCAATTGTTTAGTTGTATGTCAATCGATTGGTTAATAGACTGTTGTAAGTGTTAATTATTTATATTTAATGCTTATGTAGTTGTGTAATGCACTCTGGGTGATGGATGATTGAGTATCATTGTTGTTGTATACATGTGTTGTATGAAATCCATATAAATAAATTATATGGTAATTGGTTGGATCTGATCCCAGTTCAGAAATAACGAATATTTTAAAATAACGAATATTTTAAAATAATGAATATTTTAAAATAACGAATATTTTAAAATAATGAATATTTTAAAATAATATTCTATAAAGGATTAAAATATGATTTTGATGTCCGATTTGGGATGGATACGAAAATATTAAAATATGTGAAGCCGTGTTGATTAGGTTTGCGCCATTTTAACGCGAACGATATTTATATTGACTTTATTTGTTTTTATAATGAATGTCGAAAAGGAAATTATTTCAAAATCTGATATTTTGAAAATATTATCATTTAAATATTATAATGATAAGGAGTATTCAATTTTGGCTTAAAATTGAAATGAAAGTGGGAATCGTTTTTAAAACGAATTTATAAAATACTTCTTGAATGAAATATTATATATATATATATATATATTAATGGCTTGAATAGAACACGCCGTGCCGCGACCGTTCGCGAATTTCGACCATTGACTTCGAATTGACATTACGGGAGATCCGACCATCGGATTCTCCTAAAACTGGAACCGTTGGGTTCGTGCCAAAAAGAGATTTCCAACGAATATAAGATATTTGAAATCTAACGGTTGGATTTGGAATTATGTCCAAATCAAATTTGGAAAAGTTCGCTATGGATGCAGTTCAATGGCCGTTATTGGAAACCGACTGCATGGGCCTTGATAAAATTATTAAAAATATTAACAATTTGTGTAAAATCATAATAAATGATTTGGAAATAATTTGGATGAAAAATCCCACGTTTGTATAGATAAAAATATATTTTTATCAAAATGAACTAGTTATTAACTAGAATATTAATCCAATGTTTTTAAATAAATAAATTGGATTTATGAATGGTTTTAATCTAACAAGAACTTTCCAATGTATGAATTGGAACGGATTTGAATAGAAATCATCTTCGGGATATTTCGATATTGAATTTCGTGACTATGCGGATATTGTGGAGTAATTTGGAAGATAGATATTTATCGTTATTCCGCATACGATATGTGTTGGTTTTAGAATTTGATATTGAATATAAGCTGATTTAATTTCTGTTTAGAGCCTTATATTTAATATTAAATTGGATTTTGGGTTTGTCGTGAATGGTGTCTTTAGTAACACCGTTCTTAAACCCCGTGTGAATAGAATAAATCTTTTAATTAAGATTATTATAGTTTCCAGTTATATTTAGTAATTGGAATAAAATGGAATGTGAATTGGGTTTATTGTGAACCGTGTTTTTAATGACATTCGTTCTTTAACCCGATTAACAATGAAATGTGATTTGGAATTTATAATTCTTTTATTAAGATTTAATGGAAATTTTCCAAAGTAAAGTTTTCCAATTTAATATATTAAATTGGAATTGAATGGAATTCGATTTAGTAATAATCGAAGTGAGCTTCTGTGGAGGAAGACTATTACTACATATGGAATTTAAAAGGCTTTGTTGTTATTCCATTTATATTATTAGTTGGATATGGAAATTTGTAACGATTATATATATTGATTTGTTTTCCGTGAAGATTCCATAATTAATGAAATGTGATTTTGGGTTTATCGTGAACTGTATTTTAAACAACATTGGTTCTTTAACCCAGTTAAAGACGGGATTACATGTCTAACATTGTATTTTGAACCATATTGTTGATATCTATTAAATATATATCTGTTTGGTGGCAGAGAATTTATTCTCTTGCTTAACATCCTTCTCTAAGACATATGAGCTTAGAGGTTATATATTGGTAGAAATCAGTGGTACAGTGTAGATTGTCGATGTGGCATGTTTGGGTTTCCAAAGTTAAACAATCATTAAACAATGATTGTTGGAAGAATAAAACTAAGTGGAGTTTTAATGAATCTTTAATTAGATTGAAATGAGAAAGTGATAATTTAAATTATCAAATTTCGGAAATAATCGAAAATGGAGTACCACCAGTTTTACTCCAGGCTATAGTTGAATCTTTAATTAGATTTGAATGTGAAATGGTAATTAAATTTACCGATAACACTGTGGTGTTAGATATGGGGTACTACCAGTTTTTCTCCATGGGATGAATAGGTTGGGATTGGGATTAATAAATAAATGATTATTTCGGTAAGGCTCGATAATCTCGATTAGTTAATAAACCTTAATTTGGTTTAGAATTGTGAAAAGATAAAATGAAATATTTTGAAATGGATATACAAAGGAAGATTAAAGAATAAATTTAAAGAATTATCTTTGACAAAATTAATGAGAACCTTTCCCAAAGATGTGAATATTTGAATAAAGGAATATTCTGAATTGGAATGAGGCATATGATGTGTTTTTATAGCACTTGATTATTGATTATAAAATACGCGGGTCATTCGGAAAGACCGGGTTTAACCCATTCTGAATAATTAATACGATGACTAAAAGTCGATGATGAAGACGGTGGTTGAAGACTAAGGTTCTTTACATCGTTTGGATGATTACTGATGTCTTGATTGGGTTGTACACCTAAGACAAGGTAATAAGTGGTGATCGTCCAAACGTACTTGGACTGGATATGCGAGGACATCTCTCCTGTATTGGACATATGGGATGAGGAATAAGGTGCCTTCGGTTTCGTTCAGACATCAGTTGCATGGCATGAATTGTCAGTGTGGCATGCTGAGATGCAAATGATCAAGGCTTTTGTTGAAAAACAGAGTCTTGTGGTTGATGATCAAAACACGACTTTAAATAGCATAGCTTTGTGTATAGCGTTAATTCACGAGCCTCACACCTGGTATGAGTCAAAAACGGGATCGTGACTGTAGGGAGAACTTGCGTTTCTTTCTAGATAGAAGTGGTGTCATGGTATGGAGCCCAGACATTTTTTTAATTATGTGGATGATGGATTACAGGGAGCCTCGGTTTGAGTCCCTAGTGGCTCTAGATATTGGTCGCTACTGACCAAGTAATAGGTCCGATAGGACTGGGAAAAGTATTGTTCAGGAATAATTAATCCACTAAAGTATGTGTGGACCAGCCCTACCTTCACAGGTCTCGCCAGCGCCCGAGTCCTAAGACAATTTCTAGAGTGTCTCGAATCGGTGAGGATCCACCCCTTGCCTCGACTCATAGATGAAATCCAATTTCCAATACGTGACATTTCGGTTTTAGTTGTAGAACTAGTATGGCGACATAGTATATTGTAGCTATGCCGTCTATGATTGATACATTAACATTTGAAGTTGATTTTGACACTATACACTTATAGTAATATCAAAATGATTTGTTTTAAATGTACCAAACATGTTTGGCTATTATAAGGGAAAACCCTATCCTCAAGCTTGCATTGCATTGTGTGATGGGACCTGCGTTGTGATGGCCCGCCCCACACCAGCCGACATTTCCCTGAAATGCACTGTACAGATGTCCAATCAGCACGGGACGGTCGCCAAAGAAAAGAAAAAAAAAGGAATTTGAACTAACAAGAAACCTGTAGAATGTCTCACAGCGCATGGAATAAAATATAATAATAACATACTTGACATAAAACAGGCGAGACAGTGCATAAGCTGAAAACTAAACCATAATCATCATAGCAGCGGAAATTCAAAATACAGCTTATTACAACTCCAACATACTATCTCTAAAGCAAAGGAACGGAAAGGTACACTACTAATGCCGAAGCAGTGACCAGCAACAACACAGGAGAATATATGTAGATAATACGTGAGAGCCTCCTTCTCGTCTCCGGATCAGCTACTCATGCATAACCAGCTAACCTGTCTCTAGTCTGCCCGTTTAAGAGCACCCAAAGTAATAAGAAGAGACATAAAACTCTGGGTCAGACAAAAGTCTGGTATGAGCGATAAGCAACAAAACAGAATAATAACAGGTATACATAACCATACCTGAACCTGGACCTGCAACCAAAGAGTTAGCACAAAAAGATGTACAATACTCTCAGGTGACACAAACATATGGTGTAAAGAAACGGGGGTGGGGGTGTGCATGTCATAGTGATGGCAAACAATCAAGCATAGCAACCATCCTCACATCTCTCACTCAGTGCGCAAAGCATAAGATATCCAACGCTTTGACCACCCAATTCCTTTGCTATGATCACTCTGCCCCATGGAGTCATGACGGCTCCACTGCACTGATCCATTGTCACTAATCCCTTGCTATGTCCACTCTGCCCCCATGAAGTCATGACGACTCCACTGCACTGGCTCATAGCCATGCTACGATCACTCTGCCCCATGGAGTAGTAACTACCCCACTGCACTGATCCGTAGCCTAACATCCGTCTTGGTGGTGAATCAAAGTTATGGACGTCGATAACCCTTTAGCACACGTCCCGCAGCAAAGCCCAACTCATGAAGTTAACTCGTTGGTTCCCAACTGGATCCTGAGTTCTACTCCCTATTTGGACTACCTTTGCATCTCGGGTTTTTGGGCTCCTCCAGATCGGTTCGGTCCTTCTTCTCACCTTTGGTTCGGTTCAGAATCGTCATTGGGGTCGGATCATGTTTTCCCCTCCTTCAGTTCGGGTCATGATTCCGGCCTTCTTCAGTTCGGATCGGTTCGTGATGTCCTCCCCCTGGCGGTTCGGTTCATGATACTTCTTCCAGGCATCGGATCGGTTCGTGCTTCTTCCACTGGATCGGGGTGCTTCAGATCGGTCGTGAGCTTCTGGTCCGTGGTGCTCTGCGTCCTCCAAGTCATCGGGTCAGTTCGTGTTACTGGCCACGAGTAGGGTGTCACGATCGGGTCGGGTCATGCCTCCTTCTTCCGATCCGATCCGGTTCGGGTCAAACTCCTGCAACTTTTCCAGCGAGCTGTTTACACCATACAACGACATTTTCGTCCATTCTAACCTAACTATTCAATCACAAAGCATTCCAAATAGTAATAGCAACATGTATAATCAATCACAAACACTAAAACAACAATTTAAACATGCCAATATGAATCAAACATACCAAAAACCCATGTTTTTCCCTTAATTCCCTTAACCATGATTTAACCATACAATTAGCAAAACACGTCCAAATTAACTCAAATTTTTATCAGAGCCTTAAAATAATATTTAAGAATTTTACAAATTTTTCCAGATTTTTCTGAGCTATGATTTTGCTAATTATCACTAAACACCCCTAATTAGCCGTAATTAGTGAAAAAAGTGCAAATCACTCACCTTAGCCACAAATAAATCTTAGGTCTGAAAATATCTCTAATTTGGGTTGAATCTCTATGCAGCACAATAGCTCTATTCCCAATTTGATGCTAATTTGCCTTGATTTGATGTAGATTAGGCTAAAACTTGATTAATTGGTGATTAGAATGTGATTTGGGTATTGGAGGCCATTGTTAAGGTTAGGGAAATGTTTTATACGGCTGAAAAATGAAATAAAAACCGTTTCCTAATTGTTCTCAGCCTCCCCATAACCCTAACCCGAAATGGGTTATGGGCCCTCTTGCTAATCACCCTAATTAGGCTCGGTTAAGCTGTTTTTCACCTTCTAAACCTTATTTCAGCCATATCTCCCAAACGGTGAGCCCGTTTGGCTAATGTAACCATTCTAAGGAATTGTAAACCATCATCTGAATCCAATGGAAGTTGTTTCAGGTCAAAAGTCCTCACCAGTCAAAAGTTATGACCGAAACAAGATCAACTAGGGGCAAAACAGTCATTTAAAAATCGGCAAAAATCATGAACATTGGAAATGACCCCAATAGTCGTTCCCCAAAGTTACATACCATACGACCTCATATGAAAAAGAAATAATTATTCTATGATCCTTCGATACGTAGAATGCGGGTCGTTACACTCTCCCCCCTTAAGAAATTTCGTCCCCGAAATTCCTTAACCAAAAACATACAGAGGTGTGCCGCATGCCTATCAGTCATTCACAAATAATCAAACACACAAAACAAACAAAATAAACATATTCTAGCATGCGGAAAAACTAGATCGAAATGAAAACCTTACTAGGCAAAGAGTTCTGGATACGTCTCCTTAATGCTGTCCTCTGTCTCCCAAGTATAGTCATTCTCATCCTCGCCCCACTGACCCTTGACTAGATTCACTGCTTTCCTTCGAAGTTTCTTCGTATCGTGCTCGACAATACAAATCGTCTTGCGGTTCCCAACCGCCTCGGGTTCTACTTCGATATCATCCAACTGATCAAGTGAAATAGCCACATTAGGGTCATGCACGAATTTCCTTAATTGGGAAACATGAAATACGTTATGAACTCCCGCCATCTTGTCCGGTAACTCAACTTTATATGCCAAATTCCCAATTCGTTCGAGAACTGGGAATGGACCAACAAATCTTGTTGTTAACTTGCCTCTCTTATCAAATCGTATCACCCTCTTTAACGGAGAAATCTTGACAACCACCAAGTCGCCAATGGAGAATTTCAAGTTCCTTCGTCTCTTATCAGTATAGCTTTTCTGCCTATCTTGGGCAGCCTTCATCCGTTGTCGGATAACTTTGATCTTATCTGAAGTTTCTCTTATCACATCTGGCCCAAGCACAAATTTCTCACCGGTTTCTAACCAACATGACGGTGAGTTGCATGGTCTCCCATACAAAGCTTCAAATGGAGCCATACCAATACTGGATTGATAACTATTATTATATGCAAACTCCATTAGATGCAAATGGTCATCCCAGGATCTGCCAAAATCTAGTACACAAGCTCTTAAGAGATCTTCTAATACACGATTCACCCTCTCTGTCTGACCGTCGGTTTGAGGATGATATGCAGTACTGAGATGTAGTTCTGATCCTGAAGCCTCTTGTAAGCTCTTCCAAAATCCACTAGTGAACAACGGATCTCGGTCACTTACAATGCCTTTGGGTACTCCATGAAATCTCACTATCCACTTCATATATAGTCCCGCTAACTTAGTTGCAGTTCTATTCGACTTGACGGGTATAAACTTCGCACTCTTGGTCAATCAGTCCACAATCACCCAAATGCTATCATCGCCCGATCTAGTCCTTGGTAACCCATCAATGAATTCTATTGAGACTTGTTCCCATTTCCATTCGGGGATTTCTAGTGGTTGCAACAAACCACTAGGTTTCTTTTGCTCAGCTTTAAATAACTGGCAATTCATGCACTTGGATATAAACTCCCCAACGTCTCTTTTCATCCCTTCCCAGTAGTAGGTCTGCTTCATGTCTCGATACATTTTATTACCACCAGGATGTATAATCAGTTTTGAGTGATGACATTCTTTAAGCACTTCATCCCTCAATCCATTAACATTGGGCACAACTAGTCTCCCATTCTTTCTAAGCCATCCATCTCGATCAAGGCCATATTTGTTTATCTCCTCGTCGATACCCATCTCTAACTTAGAGATGATTTCCAATAGATTAGGATCATCCCTCTGATTGGAACCAATCCGCTCAATCAAAGTGGGTCTGATCGTCAAACTTGCTAATAATTCTAGATCTAATTTGTACTTAGGTCTGAAATCATATCCTGCGATATATTCTAATTGCTTTCACTCAAGAAACATAACCCCTAAACTGGCATGTCTTCTACTCAATGCATCAGCTACTTCATTGCCCTTTCCTGGTGTATATGCGATATCGAAATCATAGGAAGCCAAGAATTCTAACCATCTTTGTTGTCGGAGATTTAGATCCTTCTGAGAGAAGATATACTTTAACGATTTATGATCTGTAAACAACTCGAATCTTTCTCCCAAGGGATAATGTCTCCACATCTTCAACGCGAACATGATCGCCGCTAATTCCAAATCGTGGGTAGGGTATCTTTTCTCATGCGGTTTCAATTGCCTACTTGCATAAGCTATAACCCTACCTCCTTGCATCAATACAACACCTAGTCCAGTACCACATGCATCTGTATATACTGTCATCTCTTCATTCCCCTTAGGAATGACTAACACTGGCGCACATGTCAACTTTTCCTTAAGACTCTTGAATGCATTCTTGCACTTTTTGTCCCAGACGAAAGCTTGATTCTTCTTGGTCAACTGAGTCAACGGTGCCACTATCTTGGAGAAGTCTTGGATAAACTTACGATAATATCCAGCTAATCCCAAGAAACTTCTTACGTCTGTTGCATTCTTGGGTGTAGACCAATCTTGTACTGTAGCCACCTTCGCAGGGTCCACAACAATACCATTCTCTGAAACAACATGGCCCAAGAATCTCACTTCTCTCCTCCAGAAGTGACACTTAGAAAACTTCGCTTTCAATTGGTGTTTTCTTAACACCTCCATCACTACTCTCAAATGTTCCTTTTGTTCTTTCTCTGTCCTCGAATAAACAAGTATATCATCCACGAACACAAGAACAAACTTATTCAATTGATCCTTGAATACCCTATTCATAAGATGCACAAAATATGTTGGTGCATTGGTCAACCCGAATGGCATGACCAACCACTCATAGAATCCAGACGGCGTCTGAAAGGACGTTTTAGCTATACTCTCAACTTCCACCCTAAGCTGATGAAAACCTATCGCAAGATCCAACTGGGAGAACACTCTCGCGCCACTCAACTGATCAAACAAATCATCTATCCGCGGTAGAGGATACTTATTCTTCCTCGTCACCTTATTCAACTTGTGGTAGTCCACACACAATTGAAGGGAACCATCTGCCTTGGTAGCAAACACAACTGGTGCTCCCCACTCATAAACACTTCTTATGATAAATCCCTTCTTCAAAGGATCACTTACTTGCACCTCGAGCTCTCTCTGATCTCTTGGTGCCATATGACGAAGTGGTATCATTATAGGTCTGGCGTCTTTCACTAAATCAATACGAAACTCAATCTCTTGGTTTGGTGGAAGTTCGGTCACTTCCTCGAAGACGTCCGGATACTGGCCAGCCACGGGCACATTTGACAACTCATCATGCAGGATTTCGAGGGAATTTAGAAAACTATCCATTACCCCATCACTAGGTAGACCACCAAAAACTACCCTCCGCCATCATCTGCTCTAACTTTCACCAAAAAGCCCTCACAGTCTACCACCACCCCGTACCTTTGGATCCAATCGATTCCCAAAATAATGCAAAACCCAGTAAAGCCTAAAACAAAGAAATCGCAAACAAACATACATCCAAGACTCGATAAGACCACATTACGACAAATCATACTAAGGCTAGTCGAACCGCCAATCGGGTTCGTCACCGCTGAAGGTCTATCGACTATCTCGGGTTCCAATCCCAACCTATCTACCAGGTCACTAGATATGAAGGAACGGGAAGCCCCGGTATCAAACAGTACTCAAACAGGAACATCATAAACGGAAATCATACCTTGAATGACAACATTCTTTCCTTTCTCCGCCGTAGTTGGGGCATTCGACGAAGAAGGAACAACATTGATAGCATATTCTTTCACAATTTGCTTTTCTTTAGGGGGTTGCGGGCATTTATCCTTGTGATGTCCCACTTGGCCGCAGTTGAAGCACTTCCTGTCCGCAGGCTTTGCTCAACATTCTTTAGCATAATGGCCCTTCTTGCCACAGCTAAAGCACTCAACATCTTTCTTGATCTTTTTTTCACCATCCTTAGCTTGGTTCTGCTTCCTTTTGTTCTGAGAATTATTCTTGCCTCCACCGCTTGCCTGCGACTTTGGCCCCTCTGCAGATGCAACAATGACTTTAGTCTTAGGCTTAAGATAAAGGCTCTCTGATCTCAGTGCTTTCCCAACAATCGATTCAAAAGTCTCATCAATACGGTTTATAAGCCTTTCCCCCAAGTACTGATCTAAGCCTGTTATGAACTTCTCATTCTTCTTCTCGGGAGTATTGATAAGGGATAATCCATACTTGGATAAAGTATCGAACTCAGCAATGTACTCCGAGACTGCCCTACCATTCTGCTTAAGTTCCAAGAACTTCCTAAACAACTCTGACTTTTGGGCAGCTGGGATAAACTTATCACTGAATCGGGCCTTAAACTGATCCTAAGTAATCTGATCCTCAGGGGTAGCTGCCTTCATAGCATTCCACTAATTCATAGCCCGTCCTTGCAGCTGACGGGATGCCAGCTTCCTTTTCATCGCATCCTCGATACCCAAGTCTTCGAAGATACGCTCACAGCTATCCAACCAATCCTAAAATTTTGTAGCCGATTCCGTTCCGTGGAACGGCTTCCCACCAAGACTAGTATAGTCCTTACAAAGCTTGGCGAAATCAGGCCTAGGTGCCTGCACCGCTGCACCACCACCATTTGCAGCATTAAGAGCTGTCCTCTGAAAATCCCTAATTATCTCTCTCATGAAGTTTGTGAACATCGTCCTCATATCAGGGGCATTCCCATTATTAGCTCCTCTACCAGTACCCCTCGTATGTCGGCCCATCGTTCAATCTGTAAAGAGAAAACGATTAACCATCTCTTCAGTGGTGCCAGTGCATTGCGACACTATCCTTAGATATACTAATAGTATATATATATACACACATATCTTTTGAAAACCAAAATACCACCAATACGCGCTCTCATATACGTACTATCTCTCACTGGTGTCTTCCCCTAGGTTAACTACGCAACCTAGAGCTCTGATACTAAGTGTGACGGCTCGCCCCGCACCAGCCGACATTTCCCTGAAATGCGCTGTACAGATGTCACGGGATGGTCGCCAAAGAAAGGAAAAGAAAGGAATTTGAACTAACAAGGAACCTATAGAATGTCTCACAGCGCATGGAATAAAATACAATAATAACATACTTGACATAAAACAGGCGAGACAATGCATAAGCTAAAAACTAAACCATAATCATCATAGCAGCGGAAATTCAAAATACAGCTTATTAAAACTCCAATATACTGTCTCTAAAGCAAAGGAAAGGAAAGGTACACTACTAATGCCCAAGCAGTGACCAACAACAACACAGGGAGAATATATGTAGATAATACGTGAGAGCCTCCTGCTCGTCTCCGGATCAACTACTCGTGCATAAACAGCTAACCTGTCTCTAGTCTTCCCGTTTAAGAGCACCCATAGTAATAAGAAGAGACATTAAACTCTGGGTCAGACAAAAGTCTAGTATGAGTGATAAGCAGCAAAACAGAACAATAACAGGTATACATAACCATACCTGAACCTGGACCTGCAACCAAAGAGTTAGCACAACAAGACATACAATACTCTAAGGTGACACTAACATATGGTGCAAAGATACGGGGGTGGGCGTGTGCATGTCATAGTGATGGAAAAAAATCAAGCATAACAACCATCCTCACATCTCTCACTCAATGCGTAAAGCATACGATATCCACCGCTTTGACCACCTCAATTCCTTTGATATGATCACTCTGCTCCATGCAGTCATGACGGCTCCAGTGCACTGATCCATAGCCACTAATCCCTTGCTATGTCCACTCTGCCCCATGAAGTCATGACGACTCCACTGCACTGGCTCATAGCCATGCTACGATCACTCTGCCCCATGGAGTAGTAACTACCCCACTGCACTGATCCGTAGCTTAACATCCGTCTTGGTGGTGAATCAAAGTTATGGATGTCGATAACCCCTTAGAACACGTCCCGCAGCAAAGCCCAACTCATGAAGTTAACTCATTGGTTCCCAACTGAATCCTGAGTTCTACTCCATATTTGGACTACCTTTGCATCTCGGGTTTTTGGTCTCCTCCGGATCGGTTCGGTCCTTCTTATCACCTTTGGCTTGGTTTGGAATCATCATTGGGGTCAGGTCGTGTTTCCCCCTCCTTCAGTTTGGGTCACGATTCCCTTTTCAGTTCAGATCGGTTCGTGATATCCTACCCCTAGCGGTTTGGTTCATGATACTTCTTCCAGGCATCAGATCGGTTCGTGCTTCTTCCACCGGATCGGGGTGCTTCAGATCGGTCGTGAGCTTCTGGTCCGTGGTGCTATGCGTCCTCCAAGTCATTGTGTTGGTTCGTGTTACTGGCCACGAGTAGGGTGTCACGATCGGGTCGGGTCGTGCCTCCTTCCGATCCGATCCGGTTAGGGTCAAATTCCTGCAACTTTTCCAGTGAGCTGTTTACGCCATACGACGGCGTTTTCGACCATTCTAACCTAACTATTCAATCACAAAGCATTCCAAACAGTAATGGAAACATGTATAATCAATCACAAACACTAAAACAACAATTTTAACATGCCAATATGAATCAAACATACCCAAAACCCATGTTTTTTCCTTAATTCCCTTAACCATGATTTAACTATATGATTAGCAAAACACATCCAAATTAACTCAAATTTTTATCAGAGCCTTAAAATAATATTTACGAATTTTACAAAAAATTTCCAGATTTTTCTGAGCTATAATTTCGCTAATTATCACTAAACTCCCCTAATTAGCTGTAATTAGTGAAAAACAATGCAAATCACCTACCTTAGCCACAAGTAAATCTTAGATCTGAAAATATCTCTGATTTGGGTTGAATCTCTATGCAACACAGCAGCTCTATTCCCAATTTGATGCTAGTTTGCCTTGATTTAATGTATATTAGGCTAAAACTTGATTAAATGGTGATTAGAAGGTGATTTGGGTGTTGGAGGCCATTGTTAGGGTTAGGGAAATGTTTTAGGCGGCTGAAAAATGAAATAAAAATCGTTTCCTAACTGTTCTCAGCCTCCCCATAACCCTAATCCTAAAACGAGTTAAGGGCCATCTTGCTAATCACCCTAATTAGGCCCGGTTAAGCTGTTTTTCACCTTCTAAACCTTGTTTCAGCCATATCTCCCAAATGGTGAGTCCGTTTGGCTAATGTGACCACTCCACGGAATTGTAAACCATCATTTGAATCCAATGGAAGTAGTTTCAAGTCAAAACTCCTTACCAATCAATTGTTATGGCCGAAACAAGATCATCTAGGGGCACAATGGTTATTTAAAAATTGGCAAAAATCATGAACATTGGAAATGACCCCAATAGTCGTTCCCCAAAGTTACATGACCATACGACCTCATATGAAAAAGAAATATTCTACGATCCTTCGATACATAGAATGCGGGTCATTACATGGGTCTTATAATAGCTTCATTTTTCGAAAAGCATTGCGTTGTTTATAAACTGTTTTATGCACTGATATACTTGGGAGAAAACCCGTTCCGTGCTATACGGCGTGGTCCCTTGATTTACTTTATTTCTAAAGTAAAGTTTTAAATAACTGTTTTAGTTCTCACACCAGTCCCATGACTGAACTGGAGTTTATTGTTTTAACCTAAACTCTGGGTGCCCCTATCTCTCGCATGGGCAGCTAGTAGTTTTGGTTTTTGCATATATTTCTTTTCCAGGATCCTGGATTTACAGCTGGAGCTATATTAAGAAAGCTTTGTATCCGTGTATTTCTTTCAGTTGTGTTAAGTATTATTTTTCCGCTGCTAATGTATTTTAATCTCTGATATTCTTCTGATATATATTATTTATTCATATTCTGTTATATTCTTGTACTCTGGTGTAATTGTTGTAATAGTAATGAAATGTTCTATTGTTTGTGTTCTGATTTGTCGTGTTCTCAACTCAATCCAGGCTTTCCCGAAAGGGGGAGTTTAGGTCGTTTCATCCAGAGCTCTGGTTTATAAAGCTCGAGAACAAGACACATTAGAACCAAACGGAAGAATACATCAGAGATTGGATTAGTGATATCCAATAAGAATGACTCGTTAGAGATGGGATCAGTAGTATCCTAGAATGAGTTTCAAAGAGTGTTATTTTTAAAATAAAAATAAATTTTGTTTTGAGAATTATATCTATTATTCGTAATTGCGTAATTTATTTTAAATTGATTCGGACTATCGGGTATATGGAGATTTTGAATATATGTCTGATCCACGTGTATTTGAAGCCTCAAATATAATAGATAGATATACAATCACACTCTAGTCGCCCAGAAATGACATGGATGATAGCAGCTGCATCATCAATATATTTGTTCGAGTTTCGAAAGTGGAATATCTATATATTTCCAATTGACTGGTGTGAGAACCAAAACTTAGTTAGAATTTATTGCTGTGTTTTGTGCTAAAAAAATAATTTTTGACTATATATAAAATTGATATGTGTTTGAAACGTTAATCAACTAATAGATTGCTGGTTGTGATTTTTGATTATTAATTTAACTAATAAAACCAATTAGAGAATGTAAGGTAATTTAGCCAAATCGGATCAAATATTGAACTGAATTGAAAATTGATTGAAATTGCATACATGTACATGTGTATATATTGAACAGGTCATAGCATGGAAGCTAAGAAGAGGAATAAAATTATATGCCTGATAAATAGGTACATGTTTATTGTATTTCTTGGGTTTTGATGATTTTATGAGCCGATTGGCTTTTTCTTTTGGATTGATGAGGGCTCTGTGAGGCAAGTTGCGGTTTTAAATATCAACCCATACAAAGGAGGTTATGGAGAAATTTTTCGAAAATTTAGGGTGTTAGCCAAATTTTTGAAAAATTAGAAAATTCTTAGAAACTGAAAAGTTGAAGAATGAAAGCCAGAATGAAAGTTGAGTTGGTTAGTTAAACAACTTTCAGCTCCGTTCCTTTTCGAGGACGAAAAGATTTTAAGTGGCGGAGAATGTAACAACCAGGATTTTCAGAACCAATTTAAATTTTTTATTTTAGCTATTTTAATTGATTTAGAATATTTAAAAAGATTTATTTTAAACAATAACGACTAATTTTTTTTATTTAAATCGAAGTTAGAACAAATAAATTAATTTTATTTATAAAACGAGCTTGAAATGGCTCGGTAGTTTGAAAATTCGATTTCAAATTTCGAATGTACAGGATTTAAAACAAATCGGATTTCAGTAAACAAGAAATATTTGAATCTGTTTAATAATATCTTTCTAACGAATGTGAAAAATCTGTATTTCATAATATAAAGTGAAACTTATGCCCAGTTTAAAATTTTAAATAGTCGCCATGGAATTTATATATATTTTATATAATATATAGCCCTTAAAAATAGCCATTTTGCAAACGACCTCCGTTCTCGACGAAACCACTTTTGTTGGATTCGGAATGTCAAATTATTTATAGATTCCAATTTTCATAATTTTTAGAATTGATATGTGAGCGTGGTAAATTTAAACGTGTTTGGCCAATTTAGTTTGAATTTAATCGACTGGAAAATAACCATTTTTCAAACGGTCTCCAAATTAGATGAAATTAGTTTTGTTAGGACCGTATCGTCAAAACATACATAGATTTATTTTTCTGGAATTTTTGGAGTCAGTATGTGGCCCTGGTAAATTAAAATGTACGTTAAAATCAATTTCGGACGTTATATTAATTTATATTTTAATTTGAAAGAAAACTGATCGAAATAGTTGAATTGGCTTATGGGACATATCCCATTGTGTCCGGAATGGGGGTATTTGGTAAGGAGCGACAGTCATTGGGTTCGATTTAGAGTTCGAATGAAAAAGCAACTTTTTGGAAATAAATTAAATTAAATATATATACACACACACACATAATTGGTCAACACCTCTCCCTCACCACTCTCGTTCAAACGAGGAAAAAAAGAGATCATGCCTAACCCTAGCCGCCCCCTCCAGCCGCCGCCACCACCGATGATGTCGTTGTCATCGCTCAGTCGCCAGACCCCCTTCCCTCCTCTGCTGCCCCTCTACTCTCTTCCCTCCTTCTTTATCTCAAAACCCCCCCAAACCCATTGGAAATCGCCGCCAACACCAGTGGCCCCACCGCTGGCCACTGCGCCACCCCGACCTTCCAGCACTCCACGCCACCCTCCTCCGCCACCCCATTCCAATCAGTGGGCCCCCTCTCTTCAAAAATCCGATTTTTATATATTTTCAGTTTTGCAAATAAAACTCTGAGCTCCCACAACCCATATCTCCCAAACCGTGCACTTCTAGCCAAAACCATAACACCAAAATCGAAGAGCATGATTTTCTCTTTGATTTGAGTATATGGAAGTCATATTTTGGATTGCGGAGTTGTTCAGAAAAAGCGTCCAAAGTCTATTGTCCAAATACTGTCTTTTCGCGATTTCCAGCGAAATGGAGCATTTTCGGGAAAATGTCCATTAGGCGAAAGTTGTCCGGAATGGCGCGTTTAAGCTAGAAAAAAGATAGTGTGAAGATTGGAGCTTGTTTGCAAATTCTAGAACCAGAATAAAAAATAAGAGCGTCAGAAAACAACGACGAAGTTGATTCCAATGTGAGAACACCTTCTTAGTCAATTTATTTTACAGTTAAATATATACTAGGTTGCAGACGGGGCTTAGCAGCCCCTGACACTATTTATTGTACAAACCATTGTTGTTTGTTTGGCTTGTATTGTGGAAATTTGGATTGTGGTTGTAAAATTGATGTGAATTGATTGTGGGATTGATTGTGATTGATATGTATGGCGCGAGCCAGTATCAGGAGAGGGGTAATACTAGACGTTATTCCCGTTCTAATATCACGCCATTATAACGTCAAAATTTTCTGAAATAAAAATGTGTTGGTTCAGAATAACATTTTTTAATGTGTATATGAACAGTATAAAATATTCATGTGTTGAATAAAACGTTTGAACAATAAAAATATCATTTTATTGAATGTATGAACTATTAAAAATAGTCAAGTGTAGAAATAATTGTGTTATCATTAAAAATATAATTTTGAACATATATATGGACGACATAAATTCTCCTGAAATGAAAATAAATGTTCATTTACAAATCGGACGATTTGTTTATGTACACCTATTTAACAGACATGGATTGGGACGATAAATTTTACACATCGCCCAACTGTACAAATAATATTCAGTCTTTGTTGGTTTAAACTCCACACGGGTATTGGCTAGAATTTCTTGCAGCAACGTCGGCTAGAATTTCTTGCAGCAACGTCGGCTAGAATTTCTTGCAGCATACGATTTTGAGATTTTGTACACTCCAGGGAAAGCCAATGTTGTGGCCGATGCGCTAAGTCGAAAGAATGCAATAATCGCCAGTTTTATTATTACGACTTCCTTGATTGACAAAGTATCTATTCTTCAGAAGGATGATAATTTTATTAAGGATATGATCAGAAGGATTCAGAAAGGCGAACCCTCGGGTTTTCAAATAGATAACGATGGAATCCTGAGATTGAGAGGAAGGATTTGTGTTCCCGACATCCCCGAGCTCAAAAGGGAAGTGTTAGACGAATGTCACAAGTCCAAGCTGAGTATCCATCCAGGTGTGAGCAAAATGTATAACGATCTCAAGCGAACATTCTGGTGGAAGTCTATGAAAAGGGACGTTTCTATATATGTTAGCAAGTGTCCAACTTGCCAGCTAGTCAAAAGCGACCAACAGAAACTCGCTGGATTGTTGCAACCGCTGGATATTCTAGGTTGGAAGTGGGAACATATTTCCATGGACTTCATAGATGGTTTGCCCAGAAACAAGAAAGGAAATGGCAGTATTTGGGTGATCGTAGATCGCTTCATGAAGACCGCCCATTTTATACCTGTCAGGTCCAACAGAACTGCTCAGAGTCAGGCACAGATTTATTTCAAGGAAATTGTTAGGCTACATGGAGTGCCGATCAGTATAGTTAGTGATAGAGATCCAATATTTACTAGCAAATTCTAGGAGGCATTTCAAGTAGAACTCGGGACAAAACTGAACTTGAGCACCGCATATCATCCTCAGACAGATGGTCAGATTAAGAGGGTGAATCGTATTCTAGAAGATTTATTGCGGGCTTGTTTTCTTGATTTTGGTGGATCATGGGAAGACCATTTGCATTTGGCTGAGTTTTCATACAACAACAGCTACCAAGCGAGCCTGACAATGTCACCATTCGAAGTATTGTATGGTAGACCGTGTCGATCTCCTACTTGTTGGGTAGAACCTGGTAACAGGCTTGTATTGGGACCAGATATGATTCGCGAAGCTGCGGATAAAGTCGATTTCATTAAGAAACGATTGCTAGCAGCTCAAAGCCGATAGAAGAGCTACGCAGACTCGAGAAGGAGGGTTTTAGCATTTGCCGTTGGTGACTATGTGTATCTAAGGGTTTCTCCGATGAGAGGAGTAATTCGATTTGGCAAAACAGGGAAGTTGGCGCCCATATTTATTGGTCCATTCCCTATACTTGAACGGATTGGAACTCTCGCTTGTAGAGTTCAATTGCCAGATTGGTTGCCTGGAGTGCATGATGTATTTCACGTATCTCAACTTCGAAAGCATGTTCATGATCCAGATTTGATCATGGAAGAAGCAGTGCAATGGGATATAGAAATTACTCCAGAATTGACTGTGAGAAGAGAGCCGCTAAAGATTATTGGCAAAGAAACCAAAGAAATTAGGAACAAGAAGGTTCACTTAGTCAAAGAGTAATGGAGTAGAGATCCGCGAGATTGTACTTGGGAAACCGAGGAAAGCATTCAGAAAGCCTATCCTAAGTGCAGGGTTGATATCTCTGATTGACTCTAGTGCAAGGTACATTTACAATATTTTGCATTTCCATTCTGTTCTCTACTTTGCTATTGTTTTCTTTTCATGCATGTAAGCTTTTTAATTATATAGTCTGAATGATTTTATAAGAGTATATGAATTAATTAGTATGTTTTTTGAAAGTTAACCAACAAATCGATTGCTCGTTGTGTTGTTTGATTTTTGGTTGATTAATTAGAATTTTGAACCATTTAGCCAAATTGAACAAATATTGCACTGAATTGAAAATAGATAGAAATATATACATGTGCATTATATATGTGTGAACATGTTATGGATAAACAGCTAGGCAAAGGAATAAAATTGTTTGCCCGACAAATAGGTACACCTTTATTGCATTTCTTGGGATTTGATGATTTTATGAGCCGATTGGCTAGCCGCTTGGCTTTTCCTTTTACTTTTGGATTGGTGAGGGCCATGGGAGGCTATTTGAAATATCCCGAAGCTCCCCGTACAATGGAGGTTATGGCGAAATTTTTCGAAAATTTAGGGTGTTAGCCAAATTTTTGAAGAATTTGAAAATTCTTAGAAACTGAAAAGTTGGAGAATGAAAGCCAGAATGAAAGTTGAGTTGGTTAATTAAACAACTTTCGACTTCTTTCCTTTTTCGAGGACGAAAAGTTTTAAGTGGGGGAGATTGTAACAACCCGGAAAATCTGAGCCAATTTAAAAATTTTAATTTGGCTAATTTAGTGGATTTTAGATATTTAAAGTAAATTATTTTAAATAATAATGACGAAAAGTACGTTTGATTCGATGTTTGAAAATAAATATAATTATTTTAAATTATAAACAACGCCTGAAATGGCGCGGCAGTTTCAAAATTTCAATTCAAACTTTGACTGACTGTACCGGGTGCAAAATAAAACGGATTTTAGTGAAACCAAAAATATTTAAATCTGTTAGTGAATATCTTTCTAATTAATCTGAAAAATCAAAGTTTCATAGCGGGAGTCAAAAGTAGGGCCAAATGAATTTTCAGAAAGGTCGCTATAGAGAATATATCGCCCTTGAAAATAGACATTTTGCAAACGGCCTCAGAATTCGACGAAACCACTTTTGTTGGATCCGGGATGTCAAATTATTGCTAGGTTTCAAATTTCATAATTTTTGAAGTTAGAATGTGAGCGTGGCAAAGGAAAATGTGTTTGGTCGATTTCTGTTAAATTGGATCGACCAGAAAAGGGCCATTTTTCAAATGGTCTCAGAATTCGACGAAACTAGTTTTGTTGGGACCGTATCGTCAAAACATAGCTAGATTTGTTTTTATGGAATTTTTAGAAGCAGTATGTGGCCCCAGCAAATTGAAATGTACGTTCAAATCAAATATTGAATGTTTTATATTTTAATTTGAAGAATAACTGACTGAAACAGTCGAATGGGCCTACGAAACATATCCCATTGTGTTCGGAATAGGGGTATTTAGCTAGGGACGACAGTCGTTGGGTTTGGATTGGAGTTCGTATGTGACAAGGGGTATTTTCGGATTTTAAATAAATTATGAATTAAAATAAAATCCATTGACCAATCATATCACGCCATCTCTTTCTCTCTCCCCGAAGGAGCTCTCGACGCACGGCGGAAAACAATCCGAACCTTCCCTCCTTGATTTCTCCCTCCACACGCAAAATCACACCTCGACCTAGTTGAAGCTTTTGAAGATCCCATCGAGAGCTTCAAATCCGTACCCCTCTCGCCTGTTATCGTGGAGGGTTCATCGAGATCGGGGGTCACGAACTCTGGCAGTTTGAAGGCCCGCCGCGCCTCCGTGCCAGCGACGAACTGGACCCCACTACCAGCGCCGCGAAGCCCCCTCCTCCCTCTTCAACGCTGTATGGTCCGATCGAGCTGCAACTTCACGGATTCGGCGAAAATCTTAAACCTAGTTTTGAAGAATTTTGAAAGGTAACGACTTTATAATATTAAACTGTTCTATAGCATTTTAAAGCAATACAATTTATGATTTCACTGTAAAAATCATATCTTTTTCGTTTGTTGACGAAATTCAGTGAAACAAGAGACAGTGGACTCATGTGGACGTCTTCTACATTCTTGAAGAGACCGCATATTTTTCTGAGCCTTCTGCTATTTTTGGTGGAGTGAACCCAATGTGAGATTTCTGAATTATAAACGATATGGAATCAACGATGAATAAATTATATAGTCGAAGTATGAGTTATATAAGCGTTGTACACCACATGTATAAGCGTTGTATAAGTTGTATGTTCGATGTATAAGTTATATATGCGTTGTAAAAATGATATGTGCGTTGAAATAAATTGAAATGATATTGAAATGAAATCGAAATATAGTTATATACGTATATCTATATATATATATACTCCCCTCGTCCACAGACCATGGACGATATATATTGGTTGTGATATTGTTTGGATTATTGGTTGATGTGAAAATTTGGTGAATATCATGAATGGTTGATTTGAAATAAATGATTGTGGTTGAAATCCCAATAGGATTAGTATATGGGAAAATTCGTCTGCGTACGAACTAGATATTGAAAATCCCCATTATCAAAAGTTGCGAAGCTTTAAGTTAGAGCGAGGAGCCGTACTAGGAACGGTCCCGGTTTTAACTACCTTGCCATTATGCTGCCGAAATTTTTTGAAATATTTCTGTGTTTGATTTAAATTCATGTGTAGAATGTAGAAATAAAATATTCATGTGTTGAATGTTGAAATAAAATTCATGTGTTGAATGTTGAAATAAAATTCATGTGTTGAAATAAATTCATGTGTTGAATGGAGTTCGTGTATTGAATAAATTCTTTGAAAGATAAAAATAACAATTTTATCATATACATAGACTATATAAAATGTTAGTGTTTTAAATAAATTGTTTTAACACCAAAAATAACATTTTTACCTTATATATAAACTACATAAAATAATCGTGTTTCGAAATAAATTGTTTTACAATAAAAATCCCATTTTTATTATATATATATAAACTATAGAAAATATTCATGTGTTGAATAAAGGACTAGAACGATAAAAATCATATTTTTATCGTATGTGCGAAGTCAAAAACATTCATGTGTTGAATATATAGATTGAACAATAAAATCTACATTTTTATTGTGAATATGAAGTGCTAAAAATATTCATGTGTTGAATAAATATTTTTGATGATAAAAATATCATTTTTATCAAATATATGAAATGAATATAGTTTTGAAATCGAAGAATGAATTATATTTATATATATATAAATATAAATAAAATAAATCGAATAAAGAAGCTGCAGTTCATGTTTTGAAACTGTGATTTCAAACGATTAGTGCGGGAGATCCGACCATTGGATTTTCCCGAAACCGAAACCGTTGGGTTCGCTTTGGAAACATCTTTCCAACGACACCCACTTTATGAGGATCCAACGGTTGGATTGTCTGGAATGTTTAATTCAAATCTGAAGAAAAACAGCACCGGAATCGATTATATATATATATATATATTTAATTAAATTAAATGGAATAACGACGCTGCAGTTCGTATTTTGAAATTGAAACTTCAAATGAGTGTACCGGGAGATCCGACCGTCGGATTTTCCCAAAACTGAAACCGTTGGATTCGTTTGGAAAAGATCTTTCTAATGATATAAAATTTGTGAAGATCCAACGGTTAGATTTTCAGATATGTGTAAATCAAATCTAAAGAAAAACAGCGCCACGGCCTCGTTATGGCCTGAAGCGTCGTTTGAATGAACTGGCTATTTTTAAATGAATTAAAATAGCGATAAATCGTTATAAAATATTATAAACGATATGGAATGGAAATAAACCGAATTTACCCGGTTTATTAGATATTTGATGGTTGAATGTGTTTAGTGTGAAAATTACATTTAATAACAGAATTATTGATGTGGAGCAATTTAACCTTTGAAATGAATTGATTTAAATTCTAAATATACGTGAATTATTTGAAAAGGCCGAGTCAAATCTCATTTCAAATAATTGATCGGTGATAGGAAGTCGTTGATGAAGACGGTGGTTGAAGACCGGAGGTCTTCACCTCGGTTGGATGATAACTGATGTCTTGATTGGGAGGCATCCCGAAATATAGATAATAAGTGGTGATCATCCAGACATACGTGGAGATCGATGGATATGCGAGGTATATAGTGCCTCCAGTTTCGTTCAGACCCAGAACGAACTTGTAAATTGACTGTGTGTCTAACATTGGATTTTGTTCTGTGCTGATCGATCTCTATTAAATATATATCTGTTTGGCAGCGGAGAATTTATTCTCTGGCTTAACGCCCATCTCTGAGACGTACGAGCTCAGAGGTTATATATCGATAGAAATCAGTCGCATAGAGTGAATTGCCTGTGTGGCATGCCTAAGTGGCAGATGATCAAGGCTTCTGTTGAAAAGCAAAGTCTTGTGGTTGATGATCAAAGCACGGCCTGTGTGGCATATCTTTGTGTATAACTTTGTTTCGCGAGCCTCACACCCCGGTATGAACCAGAAACGGGAGAGGACCTCAGGGAGGGCATGCGTTTCCTTCTAGCTAGGGTGGTGTCAGTGACCTACCAGCCCTGACATTTATATTATTTTCACCTGTGTGGTTGTTGCGGTTGCGAGGCGCCTCGGATATATCGGTGACTATGTGGAGCCGATGGGGTCATAGGACCCATTTACACCCCAAAGGGTGGGGAAACGCAGTGTTCAGGCACTTTAATCCACATCGGTGGACCGGCCCTGCCGCTCCAAGGGTCACCCGAGCTCTGATCCTAAGACTCGGGCTAGACAGTCTCGAATTCGGTAAGGACTATCTTTTGCATTGGTTCATGATGGAAATCCAATTTCCAAATACGACACCATTTGGTTTTGATTGTATACCTATATATGGCGACATAGTGGTATGAGGCATTAATGCCGTCTATGATTGATACTTATGATTTGAAATTGTTTTTGAAACATAAAAAAAATAGTAATAATATCGAATGCTATTGTTTTATTCGTATCAAGCATATTTTGGCCATTATAAGGAAAAAACTCTATCCTCCGGTTTGCGTTGCATTGTGTGATGGGAACTGAGTCTTATAATGGCTTCATTTTTATAAAAAGCATTGCGATGTTTTAAAGATTTACTTGTTTTAAAGCACTGGCAATCACTGGAGTAAACCCGTTCTGCGAAAGTGGCGTGGTCCTATGATTTGCCTTGTTATTATTGATTAACCAGTTAAGTAGATTTCTCATACCAGTCCCATGACTGACTCATAGTTTGTTTCACTTGCAAACTCGGGTGCCCCTCTTTCTACACGGGCAGCCATGTATTCAGGTTTTAGCAGGCTCTTTCTGGATAGCTGGAGCTAAAGATGGATTCTACCATTTATCTCTTTTTATGCTGTTCAGCTCCTGTTGTACATATTATGTTTTGTTTTCCGCTGTAGACATTTATGTATAGCTGAATTGTATTTTGTACTAAGTATGATCCTGTATACTGTGTAACTCTGATGATTATGTTTATCCAGTGTATTCTATTGTACATTATCTGGTGTATTTATTTATGTTCTGCTGTTATCTATTTATGTGTTATATTCCAAAGATTACCCTTGCCACCGTCGTATGGGGTTTTGGGGTCGTCACAACGTGGTATCAGAGCTTTGGTTAAGCTTAGTTCTGGAATATAACATATTAACGAATTCGTCAAAAATAGAACCAGTAGTGTTCTAGGACGAATAACTCATTACAGATAGGATCAGTAATATCCTAGTATGAGTATAGCAGAATGAAATACACCCGATAGACACATTTACATTCAAGTATATGTTTCTATGTTTTACAATATCTTTTCTGTTGACCTGACACTTGGTCTGCTATTTGCAGAAGTACTAGAAAATGAGTGTAGGAAACAGAAGAAGGAATATTGAACCAGATATTGAAACTCTAGTAAAGAGGTATCGAAATCTGGGTGGATCACCATTCTTGGGAAAGGAATCCATTATGGAAACACAAGCTTGGATTCGTTCTGCTGAGAAAATCTTTGAGGGTTTAAAGCTGAGGGATGACCATAAAAGGTTACTGGCATCTTGGGCACTCAAATAAGAAGCTTTGTTCTGGTGGGATTCGATTATTAAGGATAATCCGGAGGGTAATATTACCTGGGATATATTTAAAGAGATTTTCAGTGAAAGATTTATTCCTCCAGAAGCAACTGAGCGATTATGTGATGAATTCTGTTATCGGATACAAGGGGATATGATTATTCCAGAATATCATAAGAAATTCGATGAACTTTCTCATTTTGCCCCGCATCTAATTCAAAATCCGAAGAGGAAGAATCTAAGGTTTATTAACGGGCTTCAAAGAAAGTACCAAAGTAGAGTAATGGGGCATGTGTAGCTTCCTTTTTCTGAAATGATATACATGGCTTATCAGTATGAAGATCTCCATAAGAAAGGTCTTTTGAACGATGAAGAGGAAGTCAGTTCTAGTAACAAAGAGGAGTCTGAAACTGATAGTCCTGAGGCCAGTACGATGTCTGAGGTCAGTGAGAAGCCCAAAGCCAAGAGGAAAAGGGTTAAATCTGAGAAAGAACCCATAACGACGGCCACATGCTCTAACTGCAAGAAGCAAGGGCATTTGACCAGGAATTGAAAATCCTCGAAGAAATGAAAGAAGAATGAATCTAAATCCGGTAAGAAGTTTCAAGAGAATAGAAAATGTGATGGATGTCATCAGACTGGTCATCTTTCAAAGGCCTGCCCGCTATTCAGAAAACTTGAAGCAGTACATGTAAATGAAGTGGCAGAAGTGCCTGCATCTTCATCTGGTCAGGAAAGGTCTGATGTTTTGGAAGGCACACTTAATGTCAAAAATATTCCAGTTAAAGTACTGTTTGATACAGGCGCGTCAGAAGCTTTATTGCAAAGAATGCAATAAAGAAGTTGGATTTGAAATTGAAAAATCTCAAAGAACCCATCACTGTCCATAATCCGGTTGGGGGTTCCCTCAACCTTAGTTGGGTTTGTGGGGTGCCTGTCTCTTTTTCCTGTTATAAGTTCCGTACCATCTCGATCATCATGAATTTTACTGAATTTGATCTTATTTTGGGATTGGATTGGTTAACCAAATATGAAGCTGAAGTTAAATGCGCCGAGAGAGTTGTTAAGGCAAAGGCCCAATTAGGGAACTATATAACCATACCATGTGAAGGTCTGAATTCAGATAGAAAAGACTTTTGGTCAGCTCTTGATGTTTCTCTTACTCAAATAGAAAATATCCCTGCAGTCACAGAGAATATTCCGGACCTCATAAAAGATATTCATGTCGTAAAGAATTATGCAGATGTGTTCGAAGAAGTTGTTAGCTTACCTCCGAAGAGAGAAATTGATTTCAAGATCGCTTTAATTCTGAATGCAAGGCTAGTAGTGCACGCCATTCGAAGAATGATTCTGAAGGAGAAAGAAGAGTTGGATAATCAAACTCGACAGCTTGTATGGAAGGGTCTGATCATGCCTAGTTTCTCTGATTAGGGAGTAGCAGTGGTGTTTGTCCCGAAGTCAGACCGTACTCTCAGACTATGTGTGGATTATCGTGACTTGAATAAGCAGACATTAAAGAACAAATATCCATTGCCGCAGATTGATGATTTGCTAGATCGATTGAATGGTGCACAAGTATTTTCAAGGATGGACCTAGCTACAGGCTTCCATCGGCTTCGTATTGCCGAAGAGTGTGTTCCTATGACAGCATTCAGAGGTCCAGACTTATTCTACGAGTGGTTAGTAATGTCGTTCGGCTTATGCAACGCTCCTACCTATTTTTTGGATTTAATGAATCGGGTATTCCGCGATGTCTTGAAATTTTTTGTTTTGGTTTTCATTGATGACATATTGATCTTCTCTAAGTCAGAGAGCGAGCACGCGAAACATTTGGAACAAGTGCTAGAAATTCTCAGAAAGAATGTCTTGAAGGCCAAACTTTCCAAATGTATATTCTGGAAAGAAGAAGTCAAGTTTCTTGGCCATGTGGTATCGAAAGAAGGAATTTCTGTGGATCCCGGTAAAATCACCGCTATTCAAAATTGGAAGCAGCCTAGTACTCCCACAGAAGTTCAAAGTTTTCTTGGATTGGCTAGTTATTATCGGAAGTTCATTAAAGATTTTTCGAAGATATCTAGTTCCTTAACAAATCTTACAAAGAAGCATGCAAAATTCAAGTGGACTCCCGAATGTGAGGAGGCTTTTCAGAAGTTAAAATTAAGATTAGCAACTGCTCCAGTGTTAACGATTATCGATGGCAATCAACACTTGAAGGTCTGGACAGATGCCTCTAGAGAAGGCCTTGGTGCAGTATTAATGTAAAGAGGTCAAGTGGTTGCTTATGCTAGCCGTCAGCTGAAACCGCATGAGAAAAATTATGTTACTCATGATCTTGAGTTGTTAGCCATCGTATTTGCTTCAAAAATCTGGAGACACTATCTTTTGGGTGAAAAATTCGAACTGTATACAGATCACCAGTCGCTAAAGTATCTGTTCACCCAGAAAGACTTGACTCTGAGGCAGCAACATTGGCTAGAATTTCTTGCAGCATACGATTTTGAGATTTCTTACACTCCAGGGAAAACCAATGTTGTGGCTGATGCGCTAAGTCGAAAGAATGCAATAATCGCCAGTTTTATTATTACGACTTCCTTGATTGACAAAGTATCTATTCTTCATAAGGATGATAATTTTATTAAGGATATGATCAGAAGGATTTAGAAAGTCGAACCCTCAGGTTTTCAAATAGATAACGATGGAATCCTGAGATTGAGAGGAAGGATTTGTGTTCCCGACATCCCCGAGCTCAAAAGGGAAGTGTTAGACGAATGTCACAAGTCCGAGCTGAGTATCCATCTAGGTGTGAGCAAAATGTATAACGATCTCAAGCGAACATTCTGGTGGAAGGCTATGAAAAGGGACGTTTCTATATATGTCAGCAAGTGTCCAACTTGCCAGCTAGTCAAAAGCGACCAACAGAAACTTGCTGGATTGTTGCAACCGCTGGATATTCCAGGTTGGAAGTGGGAACATATTTGATGGACTTCATAGATGGTTTTCCCAGAACCAAGAAAGGAAATGACAGTATTTGGGTGATCGTAGATCGCTTCACGAAGACCGCCCATTTTATATCTGTCAGGTCCAACAGAACTGCTCAGAGTCTGGCACAGATTTATTTCAAGGAAATTGTTAGGCTACATGGAGTGTCGATTAGTATAGTTAGTGATAGAGATCCAATATTTACTAGCGAATTCTGGGAGGCATTTCAAGTAGAACTGGGGACAAAACTGAACTTGAGCACCGCATATCATCCTCAGATAGATCGTCAGACTGAGAGGGTGAATCGTATTCTAGAAGATTTATTATGGGTTTGTGTTCTTGATTTTGGTGGATCATGGGAAGACCATTTGCATTTGGCTGAGTTTTCATACAACAATAGCAACAAAGCGAGCCTGATAATGTCACCATTCGAAGCATTGTATGGTAGACCGTGCCGATCTCCTGCTTGTTGGGTAGAACCTGGTAATAGGCTTGTATTGGGACCAGATATGATTCGCGAAGCTGCAGATAAAGTCGATTTCATTAAGAAACGATTACTAGCAGCTCAAAGCCGACATAAGAGCTATGCAGACTCGAGAATGAGGGATTTAGCATTTTCCGTTGGTGACTATTTGTATCTAAGGGTTTCTCCGATGAGAGGAGTAATTCGATTTGGCAAAACTGGGAAGTTGGCACCCAGATTTATTGGTCCATTCCCTATACTTGAACGGATTGGAACTCTCGCTTATAGAGTTCAATTGCCAGATTGGTTGCCTGGAGTGCATGATGTATTTCACGTATCTCAACTTCGAAAGCATGTTCATGATCCAGACTTGATCGCGGAAGAAGCAGCGCAATGGGATATAGAAATTACTCCAGAATTGGCTGTGAGAAGAGAGCCGCTAAAGATTATTGGCAAAGAAACCAAAGAACTGAGGAATAAGAAGGTTCACTTAGTCAAAGTGCAATGAAGTGGAGATCCGCGAGATTGTACTTGGGAAACTGAGGAAAGCATTCAGAAAGCCTATCCTAAGTGCAGGGTAGATATCTCTGATTGACTCTGGTGCATGGTACATTTACAATATTTTGCATTTCCATTCTGTTCTCTACTTTGCTGTTGTTTTCTTTTCATGCATGTAAGCTTTTTAATTATATAGTCTGAATGATTTTATAAGAGTATATGAATTAATTAGTATGTTTTTGAAAGTTAACCAACAAATTGATTGCTGGTTGTGTTGTTTGATTTTTGGTTGATTAATTAGAATTTTGAACCATTTAGCCAAATTGAACAAATATTGCACTGAATTGAAAATAGATAGAAATATACACATTTGCATTATATATGTGTGAACAGGTTATGGATAAACAGCTAAGCAAAGGAATAAAATTGTTTGCCCGACAAAAAGGTACACGTTTATTGTATTTCTTGGGATTTGATGATTTTATGAGCCGACTGGCTAGCCGCTTGGCTTTTCCTTTTTCTTTTGGATTGGTGAGGTCCATGGGAGGCTATTTGAAATATCCCGAAGCTCCCTTACAAAGGAGGTTATGGCGAAATTTTTCGAAAATTTAGGGTGTTAGCCAATTTTTTGAAGAATTTGAAAATTCTTAGAAACTGAAAAGTTGAAGAATGAAAGTTGAGTTGGTTAATTAAAAAACTTTCGACTTCGTTCCTTTTCGAGGATGAAAAGTTTTAAGTGGGGGACATTGTAACAACATGGAAAATCTGAGCCAATTTAAAAATTTTAATTTGGCTAATTTAGTGGATTTTAGATATTTAAAATAAATTATTTTAAATAATAACGACGAAAAGTATGTTTGAATCGATGTTTGAAAATAAATATAACTATTTAAATTATAAACAAGGCCTAAAATGGCGCGGCAGTTTCAAATTTTCAATTCAAACTTTGACTGAATATACCGGGTGCAAAATAAAACGGATTTTAGTGAAACCAAAAATATTTAAATCTGTTAGTGAATATCTTTCTAACGAATCTGAAAAATTGAAGTTTTATAGCGGAAGTCAAAAGTTATGGCCAAATGAATTTTCAAAAAGGTCACTATAGAGAATATATCGCCTTTGAAAATAGACATTTTGCAAACGACCTCAGAATTCGACGAAACCACTTTTTTTGGATTCGGGATGTCAAATTATTGCTAGGTTTCAAATTTCATAATTGGTGAAGTTAGTATGTGAGCGTGGCAAAGGAAAACGTGTTTGGTCGATTTTTGTTAAATTGGATCGACCAGAAAAGGGCCATTTTTCAAACGGTCTCAGAATTCGACGAAACTAGTTTTGTTGGGACCGTATCGTCAAAACATAGCTAGATTTGTTTTTCTGGAATTTTTAGAAGCAGTATGTGGCCCCGGCAAATTGAAATGTACGTTCAAATCAAATATTGAATGTTTTATATTTTAATTCGAAGAATAACTGACTGAAACAGTCGAATGGGCCTACGAAACATATCCCATTGTGTTCAGAATGAGGGTATTTAGCTAGGGACGATAGACGTTGGGTTTGGATTGGAGTTCGTATGTGACAAGGGGTATTTTCGGATTTTAAATAACTTATAAATTAAAATAAAATCCATTGACCAATCATATCACGCCATCTCTTTCTCTCTCCCTGAAGGAGCTCTCGACGCACGGAGGAAAACAATCCGGACCTTCCCTCCTTGATTTCTCCCTCCACACCCAAAATCACACCTCGACCTAGTTGAAGCTTTTGAAGATCCCATCGAGAGCTTCAAATCCGTACCCATCTCGCCTGTTATCGTGGGGGGTTCGTCGAGATCGGGGGTCACGAACTCCGGCAGTTTGAAGGCCCTCTGCGTCTCTGTGCCAGCAATGAACTAGACCCCACCACTGGCGCCGCGAAGCCCCCTCCTCCCTCTTCAATGCTGTATGGTCCGATCGAGCTGCAACTTCACGGATTTGGAGAAAATCTTAAACCTAGTTTTGTAGAATTTTGAAAGGTAACGGCTTTATAATATTAAACAGTTCTATAGCACTTTAAAGCGCTACGGTTTATGATTTCACTGTAAAAATCATATCTTTTTCATTTGTTGACGAAATTCAGCGAAACAAGAGACAGTGGACTCGTGTGGACGTCTTCTACATTCTAGAAGAGACCGCATATTTTTCTGAGACTTTTGCTATTTTTGGTGGAGTGGAAACCAATGTGAGATTTTTGAATTATAAACGATATGGAATCAAGGATGTATAAATTATATAGTCGAAGTATGAGTTATATAAGTGTAATAACCCAGAAATTCTGGCCAGTTTAAATTTTTTATTTTTGCAACTTTAGCGAATTTTGAATATTTAAAATAGATTATTTTAAATAATATCGACGAGAAATTTATTTTGAATATAATTCGAACGTATATATTTATACGCGTCGTAGTTAGAATATAAATATTTATATATAATTATAAATAGAATTGAAAATGGCGCGGTAGTTCGATAATTCGATTTCAAACTTCAATTGGATGTACCGGGTGCAAAACAATCCGGATTTTAGTGAAACCAAAAACATTAGGATCTAATTGATGATATCTTTCCAACGAATCCGACCAATCGAAATTTCATAGCGGGAATCAAAAGATAAGTCCAGTTGAAAATTCTGAATAGTCGCTATGGAATTCAGGCCCTTAAAAATGGAAATTTTGCAAACGACCTCGGATTTCGACAAAACCACTTTTATTGGATCCGCAGTGTCAAATTATTGCTAGATTCCAAATTTCATAATTTTTCGAATCAGTATGTGAGCGTGGCAAAGGAAAACGCGTTTGACCAGTTTCAGTTGATTTTAATCGACTGGAAAATGGCCATTTTTCCAACGGTCTCAGAATTCAACGAAACTAGTTTTGATAGGACCGTATCATTAATACGAAGCTAGAAAATATTTTTCTAGAATTTTTAAAGTTCGTATGCGACCCCGGTAATTTGAAATTTACGTTAAAAATTCAATATTGTAATTTAAATGTAAATTCAACGGAAACTAATCGAAACGATCAAATCAGCTTGCGATACATATCCCATTGTGTTCGGAATGGGGGTAAAATGCTATGGACGACAGGCGGTGGACCTCGTTTAGAGGTCGTATGTAAAAGTCAACTTTTTTATAATTAAAATAAATTAAAAATTAAATCCTCTCTCCTCTCCCCCTATTTCTCTCTGGCCCCCCCACGTTCATTCCTCAGAATCGAAAAAAAAAACGAACGAAACCCGTCGTTCGAGACCGCCACCGCTCCTCCAGGCGGAGCGCCACCGCCCTCCGATCTCGCGGCCCCCTTCTCCGCCCTCGTCGATCTCCACCCCCCACCTCTGCTCGCCTCGAACCCTAAAACCCCCATTGTCCAAACCCTAAATCGAGCAGCCACCGTACTCCCCCCTTTCGAGCCCACCGCCTTGGTCTGCCGCCACCACCAGAACGGCCGCGCCAGCCCCCTCCGACTCCAGCGTGCGACCCCCCTTCCCCCTGTGTCGAACTGTAAGTTTTTTTTTATTATTATAATTTTTGTTTATATAAATTCTGATTTATTTTGTTTGTAAATAATCAAGTTTATATTTTTAAGGGTATAAAAATAGGATTTTTATATTTTTAAAGTAATAAAAATATGATTTTTATATTTTTAAAGTAATAAAAATATAATCTTTACTATATAGAAGACAAAAATATGATTTTTGTTTATGTAGAGAATTAAAAATATAATTTTTACATAGTAGAAAATATAAAAATGTAATCTTTTATAAGATAGAGAATATAAAAAAATATCATCTTTGTGTATGTAGTAAAATAAAAATCTGATTTTTATTTTATATACGTTGAAATAAAGTGGTGATTTTTATAATGATGAAATCTATATTTTTGAAAAGGCGAAATCTTTATATGAAGAATAGCGAGGTAAAAATGGAATTTTTATCCATATAGCGTGATAATAAAAATTCGATTTTTATATATTGAATAGCGAAGTAAAAATTCGATTTTTATATATTGAACAACGAAGTAAAAATTCGATTTTTATATATTGAATAGCGAAGTAAAAATTCGATTTTTATATATTGAACAACGAAGTAAAAATTCGATTTTTATATATTGAATAGCGAAGTAAAAATTCGATTTTTATATATGGAACAACGAAGTAAAAATTCGATTTTTATATATTGAATAACGTAGTAAAAATTCGATTTTTATATATGTAGTGGCTACGGACGAAGAAAGTGATAAGAGGCGAGAACAGTGAAGATTTCCTGCATTAGAAGTGCCGTGGAGTTAGGATAGCTATCGGTGAGAACTTCTCACCTTTCAATTTAATTTTCTAGTTATATATATATACTAGGATGCAGACGGTGTTTAGTAGCACCCGACACCCGTCATCCACAGACCATGGATGGCTTGTTTGTTTAATTGTTTGGTTGCATAAATTAGTTTGATGATTTGATTTGAATTTGGTTGTTTGGTGAATTTGATTGATGTGTGAATGGCGTGGGCCTTCACTAGACCGGGGATAAGGCTAGGCCCCGCCCCGTTTCTAGTATCGTGCCGTTATGCCGCCGAAATTTTCTAAAATATGTTAGAAAAATAAAAATATCATTTTATTGAATAAATGAACTGAATAGAAATTCATGTGTTAAAATAAAATGTTTATCGTTAAAAATATAATTTTTAACGTGAAAAGTGGATAAATGAATATTTATAAACAAATCGGCCGATTTGTTTATATACACTGATTTGACTGATATTGATTGGGTCGATAAATTTTACACATCGCCCAACTGCACAAATAAAATCTGTGTTTGATTGTTTGAAACCCCACACGGGTGTTGAGATGAAATTTGGAAGTTCACTCATCCTGATTGATTAAATATGTCGATCGGTTGATTGACAGGCTGTTATAAGCGTAAGATATCTATATTTGATGCTTATACAGTGTAGTGCACTTTGGTTGATGGTTGATTATTTTTCAATGCTATTATATACATGTGTTGTATGGAATCCATATAATTAACATTATATGGTGATTGATTGGGCCTCATTCCAATCGGGAAAATAAGGAATATTATAAAAGAAAATTCATGTGTTGAATATAAAAATAGTCATGTGTTGACGATGTTCATGTGTTGAGTGAAATATTTTATACAATGAAATTTACATCTTTATCATATTTAAAATTAGAACTACTTTACGGTTGAAGTCTAATTGAAAATCAAACGATAGATACCATAGTTTTATAAAATATATTGCATAACAAAAATAGTGATGTGTTGAAAGTACTCATGTATTGAGATTAGTCAGGTGTTGGAAGAAATATAGATTCATGTGTTGAATAGAATAAATATTCATTTGTTGAATAGAATAACGGATTTATTGAAATATATGAAGCCGTGTTGATTAGAGTTGCGCTATTTTGACGTGAACGATATTTATATCGATTATATTCGTTTTTATAATGAATATAGAAAAGAAGTGATTTCAAAATATAACATTTTGAAAATATTATCATTTATATAGTAATGATATGAAATATTCAGTTTTGATTAGAAATTGAATATAGAGTTGAAATGGTTTTGAAAACGAATTTAAAACGATTTATAAAATATGTTTTAAAAGGAAATCGGTGAAATATATATAATATATACATATTATATATATAATGGCCTGAATAGAATGCGCCGCGCCGCGGCAGTTCATGAATTTCGACCATTGACTTCGAATTGACGTTGCGGGAGATCCGACCGTCGGATTCTTCTAAAACCGGAACCGTTGGGTTCGTGTCGAAAAGAGCTTTCCATTGAATATTAGAAATTTGAAATCTAACGGTTGGATTTGGAATTATGTCCAAATCAAATCTAGAAAAGGTCGCTGTAAGTGCAGTTCGATGGCCGTTGATGGAAATTGACTGTATGGGCCTTGATAAAATTATTAAAAATATCTATAATTTGTGTAAAATCATAAGAAATGATTTGGGAAATATTGGGCTGAAAAATTCCATATTTGAAAAGATAAAAATAGATTTTTGTCGAAATGAACTAGTTTTGAACTAGAAATAAAAATCAATTTATTTTTGAAATAAATAAATTGAATTTGGAAGTGATTTTAAAAATAATCAATATTCACAATACGTGGATTGGACTAGAGTTGAATCGAAATTATCTTCGGAATATTTCAATGTTGGATTTCGTGACTATACAGATATTGTTATGGGAATTTGAAAGATATATTTTATATCGTTATTTCCAATACGATATATGTTGGTTTCAGAATTTGATATTGAATATAAGACGATATATTTTCTATTCAGAGCCTTGTATTTAATATCAAATGTGATTTGGGTTTATCGTGGATCGTATTTTAGATAACATTGGTTCTTTAACCCAGTTAAAGGCAAGATGTTGATTTTTGAAAGGATTAAAACTAAGTGGATTTCTAATGAATCTTTAATTAGATTGAAATGTAAAATGATAATTTAAATTATCAAATTTGAAAGGTGATCGAGAATGGAGTACCACCAGTTTTGCTCCAAAGCGATAGTTAAATCTTTAATTAGATTTGAACGTGGGATGGTAATTAATTTTACCGATAACACCGTGGTGTTAGATATGGAGTATTACCAGTTTTTCTCCGTGGGATGTATAGGTTGGGATTGGGAAATAAAATAAATAATTACTTCGGTGTGGTTCGTTAATCCCGACTAGTTTGAAATGATATCCAAAGGAGGATTAAAGAATAAATTTAGAAGAATTTATCTTGGATAAAATTAATGGGAACATTTCCCTAAGAATGTGATTTTGTGAATAAAAGAATATTCTGAATTGGAATGAGGCGTTTGTTGTGTTTGTGTAACATTCGTTTATTATATACGTGGGTTATCCAGAAAGGCCGGGTTTATACCCATTCTGAATAACCGATTCAACGAGATGTCGAAGATGAAGACGGTGGTTGAAGACCGGAAGTCTTCACATCGTTTGGGTGATTACTGATGATCTCGATTGGGTTGTACACCCAAGATGAGGGAAACAGTTGGTGATCGTCTAGACATACTTGGAGATGGATGGATATGCGAGGAAAGTGCCTCCGGTTTCGTTCAGACCCAGAACGAACTTGTAAATGGATTGTGTGTCTGACATTGGATTTTATTCTGTGTTGATTGATCTCTATTAAATATACATCTGTTTGGCGGCGGAGAATTTATTCTCTTGCTTAACGCCCTTCTCTGAGACGTACAAGCTCAGAGGTTGTATATCGATGGACACCAGTCGCATGGAGTGAATTGCCAATGTGGCACGCGTAAGTGGCAATTGATCAAAGCTTCTGTTGAAAAGCAAAGTCTTGTGGTTGATGATCAAAGCACGACATGTGTGGCGTAGCTTTGTGTATAACGTGAATTCGCGAGCCTCACACCTCGGTATGAGTCAAAAACGGGATACGGACCCAAGGAGTGCACGACGTTTCTTTCTAGCTAGGGTGGTGTCAGTGACCTACCAGCCCTGACATTTATATACTTTTCACCTGTGTGGTTGTTGGATATGAGGCGCCTCGGATATAGGTCTGTAAGGACCGGGAAACGTGTGTTCAGGAATAACTAATCCTCAAAAGTAAGAGAGGACCGGCCTTGGAGGTTCCAAAGGATCAGAGTGGGGTCCTGAGGCATTGCTAGAGTGTCTCGAACGCGGAGAGGAGCTTGCCCCTTTCCTCGACTCATGATGGAATCCAATTTCCAATACGTGATATTGCGGTTTTAATTGTAGAACTAGTATGGCGACATAGTAGATGGTAGCTATGCCGCCTATGATTGATACTTATGATTGAAATTGTTTTGACACTATACACTTATAATAGTATCAAATAATGTGTTTTAAACGTATCAAGCATGCTTTGGCTGTTATAAGGTAAAAACCCTATCCTCCGGCTTGCGTTGCATTGTGTGATGGGACCTGGGTCTTATAACAGCTTCATTTTTCTTTATTTAGCATTGCGCTGTTTGTTTTATGCACTGGTATTCTTGGGAGGAAACCCGTTCCGTGTTATACGGCGTGGTCCCTTGATTTACCTAACTTTAAAAATAAAGATTAATAATTGTTTTAGTTCTCAAACCAGTCACATGACTGACCTGGAGTTTATTGTTTTAACCTAAACTCTGGGTGCCCCTATTTTCCACACGGTCAGCTAGTAGTTTTGGTTTTGCAGATTTATATTCACAGGGACCTGATTTACAGCTGGAACGATGCTCGGAAAGCTCTGTATCCGTGCATTACTTCTAGTTGTGCTTTTATATTATTTTCCGCTGCTATGTAATTTATTGTAATCTCTGATATTTGTTGAATGTAATTTATTCATTTATACTCTGTATATTCTTGTATCTGATGGAATTGTTGTAATAACAATGAAATGTTCTTCCGTCTGCATTCTATTTTGTCTTGTACTCAATTCTATCCGTGCTTTCCTTCACGGGGAAGTTCGGGTCGTCTCAATAAGCGTTGTACACCACATGTATAAGCGTTGTATAAGTTGTATGTTCGATGTATAAGTTATATATGCGTTGTAACAATGATATGTGCATTGAAATAAATTGAAATGATATTGAAATGAAATCGAAATATAGTTATATATGTATGTGTGTATATATATATATATATATATATATATATATATACTCCCGTCGTCCACAGACAATGGATGATATATATTGGTTGTTATATTGTTTGGATTATTGGTTGATGTGAAAATTTGGTGAATATCATGAATGGTTGATTTGAAATAAATGATTGTGGTTGAAATCCCAATAGGATTAGTATATGGGAAAATTCGTCTACGTACGAACTAGATATTGAAAATCCCCATTGTCAAAAGCTGCGAGGCTTTAAGGTAGAGCGAGGAGCCGTACTAGGGACGGTCCCGGTTTTAACTACCCTGCCGTTATGCTGCCGAAATTTTCTGAAATATTTCTGTGTTTGATTTAAATTCATGTGTTGAATGTTGAAATAAAATATTCATGTGTTGAATGTTGAAATAAAATTCATGTGTTGAATGCTGAAATAAAATTCATGTGTTGAATAGAAATTCATGTGTTGAAATAAATTCATGTGTTGAATGGAGTTAGTGTATTGAATAAATTCTTTGAAAGATAAAAATAACATTTTTATCATATACATAGACTATATAAAATATTAGTGTTTTAAATAAATTGTTTTAACACCAAAAATAACATTTTTACCTTATATATAAACTACATAAAATAGTCGTGTTTCGAAATAAATTGTTTTACAATAAAAATCACAATTTTATTATGTATATAAACTATAGAAAATATTCATGTGTTGAATAAAGGACTAGAACGATAAAAATCATATTTTTATCGTACGTGCGAAGTCAAAAACATTCATGTGTTGAATATATAGATTGAACAATAAAATCTACATTTTTATTGTGAATATGAAGTGCTAAAAATATTCATGTGTTGAATAAATATTTTTGATGATAAAAATATCATTTTTATCAAATATATGAAATGAATATAGTTTTGAAATCGAAGAATGAATTATATTTATATAAATATAAATATAAATAAAATAAATCGAATAAAGATGCTGCAGTTCGTGTTTTGAAACCGTGATTTCAAACGATTAGTGTGGGAGATCCGACCATTGGATTTTCCCGAAACCGAAACCATTGGGTTCGCTTTGGAAACATCTTTCCAACGACACCCACTTTGTAAGGATCCAACGGTTGGATTGTCTGGAATGTTTAATTCAAATATGAAGAACAGCGCCAGAATCGATTATATATATATATATATATATACATATATATATAATCAAATTAAATCGAATAACGACGCTGTAGTTCGTATTTTGATATCGAAACTTCAAATGAGTGTACCGGGAGATCCGACCGTCGGATTTTCCCAAAACTGAAACCGTTGGATTCGTTTTGAAAAGATCTTTCTAATTTAAAATTTGTGAATATCCAACGGTTAGATTTTCATATATGTGTAAATCAAATCTGAAGAAAAATAGCGCCACGGCCGCGTTATGGCCTGAAGCGTCGTTTGAATGAATTGGCTATTTTTAAATGAATTAAAATAGCGATAAATCATTATAAAATATTATAAACGATATGGAATGGAAATAAACCGAATTTACCCGGTTTATTAGATATTTGATGGTTGAATGTGTTTAGTGTGAAAATTACATTTAATAACATAATTATTGATGTGGAGTAATTTAACCTTTGAAATGAATTGATTTAAATTCTAAATATACGTGAATTATTTAAAAAGGCCGAGTTAAATATCATTACAAATAATTGATCGGCGATAGGAAGTCGATGATGAAGACGGTGGTTAAAGACCGGAGGTCTTCACCTCGGTTGGATGATAACCGATGTCTTGATTGGGAGGCATCCCGAAATATAGAAAATAAGTGGTGATCATCCAGACGTACGTGGAGATCGATGGATATGCGAGGTATATAGAGCCTCCGGTTTCGTTCAGACCCAGAACGAACTTGTAAATGGACTGTGTGTCTGAAATTGGATTATGTTCTGTGCTGATTGATCTCTATTAAATATATATCTGTTTGGCGGCGGAGAATTTATTCTCTGGCTTTACACCCATCTCTGAGACGTACGAGCTTAGAGGTTATATATCGATAGAAATCAGTCGCATAGAGTGAATTGCCTGTGTAGCATGCCAAGTGGCAGATGATCATGGCTTCTGTTGAAAAGCAAAGTCTTGTGGTTGATGATCAAAGCATGACTTGTGTGGCATAGCTTTGTGTATAACGTTGATTCGCGAGCCTCACACCCCGGTATAAACAAGAAACGGGAGAGGACCTCAGGGAGGGCAAGCATTTCCTTCTATCTAGGGTGGTGTTAGTGACCTACCAGCCCTGACATTTATATTATTTTCACCTATGAGGTTGTTGTGGTTGCGAGGCGCCTCGGATATATCGGTGACTATGTGGAGCCGATCGGGTCATAGGACCCATTTACGTCCCCAAAGGGTGGGGAAACGCAGTGTTCAGACATTTTAATCCACATCGGTGGACCAACCCTGTCGCTCCAAGGGCAATTCGAGCTCTGATCCTGAGACTCGGGCTAGACAGTCTCGAATTTGGTAAGGACTATGTTTTGCCTTGGTTCATGATGAAAATCCAATTTCCAAATACGACACCGTGCGGTTTTGATTGTATACCTATATATGGCGACATAGTGGTATGGGGCATTAATGTCGTCTATGATTGATACTTATGATTTGAAATTGTTTTTGAAACATATAAACACTAGTAATAATATCAAATGCTTTTGTTTTATTCGTATCAAGAATATTTTGGCCATTATAAGGAAAAAACTCTATCCTCCGGTTTGCGTTGCATTGTGTGATGGGAACTGAGTCTTATTATGGCTTCATTTTTATAAAAAGCATTGCGATGTTTAAAAGATTTACTTGTTTTAAAGCACTGGCAATCACTGGGGTAAACCCGTTCCGCGAAAGTGGCGTGGTCCTATGATTTGCCTTGTTATTATTGATTAACCAGTTAAGTAGATTTCTCATACCAGTCCCATGACTGACTTGTAGTTTGTTTCACTTGAAAACTCGGGTGGCCCTCTTTCTACACGGGCAGCCTTGTATTCAGGTTTTAGCAGGCTCTTTCTGGATAGCTGGAGCTGAAGATGGATTCTACCATTTATCTCTTTTTATGCTGTTCAGCTCCTGTTGTACATATTACGTTTTGTTTTCCGTTGTAGACATTTATGTATAGCTGAACTGTATTTTGTACTAAGTATGATCTTGTATACTGTGTAACTCTAATGATTATGTTTATCCAGTGTATTCTATTGTACATTATCTGGTGTATTTATTTATTTCTGTTCTGATGTTATTTGTTTATGTGTTATATTCCAACGATTACCCTTTCCACCGTCGTACGGGGTTTTGGGGTCGTCACACGCCGCGCCGCAACCATTCACGAATTTCGACCATTGACTTCGAATTGACATTACGGGAGATCCGACCGTCGGATTCTCCTATAACTGGAACCGTTGGGTTCGTATCGAAAAGAGCTTTCCAATGAATATAAGATATTTAAAATCTAATGGTTGGATTTGGAGTTATGTCCAAATCATATTTGGAAAAGGTCGTTATGGATGCAGTTCGGTGGCCTTTATTGGAAACCGACTGTACAGGACTTGATAAAATTATTAAAAATATTAATAATTTGTGTAAAATCATAATAAATGATTTGGAAAGAATCTGGATGAAAAATCCGAAGTTTGTAAAGATAAAAATATATTTTTTATCAAAATGAACTAGTTATTAACTAAAATATTAATTCAACGTTTTTAAATAAATAAATTGGATTTGTGAATGGTTTTAATCTAACCAAAATTTTCCAATGTACGAATTGGAATGGATTCGAATAGAAATCATATTTGGGATATTTTGATATTGAATTCCGTGACTAAGCGGATATTTTGGAGGAATTTGGAAGATAGTTATTTATCGTTATTCCCCATACGATATTTGTTGGTTTCAGAATTTAATATTGAATATAAGCCCATATAATTTCTGTTTAGAGCCTTATATTTAATATTAAATTGGATTTTGGGTTTGTCGTGAGTGGTGTCTTCAGTAACACTGTTCTTAAACGCCGTGTGAAAAGAACAAATCTTTTAACTAAGATTATTATAGTTTCCATTTATATTTAGTAATTGGTATAAAATGGAATGTGAATTGGGTTTATTGTGAACTGTGTCTTTAATGACATTCATTTTTAACCCGATTAACAGTGAAATGTGACTTGGAATTCATAAATCTTTTATTAAGATTTAATGGAAATTTTCCAAAGTAAAGTTTTCCAATTTAATATATTAAATTGGAATTGAATGGAATTCGATTTAGTAATAATCGAAGTGAGCTTCTATGGAGGAACACTATTACTATATATGGAATTTAAAAGGCTTTGCCATTATTCCATTTATATTATTAGTCGGATACGGAAATTTGTACCGATTATATATATTGATCTGTTTTCCGTGAAGATTCCATAATTAATGGAATGTGATTTTGGGTTTATCGTGAAATGTGTTTTAAAAAACATTGGTTCTTTAACCCAGTTAAAGATGGGATTACATGTCTAACATTGTATTTCGAACCGTATTGTTGATCTCTGTTAAATATATATCTGTTTGGTGGTGGAGAATTTATTCTCTTGCTTAACACCCTTCTCTAAGACGTATAAGCTTAGAGGTTATATTGGTAGAAGCCAGTGGTACGGTGTAGATTGTCGATGTGGAATGTTTAGATTTCCAAAGTTAAATAATCATTAAAAAAGGATTGTTGGAAGAATAAAACTAAGTGGAGTTTTAATGAATCTTTAATTAGATTGAAATGAGAATGTGATAATTAAATTATCAAATTTGGGAAATGATCGAGAATGGAGTACCACCAGTTTTACTCCAGGCGATAGTTAAATCTTTAATTAGATTTGAACGTGAAATGGTAATTAAATTTACTGATAACACCATTGTAACGACCCGGTTTTTGACGACTTTGGTTATCGCCATAAACTCAATGATGACTAACCAAACATCGAAAAATACCGGTAGTTAATGAAAGAAATTAGAGGGTGAGAACAGATAAGATAGAAACTTAGAATATAAGAAGAAGAAGAACACAACATCAGAGCAACACGAATCTCACAGCGGAACGAACAACATATAATAGATAACATATCCTTGAAATTAAATCAGTATATGTATACAATAACATTATTAGAATACAACACTTACAACACAGCAGAAATAACTATAGCTATATAATCCTGAAGCTTCCTGCTCCAAGCTCTTCCAGTATATCTGTAAATCCCGACTACTTGACTGCCTGTACAAAATTGGGCACCCAAGAGTTTTGGGAAAACAAAACAAAATAAACTTCGGGCCAGTCATGGGACTGGTGTGAGTAAAACAGTTTAAAACAGTTTGAATAGGTAAACGATATCTCATAAGACCACGCCGTATAACGGAACGGGTTATTCCCATACGAGAATCCAAAATCAAGCTTTATATCAAAACTCTCATGATATTATTATAATGTCTATCAATCACAATATAATCATCATCTACCAGAAACGCTTTCATCTCACGTTCTACATATATAGTATACAATCAAACCACAAGCACATATTGGGTATTGGATTTCCAACTATGACAAGATATGGAACCACCTTTCGCTTGTGTACCTCTAGAGAGGAATACACTGGGTTCAACAAGAACATCTTGCAACCCGGCCACACATGACCGACCACTCATTTCGTTTGAGTGTATCGAATGTATATCACCAACGGTTGGAATCAGCAACCGTTTCCCGAATGGGACAACATCGACAATAGATTTTTAGAAGTAAATGAAACTCTAGATCAGGTGATTATACACCTTAATAGGTGCGACCTACATAGCCATGCTGCCTGCCCGACTTTTGTCATTTCCGGATGTGAGGCTAGAAGCCACGCTTATCTCTGACAGATCACACATTTATTCACTTTGAATGTCACATCGTCATACCCGCCAAATCACAAATTGATTTCCCCAAAAATACCATTGATATATAGCTAAGAGAAATGAATTCCTCCGCCACCAAACATAAATACGTTTGAAGAGTTCAACTTACGCGATCTATTAAATATACTCTGTCAGACATTCTTCCATACAGGTCGTACTGGGACTGGACAGACTGAAGGCACTGTTTAGTACATCCATCTTAGGCAATCTTTACCTAAGATTTATACAACAGCCCTTGCACTTTACTCCGTCTTCAATATATTCAACATACTTGATTCACAACGCTTATGCCAATATGGAGTGGTTCTTCGGATAATAATCCAACCGGTCTCTCCATATTAACAACGTTAAAATGGTCAAAACATTGATAGTCTGTGATTTAACTATCAAATGAAAACATGTCTGTGTACACACAACGATCTTATTTCCAAATGGAATTATCGGTCCAATCATCAAACATATATATATATATATATATATATATTTCCTCATTTTCTATGTTTAGAAAATATACGTTATTAACACTGGAAAACATTTCCATGGCTTAATTACCTATCACCATTCTACCACATCTATCAGACTCTAACTATAAACTAACAAGAGAACAACTTCCTAAGTATAAACCGCGAAGGCCGAAACCAACATCAGATCGATACTCAGGAAACCATTCAACTTATTAATCTCTAGTCAGTTTCCAATTTCTGTTTAACTCCATTTTGATTAACTTTGTTCGATTAACTCGATTCGAATAACTCCTTTATTTATTTTCCCAATAAATAATCCTTTATTCTATTTATTTTCTAAATAAATAATCCTTTATTCTATTTATTTTCTAAATAAATAATCCTTTATTTTATTTATTTTCTAAATAAATAATCCTTTATTCTATTCATTTTCTAAATGAATAATCCTTTATTCCTTTTATTTTCTAAATAAATAATCCTTTATAACTCTTTTTATTTTATAATTAATTTCTTTTATAAAATCTTTTTTCCTTTTATATATAAAATCCATCGATTTTATATAAATAATTTATTTTCAAAATCTACTTTGAAAATCTCCTTTCTATTTCCCTGTATTTCTTACGGTATTTAATATACCAAACCACAAAGATCAATATCATTTAAACACACATAATCAAACAGATTATATATCACATCATATTATGAACATAACAGTATTATAAATATTGAGGAGTCCAGTTGGACCCCTCCAACCTGTTTCCCTGCATCACAGATGTTAAACAACACAAATATAAAATATTCTGTTTAAACAGAATCAATATTCGATTAACGATTATATATATATCGTTATCTATAATTTCAACCAATACACAAGCAACTCAACCAAACAGTTAACACACAACAATCAGTCATCATTTATCAGTTCTAAATATACGTTATAAAAATAGAACTGTTCAGAGTTGGTGAGTTTTACTCACTTTGGCAGTTCATCGTTAAAGAACGATAAACTGTCGTTTGATTTGAATCAAACAATTTATTTCGCCATAAATTCAAACTACCTCCAATCCACTCCCAGTCAGTTCCATTAGGTAGTGCCCGTCCATACGCTTTCAATGTGACTGACGGTTCATGATTCTGATTTCATATGAATAAGATATGTAAATTCTAAGTTAATACCACATTTAAATTAAATAAAACATGGAATTTATATTATTATACTGGGCTTTAACCTTTCTTTTCTTTCCTGGCCCATTCACTAATGATAAAGCCCAAACCCGCTCTCCACTCTTTCTTCCTCTTCTCTGCACAGTACCGCAACTCTTCCACTAAACCCAACACCATAGCCGCTCCTTCCATGGCCATTTTCTCCTCTGTTTCATCACTAACACCAAAACAAAAATCAGCAATCTACTCCTCATCTCGACCTCTCCGCGGCCATACCCATTACCAGCCCTCCGATCATTATTCTGGAACCGTAAATCCAGGCTACGGCTACAGGTAGCACACAAAATTCTCACTGAATCCCATCACATCGGCATGCTAGGTGCGGTTTTCATCAACAAATCCGAAAACATACTTGAAATCATGAATCAATACTTCAATCACCCTCAACCTCGAACCCTAGGTCTTTCCGTTGAAACCTAATACCGCCAAAAGGAACGTCGAACCCAGAAACACCCACATACGTTTGAAGAGGATCATCTAGCGAATCTAAATGTGTGATTGGGGATTTATAGAATTTTATTTGTATTTTAGAATGATTTTTGAAGATCAATGTTTACTGTATTTCCTTCTGAGGTGAGGCAGCTCATTTTTTGAGTTTATAAAGGGGGAGGGTGTGGTTGAAAAGGATAGACGTGGCCATGCTTTGATCACATAGATTAGGATATTTTTTTTAATATTTTATATTTTTATTTAGCAAACATCTCATTTATCTGCCTTCTAAAAATCCCTCTGATTACATATGGTACCTAAAAATCACGAAAATTGGTATGTAGCTAGATTTTGACATTACGGTCCCAACGAAACTAGTTTTGTCGAATTCCGACTCCGTTTGCTCACACAGCGTATTTTTAAAGGTCAAATTATCGTCTGCTTTTCACTTTAAAAATCGGTACAGCCACATACTGACTTCAAAAATCACGGAAATTGAAATCTAACAATAATTTAACATTGCGGATCCAACAAAATTAGTTTCGTCGAATTCTGAGGCCGTTTGCAAAACTGGCTATTTTTAAAGCTCTAAATAAACCCTTTTAAATATTAAATATATTTAAAAACAATTAAATTAAATATTTAAAAAATAAATATTATCGTATATATTCACAGTGGAATACCGTACAACTCTCATTGGATTTATAACTCGATATTTCAAATCCCGATTAAATCGATATTCGATTTATAATGAAATTCCTTTATAAAATAAATAATTCCTTTTTAAATTATAAAGGAATTCCACAGCGACTTTTCTAAAATTTGATTTGGACATAAATCAAAATCTACACGATGAAATCCCGATTTTTCTCTTCCACTAGAAAAATATACTTCACCAGCCCCCAATGTTTCTTGTTTCACAGAAATCCGATTTAAAACGAACCATGTACATCCAGTTGAAGTTCAAATCGTCAAATAGCGAACTGTCGCGCCATTTCGAGCTCAATTTTAATTATAATATAATTATATGTTCAAACTTCATTTATAATAATATATCCGTCAATATAATTCAGTATAAACTGAATTATATATATTATATGTCCAATTCACACCATATCATGAATTCTATTATTTCCGATTATTCCGAAAATATATTATTCTATTATTTGTATTAATTAAATATAAATATTATTTAATTCAGGTTATCGATATCTCCACATCGATATTTAATAATTAAAATAATTAATTATTCGATAGCAAAAAATGCGGGTCATTACAATCTTTCCCCCTTAAAATATTTTCGTCCTCGAAATTGCTAAGTTAAAGGACGACCTTATCTATTGGGTAAAAATTTATCTGTTTACCTCTTAACTTCAGTTTCAACTAAACCAATCAATATCGACTAAAATATTAATTTATTCTAACTAACTAAAATTTTCTAACGCCTAAATTTTTCGGAAAATTTCGCCAAAACCTTCTTTGTACTGCCCTATCGGTAAAACCACAACTCGCCTCTCTGGCCTTCTCCAACCCAAAAGAAAACCAAACAGCCAAGCGGCTTGCCAAACAGGCTCATAAATCACCAAACTCATATAAAATAAACTTGTACCTTTTTGTCAGGCATATCACTATATCCTTTACATCTGCTGTTGATTCAGCATATATCAATTTCATCCCAATCAAACTCCAATCAATTTATCCTCAAAACCACATCACTCGCTTATAACCAAGCCAAATTCCACTCTTAAATCCAACACTTAACTTATCAATTCAACACAAGTCCAGATGACTCCCAGTCCAATTTTATTTGATATTTTCTATTACAATTAAATCTCCACTTAACTGGTTTCAATTCCAGTTTCAATTTGCTTTCACAAATTCACATTTAATTTGTTTTAAATTAAACCATCTATTTCTGGGGGTTTTAAACAGCTTTGTTTTTCTCAAAAATCAACTTTCCTTTTCAGGATTTAAGCCAACTTGTTTTTCTCAAAACAATTCAAAAACAAAATCCTTGGTAGTAATCCGTCACTTAGAACTCGAAGATGAACACTGATGATGCTGCGCAGTCATCATCAGAATTATTTTCCAGCTATCGAAGTGAGTTCAATACTATATCACTTTCAAATCCATTTCTAAACACTTTCATTTTGAAATCCATTTCGAAATACCATTTACAATGCTTTTAAACCAAATTTAAAATCTCCCAGGATTTTAAAATTCTCGTATATTCAATTCAAATCCATTTACAAACACCTTTCCAATTTCCAGGGTTTTAATTGCAATTCTGATTTAAATTCAGATTTAATTCATCTGATTCCACGTATTTCACTTATATGAATTCTGACTGGTTATTTACATAACCATTTAATTTATAATCTTAATTACTCGATTATAATAATGACCAACACATCAAATTTAATAATTACAATATATATTCACTTTTATATCAAAATATACTTTGGGTAAAATTATTTCGTTTGCCTTTTTCAAAATATACCATGATGATTCATCGTATTCGAGTGTTTATAAACTCCTACCGATACAGTGGATCAAACTGATCGATCAGAACTTATAAACAACTCAACCAATAAATCTCCACAATATAAAACAATTTTATATTGAATAACAAATACGCTCTTGTATATATACACTCAACTCAATCTAGGGTATTACTAACCCCATCTCTACCGAGTCACGCCACAGAGCCAAGGTTATTACTTAACCTTAATCTCTGATACCAACTGTAACGATCTGGTTTTTGATGACTTTTCTAAAATTTGATTTGGACATAAATCAAAATCTACACAACGAGATCCTGTTTTTTCTCTTCCACTAGAAAAATATACTTCACCGGCCCCCAATGTTTCTTGTTTCACAGAAATTCGATTTAAAGTGAACCTTGTACATCCAGTTGAAGTTCAAATCGCCAAATAGCGAACTGCCGCGCCATTTCGAGTTCGATTTAATTATAATATAATTATACGTTCAAACTTCGTTTATAATAATATATTCATCAATATAATTCAATATAAACTGAGTTATATATATTATATCGTCCAATTCACACCATATCATGAATTTTGTTATTTCCGATTATTCCGAAAATATATTATTATATTATTTATATTAATTAAATATAAATATTGTTCAATTCAGGTTATCGATATTGCCACATCGATATTTAATAATTAAATTAATTAATTATTCGACAGCTAAAAATGTGGGTCATTACAACCATGGTGTTAGATATGGGGTACTACCAGTTTTGCTCCATGGGATGAATAGGTTGGGATTGGGAGTAATAAATAAATGATTACTTCGGTAAGGCTCAATAATCCCGACTAGTTGATAAACATTAATTTGGTTTCATATATAACTGATGTCTTGTTTGGGCTGTACACCCAAGACAAGGTAATAAGTGGTGATCATCTAGATGTACTTGGAGATCGACCGGATATGCGATGACCTCTCTCCTGTATTGGACATATGGGACGAAGAATAAGGTGCCTCCGGTTTCGTTCAGACCCAGAACAGACTTGTAAATGGATGTGTGTCTGACATTGGATTTTATTATGTGTTGATTGATTTCCATTAAATATACAACTGTTCGGTAGCGGAGAATTTATTCTCTTGCTTAACACCCTTCTCTGAGAAGTATGAGCTTAGATGTTATATATTGATAGACATTATTTGCATGGCGTGAATTGTCAGTGTGGCATGCGGAGATGCAAATGATCAAGGCTTTTGTTGAAAAGCATAGTCTTTTGGTTAAAGATCAAAGCACGACTTTAAATAGCATAACTTTGTGTATAGCATCAATTCGCGAGCCTCACACATGGTATGAGTCAAAAACGGGATCATGACCATAGGGAGAACTTGCATTTCTTTCTAGATAGAAGTGGTGTCATGGTATGGAGCCCAGACATTTTTTTTACTTATTTGGATGATGGATTGCGGGATGCCTCGGTTTGAGTCCCTAGTAGCTCTAGATATTGGTCGCTGCTGGCCAAGTGATTGGTCCGATAGGACCGGAAAACGTATTGTTTAGGAATAATTAATCCACTAAAGTATGTGTGGACCGTCCCTACTGTTCACAGGGTTCGCCAATGTCCGAGTCCTGAGACAATTTCTAGAGTGTCTCAAATCGGTGAGGAGCCACCCCTTGCCTCGACTCATAGATGGAATTCAATTTCCAATATGTGACATTTCAGTTTTAGTTGTAGAACTAGTATGGCGACATAGTATATGGTAGCTATGCTATCTATGATTGTAACATTTACATTTGAAGTTGATTTTGACACTATACACTTATAGTAATATCAAAATGATTTGTTACCAAGCATGTTTGTCTATTATAAAGGAAAACCCTATCCTCTGGCTTGTGTTGCATTGTGTGATGGGACCTGGGTCTTATGATAGCTTCATTTTTTGAAAAGCATTGCGCTGTTTATAAACTGTTTTATGCACTGGTATTCTTGGGAGAAAACCTGTTTCGTGCTATACGGCGTGGTCCCTTGATTTACTTTACTTCTAAAGTAAAGTTTTAAATAACTATTTTAGTTCTCACACCAGTCCCATGACTGACCTGGAGTTTATTGTTTTAACCTAAACTCTGGGTGCCCCTATTTTTCACACGGGTAGTCAGTAGTTTTGGTTTTTGCAGATATTTCTTTTCCAAGATCCTGGATTTACAGCTGGAGCTATATTCAGAAAGCTTTGTATCTGTGTATTTCTTTCAGCTGTGTTATGTATTATTTTTCCGCTGCTAATGTATTTTAATCTTTGATATTCTTCTGATGTATACACTCTGGTATATTATTGTACTCTGATGTAATTGTTGTAATAACAATGAAATGTTCTATTGTTTGTGCTCTGATTTGTCATGTTCTCAACTCAATCCGGGCTTTCTTGAAAGGGGGAGTTTGGGTCGTTTTATGACCGCCCCCTCACCTTCTCTTGAGAGTACCGAATATATCATTATCATGGTTGGGGGCCAGCCAACCGAACCGATAGCATACATATAAAATAAAAGGGACAACCGAAGGCATTTGATTTCACCAAATCAGGTAAGGATATACCCTTTTGATGGGTGCGACCCATATAGCCATGCGACATGCCCGATTTTATGCCATTCCCGGTTGATGAGGCTAGAGGTTATAATCTTTTTAGAACATCTGGTCACCATTTACTTTGAATGCCACATTGTCATATTCTCCAGATAATCACTAATTGACATCCACAAACATACCCTAGTTGGGAGCTAACCGACTATAGTACATTGGAAGAAATCAATGTACGTGACCCCGTTAGAAATACTCTGTCAGACATTCGTCCATGCAAGTCATCTAGGAACAGGATGAACCGAAGGCACTCTCCTGCTGCATCCAATATAGGAATCACCCCATGGATCAATAGCGAGAAGCCCTTGCAATCCGTAGATTCCAATAACGACAAAATCACTGCCAAATATATATATATATATATATATATATATATATATATATATATATCTAGGGATCAGCCAGAGAAATTCAACAGTAGTTCCCCCGCTCATGAAGGTTTACGATCTTCAATTTCTTCATCTCGATTAGCATCTTCCATATATTCGTATTTATTGGTTGGAATGGTTTTAGAATATAAGTTCGATCTCGGTCATTCTGTACCAACACACGTTGGGTCTGATCTTAATAGTCGGTTATTTAACTATCAAAATAAAAGTAAAAAATAAAACCAAATAGATCCATTGGTTTAGTGCACAACGTCACTTGGCCTTTAAAAAAAAAATTGGTTGTAATACCAAAATAATATATTAGTTTTAATATATTGATATTCTCAAATCATTTATTTTAATATTTCGGAAAATATCTTAAATCATATTCAATTTTCCTTCAACTCTGATTTAAAAATATTACTAAAAATATCATTTATTATTTAACGTTTGAAAATTGATCCAACTTATCATTCTTAAACGACCATTATGAAATCTCCTTTTCGTTTTGTTATTTGACCACCATAATCGTTACTTATCCTTTTAGAATAACCCATTCTAAATCTCATCTCTTTGTTTTGAAAATATCGTTATATTTTCACAAAGTCTCCTTTTATTATTACTTTACTATAGAAATATCATTTCATATCTGAAGCCCTTATTAAATCCCTTTACTTTGGAATTCCAATATATGTATATTCCTAACTTCTTCAAATAACGTTACATTATTATCTCATAAAATATTTCATTTCTAATATTTCCGTCATTACAACTAATATCGTCCTCCGATAATCCTGAGGTTGTTCAAGTTGGGGGATTTTAGTTACCTCTCAGACCTTGATCAACAACGTTCTTATCTTAAGGTAAATACGAGTTGTAATTCAAAAACCCATATTCAATCTAATACCGACCAATACCAATTCACTATTTTATTAAAAATACAGTTTTATAAAATCTTCTTACTTTTGAAATCTCCCTTTTTAATATAATATTATTACTAAATTCATTGATTTAGTAAATGATAAATAAAACATCAACCTTTAACTTCTTTAAACTATTCATTTTATTATTTAGATTCTTATTACAAATTGTATTACCAAAACTTTTCAGAAATTCAGTTGCAAGAATACTATTACCTTAACCTTTTAATTATTTCCTTTGGGGAAATCTTATTTCAAATCCCATCCATTTCACTTAACGCCATCATTAGGTAACGTTAATTTAAAATTAACGCTTTAATTTCATATCTCTCTTTATAAACTTGTTTATACAACCTTGGTTTAATATAAAACCCTATTTCATCTCGATTCCCTTTACTTAATCCAAATATTAAGTAACATTTAATTTAAGCTTACCGTATTTGCATAAAATCACTTTATAACTTCATTCACTAAATTCGGTTTAAATATAAACCGTTCATAGGCTTTCTTGGAAATTCAATTATATTTCATTACCACTTCGATTCTTTTTTTTTGGCAAGGCATTACCACTTTGATTCTTAAACGAACTTCATTTAAGAAATAACTCGTCAATTTATTATAATTTACTTTATCATTAACTGGAAAAATGTTAAATTTCCCTTTTAAAAATCTTATTAAGTTAAACGACTATTCGTTAAGTTATTTCATTAGAGTAATCGACACAAACTAATTTGATTTAATACTTACTTTTAGTTAAAACAGTTGACTTTGTCAACTCTAAAATATGATTAACTCATTGATCACCACTAACTCATCTTCCCATTTAAATTAATCATTATTATAATTAATTCAAATAATCCCATTTATTTCGATCATTACTAAATATATAATAATCGAATAATATAATCCCATTTAAATTATTATTTAAAAATAATTAATCTCAATTACTAATCGTTACATTAATCCTTGGTCACCTGCTTATCTATCTTATTAATATAAGAATTAGTTTATAAATCATTTAACAATTTAGATGAAGCACGTGCTTAGGACATAGTATATTTTTGGTACAAAAAAGGTGATTGATGGTTTAAACAATCATATATATAGTTGGTTTAATTCCTTTTTAAATCTTCATTTTAAATAATATATTAAAAATCTGTAATCAGTTCTGAAATATATTTTGTAGCTTCATTTCTATCAATTCACCTAACGTAAATCAATTATTATAAAACGATTATAATTTAGGCCATCTACTGCCAGATTCTCCACCAATATTTCTCATTGGTTAGTATCAAGGGTTCAACAATAATCAATAATCAATCCATCATCCAATTAGGTTGGTTAAACAGTACATGTGATATGACATGAAAATAATTTTTTTTTGAGGAATCCGGTTGGATTCCCCCAACCTGTTAATTTATAATAAATAGGAATAATTAATTCGACTGGTAATAGTCAACTAACAATAATTCCAGCATCCAATTCAACTTTAAATGTTTATATTACTATAAATGTAACTATTGAGGTAAGTTACCTTCATTGGGAATAATCGTTAAAATATAACGATTGGTTTTGATTAAATTAAACAAGCGTTTAATTTAAATCAATTATATAAGAATACCCAGTATATAAGTAAACAATTATAAAATCATTCAACCAATAGCAAACAAAGCACACAAATATTTAAACCCGACTTATATAAATAAAGGTGGGATAACTGAGTGAGTTTAACTCACCTTGATTTTATTCGTCGATTAAAACAGTTCATTTCAATAAAATTAAACAGTCGTTTAATTTTATTAAAAATCTTGGTAGCTTCCAGTGTTGCCCAGACTGGTTCCATAACGTAGTCTTTTCCGATATGATCTTAACACACCCTGTTTCGTAAAAAAAAAGGGTTCACGTATGGATATGTTATAACATTGTAAGTTATACGTTTATAATAATTATCCTTAATTAAAACTAGTTTATAATAATCCTTAGTTAAAACTAATCTCATTATAAACCTAATTACCAATTTCGTAAAAATTATCAATTTCCTGGTTTAACATATATACACACATTACTGTTTGAAGTTGCACTTTTCTTGCGTTTCCTCTGAGATGCCGGTCCTTCGGTACTTCCCTTACGTTTCGTTTCTGCCACCATCCCTTTTTCTTTTTTTTCTATCTTTTTTCATACGAATAGGCCCATTCATTAAACGAGCTCACGCCAAAAGCCCACATCGTCCACATAATACCCCAAACCCGAAGTGCTTCAGCTTCTTCTTCTCCCCGATAATTCTCCTGATGTTGCTCCTCTTCTTTATATTTTCTACTATTTTTTTTCTATAAACAATGCCCAAAGATTAGCTCATAGGATGAGAGCCCACGCTCCTCTTTCCCCATATACATTTCTTCTTCCTGCGTCTGCTTATTCTTGCTGCTTCCACTTTCCATGTTTTTCACGTCCTGTCTTTTTCGAGCCACACTTCCACAAATACAACTACCACCGTGCCATACCCTTCGCATGTACTCCTCTTCCAGTTATCATCATCTCACGTACAGACCTCCCATTCACATTGCGCCATCAAACTCTCTCGACCCACTACAGTGAATGACTGAATGTTTTCATCACCGTGGACTACCCTGCGCCACCCACTGTCAACATCTCGACTGTTCTTCTCACCGAAGTTCTCCATGACCAGCCTGTCTCCACGCCACCGGAACCGAGGTTGACCCACCATCATGAAACTACGGTCGACCTTCCTAAAACCTCTGCATCATCTATCTCATTGCAACCTGCAACAGTACTTGGTGCGAACAGTTTCAGCTTCAACTCCACCGAACTCCTACGCAAGGTGCGACTTGCAACCTGGAGCTCTTCACCAGCAAACGTTCAATCTCTGGCCTCCCCTCATGGTAGCCACCTCGAACTAGATCTCGTGCAACCCAACGTTTTGTGCGAAGTTCCATTTTTGGGTTTCAGGTGACCCGATCGACCTTCAGATCTGTTCTAGGCTCACCGCACTCATCTTACACAATATATAATGTGAGGCCTCTCCTCTCTCTTGAGTTTATTTTTAAGAGAACTTTTGTTTCTTCATTTTGAAACAAAGAAAGGATAAGAAAGGTAGAAAATGTTTATTTATTTGCTTGAAAGGAAGAAAAGAATCGAGCCATACATGCTTATATAGGTGTAGAGACGTGGAAAGGAGGTATACGTGGGGTGTAAGGAATTTGTTAGTTTGGTGGACAAGTAATTTAGGTAGTTTGGCGGCCAAGGCACTTCATTAATATACTTTATTTATCTAATAGTTCTGTAGGCATTTGTTTATAGAAGCTGTTGTGCGCTCTGGTTACATAATACTTAAGTTTGTACTATGTTCTCGTTTTGGGGTTACACAGGATACATGATACACTTAGCACATAAAAAGTCTCAGCAAATAGAAACAAGTCTAAAACATCATCAAGTACAACATGGATAAATGATGTCTAAATGTTCCAAAATGAAAATAAAAGATAGAGATGATCTTCATATTCTGCCCAAAAGCATACTCCACTTCGGTACATATCCAAAATAACCTGATACCTACCACTTGGCTGCCCGTGTAAAAATAAGGGCACCCGAATTTGCAAGTGAAAACAAATTACGAGTCAATCATGGGACTGGTATGAGAAATCTTTCTTAACTTATCAATAAGGCTAATCACAGGACCACGCCGCTAACGCAAAACAGGTTTACTCCATTGGATTGTCAGTGCATAAAACAAGTAAATCTTTTCAAAACAACGCAATGCTTTTTAGAAAAATGAAATCATTATAAGACTTAAGTCCCATCACACAATGCAATGCAAAGCGGAGGATAGAGTTTTGACTTATAATGATCAAACATGCTTTATACGTATAAAACAATAATTATTTGATATTATTACTAGTGTCTAATAAGGTTAAAACACTTTCAAAATAAATGTATCAATTCTAGACGGTATAGTACCCCATCCTACTATGTCGCCATATATAGGTTTACAATCAAATCCGTAATGTCGTATTGGAAATTGGGTTTCCATCATGAGTCAAGGCTAGGGATGGTCTCCTTACCAATTCGGGTCACCTCTAGCAAGATGACCGAGGATCACACCTACGGGCGACCTTTGGATCCTCCAAGGCCGGTCCAAATACTTTAGTGGATTAGTTATGCATAAAGACACGTTTCCCAGTCCTATTGGACCTATCATTTGGCCAGTAGCGACACATATATCGAGGCCTCGAAATTTGTCATCTACATAAGTAAAAATGTCTGGGCTCCATACCATGACACCACTTCTAGCTAGAAAGAAACGCATGCACTCCTCGGGTCCCTTATCCCGTATTTGACTCCTACCGGGGTGTGAGGCTCACGAAATAACACTATACACAAAGCTATGCCTAAACAAGATGTGCTTTGATCATCAACCACAAGGCTCTGCTTTTCAACAAAAGCATTGATCATTTGCATCTTGGCAAGCCACATCAACAATCCACGTTATGTAACTGATGTCCATCAATATATAACCTCTGAGCTCATACATCTCAGAGAAGGGTATTAAGAAAGAGAATAAATTCTCCGCCACCAAACAGATATATATTTAATAGAAATCAATTAACATAGAACGAAATCTAATGTCAGACACGCATCCATTTACAAGTCCATTCTGGGTCTGAACGAAACCGGAGACACCTTATTCCTCGTCCCGTATGTCCAATACAGAAGAGAGGTTTTCGCATATCCGGACAATTAATAAGTACGTCTGGACAACTACCACTGTAACCCTTTACTGGGAGCTAACCAAAGCAGGGCATCAGTAGTCGTCCATTCAATGTGAAGATCGTCGGTCTTCAAACACCGTCTTTAATATCTTCGATTTAAATCGTCGTATAATTATTTGAAATGAGATTGAACTCGGTCTTTTCAAATAATTCTTGAATATATATAATTTAAATCATTTCATATCATTAATATTATTTTATAACGATTTATCGCTATTTTTATTTATATAAAAATAGCCCAATTTAATTTAACGACGCTTCAGGTCAATAGACGGCCCTGGCGCTGTTTTTATCCAAATTTGAATTGCATATTTCTTGAAATCTAACTGTTGGATTTTAACAAACTTAACATCATCGGAAAGAATTTCCCAAAACAGACTTAACGGTTCCAGTTTTGGGAAAGAATTTCTATTTTCAACATGACAAATAAAAAAGAATATTTTTTTTTATATACAATTTCTATTTTCAACATGACAAATAAAAAAGAATATTTTTATTTGTATACAATTTCTATTTTCAACATGACAAATAAAAAGAACATCTTTATTTGTATACAATTTCTATTTTCAACATGACAAATAAAAAAGAATATTTTTATTTGTATACAATTTCTATTTTCAACATGACAAATAAAAAAGATTATTTTTATTTGTAAACGATTTCTATTTTCAACACGACAAATAAAAGAGAATATTTTTATTTGTATACAATTTCTATTTTCAACATGACAAAACAAATAAAAAAGAACATCTTTATTTGTATACAATTTCTATTTTTAACATGACAAATAAAAAGAACATCTTTATTTGTGTACAATTTCTATTTTCAACATGACAAATAAAAAGAACATCTTTTTATTTGTATACAATTTCTATTTTCAACATGAAAAATAAAACGAACATCTTTTTATTTGTAACCAATTTTTATTTTATCCTACCATTCATGTATATCCAATAAAAAAATATTTTTATTGTATTTAAAATTTTGTCCAATTCAATCACATCCAATTAAATCCAACAGATCAACCCAATCAAAATATTTCGAATCAAATCACGAACAACACACAATCTGAATCTTAACAGCGGATATATAAAAATCTCCAACACAATAACAATAAAATTTTAATTTTAATTTTTAAATAAGAAATCTCACAGTGCTTTGTAATTCCTTGGAAATTTCAGATCAATTTTAATTCTCTAGTCGCTTCTAAAATGAAGTAGACTCCGTCACGATCCAAACGATTCCTGTTTCATGCGATTCCGATAACATATGAACAAATTACGAATTTTATTGTGTTGATAATATTTTAAATTTAATTAATTAAATAATTTAAATTAAAAAACTTCACCTTCTTCCTTAAAGATAACCACGACCGCAACTTTTTGTTTTTGTTCAAACTTAGGTCAGGACTTTTTGCTCACATTGCTCAACTTCGTGACGATTGGAAGGTACCACGTCAGAGGGGAAGCGAGCACGTGCCAGGTGGCGGTGGTAGGGCCCAGCTCGACGGAACCCAGGCGATATGGCGGCGGTTCGAATGACGGGTGTTTGGGGCTTTGGACCTCGTCGAAGACTCGATGACCGGAGGGATTATCCGTACAGATTTGAAGAGGATGAAAAGTTCTACAAAATTGTCAAAAGGAAGGAGGGATTTCACTAAGTGGATGGAGAGATTTTAAGGGATGAAATTCGGATGGTTCTGGCCATGGAATAACGATGGCGGCGACTTGTATATTATGGGTTAGGGTTTTGATCCTAGGTACTTATAACAAAATATTATTAAATTCTCTAATTTACAAAAAAAAACCCGTTAATTCCTAATAACTCCAAATCCAGCCCAGCGAATGTCTCTCCAAGCCAAATACCCCTATTCCGAACACAATGGACTAGGTCTCGTCAGCCCATTTGATCGTTTCATCCCACTTTTCTTTAAATTAAAATATAACCCATTTAATTATTTAATTTGATCGTACATTTTTGTAACGACCACGGGATTTTCGATTCCGAAAATCGACACAGAACCCAGCGTCGACTATTCAGACATCGAAATTACCGGATCATTAATAGAAAGAAATTAGAGGGTGAGATAGAAAAGATAGAACTAATAGAATAGAAGAAGAAGAACACAACTGATCATAATCAGAGTAAACACGAATCTCACAGTGGAATGAATAAAATATACTAGATAACATAACTTTGAATACAAAATTTTGTACCATATATACATGTCGTCATCAGAGCACAATACAATATTTGATACAGTGGAAATAACTCTAAAATAACTAGCGGTGAAGCCTCCTACTTCAAGCTCCTCTAAGTGTATCTGTAAAGCCTGAAACACTTGACTGCCCGTACAAATTTGGGCACCCAAGAGTTTAGGAAAAACAAAACAAAATAAACTCCGGGTCAGTCATGGGACTGGTGTGAGTAAACTCCAACCATATGATTTAACTTCAAAAATCCTTTGGAAGAAAAAGATAATAGTAAGACAAGTCCACACATAAACACGGACGGTTTTTACCTTACTATAACCCAAACCATTAATGATATCAAAATCCAGTGATATTATAATAATGTCTAATCAAATAAATAACCAAATAGTAGAACGCTTGCATCTCACGCTCTACATACATAGTATAAAATCATAAACCGCAGGTCGCTTATTGGAGACTTGATTCCAACTATGACAAGGTATGGGACCACCTTCCGATGATGTATCTCTAGAGGCAAATACACCTAGGTTCAACAAGAACGTCTTGCAACTCGGCCCACACATGACCGACCACTCATTTCGCTTGAGTATATCGAATGTATATCACCAACGGTTGGGCTTAAACCACCGTTTCCTGAAAAGGGACAGCATCGAAATAGATTTAAGAAGTAAAAGGAATTTCTCTAGATAGGTGATTATACACCCTAATGGGAGCGACCCTCATAGCCATGCTGCCTGCCCAATTTTTGTCATTTCCCGTTTGTGAGGCTTGAGGCTACGTCTATCTTTTAGAACATCTGGCCACCATACACTTTGAATGCCACATCGTCAAACCCATCAAATCACTAGTTAATCTCCTCAAAGATATTACGGGCATAAAAGCTAAGAGAAATGAATTTCTCCGCCACCAGACGTAACATCTTGAAAAGATCGTCTTATGTGATCCGTTAGGAATACTTTGTCAGACATTCGTCCATACAAGTTGTCCTGGGACTGGACAAACATAACAACTCTTTGAATTTCACTCCGCCTTCGATTATCTTCAGCATAATCTAATTCGCAACTCCTATGCCTATACGAAGTGGTTCTCGGATATTAAATCCAACCGGTCTCTCCGTATCGACAACGATGGTAAAAATCTTTGATAGCCGGTGTTTTAACTATCAAAGGAAAAATAAACATCCATCAAACAAATTTCACAATCACTAGCCTTTTCTAATATTTCATTTTTAATTCATTTTCTTAGCGAATTCTATATATATCGTTATGTCGATTTCTATTATCAAAATTTCTTAAAAATATTCTAACTCCTTAAATTTCCAAAAAAAATCGCCATAACCTCCTTTGTACCGGCAAATAGTTCAAACCTCAACTCGCCTCTCTAGGCCCTTTCCATTCAAAAAGAAAATCAAAAAGCCAAGCGGCTTGCCGATTCGGTGCATAAAACCTCATATGGAAATTTAAACGTGTACCTTTTTGTCGGGCACTTACTTTATAATCTTCATACTCTCATCGTAATCTTCATCTCATACCTGTCTACCATATATTCATCTAATCCCAATTCAATTTGAACTTCACTTTACCATTTTATTCCCAATTTACCTCTTTTACTTAATCCCCTCTCTGTTTGAACCTCTAACGTTCAAATGTTCTTTATTCACTTTCATATATAACTCGAATTAAATTCCCATACCAAATTCCAAGATTTAATTCAAGGTTTATACTTGGATTTCCAAATTCAATTAACAAAATCACTTAAGCAAAGCTAAATCCGAGCCAAAGTTCTATTAACTAATTTCAAAGAAATTATTTAACTTTATTTGATAATTAAAAATATGATTTTTCTTCCAAAAATCAATCCATTTACATGACTCGGGTTTATAATTATTTCATAACTCAAATTTTGAATTTTTCTAATCGAAATCGGATTTTATTCCCCTAAAGACACCTTTAATTAATTAAATAAACCATTATGATTTAAAAACGATTTTGGTGTTGTTTTTCTGAAAATTTGATTTTGACATAACTCAAAATCTATACGACGAAATCTAGATTTTTCTCTTCCATTAGAAAACTATCATTCAATAAGTCCGGGCTTTTCTTGTTTCATCGAATTCCGACTTATATTGAGTTCTATATACTCAATTGAAGTTCGAATCATCAATTTACGAACTGCCGCGCGGCGGCGAGTTCGTTTTAATTATAATTTATATAAACGTTAACTTCGTTTATAAATTTCAACTTCAATCCCAATATTTTAAAATAAACCTGATATCCAAATCGATTTCTCAAACTCGTCGATTATTTTATTCAATACCCAAAACTCAGCTTAAAACTCACATTTCTATATTCAATTCTCATTCTTATGAAATTATCTTTTTTACAACATATCGATATAATCGAAATCCAATTATAAATTCCTTTTACGGGCATAATTAATTTTCAACATCGTTTACCATTACAAGCTAATATCATCTCTCGATAATAGTGAAGTCGTTCAAGTTGGGGTATTTTATTTACCTCTCAGACCTTAACCGACAACGTTCTTATCTTGAGACAGATAAAAGCTTGTAAATCACAAACTCGATTTAAGTCTCGCCTTCTACCCCATTTCTTTCATTTAAAAATCCCTTTTAAGTTCATACCTGGATTTAAATAAATTATCTAATAAAATTCCCTTCTTTTATTTATAAATTATTTATAAATAACACTTCTTGTTTTAAATATATAAAACAAATTTTCTATTTCAAATTTCATTTGAATTCCAATTTCTATCTTTGGAGAATAAATTCTCCTTTTCAAAATCATATTTGAATTTAAATTAGAAATTATTCACTGGAAATTTCCCTTCTTTATTTATAAGCATCTATTATAAATTTCACTTCTGGTTTTAAATATTGAAACCAGTTTCCATTTCAAATTCCATTTTTAAAATCCAATTACCACTTCGAAAAATTTTAAATTCATACTTGAAATTTAAAAATTAATATTATTAAATGATAATATTTCTTTCTATTTATAAACATCGTTTATAAATTTCGCTTCTTGTTATAAAAACAAGATTATTTCAAATTCTATTTTTAATTCAATTTCTACTTTGGAAAATAAACTTCCCTCTTTTTAAAATCATTCCCGAATTACCTTTCTAAATTATCAGATGATGATTTATAAACCTCGGACATAAGTTCATCTACTTGTTTTAACCATTTAAACAAGTTATTAATTTCCTAGCCAATTCGAAATAAAATTTCTATTTTGAAAAAAATAAAATTTTCCTTTTTAAATCTAAACATCCTGTTTAATGATATTCTAAAATATCGATATCTAGGGCCAGTGATATTTAATCATCCAAATATACAAACCATAAAGCCAGTTCAACATATCACACACATACAAACATGTAGACAGTAATAAATAATTTTGAGGAATCCAGTTCCCTCCAACCTGTTTTCCCTGCATCCACAGATGTTAGTCAACAAAATAATACCAATCCTACTTCAGGGCAGGATATCGCGGTATAAAAGGGGATCCACTTATATACGTGGGCGTAGGTTCATCCGCTAATGATACTGCGGGCATCCGCTAATAGTACTACGGGAAATATCCAATAACCACAATCACCAGGCCTAAATAACTAATATATAAGACCACAGTAATTCAATAATTCATGCAAGCATCCAAGCAATCAAGGATTTATATTTTTTTAACGATTAAAAATAAAACTATGAGTGAGATTTACTCACCTTGATTTTCATTTGCCGAATATCCGATTAAATGGCATCTTCGTGTATACGAATCTGCTCGAATAATCTATCTCGCACCTATGGTTTATAAAATTTTGTTTATCGATTAAACGGTATTACTTAATTACTAACATAAATAAACGAATTATTCAATGCAAATTAAAATTAAAAAATGTTTATACCTTACTTTGTTGCGATTTATGCGATCAACTATGACGCTATATCAACATTCATCGCTTAGTTCCCACCAAATCAGCCCAAATACCCTACGGTTGGTCCCAAATACTGCTGCATATCACTTCAACATTTCATCGAACAATTCTCTGACACTCTTTCGATCACCATACACAACACCAAATGGGCTCCAACCATTTGCTGCAATCCCCTAACCAAACACTCTGTTCATCTCAGTTTACCATACCATACTCACGTTCAATGTCAGGTACTGCACCCAAACCCGTCACTGCCATGCCCCAGTCCAAACTCTCCTATCAACAGTCCACATTCTATTGCCCCCCCTCAACTCCACTTACAGTCCCTGCTCCAGAAAACTTCGAACCAAAAAATCCCATCCTTCCCCAAACGCAGTAGTTCCCGTACCTTCTTGCCAACTCCGACTCCTCAAACCCCATCGAACTCCATTATCGCGATTTCCCTTATCATCCACTGTCGCATCCCTCACGACAAAACCGTACCCAAACTCTGGCGACGTCGAGCTCCAGGAGCTGTCAAGAATCCAAATCGCGATGTCCTCAGTGCTACTGTTGAAGGCCGACCACCCCTAAATCACAAATCGCGAGCTACAGAAATCCATCCCCGTTGCAAATCTCACTTGCGAATGTCTCCAGTGAGTTCGAGCTTCATAAATCAACGATTTGAATTTCAATTTCATTTTTTTATTATTATGATGGATCGATTTTTAGGTGATTGGAAAAGAATGAAATTTAAGGTGAAGAACTAAACTATCTTCGTGAGTTTTGGAATGGAAGGGAATACAAAGACTCGGTCAAATTTATAGGGAGCGAAGGGGACATTTCGTACGCAACCATTAAAACTTGTTTCCATGATATTAAAGCGAGGAGACAATTTTCACAGAAAGGAGAAGTAGGTATGCGTTATTAATTGATATAAGTCGGCTCATTTAATATAATACGAAATTGTTTTGATTTATTTCGATTAGATATAAAGTGATTTTTATTTTATCTAAACAGATTCTGATTTGATTTCGATCTTATCCATTATAAATATCTCAGGGTACAAATTTAGAATCGTAAACCGCTATTTTAACGTATAGACCGACGTTTTAATATTATAACGCTATTCTAAATTGAACAGTATATATTCTGAAATTTAATTTGAACACATATACCATATTAAATTAATATAATTTAAGTTCAGAACTGATCATTTTCTAAAAAATAAATTATTGTTATTATCGTTCATATCCAGACAGAACTGACACTGATCATCTGAATAATTTCGATTCAGTTTTAACTTTGAATTCAATTATTACCGTTTTCGTATTACGATAATTTGATATATTCGATATTAAATCGAAATTGATAACTTAATATAAAAATTCATTTATTTTATTAACTCAATATTTAAAACGATATAAAATATTTAAAATTAGTCGATCAAAAATACGGGTCGTTACATTCTTCCCTCCTTAAAAGAATTTCGTCCCCGAAATTACTAAGTTAGGAAAATGCTACAAACCCATTAACTTTTCAAAATTCACTTATGTTGAAACTCAACATTTCATATTTCCACAACTTTAATTCCAACCAAACTTTTGGTTTTCATTCATATGCATTCAAATTGATTCTAAATCAATTTATCCACTTTGATTCATTTAACTTGCTTTATGTTAAATTTTAATTCCAGAATTCAAATACCTGGGTTTTTATTTCAAATCCTTTTGAAGTCACATAAGTATATACATATATTTATTTCCATTTCAAATTCAAAACATTTGAATTTTCAAATCAACTTGTTTTCTTTCAAACAAATTTCCATCAAAACTTTTCTAAGGTAGTAATCCATCACTTAGAAACTCGAAAATGAACACTGGTGGTGCAGTAGTCATCATCAGAATTATTTTCCAGCCACTGAAGTGAGTTCAGTGCTTTATCACTTCCAAAATCCCTTCAAACCGATTTTTATCCAAAATCCTTCTCAAAATAATGCTATATTATTCTAATATACTTTGAAAAAATATTTTCCAACCTTCCGGGATTAAAATTCCAATTTACGGTTTGAATTCAATTTTAGTTGATCACATTTGCATATATTATTCATATACAAGTTCTATTTGGTTATATATAACCATTTCAATTTTATAATCTCATTTGATTATAAGAATAACATCCATCACATCCATATATGAATAATTCTAGAAAATTATTCATTTTTATATCAAAATAAATTTTGGGTAAAATTATTTCATATACCCACTTTAAACAATATTATGTCAATTCTTCTGTTCAAGTGTTTGGAAACACCTATCGACGTCGTGGCGTCCCACGATTCGACCAGAATTCATAAGCTACCCAATAGACAAGCCAACACAATATAAAACAATTTTTATATCAACTTACAAATACGCTCTCTCATATATATACACTCAACTCATTCTAGGGTGCTGCTGACCCTATCTCTAATGAGTAAACCCCCACCAAAGTCTAGGTGTTCGCTAAACCTAAGCTCTGATACCACTGTAACGACCACGGGATTTTCGATTCCGAAAATCGACACAAAACCCAGCGTCGACTGTTCAGACATCGAAATTACCGGATCATTAATAGAAAGAAATTAGAGGGTGAGATAGAAAAGATAGAACTAATAGAATAGAAGAAGAAGAACACAACTAAGCATAATCAGAATAAACATGAATCTCACAGCGGAACGAATAAAATATATTAGATAACATAACTTTGAATACAAAATTTTGTACCATATATACATGTCGTCATCAGAGCACAATACAATATTTGATACAGCGGAAATAACTCTAAAATAACTAGCGGTGAAGCCTCCTGCTTCAAGCTCCTCCAAGTGTATCTGTAAAGCCTGAAACACCTGATTGCCCGTACAAATTTGGGCAACCAAGAGTTTAGGAAAAACAAAACAAAATAAACTCCGGGTCAGTCATGGGACTGGTGTGAATAAACTTCAACCATATGATTTAACTTCAAAAATCCTTTGGAAGAAAAAGATAATAGTAAGACAAGTCCACACATAAACATGGACGGTTTTTACCTTACTATAACCCAAACCATTATTGATATCAAAATCCAGTGATATTATAATAATGTCTAATCAAATAAATAACCAAATAGCAGAACGCTTGCATCTCACGCTCTACATACATAGTATAAAATCATAAACCGCAGGTCGCTTATTGGAGAATGGATTCCAACTATGACAAGGTATGGGACCACCTTCCGATGATGTATCTCTAGAGGCAAACACACCTGGGTTCAACAAGAACGTCTTGCAACCCGGCCCACACATGACTGACCACTCATTTCGCTTGAGTGTATCGAATGTATATCACCAACGGTTGGGCTCAAACCACCGTTTCCCGAAAAGGGACAGCATCGAAATAGATTTAAGAAGTAAAAGGAATTTCTCTAGATAGGTGATTATACACCCTAATGGGAGCGACCCACATAGCCATGCTGCCTGCCCGATTTTTGTCATTTCCCGGTTGTGAGGCTTGAGGCTACGTCTATCTTTTAGAACATCTGGCCACCATACACTTTGAATGCCACATCATCAAACCCATCAAATCACTAAGATATTACAGGCATAAAAGCTAAGAGAAACGGATTTCTCCGCCACCAGACGTAACATCTTGAAAAGATCGTCTTATGTGATCCGTTAGGGATACTTTGTCAAACATTCGTCCATACAAGTTGTCCTGGGACTGGACAAACATAACAGCTCTTTGAATTTCACTCCGCCTTCGATTATCTTCAGCATAATCTAATTCGCAACGCCTATGCCTGTACGAAGTGGTTTTCGGATATTAAATCCAACCGGGCTCTCCGTATCGACAACGATGGTAAAAAACTTTGATAGCCGGTGTTTTAACTATCAAAGGAAAAATAAACATCCATCAAACAAATTTAACAATCACTGGCCTTTTCTAATATTTCATTTTTAATTCATTTTCTTAGCGAATTCTATATATATCGTTATGTCGATTTCTATTATCAAAATTTCTTAAAAATATTCTAACTCCTTAAATTTCTGGAAAAATTCGCCATAACCTCCTTTGTACCAGCAAATAGTTCAAACCTCAACTCGCCTCTCTAGGCCCTTTCCATTCAAAAAGAAAATCAAAAAGCCAAGCGGCTTGCCGATTCGGCGCATAAAACCTCATATGGAAATTTAAACGTGTACCTTTTTGTCGGGCACTTACTTTATTATCTTCATACTCTCATTGTAATCTTCATCTCATACCTGTCTACCATATATTCATCTAATCCCAATTCAGTTTGAACTTCACTTTACCATTTTATTCCCAATTTACCTCTTTTACTTAATCCCCTCTCAGTTTGAACCTCTAACGTTCAAATGTTCTTTATTCGCTTTCATATATAACTCGAATTAAATTCCCATATCAAATTCCAAGATTTAATTCAAGGTTTATACTTGGATTTCCAAATTCAATTAACAAAATCACTTAAGCAAAGCTAAATCCGAGCCAAAGTTCTATTAACTAATTTCAAAGAAATTAGTTAACTTTATTTGATAATTAAAAATATGATTTTTCTTCCAAAAATCAATCCATTGACACGACTCGAGTTTATATTTATTTCATAACTCAAAATTTGAATATTTCTAATCGAAATCGGATTTTATTCCCTTAAAGATTCCTTTAATTAATTAAATAAACCATTATGATTTAAAAACGATTTTGGCGCTGTTTTTTTGAAAATTTGATTTTGACATAACTCAAAATCTATACAACGAAATCTAGATTTTTCTCTTCCATTAGAAAACTATCATTCAATAGGGCCGGGCTTTTCTTGTTTCATCGAATTCTGACTTATATTGAGTTCTATATACTCAATTGAAGTTCGAATCGTCAATTTATGAACTGCCGCGCCGCGGCGAGTTCGTTTTAATTATAATTTATATAAACGTTAACTTCGTTTATAAATTTCAACTACAATCCCAATATTTTAAAATAAACCTGATATCCAAATTGATTTCTAAAACTCATCGATTATTTTATTCAATACCCACAACTCAGCTTAAAACTCACATTTCTATATTCAATTCTCATTCTTATGAAATTATCTTATTTACAACATATCGATATAATCGAAATCCAATTATAAATTCCTTTTACTGGCATAATCAATTTTCAACATCTTTTACCATTACAAGCTAATATCATCTCTCGATAATAGTGAAGTCGTTCAAGTTGGGGTATTTTATTTACCTCTCAGACCTTAACCGACAACGTTCTTATCTTGAGACAGATAAAAGCTTGTAAATCACAAACTCGATTTAAGTCTCGCCTTCTACCCCATTTCTTTCATTTAAAAATCCCTTTTAAGTTCATACCTGGATTTAAATAAATTATCTAATAAATTTCCCTTCTTTTATTTATAAATTATTTATAAATAACACTTCTTGTTTTAAATATATAAAACAAATTTTCTATTTCAAATTTCATTTGAATTCCAATTTCTATCTTTGGAGAATAAATTCTCCTTTTCAAAATCATATTTGAATTTAAATTAGAAATTATTCACTGGAAATTTCCCTTCTTTATTTATAAGCATCTTTTATAAATTTCACTTCTGGTTTTAAATATTGAAACCAGTTTCCATTTCAAATTCCATTTTTAAAATCCAATTACCACTTCGAAAAACTTTAAATTCATACTTGAAATTTAAAAATTAATATTATCAAATGATAATATTTCTTTCTATTTATAAACATCGTTTATAAATTTCGCTTCTTGTTATAAAAACAAGATTATTTCAAATTCTATTTTTAATTCAATTTCTACTTTGGAAAATAAACTTCCCTCTTTTTAAATTCATTCCCGAATTACATTTCTAAATTATCAGATGATAATTTATAAACCTCGGACATAAGTTCAACTACTTGTTTTAACCATTTAAACAAGTTATTAATTTCCTAGCCAATTCGAAATAAAATTTCTATTTTGAAAAAAATAAAATTTTCCTTTTTAAATCTAAACATCCCGTTTAATGATATTCTAAAATATCGATATCTAGGGACAGTGATATTTAATCATCCAAATACACAAACCATAAAGCCAGTTCAACATATCACACACATGCAAACATGTAAACAGTAATAAATAATTTTGAAGAATCCAGTTGGATCCCTCCAACCACAGATGTTAGTCAACAAAATAATACCAATCCTGCTTCAGGGCAGGATATCGCGGTATAAAAGGGGATCCACTTATATACGTGGGCGTAGGGTCATCCGCTAATGATACTGCGGGCATCCGCTAATAGTACTGCGGGAAATATCCAATAACCACAATCACCAAGCCTAAATAACTAATATATAAGACCACAGTAATTCAATAATTCATGCAAGCATCCAAGCAATCAAGGATTTATAATTTTTTAATGAGTAAAAATAAAACTTTGAGTGAGATTTACTCACCTTGATTTTCATTTGCCGAATATCCGATTAAATGGCATCTTCGTGTATACGAATCTGCTCGAATAAACTATCTCGCACCTATGATTTATAAAATTTTGTTTATCGATTAAACGGTATTACTTAATTACTAACATAAATAAACGAATTATTCAATGTAAATTAAATTTAAAAAATGTTTATACCTTACTTCGTTGCGATTTATGCGATCAACTATGACGCTATATCAACATTCATTGCTTAGTTCCCACCAAATCAGCCTAAATACCCTACCGTTGGTCCCAAATACTGTTGCATATCACTTCAACATTTCATCGAACAGTTCTCTGACACTCTTTCGATCACCATACACAACACCAAATGGGCTCCAACCATTTGCTGCAATCCCCTACCCAAACACTCTGTTCATCTCAGTTTACCACACAATACTCACGTTCAATGTCAGGTACTGCACCCAAACCCGTCACTGCCATGCCCCGGTCCAAACTCCCCTATCAACAGTCCATATTCTATTGCCTCCCCTCAACTCCACTTACAGTCCCTACTCCAGAAAACTTCGAACCAAAAAGGAAACGCTACTTCCCATCCTTCCCCAAACGCAGTAGTTCCCGTACCTTCTTGCCAACTCCGACTCCTCAAACCCCATCGAACTCCATTATCGCGATTTCCCTTATCATCCACTGTCGCATCCCTCACGACAAAACCGTACCCAAACTCTGGCGACGTCGAGCTCCAGGAGCTGTCAAGAATCCAAATCGCGATGTCCTCAGTGCTACTATTGAAGGTTGACCACCCCCTAAATCACAAATCGCGAGCTACAGAAATCCATCCCCGTTGCAAATCTCACTCGCGAATGTCTCCGGTGAGTTCGAGCTTCATAAATCAACGATTTGAATTTCAATTTCATTTTTCATTTTTTTATTATTATGATGGATCGATTTTTAGGTGATTGGAAAAGAATGAAATTTATGGTGAAGAACTGAACTGTCTTCGTGAGTTTTGGGATGGAAGGGAATACAACGACTCGATTAAATTTATAGGGAGCGAAGGGGACATTTCGTACGCAACCATTAAAACTTGTTTCCATGATATCAAAGCGAGGAGACAATTTTCACAGAAAGGAGAAGTAGGTATGCGTTATTAATTGATATAGGTCGGCTCATTTAATATGATACGAAATTAATTTGATTTATTTCGATTAGATATAAAGTGATTTTTATTTTATCTAAACAGATTCTGATTTGATTTCGATCTTATCCATTATAAATTTCTCAGGGTAGAAGTTTAGAATCGTAAACCGCTATTTTATCGTATAGACCGACGTTTTAATAATATAACGCTATTCTAAATTGAACAGTATATATTCTGAAATTTAATTTGAACACATATACCATATTAAATTAATATAACTTAGGTTCAGAACTGATCATTTTCTAGAAAATAAATTATTATTATTATCATTCATATCCAGACAGAACTGACACTGATCATCTGAATAATTTCGATTCAGTTTTAACTTTGAATTCAATTATTACCGATTTTGTATTACGATAATTTGATATATTCGATATTAAATCGAAATTGATTTTTAAATTGATAACTTAATATAAAAATTCATTTATTTTATCAACTCAATATTTGAAACGATATTAAATAATTAAAATTAGTCAATCAAAAATACAGGTCGTTACAATTTTAATTTACCAGGGCCACATACTAACTCCAAAAATTCACGAAAAATAAATCTAGCTATGTTTTGATGATATGGTCCTAACAAAATTAATTTCATCGAATTTGGAGACCGTTTGAAAAATGGCCTTTTTAACGGTCAATCCAATTCAACAGAAATTACCAAACACATTTTAATTTACCACGTATACATATTAATTCCAAGAATTATGGAAATTTAAACCTAGCAATTTGACATTCCAGATCCAACAAAAATGGTTTCGTCGAAAATGGAGGTCGTTTGTAAAATAGTTATTTTTAATGGCTTTTTTTTTTGAAAATGGGTAAACCGCCTCGTTAAAAACTTGGGCTAGAACTCTGCGCGAGTACTAGTCAAGAAAAAAGAGTGTGGTGTTTTATTGACAACTTATCAATAAAAAAAAGTGTACAATAGAACCCAAAGGCCAGCCATACATCACATACACCATGCCGCCTACCCAAGAAAATGAAAACAAAAATACAACCGGCAGCTCGTAAGAAAAAACAACAAAGGAAACTACACGTGGCAGTTAAAAGAAAAAAGGTTGAATAAATAAAAAGCCACTTTGACTTCAATTTTCCCAAAATGAAAAACTGGAACTCTAAAAAGCTTCACCACGATAGAGAATCTTCCCGTGTCCAGCAACTGGATACCCCAATGATCTACAATTTCTTCATCCTTTCTACTTCGGATTCGCGATCTCTTGGATTTAGTGAGTAAGTATTTAACTTCAATATCCACAAATTCCCATCGTCTATATTTATTCCACTCAAGCCTGCTATGACTTCGTAGGTTCCGTTCATTCCACATATGATATACAGTGGTTACAATAGCGCAATAAGCAACGTCCTGGCTGAGAGAGGCCGTGGAGAAGGAGTTCTTAAGCGTCTGGATCTCGTCGTTTAGCATCAGATAACTTGTATGAGAAGGTACCATGCCAAGCTTGAGTCGACAGCGAACCCAAAGATAAGCCAAATAAGGACAGTGGAAGAAAAGGTGATCTCTAGTTTCAATTTCTTCATTACAAAGAACACAAGTAGGATTTATGTCGTAACCCCAATTAAGCATAACGTCTTTCGTACTCAGTCGGTTGAGTGTAGCTTTATAAATGCATAATTACAACTTAGGACTGTTAATATAATGCCAAACAATCTTACACCAATCAGGTTCATCTTCATGAATTCTAGCCATGCCCCATGCTGAGTAAAAAGTGAACTCGTCCTTTTTGCCGTTCCAGCTCCAAAAATCCATGTCTCTCGCGTTCTGAATAGTAACTTCATTGATTTGGGTTGAAAGCAACCTTGCAGCCGGAAGGCAAAATGTTTTAAACACTCCATCATGAATGATATGATCAACTGTAAGATCGTCCCCTCCAAACAGTCTTAGATGATCCCAGCCAAGCATATTCACCATAATACCATTATTTAGCCAGGTGTCAAACTACAACTTAGTGTCCCGACCATTAAGAATACACCTCTTAATGCACTGCAGTCCTTTTTGCTGTTGTTTCAGAATGGTTTTCCACGTACCTGAACAGTTATTATTAATATCCATAACCCAAAACAATTTTCTGGAACAGTATCTATTCATCATCCATTCCTTCCATAGACTATTTCCATTAACAAAGTGCCATAGAAGTTTAAGGGCTACAACCGTTTTTATGTCTTTGAAATTCCGTAGTTCAACTCCCCCTTCAGATTTAGGAGTGCAAAGCTTATCCCATGCTGTCTTGTGACTTTTCCCGGCCCAGATGTAGTTAGTACACAATTTATTGATTTTGCTGATAGTAGCCTCTGGTAATTGATATGTTAACATCTAGTACATAACCATAGGCGTGATAACAGTGCGAATCAATTCGATTTTTCCAGCCATCGATAGCAGCCTACAATCCCAACTATCCATCTTCCCTCTAATTCTATCAAATAAATCTCCACAATTTGAAAAATGTAGATAATTATTTGATAGAGGGACCCCTAGGTATTTGACCGGGAGTCTGTCTTCATCCATTTTGAGTTCCTGAAGCACCTGGATTTTATTCATGACCTTTGCTGAAAAAACTTTGGATTTCATATTATTAATTTTAAGGATAGAAAAATCATTTAACTGCCTCAAAATATCATTTATAACCTTAATCTCATTCGTCTTCGCTTTATAAAATATCATCAGATCGTCTGCTTATATCAAATGAGTAATAAACGGCACTTGACTAAAAATAGGCTGAATTTGATTGGCATCTGATGGTGGATTGAAAAAAATTCAATTGCCACACAAAATTCTGGCCCAATTTCCAACAAAATTTCTTAAAATAAATTTTTAAAATTGGTTCTGATTTTCCGGGTTGTTACAATCTCCCCCACTTAAAAACTTTTCGTCCCCGAAAAGGAAACAGTAGCAAAGTAGGAACAAATGGAAAATGCAAAATATTGTAAATGTACCTCAACACAAGAGCTAATCAGAGATATCCACTTTGCACTTGGGGTAAGCCTGTTTTATGCTATCCTTTGTCTCCCATGTACAGTCTCTAGGATCTCCGCTCCATTGCACTTTGACTAAATGGATCCTCTTGTTCCTCAAAACTCGGGTTTCTTTGCCAACAATTTTCACTGGCTCTCTCCTCACTGCTAAGCTTGGGGTAATATCCAAATCTTGCTGTATTGCTTCCTCCACAATCAAGTCTGGATCATGTATATGCTTTTGAAGTTGAGACACATGGAATACATCATGTACCCCTAGCAACCAGTCAGGCAACTGAACCCTGTAAGCGAGAGTTCCAATTCTTTCGAGAATAGGGAATGGACCAATGAATCTAGGAGCCAACTTCCTAGTCTTCCCAAAACGAATTACTTCTCTCAATAGGGAAACCCTCAAGTACACATAATCACCAACAGAAAATTCTAAATCCCTTTTTCTTGAATCTGCATAGCTCTTCTGTCAGCTTTGAGCTGTCTGAAGCCGCTTCTTAATGAAGTCGACTTTATCTGAAGCTTCACGAATCATGTTGGGACCCAATACTAGTCGATTGCCCGGTTCTACCCAACATGCGGGAGATTTACATGGCCTTCCATACAATTCTTCGAATGGCGACATCCGTAAGCTTGCTTGGTAACTGTTATTATAAGAAAACTCAACCAAATGCACGTGATATTTCCATGACCAACCAAAATCAAGAATGCATGCCCGCAACAAGTCTTCTAGTATACGATTCACCCTCTCAGTCTGGCCATCTGTCTAAGGATGATAAGAGGTGCTCAGATTCAACTTTGTCCCGAGCTCCTCTCGGAATGCTTCCCAGAATTTATTAGCGAATATCGGATCACGATCACTAACAACGCTATTGGGAACTTCATGTAGTCTGACAATTTCTATGAAATAAAGCTGTGCCAGACTTCGAGCTGTTCTATTAGATCGAACAGGAATAAAATGGGCGGTCTTCGTGAAACGATTTACAATCACCCATATACTGTCATTGCCTTTCCTGGTTCGGGGCAAGCCATCAATGAAATCCATGGAAATTTGATCCCACTTCCAATTTGGAACCTCTAGTGGTTGCAACAATCCTGCGAGCTTCTGTTGATTGCTTTTGACTTGTTGGCAAGTAGAACACCTGCTAACATATATGGAAATGTCTCTCTTCATCGCCTTCCACCAGAATGTGCGTTTGAGATCATGATACATCTTACTTACTTCTGGATGGATGCTAAGTTTAGATTTGTGACATTCATCCATTACTTCTCTTTTGAGCTCAGGAATATCTGGCACATAGGTTCGCCCTTGCAATCTAAGAGTTCCCTTGCTGTCAATTTGGAAGCTCGAAGCTTCACCCTTTCGAACTCGTTCGCTAATGATCTAAATAAACTTATCGTTTTTTTGAAGAGCAAGATATTATCAATTAATGAAGGCGTGATGATAAGATTGGCGATGATCGCATTCTTTCTACTAAGTGCGTCAGCTACAACGTTGGCTTTCCCCGGAGTATACAAGATATCCAAATCATATGCCGCAAGATATTCTAACCAACGTTGCTGCCTCAAATTCAAGTCTTTCTGGGTGAACAGATACTTCAATGATTTATGATTTGTATACAATTCGAACTTCTCACCCAAAAGATAGTGCCTCCATATCTTCCAAGCAAACACGATGGCTAATAACTCAAGATCATGAGTAGGATATCTCTTCTCATGCGGCTTCAACTGACGGCTAGCATAAGCAACTACTTTGCCTCTTTGCATTAATACCGCACCAACACCTTCAATAGAAGCATCAGTATAGACTGTTAAATCTTGATTGCCATCAATAATGGTCAAGACTGGAGCAGTGGTCAACCTCAATTTCATCTCTTGGAAAGCTGACTCACATTCAGGTGTCCAATTAAACTTTTTATGTTTCTTTGTAAGCTTCGTCAATGGACAACATAGCTTCCAAAAATCTTTAATGAATTTCCGATAATAGCCAGCCAATCCTAGAAAACTTCTGACTTCCATAAGAGTGCTAGGCTGCTTCCAATCTCGAGTAGCTGAGATTTTGCCTGGGTTTACTAAAATTCCTTTCCTTGATACGACTTGACTAAGGAACTTTATCTCTTCTTGCCAGAATATGCATTTGTAAAATTTGGATTTTTATACATTCTTTCTCAGAATTTCCAAAACTTCTTTCAAATGCTCTTCATGCTCAGTAGTGGACTTAGAGAAGATTTAGATGTCGTCAATGAAAACCAGCACAAATTTATTCAAGACATCGCGGAATACTCTGTTCATCAGATGGACAAAGTAAGCTAGAGCGTTACATAACCCAAACGGCATTACAAACCACTCATAGAATAAGTCTGGACCTCTGAAAGCTGTCAAAGGGACACATTCTTTGGCAATACGCAATTGATGGAAACCTATAGTTAGGTCCATCCTAAAGAATACTTGCGCTCTATTCAAGCGATCTAATAAATCATCAATACGTGGCAATGGATATTTGTTCTTCGGTGTCTGCTTATTGAGGTCTCGGTAATCCATACATTGTCTGAGAGTACCATCTGACTTCGGAACAAACACCATTGTTGCACCCCAATTTAAGAAGCTAAGCCTGATCAGATCTTTCAACAAAAGCTACTTAGTTTGATTGCTCAATTCTTCTTTCTCTTTCAGCGTCATTCTCCAAATAGAAGTAAGTCGATCCTGAAGTCAATTTCTCTTCGCGTAGGTAAGCTATCATCTTCTTCGAACACATCCGCATAATCTTTAACTACTGGAATATTCTCAATAGAAGTAGGAGTAACTTCTAGAGAAGACCAAAATTATTTTCTATCAGTTTCTGAGCCATGGTACGGTATAAATATACTCTGAGCTTCATTTTAACTCTAACAATTCTTTTGGCGCATCTAACTTCTGCCTGATGTTTTGTTAGCCAATCCAGCCCCAGAATAATATTGAACTCAGAAAAATTCATCACAATCAGATTAAAAGGAAACCGGTAAAAAGAATATGAGATGGGCACTTTGCAAAATAACCTGAGAACAAGAGAACCTCCTATCGGATTATGGACACTGATCGATTCTTTAAGATCTTTTGGTTTCAAATTTAACTTTTTAGCCGTGTTACTAGAAATGAAACCTCATGATGCACCAGTGTCAAATAATACTGTAGCAGGAATATTCTTAACAATAAGGGTACCTCCCAAAACATCTGGTTTACTTGCTCCTTCGGAAGAAGATGGTGCACTCGCTCCATCGTATACATGAGCCACCTCGTATTTCTTCAGCAATGGACATTTTTTAATGAAATGCCCCGTCTTGTGGCAATTGAAGTCGTCGTTAGCATTCCGAGGATTCTGACTGGGTCTTGACTCACTCCTCTTTGGCCTTTTTGGAGCTTTGCATTCGTGATTGTAGTGTCCCAATTTCTGGCAGTTAAAGCATTTGACTTTGGCCCTTTTACTCTCTTGAGGCTTAGTGGCTACAGTGTTGCTCGCCTCTGTCTTCTTATCAGCATGCTTCCTCTTATTATTAGCTTGGTTTCTTTCATGATCCTGCTGAGAATTCTTGCCATTTTCTTCGTATCTACATGCCATCTCAATCATCTTGTTAAATGGAAGCTTGATATATGCCATCACCCTGTTAAGGTACTTCCTAGAAAGACCGTTAATGAACCTCTTGTCTTTCTAGAATGGGTCCTGAATTAATTCGGGTGCATATCGTGAAAGCTCCACGAATTTCCTTATATACTCAGAAATAGTCCGATCTCCTTGTTGGAGATTAGCAAATTCATCATGAAGACGTTCAACTTCTTGCCGAGCAATGAATTTCTCATTAAAGAGCTCCTTGAATTTTGCCCAAGTCATATCAGCATCAATACCACCAATCGTAGTTGTCTCCCACCATATCTGAGCCTGATCCTTCAGTAGCCATGATGCCATGAATCGCTTCCAGTGGTCTTCTAGTTCCAAGCCCCCAAAAATCTTCTCACATGTCTTAAGCCACGCCCGAGCCTCCGTCGCCGTCTCACGTCCAGTGAATGACATGCTTCCCAAATTTCTGAATTTCTTAGCTACTTTATCTAGATCAAAAGGCTGCGGGGGTGGTGTTGTGTGACGACCGGGAATTTCGCTCGATCCAAATCAGTCGCTAAACCGATCTAGACCGTTCGAAACACCTGATTGTTTTGAGAACACGACAAAACATAATGCACACAAAAGAACATTTCATTGTATATTACAACAATGCATCAGATTACAAGAATATACAGAGTATAAACAAATAAATATTACACAGAAATACCAGAGATTACAATACATTACATAGCAGCGGAAAATAATACAATACACAACTAGAAGAGATATACGGATACAAAGCTTTCCGGATATCATTCCAGCTATAAACCAGGATCCTGTGAATATAAATCTGCAAAACCAAAACTACCAGCTGCCCGTGTCGAAAATAAGGGCACCCAGAGTTTAGGTTAAAACAATAAACTCCAGGTCAGTCATGTGACTGGTGTGAGAACTTAAACAGTTATTTAAAACTTTACTTTAAATCAGATATATCAAGGGACCACGCCGTTAACGCGGAACGGGTTTCCTCCCAAGAATACCAGTGCATAAAACAAACAGCGCAATGCTAAATAAGGAAAAATGAAGCTATTATAAGACCCAGTTCCCATCACATAATGCAACGCAAGCCGGAGGATAGGGTTTTTACCTTATAATAGCCAAGAATGCTTGATACGTTGAAAAACAAATCATTTGATACTATTATAAGTGCATAGTGCATAAAACAACTTCAAATCATAAGTATCAATCATAGACGGCATAAGCGCCCCATCCCACTATGTCGCCATATATAGGATTACAACTAAAATCGAAACGTCACGTATTGGAAATTGGATTTCCATCTATGAACCGAGGCTAGGGATCGTCCTCACCGTCTTTGAGACAATCTAGCCCATGTCTCCGGAACAGCCACAACTGCCCCTTGGAGCGACAGGGTCGGTCCACCGATGTGGATTATAGTGCCTGAACAATACGTTTCCCCGCCCTTTGGGGCGTAAATGAGCCAACGAATGGCTCCATCGGACCCGGATCGTCCGATCTAACCGAGGCGCCTCGCAACAACAACAACCACACAGGTGAAAAGTATTTAAATGTCAGGGCTGGTAGGTCATTGACACCACCCTAGTTAGAAGGAAACGCATGCCCTCCCTGAGGTCCTCTCCCGTTTTTGGTTCACAACCAGGGTGCGAGGCTCGCGAATTCACGTTACACAAAGTTGTGCCACACAGGCGGTGCTTCGATCATCAACCACAAGACTTTGTTTTTCAACAGAAGCCTTGATCATTTGCATCTTAGGCATGCCACACAGGCAATTCACTCCATGCGTTTGATATCCATCAATATATAAACCCTGAGCTCGTACGTCTCAGAGAAGGGCGTTAAGCAAGAGAATAAATTCTTCGCCGCCAAACAGATATATATTTAATAGAGATCAATCACACGGACTAAAATCCAATGTCAGACACACAGTCCATTTACAAGTCCGTTCTAGGTCTGAACGAAACCGGAGGCACCTAGTACCCTGCATATCCTTCGATCTCCAAGCACGTCCGGACGATCACCAACTGTTTCCATCTTCTTGGGTGTACAGCCCAATCAAGATCATCAGTAATCACCCAAACGACGTGAAGACCTCCGGTCTTCGACCATCGTCTTCATCTTCGACTTATCGCCGTATCGGTTATTCAGAATGGGATAAACCCGGTCTTTCCGAATAACTCGCGTATATTTTAAATAAGTGTTACACAAACACAACATACGCCTCATTCCAATTCATCAGTCACTAACCGTAAATTAACATGAGAACAATTCCCCAAATATTAACCCCGAAGGCCGAAACCAACATCAGATCAATTTCCAGAAAACCATTCTGCTTGGCTAACCGACAGTTAGTTTCTAAATTTCACATTCATAGGGAAAGGTTCCCATTAATTTTATCCAAGATAAATTCCTTGAATTTATTCTGTAATCTCTTTTTGAATTTCGATTCAACTAGTCGAGATTAACGAACCTTACCGAAGTAATCATTTGTTTTAATTTCCCAATCCCAGCCTATTCATCCCATGAAGTAAAACTGGCTATACTTCATATCTAACACCACGGTGTTATCGGTAAATTCAATTACCATTTCACGTTCAAATCTAATTAAAGATTTAACTATCGCTTGGAGCAAAACTGGTGATACTCCATCCTCGATCATTTCAATCTAATTAAAGATTTATTAAAACTCCACTTAGTTTTAATCTTTAACGGGGTTAAAGAATCAGTGTCATTTAAAAACACTATTCACGACAAACCCCAAGATCACATCCCATTGATTATTTGGTTAAAGAACAAGTGTTATTTAAAACACTGCTCATGATAAACCCAAAAATTAATTCGAATTCAATTCCAATTAAATATTATTTAATTGGTACACTTCATTAAATCTAAATAAAAAGATTTAATCTTTTCTCAACTGGGTTCAAGAACAGTGTTAGTCAAGACACCACTCACGACAAACCCAAATCACATTTGATATTAAATACAAGGCTCTGAATAGAAAATATCCCGGCTTACATTCAATATCAAATTCTACGACCAACAAATATCGTATTGGAAATAACGATATATACATCTATATATTTCAAATTTCCATAAGAACATCTGTATAATCACGAAATCCAACATCGAAATATTCCGAAGACAATTTCGATTCAAATCCATTCCAATATAATTATTGGAAATTCTGGTTATTTTCAAAACCATTTCAAATTCAATTTATTTATTTAAAAATAAATAGAATTATAATTCTAGTTCAAAACTAGTTCATTTCGCTAAGAATCTATTTTTATCTTTTTATATATGGAGTTTTTCATCCCAAATCTTTCTAAATCATTTCTTATGATTTTACACAAATTATTACTATTTTTAATAATTTTATCAAGGCTCGTACAGTCGATTTCCATCAACGGCCATCGAACTGCACTTACAGCGACCTTTTTCAAATTTGATTTGGACATAATTCCAAATCCAACTGTTAGATTTCTAATTTCTAATATTCGTTAGAATGCTCTTTTCGATACGAACCCAATGGTTCCGGTTTTAGGAGAATCCGACGGTCGGATCTCCCGCAATATCCGTTTGAAGTCAATGGTCGAAATTCGCGAACTACCGCGGCGCGGCGCGTTCTATTCAGGCCATTATATTATATATATAATATATACTTCGTCGATTTCAATTCAAAACGTGCTTTATAAATCGTTTTAAATTCATTTTCAAAACGGTTTCAACTTCATATTCAATTTCAAATCAAAATTTAATATTCCAATATAAATTCGTTTTCAATTAAATTTCGATTCGCATTCAATTCTATTAAATTTCAATTCGAATTCATTTCTATTCAAATTCAATTCGAATTCATTTATTTTCAATTTCAATTCGAATTCGTTTATTTTCAATTTCAATTTGAATTCAGTTTAATTCGAATTTTAATTCACTTTAAATATAATTCGAATTTCAATTCATTTCAATATAGTTCGAATTTCAAATCTATTCAATATTCATTGAAGAATGAATAAAATCGATATAAATATCGTTCACGTCAAAATGGCGTCAATCTAACTGACACGGCTTCATATGTTTCTATTTTCAAATATTCTATTTCAAATATTTCTATTTCAAATATTTCTATTCAAATATTTCTATTTCAAATATTTTTATTTCAAATATTTTTATTTTAAATATTTCTTTTTCGAAATTGGAATGAGGCCCAATCAATTACCATATAATGTTAATTATATGGATTTTCTACAACACAGGTATACAATAACAACGATGAATAATCAACCATCATCCAAAGTGCATTCTACACTGTATAAGCATCAAATATAAATATTCAACGCTTATAATAGTCTGTCAATCAATCGATCGACATACAACTAAACAATCGGGATTAGTGTACGTCAAATATCATCCCAATACCCGTGTGGGGTTTCAAACAATCAAACACAGATTTAATTCGTGCAGTTGGGCGATGTGTATAATTTATCGACCCAATCAATATCAATTAAATCAGTGTATATAAACAAATCGGCCAATTTGTTTATAATTATTTATTATTCACATTCACGTTAAAAATTATATTTTTAACGATAAAATATTTTTAATTATATAAATATTTTATTTCCTTTCAACACATTAATTAGTATTATCGATTTCACATCAACAACACAAACAAATTTCACAACATATCAATCAAACAAACAAGCCATCCATGGTCTGTGGATGGCGGGTGTCGGGTGCTACTAAACACCGTCTGCATCCTAGTATATATATATATATATATAACTAGAAAAAGAAATTTTAAAAGGTGAGAAGTTCTCTCCAAAGCTATTCCAATCTTCTCGACACTTCATTTAGAGAAATCAACGCCATTCTCGCCTTTTGCCGCTTTCGTTGCCCGTAGCCACTACATATATAAAAATCACATTTTTATATACTGATGTCTTTAAAATAAAAATCACATTTTTATTTGTTCACTTTCAATTTAAAAATCATATTTTTATAATCACTTCATATATTTAAAAATCGAATTTTTACATCGCTATTCAATATACAAAAATTGATTTTTTTTCGCTATTCAATATATAAAAATCGAATTTTTATTTCGCTATTCAATATATAAAAATCGAATTTTTATTTCGCTATTCAATATATAAAAATCGAATTTTTATTTCGTTATTCAATGTAGAAAAATCGAATTTTTACTATGATAAAAATTATATCTTCCTTATATTCAAAGTTAAATCTTTTTGGTATTAAAAATCGTATATTTCCTGTACTAGAAATCATATTTTTATTTCGATAAAAATCGTATTTTTATTCACTAACAAACCTATATTTTTCATGAACTAAAATCATAATTTTTCTAATCAAAAGATCCGATCTTTTTCTATCATTCAAACCACTAAAAATCCAACACTTTCCTTATATAAAAACTGAATTTTACTAAGTACAAAAACTGAATTTTTTACAAGTACACTAACTGCTTTTTAACAAGTATAAAAACTGCTTTTTAACAAGTATAAAACTGATTTTTAACAAGTATAAAAACTGATTTTTAACAAGTATAAAATTGATTTTTACACAAGTGAAAACTATAAAAAACAAAGAACAGAAACTTACGGTTTCTAGATCGAGAGGGGGGGGGGTTCATGGCAGCGTGGGGGGGGGGGGAGGGGGCTCTGGCCATCTGCGGCGGATCTGATCAGGGTGGTCGCGCGTCAGCTTGGCTGCGGAGGAGGGGAGAAGAAGCAGAGGTGGAGGCGATGGTGGCGCGGTCCTCGTCGGCTAGGGCGTCGTTCGATTCAGGCGATTTGGGGGGGAGGGGGATGGACTTCGGGCGTTAACGAAGAGGGAGGGGCGGGAGGTCTAGGGTGGAGAGCGCCTGAGGGGCGGCGGGTGGAGGTCTCCGGTGATGGTGGTGGGGCGATCGAGGAAGGGGCGACTTAGGCAATTAGTTTTTTTTATTCCTGAGAAGTGTCGGGGAGGAAAAGAAGAGAGGAGGGGGGGTTTAAATGGAAAATATATATTATTTAATTTATTTTATTCTAAAAAAATGTTGACTTTTAATTCCCACACCAATCGAGACCCAACGACTGTCGTCCCTAGCTAATTACCCCTATTCTGAACACAATGGGATATGTATCGTAAGCTGATTCGATCGTTTTGATCAGTTTCCGTTGAATTTACATTTAAATCACTATATTGAATTTTAAACGTACATTTCAAATTACCGGGGTCAAATACTGACTCGAAAAATTCCAGAAAAATATTTTCTAGCTTCGTATTGACGATATGGTCCTAACAAAACTAGTTTCGTCAAATTCTGAGACCATTTGAAAAATGGCCATTTTCCAGTCGATTAAATTCAACTAAAACTGTTCAAAAGCGTTTTCCTTTGCCATGCTCACGTATTGATTCGAAAAATTATGAAATTTGGAATCTAGCAATAACTTTACATCACGGACCCAACAAAAGTGGTTTCGTCGAAATCCGAGGTCGTTTGCAAAATTTCCATTTTTAAGGGCCTGAATTCCATAGCGACTATTCAGAATTTTCAACTGGACATATCTATTGATTCCCGCTATGAAATCTCCATTTTTCGGATTCGTTGGAAAGATATTATCAAATATATCCTATTATTTTTGGTTTCACTAAAATCCGATTTGTTTTGCACCCGGTACATTCAATCGAAGTTTGAAATCGAATTATCGAACTACCGCGCCATTTTCAATTCTATTTATAATTATATATAATTATTTATATTCTAACGACGACGTATATAAATATATACTCGAATTCAATTCAAAACATTTTTATTGTCGATATTATTTAAAATAATCTATTTTAAATGTTCAAAATTCGCTAAACTTGCCAAAATAAAATTTTTAAACTGGCCCTGATTTTCGGGTTGTTACAATCTCCCCCACTTAAAACTTTTCGTCCCCGAAAAGGAATAAAGTCGAAAGTGGTTTGATTAATCAATTCTACGTTCGATCTGGCTTCCATTCTCCAACTTTTCAGTTTCTGAGAATTTTCAAATTCTTCAAAAATTTGGCTAACACCCTAAATTTTCGAAAAATTTCGCCATAACCTCCCCTGCACCGGGAGCCACGGGAAAATCCCGAAATTGCCATACAGGCCTTCTGATCTCAAAAAGAAAAAGAAAAAGAAAAAGAAAAAGCCAAGCGGCTAGCCAATAGGCTCATAAAATCATCATAACCCAAAAAAAACAGTAAATTATGGTAAACATGTACCTATTTGTCGGGCAAACAATTTTATTCTTCTGCTCTAGCCTTCTTGCTATGACCTGTTCAATGTAAGTACATGTATATGCAAGCAAATGCGACCAAATTTCAATACAATTCAATATTTGACCAATTTGGTTAAAGTTTCAACATTTAATTATTCAAACAATAATCAAACAACACAACCATCAATCAATTAGTGAATTATCAATTCAAATTCATAACTTTGATATATAGTCAAAAATCTCATTTTTGGTGCCAATTCACAACAATGTATTCTAGCTATATTTTGGTTCTCACACTAGTCTAATGGAAATATATAAATATCACACCTTCGAAACTCGAACACAACACTGATGATGGGTACCCATCATTAGAATCATTCCCGGGCGACTACAATGGGATTCTATATCTACCCAGTATATTAAAATTTCGAATATACGTTTGTAAGGCGTATATGCAAAACCTTTATATATTGGATTGTCCAAATCAATATAAATAAATAATCAAATACGTATAATTGATTTAAATTTTCAAAACAAAATTTGTTTTCACTTTAAAAATATACTCTTCACACTCGTTCTAGGATACTACTGATCCTATCTCTAACGAGTCATTCCTATTGGATACTACTAACCCAGTTTCTGATGAATTCTTTCGTATGGTTCTAAGGTGCCTTGTTCTCTGAGCTTTGTAAACCAAAGCTCTGATACCACGTGTGATGACTGGGAATTTCGCTCGATCCAAATCAGTCGCTAAACCGATCTAGACCGTTCGAAACACCTGATTGTTTTGAGAACACGACAAAACAGAACGCACACAAAAGAACATTTCATTGTATATTACAACAATGCATCAGATTACAAGAATATACAGAGTATAAACAAATAAATATTACACAGAAATATCAGAGATTATAATACATTACATAGCAGCGGAAAATAATACAATACACAACTAGAAGAGATATACGGATAAAAAGCTTTCCGGATATCATTCCAGCTGTAAACCAGGATCCTGTGAATATAAATCTGCAAAACCAAAACTACTAGCTGCCCGTGTCGAAAATAAGGGCACCCAGAGTTTAGGTTAAAACAATAAACTCCAGGTCAGTCATGTGACTGGTGTGAGAACTTAAACAGTTATTTAAAACTTTACTTTAAATCAGATATATCAAGGGACCACGCCGCTAACGCGAAATGGGTTTCCTCCCAAGAATACCAGTGCATAAAATAAACAGCGCAATGCTAAATAAGGAAAAATGAAGCTATTATAAGACCCAGTTCCCATCACACAATGCAACGCAAGACGGAGGATAGGGTTTTTACCTTATAATAGCCAAGAATGCTTGATACATTGAAAAACAAATAATTTGATACTATTATAAGTGCATAGTGCATAAAACAACTTCAAATCATAAGTATCAATCATAGACGGCATAAGCGCCCCATCCCACTATGTCGCCATATATAGGATTACAACTAAAATCGAAATGTCACGTATTGGAAATTGGATTTCCATCTATGAACCGAGGCCAGGGATCGTCCTCACCGTCTTCGAGACAATCTAGCCCATGTCTCCGGAACAGCCGCAACTGCCCCTTGGAGCGACAGGACCGGTCCACCGATGTGGATTATAGTGCCTGAACAATACGTTTCCCCGCCCTTTGGGGCGTAAATGAGCCAACGAATGGCTCCATCGGACCCGGATCGTCCGATCTAACCGAGGCGCCTCGCAACAGCAACAACCACACAGGTGTAAAGTATATAAATGTCAGGGCTGGTAGGTCACTGACACCACCCTAGCTAGAAGGAAACGCATGTCCTCCCTGAGGTCCTCCAGTTTTTGGTTCACAACCGGGGTGCGAGGCTCGCGAATTCACGTTACACAAAGCTGTGCCACACAGGCGGTGCTTTGATCATCAACCACAAGACTTTGTTTTTCAACAGAAGCCTTGATCATTTGCATCTTAGGCATGCCACACAGGCAATTCACTCCATGCGTTTGATATCCATCAATATATAACCCCTGAGCTCGTACGTCTCAGAGAAGGGCGTTAAGTAAGAGAATAAATTCTCCGCCGCCAAACAGAAATATATTTAATAGAGATCAATCACACGGACTAAAATCCAATGTCAGACACACAGTCCATTTACAAGTCCGTTCTGGGTCTGAACGAAACCGGAGGCACCTAGTACCCCGCATATCCTTCGATCTCCAAGCACGTCTGGACGATCACCAACTGTTTCCATCTTCTTGGGTGTACAGCCCAATCAAGATCATCAGTAATCACCCAAACGACGTGAAGACCTCCGGTCTTCGACCATCGTCTTCATCTTCGACTTATCGCCGTATCGGTTATTCAGAATGGGATAAACCCGGTCTTTCCGAATAACTCGCGTATATTTTAAGTAAGTGTTACACAAACACAACATACGCCTCATTCCAATTCATCAGTCACTAACCGTAAATTAACAAGAGAACAAATCCCCAAATATTAACCCCGAAGGCCGAAACCAACATCAGATCAATATCCAGAAAACCATTCTGCTTGGATAACCGACAGTTAGTTTCTAAATTTCACATTCATAGGGAAAGGTTCCCATTAATTTTATCCAAGATAAATTCCTTGAATTTATTCTGTAATCTCTTTTTGAATTTTGATTCAACTAGTCGAGATTAACGAACCTTACCGAAGTAATCATTTGTTTTAATTTCCCAATCCCAACCTATTCATCCCATGAAGTAAAACTGGTTATACTTCATATCTAACACCACGGTGTTATCGGTAAATTCAATTACCATTTCACGTTCAAATCTAATTAAAGATTTAACTATCGCCTGGAGCAAAACTGGTGATACTCCATCCTCGATCATTTCAATCTAATTAAAGATTTATTAAAACTCCACTTAGTTTTAATCTTTAACGGGGTTTAAGAATCAGTGTCATTTAAAAACACTGTTCACCAAGATCACATCCCATTGATTATTGGGTTAAAGAACAAGTGTTATTTAAAACATTGCTCACGATAAACCCAAAAATTAATTCGAATTCAATTCCAATTAAATATTATTTAATTGGTACACTTCACTAAATCTAAATAAAAAGATTTAATCTTTTCTCAACTGGGTTCAAGAACAGTGTTAGTCAAGACACCACTCACGACAAACCCAAATCACATTTGATATTAAATACATGGCTCTGAATAGAAAATATCCCGGCTTACATTCAATATCAAATTCTACAACCAACAAGTATCGTATTGGAAATAACGATATATACATCTATATCTTTCAAATTTCCATAACAACATCTGTATAATCACGAAATCCAACATCGAAATATTCCGAAGACAATTTCGATTCAAATCCATTCCAATATAATTATTGGAAATTCTGGTTATTTTCAAAACCATTTCAAATTCAATTTATTTATTTAAAAATAAATAGAATTATAATTCTAGTTCAAAACTAGTTCATTTCGATAAGAATCTATTTTTATCTTTTTATATATGGAGTTTTTCATCCCAATTCTTTCTAAATCATTTCTTATGATTTTACACAAATTATTACTATTTTTAATAATTTTATCAAGGCTCGTACAGTCGATTTCCATCAACGGCCATCGAACTACACTTACAACGACCTTTTTCAAATTTGATTTGGACATAATTCCAAATCCAACTGTTAGATTTCTAATTTCTAATATTCGTTAGAAATCTCTTTTCGATACGAACCCAATGGTTCTGGTTTTAGGAGAATCCGACGGTCGGATCTCCCGCAATATCCGTTCGAAGTCAATGGTCGAAATTCGCGAACTGCCGCGGCGCGGCGCGTTCTATTCAGGCCATTATATTATATATATAATATATACTTCGTCGATTTCAATTCAAAACGTGCTTTATAAATCGTTTTAAATTCATTTTCAAAACATTTTCAACTTCATATTCAATTTCAAATCAAAATTGAATATTCCAATATAAATTCGTTTTCAATTAAATTTCGATTCGTATTCAATTCTGTTAAATTTCAATTCGAATTCATTTCTTTTCAAATTCATTTATTTTCAATTTCAATTCGAATTCGTTTATTTTCAATTGCAATTCGAATTCAGTTTAATTCGAATTTCAATTCACTTTATATATAATTCGAATTTCAATTCATTTCAATATAGTTCGAATTTCAAACCTATTCAATTTCAAATCTATTCAATATTCATTGAAGAATGAATAAAATCGATATTAATATCGTTCACGTCAAAATGGCGTCAATCTAACCAACACGGCTTCATATGTTTCTATTTTCAAATATTCTATTTCAAATATTTCTATTTCAAATATTTCTATTCAAATATTTCTATTTCAAATATTTTTATTTCAAATATTTTTATTTTAAATATTTCTTTTTCGAAACTGGAATGAGGCCCAATCAATTACCATATAATGTTAATTATATGGATTTTCTACAACACAGGTATACAATAACAACGATGAATAATCAACCATCATCCAAAGTGCATTCTACACTGTATAAGCATCAAATATAAATATTCAACGCTTATAATAGTCTGTCAATCAATCGATCGACATACAACTAAACAATCGGGATTAGTGTACGTCAAATATCATCCCAATACCCGTGTGGGGTTTCAAACAATCAAACACAGATTTAATTCGTGCAGTTGGGCGATGTGTAAAATTTATCGACCCAATCAATATCAATAAAATCAGTGTATATAAACAAATCGGCCGATTTGTTTATAATTATTTATTATTCACATTCACGTTAAAAATTATATTTTTAACGATAAAATATTTTTAACTATATAAATATTTTATTTCCTTTCAACACATTAATTAGTATTATCGATTTCACATCAACAACACAAACAAATTTCACAACATATCAATCAAACAAACAAGCCATCCATGGTCTGTGGATGGCGGGTGTCGGGTGCTACTAAACACCGTCTGCATCCTAGTATATATATATATACATATATATCTAGAAAAAGAAATTTTGAAAGGTGAGAAGTTCTCACCAAAGCTATTCCAATCTTCTCGACACTTCATTTAGAGAAATCAACGCCATTCTCGCCTTTTGTCGCTTTCGTTGCCCGTAGCCACTACATATATAAAAATCACATTTTTATATACTGATGTCTTTAAAATTAAAATCACATTTTTATTTGTTCACTTTCAATTTAAAAATCATATTTTTATAATCACTTCATATATTTAAAAATCGAATTTTTACATCGCTATTCAATATACAAAAATCGATTTTTTTTCGCTATTCAATATATAAAAATCGAATTTTTATTTCGCTATTCAATATATAAAAATCGAATTTTTATTTCGCTATTCAATATATAAAAATCGAATTTTTATTTCGTTATTCAATATAGAAAAATCGAATTTTACCATGATAAAAATTATATCTTCCTTATATTCAAAGTTAAATCTTTTTTGTATTAAAAATCGTATATTTCCTGTACTAGAAATCGTATTTTTATTTCGATAAAAATCGTATTTTTATTCACTAACAAACCTATATTTTTCATGAACTAAAATCATAATTTTTCTAATCAAAAGATCCGATCTTTTTCTATCATTCAAACCACTAAAAATCCAACCCTTTCCTTATATAAAAACTGAATTTTACTAAGTACAAAAACTGAATTTTTTACAAGTACACTAACTGCTTTTTAACAAGTATAAAAACTACTTTTTAACAAGTATAAAACTGATTTTTAACAAGTATAAAAGCTGATTTTTAACAAGTATAAAATTGATTTTTACACAAGTGAAAACTATAAAAAAACAAAGAACATAAACTTACGGTTTCTAGATCAAGAGAGGGGGGGTTCATGGCAGCGGGGGGGGCGGGGGGGGGGGGGCTCTGGCTATTTGCGGCGGATCTGACCAGGGTGGTCGCGCGTCAGCTTGGCTGCGGAGGAGGGGAGAAGAAGCAGAGGTGGAGGAGATGGTGGCGCGGTCCTCGTCGGCTAGGGCGTCGTTCGATTCAGGCGATTTGGGGGGGGGGGGCTGGAATTCGGGCGTTAACGAAGAGGGAGGGGAGAGGAGCGGGAGGTCCAGGGTGGAGAGCGCCTGAGGGGCGGCGGGTGGAGGACTCCGATGATGGTGATGGGGCGATCGAGGAAGGGGCGACTTAGGCAATTAGTTTTTTTTTATTCCTGAGAAGTGTCGGGGAGGAAAAGAAGAGAGGAGGGGGGGTTTAAATGGAAAATATATATTATTTAATTTATTTTATTCTAAAAAAATGTTGACTTTTAATTCCCACACCAATCGAGACCCAACGACTGTCGTCCTTAGGTAATTACCCCCATTCTGAACACAATGGGATATGTATCGTAAGCTGATTCGACCGTTTTGATCAGTTTTCGTTGAATTTACATTTAAATCACTATATTGATTTTTAAACGTACATTTCAAATTACCGGGGTCACATACTGACTCGAAAAATTCTAGAAAAATATTTTCTAGCTTCGTATTGACGATACGATCCTAACAAAACTAGTTTCGTCAAATTCTGAGACCGTTTGAAAAATGGTCATTTTCCAGTCGATTAAATTCAACTGAAACTGTTCAAACGCGTTTTCCTTTGCCACGCTCACATATTGATTCGAAAAATTATGAAATTTGGAATCAAGCAATAACTTTACATCACGGACCCAACAAAAGTGGTTTCGTCGAAATCCGAGGTCGTTTGCAAAATTTCCATTTTTAAGGGCCTGAATTCCATAGCGACTATTCAGAATTTTCAACCGGACATATCTTTTGATTCCCGCTATGAAATCTCCATTTTTCGGATTCGTTGGAAAGATATTATCAAATAGATCCTATTATTTTTGGTTTCACTAAAATCCGATTTGTTTTGCACTCGGTACATTCAATCGAAGTTTGAAATCGAATTATCGAACTACCGCGCCATTTTCAATTCTATTTATAATTATATATAATTATTTATATTCTAACGACGACGTATATAAATATATACGTCGAATTCAATTCAAAACATTTTTCTCGTCGATATTATTTAAAATAATTTATTTTAAATGTTCAAAATTCGCTAAACTTGTCAAAATAAAAAATTTAAACTGGCCCTGATTTTCGGGTTGTTACATGTTGGTGGTACTACTGCCTCTGGATTGGGCTAGTCCTGAGCAGCGGGGATTTCACCCCTTCCCTGTCCCCTGCCTCCGCCTCTACCTCTGGATCTAGCACTCGTACTCATTTTCAGTTAGTTCTATACCATCAAGGAAAGAGTCAGACCAACAGGAATGATATTTTTTTTTAAGGAATGGTAAAAGTAAAGGACATATAGAAAAATGATGATGTAATGACCGATTATTATGTGCTATTCTACTGTGCTCATTCTAGGACATTACTAATCCTATCTCTAATGAGCTGCTCGCCTTAGAATACTGCTGATTCTATCTTGACGAATTGTTTTAAATATGCTATATTCCAAAGCTAAGGTTAACCATTAGCACTGATACCAACTGTGATGACCCCAAACTCCTGTGCCACGGAAGCAAGGATAATCAATGAAATATAACACATTCATAACAACAGTAGATTATAGATAACAATATAACACATGTAATCATAAAATAATATCATAATCACAGCGGAATTAAAATGTCATCCACATCAGAGTTACACAGGATACATGATACACTTAGCACATAAAAAGTCTCAGTAAATAAAAACAAGTCTAAAACATCATCAAGTACAACATGGATAAATGATGTCTAAATGTTCAAAAATAAAAATAAAAGATAGAGATGATCTTCATCTTCTTCCCAAGAGCATACTCCACTTCGGTACATATCCAAAATAACCTGATACCTGTCACTTGGCTGCCTGTGTAAAAATAAGGGCACCTGAGTTTGCAAGTGAAAACAAACTACGAGTTAGTTATGGGACTAGTATGAGAAATCTTACTTAACTTATCTAACAATAAGGCTAATCACAGGACCACGCCGCTAACATAGAATGGGTTTACTCCATTGGATTGCCAGTGCATAAAACAAGTAAATCTTTTTAAAACAACGCAATGCTTTTTAGAAAAATGAAATCATTATAAGACTCAAGTCCCATCACACAATGCAACGCAAACCGGAGGATGGAGTTTTACCTTATAATGATCAAACATGCTTTATACACAATAATTATTTGATATTATTACTAGTGTCTAATCAGGTTAAAACACTTTCAAAATAAATGTATCAATCCTAAACGGTATAGTACCCCATCCCACTATGTCGCCAAATATAGGTTTACAATCAAATCCGTAATGTCGTATTGGAAATTGGGTTTCCATTATGAGTCAAAGCTAGGGATTGTCTCCATACCGATTCGGGTCACCTCTAGCAAGATGACCCAGGATCACACCTACGAGCGACCCTTGGATCCTCCAAGGCCGGTCCACAAATACCTTAGTAGATTAGTTATGCATGAACACACGTTTCCTGGTCCTATTGGCCCTATCATTTGGCCAGTAGCAACAACTATATGGAAGCCTCGAAATCTATCATCCACATAAGTAAAAATGTCTGGGCTCCATACCATGACACCACTTCTAGCTAGCAAGAAACGCATGCACTCCATGTGTCCCTTATCCCGTTTTTGACTCCTACCGGGATGTGAGACTCGCGAAGTAACATTATACACAAAGCTATGTCTAAACAAGCTGTGCTTTGATCATCATCCACAAGGCTCTTCTTTTCAACAAAAGCTTTGATCATTTGCATCTTGGCATGCCACATCGACAATCCACGCTATGTAACTGATGTCCATCAATATATAACCTCTAAGCTCGTACGACTCAGAGAAGGGTGTTAAGCAAGAGAATAAATTCTCCTCCACCAAACAGATATATATTTAATAGAAACCAATTAATACAGAACGAAATCCAATGTCATACACACATCCATTTACAAGTCTGTTTTGGGTCTGAACGAAACTGGAGACACCTTATTCCTCGTCCCGTATGTCCAATACAGAAGAGAGGTGCTCGCATATTCGGACAATCAACAAGTACATCTGGACAACTACTACTGTGGACCTTTACTGGGAGATAACCAATGCAGGGCATCAGTAGTCGTCCATTCGATGTGAAGATCGTCGGTCTTCAAACACCGTCTTTAATATCTTTGATTTAAATCGTCGTATAATTATTTGAAATGAGATTGAACTCGGTCTTTTCAAATAATTCTCAAATTTTTATAATTTATATAATTTAAATCATTTCATATCATTAATATTATTTTATAACGATTTATCGCTATTTTTATTTATATAAAAATAGCCGAATTTAATTAATGACGCTTCAGGTCAATATGCAGCTCTGTCTCTATTTTTATCCAAATTTGGATTGCGCATTTCTCGAAATCTAATCATTGGATTTTTACAAACTTAACATCGTTGGAAAGAATTTCCCCAAGCGGACCTAACGGTTCCAGTTTTTGGAAAATCCGACGGTCGGATCTTTCGTTATAATCGTTTAAAGTTATGATTGCCGAAACGCGAACTACCGCGCGCGATTCGTTTAATTTTAATTTATATTTATATAATAAATGTATATAAATATAAATCATTTGACGATTCCACTAACATGTTTAAAGTGATGTTTTCAACAAAACGAAACATATCTTAACATATAAACATTTTTAATGTTTCAACAAATTTTCCTAAGTATGATTCTTTTTCATGTTTAATAATTTTGACAATTCCTATGTTCACATATACAATAAAATGATAATTTTATTGTATAAATTATTTGGACAATTTCTATGACTTACATGTTACAATAAAAAGAGTATTTTTATTATTTAACACATTCTAATAATTCTAATATTAACATGTACAATACAAAGAATATATTTTTTTATTGTTCTACAAATTCCCTACATATCATATATATAAATAAAAAAGATACTATATTGTCTACATGTTTCTACATTTCATATGCATAAATAAAAGGAATATTTTATTGTCTACATATTTCCTATATTTCATATGACAAATAAAATGAGTATTTTATTGTCTACATATTTCCTACATTTCATATGACAAATAAAAAGAGAATTTTATTTGTATAATAATTTCTATGTTTCTAATGACAAATAAAAAGAGAATTTTATTTGCATAACATTTTCTATGTTTCATGACAAATAAAAAGAGAATTTTATTTGAATAACATTTTCTATGTTTCTAATGACAAATAAAAAGAGAATTTTATTTGCATAACATTTTCTATATTTCTAATGACAAATAAAAAAGGAATTTTATTTGCATAACATTTTCTATGTTTCAAATGACAAATAAAAAGAGAATTTTATTTGCTACATGTTTTCTGCATTTCATATGACAAATAAAATAGAGAATTTTATTTGTCTACATGTTCTATATTACATATGTATAAATAAAAAGAATATTTGTTTGTATGACAACTTCTATATTTAACATGACAAATAAAAAAGGAATTTTTATTTGTAAAACAACTTCTATACTTAACATGACAAATAAAAAAGGATATTTTTATTTGTATATAATCTCAATATGACAAATAAAAAAGAACATTTTTTTTATTTGTAACCAATTCCTATGTTCAACATGACAAACCAAAAAAGATTTTTTTTATTTATAACCAATTCCTATGCTCGACATGACAAATAAAAAAGAATATTTTTATTTATAACCAATTCCTTTGTTCAACATGACAAATAAAAAAAGAATATTTTCATTTATAACCAATTCTTATGTTCAACATAGCAAATAAAAAAGAATATTTTTATTTATAACCAATTCCTATGTTCAACATGACAAATAAAAAGAATATTTTTATTTGTACAATTTCTATTTTCAACATGACAAGCAAAAAAGAATATTTTTGTTTGTATACAATTTCTATTTTCAACATGACAAATAAAAAAGAATATTTTTATTTGTATACAATTTCAATTTCAATATGACAAATAAAAAGAACATCTTTATTTGTATACAATTTCTATTTTCAACATGACAAATAAAAAAGAATATTTTTATTTGTATACAATTTCTTTTTCCAACATGACAAATAAAAAAGAATATTTTTATTTGTATACAATCTCAATTTTCAACATGACAAGTAAAAAAGAATATTTTTATTTGTATACAATTTCCATTCTCAACATGACAAAACAAATAAAAAACAACATCTTTATTTGTATACAATTTCTTTTTTCAACATGACAAATAAAAAGAACATCTTTATTTGTATACAATTTTTATTGTCAACATGACAAATAAAAAGAACATCTTTTTATTTGTATACAATTTCTATTTTCAACATGACAAATAAAAAGAACATCTTTTTATTTGTAACCAATTTTTATTTTATCCTATCATTCATGTATATACAATAAAAAATATTTTTATTGTATTTAAAATTTTGTCCAATTCAATCACATCCAATTAAATCCAATAGATCAACCCAATCAAAATATTTCAAATCAAATCACGAACAACACACAATCTGAATCTTAACAGCGGATATAAAAATCTCCAACGCAATAACAATTAAATTTTAATTTTAATTTTTAAATAAGAAATCTCATAGTGCTTTGTAATTCCTTGAAAATTTTAGATCAATCTAAATTCTCTGGTCGCCTCTAAAATGAAGTAGACTCCGTCACGATCCAAACGATTCATGTTTCACGCAATTCCGATAACATATGAACAAGTTACGAATTTTATTGTGTTGATAAAATTTTAAATTTAATTGATTAAATAATTTAAATTAAAAAACTTCACCTTCTTCATTAAAGATAACCACGGCCGCAACTTTTTGTTTTTGTTCAAACTTAGGTCAGGACTTTTTGCTCACACTGCTTAACTTCGTGACGATCGGAAGCTGCCACGTCAGAGGGGAAGGGAGCGCGCACCAGGTGGCAGTGATGGGGCCCAGCTCGATGGCACCCAGGTGATGTGGCGGCGGTTCAAAAGACGGGTGTTTGGGGCTTTGGACCTCGTCGAAGACTCGATGACAGGAGGGGTTGTCTGTACGTATTTGAAGAGGATGAAAAGTTCTACAAAATTGTCAAAAGGAGGGAGGGTTTTCACTGAGTGGATGGAGAGATTTTAAGGGATGAAATTCGGATGGTTCTGGCCATGGAATAACGATGGCGGCGGCTTGTAGTTTACGGATTAGGGTTTTGATCCTAGGAATTTATAATAAAATATTATTAAATTCTCAACTTTACAAAAAAAAAAAACCCGTTAGTTCCTAATAACTCCAAATCCAGCCCAGCGAATGTCTCCCCTAGCCAAACACCCCTATTTCGGACACAATGGACTAGGTCTCATCAGACCATTTGATCGTTTCAGCCCACTTTTCTTTAAATTATAATATAAACCATTTAATTATTTAATTTGATCATACAATTTAATTTACCGGGGCCACATACTAACTCCAAAAATTCCCGAAAAATAAATCATTTTATGTTATGATGATATGGTCCATAAAAAATTAATTTTTTCAAATTTTGAGATCGTTTGAAAATTTTCCTTTTTAACGGTCGATCCACTTCAATAGAAATTGCCAAACACATTTTAATTTACACGCTCACATATTAATTCCAAAAATTATGGAAATTTAAACCTAGCAATAATTTGACATTTCGGATCCAACAAAAATGGTTTCATCGAAAACGGAGGTCGTTTGTAAAATGGATATATTTAATGGCTTTAATATTATTTAAAAATAGAATTTTTAAATTCTGGCATATTTTCCAGCAAAATTTATTAAAATAAATTTTTTAAATTGGTTCTGATTTTCCGGGTTGTTACAACTACGTCTTGGCATTCTGGTCCCGATGAAATTAATTTCTTTAAAATCTGTCTCCATTTGCACAACGGTGTTATTTTAGCTTTATATTTATTTATCGGTTCCCGTTTAAATTTTCCCTAGCGAAAAAATAACTCCAATTGGCTCCAAACTAGAAAACTAGCAATAATTGACCATACGTATTCCAGTAAAATTCGTTTCATCGCAAATGGAGGTTATTTGGAATACAAATATTTTTAACGTTTATATAATATTATATTATAAATTAAATCAAAAACATTTAAGATAAATAATAATAATTTATTCTCAAAGAATATATCCAAATAAAATAATATCTCACTTCAAATTAAACCAATATAGGATTACAACTCGATATTAATATTTCTAAGTTAAACGATATCAGAATATATAGAAATTCCTTTTAAATAAATTAAATAAACGTTATAATTTATAAATGATTTCCATAGCGACTATTTTAAATTTTGATTTGGACATAACTAACAATCTATAACACGAAATCCGGATTTTTCTCTTTCATATAAAAATTCTATCAACAAGATCAATACGTTTCTTGTTTCATAGAAATCTGACCTATATCGGATCCTGTATATTCAACTGAAGTTCAAAACTCAATATTACGAACTACCGCGACATTTCGAGCTCGATTTATATTATATATAATTTAACGTTCAAAGTTCATTTTAAATAATGAATTCAATATTAAAATCCATTAATATTCCAAATAAAATATTTAAAATGATAAAATATATTAAATATTTGACTAGCAAAAATGCGAGACATTACAGTCTTCCCCCCTCAAATGAATTTCGTCCCTGAAATTATCAAGGTAAGAAAGATGTTGCAACCAACTGATTTCCAAAATCTAATTTATTATAAATCAAAAAACCATTTAATACCGCTAATATATATTTTCAAAAATATCAAAAAAAAAAATCTAACACTTCAAATTTTCGGAAAAATTCGGCAGAGTCTCCCCTGTACGGAGTGACATCTGCGATATCGCAGGAACAAATAATACATATACATTGACCCATCCGATCGGAAAACAAAAACCAAAAAACCAAAATTTTATATTTCGCGTAGGCGTACCTAATGCGAGTGCTGTTGAGCATACTTGCTTAATTTATCATGATTGACTCTACAAAATCAATCCTCAAGCCATCTGGCACCTGTACTTATCTCAGTTTAACATATAAATAACAAATATACGAAGTTATTAAATAATATTCTACTTATTAACTAGTATACTACACACATTTCCAAAATAAAACCACAAGATTAAATCATTAATTTTGAATCATATTTGATTCATTCGAATTATTACACTGGAATTCAGTTTTCAATTCATTCAACAATTTATCAAACCATCGATGAATTTTTAAGTTCAATCTATCTAACATTCAAATAACAAATAACACACAATCAACTCAATCATTAAATTTATATTAAACATTAATATTTATTCTAGTTTAACATATTTGAACAACAATCAATTAATAACCAATTTATTTCTATTCAATTATTATTCATTAAATTTTCTAGATTTCAAAACTAATTTATTAAATTTCAAAAACATTTCTTAATTCCACTTAACCCAATTAGGTTTCAATTCAAATTTTAAATCCCAATTTGAATTCCACAAAATAAATCAAATACACAGTATCATAATAATTTGATAAAATTAATGCTTTTCTATACAAAAATATTGTTTGGGTAAAATTATTTCATCTACCCTCTTTACAAAACAATATAGTATCCATTACCAGTTCAATGCTTATCAACACTTGAACCGATCCACCAACACAATAAAAACAATTGTATATAAAATTTACAATTACGCTCTCATATTTATACACTCAAACTCAATCTAGGGTATTACTAACCCCATCTTTATCGAGTTACGCCATAGAGCCAAGGTTATTACTAAACCAATAGCTCTGATACCACTGTAACATACTGACTTTCCCATACCCTTTGAGTTGACAATCATAACTCACGTTCAATACAAATTGAACAGAAAAGCAGATAGTTATTAGAAAGAAATTAGAGGGTAAGTGTAACGACCCGGATTTTGAGTGACTTTGGTTTTCGACATAAACTCGATGTCGATAACAAAAACATCGAAAAATCCTGGTAATTAGTGAAAGAAATTAGAGGGTGAGGATAGATAAGATAGAAATTAAGAATAGAAGAAGAAAAACACAACATCAGAGTAACACGAATCTCACAGCGGAACGAATAACATAATATATGTAACATAACTTTGAAATATACATCTGTATTTGAATATACATCATTATCAAAGTACAGCACTTACGACACAGCGGAAATAACTATAGCTATATGATCCTGAAGCCTCCTGCTCCAGCTCTTCAACTATATCTGAAAAATCCCGACTACTTGACTGCCCATACAAATTTAGGTACCCAAGAGTTTAGGGAAAACAACAAAATAAACTCCGGGTCAGTCATGGGACTGGTGTGAGTAAAACAGTTTAAAACAGTTTAAAACAGTTCAAGCAGGTAATCGATATCTCATAAGACCACGCCGTATAATGAAACGGGTTTTTCCCTTATGAGAATCCAAATTATCTTTATATCAAAAACCTTTTGATATTATAATAATGCCTATCAACCACAGTATAATAATCAACTAGCAGAATGCTTTCATCTCACGTTCTATATATATAGTATATAATCAAAACCACAAGCACATATTGGGTAATGGATTTCCAACTATGACAAGGTATGGAACCACCTATCGCTCGTGTACCTCTAGAGAGGAATACACTGGGTTCAACAAGAACATCTTGCAACCCTGCCACACATGACCGACCACTCATTTCGCTTGAGTGTATCGAATGTATATCACCAACAGTTGGTATCGGCAACCGTTTCCCGAATAGGACAGCATCAACAATAGATTTTAGAAATAAATGAAACTCTAGATCAGGTGATTATACACCCTACTTCGGTGCGACCGACTTAGCCATGCTGCCTGCCCGATTTCTGTCATTTACCGGTTGATGAGGCTAGAAGCTACGCTTTATCATCATACCAAATTCACTTTGAATGTCACATCATCAAATCCATCAAATCACCGATTGACGTCCTCAACCATATATTATGTGTTAGCTAAAAGAAGTTTCCTTCTCCACTTCCACTCTTGGTACGGTTGGAGAAAACAATATACGTGATCATCTGGACATACTCTGTCAGACATCCGTCCATACAAGTCATCCAGGAACAGGATGAACCAAAGGCACTATTCTGTAAATAGGATAGCCCTTGCATAACTCCGTCTTCAATTTCCTTTGGCATATATGATTCGCAACGCTTATGCCAATATAGAGTGGTTCTTTGGATAATAATCCAACCGGTCTCTCCATATTAACAACGTTAAAATGGTCAAAACTTCGATAGTCTGTGATTTAACTATCGAATAAAAACAAGTGTGCAAACAACGATATTATTTCCAAATGGAAATTATATCGATCAAACATCATTTAAAATTCATCTCCTTAGTTCATTTTTCATCTCCTGTTTCCCTATATTCAATATTTCTTATTTTCTAAATTTGGAAAATATACGTTATTAACAATGGAAAACATTTCCATTTCCTGTTTTCTATATCAGAAAACATTTCTGGTTCTTATTTGGAAAACATTTCAAAAACTCCTTCATTGGACTTAGACAGATGTTTAAACAAAACATCGTTATGCCAACTCAAACCATTTCCTTACTGCCGAACCTTAACTATTCCTTAGTTAAAAACGAAGCCAATCAAGTTGGGGTAGAACTACCTCTCAGACCTTAACTGAACAACATTTCTAACTTTGAAATAGGCAAAGTTCACTTTATATTCCTTTTACTAACTTCCTTACTTAATCCTCCTTCGAATAGCTATATTCGATTGACTCCTTTCACTTAACTCTATTCGATTAACGCTTATCAATTAACCCTATTGGACTAACACTATTGATTAACTCTATTTGACTAAGCTATTGATTTACTCATGTCACTAACTCCTTTCAAATAAACTATATTCGATAACTCCTTTTACTTTCTTCGAATAAACTAAATTCGATTAACTCCTTTTAACTTTAACTCTAATCGATTAACTAACATCGATTAACTCCTTTCAACTTTATTCTCTAATCGATTAACTAACATCGATTAACTCCTTTTACTTTATCCTCTAATTTTATAAATATTTCTTTTATAAAAATTCTTTTCCTTTTCTACATAAAATCCATCGATTTTATATAAATAATTCATTTTCAAAATATACTTTGAAAATATTCCTTTGTCAACATTCGGTATGTTATGGTATTCAACATATCAAATCACGATGATCAGTATCGTCCCAACACATATAATCGACAACAGATTATATATCACATCATATATCACAATATATGAAAAACAGTAAAATAAATGTTGAGGAACCCAGTTGGGTTCCTCCAACCTGTTTCCCTGCATCACAGATGTTAAACAATATAGATAACATCACTTTCGGTTCCATATGATATATTCTGTTAAACAGAATCAATATAGAAAATTCAACTAACTGACTAGCAGTTCAATCAAACAGTCAACATACAGTCTATCAGACAATTTCTAACAGTTCTAAAAATAAAACATGAAATTATAAACTGTTTAGAGTTAGTGAGATTTACTCACATTTGGGCGTTAGCCGTTAAATAACGGTTTGCGTTATTTGATTCAGTCGGACAATTTATTTCGCCATAAATTGTAATGGGCTCGGATTCACTCCCGGTCAGTCTCATTGTGTTGCTCCCGTCCATACGATCCCAACGCAACTTACGGTTCGTTAATCGGGCTTCATACGAGCTAGATACAGTGTTCACAAGTTAATATACTTTAAATGAAAACTTAAACTTTAAATTAAAAAAATATGGGCTTTACCCCCCATTTATATCCAGCCCACTAACCTCCTCTCAGCCCAAACCCGCGTTCTGCCTCTTCTCCCTCAATATACCGATCGCACCAGCTCCTCGTTTAACCATTTTCCCTCGTTCAATCTTCAACTGCTCTTCCAATACTTGAGAAAATCAGAAACTAATATTTTCATTGAATCCCCCATTACAATCTCCATCTCCCCATCCTCACTTTGTGAAACTCGACGCCCCCTTGTGGTTTTCGTCGCCAGCAGCTTCCTTGTAGAAACAGACATCGCGCACCCCTTTTTGTAACCAGAATCCACGAAAACATCACAACAGATGCTACTCGATCTGCCGATTCCAAAACAAATACCCAAACCTCGATCTGATGGTTCTATGACTCACGAAGTCGAACCCTAATCCACGCTGTGTTAAAACAGCGAAACCCCCAATGAAATCGAGCCCAGTAAGAAGCATATGAGACTGAAGAGAATACCCACCGGGATCCAAAGATGTACATATATAGTTTTATCGGATTTTTGTTGAATTGTTTTTTTTTTTTTGATTTTCCATTGATTTTTTCCTGCTGCGGTTTTGGGATAAGTGCGGGTTTTATAGGCTGTTGGGGTTGGTTTCGTGTGTGGCTGAGAAATGGTGAGTAGTGGCCTAGTTTCTGTCCACTAATATATTTTATTTTTATTTAATTTATTGTCATATAAGTCTTTAAAAATTCCTGTGATCACTGATGATACCCAAAAATTACCAAACTGGACATGTAGCTAGAGTTTGACATTACGGTCCCAACAAAACTGGTTTCGTCGAATTCCGACACCGTATGCTCACACAGCGTATTTTTTAACTGTCAAAATACTGACTGTTTCTCACTCTAAAAATCCATACGGCCACACAGTGACTCTAAAAATCATGAAACTGGAAATCTAACAACTATTTGATATTGCGGATCCAACAAAACTGGTTTCGTCGAATTTCGACTTCGTTTGCAAAAGTGGCTATTTTTAACCCTCTAAATAACCTATTTAAATATATAAATATATTTAAATATAGGTATATTTAATATTTAAAAATAAATATTATCGTCTGTATTCACAGTGGAATACCATATAGCTTTACTGGGATTTATAACTCGATATTTCCAATCTGGGTCAACCCGATATTCGATTTATATTGAAATTCCTTTTTAAAATGTAAATAATTCCTTTATAAATTATAAAGGAATTCCACAGCGACTTTTCTGAAATTTGATTTGGACATATCTCAAAATCTACACGACGAAATCTCGATTTTTCTCTTCCACTAGAAAGATATACTCCACCAGCTCCACACGTTTCTTGTTTCACAGAAATCCGATTTAAAACGAACCTTGTATATCCAGTTGAAGTTCGAATCGCCAATTTACGAACTGCAGCGCCATTTCAAGCTCGTTTATAATTATATTATAAACTATATGTTCAACTATCGTTTATATAATATATTCATTATTTTATTTCAATTCTAAACTGAATTAAATATCACAGATGATCCGGTTCACACCATATCGTCATTTCGGCCAATTCTGATCATTTCAGAATTAAATATATTATTTAATTTATTATTTTAATTAAATATTCACCATTATTTAATTCCACGACCATTAAATTCTCTAAACCACCATTTATATAATTAAATAAATTAATCATAATACCTATGCCAATGCGGGTCATTACATTCTTCCCCACTTAAAATAATTTCGCCCTCGAAATTGCTAAAAGGTAGAGGACGACCCTATTGACTGGTTAGAACATATTTGTTCACTTCTTATCTTTAGTTGCAACTGAACCAATTTTATTTCAATTAAATTATTTATTAAATCTTATCATCGAAAATTTTCAAAAATCCTAAAAATTTTCTAACTCCTTATTCTTCGAAAAATTTCGCCAGCACATCCTTTGTACTGGTCAATCGGTCAAACTCCAACTCGCCTCTCTGGGCCATCTCCATCCCAAAAGAAAATCAAACAGCCAAGCGGCTTGCCAATTCGGCTCATCAACATCTCAAACCCATATATAATATAAACTGGTACCTTTTTGTTGGGCATATCAAGATATCCTTTACATCTGCTGCTAATTCAGCATATACCAATGTCATCCCAATCAAATTCCAATCTGCTCTACAACACAACCACTCGCTTATATCCGAGCCAAATATCATTTCAACTCGAGTTTCTTCTCGATTCCCAACGCTTAACTTGATTATCACATTACACTTCATATTTGAATCTCACAATCCAATTTGTCTTGATATCATTCTAATTCAATCTCAGTTACCACTTTACTGGCCTTACTTTAATTCAAATTTGCTTTCACAAATTTCTGTTAAATTTGTTTTTAATTCAAACAATCTTTACTTGGGAGTTTTTAAACAGTTTACTCTTTTCAAAAATCAAAATTTCCTTTTTGAAATACAATTGAGCCCTTAATCAATATTCCATTAGTTAAATCACTCTCTATTTCTTTATCAATATTTGTTAACCAAATATTTTCAATAACTGTATTTGCCTTTTTTGTTATTTGGAAAACATTTCCGAATATCGCCTTCCTTTATTTTCTAAATCAATAACCTTTATAATCCTATTTATAATTGGAAAATACTCCAATTACTTATCTCTTTGCCGATCTTGTTTATTTCTATACTTAGGAAATATTCTTATTATATTTCCAAGCTTAGACTTATTTGGGTTAAAACGGGTGTTGTGTAAAACATCGTTACGACAACCCAAATACTATATTCAACTAATTCTTATTCAACATTGATCTTCGAGCCTGAAATCTTACTATTTATTTATTAATAATGAAATCAATCAAGTTGGGGTATAACTACCTCTCAGACCTTGACTGAATAACATTTATAACGTCAAAAAAAATATGACTACTTACTCGTATAATCAATACCATACAACTACTTATTCACTTTTAAACACGTATACGCTTCCTCTTTCTATTCTTACTAGAATTTATTCTTCATCTTCCTTTTTGATTTTACTATTCTATTTTTAAGTTCGTTTTCTTATCGACTTATATATATATATATATATATATATATCGATACGTTGATTTCTAACTATCAAATTATCTTAAAAATATTCTAACTCCTTAGATTCCTGGAAAAATTCGCCATAACCTCCTTTGTGCAGGGAGCATCGGGATATTTCAAATAGCCTCCCATAGCCCTCACCAATCCAAAAGAAAAAGAAAAAGCCAAACGGCTAGCCGATACGGCGCATAAAATCTCATATATGAATTAAATACATACCTTTTGTCGAGCAATCTATTTATAACTCTTGCATTATCCTTACCCATACCTATCTCATGTATATTTATACTTGCCCAATCTATTTTAACTATACTTAATCGTTTTAACTCAATTCGTTAATTAATTTGTTAATTAACTTTTTAGTCTATTTCACTTTTATATTTGAACATGACATGTTCAAATATATTTTAACTAGCTTGTTAACTAATTTGAATCCAAATTTCAAATTTAAGTTCTATATTCGATTTTGAATATACATTTACAAATCCAATTCACCTTTCAAAGTTCAACTTCAAATTCGAAACTCGATTAACTAATCCTCTTCGACTTAGTTAATTCTATTCAATTTCTATTCAAATTTCATATCACTTCTATGATTCAAATCTATATATTCAAACCCTATATTTGAATTCCATTTGAATTCTATATTCAAATTCCATATATTCAAATCCTATTATTTGAATTTCATTTGAATTCTACATTCAAATTCCATATCACTTCCATTGAATTTCATATATTCAAACTCCCTTTGAATTTCTATATTCAAATTCCATTTCACTTTCGATATTCAAATCCTATATTCAAACTCCATTGAATTATATATTCCAATTCCCATTGAATTATATATTCCAATTCCCATTTCAACTCTATTTGAATTCTATATTCAAATTCCATTTCAAACTATTTGAATTCTATATTCAAATTTCATTATTACTCTATATGAATTCTATATTCAATTTTCCATTATTTAAATCTTCTTTATTCAAATCTCATTTGAATTTCTATATTCAAATCCCCTTTGAATTTTCTATATTCAAATCCTCTTTGAATTTTCTTATTCAAATTCTGTGTTTGAACTTCCTTTATTCAAATTCCTTTACAAACTTTCTTTATTCATTCTTTACATAAGTCTCGATTTTCATTCCTTTTGAAATCGATATTTCTACCTTTGGAAAATAGATTTCCCTTTCAATTTCACACTTGTATTTTTTTTATTTCCGAATTATCCAATGATTATTCTTTCCACTTCATTTATAAACTTCGTTTATAAAGGAACTTCTCGTTCTATTTCCTTTAAACAAGTTAATATCTCAAATCTATTTAAAAATTCAAATTCTATATTTTAAATCCCATTTTGAAATTCAACACAACTTGTTTTTCCCAAAACAAATTCAAAACAGTATCTCTGATAGTAATTTGTCACTTACAACTCGAAAATGAATACTGATGATGCAACTGTCATCATCAGAATCTATTTTCCAGCGATCGAAGTGAGTTCAATACTATAAAACCATTTTTAAACATTTCCACTTTGAAATTCATTTCAAAATATAATTCACACTGCTTGTAAAACAATTTAAAATCTCCCAGGATCTTAAATTTTCCTTATTTTTAATCCTAATCTATTTACAAACACTTATCCAATTCTCCATAAATTTTAATTCAATTTCTGGTTTTCATTTCAGATTTAACCCATCTGATTTCACGTATTTCACTTATATGAATTCTGATTGGTTATTTACATAACCATTTAATTTATAATCTTACTCGATTATAATAGCAACCAATATATCCAATATGTATCAAAATATACTTTGGGTAAAATTATTTTAATTTACCCTCCTTTCAAAACATATCGTGACGACCGATCGTATTCGAGTGTTTATCAACTCCTACCGATACAGTGGATCAAACTAATCGACCAGAACTTATAAACTACTCAACCAATAAATCTTCACAATATAAAATTATTTTTATATCATATACAAATACGTTCACTCGTACATATACACTCAAACTCAATCTAGGGTATTACTAACCTTATCTCTACCGAGTCACGCCACAGAGCCAAAGTATTAACTAAACCTTTGCTCTGATACCAACTGTAACGACCCGGATTTTGAGTGACTTTGGTTATCGACATAAGCTCGATGTCGATAACCAAAACATCGAAAAATCCTGGTAATTAGTGAAAGAAATTAGAGGGTGAGGATAGATAAGATAGAAATTTAGAATAGAAGAAGAAGAACACAACATCAGAGTAACACGAATCTCACAGCGGAACGAATAACATAATATATGTAACATAACTTTGAAATATACATCTGTATTTGAATATACATCATTATCAAAGTACGACACTTACGACACAGTGGAAATAATATAGCTATATGATCCTGAAGCCTCCTGCTCCAGCTCTTTAACTATATCTGAAAAATCCCGACTACTTGACTGCCCATACAAATTTAGGCACCCAAAAGTTTAGGGAAAACAACAAAATAAACTCCGGGTCAGTCATGGGACTGGTGTGAGTAAAACAGTTTAAAACAGTTCAAGCAGGTAATCGATATCTCATAAGACCACGCCGTATAACGGAACGGGTTTTTCCCTTATGAGAATCCAAATTATCTTTATATCAAAAACCTTTTGATATTATAATAATGCCTATCAACCACAGTATAATAATCATCTAGCAGAATGCTTTCATCTCACGTTCTACATATATAGTATATAATCAAAACCGCAAGCACGTATTGGGTAATGGATTTCCAACTATGACAAGGTATGGAACCACCTATCGCTCGTGTACCTCTAGAGAGGAATACACTGGGTTCAACAAGAACATCTTGCAACCCGGCCATACATGACCGACCACTCATTTCGCTTGAGTGTATCGAATGTATATCACCAACAGTTGGGATCAGCAACCGTTTCCCGAATAGGACAGCATCAACAATAGATTTTAGAAATAAATGAAACTCTAGATCAGGTGATTATACACCCTACTTCGGTGCGACCGACTTAGCCATGCTGCCTGCCCGATTTCTGTCATTTACCGGTTGATGAGGCTAGAAGCTACGCTTTATCATCATACCAAATTCACTTTGAATGTCACATCATCAAATCCATCAAATCACCGATTGACGTCCTCAACCATATATTATGTGTTAGCTAAAAGAAGTTTCCTTCTCCGCTTCCACTCTTGGTACGGTTGGAGAAAACAATATACGTGATCGTCTGGACATACTCTGTCAGACATCCGTCCATACAAGTCATCCAGGAACAGGATGAACCAAAGGCACTATACTGTAAACAGGATAGCCCTTGCATAACTCCGTCTTCAATTTCCTTTGGCATATATGATTCGCAACGCTTATGCCAATACAGAGCGATTCTTTGGATAATAATCCAACCGGTCTCTCCATATTAACAACGTTAAAATGGTCAAAACTTCGATAGTCTGTGATTTAACTATCGAATAAAAACAAGTGTGCAAACAACGATATTATTTCCAAATGGAAATTATATCGATCAAACCTCATTTAACATTCATCTCCTTAGTTCATTTTTCATCTCCTGTTTCCCAATATTCAATATTTCTTATTTTCTAAATTTGGAAAATATACGTTATTAACAATGGAAAACATTTCCATTTCCTGTTTTCTATATCAGAAAACATTTCTGGTTCTTATTTGGAAAACATTTCAAAAACTCCTTCATTGGACTTAGACAGATGTTTAAACAAAACATCGCTATGCCAACTCAAACCATTTCCTTACTGCCGAACCTTAACTATTCCTTAGTTAAAAACGAAGCCAATCAAGTTGGGGTAGAACGACCTCTCAGACCTTAACTGAACAACATTTCTAACTTTGAAATAGGCAAAGTTCACTTTATATTCCTTTTACTAACTTCCTTACTTAATCCTCCTTCGAATAGCTATATTCGATTGACTCCTTTCACTTAACTCTATTCGATTAACGCTTATCAATTAACCCAATTGAACTAACACTATTGATTAACTCTATTTGACTAAGCTATTGATTTACTCATGTCACTAACTCCTTTCGAATAAACTATATTCGATAATCCTTTTACTTTCTTCGAATAAACTAAATTCGATTAACTCCTTTTAACTTTAACTCTAATCGATTAACTCCTTTCAACTTTATTCTCTAATTGATTAACTAACATCGATTAACTCCTTTTACTTTATCCTATAATTTTATAAAAATTCTTTTCCTTTTCTATATAAAATCCATCGATTTTATATAAATAATTCATTTTCAAAATATACTTTGAAAATATTCCTTTATCAACATTCGGTATGTTATGGTATTCAACATATCAAATCACGATGATCAGTATCGTCCCAACACATATAATCGACAACAGATTATATATCACATCATATATCACAATATATGAAAAACAGTAAAATAAATGTTGAGGAACCTAGTTGGGTTCCTCCAACCTGTTTCCCTGCATCACAGATGTTAAACAATATAGATAACATCACTTTCAGTTCCATATGATATATTCTGTTAAACAGAATCAATATAAAAAATTCAACTAACTGACTAGTAGTTCAATCAAACAGTCAACATACAGTCAATCAGACAATTTCTAACAGTTCTAAAAATACAACATGAAACTATAAACTGTTTAGAGTTAGTGAGATTTACTCACATTTGCGCGTTAGCCGTTAAATAACGGTTTGCGTTATTTGATTCAGTCGAACAATTTATTTCACCATAAATTGTAACGGGCCCGGATTCACTCCCGGTCAGTCTCATTGTGTTGCTCCCGTCCATACGATCCCAATGCAACTTACGGTTCGTTAATCGGGCTTCATACGAGCTAGATACAGTGTTCACAAGTTAATATACTTTAAATAAAAACTTAAACTTTAAATTAAAAAAAATATGGGCTTTACCCCCCATTTATATCCGGCCCACTAACCCCCTCTCAGCACAAACTCGCGTTCTGCCTCTTCTCCCTTAATATACCGATCGCACTAGCTCCTCGTTTCACCATTTTCCCTCGTTCGATCTTCAACTGCTCTTCCAATACTTGAGAAAATCACAAACTAATATTGTCATTGAATCCCCCATTACAATCTCCATCTCCCCATCCTCACTTTGTGAAACTCGACGCCCCCTTGTGGTTTTCGTCGCCAGCAGCTTCCTCGTAGGAACAGACATCGCGCACCCCTTTTTGTAACCAGAATCCACAAAAACATCACAACAGATGCTACTCGATCCGCCGATTCAAAAACAAATACCCAAACCTCGATCTGATGGTTCTATGACTCTCGAAGTCGAATCCTAATCCACGCTGTGTTAAAACAGCGAACCCCCCAATGAAATCGAGCCTAGTAAGAAGCATATGAGACTGAAGAGAATACCCACCGGGATCCAAAGATGTACATATATAGTTTTATCAGATTTTTGTTGAATAGTTTTTTTTTTTGATTTTCCATTGATTTTTTTCCTGTTGCGGTTTTGGGATAAATGCGGGTTTTATAGGCTGTTGGGGTTGGTTTCGTGTGTGGCTGAGAAATGGTGAGTAGTGGCCTAGTTTCTGTCCACTAATATATTTTATTTTTATTTAATTTATTGTCATATAAGTCTTTAAAAATTCCTGTGATCACTTATGATACCCAAAAATTACCAAACTGGACATGTAGCTAGAGTTTGACATTACGGTCCCAACGAAACTGGTTTCGTCGAATTCCGACTCCGTATGCTCACACAGCATATTTTTTATCTGTCAAAATACTGACTGTTTCTCACTCTAAAAATCCGTACGGCCACACAGTGACTCTAAAAATCACGAAACTGGAAATCTAACAACTATTTGATATTGCGGATCCAACAAAACTGGTTTCGTCGAATTTCGACTTCGTTTGCAAAACTGGCTATTTTTAACCCTCTAAATAACCTATTTAAATATATAAATATATTTAAATATAGTTAAATTTAATATTTAAAAATAAATATTATCGTCTATATTCACAGTGGAATACCATACATCTTTACTGGGATTTATAACTCGATATTTCCAATCTGGGTCAACCCGATATTCGATTTATATTGAAATTCCTTTTTAAAATGTAAATAATTCCTTTATAAATTATAAAGGAATTCCACAGCGACTTTTCTAAAATTTGATTTGGACATATCTCAAAATGTACCCGACGAAATCCCGATTTTTCTCTTCCATTAGAAAGATATACTCCACCAGCTCCACACATTTCTTGTTTCACAGAAATCCGATTTAAAACGAACCTTATACATCCAGTTGAAGTTCGAATCGCCAATTTACGAACTGCAGCGCCATTTCAAGCTCGTTTATAATTATATTATGAACTATACGTTCAGCTGTCGTTTATATAATATATTCATTATTCTATTTCAATTCTAAACTGAATTAAATATCACAGATGATCCGGTTCACACCATATCGTCATTTCGGCCAATTCTGATCATTTCAGAATTAAATATATTATTTAATTTATTATTTTAATTAAATATTCACCATTATTTAATTCCACGACCATTAAATTCTCTAAACCACCATTATATAATTAAATAAATTAATCATAATACCTCTGCCAATGCGGGTCATTATAGTGAGAAAAGAAAAGAAAGAATTATTAGAATAGAAGAAGAAGAGGAACTAACACAATACGGATTCTACATTGCAACAGAACAAAATATATTATAGAAATAAAACTTTATTGAGAGCTTGAAATAAAATTTACAATCATCAGAGTACATCACACATCTGGACAATTATAATAATCTGTCCTCATATACAATCACACAGTGGAATATAAAATAACGTACGTCTGAACTCTTGCATATCGTCTCTTCTTAACAACCGATAACCCGAACCTGTACAGCTCGGTCTAACCTGCGCATTACAAATATTGGGTCAGTCTGGTGACCAGAGTGAGAAAACACACTAGGTTTAAAGACATCACACAGCTTGATTTTAACGTCAAAATCTTTTCGAAAGAAAAGGATAATTGTAAGACCCAATCCACACATTAATACGAACGGTTTTTACCATACGATAACCCAAAACACTTATGGAAACAATATCATTCTGATATGATGATAGTGTCTAAATACAAATAACAGAATATAGTAGAACGCTTCCATCTCACGCTCCACATATATAGTATACAATCAAAACCGCGGGCGCTTATTGGAAAATGGATTTCCTGGCAAGGTATGGGACCACCTTCCCGACAATGTACCTCTGGAGAATACATTGGGGTACAATAAGAACATATTACAACCCAGGCTAAACATGACCGGCCCTTCACTTTCTTATGAGAGTACCTAATATATCATTACCACGGTTGGGGGCCAGCTAACCGAACCAATAGCATACATACAAAATAAAAAGCGACAACCAAAGGCATTTGATTTCACCATATTAGGTAATGATATACCCTTTTGATGGGTGCAACCCACATAGCCATGCGACCTGCCTAATTTTATGCCATTCCCGGTTGATGAGGCTAGAGGTAATAATCTTCTTAGAACATCTGGTCACCATTCACTTTGAATGCCACATTGTCATATCCTCCAGAAAATCACTAATTGACGTCCACAAACATACCCTAGTTGGGAGCTAAACGACTATAGTACGTTTGAAGAAATCAATGTACGTGACCCCGTTGGAAATACTCCGTCATACATTCGTCCATACAAGTCATCCAGGAACAGGATGAACCGAAGGTACTCTCCTACTGCATCCAATATAGGAATCACCCCATGGATTAGTAGCGAGAAACCCTTGCAACCCGTAGATTCCAATCACGATAGAATCACTGCCATATATATATATATATATATATATATATATATATATATAGGGATTAACCAGAGAAATTCAACAGTAGTTCCTCCGCTCATGAAGATTTACGGTCTTCAATTTCTTCATCTCGATTAGCATCTTCCACATATTCTTATTTATTGGTCGGAATGGTTTTCGAATATAAATTCGATCCCAGTCTTTCCGTACCAACACACGTTGGGTCTGGTCTTGATAGTCGGTTATTTAACTATCAAAATAAAAATAAAAAAACAAAACTAAATGCATCTATTGGTTTACTACAAAGCGTCACTTGGCCTTTAAAAATAATATATTGGCTGTAATACTAAAATAATATATTAGTTTTAATATATTAATATTCTCAAATCCTTTATTTTAATACTTCGGAAAATATCTTAAATCATATTCAATTTTCCTTCAACTCTCATTTCAAAATATTGCTAAAAACATTATTCATTATTTAACATTTGAAAATCGATCAAACTTTTCATTCTTAAACGACCGTTATGAAATCTCCTTTTCGTTTTGTTATTTGAGCACCATAATCGTCACTTATCCTTTTAGAATAAACAATTCTAAATCTCATCTCTTTGTTTTGAAAATATCATTATATTTTCACAAAGTCTCCTTTTATTATTACTTTACTATAAAAATATCAATGTATATCTGAAGCCCTCATTATATCCCTTTACTTTGGAATTCCAATATATGTATATTCCCAACTTCTTCAAATAACATTACATTATTATCTCATAAAATAATTCACTTCTAATATTTCCGTCATTACAACTAATATCATCCTCCGATAATCCTAAGGTCGTTCAAGTTGGGGTATTTTAGTTACCTCTCAAACTTTGATCAACAAGGTTCTTATCTTAAGATAAATACAAGTTATAATTCAAAAACCCAAATTCAATCTAATACCTACCAATACCAATTCACTATTTTTTTGAAAATACAGTTTTATAAAACCTTCTTACTTTTGAAATCTCATTTTTTTAATATACTATTATTACTAAATTCATTGATTTAGTAAATGATAAATAAAACATCAATCTTTAAACTTTAACTTCTTTAAACTATTCATTTTATTATATAGATTTTTATTATAAATTGTATTACCAAAACTTTTCCCAAATTCAATTGCAAGAATACTTTTACCTAAACCTTTTAAATACTTCCTTTGGGAAAATCTTATTTCAAATCCCATCCATTTCACTTAAGGCAATCATTAGTTAACGTTAATTTAAAATTAATGCTTTAATTTCACATCTCTCTTTATAAACTTGTTTATACAACATTGATTTAATATAAAACCCTTTTTCATCATGATTCCCTTTACTTAATCCAAATATTAAGTAACATTTAATTTAAGCTTATCGTATTTGCTTAAAATCACTTTATAACTTCATTCACCAAATTCGGTTTATATATAAACCATTCATGGGCTTCCTTAGAAATTCAATTATATTTCATTACCACTTCGATTACTTAAATGAACTTCATTTAAGAAATAACTCCTCAATTTATTATAATTTACTTTATTGTTAACTGGAAAAATATTAAATTTCCCTTTTAAAAATCTTATTAAGTTAAACGACTATTCGTTAAGTTATTCATTAGAATAATCGACACAAACTAATTTGATTTAGTACTTACTTTTAGTTAAAACAGTTGACTTGGTCAACTCTAAAATATGATTAACTCATTGATCACCTCTAACTCATCTTTCCATTTAAATTAATTTATAATATAACTAATTCAAATAATCCCATTTATTTCGATCATTATTAAATAGATAATAATTGAATATTATAATCCCATTTTAATTATTATTTAAAGAAAATTAATCTCAATTACTAATCATTACATTAATCCTTGGTCACCTGCTTATCCATCTTATTAATATAAGAATTAGTTTATAAATCGTTTAACAATTTAGATGAGGCATGTGCTTCGCATACGGTATATTTTTTGTACAAAAATGGTGATCGATGGTTTAAACAATCATATATATAGTTGATTTATTTCCTTTTTAAATCTTCATTTTAAATAATATATTAAAAATCTGTATTCAGTTCTGAAATATATTTTATAACTTCATTTCTATCGATTCACCTAATGGTAAATCAATCTTTATAAAATGATTATAATTTAGGCCATCTACTGCCAGTTTCTCCACCAATATTTCTCATTGGTTAGTATCAAGGGTTCAACAATAATTAATAATCAATCCATCATCTAATTAGGTTGGTTAAACAGTACATGTGATATGACATGAAAATAAACAATAATTTTGAGGAATCTAGTTGGATTCCCCCAACCCGTTCTTCCCTGTATTCAATACGACAATTTATAATAAACAGGAATAATTAACTGGTAACGGTCAAATAACAGTAATTCCAACATCCAGTTCAATTTTAAATGTTTATATTACTATAAACAAAACCAATGAGGTAAGTTACCTTCATGGGAAATAATCGTTAAAATATAATGATTTGTTTTGATTAAATTAAACAAATGTTTAATTTAAATCAGTTATATAAGAATATCCAGTATATAAGCAAACAATTATCAAATCATTCAACCAATAGCAAAGTGGGATAACTGAGTGAGTTTAACTCACCATGATTTTATTTGTCGATTAAAACAGTTTATCTCAATAAAATTAAACAGTCGTTTAATTTTATTAAAAATCTTGGTAGCTTCCAGTGTTTCCCAGACCTGTTCCAGAACGTAGTCTTTTCCGATATGATCTTAACACACCCTGTTTCGTAAAAAAAGGGGTTCACATATGCATATGTTATAACATTGAAAGTTATTCGTTTATAATAATTATCCTTAATTTAAACTAGTTTATAATAATCCTTAGTTAAAACTAATCTTATTATTAACCTAATTACCAATTTCGTAAAACTTATCAATTACATGGTTTAACATATATACACACGTTACTGTTTGCAATTGCACTTTGCTTGTGTTTCCTATGAGATGTCGGTCCTTCGGTGCTTCCCTCACATTTCATTTCTGCCACCGTCCCTTTTCCTTTTTTTATATCTTTTTTTATATGAATAGGCCCATTCATTAAACGAGCTCACGCCAAAAGCCTACGTCGTCTACACAATACCCCAAACCCTAAGTGCTTCAGCTTCTTCTTCTCCCCGATAATTCTTCTGATGCTGCTCCTTTTCTTTATATTTTCTACTACTATTTTTTTTATAAACAATGCCCAAAGATCGGCTCAAAGGATGAGAGTCCACGCTCCTCTCTCACCATATACAGTTCTTCTTCCCGCGTCCGCGCATTCTTGTTGCTTCCACTTCCCATGTTTTTCACGTTTTGTCTTTTTCGAGCCACACTTGCACAAATACAACTACCACCGTGCCATACACTTTGCATGTACTCCTCTTCGAGTTATCATCATCTCATGTACAGACCTGCTACTCACATTGCGCCATCAAACTCTCTCGACCCACTACGGTGAATGACTGAATGCCTTCATCACCGTGGACTGCCCTGTGCCACCCACTGTCAACATCTCGACTGTTCTTCTCACCGAACTTCTCCATGACCAGCCTGTCTCTACGCCACTAGAACCGAGGTTGACCCACCACCGTGAAACTACGATCGACCATCCTATCGCCACCTGCAACAGTACTTGATGGGAACTGTTTCAGCTTCAACTCCACCGAACTCCAGCGCAATGCGCGACTTGCATCCTGGAGCTCTTCACCACCAAATGTTCATTCTCCGGCCTCCCCTCGTGGTAGCCATCCCGAATTAGATCTGGTGCAATCCAACGTCTTGTGCGCAGTTCCATTTTTGGATTTCAGGTGATCCGATCGACCCATAAATCCATTCTTGGCTCACCACAGTCATCTTACACAGTATAATATGTGAGGCCGCTCCTCTCTTTTGAGTTTATTTTTAAGAGAACTTTTGTTTCTTCATTCTGAAACAAATAAAGGATAAGAAAGAAAGCAGATGTTTATTAATTTGTTTGAATGGAAGAAAAGAATCGAGACATATAGGCTTATATAGGTGTAGAGACGTGGAAAGGAGGTATACTGGGGTGTAAGGAATTTGTTAGTTTGGTGGATATATAATTTAGGTAGTTTGGCAGCCAAGGCACTTCATTAATATACTTTATTTATCTAATAGGTCTGTTGGCATTTGTTTAGAGTAGCTGTTGTGCTCTCTGGCTACTTAATACTTAAGTTTGTACTATGTTCTCGTTTTGGGGTTAGGCGCTTGCAAAAATGAAAAATATAGTTCAGTTTTTGCGGTTCTAGAGGGCAGGTCCGTGCATTATTTCTTAGTTATTGTTTTATATAATTTATTTTCGTTGGTTTTGGTACGCTTGTTTATATGTATGGTTATTTACATTCTACCGCTATTTACGTTGTCAGTTCTGTATTCATACTATCACAAATGATACTCAATTACCACGAAAATGTACGTACCGCTATGTCTTGGCATTCTGGTCCCGATGAAATTAATTTCTTTAAAAACTGTCTCCGTTTGTACAACGGTGTTTTAACTTTTTATTTATTTATCGGTTCTCGTTTAAATTTCTCCCATCGACAAAATAACTCTAATTGGCTCCAAACTGGAAAACTAGCAATAATTGACCATACGTGTTCCAATAAAATTCATTTCATCGCAAATGGATGTTGTTTGGAAAACAAATATTTTTAACGTTTATATAATATTATAAATTAAATCCAAAACATTTAAGATAAATAATAATAATTTATTCTCAACAAATATATCCAAATAAAATAATATCTCACTTCAAATTAAACCAATATAGGATTACAACTCGATATTAATATTTCTAAGTTAAACGATATCAGAATATATAGAAGTTCCTTTTAAATAAATTAAATAAACATTATAATTTATAAACGATTTCCATAGTGACTATTTTAAATTTTGATTTGGACATAACTAACAATCTATAGCACGAAATACGGATTTTTCACTTTCATATGAAAATTCAATCAACAAGATTCCAACGTTTCTTGTTTCACAAAAATCCGACTTATATCGGATCCTGTATATTCAATTAAAGTTCAAAACTCAATATTACGAACTACCACGACATTTCAAGCTCGATTTATATTATATATAATTTAACGTTCAAAGTTCGTTTTAAATAACAAAATTCAATATTAAAATCCGTTAATATTCCAAATAAAATATTTAAAATAATAAAATATATTAAATATTTGACTATAAAAAATGTGGGACATTACAACTCATCTTTCCTAATATATACAGACACTCATTATAATTTGCATTAAATAACTATGAGAGGTCGCTATATGAAATTCAACTAATAAACAACCTAAAACTTGCATATTAATTATTCAAGTATGTAACTATGTAAGTACTAATAACAAAACCAAATAGACATCATATCCAAGAAAATCTAGAAAAAAATATCCAACTATCTAGTAAAGTTATAGTAATCACACAAACATATCAATCACTCATAAACACAAGCAGTAAAGACAAACTTGAAATGTCTTCCATAATAGCTTGAGTTGGTCCCTGCACATTTATTTTGTTAACTTATTTCCCTCAGCTATATCTTAAATTATATACACACTCTTATAAATAATGATATGAAATTGTGAACATTGTTCTTTCTTGCATTGAATTAAGCAAAATCCAAAACCAAAAAGCCAAAAACAAATTTAAGAGATGCTTTCCAGAGAGAGCCAATGTAAACACTACAAATCATTTGATTATTTCGCTCAAAGATGATCTGAATATGATGGTAGTAAGAAAGAAAATATATGCGGTCCTCTTTGATGTTACCTAGTGCGTAGCTAAAGTATGAAGAAAAGCAATCATGATCACCGAAAGTGCCATACATGTAGGCACAAAAAAGGAAATTTTAGACCCAGTAACAACATCAACAGGATCTCTTATTCCATTAAGTATAAATAACAAATTAATAAGAAATAGTTTTACTGATAATTTATTATCTCTCTACATAAATAGAACTTAAATGAAAGCTACGGAAAAATAATAAAACAAGCTATTGATTATAGTGACTACATTATGCCCAAAATCGATGCTGACATAGACATCTCAAATCGACAGTGACATGCGAAGGTTCAAACCAAGATGAATAAGCTTCGAGCGAGGTCGAATTTTTCTTACCTTGGCTCCAATTTAAAGGTAGGTGGCTCCGACCTAATGCGGTAAAATCCAACTTTAGAGGCGTAATTTTTGAGGCAACGTTTACGTCAAGTGGTGAATTTTATAATAGATTAACAACAATCTGGTCTTTGTTTGGCTACGAGATCATTCGATAGTAAATGTTCTAGAGATTAGAGAGGAGTTAAGAGTAGACAAATTTTAGGATTATTTTTGGGGGACATCAGCGGCAACCAAGGAAAATGAAAATTTGATGGCATGTTAGGAGGAATGAGAAAACAAAGCCAACTTTGACCCTATGCTGGAAGTTTGGAACATTGTAAGGCCAACAGAACAACAACATATGATTTTAAATGCAGCTATAAGGAGCAACCAGAACTACAATTTCATGTAGTGCGATGTGTTATATACTATCAAAATCTATCTCAAATAATTCTACACAAATGCACTTATGAAAAGAACTAGTTGACTAGTACTCCCAACGGTCATATTTCCCAACAGCCATATTTACCAACGATCATATTTCTCAACGGTCATATTTCTCAATGGTCATATTTCAGTGAAAAGACACTTCCTTTCACCAAGTGATTTAATTGGTTGACTAGTTGTCCTAATTGCCATATTTCGGTGAAAAGACACTTCCTTTCACCAAGAGTTTTCAATCCAATTTCAAGAGAAATAGTCGCTTCTTTTCATTGAAACTTTTCAAGAATAATTAATACTCTTCGATTACTGTTTATACACTATAAACATCACTTCTCAATCACTTAAATCATAAATTCTTGCTCTAATTTATAGTTCTAATATTTATATATTCTTTTCATTTAAAAGATCTCAAAACTATCTTTCATTGCTTGAATTTTTGATTTAATATTTATATTTCTTGATTCAAAAGCAACTTTACTTTGTTAAAATCTTCACGTACACTTCATATATTTGAGAATAAGATTATAGGAAGGCTGTACTCAAAGTGTTATCTATCCGAATTCAAAACACATATATAGATAAAGCTACTGTTGTATTTGTGAAGTCCTATTCTTCTACTCAGGCAAGAAGTACTCTTCGGCTGCTGAGACGAAATCCTGTTCTGCTTCTCAGGTCCCCGTTTTGCTGCTTGGATGTTTGTAAACCTGTTCCTACGGGTGAAATGAGGGTATTTCTTAGTGAAATTGCAGAAGGAGTCCGGGACTAGATGTAGGACGGTGCTCCGAACTAGTATAAAAATTTCTGGTGTCATTTTTTTTCACTGCATTAACGTACTACTAATCTGTGATATCGTTATATTTAGTTTATTAAATATTTACTTGCATAACTATTGCATAGTTTATAATAACACATAGTCCGCAGCAATAGCCCAGTGGTTAAGGACTTATGCCATGGTAACAGTGGTGTAGGTTCGAAACACAGAATGACATGCTAAGAGCTTACGATGTGCATACGCTAAGATCAGCCACTTTTGTGGTGCTCGCGGACCAGGCTAGGTGCACTAGGGTGGGCTTTACGACTCCGGTCGGTTTCCCTACTACAAAAAAAATTATAATATCACATAATATCACTTCCGCTAAGTTATTTTATTCCATATTACTCGATCCTTCTCTAGCACTCTTTTCACTATACACAAATACAACATGTCCCTATAAATAATTAGATGAATGTCTAGAATACACCACTGGTCATCTAAGGTAATAGCTCCAAGAAAGATAGTCCAAGATGCGTCAGCTAACCACGAATCAACAGTAAGCTACAACCTGAAATAACTCGGTTTGACCTGAGTAATAAATACATAGCTCGGTCTAACTTGAACAAGATTATTAGTATGCAAATAGATAAGGATAATATTCACTAAGGGTAGTTTTTCTTTATGTCCTAAAGGAATGATATGACATAAGTTTCCATAAGATAAAAAGGATAATGCACAAGACTTTGCCAAGGAAGTACACATGGAAAGTAATTTCATTTGACACAACATTTCTTTCCTCAAAAGTAACACAAGGAATAACACATAAAACACAATAAGGAAACTCAAAAGCCACAAGAACCACATAAACATGAAACCTCATTTATGAGTTTAAACCACAAAAAATATTTCACTATATGTAAATAGGAACCTTCAGATAACTCAAAGCAATATATGTATATAATGATAACAATCTCGAAATGGTGAAATCATCCATAAACACAACAAAACACAAAAATCAATATATTGATGGATCCAACCACCAGAGAAGCAAGCCGAAGCTGTGCTGGCAAGTACTTATATCATCCTATATAAGGTACCTTATAAGAGACCAAAAGATCATAACATCGGATTGACCGAAGGTCTAGTACAAGCGAACACACCGGAATGTGTCACAAACTCTCAGACAGTGACTCAGATAGTGGTAACTATGTGTTCTGTACCACATTTTATCATCATTAGTTTACTAACAACTATTCCACACGAGAAAAGAAACACATAAACATGGAAATCACAATAGCTTCGAATAAACAAGTTTGGAATCAACGAAGATAATAAACCTGTGAGTCCCATACCACATGATTTACTGAATTGTTTGAAATCAACCATGCTTCTTCAAAGGGTGTAAAATTGTGTGGCTTTATATAAGAAAATACTTTTATAGAAAAGTCGAGTTTTGTTTTGGAAAGTATTACGAGAAAACGATTTTGAAATCTCTTTTTAAATTTAGAAAACATTAATATTTGTACTATTTAAATAGAAATCTCTTTAAAATATTTTCCTTATAATGATAAAAACTAATCTAAAAACACCTTTGGAATAAACAAAAAAATATGCACGTGTACTCATAAAACACAAGAAAAACCACATTTGAAACATACACAAAAATTGCTACAAGGAATTTAGTCTAAATGTTACTTTTTTATCATTGAAGCAAGCCAAAAACATACACAAGATGTTCACTGCGGAAAACTCAATTATTATGCTTGAACACACAAAAATTAGCACAAGAATCCATCTTTAAAACAAGCTTAAATAAGCAACTAAGTATAGGATTAAATGGAACAATACACAGAGCTTCAGGAAAATTTTCTGGGTATTTTACCCAGGTTGTGTCGACACAGGGAGCCACCTATGTTGGTACAGATCATGGAAACGCCCAGCATCACGAAAACCCTTTTGGGTTTTTTTGACACAACATACGGAGGTGGAAACAACCTTGGATTTACACGAAACTTAACAAGCATATAATAGATAATGCTCATATCAATAAAAACAAAAATCATTGAAATCCATTAAGGGTTAAAAAAGATGTGGCAGCACAAACATGGACTCAGGCCATGTTGCACTGTTTTCACAAAAATCAAAACACAATTACGATTTCAGCTAGATTACTAGCTCAAATCATCCATTGACACATGGAATTTAAATTAGAAAGTGTAAGGGAACTGTTACCTTAGTTTTGCAGCGAAGATAGACAGGAATAAGTTTGAAATTGGATCAAGAATTGTGTTTTTAGGATTCTTTCTTAACTATTGCATCTATTCTTGAAGTAACTGATACATGCCAAGATGAATTTCCACTGACATTAAATAAATTTGCAACTGAAACAAGATTGAGATAAAATCATGATTTTTAATGAATTACTTGTTAAAAAACTAGTTTCGTACCTGATTTTCTTCTTGGATTGCAATTAGAAAGTTTGTATTTTTTTAAATTTGCAAAGAGATAGCTATTTTCTTTTTACTGTAAAATGATGAGGAATTTTTTTCTATAGGAAGAATATACGGTATGTCTAGAATTTTCTTTCCCTAAGCCAAAGGTTAATGGGCTATGTTTATCCCTTAAGAATCATACATACATTGAAGGATTAAGTCTATGATAGAACTATAAGACGAGCACTTACGAGGCTCGTATACTCATGCTTCAACAAGGTCGTTCGTACACAACAAGGTTAAACATAAGCTACAGCTCGAGCATGGAAGCAAAGATTGGTTACTTGTGCCAAGCAAAGTCGCTTGGACACCAGAACAATGTAGGCCGATTCACTTAGCATAATTAGGACTGGTCATATAGTGCAGCACGATCATGTGGAGAGGTCGCGCACACGAAGCTAGCTCAAGAATGGAACGACGCAAAAAATAGTAAGGATCGTGCATCCTATGTAGCTCGTCCATATTTGAAGAAGTCGCTCATCCTTGTACCAAAGAAACCGGTCGTACAAGACGAAGAGAGTACTTGGCTCCATAACATGCTCCACTCTGAAGTCGTTCGTTTATGCTACTCCGTTCAATCGAGCCAGAGGTCGTACATGTATCCCATGTCTGCTCATAGATTGCAATCATAGTCGCCCACTCATTCCGCAAATCAGCTGCTAACATCACAATCAGATGCTGCCCACCGGTCGATCGGTTACCAGTTCCCGAAGGGTCGCACTTACATTCCGACCTACAAGATGTGATTGTTCGCCTATACATCAACACAGGACCTTTGACCAATCGCTCGTGTACTCATCACCTAACAGCTTGCCCAATCTGCTCGGATCTATGCAGTCGCTCACTCACACAAAGTCGCTCGCTCCTATGAAGTCGCTCGCATATAACAGCTGGATACAGCTAAGCAGTGGCATTTTAGTAATTAACGGAACAAGCGACCTATAGCCTGCATATGTGGACCTTTACTCATTTCTTCAGGGGAGCTCACATATAAATAGGCCATGGCTTCCATCGTAAAAGGGGACCTTTTTTTTTTATCACGAATTGTTGTAAAATTCTTCCCTCCACCATTCCTTAAGCATTCCAATCATCGTCCTCATCTCCATTGGAAGATCCTTCATCCACTTGGCCATGGCATCCGTCGAGATCACCTAAGTGGCAAAGAGATTGAAGATTCTCCTTCATCCTCCTCTCGAACAAGGACATTCTCCTTCTCCTCCGTTGACTTACCCTTCTCCTCCATCGATCTTATCATTTCTCCATCGAAACCCATGAGTTTAAATGAGATCTATATGCGAGAAAGAGAGTATGTTGTAAAATAGAGAGGATGCATGTACAAAGAGAGTTTATATGCTTTGTAATCATTGCCATGATAATGCAGACTACATTCATAGTGGAAGTAGGCCTAGCTTAGGGCTGAACCACTCTAAAACCTCGTCTCCGTTTTACTTTCCTCACATTTTTACTGTTTAATTTTAATTGAGTACGACTCCGTTTACTTTCTAACCACATTGGTGAAGAACAATTCTTGTACCCTTGGTGTTTGAACCATTTTTGGTGAAAACATTTGGTGCCCACCGTGGGGCCGTATTTGCATCTTTCCCTGTTGAAGTCCAACCAGATTTTCCAAGAAAAACTTTGCTTAAGATTACGGATATGCCGAAGGAAGTTACTTGCGAAGTTGACGATCCCATCGGCAATGTTAATATTGTCACAGCGCACACCACCCATTTCGAAGTAGGAGATTCATCAAAAATTGAAGTAGCTATAACCAAGAGAGAATTGGAAGAAGCAATGGCGGGACTAACGAGCCAAATAACTATTGCAAACAATGCAATGATGACGAAACTTGAGTCAATGTTTGCTATTCAAGCCGCTACCGCAATGGCCACCCTAATTGCCACTTGTTTTCCACCCTCTCGAACGAGTTGCGCAAACGGTACCGAATCCTCTGCTTTAAGCGCGAAACAAGGAAATTCTATTCAGGAAGTTGCATATCATGCCAATATGGACCGCTTTAATATGGCAGTGGCTGAAGTTGAAAATTATGATCCCCGTCTAGTTCTGATGGCTCTGAAAGGGGCCATATGTAAAAAGACCAAGTTAGGATGGTGGATTAAGAAGAAAAAACCATGTACACTCGAACAACTACTCAATAAAGCTGAAAAATATGAGTGTTGAAGAAAATTCTGTGTGAGAACAGCTAAAAAGGAAAAGTAGTGTGCAAAGTAGCTTTGATAGTTAGAAGAGGAGTAAAGAAGGAAAAGATAATCAAGCTAAGAAGAAGCTACGTTTTTTAAGAATTCTGAGCTCACTGTAATGACCCAGATTTCCGTAACATCGGAGTTGACTATATACCTCATACGTCCAACCCAAATATCACGAAAATACGGAACATTTTTTTTTAGAAGAAAGAGATAGAAGAAGAACAGAAATAACAACACAGAATCTCACATCGCAGCGGAACAAAATATAATATATTATAACTTTTGCAATACAAAATCTCAACTGTATAACATACACTTATCAGATTACAACACTTACAACATAGCGGAACAAACTATAACTAGATAACGCTGAAGCCTCCTGCTCCAAGCTCCTTTAGATAGATCTGATAAATCCTGAACTACTTGACTGCCCGTACAAATTTAGGCACCCAAGAGTTTAGGTAGAACAAAACAAAATAAACTCCGGGTCAGTCATGGGACTGGTATGAGTAAACAGTTTAAAACAGTTTCAGAAAACTAATTGATATCTCATAAGACCACGCCGTATAACACGGAATGGGTATTTCCCTTATGAGAATCCAAACACTTGACTTATCTTTATATCAAAACTCTTCTGATATTATAATAATGTCTAAATCAAGTAAATAACAATCTAGCGGAACGTTTGCATCTCACGTTCCACATATATATACAATCATAAACCGCAAGCACGTATTGGGTATTTGATTATCAACTATGACAAGGTATGGAACCACCTTCCGCTGGTATATCTCTAGAGGAGAATACACCGAGTTCAACAAGAACATCTTGCAACTCAGCCACACATGACCGACCACTCATTTCGCTTGAGTGTATCGAATGTATATCACCGACGATTGGGATCAGCAACCGTTTCCCGAATGGGACAGCATCGACAATAGATTTTTAGAAGTAAATGAAACTCTAGATCAGGTGATTATACACCCTAATAGGTGCGACCTACATAGCCATGCTGCTTGCCCGATTTCTGTCATTTACCGGTTGATGAGGCTAGAAGCTACGCTTTATCATCACACCAGATTTACTTCGAATGCCACATCATCAAATCCATCAAATCACCGATTGACGTCCTCAACAGTACATTATGTGTTAGCTAAAAGAAGTTTCCTTCTCCGCTTCCACTCTTGGTACGGTTGAAGAAATCAATGTACGTGACCTTTCTGGAAATACTCTGTCAGACATTCATCCATACACGTCACCCAGGAATAGGATGAATCGAAGGTACTATTTCTATTAATAGAAAAAGTCCTTGCACTCTACTCCGTCTTCGATTATCTTTATATAATCTGATTCGCACGCTACTGCCAATACGGAGTGGTTCTTCGGATAATAATCCAACCGGTCTCTCCATATCGACAACGATGGTCAAAACTTCGATAGTCTGTGATTTAACTATCGAATAAAAACAAGTGTTTCGATAGCCGATGATTTAACTATCGAATAAAACAAGTGTTCATCCAAACATCCAACAATCAGTGAGCCTTTAATTAATATTCCATTTATTAAATCTCTTCTCTATTTCTTTATCAATATTTGTTAACCAAATATTTTCAATAACCATATTGGCCTTATACGTTCTTTGGAAGACATTTCCATATATCGCCTTCCTTTATTTTCTATACTAGGAAATATTCGTTATTCTATTTCCAAGCTTTGCACATATTTGGGTTAAAACAGATGTTGTGTAAAACATCGTTACGACAACCCAAATACAGTATTTAACTAATTCTTATTCCACATTGATCTTCGAGCCTGAATCTTGCTACTTATCGGTATATCATGAAATCAACCAAGTTGGGGTATAATTACCTCTCAGACCTTGACTGAATAACATTTAACGTTAAAACAGACAAGACAACTTACTCGAATAATCAAAACCATACAACTGATTATTCTCCTTTAAAAACATATACACTTTCTCTTTCTATTCCTACGAGATTTTATTCTTATAATTCCCTTTTTAATTAGACTATTCTATTTCTAAGTTCGTTTCCTTGTCGACTTCTATATAATTTGATATGTTGATTTCTAACTATCAAATTATCTTAAAAATATTCTATCTCCTTAAATTCTCGGAAAAAATCGCCATAACCTCCTTTGTACCGGGAGCATCGGGAAATTTCAAATAGCTTTCCTGGTCCTTCTCATCTCAAAAAGAAAAAGAAAAAGCCAAGCGGCTTGCCGATATGGCGCATAAAATCTCATATATGAATTAAATACGTACCTTTTTGTCGGGCATTCTATTTATTTCACTTCTATACTTTATTCCATACCTGTCTCCTGTATATTTATGCCTGTCCAATCTATTTTAACTATACCAATCGTTTTAACTCAATTTGTTAATTATATCTGTTACTTAACTTTTCAGTCTATTTCACCTTCATATTTGAACATGACATGTTCAAATATATTTTAACTGCATATTAACAAATTCTAATTATACTCATACTCTCGTTTCCTTATCGACTTCTCTATTCAAATTCCAATTCAATTCTATTTGAATTCTCTTTATTTAAACTTAATTTGAATTCTATATTCAAATTCTATAGTTTAAAGTCCATTTGAATTCTATATTCAAATTCTATAGTTTAAAGTCCATTTGAATTCTCTTATTATTTATAAACAACGTTTATAACTTCAATTCAAATCCCATATTTTCATTTATAAACAAAGTTTATAAATTCATTTCGAATCCCATCTTTCATTTATAAACAAAGTTTATAAATTCGATTCAAATCCCATATTTTCATTTATAAACAAAGTTTATAAATTCATTTCAAATCAGATCTTTCATTTATAAACAAAGTTTATAAATTCGATTCAAATCCCATATTTTCATTTATAAACAGAGTTTATAAATTCAAGATTCGTTCATATATATTCAAAACAAGTTAATGTTTTCTATAGTTCATTAAAAATTCAAATTCTATTTATAAAAATAGAATTCCCCTTTTAAATTTCAAATACCCTTTTCGATATTTTTATAAATCAATATTCAAGCCCAGGGATATTTTAAACAATCAAATCAGCCAATTTTCAATCATTTGATTTTTAACACATCATATATGAATATATATGAAATCAAACAAACAACAGATAATATATTTTTGAGGAATCCAGTTGGATTCCTCCAACCTGTTTTCCTGCATCTACAGATGTTAGTCAACATAGTAATACCCATCCTGCTTCGAGGCAGGATATCGCGGTATAGAAGGTCATCCACTAATCATAGCGTGGGGCGTATAGGGTAATCATCCGCTAATGAAACTGCGGACATCCGCTAATGATACTGCGGGAATCCAACCAATCATCAACCCAATATATATATATATATAATAGTCAACCAATCCTAAATAACTATATATATTTAAATCAACCAAACAGCATTCAAACAAGCATAACAATTATTTTTAACAACTAGAAATAATTCTAATTAAATGGTGAGATTTACTCACCAAGGAATTTATTTGCACTGGTATCAATTTCAATTTCTCTTCATTGATTCCCGAGTCTCCGAACTCCACAAGGATGATTTCATTCGATTTCTCCTTTCCTAGGAAAATCCGGACTTTATACATTCGGTACCGAATATCCTTAACCAGGTCTTATGCTAATATATATATATATATATATATATATATATATTAAATTTTCTAACTATCGGTAAACAACTAACGATTTTATATTTAAATATTTCACTTATCTAATTTAAATTTTATAAAATGATTTACTAAATTAAATTCCCTTTCCAGATTCCAAATTCCAGATAATAGTTAATACCATTTTTCTTCCTCCTTATCCTAATTAAATGTTAACTAGTGTGTGTGTGTGTGTGTGTGTGTATATAAAATCACTAACCCCTCAAATCAAGTTAATTTACCTTGACTGAGTCGACAAATTCTTTGGCTAAAATAATTAAATTAAGAACTTAATTAACATGACATTATTCCTTACCTAATTTCCTTTACGACATTTTCTCAAACACTTCGCAAGCAGATCCATTTCTGAGTTCGAAACCATCCACCAACCGTCGCTCCCTTCCTTATGCTGACCATTGTTGACCACCGTACTTCGAACAAGGCACTCGCAAGACCACTGCATCTCATTTCTCCATAGACTGCATCGTAACCCTCTCCAAACTACTGTCGCGTTCCTGAACACTGCATTCGTTTCACCCAAAATCTTCCACTGTCGATTTACCCCAAAACCCATGGTCAATGAGGACAACGGAATTTCAACTCGCGGATCCAACACAAAGCTCCTGATTCGAACCCTAACTGGTCATCGCGATTTCTGGAACTCGGCTACAGATCGGGAGAAACAAGAACGCCGAACGTTGTCAATTACTCATTGCAAGTCTGCCTCGAGATCCGTACTCCACCAGAGACCGACGCACATCTTAAATCGGATGATACGATTTGAGGAAAAAATGAAAACCCCTTTGATTATTTCCGTGAAATGATAAAGGAGGGGGCGTCTTTATTTTGATTTCCAAAGGACATGAAGATTCGGCTATCTCGAGAGAATTTGAGGACCTCGTATTTGATTTCAAATGAAGAAAAGTTCGGCCATTTAAATATGAGGATCGAACTGTTTTTTTTCCAGAAGAAATACATAGGTTAGGATATGCGAGTGATTATAAAGAAAGAAAAGGGGAGAGGAGCGGCTTCAATTTGAACAACGAGGCCCTTAGATTTTGCCTTGTACTTTAGTTTCTGACCACAAAATTAGATATTTAATTATATTTTATATTATAATTGAAACGGTGTTCTTTAATTTAAAATCCCCTTGACTGCGAACTCCTTTCTGAACCCAACAACAGTCCTTCCTAGGGTAATACCCCTATTTCGGACACACTGGGATAGGTCACGAGGTCCAATTCGATCATCTGTAGAAGATATTAATTTAAATTGATATAATTTAAATTTCAAACTATTTATTCTACTCGATGATAAATAAATATTATTACCGTTAAAATTTCATATTAATTATTTGAACTGTTTTCAATTCAAATTAAAATTTGAATTCAACTAAATCCATTTTCGTATTCTGATAATTTAATATTATCGATTTTAAATCGAAATTGATTATTAAACTAATAACATAATATAAAATTCCATTTATATTATCCCCCCCAATATTTAAATTAAATATTAAATATTCAAAAATTAACCCATAAGAATCCGGGTCATTACACTCACCCCCCTTAATGACACCGTACGAAATATTTTCGTGGCAACTAAGAATACCGAGAAATATCTGATCCCAAAATGAGTGAAGGTCAAAGATGTCGCTATAAGATCAGGAAGGTTTTGTCAATTTCATAACCATCCAGAGCACGACACTAATGATTGTAGGCATTTAATATCATTAATTGAGGAACCGACTAGGAAGAATCATTTGCAACAATATGTGCAAGTCCACGAACACTGCTCCAACTCTTTACGAGTAGGTGGCAACAAGTAGTGAATAGATCGCTCAAACCAATCCAAGTCCAGCCCATACTTAAGGATCAGTTGTCAACGTCCTGGTTATGGTGACTATGAATAAGCGACCTCCATTACTTTACTTAGCTGTATTGCTTTGTTTTTCCTTATTGCTTAAGAATCGGTAGTCACTTTACTTTACTCTATTACTTGCTATTCACTTTCTATATTCCAGTAAATAATCGACGATGATTTACATACAAAGGCCCTATAAATAAAAAATTATGTGCTTACCCAAGTAACATACTTGTAAGCTCATACTAAAGGATGGTATCTTAAAGTGTAGGCATAATAGAAGCGATCGCTCATCTACGCCTAAACCATAATGGGAAGCTACTCAAAGCATATTTCAAGCAAAGCAACTTGGAAGCCAAGGACATCATGCGAGTTAAGCAAGATAAATAAACACATCGCTTCAAAAGAATAAGCTGTTCTAGGGAAAATAGTGAAAAGCATAGCAAACAAACTGTAGCGCCCCGAACTTCCCCAATCTTCGAAGAGAAAGGACGAATTACCGTGAGGATAAGACAAATCAAAACGCAAATAGAAGCACATTTCATTGCTATTACAACAATTCCCATCAGAGTACAAGAATATACAGAGTATGAATAAATATTACACATTGATAAATATCAGAGATTTAAATTACATTTAAATACATAGCATCGGAAAATTAATACAAAACATAAATGAAAGAAATACGCGGATACAGAGCTTTCCGAATATCACTTCAGCTATAAACCAGGATCCTGTGAATATAAATCTGCAAAACCAAAACTACTAGCTGCCCGTGTGGAAAATAGGGGCACCCAGTGTTTAAGTTAAAACAATAAACTCCAGGTCAGTCATGTGACTGGTGTGAGAACTAAAACAGTTATTAATTTGGTTTTAAAGTTAGGTAAATCAAGGGATCACGCCGTATAACACGGAATGGGTTTTTACCCCAAGAATACTAGTGCATATAACAACAGCGCAATGCTAAATAAAGAAAATGAAGCTATTATAAGACCCAGGTCCCATCACACAATGCAACGGAAGCCGGAGGATAGGGTTTTACCTTAGAATAGCCAAAGAATGCTTGATACGCTAAATTTCATCTTTTATTATTACTATAAGTGAAGAAAACAACTTCAAATATAAATGTATCAATCATAGGCGGCATGGGCACCATATATCATGTCGCCAATACTAGGCTCTACAATCAAAACTGAAATATCACGTATTGGAAATTGGATTTCCGTCATGAGTCGAGGAAAGGGGCAGGCTCCTCTCCATTCGAGACACTCTAGCAAATGTCTTAGGACCACACACAGCGATCCTGGATTTTTCAGAGCCGGTCCTCTCTTACTTTGAGGATTAGTATTCCAGAACACAGGTTTCCCAGTCCTATCAGACCTATATCTGAGACGCCTCACATTCCAACAACCACACAGGTAAAAAGTATATAAATGTCAGGGCAGGTAGGTCACTGACTTCACCCATAACTAGAAAGAAACGTCATGCTCTTCCTGCAGTCACTATCCCGTTTTTGACTCATACCGAGGTGTGAGGCTCGCGAAATAACGCTATACACAAAGTTGTGCCACATAGGCCGCGCTTTGATCGCCAACCACAAGACTTTGCTTTTCAACAGAAGCCTTGATCATCTGCCACTTAGGCATGCCACACAGGCAATTCATGCCATGCGATTGATATCCATCAATTTACAACCTCTAAGCTCGTACGTCTCACAGAAGGGCGTTAAGAAAGAGAATAAATTCTCTGTCGCCAAACAGATATATTTAATAGAAATCAATCACACAGAATAAAATTCAATGTCAGACACACAGTCCATTTACAAGTTCGTTCTGGGTCTGAACGAAACCGGAGGAACCTTATTCCTCGCATATCCATCGATCTCCAAGTACGTCTGGACGATCACCCACTGATTCCGTCCTCTTGGGTGTACATCCCAATCAAGATCATCAGTAATCATCCAAACGATGTGAAGACCTCCGGTCTTCAACCACCGTCTTCATCTTAGACTTATCGTCGAATCAGTTATTCAGAATAGGTATATACCCGGCTATTCTGAATAACCCGCGTATATGATAAACAAATGTTACAAAAACACAACATACGCCTCATTCCAATTCAGCATATTCTTTATTCAAATATTCACATTCTTAGGGAAAGGTTCCCTTTAGTTTTATCAAAGATAAATTCTTCTAAATTTATTCTTTAATCTTCCTTTGGATATCAATTCAAACCATGTTAAGGTTTCCCAAACTAGTCGGGATTAGCGAACCACACCGCAGTAATCATTTATTTTATTTCCCAATCCCAACCTATTCATCCCATGGAGCAAAACTGGTAATACTCTATATCTAACACCACGGTTTTATCGGTAAATATTAATTACCATTTCACGTTCAAATCTAATTAAAGATTTAACAATTTCTTGGAGCAAAACTGGTGATACTCCATTCTCGATCACCTTAATCTAATTAAAGATTCATTAAAACTCCACTTAGTTTTAATCTTCCCAAAAATCAATATCCTGTCTTTAACTAGGTTAAAGAACCAATGTCATCTAAAACACGGTTCACGATAAACCCAAAATCACTTTCCATTGTTAATCGGGTTAAAGAACAGGTGTTATTCAAAACACCGCTCACGATAAACCCCAATAACCAATTTAAATTCAATTCCAATTAAATACTAGTTAACTGGACAATTTCACTAAATCTTAATTAAAAGATTTATTCTTTTCTAAATTGGGTCCAAGAATAGTTTTATTTAAGACACCATTCACGACGAGCCCAAAATCCCATTTGATATTAAATACAAGGCTCTGAATAGAAAATATATCAGCTTATATTCAATATCAAATTCTGAAACCAACAAATATCGTATTGGAAATAACGATATAAACATATCTTTCAAATTTCCACAACCATATCTGTATAATCATGAAATCCAACATCGAAATATTCCGAAGATAATTTCGATTCAAATCCATTCCAATTCATATATTGGAAATTCTGATTATTTTTAAAACCACTTCAAATCCAATTTATTTACTCAAAAATATTGGATTATAATTCTAGTTCATAACTAGTTCATTTCGATAAAAATATATTTTTATCCTTTTTAAATATGGGATTTTTCACCCTAATTCTTTCTAAATCATTATTATGATTTTACACAAATTATTGATATTTTTAATAATTTTATCAAGGCTCGTATAGTCGAATTCCAATAACGGTCGTTGAACTGCACTTACAACGACCTTTTCCAAATTTGATTTGGACATAATTCCAAATACAACCGTTAGATTTCAAATTTCTAATATTCATTGGAAGCTCTTTTCGATACGAAACCAATGGTTCTGGTTTCAGGAGAATCCGACGGTCGGATCTCCCATAACGTCAATTCGAAGTCAATGGTCGAAATTCGCGAACTGCCGCGGCGCAACGCGTTCTATTCAGGCCATTTAATATAATATATATATATATTATATATTTCGTCGATTTCAATTCTAAACATATTTTATAAATCATTTAAATTCGTTTTAAAAACGATTTCAACTTCATATTCAATTTTAAATCAAAATTGAATATTCCATATCATTAATATATAAATAATAATTTTTCAAAACTTTATATTTTGAAATCACTTCCTTTTCTATATTCATTATTAAAACGAATATAATCGATATAAATATCGTTCGCGTCAAAATGGCGCAAATCTAATCAACACGGCTTTACATATTTCAATAGCTTCGTTATTCTATTCAACAAATGAATATTTTCTTGAACACATGAATATATATTTGATTCAACACATGAATATTTATTAATTCTTACTTACAATAAAAATATGAATTTTATTGTATAAAATATTTTATTCAACACATGAATATTTTCAACACATGAATGGTTTCAACACATGAATATTCTCAAAACATTAGTATTGTCAACACATGACTATTTTGTTTATTCAACACATGAATATGATTTATTTTCTAAATTGGAATGAGACCCACTCAATTACCATATAATGTTATTTATATGGATTCTATACAACACATGTATATAATAGCAATGATAAATAATCAACCATCATCCAGAGTGCACCACACTACTGTCTGTCAACCTATCGATTGACATACAACTAAATAATTGGGATTAGTGTACATCAAATATCATCCCAACACCCGTGCGGGGTTTCAATCAACAAACGCTGAATATTATTTGTGCAGTTGGGCGATGTGTAAAATTTATCGTCCCAATCAATATCCTTCAAATGGGTGTACATAAACAAATCGTTCGATTTGTAAATGAATATTTATTTATTCACATTCACGTTAAAAATTAAATTTCTAACAATAAATAATTTATTTCAACACATGAATATATTTTCATTCATTTCACATCATAATCAATTTTCACCACACAACAAAATCAAACAAGTCTTCCATGGTCTGTGGACAACGGGTGTCGGGTGCTGCTAAGCACCGTCTACATCCTAGTATATAATTTTAACTAGAAAACAAGATTTAAAGTGAGAAGTTCTCACCGAGGGTTCCACTCTGCCATTCCTTATTTCTGAATGGTTCGGACTTCGTTTTCCACCGGTTCCATCGCAATTCTTTTCACGCTGTTCATAGTAAAAATCATATATTTTTACAACGCTTCCTTCTATTTAAAACTTATATTTTTATATCTCTACTTCTTATATGAAGATCGAATTTTTATTTCGCTTCATATATAATAAAAATCGAATTTTTATCGCCACTTCATATATATAAAAATCTAATTTTTACATAGCTAAAAATTATATTTTTACTTTGCTATTTCAACAATAAAAATCGAATCTTTTTATACGCTACTTAATGATAAAAATCAAATCTTTTCTACTTCAAAGATATTATAATCTTTTCTACTATAAAAATATGAACTTTTCTACTTCAAAGATCTAACTTTTTTATCATTCAAACAAATAAAAAATCTAATCTTTGCTAAAGTATAAATCACATCTTTGCTAATTTAAAAATCGAAACTTTTCATGGGTTAAAAATCATAAATTTCATTGATTAAAAATTATTTTTTTCTTCTTCACAACAATGCTAAAAACTGATTTTTATATGCTTCTAAAACTAGTTACATTAAATAAATATAATTAAAAGCTCACCTTTCATGTAAAAATCCAATTTTATACATTTCAACATCACTAAAGATCAGATTTTTTTCCTATATAAAACTGAAAAGAAATTAGTAAAAAGAAAAGCTCACATCGATTTTCCAGAAGGGGGTGGAGTTTCTGGTCGGAAATTGGACTGGATAAGGGGTGGCAGGCTACTGGTGGACGCGGCGGTGGTGCTCTTGTCGGCGGCGGGCGGAGGCAGGCCCCACGGTGGTGGCTCTTTTCTGATTTGGGCGGATTCGGGTGGAAGAAAGAGGGAGGAGCGAGAGGTCGTGGACGAGAGGGGGGTACCAGAGGGGGTGCGATGGCCGGAGATTGGCCCGGGGGGTGCGACGCGACAATCGGTGGTGGCGGCGGGCTGTGGAGCTTGTGAGATTTTTTTCCTTTTCGTTCAACTGAAATGAGAGAGGGAGGTGAGAGGGAGCATAGGGGGTTGACCAATTATTATAATTTAATTTATTTTATACCCAAAAAGTAACTTTTTCTTTCGAACTCAAAATCGAACCCCCCAACTATTGTCATTAGCTAATTACCCCCATTTCGAACACAATGGGACATGTTTCGTAACCCAATTCGGCTGTTACGACCAGTTTCCGTTCAAACTGAAATATAAATTAATGTATATTGAATTTGAACGCACATTTCAATTTACCGGGGCCACATACTAATTCTAAAAATCCCAAAAAAATCATTTCTAGCTTCGTATTGATGATACGGTCCTAACAAAACTAATTTCATCAAATTCTGAGACCGTTTGAAAAATGGCCATTTTCTGGTCGATCGAAATTGACTGAAACTGTTAAAACACGTTTAACTTCGCCACTCTCACATATTGATTCAGAAAATTACGCAAATTGGAATCTAGCAATAATCCGACATCCCGGGGACCAACAAAAGTGGTTACGTCGAAAACGAAGGTCGTTTGCAAAATTTCCATTTGTAAGGGCTTAAATTCCATAGCGACTATTCTGAATTTTCAACTGGACATAACTTTTTATTCCCGCTATGTAATTTTGATTTTTCGAATTCGTTGGAAAGATATTTTCAAATATATTCTAATATTTTTGGTTTCGCTAAAATCCGGTTTATTTTGAATCCTGTACATTCATTTGAAATTTGAAATTGAATTTTCGAACTACCGCGCCATTTTCAATTCCTTTTATAATTAAAAATAAATATTTATATTCTAACGACGATTCAAATAAATATTTATGTTCTAATTCTATTCAAAATAAATTTCTCATTGTTATTATTTAAAGTAATTCATTTTAAATATTCAAAATTCATCAAAATTGCCAAAATAAAAATTTTAAATTGGCTCGGATTTCCGGATTATTACAATCTCCCCCACTTAAAACTTTTCGTCCCCGAAATGGAATGAAGCTGAAAGTTGTTTAACTAATCAAATCAACTTTCATTATTTTCATTATGGCTTAAGTTCTTCAACTTTTCAGTTTCTAAGAATTTTCCAATTTCTTCAAAAATTTGGTTAACACCCTAAATTTTCGAAAAATTTCGCCATAACCTCCCCTGCACGGGAGCACCAGGAAAATCCCGAAATTGCCATACAGACCTTTCCAATCCAAAAAGAAAAAGAAACAGCCAAGCGGCTAGCCAATCGGCTCATAAAATCATCAAAAACCCAAGAAATACAATAAACATGTACCTATTTATCGGGCAAACAATTTTATTCCACTTCTTAGCTTCCCTGCTATGACCTGTTCAATGGATATACATGTATATGCATGCAATTCCAAACAATTTTCAATACAGTTCAATATTTGGTACAATTTGGTTAAATGGTTCAAATTCTAATTAATCAACCTATTATCAAACAACATAATCAACAATCAATTTGTTGATTATCATTTCAAATTCATAACTTTGATACATAGTCCAAAAAATCAGATTTTTGATGCCAAATCACAACAATAAGCCCTATCTAGTTTTGGTTCGCACACCAGTCTGTTGGAAATATATAGACATCACACTTTGAACACTCAAAAATAAACTATTGATGCCGTATGTCATTAGTAGAATCATCCCCGGGCGACTAGAGTGTGATTCTATATCTATTCGGTATATTTGAGACTTCGAATATACATTCATGACGCATATATGCAAAATCTCTATATACTCAATTGTCCAAATTCAATACAAAATAAAATATTCAAATACGTACAACTGGATTTAAATTTTCAAAACAAAATTTGTTTTCATTTTTATTTTAAAAATAACACTCTTTTGACTCTCTCTAGGATACTTCTGATCCCATCTCTAACGAGTCATTCTCATTGGATATTACTAATCCAATCTCTGATGAATTCTTTCGTTTGGTTCTAATGTGTCTTGTTCTCGAGCTCTGTAAACCAAAGCTCTGATACCAAATGTAGTGACCCGAACTTCGCCAATCTCCGAGGAGAAGAGAAAGGACGAATTACCGTGAGGATATGACAAATCAGAACACAAACAGAAGAACATTTCATTGCTATTACAACAATTCCCATCAGAGTACAAGAATATACAGAGTATGAATAAATATTACACATTGATAAATATCAGAGATTTAAATTACATTTAAATACATAGCAGTGAAAAATTAATACAAAACATAACTGAAAGAAATACTCGGATACAGAGCTTTCCGAATATCACTTCAGCTATAAACCAGGATCCTGTGAATATAAATCTGCAAAACCAAAACTACTAGTTGTCCGTGTGGAAAATAGGGGCACCCAGAGTTTAGGTTAAAACAATAAACTCCAGGTCAGTCATGTGGCTGGTGTGAGAACTAAAACAATCATTAATTTGGTTTTAAAGTTAGGTAAATCAAGGGACCATGCCGTATAACACGGAACGGGTTTTTACCCCAAGAATACTAGTGCATATAACAACAGCGCAATGCTAAATAAAGAAAATGAAGCTATTATTAGACCCAGGTCCCATCACACAATGCAACGCAAGCCGAAGGATATGGTTTTACCTTATAATAACCAAAGAATGCTTGATACGCTAAATTTCATCTTTTATTATTACTATAGGTGAAGAAAACCACTTCAAATATAAATGTATCAATCATAGGCGGCATGGGTACCATATATCATGTCGCCAATACTAGGCTCTACAATCAAAACCGAAATATCACGTATTGGAAATTCGATTTCCATCATGACTCGAGGCAAGGGGCAAGCTCCTCTCCGTTCGAGACACTCTAGCAAATGTCTCAGGACCACACACAGCGATCCTGGATCTTCAGGGCTGGTCCTCTCTTACTTTTGAGGATTAGTATTCCTGAACACACGTTTCCCGGTCCTATCAGACCTATATCCGAGGCGCCTCACATTCCAACAACCACACAGGTAAAAAGTATATAAATGTCAGGGCTGGTAGGTCACTGACATCACCCATAGCTAGAAAGAAACGTCGTGCTCTCCCTACAGTCACTATCCCGTTTTTGACTCATACCGAGGTGTGAGGCTCGCAAATTAACGCTATACACAAAGCTGTGCCACATAGGTCGTGCTTTGATCATCAACCACAAGACTTTGCTTTTCAACAGAAGCCTTGATCACCTGCCACTTAGGCATGCCACACAGGCAATTCATGTCATGCGATTGATATCCATCAATATACAACCTCTGAGCTCGTACGTCTCAGAGAAGGGCGTTAAGCAAGAGAATAAATTCTCCACCGCCAAACAAATATATTTAATAGAAATCAATCACACAGAATAAAATCCAATGTCAGACACACAGTCCATTTACAAGTTCGTTCTGGGTCTAAACGAAACCGGAGGAACCTTATTCCTCGCATATCCATCGATCTCCAAGTACGTCTGGACGATCACCCACTGATTCCCTCCTCTTGGGTGTACAACCCAATCAAGATCATCAGTAATCATCCAAACGATGTGAAGACCTCCGGTCTTCAACCACCGTCTTCATCTTCAAATTACCGTCAAATCAGTTATTCAGAATGGGTATAAACCCGGCCTTTCCGAATAACCCGGGTATATAATAAACAAATGTTACACAAACACAACATACGCCTCATTCCAATTCAGAATATTCTTCATTCAAATATTCACATTCTTAGGGAAAGGTTCCCATTAATTTTATCAAAGATAAATTCTTCTAAATTTATTCTTTAATCTCCCTTTGGATATCATTTCAAACCATGTTAAGGTTTTCCAAACTAGTCGGGATTAGCAAACCACACCGAAGTAATCATTTATTTTATTTCCCAATCCCAACTTATTCATCCCATGGAGAAAAACTGGTAATACTCCATATCTAACACCACGGTGTTATAGGTAAATATTAATTACCATTTCACGTTCAAATCTAATTAAAGATTTAACTATCCCTTGGAGCAAAATTGGTGATACTCCATTCTCGATCACCTTAATCTAATTAAAGATTCATTAAAACTCCACTTAGTTTTAATCTTCCCAAAAATCAATATCCTGTCTTTAACTGGGTTAAAGAACTAATGTCATCTAAAGCACGGTTCACGATAAACCCAAAATCACTTTCCATTGTTAATCGTGTTAAAGAACAAGTGTTATTCAAAACACCGCTCACGATAAACCCCAAAAACCAATTTAAATTCAATTCCAATTAAATACTAATTAACTGGACTATTTCACTAAATCTTAATTAAAAGATTTATTCTTTTCTAAACTGGGTCCAAGAATAGTGTTATTTAAGACACCATTCACGACGAGCCCAAAATCCCATTTTATATTAAATACAAGGCTCTGAATAGAAAATATATCAGCTTATATTCAATATCAAATTCTGAAACCAACAAATATCATATTGGAAATAACGATATAAATATATCTTTCAAATTTCCACAACCAAATCTGTATAATCACGAAATCCAACATCGAAATATTCCGAAGATAATTTCGATTCAAATCCATTCCAATTCATATATTGGAAATTCTGATTATTTTTAAAACCACTTCAAATCCAATTTATTTATTCAAAAATATTGGATTATAATTCTAGTTCATAACTAGTTCATTTCGATAAAAATATATTTTTATCCTGTTTAAATATGGGATTTTTCAACCCAATTCTTACTAAATCATTATTATGATTTTACACAAATTATTGATTTTTTTAATAATTTTATCAGGGCTCCCATAGTCAATTTCCAATAACGGTCGTTGAACTGCACTTACAGCGACTTTTTCCAAATTTGATTTGGACATAATTCCAAATCCAACTGTTAGATTTCAAATTTCTAACATTCATTGGAAAGCTCTTTTCGATACGAATCTAACGGTTTCGGTTTCAGGAGAATCCGACGGTCGGATCTCCCGTAACGTCAATTCGAAGTCAATAGTCGAAATTCACGAACTGCCGTGGCGCGGCGCGTTCTATTCAGGCCATTTAATATATATAATATATATATTATATATATTTCATCGATTTCAATTCTAAACGTATTTTATAAATCGTTTAAATTCGTTTTAAAAACGATTTCAACTTCATATTCAATTTTAAAATCAAAATTGAATATTCCATATCATTAATATATAAATGATAATTTTTCAAAACGTTATATTTTGAAATCAATTCCTTTTCTATATTCATTATAAAAACGAATATAATCGATATAAATATCGTTCGCGTCAAAATGGCGCAATTCTAATCAACACGACTTTACATATTTCAATAACTTCGTTATTCTATTTAACAAATGAATATTTTCTTCAACACATGAATATATATTTTATTCAACACATGAATATTTATTAATTTTTACTTACAATAAAAATGTGAATTTTATTGTATAAAATATTTTATTCAATACATGAATATTTTCAACACATGAATGGTTTCAGCACATGAATATTCTCAACACATGAGTATTGTCAACATATGACTATTTTATTTATTCAACACATGAATATGATTTATTTTCTAAATTGGAATGAGACCCACTCAATTACCATATAATGTTATTTATCTGGATTCTATACAACACATGTATATAATAGCAATGATAAACAATCAACCATCATCCAGAGTGCACCACACAACTGTCTGACAACCTATCGATTGACATACAACTAAATAATTGGGATTAGTGTACATCAAATATCATCCCAACACCCATGCGGGGTTTCAATCAACAAACACTAAATATTATTTGTGTAGTTGGGTGATGTGTAAAAGTTATCGTCCCAATCAATATCCTTCAAATGGGTGTACGTAAACAAATCGTTCGATTTGTAAATGAATATTTATTTATTCACATTCACGTTAAAAATTAAAATTTTAACAATAAATAATTTATTTCAACACATGAATATATTTTCATTCATTCCACATCACAATCAATTTTCACCGCACAACAAAATCAAACAAGTCATTCATGGTCTGTGGACAATGGGTGTTGGGTGCTGCTAAGCATCGTCTGCATCCTAGTATATAATTTTAACTAGAACACAAGAATTAAAGTGAGAAGTTCTCACCGAGGGTTCCACTCCGCCATTCCTTATTTCTGAACGGTTCAGACATCATTTTCCACCAGTTCCATCGCAATTCTTTTCACGCTGTTCATAGTAAAAATCATATATTTTTACAACGCTTCCTTCTATATAAAAATTATATTTTTATATCTCTACTTCTTATATAAAGATCGAATTTTTATTTCGCTTTATATATAATAAAATTCGAATTTTTATCGTCACTTCATATATAGAAATCTAATTTTTACATAGCTAAAAATTATATTTTTACTTTGCCACTTCAACAATAAAAATCGAATCTTTATATATGCTACTTAATGATAAAAATCAAATCTTTTCTACTTCAAAGATATAATCTTTTCTACTATAAAAATATGCACTTTTCTACTTCATAGATCTAATTTTTTTTATCATTCAAACAAATAAAATTCTAATCTTTGCTAAAGTATAAATCACATCTTTGCTAATTTAAAAATTGAAACTTTTCATGGGTTAAAAATCATAACTTTCATTGATTAAAAATTATATTTTTCTTCTCCACAACAATGCTAAAAACTGATTTTTATATGCTTCTAAAACTAGTTACATTAAATACATATAATTAAAAGCTCGCCTTTCATGTAAAAATCCAATTTTATACATTTCAACATTACTAAAGATCGGATTTTTTTCCTATATAAAACTGAAAAGAAATTAGTAAAAAGAAAAGCTCACATCGATTTTCCAGAAGGGGGTGGAGTTTCTGGTTGGAAATTGGACTGTAGAAGGGGCGGCAGGCTACTAGTGGACACGGGGGTGGTGCTCCTGTCAACGGCGGGCGGAGGCAGGCCCCACGGTGGCGGCTCCGTTCTGATTTGGGCAGATTCGGGTAGAAGAAAGAGGGAGGAGCGAGAGGTTGTGGACGAGAGGGAGGGTGCCAGAGGGGGTGTGATGGCCGGAGATAGGCCGGGGGGGTGGGACACGACAATTGGTGGTGGTGGCAGGCTGTGGAGCTCGTGCGATTCTTTTTTTTCGTTTTCGTTCAACAGAAATGAGAGAGGGAGGTGAGAGGGAGCATAGGGGGTTGACCAATTATTATAATTTGTTTTATTTTATACCCAAAAAGTAACGTTTTCTTTCGATCTCAAAATCGAACCCTTCGATTGTCGTCCCTAGCTAATTGCCCCCATTTCGAACAACATGGGACATGTTTCGTAACCCAATTCGGTTGTTACGATCAGTTCCCATTCTAATTGAAATATAAATCAATGTATATTGAATTTGAGCACACATTTCAATTTACCGGGGCCACATACTAACTCTAAAAATTCCCGAAAAATTATTTCTAGCTTCGTATTGACGATACGGTCCTAACAAAACTAATTTCATCAAATTCTGAGACCGTTTGAAAAATGGACATTTTCTGGTCAATCGAAATTGACTGAAACTGTTAAAACACGTTTAACTTCGCCACGCTCACATATTGATTCAGAAAGTTACGCAAATTGGAATCTAGCAATAATTCGACATCCCGGATCCAACAAAAGTGGTTACGTCAAAAACGAAGGTTGTTTGCAAAATTTCCATTTTTAAGGGCATAAATTCCATAGCGAATATTCTGAATTTTCAACTGGACATAACTTTTTATTCCCGCTATAAAATTTTGATTTTTCGGACTCGTTGGAAAGATATTTTCAAATAGATTCTAATAATTTTGGTTTCGCTAAAATTCGATTTATTTTGAATCCTGTACATTCATTTGAAATTGAATTTTCGAACTACCACGCCATTTTAAATTCCTTTTATAATTAAAAATAAATATTTATATTCTAACGGCGATTCAAATAAATATATACATTCTAATTCTATTCAAAATAAATTTCTCATCGTTATTATTTAAAATAATTTATTTTAAATATTCAAAATTCATCAAAATTGCCAAAATAATTTTTTTTTAAATTGGCTCGGATTTCCGTGTTATTACACAAACAACAAGTTAGAAGGCTGCACTTTTCACTATGGAACACGCCAAACTCTTAGCAAGCATCAATTGAAGGGCTTGGAATCATGCTTTGGGAAAAAAGGTAGTATCAAATTTGTCCCACGGATAAAAATTGCTAGTCCCGAAAGAGGCAGCTTGTTAGGTGCAGGACACAAACTCCTTAAATCGAAATAGAATTCGATAAGAGGAACTATTGCCCACCTCTTAGGGTGATGCATAAAATTGGAAGGAACAACAATACCTAGGATGGAAGCACCAGTCCTAGTGCTGGAAGGTCCGACAAGACATGCTAGAAGGACCAGCGCAAACAGAAATCCTAGCCGAAAGGGGTTAACAGAAATTCAAGTTGAAAGGGGGTAACAGAAATCCTAGCCGAAAGGGGGTAACAGAAATCCTAGCCGAAAGGGGGTATCCAACAAGGTCTTTTTGATTCTAGAGAAATCAGAACAAGCGAGACCGAACTTGGATCGAAATTTGAAACCCAAGACTTCCCTTGGGGGCACACATTCAAACCTCAATCTCCGAAGGGCTTGGGCCACCAGGTCAGCGAGAAATGGGGGATGAATACATAAAAAATAATAACGACCTTGCGCGTTTAAAAACCTAGTCCTCGAAGAGCTTGTACTACCAGGTTAGCAGGAAACACGGTTAAATACCTATCCAAAAGACATGAACTGATCGATTAAAACTAAAATTATAGTTATAACTAAGAGAATTTATGAAAAATCGATCATTTCTACCCCAATAGAGTTATAAAGAACTTTGGTATGGGGCATCACCATTGGGTAAAAATCAATAATACTCACTTAAACATACCACAATCTCGTTACAACTTTACAACAAAGAATAAGTGTCTGATGGGGTCGTCCGACTAACGAGATTGAATCCCCATGAAATACTATCATTCATAAGAACGAACGGCGAAATCATTATAATACCATATGTGACAACTTGGGTATACGAGCATAAAAGTATTAGGCGAGGACCGATACTCGCATATACAACTGATCTAGCTGCATGACAAATAAGAAAATAGATTGAAATCAAAGCATAAGGGTCACAAGTGCTACTTCTTAATAGAGAAAGGAGGAGGTGAACTAGCTGCTTGATATCCACCCCTTGTTCCTTTGTTTACGCAAGAACTATCAGGAGAGGACAAGTTAATGATTCCTGGGCTATTCCCAATGGGCTTCTTTCTGCGTGTCATGGTGGACACAGCCTTAGTATTCCAAATTTCATCCTCGTCTTTTAGATCAGACATGTTAAGTAATGCTGGGTCTCCTGGTAAAGGTGTGCTGCGCGGGCTAATACTGGATGATACTAAAATGGAGTCAACAGTGGCAGTTTAAACAGCGGTACCACCAGTAGACAAAGGATGTGGCGAAGAAGGACCTAGTGCAAATGAATAGTAAGCACTAAATTCAGCAAACCCAGGTGAAGAAGTGAGATAATCCAAATCCAGTGCGGATTTATAGATATCCATATTACCTGGGTTTACTGGGCATATAAGGTCGACCGTGTAGTCATTCACATTTAAAGAGGTGTCATTATTGCTCGTGCGTTGTTTGAGAATATTTTCCTGAACTGTGTGTTCTTTAATAAGTTGAACTCCAGTAGCATCATGGACAAGGTGATCTGCAGGGGGAGTTTGAGAACTTGAAGCTTCAATGTCAATAAGACTAAATGGACTACGAGTGGTAGTAACATCCAGGGTTTTCCCCCTTGAAGAACGAGCTCGTTCATCTACCAATATTTTCCTACCTCCAACTAAAGCCTTACGATATTTTTCTTCCAAAAGGCTTTCCTGGATATATTCATCATCAGCACCATCAGAATATGAGAGCACTTGTTCCCAAACAAGAGCCAAAGTGTGTGGAAAATCCTTGTTCAGATAACTTAAGCTTCCGCGGTTCATAACACTATAAACGTAAAATTGAAATAGAGTATTATCAGTCTCAATTCTGGCCCCATCAAGGGCTTTGCGCAGCTTGATTCCGTCTTCTTTCAGATTCCTTAGAGTCTCATTCTGAGAATTAATCTTGTCCTCAAGAACTTCTTTTTCTTATTGATAAGAAGCCGAGGCCCATCTCTCAAAAGCCAGTTGACATTGAGCGAGTTCTTGAGCAGATTGAGCTTCTCGAAGTTTCCCTCTTACAACCTCAAGCTCTCTTTTGAGTTCCTCATTTTTAGCCTCCAAGTTGTTCACTCTAATATTCCCGCTCTTTAAAAAAGTGATTTCAGATTCTTGAAACTTGATCAAGTGAACCAACCCAGCTTTATCGTTCTCTAAGATGTCAGTATGATCAAGATGCCGAGCATTTAATCTTTGGAATTCATAATAAAATTTGGCACAATGCTATAGTTGCTTATCAACATTGCTCATGGCCAGATTCAACCGCGTTTCGAGATGACTTCTAGCAGTATTAAACTGAGTAATCATACAACTCTTTATAGTACTTAACCCTCAACAACATCTCGCCTATCATTTGGATGCAGATCTAAATCAAAGAACATCCCCCTTAAATCCCAACCTCCAAAACGATCCCGAAGCATTAAGTTTCTAGGCGGAACCTAATAAGGGAGGCGGTCGAGAATCATTTGGATCTGAGCAGAGGTTGGGACAATGGATCGTTCAAGGAAAATGGGAACATTGGGGTCTATGAAATCAGTTGATACGGAACGTTTCTGAGCCCCACTTTTGCCTCGATCGTTCCTTCTCCTTTTCTTCATCTCACCCTCTATGTGGTGCTCACCTTTATGACCCTTACCCAATAACTCCGCACGATCAGATCCTTCCCCCTTAAAGAATTAGTTAGTGGAAGATCGAGGATGTGTTGAGATTCAGAACTCGAAGTGCTTAAGCAACAAGAAAGGTGAGACTGTAAAAGACTTTGAGGATCAACAGAGCCAGCTTCTCGGGAGAAGCTATCTAATAGTGAGTGTTCCATGCTTACACCTAGCAAAGGGAACTAAAGCAGAATTTCAGCAAGCATACAAAGAAATTATAAGATTTGCGGGAAAGCATAAAGTGATTATAGCAATTGCATTTTAATGCACATCCAATAACAGACCAATTTCAAAGGGAGTTCCGAAATCAAATGCTTTCCCAGGCCGTTGGCTGGATTCTTGAGTTTTCTCCATATCAGCCGCTATAGGACCAGAAGTCACAATATTGCTCTGACTAAAATAATTGATGGTGTCTAAATCTCCCAAGCTTCCAAAAGTTCCTGCCGAACTCTCTTCTTGAATAATAAGAGGAGCAGGTTTTCAATAATTTTTTCAGAAATCATATTACCACTTGTACTACCTATGTTTTCATTTGTTTCTTTATCACTCCCTTCAATAATCAAAGACAGGGAGGATCCCAGTGAAAATTGGCTACTATCACCAAGGGTTAAGCGTTTCTTTCTGGTAAGGGGTGTGCCAATGGTACTTCGTGTATAAGCCAAAGTTTTCTTAATGGATCGTGAAGGATGAAGTAACCGATTTTTAAGGAGGTTCCCTTCTGAAAGCAACGCCTATCTACTCCTCTCAGTCTTGTCAATAGAAACCAAAGAATCGAGAAGAGCATGGTCAAGGACAAGGCCTTCATTGGAGGGGACTGCTGCAAAATGGAAAGAGAACCAATAAAAGAAAAGGAAAAGGAAAGGAAAAGAAAAGATTTCAAAGCAAAGACAGTTACCTCCTTCCATCCACCTCCCATAGAAGTTATTAGGACATTGAACATAAAAATATTGATCGGGAAACCCTTGACACCGTCTATTAAGCCAGTAATAATTCTACAATGTCTGCCTTCCATAAAAATAAAAGAGGGACCGTCCGCCTCCCTTCTTTCGAAAGCATAAACGAACAGATACCCGAAAGGTAGGTGCTCGTTGCTTGACCCTCATAAAAAGTATGTATAGCCCCAATAATATATGATATCCATTGAGATGCATCTGGAATGGGACAATGGCCAGGTGCCGTAACAGACTCTAAATAAGAGTTGAAAGGAAGAACCGCTCCATTGGACAACATATGATGATTAACTGCTACATATCCAGGAGGCGGATGATCAGCTGAATCATCTTTCCTTGGAAATCTGGTTTCACCTTCTAAAAACACAAAATAAGAAACATTTGTTTGTATAAGCCAAATGGGAGTTTCGATTTACGACTGTTAAAGGGCACCCATTCAATGATTCGAGGTGGGGGATAAGATTGGCTAACATTCACTCCAGGACCAATAGTCGGGGCAGCTTCAATCACCTGACCAATACCTTTAGGATCTCTGGACGTGGTCCCTTCCTTGGGATCTTGACTAAATTGGTTTTTAGCTTGCATTTCTACATAAGTAGGTATGTTTGAGAAGCAAGTTACAGCTAGGTTGCTAATAATTAAAAGAAAACAACTCTGAGTGAATGTGCCATTCAAACTGAAAACCATCAACTATACCTAGTCTTCAAAACCTACTGGAAGTATAAGCGATTGAAGGTAAAATTGCGAGCTTAAAAGTGTGTGATAAGGCTTGTCATGAAAGATTAAGCAGTATAAGGAAAGTTCAGCCAACAAAAACGAACTAGTATCGACCGGTCGCACGTAACCCTTGCATTTACAAAAGGTTTTGGCCAGATCGGTTATAAATAACTACTGGTCGCGCATAATAAATGGATGCTACCAGCAACAAACAGAACATAAAACAATGATAACAATGTCAAGGTTCTATGGCATGGGCATTCCATCAAACAGTTGACGAATGCATGCTAAATTAAAGATGACATTTCAAAGACATTTCAACAAGCAACTTGTCGACATATTATTGAAATCAGAAAACCAAGGGGCTTTTTGTGCGAATCAGATCTATCAAATGATTACACACACACCCTTATAGAGTACTAAGTCAAATCAGTGTTTTCCAGCCATTACAATTATAACAAAACTACTGAAAGCTTCAATACATGCTCAAATAATCCAGTTCTTATCAACCAGGAACTTTTATGAAGTTAGTTGGATTAACCCAAAAGCAAAGTTTAGAGAAGAAATTCACTTACAGACGAGTAAGCAAATTCGATTTTAAAGGAGAAATGCTCTAACTGATTTCGAAATTGAAGAATCTCAGCCTAAAAAGATCAGGCACAATGATAAATTGAGGGAGGTAATGCAATTGGAGTCTGGGAGTAATCGGAGGTAGTAGGAAATCTCTTATAGCAGAGCCACCATTAAAGTAGGGTTTTTAGAAAGATGAAATATGTAAAGAGCGGGAAAATGAAGAGACAATATTTAAAGAAGACTAAAAGGCCCTTTCAGATTAAAGTGACACGACAACTCGGTCAGGTCCGGATAACCCACTTAACTATACCCGAAAAACAGCCCATCAAATCCAGACAACAAACAACTATGTTTGTGCACAAGCAACTATAAGGATATTCAATTTTGTATAAGTACGGGCCGTTAGTAAGTATACTCATCTTACAGGAAATTGGACTTAATCCATCAAATGATGTTACATTTCATTATTTCGAAGCATGTAATCTTTACAAATTAAAAAGTTACAAACTTCGAGGAAGAAATGTTTATCCCTTAAGAATCATACATACATTGAAGGATTAAGTCTATGATAGAACTGTAAGACGAGCACTCATGAGGCTCGTATACTCATGCTTCAACCAAGGTCATTCGTACACAACAAGGTTAAACATAAGCCACGGTTCGAGCATGGGAGCAAAGATTGGTTACTTGTGCCAAGCAAAGTCACTTGAACGTCATAACAAGGTAGGCCGACTTGCTTAGCATAATCAGGACTGGTCATATAGCGCAACATGGTTATGCAGAGAGGTCGCGCACACGAAGCTAGCTCAAGAATGGCACGATGCAAAAAACAGTAAGGATCGTGCATCCTATGAAGATCATCTATATTTGAAGAAGTCGCTCATCCTTGTACTAAAGAAACCAGTCGTACAAGACGAAGAGAGGAATTGGCTCCAGTAACATGCTCCACTCCAAAGTCGTTCGTTCATGCTACTCGGGTCGATCGAGCCAGAGGTCGTAAACCAGAGGTCGTACATGTATCCCGTGTCCGCTCATAGATTGCAATCATACTCGCCCGCTCATTCCGCAAATCAGCTGGTAACATCGCAATCAGATGCTGCCCACCGGTCCATCAGATACTAGTTCCCGAAAGGTTCGCACTTACATTCTGACCTACAAGATTTGACTGTTTGCCTATACACCAACACAGGACCTCTGGCCAATCACTTGTGTACTCATCACCTGATAGCTCGCCTAATCTGTTCGGATCTATGCAGTCGCTCAATTACACAAAGTCGCTCGCTCCTATGAAGTCGCTCGCATATAACAGCTGGATATAGCTATCGACGGTTGGTTACAGCTAAGCAGTGACATTTTAGTAATTAACGGAACAAGCGACCTGTAGCATGCATATATGGACCTTAACTCGTTTCTTCAGGGGAGCTCACCTATAAATAGTCCATGACTTCCATCGTAAAGGGGGACTTTTTTTGCCACCACGAAGTTCTGTAAAATTCTTCCCTCCACCCTTCCTTAAGCATTCTAATCATCGTCCTCATCTCCATTGGAAGATCCTTCATCTACTTGGCCATGGCATCTGTCGAGATCATCTAAGTGGTGAAGGGATTGTAGATTCTCCTTCATCCTCCTCTCGAACAAGGACATTCTCTTTCTCCTCCGCTGACTCACCCTTCTCCTCAATCGATCTTATCATTTCTCCATCGAAATCCATGAGTTTAAATGAGATCTATATGCGAGAAAGAGAGTATTTTGTAAAAGAGAGAGGATGCATATACAAAGAGAGTTTATATGAATTGTAATCATTGTCATGATAATGCAAACTACGTTTAGTGGACGTAGGCCTAGCTTAGGGCTGAACCCCCTCTTAAATCTCATCTCCGTTTTACTTTCCTCACATTTTTACTGTCTAGTTTTAACTCAGTACGACTCCATTTTATTTCTAACCACATTGATGAAGTACAATTCTTGTACCCTTGGTGTTTGAACCATTTTTGGTGAAACGGGCTAATTAGGCCCTAAAAAGTGATTAAGGGCCTCCTAAGGCTTATGCTAACTGTACACCTACATTAACATAATTTTTAAATGGTTTCTTCTTTTAACTACCCATTTTCAACTTGAAACTTGAAATGTTTCTACTAAACACTTCATTAAAATACTAAATGAGTTTTAACAACTTTTATTATTACTTTTAATTCGTTTTCATTTAAATCTTACAATTTGTTCAAAAATGAACATTTACCTTCATTTTGAATAAAATCAACATTTTACTTTCATTTTGAATAAATGAACATTTTAAAGTTAAAATGTTCAAAACACATTACTATAGCACAATTAAATTTCCAAACACATTTTAATACATATATATGTACTTTCCAACAATATTTATATGCTTTAATATCAATTTCTATACAAATTTTGTTCAAAATACATGGTTTACACAAAAATTCATCATTTACTCAAATATTGTAATATAATACAGTAAGCTCTTAGGAACTATTTAAATTCCTATTTATTAAACATTTCACACATGGTACAGTTTCAATAACTTTATTTTAAACATGTTTCAACTATATTTACACGATATTGAGTATTTATCCTCAACATATTCCCAAGTTTCCAAATTAACACAAAAAATACGCTTATTCCACGAAAGTTACTCAAAATACATTATTAAGCTTATTTTCCAAAATCTATTTCAACTTAAACACAATTTTCCACAAAACCTCATTTTAACCATTTTTAATGGATTAAATAATCACTTTTTCCAATTTTCGTCTAGATTAATTCCCAAAACCCATATTTAATGATCTCATGAAAAAACTTAACACTTCATATTGAAAATATATATTGTCACTTAAATATTGATTGTTAATCAATATTTTAAAATTTTATTTAGACCATCAAATAAATTTACAACTAGGTTTGGAACAAATTTCCTTAATATATAAAGTAAATTTTGTTGTAATATATATAAATGTTGTAATATATATAAGAGTGAATATGCTTTTATTTGTTTTCTGTTTAGACCATATCATGGGAATAAGTTAAACATCAGCTCCAAAGCCTATATATAAAGGAGCCAATGTAATAGAAATAAATACACATTTGAATGAATAGAAATGTCCTCTCTCCCCTGTTTCTTCTATTCTGTGTTTGTTTTATAACACGTTATCAGCACGAAGCTCTAGATACAAATTAGATCTAAGGTTTGTGTTAATTTGGAAGATCAAGCTGAATTTTTTTTCTTCATTATAAATTTAGGTATGCTTCTTTTGATATTATTGAAAATTTGCTATTTCGTTTTAGATTAAATCTACAGATTTGTTGGATCTACATATTTCTGGTTTGTTAGCATGCAATATATGATATTATATTTCAATTAAATTTAAAATACAACTATGGATTCAGCCTCTGTCTTGTGTTCTGGTTATTATTTTTCTTTTCCATGAAACTTTGGTTAAAATTAGAAATAGAGGTGAGAGAGCCCGCAGAAACCGTCTTCAATATGCTCATAACTTTGAACATTTCTTTTCAGATCCGCATACTTTTATGTATTAAGGTTGATTCTAGATATTATTATTATTACTTATAGATGCTAAGATAAGTATCATGTATTTAGTGGGGCCACTTTAGTAGGCGAGCAGAACCTATGTTGACGTAGTTTTAGATTTATACTTTTTTTTGAACTGCATATCGTAGTTACTATATTACTTGAAGAGATTCATTTATATCCATACGTTTGACCTTTTATTTTATTTTAGAAATTCCACGGCTTTTGCATAATGCTTAGATTTCGTTTGAGTAATTTTTTTACTTTTTGTGCCGAACATAACTATAATAAACCTGCACCTGGTCTTCATCATAAACTAACATCTGGCTGACATTATCTAAGCTGAAAACCTTGTCTAACCCGTAGCCTGAAGATTCAAAGAATGTAAATGGCACGCCAAACATTTAAAATAAGATGTGAGAATGCATTGATAATAAGCGTAATATTCTTATGATTATGACTAACAATTCATATGGAGAAAGCTACACATATATCTTCAATTTGCAATGCATAGCATGTTTTTTCATTAGTTCAGTTGGTAGTGCATTAGATGTAGGCTTCATACTCCACAAATCTATAATTTGTGAATATAATCTTTGCTGAAAGTTTGGTTTTTCTTTCGTTGATTACTAAGAGTGAAAGCTATGAACTATTGTAGCCATGAAACCATGGTTGGTCTTATTGAGAAAACGTCTATCTTTCATAAATATTTTCCATAAATATGCATTCGGCTAATTATACTCGCTCAGCTTGTATGTTGTCCCTTTTCAATTTTTTTTAATAATATTTTGGCTATTGCATATATATAAATTTAATCCGAGTGTTCTGAAGTTTGCATGTGATTTGAGATTTAACAACGGGTGTTTAATGGTATGGCATGAAACAAATAATGTTGCTCTACTTATTGTTTTAGATTTAAGTAGATTACCTCATCATTGATTACATTCCAAACATGTCATTCATGTTGTACTCAGCTAGTTGGTCATTCATGTTGTACTCAGCTAGTTGATCATTCATGTTTTTATTCATTTATTTAGTCATTCAAAGAAACAATTTGATGATTATAAAAGGATCTAGTGATGGAGAAACTTTTGTAAAGTCATCTGGAAAATTTGTTGACTTGGTCAATTTTTTGATTTGTTCAAAATTTTATATATAGGTAATGCATAGTTTATGGCCACAGAAGACATTGTCAACATATTTGGTCTAATTGAATTATAAAACTTGCATAATAAGACACTTACATCACATCTGGTTATGTGAATAGATATTAAATGCTATTATATGATAACATCATATTACGTGATTCCTATATGAACACAATTTGCTATGTTCACAGGATCCCATATTAAATTAGACAACTAAAACATGCAGCTTTAAACATTATTTTTTCCCTACTCGTAAGGGCACTTACATCCATACATTGTCTGGAATCACTTTTGTAGACTTGCAGATCCATATCTTATTTCTATAAAGAAAAAAAATGGTCGAAAAGGTGGAAAAGTACTGAAGTCATAGATTATTTTTAGTGGTTTGTAAACTAGATGTTATGTAGTATATGTTGTCTAGCAGAATATTTAAGTAAGTCAGGCTGCAGTCTATAAACTAGCTGTTATGCAATCAGTTCTTGGTAGTATTTGCATAATAAATATCCATATCTCGGTTTGGTTGATAATTTTTTAATATTTCCTAGTACGATATCGTTTTAATATTTTCAGATATTGCACATTGGTACTTATCAATATGCACCGATATTGACATTAATTACTTAAATTGCAATGACTATATTGAGTATGGGGTACCATGTGACTTTTGTATGATTTGCATAGTATAAATGGATGATAACATGCTCGGTTTAATTTAACATAAAATTTATAGCTCAGTTATGCTGAGCTTATATGGACCTAGCATAACTGTGTATGCTCATTTATATAAAACTTGAGCTATGGTCATTTCATATAACTCGGTATATGTCAAATGAGCTTATGCTCAAGTTTATGTAAAATGCTCCTATATTACGATTGATGGATAGCAAATCATGAAATACTTTTAAGTAATAAACTGCTTATTGAAGCTGAAAATGATTCTATTGGAGCATCTAATTTATTCACATATACTTGGCTTACATCAAATTTTAAGTTGGCTTTAGCAGATCGACAATTTAATTATACTATGTTGTTGTTTTGTTGTTTTTGTTATTATTATTTTGAAAATATTCTGTCCACTGCATATCAAATGCGCAACTATTTCACAAAGAAGTATGTTAGACGTTCTCCCGAAGAGATCATGAATATGTCATATCATATTTTTGTGGAAATTTTAAATAACTTCTTGAAAAGATATATAATTAACGTTATTATAATTAATGTTCGATAGTAACATTTCAGGTATAATAGAGAAATAAATTTTAACAACTTGAAGTTGTTTATATATTTTATTCGAACCAGAAGTTCAATACATTCTAGCAACTTGAATTTATTTATATATTTTATTTGAACCAGAAGTTCAATACAGGTTAACAACTTGAAGTTGTTTATATATATTATTTGAACCAGAAGTTCAATACAGTTCCAAAATAGATGTTTTGGACATTATAATACAATCTTTAAGATTCGCATTGATATTGCTTGATAAGCAAATATTAATGATTTGGAATTTTATAAACATTTTGTTCTAAAATCGATAACTCGAATGAGAAAGAATATTTAAAACAGTTACATATGTAATACGTGGACACAGGTATGTACACATACATGCGAATATTTAATTAAAAATCTGAAGTTGTCATGAGCTCATATTATTTAGTAATTCAAAAAGTCAATTGTTGTCAATATTGAATGACCTGAAGTCATATGCGTATCCAAATGATTTATATAATTAGAAAATTCCTCCAAATTACTAGATCAATGAAAGGGAATAAACAATATAATATGAATGCCTCTTATCAATTAATAAGAGCATTATCCTCCTACAGTTGAAATACATATAATGTATTTGCTAGCAATAAAGTGATAATGGACCAAAAATGAGAATCCAAAGAAGGTATATTATTTAAAGATGCAATGTTTGTCAACATTGAGGGGGAGGATAAAAGGATATAAGTTCATGTAGATCATTGACACTAACATATACAATGATGCAAAGCAGTAAGTAACTTGCATAAATTATCAATCATGTCCCTAATAAATTTTCTCCAATATAGATTTAAATCCCTGAATGATCAAAAGGTGTAAATCACAGCTGAAAATGTGGTATAAAAGCCAGTTTAAAATATTTTTGGAGTAAGTCATAAAGATGCAAAATAAAGGAGGTGAGTGTTCCTAAAAAAGCACTTAAGGGTGCTTTGAAAGAAACCCATGACATGATTGTCAAAATAACCCCAGAAGTGATTTAGGTACCTCAAGCATGATAATTTTTGAGATCCCAATAAATTATGTATAGAACTGACAAGAAATAATCATCGATGACAAAGTAATAAATAATGAAGCGCTTATTTATAAATGGATTAAAAATCTTATATTAGAGAGAAACATGATTGGACGTAATGAAATTCTCCTAAATAAGATATATGGACCTGTAGTCCATAAGATATGAACCTGTAGTTCATAAGATAAAAGTAGAAATATATATAATGACAAAAGCACATGGAAGTAATTGAAGCACCATTGAGTGTCAAGTGACATGAGCATTGTTTTTTTCAGAGATAATTGAATTGATTAAAGTGGTGAAAGTGTTTAAAATACTTACAATACCCTGAAGGTATAAACGATGAAAGTATACAAATTTCGGAAGAATTTAAATTACGTTATTAGTGATAAATATTGCAAAGAGCAAGAAATGTAGATTACAACATTCTTTTAAGTATTGTTGTGATGAAAATCTTGATATATTTCATGATGAGTAGATCACTTCCTGCTTTCAAGAATTGTTGTAATGAAACTCTTAATATCCATTGAAGTGGTAGTTGCGATATGCAAAACTTATTATAATATATAAGTTCCTGAAGAACATAAATAACATTTGTTATTATAAAGAATACCAAGAACATGGATGAAAGATTACAACATTCTTTTAAGTATTGTTTTAATAGAAATCTTAATATACTTCAAGATGAGTAGATTACTTCCTTCTTAGTAATGAAAGTTGTCTTATTCATCAAATATGTATTGCAATATATAAGTCCGGTTGAAACAGAAAATTATATGCACCTGAAGTGTATTCATAAATGAATATTAGTAACATACAAATCACAAAAGGAAGGCGTTTTAAATAAGAAAACATGCCTAAAGCATGGAAATGCACAACAAGTTTTTAAAAGAAAAACTTCATTAAGAAGTATTTGTAAGCAATTTGAGTTATTGAAAGAAGAATACAAATTCAGAAGAAAGTATTAAATTAGGGGGAGCATCCATAAGTATGTTATAATGAATTCTTTTTCCTTAACTAAGTTCCGCCCTGGGTTTTCTTAGTAAGGTTTTAATGAGGCATTGTCATGATCCAGAAGTATGAACCCAAAAGTAGCATACAAAATAAGTTATAATGCACTCTTTTTCCTTATTTAAGATTTTTCCCTCTGGGTTTTTCTTATTAAGGTTTTAACGAGGCATTACATTGATCCAGAAGTAGCATAATACTTTTGATGTAGTAAATATGACATTGTATATTGTACTCTTTTTCCTTCAATAAGATTTTTCCCACCGTGTTTTTCTTAGTAAGGATTTGACGAGGCAACATTTTGATCTAGAAGTATCAAACATTTTTTGATGCAGTAAACTATTATTTATGAAGAAGACAAGGCAGTTTGCATGGCTCAAATTCAAGTGAATTATATCAAGGGTGATAGGATGAAGCACATTTCTTCTAAATTTCACATCACACATGAATTAAAGGATAACAAGAAGGAGGAGAAACATTTTTAGTTCAAGAAAAGCGGGTAGATCTATGCAAAGGCAATTTCCAAATCAACATTCCAGAAGATGATGTACAAATTGACATGCGTCAACTACATCAATAGACTAATTGAATAATGAGTTATAAATAAGGGGGAGCATATAAAAATATGCTATAATGTACTCTTTTCCTTCACTAATATTTTTCCCATAGGGTTTTTGTTAGTAAGGTTTTTAATGAGGCATTATCTTGATCCTGAAGTATCAACCCTTACGGTAACATTGTAAAACATGTTACCTAAAGATGAAATAAATTTGCACTCTTTTCCTTTTTTATGATTTTTCCCATAGGGTTTTTCATAAAAAAGTTTTTAATGAAGCATTGTTTTGATCTTGAAGCATCAAACTCTTTTAAGGAATATCATTTTAATATGATATTCATAATGTCAAACGTTGTACTCTTTTTCTCGTTCAAGGTTTTTCCCATTGGGTTTTCCTGATAGGGTTTTGAAGGCAACGGACAATAGTTGTATCGACTGAACGGATATATGCAAGCAAGATAATAATAAGGGGGAGCAATCATCATATATGTTTTAAAAGGGACAACTTCAAGTTAGCAGAGCATTCATGATTTTGAAAACGCATATTCAAGGGGGAGTGTTGTAATATATATAAATGTTGTAATATATATAAGAGTGAATATGCTTTTTTTGTTTTCTGTTTAGTCTCACATCATGGGAATAAGTTAAACATCAGCTCCAAAGCCTATATATAAAGGAGCCAACGTAATAGAAATAAATACACATCTGAATGAATAAAAATGTCCTCTCTCTCTCCCTTGTTTCTTCTGTTCTGTGTTCGTTTTATAAAAAAAATTTAATTCATTCTAATACACACAATTTTTTTATTTTCACATCTTAAATTTATATGCTAGTTTGGCTCTGAACTCGTATTTTATACTCCTTGGTTTTCAAGTCACACAACATGCTATAATCTGTTAACCTTAGGTACCCAAAACATAGGTGGTTACAGGTTCTCTCACTAAAAGAAATTGCATGCTTACAATTTACTTAGGTTAAAACCTTTATATTTTCGAAACCCGAAATGGCATGTTAAGAGCTTACCATGTGCATACGCTAAGATCAGCCACTTATATGGTGCTTGCGGACCACACTAGGTGCACTAGGGAGGGTTTTACGGCTACGGTCGGTTTCCCTTATGAATAAATTTAAAAACAAAACAAAAGACTTTTTTTCTAATTTTCCTCAACTTATTAAGATTACAATATTAAAAATATTAGACTTTAATCACTTCGGTTGCAAAAGGTTTTAACTCTTATTCGAAATAAGATACACACAAAGTTTAATTTAGTGCAACATAACTTCCGTATAACATATATTATAATACACACTCATCATTTCTCCCATTTCTTATCAATAATCGATGCTATCTTGCCATCAAATTTGTATTCACTCATCTAATACTGGCTGCTGCTTTGATTGTAATATCAAATAGCCTCGCCATTTATCGTTTATATTCCCAACTTGATAGATGCAACCGCCTTTTAAACCAAAGTATGAGGGTGTGCCTTTCAAACATATTTGTAATGTTCAAGAAAGTCACAAATTTAAACAAATTTTTGTACACAAATACTTTATATTTATTCACTTAAGTCTTTCATAAAACACAAGTTTTCACTTAACCACCATTTAGTTTGTATTGAATACTATTAAACACCAATATTATTATAACTTTTCTCATTATTTGGCTGCGAAGTCGATACAATGTCGCTACTGCCTTACCGATTTTACTATAATTCTCGTCTCATATAGTGGTTTAACACTATTCCAGCATAAATATTTTATACTTCTCTTTCACAGAATTTTGATTTTATAATACAAAATATTATGTTCGAATATCTCGTGCAAGTATTTAAGAAATTCTTCTCAATATCGTTGATCAGACGTATCGAACAGAACCTTTAAAATACCCAACTGACAATTCAACACAAAGGATAGTCACATATTTTTAATTCACACATGATTGTCTCTATTATTTATTATCACCAACACTCTTACTTTATCTTTCAAAAACAACAACCCAACACTAAGTTTCACTAGTTATTCACTATATTTATTTTCACTACTCACTTAACTCTTAACGAACATTAAATTATCAATATTTCTCATCCATTAATCCCAGTTACAAACTTATTAGATTCAACATAGTTTTTCCGCTGTGCCCTCTGATTTTTTTTCGAATCAGCACCCTTTTACCCCAAAAAAGGATTTCACATATTTTACCTTGGATTTAATTCATCTACTCATCCCGATTCATTTTATTAAATTCAACAATCAACTAGCTAGACACAAGAGGACGAGGTTTAAATTTTCTTACAAATTTTAAACCCCAGATTTAAACATTGGAAGGATTTGAAAGGATGGAGATTCCTATCAAGATAAACTATGGATGGTAGGATTCAACTTGTGGAACACTACATAATGGAGTACATCCCTAAACGTGTTCCCAAGCTAAGATTTCCATACAACTCAACTGATAGGAGCACGGTCTAAGGATAAAAATGGAAGTGATATATGTGGACACGAATGTTATCCTTCCGTGTTGTAACCCATTTACTATTCTGGTTTTGTTTTACATCTATTGTGCTTTATTTTATTTTATTTTCTTTGATACCAAATTGTAACAACTAACACCCTACCACAAGACAATCCCTAATAAGGAGCAATGCAGGACAATACTGCCTATTAGAGTGGGGAATAGGACTAGTTAGGGACTACCATCCATAATCTTGTATTAGACAAGTATCGAATACGTTAATTAAGTGTACAATAATTTTGTTTCCTTACCTTGAGTTGATCGGCGTACTCAATTCGTCTAATAAAAAACTATGATGGCTAAGGATCGTATTCAGAACAAACTACAACACATTACAAATAACAGATCACAAAACATAATACATATACGTACAACAACAAAAAACAATAGATACATGTTCTACAAACTCGAATTGTTTCACAAGAACTAAACACAAATACAACACACTACAACAGATTTTGCTTTTAATAGCACGTGAAAAACGCTATAATAGGCTATAATAGCATTAGTGAAAACGCTATATAACAACATGTTATAATAGCCCTATCAACTCTTATAGCTAAAATGTAAACGCTATAATATTATACATTTTATAGCGCACATTCACCACCATCAAATGTTTTACATAGCGTTTGGCCCTTGCAATTATATTTACTTACTAAAATCCCAGCTGAACTTTTTATAGCGTTATCAATATCTTTATAGCACATATCCACTGATATGAAAAATAATTTTCATAGCATTAGCACTGTTTACATAGCTCATATTCAGTGGTATGAAAAGTTATCCACACGATTTAATAGCATTTCGCATTTTGATTTCATAAGTGGAGTTTTCCGCTATGAATATTTAAAGTATATATAGCGTTATCAGTGTTTTCGTAGCACACATTCAATGATATGAAAAGTTTTCCACACTATCTAATTTTTTTCATAACATTCACCTTATACTTTGATAAGAGTAATTTTCCGCTATTGATATTTTCAATATATAACATCAGCTATAATCTTTATATAGCAAATCTCATATTTAATTTGTGCACATTTTAAACAATTAAACAGTAAATTCAAAAGACAAAACTGTCAATAACAAAAAATTAATATCAAAGCATATTTGATTTCAATTACAAAGTCAAAGTTAATAAGTGTACTAATAAATATAGAAATAAGTCAATTAACATAGGTATTGTTCAAACATCATTTCAAAACAAGATTACATGAAAAATCACTTAGTCTTCAGCTTGTAAGCTCGTCCAACTTCTAGAACCTGCAATTCACAAGCACAAATTATAGTTTTATAATCAAAAAAAAAAACTGCAGAAAGTGCCATTCACGTAAAAAATGCAAGAAACTACAGAAAGTGCCTTTCACGTAAAAAAAAAGAAAGAAACCACAGTTTCACCATGAAACTGCCGTGTAATATTCAAACATGAAAGTGGAAGCAAGGGACAAATCCAAGTGCAAAGTGATCAATGTACAAGACACGTGAACTCAAGACAGAGCACACCCTACGATTGGAATGGCAACAATACAAAAGAACTGCGCACAACACCAAGCAACATGAAACTGGAAACCAAAATGAACAACAGGGCAGTGTATACTCAAACATGGACCGAAGTTCAACTGGTGCTTCATAACAACAAAATACAAAGTGAACCAAAGCAGCAAACACACACAAATATGAAGCGAAGATGTGATTTATTTGCATGTTTGCCAAACTCAAACTCCACATGCATTCCAATCCATTACACACAACGCAAATAACAAAACATGGACTATTCCTTCAAATTCAAAACATAACAGTAAAGAGTATTATTACAATTTGGTCGTCGAAGCCGATGATAAAAGCGTCTTCTATTCCAATGGTATTTACGACCGCTTTCCGATGAAATGGCTTTTATACCAGAAGATGTCCTCTTTTTTGTAGGGTATAGTAACATACTACATGTCATTATATTCAAACCATGTTGCGCAGGTTTTGATCCTAAAACATTTCACATTAAAATTAAAGTGCTTAACCACCATGAAAGTGGTGCTGATCATATAGTTTTCTTTATTTCAGATATTTATATCAAAAGTGGAATACAACAGTCCCTTAACTAAATTCTATAGATCACAACTAGTAGATCATAGTACCACTTAGCAGGCAGGGTCGGTTCTATGATTTGGGTTACCCTAGGCGACACACAAAATGAATCAATAGAATATGTTGCCGTTCGGAGAAATGAATGGCATGGAAAAAAAATGTACTATAGGTGAGAAAAACAATAGTTGCAGCAGTAAAAATAACCGAAACAGAATATCTTTCCCTTGGGGAAATGAGTCACATTGAAAACAAATGGACTGTAGGTAAGAAAAAACAATACTCATAGCAGTTGAAAAAAACCAAAATACTCGCAGCACTGGAAAAAAAAGTGACAGAATATGTTGCCCAATGGGGAAACGAGCGACATTGAAAATAAATGAATTGTAGATGAGAAAAACAGTACTGTTTCTTGCCCTTGGAGAAATGAGTCACATTGAAAACAAATGGGTTGTAGGTGAGAAAAACAACACTCGTAGCAGTGGAGAAACCAAAATACCCGCAGCATTGAAAAAAAACAGAGACATAATATGTTGCCCAATGGAGAAATGAGAGCGACGTTGAAAACAAATGAACTGTAGGTTGTAGGTGAGAAAAACAGTACTCGTAGCTGTGGAAAAGAAACTAGAAGGCTGAAGTGCCCAGGGTATGCACTTCAAACCTCACAGTTCAAAGTCACATACAGAACCAACTGAGTTGCAAATTTTCTCTGCTAGAAGTTATAACCATTAAAAATATATTTATATAATTTAACGTTCATCATTGACACACCGCTGCTGTTGCCCCCCCCCATCCGAGGGGTTGCCCCAAGCAGCCGCCTGCTAGGCCTAGCTCCTAAGTCGGCCTTGTTAGTAGGTATCATCTGGTGTGTTTAATCTCTCACCCCTTTTATCCAAGGAAGTCATCATATGTGCCATGTGTGACTTTGTTTAGGGTTATACATCTAATTTTCTGTTAATTTGATTATACAATAGTTAGTGCCAGACTATGTGTGTAACGACCCAGATTTTTAGCGACTTTGGTTATCGACATAAGCTCGATGTCGATAACCAAACCATCGAAAAATCCTGGTAATTAGTGAAAGAAATTAGAGGGTGAGAAAAGATAAGACAGAAACTTAGAATAGAAGAAGAAGAAGAACACAATATCAGAGTAACACGAATCTCACAGCGGAACGAATAAATATATTTCATAACATAACTTTGAAATACAAATCTGTACTTGAATATACATATCATTATCAAAGTACATCACTTACAACACAGCGGAAATAACTATAGCTATATGATCCTGAAGCCTTCTGCTCCAAGATCTTCCAGTATATCTGTAAATCCCGACTACTTGACTGCCCGTACAAATTTAGGCACCCAAGAGTTTAGGGAAAACAACAAAGTAAACTCCGGGTCAGTCATGGGACTCGTATGAGTAAAACGGTTTAAAAATAGTTCGAACAAGTCAACGATATCTCATAAGACCACGCCGCATAACGGAACGGGTTTTTCCCTTATGAGAATCCAAAATATCTTTATATCAAAAACCTTTTTGATATTATAATAATGTCTATCAACCACAGTATATATAATCATCTTGCAGAAACGCTTTCATCTCACGTTCTACATATATAGTATACAATCAAAACCGCAAGCACGTATTGGGTAATGGATTTCCAACTATGACAAGGTATGGAACCACCTTTCGCTAGTGTACCTCTAGAGAGGAATACACTGGGTTCAACAAGAACATCTTGCAACCCGGCCACACATGACCGACCACTCATTTCGCTTGAGCGTATCGAATGTATATCACCAACAGTTGGGATCAGCAACCGTTTCCCGAATGGGACAGCATCAACAATAGATTTTTAGAAGTAAATGAAACTCTAGATCAGGTGATTATACACCCTACTTCGGTGCGACTGACTTAGCCATGCTGCCTGCCCGATTTCTGTCATTTACCTGATGTGAGGCTAGAAGCTACGCTTTATCATCACACCAGATTCACTTTGAATGCCACATCGTCAAATCCATCAAATCACCGATTGACGTCCTCAACCATACATTATGTGTTAGCTAAGAGAAGTTTCCTTCTCCGCTTCCACTCTTCGTATAGTTGGAGAAATCAATATATGTGATCGTCTGGAAATACTCTGTCAGACATCCGTCCATACAAGTCATCCAGGAACAGGATGAACCGAAGGCACTATTCTGTAAACAGGATAGCCCTTGCATAACTCCGTATTCAATTTCCTTTGGCATATATGATTTGCAATGCTTATGCCAATACAGAGTGGTTCTTTGGATAATAATCCAACCGGTCTCTCCATATTAACAACGTTAAAATGGTCAAAACTTCGATAGTCTGTGATTTAACTATCGAATAAAAACAAGTGTGCAAGCAACGATATTATTTCCAAATGGAAATTTTATCGATCAAACATCATTCAACATTTATCTCTTTATTTCATTAATTTACTTATCTCCTGTTTCCCTATGTTCAATGTTCCTTATTTTCTAAATTGGGAAAATATACGTTATTAACAATGGAAAACATTTCCATTTCTGGTTTTCTTTATTAGAAAACATTTCTGGTTTCTTACTTGGAAAACATTTTCAAAGCTTCTTCATTGGACTTAGACAGATGTTTAAACAAACCATCGCAATGCCAACTCAAACCATTTCCTTTACTGCCGAACCTTAACTATTCCTTAGTTAAAAAACGAAGCCAATCAAGTTGGGGTAGAACTACCTCTCAGACCTTAACTGAACAACATTTCTAACTTTGAAATTGGCAAAGTTCACTTTATATTTTTTTTAACTAACTTCCTTACTTAACCCTCCTTCGAATAGCTATATTCGATTGACTCTTTTCACTTAACTCTATTCGATTAACCCTTATCAATTAACTCTATTTGACTAAAGCTATTGATTTACTCATTTCACTTAACTCCTTTCGAATAAACTATATTCGATAACTCCTTTTACTTTAACTCAAATCGATTAACAAACATCGATTAACTCCTTTTAACTTTATCTCTAATCGATTAACTAACATCGATTAACTCTTTTTAAGTTTATCTCTAATCGATTAAACTAACATCGATTAGCTCTTTTGCTTTAACTCTAATCGATTAAACTAACATCGATTAGCTCTTTTTACTTTATTCTCTAATCGATTAACTAACATCGATTAACTCCTATTAACTTTACCTCTAATCGATTAACTAACATCGATTAGCTCCTTTATTCTATTCGAATAAACTATATTCAATAACTCCTTTGACTTTCTTCGAATAAACTATATTCGATTAACTCCTTTGACTTTCTTCAATAAACTATATTCGATTAACTCCTTTGACTTTCTTCGAATAAACTATATTCGTTTAACTCCTTTGACTTTCTTCGAATAAACTATATTCGATTAACTCCTTTGACTTTCTTCAATAAACTATATTCGATTAACTCCTTTGACTTTCTTCGAATAAACTATATTCGATTAACTCATTTGACTTTCTTCGAATAAACTATATTCGATTAACTCATTTTACTTCCTATTCGAATAAACTATATTCGATTAACTCATTTTACTTCCTCTTCGAATAAACTATATTCGATTAACTCATTTTACTTCCTATTCGAATAAACTATATACGATTAACTCATTTTACTTCCTCTTTGAATAAACTATATTCGATTAACTCATTTTACTTCCTATTTAATCGATTAAACTAACATTGATTAACTCCTTTGTTTTAACACTAATCGATTAAACTAACATCGATTAGCTCCTTTTCTTTAACTCTAATCGATTAACTAACATCGATTAACTCCTTTTAACTTTAACTCAAATCGATTAACTAACATCGATTAACTTCTTTTACTTTAACTCTAATCGATTAACTAACATCGATTAACTTCTTTTACTTTAACTCTAATCGATTAACTAACATCGATTAACTTCTTTTACTTTAACTCAAATCGATTAACTAACATCGATTAACTTCTTTTACTTTAACTCAAATCGATTAACTAACATCGATTAACTTCTTTTACTTTAACTCTAATCGATTAACTAACATCGATTAACTTCTTTTACTTTTCGAATAAACTATTCATTTATAAAGATTTACTTTCAGTAACAGTTCTTCACTTTACAAATGATTTTCCTTTTTTTTTTAAAACTCTATTCGTTTTAAAAACATTTTTCCCTTTTTCTTTATTTGAAAATGTTTCCTTTTATAAAATCTGTTGATTTTATAAAATCCCTTTATTTCAATATACATTGAAATAATTCTCTTTACATCCCAGGGTCTTTTCTAATATTTAAAATATCGAATAAAAATGATCAACATCATTCCAACACCCATAATCCATAACAGATTATATAACACACCATATATCACAATATATGAAAAACAGTAAAATAAATGTTGAGGAATCCAGTTGGATTCCTCCAACCTGTTTCCCTGCATCACAGATGTTAAACAATATAGATAACATCACTTTCAGTTCTATATGATGCATTCTGTTAAACAGAATCAAATATAGAAAATCAACTAACTGACTAGCAGTTCAATCAAACAGTCAACATACAGTCAATCAGCCAATGTCTAACAGTTCTAAATTATACAACATGAAATAACGATAACCATCGCTCTATTTGATTTAGACGGACAATTTATTTTGCCATAAATTTTAACGAGCTCCGATGGACTTCCAGTCAGTTCCATCGTGTAGTGTCCGTCCATACGGTCCCAACGCAACATACGGTTCGTCAATCTGATATCGTAGGACCCAGTTATAGCATTACGAAGTTAATACACTTTTACGTTAAAATAAAAACTTATAAATTAAATACGTTGGGCCTCACCCCTCATTTTCCTTGAACCGGCCCACTATCATTTATAAAGCCCAAGACCCTCCTGCTAAAAACCCAACCCGACTTCATTTCTCTTCTTCCTCGACGGATTCCTGCTCCTAAAACATACCCGTTGACTCCACGTTTGACACCACCACATCGGTCATCAACCTCCGGCGCGAACACCACCATTTCGATCTCCATCAAATTCTCTCCTCCCCTATACCCTCAACGCTTAGCTCGACACAACCCTTTCATCTCCGTCGAACAACATCATCGGAGCAAAACTGTGCCGCAACCCTCAGAATCGAGCACATAAGTGCAATTTCTCCCCCTAAATCCCAATCTAAACCTTAAACCACTCATCGATGCCTCAGTCGAAGTGAAAGTGGAACCCTAGTCCACGGTTTACAACAGACCTCGACGGAACAACGATTCGAATGCCACAAAATACACCCCAAAACGAAGAGCAGGGTTCCAGCATCCCAAATATATGAATATATGAATTTATAGATTTGATTTTGGTTTGTTTTGATTTTTCCCTTCGTTGTTATTTTACTGGAGAAAGTGAAAAATCGTTGGTGGCTATATACGGGATCATATAGTTGTTTGTGGCTGAAATTTGATGAGGACGTGGCCTCCTCTAGGCTTTAGAATTGTTTTAAGATATTTTCCCTTTATTATTTTATTGATTTTATATTCGTTTCTGCTATCTAAAAATCCGTGTGATCACACACGACACTCAAAAATCACGAAACTGGACATGTAGCTAGAGTTCGATGTTACGGTCCCAACGAAACTGGTTTCGTCGAATTCCGACTCCGTATGCTCACACAGCGTATTTTTAACCATCGAAATACTGACTGTTTCTCACTCTAAAAATCCGTACGACCACACAGTGACCCTAAAAATCACGAAACTGGAAATCTAACAACTATTTGATATTGCGGATCCAATAAAACTAGTTTCATCGAATTCCGACTTCGTTTGCCAAAGTGGCTTATTTTTACACCTCTAAATGACCCATTTATATATATATATATATATATATATATTTAAATGTATTTAAATTAAATATTTAAAAATCAAATATTATCATCTATATTCACAGTGGAATACCATACAGCTATAGAATATTCCTATATGAATTTCTACTCGATATTCACTTCTAGGTCAAGGCCGATATTCGATTTATATTGAAATCCCTTTTTAAAATATAAATAATTCCTTTATAAATTTTAAAGGAATTCCACAGTGACTTTTCTAAAATTTGATTTGGACATATCTCAAAATCTACACGATGAAATCCCGATTTTTCTCTTCCACTAGAAAGATATACTCCACCAGCTTCGTATGTTTCTTGTTTCACAGAAATCCGATTTAAAATGAATCCTGTATTTTCAGTTGAAGTTCGAATCGCCAATTCACGAACTGCAGCGCCATTTCGAGCTCGTTTATAATTATATTATAAACTATACGTTCAACTGTCGACGATTGAATATATTCGTTAATATAATTCAACTCCTAACTGGTATATATATATATATTTTAGATAACCCAAATTACACCATACTGTGAAATTCACTATTTTTGACTATCACTGAATCAAATATATTATTTAATTTATTATTTTAAATTAAATATTTACCATTATTTAATTCCACGACCATTAAATACTCTAAACCACCATTTATATAATTAAATAAATTAATGATAATACCTCTGCCAATGCGGGTCATTACAATCTTCCCCACTTAAAATAATTTCGTCCTCGAAATTGCTAAAAGGTAGAGGACGACCCTATCGACTGGTTAGAACATATTTGTTCCCTTCTTAACTTCAGTTTCAACTGAACCAATTTAATTTCGATTAAATTATTAATTAATTCTTATCAGCGAAAATTTTCAAAAATCCTGAAAATTTTCTAACGCCTTAACTCTTCAAAAAATTTCGTCAGCACCTCCTTTGTACTGGTCAATAGGTCAAACTCCAACTCGCCTCCTTGGGCCATCTCCAACCCAAAAGAAAATCAAACAGCCAAGCGGCTTGCCAATTCGGCTCATAAATCCTATATCCAATAGAAATATTATAAACTGGTACCTTTTGTCGGCATATCATTATATCCTTTACATCTGCTGTTAATTCGCCATATACCAATGTCATGCCAATCAAACTCCAAATCAGTTTTTATCTCCAACACAACCATTCGCTTATATCCAAGCCAAATCCCATTTCAACTCAAGTCAAATTCTTGATTTTCAATTCCTTAACTCCTCAATCCAATACCATTTCGGATTTTAATTTCACAAATCCAATCTTATTCGATTTCAATTCAACTTCAGTTACCACTTAACTGACTTTACTTTAATTCAAATCTGCTTTCACAAATTTCTGTTAAATTTGTTTTTAATTTAAACAGTCTTTCCCTGGGAGTTTTTAACCAGTTTACTCTTTTCAAAAATCAAATTTTCCTTTTGAAATTCAACTGAGCCCATAATCAATATTCCATTAGTTAAATCACTTCTCTATTCTTTATCAATATTTGTTAACCAAATATTTTCAATAACCATATTGGCCTTTTCTGTTATTTGGAAAACATTTCCGAATATCACCTTCCTTTATTTTCTAAACTTTAGAAAATATATGCTATTTATAATTGGAAAATATTCCAATTACTTATCTCTTTTCCGATCTCGTTTATTTCTATATTTAGGAAATATTATTTATTATATTTCCAAGTTTACACTTATTTGGGTTAAAACGAATGTTGTGTAAAACATCGTTACGACAACCCAAATACTATATTCAACTAACTCTTATTCAACCTTGATCTTCGAGCCTGAAATCTTACTATTTATTTGTTAATAATGAAATCAATCAAGTTGGGGTATAACTACCTCTCAGACCTTGACTGAATAACATTTATAACGTCAAAACAGATATGACTACTTACTCAAAAAAAATCAATACCATACAACTACCTATTCACTTTTAAACACATATACTTTCTCTTTCTATTCTTACTAGATTTTATTCTAGACTTCCTTTTTTATTTTACTATTCTATTTCTAAGTTCGTTTTCTTATCGACTTCTATATATATATCGATACGTTGATTTCTAACTATCAGATTATCTTAAAAATATTCTATCTCCTTAATTTCCCGGAAAAATTCGCCATAACCTCCTTTGTACCGGGAGCATCGGGAAAATCCCCAAACTACCACACAGGCCTTCTCCAATCAAAAAGAAAAAGAGAAGCCAAGTGGCTAGCCGATACGGCGCATAAAATCTCATATATAAATTAAATACATACCTTTCGTCGAGCAATCTATATATATACCTTCTATACCTTGTTCCAAACCTGTCTCATGTATATCCATACATTTCTAATTCATTCCAACTTAATCCAATCGTTTTAACTTATTTCGTTAAGTGATTTCCAAATTACTGGTTTGCCCATTTCACCTTTTTATTTGAATATACATGTTCAAATATAGGTTTAACTTGTTTATCAACTAATTGAATTCCTTTTCAAATTTTCTTATTCAAATTCTATATTTGAATTTCATTTCAAATCTCTTATTCAAATTCTATTTTTGAATTTTGTTTCAATTTTCTTATTCAAATTCACATTTGAATTTCATTATTCAAATCTATTTCCAAACTCCATTTGAATTCCTATATTCAAATCTATTTGAATTCCATTTGAATTTCTATATTCAAACTCTATTTCAATTCTATTGAATTTCATATATTCAAACTCCCTTTGAATTTCTATATTCAATTTCTATTATTACTCTACATGAATTCTATATTCAATTTTCTTATTTCAAATTCTCTTATTCAAATTCTATATTTGAATCTCATTTCAAACCTTTTATTCAAATTCTATATTTGAATTTCGTTTCAACTCTATTTGAATCCTCTATATTCAAATTTCATTTTCACTTTCGATATTCAAATCCTATATTTGAATTCCTTTATATTTTCTATATTCAAATTCTATATGTGAATTTCATTTGAATTTCTATATTCAAACTCTATTTCAATTCCATTGAATTTCATATATTCAAATTCCCTTTGAATTTTCTATATTCAAATCCCCTTTGAATTTTCTTACTTACATTCTATGTTTGAACTTCCCTTATCCTAATTCCTTTTCAAACTTTCTTTACTCATTCTTTATTATAAATCTCATTTGAAATTCAACACAACTTGTCTTTCCCAAAACAATTTCAAAACAGTATCTTTAGTAGTAATTCGTCACTTACAACTCGAAAATGAATATTGATGATGCAGTTGTCATCATCAGAATCTATTTTCCAGCGATCGAAGTGAGTTCAATACTATAAAACCATTTCTAAACATTTCCACCTTGAAATTCATTTCAAAATATAATTCACACTGTTTGTAAAACAATTTAAAATCTCCCAGGATCTTAAATTTTCCTTATTTTTAATCCCAATCCATTTACAAACACTTATCCAATTCTCCAGAGTCTTAACTTCAATTCTGGTTTAAATTTCAGATTTAACTCATCTGATTTCACGTATTTCACTTATATGAATTCTGATTTGTTATTTACATAACCATTTAATTTATAATCTTACTCGATTATAATAACAACCAATATATCCAATATATTATAATTTTGATATATATATCTTCTCTATATCGAGATATACCTTGGGTAAACTTATTTTAATTTACCCTCTTTTCAAAACATACCGTGCCGACCCATCGTACTCGAGTGTTTAGTTACTCCTACCGATACAGTGGATCAAACTGATCGACCAGAATTCACAAACTACTCAACCAATAAATCTTCACAATATAAAAATTATTTTTATATCAATAACAAATACGTTCACTCGTATATATACAATCAAACTCAACCTAGGGTATTACTAACCCTGTCTCTACCAAGTCACGCCACAGAGCCAAGTAATTCCTAACTTAAGCTCTGATACCAACTGTAACGACCCGAATTTTTAGCGACTTTGGTTATCGACATAAGCTCGATGTCGATAACCAAACCATCGAAAAATCCTGGTAATTAGTGAAAGAAATTAGAGGGTGAGAAAAGATAAGATAGAAACTTAGAATAGAAGAAGAAGAGGAACACAATATCAGAGTAACACGAATCTCACAGCGGAACGAATAAATATATTTCATAACATAACTTTGAAATACAAATCTGTACTTGAATATACATATCATTATCAAAGTACATCACTTACAACACAGCGGAAATAACTATAGCTATATGATCCTGAAGCCTTCTGCTCCAAGATCTTCCAGTATATCTGTAAATCCCGACTACTTGACTGCCCGTACAAATTTAGGCACCCAAGAGTTTAGGGAAAACAACAAAGTAAACTCCGGGTCAGTCATGGGACTGGTATGAGTAAAACAGTTTAAAAACAGTTTGAACAAGTAAACGATATCTCATAAGACCACGCCGCATAACGGAACGGGTTTTTCCCCTATGAGAATCCAAAATATCTTTATATCAAAAACCTTTTTGATATTATAATAATGTCTATCAACCACAGTATATATAATCATCTAGCAGAAACGCTTTCATCTCACGTTCTACATATATAGTATACAATCAAAACCGCAAGCACGTATTGGGTAATGGATTTCCAGCTATGACAAGGTATGGAACCACCTTTCGCTAGTTAACCTCTAGAGAGGAATACACTGGGTTCAACAAGAACATCTTGCAACCCGGCCACACATGACCGACCACTCATTTCGCTTGAGCGTATCGAATGTATATCACCAACAGTTGGGATCAGCAACCGTTTCCCGAATGGGACAGCATCAACAATAGATTTTTAGAAGTAAATGAAACTCTAGATCAGGTGATTATACACCCTACTTCGGTGCGACCGACTTAGCCATGTTGCCTGCCCATTTCTTTCATTTACCGGATGTGAGGCTAGAAGCTACGCTTTATCATCACACCAGATTCACTTTGAATGCCACATCGTCAAATCCATCAAATCACCGATTGACGTCCTCAACCATACATTATGTGTTAGCTAAGAGAAGTTTCCTTCTCCGCTTCCACTCTTGGTACGGTTGGAGAAATCAATATTTGTGATCGTCTGGAAATACTCTGTCAGACATCCGTCCATACAAGTCATCCAGGAACAGGATGAACCGAAGGCACTATTCTGTAAACAGGATAGCCCTTGCATAACTCCGTCTTCAATTTCCTTTGGCATATATGATTCGCAACGCTTATGCCAATACAGAGTGGTTCTTTGGATAATAATCCAACCGGTCTCTCCATATTAACAACGTTAAAATGGTCAAAACTTCGATAGTCTGTGATTTAACTATCGAATAAAAACAAGTGTGCAAGCAACGATATTATTTCCAAATGGAAATTTTATCGATCAAACATCATTCAACATTTATCTCTTTATTTCATTAATTTACTTATCTCCTGTTTCCCTATGTTCAATATTCCTTATTTTCTAAATTGGGAAAATATACGTTATTAACAATGGAAAACATTTCCATTTCTGGTTTTCTTTATTAGAAAACATTTCTGGTTTCTTACTTGGAAAACATTTTCAAAGCTTCTTCATTGGACTTAGACAGATGTTTAAACAAACCATCGCAATGCCAACTCAAACCATTTCCTTTACTGCCGAACCTTAACTATTCCTTAGTTAAAAAACGAAGCCAATCAAGTTGGGGTAGAACTACCTCTCAGACCTTAACTGAACAACATTTCTAACTTTGAAATTGGCAAAGTTCACTTTATATTTCTTTAACTAACTTCCTTACTTAACCCTCCTTCGAATAGCTATATTCGATTGACTCTTTTCACTTAACTCTATTCGATTAACCCTTATCAATTAACTCTATTTGACTAAAGCTATTGATTTACTCATTTCACTTAACTCCTTTCGAATAAACTATATTCGATAACTCCTTTTACTTTAACTCAAATCGATTAACTAACATCGATTAACTCCTTTTAACTTTATCTCTAATCGATTAACTAACATCGATTAACTCTTTTTAAGTTTATCTCTAATCGATTAAACTAACATCGATTAGCTCTTTTGCTTTAACTCTAATCGATTAAACTAACATCGATTAGCTCTTTTTACTTTATTCTCTAATCGATTAACTAACATCGATTAACTCCTATTAACTTTACCTCTAATCGATTATCTAACATCGATTAGCTCCTTTATTCTATTCGAATAAACTATATTCAATAACTCCTTTGACTTTCTTCGAATAAACTATATTCGATTAACTCCTTTGACTTTCTTCCATAAACTGTATTCGATTAACTCCTTTGACTTTCTTTGAATAAACTATATTCGATTAACTCCTTTGACTTTCTTCGAATAAACTATATTCGATTAACTCCTTTGACTTTCTTCAATAAACTATATTCGATTAACTCCTTTGACTTTCTTCGAATAAACTATATTCGATTAACTCCTTTGACTTTCTTCGAATAAACTATATTCGATTAACTCATTTGACTTTCTTCGAATAAACTATATTCGATTAACTCATTTTACTTCCTATTCGAATAAACTATATTCGATTAACTCATTTTACTTCCTATTCGAATAAACTATATTCGATTAACTCATTTTACTTCCTCTTCGAATAAACTATATTCGATTAACTCATTTTACTTCCTATTTAATCGATTAAACTAACATCGATTAACTTCTTTGTTTTAAAACTAATCGATTAAACTAACATCGATTAGCTCCTTTTCTTTAACTCTAATCGATTAACTAACATCGATTAACTCCTTTTAACTTTAACTCAAATCGATTAACTAACATCGATTAACTTCTTTTACTTTAACTCTAATCGATTAACTAACATCGATTAACTTCTTTTACTTTAACTCTAATCGATTAACTAACATCGATTAACTTCTTTTACTTTAACTCAAATCGATTAACTAACATCGATTAACTTCTTTTACTTTAACTCAAATCGATTAACTAACATCGATTAACTTCTTTTACTTTAACTCTAATCGATTAACTAACATCGATTAACTTCTTTTACTTTTCGAATAAACTATTCATTTATAAAGATTTACTTTCAGTAACAGTTCTTCACTTTACAAATGATTTTCCTTTTTATTTTTTAAACTCTATTCGTTTTAAAAACATTTTCCCTTTTTCTTTATTTGAAAATATTTCCTTTTATAAAATCTGTTGATTTTATAAAATCCCTTTATTTCAATATACATTGAAATAATTCTCTTTACATCCCCGGGTCTTTTCTAATATTTAAAATATCGAATAAAAATGATCAACATCATTCCAACACCCATAATCCATAACAGATTATATAACACACCATATATCACAATATATGAAAAACAGTAAAATAAATGTTGAGGAATCCAGTTCCTCCAACCTGTTTCCCTGCATCACAGATGTTAAACAATATAGATAACATCACTTTCAGTTCTATATGATGCATTCTGTTAAACAGAATCAAATATAGAAAATCAACTAACTGACTAGCAGTTCAATCAAACAGTCAACATACAGTCAATCAACCAATATCTAACAGTTCTAAAAATACAACATGAAATTATAAACTGTTCAGAGTTAGTGAGATTTACTCACATTGGACAATCATCGTTAATAACGATAACCATCGCTCTATTTGATTTAGACGGACGATTTATTTTACCATAAATTGTAACGAGCTCCGATGGACTTCCAGTCAGTTCCATCGTGTAGTGCCCATCCATACGGTCCCAACGCAACATACGGTTCGTCAATCTGATATCGTAGGACCCAGTTATAGCATTACGAAGTTAATACACTTTTACGTTAAAATAAAAACTTATAAATTAAATACGTTCGGCCTCACCCCTCATTTTCCTTGAACCGGCCCACTATCATTTATAAAGCCCAAGACCCTCCTGCTAAAAACCCAACCCGACTTCATTTCTCTTCTTCCTCGACGGATTCCTGCTCCTAAAACATCCCGTTGACTCCACGTTTGACCACGCCCCACCACCACATCGGTCATCAACCTCCGGCGCGAACACCACCATTTCGATCTCCATCAAATTCTCTCCTCCCCTATACCCTCAATGCTTAGCTCGACATCACCCTTTCATCTCCGTCGAACAACATCATCGGAGCAAAACTGTGCCGCAACCCTCAGAATCGAGCACATAAGTGCAATTTCTCCCCCTGAATCCCAATCTAAACCTTAAACCACTCACTGATGCCTCAGTCGAAGTGAAAGTGGAACCCTAGTCCACGGTTTACAACAGACCTTGACGGAACAACGATTCGAATGCCACAAACTACACCCCAAAATGAAGAGCGGGGTTCCAGCATCCCAAATATATGAATATATGAATTTATAGATTTGATTTTGGTTTGTTTTGATTTTTCCCTTCGTTGTTATTTTACTGGAGAAAGCGAAAAATCGTTGGTGGCTATATACGGGAACATATAGTTGTTTGTGGCTGAAATTTGATGAGGACGTGGCCTCCTCTAGGCTTTAGAATTGTTTTCAGATATTTTCCCTTTATTATTTTATTGATTTTATATTCGTTTCTGCTATCTAAAAATCCGTGTGATCACACACGCCACCCAAAAATCACGAAACTGGACATGTAGCTAGAGTTCGACGTTACGGTCCCAACGAAACTGGTTTCGTCGAATTCCGACTTCGTATGCTCACACAGCGTATTTTTAACCATCGAAATACTGACTGTTTCTCACCCTAAAAATCCATACGACCACACAGTGACCCTAAAAATCACGAAACTGGAAATCTAACAACTATTTGATATTGCGGATCCAACAAAACTAGTTTCGTCGAATTCCGACTTCGTTTGCCAAAGTGGCTTATTTTTACACCTCTAAATGACCCATTTAAATATATATATAAATATATTTAAATGTAATTAAATTAAATATTTAAAAATCAAATATTATCGTCTATATTCACAGTGGAATACCATACAGCTCTAGAATATTCCTATATGAATTTCTACTCGATATTCACTTCTGGGTCAACCCGATATTCGATTTATATTGAAATCCCTTTTTAAAATATAAATAATTCCTTTATAAATTTTAAAGGAATTCCACAGCGAATTTTCTAAAATTTGATTTGGATATATCTCAAAATCTACACGACGAAATCCCGATTTTTCTCTTCCACTAGAAAGATATACTCCACCAGCTCTGTACGTTTCTTGTTTCACAGAAATCCGATTTAAAATGAATCCTGTATTTTCAGTTGAAGTTCGAATCACCAATTTACGAACTGCAGCGCCATTTCGAGCTCGTTTATAATTATATTATAAACTATACGTTCAACTGTCGATGATTGAATATATTCGTTAATATAATTCAACTCTTAACTGGTATATATATATATATTTTAGATAACCCAAATTACACCATACTGTGAATTTCACTATTTTTGACTATCACTGAATCAAATATATTATTTAATTTATTATTTTAAATTAAATATTTACCATTATTTAATTCCACGACCATTAAATACTCTAAACCACCATTTATATGATTAAATAAATTAATGATAATACCACTGCCAATGCGGGTCATTACAATGTGCGGTAAAGGTCTGCAAATGGGATCACGTCATATTATATGTTTCCCCCTCCATTCAAAAGAGGAGATATGGATACAGCTAGCTTTTATTTGTTTACATAAAAATTATAACATTATTTTCTAAGTAAACAAATAAAAGCTACATTATTGATATATTTTCTTTTTGGACATTGATCAAAATTTATTTTAGTTGCTGGAAAGTATTACAGTCCTTTTACTCGTTGCGATAATTTCATATCCTTGAAAATTTTAATATTTTAGCATTACCAGTTTTGAACTTCTTATTTTTTTATTTTATTTGAAATTATAGAATTGCGAAATTTTATTTTTTTATTGAAGAAATCATCTAAATGTTTCACTTCTTGTGGATTTTTTTGTATCATCGTCCTTTTAAGATATTTGAATTTGGAAAATGTTAGTAAATTATTAGAAAAAATAAATATTTTTCAACTTCTACATGATACTTTTGAATCTGGAGTTTATACATATGTATGATTCAAAAAAAATCTACAACATATCATTGGTTAACCTAAATTAACCACATAGTTGACAACAATGCTTGAAAAGAAATATTTACGATTCATAGTCAGGAAAAGTTTCAATCGATGTTCCTTCAAATAATAGAAAAGAACATTGTACGCGTTAAGTCCTTAAACATGCTTATTTATATTATTTTTCCTGTTTTTCTCTTAAGAATATTATTATACAAATGATAAAATAATACATGACTATAATATGCTTTAATTGGAAATACATGATTAGGGCTTACATTCAACATTTTTATTTGATATTCCCATGCTATTAGTTATATATGCTGGGATAAAGCAACCAAAATAAATAATGTATAAAAATTGCTTATTCAACAACACATCACATGGCTAATATACAATCCAAAGATTTTGGTATAGGTGATATGCTACCATTCTTAATCCTATCAAAACAGTGAAGTCTGGACTAGAATTTTTAAGGATAGGAGAATAAAAGCCATTGTAGAGTGGATAGTAAGCAGTAAACGCAGGATAAACAACATGTGAAGTGACGGATAAGCAATAGGGATTAATCAAGTATAAACATACCTAAAGTACTTCCGTGTACTACAAGCTGAAACTGCCATGTAGAGAAAAACAAAGTATGCTGCAGCTGCTTTGAAGAAAGAAGAAAACCGTTCATTCTAAAATACAAAGGTAAATATTTTTCTGCCATCAATCTAAAAAAAAGTGTCATGAAAACTATTAAAAAATACCTACATAGATAGCCAAAGTCCACGTCTATTTTCCAAAGACGATCAATTACCTATATACAAGTAGGATATTTGATTCATAGATTTAGAATTTTATATTTGAACAATTGTATTTAACATTAATGAGATGCTTACTAGAAGATGAATCCGTTACAATATTTGCCATAGGCCAAGCTATTGTAGAGCCAACGACATCTTCAATGCATTCGAACTTGGCCGTAGGTCTCCACAAACGTGCAGCTGGAACTGTTGCAATATCAACCCAAACTCTAGCCGCACCCTCTAATGGGACAAAATGTACCATTATTTTTGGGTCGGTTGAAGCCCTCGGCTACTATATTTCTCGTTCCAAACACATCAACCAACTTACATTTATTTGACGTAGAATTTGCAACCTATCAAGTAACAATAATAATTGATTATATAAACTACTTGAAACACATTATCTTGTGAACGAAGCGTAACTGTTGAACTACAAATGATGTATTACCATAGTAATTGATACCAGATTCGTCAAAGAACTGAAAGATGCTTGAGTGCTTACTTTCTCAGTAACTACTTTAGATTCTGGACAAGCTACTTTTTTTCCAACGGCTTCTCCAACATATCTCATATTAGTCGTTGGCTTCCATAAAAATGCATTCAATTTTTTTGGATTGTCTATCGACACTAGCTTGGCGGATGGTCCAAGAGGTATACCATTAACAAGTTTTTTTGGATCACTGTCATAGAATCGTCCTCTGCAACTATTTTTTTGCTTCCTATCCAATCATATATCTTGCATTTATTATCTTTGCTTCCATTCTAGGAAAAAAAATCATGTATCAATAACAAAGATTAAAATAAGGTAATACAGGTTTTTAATTCCACCCGTTGGATTATCTTCGTACACTTCCACTGTCCCCTTTGCAGCCATGTAACAAAGTCCATGAAAAAGAGGCAAATACATTGTTGAAGATAACTAATATTACAATGTCTTAGGAACAGCAGTTTTTCAGAGCATGGAAAATATATAAGAGAATGAAGAAATCCATACGGGAATGCATCTAACATGTTGCATGACAGAATTCATTTAAAAATCCATAAGGGAATGCATCTAACATGTTCCATGACATACTTGTTGCATGACATAATTCATTAAAAAATCCACAAGGGAAATCCATAAGGCCTTAGAAACAACAGTGTTCTCAGAATTCATTTAAATATCCTGGTTCATTTCTATTCGTAATATTCAATTATTCACAGAATAAAACTTGTTGCATGACATACTTCAACGTAACGATACCTTACACAAAACACCAAATCCAAGAGAAAAAGGAAAGGTGCAATGAAGTAGTACACATACAATAAAAGGCATCTGAACTCATCTAAGATTTCATGCTTATTTGTATTATTAATAAACTGAAAACACTAGCTGGAGCAATCAGCTTCCCTAGCTGGAGCAATCAGCTACCAACACACCCGAAGCATATACTGCTAATACAGCCTTAGTTTTGCACTACAATTATTTGCTCCTATACTACTATCCATACTGCACCAAGACTGCAAAGTATGTTCTATTGGTCCCCCTGTCAACTGCCATATCAGTGGCTGATGTGTATGTTTGAGGATTAAAGTGGGGTAGAAATAAAGAAAGAGCAGTCTGAAATAACAGCTCGCCAAGGGGTCGAATGACTGCCTCAACTATTGTTTGTTTCTATATCAGTCCTTAGTTGTTATAAGAAAAGAGTCACATTACCTAAAGGCTGATAAAGAACATAGACCATTTTAACAACCGACTTTCACCAACTTAAAAGGTTATTTTTTCATTACTTGTTAAGCATGTGTTAATTGGGTTGTGTGAGTTTGAGTGCAAAAGTAATGCGCCCTACTTATTGTTATTGAGTCCTAACTATATTTTGTGTGACTTTCTCTGGTTAATGCTTATGATACATACAATTTCATTAAAAAAATTGACATAGCTAAAAGTAAATGTACAAATCATTTGGACCAGACCAAAGGTGACTAGTTGTGTGTTGACCCGTAAAGATCCAAACTGTCTATGCCTGTAACAACCTGGAAATTTAGAACCAATTTAAAATTTTATTTTAAGGAAATTTTGTTAGAAAATGCGTCAGAATTTAAAATTTCCATTAAAAAAATGTTTTTAATGAGATTTATTAATTTATGCTGATAGGTTGATTTGAAAATAATGTGTGCATTCTAGATGAAATAAATACATACATGTATATATATCTTTGGCTATCGTCTTTAATTCTTTCCCTGTTTGTTTAAAATATAATTTTTAGGAATTCAAACGTGGATTACATGTCAAATTTACCTTCATTAATTAATTTAATTTGCAATGTTAATTATGCATTCATTTCATTCTTTATATTTGTTTATTTCCCTTACATTTTAAACCTTGCGCATGCAACCTACAAGGATCATTTATTTTCTTTTTTTTTATACATTGAATTCTAACTTCTAGTTAATTATGCATTCATTTCATTTCAACTTAATTCATTTCAATTTCGTTATTTTTCAATGCATGCATGCAAGTTGGTTACCTTGATCTCAATGCATGCATTCATTTGTTCATTTATGTCCATTTTATTTTTGAAATGTTTCATGCTTCTTTGCCACTTTCTTTTAATTTTCCATAAATGTGTTTCCTATTTATTATCTTACTTTAAAATCTAAATATTTATTTACTTAAGTAAACAAAAATATTGCTCTTTGAATTAACATAGACAACAAATGTGTAACGAAAAGAAGAAAAATATAAATAAATTATAATCAAAATTAAATTAAGAAAATTCAAAATAAGGAATACGTCAAATTGGATAGAATGTAGGAATTACTTTCATATAGAAACAAGCAATTTTGTTTTCTTTCTTGTTTTGTCACTAGGAAATGTGGAAACAATAATTCAATTGTTTGAAATAAAAATCTACATGTAACCATGCTTCACAAAAGTAAATAAATAAACCTGTCATCACAAAAGTAATACATTGAACTGGTATTATTAATATTTAATGGCGTGATTGGTGGATCTTGTGACCGCTTCTCTTCATATACCTGAAACTAAAACCTCCACTACATAACATTCATTTCTCTTCTTCCTCGAAAATTTAACAGCAACTCTCTTCCCTCTCTCTCTCAAAATTCTGTAGGAAAGCCGCCACTATCTTCTCTAATGGCCATAATCGTTCGATTTCCCCTTCTCTAATCTTTCATAATTTGATCCAAATTAAATTACGATTCCAAAATTTAAAGAGATTTTAGAGATCTATGAGCTTGGAAGCGATTCGTGATGGGTTCGGTTCCTGAATGGCAACGAAGAAGAAGGAAAGAATGGTATCGCATTTTTCCTAAACGTGATGACTTATTAAATTTTGTAAATAAGAAAATCTAATTATATTTAATTTATTAAATGTTTATATGACCATAACTCGGTCAAATCAAAACAGAATCGGACGAAACGAAGTCCGTTGAAATTGTGGGATACCGATCTACGACATGGGGCAACACAGATCTGAAAAGGAGCGCGTTGAAAATTCAAATATCGATGTGAGAAATCCTAATTTATTTTTATTATTATTTATTTTAAAATAATTAGAATAAATCATTGATTCGCTGTATATGTTGGCTAAGTGATTAATTTGTATGCGATGTGCTAATATAGATTTGTTTGTGAGATTTCTTCTTAAATAATTATAATCAGTTAATTATTATCATGTATACAAATTCTTACATGTTGCATGATTTGATTGATTGATGCTGATTTGTTAATCTGTTGATTTGGTGGACTATTGTATTTAAATGAGAATTGGCATATAAAAACATCGTTTATGTTGAAAAAGAATTATCATATAAAAACATCGTTTTTATGTTGAATGTGAATTGTTATATAAAAACATCGTTTTATGTTGAAATAAGAAATGTTCTCTTTTATACGTATTAGAATTTGGCAAAATAAGAAATGTCCTTTTATGTGTATTAGAATTGATATGATAAAAAGATGTCATTTTTATTGTATTAAGATTGTCAAAAATATAAGTATCAATTATGCTCATTCAAAAGTATCATTTCTGTTCAGTTAGAAAATGTCATTTATGATTAAAATTATCATTTTTAGATAAGAATGACATGTTAATTTTAAATTATCATGTTAGACAAAAATGACATGTTAAATTGAATTTTCATTTTATGTCAATAAGAACTGTTAGAAATAAAGTGTACATGAGAATAAATATACATTTTTGTTATAAAATGCTGAATGAGAACAAAAATACACATTTTTCTAGAAATTTTACTTTAGAATTAAAACATCACTTTTGTTAATGATGTTCATTTAAAATTACCATATTTTGTTTACATAAAAAGGATTAACAAATTACCATATTTTGTTTACATAAAAAGAATTAGACAAATTCGTCATATTGTTTACATTAAAAGAATTAAACAAAATTATCAGTTTTTGGTTAATTAAAAGAATGAATGTGAAATGCCCAGTTTTTGCAAAGTAATAAGAATGAAATAAAAAGAGACATTTTTGTCATTTAATAAGAATTATACAAAAATACACATTTTTGTTATTATATAGGGATTTTACAAAAATCATATTTTTGTCATTTAACAAGGATCATATAAGAATAACATTTTGTGTTAAAACATGGTTTGTGAGACAAATATCATTTTGTGTAAAAACATATTAGTGAGATAAAATAACATTTTGTGTTAAAACATGGTTAGTGAAGGAAAATATCATTTTGTGTAGAAACCTGTTAGTGAAATGGAAATGAACATTTTTATATATTTAAAAGAATTAATCAAAAATAAACATTTTTGTGCATTTAAAAGAGTTAAACAAGAATAGACATTTTTGTTTACATTAAAAGATAGGATTTTTGTCATATTTTGGTTGCAATATAAAAGATAGGATTTTTGTCATGTTTTTGTTGCAATATAAAAGATAGGATTTTGACATAATTTTTATTGAATTAAAAAGGTGAAATTTTTGACATAATTTTTGTTGTATATAAAAGATGGAATTTTTGACATAAATTTTGTTGAATTAAAAAGGTGGAATTGTGACATAGAATTTAATGTTAAATAAAAGACTAGATTTTTGCCAGCAATTTTATTCACATTTTAATGTTAATAGAAAAAAGACATGATTTTAGACATTGATTTTGTTCATATAAAAAGATCAAATTCTGACATAGTGTTATCATGTTAGAGATAATAAATTAAATGGAATTTAAAACAATATTATTTTTTAATGACACCTTGAAGATGTTTATGGTTTATTTCTATGTTATGCATGATGTGTTGTGTATTAATGTTTGGTCGTGATGCGATGTTTGAAATCTGTGAATTTGTAACATACCAATTAATGTTATTTTATTATGTATAATAATTCAAGTATGCTACACTGCCGTATATGAGTTACCTGACTCATATATGTTGATTGGGCTGATATTTTCACACATCGCCCAAGTTCACAAATAATATATTATTATTTGGATGTTGTTTGAATGTTAATTGGACATTGTTTGAATGTTATGTTATTGAGATGTATAAGGAATGTTATTATTAAATACATGTATGGTTTGAAATCCATTATTTAATGGTATTTGTTATGGGTCTCATTCCAATGAAGGAATTTCAAAAGTTTACAAAAGGGGCTTTTCAGTTAAAGGATTAAATGTGATGTTAACGCTTTTAATATTATTTAATGTGCACAAAACCGATTAGGTAGATTGGCGCTATTTATACGGGAATGGATATTTCCATGAATTTCATTTATTATGTAATAAATGATGAAGGATTAAAATTTAAAATTTTACATTTTGAAAATGTTATTATAATATTATTATAAGAACAAATGCTATATTAAATGATTAATTAATGTTAAGAGTTTGAAATTCAAGAATTATTATTATAATATTACAATAATATGAAAGGTTTCAATTTTTATTTATAGTTTAAATATAAGAATAAATGGTATTTCAAGAATAATGAAGATTTTAATTTAAAGTGATATTTTGAAATTAATGATATTTTAAGAACCAAAATACTTTGAAATAAAGAATATTTCAAAATAATATTTTCAGTATGATAATTATAATTATAAATCACAATTGTATTTGGGCACGAGGTTGGGTCACATTTGTGGTGGAAGTCTGCCCGGAACCGACCGGCATATCCAGCAGCCACAAATGTCGGGCCTAATGTGAGAGGTACAGGTACACGAATATGAATTGGGCCTTGACACGAGGTTAAGCCCAACTTATGGGATAAGTTTGCCCGGAACAGACCAGCATATCCAGCATCCACGAGTTGTAGGATTAATGTGAGAGGTCTGGCCCAGTATAAAATAATAAATAGATATAATATTAAATTGGGCCATTCAGCCTGTTTTAAAATAATAACAACGCCAATTGAACTCGAACGTGTTTATCAAATTATATCCATTTAAATTTTGAATATTGAAAGAGGTGATTTTAAATTAATATTTTAAGAGGATATTATTTTATTATTTAAATAATATATAAAATATTGGATTCTGATTTAAAATTGAAACCGAAGTTTGAATCGTTTTGGAATAAATTTATAAATGTTTTAAAATACGTTTTTATAAAGGAAATCGATGAAATATTTATATATATATAATGGTTCGAATAGAATGGTTCGCGCAGCAACCGTTCGCGAATTTCGACCGTTTAACTTTGATTAGACGTAATGGAAGATCCGACCGTCAGATTCTTCTAAAACCGGAACCTACGGGTTCGTATCGAAAAGAGTTTTCCAATGAGTATATATTGATTTGATTTCTGTGAAGATTCCATACTTTATGGAAAATGATTTGGGGTTTATCGTGAATTATGTTTTAAATGACATTAGTTCTTTAACCCAGTTAAAGATAAGATTAATTTCTTAAATTTAAATAATCATTGAATAATGATTTTTGATATTTAAAACCAAATTGGGGTTTTATTAAATCTTTAAAGGAAAGATTTAAGAACAAATGTAAAGAATTTATCTTTGATAGAATAATGTGAATATTTTATTAAAGAATATTCTGAATTGGAATGAGGCGTTGGATGTGCTTTTATAGTACTCGATTTTTTTTATTATAAAAAAAATACGAGAGTTATTCGGAAAGACCGGGTTTAACCCATTCCGAATAATTACTATGACGATGAAGAGTCGAAGATGAAGACGGTGGTTGAAGACCGACGATCTTCACATCGGATGGATGTGTTGCTACTGAAACCCATGATGGGAGTAGCTACCTTGAAGGGGCTTTAGTGGTAGCCGTCCGGACTATTGTTGATTGTTTCGGATATGCGAGGACCTCTCAGCTGTCTCCAGTTTCGTTCAGACCCAAAACGGACTTGTAAATGGATACGTGTCTGACATTGGATTTCGTTCCATGTGAATTAAATCGATTTCTATTAATGTATATCTGTTTGGTGGCGGAGAATTTATTCTCTGCTTAACACCCTGGTATATATTAATAGTGATTGATCGCATGGAGTGAATTGTCAATGTGGCACGCCAAGATGCAAATGATCAAGGCTTTTGTTGAAAACAAGCCTTGTGAGATGATCAAAGTATAGCCTATTATGGCATAGCTTTGTGTATAGCGTGACTTCGCGAGCCTCACACCCCGGCATGAGTCAAAAACGGGATATGGACCGCAGGGAGTGCACATGTTTCTTTCTAGCTAGGGGTAGTGTCAGTGCTTAAACTGGCTGGCATTTTACTTATGTGGATGATGGATTTTGAGGCGCCTCGGATTTTTATAGGCCGTTAGTGGTCATACTATAGGTTCAAATGAACCGGGAAACGTGTGTTCAGGCATAACTAATCCACTGCCGATAGGTGGGGACCGGCCCTACTTCTCCAAGGGTTCACTACGGGGGATCCTGAGGCATTTGCTAGAGTGTCTTGAATCGGAAAGGAGCTTGCCCCTAGCCTCGACTCATGATGGAAATCCAATTTCCAATACGACCTTGCAGTTTTGATTGTAGAACTAGTATGGCGACATGATATACGGTACCCATGCCGTCTATGATTGATACATTATGATTGAAATGTTTTATTAAAACATATACACACTAATACTAAATCCGTTTTATCGTATCAAGCATATTTTGACCATTATAAGGTAAAACCATATCCTCCGAGTTACGTTGCATTGTGTGATGGGACTTGGGTCTTATAATGGTTTCATTTTTCTAAAAAGCATTGCGTTGTTTTAAACTATTTACTTTATTTTATGCACTGGCAATCCTATGGAGTAAACCCATTCCGCGTTAGCGGCGTGGTCCTGTGATTAGCCTTATTATTAGATAAGTTAAGTTAAGATTTCTCATACCAGTCCCATGACTGACCTGTAGTTTGTTTCACTGGCAAACTTGGGTGCCCATATTTTCCACACGGGCAGTCGAGTAGCTTTTTGCATATATATCTACAGGATCGTGGGTTACTACGTTGAGACGACCCCGAAATCCCGTACAGACGGAGACAAGGGTTATCTTAGGAATATAACACAGAAACAGATAATTGCAGAACAGAATTAAGTAAATACACCAGATAATGAACAATAGAATATACTGGATAAAAGTAATCATCAGAGTTACACAGTATACAGGATCTTACTTAGTACAAGTACAGTTCAGCTATACATAAATGCCTACAGCGGAAAACAAACAAAATATGTACAATAGGAGCTGAACAGCATAAAAAGAGATAAATGATCGAATCCATCTTCAGCTCCAGCTATCCAGAAAGAACCAGCTAAACTTGAATACAAGGCTGCCCGTGTAGAAAAAGGGGCACCCGAGTTTGAAAGTGAAACAAACTACGAGTCAGTCATGGGACTGGTATGAGAAATCTACTCAACACATATATAATTTGGCTAATCACAGGACCATGCCACTTTCGTGGAACGGGTTTACTCCATTGGATTGCCAGTGCTTTAAAACAAATCTTTCTTTTAAACATCGCTATGCTTTTTATAAAAATGAAGCCGTTATAAGACTCAGTTGCCATCACACAATGCAACGCAAACCGGAGGATAGAGTTTTTACCTTATAACGGCCAAAATATGCTTGATACAAATAAAACAAAGGCATTTGATATTATTGCTAGTGTTTATATGTTTGAAAACAATTTCAAATCATAATTATCAATCACAGACGGCATTAATGCCCCATACCACTATGTCGCCATATATAGGTATACAATCAAATTCGCACGATGTCGTATTTGGAAATTGGATTTCCGTCATGAACCAAGGCAAAAGATAGTCCTTACCGAATTCGAGACTGCCTAGCCCGAGCCTTAGGAACAGCCGCAATTGCCCCTTGGATCGTCAGGGCCGGTCCACCGATGTGGATTATTATGCCTGAACACTACGTCTCCCCGCCCTTTGGGGCATAAACGAGCCAATGAATGACTCCATCGGACCTGGATCGTCCGATCAAACTGAGGCGCCTCGCAACAGCAACAACCACATAGGTGAAAAGTATATAAATGTCAGGGCTGGTAGGTCACTGACACCACCCTAGCTAGGAAGAAACGCAGGCCCTCCCTGATGTCCTCTCCCGTTTCTGGTTCATATCGGGGTGTGAGGCTCGCGAATTCACGTTATACACAAAGCTACGCCACACAGGCGGTGCTTTGATCATCACCACAAGACTTTGCTTTTCAACAGAAGCCCTGATCACTGCATCTTAGCATGCCACACAGGCAATTCATGCCATGCGACTGATGTCCATCGATATACAACCTCTGAGCTCGTGCGTTTCAGAGAAGGGCGTTAAGCAAAAGAATAAATTCTCCGCCGCCAAACAGATGTATATTTAATAGAGGTCAATCAACACAGAATAAAATCCAATGTCAGACGCACAGTCCATTTACAAGTCCGTTCTGGGTCTGAACGAAACCGGAGGCACTAAATACCTCGCAAACCCATCGATCACCACGTACGTCTGGACGATCACCACTCATTATCCATATTTCGGGATGCCTCCCAATCATGACCTCGGTTACCATCCAAACGAGGTGAAGATCTCCGGTCTTCGACCACCGTCTTCATCTTCGACTTTCAATCGTCGGTCAATTATTTGAAATGAGAATTAACTCGGCCTTCTCAAATAATTCACGTATATTTAGAATTTCAAATCAATTTATTTTAATGGTTAAATCATTCGACAACATCAATTTTGTTCTTTAATGTAATTTTCACACCAAATACATTCAACCATCAAAAAACCACATAAATCAAGCAAATTCAGTTTATTTCCATCCCATATCGTTTATGATTTTTTATAACGATTTATCGCTATTTTTATTTATTTTAAAATAGCCAATTTATTCAAAATGACGCTTCGGGCCATAACGCGGCCGTGGCGCTGTTTTTCTTCAGATTTGATTTACACATATCTGAAAATCTAACCATTGGATCTTCAACAAATTTACATCATTAGAAAGGTCTTTTCAAAACGAATCCAACGGTTCCAGTTTCGGGAAAATCCGACGGTCGGATCTCCCGGTACAATCGTTTGAAGTTTCGATTTCAAAATATGAACTGCAGCGTCGTTATTCGATTAAATATAATTATATTTATATATATATAAATATAATCATTTCTGGCGCTGTTTTTCTTCAGGTTTGAATTAAACATTCCAGACAATCCAACCGTTGGATTTTTACAAAGTTGGTGCCGTTGGAAAGATATTTCCAAGGCGAACCCGACGGTTGCGGTTTTGGGAAAATCCGACGGTCGGATTACCCGCACTAGTTTTTTGAAATCTCGGTTTCAAAACACGAACTGCACGACCACGTTTCATTTTAATTTTATTTATATTTATATATTTATATAAATATAATTCATTCAACAATTTCAATATCGTTTTTACTTCAAATATTTCACTAACGCCTTAGAATTTTGGAAAATTTCGCCATAACCTCCTTTGTACGGGAGGGGCTGGGAAAATTCGCAAATAGCCACACGGGCGTCTCATGTCGAAAAGAAAAGGAAAAGCCAAGCGGCTAGCCAACAGGCTCATAAAATCATCACCCAAACAAAGCAGTAAATGTGTACCTATTTGTCGGGCACAAAATTTTATTCCTCTTCTCTAGCCACTTTGCTATAACCTATTCAATAAATATGCATGTACATATATACAGTTCTTATCGTTTATCATTTCCCATTCAACTTCATATTTGATTTCCATTTGGTTTAAAAACACCATTCACTCTAATGTTGCATGTATAGGCAAAAATCATATCATTAGCTAATTAATGAATATTTCAACTCATATATGTTTATTTGAACGAGTGGCTATTTTTAACACTTCACATTTCAACAATTCGTGTATATAATAAAAATGTGATTTTTATTGTAAAACAGTTCATTTCAAAACACTATTATTTCATATAGTTTATATAGGTGATAAAAATAGGATTTTTATTATAAAACAATTTCTTTCAAAACGAGATTATTTTACATAATCCATATAGTCGATTAAAGGTGATTTTTATTATCAAACAATTTATCTCAAAATATGAATACCATTCAACACATGAATTTCTAATCAACGAATGAATATCGATTCAACACATGAAGGTTTTCTATAGTTTCTATATATAGATAAAAATGTGATTTTTATATTTGAAAGCGAATACCATTCAACACATGAATTTCTAATCAACGAATGAATATCGATTCAACACATGTAGGTTTCCTATTCAATGAATAAATATAGTTTCAGCAAATGAAAATAATTCAAACACATGAGTATTATTCAAAATTTCGGCAGCATAAAGGCAGCGTAGTTAAAACCGGGACCGTCCCTGGTACGGCTCCTCGCTCTACCTTAAAACCTCGCGGTTTTTGACAATGGGGATCATGCATCTAGTTCGCACACAGGCGGCATGTATATATTTATTTCATTTCCACAAACTAATCCTATGTGGTTTCAACCAAATATTTCTCAACCACAAACGGGTATTTTTCAACCACAATCAATCAATAACAACCACAAACAATCCCAAACAACCATTCGCTATCAATCAATTTTCACACCAATCACAACCAATAAATATGGTCCATGGTTTGTGGACGAGGGGCGTATGTATATATATATATATTTATATATAGTAACTCACTTTTATTTCAACACATATATAAATTTTTTTTACAACGCATATATAACTTATACATCGAACGTACAACTTATACAACGCTTATACAAGAGGTGTACAATGCTAATATAACTCATACATCGACTATATAATTTATACATCGTCGTTTTCCATTTCGTTTATAAATTAGAAATCTCACATTGGGTTCCACTCCACCAAAAATAGCAGAAGGCTCAGAAAAATATGCGGTCTCTTCTAAAATGTAGAAGGCGTCCACACGATCACGATGCTTCCTGTTTCATTGAATTTCGTTAACACAGCAAACAGATTTGATTTTTCAAAGTTTGCAACGGTTTTAAACTGTTAAAATCAGTTTAAAATTAAAACAGCCGATACCTTTCAAAACTGTTCGAAACTAGGTTTCGATTTTTCGATCAATCCGTGCAATGGTTCCACGATCGGGTTACGCAGGGTCGAAGAGCTACGTGAGGCGCATGTGCGCCAGGAAGGGGGGTCAACTCGGTGGCTTCTGGTGACGGCGGCGACGAAGTGAAGGCGGCGACTTCTCGGCGTCCGTTCTCCCAAAATACACAATGAAAAAATCGAAACTAGGTATGGATTTGAAGATCTCGAGGAGCTCTACAAAATCTTCAACTGGAGGAAGGGCTAATTTTTCTTGTAGGAGGAGAAACGGAGAAGAGAAAGCACGGGCGGTTTTCCGCCGTAAATCGCGATCGGGGAGAGAGAAGCGGGGGGGGGGGTCTGACGTGGACAAATAGATTTTTTTTTATTTATAAAGTTTTAAAATCCGAAAATACCCCTTGCCTCCTGCGAACCCCAATCCAAACCCTACGACTGTCGTCCCTAGCGTTTTACCCCCATTTCGAACACAATGGGATATGTTTCGTAGGCCCATTCGACTGTTTCAGTAAGTTTTCCTTTAAATTAAAATATAAAGCATTCAATATTTGATTTGAACGTGCATTTCAATTTGCCAGGGCCACAAACTGATTCGAAAAATTATAGAAAAATAAATCAAACTATGTTTTGACGATACGGTATCAACAAAACTAGTTTCGTCGAATTCTGAGACTGTTTGCAAAAAGGCCCATTTTTGGTCGATCCAATTTAACTTTAATTGACCAAAACACATTTTTCTTTGCCACGCTCACATACTAGCTTCAAAAATTATGAAATTTAAAACCTAGCAATAACTTCACATCCCGGATCCGACAAAAGTGGTTTCGTCGAATTCTGAGGCCGTTTGCAAAATGGCCAATTTCACGGGCTATATAAATTCCATAGCGACCGTTCTGAAAATTCATTCGGCCATAACTTTTGCTTTCCGCTATGAAAATTCGATTTTTCAGATTCGCTAGAAAGGTATTCACTAACAGATTTAAATATTTTTAGTTTCACTAAAATCCGTTTTGGTTTGCACCCGGTACAGTCCGACAAAGTTTGAATTCAATTTTTGAAACTACAGCGCCCTTTTCAGGCCTTGTTCATAATTATAATTAATTATATTCGTTTTCAATTGTCGATTCAAACTCACTTTTCATCTCACTTATTTCAAATATTTATTTTAAATATTTAAAATCCATTATTTTATCCAATTTAAAAATTTTAAATTGGTTCAGATTTTCTGGGTCGTTACAATCTCCCCCACTTAAAACTTTTCGTCCTCGAAAAGGAACAAAGTCGAAAGTGGTTTGATAAATCTACAATCACACAACACAACCAAAAATCAAATCGCTTTAACCTTTCAAAAATATACTGATCAACTTCTATACTCTTTTTTTTCAAAATCATTCAGACCATAGAATTTAAAAGTGCACATCCATGAAAAGAAAATAACAACAGAATAGAGAATTTTATGGTAATGCAAAGTATGGGAAATGTACCTTGCACCGGAGTCAATCAGAGATATCCACTCGGCATCTAGGATAAGCTTTCTGAATGCTCTCCTTAGTTTCCCAAGTACAATCTCGCGGATCTCCACTCCATTGCACTTTGACTAAGTGAACCTTCTTGTTCCTCAGCTCTTTGGTTTCTTTGCCGATGATCTTTAGCGGCTCTCTTCTCACAGCTAATTCTGGAGTAATTTCAATATCCTGTTGAGCTGCTTCTTCCACGATCAAGTCTGGATCATGAACGTGCTTTCGAAGTTGAGATATATGAAATACATCATGAACTCCAGGCAACCAATCAGGCAATTTAACTTTATATGCGAGAGTTCCGATCCGTTCCAGAATAGGAAACGGACCTATGATTTTGGGCGCCAACTTTCCAGTTTTACCGAACTGGATAATTCCTCTCATCGGCAATACTTTCAAATATACATAATCGCCAACAGCAAAGGATATATCTCTTCTTCTTCTATCGGCATAGCTCTTTTGTCGGCTTTGAGCGGTGAGTAATCGTTTCTTAATAAAATCGACTTTGTCGGCGGCTTCTCGAATCATATCTGGACCCAACACAAGTCTATTTCCAGGTTCGACCCAACAAGCAGGAGATCGGCACGGTCTACCATACAATGCTTCGAATGGCGACATTGTCAGACTTGCCTGGTAGCTGTTGTTATAAGAGAATTCAGCCAAATGCAGATTGTCTTCCCAGGATCCACCGAAATCTATAACACAAGCCCGCAATAGATCTTCTAAAATACGATTCACCCTCTCAGTCTGACCGTCTGTCTGAGGATGATAAGCGGTGCTCAAGTTTAACTTCGTTCCCAGTTCGACTTGAAATGCTTCCCAGAATTTGCTAGTGAATATTGTTTCCCTATCACTGACTATACCGAGCGGCACTCCATGTAGTCTAACTATTTCCCTGAAGTATATCTGAGCCAGACTCTGAGCAGTTCTGTTTGACCTGACAGGTATAAAATGGGCGGTCTTCGTGAAGCGATCTACGATCACCCAAATACTGCCATTCCCTTTTCTGGTTCTGGGCAGACCATCAATGAAATCCATTGAAATATGCTCCCACTTCCAACTCGGAACTTCTAGCGGTTGTAACAATCCAGCCAATTTCTGTTGGTCACTTTTGACTAGCTGGCAAGTAGGGCATCGGCTAACATATATTGAAACGTCTCTTTTCATAGCCTTCCACCAGAATGTTCATTTGAGATCGTTATACATTTTGGCCACACCAGGATGGATACTCAACTTGGACTTGTGACACTCGTCTAACACTTCCCTTTTTAACTCTGGGATATCAGGAACACAAATCCTTCCTTTCAACCTCAAAGTCTCGTCGTTATCTATTTGAAAACACGAGGGTTCGCCTTTCTGAATCCTTTTGATCATATCCTTAATAAAGTTATCCTCCTTCTGAAGAATAGATATTTTGTCAATCAAGGAAGTCGTGATAATAAAGTTGGCGATCATTACAATCTTTCTGCTCAGCGCATCGGCCACGACATTGGCTTTCCCCGGAGTATATATAATTTCAAAGTCATATGCTGCAAGAAACTCCAGCCAACGTTGCTGCCTCAAATTCAAGTCTTTCTGGGTGAACAGATACTTTAACGACTGATGATCTGTAAACAGTTCAAATCTCTCACCCAGAAGATAGTGTCTCCAGATTTTCAAAGCGAATACTATCGCCAATAACTCAAGATCATGAGTGACGTAGTTCTTTTCATGTGGCTTCAACTAACGGCTAGCATAAGCAATCACTTGGCCCCTCTGCATTAACACTGCGCCAAGGCCTTCTCTAGAAGCATCAGTCCAGACTTTCAAATCCTGGTTGCCATCGATGATGGTTAACATTGGAGCAGTTGTTAATCTCAGCTTTAGCTCTTCAAAAGCCTCCTCACTTTCTGGAGTCCATTTGAATTTAGAGTGCTTCTTTGTAAGCTTTGTTAAATGACCAGATATCTTCGAAAAGTTTTTAACGAACTTCCGGTAATAGCTAGCCAATCCGAGAAAACTGCGGACTTCTGTGGGGGTACTGGGCTGTTTCCAATTCTTAATAGCTATGATTTTGCTTGGATCCACAGCAATTCCTTCTTTTGATACGACGTGGCCTAGAAATTTCACTTCATCTTGCCAGAATATACATTTGGAAAACTTGGCTTTCAATACATTTCTTCTGAGGATCTCTAACACTTGTTCCAAATGATTTTCATGTTCATCTTTTGACTTAGAGAAGATTAGAATATCATCAATAAAAACCAGAACAAATTTATTCAATACTCCTCTGAATACTCTGTTCATCAGATCGACGAAATAGGCTGGAGCGTTACATAAGCCGAATGGCATTACTAACCACTCGTAGAATAAGTCGGGACCTCTGAATGCTGTCATTGGAACACACTCTTCGGCAATTCGAAGTTGATGGAAACCTGTAGCTAGGTCCATTCTTGAAAATACTTGTGCTCCATTCAATCGATCTAACAAATCATCAACCGCGGCAATGGATATTTGTTCTTTATGGTCTGTTTGTTTAAATCACGATAATCCACACATAGCCGTAGAGTACCGTCAGATTTTGGGACAAACACCACTGCTGCTCCCCAATCAGAGAAACTAGGTCTGATCAGACCTTTCCATACTAGCTGTCGTGTTTGATTGTCTAATTCCTCTTTCTCTTTCAAGGACATTCTTCGAATAGCGTGAACCACCGGCCTTGCATTCGGAATCAAAGCAATCTTGAAATCTATTTCTCTCTGCGGAGGTAAGCGAACAACTTCTTCGAATACATCCGCATAGTTCTCGACGACAGGAATGTCTTTAACGAGGTCAGGAATATTCTCAGTAACTTCAGGGCTATTTCCTATTTGGGCTGGAGAAACATCCAAAGCTGCCCAGAAGTCCTTTCTATTTGATGTCGGGCCTTCACACGGAATGGTTACATAATTCCCTGATTTTATCTTAGCCTTAACGACTCTGTCGGCGCATTTAACCTCAGCTTCATACTTGGTCAGCCAATCCAATCCGAGAATAAGATCGAATTCATTGAAATTCATGACGATAGAGATAATAGGGAATTTATAGCAGGAAAAAGAGACAGGTACTGCACAAATCCAACTGAGATTGATGGAACCCCCAACTGGATTTTGGACAGTCATTGGTTCCTTGAGCTTCCTCAAGTTCAAATCCAGCTTCTTAGCTGCACTCTTGGCAATAAAGCTTCGTGACGCGCCTGTGTCAAACAGTACTTTAACTGGAATATTTTTGACATTCAGCGTGCCTTCTAAAACATCAGCCCTTTCCTGGATAGCTGAGGGCTCAGAAGTTTCTGCCACTTCATTCACTCGAACTATTTCAGTCTTTTTTAACTGCCAGCAATCTTGCTTTACGTGACCAGCCTGATGGCAGAGACTGCATTTTCTATTTTCTTTAACCTTGCTCTTTGACTTATATCCCTCCTTCTTTTGCAATTTCAAGGACTTACATTTCCTGGACAAGTGACCTTCTTGATTGCAGTTTAAGCACATAGCGATCATTACTGATTCTTTCTCAGGTCTGGCCCTTTTCCAATTTACTTCGGACCCCTTACTGACTTTAGACATTGTACCGGCCTCAGGACGATCAGTTTCAGACTCAATTTTATTACTAGAGCTGACTTCCTCTTCGTACTGTAGCATACCTTTCTTGTCTAGATCTTCGTACTGATAAGCCATGTATATCATTTCAGAAAAGGGGAGCTTCACGTTCCTCATTACACTATTCTGATATTTTCTTTGAAGCCCGTGAATAAATCTCAAATTCTTCCTCTTTGGGTCTTTAATCAGATGAGGAGCAAAATGAGAAAGTTCATTAAATTTCTTATGATATTCTGGGATGGTCAGGTCACCTTGTATCAGATAAGAAAATTCATCACATAGTCGTTCTATCGCTTCTGGAGGGGTAAATCTTTCTAGGAAAATCACTTTGAATCTATCCCAGGTGATATCACCTTCTGGATTATTCTTAACAACAGAATCCCACCAGAACAAAGCTTCATCTTTGAGTGCCCAGGAGGCCAGTAATCTTTTCTAGTCATCCCTAAGCTTTAAACCATCAAAGATCTTTTCAGCCGAACGAATCCAAGCTTGTGTCTTCATAATAGATTCTTCACCAGAGAACGGTATCCCGCCCATGTTTCGATATTTGATTAATAGAGCCTCAATATCCGGTTCTGTATTCCTCCTGTTTCTGACACTCATTTTCTAGTACTTCTGTAACAGCAGATCAAGTGTCAGGTCACAGAAAAGATAATTTTGAAATATAGAAACAAATACTTGAATGTAGATGCGTCTGTCTAGGTGTTATTTCATTCTGCTACTCATACTAGGATATTACTGATCCTATCTGTAATGAGTTGCTCGTCCTAGAACACTACTGGTTCTATTTCTGACGAGTTCGTTCGAATGTTATATTCCAAAACTAAGCTTAACCAAAGCTCTGATACCACGTTGAGACGACCCCGAAATCCCGTACAGACGGAGACAAGGGTTATCTTAGGAATATAACACAGAAACAGATAATTGCAGAACAGAATTAGTAAATACACCAGATAATGAACAATAGAATATACTGGATAAAAGTAATCATCAGAGTTACACAGTATACATGATCTTACTTAGTACAAGTACAATTCAGCTATACATAAATGCCTACAGCGGAAAACAAACAAAATATGTACAATAGGAGCTGAACAGCATAAAAAGAGATAAATGATCGAATCCATCTTCAGCTCTAGCTATCCAGAAAGAACCAGCTAAACCTGAATACAAGGCTGCCCGTGTAGAAAAAGGGGCACCCGAGTTTGAAAGTGAAACAAACTACGAGTCAGTCATGGGACTGGTATGAGAAATCTACTCAACACATATATAATTTGGCTAATCACAGGACCACGCCACTTTCGTGGAACGGGTTTACTCCATTGGATTGCCAGTGCTTTAAAACAAATCTTTCTTTTAAACATCGCTATGCTTTTTATAAAAATGAAGCCGTTATAAGACTCAGTTCCCATCACACAATGCAACGCAAACCGGAGGATAGAGTTTTTACCTTATAACGGCCAAAATATGCTTGATACGAATAAAACAAAGGCATTTGATATTATTGCTAGTGTTTATATGTTTGAAAACAATTTCAAATCATAACTATCAATCACAGACGGCATTAATGCCCCATACCACTATGTCGCCATATATAGGTATACAATCAAATTCGCACGATGTCGTATTTGGAAATTGGATTTCCGTCATGAACCAAGGCAAAAGATAGTCCTTACCGAATTCGAGACTGCCTATCCCGAGCCTCAGGAACAGCCGCAACTGCCCCTTGGATCGTCAGGGCCGGTCCACCGATGTGGATTATTATGCCTGAACACTACGTCTCCCCGCCCTTTGGGGCGTAAACGAGCCAACGAGTGACTCCATCGGACCCGGATCGTTCGATCAAACCGAGGCGCCTCGCAACAGCAACAACCACATAGGTGAAAAGTATATAAATGTCAGGGCTGGTTGGTCACTGACACCACCCTAGCTAGGAAGAAACGCAGGCCCTCCATGATGTCCTCTCCCGTTTCTGGTTCATACCGGGGTGTGAGGCTCGCGAATTCACGTTATACACAAAGCTACGCCACACAGGCGGTGCTTTGATCATCACCACAAGACTTTGCTTTTCAACAGAAGCCCTGATCACTGCATCTTAGCATGCCACACAGGCAATTCATGCCATGCGACTGATGTCCATCGATATACAACCTCTGAGCTCGTGCGTTTCAGAGAAGGGCGTTAAGCAAAAGAATAAATTCCCCGCCGCCAAACAGATGTATATTTAATAGAGGTCAATCAACACAGAATAAAATCCAATGTCAGACGCACATTCCATTTACAAGTCCGTTCTGGGTCTGAACGAAACCGGAGGCACTAAATACCTCGCAAACCCATCGATCACCACGTACGTCTGGACGATCACCACTCATTATCCATATTTCGTGATGCCTCCCAATCAGGACCTCGGTTACCATCCAAACGAGGTGAAGATCTCCGGTCTTCGACCACCGTCTTCATCTTCGACTTTCAATCGTCGGTCAATTATTTGAAATGAGAATTAACTCGGCCTTCTCAAATAATTCACGTATATTTAGAATTTCAAATCAATTTATTTTAATGGTTAAATCATTCGACAACATCAATTTTGTTCTTTAATGTAATTTTCACACCAAATACATTCAACCATCAAAAAACCACATAAATCAAGCAAATTCAGTTTCTTTCCATCCCATATCGTTTATGATATTTTATAACGATTTATCGCTATTTTTATTTATTTTAAAATAGCCAATTTATTCAAAATGACGCTTCGGGCCATAACGCGGCCGTGGCGCTGTTTTTCTTCAGATTTGATTTACACATATCTGAAAATCTAACCGTTGGATCTTCACCAAATTTACATCATTAGAAAGGTCTTTTCAAAACGAATCCAACGGTTCCAGTTTCGGGAAAATCCGACGGTCGGATCTCCCGGTACAATCGTTTGAAGTTTCGATTTCAAAATACGAACTGCAGCGTCGTTATTCGATTAAATATAATTATATTTATATATATATAAATATAATCGTTTCTGGCGCTGTTTTTCTTCAGGTTTGAATTAAACATTCCAGACAATCCAACCGTTGGATTTTTACAAAGTTGGTGCCGTTGGAAAGATATTTCCAAGGCGAACCCGACGGTTGCGGTTTTGGGAAAATCCGACGGTCGGATTTCCTGCTCTAGTTATTTGAAATCTCGGTTTCAAAACGCGAACTGCACGACCACGTTTCGTTTTAATTTTATTTATATTTATATATTTATATAAATATAATTCATTCAACAATTTCAATATCGTTTTTACTTCAAATATTTCACTAACGCCTTAGAATTTTGGAAATTTCGCCATAACCTTCTTTGTACGGGAGGGGCTGGGAAAATTCCCAAATAGCCACACGGGCGTCTCATGTCGAAAAGAAAAGGAAAAGCCAAGCGGCTAGCCAACAGGCTCATAAAATCATCACCCAAACAAAGCAGTAAATGTGTACCTATTTGTCGGGCACAAAATTTTATTCCTCTTCTCTAGCCACTTTGCTATAACCTGTTCAATAAATATGCATGTACATATAAACAGTTCTTATCGTTTATCATTTCCCATTCAACTTCATATTTGATTTCTATTTGGTTTAAAAACACCATTCACTCTAGTGTTGCATGTATAGGCAAAAATCATATCATTAGCTAATTAATGAATATTTCAACTCATATATGTTTATTTGAACGAGTGGCTATTTTTAACACTTCACATTTCAATAATTCGTGTATATAATAAAAATGTGATTTTTATTGTAAAACAGTTCATTTCAAAACACTATTATTTCATATAGTTTATATAGGTGATAAAAATAGGATTTTTATTATAAAACAATTTCTTTCAAAACGAGATTATTTTACATAATCCATATAGTCGATAAAAGGTGATTTTTATTATCAAACAATTTATCTCAAAATATGAATACCATTCAACACATGAATTTCTAATCAACGAATGAATATCGATTCAACACATGAAGGTTTTCTATAGTTTCTATATATAGATAAAAATGTGATTTATATATTTGAAAGAAAATACCATTCAACACATGAATTTCTAATCAACGAATGAATATCGATTCAACACATGAAGGTTTCCTATTCAATGAATAAATATAGTTTCAGCAAATGAAAATAATTCAAACACATGAATATTATTCAAAATTTCGGCAGCATAACGGCAGGGTAGTTAAAACCGGGACCGTCCCTAGTACGGCTACTCGCTCTACCTTAAAACCTCGCGGTTTTTGACAATGGGGATCATGCATCTAGTACCCACGCAAGCGGCATGTATATATTTATTTCATTTCCACAAACTAATCCTATGTGGTTTCAACCAAATATTTCTCAACCACAAACGGGTATTTTTCAACCACAATCAATCAATAACAACCACAAACAATCCCAAACAACCATTCGCTATCAATCAATTTTCACACCAATCACAACCAATAAATATCGTCCATGGTTTGTGGACGAGGGGCGTATGTATATATATATATATATATATATTTATATATAGCAATTCACTTTTATTTCAACACATATATAAATTTTTTTACAACGCATATATAACTTATACATCGAACGTACAACTTATACAACGCTTATACAAGAGGTGTACAACACTTATATAACTCATACATCGACTATATAATTTATACATCGTCGTTTTCCATATCGTTTATAAATTAGAAATATCACATTGGGTTCCACTCCACCAAAAATAGCAGAAGGCTCAGAAAAATATGCGGTCTCTTCTAAAATGTAGAAGGCGTCCACACGGTCACGATGCTTCCTGTTTCATCGAATTTCGTTAACACAGCAAAAAGATATGATTTTTCAAAGTTTGCAACGATTTTAAACTGTTAAAATCAGTTTTAAATTAAAACAGCCGATACCTTTCAAAACTGTTCGAATTTAGGTTTCGATTTTTCGATCAATCCGTGCAATGGTTCCACGATCGGGTTGCGCAGGGTCGAAGAGCTACATGAGGCGCACGTGCGCCAGGAAGGGGGGTCAACTCGGTGGCTTCTGGTGACGGCAGCGGCGAAGTGAAGGCGGCGACTTCTCGGCGTCCGTTCACCCAAAATACACAATGAAAAAATCGAAACTAGGTATGGATTTGAAGATCTCGAGGAGCTCTACAAAATCTTCAACTGGAGGAGGGGCTAATTTTGCTTGTAGGAGGAGAAACGGAGAAGAGAAAGCACGGGTGGTTTTCCGCCGTAAATCGCGATCGGGGAGAGAGAAGCGGGGGGGGGGGGGTCTGACGTGGACAAATAGATTTTTTTTTTATTTATAAAGTTTTAAAATCCGAAAATACCCCTTGCCTCCTGCGAACCCCAATCCAAACCCAACGACTGTCATCCCTAGTATTTTACCCCCATTTCGAACACAATGGGATATGTTTCGTAGGCCCATTCGACTGTTTCAGTTAGTTTTCCTTCAAATTAAAATATAAAGCATTCAATATTTGATTTGAACGTGCATTTCAATTTGCCAGGGCCACAAACTGATTCGAAAAATTACAGAAAGATAAATCTAGCTATGTTTTGACGATACGGTCTCAACAAAACTAGTTTCGTCGAATTCTGAGACTGTTTGCAAAAAGGCCCATTTTTGGTCGATCCAATTAAACTTTAATTGACCAAAACACATTTTCCTTTGCCACGCTCACATACTAGCTTCAAAAATTATGAAATTTGAAACCTAGCAATAACTTCACATCCCGGATCCGACAAAAGTAGTTTCGTCGAATTCTGAGACCGTTTGCAAAATGGCCAATTTCACGGGCTATATAAATTCCATAGCGACCGTTCTGAAAATTCATTCGGCCATAACTTTTGCTTTCCGCTATGAAAATTCGATTTTTCAGATTCGTTAGAAAGGTATTCACTAACAGATTTAAATATTTTTAGTTTCACTAAAATCCGTTTTGGTTTGCACCCGGTACAGTCCGACAAAGTTTGAATTCAATTTTTGAAACTACAGCGCCCTTTTCAGGCCTTGTTCATAATTATAATTAATTATATTCGTTTTCAATTGTCGATTCAAACTCACCTTTCATCTCACTTATTTCAAATATTTATTTTAAATATTTAAAATCCATTATTTTAGCCAATTTAAAAAAATTAAATTGGTTCAGATTTTCTGGTTCGTTACACAGCTGAAGCGGTATTCGGAAAGCTCTGTATCCGTGTATTCCTTTCAGTTGTATATTTATATTATTTTTCCGCTGCTATTTAAATGTAATGTAAATCTATGATATTATTGTATTTCTATTGTGTAATATGTTCATACTCAGTTATATTTTTGTACTCTGATGTAATTGTTGTAATCAGCAATAAAATGTTCTTCAATTTGTGTTCTGATGTGTGTTGTTCTCAAAGCAATTCAGGCTTTCCTTTACTGGGAAAGTTTGGGCCGTCACATTTGGTATCAGAGCTTTGGTTTACAGAGCTTGAGAACAAGACACATTATAACTGAACGAAAGAATTCATCAGAGATTGGATTAGTAATATCCAATAAGAATAACTCGTTAGAGATAGGATCAGTAGTATCCTAGAACGAGTGTGAAGAATATTATTTTCTTTAAAATAAAAATGAAAACAGATTTAGTTTTGAAAATTTTATCTAAAAATACGTATTTGAGTATATTATATTTTAATGTGGACAATCGAGTATATAAAGATTTTGAATATACGAGTTATTAACGGATATTCGAAGTTTTAATATACTGGATAGATATAGAATCACACTCTAGTCACCCGGAGATGATTCTGATGATTGCTAGCATCATCATAGTTTATGTTCGAGTCTCGAAAGTGGGATTTCTACATGTTTCCATTGACTGGTATGAGAACCAAAACTTAGTACACATTGCTGTGATTTGCACTAAAAATATGATTTTTGGCTATATATAAAAGTTATATATATTTGAAAGGTTAATCACCTAATTGATTGCTGGTTGTGATGTTTGATTATTAGTTTAACTAATAAAATTATTGGAATGATAATTACTTTAACTAATAAAATTATTGAAACCAATAAATAAAAATTTAATTAAGTTAGTTAATTTAACAACTTTTATCTTTGTTCCTTTTCGAGGACGAAAAGATTTTAAGTGGGGGAGATTGTAACAACCCGGAAATTTAGAACGAATTTAAAATTTTATTTTAAGGGAATTTTGTTAGAAAATGCGTCAGAATTTAAAATTTCCATTTAAAAAAAATGTTTTTAATGAGATTTATTAACATATGCTGATATGTTGATTTGAAAATAATGTGTGCATTCTAGATGAAATAAATACATACATGTATATATATCTTTGGCTATCGTCTTTACTTCTTTCCCTGTTTGTTTAAAATATAATTTTTAGGAATTCAAATGTGGATTACATGTCCAATTTACCTTCATTAATTAATTTAATTTGCAATGTTAATTATGCATTCATTTCATTCTTTATATTTGTTTATTTCCCTTACATTTTAAACCTTGCGCATGCAACCTACAAGGATCATTTCATTTCTTTTTTATATACATTGAATTCTAATGTTTCACTTATAGTTAATTATGCATTCATTTCATTTCAACTTAATTCATTTCAATTTCGTTATTTTCAATGCATGCATGCAAGTCTGTTACCTTGTTCTCAATGCATGCATTCATTAGCTCATTGATGTCCATTTTATTTTTGAAATGTTTTATGCTTCTTTGCCACTTTCTTTCAATTTTCCATACATGTGTTTCCTATTTATTATCTTACTTTAAAATCTAAACATTTATTTACTTAAGTAAACAAAAATATTGCTCTTTGAATTAACATAGATAACAAATGTATAACGAAAAGAAGAAAAATATAAATAAATTATAATCAAAATTAAATTAAGAAAATTCAAAATGTGGAATACGTCAAATTGGATAGAATGTAGGAATTACTTTCATATAGAAACAAGCAATTTTGTTTTCTTTCTTGTTTTGTCACTAGGAAATGTGGAAACAATAATTCAATTGTTTGAAATAAAAATCTATATGTAACCATGCTTCACAATAATAAATAAATAAACCCGTCATCATAAATGTAATACATTGAACTGGTATTATTAATATTTAATGGCGTGATTGGTGGATCTTGTGACCGCTTCTCTTCATATACCTGAAATTAAAACCTCCACTACATAACATTCATTTCTCTTCTTCCTCACAAATTTAACAGCAGCTCTCTTCCCTCTCTCTCTCAAAATTCTGCAGGAAAGCCGCAACTATCTTCTCTGATGGCCATAATCGTTCGATTTCCCCTTCTCTAATCTTTCATAATTCGATCCAAATTAAATTACCATTCCAAAATTCAAAGAGATTTTCGAGATCTATGAGCTTGGAAGCAGTTCGTGATGAGTTCGGTTCCTGAATGGCAACGAAGATGAAGGAAAGAACGGTATCGCATTTTTCCTTAACGTGATAACTTATTAAATTTTGTAATTAAGAAAATCTAATTATGTTTAATTTTTTCAATGTTTATATGACCATAACTCGGTCAAATCAAAAAAGAATCAGACGAAACAAAGTCCGTTGAAATCATGGGATACCGATCTACGACATGGGGCAACGCAGATCTGAAAAGGAGCGCGTTGAAAATTCAAATATCGATGTGAGAAATCCTAATTTATTTTTATTATTGTTTATTTTAAAATAATTAGAATAAATCATTGATTCGCTGTAGATGCTGGCTAAGTGATTAATTTGTATGTGATGTGCTAATATAGATTTGTTTGTGAGATTTCTTCTTAAATAATTATAATCAGTTAATTATTATCATGTATACAAATTCTTACATGTTGCATGATTTGATTGATTGATGCTGATTTGTTAATCTGTTGATTTGGTGGACTATTGTATTTAAATGAGAATTGGCATATAAAAACATCGTTTATGTTGAAAAAGAATTATCATATAAAAACATCGTTTTTATGTTGAATGTGAATTGTTATATAAAAACATCGTATTATGTTGAAATAAGAAATGTTCTATTTTATACGTATTAGAATTTGGCAAAATAAGAAATGTCCTTTTATGTGTATTAGAATTGATATGATAAAAAGATGTCATTTTTATTGTGTTAAGATTGTCAAAAATATAAGTATCAATTATGTTCATTCAGAAGTATCATTTCTGTTCAGTTAGAAAATGTCATTTATGATTAAAATTATCATTTTTAGATAAGAATGACATGTTAATTTTAAATTATCATGTTAGACAAAAATGACATGTTAAATTGAATTTTCATTTTATGTCAGTAAGAACTGTTAGAAATAAAGTGTACATGAGAATAAATATACATTTTTGTTATAAAATGCTGAATGAGAACAAAAATACACATTATTCTAGAAATGTTACTTTAGAATTAAAACATCACTTTTGTTAATGATGTTCGTTTAAAATTACCATATTTTGTTTACATAAAAAGGATTAGACAAATTACCATATTTTGTTTACATAAAAAGAATTAGAAAATTTGTCATTTTGTTTACATTAAAAGAACTAAACAAAATTATCAGTTTTTGGTTAATTAAAAGAATGAATGTGAAATGCCCAGTTTTTGCAAAGTAATAAGAAAGTAATAAAAAGAGACATTTTTGTCATTTAATAAGAATTATAACAAAAATACACATTTTTGTTATTAAATAGGGATTTTACAAAAATCATATTTTTTTCATTTAATAAGGATCATATAAGAATAACATTTTGTGTTAAAACATGGTTAGTGAGACAAATATCATTTTGTGTAAAAACATATTAGTGAGATAAAATAACATTTTGTGTTAAAACATGGTTAGTGAAGGAAAATATCATTTTGTGTAGAAACCTGTTAGTGAAATGGAAATGAAAATTTTTATATATTTAAAAGAATTAATCGAAAATAAACATTTTTGTGCATTTAAAAGATTTAAACAAGAATAGACATTTTTGTTTACATTAAAAGATAGGATTTTTGTCATATTTTGGTTGCACTATAAAAGATAGGATTTTTGTCATGTTTTTGTTGCAATATAAAAGATAGGATTTTGACATAATTTTTTTGAATTAAAAAGGTGAAATTTTTGACATAATTTTTGTTTTATATAAAAGATGGAATTTTTGACATAAATTTTGTTGAATTGAAAAGATGGAATTGTGACATAGAATTTAATGTTAAATAAAAGACTAGATTTTTGCCAACAATTTTATTCACATTTTAATGTTTAATAGAAAAAAAGACATGATTTTAGACATTGATTTTGTTCATATAAAAAGATCAAATTCTGACATAGTGTTATCATGTTAGAGATAATAAATTAAATGGAATTTAAAACAATAATTTTTTTTTATGACACCTTGAAGATGTTTATGGTTTATTTCTATGTTATGCATGATGTGTTGTGTATTAATGTTTGGTCGTTATGCGATGTTTGAAATTTGTGAATTTGTAACATACCAATTAATGTTATTTTATTATGTATAATAATTCAAGTAAGTTACACTGCCGTATATGAGTTACCTGACTCATATATGTTGGTTGGGCTGATATTTTCACACATCGCCCAAGTACACAAATAATATATTATTATTTGGATGTTGTTTGATTGTTAATTGGACATTGTTTGAACGTTACGTTATTGAGATGTATAAGGAATGTTATTATTAAATACATGTATGGTTTGAAATCCATTATTTAATGGTATTTGTTTTGGGTCTCATTCCAATGAAGGAATTTCAAAAGTTTCCAAAAGGGGCTTTTCAGTTAAAGGATTAAATGTGATGTTAACGCTTTTAATATTATTTAATGTGCACAAAACCGATTAGGTAGATTGGCGCTATTTATACGGGAATGGATATTTCCATGAATTTCATTTATTATGTAATAAATGATGAAGGATTAAAATTTGAAATTTTACATTTTGAAAATGTTATTGTAATATTATTATAAGAACAAATGCTATATTAAATGATTAATTAATGTTAAGAGTTTGAAATTCAAGAATTATTATTATAATATTACAATAATATGAAAGGTTTCAATTTTTATTTAAAGTTTAAATATAAGAATAAATGGTATTTCAAGAATAATGAAGATTTTAATTTGAAGTGATATTTTGAAATTAATGATATTTTAAGAACCAAAATACTTTGAAATAAAGAATATTTCAAAATAATATTTTTAGTAGGATAATTATAATTATAAATCACAATTGTATTTGGGCACGAGGTTGGGTCACATTTGTGGTGGAAGTCTGCCCGGAACCGACCGGCATATCCAGCAGCCACAAATGTCGGGCCTAATGTGAGAGGTCCAGGTACATGAATACGAATTGGGCCTTGACACGAGGTTAAGCCCAACTTATGGGATAAGTCTGCCCGGAACTGACCGGCATATCCAGCATCCACGAGTTGTAGGCTTAATGTGAGAGGTATGGCCCAGTATAAAATAATAAATAGATATAATATTAAATTGGGCCATTCAGCCTGTTTTAAAAAAAATATAACGCCAATTGAACTCCGAATGTGTTTATCAAATTATATCCATTTAAATTATGAATATTGAAAGAGGTGATTTTAAAATTAATATTTTAAGAGGAAATTATTTTATTATTTAAATAATATATAGAATATTGGATTCTGATTTAAAATTGAAACCGAAGTTTGAATCGTTTTGGAATAAATTTATAAATATTTTAAAATACGTTTTTATAAAGGAAATCGATGAAATAATTATATATATATATAATGGTTCGAATAGAACGGTTCGCGCAGCAACCGTTCGCGAATTTCGACCGTTTAACTTTGATTAGACGTAACGGAAGATCCGATCGTCGGATTCTTCTGAAACCAAAACCTACGGGTTCGTATCGAAAAGAGTTTTCCAACGAGTATATATTGATTTGATTTCTGTGAAGATTCCATACTTTATGGAAAACGATTTGGGGTTTATCGTGAACTATGTTTTAAATGACATTAGTTCTTTAACCCAGTTAAAGATAAGATTAATTTCTTAAATTTAAATAATCATTGAATAATGATTTTTGATATTTAAAACCAAATTGGGGTTTTATTAAATCTTTAAAGGAAAGATTTAAGAATAAATCTTTAAAAGAAAGATTTAAGAATAAATGTAAAGAATTTATCTTTGATAGAATAATGTGAATATTTTATTAAAGAATATTCTGAATTGGAATGAGGCGTTGGATGTGCTTTTATAGTACTCGATTTTTTTTATTATAAAAAAAATGCGAGAGTTATTCGGAAAGATCGGGTTTAACCCATTCCGAATAATTACTATGACGATGAAGAGTCGAAGATTAAGACGGTGGTTGAAGACCGACGATCTTCACATCGGATGGATGTGTTGCTACTGAGACCCATGATGGGAGTAGCTACCTTGAAGGGGCTTCAGTGGTAGCCGTCCGGACTATTGTTGATTGTTTCGAATATGCGAGGACCTCTCAGGTGTCTCCGGTTTTGTTCAGACCCAGAAGGACTTGTAAATGGATATGTGTCTGACATTGGATTTCATTCCATGTGAATTAAATCGATTTCTATTAATGTATATCTGTTTGGTGGCGGAGAATTTATTCTCTGCTTAACACCCTGGTATATATTAATAGTGATTGATCGCATGGCGTGAATTGTCAATGTGGCATGCCAAGATGCAAATTATCAAGGCTTTTGTTGAAAAGCAGGCCTTGTGGGATGGTCAAAGTATAACCTATTACGGCATAGCTTTGTGTATAGCATGACTTCGCGAGCCTCACACCCCGGTATGAGTCAAAAACGGGATATGGACCGTAGGGAGTGCACACGTTTCTTTCTAGATAGGGGTAGTGTCAGTGCTTAAACTGGCTGGCATTTTACTTATGTGGATGATGGATTTTGAGGCGCCTCGGATTTTTATAGGCCGTTAATGGTCATACTATAGGTTCAAAGGAACCATGAAACGTGTGTTCAGGCATAACTAATCCACTGCCGATAGGCGGGGACCGGCCCTACCGCTCCAAGGGTTCACTGCGGGGGATCCTGAGGCATTTGCTATAGTGTCTTGAATCGGAGAGGAGCTTGCCCCTAGCCTCGACTCATGATGGAAATCCAATTTCCAATACGACCTTGCAGTTTTGATTGTAGAACTAGTATGGCGACATGATATATGGTACCTATGCCGTCTATGATTGATACATTATGATTGAAATGTTCTATTAAAACATATACACACTAATACTAAATCCGTTTTATCGTATCAAGCATCTTTTGACCATTATAAGGTAAAACCCTATCCTCCGGTTTGCGTTGCATTGTGTGATGGGACTTGGGTCTTATAATGGTTTCATTTTTCTAAAAAGAATTGCGTAGTTTTAAACGATTTACTTTATTTTATGCACTGGCAATCCAATGGAGTAAACCCATTCCGTGTTAGCGGCGTGGTCTTGTGATTAGCCTTATTATTAGATAAGTTAAGTTAAGATTTCTCATACCAGTCCCATGACTGACCTGTAGTTTGTTACACTGGCAAACTCGGGTGCCCGTATTTTCCACACGGGCAGTTGAGTAGCTTTTTGCAGATATATCTACAGGATCCTGGGTTACAGCTGAAGCGGTATTCGGAAAGCTCTGTATCCGTGTATTCCTTTCAGTTGTATATTTATATCATTTTTCCGCTGCTATTTAAATGTAATGTAAATCTCTGATATTATTGTATTTTTATTGTGTAATAAGTTCATACTCAATTATATTCTTGTACTATGATGTAATTGTTGTAATCAGCAATAAAATGTTCTTCATTTGTGTTCTGATGTGTGTTGTTCTCAAAGCAATTCGGGCTTTCCTTTACTGGGAAAGTTTGCACCGTCACAATGCCCTTATTTTTAACTATGTCAAATTTTAGGCAAAAAATTTCAATTAAAAAGTCATGATAAGAACGGTTGAGACCCATTAATTCTGTAAACAAACTCATGCAATAGAAAATCAATAAATACACGCTTAATAAGTAATGAAGAAATTTCCACTTAACTAGATGTAAGTCGTTCTTCACTTAATCAGGTCTATCCCAGAAGGTATCTACCACCCTACAAGAATGGTTTATTTTCTCTTCTTTTCAATCTCACTGTCCTACGTACTAATACAAAAGGTGTGTACGTATGTTACTGTTTATATGGATCCACTACACCCATGTTAGTCTTGTACATATGTTACTGTTTATTTGTATTACTAATAAACCGAACTCATCTAAGATGGTTCGACAAAATTACTTTTAGTTTATTGCTACAATAGAAACTAAATTCAAATGTTACCACAATGTCTTCATTCTCCTTTTTTATCGTGTGCATGATTACTCTATCAGCCGGCCATGCTACTATCATACTCTTAGCTTCCCCAACACGTGTCATTGCAGCCGCGGTCCTCCACAAATAAGCATCTATTATCTTTGGAAATTCTATCAAAATTTTCAATGCATTTGGTCCTAAAGGAACTTGATGTAAAAACTCATTCAGATCACTTGATAAAACTCTTCCTTCGGCAACTATTTCATCACACCCATTACAATCCAATAAATCACATTTTTCATGCATTTTCTCCAAAATACCCTATGATTAATAAAAAAAAATTATATTAAAAACCAAAACACAAATGTTGCAATGTAACTTGAAGTTACCGTTTCAGATGTGCTTGCATCAGTCTGATTTTCCACACCCTAAAAAATTAGTAAATAAGTTAGCGCTTTACAACACAAATCGCTCTAAACAATAATATATGATATCATATAATAAACAATTTACTGATATTACCAAATTGTTTACTAGCATGCGAATCGTCTGCTTCAGTTCCAAAATAGTATTCTGACAGTCAGTTAGTTTTTTATCATTAGCCTGTGATAAAATGAACTTGATGAGAGTTATTCCTCTTCCCATTGCTCTTAAACGCCCTGGTTTATCTTGTCCTAGCACTTGTAAAAGAGCATCATTGCTTGGTACACTAGAATGTGATTTACTTTCACAATGTTTTATCTTCTCCTGTAATAAAAATATGATGATACATATATGAGTGTCAATTTACGTACTCTCAAACAAATAGACTGAGAATCAAACGCACAATTTTTGAAATGTTAACTAAATAAAAATGACAGATTTTCCATGAATTTCAAAATCAATTTTGAATTCTTAGCGCCCATTTGAATTAAGAAAAAGTTTAATATGACAATAAATAATCAAAAACTCTTACAATAACATCTGCGACATCCTTGTTAACTGGTTCATCATTTTTTTGAATGCGAGATTTAATCCAAACTTTAGATCTACAGATGGAAGAAGGATTGTTGCTCTGCATTTTCTGCATTAAGAAGAAGATTAAATTTAAGATATATTTAACAATGATTAAAACTTAATACATGAAACAAGTTAAGTCGTGCAATTTTAAATCCAAAATAATTTCTCACCATATCTTCAGTTAGTTGAGCCATTCCTTTGCGGCTGCATGTATGTGGCATTTGCTTCCGTTTCATAGCTTTGTATTTCTCACTTCGTTTCTACAAAAATGTCATTATATTTGTTAAATCATTAGGTGAACATGTGCATGCATGTATACCGTATGCTTGCTTTAAATATATATCAGATAGTTATATTCAAGGGCTCTAGTTTTCGATATATACGTCAAATAAACTACAAACAGAAAACTACCTAAAGATATGATAAGCAATTGTTGAGCTTAAGGAAGGAAGAAATAAAGGAAGAAAATGCAACTTTGAGCATAAATTTATTTATTTCTTTACCATAAAAGTTGAACTTGTTTTCGACTTCACAAAATCTCTCCAATCGTTCATATTGACAATGTTATCTGGTTTAACTGTAGTATTTCCTCTTTGGTTTTTTCTTTTACTAACTGCTTAATGAATCTACTTTTTGAGGCCCTCCAAAGAGCTCCCATTTGCTAGAATATAGACACTTTATGCCAGTCTTCATCCAACTTAAATCTTGCCTAATATCAATATGAAGAATGAAAAGAACGGTTATTCAAGATGATCGTAATGCCTCTTGATATGATCAATTTAAACTTGATATTAATATTGTAATGAAAAAGAATTTCGCTCGATCCGAATCAGTCACTAAACCGACCAAGACCATTTGAAACGCCTGATTGTTTTGAGAACATGACAAGTTAGAACGCAGATAGAAGAACATTTCATTGTTTATTACAACAATTCCATCAGAATACAAGAATATACAGAGTATGAATAAATATTACACAGAAATATCAGAGATTTAATTTACATTTAAATACATCGCAGTGGAAATAATACAAAACACAACTAAAAGGAGATATACGGATACAAAGCTTTCCGGATATCGTTCCAGCTATAAGTCAGGTTCCTATGAATATAAATCTGCAAAACCAAAACTACTAGCTGCCCAAGTCAAAATAAGGGCACCCAGAGTTTAGGTTAAAACAATAAACTCCAGGTCAGTCATGTGACTGGTGTGAGAACTAAAACAGTTATTTAAAACTTTACTTTAAATCAGATATATCAAGGGACCACGCCGTATAACACAGAACGGGTTTCCTCCCAAGAATACCAGTGCATATAACAAAACAATGCAATGTTTTTTGGAAAAATGAAGCTATTATAAGACCCAGGTCCTATCACACAATGCAACGCAAGCCGGAGGATAGGGTTTTCCCTTATAATAGCCAAACAAGCTTAGTACGTTTAAAACAAATCATTTGATACTACTATAAGTGCATAGTGTATAAAACAACTTCAAATCATAAGTATCAATCATAGACGGCATGGGTACCATATATCATGTCGCCATACTAGTTCTACAATTAAAACCGCAAGATCACGTATTTGGAAATTGGATTTCCATCTGTGAACCGAGGCAAAAGATACTCCTCTACCGATTCGAGACGCTCTAGTCCGCACCTCAGGCAAGTACTCAGTCAAGCCTTTGGATCGTCAGGGTCGGTCCACCGATGTGGATTAAAATGCCTGAACACTGCGTTTCCCCACCCTTTGGGGCATGAGTAAGCCAACAAATGACTACTCCATCTGTCCCGGATCGACCGATATATCCGAGGCGCCTCGCAACAACAACAACCACATAAGTCAAACTCGTCAGGGCGTGTAAAACCACTGACGCCACTTCTAACTAGAAGGAAACGCAAGCCCTCCCTGATGTCCTCTCCCGTTTCTGGTTCACAATCGGGGTGTGAGGCTCTCGAATCAACATTACACAAAGCTATGCCACACAGGCGGTGCTTTGATCATCACCACAAGACTTTGCTTTTCAACAGAATCCTTGATCAGTTGCCACTTAGGCATGCCACACAGGCAATTCACTCCATCCGTTTGATATCCATCAATATATAACCCCTGAGCTCGTACGTCTCAGAGAAGGGTGTTAAGCAAGAGAATAAATTCTCCGTCGTCAAACAGATATATATTTAATAGAAATCAATCACACAGATTAAAATCCAATGTCAGACACACAGTCCATTTTCACGTTCGTTCTGGGTCTGAACGAAACCGGAGGCACCTAGTACCCCGCATATCCATCGATCTCTAAGTACGTCTGAACGATAACCAACTAATTCCCTCCTCTTGGGTGTACGACCCAATCAAGATCATCAGTAATCACCCAAACGACGTGAAGACCTCCGGTCTTCAACCACCATCTTCATCTTCGACACCACATCGAATCAGTTATTCAGAATGGGATAAACCCGGTCTTTCTGAACAACTCGTGTATATAATAAACACGTGTGACACAAACACAACATACGCCTCAATCCAATTCAGAATATTCTTTTGTTCAAATATTCTTATACTTTGGGAAAGGTTCCCATTAATTTTATTAAAGATAAATTCTTTAAATTTATTCTTTAATCAATCCAAACTAGTCGGGATTAGCGAACCACACCGAAGTAATCATTTATTTTATTTCCCAATCACAACCTATTCATCCCATGATGTAAAACTGGTAATACTTCATATCTAACACCACAGTGTTATCGGTAAATTCAATTACCATTTCACATTCAAATCTAAATAAATATTTAACTATCGCCTGGAGCAAAACTGGTGATATTCCATTCTCGACCATTTCAATCTAATTAAAGATTCATTAAAACCCCACTTAGTTTTAATCTTTACAGAAATCAATATCTTGTCTTTAACTGGGTTAAAGAACGAATGTCATTTAAAACATGGTGATTAACATAGAAATATGTTTATTTTATGCTCTTATATCTTATCTTTTGTATATAAATAAATATTACTTGGGTATTGTTTTGTTACTTTTACAGATATTCCAACCCAACCCGCATGCAACCAGAAATGTAGAGAAATAGAGATCAATTTGCTGTGTATTTGCATTTTGAAGAATTGTAGATGAAGATCTCACATCTGGCTGCTGTTGGACAAGAAAATAACTGATTTAGAGGCCATGAACATCTCAAATTAAAGGAGGCTTGTCAAAGAACCAAGAGGAAAAGAAGAAGGGCCAAAAATTTAATAGATTTAACTAAGGCCCATTGAGACTCTCATTGTAAACTCTTTTGGTGAATTCCCTAAGGCCCATCTATCATTATATTAGGGTTAGGGTTAGGGTTTGGCTTTCTATCCTATAAATAACCTTGTAATGTCATTGTAGCCACCATCCTATATCTCATTTCTGTATTCCATTACTCTAATAAAAATTCTTCTTCTTCTTCTTTTATTTTCTAGTATTTTTTTAGCAACTAGTGTCATCTACCCGATTAGATTCGGTAGAGTACTAGTTGTATTTTACATTTGTTTCATTAGTGATTAGTCGTTTAATTAGTTTCAACGACAATCCTAATTTTTTTTTGTTCTTCTTATTCTGCACTTTTATTTTCTGCATTGTTGTTCTTGTTTTGCAATTTACTTTCTTTAATGATTAATCATTGATTAGATTCAATGAGAATCCTAAGTTCGCAATTTCAATTTGTTTTTATTTCAACAAAATCTCCAGGCTTCGTCTAACTCACCCAAGAGATTAGATAAATAATTTGATTTTAATTACACCTCCCTGTGTTCGACCTGTATGCTACACACTTGTGCGCTTGCAGTATTTATTATAAATATCACGCTTTTCTAGCGTCGATCAAGTTTTCGGCGCCGTTGCCGGGGAGGCAACAATTAAATTTTATTATTTATTTAAATTTCTGATTCGTGTTAGTTTTTTTTGTTGTTGTTGTTTTTGTTTAGTAAAAAAAACTCTTGATTGGCAGATTTGATGTTATTTATTGACATTGCAATCTCCAAAAACAAGAAAAAAAATATCTTGCTAGTTTTTCCTTTTATTCCTTTTTTTCCTTAATCTCTTTCCTTGTTTTTACAATTTCTTTTCAAAAAAAAAAGGTTGCCAATTTTTCCCAATTTCTTTCCTTTTATTTCTCAATCTCATTCATTTATTTCTTTTACAAACTCTTCTCTCTTTAACACATTGAAAAAAAAATCACAATTCTCCACTTCTTTATATTTCTTCTGTCGTCCTTTCTCACCATCTCTATTATTTCATCCACTTTCCCGATCAACTTTCAAAATTGCATCACCCTTCAAAAAAAAACCAACGTCCAGTTCCTTGAACCGCAAATCCAATAACTACCCCCAACAAACCTCACTTCTTCTTCTGCCTTTCCATCACAACTTCCTTTTCACCCAATAACTTCATCCTCCACAAAGCAGTTTCCGACCACAGTCCACAACAACCGTGACTTCAGCAAGTCACCCTCGTTCACCACAATTTCCCTTCCCAAAACCATCGCAACACCTTTCTTCACCAATACGGTAACATCATCCATCCCCTTCATTCACAAAAATAAACACCATCCCTCTACAACAAATCTCGCAATTACCAAATACTAACCAGATCCGAAAACCATACTGTCCCCATCCCCCTCCACCAACGTTCCTGTCCATCCTCTTTCTCACCAAAAATTCCACCAAATCGCAACTCCATCCTCTGCTGCAAAATTACCAATCCCCCAATGCAATTCAATACCCCCAAATTCGAACCAAACCACGAACCCCAAATTCGAATTCACAGACCCTCAACATCTGATTCGAACCCGTAAAAACCACTGCCCAATTCACGATCGACCCATACCACATCGCTACAACCGAGTTCCAGCAACTAACCACGAGCCAAAAGAACACCATTAACCCGATCCTTCTCTCGAACCCTAAACCGTATTCATAGACTAAAATTCGATCTCGACTTTCAAAAAAAATAAGGGGACACAAAACTTGGTTGGGTTCACTGCGATTTTGTTTCTTTTATTGTTGAGGTATTTAGAAAGTGCTGCGTCTTGTGGAAAAGAGAGAAAGAGCAGAGGGCGTGAGTTCCTAATTTTCCTTTTCTGGGTTCGGTTGTTTATAAACAATAGGGTTGTAAGGGTTTAAAAAGGCAAAGAGGACGTGATTTTGTTTCTTGTTAGGTTGATCGCCATTATTGAAAGGGGGCGTGGACCTTCTTTATTGAACCATTCAAATTTGTTTGGGTTAGAGTATATGGGCAAGTTCTAGTTTTGAGAAATTGCTGAGAATATCCGTTTTCAAGCATAAATTATTTGTTGGGTTATTGAGTTCAAACCGTTTTGTTAAGAGAAATTATTACCTTTTGGTTTGATTGAGCTCATTAGTCTTATTGAGTAATACTTTCATTGATTTGAGTTTTTTTGTTGATTTCTTGAGGCAAGATAGTCTGTGAAACATTTAGTTCCTTGATTGAATTGTTTGCCTTGTTTGAGTTGAAAGGTTCATTTTTTTTCTTGTTGACATTTGAAAAATAAAGAAAGATATTTAATCAAATCAAGGTCTCAAAAGTCAAAATCGAGAAAGGATTCAAAGGTCAAGGAACATTGTGAAGTCCAGCAAAGCAAACTCGCCATCAAGCAAATTGCAACGGTGAAGTCTAATTTTTCTGGATGGACAGCCATACCTCACGGTAATATTTTTCTAAACTCTACAAGTGCTGAAGCTGCTTTGAAAATATAGATATTGCTTGTAAAAATCTTCTGCAGGGGCAGCGACTTGCTTGTACGATATTTTTTTCTATTCTGTGACTGTTCTGTATAGTGACTGTTCTGTTCTGTGACTTCTGTGTTGTTGCAGTTTCTGAATAAATTTGGTGAGGAATGAATCCATAAGTCATCATTCTCGTTGAAATTCAATTATAAAACGTGGTTTGATTTTTGAAATAATATAATTGAAAAGTTGTGTTCTGTGAAGTTGACTCTCATATAATTGGATCGCGGATATATAATAGTTCAATATATTGAACTATTAGCAAAAGAGGTTGCATACTACCCGTAAAATATTGGTCGTATCCCTTAGTATTTATAATATACGTGAACGGCCATAAGACCCTCTTCCCCCTTCCAATTGAGGCAGTTAATTAATAGAGCGCAGCTTAGTATTTTATACTATTTTGAAGTGAGAATAATTTGTCTTCCTTTGGTTACATTCAAATGTCTGATTCAAAAAAAATCTTTGAGAGGGTTGTGGGATAATAACCGGAGTAGACGTCCTCTTGAAGAGTATGAGTATGAATTACAACTGATGAAGCAAGATTTTCCAAAATTTCATGAGGCCAATGTCAACAATTTTCAATATTTTCAAAATGACTAACATTTTCAAAATCATGATTATAATCGAAACGACGATTTCAATTCAAATTTCAAAAGTTTCGATTATGGGCCACATCCACATCAAAATGGCTTTGAATCCCAATATAGCATTGATCCACATCTTGAGATTAACCAAAATTGCAATTTTCCATCGAATTTCAACAATTTTGGTTACGAACATAATTTTTATAATCAAAATGATTTCCAATATCATTGTGATTTTTCTGAAAATTCAAACAACCACCACTTTGGAAATAATTTTGATTGTGAAATTGATGTGGACTATAATTTTGAGAATCAAGAAATCCAAAATGAGAGCTCTCAAATCAACGATTCTAAAGAATGTCATTTTGATGAGAGTGAAGAAAGGCTAAATAAAAAGATGGATGAACTTCTTTGTTTAATGGCATCTTTTAAAGAACAACTTGAACAACAAAATCAAACTCAATGCGATGAATCAGAAGATAATCCATTCTTTACTGATAGAGAAAATTTTAAGATAACAACTTTCGAAATTGAGAATAACCATCTAAATGAAGCCGTTCACAATTCAGCAAGTGATTTGGACTTCGATTCTTTTCGAGAAAAGATTTAAACTTAGATTTTGATCCTCCTCTTTCAGGCTGTGAAAAACTTGAAATTCTAGAAATTGAACAGAATAAAAATGTTGAAATTTTCAATTCAAATGTGGAAAAGGACTTTAACGAACATGAATTCTTTGGATTGTACAAGGATGAGTTGCCAAATGAGGAAGAAGTAGATTCACATCATGAGTTCAAAAATTTTAACTTTGAGAAAATTTCAAACGAACTTGAAATTGTCAATGTCGAAAATACGTTGTCAAATGAGGAATGTGATCACATACTCTTGAACAACACCTCGATTTCAAATTTCACTGAATTTATATACGATCACAAATTTTTGAAAAATTACACTAACAAATTTGTTGAACACATGAGCTATTTTTGGAATGTTAGCTTTGTTGAAAAACTTCATGTTAGGACGACCCTAGACATTTTTCTCCTGGACTATAAATCTAGGTTTAAAGATGAGATGGTTTTCAAAAATCTTTGCTTATTAGAAAACATGCCTAGACATAGTGGGAATGGGACTCATAGGGCAAGAACCAAGTGTGGGGAAAAAAGATGGTGGTATTCTTTGCATCGTGTGCACCGCAAACACATATATCATTGTACATATGATCCATTCTTACATATATTTAGTTTGCATTTCATTCTACAAATAATTTTGCATCTCATTTACCTTTGGGTACGATCTTTCAAATTTAGGAAACGTTCACAGTGTGGACACTGTTTAGTCAAGTGTGGGAGGGAGTCTGCATTTCACTCATTTTCGTTTTTTCTTTATTTTTCTTTCTTTTCAATTTCATCTATTTAAATAAGACCATCATGCATTTTAGACTTTAGTAACATGCCATTTTTTTTTCAAACATGACCCATTTAGATTGATACAACAAAATAAGTTAAGGATTTTTAGCCAGTTGATAGTATTTTTTTTCTCTCAACTTAGATCGAATAAGAAATATAATGAAAAGTTTAATTTTGACGGATAATAGTGTAACCGGTACATAGGGAGATTCTTAGGTGATGACCATGAAATCTATTCTATATTGTAGACTTTGTTTAAATAAGTGGAGGACTTAAAATACTTATACTGGCTTTCGAATCTTTAAAACTAAGTTGTGTTAAGTTGAATTCGCGTAACTCTCTTTTGTGCTTATAATTTCAATAATAATAATAGTAATCCAAGGGTATCCAACATTGCTTGTATATCAAGCGTTGGTGTGCAAACCCGCCAAGCTCTATCCGATACGTTGTTGACAAAGTCAGCGTTGGAATATCTTGGTCTCATTTTATGAGATTGGACACCTAAGGATTACCGACACATTGTTGACAAAGTCAAAGTCGGCCTGCACAATCCGCCAAGCTCTTTACCCACTCTCCGTTAGTCCGCGAGGCAGTGCATGGGTGGTAAACCTTGATCTTCTAAGTTAGGTGTATGTACTTAATCATAAATTTTAAAATTTTATTGAATAAAGAATAAGCGATGATGCCCAAATACTTCTTGACCTTATTGATTTGACAAGCCATACACAAGGAAATTAGAATACCACTTTACAAATTGTGCCAAGCAAACTAAGAATCTATTTCATGGCTGCACTATGTTATCGACCGAACTAACTGGCCAAACTGGAATTTAACATTTGAAAACTTGATTTATATTGAAAATTTGTGACAAGTTGAGGTATCTAAAATAAAATCAACTGATTAGAAATTATTAACTTAATTTGTTGTACCACTTTCCTGAAATAAGTCGTGTTTTCATTTTTCATTTTTTGCATTCATGTAGTTTCATTAAAATCATAGCATACTGCATTTGGATTTTGTGAGTAGTATCCACTGAAAACCCTCACGAGACACCACTCGTCCTACTAGGGACACCTAGAGGTTTAACGGCTTGTTGCATACGCTCAATGCAATCGTGTTTCCTACGAAAGTGCGACCTATCTAGTCTAGTTTTTCATTTTTGTTTTACTCGAGGACGAGTAAAAGATAAGTGTGGGGGTATTTGACTAACATAGAAATATGTTTATTTTATGCTCTTATATCTTATCTTTTGTATATAAATAAATATTACTTGGGTATTGTTTTGTTACTTTTACAGATATTCCAACCCAGCCCGCATGCAACCAGAAATGTAGAGAAATAGAGATCAATTTGCTGTGTATTTGCATTTTGAAGAATTGTAGATGAAGATCTCACATCTGGCTGCTGTTGGACAAGAAAATAACTGATTTAGAGGCCATGCACATCTCAAATTAAAGGAGGCTTGTCAAAGAACCAAGAGGAAAAGAAGAAGGGCCAAAAATTTAATAGATTTAACTAAGGCCCATTGAGACTCTCATTGTAAACTCTTTTGGTGAATTCCCTAAGGCCTATCTATCATTATATTAGGGTTAGGGTTAGGGTTGGGGTTGGGGTTTGGCTTTCTATCCTATAAATACCCTTGTAATGTCATTGTAGCCACCATCCTATATCTCATTTCTGTATTCCATTACTCTAATAAAAATTCTTCTTCTTCTTTTATTTTCTAGTATTTTTTTAGCAACTAGTGTCATCTACCCGATTAGATTCGGTAGAGTACTAGTTGTATTTTACATTTGTTTCATTAGTGATTAGTCGTTTGATTAGTTTCAACGACAATCCTAATTTTATTTTATTTGTTGTTCTTCTTATTCTGCACTTTTATTTTCTGCATTGTTGTTCTTGTTTTCCAATTTACTTTCTTTAGTGATTAATCGTTGATTAGATTCAACGAGAATCCTTAGTTCACAATTTCAATTTGTTTTTATTTCAACAAAATCTCCAGGCTTCGTCTAACTCGCCCAAGAGATTAGATAAATAATTTGATTTTAATTACACCTCCCTGTGTTCGACCTGTATGCTACACACCTGTGCGCTTGCAGTATTTATTATAAATATCATGCTTTTCTAGCATCGATCACATGGTTCACGATAAACCCAAAATCACATTCCATTAATTATCGGGTTAAAGAACCAGTGTTATTTAAAACACCGTTCACGATAAACCCAAAAATCAATCCCAATTCAATTCCAATTAAATATTATTTAAAAGGGCACACTTCATTAATTCTAAATAAAAAGATTTAATCTTTTTTCTCAACTGGGTTTAAGAACAGTGTTAATGAAGACACCATTCACGACAAACCCAAATCACATTTGATATTAAATACAGGGCTCTGAATAGAAAATATATCGGCTTATATTCAATATCAAATTCTATGACCAACAAATATCGTATTGGAAATAACGATATTTATATATCTTTCAAATTTCCGTAACAATATCTGTATAATCACGAAATCCAACATCGAAATATTCCGGAGACAATTTCGATTCAAATCCATTCCAATGCAATTATTGGAAATTCTGGTTATTTTCAAAACCATTTCAAATAGAATTTATTTATTTAAAAATAAATAAATTATTATTCTAGTTCAAAACTAGTTCACTTCGATAAAATCTATTTTTATCTTTTCCAATATGGAGTTTTTCATCCCAATTCTTCACAAATCATTTCTTATGATTTTATACCAATTATTATTATTTTTAATAATTTTATCAAGGCCCGTGCAATCGATTTCCATCAACGGCCATCGAACTGCACTTACAGCGACCTTTTCCAAATTTGATTTGGTCATAATTCCAAATCCAACCGTTAGATTTCAAATCCCTAATATTCGTTAGAAAGCTCTTTTCGGTACGAACCCAAGGTTCCAGTTTTAGGAGAATCTGACGGTCGGATCTCCCGCAATATCCATTCGAAGTCAATGGTTGAAATTCACGAACTGCCGCGGCGTGGCGCGTTCTATTCAGGTCATTATATTATATATATAATATATATAATATATACACTTCATCGATTTCCTTTCGAAACGAATTTTGTAAATCGTTTTAAATTCATTTCAAATTGATTTTAATTCAAATCGATTCTTAAATCAATTTCAGTTCGTTTTCAATTCAATTTCAATTCGAATTCATTTCTATTCAATTTCAATTCGAATTCATTTCTATTCACTTTCAATTCAAATTCATTTCTATTCGATTTCAATTCGAATTCAATTCAAGTTCCTTTCTATTTGATTTCAATTCGAATTCATTTCTATTCAATTTCAATTCGAATTCATTTCAAAATATTCTATTTCAATTCGAATTCATTTCAAAATATTCGATTTCAATTCGAATTCATTTCAAAATATTCGATTTTGAAATTATTTCCATATCCATTATAAAATTGACAAAATTCTCGTTCGTGTTAAAATGGCATGTAACTACTTAACACGGCTTCATATATTTTTATTTTCAAATATTCTATTTCAAATATTTCTATTCAAATATTTCTATTTCAAATATTCTATTTTCAAAATTGGAATGAGGCCCAATCAATTACCATAGATTTTATTTCTATGGATTTCCATACAACGCATGTATATATCAACAACGACAAATAATCAACCATCATCCAAAGTGCATTCTACACTGTATAAGCATCAAATATAAATATTTAACGCTCATAACAGTCTGTCAATCCATCGATCGACATACAACTAATTATTGGGATTAGTGTATGTCATATAGCATCCCAATACCCGTGTGGGGTTTCAAACAATCAAACACAGATTTTATTTGTGCAGTTGGCCGATGTGTAAAATTTATCATCCCAATCAATATCAATCAAATCAGTGTATATAAACAAATCTCCTATTTGTTTATAAATATTTATTTTAAATACACGTTAAAAATTCTATTTTCAACTATAAAATATTTTTAACTATATAAATATTTTATTTCATTTCACATCACACAATCAACTACACATCAAAATTAAACAAGCAAGCATACAAGCCGTCCATGGTCTGTGGACGACGGGTGTCGGGTGCTACTAAACACCGTCTACATCCTAATATATATTTTAACTAGAAAATTAAATTAAAGGTGAGGAGTTCTCACTGAGGGTTCCACTCCGCCATTTCATTTCTGAATTTCTGAACCGTTTGAATCCCCTTTTGATTTCAATCCGTTCCATCTCAATTCTTCTCATGCTGTTCACATTAAAAATCAAATTTTTATTTCACTTTCATATATATAAAAATCAAATTTTTATCTTCACTACACATATAAAAATTATATTTTTATCCTTTCTCTAATATAAAAGTCATAGTTTTATTCTTTCTATAATATAAAAATCATATTTTTATTCTTTCTATAATATACAAATCATATTTTTATTCTTTCTATAATATAAAAATCTCCTTTCATATGTTAAGAAAAATCCAGTCTTTCATATATAAAAATTATATCTTTTATTGATTAAAAATCTAATTTTTTTAAACAACACCACCACATATATAAATTCGTTTAACAAATAAAATTCAAATCTTTTTCCTAAACAAAAGACGAATTTTATCTATAACCCTATATATATAATAAAAATTATATTTTTATTAATCCTATATATACTTAAACTGAAATTAAAAATCAATAATTTAAAACTCACCTTCTTGCTTGAAGAAAATCCGATTTTGAGATGGGTGAGGGAGTCGTTTGCGCGGATGAGGTGGAGTGGGTCAGAGATGGTCAGACCTAGGGTTTCTTGGGGGTTTTAGTAAAAGAGGGGGCTTGGTTGGTGGCTGTGTTCGCTGTTTTGGAGGTTTTGGTGGCAGTGGGTTTCAAGTCAGAAGAGGAGGCGACCTGAGGCAAGGGGGGGCGACGCAGGTGGAGTAAAAGGGGGGAGAGGTGGTTGGATTGGGCGGAGGGGGCTGGTGACGCAATGGCTTTCGTGGAGGAGAGAGGAACGGCGGAAGGGGAGGGAGAGGAGAACGAGGAGGGGGGGAGGGGGGGAAGCGGGGGAGTGGCGGAGCACAGGGGGGCGGCGACGATGGCACGGGGAGGCACGATAGAGGATCGATCGCCGATCTCCCTCTTCTTCTTTTTTTGTTTTTTTTATTTATTTCGTTTTCTCTGAGTGAAGTAAGAGAGAGAGGGGAGAGGATATTATATATTTTATTTACTATTTAATTTAATTTTGAATTCTATGAAGTATCCTTTTCATTCGAACTCGAAATCGAACCCACCGACTGTCCTCCCTAGCGTAATACCCCCATTCCGAACACAATGGGATATGTATCGTGAGCCAATTCCATCGTTTCAACCAGTTTCCATCAAAATTAACATTTAAATCCTTCTATCGAATTTGAACGTGCATTTCAATTTACCGGGGACACACACGGACTTCAAAAATTCCAGAAAAATATTTTCTAGCTTCGTATTGACGATACGGTCCTAACAAAACTAGTTTCGTCGAATTCTGAGACTGTTTGAAAAATGGTCATTTTCCAGTCGATTAAAATCAACTGAAACTGGTCAAACGCGTTTTCCTTTGCCACGCTCACGTATTGATTCGAAAATTTACGAAATTTGAAACCTAGCAATAACCAGACATCCCGGATCCAACAAAAGTGGTTTCGTCGAAAACCGAGGTCGTTTGCAAATGGCCATTTTCAAGGGCCTGAATTCCATAGCGATTATTCTGAATTTTCAACTGGGCATAACTTTTTATCCCCGCTATGAAATTTCAATTCTTCGGATTCGTTGGAAAGAAATTTTCAATTAGATTCCAATATTTTTGGTTTCACTAAAATCCGGTTTATTTTGCAACCGGTACGTTCATTTGAACTTTGAAATCGAATTATCGAACTACCGCGCCATTTTCAATTCCTTTTATAATTATAAATAAATATTTATATTCTAACATCGAGCTATATAAATATATACGTTCGAATTTTATTCAAAAGAAATTTTTCGTCGATATTATTTAAAATAATCCATTTTAAATATCAAAATTCGCTAAAATTGCCAAAATAAAAATTTTAAATTGGCTCGGATTTCCGGGTCGTTACAAATATAAAGATACATCAGCTAAAGAAAAAAACTTAGATACAGTTATAGAAAAAAATGGGTTCAATTCATAGTGACTTATATTTTGTGTGTAAATAAATTTATAAAGAATACCCCTTAAAACAAATCCAAAATTACTCAGGAAAATATTAAGCTGGAATGGATAATGCAGCTTTTGGTGAAGCGTGTAATACATCGGATATTGTGATATTTCAACCCGAGTCCCTAAAAATAAGAGATCATACTTCTATAACCTAGAATATGTATTATAAAGTTATTATTCTTAGGTGCGAAGTAGCAAATTGAATGTCATGCATATATTATGTAGCACACATATGATGATGCTTTTGTTTTATTTTAGGTGCAAAGTTAAGGGGATTGGACCATTTTTGGTTATGAATCTTATTTTATAATGAGTACATACTTAGTAAGAAGTAATCATGTTATTTTTCAAATCCAAAAATGGTTGTTATGCATATACATACTTAGTAAGAAGTAAACATGTTATTTTTCAAATCCATTTTTGGTCATGCATATATGATGATTTGTCATTTTAGTTTTCAAATCCAAAAATGGTTTACACAGTAATATGGTCCTATATATGGATCACTTCTTATACAATATGTTACCTTATCCTATAATTCATCTACAACACAATAATGGATGTCTGACAACTTCAGTACTACTACGGCCTAGTTTCTTAAGCTTTGCGTAGTCAGATCTGTCCATGCATGCTTGTTGTGTGTGTACATAATACTATTGTAGTTTCAGTTTGCTTGGATTGATCTACCATTAATGTCCATCAGGTTATGCTTAGTAAGAAGTAAACATGTTTTTACTTAATTAATACACTGAACACAAATGATTTAAAAAATGAGTAATTACAACACCTTAATTATTATTTAAATGATGCTCACTTAGTTTAAAAAAGAACGCAAACATATTCTAACTCGGTGACTTAAATTTAGTTTGTTTTGTTCATCTCAGTGTAAAAAACAGTGACATGATCAAATTGTGATTTAGTTCAAACCCCCAGTTGTTAAGGCTCCGCCTTATCATTTAAAGTCAGATCACCTTATAATAGGTCATTTAATAGGTCCGCCTCTGTAATGAGCCCAATTAACACAAAAAGGGCTTATAATAGGTCATTTAATAAGAGTGAGAGAAACATGTTTACACTTGAATGGACTCCCACAAAACAATTTTTCTACTATCATCAAGTTGCCTCCAATTAGCGAGTGTAAACGGAACAACCCCTCAGACTAACGGCCCTAAATAAGAAGATAAGACAACTTGAAGAAGAAGTGATGGAGCCCCATATTATCACAAAACCAACTGGCAATGTGAAGAGGGAACTCCTCATATATTAAGGAAGATCAGGTAGACAAATTCCCGATGTGAGACAATTCCAACACGCCCCCGCACGTGTGGCGTATCTTTAGCCTAACACGTGTATCATTTTTTGGTGACGTGGGACAGATCATGAAGAAGAGTTTTGGATCAACGCTCTAATACCATGAAGAAATGTAACCTTTCAATTGTTTTATCGTTGTCTCTCTCTCTTCTCTCTGGATCTAAATTCTAACATGGTATTAGAGCGGGTTTAATTCGTGCGCACAATGCCACACTTATCTACGTCACCCAATATAAAGGTTCACGTGTTAGGCTCATGATATGCCACACGTGCGGGGGCGTGTTGAGACAAGTCCCACATTGGGGAATTTGTAAAATGAATCCTGTATAACGATAATGAGTTCACCCTTCACATCGCCAATTGGTTTTGTGATAATTCGGGGTTCTCTAACACAACTAATCCAGGGCCTATTGGTTCTGCCATCGCATTAAAATCCACTACAACTCTACTCATAGCATCTGAAGGAAGTCTTTTCATTTCTGTTGGACCTCTAGTAGCTTTTTTGCCATGTGGACTTGCAAGTGTATCATCAACTGGTACATCAGCTTCAACTGAAACTTCTTGATTTACATAAATTGACATTGCATGATCTTTATCTCTTCCATGTTGCTTTCACATGCAATATATCTAGTTTCATCTACCATCACATTCAAATTGCTACACTCGATACGCTCTTCCCTGGCTAACCACTCTTTTAATGCTCCTTTTGATATCTCGGTTTCTTTTTGTTTGTCGTTTGCTTTTTTCTTCTTTGCCATTATTCTGCTATTTTTTTTTAAAAAAATCATTAAAAAATAAAGTGAACATGATAAATCAAATGTATTTATTAAAAAAAAGTGAACATGCTAAATATAATTTTTTATGTCAAAAATGCACAAGCAAACAGTGAAACCAAATAGCAGACAAATGGTTCATGGCAAGCAGTAAGCAAATCAAAAAAATTTGGCTAGCCCCTAAAATTGGCAAGTGGGTAGTGAATAAAACATATAACACAAATAATAGTGAGGCAAAATAATAAATGTCCTTGACCCCTGTAGAATTGGTAAAACCTCTGACACTGCTTTTTAAATCAAAAGACAAAATGAAAAATAATGCTAATAGCAGAGTCAAATACTTAGCAATAGCATGATTTTCCATTACGCCAAATCAAAAAATAAATAACATAGCATACAATTAAAAATCCTAAAAAGTCAGCAACCACCTGCACATTTTTGCAGGCTTATCAAACTGGATACCTGAAAAACTACTTTTGTCCACTTTAGTGAGCATCTGAGAGTTTAAAAGAACGTATATATGCTAATTGGCAAGTAGGGTCAAAATTGAGCATGCAATTGGTTGTAAAAAATAGGAACGTTTAAAGTGCTACGAATTTGAACCTATATTTTGAATTGTCTCCTGATATTGATTAATATACACACCCACTCTACTGTAATGCAGGCCAGACCTAATATGTATTATATTTTGAATTATGAGAGCTAGTGCACAAATTTGAACTTGTATTTTGAACTGGTTGTCATTATATATTTTTTTAATATGAATCAGTGAGTAAAAAGTAAAAACCACAAATATAATGTTCTGAAGTTTTACTGGTTAGTCTTATACCATGTCTCTTTTTTTCCCCCTTTAAAGTTTTACCGAGCAAAATGTACACTATGTTCACTTTTGCAGTTATACCTATCCCGCTGTAAGATATTTCACTTTTTATTTTTTTCATATACTATTTGTATCTGGTAGCATTATTAAATTTATCTTGTTCTTTTTTGTGCACCGAAGATTGTCTCATCAAAGATAAAAATGGACAGTAAAAAATTAATTTAGTAGTTAGATGAATGTAAACATGTGAACAACTATTTATAAATTTGGTAAAATCTAAACATGTGAACAACTAAAAATATGTTTTCAACTAATAATGTACTAATACTATAAACAAATCGAAATACCTTATTTTAACTTCTCGATTATTCATACGAGATTATATGGATGTTATTGATATAAAGTCTCTCCAAGCACATAATAAGGACTTAAAACTTACTGATTGGTATGTTTATATTTTGTATTCTTTAGTGGATTTATGAAGTAGCTTCAGCATTGCATGTATTCACGCAATTTTGATTTCATATATACAGAGCTAGTTACATTGTATTTTTTTTCTTTTTTCTCTAAATTTATTGAATCACCTTTAAGGTAGTTGTGCTAATATGCTATAACCAACCTCGAGTTACTGCCGAGAACTGCTCCAAGCTGCTGTTACATTATAAAAAAAAGGAACATAAACTGCGTACATGCTTTAATTCATTTTGCTGATGTTGACTATATGCTGCTCTTATTCATTTTGCTTCGCTTTGCTAAGATCGACATTAGGTTACCAAAGTAAGTGCTCATAATAATTTAAATAAAACTTGTTCTGTTCACTTGCTAATAATCTCATAACATTGAATTACATATGTCCATACTAACTGCAACTTTTGAAAGGTTTCTGAAAGATTTGAGGTTTATTGGTTTGAGTTTAAATGCAGCAGTTCTATTGAGTTTAAATAACCCCTGTTGATAAAGTCTTCATTATTATGATGTTGGTTAATACTAAACAAGAGGTTACACTACAACAAAAAAGGTATTTTACAGCACCAGCTTCGTATCTTTCTTAAAACGCTATTCCGTTTCAACGTTGTTTGAGAAGAAAGGCGGGATGGTCAACGCTATCAGAGAACAACGCGGGAACTAAAATTTCAGTGGCAAAAATTTTTATCGTGTACTGGTTTCTATCTCCTCCCAAAATCGATTAAACGCAGCTATGAGAAACGATTAGTCTCCACCATCATCACCTCTCAAAATCGAAAACGTTCACTCCACAGATCTCGGCCATGTAACCCTAATCGCCTCGTCAAAGCCGTGGTGCCCTAATGCCTCTATCGAGCTGTTAGTCCCAATATCTAATCGCAGCCGACATTTCAACTACCTAGCTATGCCTCTCATATTCGGGCAACCGTGAGGTATTAATCTATGTTTTTCATATAATTTTGTTGTTTATATAAATATTTCATCATACTATTAACCGTGAGGTGTTTGTTGGCTCACTGCTTATTACATCGTTGTTAAATTTATCATACTATTTTAATTTTACTTTTATTTGAGCTGCGCTGTACCAATTTGTTCAATAAAAGTGTTTTACAAACTTAAATTTCCTGAAGTTACCAACTAGCATTCTCTTCTGCTTGTGCAAGGCTCACAGTGAGATTTGCATAAGATAAAACAAGAGTATGATTCAATTTTGCCTTATTTCGTTGTCATGGTAAATAGTTGATGATAATAATATAGCAGTGATAGCAAAGTTGTGATGAAAATATGATATTTGAAGATGAACAAGTAATTGTATTGAATTTAGTTGCACAGGCTCGCAAATGTCTTCTTTCTGTGAGTTGGGCCTTTCATTGCTTCTCTATTATTTGTGTAGATTTCTTAAGAATAGTACGACGAAGGATAGAATAACATTGCTGTAAAAGTATAGGTGAATTAGTGAAGTTTTGACATTGCTATATTTTGATATTCTCATATATTCAAATTATGTACCGTCATTTTTATCACTTGATGTTTGGTTAATATTTTTTTTTGTTTGTAATGGGTGCAGTTCCTCTTTTCAATATCCTATGTCCATGCATAACATAAGAAACACATTTATTTTATATTTTATAGTAACTACAACAATTCTAATTAAGTTGTTTTGTTAGTTGTAGTAAAATTCCATTGATTGTGGTTGAGAAGGGGTGATGGTGGATATTGTGAAACTAAAAGCGAGAATCAGTCGATGGGCGAACGAATTTTTAAATTTTAAATAGTACTGTGAAATCTAGTTCATTGGATTCGCATTATTAGTAATAGAGATAAATGTCTTCATTATGTTCATGGAATTTTGGTATAAAAAATAGGGTTCAACATTACATTGGATTTATATGAAATCTGAGCTTTATTATGCGTTCGGTGATATATCAATATTTCTTTAACTATGTTACTAATAATTATTAATTGGTCAACGGTCTTTCTTTATCTTGTACAGTTCAGATATTCTGTTAGCCTATAAAATTTACTCATTTACTGTTAATATCTACTTATTAATAATACCTTTATACACCAAGTAGAATTTTGAGTGTTAAAAAAATATGGTAGCAAGTAGTAGAATTTTGATACCCGACATCTACATTAGCGTAACTTAAGAGTATTCTTGAATAATCTATCAAGTAACACAAAGGAATAGGCGATGTAGATGACACTTTAATCCTATTGACTATCGACATATACCCTAGTCCTACTGACATGGTGTATAAACTTAGCAAACAACCGTGTAATTGCAACATGTTTAATCTGTTGAAACCGGTAAAAAAACCACTAAGCATATAATAAGTGTTAGAAATAATTATCATTCTTAAACTTATTCTCATCACCTCTAGTCTGGATGATGCTGCTTGGACTTGTTTAGAGACGGAGCAGACATGGAGCTGTCTCATGGATATCACATTTCACAAAGAGAGGGTTTATGCTATGGAAGCAAGTAGTGAAACGATGTTCTTTCACGTTAATTCGGTGCCTGTTGGTGAACGAAAATGGACATCGGGTATTCTGTTGGATGCATCGTCGACTGATTAGAGGAATTTTGTGGAGTCTCCAAATAAAGAAATGTTGTTTATGGTAGTGAAAAGATTCAGTATTGATGTAACAAGGTCTGATTATAACATGAGTTATTTGGTGTTTGCATACCATGAGAGAGTAGAGATGAATGGATTAAGGTTAAGAGTTCGGGAGATATTGCTTTGTGTGTGGGATGCAGTAGTTTATCATTTACCCTGAGTTGCATTGCGAGTCCTCTGCTGTAGCAAATAATTGCATTTGCTGCTTTGATCAAGTCGAGGAAGGAGATGAGCATGGTGTGCTGCTAGAGTTCGGTAAAGATGAAAAGTCCGAATATGATTTAGAACTCGCTGGCAGGAAGAAGTAGAAAAAAGGAGAGATTTTTGGGGATTTATTTGAGTTTAGTATGGAAGATGGAGGCATAAAACAGTTGAATGCAACTGTTCAAATGAACAGATGGAAATTACCTATGTCATTTTTGCACTCTTTGTGAATGACTAGAAGACCATTTATCTAAGTTTTTTTCCCGAAAATGAACATTTATTACAGCTGCAAAGTAGACATTATTTTGTTGACTGGGACAATTTCTCTGAATTCGTATTTGCTCTTTGTTTAATTGGTTAGTGTTGAGTTGAATGATCTAACTTATTATAAATAATAATAATGACATATATTAACAATTTTAGTAAATGTGTTGTCTGGATGAATGTGTTATATTTAAAAATTTATCCAGCCATATGAATAAAATACTCTATTTTTAGGTATATCTGGCTGTCAGCTTAAACAAAACATTTGATGTGTACTTCTATCAAAATGGAGGTGTATGCTCAATTTCTATTTAAAATAAAATCTAAACTGGACGTTGACCGAACGATTCTCTTGCAAATTTGGTTGTCTTTGCTCATGCTCTAAGTGAAATTGGTTGAACATGGACAAACCTTTTTTCGATTATAGACACGAACAAACAAATAAAAACGTCCCTGGTTACACCACTTCAGACAACAAAGAACAATGCACGTTAAACAAGCCAAAATTACATGTTCAACCTCTTTTTAATATAGACCTTGCCCCCCATTCAATGCCTCTGCCACTTGTCATCTCAATGTTGCCCTCATTGGCAATAACTTCATTCATCAGAGTGGCGGGTTCCATTTGAAGTTTCGCAGGTGTGATCTTTATACATCATCTTATGAGGTAGAAATTTTTGTGCAGGTGTGATCTTTGTATATGCGCCAAGTTAAGCAAACCTTCCAGTATAAAATAATGTAAGGTGGAAATCAGTGCACACATACATAAGTGTGTGTGCGCACACGATAAAAGGGATAACAGCATGATCAGCTTTGTAATAACCCGGAAAATGTGAACCAATTTAAAATTTTTAAATTAGGTTATTACCAAGAAATTTGAATGGTTGAAATAGCATATTTCAATAAAATATAGAATTTGGTATGGTATGGTAGTTTGAAATTTAGAATACAAACTTTGTCTGACCGTACCGGGTGGAAAATATAGCGGATTTTGACGAAACTGAAAATATTTAAATCTGTTTATCAATACCTTTCTAACGAATCTGAAAAATCGAAATTTCATAGCGGGAATCAAAAGTTATGGCCAAATGAATTTTCAGAAAGGTCGCTATATAGTATATATAGCCCTTGAAAATTTAGATTTTGCATACGATCTCGGAATTCGACGAAACCACTTTTTTTGGGTCTAGGATGTCAAATTATTGCTAAATTTCAAATTTCATAATTTTTGAAGCTAGTATGTGAGCGGGGAAAAAGATAACGTGTTTGGTCAAATTCTGTTAAAATGGGTCGACCTAAAAATGGCCATTTTTAAAACGAGCTCAGAATTCAACGAAACTGGTTTTGTTAGGACCGTATCATCAAAACAAAGCTAGATTTATTTTTCTGGAATTTTTTGATTCAGTTTGTGGCCCTGGCAAATTGAAATGTACGTTTAAATTAAATATCGAATGTTTTATATTTTAATTTGAAAAATAACTGACTGTAACAGTCGAAATGGCCAACGAAACATATCCCATTATGTCCGGAATGGGGGTATTTAGCTAGGGGCGACAGTCGTTGGGTTTAAAAAGAAGTCCGTTTGCAAAAACACTATTTAAAAATTTTCTATAAATTCTGGCCAATAGGAAATTTTCTTTCATAAAATTAAAAAAAAACCCAAAAACCCTCCGCCGTTCAAAAGAATCGACGATCCACGTCGTTCACTTCTTTCCGCCCACGCCTCCGCCGCTACAGGCCATTCCAGACCTTGCCACCACCGCCGTTCGCTCCGCCTCTTCCCCCTCTACAAATCCGACCCCTCGCCGACCTCCATCACCTCCGCCATCGTCGGAATCGCCGCCACGAAGCTCCGAACTTCCCATCGCCAGATCTGCTCCGATCTGCCACCATCTCCGACCCCACCACCATCGACCTGACGCCCTCGACCTCCCCTACGACGCCATCTCCTCCGATCAGACCCACGACGCACAGATTTCGCGAAAACAGCGAATCCCCTTTTGAACACATAATAAAGGTAATTCCTTTATATGTTTTTAACACTTAAAGCGTTGCAAAGCTTTGAAAAATAATATCTTTTTCGTTCTTTAACGAAATTCGATGAAACAGGAGACACCGTGACCGCAAGGAGGCTCTCTACATTCTAGAAGAAGCCGCGGATTTTTCTGACCTTCCTACGATTTTTAGCACCGAAATAACCAATGTGAGGAATCTAAACTATTTGTGTGAACGAAATCGTGTTGTATAAATTATATAAGCGAAGTGTAAATTATATACGCATTGTATACCTCATGTACATGTGTTGTATAAGTTATATTAGCGATGTATAAATTATACAAGCATTGAATGAAACATATATGCTTTGAATTGTGATGAAATGCAAGTGAATTATTATATTATATACATATATATACATATATATATATATATATATATATATATATATATACTCCCCTCGTCCACAGACCATGGACAATATTTATTGCTTGTGTTTGACATGATGTTATATGGTATGACGAATGGTTGGAAATAATTGTTTGTGGTTGATATTATGGTTGAAAAATACCTTTGTGGTTGAAAAATACCCTCTTGTGGTTGAAACAAAATAGAATAGGATTGTGGAATTGAAAATAAAACATGCCGCCTGCGTGCGAACTAGATGCATGATCCCCATTGTCAAAAACCGCGAGGTTTTAAGGTAGAGCGAGGAGCCGTACTAGGGACGGTCCCGGTTTTAACTACCCTGCCGTTATGCTGCCGAAATTTTCTGAAATAATTATGTGTTGAATATTATTCGAATTTAAACAAATGGCTTTAGCGATAAAAATCACATTTTTATATATATACAAACTATATCGAATATTCATGTGTTGAGTTGCAATTCATCCGTTGAGTTGAAATTCATGTGTTGAATATTATTCGAATTTAAACAAATGGCTTTAGCGATAAAAATCACATTTTTATATATATACAAACTATATCGAATATTCATGTGTTGAGTTGCAATTCATCCGTTGAGTTGAAATTCATGTGTTGAATATTATTCGAATTTAAACAAATGGCTTTAGCGATAAAAATCACATTTTTATATATATACAAACTGTATCGAATATTCATGTGTTGAGTTGCAATTCATTCGTTGAATTGAAGTTCATGTGTTGAATGTTATCATCTTTTAAAAATAAAAGGAATCGACAATGAAAACTATATTTTTATAGTAAATATGAAGTGTTAAAAATACACACGTGTCGAATAAATATTTTTGATGATAAAAATATTCCTTTTATCATGTATACGCTTAGTTAAAAATACACACGTGTCGAATAAATATTTTTGATGATAAAAATATTCCTTTTATCATGTATACGCTTAGTTAAAAATACACACGTGTCGAATAAATATTTTTGATGATAAAAATATTCCTTTTATCATGTATACGCTTAGTTAAAAATACACACGTGTCGAATAAATATTTTTGATGATAAAAATATTCCTTTTATCATGTATACGCTTAGTTAAAAATACACATGTGTGGAAATAAATAATAGTTTGCTAGAAATATTATTATTAGCTTTGTTCTGCATATATATACATGTGTTGAACAGGAAAAATGGATTAGCTGTAGAGTAAAGAAATTATTTGCGTGTCCGACAAATAGGTAAACCTTGATGAGTTAGCTGCGCAATTTTATTTATATATCAACTCCTGTGAATGCCATTGGATGCGGAGTGCTGGTTTTTCTGTGTGAAATAATAAATAACGCCATAGGATAGTAACAATTAATTTTGAACTACACTACATGGCATACTTCTTGATGATGGGCATACTTCATCATATTCCACATAAGCAATTGGGGCTTGTGTGACGAGATGGAAGATTTACCATATAAGCAAGAGGCTTGTATGGCGATGACTATGTACTACAGGTTGAACTGATGACTGATATAGACTATATAAATTATAACGATAAATTGCCAGATTAATAAAAACCCCACACGGGTCTGGAGTTGACAATAATCACGTCGCTCTAGTTATTAGATACGACACATGGACTATTTATTTCCACACGGAAACGGGGTGACGGGAATTTATTCTCTGGAGTGATTATCAGTATATGCTCCCCCGTAAACACCAGAATATATCACTATAAATATGTGAATGCTTTTTAGGATTTATTGGGTACCTAATACGACCTAATAAATTTCCAAACCCCTCCCCGTACAAAGGAGGTTATGGCGAAATTTTTCGAAATATTAAGGCGTTAGTGAAATATTTGAAGTGAAAACGAAGTTGAAATTATAAAATGAACTATAGTTGAAATAGTGGGATGAACTATATTTATATATATATATATAAATATAATTAAAAGGAATAGAGGTCGTGCAGTTCGCGTTTCGGAATCGTAATTTGAAACGATTAGTACGAGAAATCCGACCATCGGATTTTCCCGAAACCGCAACCGCTGGGTTCGCCTTGGAAATATCTTTCCAACGGCACCAACCTTGTAAAAATCCAACGGTTGGATTGTCCGGAATGTTTAATTCAAATCTGAAGAAAAACAGCACCAGAATCGTTTATATTTATATATAAATATAAATATAATTAATTTAAATCGAATAACGACGCTGCAGTTCGAATTTTGAAACCGTAACTTCAAACGACTAGTGTGGAAGATCCGACCGTCGGATTCTCACGAAATTGGAACCGTTGGGTTCGCTTTGGGAATATCTTCCCACTGATATAGACTTTGTAGAAATCCAACGGTTAGATTTTCCGATATGTGTAAAACAAATTAAGGGAAAAACAGCGCCAGTGCCACGACACGACCTGAAACGTCATTTAATTAAATATGGCCATTTTTAAATAAATAAAAATGGGGAAAAATCGTTATAAAATATTATAAGCAACATAGGTTGCAAATAAACTAATTGGGCTTGAATTGTTTGATATTTGATGGTTGTATGTGTATGACATGAAAATAACACTAAAGAACCGAAAGATGGATGCCGAATAATATAACCATAAAATGAATCGATTTAAATTCTAATGACGTGAATTATTTGAAAAGGCCGAGCTAACCCTCATTTCAAATAATTTATCGAGCGATTCGAATTGGAAAATGCAAAGACGATTCAAGACCGACGATCTTCGTATCGGTTGGATGGGCGCTACTGAGGTTCCTAACCGGAGTAGCTACCGGAAGGGGACGGAAGTAGTAGCCGTCTGAACGTATGTGTTGATTGGACGGATATACGAGGAATTTGACGCCTCCGGTTTCGTTCAGACCCAGAACGGACTTGTAAATGGACTGTGTGTCTGACATTGGATTTTGTTCTATACTGATTGATCTCTGTTAAATATATATCTGTTTGGCGGCGGAGAATTTATTCTTTTGCTTAACGCCCTTCTCTGAGACGTACGAGCTTAGAGGTTATATATCGATGGAAATCAATCGTATGGAGTGGACTGCCTATGTGGCATGCCAAGATGCTGTGATCAAGGCTTCTGTTGCAAAGCAAAGTCTTGTGGATGATGATCAAAGCAAGGTCTACGTAGCCTAGCTTTGTGTATTACGTAGATTCGCGAACCTCACACCCCGGTATGAGTCTAAAACGGGACAAGGACCCAAGGAGGGCATGACGTTTCTTTCTAGCTATGGTGGTGTCAGTGACTTACCAGCCCTGACATATATATCTACTTTTCACCTTTGTGGTTGTTGGAATGCGAGGCGCCTCGATTATAGGTCTGTAAGGACCGGGAAACATGTGTTCAGGCATAATTAATCCTCTAACGTAAGTGAGGACCGGCCTTGGAGGATCCAGGGGTTGCCCAGAGTGTGTAGTCCCGAGGCATTTGCTAGAATGTCTCGAAGCGGAGAGGAGCTTGCCCCTTGCCTCGACTCATGACGGAAATCCAATTTCCAATACGAAATAGCGGACTTGATTGTAGAACTAGTATGGAGACATAGTAGATGGTAGCTATGCCGCCTATGATTGATACTTATGATGCTATTCGTTTTTGAAACATATATGCACTAGTAATAATATCAAATGATTTTGCTTTATACGTATCAAGCATATTTGGCCCTTATAAGGTAAAACTCTATCCTCCGGCTTGCGTTGTATTGTGTGATGGGACCTGAGTCTTATAATGGCTTCATTCTTTCTAAAAGCATTGGGTTGTTTTAAAAGAATTTACTTTGTTTTTTTTAATGCACTAGCAATCACTGGAGTAAAACCGTTCCGCGAAAGTGGCGTGGTCCTATGATTTGCTATTACTGTTGTTTAACTATTAAATAGATTCCTCATACCAGTCCCCATGACTGACTCGTTGTTTGTTTCACTTTGCAAACGCGGGTGCCCTTATTTTCACACGGGCAGCCTAGTACACAGGTGATAGGTTGTTTTTGGCTCTGCACTGATGCATAGAGTGCATTTTTGGCTCATGGCGAGGCTGACTTCACAGAGATGACTTTGACATTTTCCGCCATTACTGTATTTATGTTATGATTCCGCCACTGGCGATGCAGACTGATTTACTTTCTGTATTTCTCACTATATGTATATGTATTCCGCCTTCGGCGATGCAGACTGATTTACTTTCCGTATTTCTCACTGCATGTATGTATTCCGCCTTTGGCGATGATGACTGATCACTTTCCTTTTTATTTACTAAGTATATCCCACGTTATGCTATTATGATATTCCTACATGTTGTGATTCCACTGTCATATCCATGTAAAATTATTTTATTTATTGTTTCTGCTATTGTCTGTACTCTGCTATGATGATTAACGTGTTATTTCCCAATGATTATCCTTAATAACGCCCCTCGGATTTTGGGATCGTCACAATTGGTATCCGAGCTCTGGTTAACCTTAGTTCTGGGATCTAACACATTAAACACCTCGTCAGAATAGAATCAGTAGTGTTCTAATGCGAGTAGCTCATTAGAGATAGGATTAGCAATGTCCTAGAATGAGCTAAGCAGATTAGCAAAACAATTTGATCAGTACATCATCATTATCTTTCTTTGTATTCCCTTGCTTTATCATTTATGAAAATTATCAAATCTGTGAGCTTGACTCTTTTCTTGCTTATACAGTTCTCTTAGATGGCTACGCGAGGAGCAGCAGCTAGAGGAGGCCGTGGAGGCCGAGGAGATGCAGCAGGAGGACGGCGGAATATCCCCGTGGTAGTGGAAGGCCCTATTATTCAGCCACCAGCACCAGAAGACTTTGAGCTAGATAAAGTAGCAAAGAGGTACAGAAATCTTGGGGGAAAACCTTTTACTGGCACTGGTACAGTGACCGAAGCTATAGCTTGGCTGAAGACCTGTGAGAAAATCTACGAAGGCATGGGTATGGGAACTAACAACAAAGCCCGACTTGGCATTTGGCTCCTTCAGGAGGAAGCAGAGCTGTGGTGGGATGCCATTACCTCTGAGGATGCAGCTGGTACTATCCGGACTTGGGAGCAATTTAAAGCTTTGTTCAATGAGAAGTTTGTACCGGAACAAGCTCTAGAGAGGATGCGAGAGCAGTTTGCTAATCTCCAGCAAGGAGACCTCTCTATTCAGGATTATCTAAATAAGTTCACCCAGCTATCGCGCTATGCTCCAGAGCTGATTACGACAAACAAAGCAAAGAATAAGAGATTCATATTTGGGCTGAAGCGCAAGTACCACGATAGAGCTATGAGCAACATCAAACTCTCCTTTACAGAACTAGTAGAGATGGCTTGCAACTACGAAGACATGGATGAGAGGCATGCTAGCCAAGACCGCGCTAAAAGCCAAGCAGGAAATAAGCGCAAGGCTTCAACAGATCAACCTGAATCTAGCATTACCGCGGCCGCTACTCAAAAACCCGCAAAGATCCCGAAAGGAAATTGCTACAATTGCGGGAAGCCCGGTCATTTCTCTAATGTATGCAAAGCCCCAAGGAAGCCAAAGGCAAATGACTCAGCCGAATGCTACAACTGCCATAAGAAGGGGCACTACAGCAGGAACTGTCCTTTGAAGCAGAATGCACAGGTGGCTCATGTCTATGACGGGAAGACCCCGCCAGCTACCACCGATGGATCAGGTAAACCCGATGTCTTGGGAGGTACCCTTACTATCAAAAATATTCCTGTTTCTGTACTTTTTGATACTGGTGCATCACGTAGCTTCATTTCTAGTAAAATAGTTCACAAGTTAAAATTGAATCAAAGAATTCTAAAGGAACCAATTAAAGTTCAAAATCCGATAGGAGGTTCTGTTAATCTCAGTTCATACTGTAGAGTGCCTGTCTCCTATTCCTTCTACAAGTTTCCTATCAACTTAACAATCATGAATCTGTTGGAATTCGATGTTATTCTCGGTTTGGAATGGTTAACAAAATATAAGGACGAAGTTAGATGTGCCGAGAGGATCGTTAAAGTCGAAACGAAGCTTGGACCTATATATATACCATGTCATGGCTCAGAAATCAATAGAATAGAATTTTGGTCTTCCTTAGAAGTTACTCCCCCTTCAATAGAAAAGATACCGGTCGTGAAAAACTATGCGGATGTGTTTGAAGAAGTAGAAAACTTACCGCCGCAAAGAGAAATTGAATTTAGGATAGATCTAATTCCTAACGCCCGACCAGTAGTACATCTAATAAGAAGAATGGCCCCAAAAGAAAAAGAAGAGCTAAGTAGTCAAACCCGAGAATTACTTTGGAAAGGTCTGATCAGACCAAGCTTTTCAGCGTGGGGAGCCGCAGTAGTATTTGTCCCGAAATCAGACGGTACTCTAAGACTTTGCATTGATTACCGAGATCTCAATAAACAAACACTGAAGAACAAATATCCTTTGCCCCGAATAGACGATCTGTTAGATTAATTAAATGGAGCAACCGTATTCTCCAGAATGGACCTAGCTACAGGTTTCCACCAATTGCGTATAGCCGAAGACTGTGTTCCTTTGACAGCTTTCAGGGGTCCCGATTTATTCTACGAATGGTTAGTAATGCCGTTCGGCTTGTGCAACGCTCTGGCATACTTCGTTGATCTTATGAACAGAGTGTTCCGTGGTGTGTTGAATAAATTTGTTCTAGTCTTCATCGATGACATTCTAATCTACTCTAAGTCGGAAGATGAACATGCAAAACATTTAGAACAAGTGTTGAAAATTCTAAGGAGAAATGTCTTGAAAGCTAAATTTTCTAAGTGTGTCTTCTGGCAGAATGAAGTTAAATTCCTAGGCCATGTGGTATCAAAAGAAGGAATTGCTGTAGACCCAAGCAAAATTACAGCGATTCAGAACTGGAAACAACCTACTACACCCACTGAAGTTCGAAGTTTCCTTGGATTAGCTAGTTACTATCGGAAATTCGTTCAGGATTTTTCAAAGATATCTGGAGTTTTGACAAAGCTTACAAAGAAGCATGAGAAATTCAAATGGACTCCCGAATGTGAAGAAGCTTTCCAGGAGCTGAAACTGAAGTTGACAACCGCTCCAGTATTGACCATTATAGAAGGCAACCAAGACTTGACTGTATGGACAGATGCTTCTATTAGAGGGCTAGGAGCAGTGTTAATGCAAAAAGGCCAGGTGATCGCTTATGCCAGCCATCAACTAAAGCCGCATGAAAGAAACTATGCTACTCATGATCTTGAGTTATTAGCTATCGTGTTCGCTTTAAGAATCTGGAGGCATTATTTATTGGGCGAGAAATTCGAACTATACACCGATCATCAATCCTTGAAATATCTGTTCACTCAGAAAGATTTAAACCTGAGGCAACAGCGTTGGTTAGAATTCCTTGCGGCATACGATTTTGAAATTCTGTACACTCCAGGGAAAGCCAACGTTGTAGCCGATGCGCTCAGCAGAAAGAATGAAATCATCGCCAGTTTTGTCATCACGTCTTCATTAATAGACAGGATCTCGACTCTTCAGAAAGACGATGAATTTATTCAAAGAATCAGTCAGAGAATCAAGGGAGGTGAATCCACAAGTTTCCGACTCGATGACAAAGGAGTTCTTAGATTAAAGGGCAGAATTTGCATCCCAAACCTTCCCGAGCTCAGAAGAGAAATACTTGATGAGTGCCACAAATCCAAATTAAGTATCCATCCCGGTGTGAGCAAAATGTATAACGATATCAAACGTACATTCTGGTGGAGAGCTATGAAAAGAGATATCTCACTATATGTTAGCAGATGTCCCACTTGTCAGCTAGCTAAGAGTGATCAGCAGAAATTGGCTGGATTATTACAACCATTAGAAATTCCAGGATGGAAGTGGGAACAAATTTCGATGGATTTCATAGACGGTTTGCCTCGAACTAAGAAAGGAAACGACAGTATATGGGTAATCGTAGATCGCTTCACGAAGACTGCCCATTTTATACCTGTCCGACCCAATAGAATGGCTCAAAGTCTAGCACAAATCTACTTCAAAGAAATTGTTAAACTTCATGGAGTACCGCTCAGTATAGTCAGTGATAGAGATCCCCTGTTTACTAGCAAATTCTGGGAAGCATTCCAGACAGAATTGGGAACTAAATTAAATCTTAGCACCGCTTATCACCCTCAGACAGATGGCCAAACTGAGCGGGTGAATAGAATTTTAGAAGATTTGCTGCGGGCTTGCGTTATTGATTTTGGAGGCTCATGGGAAGATCATTTACATTTAGCAGAATTCTCTTACAACAATAGCTATCAAGCAAGTTTGGGAATGTCTCCATTTGAAGCATTATATGGTAGACCGTGCAGATCTCCCGCATGTTGGGTAGAACCTGGCAACAGACTGGTGTTAGGGCCCGATATGATTCGAGAAGCATCGGATAAAGTCGATTCCATTAAGAAGCGATTGAAAACCGCGCAGAGCCGATAGAAAAGTTATGCTGATGCGAGAAGAAGGGATATATCGTTTGCCGTTGGTGATTATGTTTATTTAAGAGTTTCTCCAATGCGAGGAGTAATCAGATTTGGCAAGACTGGGAAGTTGGCACCGAGATTTATTGGTCCCTTTCCTATACTTGAACGGATTGGAACTCTTGCATATAGGGTTTCATTACCTAATTGGTTGCCTGGTATACATGATGTGTTCCACGTGTCTCAACTCAGAAAACATGTTCATGATCCCGACCTTATTGTGGAAGAAGCAGCGCAACATGATATTGACATAACTCCAGAATTAGCACTCAGCAGAGAGCCATTAAAGATAGTTGGCAAAGAAACCAGAGAGCTAAGGAGGAAAAAGATTCATTTAGTCAAAGTGCAGTGGAGTAGTGATCCTAGAGACTGTACTTGGGAGACTGAGGAAAGCATTGAACAAGCCTATCCCAAATGCAGAGTGGACATCTCTGACTAACTCCGGTGCAAGGTACCTTTACAACACTTTGCATTTACATTTTATTTCCTGCTTAGCTGTTATTTCCTTTTCGAGGACGAAAAGTTTTAAGTGGGGGAGATTGTAATAATCCGGAAAATGTGAACCAATTTAAAATTTTTAAATTAGGTTATTACCAAGAAATTTGAATGGTTGAAATAGCATATTTCAATAAAATATAGAATTTGGTATGGTATGGCAGTTTGAAATTTAGAATACAAACTTTGTCTGACCGTACCGGGTGGAAAATATAGCGGATTTTGACGAAACTGAAAATATTTAAATCTGTTTATCAATACCTTTCTAACGAATCTGAAAAATCAAAATTTCATAGCGGGAATCAAAAGTTATGGCCACATGAATTTTCAGAAAGGTCGCTATATAGTATATATAGCCCTTGAAAATTTAGATTTTGCATACGATCTCGGAATTCGACGAAACCACTTTTGTTGGGTCCGGGATGTCAAATTATTGCTAAGTTTCAAATTTCATAATTTTTGAAGCTAGAATGTGAGCGGGGCAAAAGATATCGTGTTTGGTCAAATTCTGTTAAAATGGGTCAACCTAAAAATGGCCGTTTTTCAAACGAGCTCAGAATTCGACGAAACTAGTTTTGTTAGGACCGTATCGTCAAAACAAAGCTAGATTTATTTTTCTGGAATTTTTCGATTCAGTTTGTGGCCCTGGCAAATTGAAATGTACGTTTAAATTAAATATCGAATGTTTTATATTTTAATTTGAAAAATAACTGACTGTAACAGTCGAAATGGCCAATGAAACATATCCCATTGTGTCCGGAATGGGGGTATTTAGCTAGGGGCGACAGTCGTTGGGTTTAAAAAGGAGTCCGTTTGCAAAAACACTATTTAAAAATTTTCTATAAATTCTGGCCAATAGGAAATTTTCTTTCATAAAATAAAAAAAAACCCCAAAAACCCTCCGCCGTTCAAAAGAATCGACGATCCACGTCGTTCACTTCTTTCCGCCCACGCCGCCGCCGCTACAGGCCATTCCAGACCTTGCCACCACCGTCGTTCGCTCTGCCTCTTCCCCCTCTACAAATCCGACCCCTCGCCGACCTCCATCACCTCCGCCATCGTCGGAATCGCCGCCACGAAGCTCCGAACTTCCCATCGCCAGATCTGCTCCGATCTGCCACCATCTCCGACCCCACCACCATCGACCTGACACCCTCGACCTCCCCTACGACGCCATCACCTCCGATCAGACCCACGACGCACAGATTTCGCGAAAACAGTGAATCCCCTTTTGAACACATAATAAAGGTAATTCCTTTATATGTTTTTAACACTTTAAAGCGTTGCAAAGCTTTGAAAAATAATATCTTTTTCGTTCTTTAACGAAATTCGATGAAACAGGAGACACCGTGACCGCAAGGAGGCTCTCTACATTCTAGAAGAAGCCGCGGATTTTTCTGACCTTCCTACGATTTTTAGCACCGAAATAACCAATGTGAGGAATCTAAACTATTTGTGTGAACGAAATCGTGTTGTACAAATTATATAAGCGAAGTGTAAATTATATACGCATTGTATACCTCATGTACATGTGTTGTATAAATTATATTAGCGATGTATAAATTATACAAGCATTGAATGAAACATATATGCTTTGAATTGTGATGAAATGCAAGTGAATTATTATATTATATACATACATATATATATATATATATATATATATATATACTCCCCTCGTCCACAGACTATGGACGATATTTATTGCTTGTGTTTGACGTGATGTTATATGGTGTGACGAATGGTTGGAAATAATTGTTTGTGGTTGATATTATGGTTGAAAAATACCTTTGTGGTTGAAAAATACCCTCTTGTGGTTGAAACAAAATAGAATAGGATTGTGGAATTGAAAATAAAACATGCCGCCTGCGTGCGAACTAGATGCATAATCCCCATTGTCAAAAACCGCGAGGTTTTAAGGTAGAGCGAGGAGCCGTACTAGGGACGGTCCCGGTTTTAACTACCCTGCCGTTATGCTGCCGAAATTTTCTGAAATAATTATGTGTTGAATATTATTCGAATTTAAACAAATGGCTTTAGCGATAAAAATCACATTTTTATATATATACAAACTATATCGAATATTCATGTGTTGAGTTGCAATTCATCCGTTGAGTTGAAATTCATGTGTTGAATATTATTCGAATTTAAACAAATGGCTTTAGCGATAAAAATCACATTTTTATATATATACAAACTATATCGAATATTCATGTGTTGAGTTGCAATTCATCCGTTGAGTTGAAATTCATGTGTTGAATATTATTCGAATTTAAACAAATGGCTTTAGCGATAAAAATCACATTTTTATATATATACAAACTATATCGAATATTCATGTGTTGAGTTGCAATTCATCCGTTGAGTTGAAATTCATGTGTTGAATATTATTCGAATTTAAACAAATGGCTTTAGCGATAAAAATCACATTTTTATATATATACAAACTGTATCGAATATTCATGTGTTGAGTTGCAATTCATTCGTTGAATTGAAGTTCATGTGTTGAATGTTATCATCTTTTAAAAATAAAAGGAATCGACAATGAAAACTATATTTTTATAGTAAATATGAAGTGTTAAAAATACACACGTGTCGAATAAATATTTTTTATGATAAAAATATTCCTTTTATCATGTATACGCTTATTTAAAAATACACACGTGTCGAATAAATATTTTTGATGATAAAAATATTCCTTTTATCATGTATACGCTTAGTTAAAAATACACACGTGTCGAATAAATATTTTTGATGATAAAAATATTCCTTTTATCATGTATACACTTAGTTGAAAATACACACGTGTCGAATAAATATTTTTGATGATAAAAATATTCCTTTTATAATGTATACGCTTAGTTAAAAGTACACACGTGTGGAAATAAATAATAGTTTGCTAGAAATATTATTATTAGCTTTGTTCTGCATATATATACATGTGTTGAACAGGAAAAATGGATTAGCTGTAGAGTAAAGAAATTATTTGCGTGCCCGACAAATAGGTAAACCTTGATGAGTTGGCTGCGCAATTTTATTTATATATCAACTCCTGTGAATGCCATTGGATGCGGAGTGCTGGTTTTTCTGTGTGAAATAATAAATAACGCCATAGGATAGTAACAATTAATTTTGAACTACACTACATGGCATACTTCTTGATGATAGGCATACTTCATCATATTCCACATAAGCAATTGGGGCTTGTGTGACGAGGTGGAAGATTTACCATATAAGCAAGAGGCTTGTATGGCGATGACTATGTACTACAGGTTGAACTGATGACTGATATGGACTATATAAATTATAACGATAAATTGCCAGATTAATAAAACCCCACATGGGTCTGGAGTTGACAATAATCACGTCGCTCTAGTTATTAGATACGGCACATGGACTATTTATTTCCACACGGAAACGGGGTGACGGGAATTTATTCTCTGGAGTGATTATCAGTATATGCTCCCCCGTAAACACCAGAATATATCACTATAAATATGTGAATGCTTTTTAGGATTTATTGGGTACCTAATACGGCCCAATAAATTTCCAAACCCCTCCCCGTACAAAGGAGGTTATGGCGAAATTTTTCGAAATATTAAGGCGTTAGTGAAATATTTGAAGTGAAAACGAAGTTGAAATTATAAAATGAACTATAGTTGAAATAGTGGGATGAACTATATTTATATATATAAATATAAATATAATTAAAAGGAATAGAGGCCGTGCAGTTCTCGTTTCGGAATCGTAATTTGAAACGATTAGTACGAGAAATCCGACCATCGGATTTTCCCGAAACCGCAACCGCTGGGTTCGCCTTGGAAATATCTTTCCAACGGCACCAACCTTGTAAAAATCCAACGGTCGGATTGTCCGGAATGTTTAATTCAAATCTGAAGAAAAACAGCGCCAGAATCGTTTATATTTATATATAAATATAAATATAATTAATTTAAATCGAATAACGACGCTGCAGTTCGAATTTTGAAACCGTAACTTGAAACGACTAGTGTGGAAGATCCGACCGTCGGATTCTCATGAAATTGGAACCGTTGGGTTCGCTTTGGGAATATCTTCCCACTGATATAGACTTTGTAGAAATCCAACGGTTAGATTTTCCGATATGTGTAAAACAAATTAAGGGGAAAACAGCGCCATGACACGACCTGAAACGTCATTTAATTAAATATGGCCATTTTTAAATAAATAAAAATGGGGAAAAATCATTATAAAATATTATAAGCAACATAGGTTGCAAGTAAACTAATTGGGCTTGAATTGTTTGATATTTGATGGTTGTATGTGTATGACATGAAAATAACACTAAAGAACTGAAAGATGGATGCCGAATAATATAACCATAAAATGAATCGATTTAAATTCTAATGACGTGAATTATTTGAAAAGACCGAGCTAACCCTCATTTCAAATAATTTATCGAGCGATTCGAATTGGAAAATGCAAAGACGATTCAAGACCGATGATCTTCGTATCGGTTGGATGGGCGCTACTGAGGTTCCTAACCGGAGTAGCTACCGGAAGGGGACGGAAGTAGTAGTCGTCTGAACGTATGTGTTGATTGGACGGATATACGAGGAATTTGACGCCTCCGGTTTCGTTCAGACCCAGAACGGACTTGTAAATGGACTGTGTGTCTGATATTGGATTTTGTTCTATACTGATTGATCTCTGTTAAATATATATCTGTTTGGCGGCGGAGAATTTATTCTTTTGCTTAACGCCCTTCTCTGAGACGTACGAGCTTAGAGGTTATATATCGATGGAAATCAATCGTATGGAGTGGACTGCCTATGTGGCATGCCAAGATGCTGTGATCAAGGCTTCTGTTGCAAAGCAAAGTCTTGTGGATGATGATCAAAGCAAGGTCTACGTAGCCTAGCTTTGTGTATTACGTAGATTCGCGAACCTCACACCCCGGTATGAGTCTAAAACGGGACAAGGACCCAAGGAGGGCATGACGTTTCTTTCTAGCTATGGTGGTGTCAGTGACTTACCAGCCCTGACATATATATCTACTTTTCACCTTTGTGGTTGTTGGAATGCGAGGCGCCTCGATTATAGGTCTGTAAGGACCGGGAAACGTGTGTTCAGGCATAATTAATCCTCTAACGTAAGTGAGGACCGGCCTTGGAGGATCCAGGGGTTGCCCAGAGTGTGTAGTCCCGAGACATTTGCTAGAATGTCTCGAAGCGGAGAGGAGCTTGCCCCTTGCATCGACTCATGACGGAAATCCAATTTCCAATACGAAATAACGGACTTGATTGTAGAACTAGTATGGAGACATAGTAGATGGTAGCTATGCCGCCTATGATTGATATTTATGATGCTATTCGTTTTTGAAACATATATGCACTAGTAATAATATCAAATGATTTTGCTTTATACGTATCAAGCATATTTGGCCCTTATAAGGTAAAACTCTATCCTCCGTCTTGCGTTGCATTGTGTGATGGGACCTGAGTCTTATAATGGCTTCATTCTTTCTAAAAGCATTGGGTTGTTTTAAAAGAATTTACTTTGTTTTTTTTAATGCACTAGCAATCACTGGAGTAAACCCGTTCCGCGAAAGTGGCGTGGTCCTATGATTTGCTATTACTGTTGTTTAACTATTAAATTGATTCCTCATACCAGTCCCCATGACTGACTCGTTGTTTGTTTCACTTTGCAAACGCGGGTGCCCTTATTTTCACACGGGCAGCCTAGTACACAGGTGACAGGTTGTTTTTGGCTCTGCACTGATGCATAGAGTGCATTTTTGGCTCATGGCGAGGCTGACTTCACATAGATGACTTTGACATTTTCCGCCATTACTGTATTTATGTTATGATTCCGCCACTGGCGATGCAGACTGATTTACTTTCCGTATTTCTCACTATATGTATATGTATTCCGCCTTCGGCGATGCAGACTGATTTACTTTCCGTATTTCTCACTGCATGTATGTATTCCGCCTTTGGCGATGATGACTGATCACTTTCCTTTTTATTTACTAAGTATATCCCACGTTATGCTATTCTGATATTCCTACATGTTGTGATTCCACTGTCATATCCATGTAAAATTATTTTATTTATTGTTTCTGCTATTGTCTGTACTCTGCTATGATGATTAACGTGTTATTTCCCAATGATTATCCTTAATACCGCCCCTCGGATTTTGGGATCGTCACAAGCTTTCCCTTGAAATATATTACCTTTTGAAAGTTCATACCCAGGAGTCGAGCCTGTCGTGGTGACATACACTGATTTTTGTAAACGTAAAAAAAATAAAAATAAATGCATGAACCGTATGTTATTGTTGCTGCATTGCAAGTGTACGTTAAACTTATTCACTAAATTTTGATGATATGAAATTTATGTTCTTTTTCTTTCCAGGTTAATTATACTAGATACTTGTAAAAAATAGATATTTGTGTGTTTAAAAAGATATACTCGAATATTTTATAGAAATAATTCATGGGATTAACTATACTAGTATTCTTCATTAACCGTACATGATTATGATGTTGATTAACTGTACATGATTACAGTAGTTTGAATGGCCGATGTTTGAGAAATTTTGCTTGCTTCGATTTGACAGATTTTGGTATTTTGTGAATGATGGATAAAGACTGGGTACGTTTGAACAGGTAATTATTACAGTGCTCAATTTTAATATTGAATTTAAAACATATTTTAATACAAAAGGTTATTGTTCTTTTTCTTTTTTTGCTCGTAGAACCACTAAAGAGTATGAGCAAGCAGCTTGGAATTTTTTGAATGAAGCAAAGAGGAATTTGGGTAATGTAGAAAAAAAAAATGTGTCCGTGTTTAGATTGTAAATTTTTTTGTGTCCGTGTTTAGATTGTAAAAAATTGTTCAATATTTAGTAATCCTCCCATAGCCAAATTGATTCTCTTTATTGTGTAATTCTATGTATTTGTTTTGTTAATGTAGGAAATGGCGGAAAAGAGGAAGATTACCCGCAAACAAAAACAAGCTGAGGACCCCGATAGAGAACTTGAAGCAAATATTGAACGCAACGAGCAACCTGAAGCAGATGTAGAAATTAATGTGCAACATGAAGCAAATTTACAAACCAATTAGCATCATGAAGCAAATTTGGAAACCACCAACCAGGGAACCAAAGCATGTAGAGAAAATGCGGTGCAATCTGAATTAAATATTGAAACCAATGAGATTGAAGTTGAAAATAATTTGGTGGAAAACAAGACCGGTTTTCAATTACATGAAAATCTGGTTGAAAAGCAACCAGAATGAAATGACTTCCATCAGATCGTGTATCTCAGATTACCGTTGAATTCAACGAAAATGCTATACCAACAGGAGAAGGTTCTGTAAAATTGTCTTCTTACTTAGGACCGCTCGTACGGGAGCATGTTCTGTTCACAATTGATGATTGGCGGCCAATTGGCGATGATTTAAAGTTCGTGTTATGGAGTTCCATTCAGGTATCATTTTCATATAATTATTATGAACTGAGTTTCTTGCTTTAAGATTGATATTATCCTCGTTCAAAACTAAGATTTAATATTCTGTTATGCTTCAACAGTATAGGCTGTCTTAACATTAAAAGTAAATTATATTAAATTTCAACAACAAAAATAGAGAATATAAAATTTCCTTTTGGTTTTTTCTAAATGGCCTGGAAGTCGATGAAACTGTACAAATGCTTGTGTGTGATTCATTGTATTGATGCGGCATTATCCAGTGTAATGCCAAAAATTACTGAGTCTGTTACTACTATTATAGATCCAGTCCACGACATGAATTCAGAGAAATTTAACGATGATAAACTTAATGAAACATGCAGTGGTATCAAAATAGTTTATAGTTGTAATAAAGTAACATATAAATTTATTTGATTTCTCCAATGCAATACAGAATATGAAAATGAAATAGAAATACCTGATGAGAAAACAGAGGAAAAAACAATGGTTTGGCATGTTAAAATAGAGGAAAGGCCAAAACCGAAACATGCGGACTTAAGTGCTTTACCACCATAAGAAATAATATCGAAGTGAGACCCATATCTTTATTCGCATGTTATGTGATTTCTTCTTTTGAAGATAGCCTAAATAGAAACAAACGGTAAATGAAGCATTGTCCGTGACATGAATATGTTACTACAACATGTTTATAGACTATGTCTATAAGCATAGTGTGTAGCCAAAAACCATTTATTGTTTATCAAGTTAATGACTGTAATTGTATTTGGTTGAAGAACGAAAATAAGACCTTTCTTTGCTCGAGATCTTGAGCTATACTGATTTTTAACGAATACAGGTTTGATAGATTCTTGTAAAATTAAAGAAAAATAAGTATTTGTGATCAGAGCTACAAAAATGATAGACAACAAAATATTAAAAAAAAGAAAAAAGAAAATCAAAAGTCCTTGAAACTGAAAAGAATTTGTGGTGCGCCAGAAGTTTTAAAACTCTGAAGTTGCCTTTTTTGAACGAGACTATCGGATAGAGTATGGGTTTTGTATCATTTAACAAACTAAAGGTAAGATTGAAAAAAAATTAATAGAAAAAGCCGTTGTTAATTTCATTAGAAAAAGCATTGGTAATTATTATAAAGTTACCAATTTAAGATTATTGCTGAAACAAAAGCTACATCAAAATGCATAAAGTTGATGTGATTTTTTTAGAGCATGACAACAGATAGCTCAAATTTTCTATTTCTCTTTTACCAGTCTTCATGTGCCATATGCATCTCAACCATTCATGTTTTATTATCAATCATTCATATTATATGATGGGATAGAAATGGGATGGGAATCTAACAAACTCTTTTCAATTGTTATCGTGTTTATTCTTCATTTGTTGTGCATTCAACACTTGATCAGACATTCTGTAGAAGTTTTTCTAAAATAGAAATTCCGCCATTCATGCATATATATCTTATTTTGACTCTGTGAAGATCCATCCATCTAAACTTATATTCTCGGAATAATGTTTGACAACTTTATGTTCTAGGAAGAATCCATTTAGGAAAACCAAGGGTAGAAATATATAGGAGAATCGGGAGACACACAAATTATTCCTAATTATTCGTCTAACCTTTTCCACTTCATTTTGAATAGGGGAAATTCGCATGGAACGTGAATCCTTTACTTCAAACATATTATTTAAGAAATGCTATTTGACTAGCGTTTCCATTGTCTGGAGCCTTTCTGGATGTATCGAGCAACATGTTAGCTATATTGGATGCTTGGCCTGATCGTCTAATTTGTTGCTTGTAGTTTTTTATTTTTATAAAAAATTATTTGTTAATATTTTGAAGAGATTTATGAATATTTCTTAACTGAATATTTATTAATGAAGAAAACGGTACATGCAATTTTTTTTGAGAAAATAAAAGGATAATAACTTATATGCATTCAATTATTATCCATACAAGAAAATAATAACACATACCAACACTACAGGAAAAGCTGCCGACAACAACAGCTATAAACTACGGATACTAGCATACCAAGAAAACCGTCGTTATATAACTAGACACAAAAAAATAGTGCCGACCTTAGTGACGACTGTCGTATCCATATTAGCAACAGTTAGTGTCGGTTAAGTAAGATATGTGACATGTTATGGGATGTTATGTTTGTCACTAGCCGTAATAAGTAGAATCAATATAGTTCACCTTAATATGTGTTGCTCATATCAAAATACTCAATTCCTGCTCATCGACCTTGCCAGTATCAAAACAAGTAGAAACAATAAATGTTTTGTTTTAACCTGGCATTTTAAATCATTCAAAAAATGAACATCTCATCTTAGTTTCTTGTATTTATTATTATATTCGTAAAGTGATAATAATGATATATTTGCAGTTCAGATTGTGCTGCGCCTGCAATATTTGAAGATGTTATTGTACTTTGAGTTCACACAATGTAGTTGTTGAAGTGACGATATCTACTAAACAGTACAGTACAAAGGCTCATTGTAATGTTTTTCTTGTTTTCTTTTCTTGTAGTTTTATAAATATCTAGTTTGTTTTTCATTTTCATATGGACCTTAGGTCAAATTTTGCAATATGCAGTGATGAAGATGATATCCGGGTAGTAGGTTAGAAAAGAGAAAAATATCTTATTAGTAACATATTGTGCTGAACGATTTAAAAAAAATTAATTGAAGATTATGTTGTGTTCATTATATTTTATTGTGATCATTTTTTTGAAAATTCCATTTTGTATTGGTCTTATTGAAAGTTCCATTTTGCAGGCAAGATTTAAAATAGATGAGGAATGGCAGAAAGTGCCTATTTTCCAAAAATTGGGATGCATCTGGAGGGCTCCAAAAAGCAGACTGGTTAGGCAAATAGTGAAAGCAAAGAACATAGAGGAAAGGATTAAGCTCAAACCTAGCAATGTTGAAAATATGAACGATTGGAGGGATTTTTTAAAGAAAAAACAAACTCAAAGTTTAAGGTAAATACATATAAAATTCAATTATATGTAATAATTATAATTAATCAATTTATTATATCTTTTCATCCTAGGCACAAAGCGATAAATTCAAAGCTATCAGAAGTGTTCAACTGCCAAATACAGTTAGTCGCAAAGGAATGGGTCGACTAGCGGAGGACATAGTAAGAAAGAACAGTCGATTTAATTATTTTTATGTGTCACTTTTATCAGTTACAATAATTCATTTTATTTATCATTCTTACTAATAGAGAAATGAGAGCGGCAATACTAACCCCATTCCTAGAGCTCAAATTTGGATTAAATCCCGCATTCGAAAAAATGGCAAACCGGTGAATACGTATGTCCAGGATACTATTGTAAGACACTACATTAATGATAAAAATCATATAGTATTGTTTTTCTAACATTTCTTCGCATTTTTTCTAGTACTTATATGTAACAAAATGTTAATTTTTGTAGGAAAAGATGAAAAAATTGAATCTGATATACAATCAAACTCAACAAAAAGTTCTGTGAGAGAAGGTGTTGTCTCTCAAGTGTTAGGATAAGATAGGCCTGGACGACTACAGGCAATGAGGAGAGGTGCAAACTATACTAAGTCTTTGCTGCTACAAGCTAAAGATCAGCGAATTTCACAGTTGGAAGAAGAGATTCGCATGTTGAAGAAAAATTTAGTATATAACTTCAATATTTGTTGTACTAATTGCGTAGTAATATTAGATAAAAAATATATTTTGTTTTTCATATGATTTTTTAATCCACATTCTACAAATTTGCAATTTTTAGGTTAATGGATCTCATAGAGGAGAATCCATATCTCAAGTAAACATCAAATATACTATCATTGTAATGTAGTAACCAACTTAATGCACTTTTTGTTAAATGTAGAGAAATTATGGAAACACTGATGATAAATGTGATTTGTTGGATTGGAATGGAAATGATGAAATAGTAGCTGAAGGAAGAGTAGTGTCAAGTGATCCAAATGAGCTCGTATATAGAATTCCTCTAGGACCAAATGCGAAAGAAGTTTTGATTGAGTTTCCAAGGAAAGTGGATGCTTTTCTATGGAGCCGTGATAAATACGATACATCTTGGAGAGGCTACAGGCATGTTAGTAACATGGACTTCCAATAATGTTATTATGCATGCTTTGGATCAATCTAATAATATGGTAAATTAATTTTCAAATTTTTTTAAGTACAAATTAATTTATGTATGACAAAGTTATGATGCACTTTATTTAATAGAGTACAACTAGCCGCACGGAAAAATTATGCAAGCTATATGATTGGCTTGGAGGTGAAGAACTAGTTACTGAAGGATGCTTGTACTCTAGCGATCCAAACCAGCTTGTGAATGACATTCCTATTGGACCATCAGCTATGTTAGTTTCTACTGACAATCCAAAAAAGCCTGATGCATTTTTATGGAGACCAACAAAAAATATGATACATATTGGAGAAGCTTTTGGTAGTAAAGTAGCTTGGCCAAAATCAAAAGTGGTTGTTGAGACGGGCAAAGACGCATCATTTGTTTCTAGCGTTATCAACGTACCATCTCATGTAGTAATACATTAAGGCAAAATAGTAGTAATTTGTTATCAAATTTACTAATTGAAATATATATTAAAGCACTTGTGTTTATGCTTGTGTTTGATAGGGTGGAAATCGAACCCTTCCAACTGTTAAGAGTAAATGCATGTTGATTGATGTTGGTGGAACAGGAGCACTGGTTGCAGAAGGAGTTGTGGCTTCAACCAATCCAAATGAAATGGTTCATTTTGTTCACCTTGGAAGAGATGCTATTAAAGTCTAGATAGTGAATGTTATGGTTCCAGATGTAGTTCTCTGGAGACCAACTTCTGATCTTGTCTGCATTGAAGATGCCGTAGGCTCTACAGTAGCGTGGCCAGCCTCAAAAGTTGTAACAGAATCTAGTTCTAATAAGTGAGCATTGTTTATTTTATAGATATAATTTTTTAAAATGTATACACATTTGACGTTTCGCCACATTTATATAGGTAATCACTGTTAAAATTTGTTAGCTGATCAGAAGGAAAAAAAAACTATTTTTGTCCTAAATGTAAGTTTCTAACTCCTGTATTTTTTTTGTTCACTGCCCTTATGCCTTTTAGTTGAGTATATCTAATCGTTGTTGTCTAAATGTGGTTGATCTTTGTGTTTAAGTTTGGGTTGACTTTGAGACTCAACTTTGAATTGCATCTGATTTCCAGTTTTCATTTGCTAAAACTGATATTGTGGGAAGGTGGTTTGAGGGGGAGGGGAGGGAGGTGGTTGCTGAATTCATATGTACCATCCTACTAATCAAGACAAAATTTCAAAAAAATTATTCAATTTCAAATGTTGTGCGGAAATCAATTATAATACTGCAAGCAAAAGTCAAGTAAAAATTTGTACAGAAAGCATCGTATATTATGCAAATGAGATATAAAGTAAAGGCTCCTTAATAAAAATTGAAACAGATATAAAGTATGATTTTCAGGAATTGTATATTCACATTTACATGATTTATTTTATTACAGACCCTAAAAAATTCGTAATTTAATGGCAAAAATAGACTTTCAACCGACGTTTTAATAATGAAAACACTGCATTTTTCTTCCTTTCTTTTTTGCTGCAAGTACAGAAACCAGCCTAAAACAATAGTTGAGCTTGTAAAATAAATAGTGCATATGTAGTTATGAAGTCAGTCCTAAGCACAATAGTGAAAAGAGCAGTGAATAAAAAAGTAGACTGCAAATATTGCTCGTAATTAACGCTGCACTTAGCAGGAATATCCAATATGCCAGTGCAATCGACACTAGAAATAGGGGAGCCATTAGCAATAACACATAAAAAGGGCTTCCCTAAGTTACGAACTGCATTGCAGCACAGCTCCCTAGGTGGTGCAGGACTAAAAGGGGCTACTACATCACTGTCTAGCCGAGAAGAAGTAGTCCCACATGCTTGGGTTGCGCCTCTGTTATTAAAATATCATAGTGACTTGTTAATCTTACAATCACGGATAAAACTCGTATACTCCAAAAAACATTATCGTTTGCTCCTAGAAAGTCTCCTGACAAATTTCTTCAGATCTCAGTTTTATCATATTTTTGTAGTTGGCCCTATACCCGTCCAATTTTTCAAGAGTTGTATACAGGTTTATCACTTGAACTAAAATAAATATATATTCATAAACACGTCGTATCCATCTGTATATCGTATATATTCATATACACTTGATCAGACATTCTGCAGAGGTTTTTCTTCTTTTGTTGCTTTCCTGGTAATAATGAAACTAGTGTGAAATATATAGATCACGGATAGCAGAAATTTCATGTCTTTCTGTGCTTAATTGAGCTTCTGGTACACAACCTAAATAATAAATATAGCGATGAAGCTTATTTCAAGATATGGATTTTACATATCCAAACAACAACAACAACAAAGCCATATATCCCAAACAAGTTGGGGTTGGCTAGATATGGAACCCAAAATTAAAATAAAATAAAATTAATAATGATGATAATAATATATATATAAAGGGTTTAAAATAACCAATCAAATAAAAAGTCGTCCGATAAAGGTTTTTTTTAAATAATAATAATAAGAAGCAGAAGTAAAAAAGTGAAATAAAATCTAAAATAGTAAATAAAAAGTAAAAAGGTTCAGTAAACGTGAAATAAAGTCTAAAAAAAACAATATGGTTCTGGTACATGGATTGCCAATTTCCATGCCCTCCTATCAACTACCAGCTCTTCCGATAAACTCCAGTTACTTAAATCTCTCTTTATTATCTCCTCCCATGTCATTTTAGGTCGACCTCTACCTCTCTTTGGGCCTTCGGCGCGACCTAGAATTCCAGCGCGTACAGGTGCATCATATGGTCTACGTTGGATATGACCAAACCATCTTAAGCGGTATTGGACTAACTTCTCTTCAATAGGTGCAACTCCAAGTTTTTCCCGAATATCCTCATTTCTAATCCGATCTCGTCTGGTATGCCCACAGCTCTAACGCAGCATTCGCATCTCTGCTATACTTATCTTCTGGACGTGTTGCCTCTTAGTAGGCCAACATTCTGCACCATATAACATTGCAGGTCTGATTGCTGTCCTATAGAACTTTCCTTCAAGCTTCTGAGGAATCTTCCGATCACAGATAATGCCAGATGCAAGTCGCCATTTCACCCATCCTGCTTGAATTCTACAACTAACATCCTTATCAATCTCCCCATCAAACTGCAACATAGATCCTAAGTATCGAAACGATTCCTTCTTGGGTACTACTCTACCGGCCAGGGTAACATCTCCGTCATCTGACCTGACACTGCTAAACTCACACTTCATATACTCTGTTTTAGTTCTGCTAATCCTGAAACCCTTTGATTCCAAGGTCCCCCTCCACAACTCCAGTTGTCGATTAACCCCTATTCTACTTTCATCAATCAGCACAACATCATCGGCAAAGTGCATACACCAGGGAATCTCCCTTTGTATATCTTTTGTGATTTCATCCATCACTAATGCAAAAATATAGGGGCTCAAAGCCGAACCTTGATGTAACCCTATGTTAATTGGAAAGTCTCTGGTCTCACCATCGCAAGCCCTAACACTAGTCACAACCCCCTCGTACATATCCTTAATAAGGGTAATATACTTTGATGGCACTCTCTTCCTTTCTAGCGCCCACCACATGACCCTCCTCGGTACTCTGTCATAAGCTTTCTCCAGGTCAATAAAAACCATGTGGAGATCTTTCTTTTGCTCCCTGTATCTCTCCATAAGTTGCCTAACCAAGAAAATCGCCTCAGTGGTTGACCTTCCCGGCATAAAACCAACTTGATTCCTAGAGACACTTGTCAACCTCCTCAAACGCTGCTCGCAAACTCTCTCCCAAAGCTTCATTGTATGACTCATAAGATTAATTCCTCTATAGTTTGTGCAACTTTGAATATCTCCTTTATTCTTGAAGATTGGAACTAAAATGCTTCTCCTCCACTCATCTGGCATTTTGTTTGATTTGAAAATATTGTTGAACAACTTAGTTAGCCATCTTATCCCTGCATCTCCAAAGCATCTCCACACCTCAATAGGAATATCATCAGGCCCTACCGACTTGCCTGATTTCATACGTTTCAATGCCCCCTTTACCTCAGCTTCTTGAAATCTCCGCACAAAATGTCTATTGGTGCTATCGGCTAAGTCTTCCAACTCGATCGAAGAGCTATCACTTTCTTCGTTGAAAAGCTTATCAAAGTATTCTCTCCACCTATTCTTTATCTCATCTTCCTTCGCCAAAAGTCTATCATTCTCATCCTTAATGCATTTAACCTGATTGAAGTCCCTTGTCCTCCTCTCGCGTAGCCTAGCTATTCTGTAAACGTCATTTTCGCCCTCCTTTGTACTTAGCCTTTGATACAAATCTTCGTACGCTCGTCCCCTCGCTTCACTCACTGCTCTCTTTGCAGTCTTCTTTGCCACTTTGTACCTGTGCATGTTCTCTTCGCTTCTATGACGGTACATGCATTTGTAGCATTCCTTCTTCTCTTTGATAGCCTTTTGCACCTCGTCATTCCACCACCACGAATCCTTGGGTTCTCGCTTGCTTCCTCTTGTTATCCCAAATACCTCAGTGGCGACTCTCCGAATGAAAGTTGCCATCGCATTCCACATGACATTTTCTTCTCCTTCTACATTCCAAGCTCCTTCTCCCATCACTCTATCTTTAAACACCCGTGAAGCATCACCTTTGAGTTTCCACAATTTTACATATCCAAAGATGCAATAAAATGCAGGGACAACCAGGACAGCATAATGCCTCTACGTTATGTAATTTCTTTTTAAATTAATTATCATTTTATGGTTTACTTCTCCCATCCCAACTTAGCATAGATCCAAATGACAATTCTTTCTAAGGTATAAAACAACAATTATAACAAATTTGAGCTTGATCATTATGCCAAAGCAGAATACAACAATTATTGGGAGACCATGAAGTGTTACGATGAGCTTGATGGGTGCGTAATACATTGCTATCTTCCTTTTGTTTTGTCTGTACCAATGAAGATATATGCAATTATTAGTTTTCGAGTTATTATTGGTTTGTAGAATATTATCCTGTCATAACACAGACCAATTAGTGTTTAATTCTTATTTGGCCTCACTATCAATTTTCAGGTTATGGATTACTGTCATTTAGTTTTTCATTTGAACTTTTTATACCTAGGCTACTTTCATTTAGTCTTTGCATTTAGTCGTAACACAGAGCAATTAGTTTTCAATTCTTATTTGGCCTCACTATAGATTTTCAGGTTGTGGATTTAATATCCTAACAAGCCTTTTATATGTCACATGTATTTACATTCAGGCAAATATTGGCACCATGAAATTAGGTAGGACCATTTCTATTTTGTACCGTAACTTATTTTACATCATATGGTACGCCAAACGCAGTAGTGGCTGACAGACAAATTTTATGATTCCTCATAACTGGAATTGAACTTCGTTCTTATCAGGTAGGACCAATGACTAAATGTGCAGTAAAACTAGGTAATTGTCATTAACTGAACTTAGCCTACTGAAATGCTGACTATTGATGTGCAGGATATATGTTTGTGTTATGTAGTTGCTGCTTGTGCCAATTTTTTTAATATGTTCTGTATATTATTGTTTTGCACCTGTTTAGTTCTTTTGTGCAGGTAAGTGTGTCTGCATTTTTTTCAACCATTATTTATTATTGTCGGATCAAATCTCATCAGTGTATGTGATATTCTATTATATCATATAATTGTATGTTGATAAGTCTATTTCCACTGCCGACCTACTTCTTTGTTATCTATATTCTCTCATACTTGTGCATTTGATTTGGTACTAAAATAGGGTCCAAGTAGTATATGGAAACATAAGCATAAAGGAGTCTTCCTTTAATGAATATGGACTAAATGTGCAGTATAATTTGGCAGATCAGAAAAATCATTTACTGATCTCAGTAACTGCAGCTGTGCTACTCGCCATGCTACTTTTTGTTAGTGTTTTCACTGTTTTTTCCACTTGAATCATTTTTCAATCATGTTGTGCCTCTGCGTATGTGTTATATATACATATATATATATATATATATATATATATATGTGTGTGTGTGTGTGTGTGTTTATGTATGTATGCAAATTTAAATATTTTGATCTAAATATTGCTTATTTTTGTTGTGACAGGACCAAATTGCTCATGTTTTGGACAAAATTTCAGAAGCAAAGCGAGATTAAGTATTTGACTACTTTGTAATTAACTTGTTAACGCAAGTATATTAACGTATTATGGACAAGTATGCATGAATTGTTAAGTTTGGATATGTGAGAAGTAATTTGAATTATGTGTATGAAATATTAAGTTTGAATATATGAATGTTGTTTCAATGATACATATGAAATATTATGTTGTAGTTTACATGTTTGTTTGTGAAATATGTTATGTTTTTATATATTTGAGAAATACATTATGATATATATATATATATATGAACGTTGTTTGAATGATATGTTTGTGTTTAAAATTAATGAAAGAGCTGAAATGGTGATATACAAATGGTAAATGCTATGGATTGGCATGCAAGATTATATTGTTTTTAAAACGCTATAATTGATCCGCCCCAAACACTATTAGTAACTTAGTGTAAACGCTATTTAAATGTACTTCTAAACGTTATAAAACTGAACTATAAAACGCTATAGATATAAAAAAACGCTATAGTAGAATCTGGATGAACGCTATAAAATTTAGGCATAAACGCTATAATATGTTACTGTTGGCTATGATTTCATATAGCGTTTACGTTTGATAGCAAAGTAAAACGCTATAGAATATCAACTTTTAATAGCGTTTTTCACAGTGCTATTTAAACTTTACGACCTAAGATAGCATGTCATTACATGGCATTCTCTGAAACGCTATATTTGGTTATAATAGCGTTTTTCAAACGCTATAAAATCCCTTTTTTGTTGTAGTGTTATTTGGATGTATTTTCCTTTCTTTATAAACCGTCTTGATTTAATTGTAGGTACAAGTTCTGAACACCCAATGTGGGTACACTATTGAAGAAATTGGGTAAGGAACTAAACTGGTAGACTACAGATTTAGGCTTTATGAGTTTCATGCATTCAGCCTGAATCAAAAGCAAAGGGTTCAGAATTATCAAAAGCTTACATTAGTGAATGGAGATCATGTAAAATTACACTTATTTTTTTCTCATCCTCCTAAGAGTGTTATATAGTTGGAGCATATGTCTAGTTTTTTTTTGACAGCAAAAGGTAGTGAATCTAATGATTCAAGCCTAGAGATACCATATATATATAGTTCAGTACAGTACAGGAAACATAGTATATGTACATCATTTACAAGCCAGCAACAAAAATACAATAATCATAGCCTGACGCAGCAGGTACATAAGTAAACTTAAACATAAGAAGCATCATACATAAACAGCAACATGAAGCTAACCACTAATGCATGCATTTGCGGTCGTGAACTCTTGCAGCGATGGTGTCTACGAACTTCTCCTTGTTCATCCCTGCCCACAATAAAACATATTTAAGAATGATGAAGACAGTTTTATCAGGCGATTTCATCTTGAATTTGAACTGTCTAGAGTTTCTCTCATGCCATAATATCCAAGTATAAGTGAAGTTAAGTAGAATAAAAAGACTCTTTTTATGTGTGTTGTCTAAATTTGGTAAAAAGGTTAACCAAAAATGTTGCCGGTCTTTGATTGAGTCCCTCCAGCCTTAGTTTAAATCAAGGTACATGATACACTTCGTCCATACATAAAACGCAAAATCGCATCTCCAGAAAACATGTTTGTAGTCTTCATCAGCTTCATCACAAAAAGCGCAACCGGTATTGACAACAAAACCCTTACGCCTTAGTCTGCAACCGGTATTCAGTCGATCATGAAGTACAATCCACATATGAATCTTAACTTTCAGCGGCACCTTCTTTGTCTTCCACATTCGATCAAACTCCAGTCTTCTACAACCCGAAAAGGTAATCAATTTATAAACACTTCTAACCCGAAACACCTCCTTACTATCATCACCCATCCACACAAACTCATCTTTTCCTTCAGTTAAATGGACATTCGCCAACCACAAATATAGCTGGCAAAGTTGTTGAAGAGCATCACCAAAGACAAGTCGGCAGAAAGATAGTCTCCACTTAAAATCAGTAGCCTCAGAGTTATACATATCTCCAACAGAACAGTGTGTGTTACATGCAATTTCAAATAGCTCCTTCAATTCCTCTTTCAATGGTATAGGCAATAGCCAAGAGTCATGCCAGAACGATATGTTAAACCCATTACGAACGACCACTTTAGTGCCAATCTTGATCCACTGCGAAAAACTCATAACCCCTTTCCAGAAAACAGAGCAGCGTGACCAGTCCCTATTCCAGTCAAAAACACCCCCATAGTAAACATTTGTAATCCATTCTTTCCAAAGGGCTTTCTTTTCGCCAAGCATCAACCACAACCATTTGCAAAGAAGTGCAGCATTCATGTCTTTCAAATTAAGCACACCTAAGCCACCTTGATCTTTAGCTTTACAAACCTGCCCCCAAGAAACGAGACAACTTAATTTCTTAGTCTCCTTCTCACCCGTCCAGAAAAAAATCCTTCGCATTGTATCAATCATGTCTATGACCCATCCCGGACACCGGAGCATATGTCTAGTTATTTCTCCATTTTACCGACCAATGTTCATTTGAGTTGATTCAAATTTAAATGGGGCATCTTTTATTCTTTCTGTATTGGATATTAAGTAAGTAAACTTATACTGTCAACCGTATTGCTAAAGTCACTTCAGTTGGTAGCAAAGCACCTATATTCAAAGAGACGTACTTTTAAATACTCACTTAGTCTATCAAATGGTATGTACAGTCTACCAAAAGCACGAGAAAATAGCAAAAATGATGTATAATACAATATTATTTGCATAATTTACATAAAATAGTAGTAGCCTTAGAACGACGAAGGCATACACACATATTTTGAGTAATAGATAGATTACTCAAAGGAGAGTATCTCAAGAATCTTACCTGGTTGACGGTCTCAGTACGAAATGAAGTTTGACTTTGTTGTGAACCTCGTATCTGATATCGAACGAAAATCAAAAATACATTTATCAATATTAATAACCTGGTAAAAAGACAAATACATTGCCATCTTTAAATTTCAAAATTGTGCCAAAAAGATATTATATGTTCAAGATTCTATTTTTAGTTATATATGTTTGCACCATACAGTATAAAATAAGATCCACAACAGAAGAAAAAAATGTAGTTGAAAGGTTATCATCAATACACTTTAACTTATACGCAGTGTAGTAGATTAAAAAACGCCAAATTAGGACCAAATAAGGTCAAGATTGGGATGTCCTTAAAAAAGGGTTTGTTATCAAATAGGTAACAACAATAAGATGGAAACCTCAAATAAACTTCAACTTACTTTGTTTGTTTTTGACAAAATCAAACTAAAAAAAGTAAAAAATCACAGAGATGATCAGGATAACAAAAATTTCCTAGTATAAAGACTCCCTTGAAGAAAATGGTGCAAAATGTTATATAGCTCAGACATTATCTGGCAAACTAAATCAGTTAGAAATAGTAACAAAAAGAATCAGTTAATCACAGTCGATAAATCTCCATAGGGAAAAAAGTCAAGCTGCAAATTTTTTTTCCCAAATTAAATCTAGCTGGATGTTGGCAGTTGTTATCTACTGAACAGACATCATGAAAAGTAAGATGGATATACCATCACATAAATTTTTAACCCACTATAATCCTGAAAAGAACAATCCACCAAAATTTTGTAGGCGTTAGTAATGCAGACCATCAATTGTGTAGTAGGTGGTGAATGAAAAGTTCAATGGGAGTAGATTATGGGAAGAATTCATCATATATGGATCAACATTTGCTTAAGTCTTCACATAAGAAAGAAATATCGATGTATAAACAACAACATTTATAGGCCATCCATATGCCCTCAAAACAGATAAAAAGCAAACAAACAATATCAGTGAAATGGAGATCATGTAAAATTACACTTATTAGTTATTCTTCTCATATACTAAATTATTATATACAGTGGATGATAATGGCACAAAATTTCAGCGACATAATACAAATCATGGGAAATAACCTTAGGGATTCGGTTGATTAACAAAACATAAATAGTGACTGAGGCGAATTTATAAAAGAAAAAAAGTAATAATATTACCAATTTCGAAAAATTCCACAATTGATTTGGAAGAGTCGGAGTGAATTGGGAGATGCTTCAGATGTAACGAAGACTGGGTCGGAGATGTATGAATTAGACGTCGGATAGAATTGGAGAAGGGAGAACTGAAGTTTCAGTCAAACGAAAATTTTAGGGATTTATGAATGAAGTGAATGTGATAGAGGGAAATTTTCAATTACGCGGACTTAGTTTCTATTTTGTCCCGCCTTTGATTTTCGCTCCCGCTTTTTCTACAAGCAACAATAATATAGCGTATTATGCTAATATATAGCATAATCTTTTTGTTATTTTCTTTCTTACTTTATATAGCACAATTTATGCATTATTTTATTTTTTTTAATTATTTTATTATAGCACTTTAATGTAAGGCTATTATATAATGCTATGTATATCATATTTTCTTGTAGTGACATGTCCCTATAGAATAAATACGTTAATTTCGATAATACATCATTGGTCATCAAAGGTAATAGCTCCAAGAAATATAGTCCAAGTTGGGTTAGTTAAACATGAATCAACAGTAAGCTATAACTTGAAATAACTCTGTCTGACTCGAGTAACAAATATATGGCTCAGTCTAACTTGAACAAGATTATCGGTATGTAAATAGACAAGGATAATATTCATCAAGGGAAGTATTCCTTTATGTCTAAACAGAATGATATCATATAAGTTTCCATAAGATATAGGGCTGCACACAACCCATATCCAACCCGACCCAACCCACCAACCCGACCCAATCCACATAAACCCAACCCAACCCATCCTAGTTCGGGTCGGATATGGGTTACAATATATAACCCATACTACATACGGGTCGGGTTTGATATTTTGTTCAACCCAACCTTATTTTAACCCAACCCAACCCTATATTAAAATAATAATTTAATATCAACCTACTAAAAATGAGAATAGTATAATCCTAGAATAATGTTTATGTATTCTATAGTAAATATACAAAAATCATATTTCATGTCAATCCAAACTAGATAGAATTTGGAAAATATATTTTAAAGTGCATTTCAGTGTATCTTAAAATGAAACACTAGTTCTACTATGTAGTAAATTAATTTTGTATAAACTGTTTTACAATGAAATTTTAATAAAATATATCTTATAATAAATCATTTATTTTAAATACATTATGCTAGCAAAAATCTAATATATTATGTTGAATATTTTAATACTACTTTTAAAAAAACTCCCTTTATTCTCATTTTTTTATAATATTCAAGCAACCCAACCCAACCCTACTAAACCCGACCCAACCCATACTTCAACCCAACCCATATCCAACCTCATATAGGGTCGGATATGGGTTGAACTTCCTTAAACCCATACCTATGCGGGTCGGATGTAGTATTTGGTCCAACCCGACCCAACCCATACTTTGTGCAACCCTAATAAGATAAAAGGGATAATGCATAAGACTTCGCTAAGGAAGTACACATGGAAAGTAATTTCACTTGACACAACGTTTCTTTTCTCAAAAGTAATGCAAGGAATAACTCATGAAACACCAGAAGGAAACTCAAAAGCCACAAGAACCATAGAAATACGAAAACTCATTTAAAAGTTTAAACTATAGAAATGAGATCACCATATGCACATACTGGAACCTTTGAGTAAGTCGAAGCAACATAAGTATATAATGATAATCATATCAAAACGGTAAAATTGACCATAAACACAATAAAACAATAAAATCACCGGATTGTTGGATCCCACCACCGAAGGGGCAAGCCGAAGCTATGCCAGCACGTGCTAACACTGAAATGGCTCATAGCCTTGTGAATACTAATATTGTAATGACCCTAGAAATTTCGATGCTTGAATTTCGACAATAATACATAATCCAGTATCAATTGCCAAAACCCAAGTATCGAAAGCCAGGATAGTTAATAGAAAGAAATTAGAGGTTGAGAAATAAAAAGAAAGAAATACTAGAATAGAAGAAGAAGAAGAAGGAGAATTACAGCAATGTCACAGAATCAAAGTAGAATGAAATCTCACAGTGGAACGAATAAAATATTATATATCAATTCTATTTACTCAGAAGAAAAGCATATATACATGATTACAGCATTTGAGTACACAATATATCAATACAACTCAAACATCAGAAATAAGTTAATACCAGAATACACATTATTACATCTCGACTCCAGCTTCTCTTCTGAAACTCCAAGCGGAATCTTACCTGGAATATGTTGGGTCTGACCTGAGCACATTTTGAAGTAAAGCAATATCAACCTGGATCAGTCTGGAATACTTTCCAGTGATAAATTCGTAACACAAACAACATGCTTTGCTTTTGAAAATTCTTTGAAAGAATGGAACTCTGTAAGACATGACCACACATAAACATAGCATGTGCTTTTACCTTACGGATACCCAAATTACTTTTTATATCAAAATCCAGTGATATTATAATAATGTCAATAAAGCTATAAATAAATAAATAAGAATATAGCTGGAAAGCTTGCATCTCACTTTCCAACATAGTTAGTTTACAACTAAAAACGTACGGCTCGTATTGGAGATTGGATTTCCATCATGACAAGATATGAGACCACCTCCCGATTAGCGTACCACTAGATAGAAATACACTAGGGTTCAACAAGAACATCTTGCAACCCGGCCACACAAGACCGGCTACACATTCAACTTGAGTGTACCAAATATATTGCAACCCATGGTTGGGATTAGCAACTGTTTTCGTAAGCATATAAAATTGACAGAAGAAGGAACAAATGAAATTTCTCTAAATGGTGACAATACACTCTAATGGGAATGACCCACATAACCATGTTGCATGCCCGATTTCTGTCATTTCCTGGTTGATGAGGCTTGAGGTCATGATTACCTTTTAGAGAACATCACATTAACTTTGAATGCCACATCGTCAGATCCATCAAATCACTAATTGACGTCCACAAATATACTTTGGGTGTTAAGCTAAAAGAAGTTTCCTTCTTCGCCACCAAACTTGGTATGTTTTAAAAAATCAATGTATGTTAGTTCAGGAAATACTTTGTCAGACATTCATCCATACAAGTCATCTAGAAACAGATGAACTGAAGGAAGCCTCCTACTGCATCCTATATAGGAGTCACCCCAAGGATCAGCAGCGAGTAGTCCTTGCAAACCATAGATTTCAACCACGACAGAATCACAGTGTATCTTTAGGAGCTAATCAGAGATTATAAGTAGTTCTTCCATTCCATGATGATCTATGATCCTCAATTCTTTTATCTTTATACATATTCCTGCAAGTTAGTTGCAAATGCAATGTTGGTTCGAAGTGGTTTTGGGTCTAGTTCTAATCCCGATCTCTTCGAACTAACACGTCAAAACCTAATAATAATATTTCAATGATGGTCGGGGTTTTGACTATCAACCACAATAGCATTGTTAAGTATATTAACAGCTCAGGCCCTTATTGTTCAAATCATTCATTAAAACGGATCTTAAAAATCATTTCATCAATTTAAAATCAATTCCCTTTACTTATCTCAACAAACCACCTTTGTTTCCGGTAACTCTTAGAATAAACGTATTTACCAAACTTCGCTTTACTTCCTTTACCTTGAATATTTCGCTACATTTTCATAAAAACCCTTTTTATTTCCTTTACTTTGGAAATATCGATGCATATTATTAACTCAATGATATAAAATCAATTACCAATTCTTATACAGCCAAAACAATGTCAAGCGACATATTTATTATTAAATAAACCCAAACGGCTTTAGTATACTTCAAAACTTCAAAGATTACAATTTAATACTGACACTTATGGAAATAGATAATTAAATTTCAAAGATTTGCTTATGTTTCAAACCCAATATAAACCTTTTCCTTTTCTTTGTAAAAATCATTGTCATTTACTTATTACTTAAAATAAATTTATTTCAAACCAAATTATTTCCATTATCTAGAAAATAGTGCTATATATTTAACTAAATGGTATAAATATAATCACACTTCTAAACTTGGGCCAAATAATGTTAAATTATACATTGTTTACTTTAAAATTCAATAACTTTATTTACATTTCAAAATCTTGCAAACAAGCTGCAATATTACTCTTAAGGAAATAACAAATTATTTTCAACGCCCCTATCATTACAAACTAATACCATTCACTGATAATAGTGAAGTCATTAAAGTTAGGGTATTTTAATTAACTCTCAGACCTTGATCGACAACGTTCTTATCTTAAGATAGACAAAAGCTTGTAATTCGAAAATCGATATTAATAGTAAACAAATTTCATTTCTGTAATCTTTTTAAAATATGGTTTTATAAACCATTTCTTGAATTTGAAAACCCTCTTTTCAAATATAACTATTTTGCATAATTCATTTAAGTAAGTCTCTTAACAATAAAAATCCTTAATTTACCTTTTATTTATAACTTATTTAACTTGGATTTCCAAAATCCATTTTATTAAATCTTACAAATCCATTGCACTTTATATTATAAATCCAACCTAGATTATTAATAAATTCATTTTCCCGATTCTTTAACTAAAATCATTAAATATTCTCCCATTTAGATTTAAAAATCCTTCTTTTAATTACACACGGTTTACTATATTTTTGTACTTAATTAAACGCTTATTTTAAATCATGGTCTTGGGTTTAAACTTCATTTATGAACTTTGATTGTACGACTCGGGTTTACAAATCCCTGTCACAAACTCTTTTAAAACTCAATTAAATCTCCTTGCAATTTGATTACTATTTAAGAGTAATCACTACGTCATTACAAGAAATTTGTTTAGTTTGAGGGACTTGAAAATCAAAAAGTCAGCAATGGGTCAAGAGGCAAGTTCGGTTTTGAGAACGTTAATGGCGACAAGGCTATTTTCCTCTTTCTTCTTTTCTTCTTGTTCTTCAATCCATCTCTTACTCCTCCATTCATAACATGACACTCTTCCCTCTTCAATTCCACCTTAATTTTGCCTGTGCGCTCTCAAAATCGAACTTCGATTTTCAATTTGAGATCTGCCCTTCTTGCTCCTCATTTTCCCCACTTTTATCTCCAATCCACCTTCATCTGTAAATCCTTATTCTTCCTCTCGACAGTCAACCCTATATTTCCTTAGTGCGGTGGACCCATCATGGTTTCATTTGCTTCCTTCTTTTCCTTCGCTTTGCTACTTTCGCGACTTCCCTTCGCACGATTTCCAGTAGTGTGCTTCACCAGGTTTCCTTGCGAGTCAGCTTCACATTGCTTGGTGTTTATTGTCTGGTGATAGTCTAACTTTGTCAGGTAGAATGGGGATGAAGTGGTTTTGTTGGGTCATGTGCGTTGGTTTTGTCAGTTGGTCAATGGTAGTTGTGGTGGTGGTTCGACTTGTTCGGGATATGTAGGTGCGACATCTGCGTGGAGTATGTTATGCTTGCTGTAACTTCACATACTTGTTTGGATATGCATTTCAACTTCCTCTTAAACTGATATGCCACGTCTTCTTACAAACTGAGTACCCTACGTTTTCTCTAGCTCAGTGAGTTCCATGTGAAAAATTGGTATCGATGTTTAGGAGTTTGGTTAGTGATGGTTCCTGCAGTATTTGATATTTAATGTGAACTATAGAATTTTGTCTTGTGGGTTTGGCTTTGTTGGTTGTTGTGTGGCAATGTTTAAGTGTTCAGTTCTTCGAGGCATGTGTGTTGTTTTCACTTGGAGCTTGAAGAATCTTTTTAGTTATGGAATCAATTTATGGGGGTGTTAGTATCTATGTTCGGTGATCATCAAACTGCATACATGTGAAGCTTGTCTCTCGACATGCTATTTTTGTTTGGTTACCTTATGCATGCCTTGTACTGGGGCTCTCTTTTCTGGTCACATGTCTCTTTTCATGGAAGTATTCGTCAAAGATCTATACTTGTTTGACTTTGATGGCTTGCAGTACCTTTCTCTTGTCCTTGTTGCAGCTGGATGGAGAAGTGGTGCTCGAGGTAGGCCCTATCTATATGGTCACTTCTTGTGATTCTGAATGGTTTAACACCTGCAAAGCAAAGTTTGAATACCCTGTACCTAATTATAACTCTATGTTGTTGTACTCTTTGTAACTTTACTGTAATGATACTATTTAAAATAGTGAATGTAACTTTCGAGATGTACAGTGTAGCATACTTGTCTTGTAGTCGTGATGTAATTTACTTCTTCTGAAGTATGTAATGGTTTTTGAAATATTCTCCCTGCGTGGAGATGGTATATATTTTTGCTCCATGCATGGAGTCAAATGTATGACATGTAGTCTAGTATGTTGCTAGCTCATGTACTTTAATCTAGTATAGATGTAGTGAACGACCCACTATAAATGCCGAATACGGTGGATGGTCCACCCTAAAAAATGAACATTTTGTAATCATATTTAATTATAATAATAAGTTGTACAACAGCTATAAAATCGCGTGGCTTTTCCAAAAAAAAGAGTAATCACTATGGTTAATTCAAGATAAACATTGGTTAAAGTAAAAGTCGTTTACTCCTTTATAGTAAAATCAGTTAATTTCCTTTAAAATAATTTATTAAATAATATCTAATTTCATTAACGATCAGTAGCTCGATAATTATCCATAAACAATGTTAATTAAAAAGTAAAATATATTTTATGAAATATTATTAAATTAAAATGACTATTCGTTTAACAATTTCATATGATTAGTTAAAGACGAATTAATCTAATAACCAAAACAGTTGACTTAGTCAACTTGAAGCCCCCAGTTAACTTGTTAGCTGATTTCAATTAATCCTCCCTCTTAAATTAATTAATATAATTAATTCAATAATGTAATTATTTGTTTTATAAAAAACCATTTATTCCAAATTATTAACCTTTCGGTTAATATTTGACTTACTCATAAAACTGATTAAAACGCCAAAATTGCTATACATAGTATTTTATAACTACTTCAGTAGAAACCATTTATAATTTATTTATAAACTTCCATTTTTATAAAAATATAATTTAAAAATTCGTTTCAATTATAAAAATAAATTTTATAACTTTAAATACGTCGATTTGCCTGACGACAAATTTGTTGTCAACTAATTAATCAATCTATTAGTTAAAACACAACATCTACTTCTTAGACCATTTGTTGCCAACTACTTAATCAACCTATCGGTTAAAACACAACGACATTGAATTTCAATTCAATAATTAACATCCAAACTGGTTTTAACGTCACTAGGGTCAAACGGTTCGTGTAACGATAATGATTTCGCCCGGTCCTAATCGACCGCTAAATCGACCAAGACCATTCGAATCCCGCATATGGTAACTCTGGGCATACAACACATCAAAACAAATAACAGAAGACTTTTATAAACATTATAATAATGTTACATCAGAGTACAGAATATCAGAGTACATCGAAAAATAGTAATACAGCGGAAGATTAATTTACAACAAAATTTAATACAACACAGCGGAAGACTATCAATGCTCTGGACATAGCTTTAAGCTTCAATCCAGAATCCTGCTCAATAAATAAATATTTGCAAAACAAGCCACTCGACTGCCCATGTGGAAAATATGGGCACCCGAGTTTGCAAGTGAAACAAACTATGAGTCTATCATGGGACTGGTATGAGAAATCTTATTTAACCTATCTAATTATAAGGCAATCACAGGACCACGTTGCTAACGCGGAACGAGTTTACTCCATTGGATTGCCAGTGTATAAATAAAGTAAATCGTTAAACAACGCAATGCTTTTTAGAAGAATGAAACCATTATAAGACTCAAGTCCCATCATACAATGCAACGCAAGCCGGAGGATAAAGTTTGACCTTATAATGGTCAAAAATGCTTGATCCGATAAAACGTATTTGATATTATTATTAGTGTATACATGTTTCAAAAACATTTCAATCATAATGTGTCAATCATAGACGGCATAGCTACCATATACTATGTCGCCAAATATAGATTTACAATCAAAACTGCATGGGGTCATATTGGAAGTTGGCTTTCCATCATGAACCAAGGCAATGGACCGTCCTTACCGAATTCGAGACTCTCTAGCTCGAGCCTCAGGGCAAGTACTTAGTCAAAACCTTAGGAGCCACTGGGTCGGTCCACACATATGTTAGTGGATTATATAAAATTCCTGAACAATACGTCTCCCCGCCCTATGGGGCGTAAATCAAGAGCCACTAGGGACTCCAGTCCGAGGTACATCGCTTTCCATCATCCACATAAGTAAAAGTGTCTGGGCTCCATACCATGACACCACTTCTAGCTAGAAAGAAACGCATGTTCTCCCTGGATCCTTCTCCCATTTCTGGTTCATACCGGGGTGTGAGGCTCGCGAAGTAACGCTATACACAAAGCTATGCTAAATAAAGTTGTGCTTTGATCATCAACCACAAGGCTTTGCTTTTCAACAATAAGCCTTGATTATTTGCATCTTGGCATGCCACACTGACAATTCACGCCATGTGACTGATAACTATCAATATATAACCTCTGAACTCGTACGTCTCAGAGAAGACTGTTAAGCAAGAGAATAAATTCTTCGCTACCAAACAGATATATATTTAATAGAAATCAATCAGCACAGAATAAAATCCAATGTCAGACATACGTCCATTTACAAGTCCGTTCTGGGTCTGAACGAAAACAGAGGCACCTTATTCTTCGTCCCATATGTCCAATATAGGAGAGAGGTCCTCGTATATCCGGTCGATCTCCAAGTACGTCTGGTCGATCACCACTTATTACCTTGTCTTGGGATGCCTCCCAATCAAGACATCAGTAATCATCCAAATGATGTGAAGATCTCCGATCTTCAACCACCGTCTTCATCTTCGACTTTTAATCATCGTAGTAATTATTCAGAATGGATTAAACCTGGTCTTTCCGAATAACTCGCATATTTTAAAATAAATAATCAAGTGCTATAAAAACACATCATATTCCTCATTCCAATTCAGGATATTCTTTTAATAAAATATTCACATTATTAGGGAAAGGTTCCCATTAATTTTATCAAAGATAAATTTATTTAAATTTATTCTTTTAATAATTTAATTGTCGCATTCCCATTTTTAATCTTACCAAAGATTCATTAAAACTCTATTTTAGTTCTAATCTCAAAAATCATTATTTAATGATTATTCAACTTTAAGAAATTAATCTTGTTATAACTAGGTTAAAGAACAGATGTTATTTAAAAACATTTTTTTGATAAACCCAAATTCATCTTCCATTAAATATGGAATCTCCATAGAAATCAGATCAATATATAATCGATATAAATTTCCATATCAGACTAATAATATATATGGAATAACGACAAAGCCTTTTAAATTCCATATATAGTAACGGTCTTCTTTTTACAGAAGCTCATCTTGATTATTACCGAATCGAATTCCATTCAATATTTAATATATTAAATTGGAATACTTTACTTTGGAAAATTTCCATTAAATCTTAGTAAAAAGATTTATAAATTCCAAATTATATTTCCACTGTTAATAGGGTTAAGGAACAAATGTCGTTTAAAACACAGTTCACAATAAACCCAATTCACATTTCATTTTATTCCAATCACTAAATATAATTGGAAACTCTAATAATCTTAATTAAAAGATTTATTCTTTTCTCAACTGGATTTAAGAATAGTGCTATTTAAGACACCATTCACAACAAACCTAAAATCCAATTTATTTGTTTAAAAACATTGGATTATTATTCCAGTTAATAACTAGTTCATTTCGATAAAAATATATTTTTATCTTTTCAAATATGGAATTTTTCATCCAAAAACTTCCTAAATCATTTATTATGAATTTACATAAATTTTCCATATTTTTAATAATTTTATTAAGGCCTTTACTGTCAGTTTTCAATAACGGCCATCGAACTGGATCCATAGCGACCTTTTTCAAATTTGATTTGGACATAATTCCAAATCCAACTGTTAGATTTCAAAACTCTTATATTCATTGGAAAGCACTTTTCAATACGAACCTAAGGTTCCGATTTTAGGAGAATCCGACGGTCAGATTTCCCGTTACATCAATTTGAAGTTAATGATCGAAATTTGCGAGCGGTCGCTGCACGGCGCGTTCTATTCAGGCCATTATATATATAATATATATTATATATATTTTGTCGATTTCCATTTAAAATGTATTTTATAAATCGTTTATAAATTTATTTTAAAACGATTCTGACTCCATTTTCAATTTTAAATCAAAATTGAATATTCTATATCTAAATCATATTAAAATATTAATATTTTCAAAATATTTAATTTTGAAATCACTTCCTTTCGAAGTTAACTATAAAATGAACAAAATCGATCAATAAACCCGTTTGGGTTAAAAATGATGTTCCTATACTTAACCCGGGTTTATATTTTTATATTTTTGGGTCCATCCAAAAATGGACATAAAAATCATAATTTTATTCCTCACTGAATATTATTTTAAAATATTCATTATTTTAAAATATTCTTTATTTTAAAAAATTCTTTATTTTTGAATATTCTTTATTTAAAACATTCTGAGTCGGGATGTGACTCAATTAATTACCATATAATTTCAATTATATGGATTTTCATACATCGCATGTATTTAACAATAATGATAAATAATCATTCAACAGTCCATTTACATCCAGAGTGAAGTTTTACAACTGTGTGAGCATTAAAATAAATAAATAACACTCATCACAGACTGTCAGTCCATCGATTGACATATAACTAAATATTGGGACTAGTGTATGTCAAATGTCATCCTAATACCCATGTGGGGTTTTCAGACAACAACAGTCCATTTTAATAAATCATTGGTTAATAAATTTAACCAATTCTAATTTCGTTTGAATTATTTTCTATTTAACAAATTTTCACTGTTTAAATTATAAATGAATATTTATATTTTAATTTCAACTACCACCTTAATGTTAACATCACTTTTAATACGTTAAACATTTCAACATCACAAACATATTTTTCAAGTCATGATAAAGGTGACATTTTGCCTAACGAAATATATATTTTAACATGTAATCCTTTTATTCTTGTCTAAAATGATAAAGGTGACATTTTGTCTAACGAAACATATATTTTAACATATGATTTCTCTTATTTAACAAAACGTATTCTAACAAGATGACATTTTTATTAAACAAAAAAACATATTCTAACTAAATGATTTTTTTATTAAACAAAAACATATTCCAACTAAATGACAATTTTTATTTTAACATAACATTACCTAGCAAGATATTATTTTATTTTAACATAACATTATCTAACAAAATGACGTTTTATTTTAACATAACAATTTCTATCTTTCTAAGGACAAATAAAAAGAATGTTTATTTGTATACAAATTACAATGTCTCTAAGGACAAACAAAAAGAATGTTTTATTTGTCTAACAATTACAATGTTTCTAATAACCAATAAAAAAAAGTTTTCATTTGCATAACACTTTCTATGTTGCTAATGACAAATAAAAAAAGAATATTTTGGTTGTGTAACCTTTTCTATGTTGCTAATGATAAATAAAATGATAATTTTGTCTACATGATATGTTCTATAATTCTAATGACAAAATAAAAAGATAATTTTGTTTATATAACAAATTTAATGTCCTAATGACAAATAAAAAGAAAATGTTTTATTTCCTACACAATTCTATAAAATAAAAGGAATCTTCTTATTTGTATAACAACTTCCACATCTAACATGACAAATAAAAAATTCAATTTTTTATTTGTATACAAATTTCTATATCTAACATGACAAATAAAAATGAATATTTTACATGACAAATAAAAGTGAACATCTATTTGTATACAAATTCCTATCTTTTATATGGCAAATAAAAGTGTATATTTTTATTTGTATACAATTTCAGTACTTAGCATGACAAATAAAAATGGATATTTTTATTTGTATAAAATTCCTACATTAACATGACAAATAAAAGTGTATTTTTATTTGTATACAAATCTATTTTTAAAATGACAAATAAAAATGATATTTTTATTTTGTATGCAACTCTAATTCCAACACAACAAATAAAAATGGTATTTTTATTTGTTTACAATTTCTAACAAATAAAAATGGTACTTTTATTTTTTTACAATTCCTATTCTTACATAACAAATAAAAATTGGAACTTTTATTTGTTAAACTAATATCTATCTTTAACATGACAAATAAATATGTGAATTTTTATTTGTACCCAAATTTCTACCTTTAACATGACAAAATAAAAATGAATATTTTACATGACAAATAAAATGAATATTTATTTGTACACAAATTTAATTTCAACATAACAAATAAAAATGAAATATTTTATTTGTATACAATTTCTATTTTTCCATTATATTCAATTAAATCAATAGTTCATCACAACAGCATCAGCTAATCCAAATCAAATCGCGTATAACAACAAACTGAATTTAACAGCGTATGTGTAAAAATTTCTGAACACAATAATAATTAATTAATTTTAATTATTAAAAAGGAAATCTCACCTTGATCGGTTTCTGAAATCATTGAATAACAATTTTTTTAATAAAATTAAACAAATGTTTAATTTCATTAAAAATTCCAGGTGCTTTTGAATTTTTCCGGATTTGTCCCATTGCGTAATGTTCGACTCAAGGATTCCAATGCATCTTGAATTGTTGAATTATGATTCAAGATGGCCAAGTTATGATAGTTTGAATCTTAATCACATTAATAAATAAATAAATAAATAAATAAATTATTTTAATTATTTTCCTTAACCTCTTTGTCTCCTTCGTTTACACCGCTCCAGTACGTCGAAACCCATGCTCCAAAGGAAGAATCCTGTAACGACCCGGATTTTCGGGCGACTTTGGTTATCGACATAAGCTCGATGTCGATAACCAAAACATCGAAAAATCCCGGTAATTAATGAAAGAAATTAGAGGGTGAGGATAGACAAGATAGAAACTTAGAATAGAAGAAGAAGAAGAAAAAAAACACAACATCAGAGTAACACGAACCTCACAGCGGAACGAATAACATATAATAGATAACATAACTTTGAAATATAACAGTTATGTATACAATAGCACTTATCAGAGTACAGCACTTACAACACAGCGGAAATAACTATAGCTATATGATCTTGAAGCCTCCTTCTCCACGCTCTTCCAGTATATCTGTAAATTCCTGACTACTTGACTGCCCGTACAAAATTAGGCACCCAAGAGTTTAGGGAAAACAACAAAGTAAACTCCGGGACAGTCATGGGACTGGTATGAGTAAAACAGTTTAAACAGGTATATGAACAAGTAAACGATATCTCATAAGACCACGCCGCAGAACGGAACGGGTTTTTCACTTATGAGAATCCAAAATATCTTTATATCAAAAACCTTTTGATATTATAATAATGTCTATGTACAAATAGATATCAACTAGCAGAAACGCTTTCATCTCACGTTCTACATATATAGTATACAATCAAAATCGCAAGCACGTATTGGATAATGGATTTCCAACTATGACAAGGTATGGAACCACCTTCCGATTAGTGTACTCTAGGAACGATACACTGGAGTTCAACAAGAACATCTTGTAACTCAGCCACACATGACCGACCACTCATTTCGCTTGAGTGTATCGAATGTACATCACCAACGGTTGGGATCAGCAACCGTTCCCGTATATATATGGGGCAGCATTGATAGATTTAAGAAACAAATGAATATTCTCTAGATAGGTGATTATACACCCTACTTCGGTGCGACCGACTTAGCCATGCTGCCTGCCCGATTTCTGTCATTTACCGGTTGATGAGGCTAGAAGCTACGCTTTATCATCACATCAGATTCATTCGAATATCACATTGTCAGATCCATCGAAAATCACTAATTGACGTCTACAACAGTACATTACGTGTTAGCTAAAGAAGTTTCCTTCTCCGCTTCCACTCTTGGTACGGTTGAAGAAATCAAAGTACGTGACCTCTCTGGAAGTACTCTGTCAGACATTCATCAACACAAGTCATCCTCATTCACTTAGAATGTCACATCGTCATACCCGCCAAATCACAAATTGATTTCCTCAAAAATACAACGGGTATACAGCTAAGTGAAACGAATTCCTCTGCCACCACGTATATACGTTTGAAGAGATCAACTTACGCGATCCATTGGATATACTCTGTCAGACCTTCATCCATACAAGTTGTCCTGGGACTGGACAAACCGAAGGCACTATTCAGTATATCCATCTTAGTCACTGTTATCTAAGACTTATACAGCAACCCTTGCATTTTACTCCGTCTTCAATTATCTTTGGCATATATGATTCGCGACGCTTATGCCAATACAGAGTGGTTCTTTGGATAATAATCCAACCGGTCTCTCCATATTAACAACGTTAAAAATGGTCAAAACTCCGATAGTCTGTGATTTAACTATCAAAGAAAAACAAGTGTGCAAACAACGATATTATTTCCAGATGGAAATTATATCGATCAAATCATCAACATATATCTGTATATATATATATATATTCACATTGCGTTATTTTCTATGTTTAGAAAATATATGTTATTAACACTGGAAACGTTTCCATCTGCTTATTTACAGATCACTACTCTTCCCCAACTATCAGTCCCTGACTGTAAACTAGTATGAGAACAATCCCCTAAGTATAAATCCCGAAGGCCGAAACCAACATCAGATAGGCAATTAGAAAACCATTCAATTTACTAATCTCTAGTCAGTTCTAATTTTACTTAACTCTATTTGATTAACTCTGATTGATTAACTCTAACGGGTTAATTCTAACCGATCAACTCTAACTGGTCAACCATAATTAATTAACTCTAACTGGTTTTACTTGGTTTGACTAACTCAATTTATTAACTCGACTGACTAATTCAACTCGATTAACCTAACTTGATTCACTTACCTCGATTAACTGAACTAATCACTTTGATTAACTCGACTAATTCACTTTGGTTAACTTAACCAATTCACTTAACTAATTCACTTAGTTTAACTTAACTAATTCACTTAACTCCTGTCGAATAAACTATATTCGATAACTCCTCTAACTCTATTCGAATAAACGATATTCGATTAACTCCTTTTCTCTATTCGAATAAACTATATTCGATTAACTCATTTACTCTATTCGAATAAACTATATTCGATCAACTCATTTGATTTAACTCTAATCGATTAACTCCATCGAATAAACTATATTCGATAACTATATTCGATAACTCCTTTGATTTAACTAATGTTCTTTAACTCACATCGATTAACTAAAGATCGATAACTCCTTCGAATAAACTACATTCGAAAATCTCCTCTCGAATAAACGATATTCGATAATCTTCCCATTCGATTTAACAAATCGATAACTCCTTTTCGAATAACTAAATTCGATAACTCCTTTCGATTTAACTAATCGATAACTCCCTTCGATGAAACTAACTTCGATAACTCCTTTTGATTTAACTAATCGATAATTCCTTTCGATTAAACCATAATCGATAACTCCCTTCGATGAAACTAACATCGATACTCATTTCGATTAAATTAACATCGATTAACTCCTTTTGATGAACTAACATCGATTAACTCCTTTCGATGAAACTAACATCGATTAATTTAACTCGACGAACTTAACTCGACTCACTTATCTCGATAATCTAACTCAAGACTTAACTCGATTAACTTAGCTCGACAATCTAACTCAAGAACTTAACTCCTATCGAATAACTAATATTCGATTTAACTTCATTCGCTTGACTCTAGATCGCAGCGATCACAATGGTTACGCCTGACTCCCTCAGGAAACATCCGACCGCCTTAGGCTATTTACAGCCCTGCGAATTACGCTAGCAGTCGTACGAGATGGTAACTTACCCTGAATACTATGTTTGACTAACTCTGTCTCAAATAACTATATTGGATTAAATCTAGTTCGTTTTAACTCTAATCGATTAACTCTAACTCGATCAACTCGACTTGATTAACTCGACTTACTTAACTCAACTGGTTAACTCTATTGAACTGGTTAACTCTATTGAACTGGTTAACTCTACTGAACTAGTTAACTCTATTCAACTAACTTGACTCGACTAACCCCTTTCGAATAGCATATTCGTATTACTAACTTTCGAATACCATATTCGATTTACTCCCTTCGAATACCATATTCGATTTAACTCCTTTCGAATACCATATTCGATTTACTTTATTCACTTTATAAAGATTTCCATTTTAACAACGTTTTATTCATTTGAAAAGATTTACTTTTAAATAACTGTTCTACACTTTAAAAATGATTTCCTTTTTATAACGTTTCCTTTTCAATTCTATTTGTAAATGGTTTACAAATATTCCCTTTTCAAATTTATTCTTGAAATATTCTAACTCCTTAAATTCTCTGAAAAATTCGCCATAACCTCCTTTGTAACGGGAGCATCAGGAAAATCCCCAAACCCGCCACACAGGCCTTTCCATTCAAAAAAAGAAAATGGTTTGTAATTATTTCCCTTTTGAATATCTCCTATTTATAAATATTCCAATTTATAAACATTTCTTATTTATAAATATTCCACTTTATAAGTATCTCTTATTTATAAATATCCCATTTTATAAATATTCTATTTTCAATATCACTTTGAAAACCCCCTTATCAACATTTCGTTATGTTATGGTATTCAAACATATCAAATCACGATGTTCAATATCGTCCAAGCACATATAATCGCCCACAGATTTTATATCACATCATATAACAATATATGAAAAACAATAAAATAACTGTTGAGGAATCCAATCAGATTCCTCTAACCTGTCTCCCTGCATCCACAGATGTTATACAATATGATTATCATCACTTTCAGTTCAATATAAATTATTCTGATAGCAGAGTCAATATATAAATATTTAACGGTTTATATATATATATATATATATATATATATATATATAATTTTCACTAACTGACTAGCAGTTCAATCAATCAACCAACACACAGCAATCAACAGATGATTAACAGTTCTAAGAATACATTATAAAAATATAACTGTTCAGGGTTGGTGAGTTTTACTCACAGTTGCAAGTTAGCCGTTAAATAACGGTTTGCGTTATTTGATTCAATCGGACAATTTATTTCGCCATAAATTGTAACGAGGTCGGATGTACTTCCAGTCAGCCTCATTGTGTTGCTCCCGTCCATACGATCCCAACGCAACTTACAGTTCTCGATTCTGATATCGTATGCACTCATTATGAATTATACAAGTTCAACAATTTATTTAAAACTAACTTCCTTTTCATTAAATAATTGGGCCTTACCCCATTAATTTCACCGGCCCAATGACCCCTGCGTAAGCCCATACCACATGAACCTTCTTCCACGATTAAGTCCTCCCTTTCCAGAATAAAACACGCACGGTGTACTGCCATTTCTGATCATTTCCAAGTCTCATTATCCATTTATACTCAACCGAAATTCGAACGGGAATTACCATGTTCATCTCCTTCCTGAGCTCTATCCTCCTCACTCCTCCACATTCAACTCGCATCCATCTTCCACAGTGCGTCACCAGCCTTCCGTCGTTGATCCCTGTACTCGCACGACAACTTTTTCCATCATGAACACCCCGATTTTCAGAACCCACACTAATTCCTACCACAAACCCACATCTGAACTCGATTTCATCAATAAATGCTTCGATCGATCAAAAATATAAACCCTAGCTTGCTGTTGCCGAACGCAACGAACCAAAAGGACCGTCGAATGCAAAAATATTGGTACTGGGTTGAGCAGAATCCTTCCAGGAATTCAAAGGAACTTGTTTTTAGATTTTTAGAGGATCGAGTAATTTTTTTAAAAATTGTTTGAAGATCAGAAAAGTTTACTGGAAGAAAAGAACTTGCGGCACATTAAATATGTTGACCAAGGAAATGAAATTAGGTCAAAGAAGGTAGTTGAGGAGTATTTATAGGCAACACAAAATATCTAGATATTTTATAGAGGGAATATTCCCGGTATATTCTTTTTTTATAATTCGTTTTACCTTCTAAAAATTCCTATGAGCACACGTGATACCCAAAAATCACGAAAACTGGCATGCAGCTATAGTTTGACATTACGGTTCCAACGAAACTGGCTTCGTCGAATTCCGACTTCGTTTGCAAAAGTGGCTATTTTTAATGCTCTGAATGACCCATTTAAATATATAAATATATTTAAATATAATTTAATTTAATATTTAAAAATAAATATTATCGTCTATATTCACAGTAAAATACCATACAGCTCTAGAATATTCCTATATGAATTTCCAGCTTGATATTTCAAATCCCGATTTAATTGATCTTCGATTTATTTTTGAAATTCCTTTTTAAAATATAATTAATTCCTAAATGAAATATAAAGGAATTCCACAGCGACTTTTCTGAAATTTGATTTGGACATATCTCAAAATCTATACGACGAAATCCCGATTTTTCTCTTCCACTAGAAAGATATACTCCACCAGCTCCAGACGTTTCTTGTTTCACAGAAATCTGGCTTAAAACGAATCCTGTACATTCAGTTGAAGTTCAAATCGCCAAATCGCGAACTGCAGTGCCATTTCAAGCTCGATTTTAATTATAATATAATTATACGTTTCAAACTAACGTCGATTGAATATATTCGTCAATATGATTCAACTCTAAGCTGAATTAAATCTTGGGGATGACCCTGTTCACCTTATATTGTGATTTACAATATTTTTGATTATTTCTGAATTAAATATATTATTTAATTTAATTAAATATTCCATATTATTTAATTAACGACGATTAAATTCCCTATATCACTATTTTAAACAATTAAATAAATTAATTATACCCCTGGAAAATGTGGGTCATTACATTCTTCCCCACTTAAAATAATTTCGTCCTTGAAATTGCTAAGTTAGAGGACGACCCTATCTATTGGAATTCCAAAGATTTGTTTACCCCTTATTTCTGATTTCAAATGAACTAATTAATATCGACTAAAATATTTATTCATTCCGACTAACTAAAATTTTCAAAAATTCTGAAAAATTTCTAACACTTTATACTTTCGAAAAATTTCGCCAGCACCTCCTTTGTACTGATCAATAGCTCAAACTCCCATTCGCCTCTCTGGGCCTTCTTCAACCCAAAAGAAAATCAAAACGCAAAACGGCTTGCCAATTCGTCTCATAAATTCCAAACTCATATAAAATATAAACTTGTACCTTTTTGTTGGGCATATCATTATATCCCTACCATCTGTTATCAACTCGGCATATACAAATGCCATCCCAATCAACTCCAACCAAGTTATTCTTAACATAAACATTCGCTTATTCAAGCCGAATTTAATTTCAAATTCGAGTTTCAAATTCCAAACTCTCAACTTATCATTTCAATTCCAAATCCAGATTATTCTCTAATCACTTCCAGTTTTTCTTAACCTATCATCTCAAGTTAAATCCTGGTTTATTATTTACTTTTACCATCCCATTCGAATTAACTTCACAAGTTAAATTTTAATTTCTAGAACTTAAATTCCTGGGTAAATTTCAAATCAATTTGAAATCATACTGCCAATTCAAAACCTTTGAATTTTCTAAACAACTTGTTTCCTCAAAACAATTCAAATCAAAATCTCTGGTAGTAATCCACCACTTAGAAACTCGAAAATCACACCAATGCGGACCCAAGTGATTTCAATACTATATCATTTCAAAACCCTTACTAAATACATCCATTTTGAAAACATCTCAAAATCTCCCAAGAATTAAAATTTCCTTATTTTAATTCCAAATCTGATTTAAATTCATATTTAATTCATCTTATTTCATATACTTTACTTATATGATTCTGATTGGTTATATATAACCATTTCACTTTATAATCTCATTCGATTATAATTACAACCAATATATCTAATATATGATAATATATTACATATCCATATTGTGTCGGTCCATCGTATTCAAGTATTTATTTACTCCTATCGATACAGTGGATCAAACTGATCGACCAGAACTCATAAACAACTCAACCAATGAATCTCCACAATATAAAACCATTTTTATATCAAATACACATACGCACTCGTATATATACACTCAAACTCAATCTAGGATATTACTAACCCTATCTCTACCAAGTCACGCCACAGAGCCAAGGTAATTCTTAACTTAAGCTCTGATACCAACTGTAACGACCCGGATTTTCGGGCGACTTTGGTTATCGACATAAGCTCGATGTCGATAACCAAAACATCGAAAAATCCCGGTAATTAATGAAAGAAATTAGAGGGTGAGGATAGATAAGATAGAAACTTAGAATAGAAGAAGAAGAAGAACACAACATCAGAGTAACACGAACCTCACAGCGGAACGAATAACATATAATAGATAACATAACTTTGAAATATAACAGTTATGTATACAATAGCACTTATCAGAGTACATCACTTACAACACAGCGGAAATAACTATAGCTATATGATCTTGAAGCCTCCTGCTCCACGCTCTTCCAGTATATCTATAAATTCCTGACTACTTGACTACCCGTACAAAATTAGGCACCCAAGAGTTAAGGGAAAACAACAAAGTAAACTCCGGGTTAGTCATGGGACTGGTATGAGTAAAACAGTTTAAACAGGTATATGAACAAACGATATCTCATAAGACCACGCCGCAGAATGGAACGGGTTCTTCCCTTATGAGAATCCAAAATATCTTTATATCAAAAACCTTTTGATATTATAATAATGTCTATGTACAAATAGATATCAATTAGCAGAAACGCTTTCATCTCACGTTCTACATATATAGTATACAATCAAAATCGCAAGCACGTATTGGATAATGGATTTCCAACTATGACAAGGTATGGAACCACCTTCCGATCAGTGTACTCTAGGAACGATACACTGGAGTTCAACAAGAACATCTTGTAACTCAGCCACACATGACCGACCACTCATTTCGCTTGAGTGTATCGAATGTACATCACCAACGGTTGGGATCAACAACCGTTCCCGTATATATATGGGACAGCTTTGATAGATTTAAGAAACAAATGAATATTCTCTAGATAGGTGATTATACACCCTACTTCGGTGCGACCGACTTAGCCATGTTGCCTGCCCGATTTCTGTCATTTACCAGTTGATGAGGCTAGAAGCTACGCTTTATCATCACAACAGATTCACTTCGAATATCACATTGTCAGATCCATCAAAAATCACTAATTGACGTCTACAACAGTACATTACGTGTTAGCTAAAGAAGTTTCCTTCTCCGCTTCCACTCTTGGTACGGTTGAAGAAATCGAAGTACGTGACCTCTCTGGAAATACTCTATCAGACATTCATCAACACAAGTCATCCTCATTCACTTAGAATGTCACATCGTCATACCTGCCAAATCACAAATTGATTTCCTCAAAAATACAACGGGTATACAGCTAAGAGAAATGAATTCCTCCGCCACCACGTATATACGTTTGAAGAGATCAACTTACGCGATCCATTGGGTATACTCTGTCAGACCTTCATCCATGCAAGTTGTCCTGGGACTGGACAAACCAAAGGCACTATTCAGTATATCCATCTTAGTCACTGTTATCTAAGACTTATACAACAGCCCTTGCATTTTACTCCGTCTTCAATTATCTTTGGTATATATGATTCGCGACGCTTATGCCAATACAGAGTGGTTCTTTGGATAATAATCCAACCGGTCTCTCCATATTAACAACGTTAAAAATGGTCAAAACTCTGATAGTCTGTGATTTAACTATCAAAGAAAAACAAGTGTGCAAACAACGATATTATTTCCAGATGGAAATTATATCGATCAAATCATCAACATATATCTATATATATATATTCACATTGTGTTATTTTCTATGTTTAGAAAATATATGTTATTAACACTAGAAACGTTTCCATCTGCTTATTTACAAATCACTACTCTTCCCCAACTATCAGTCCCTGACTGTAAACTAGTATGAGAACAATCCCCTAAGTATAAATCCCGAAGGCCGAAACCAACATCAAATAGGCACTTAGAAAACCATTCAATTTACTAATCTCTAGTCAGTTCTAATTTTACTTAACTCTATTTGATTAACTCCGATTGATTAACTCTAACGGGTTAATTCTAACCGATCAACTCTAACTGGTCAACCTTAATTAATTAACTCTAACTGGTTTTACTTGGTTTGACTATCTCAATTTATTAACTCGACTGACTAATTCAACTCGATTAACCTAACTTGATTCACTTACCTCGATTAACTGAACTAATCACTTTGATTAACTCGACTAATTCACTTTGGTTAACTTAACCAATTCACTTAACTAATTCACTTAGTTTAACTTAACTAATTCACTTAACTCCTCTCGAATAAACTATATTCGATAACTCCTCTAACTCTATTCGAATAAACTATATTCGATTAACTCCTTTTCTCTATTCGAATAAACTATATTCGATTAACTCATTTACTCTATTCGAATAAACTATATTCGATCAACTCATTTGATTTAACTCTAATCGATTAACTCCATCGAATAAACTATATTCGATAACTCCTTCGATTTAACTAATATTCTTTAACTCACTTCGATTAACTAAAAATCGATAACTCCTTCGAATAAACTACATTCGAAAATCTCCTCTCGAATAAACGATATTCGATAATCTTCCCTTTTGATTTAACAAATCGATAACTCCTTTTCGAATAACTAAATTCGATAACTCCTTTCGATTTAACTAATCGATAACTCCCTTCGATGAAACTAACTTCGATAACTCCTTTCGATTTAACTAATCGATAATTCCTTTCGATTAAACCATAATCGATAACTCCCTTCAATGAAACTAACATCGATACTCATTTCGATTAAATTAACATCGATTAACTCCTTTCGATGAACTAACATCGATTAACTCCTTTCGATGAAACTAGCATCGATTAATTTAACTCGACGAACTTAACTCGACTCACTTATCTCGATAATCTAACTCAAGAACTTAACTCGATTAACTTAGCTCGACAATCTAACTCAAGAACTTAACTCCTATCGAATAACTAATATTCGATTTAACTTCATTCGCTTGACTCTAGATCGCAGCGATCACAATGGTTACGCCTGACTCCCTCAGGAAACAACCAACCGCCTTAGGCTATTTACAGCCCTGCGAATTACGCTAGCAGTCGTACGAGATGGTAACTTACCCTGAATTCTATGTTTGACTAACTCTGTCTCAAATAACTATATTGGATTAACTCTAGTTCGTTTTAACTCTAATCGATTGACTCTAACTCGATCAACTCGACTTGATTAACTCGACTTACTTAACTCAACTGGTTAACTCTATTGAACTGGTTAACTCTATTGAACTGGTTAACTCTACTGAACTAGTTAACTCTATTCAACTAACTTGACTCGACTAACCCCTTTCGAATAGCATATTCGTTTTACTAACTTACGAATACCATATTCGATTTACTCCCTTCGAATACCATATTCGATTTAACTCCTTTCGAATACCATATTCGATTTACTTTATTCACTTTATAAAGATTTCCTTTTTAACAACGTTTTATTCATTTGAAAAGATTTACTTTTAAATAACGATTCTACACTTTAAAAATGATTTCCTTTTTATAACGTTTCCTTTTCAATTCTATTTGTAAATGGTTTACAAATATTCCCTTTTCAATTTTATTCTTGAAATATTCTAACTCCTTAAATTCTCTAAAAATTTCGCCATAACCTCCTTTGTAATGGGAGCATCGGGAAAATCCCCAAACCCGCCACACAGGCCTTTCCATTCAAAAAAAGAAAATGGTTTGTAATTATTTCCCTTTTGAATATCTCCTATTTATAAATATTCCAATTTATAAACATTTCTTATTTATAAATATTCCACTTTATAAATATCTCTTATTTATAAATATCCCATTTTATAAATATTCTATTTTCAATATCACTTTGAAAATCCCCTTATCAACATTTCGGTATGTTATGGTATTCAATCATATCAAATCACGATGTTCAATATCGTCTAAGCACATATAATAGGCCACAAATTTTATATCACATCATATAACAATATAAGAAAAACAATAAAATAACTGTTGAGGAATCCAGTCGGATTCCTCCAACATGTCTCCCTACATCCACAGATGTTACACAATATGATTATCATCACCTTCAGTTCAATATAAATTATTCTGATAGCAGAATCAATATATAAATATTTAACGGTTTATATATATATATATATATATATATATATATATATATAATTTTCACTAACTGACTAGCAGTTCAATCAATCAACCAACACACAGCAATCAACAGATGATTAACAGTTCTAAGAATACATTATAAAAATATAACTGTTCAGGGTTGGTGAGTTTTACTCACAGTTGCGCGTTAGCCGTTAAATAACGGTTTGCGTTATTTGATTCAATCGGACAATTTATTTCGCCATAAATTGTAACGAGGTCGGATGGACTACCAGTCAGTCTCATTGTGTTGCTTCCGTCCGTACGATCCCAACGCAACTTACGATTCTCGATTCTGATATCGTGTGCACTCATTATGAATTATACAAGTTCAACAATTTATTTAAAACTAACTTCCTTTTCATTAAATAATTGGGCCTCACCCCATTAATTTCACTAGCCCAATGACCCCTGCGTAAGCCCATACCACATGAACCTTCTTCCATGATTAAGTCCTCCCTTTCCAGAATAAAACACGCACGGTGTACTGCCATTTCTGATCATTTCCAAGTCTCGTTCTCCATTTATACTCAACTGAAATTTGAACGGAAATTACCATGTTCATCTCCTTCCTGAGCTCTATCCTCCTCACTCCTCCACATTCAACTCGCATCCATCTTCCATAGTGCGTCACCAGCCTTCCGTCGTTGATCCCTGTACTCGCACGACAACTTTTTCCATCGTGAACACCCCGATTTTCAGAACCCACACTAATTCCTACCACAAACCCACATCTGAACTCGATTTCATCAATAAATGCTTCAATCGATCAAAAATATAAACCCTAGCTTGCTGTTGCCGAACGCAACGAACCAAAAGGACCGTCGAATGCAAAAATATTGGTACTGGGTTGAGCAGAATCCTTCCAGGAATTCAAAGGAACTTGTTTTGAGAATTTTAGAGGATCGAGTAATTTTTTTAAAAATTGTTTGAAGATCAAAAAAGTTTACTGGAAGAAAAGAACTTGCGGCGCATTAAATCTGTTGACCAAGGAAATGAAATTAGGTTAGAGAAGGTAGTTGAGGAGTATTTATAGGCAACACAAAATATCTAGATATTTTATAGAGGGAATATTCCCGGTATATTCCTTTTTTAATAATTCGTTTTACCTTCTAAAAATTCCTATGAGCACACGTGATACCTAAAAATCACGAAAACTGGCATGCAGCTATAGTTTGACATTACGGTCCCAACGAAACTGGTTTCGTCGAATTCCGACTTCGTTTGCAAAAGTGGCTATTTTTAACGCTCTGAATGACCCATTTAAATATATAAATATATTTAAATATAATTAAATTTAATATTTAAAAATAAATATTATCGTCTATATTCACAGTAAAATACCATACAGCTCTAGAATATTCCTATATGAATTTCCAGCTTGATATTTCAAATCCCGATTTAATTGATCTTCGATTTATTTTTGAAATTCCTTTTTAAAATATAATTAATTCCTAAATGAAATATAAAGGAATTCCACAGCGACTTTTCTGAAATTTGATTAGGACATATCTCAAAATCTATACGACGAAATCCCGATTTTTCTCTTCCACTAGAAAGATATACTCCACCAGCTCCAGACGTTTCTTGTTTCACAGAAATCTAGCTTAAAACGAATCCTGTACATTCAGTTGAAGTTCAAATCGCCAAATCACGAACTGCAGTGCCATTTCAAGCTCGATTTTAATTATAATATAATTATACGTTTCAAACTGACGTCGATTGAATATATTCGCCAATATGATTCAACTCTAAGCTGAATTAAATCTTGGGGATGACCCTGTTCACCTTATATTGTGATTTACAATATTTTTGATTATTTCTGAATTAAATATATTATTTAATTTAATTAAATATTCCATATTATTTAATTAACGATGATTAAATTCCCTATATCACTATTTTAAACAATTAAATAAATTAATTATACCCCTGGAAAATGCGGGTCATTACAAATCCACTTGCGCACCCACCACAGATCTCTCATCGTTGATCGGCCATCACCACGAGATAGCCCTCCCTCGTGCCGCCTTTTCCCTGCCACCATGTTGGATTCGTAGTCCCCAGGCGCCCTGAGATCCGATTCGAAGTTCGACACTTTTCCATGCCACCACGACCACTAATGAACAACAATCCCAATCATGCCCACATCGAATGAAAGATCTCGAATTTTTCTTTGATTTTCGTTTTATAATGGATTGAAATTACTAAGGGGATTAAGAAATTTCTAGGGAGGAAATTCGAAGCATTTAGTCCATTGATCAAGAACTGGAGACGCTAGAACAAGATAGGTTTTAGGGTTTTCTTTTGAATAGTATACCTATATATAATATTATTTAATATAATTTTAATTTACAAATTACTTGCTTATCGGTCCGGACTCCAAACGAGGCCCAACGACTGTCGGCCCTAGCTAAATACCCCCATTCCGAACACAATGGCATATGTTTCGTAAGCCAATTCGACTGTTTTGATTAGTTTTTATCACAATTAAAATATAAATCAATATATATTTAATTTAAATGTACATTTTAATTTACCGGAGCCACATACTAACTCCAAAAATTCCCGAAAAATAAATCTAGCTATGTTTTGACGAATGGTCCGAACAAAACTAATTTCATCAAATTTCGTTTGAAAAATGGCCATTTTCTGGTTGATCCAAATTGATTGAAATTGGCAAAACACGTTTTCTTTTTCCACGCTCACATATTAATTCTAAAAAAAATATGAAAATTTGAATCTAGCAATAATTTAACATTCTAGATCGAACAAAAGTGGTTTTGTCAAAAACGGAGGTCGTTTGCAAAATGGCTATTTATAAGGGCTATATTTTATATTAAATTCCATAGCGACTGTTCTGAATATTTAACTGGACATAACTTTTTATTCCCGTTATGAAATTTCAGTTTTTCACATCCGTTAGAAAGATATAATTAAACAGATTCAAATATTTCTGGTTTTACTGAAATCCGATTTATTTTGAATCATGTACATTCAATTGAAATTTGAAATCAAATTTTCAAACTACCGCGCCATTTCAGACTCCTTATGTAATTAAAATAAATTTATTCATTCTAACTTCAATTAAAATAAATTTTTAGTCATTATTATTTAAAATTAATTATTTTAAATATTTAAAATCCATTTAAATTTCTAAAATAAAAATTTTAAATTGGTTCCAAAATTCTAGGTTGTTACAGTTCATATACAAATAATATGAAATCTAACAACTTACAAAATATTTAGGAATCCAGTTTGATTCCTCCAACCTATTCTTTCGTACAACCTACATTGCCAGCCTTCCTTCCCCACCGACCTTGCCCCCATCTCACCGTCGTTGATAAAAAACCTTATCTCGAACTGCCTTCTTCGAACTATTCGGCAAAACGCACCCCACCAGAAAATCGTACGCCTCCTCCTTCCATTGATAATCAGACTTCGATCAGAACCCACGCTTTCCTCTGCCTTTCCATGCCCTCCAGAAGGCCCAAGTGTGCACCCCTAATCATCACCATGGCTTCGCCAAACTTCCCCAAACCGAACACTAATTCGAGCTTAATCCTAGCCACCATGACCAACTGGAACTTCTACGACTCCATCCACGCGTAGCCCTCTTTAAGGCAAATAGAAACTTTTCAGACTTCACTGCCGTTCGTGGCCCCAGAAAGAAGATCGGAGCTTGTTTGTGTGGATAAACGAGAACTGTTCATTACTTAGGAAGAGAGGCCTATTGCGTTTGTTTTATAATTTGCGGGTTTTAAAAATGAGAGGACAGTGGTTTTGTTTCAGAATTTATAACTTACAATGTTTCTATTCTTTTGTGAAGAGAGATGGAGGCTTTTGTTTGAGAGGAAGAAGAATACACTGCTTATATATGGAAGAAGGAAACGAAAGTTGTTTTCATTTTGCAGGGATAGACAGGTGCGTTGTTTAGGGTAGGTAGGGTTAGGTCTGCTTAATTAATTTAGGATGAGATTAAAGATTTTTATTTGAGGTGACTAAGGAATTTTTCCTGAAGGTGACTAACGATATTTCTAACATGCATCGTTCGATGTTTATAATTCATACGAATCCATATGAACTCCTATCATGACCAAATTAGAAATCATACAACAATTAAATATTTCGAACACAATGAAACAGATTTTGTTAAATTATGAGATCGTTTGTGAAAATTCTATTTTAATTTCAAACGGTTAATCAATACGCGTTTATACCACGCACGATCACAAAATAACTCTAATTGACTTGAAACTGGAAATATTACAATAATTAACTATTATGGATTTTATAAAATTAGTTTCGTAGAAATCCGAGATCATTTGAAAATCGATTATTTTTTAGTTACATATTGAATTGATGAATTATACTTTGATTTCACATCCAATTATTTTATTGATAATAAATTATCATTATATGTTACAACCAAAATTAACCCCGAAACCATCTAACGATGAAGAGGTATCCAGTGAACACAAGCACGAAGGAATGATCCGAGAGCTACACAAACCTTTTTGGGGGAAAGGAGCTCAAAGTCTATGGGATGCCAACATAGTCTATCTGAAGGGACATACCCGGCAGGGGGTTCTATAGCGAAAGGTCATCCAAGTCAGAAGCTAAGAAAGAAAGAGGCAAAAGCTCCACTAACGGAAACTCGAAAGTGCGGAAGGATTGTCGATTTTTACTTGCTTAATACTGGTACACCAGGAGATAAATACATCAAGAGTATCAAGTCGAAGGAGCATAAAGATTATCCAGAACCAACTTCCGACATATCTACTGCATAAACACCGAAATGTCACATTGATAAGACTACCGGAAGGTCACCTGGAGCGACCCTCCGGAAGACCAGGCCGTACTCGGAGACTCCACCAAAAGGCAAACCGAAACCCTAGAAACGATACATGCTATCCGTACTCGTCTGTTTAGTACAGTCATCGACAATGGTTCCGAACCGACAACTATCTACATACATCTTGAGGATAAGCTCCTCTAAGTATTCATAAGAGAACCGGAAGCCTACATCTGGGAGCTTATAATCAACAACGTACCACCGGAGGCTCAAACACCTTCCGGAAAGCTACTATATCAACAAGCTCATATCACTCTCAAAGAAGCCCCAACTGGTTGGGACCTTCCCTCCGGAAGTTATAATCTGAGACCAAATGCAACCGAAACTAAAGAGAAAGGCGGCCGACAGAAGTACCTACAGGCCCAACGGTCGGATAACGGAAGGGTCCCAAAATTCTCTATAAATAATACCCCAGGGGTCACATTTGCGGGGGCTCTTTCATTTTGATTCTTATACTCTTTCTCTCTAGAATAAACTCTAATACTTAGATCAATTGGAGGATTTCTTCTATTCTGTTCATGTACTCTAAATAGAAGATTAATAAAGAGCGGATCTACACTTATAGTATTTTCATGTGAGTTTATCATGCTATTTCTTCCTATATGCTTAAACCCTTCCTATGAGCTTAGATCTTTCAACGAACTTGGTGTCGTATTCCTGTCCACCATCCGTTAAATCCTTTATCAAGGTTATATAGTGATCCTTCTCTACAAGGCCTTGATACCTAGGAATGGTGATCTAATCCAAACTCGTGAAGGCTAAGAAGCCTTTCCTTTTTCCTTAGGACAATTCCCATTGACCTATCTCCGGTGTTGACGAAAAATATCGTTAACATTTTGGTGCTAGAAAGAGGGCTCGAACCTCCGATCCTTTGGTTAATCTTTCCATATATCCACCTGTGTTGTTCCATCCCGGATTGGACTAAACCTTGAAGAGGCAAACATTATGAATAAAAGCTCTCTACTAGGTACTATCGAATTTCCTATGGTTGAGACAAGTAATGGCGAGCCATAGGCGACCGAAAGGGTCAAATTAGAAACCCTGCGTATCCAAGAAAAAGAGAAGGATATAGAACCTTTTGATGTCGATCGACGGAGCATTAACCCCTTCCACTTAGGATTGACTCCGATTTTTCCCCTATATCCGTCATTAACCGAAAGATGTATCTCCTTTCTCCATATCAATGAAGCTATCCTAACACATGCTAGGGGAACCATCTTCGAACAGAAGGTTGAGAAAGCTTCCACTTCTCTTACCAATAAAAGGTTTGTAAGAGATATAACCCCATGCCGAAAGGTAACTAGAAGGAAGTTTGGGAATGAGGAAGGAATGACAAAATCAAGTGATAAAAGGGCCAAAATGCAACAATGTAAGAGGGATTTCGAGTCAAGGTTGCAAAAAAGTTGTAAACTCACTACGTCGATTATGGGTATCTACTTTTTAACTAAACGCGAGTTAAATTTTTGGCCATTATTAAAAAAGAAACCCAAAAAAGAAGCTAAGCTGGAAGGGCCATATTTCTACTACCATATGGTAAACGGACATGAAACAAACCATTTTAGAGTTTTGGAGGGAGTGATCATCAACTTCTTATGCCAAGGAAAATTACAAAGATATGTAAAGAAGGCAGAGGAGGTTACGCCAGTAAATCTTCTACAGAGGAAAAAAAGTTTTCTACCCGATTGCAAAGAAGAAAATCCCCACAGACTTGAAATGACCAAGGATAGGTCAAGCCACAGATGGATAAAAGAAAAGAAAAACCCTTGTCAGCACCAAATTGGTCAGGGCAAGGCATCCTCCGGAGGGGGGAGGGGTGGTGTGTTAGTCTTTTTCCATGCCCAAATTAGAGGGGGCTAGGTTAAAGCATCAAAAGCGTAAGCCTCCGTTTTACACCAGAAATGGTCATGGCGGTGCATCTAAATTTAGCACGCCCTACCTCTTCTCGTAGAAGAGTACGCCCTACCTCTGCTAGAATTAATCACGTCCTACCTATGCTCATAGAAGAGCACGTCCTATCTCTGCTTATGGTCCGCGTTACCCGTAGAAGGGAACGCAAACCCCTATCATCACCTAAAATGGTCAGGATAGGTCATCCCTTAGAGGGGGTGGCGTGTAAGCCTTTATCAGTACCTACGATGGTCAGTATAAAGCATCAAAAGAGTAAACCTTAGTTCTGTGCCTATGATGTCTACGTCTAAGTTTCTAAGACCTTATCATCACCTACGATGGTCAGGATAAGGCGCCTCCTAGAGGGAGGTCGGGTAAGTCCTTGGGCCCTTCTTGTGGATAAGCTAGCCAAGCGCACTGGACGCACAGGCCCAGAGAGTGGCCAACAAAGCACATACATCCACTGCTTTGACATCATAAGCCCATAGAGTGGCTCAAGGAGAACGTACAACCTCAGCTTCACAAATCAAATCCGAGGGGGATACCAAAATACTGATACCCGAAGGGAATTTCTGGTACTCAATCTCTAATTACCTGGAAAAGGGTTGGTTCAGGTCTTCTATGCTAATACCCGAATCTGGGTTGATTTAATTCATCACAAGTACCAAAAGGGAATTACTAGTACTCAATCTCTAATCGCGTAAACAGGGGTGGTTTCATGTCTTCTATATTAATACACGAATTTGGGTTGGTTCAGTTCTTCGCAAATACTGAAAGGAGATTCCCGGTCTTCAATCATTATATTACCTGGATAAAGGGTAATTCGAAATCTCTATTAGTACCAGAAGGAGATTTTTGACCATCAATCTTTAATTACCCAAACAAGAATAGGTTCACGACTTCTGCAAATAACGGAAGTAAATTCCTGGTCTTATTTCAATACCTGAACCCAGGTTAATTCATAATTCCTAACACATATACAAGCTTAAAATAGACTGAGATCTCTATTGGAGCATCAAAAGCTAATTCCTGGTCCTCTAATAGATGATCCTAGTATTGGGTGGATCCGAAAGCTTATAACTCGCTAACGAAAAAATTCTAAGGTAAATCAGCACAACCAGGAGTATGTTCCCAGGGGAAGGCACATCATCAAAATGGCTATGGATAAAATGGTTACCTCTTTTCAAGGAAAATTCTTAAACCATTTATGTACAGACAATTATTATCTGCATTTTATATCAACAACCATTTACATGATAGACAACATCAATACACAAGTTCATTCAAAAAAGTTACATTCTCAATACCCTAAATATGGGTATAATTATATGTCATTATTATAAAATATTACTAAATATCTAGATCCTCTGCATCCTCAGGCAAAGGAGGGTTAATGGCATGACGAAGCGTGATGCTTTGTAGCTTGTTAAGCTTTCGTATTGTCCTACCCGTTTCATCCACATGATCAGAGGGTTTAATCTGAAGTTTCAGGGATCTGTTATAAGCCATGCACAATGCCCTAAGAGACTTGTTTTCTTTCTCTAACTCGAAAACATTCATATGCAAATCATGCCTTTCTTCTTGTAAACGTCTTATTTGATCAACATAGCGGACAACATGGTCATGAGAATCCTTAATCAATTTAGTACCATAGGTCCCGTTTATCTCGGCTACCACTTTCTAACACCACTCAGAAATAATTGATTCCTTTAATCCAGGAGGAGGGTTATTCAAGTAAAAATACTTTTGGGAGGCTGAGGCCTTATGTACGGTTGTAACGCCGGGAGGTTGAGATCCCGTCATGATAGGGATATTTTTATAACAATATTCCCACATCTCACACTTCGTATTGACATTATTTATATCAATTTCAAAATCAACGATATGTTGGCATAAACTCCTCAATTCATCCTCAAACTCAACAGAGGGTGTGGTCCTTATATATGCCCTCATTCCAAGAATAATCATATCTCTCTCTTTCAACTGGTCTTTTAAAGCATTCATTCTCCCATTCAAATGTTTAATGGATAAATTTTGGTGCAAAATCTTCCTCTCTTTAGACATAGAAGAAATCTCATTTGCCGGCAATGCTTCGCTCTGAGACGGGAAGATCAACCTACCCATAGGAACACAGGAAAAGAGTTACGATTATATTTTCTTTTCGGGTTACAAAAATAAAACTCCATTCTTATATAACAACTTTGTGTGAGTTAAATCCGAAACCTGGCATATAGATGAAAAGAAAGTTACAAAGGATCACTTTCACTTGATTAATACATCTATTGTTTACATAACATCTCGGCTTGTTTAACCCTTAAACTCTTTAGAATTGCTTCGCGATCTTCACTTATAAAGTTAAAAAAGAGCTGAGGAAATTCAGTATAAATACTCCTAAGTTTTACGAAAAAACATTACTTTTCTGATATCATGAATTGATGTTGTTAAAAATTCCCTTCTCAGTCCACAAGTCGCACGTAGTACATCTTCACAATGAATGAAGTTCTGTCATATTGCAAATAAGCGTATTAGCAGGAACATGTGATGGTTGGGACTCAGTATAAATTTTAAATAAATTGATTAGATTAAGTTTACAAGTATTCTCCTTGTCCTACGTAAGAGCGGTTTAGTTCCTTCTGTTTGCTATATAATTCTGTTTAAGGCAGGATACAACTTTACTTTTGTCTATTAAGTATAGTAGCAGAAAACTAGTTATGGTCAAAATACTTGGAAAAAAAGAGAAAACATCGCCGAAGCAGGAATTATACCCGAGAAAAAGGAGCTTCAGGGCCCACGGCTTTGTCCCCTCCCGAAAGGCCGAAAGAGCCAACTTCTCTAAGCAAAGGAGCCTCAGGATCAAAGGCAACATGGGAACCCCTTACTTCAGGATTATGCCTAATTTGATCATGGGGCACCTCGGCTCCCGAAGAAATATTGTTTATGTTACTCTCGTGCTCACCCTGATGGCCTCCACTTCCGTAGCCATCGCCGTCGTTACCCCAATCGTTATCACCAAAGGTAGAAGCCTCTTCTCTTTCAACAGAATCATCAGAGAGACTGTCAATATATAAAAGATCCTCAACTTTAGATTCACCCTTTTGTGGCATCCCAATGCCTCGTTCGCCCAACCTAATCCTTTCCATAACCTAATCCCTGACGAAGGGAGGAAATTTGGTGGTTCTTATCTCGGGAAGACTCTGAAGGTTATTGGAAAGAAGGTGAAATAAAGCATCTTCATAACATTCGTCCTTAATCTGCGGAAGATGAACTTGCAAGAAGTTAGAAATCCTGCCTTCAACTGCATAAATTATCTGCACAGCACGGGAAAGCTTCTGAACATTCTTTTGGAGCTCCTCAGCATGAGCAACAACATCTTCCGCTATTTGATGTTCCAAGGCTGACACTTTGTCAGGGGTTACATCCTTAGTCTGCCTTTCTTTCTCTAAAGCTGCTTCGGTGTGTTCCAGGGAAGCTTTCAACTTCTCACATTCATCCCTTAAGGCTTCATTCGCCTCTCGAAGCTTAACAATTTCGGAGGTGGGGCAAGAAAGGATTGATTTGAGCAACAGCTACCTTTTGGAAATCTAGAAAGAAAAAAGCATTCAGTACACGGCCGCAACAGAGTAAAAGTTTAGATTAAAAAAATGTTGTACTTGAAGTTGTCAGGTGATCAAGTGCTAGTAGAAATCCGCCAAATCTGAAGAAGAAGAAGGTAACGAGATGTCCGAAGCATCAGGACAAGAAAGAGCAAGCTTCACAAAATCAAAAAAAACAATGGAAGGATCAGGGGTCCTCAGAGGCTCTGTAGGCTGAGAAGTCAGAACTACGACATAACATGCGCACCCGCTTCTTATGAACTTGGAAGAGATGATGGTCGGATACAACCCCCAATATCCCTACCGAAAGTAACCTCGGAAATTACAGAAACAGAAACATCAAGCTTTAGCCTCTTAGCCGGCGGCTCGACAGGCAACTCAGCCAACCTCTTAATAGCAACGGTAGACTAATTCAAAACATCGGTGAGGGTCGAGACTTCCGAAGTCAAAACTCCTAGTCGAATGAAAGATCGAAGAAAAATTCAAAAGTAGGGGACTCGGATGTTAAAGAGACACCAATAAAGAAACTATCAAATCAAGCAAAACATACCGGGAGACCAGGGGGAAGAGGAAGCAAACACTTCTAAGCCCAAAAATAAGCATTTTGAGCCTGGAAAACTAATAGGTGGACGTCCCAAGACCTTTTTCCCTTTAGGAAGAAGATCGTATTGACGCAGCTTGTCCTTGGTTAATAAAACAGATCGACCCATGTCTCTTCGAGTAGTTGTAAAAGGAGCTCAAACACATGAAATTCACTTTTTGTTAAGGGAACTCACTTAGAAGCAAGATCTGAATAAAAACGACTAAAGTTAAGTCACAAATGCGAAAAGTAGTCGCTTACAAAGGCTTAGAGGATTTACCATAATCAACAAATTTGCCTGAAATACCAACGGGGCATCTGATGAAGAAGAATTGAACTTCCCAAGATATAGCCTTACCTATACCATCGCTAATAATATTCTGCTAAGGGGTAGCATGGAATATAGGGAAGTCGATTGGCACCTCTTGAAAAACGCATGAGGTGTTGGATGAGGTTAGAAATATGAGAAGCTTGACGCGATTCAAGAGCAAGCATTTCAAGGCATAAAAGCAGCGTATAAGTGCTTGGTAGGAGTTGGATGGGTGCAACCTCCATGTCCCATAGAATTCGAAATATAAAGGATGGAAAAGGGAAGAAGCCCTCATGCCAGATATGTGCAGCTGAATAAGCAAAATATCCTTCGGGAGGATTCATGATGTTATCATAATTAGTGGCAGGAATGGCCTCCACATTATCTATTCCACAGCTGGCGAAAATGGAGTTTACTTCATCTTGAGAAGTAATCAAATATTTTTTCAAGGCGAAAGATCTCTTCCTCCGAGAAATGCCACAAACACCGGTTGGTGATGGACTGGGACTCCTTTTATCAATCATGGCGCTGCCAGGTGATATAATTCCATAAATACGTAAAATTCATATCCCACTCATTAGAATACCATGGAGTGATAACACATAAACCTACTAGTAATAAATGACTAAGAAAGTGCACATTTAGATAACTCCATATACCAGTTTAGGTTAGACACAACAAATGTTGCATCTAATGAAAATAATTGAGCCCTTAATAATAACAGGATCAGTTTTTCTTAAGGATACTGCTAGGAGGTCTCAAAGAAAGAAGTAATGATTGGACCAGAACCAGGCAACCATAAGTTAGCACAGAAGACCTGGTTGGTTCTCGGCACCAGCAAAATCGATGGTTCTAGTAGCACCATTTCCGTTAATTATAAAAATAGATTCTTTTGTGCAAACTTCAAACCCTAAAAATTGATATTTAGGGGAAAGATTATATGTATAACCCACCTGAATCCTAATCCTGAACATTGACATTCGAATGACTTATGTTCAACACCCAAAATCCTAGTTAGACCAGACAGAGCGATTTAACACCTATTTAAAGTTCAAAGTAGAAATATTTACCAGAAACTCAATTGAAAAACTCTTGAAACAAGCTTTCAGTCCTTAATGAACAAATAATCTGGTTCGAGAAATTAATGTTACAGGTAAAAGTTGAAGAAGAAGAAGCGATGGTAATTATACAAAAGTTACCCCAAATCCACACCATATAAACGGAGACCAAGCAGCATTTCCAATCAAGGGAGATCAAAAGGCTCAGAGATGACACTTCGGAAAAGATAGAAAGTTTGACTTGAAAAGTCAAAAACACCCCTTCACTAGGGGGAAAATGTTACTACCAAAATTAATCCTGAAACCAGCTAATGGTGAAGGGGTATCTAGTGAACGCAAGCATGAAGGAATGATCCGAGAGCTACACAAACTGACACCTTCTTAGGGGAAAGAAGCTCAAAGTCTACAGGATGCCAACACAGTCTATCCGGCAGGACATACTCCGTAGGGGGTTTTATAGCGAAAGGTTATCCAAGTCAGAAGCTAAGAAAGAAAGAGGCAAAAGCTCCACTAAAATAAACCAGAAGGGCGGAAGGATTATAGATATTAACTTGCTTAATACCGGTACACCATAAGATAAAGACATCAAGTGTATCAAGTCGAAGGAGCATAAAGATTATCAGGAACTAGCTTCTGACACATCTACTGCAAAAATACCAAAACGTAACATTGACAAGACGACATGCAGGTCACCGGAGCGACCCTCCAGAAGACCAGGCCATACCCGGAAATGTAACAGCCCACATTTTACGTATCGGAAGATCGTAAAATATATTTATTTTATTCTATGAGGGTTGAATCATTCTCATCTTTTAATATGTTGTTTGTGGGGATGTGAGACATGTCCATAATTTTTACTGATTTTTTTATGACCATTTTGCCCCTGTAAGCCTTTTACAGGGCATAATTTTTGACTCGGGTCGAATAAGAGGGTGAGACCTGTGCCATTGGAAAGGAATTGATGACTGCCTTTCCGTAGAGTGGTTACATTAAGGATTTGGCTCAGCGGTTTGGGAGAAATTGCTTTTTTAAGGTTTTTCAGTTGGATATTCAGGTTTTGGAGCCTTAGTGGATCCTATGAATAGGGGCTGAGTGTGGAGGGAAAAGGTTTACTTTTTCCCATTCTCTCATTTGAAGGCATTTGATCTCCTTCTTCCTTCTACACCTTTCCACCATTAAAAATCCAAATCTAAGGAAGGAAATCAAAGATCTATACCATTCAAGGCTAGATCTACATCATTTCAAAGGCGAATTCATCTGATCGAGGGGTTTGATTCGGAGTGCTCGCTGTCCGGATTCTTATTTCTATCGTGTTAGATTGTTTCGGCAAATCGGTGAGTGATTTGCATCTCGCACATGAATGCAATGATGTATATGAGTGCTTGTGCATGTTTCTCATCAAATTGGGATGTTTTACCCTAGATTTACGCCGTTACAAATTCATATTCATATGCATCACCCTATGATCTAATCTAACAAGTTTTACTCGTTGATTTCATGTCATTTTACTTGTTTATGTTAGTTAGACCTCTCATTTTGATCATATGTTCATTTTAATGGTTTTTGGTGAGATTTACATCATTTTTGTGTTAATCGTCATATTCATGTGGTTAGTAATGTCATGATATGTTTGTGATTGTGTTTGATGATTTTGGTAGTGTCGATTTAATCGGATTCATCGTTTGGCGAAGTTTTGGTCGAAATCGGAGTTGAATTGTAATATGTAGAAATTGACTCGGCCATACGTTGAATCGACCAGAAATTGACTCGGCCATAGGTTGAATCGGCCAGGAGTTGACTCGGCCATAGGTTGAATTGGCCAGAAGTTGGATTGAAACGAAGTTGGATCGGACAGGAGTGGATCGGATCGGGTCATATTCGGATCGGACCATATTCGGATCGGGTCATATTTGGACTGGGTCAAATTTGGATCGGGTCGGTCATACAGGTGATTGGATCGGGTCGGTCATGTTGGTTGGATCGGTCGAGTTTGAAGCCAGAAGGGCGCTGGATCGGGTCGGCCTAGTTTGGATCGTGTCGGCCTAGTTTGGATCGGGTCGGTCTAAAAGGGGGCGGATCGATCATGTTTTTAGCAGCGCTTTTAAACGCTGTGGTTGATAGTGATGATGCTATGGTTTTTTTCCAACAAGGTCATTTTATGAAAAAGTACGTTTTTCGGGTACGACTCAGATTTGGAGAAAAGGTCTAAAAAATAATATTTTCCGGGGGCAACCCCCTGAACCCTAGCCGTAGCGCAGTGGTAATTAGCTCGGTGATGGTGTGGCTTCGAAGTAAGTTCAAGTAGGAAGATTCGAAGTGTTGAGAGGTGTTCATTGATTGGAGTAGAACATCGAATGAAGTAACAACTCAAAGGTCGTGGGTTGGTGGATAATGGTTGCTCGAGAAGGTCGCTTGAGCAGTAAATAGCCGTCAATGTTGGACGACTAGACATATTGAAGGCCGAGAGATTATCGTTGTCGTAAGTTCTAGCAGGCTCAAAGCAGGGGTACGATGGGGCACCCAATAAACTGGAAGGTTGTTGGTCGAGTACCTTGCGTATCGTTGAAAGGTCTAGTTTTCAAGGTTGGACATTGTCAAGGTTGGACATATGGAGTTTATGCTAGAACTGGGGTTACCATTAGCCCTTGACATATGGCAAGGTTGGTCGTCATACGATTAACGATGGTTTCAAAGAAGGATTGGCGGTGATAGCCAGAGTTAGTCATGAATGATTGGTTGTTCTGTTTGTACTATCTCACATAGATTATCCAAAGTCGAGGGAGATGTTCTTTGAGTGCTTAATTGATATTGGTCTAGGCCTCTGGGGAGAGTACTTGGGGGATGTTAAACTCGATTAGGGTTGTCTGTGTGAGACTTATATAATCGGGATGTCATGTGTGTTTTTCCATGATTGGATGGGTGTTCTGGTTTCCATGGATGAATGGTTGAATTGTTGTTGTAAAGGCTATCACTGTCCAATGTGGGGAAGATAAGGTTGAGTTCTTCTCTGGTGTCATGGGTAGATTGGTATGTTTATCTATCCTTTCTCATACTTTATTGTTGAAGTTTGTTAGCTGTTTTATCGCTCACTAAAACTGCTGTTTGACTCAAGGTTTTATGTTTCCTTTGGGCTGTTCATTCGGTTGTGGACGGGCAGACTGAGTAGCAGGTGACAGGTGATGCCTTAGTGAGGACAATGGTGTTGATCGGTGGCAAGCAAGAGGCTCACGTACCAGTTTTACTACTATCTAATAATTGGGTTTCCGCTGTTTGCTTTTATGATTAATGTAGTGAGGAAACTTTGTACAAACACCATTTCCAAGTTGTGAATATTACTTTCTGGTTCTATGAGAGTCTTGTGTTTTTGCTTCACTATTACTACCTGTTGTATATGTTCTATTATATTTTATCCTTGCGCTGTGAGTTTACGAAAGGTTCCGCTTGTGTTTACCTACTCTGATGATCGTCCATGACTGCCTGGCACACCTTTCGGCGCATTATTTCTTTTGTATAGTATGGAGTGTTATGGGCGGTCGTCACATTTGGTATCAGAGCTCTGGTCAACGATTTTGGGCCAAAGTTCAAGGGCGTAATCGCGTATGAGAGACGTACTTGTAGATTTCAGTTGGATGCTTACTATATATATTATCATATATAGTAGTAACGGTTGTTTTCCTTTAGCAGATTTCTTGAAGGTGACTAATTATTCTAAATTGCAGATTTAGAATGAGTAGACGAGAAACAAGACGCGCTGCTAGGGGAGCCAATACTGGAGGGGGAAATTGTGGTGAACCTAATTACCCGGCCATGTTTGAAGCCATGGCAGAAGGAATTATGCGAAGGGTACCCACTCCAGTTGCGGCAACGATAGATGTTGGTGTGCGAATTCCTAGAGTAGTAGATTTTGCAAAGCTGTGCCAGGACTTTACATATTTAGGAGGGAAACCATTCAAGGGAACTGAAACAGCTGAAGAGGTTCAGAGGTGGATGGATTCTTGTGTTCGAATCTTTGGAGACTTGGGTATCGAGGATGTAATAAAGAGAAAACTTGCATCAATGCAACTGCAGAATAGGGCCATGGAATGGTGGAATTCTGTTACACGTGAGACTCCAGAGGAAGAAATTTCATGGGAGTTATTCCAAGCTAAGTTTGAAGCAAAGTTTATCTCCACAACTCAGAAATCTTCTCTATTCAAGAAGTTCGTAGAGCTGAAATAGAATGGTCACTCTGTGCTTGACTATATTTCTGATTTTGAAGCCTTGTCTAGATATGCTCGTTCATACATTGATACACCATATCAGAAGAACAAGAAGTTTGTCTTGGGTTTGGATGCTAATATTGGAAAGCCGCTAGTGGACCATCTTGATGATCCGTTTGAGGAGTTTGTGGAAAAAGCTATTCGTCCTGAGAGCTTGTTTCCTAAGGAAGCAATGTTGTCGCTGCCACCAAAGAGGCTCAAAAACCACACCAGGGTGGTAATAATAAGAAGAGGAAGCAGCAACAACAAAAGGGAAAAGATGGCCAAAAGAAACCTAAGAGTGAGGTGGTTTGCTTTAACTGCCAATAGAAAGGTCATTTTGCTAATGAGTACAAGAATCCCAAAGCTGAGAAGTAGTGCTTCAAATGTGGGAAGCCTGGACATGAGAAGAAGGATTGTCCGGAATCAGCTAAGGGCAAGCCGATTGTGAAGGCATATGCTTTGGAAGCCATGCCATCTTCTTCGAGAGCTCCTACTGCAGAGGAGAAGGGAATGGGTGTCGTGGTGCAAGGTACTCTTTATGTTAATGGTTTTTTAGTTCGTGTGCTTTTTGATACTGGAGCATCACATTCCTTCATTTGCAATGAGCTTGTGTGTCTCTTGTGTTTGGAACCTGAGATTTGTGATAGACCTTTCGTAGTGCCTAATCCAATTGGGGGTTCGTCAAATCTTTGCATGATATGTCGAGGTCTAGTATTGTCGAGTCATGATTACTCTTTTGTGTGTGATTGCTTTGTTCTTAACTTCGCTGGGTTTGGGATCATCTTGGGCATGGATTGGCTCAAGAGGTATGCGGCAAGGGTGAATTGCGAAAAGCTAGAGGTGAGGGTCGGGGATGTTGAAGGGCGAAAGGTGTTGATTAGATGTAAGTGCGAAGACGAGGTCTTCGTGAGTTATCTATATTCGCTTGGGATTCCACAAGAAGACCCGTCATCAGTGTTGATCGCTAATTAGTATGTAGATGTCTTTGACGAGGTCAAAGGGTTACCGCCGCATCGTGAGATCGAGTTTAGGATCGATTTGGTTGAGGGTGCTAGACCAATCGTTATGCCACTTAGGTGGATGACGCCTAAGGAACAACGAGAGTTAGAGGTGCAAGTTCATGACCTTTTTGAAAAAGGATTCATTCGGAGGAGTGTTTCTGAGTGGTGTGCACCAGTAGTATTTGCAATCAAGGTGGATGGCTCGTTAAGATTGTGTGTGGACTATCGTGAGCTGAATAAGGTGACTAAGAAGAACAAGTATTTGTTGCCAAGGATTGATGACTTGTTCGGTCAGCTTCACGAAGCCAAAGTGTTTTCTCAGATGGATTTGGCAATGGGATTTCACTAGTTGAGAGTGGCTAAGGATAGTGTGCCAAAGACTGCTTTTAGGATACCATCCGGTTTCTTCGAATGTTTGGTGATGCCATTCGGGTTGACTAATGCGCCAGCGTATTTTGTAGATCATATGAATAGAGTGTTCAGAGATCAGTTGAACAAGTTCGTGTTCGTGTTCGTGGATGATTCTGGTTTACTCCAGAAATGAGGAAGAACATAAGACGCACTTGAGAGTTGTGTTAGAGCTCTTGCGGAAGCATCAACTTAAGGCTAAGTTCTCAAAGTGTCACTTCTGGAAGGATGAAGTGAGGTTCTTAGGTCATGTAGTTTTTGGAAAAGGGATAGCGGTTGACCCCGCTAAAGTTGCAGCAATCCGGGACTGGGATCGACCTAAGAATGCGATGGATGTTTGGAGTTTCCTTGGGTTGGCAGGATATTACCGATGGTTTATCAAGGATTTCTCCAAGGTAGATGCACCGTTGACAGGATTGACGAAGAAGAACCAAGTATTCACATGGGATGCAAAGTGCGAACAAGTGTTTGGAATCCTGAAGGAGAGATTGACGAGTGCATCTTTGTTGACCATTCCAAGTGGGAATGAAGAGATGGTGGTATATACCGATGCATGTGGTACTGGACTTGGAGCAGTGCTAATGCAGGAGGATAAGGTTGTAGCCTATGCGAGTCAACAGTTAAAGCCGCATGAGAATAATTACCCAACTCATGATTTGGAGTTGGCAGCGGTTGTATTTTCTCTGAGGATGTGGAGACATTACCTGTTGGGAGTTTGATTCGAGTTATTTACGGATCACAAGTCGTTGAAGTATCTTTTCTCCTAAAAGGATTTGAACCTTCGGCAACAAAGATGGTTAGAGTTTCTGGCGTCATATGATTTTGACATAGCCTATACTCCGGGCAAGGGTAACGCAGTTGCTGATGCGTTAAGTCGAAGACACGCAAGTTTGGGAGCGATATTTTCGGAATGGAAGAGCCTCGAGTACTTGGCAAGGTTCAATTTCAGGCCAAGGTGCGAGTCGGAACCTGAAATGTTGGCGAGCTTGTCGATAAGATCTACTTTTATCGAAAGGATCGGCGAAAGCCAAAAGAAGGATGCGAAGCTTGTCATGTTCATTTAGAAACTGGAACCAGAAGATAAAGAGTTCGAGGTCGATCGAGAAGGTTGGCTTCGAAACCAAGGGCGATTGGTTGTTCCTGATATTGACGGATTGAGGGATGAGGTTCTGAGAGAATGTCATCACTTGAAGCTGACGATTCATCCCAGTGGAAATAAGATGTATCAGGACATGAAGAGAGTCTACTACTGGGAAGGGATGAAGCGAGATATTGGAAAGTTCATTTCCAAGTGTATGAACTGTCAGTTGGTGAAAGCTGAACAGAAGAAGTCGAGCAGTTTACTTCATCCATTAGAAGTTCCTACGTTGAAGTGGGAGCAGGTATCAATGGATTTTATCGATCGACTGCCTAGAACCAGGGCAGGAAACGAAGGGATTTGGGTCATCGTGGATCGTTTGACCAAAAGTGCTAGATTCATTCCTGTCAAGTTGACTAGGACGGCATCAAAATTGGATGAATTTTATGTGAAATGGGTAGTTCGATTCCATGGTGTCCCAAAGAGTATAGTGAGTGACCGAGATCCATTATTCACGAGTGGATTTTGGAAAAGTTTGCAAGAAGTTTTGGGAATCGAGTTGGGTTTGAGTACGGCATATCATCCCCAAACTGATGGTCAGACCGAGAGAGTCAATCAAGTTTTGGAAGATCTCCTAGGGCTCGTGTGTTAGACTTCGGAGGATCATGGAGACCATAGTTTCGAGACCTCGTAAGCCACTTCGTGTTGTGGGGAATGACACGAAACAACTTAGGAGGAAGATGGTTAAGCTAGTCAAGGTGCAATGGAGTGAGGATGGAGATGATTGTACGTGGGAGACGTAAGAGAGAATGAGAGCGACTCATCCAGAACTCTACGTCGGCAGGACCCTTTGATATCGTATTTTCGTTATATCGTTGTATCTTGTTGTTGATTGTTAGAATTCTGCGTGCTAGGATAAGGCTATGGATGCATGGCTTGATGGTTGCTAGTTTGGATGATAGAATTGGATTTTCATGGATGATAGGCATGTGGAATCGTTGTGATTACTTGGGTTTGTTTGGAATTTCAGGGGCGAAATTCTTAAGGGGGGGAAATGTAACAGCCTGCATTTTACATATCGGAAGATCGTAAAATATATTTATTTTATTCTATGAGGGTTGGATCATTCTCATGTTTTAATATGTTGTTTGTGGGGATGTGAGACATGTCCATAATTTTTACTGATTTTGTTTGTGACCATTTTCCCATGTAAGCCTTGTACAGGGCATAACTTTTGACTCAGGTCGAATCAGAGGGTGAGACTATGCCATTGGAAAGGAATTGATGATTGCCTTTCCGTATAGTGGTTACGTTAAGGATTTGGCTCAGCGGTTTGGGAGAAATCATTGTTTTAAGGTTTTTCAGTTGGCTATTCACGTTTTGGAGCCTTAGTGGAATCCTATAAATAGGGGGTGAGAGTGGAGGGAAAAGGTTTAATTTTTCCCATTCTCTCATTTGAAGGCATTTGATCTCCTTCTTCCTCCTACACCTTTCCACCATTAAAAATCCAAATCTAAGGGAGGAAATCAAAGATCTACACCATTCAAGGCTAGATCTACATCATTTCAAAGGCGAATTCATCTGATCGAGGGGTTTGATTCGGAGTTCTCGATGTACGGATTCTTATTTCTATCGTTTTAGATTGTTTCGGAAAATCGGTGAGTGATTTACATCTCTCACATGAATGCAATGAAGTATATGAGTGTTTGTGCATGTTTCTCATCAAATTGGGATGTTTTACCATAGATATACACCATTACAAGATCATTTTCATATGCATCACCCTATGATCTAATCTAACAAGTTTTACTCATTAATTTCATGTCATCTTACATGTTTATGTTAGTTAGATCTCTCATTTTGATCATATGTTCATTTTAATGGTTTTGGTGAGATTTACATCATTTTTGTGGTAATTGTCATATTCATGTGGTTAGTAATGTTATGATATGTTTATGATTGTGTTTGATGATTTTGGTAGTGTCGGTTTCGACGGATTCGTCGTTTGGCGAAGTTTTGGTCGAAATCGGAGTTGAATTGTAATATGTAGAAATTGACTCGGTCATAGGTTGAATCGGCCAGAAATTGACTCGGCCATAGGTTGAATCGGCCAGAAGTTGACTCAACCATAGGTTGAATCGGCCAGAAGTCGGATTGAAACGAAGTTGGATCGGACAAGAGTGGATCGGATCGGGTCATATTTGGACCGGGTCATATTTGGATCGGGTCGATCATATAGGTTATTGGATCGGGTCGGTCGTGTCGGTTGGATCGGTCGAGTTTGAAGCTAGAAGGGCGCTGGATCGCGTCGTCCTAGTTTGGATCGGGTCGGTCTGAAAGGGGGTGGATCGGTCATGTTTCTAGCAGCGCTTTTAAACGCTGTGGTTGATAGTGATGATGCTATGGTTTGTTTCCAATAGGGTCATTTTATGAAAAAGTACGTTTTTCGGGTACGACTCAGATTTGGAGAAAAGGTCTAAAAAAAATTCCGGGGGCAACCCCCCGAACCCTAGCCGTAGCGCAACGGTAATTAGCTCGGTGATGGTGTGGCTTCGAAGTAAGTTCAAGTAGGAAGATTCGAAGTGTTGAGAGGTGTTTGTTGATCGAAGTAGAACATCGAATGAAGTAACAACTCAAAGATCGTGGGTTGGTGGATAATGGTTTCTCGAGAAGGAAGCTTGAGTAGTAAATAGTCGTCAAGGTTGGACGAATAGAGATATTGAAGGCCGAGAGATTATCGTTGTCGTAAGTTCTAGCAGGCTCAAAGCAGGGGTACGATGGGGGCACCCAATAGACCAGAAGGTTGCTAGTCAAGTACCTTGGGTATCGTTGAAAGTCCTAGTTGTCAAGGTTGGACATATGGAGTTTATGCTAGAACTGGGGTTACCATTAGCCCTTGACATATGGCAAGGTTGGCCGTCATACCATTAATGATGGTTTCAAAGCAGGATTGGCGGTGATAGCCAGGGTCAGTCATGAATGATTGGTTGTTCTGTTTGTACTATCCCACATAGATTATCCAAAGTCGAGGGAGATGTTCTTTGAGTGCTTAACTGATGTTGGTCTAGGCCTCTGGGGAGAGTTCTTGGGGGATGTTAAACTCGATTAGGGTTGTCTGTGTGAGACTTATATAATCTGGATGACATGTGTTTTTTTCCATGATTGAATGGGTGTTCTGGTTTCCATGGATGAATGGTTGAATTGTTATTGTAAAGGCTATCACTGTCCGATGTGGGGAAGATAAGGTTGAGTTCTTCTCTGGTGTCGTGGGTAGATTAGTATGTTTATCTATCCTTTCTCATACACTTTATTGTTGAAGTTTGTTAGTTGTTTTATTGCTCGCTAAGATTATTGTCTGACTCAAGGTTTTAAGTTTCCTCTTATTACCTTAGGCTGTTCATCCGGTTGTGGATGGGAAGACTGAGTAGCAGGTGACATGTGATGCCTTAGTGAGGACGATGGTGTTGATCGGTGGCGAGCAGGAGGCTCACGTACCAGTTTTACTACTATCTATTAATTGGGTTTCCGCTGTTTGCTTTTATGAGTAATGTAGTGAGGCAACTTTGTACAAACACCATTTCCAAGTTGTGGATATTACTTTCTGGTTCTATGAAAGTCTTGTGTTTCTGCTTCACTATTACTACCTGTTGTATATGTTCTATTATATTTTATCCTTGCGCTGCGAGTTTACGACCGGTTCCGCTTTTGTTTACTACTCTGATGATCGTCCATGACTGCCTTGCACACCTTTCAATGCATTATTTCTTTTGTATAGTGCGAGGGGTTATGGGCGGTCGTCACAGGAAACTCCATCAGAAGGAAAACTGGAACCCTAGAATGGGTACAAGCTATCCATACTAGTTTATTTAGTACAGGCACCGACAGTGGTTCCAAATCGACAGTTATCTATGCATATCTTGAGGGTAAGCTCCTCTAAGTATTCATAAGGGAACCAGAGACCTATATCCAGGAGCTTATAACCGAGAGCGTACAACCGGAGGCTCAAATACCTTCCGCAAAGCTACTACATCAATAAGTCGTATCATTCTCAATGAAGCCCCAAATAGCCGGGACCTTCCCTACGGAAGTTATAATCTGAGACCAAAAGCAACTGAAACCAAAGAGAAAGGCGGCCGACAGAAGTACCTACAGGCCCAATGGCACAACAACATAAAGGGCCTCGAATCCTCTATAAATAAGACCCTAGGGGTCACATTTGCGCCGGGGGAGGGGGGGAGGGGAGGGGGAAGGGGGGCTCTCTCATTCTGATTCTTTTACTCTTTCTCTCTAGAATAAACTCTAATAATTAGATCAATTAGAGGATTTCTTCTATTTTGTTCATGTACTTTAAATGGAAGATTTATAAAGCTGATCTACACTTATAGTATTTTCCTATGAGTTTATCATGTTATTTCTTAGTTGTCGTTGCTACAATTTACTGTTTATTCCCTAAATATGCATGGATCCTTGTCCAAATCTTTCCACAGATCGGATGAAACACCCATTCCCATATGTTTAAACCCTTCCTACGAGCTTAGATCATTCAGCGAACTTGGTGCAGTATTCCTTTCCACCATCCGTTTAGTCCTTTATCAAGGGTTTTTTAGTGATCCTTAATACCTAGGAACGATGATCTAACCCAAACTCGCGAAGGCTAAACAAACTATTCTTTTTCCTTAGGACCATTCCCATTGACCTATCTCTGGTGTTGACGAAAAATATCGTTAACGTTATACATATTCAAACAGAATTTTTTATAGCTTCAATTATTTTAACTCGATTTAAATTCTATGTTAAAACGATATTGAATTCACTAAAAGTCCCTTTTATTTTATATAATAATCGTTATGGTTTATAAACGATTTCATGGCGACTTGATCTAAATTTCCAAATCAATATTTAAAACCATTTTTAAATGTTTAATTTAACGGCTGAAAATCCAGGTTGTTAAAAATATCTACATATCGAAGGTACCTTATAAAATGACCAAAAGATCATAACACCGGATTGGTCCATCCACCGAATTGATCTGAGGTTCTAGTACTGGCAAACACACTTGATATGTTATAGAATTTCAGAGAGTAATTCAAATAGTGGTAATTGTTCGTCTCATATTACATGTTCTCACTATTTGTTTCAACTGCTAGTCAATTTCACATGGAAAAAGAACTAAAGAAAAATAGAAACTATAACAGCTTCGAATGTACAAATATGGAATCAACCGAAATAATAAACCCATGTGTTATATACCACACGATGAACTAAATCGTTTAAAACCAACCTTGCTGCAAAATTATATAATTTTATATAAGAAAATACTTTATACAAAAGTGAACCTTTGTTTTGTAAAATATTGTGAGGAAACAATTTCGAAATCTCTTTATAAATTTAGAAATATATTAATATTAGTACATTTTAAATAGAATTTGCTTTAAAAATATTTTCCTTATAATGATAGAAATTTATTACAAGGCATATTTAAAATAAATAGAAAATTGTGCACACGTACTCGAAAAATACAAGAATATGCACACTAGAAACACATAGAAAGGCCCAAAAATCCACAAGGAATTTGGGCTGAATGTTGCTTCCTTTTCATTGCAGCAAGCCACAGATATACACAAGATTTTTGGTGTGGATAATTTGATTATATATGCTCGAACACACAGAAATAAGCATAAGAATTCAGCTCTGAAACATACTTAAAGAAACAACTTAGGATTAAGTTGAACAACACACAGAGCTTCAGAAAAATTTCCTACGCATTTTACACATGTTTTATCAACATGTGTCGACACATGTGTCAATATAGGTGCTTCCTGTGTCGATACAGATCACGTAAATTCCTAGTATCACGAAATCCCTCTCGAGATGATCTTTGACAAATCAAAAGGAGGTGCAGACAACCTCGTACTTACACGAAACTTGACATGTATATAATAGACAGTACTGACTGTAAAAAAAACACTGAAATCCATCAAGGTTTATAAACGATATAGCAGCACAAACATGGACTCATGTCATGTTTGCATTGTTTTCACAAAAGATCAAAACATAATAACAATTTCAGCTAGATTACTACCTCAAATCATTAATAAACATACAAAATTCAAATTTGAAAGTGTGAGAGAACCCTCAAGTTAGTTTTATAGTGAAGATAGACTGAAATAAGCTTGAAATTTGATAAGAATTGTGATTTTAGGGTTTTTTCTCAGCTACAATACCTGTTTTTGAAGTAATTGAGACATGCAAAGATGAATTTCCACTGCCAGTAAACAAATTTGCAACTGAAACAAGATTGAGATAGAATCGTGATTTTTAATGGATTACCTATTAAAATCACTAGTTTCCTGCTTGATTTTCTTCGTGGATTGCATTTTGAAAGTTTGATTTTTTTTTAAAATTGCAAGTAGACAACCAATTTATTTTTAATGTAAAATGTGGAGAAGTTTTTGTCTATGTAACACCCCGTAATTATGTAACATTAAGTTTCAAAAATTAAAGTATACTTAATTCTAAATGAAAGAATTAAGGGAAACGGGTTATTCCATTGCGTTCATCTTGGAATTCTGCTTTAGATAGAGTCCGAGTTTGCGTAAATCGGACTCCGTTTGAAGGAGTTATGACCTCCGGAAATTTCAGAATTCGATTTAAAATTCAAACAGCCCGAAAACAAGTTCAAAATTCAAAACTAGACCAGAACAGGGCTGGGCGGGAATTTTCCCAACCAGGGGGTCGACCTGGGTACCCAGGTCGACTATGTAGTCGACCTGGGGGTCGACCTACAGGTCGACCTGCTTGGTCGACCTGACCTGCTTGGTCTGGTCCTGGCTCGGTTTCTGGGGCTTGGCTGTGTCACTAGGGCTGATTTGTCACTTTCTGATTGGCTCCTCTTGGTGTGTATGGTCTGGATTCATTCTATGATCATATGACGACTCAAATCAATTTGAAATTCTATAAATACAACCCAACACTCAACCTAAATTCACACAATTAAAATAGAGCTAGAGCCGTCATGCTGATGGAAGGAAGCCAAGAATAGCCTCCACTTGAAGAAAGCTTAGAGACGAACAAATCTAATTCAAAACTGAAATCAAAACAACGTTTATCTACCCAAAGGAAAGCATCTCAATTCCAGAACTCAGAATCCAGAATTCAAGTTCGTTGGTTGTTGTAAGTCAGTTACTTTTTAGATTTGAACATCTATCTATTTATGGCATGTAATTAAATGTATATAAGAATATGCCTGATCCTCTCATTTGAATCTGCGCTTGTATATGCCTTTGGATCTAATTAAGAACTATTGTGATTAATTACCGATAAGATTATTGCCTATGATTATGAACATAAGACTATGCCTATGTCTATGACTGTGAACATAAGACTATGCCTATGCCTATGACTGTGAACATAAGACTATGCATATGCCTATGACCGTTAACATAAGACTATTGCCTATGACTATGACAAGGACCATTGTGGATAATCACCTATGATTCATGACTATGAGATTATTGCCTAGGATTATGACTATGAAATTGGATCTAAGCTTGATTTTCTATTTAGACCTATTCTTAATTATCCTTGGATCTGATTTTGGGAGTTTTTCTATTAAGTTAGGTCTATCCATGATCTTGAACCTAGATTATTATTCAAACCTTTTCATGTGCATAATGTTATCAGATCTATGCCTGCGACGTTTTAGTCAATTTATTCAGTACATTTATTAGATCTGTAAGTCGTGAATTTGGGATTATCATCTTATGCCTATTCTTATGCCTATCTTTTCATGGTATTCTTGTTTATTCACTTTTATCTATGAATCTAGATTGACCTATAATCTAGACTGAATCACGATTACGCAAACGATGGGAATACGATTTGGGCAGAACATGAAACTAACATGAATGTGATTGAAAAATTGGAAGTTTGGTATAACATGAAATTTATATAATTTGGCAAAATAAATATGTTGGCATGATCTGAATTGGCTATAATAGTGAGTAATTTGCATGCATTGGGCGTAATCGGTAAATTGTTGGCCACAAAACATGTAGTTGGCATGTGAATCTAGTTTTGGCATAAATTGTAAACTAGAATATTAAATCTAGTTCTAGCAGGAACTGTAAAATTGGATATTTAATCTAGATTGGGTCAAAAACATAAATAGGAACATTAAGTCTAGATTAGGCTTAACTATTTATTTGGAACGCCAAATATATGGCATAGTGATTTCGGGCATGACTATTATAGCAAGTTTGAGAAGGTGGGTTATAGCCTATTATGATTTATAAGTTGAAATTACATGTAATTTCCATGTTTAGCATAATCATGGTTAGTGACACTTAATTTGGTAAAATCTTATAAACATGAAAGTGGGCCATAATAATAATTGTAGGTAATGTGCAATAGAAGAGTAATTACGGTATAAGTAAATTAGGAATTTGTCCTAAATGAGAAATGTGTACATTGTAGAAAATACGAATATGCCTAACCCGAGGTTAGATTGAGTTACGATATAAGACTGCCCAGAACCGCCCGACAAATCCAGCAATAGTAACAATACCTACCTAATGTGGGTGGTTAGAGCATTGAGCCCAAAAGGACCCGAGGTTAGACTGAGTTGTGGTGTAAATCTGCCCGGAACCGACCGGCACATTCAGTGACCACAACAATATCTGTCTAACGTGAGTGGTTGGTGCTTTAAATGAATAATTTAAAGCTAAGAAACAGTTAAGCTAGAATGGGAAGGTTAAGTCCATAGGAACACTTAACCAACTTAACATGTTAACAAAAGAAGACTTTTAGGGGCTAAATAACAGTTATAACATGTTGACTAAACAAGTGGGTAAGGTTAAGGAAAGGTTTAACCGTTATAACAAGTTAACCAGACTAGAAGGTGGGGTTAAGTAAAATACACTTAGCCAATTTAACATGTTAACTAGACTAGAAGGTGGAGTTAAGTAAACTCAGAATACTTAGCCATCATAGTGTGCCAAATGAACAAGGTTAAGTTAAAACATGAAGGGACAATACTTAACCATTAGACCATGTGAATTAAGCAGATGTTAGGGTTAAGTTAGCTAAGGGAACACTTAACCAATACAAGATGAAGGGGTGGGGTTAAGTAATAAGAAATACTTAACCAATAGAACTTGATTTGTTGTAGGGTTAAGTCAATATGAACTACTGATAACACTTAACCAGTTTAACATGACAAATGAATGGGTTAAGTTAACTTGAATTGACTAATGACACTTAACCAATCCAACTTGACGAGAAAAAGGACTAAGTAGTAAACCTTAGTTAAGAGGACTAAGTTGTAAACCTTAGTTAAGAAAACGACGATTCAGGAAACTAAGTAGTAAACCTTAGTTAAGGGAACTAAGTAGTAAACCTTAGTAGAATACGAGAAGGAGCGAACGTCCATCTGATCTTAAAGAAGGCTCCAACGAACTGGGTTACGAAGCACGCGGCTTCGAGGGGACGTGAGGGTACTCTTGGTATCCCTCTATGAGGCTGCAGATGATCCGCCTGGGCTCACAGGGGTTAAAGTCTACGTTAGAAGAACCAAGGGTATGCCTTGGTTGCAATATAAGGTAACCTAAAGACTAGGATGGACCTGCGTGATTCGGCGAGACCAGTAGCCCTGTGATAGCAACTAGTCATCTACCTACCATCTTGAGTCAATCGAGATACGTGAAGCGGAAAGGCGGAGAACTCCAACAGACCATATACTTGCTATCTAGTTATGGTTGCGGATGGCCATAGGTTAGTGGGGGCATGGGGGGCCTGCATATAGTTCTCATTTTTCAAGGTGTGCCTTTCATTAGTTGAGGGAGGGGTCAGGTGGGACCATAGCCACTGGAAAATCAGACCTTAGCATCTACATCGGCAGATATCTGAAAGCTCCCGACCGAGTTCCATGTTTTTTTGATTTGCCTTGCCACGAGACTCGGGTCGCACATATAGAGGACATGTGCATCTAGACAGCGATAACGATCCACGAAACATGTGTGGGGAAAGTCTAGGAACATATACCGCTCTGGGTATTGTGTACTAGAGTAGGGGTGTCGTTCGATAGGTAGCATAATCCCTAGTTGGACCTAGGTTGCGTAAACCCTAAAATCCGAGAAGCATTAGATAAGTTGTGTAAACCCTAGTTGAATCTAGGAAGCACTCGATAGAAAAATCCTAGATTATATCTAGGTAATAAATAATAAATGCACGCCTGAAGGCAACCACAATTAAAGGGATTGGGAGCACGTTATCATTTTATAAAGATTACTAGTTGGGTCACTATTTAGGTGGTGCAGAGATATAGAAACCAGAATAACAAGGTAATCGCGAAGCAGAGAAAGTATGGAAGCATATTCAGTTTACTAGTGTATTCATCTTGTCAGCAGATCCAGTTTATCGGCACATTCAGTTTTATCTTGCCTTAGCATATCTTGCGTTATCTTGTTAGCCCTATCATCATGGTATTATCTTGTATTCAATTAAATTCATGTTATGTTGTTTTTACCTGTTCACATGCTGAAAGTTACTGAACTTAACAGACTTTATGTCTGACTCTGTTTTCTTTCGCTTTCTTGTCTTCCGTTCCCCCCCTCCCTAGGTTCGCAGGGAGGGAATATTTCTACTTAGCTCAGTTTTCTTTCCAAGCTTAAAGATATGTCGAAGTTTTCCTTGGATTCACTTTTCCATTGCAATGGCTGGCTCATACTACATTGGGGAATATAAATGTTATTTTTTGCTTCTTTATTTTGTAAGACAGATATTCTGTTATTGGAAAATAATTGTTGTACAAACTATTTGATCAATAAAGTAAAGTTCTATTTTCTGCTATTTTAATTTTGTCTGTCTTGTAATTTATCTACATCTTTTACCTATAATGCTTCACAAAACTTAGTGCATTCCCTTTGTGAGTGACACTAACGGATGTGGGGTGTTACACGTGGCATCAGAGCTGAAGGTTACCGGATCAGATAAAAGATTTGAAAAAAAAATATTATTTTCAAAAAGGTTTTTAAAGAAGCATTTTTCAAAAAGAAAAGTTTTGTTTTAAAGGCATATTCCCAAAAATTCATACGCACTATCTTCTGATCCTCTGTTTGAATTCTTGTCCCCTTCTTTCTTGAGTCTTCGGGGCTCCTGGCTTTCTGGGAGGTAACCTCATCGCGGCACAGTTCCGTAAGCTTGATAAGACTACGATACCTATCGAAGGGCAAAGTAGTGTCCGACTTCCATCTATAGCCATAGTAGTTTCACTTGTAGCTAATTTTCTTTCAAGCTTTGGAGGGTTTTCCGTGCGATGGAGGCAGCTTTTGAGAAACTTGTCAATATGATTACACAGGGACGGTAAAGATGAGGATGAGGGAGTTTGGCTAGGGAGCTCAACGCAAGGATGAGAAATTCATGGATATAAACTCGACTCACGAAGAAAGATGGAATTATAAAGCCTAAGTCGAGAGGAAGTATCTTTTCCATGGTATAATAGGGCATATAATTAAGGACAAGGGCAAGGACGAGGGACAGGATTTTTAGAAGGGAGAGTGCATGCTTCCACCACCATAATACCTGAGAGAGAGATAGTAAAAGTCTCTATTGGAAAAGTTTAGCTCTTCGTTTTGATCAACCAGTTAGTACTCTTTTGATCTTAGCGCTTCGCATTTGTTCATATCTACTTCCATAGTTGAGTCTCTGCACCTTAGTACTTGTATAGTAGAAGATCCCATTAGTGTCTCAAGTCCAATTGGTGGTTCGACCAGTTTACCTTTGGTTTGTAAGGATTTGACAATAACTATATTAGGTGTTGAGTTTAAGCATAATGCTTATGTTTTTGGTTCCGTGGGCTATGGGTTGATTCTAGGCATGGGTTAGATGGCTAGTAATTCTGAAAGGAGGGTAGTTAGACTTTTGACTTGCCTTGGAAATACCCTCGAGATTCCGTGTAAAGAATCAGTTAGGCTTAGCTAGCTAGAATCGCTTAATGCATTTATCGACGATTTGCAATCCATTATGGTAGTCCATGAGTACGCAAATGTTTTTGATTAGGTTAGGAGTTTACCCCTAAAACGCGGGATAGACTTCCGCATGTATCCAGTTGACAATGTAAAACCAGTTATCCGATCAATGACAGTTTTGGAGATGAAGGTCAAGAAGCTTCGCAATCGTGAAGATTAATTAGATAAGGTACAGAATAGTGAAGCTCAAGAAGATGCGACTTCGAAGACTGAAGACTAGATACACGCATCGTACCCTTTTTCTTAAGGGTACATCCTTGATCTCTTTTTCAAGGAATTTTATGCATACTTTCTAGCTTTTAAGGTATATCCTCTAGGGCGTATCATCGATCCTTAGGTAGAAGCAAATGGATGTAAACATGTATTTGAAACATGTTATGATTGATGATTGCAAATGGTTGCTTGTGGATACATATACACACCATAGGCGCTAGAACGACTCAGTCACTTTCATATTGCATTCGCATATATGTATTTGCTTAACGGATTTAACTTGATATGTTATCATATGGATGTGGCATATGGATGAATGGCTATGCACACATGTAGTACTTACATAACCAGGGATGCTTGCATACATGATTGGATGCATGGCACTCACATAATTTGCATTAATGAGGTCAACTGAATCAGTAGACCGCCTAATTTTGCATTAGATAAAGACATATACACACGCTATCCATATAAACATGAAAGCATTAGAAATCTTGTTAAGGACAATGAATGCCTGTGATTGAATGGTTGAGTAGATGGGTGATTGGATGGTAGGACACATTCTTCCTAACTTGAAGATTTCGGGGACGAAATCCTTTTAAGAAGGGGACAATGTAACACCTCGTAATTTTGGAACATTAAGTTTCACAAATTAAAGTATACTTAATTCTAAATGAAAGAATTAAGGGAAACGGTTTACGCCATTGCGTTTGTCTCGGAATTCTGCTTCAGATAGAGTCTGAGTTTGCGTAAATCGGACTCCGTATGAAGGAGTTATGACCTCTGGAAATTTTAGAATTTGATTTAAAATTCAAACATCCCGAAAACATGTTCAAAATTCAAAACTGGACCAGAACTGGGCTGGGCGGGAATTTTCCCACCCAGGACCCAGGTCGACCAGGGGTCGACCTGGGTGTCGACCTGGGTACCCAGGTCGACTATGTAGTCGACCTAGGGGTCGACCTACAGGTCGACCTGCTTGGTCGACTGGACCTGCTTGGTCTGGTCCTGGCTTGGTTTCTGGGGCTTTGCTGTGTCACTAGGGCTGATTTGTCACTTTCTTATTGGCTCCTCTTGGTGTGTATGGTCTGGATTCACTCTATGATCATCTGACGGTTCAAATCAATCTGAAATTCTATAAGTACAACCCAACACTCAACATAAATTCACACAAATAAAATACAGCTAGAGCCGTCATGCTGCTGGAAGGAAGCCAAGAATAGCCTCCACTTGAAGAAAGCTTAGAGACGAACAAATCTAATTCAAAACTAAAAATCAAAACAACGTTTATCTACCCAAAGGAAAGCATCTCAATTCCAGAACTCAGAATCCAGAATTCAAGTTCATCATTTGTTGTAAGTCAGTTACTTTGTCTATCTATTTGTGGCATGTAATTAAATGGATATAAGAATATGCCTGGTCCTCTCATTATAATATGTGCTTGTATATGCCTTTGGATCTAATTAAGAACTATTGTGATTAATTACCGATAAGATTATTGCCTATGACTATGAACATAAGAGTATGCCTATGTCTATGACTGTGAACATAAGACTATGCCTATGACTGTTAACGTAAGACTATGCCTATGCCTATGACTGTGAACATAAGACTATTGCCTATGACTATGACAAGGACCATTGTGGCTAATCACCTATGATTCATGACTATGAGATTATTGCCTAGGATTATGACTATGAAATTGGATCTAAGCTTGATTTTCTATTTAGACCTATTCTTAATTATCCTTGGGTCTGGATTTTGGGAATTTTTCTATTAAGTTAGGTCTATCCATGTTCTTGAACCTAGAATATTATTCAAACCTTTTCATGTGCATAATGTTATCAGATCAATGCCAGCGACGTTTTAGTCAATTTATTTAGTATATTTATTAGATCTGTAAGTCGTGAATTTGGGATTATCATCTTATGACTATCTTTTCATGGTATTCTTGTTTATTCTCTTTTATCTACGAATCTAGATTGACCTATAATCTAGACTGAATCACGATTACGCAAACGATGGGAATACGATTTGGGCAGAACATGAAACTAACATGAATGTGATTGAAAATTTGGAAGTTTGGTAATAACAAGAAATTTATATAATTTGGCAAAATAAATATGTTGGCATGATGTAACACCCCACTCCCGCTATGGTCACTCACTAAGGGAATGCCATAGCATCGGTGGAGTATTTTAGTGAATATAGAACAGAAAAATTACAACAAGACAGATATAAATAGTACTTGAAATTTTAAAACATCATCTCATAACAGCGGAAGTAAAACATGTCTGGTTACATCATAAAACCACAATAAAAGTCAAGTACAATATCCATCAAAATAAAGAAGTACATAATCCCACTCTAATACAATAGCCATGACGAAAGAAAAGATAACTGGGTAACTGGAGCTTTACATCTATCCAAGCTCCTAAAGACTGGAACAGCCATCCGATCAAGCTCCACTACTGCTAGGATCCACCGTAGGACCTGAGGGTTGGGAAAAAGATAAAAACAACGGGGTCAGACATAAGTCTGAGCGAGTCCTATAACTTTAACAATACAATCGTTAAAGTAACCAGAGAAGACATAAACTGATATACGGTAACTAATGGGGATGAATGGCTACACTAAGCAGTCAACTAAACTAAGATAAAAGATAAAGACGCATCTACCCTTCCAAAGGTAAATTACTAAACTGCACCACACCAGTCATTCCTAACTTAAAGGTTGATCCCACCCATGGACTTATAAAATTAACTTAATAGTTCTCGCGTACCCCTAGGTGATTAAGTAGACGCCACGGGGCCCTACAATCCACTAGGTGTACACACTACTCCCCATTCGATCGGCTCCCTAACGTAGATACCCGTGCTGGCCCCACCGTGGGGTGTACCATTCCCCAACGTGGCAACCTGATAAAACTAACGGTGCACGGCTTATATCTACACGATGCAACAACGTCTTATTTACCAACCCGGGTCCACACACGCATATGAAACCCGTTGGTCATGCGTTGCCACCGCTAACCCATTTTGGCCTCTTATAGTCAAGCCCAGTATGCGTGTCCCGTCCTCGACATGGGTCGAGCCCACTAAGATACGTATGGGTTACTGGTTGAAATGGGCCCCCAGCACAAGCAATCCCCCTAAGCTTGGCCCACACACTAGTGTTTCCCACTTAACCCTTTAATCATGTTTTAATTACATGTTCCACTTTGGTTAAGTATTCTAATCGTATTTTCTATTGCCACCCAAGGCAACCCACTTAACCCCTCATGTCCCTCTACATGCTAATGTGGTTAAGTGTTTCTTAATTAATTAATTAAGATCGTAACCTTTGTAAAGACCTCTCACATTAGACTGTCTTTTATGACCGCTGGTTAAGCCGGTTGGGTCCGGGCAGCCTTATGTCATAACCGAGTCTAACCTCGTATCTTTACATTAATCACGTATTTAGTTTGTGCCTAAGACCTCTCACATTGGGCTAACATTTGTAGCAACTGGTTAAGCCGGTTGGGTCCGGGCAGTTTTACGCTACAACTGAGTCCAACCTCGTGTCTTAGTCAATTAATTACACCTAATTAATCACCCTCATAATTTATATTAATTATCCCTAATTAATTACACATTTTTAAGAATATGGGTAGACCTAACTAAATAGGTAAATTCCCAATTCCATAGTATGGGTAGACCTAACTTAATAGGCAAATTCCCAACACATAGTATGGGTACACCTAACTTAATAGGCAAATTCCCATACTATGTTCATTTATTTTATGTTATGCATAATTATATTAATTTCACACAATCTTATTAACATATGCATTTAATTAACCCCATCGTTCCCACGTAATTTCGTTCTCATGACATAACACATATAAAAGGTGTCAACTTGCATATGTATGAACATGTTTCAAAGGTGCCATCTTGCATATTAACAAACACATAACTTGCATATGAACTTGCATAACATGTCACATAACTTGCATATAATCTTGTATAACATGTCACATAACTTGCATATTAACTTGTATAACATGTCACATAACTTGCATATTAACTTGCATAACATGTTACATAAACTTACATATTAACAAATACATGACTTGCATATGAACTTGCATAATGTGTCACATAACTTGCATATGAACTTGCATAATATGTCACATAACTTGCATATGAACTTGCATAACATGTTACATAACTTGCATATGAACTCATAAACTTGCATATGAACTTGCATAACATGTTACATACTTGCATATGAACTCATAAACTTGCATATGAAGAAACATACAACTTGCATAATTGTCATACATGTAACTTGCATATTATCATACATGTAACTTGCATATTAACATATGATCACAAAGCACAAAACTTGCATAACCCACATACATTAGCAAACTAACATCATGTCATATGACTTAAAACCCATTAATCCACAAACAAAACCATATGATCTCATCATATCTCATCTACTTAGTTTAGCAATTGATCATTAGAGTGATAGAAACTCACCAAAACCAAGATTAGCAAACTTATGAAGTAGAACTAGTTGCTATACAAGAAGGAGATGATGATTAGAGGTTGATTAGCTTGCAACTTTCTTCATAAACTAGTGGAGGCTCCTCTCAAGTTTGATTTTGGCGGCATGATGGCATCATTTCTATTTTTAGTAGGGATTAGGCTTGCATTAGGGTGTATTTATAGGATTAGGGTGTGTTTTAGACCATAGGATTAACCCTAGGTTAGATTAGGTCCGTCAGATTTAGGAAGTTTCCAGAACTCAGCCCAAACCAGCCAGAAAACCAGACCTGGTGCACCCAGGTTTAACTGGTCGAGTACCCCCTGTCGACACCCAAGTCGACAGGGCTGTCGACCTGGTCCTACCCAGTCGACTGCCCTGTCGACAGGGCTGTCGACACGGGTAGCTAGGCGGGAGTTTTTCCCTCCAGCGCCCAATGGCCCCAATTTTGAATTTTAAACCTGAATTTTAAATCTGTTTTGAACTTTGAATTTTCTGCAAACTTCATTGGGCCATAACTGGGCCATACGGACTCCGATTCTCGAAAACTCGGACTCTATTTTGCGTATTTTTCCGAGGCGAACGCAATGACGCAGCCCGTTTCCCCCAATTCTCATATCTGAGATTATCTATTCTGTAATTAGTGAATATTAGTATTAACTGAAATTCGGGGTGTTACATTCTCCCCTCCTTAAAGGATTTCGTCCCCGAAATCTCTAAGCTAAGGAGAATGCATATCCTACCATCCAAACAACCATCTACTCAATCCATCAAACACGGGCATCCATTGTCCTTAAAACAATTTCTAATGATGTATGAGCATATGCAAAAAGTGTGTGTATATGTTCCCTATCTAATGTATGAACATATGCAAACCATGATAGTGCCATGCATCCAATATGTATGCGAGAGAACCCTATCGACACATACTGTATCTATATGAGTGCACAACCATTCACCAAAATGCATCATCCATATGATAACACAATCATTATACATCCATAAATATAGCTACCTACACACAATTATATGCAATATGCAATATGAAGTGACTGAGCCGATCTAGTGCCTAGAGTGTGTATATATGCATCCACGAGCAACCACTAGCAACCACTTGCATCTACATGCATCCATCAACCATAACATGTTTCAAACACATGTTTCAACCATAGGTTTTACCCTATCTAAAGGTCATAGGTACTAGCGAGAGGATATACTAAAGATAAGATAAGTACTAGACAAGCGATAAAGGAGAAGTTAAAAGACATACTCTCAAAAAGAAATGGGTACAAAGAACGCATCTTCGCTTCCGTCTCCCAAGTAGCATTGCTTTCGTCATCTCCCCATTGCACTTTAACTAGCTGAACTTCTCTGTTCCTCAACTTCCTAGTTTCTGACCCCAAGGATGCGAGTAGGAGCTCGTCGAATCGTCGCATCACGTTCTACCTCTACATCTCTAAGCAAGCTCGGCTCTACCACCTCTGCGGTCTCATGTAAGCACTTCCTCAAATGTGATACATGGAATACATCATGAACACCACTAAGTCTGTTGGGCAACTCCACCCTATATGCCATCCGTCCAATCCTTTCCTTAATAGGAAACGGCCCAACAAACCTCGATGCTAACTTCCCAACGGACCCAAAGCGAACAACATTTCTCAACGGAGATACTTTGACAAAAACCATGTCCCCAACCTCAAACTCAAGATCCGTCCTTCTCCGATCCGCATAAGATTTCTGTCTATCTTGTGCTGCCTTCATCCTTCTTCGAATCAAATCAATCTTCTCTGAAGTCTCTCTAACCATATCTGGCCCAAGCAAGATCTTATCCGTAGATTCCCACCAACATGTAGGAGATCGACAAGGCCTTCCATAAAGAGCTTCGAAAGGTGCCATGCCAATACTAGACTGAAAGCTGTTATTATATGCGAACTCCACCAAAGGAAGATGTTCTTCCCATGTACCTCCAAAATCCAAGATACAAAGCCTCAAGAGATCTTCTAAGATACGGTTCACCCTCTCGGTCTGACCGTCCGTCTGAGGATGATATGCGGTGCTCAAACACAACTGAGTCCCTGCCGCCTCTTGCAAACTTCTCCAAAATTCACTAGTGAAGATAGGATCTCGATCACTCACAATGCTGGATGGTACACCATGCAATCTAACAATTTCTCTAACATAGACTGAAGCAAGCCATGGAGCGGTCCTCTTACTCTTCACGGGTATAAAATGGGCACTCTTGGTAAGTCTGTCTACCACAACCCAAATTCCCGTATTGCCCTTCCTCGATCTCGGTAACCCATCGATGAAATCCATCGAGACACTATCCCACTTCCATTGCGGAACTTCCAATGGGTGTAGCAACCCACCGGGTTTCCTTTGCTCCGCTTTAACTTGTTGGCACACTAAGCATCTAGCCACATACTCGGCCACATCTTTCTTCATACCGGCCCAGAAGAAAACTCTCTTCATGTCTTGGTACATTTTGTCTCCACCGGGATGAATAGTCATCCTTGAACGATGTGCATCATCCAAAATAGCCTTCTTCAAACCCTCATCTTGCGGTACACAAAGTCTACCGTCTCTATGCAACCATCCCCTATCATCTATGGTGTATCTACCCAAATGGCTGGACGACTCCCCCCTTATAAGCTTCTCTACCAACTCAACCAACTGTGGGTCGTCTCGCTGAGCCTCGCCAATCCGTCCCAAAAGAGTAGGTCTAACCTCCAAGGATGCTAACAAACCAGGTACAAAGTCAACAGAAGGTCTGAAGTCGAACAAAGAAAGAAACTCCAAGCTTCGCCGTTCTATGAACAATGGACTCAAAGATAGCCTTTTTCTACTCAAGGCGTCCGCCACCACGTTACCCTTGCCAGGGGTATACGCAATCTCGAAATCATAGGATGCTAAGAACTCCATCCACCTTTGCTGTCTTAAGTTTAAATCCTTCTGAGAGAATAAGTACTTCAATGATTTATGGTCAGTGAACAACTCGAATCTCTCACCAAGAAGATAATGGCGCCAAGACTTAAGTGCGAAAACAATCGCGGCCAACTCTAGATCATGGGTAGGGTAATTCTTCTCATGCACTCTCAATTGCCTCCCTCCATAGGCTATTACCCTTCCCTCCTGCATCAAGACTGCGCCTAATCCTGTCCCACAAGCATCGGTATAAACAACAAACGGCTTACTCCCATCTGGAAGCACTAAAACTGGAGCAGTGGTCAAAGCTCTCTTTAACCGTCGGAAAGCATCATCACAATCTACGTCCCATGAGAAAACCAGATTCTTCTTCGTCAAGCGGGTTAATGGGGCTGATATCTTCGCGAAGTCTTTGATGAACTTCCTATAATATCCTGCCAACCCCAAGAAACTTCTTACTTCGGTAGCATTTCTAGGAACTTTCCAATCCTGGATAGATACTATCTTTGCGGGATCCACGGCTATCCCTTCCTTAGAGACCATATGCCCTAAGAATCGCACTTCTCTTCTCCAAAAATGACATTTAGAGAATTTAGCTTTAAGACTATGTGCTCGAAGAGTCTCCAACACTTCTCTGAGATGTAAGGCATGCTCTTCTTCACTCTTGGAAAAGACCAAGATGTCATCCACAAAGACCACTACAAACTTATTCAGATACTCTCTGAACACTCTACTCATTAGATCAACAAAGTATGCAGGGGCGTTTGTCAACCCAAATGGCATCACAAGCCACTCATGAAAACCATCCGGAGTCCGGAAAGCAGTCTTCTCTATACTGTCCTCCGCCACTCTCAACTGATGAAACCCTGTAGCTAAGTCCATCTGCGAAAACACTGAGGCGCCAACCAACTGATCAAAGAGATCATCTATCCTCGGTAATGGGTGTCTATTCTTCTTCGTGAGCTTATTAAGTTCTCTATAATCCACACAAAGTCTGAGGGACCCATCCGCCTTCGTGGCAAACACTACTGGAGCTCCCCACTCCGATATACTTCGCCTTATGAACCCCTTCTCAAGCAACTCCCCTACTTGCTTATGAAGTTCTCTTATCTCACGAGGAGCCATGTGGCGCACTGGCAAAGACACTGGTTTGGCATTATCTACCAAATAAATTCGGAAATCTATTTCCCGCTTCGTAGGCAAACCCTTCACCTCTTCAAACACATCCGGATATTCCCGGACCACTCTGACAGAACGCAAACTCTCGACCGAAGCATCGAGCGATTCAAGATAACTTAGCAAAACAGATTCCATGGGATTACAAGAGATCTCGAGAGTATTACCCAAGCGGGTCATAAGCCTGACAACTCTCCTTTCACAATCAAGAACGGCACCATTACTGGATAACCAGTCCATGCCCAAAATCAACCCATAGCCCGTGAAGCCCAATACAAAAGCATCGCATCCAAACTCAACGCTAAGTATAGAAATCTTCAAACCCATACATATCATAGACAGATATATGGAGCCCCCAATTGGGTTTGAAACAACCAAGGGATCATCAACTAGACTGGTGTCTAAGTGCAGTGACTCAACTAACGATGATGAGATAAAAGAATGCGATGCGCCAGAGTCAAACAAAGTACGAACTGGATGATCAAACAGAAAAACCAGACTTTCAACGGAAATAGTTCTACCTTTCTGCTGAATCGGTGGAACTGAGAGAGCCTGAACTTTCCCCCCTGCCCGAGCTGGTGCCATAAGAGCTTGCACCTGACCTCCTGAGGTAGACCCCGTCTTCTGCCCCTTCTTTGGGCAGTCCTTTACAAGATGTCCTGCTTCACCACAATGAAAGCAACCGGTCTTCTTCTTTTTGCGACAATCCTTGCTGAGGTGGCCTGGGGTCCCACAATTGAAGCACTTCTTCTTCTTCTTCCCCTTGTCACCATTGCCTTTTCCACCCTTGCCTTGTTGTTGTTGTTGCGGTTTCTTCTGATCCCCCTTCTTCTCTGGTGCCTTAGAACTCTTATCATCCTCATGCATAAGTGCCATGTAGACAAGCTTCTCAAAGGTGGCCCCCATAGGAATGTGAGTCATAGCTATTCCTTGCAATGGTTCGTTCAAGCCTCTAACGAACCTCAAAGCCTTCTTCTCCGGTGTATTCACCAACTCTATGCCAAACCTTGCTAATTGATTGAATTTGTTGACATATTCTTTCACCGTGAGATTCCCTTGCTTCAAATTCAAGAACTTCTCCATAAACAGATTCTCTTCCGCCCTTGAGAGAAACTTAACCCCAAACCTTTGCTTGAAATCTGCCCAAGAGTCAACAGGGCGTTCTCCATTAGTGACCTCCCACCAGAATGAGGCCTCTCCCTTCATTAACCAAGCCGCCAACTTGACTTTCTTTCCCTCTTCCACTTCAAAGATATCTAGCAACTCTTCCACTTCCTTAAGCCAATCTCTAGCCTCTACGAAAGTCTCTGAACCTAGAAAAGGTTTTCCTCCTATAGCCTTGAACTCCTTGCAAATCTTAGCAAAATTATCCACTCTAGGCTGAGGAGGAGGAGCGGTTGCCTCTGGTGTAGTAGCATTGGCTGGACCCGCAGCCGCAGCCCTAGCCTCTTGTAACCTCCTATACCATAGTGGTATAACTAAGCCCTTCGGGATGTTAAGTTCTTCAGCCATGCTGAAACGAAAGAGGAAAGATTCAAAAAGGAGATTCCGAAAGATAAAGATATGGCTATTGGGGATTATGCTTTTCTTCTTCAAAAACTTTTCTCTTAAAAGACATGTTTTTGAAAATACTTTTTCCAAAAATAATACCTTTACTATTTTTTTTTTAAAAAATATTTTTCTCAAAGATTTATCTGTTCCGGTAACCTTCAGCTCTGATACCACGTGTAACACCCCACTCCCGCTATGGTCACTCACTAAGGGAATGCCATAGCATCGGTGGAGTATTTTAGTGAATATAGAACAGAAAAATTACAACAAGACAGATATAAATAGTACTTGAAATTTTAAAACATCATCTCATAACAGCGGAAGTAAAACATGTCTAGTTACATCATAAAACCACAATAAAAGTCAAGTACAATATCCATCAAAATAAAGAAGTACATAATCCCACTCTAATACAATAGCCATGACGAAAGAAAAGATAACTGGGTAACTGGAGCTTTACATCTATCCAAGCTCCTAAAGACTGGAACAGCCATCCGATCAAGCTCCACTACTGCTAGGATCCACCGTAGGACCTGAGGGTTGGGAAAAAGATAAAAACAACGGGGTCAGACATAAGTCTGAGCGAGTCCTATAACTTTAACAATACAATCGTTAAAGTAACCAGAGAAGACATAAACTGATATACGGTAACTAATGGGGATGAATGGCTACACTAAGCAGTCAACTAAACTAAGATAAAAGATAAAGACGCATCTACCCTTCCAAAGGTAAATTACTAAACTGCACCACACCAGTCATTCCTAACTTAAAGGTTGATCCCACCCATGGACTTATAAAATTAACTTAATAGTTCTCGCGTACCCCTAGGTGATTAAGTAGACGCCACGGGGCCCTACAATCCACTAGGTGTACACACTACTCCCCATTCGATCGGCTCCCTAACGTAGATACCCGTGCTGGCCCCACCGTGGGGTGTACCATTCCCCAACGTGGCAACCTGATAAAACTAACGGTGCACGGCTTATATCTACACGATGCAACAACGTCTTATTTACCAACCCGGGTCCACACACGCATATGAAACCCGTTGGTCATGCGTTGCCACCGCTAACCCATTTTGGCCTCTTATAGTCAAGCCCAGTATGCGTGTCCCGTCCTCGACATGGGTCGAGCCCACTAAGATACGTATGGGTTACTGGTTGAAATGGGCCCCCAGCACAAGCCATCCCCCTAAGCTTGGCCCACACACTAGTGTTTCCCACTTAACCCTTTAATCATGTTTTAATTACATGTTCCACTTTGGTTAAGTATTCTAATCGTATTTTCTATTGCCACCCAAGGCAACCCACTTAACCCCTCATGTCCCTCTACATGCTAATGTGGTTAAGTGTTTCTTAATTAATTAATTAAGATCGTAACCTTTGTAAAGACCTCTCACATTAGACTGTCTTTTGTGACCGCTGGTTAAGCCGGTTGGGTCCGGGCAGCCTTATGTCATAACCGAGTCTAACCTCGTGTCTTTACGTTAATCACGTATTTAGTTTGTGCCTAAGACCTCTCACATTGGGCTAACATTTGTAGCAACTGGTTAAGCCGGTTGGGTCCGGGCAGTTTTACGCTACAACTGAGTCCAACCTCGTGTCTTAGTCAATTAATTACACCTAATTAATCACCCTCATAATTTATATTAATTATCCCTAATTAATAACACATTTTTAAGAATATGGGTAGACCTAACTAAATAGGTAAATTCCCAATTCCATAGTATGGGTAGACCTAACTTAATAGGCAAATTCCCAACACATAGTATGGGTACACCTAACTTAATAGGCAAATTCCCATACTATGTTCATTTATTTTATGTTATGCATAATTATATTAATTTCACACAATCTTATTAACATATGCATTGAATTAACCCCATCGTTCCCACAAAATTTCGTTCTCATGACATAACACATATAAAAGGTGTCAACTTGCATATGTATGAACATGTTTCAAAGGTGCCATCTTGCATATTAACAAACACATAACTTGCATATGAACTTGCATAACATGTCACATAACTTGCATATAATCTTGTATAACATGTCACATAACTTGCATATTAACTTGTATAACATGTCACATAACTTGCATATTAACTTGCATAACATGTTACATAAACTTACATATTAACAAATACATGACTTGCATATGAACTTGCATAATGTGTCACATAACTTGCATATGAACTTGCATAATATGTCACATAACTTGCATATGAACTTGCATAACATGTTACATAACTTGCATATGAACTCATAAACTTGCATATGAACTCATAAACTTGCATATGAACTTGCATAACATGTTACATACTTGCATATGAACTCATAAACTTGCATATGAAGAAACATACAACTTGCATAATTGTCATACATGTAACTTGCATATTATCATACATGTAACTTGCATATTAACATATGATCACAAAGCACAAAACTTGCATAACCCACATACATTAGCAAACTAACATCATGTCATATGACTTAAAACCCATTAATCCACAAACAAAACCATATGACCTCATCATATCTCATCTACTTAGTTTAGCAATTGATCATTAGAGTGATAGAAACTCACCAAAACCAAGATTAGCAAACTTATGAAGTAGAACTAGTTGCTATACAAGAAGGAGATGATGATTAGAGGTTGATTAGCTTGCAACTTTCTTCATAAACTAGTGGAGGCTCCTCTCAAGTTTGATTTTGGCGGCATGATGGCATCATTTCTATTTTTAGTAGGGATTAGGCTTGCATTAGGGTGTATTTATAGGATTAGGGTGTGTTTTAGACCATAGGATTAACCCTTGGTTAGATTAGGTCCGTCAGATTTAGGAAGTTTCCAGAACTCAGCCCAAACCAGCCAGAAAACCAGACCTGGTGCACCCAGGTTTAACTGGTCGAGTACCCCCTGTCGACACCCAAGTCGACAGGGCTGTCGACCTGGTCCTACCCAGTCGACTGCCCTGTCGACAGGGCTGTCGACACGGGTAGCTAGGCGGGAGTTTTTCCCTCCAGCGCCCAATGGCCCCAATTTTGAATTTTAAACCTGGATTTTAAATCTGTTTTGAACTTTGAATTTTCTGCAAACTTCATTGGGCCATAACTGGGCCATACGGACTCCGATTCTCGAAAACTCGGACTCTATTTTGCGTATTTTTCCGAGGCGAACGCAATGACGCAGCCCGTTTCCCCCAATTCTCATATCTGAGATTATTTATTCTGTAATTAGTGAATATTAGTATTAACTGAAATTCGGGGTGTTACACATGATCTGAATTGGCTATAATAGTGAGTAATTTGCATGCATTGGGCGTAAACGGTAAATTGTTAGCCATAAAACCTGTATTTGGCATGTGAATCTAGTTTTGGCATAAATTATAAACTAGAATATTAAATCTAGTTCTAGCAAGAATTGTAAAATTGGATATTTAATCTAGATTGGGTCAAAAACGTAAATAGGAACATTATGTCTAGATTAGGCTTAACTACTTATTTGGAATGCCAAATATATGGCATAGTGATTTTGGGCATGACTATTATAGCAAGTTTGGGAAGGTGGGTTATAGCCTATTCTGATTTATAACTTGAAATTACATGTAATTGTCATGTTTAGAATAATCATGGTTAGTGACACTTAATTTGGTAAAATTTTATAAACATGAAAGTAGGCCATAATAATAATTGTTGGTAATGTACAATAGAAGAGTAATTATGGCATAAGTAAATTAGGAATTTGTCCTAAATGAGAAATGTGTACATTGTAGAAAATACGAATATGCCTAACCCGAGATTAGATTGAGTTACGGTATAAGACTGCCCGGAACCGCCCGGCAAATCCAGCAACCGTAACAATACCTATCTAATGTGGGTGGTTAGAGCATTGAGCCCAAAAGGACCCGAGGTTAGACTGAGTTGCGGGGTAAATCTGCCCGGAACCGACCGGCACATCCAGTGACCGCAACAATATCTGTCTAATGTGAGTGGCTGGTGCTTTAAATGAATAATTTAAAGATAAGAAACAGTTAAGCTAGAATGGGAAGGTTAAGTCCATAGGAACACTTAACCAACTTAACATGTTAACAAAACAAGACTTGTAGGGGGTTAAATAACCGTTATAACATGTTGACTAAACAAGTGGGTAAGGTTAAGGAAAGGTTTAACCATTATAACATGTTAACCAGACTAGAAGGTGGGGTTAAGTAAAATACACTTAGCCAATTTAACATGTTAACTAGACTAGAAGGTGGAGTTAAGTAAATTCAGAATACTTAGCCATCATAGTGTGCCAAATGAACAGGGTTAAGTTAAAATATGAAGGGACAATACTTAACCATTAGACCATGTGAATTAAACAGATGTTAGGGTTAAGTTAGCTAAGGGAACACTTAACCAATACAAGATGAAGGGGTGGGTTAAGTAATAAGAAATACTTAACCAATATAACTTGATTTGTGGTAGGGTTAAGTCAACATGAACTACTGATAACACTTAACCAGTTTAACATGACAAGTGAATGGGTTAAGTTAACTTGAATTGACTAACGACACTTAACCAATCCAACTTGACAAGAAAAAGGACTAAGTAGTAAACCTTAGTTAAGAGGACTAAGTTGTAAACCTTAGTTAAAAAAACGACGATTCAGGAAACTAAGTAGTAAACCTTAGTTAAGGGAACTAAGTAGTAAACCTTAGTAGAATACGAGAAGGGGCAAACGTCCATCTGATCTTAAAGAAGGCTCCAATGAACTGGGGTACGAAGCACGCGGCTTCGAGGGGACGTGAGGGTACTCTTGGTATCCTTCTGTAAGGCTGCAGATAATCCGCCTGGGCTCACAGGGGTTAAGGTCTACGTTAGAAGAACAAAGGGTATGCCTTTGTTGCAATATAAGGCAACCTAAAGACTAGGATGAACCAACGTGATTCGGCGAGACCAGTAGCCCTGTGATACCAACTCGTCGTCTACCTACCATCTTGAGTCAATCGAGATACATGAAGCAGAAAGGCGGAGAACTCCAACAGACCATATACTTGCAATCTAGTGATGGTTGCGGATGGCCATTGGTTAGTGGGGCATAGGGGGGCCTGCGTATAGTTCACATTTTTCAAGGTGTGCCTTTCATATGTTGAGGGAGGGGTCAGGTGGGACCATAGCCACTGGAAAAACAGACCTTAGCATCTGCATCGGCAGATATCTGAAAGCTCCCAACCGAGTTCCGTGTTTTTTTGGTTTGCCCTGCCACGAGACTCGGGTCGCACATATAGAGGACATGTGCATCTAGACAGCGATAACGATCCACGACACATACGTGGGGAAAGTCTAGGAACATATACCGCTCTGGGTATTGTGTCCTAGAGTAGGGGTGTCGTTCGATAGGTAGCATAACCCCTAGTTGGACCTAGGTTGCGTAAACCCTAAAATCCGAGAAGCATTAGATAAGTCGCGTAAACCCTAGTTGAATCTAGGAAGCACTCGATAGAAAAACCCTAGATTAGATCTAGGTAATAAATAATAAATGTACGCCTGAAGGCAACCACAATTACCGGGATTGGGAGCACGTTATCATTTTATAAAGATTACTAGTTGGGTCACTAGTTAGGTGGTGCAGAGATATAGAAACCAGAATAACAGGGTAATCGCGAAGCAGAGAAAGTATGGAAGCGTATTCAGTTTACTAGTGTATTCAGCTTGTCGGTAGATCCAGTTTATTGATACATTCAGTTTTATCTTGCCTTAGCATATCTTGTGTTATCTTGTTAGCCCTATCATCATAGTATTGTCTTGTATTCAGTTAAATTAATTTCATGTTGTTTTTACCTGTTCACATGCTGAAAGTTAATGAACTTACCAGACTTTATGTCTGGCTCTGTTTTCTTTCGCTTTCTTATCTTCCGTCCCCCCTCCCCCTCCCCCCCCCCCCCGGTTCGCAGGGAGGGAATATTACTACTTAGCTCAGTTTTCTTTCCAAGCTTGAAGATTTGTCGAAGTTTTCCTTGGATTCACTTTTCCATTGCTATGGCTGGCTCATACTACATTAGGGAATATAAATGTTATTTTATGCTTCTTTATTTTGTAAGACAGATATTCTGGTATTGGAAAATAATTGTTGTACAAACTATTTGATCAATAAAGTAAAGTTCTATTTTCCGTTGTTTTAATTTTGTCTGTCTTGTAATTTATCTGCATCTTTTACCTATAATGCTTCACAGAACTTAGTGCATTCCCTTTGTGAGTGAAACTAACGGATGTGAGGTTTTACAGTCTGTAGAAGAAGGATATGAGATATCCAGTTTTTTCTTCCCTAAGCCAAAGACTAATAGGCTAATTAGGCCCTAAAAAATAATTAAGGGTCTCCTGAGGCATATGCTAATTATTGTACACTTATATTAACATAAGTTTTAAATGGTTTCTTCTTTAGTTATACATTTTCAACTTGAAACTTGCAAAGTTTTTACTAAACCATTCCACTAAAATACTAAAATGTGTTTTCACACATTTTTAACATCTATGATTATCATTTTTGAGTCGTTTTACTTAAATTTTACAATATATTCAAAAATGAAAATTTTACCTTCATTTTTAAAGTTAAAATGTTAAAAACAAATTATTTTAGCAAAATAAAATTTGCAAACACAAATACTTATTTCAATTCACATATAGATATTTTCCAAAAATAATTATATGCTTTGATATTAATTTCCATAAAGTTTTATTTAAAATACGTGGTTTACTCAAAAATTCACCATTTACTCAAATGTTGCAATTTAATACAATAAAATTTTAGGTGCTATTTAAATTTATATTTATTAACTGTTTCACACATGATAAAGTGTCAGAAACTTTTTTTTAACATCTTCCAACTATATTTACACAATATTGAGTATTTAAACTCAACTTATTCCCAAATTTCCAAACTAACACAAGAATACACTGCTCCCTGAATGTTACTCAAAACACATTATTAAGCTTGTTATTCTAAATTCTATTCCAACCCGAACACGGTTTTCCACAAAACCCTATTTTAACTATTTTTAATGGATTAAATAATGACTTAATCTTATTTTCCTTCAAATTAATTCCCAAAACCCATAATTAATGATCTCATGAAAACAACTTAACACTTCATATTGAAAATATATTTTCCGTTGAATATTTGTTGTTAATAAATATTTTATATTTTCAACATTTATGCAAACCATCACATATAATTTACAAATATGGGTTAGAATAAATTTCCTTATTATGAAAAGTAAATTTAATCCATTTCTCTACACAAAATTTCTTTATTTTCACATGTTAAATAAATATACGGTTAGGCTCCCAAACTCGTATTCTATACTTGTAGGTTTTCAAATCATATAACATGTTATAATCTTTTAACCCTAGGTACCCAAAAAACTAGGTTGTTATAAATACATTCCTGTGTATAAGCAAAGTTTTGTTTTCTCCTTTTAATCAATTCATAGAAGGAAATACAAGTAATTGTGGCTCAGGAAACGAATCTACTCTATTCGACGACCATCCCATTAAGATTCTAAATCTCTTTCATATTTTCCAAAATATAAATCATCCTAATAGCCTCAACCTTGTTGGGAATAACCTCAATCCCACAAGAGTTGACAATGAAACCGAAGAACTTTCCCGATGCAATGCTAAAAATGCATTTCAAGGGATAGAGTTTCATGTTGTACTTATGAAGAGTACTAAAATTCTCCTCTAAATCATCATTGTAGTCGTTAGAATGTCATGACTTCATGAGCAAGTCGTCTACGTATACTTCCATGGATCTTCCAATTTGATCTTTAATTTTTTGTCAAAATGTCCTTGATAAGTAAGACTTACATTTTTCAATCCAAAAGGCATGAAAACGTTGCAATATATCCCCAAGTTGGTAAAAAACCTGGTATTTTAGTAGTCCAGGACGTGCATCAGACTTGGTTATAGTTTGAATACGCGTCCATAAATAACCGGAGTTGATGGCGGCGGTTGAGTTGACAAGCTAGTAAATCTTAGAAAGTGGTAAGCTATCTTTTGGGCATGCTTTATTCAAGTCAAAATAATCCATGCAAGTTCCCCATTTCCCATTTGATTTCTCCACGACTACGGGATTAGAGAACATTCAGGATAAACGACATCGTGAAGGAAGCCGTTGTTGAGTTCTTATCTACCTTCTCTTTAAATGATATCATTATCTTTAATTTGAAGTTTTAACACTTCTGTGTGACAGGAAGAATCTTCAAATCAATATTCAGGGTGCGACTTGCGATTCTTGGCGAAATGCTGCACAAATCAGCATGGTTTCAAGAGAAGACATCAAGTCTGGCCTATGAGAAATTGACAGGTTCTTTCATTAAAGTGGGACTGAGCTGGGATTCGATCTTCGAAACCCGATATGGGTCCTCATGGCTGACTGGTATTTCAAGACCATCTTTTTAGGTATATGCTTCTTAACCATCCTTGTAGGGACTTTAACTTTCACAATTTATGTGTGTTTATATTTATATATCGTTTGTGTAGGCTCTATACTTCTTAACCATCTTTTGAGATTTATGCTTTTCAATTGTCCATGCAGGTCATAGAATCGAGGACTAATGCAACTACAACATCTTAAGGATATTGCCATGATTCAGTACATATCTTTTTTTGTAAAGGTATACATATGGATGGTACATTGATTGTTTTTAGTATAATTCTACGAGGAGGTTTATCAACATTTTTCGGATATAGATACTATAGTTGATGTGTATGATACATAATGATTAGCACACATACACCATCTATGGGTAGGATAGTGATATAGTGATACTATGATATTTGGAGTCTATGTGTTTATTTCAACGACCTATGTTGGTTGCTAATTTATATATTTTTATTTTATTTATTTATATTTGGACTAACCTGAATTTTTTATGGACTTTATTTATAGGTAATTATGGTTGGGTTGTTAATATAAATGATATAGCTCATGGGATAAGTCGATATATGGCTGAAGTTGTTTCATACTTTATTGTTGGTGTGTTATTTTTGCAAATTACAGTCTAGATTGCATAATTTAAGAAAAGAACGAGTTTACGTGGTTGAACATTTTATTATAAAAGGACTGGATTATGTAATGACTAATTGCATTATACAATTGTTATATTGTAACAACCCGCATTCTACGCATCATAGGATCGTAGAATATTTATTTCTCTCACATACGAAGTCGTATGGTCATGTAACTTTGGGAGACGATTATTTGGGTCATTTCCCATGTTCATGATTTTTCCCGATTTTTAAATGACCATTTTACCCCTAGTTGGTACTGTTTTGGCCATAACTTTTGACTAGAAAGGAATTTTGACCTGAAACCACTTTCATTGGCTCCGGATGATGGTTTACAATTCCGTAGAGTGGTCACATTAGCCAAAGGGACTCACCGTTTGGGAGATATGGCTGAAACAAGCTTTAGATAGTGAAAAACAGCTTAATTGGGCTTAACCGGGTGATTAACAGCAAGGCCCAATGGGGGATTTCAGGATTAGGGTTATGAGGAGGCTAAAATCAATTAGAGAACGATCTTATCCTCATTTTCCAGCCGCCACAAACATGTCTTTCACCCTAGCCATGGCATCCACCTTCTAATTTCATCCCAAATCGTCTCTAATCACTTTCTAATCGAAGATTAAGCAAAACTACATCAAATCAAGGGAGAGTAGCACCAAATCAGAGAGAGCTGCTGGAACACATAGGGATTGGATCCAAATCAGAGATTATTTCAGATCTAAAGTTTGTTTGTGGCTAAGGTGAGTGATTTGCATTGTTTTTCACTAATTATGGCTAATTGTGGTAATTAGCGAAGATTAGCGAAATTATGGCTCAGAAAAATCTAGAAAAATTCCTAAAATTCTAAAACATCATTTTGTGCCTCTGATATGAATTTGGGTTAATTTCAACTAATTTTGCAAATCCCGGAATTTGGGGGATTAAGGGGTGATTAGTGGAAATTAGCGAATTTATGCATGATTAAAATCTGGAAAAATATTCAGAAATTCTGAAATATTGTTTTAGACCTCTGTTAGAAAATTTGGGTAGTTTGGTTAAGTTTTGCTAATCATACTGTTAGTTGTTCTTAAACATGATTAAGGGGAAAATATGGGTTTTTGTGTATGTTTGATCCGTTTTGACCTACCATATTGATGTTTTGCTGTTTGTGGATGTATATACATGTTGCTATGACTGTATGGTATACTTTGTGATTGTTTAGAACAATTAGAATGGTCGAAAACGCCGTCGAATGACGTAAACAACTCGCTGGACAAAGTGCAGGAACTGCAGACAGGGACCGGATCGGATCCCCTTTATCCGAACCGAACCACTCTCCACGATCCGACCCGATCCGCTTGTGGTGATGGAGACCGACCGATCCGCCTGGAAGCTCGTGAACAGGTGGCCAAGGAGGTGCAACTCGCGAACCGAACCGCCCGTGGAGTATTCTTCTCCGACCCGAACCCGATGGCATCCTCCGATCCGACCCGAAAGAACTTGTCATGAACCGAGATGTTAAGTACAACCTGGGTTGTATCCGAACCGATCCGGAGCTTGGCTACGATCCGAACCACCACGAGTTGGAGCATGAAGCACGACCCGACCCGATCCGGTGCCTCATGGAGGGACTTGAGGAACTTGATCCGATCCGAGGTGATGAAGCAATCCGAACCGAACCAAGGAAGAAGGAGAAGACCGATACGGTGATGACCAATAACCCGAGATGCAAAGGTAGTCCAAATGGAAGTTAGAGCTCAGGATCCAGTTGGGAACCAATGAGTTCACTTCATGGTTGGGCTTTGCTGCGGGACGTGTGCAAAGGGGTTGTCGGTATTCATAACTTTGGTTCACCACTGAGAGATGGATAGTAGGCTTGTAGTGATAGTTACACGGGATTGGATTCCGTCATGGCCCAAAGTATTAGGTGACCAAAGTAGCGGATATCGTATGCTTTACGCACTGAGTGAGGGATGTGAGGATGATTGCTATGCTTGATTGTTTGACACCATTATGACATGCACACCCCCACCCCCGTATCTCTTACACAGTATGTTAGTGGCACCTTAGAGTATTGTACGGTATGTAGTGCTAACTCTTTGGTTGCAGGTCCAGGTTCAGGTATGATTGGATTATACCTGTTATTGTTCTGTTTTGTTGCTTATTGCTCATACCAGGCTTTATGTCTGACCCAGAGTTTTATGTCTCCTCTTATTACTCTGGGTGCTCACATGAGCAGACTAGAGACAGGTTATGGTTAGCTGGTAATGCGCAATTAGCTGATTCGGAGGCGAGCAGGAGGCTTCCACGTATGATATATAGATATTCTCCCTGTGTCGCTGGTGGTCGCTATTTGGGCATTAGTAGTGTACCTCCTTTATCTTGCTTTTGTTTTGTTGAGACAGTTTGAAAAGTTGTAATAATGTTGGCTTTGGATCATAAGCTGTACTTGGATTTTCCACTGCTATGTTAGTTTATTTTCAGCTTATGCACTATCTCACATGTTTTATGTCAAGTATGTTGTTATTATATTTTATACTATGCGCTGTGAGACATTCTACAGGTTCCTTGATTAGCTCATTCTTTTCTTTCTTTTCTTTTGATGACCGTCCCGTGCTAACTGGACATGTATACAGCGCACTTTTGGAGTAAATATCGGTTGGTGCGGGGCGGGCCGTCACACTTGGTATCAGAGCCAGGTTGCGTAGTTAACCTAGGGAAAGACACTAGGGAGAGATAGTACGTATACGAGAGCGCGTAATTGTGATTACTTTGGTTTTCAAAAGCTATATATATACTATTAGTAGTATAAGAATGAAGTCGTACTGCGCTAGCACCACTATGGGGTCGTTAATCGTTTCCCCTTTTATAGATCGACGATGAGCCGATATGCTAGAGGTGCTGGTAGGGGAGCCAATAATGGGAATGCTGCTGACATGAGCGCGATGTTTACTGACCTCATGAGAGACATGCTTAGGGAGGTGCAAGGGGCAGTTCCCAATCCCGGAAATGGTGGTGGTTCAGTAGTGCAGGCGCCTATGGTCGATTTCGCCAAGTTGTGCAAGGATTACACTAACCTTGGTGGGAAGCCGTTCCATGGAACGGAGTCGGCCACAAATTATGTTCAGGATTGGTTGGATAGTTGTGATCGTATCTTCGACGACTTGGGTATCGAGGATGCGATGAAGAGAAGGCTAGCGTCTCGTCAACTGCAAGGGCGAGCGATGAATTGGTGGAATGCCATTAGAACATCTACTCCAGAAGATCAAGTTACTTGGAATCAGTTTAAGACTCACTTTTGTGATAAGTTTATCCCAGGTGCTAATAAATCAGAACTGTTCCGGAAGTTCTTGGAGCTTAAGCAGAACGGTAGAGCAGTCTCGGAGTACATCGCTAAATTCGACACTTTATCGAAATATGGATGGTCCCTTATCGATACAGTCGAAAAGAAGAACGAGAAGTTCATAACTGGCTTGGATGGGTACTTGGGGGAAAGACTTATAAACCATATCGATGAGACGTTCGAGTCTATTGTAGGAAAGGCATTAAGGTCAGAGAGCCGTTTCCCTAAGTCGAAGACTGAGGTTGCTACGAAATCTGCAGAGGAGCCAAAGCCGCAAGCAGGCGGTGAAGGCAAGAAGAATTCACAGAACAAGAGGAAGCAGAACCCGACCAAGGATGGTCAGAATAAGAAAAATAAGAAAGATGGCAAATGCTTTAGTTGTGGCAAGAAGGGCCACTATGCCAGAGATTGTCGAGAAAAGCCTGGGGAGAGGAAGTGCTTTAACTGCGGCCAGGCGGGACATCACAAGGATGATTGCCCACAACCTCCTAGGGAGAAGCAGATTGTGAAAGCGTATGCTATCAACGCTGTTCCTTCTTCGTCGAATGCTCCAAGTGCGGCGCAGAAGGGAAATGGTGTCGTTATAAAAGGTATGCTTTCAATTTAAGATGTTTCTGTTCGGGTATTGTTTGACAAACCCGAGGTAGTCGATAGACCTCTAGTTGTGACGAACCAGATTGGTGGTTCGACTAACCTTAGCATGATTTGCCGTAACGTGGTCTTATCGAGTCATGAATGTATGTATGTTTGTGTTTGCTTTGTTTAGGCTTTACTGGGTTTAGCATTATTTTGGGGAATCGATCTACTCCAAAGGAATAGGGTGGTATTAGGTACCTACCTAGTGATGGCGATAGAAACTGGAGTTAAGGAAGCTTAGAGGCTATCGTTGTAATAAGTTCTAGTTGTCTCTGGGAGGCGAATGAGTGCTCCAGTGCTAGATTGTTTTGCTAGTATCACCTCACGTGGATTGTCCGAACTCGGAGGAGATGTTCCTTGGGTGCTTGTCTGATATTGGTTAAGGCCTTTGGGGCTTGTGCTTGGGGAATGTCGATTTCGACTAGGATGGTTTGCGTGAGGGGTAAATAGTTGTTGTGATTTTTCATTGGATGATATCTTGGTTTACTCGAGGAGTGATGGGCAGACGGAACATGATGAGACTGTTCAATGGTATAGACTGCCCAGAGTTAGACTCGATAGGGTTATGAGATTGCTTGAGTGGGACTCGGGAAAGATGCAAAGTAATGGATTGTTTAGGACCCTATGTTGATGTTCTCTATTGGATAGTAGAACTTTGAAGGAATAGGATGTGTTCATTGATCATGGAAGATACAAAGAAAATTAGGGCGATTCAAGTTGGACTTGAACTCGTAAAAGAAAATGGGTGTTCGTTGATCTTGGAGATGCAACGAATAGGGAGACGACTCAAGTTAGACTAGAGTTTGTCACTAATGGATACTTAAGACTGGGTCTGAGTTATAGATTGACTCGAGTTGGACTCGAGAAGGCTGCAAGGAATTGGATTCGACTTGGGTTGGACTCGAGAGGGCAGCAAGACAATGGATAGACTTGGGTTGGACTCAAGTATTTTAGGCGGACTAAAAGCAGGGGTATTTAGGGACGCCCGTTACCCTGGATCCGTTGGACGTGATCTAGTTATCCTTGGAGGATAAACATACGTTGGACGTACGGCTTCCATTGGCCTGGGATTGGTTGGACCAGTCAAGTAGGCATCGGTGTATGTATGGAGGCTGGGCTTCCATTAGTTATTGATGTTGGTTGGACAAAACATACTAGAATCGACATATTGGGATTGGTTAGACCAATCATGTAGGTGTCGATGTGTTTATGAATTTAGCAGGTGATAGGTAGGACTAGTTTGATGGATTTTATGGTTGCTATGTTTTTCCTATTTTTCCTCCCTTGAGTAGACTATCACCCGTAGGGTTCCAGCGATGGGGAACAAAGTGATTGTAGTAGGACTATGAGCCAGTGCAGTAGAGTCGTCATGACTCGAGGGGCAAAGTGGACATAGTAAAGGAATAGTAAGGCTATAAGCCAGTGCAGTGGAGTTGTTATGACTTCATGGGGCAGCAAAGGACTAGTGGCTATGGATCAGTGCAGTGGAGTCGCCATGACTCCATGGGGCAGAGTGATCATAGTAAAGGATTTGGGTGCGGTAATAGTTGCATTGAGTAGGAGACATGCCAGTTTAGGGGTTTCGTTTCTAGGATGGAAGCAACTAAAGTATATCACAGGATATGATTTCGGGCCCAAGAGTGAATTGGATTCAGAAAACTAGTAAGCTTGACGATTAGATCGATTTTGATTGAGTGGATTGGTTCCAGTTAGAAGGACGATCCTAATATATTGGAAACCATCTCTAGGGTAGAGATGGGTATCGATGGAAAGAGAATGATCAAGAAAGGATTTGATCGAGAAGGGTGGCTTCGAAAGAATAAGGGACTAGTTGTACCCAACGTAGATGGACTGAGAGGTGAAGTGGTTAGAGCATATCATTACCCGAAATTGACTATACATCCCAGTGGTAACAAGATGTATTGAGACATGGAGCAGATCTACTACTGGGAAAGGATAAAGAAAGACGTTGGGAAGTTTATGTCCAAATGCATGAATTGCCGGTTAGTTAAAACTGAGCAAAGGAAGCTTAGTGGTTTGCCACAACCGTTGAGAACAAGTCTCAAATGGATTATATTGATAGTTTACCAAGGACTAGGTCAGGTCATGATGGTATTTGAGTGAATTGTATATTAGAGAATGAAGGCTACCCAAGATAGGCAGAAGACTTATCTCGATAAGAGACGAAGAGATTTGGAATTCTTCGTTAACAACTTGGTGTTCGTCAAGATCTCTCCATTGAGAATGTGATTCGGATTCGTTGGAGAGGTAAGTTAGCACCAAGATTTGTTGGTCCATTCCCAGTCCTCGAGCAAGTTGGGAATTTGGCGTATGAAGTAGAGCTACCTGACAAGATGGCGGGAGTTCACAACGTATTTCATGTTTCCCAGTTAAGGAAGTTTGTGCAAGACCCTAATGTGGCTATTTCACCAGATCAGTTGGACGATAGCGAGGTTGAACCCGAGGCGGTTGAGAACCGCAAGCCTATGCGTATTGTTGGGAACGATACGAAGCAGCTTCGAAGGAAGGCGGTGAAACTAGTCAAAGTCCAGTGGGATGAGAATGAAAAAGACTGTACTTGGGAAACAGAGAAGGATATAACGAAGAAGTATCCAGAACTCTTTGCCTGGTAAGGTTTTGGTAGTGATAGTATCTTCCCTTGTTAGTAAACCGCATGCTAGGATAGACTTGTTTTGCATGTTGATTGTTGTTTTATGGTTGATAGGCATGCGGGACCCCTTGTGTGTTTTGATTATGGAATTTCGGGGGCGAAATTTCTTAAGGGGGGGGGGGGGAGAATGTAACAACCCGCATTCTACGCATCATAGGATCGTAGAATATTTATTTTCTCTCACATACGAATTCGTATGGTCATGTAACTTTGGGAGACGATTATTTTGGTCATTTCCCATGTTCATGATTTTTCCCGATTTTTAAATGACCATTTTACTCCTAGTTGGTACTGTTTTGGCCATAACTTTTGACTGGAAAGGAATTTTGACCTGAAACCACTTTCATTGGCTCCGGATGATGGTTTACAATTCCGTAGAGTGGTCACACTAGCCAAACGGACTCACCGTTTGGGAGATATGTCTGAAACAAGTTTCAGATAGTGAAAAACAGCTTAATTGGGCTTAACCAGGTGATGAACAGCTAGGCCCATCGGGGGATTTCGGGATTAGGGTTATGAGGAGACTGAAATCAGTTAGAGAACGATCTTATCCTCATTTTCCAGCTGCCACAAACATGTCTTTCACCCTAGCCATGGCCTCCACCTTCTAATTTCATCCCAAATCGTCTCTAATCACTTTCTAATCGAAGATTAAGCAAAACTACATTAAATCAAGGGAGGGTAGCACCAAATCAGAGAGAGAGCTGCTGGAACACATAGGGATTGGATCCAAATCAGAGATTATTTCAAATCTAAAGTTTGTTTGTGGCTAAGGTGAGTGATTTGCATTGTTTTTCACTAATTATGGCTAATTATGGTAATTAGCAAAGATTAGCGAAATTATGGCTCAGAAAAATCTAGAATAATTCCTAAAATTCTAAAACATCATTTTATGCCTCTGATATGAATTTGGGTTAATTTCGACTAATTTTGCAAATCCCGGAATTTGGGGGATTAAGGGGTGATTAGTGGAAATTAGCGAATTTATGCATGATTAAAATCTGGAAAAATATTCAGAAATTCTGAAATATTGTTTTAGACCTCTTTTAGAAAATATGGGTAATTTGGTTAAGTTTTGCTAATCATACTGTTAGTTGTTCTTAAACATGATTAAGGGGAAAATATGGGTTTTTGTGTATGTTTGATCCGTTTTTACCTACCATAATGATGTTTTGCTGTTTGTGGATGTTTATACATGTTGCTATGACTGTATGGTATGCTTTGTGATTGTTTAGAACAATTAGAATGGTCGAAAACGCCGTCGAATGGCGTAAACAACTCGCTGGACAAGTGCAGGAACTGTAGACAGGGACCGGATCAGATCCCCTTTACCCGAACCGAACCACTCTCCATGATCCGACCCGATCCGCTTGTGGTGATGGAGACCGACAGATCCGCCTAGAAGCTCATGAACAGGTGGCCAAGGAGGTGCAACTCACGAACCGAACCGCCCGTGGAGTATTCTTCTCCGACCCGAACCCGATGGCATCCTCCGATCCGACCCGAAGGAACTTGTCACGAACCGAGATGTTAAGTACAACCTGGGTTGTATCTGAACCGATCCGGAGCTTGTCTACGATCTGAACCACCACGAGTTGGAGCATGAAGCACGACCCGACCCGATCCGGTGCATCATGGAGGGACTTGAGGAACTTGATCCGATCCGAGGTGATGAAGCAATCCGAACCGAACCAAGGAAGAAGGAGAAGACCGATCCGGTGATGACCAATAACCCGAGATGCAAAGGTAGTCCAAATGGAAGTTAGAGCTCAGGATCCAGTTGGGAACCAATGAGTTCACTTCATGGTTGGGCTTTGCTACGGGACGTGTGCAAAGGGGTTGTCTCTATTCATAACTTTGGTTCACCACTGAGAGATGGGTAGTGGGCTTGTAGTGATAGTTACACGGGATTGGATTCCGTCATGGCCCAAAGTATTAGGTGACCAAAGTAGTGGATATCGTATGCTTTACGCACTGAGTGAGGGATGTGAGGATGATTGCTATGCTTGATTGTTTGACACCATTATGACATGCACACCCCCACCCCCGTATCTCTTACACAGTATGTTAGTGGCACCTTAGAGTATTGTACGGTATGTAGTGCTAACTCTTTGGTTGCAGGTCCAAGTTCAGGTATGATTGGATTATACCTGTTATTGTTCTGTTTTGTTGCATATCTCTCATACCAGGCTTTATGTCTGACCCAGAGTTTTATGTCTCCTCTTATTACTCTGGGTGCTCACATGAGCAGACTAGAGACAGGTTATGGTTAGCTGGTGATGCGCGAGTAGCTGATTCGGAGGCGAGCAGGAGGCTTCCACGTATAATATATAGATATTCTCCCCGTGTCACTGGTGGTCGTTACTTGGGCATTAGTAGTGTACCTCCTTTATCTTGCTTTTGTTTTGTTGAGACAGTTTGAAAAGTTGTAATAATGTTGGCTTTGGATCCTAAGCTGTACTTGGATTTTCCACTGCTATGTTAGTTTATTTTCAGCTTATGCACTGTCTCACATGTTTTATGTCAAGTATGTTGTTATTATATTTTATCCTATGCGCTGTGAGACATTCTATAGGTTCCTTGATTAGCTCATTCTTTTCTTTCTTTTCTTTTGATGACCGTTCCGTGCTAACTGGACATGTGTACAGCCGCACTTTTGGAGTAAATGTCGGTTAGTGCGGGGCGGGCCGTCACATATATACTACTTTATAAGCAGTTAGCTTATGATTGGTATAGTTTTTTCATATTTTATGACTAAATCTATGATGCTGCTTTTTTCTACAATGTTGTGTTGATTTGGTTAGGTTGTATTTAAGTGAATTGCAGGGGCGTAATTCTTTTGCGGAGAGAGGAATGTAACGACCCATTAATTGATGGTTAATTTTGAATAATTGTTTAAATCTAATGAGTGATAAAAGAAAATTTTAAGTAAGAATGTCTTTTTGAATATTATGATGCTCATACTATGATAAAAAATATTGAATGCAGCGACATACAAAATTTACCATTTATAATATAATGAGATTTGAATTATTTAAATTAAAAGAAAACCCGGGAACTTAAATTTGAATTTGAAATCCATGTTGCTACGATTGGTAATTTAATATGGAAATTTACTCAATTTTGTAATATAACATAAAATCAGTCGATATAAAATTGTATTGATTTTTGAAATATAAATATTTTTACATGAAAATTTACAATTAAAATAATGACATTTGCTTCGGCGAAATTCAATTTCAGTGGCTCATTTTAAATCAATTTATATAATTAATTGACAATTGTTGGTCACATATATAATGTGAATAATGAAATTTCGTATGAACAATAAAAGATAACTTTTCACTATGATATTAAGTGCATATCAACACATTAAACGCAATGATATATTATCCTATGAATTTAGACATTCGATGTCGGCAATATGGTGGTTTGATCCTGAGTTGATGGTGTACGCGGTTAATAGTCTTCTGTGTTTCATTATACAACCGAGATGAGGAGTAATAATGAAACTAAATATATAAATAAAACTAATCAGAGGGCATGCCATGAAAGAGAAGATGAGAGGGTGTAGGAAGAACAGCAACATGCCCGGCTTGGCATGAAAGAAAAGAAACTTGGGTAGAGATGAAGGCAAAGGAAGAACATCAGAGGGCGTAGGAGGAAATATAGAAAAAAAATTTGATTCAACTCCTATAAAAGTGATTCTTCCTAAAGGTACCAAGGTTATGCAGATACTAGATGATGTTGAGGAGAAATCTGATCCATATTTAGTTAAGAAATTTAAAATAAAGATCTGTCCCATATCAACTCTAACTAAAGAGAAGAAAGGCTAGAGCTCCAGTGAATGCAGTAGAAGGAAAAGACTGATAAGAAAATTAAGGCACCGAAAACTAAAGGCAAACTCGAATGAAAGAATTAAGGTGATTAATTAACTTGGATTTTTTTGGGGTTGTAGATACGTTTCCATATTTGTGGCCAATTACCATGCGAGTATGGGCCTCGGTTTTGGATACATTTTGATAATTCTTATATAGCCATCTGTTATGTTGTAAATAAAAGTTTATTTTCTTTAATTTTGTGTGAATTTTGTCTTAGTCTACACACTTTTCTACACTTTTCTTTGATTGTACCGGGTCATTGTAACTCGTCATTAGACTTACACTTGGATTGATCATTCACATTTCACTCTTGAAATTACCTTTTGGTCATGATTTGAGTCATGTGAAGTTCGAAGTCATAAATTCAACTTTCGAGACCTCCTTTTTCTTATTAATCTCAAGTCATGTGGAATTCATGGTAGGTAGCTCCACTATTAGGACCTCCTTTTGGTCGTTGGCCCTAAGTCGTGAGGAGATCATTGTGGCGGTTTCAGACTTAGGGCCTCCTTTCGGTCATCGATCCCAAGTCGTGTGGAGTTGTAGAGCTTCGCTATTGGGATCTCCTTTTGGTCATTGATCCCAAGTCGTTGCAAAGACCAGAGTGAGGAATCATGGTCAGCCCTTTATACTCACCCGTTATTGGTTTGGGTTAGAGTTGGCTAAGCGAATGGTCGGTATCACATTCACTTAGCAAGAGTAGTTTTCCCAAAGTCCAGAGACTAAGAAATTATGGTGGACACTCAAGTGGTGAGTGTTGTTAGTTGTTTATACTCGACTTCATCATTTGTTCAGGGCTCAAATTAGCTCGAGGGTAGTCGAAATACACCCATCTTTTGTTACTTCAAGATGATGTTATTATTAGCATTCCATGGTCCTAAAGCTTGATCATCTGCAACAGTTCTGAGAAAATATTCAAGCTGATATTGAGCCAGATCACATTGCTTCATCAATTCCTTCATCTCACTCTCCATCTATTGAATAACATGTTGAAATCGGTGATACACAAATCACAATTTTGGGCAACAAATAATCTTACATATTTTTTGGAGAGATTTGTTGCTAGATTTGATGAAGAGATTTGGTGCTAGATTAGATGAAGAGATTTGCTACTAGATTTGATGAAGAGATTTGGTGCTAGATTTTATGGAGAGATATTGGTTGCTATATTTGTGGACATTAATTGCAAGGATATTTGGTGCTTATCCAAATAGTTTTATAACATATATGAAGATAATTTGGATGCCAATTTTTCTTGGGCATGAAGCAATTCTCTCTATAAAAAGGGCTAGCTAACATCTTCATTAGGTGTGGGTGAAAGCCACCAAGAGGGTGGGTGAGAGCCACCAAGAGTGGGTGAGAGCCACCAAGAGTGGTGGTGAGAGCCACCAAGAGTGATCATTCTAGCTATTCCAAATTGAGTGTTCTCCTTCAAATTTGTTAGCCATTAGATATTCTCTACCTATTTCTCAATAAGGTTATTGATTCAAGTTTTAATTGTTTGTAACGATAGTTGAGATCGATTGTAAACAATTTTTTATTAGTGAATCGATAAAGATGGTGGTTGGGTGGAATATCATGTGCTCATATTTCCGATATTATTTGTGATGATTTTTTTTGTTTTTCAATCAAATTCATCTTCAAGTGATTGGGTGATAAAGATCCTATTTTTATTTGCATAACAGTTTGGTATCAGAGCAATTTTTGCATAACATAGCATAAATTTAATATGATTGTAAAATAATCTAGCAAAAAAAAGGGATTTTTTAACTGATGAGAATCAAGAACTACCACAAGTGAAGCTATATTGTACTACTTCTTAACCATAAGAAACTATTTGACCTTAACTATTAGCACGATGTGTACTTTAAAACAATGAGGTTAACATTTAACTTCCCGAATTCCATACCAGTTTAAGCATATGCAACAATATTCTTGTAGCATAAATTATTCAATATTTGCTAAATATAATTTGAAAATGAAATTATGAGTACCTTCTTGATTTGGGCTTCTTTCTCCTTTAATGCATCTGTGGTAGATACTAAAGAACTCAACTCGGTAAATTTCATTTCATGCTCAAGTCTAGCAACCTCTTTCTATATATGTTTGACTAATGCCTTTTTTGACACGATGACATTAACTTGTGCATTTGTAGCCACTTCTTTAGCACAAATATCAAATTGCGGTGTATTTCTAAATTGCTCTATGGGACATCATGTTGGGTTCATTGTGTATATGATGGCAGTTCATGCATTTCCTCCCAGTGTCGAGTGTAATATGCGTGTCAGTTTTCAGTCTTTGTAAGGAATATGACCAGTTCTTCCTTTGCTACATCACAAACAAAAATTACAAACAACATTTGTTTGTTCTATTCAATACATGAGGCTATGCTAATAATTTATTAATCTGCAAATAAGTCCATAAAAATAAAATTAAAAAACCTCAGCTTGCGAATAATAATTCATAGTGTAAGCAGACTTCGATTAATGTGGTAGCCCGCCCTCAGCCTTGAACCAGCTGTCAATGCTTGAGATGCGCGTTCACTCCCAGCTGGATCAATAAAATTCTGGTTTATAAATGTGTTTAATTATCATCAATTTTATACATTAACTAATGATGAATCTGAAATTTACTTGTCATATAATTTAATGTATTCATACCACAGTAGACATGAGAGTGCTAAAATTATTCTTTCCCACGAACTTTTTTGCAGAACTTTCTATTGTTTGCGGAATTAATAAACAAGAAGATAAAAGTATATATGAACTAACTTCATGGTATTGAAGACTTTAACACTAACTGACCAACCCATGTATTTAATGTGTTCTGGAACTCATTTCATTCAAAGTTTCCTCTCCTATTTGTGTAACAACCTGGAAAATCAGAACCAATTTAATTTTTTTATTTTGGCCATTATAATGAATTTTGAATAGTTAAAATGATTTATTTTAAATAATAATGATTTAAAATTTATTTAAATCGAAGTTAGAACGAATATATTTATTTTAATTTTAGAAGGAGTTAGAAATAGCACGGTAGTTTGAAAATTTGAATCTGAACTTTGACTGAATGTACAGGATTCAAAATAAATCGGATTTTAGTGAAACTAAACATATTTAAATCTGTTTAAAAATATTTTTCCAACAAATCCAGAAAACTAAAATTTTATAGCGGGAATAAAAAGTTATGGCCATTTGAATATTCAGAATAGTCACTATGGAATTTATTATAGTGAAAATTAGGCACACATCCCTAAAAGCAAAATTAATTAGGCTCACATCCGGTCATAAACTTATTATAAATTAGGTCCCTATTTTTCAAAAGTAGCGAAAAAATGAATAAAAAAATACGAAAATTATTATTTAAATAAATTATGCATTCGGAAAAAAAAATCACCCAAAAAAATAATAAATAGAAAACCCGCAAAAAAAAACAACAACAAAAAAACAGCTAAAAGTGCAGTTAAGTGCATTATGTTATGCAAGAATACCAACTTCTTGCATATATATGTGCAAGTATTCCAGTGTTGCAAGAATTCCAACTCATTTCATTTTTACTTTGCATTCAAGTGTGCTAGTAAATCCGAAACATGCACACATATGTGCAACATATCCGTAGGCAAAATGTTAACATAATTTCCTTTATGCAATAATGCATATATGTATGCAAGTATTGACAATACTTGCATACATATATGCAACTATTTTTTTTTTTGGTGTGGACTTCTGGGATTATTTCTAGGTTTTAGAATTATTTTTTAATCAGCGTCGCACCTTTTTTGGAAGAAAATGAAGGAGGCGAAGTGAAAATAAGTAGGAGGCGTTACCACAAAAGTAGGAAGCGGATCCATAAAACAAGGAGGCGGGAATTCAAAAATAGGGGGCAGGTTTATATTATAAACTATGACCGGATGTGAGCCTAATTTTGAAACTTAATAGGGACCTTTAAAAAACACACTTTTATTATAATATATAGCTCGTATAAATGGCCATTTTATAAACAATCTCCACTTTCGATAAAACCATTTTTGTCAGATCCGGAATGTCAAATTATTGCTAAATTTAATTTTCCATAATTTTTGGAATTAAATTGTGAGAGTGGTAAATTAAACTGCGTTCGATAATTTATGTTGAATTTAATCGACCGTTAAAAAGGCCAATTTTCAAACGGTCTCCAAATTCGACGAAATTAATTTTGTTAGGACCGTATCGTCCAAACATAGCTAAATTTATTTTTCGGGAATTTTTGGAGTCCGTATGCGGCCCCGGTAAATTTAAATGTACGATAGAATTAAATAAATAAATGATTTAAATTTTAATTTAAAGAAAACAGGCTGAAAATGATTGATTGGGCTGACGGGACCTAGCCCATTGTTTCCGGAACGTGGGTATTTGGGTAGGAACAACTTTTTTTGGGCTGAAATTGGAGCTGTTAAGGATTAATGGGCTAAAACCAATAATTAAGAATTTAATATTATTTTATTATAAATAATGGATAAATCAAAACCCTAATCTAAAACAAGTCGCTGCCCCTTTCTTTCAATGGCCAATATTGATCGAATCTTCCCCATCTAATAAATCCCAATCCATTCAACAAAATCTCTCCCTCTAGTTGAAGCTTTTGTAGAGATTGATCCACTCTTCAATTCCATACGGAGGTGATCTTCTATTGTGCAGTAATTTGCCCGAACCGACCCCTTGAACGTTCGTCGTATCACCTCGAACCCCTCCTCCTAGACGCGCGCGAGTTGGATGTGGTGGGCCCCCTGGTGCGTGCCTCCTTCCTCTCCGGCGTGGTGATCTCCGATTGTCGCGAAGCTCGGTGTATTGATCGAAAAATCAAACCCTAGAATCGAACCCAAAGTGAAAAGTTGTGGCCTGGATTCTGAGAGGAAGAAGAAAGGGAATTTTCCTTTTTTATTTTTTAATTAATTATTTTAAAATGTTATTTACCTTAATTAATTCATAATTAATGCATACGAACTCGAAATTGAATAATTTCAGAAGCGTTGCGATCATGAGCCCTAGATCTACATTTTTAGACTGATTAGATCGAATTCGGAGCAGATCAGATTTTGGACAAAAATTCAATTCTGAATTATTCAGAATTAAAACCGATTGTGAGAAATTCTATTTTTTAATATAATTAAAATTTATTAATTATAATTGTGGTATTGCTCATACGCTGTAATATTCTGTTGATTGTCATACGTGATTTGATCTGTGATTGGTGTGTTATGTAGATCTGATTAAAATTAACATATTTGTTAACTAGAATTGTGTTTAATAAAGATTATCATTTTTGTTAATTAGATTAGCTGAATCAAAAATTTACATATTTGTTAATTAGAATTGTGTTTAATAAAAATTATCATTTTTGTTAATTAGATTAGTTAAATCAAAAATTAACATATTTGTTAATTAGAATTGTTTTTAACAAAAGTTATCATTTTTGTTAATTAGATTAGTTGAAGCAAAAGTTAACATATTTGTTAATTGGAATTGTGTTTAACAAAAATTATCATTTTTGTTAATTATATTAGTTGAATCAAAAATTAACATATTTGTTAATTAGAATTGTTGAACAAAAATATACATTTTTGTCAAATTAGAATCGTTGAACAAAATATACATTTTTGTCAATGCATATTAGTAAAAAACAAAAATATACATTTTTGTCAAATTAGAATTGTTGAACAAAAATATACATTTTTGTCAAATTAGAATCGTTGAACAAAATATACATTTCTGTCAATACATATTAGTAGAAAACAAAAATATACATTTTTTCCAAATTTGAATTGTTGAACAAAAATATGCATTTTTGTCAAATTAGAATCATTGAACAAAATATACATTTTTTGTTAATACATATTAGTAGAAAACAAAAATATACATTTTTGTCAAATTAGAATTGCTGAACAAAAATATACATTTTTGTCAAATTAGATTCGTTGAACAAACTATACATTTTTGTCAATACATATTAGTAGAAAACAAAAATATACATTTTTTTCAAATTAGAATTGTTGAACAAAAATATACATTTTTGTCAAATTAGAATCGTTGAACAAAATATACATTTTTGTCAATACATATTAGTAGAAAACAAAAATATACATTTTTGTCAAATTAAAATTGTTGAACAAAAATATACATTTTTGTCAAATTAGAATCTTTGAACAAAATATACATTTTTGTCAATACATATTAGTAGAAAACAAAAATATACATTTTTATCAAATTAGAATCATTGAACAAAATATACATTTTTGTCCATACATATTAGTAGAAAACAAAAATATACATTTTTGTCAAATTAGAATTGTTGAACAAAATTATATACTTTTGTTGAATAAAAAAGGGAAATTATTCAATTTCACGAAGCTCAGTGTATTGATCGAAAATTCAAACCCTAGAATCGAACCCAAAGTGAAAAGTTGCGGCCTGGATTCTGAGAGGTAGAAGAAAGGGAATTTCCCTTTTTTATTTTTTAATTAATTATTTTAAAATGTTATTTACCTTAATTAATTCATAACTAATGCATACGAACTAGAAATTGAATAATTTCAGAAGCGTTGCAATCATGAGCCCTAGATCTACATTTTTAGACTGATTAGATCGAATTCGGAGCAGATCAGATTTTGGACAAAAATTCAATTCTGAATTATTCAAAATTAAAACCGACTGTGAGAAATTCTATTTTTATATTTAATTAAAATTTATTAATTATAATTGTGGTATTGCTCATACGCTGTAATATTCTGTTGATTGTCATACGTGATTTGATCTGTGATTGGTGTGTTATGTAGATCTGATTAAAATTAACATATTTGTTAATTAGAATTGTGTTTAATAAAGATTATCATTTTTGTTAATTAGATTAGCTGAATCAAAAATTTACATATTTGTTAATTAGAATTGTGTTTAACAAAAATTATCATTTTTGTAAATTAGATTAGTTAAATCAAAAATTAACATATTTGTTAATTAGAATTGTTTTTAACAAAAATTATCATTTTTGTTAATTAGATTAGTTGAAGCAAAAATTAATATATTTGTTAATTGGAATTGTGTTTAACAAAAATTATTATTTTTGTTAAGTAGATTAGTTGAATCAAAAATTAACATATTTGTTAATTAGAATTGTTGAACAAAAATATACATTTTTGTCAAATTAGAATCGTTGAACAAAATATACATTTTTGTCAATGCATATTAGTAGAAAACAAAAATATACATTTTTGTCAAATTAGAATTGTTGAACAAAAATATACATTTTTGTCAAATTAGAATCGTTGAACAAAATATACATTTTTGTCAATACATATTAGTAGAAAACAAAAATCACATTTTTGTCAAATTAGAATTGTTGAACAAAAATATACATTTTTGTCAAATTAGAATCATTGAACAAAATATACATTTTTTGTCAATACATATTAGTAGAAAACTAAAATATACATTTTTGTCAAATTAAAATTGTTGAACAAAAATATACATTTTTGTCAGATTAGAATCATTGAACAAAATATACATTTTTGTCAATACATATTAGTAGAAAACAAAAATATACATTTTTGTCAAATTAGAATTGTTGAACAAAAATATACATTTTTGTCAAATTAGAATCGCTGAACAGAATAAACATTTTTGTCAATACATATTAGTAGAAAACAAAAATATACATTTTTGTCAAATTAGAATTGTTGAACAAAAATATACATTTTTGTCAAATTAGAATCGTTGAACAAAATATACATTTTTGTCAATACATATTAGTTGAAACAAAATGTACATTTCTGTCAAAATATATTAGTTGAAACAAAGATTTACATTTTGTCAAAATATGATGGTTGAAAACAAAGATTGCATTTTGGTTAAATAGATTTGAGTTATAACAAAAAATTACATTTTAGTTAAATAGATTTGTGTTTGAGTAAAAATATTAATTTTGTTGAACTAGAATTGTCAACAAAAATGAATAATCACCTTTTAGTCATTTTGTTGAACTAGAATTGTTAACACAAATGAATAATCACTTTTTAGTCATTTTATTGAATTAGAATTGTCAACAAAAATGAATAATCACTTTTTAATCAATTTGTCAAACTAGAATCATCAACATAAATGCAACCATCACTTATATTCGTTTTATTAAACTAGATTTGTTAACAAAACGAAATTATCACTTTTTGTTCATTATGTTAAACTAGAATTGTTAACAAAACGGAATTACCATTTTTTATTTATTTTGTTAAACTAGAATTGTTAACAAAATGAAATTATCACTTTTTAATAATTTTGTTAAACTAGGATTTGTTAATGAAATTAAATGTCACTTTTAATCATTTTGTTGAAATAGAATTGGCAATAAAAATGAATGTATCACTTTTTATGCATTTTGTTAAAATATAAATTGTACGCAAATTTAAGAATCATTTTTATTGTTAAAACATACAATATAATTTGTATGCAAATTGAAGAATTGTTTTTATTGTCAAACATGCATTAGATTTTGTACACAAATTAAAGATACATTTTTATCGTTAAGTCATACATTAGAATTTGTATGCAAATTTAAAATAAACATTTTTATGTGTCATGTTATATATTAGAACTACATACAAATAAAATTTCTTTTTATTTGTTAAAGCCAAAATAGAAATTGCATAAAAGTAATGAAAATAAAAATTATCTTTTTATTTGTCATTAGCTAAATTGTCATGCAATTAAAATACATTTTATTTGACATTATAAACATGTAGATTTCTTATGCAAACAAAACATGCTTTTATTCGGCATGTTAAACCACGTTAGTTGAATAGTCGAGTAATTTATATTCATATATAATTTCATACATATACAAATATAAATTAAAATTAAACGAATCGCTCGCGGTAGTTCGCGTTTTGGAATCGTAACTTTAAACGATTATACCGAAAGATCCAGTTGTCGGATTTTCCCAAAATTGGAACCGTTAGGACCGCTTTGGGAAGATCTTTCCAACGGTATAAAATTTATTAAAATCCAACGGTTAGATTTCGAGAAACGAGTAAATCAAATTTGGATAAAAACAGCGCCAGGGCCGCCTATTGACCCGAAGCGCCGTTAAGTTAAATTGAGCTATTTTTATATAAAAAATAGCAATAAATCGTTATGAAATAACGATATAAAATAATTTAAATTATATATATGCGAGAATTATTTGAAAAGAACGAGTTCAATCTCATTTCAAATAATTATGCGATGATTTAAATCGAAGATATTGAAGACGGTGATTGAAGACCGGCGATCTTCACATCGAATGGACGACTATTGATACCCAACATTGGCTAGCTCCCAGTAAAGGGTTAAAGTGGTAGTTGTCCGGACGTACTTGTTGATTGTCTAGATAAGCGAGCACATCTCTTCCGTATTGGACATACGGGACGAGGAATAAGTTGTCTCCGGTTTCGTTCAGACCCAGAACAGACTTGTAAATAGATGCATGTCTGACATTGGATTTCATTCCATGTGAATTGATTTCTATCTAATATATATATGTTTGGTAGCGGAGAATTTATTCTCTTGCTTAACACCCTTCTTTGAGATGCACGAGCTCAGAGGTTATATATTGGTAGTTCTCGATCGTATGGCATGAATTGTCAATATGGCATGCCAAGATGCAAATGATCGAGGCATTTATTGGAAAGCAGAGCCTTGTGGTTGATGATCAAAGCATAGCCCATTTAGGTATAGCTTTGTGTATAGCGATACTTCGCGAGCCTCACATCCGGGTAGGAGTCAAAAACGGGATAAGGGACCCAAGAAGTGCATGCGTTTCTTTCTAGCTAGAAGTGGTATCAGGGTTTTGTAATCCCTGACATTTTACTTATGTGGATGATGGATTACGAGGCCTCGGATATATTGGTCGATAGTGACAAATTGATAAGTTCAATAGGACCGGGAAACATGTGTTCAGGCATAAATAATCCAGTAAAGTATTTGTGGACCGGCCTTGGAGGATCCCAAGGCTCCCTAGCGTCCGAGTCCTGAGATATTTGCTAGAGTGTCTTGAATCGGTAAGGAGATCATCCCTAGCCTTGTCTCATAATGGAAACCCAATTTCCAATACGACATTACGGTTTTGATTGTAAACCTATATATGGCGACATAGTAGGATGGGGTACTATGCCGCCTAGGATTGATACATTTACTTTGGAGTATTTTAAAACTGATTAGACACTAATAATAATAAAATATTATTTTATACGTATCAAGCATGTTTGATCATTATAAGGTAAAACTCTATCCTCCGGTTTGCGTTGCATTGTGTGATGGGACTTGAGTTTTATAATGAGTTCATTTTTATGAAAAGCATTGCGTTGTTTAGAATAAAAATTTATTTAATTTATGCACTGGAAATCCAATGGAGTAAACCCGTTCCGCATTAGCGGTGTGGTCATGTGATTAGCCATATTGTTAGATAAGTTAGGAAAGATTTCTCATACCAGTCCCATGACTGACTCGTAGTTTGTTTCACTTTGCAAACTCGAGTGCCCTCTTTTTCACACGGGAAGCCAAGTGACAAGTTCAGATTATTATGGACATATGCTGGATTAGAGCATACTTATGGAAGGAAGATGAAGAACATTTTTATCTTTTTATTTCTACTTTGAGACATTTAGACATCCTTTATCTATGATGTACTTGATGGAGTTTCAGACTTATTTCTATTTGTTGAGACTTTCTATTTGCTAAGTTGTATTCCGTAACTGTGCCACTCTGATGTTTTGATGTAGTGATGTTGATGACATTTCTATTTCCGCTGCAATGATTTATGTGTTATGCGGTTATCTGAGATCTGCTGTTGTTGTAAATATGTTATATTCCAATGATTATCCTTGCTTCCGTACTACGTAAGTTTGGGGTCATCACAATTTGTCTTTGAGCTACAGTAGTATGAAGCATAATAATATATTATGTTTTTAATGTAAATAATAACCAAAAATATGTTTCCATGGATTTAATTGCATACCTTCACAAAAGCTAAGGAGTTCTTTGAGATGTTCTTCATCCCTTAATATTTCCTTGGTCAGTTTCTAAAATGAACTGAAAAAATGAATAGAACCCATAAACACTTTCACCTTTATGTCCTCCAACCACAAGATGCAAGAGTCGATAATCGTGGCATGAAACTAAGTCCAAACATTTATGTAAGTGCAAGCCTTAGCTGTATAAACCCAAATAACTTAGCCACCAGCATCACACTCTCTTTCACACGATCCATGTCTTTTGTCTCAACTCATAATTTTCGAGCTACTTGCATCCTTTTTTGCTTTGAGTTCAAATCTACTCCCCAGTTTTGTATAATGTTTCCCTCTTTGACATCTGCATTGTATTCATTTCTCCACATAGCTTCTCCCTTTCCCCACACATGATCCTTCCACTACAAAAAGCAAATGAAAACATTATTCATGGTTAATAGTGATATGATATAAGACCATAAAAACACATTTTCATTATGTATGCTTACACTTAAACAGTTATATCAGTAAATGATTGTCTGATGATCATGTCATCAATTAATGCAACCATTCAATAAATATTACCATTAGTAGATAAAAGTAGACAAATTTTGTTTTTGCATATTAAATTGATACCTAAATTGTGAAAGTGAACGATTTATGTTGGCAGCTTCCTTTAAGTGTTTTCCAGCAGCTCTAGTTAGTTTTCTTTTTTCAGATCTAGCCAAGACTATGAGGTTCATTTTATTTATCTTTAGGTGATTCAAGCAATCAAATGTGCTCTAAAACAATTTCCAAAAGTATTAGTCAACACTAATGACAACAACCAAACGTTTGATGCCAAATTTTACATAAACTAATTGATGGATGGCTAAATGGTTTATAGAACAAGATATAAATTGTAAAGTTAAAAATTCAAATTTGATTTAAATAATAGGTCGTCTATTTATGTTCATACATTATGTCTATGTACCTACAATAACTTTAGCTAGTACATGGTTCATTTTAAGAAGTATCAAATATGAATGAGATAACATGTAAGGTTGGTAATGGGAATAATAGAAATAGGCAAATAAATTTTCTTGCCATTAACAATTACACAATTATTACTCGATTTACCTGACACCATTGATATAGTTAAAAGTGACCATTATATTGATATATTACTAGGCCTACAGAGATGACTTACACATCAGTAGTCAATAGAGGTGAGCGTTATTTGGTTAAACCAAATAAACCAACCAAACCAATTTATTTTGGTCGGTTTTTATTTGGTTTTGAAATTAGATCAATTTGTAATTGGCCCAGAAAATTATTTAGTTTGGTTATTAATTTAACTAAATTAACCAATTTTTTATTATATTTTTAAAATTACAGATATCATAATATTTTTTTAGGTTAGTTTAGTTTTCCAAGAAAATTTTAATCATCATATATGTATCAAAATTAATTTTAGAAAGCATAAGAATCACAAAATAATACTTTAATCATCTATTTATAATTTATTTCAGATTATAGATAATGTTACAAATATAAAGTCTAAAATATTTTTAGTTCGGTTAAATCAGATAACCAACCTAACCAACCAAATTTAATTTGGTCGGTTTGGTTTTCATTTTTATAAGTTTTATTTTTATTTGGTAATTTCCATCATCAGATAAACCGAACCAACCAAATGCTCATCCCTAGTAGTCAAAAGGAAATTGTGTAAAGTGCAAATAGGTGATTGACTCAGAAGAGACAGAGTCAATCGTAACCCATAAACAAAGAAAGCAAAATATTTTGTTACATATTATGTAATGAATTCACTAATAAGACAGAAATATTATAGCTAGCAAATTTCACCAACATTTTTCTCATATTCCCCATCTAATATTACAAATCTAAAAAAATAATTCTAAAATAGGTGGAAAATTGATATAATACTTCTCCATCATACATAATTTTAAAAATGCAGACTTCAATAATCTACTTTATATTGCATACGGAAACTTTAACCACTAATGTCAAAATAAATGACAAAAAATTGAAATAATAGAAAAAATAAAAAATACCAATTAATTGACAAGTTCAATAGTATCCACTTGAAACCTAACTTTCTTCCCTGAACTATTCCATAAAATTCATAGATTTGATTAAAATTTGAAGCAGCAGAAGTTTCCATCTTTACAATAGATTTCATCATTTCAGTCACCTCCTCTTTTGATTTACCTACTTCAATTTATTTAGCCATCATCAATGGATCCCGATTGAACTTCAGAGGATGCGAAAGAGATAGGAGAAATGAGGGTTGATGATTGACAAAACCGAGGTAGGAAGGAGAATGGTTGGAATTAGTGGTAGAAAGGTAAAGTGGAGGTCGATTCATCAAAAGTGAAGACTAAAATCAAATCAACTGAAGTGGATTTTTATTAAGGGGGAGAAGAATAAACAATAAGCATTTGGAAGGTTAGGATTGGGGTTATGGACCAAAAAGCTAATGTACTTTATGTCCTAGCAACTTTCACTTAATTTCAATTTAGCGAGCCTTACCAAATCAAACATACATTACCATAAATGATATTGATAAATTTATATTTTCGTTAACACTTTCTTTTGCTTAGCAACGCATATTATTGTGATTAATTTACAACACAAATAAGTGTTGGCAATCGAAAAAAATAAGGGTTTGTAAATGGCTGTTATAGTGTAGTGGCACTCCGATGGTCCATGGATGGATCACAAAGGTATATATTTATACCTGCATATTTTACACAAAGTTATGTCTAAGTCAGTCATGCCAACAACTTAAATAATGTGTGAAAATAAGGTATATAACCAAACAACTTAAAATAAAACAAGCAACAAATCCTATGCTGAATTAAAGTTCAAGTGAAATGAAATATATTATGTGGCATTGCATGTCTGAGCCACTTATTCCTGTCGCAAGTTCGCCAAGCTAGAGACTGATCCATAGGATCTAGTTTATGGCCAAGGAACTCCTTGATTTTTGTTTCTAAGGAGCATTGAATGGCTCTGAAAGTTCGTTTGGAGGAACTTGTTTGTACTACACAAGTGATGTCATTCATTAGTGTCATTACCATAAATTCATGATATCTGCAGTATTTTCCAGATTCTTTTGCCTTTTCTATCGATTTTCTAGGATTTGGTTTTTCTTACTAGAGAGTATTGCAGGTTTCCTGATAGATATTTTCGAGGGAATTATTAAGCGGAGTGTAGTTTTCATGTGGCTGGAATCTCGGTCCATTCTTGGAGTCTTTCTTATTATTACGACTACCTCAGTTATTACCACCTTGAGCAGGTTTATTATGGGCATCGATAAGGGCCTTACTAGAAATGTCTCTGGATTGTTTCAATGGGACATATATTTGTCCATTACCCTACTTAATTTTATAGGGATAGCCCATGTATCCCAATTCCTATGTGCTTCTTCCTCACTTAGGTATTGGTTGGCTTTCTCACTGAACCACTCCAAAGTTTTGGAAGTCTTTCGTTCGAGCCAGTTCCCGAACTTGATTTCAGGATGAATGCCTTTGACAAGTCGAAGGAGAAACGACACTTTGGTCCGAATTATCCACCTATTCTAGTGCATCATTAAAGCATTTCAGAAATCTTTCGTGTGATTTTTATCCCTATGGAAGACGTCAGGGATGGACAAAATGTCTTCAGATCTGATGGTATGCATATAAAATTATTCTAAACATTTCCTAGCCAACTAATAAAAGTAAGATATAGTCCATCGTGGAAGTAGAGAAAACACTGTAGAGTTAAACCTTCAAGGAAAAAATGAAAGTACTTGCACTTTGTTGCGTCGGTGACGCGAGCTGAGTTCATATGCCACTCATATCGGTTGAGGAACTATCGTGGATCGGGTTTCCTAAGTATGCCACGAGCTATGACATATTAAATTGCTGAGGCCCCTCGACATTCAAAATAGCGTCAATGAAAGAGTTACACCTCATACCAACTTATAAGTCATTGTTGATGTAACCTTGTGACTCTAATAATCCTATGAACCATGGTGGTGAGATCGGAAGTTCGGATTTCCATCGAATTCTGGCATTCATGATCCAACTCTAGAGTGTATTCTCTACAGATCCTCCTTGGAGGAAGATCTTCATCATAAACGTAGAAAATATTATTGGGAAGATTCCGCAGAGGATGAGCAAGGGCTCCTTTGTTTTGGTTAACAATTGGGAGTCCAGTGACCAAGTTTTGGATATTGGCCACGTGAGTGAGATCAGTAACGAACTAGAACGATCGTGTTGATTCACTACCTCATTAGTAGCAGCTCCCATGCCATCTTGAGATATTCTTCTCCTTTGGCTCCAATGGCTATAGTGCGAGTGGATAAAGAACTTTCGAAAACATGGATATTAGGAGCTTGACCACTCTTATTTTCATCAAGGCTATTGATGTTTCCTCGAGTTACTCATTATAGTTGAATCATCAAATTAATGTTTTGATGGATATGGTGGTTGTGTTATGCTTCAGTTTTCTCTATTCTTCATCATAGCCTTTAGGTGGCCCTTGGTAACCGGAGAGTCAGAATTAGTCATCATTAAAAGATCTAGTAGATGGAGAGCTTTTCTTCTTTATTATGAATTCAAGCTTTGTCGGTAGATCTTAGGTGTTTTGAAAACTTTAATGGCAAGAAGGTAAGAAAGCTAAGTTTTTTTTCACAATCAAAGCACCAAAATGTTGGCATCAAAAATTGATACAATACCTAATGAGTTCAAAGAATAGTTAAACTAAATAAGTGAAAAGGAGGAATAGAATAATAGAATGGCAATAGAAAAGAGATATAATGATTTATAGTGGTTCAAAATTGATTGTCCTATGTACACATTAAAGGCCTGTTCACTTTATTGCTAAAAATCAATGTTACAAATGTTCGAATTGGTAAGACATAGAATTATATGGTGCAAAGTAAAAAAAAGGCCAAAAGGATCCATTTTTCATCTAGGCAACAGGTATTTGTAGATGTAGGTAGACCAAAAGAATCAGAGAACCGTTATAGAGGGATTGTAACACCCCATGTCCATTAATGTCATTCACAAAAGGAATGCATTAACTTCCATGAAGCAATATAAGTAAACAGAACAGAATATTACAAGACAGATACGTAAAGTAGTACTTGAATTTTTTTTAACTTTATTACAGCAGAAACAGAAATAAGTTTGGTTACATCCTTCAAAATCACAATACCAAAACCCAAGTACACAAGTATCAGTCTTATACCAAAATCCTTCAGAATGCATAATTTTAAAACCATAATCCCCAACATAAACTGCCATAAGAAGGTAGAGTCAAAGCCAAGCAATACTTCAAGCACTTCAAGCGGAGATAATATGAATCAAGCTTCTATGTTTCCACCATGAGCACTTAGGGGGAAACGGAAAGAAAAAGAGGCGAAAACAAACGAGGTCGGACATAAAGTCTGGCGAGTCCAGTAACTTTAAGAATATAAACAGATAGTAGTATCATGACATGTAAATAAAGCTGGATGAGAGATTACAACAACAGGAGTATCAGGTATGCTTAAGTTAAACAGAAGAAACAGAACGATATAGACCAAGATATGCTTCTTACCTATATCTTACTTCTCTGCACTAATACTTAGTATAACAGGATTAGGTGTTACCCTAATGTCTAAACTGAAACAGAAATGGAAACAGAATAATCTCTACAGAAACAGAATGCTATAAATGGGCCTTTACCACCCCAATTAAGACAGAAGGTACAGAAACAGAATGCTAATAATGGGCCTTTACCACCCCAACTAATGGGCCTTTACCACCCCAACAGGGACAGCAGGTACACCAACAGAAACAGAAAGAACTAGGTGTACCCTAAATTCTACCCCAAGTGATCGGCTCCCTAATACATAAATACCCTGTGTCGGCCCCACAGAAGGGTGTATCATTCCCTAAAGTGGAAACCTATAGACACAGACCTATTTACAGGTGTCACAGTGTCTTACATCCTCAAAGCAGACCGGATCCATGCATGCACATGACTCGGTTGGAACGCGCCATTGACACCCCTCGCCATTATCAGAGTGAACCTCTTACAATTAGTTCAGTAAGCGTGCCCGGACCCCTCCTAGTGTTGGGTCATAGTTTTGATACCAAAAAAGGGTTACTGACTAATATGGGTCCCACACAACATATGACACAAGCAATCACCCCTCCTAACCTTGTGTCCCCAGACTAACAGACTTCAGATTAACTTGCTTACAGATTTCAAATGTACAAAGTTCAGATTAACTAATTCTCAGATCAGACATACAGGTTAACAAGTTTTCAGACTAACGGATCAGATATACAGATTAACAAACTTACAGAGTGTTTCACCTAACCTTGTATTGGGCCTACAGATTTAGGAAACGGGTTTATTAGATTCATCCGCCAAGTTGATTTAACCTTATCCACCCAACACGTTTAAGGCATCATATTTATCCTAGATTTGCATTAATTAATTACTAATGCATAGACCTATCACATTAGGTCGGTAGCTTGTGGCCATTGGATGTGCCGGGCGGTTCCGGGCAGACTTCTGCCGCAAGCCAGACCTAACCTCGTGTCTGAGAATCTTTTAGTTATGCCTACGACCTCTCACATTAGACTGACAGTTTGCGGTTGCTGGTTAAGCCCGTTGGGTCCGGGCAGGCTTCTACCGCAAACAGAGTCTAACCTCGTGTCTCAACATTCTTATTTTTAGCTAAAGTATTCATTCACAGATTATGCCAATATAAGATTAATTATGCCAATTCAACAAATTAAACTTCTTTACAATTTACATCAGATTATTCAAAGTTCTATTAACTTGTTTTGCTCAATTTTAGATCGAGCCTACATATTTTCGTACCCCAAATTTATCATATTCAGTTTCAACAAATTCAGCAGATTAGGCAATTTAACAGATTTAATCATAAAATTTAGCCTAATTTTACATGCCCAAATTATGGTCATGATTCACAATATAACATATGCCCTAAATGTTAGTTAAATTTATACAGTACAGAATATTCTCCAAAAACCCCAAATCATGATATACAATACGAATTATGCCAAATTATAGCCTTTGATTTCAGCGTATGCTTAATATCCAAAATCCCTATTTAGGCATATCCACGTTTAATAGTTATCCTATTATAATATAGATCTTTGCACCTAAGTCATATACACAATAATTCTCCTTCTTCCAAATCACAGACTATCATATATAGTATGCCCAGATCTGGATCTTAAATTACAGCATATGTTCTTTTCTCAATTTAGTCACAAATCAGTCATGTCTAATTATGCATCATTCACTATTTTCCCTAAATTTAGTGTTCGTGCGTCAATCTCTTATGAGATTTGGCTCAGGCTCGTGGCAGCTTGGCTATATAACAGAAGGAAGGAAGAGATACAAAATAGTTACTATAATATTAATAAGATAGATCTATACAGAAAAACAGATCTGATAAACAAGAATATGCATAATCTCAAATTCAGATTTATAACCATGTCAAGATCATAATTAAATTTCATATATGAAAATAACTATACTCACCTCGGTTGGATTCTAAAAGAAAAAGGGTTGTAGTTGTTCTCTTTTAATCCTATTTAGATTGGAAGAAGAAGAAGCACTAGTTCTAGCTTAGGTTTTAGCAGAGTAGAGACGCCTTTTAATTAGAATTGAGGTAGCATAGCATTACAATGGTTTGGTGTGGAGAGAAAGTGGGGTTTGGGGGTGTTTAAATAGCTTAGGAGCCAAAGAATCTTTCCAGAAAACAAGTCCAGATACAAAAATCTGAATCTGCCTCGGATCTGAAACAGGTCGACCTGTAGGGGGGAGGTCGACCCCCTGGTCGACCGGTATATGGTAGGTCGACCCAAGGTCGACCTGGCCCGTAGGCGAGAAAAATCCTGCCCACCCTGTACTGCATTTGAATTCAAATTTTGAATTTAGGACTAAGTTGTTTTAATTAATTTAAATTTTCTGAAACTTCTGAAGGCCATAACTTCTTCATACGGAGTCCGATTTACGCAAACTCGGACACTATCTCAAGCAGAATTCCGAGAAGAACGCAATGGCGTAACCCGTTTCCCTTAATTCTTCTTTTAAAATTAAGTATACTTTGTTTTGTTACTTTTATGTTCACAGAAAATACGGGGTGTTACATTCTCCCCTCCTTAAAGGGTTTCGTCCCCGAAATCTACAAGTTAAGAAGAATGTGACCTACCGTCCAATCACCCATCTACTCAACCATCATCCACAAGCATCCATTGTGCATAGAAAGCTTCTAATATTGTATGAACATATGCAAAAGTGTGTGTATATGTATCTTATCTAATGCAAAGATCAGGCGGTCTACTGATTCAGTTGACCTCCTCAATGCGAATTATGTTTGTGCCGTGAGTCCAATTTTGTATGCAAGAAATCCTATTTGATACACATCATTTCTATATGAGTGCATAACCATTCATCCAACTGCAACATCCATGTGATGAGTCAATCATTTTGCTTTCACAAAAATTGAAAAATGCACACACATCAATATACAGTATGAGAGTGTTTTTGAGCCGATCTAGTGCCTAGTGTATGTGTGTATGCATCCACGAGAAACCACTAGCAACCACTTGCAACCATCAAACATAACATGTCTCAAACACATGTTTACACCCATTAGTTTCTACCTAAAGGTCGAAGACTCGACTGATAGGATACAACCGAGTGATAGAAGCAAGTACAATTAAAAAAAAGTTCTGTTCCCATTAGACATCGGTTAAGAGAATAAATCTCTAAGTATCAACCCCGAAGACCGAAATCAACATTAGATTGACACTCAGAGAATTACTCCCATTAAACAATGTCAAAATTGGAAATCTACTTCACGCTTCGAGTAAAGACCCCTATCCTTTTCAGAAATATTCAGATACTTACAGACTACTGGTACAGATCAGATTATCAAATGATTCTTAAGAAACTAAGCATGATAAAACCCCACCATATTCCACAAAACCCAGAATGTATGCGTCATAGTCAACTTAACGCCCAACACAGATACCCTCAAACCCTAACCTATCACAAACAGATGAGTCATAACCCTTATGGGGTTTGAGACTATAGCGGGATCAGAAACAAGACTAGTATTAAAGTGCAGAGTCTCAATTACAGAATCAAAATGCCAGATTCAAAAAGAGTTTTAACTCAATAATCAGATAAGGAAATTAAACCTTCTACATAAATTTTCCTATCTCTATCCTATCCACCATCCACGAGAGCATTCACCTGTCCTTCGGAAGTAGGTCCTGTCCTCTGCCCATGCCCCCGTTTCTACGGGCAGTCCCTAGTGAAGTGTCTCATCTCACCACAGTTGAAGCAAGTGCCCTTCCTCTTTCTGCAATCCTTGTTCAGATGAGTCAAGCTTCCACAAGTAATGCACTTTTTATCCTTCTTATCTTCAGACTTTTCATCCTTCTTTTGTGTTTCCTTTTTGGGCCACACTTTCTTGTTCTGTGGTCCTTCAAGCTTTTCCTCTTTTTTCTCACTTTTGGCTTCCTCTTCATGCATCAATGCCATGTCAACCAATTTCTCAAAGGTAGCCCCCATAGGAATGTGGGTCATAGCCAACCCGTGTAGCGGCTCATTCAAACCTTTAACAAATCTCAGGGCCTTCTTATCAGGTGTGTTCACCAAGTCTAAGCCGAATCTCGCCAACTGATTGAACTTGTTGACGTACTCTTTCACGGATAAATTCCCCTGCTTCAACGCTAAGAACCTCTCCATGTATAAATTCTCTTCTACTTGTGAGAGAAATTTCATCTCGAACCTATTCCTGAAATCCATCCAAGTCTCCACTGCTCGTTCTCCATTCGCGACCTCCCACCAGAATGAGGCTTCATCCTTAAGTAACCATACAACCAACTATATCTTCTGCCTATCATCGACTTCGAAGATAATGAACAAATCTTCTATTTCCTTGAGCTAATTTCTTTCTTCCACAAGATTCAGTCCCATTAAAGTTCTTTCCGCCCATAGCTCGAAAGTCTCTACATGTCTTCGGGAAAGTATTCACGCGCGGAGGAGGAGGAGTGATGGGTACAGCTGTTGGAACATTTCCCTGGCCTTCGGCGAGTGTCGTGGTCTCCAAATATCTACGGAACCATCCGGGTATGGTGACTCCCTCTGGGATATAAGGGATGTTTTGTTCTCCAGACATGCTGAAACAAATGAAAAGAGATTCAAAAACGGAGAATCGAAAGACAGATATATGGCTTTTGGGGATTATTTTTTTTTCAAAATAAACTTTACTTTTGAAAATACTTCCTTTTTAAAACCTTTTTGAAAATAGTTTTCAAATTTTTTTATCAAATCTGGTAACCTTCAGCTCTGATACCAAGTGTAACACCCCATGTCCGTTAATGTCATTCACAAAGGGAATGCATTAACTTCCATGAAATATTATAAGTAAACAGAACAGAATATTACAAGACAGATACGTAAAGTAGTACTTTAAAATTTTATAACTTTATTACAGCAGAAACAGAAATAAGTTTGGTTACATCCTTCAAAATCACAATACCAAAACCCAAGTACACAAGTATCAGTCTTATACCAAAATCCTTCAGAATGCGTAATTTTAAAACCATAATCCCCAACATAAACTGCCATAAGAAGGTAGAGTCAAAGCCAAGCAATACTTCAAGCACTTCAAGTAGAGAGAACATGAATCAATCTCCTATGTTTCCACCCTGAGCACCTGGGGGGAAATGGAAAGAAAAAGAGGTGAAAACAAATGAGGTCAGACATAAAGTCTGGCGAGTCCAGTAACTTTCAACATATAAACAGATAGCAGTATCATGACATGTAAATAAAGCTAGATGAGAGATTACAGCAACAAGAGTAGCAGGTATGCTTAAGTTAAACAGAAGAAACAGAATGATATAGACCAAGATATGCTTCTTACCTATATTTTACTTCTCTGCACTAATACTTAGTATTACAGGATTAGGTGTTACCCTAATGTCTAAACTGAAACAGAAACGGAAACAGAATAATCTCTATAGAAACAGAATGCTAGAAATGGGCCTTTACCACCCCAACTGAGACAGAAGGTACAGAAACAGAATGCTAATAATGGACCTTTACCACCCTAACTAATGGGCCTTTAACACCCCAATAGAGACAGAAGGTACACCAATAGAAACAGACTGAACTAGGTGTACTCTAAATTCTACCCCAAGCGATCGGCTCCCTAATATATAAATACCCTGTGCCGGCCCCATAGAAGGGTGTATAATTCCCTAAAGTGGCAACTTATAGACAAAGACCTATTTACAGATGTCACGGTGTCTTACATCCTCAGAGCAGACTGGATCCATGCACGCACATGACCCGGTTGGAATGCGCCATCGACACCCCTCGCCATTATCTGAGTGAACCTCTTACAATTAGTTCAACAAACGTGCCCGGACCCCTCCTAGTATTGGGTCATAGTTTTGATACCAGAAAAGTGTTACTGACTAATATGAGTCCGACACAACAGATGACACAAGCAATTACCCCTTCTAGCCTTGTGTCCCCAGACTAACAGATTTCAGATTAACTTGCTTACAGATTTCAGATGTACAACGTTCAGATTAACTAGTTCTCAAATCAGACATATAAGTTAACAAGTTTTCAGACTAACGGATCAGATATACAGATTAACAGACTTACAGATTATTTCACATAACCTTGTATTGGGCCTACAGATTTACGAAACGTGTTTATTAGATTCATCTGCCCAGTTGATTTAACCTTATCCACCCAACACGTTTTAGGCATCATATTTATCCTAGATTTGCATTAGTTAATTACTAATGCATAGACAACTCACATTAGGTCGGTAGCTTGTGGCCTCTGGATGTGCCGGGCGGTTCCGGGAAGACTTCTGCCACAAGCCAGACCTAACCTGTATCTGAGCATCTTTTAGTTATTCCTACGACCTCTCACATTAGAATGACAGTTTGCGGTTGCTGGTTAAGCCGGTTGGGTCTGGGCGGTTTCGGGCAGACTTCTACCGCAAGCCAGACCTAACCTCATGTCTAAGCATCTTTTAGTTATGCCTATGACCTCTCACATTAGACTGACAGTTTTCGGTTGCTAGTTAAGCCGGTTAGGCATCATATTTATCCTAGATTTGCATTAATTAATTACTAATGCATAGACAAATCACATTAGGTCGGTAGCTTGTGGTCGCTGGATGTACCGGGCAGTTCCGGGCAGATTTCTGCCGCAAGCCAGACCTAACCTCGTGTCTAAGAATCTTTTAGTTATATCTACGACCTCTCACATTAGACTGACAGTTTGCGGTTGCTGGTTAAGCTTGGTTGGGTCTGAGCAGTTCCGGGCAGACTTCTGCCGCAAGTCAGACCTAACCTTCTATCTGAGCATCTTTTAGTTATGCCTATGACCTCTCACATTAGACTAACAGTTTGCAGTTGCTGGTTAAGACGGTTGGGTTTGGGCAGGCTTGTACCGCAAATAGAGTCTAACCTCGTGTCTCATTTCATTCTTATTTTTAGCTAAAGTATTCATTCACAAATTATGCCAATATCAGACTAATTATGCCAATTCAACAAATTAAACTTCTTTACAAGTTACAGGAGATTATTTAAAGTTCTATTAACTTGTTTTGCTCAATTTTAGATCGAGCCTATAGATTTTCATACCCCAAATTTACCATATTCAGTTTCAACAGATTCAGCAGATTAGGCAATTTTTTAATTATAAAAGTAAGCCTTATTTTACATGCCCAAATTATGGTCATAATTCACAATATAACATATGCCCCAAATTTTAGTTAAATTTACACAGTACAGAATATTCTCCAAAAACCCCAAATCATGATATACAATACGAATTATGCCAAATTACAGCCTTTGATTTCAGTGTATGCCTAATATCCAAAATCCCCATTTGGGCGTATTCACATTTAATAGTTATCCTATTATAATATAGATCTTTGTGCCTAAGTCATATACACAATAATTCTCCTTCTTCCAAATCATAGACTATCATATATAGTATGCCCAGATCTTGATTTTAAATTACAACATATGTTCTTTTCTCAAATTAGTCACAAATCAGTCATGTCTAATTATGCATCATTCACTATTTTCCCCAAATTTAGCGTTTGTGCGTTAATCTCTTATGAAATTTGGCTCAGGCTCGTGGTAGCCTGGCTATAGAACAGAAGGAAGGAAGAGATACAGAATAGTTACTATAATATTAATAAGATAGATCTACATAGAAAAAAAGATCTGATAAACAAGAATATGCATAATCTCAAATTCAGATTTATAACCATGTCAAGATCATAATTAAATTTCATATCTGAAAATAACTGTACTTACCTCGGTTGGATTCTAAAAGAAAAAGGGTTGTTCTCTTTTAATCCTATTTAGAATGGAAGAAGAAGAAGCACTAGTTCTAGTTTAGGTTTCAGTAGAGTAGAGACGCCATTTTAATTAGAATTAAGGTAGCATAGCATTACAATGGTTTGGTGTGGAGAGAAAGTGGGGTTTGGGGGTGTTTAAATAGCTTAGGAGCCAAAGAATCTGTCCAGAAAACAAGTCCAGATACAAAAATCTGAATCTGCCTCGGATCTGAAACATGTCGACCTGTAGAGGGTAGGTCGACCCCCGAATAGGGTAGGTCGACCCCCAGGTCGACCCCCTGGTCGACCTGGCCCCTAGATGGGAAAAATCCTGCCCACCCTGTTCTTCGTTTGAATTCGAATTTTGAATTTATAACTGAGCTGTTTTAATTAATTTAAGTATACTTTGTTTTGTTACTTTTATGTTCACAGAAAATATGGGGTGTTACAGGGAGTCTAGGAGGCCCATGCCGAAAATAAGCTAAGGAAGGGATCAGGCTCGATCCCTTTTATAGGAATCGGTACCATATCAATACCGATCCCTTAAATTAAGGTTGTAAGAACCGTGATTTCCCTTGTGGGTCTCCTTTGATATATTGGTCTGTCTTCTGAAGTTTGGTCTAGTTTGGACTTGTAAATTGTGGGTAATTGTCTTTTGATTGTTGAAGTTGTGCAATTCTGCTAGTTTGTCTCGGGGTTGTACTGATCCCTCTATATTGGTTTTACCGATTTAGCGGTGAAAGAGTTCTTAGGAGCTATTTTGGTGATCTAAACTGCATGTCGTTGTATGGAGCTATCCAGATTTTATCTTTGGGACCTCGGCTGATGTTTCTAAGACATTAACATTGTTAGTCGTTGAGTTGTATCAATATGAATAGCCTCTGATGTCTGGACCAAAATGGGCATGTAACACACACACACACATATATATAACTATTTCAACTAAAAATTATTTTTTGGCCCATGCTGTTTGAGCCTAAACTATTTATAGTAAAGGATTACATTTGAATAATGATATGTGTCACATGAGAATTTAAATTGAAGTCTGAACCTAACAATGAATTGATTATGATATAAAAATATGAAATCAAAATTTGAAACATAGTATTGTACAAATTAGATATATGGTAATGTGAAATCAAAATTTGATATGAATTTATTTCTGACATGAAAACATGTAGTTTTAATATTTAAATATAAAATGACAATATTGCGTGAAATTACAAATAATTGTTAAAGAGCCCCAGGCTAGATATTTCAATACTCTCTATCAATACTAGAACCATTTTAACACCTATGTAAGTGGTGGATGTTCCATAATGAACTGGTTGAATTGGCGAAAGTTTATTTGAATGAAGTAAGTGAACGATGATAAATAGCACTGACACTTATGTTAAAATTAAAATGCTAAAACATGAGCTTATATCTGGCCAATATAGGTGGCTGCCTCTAGCTGGAACATCTCTTCATATCACTCACCTGACTTGTTATTCAATTGGTGCACTTTAATTTGATTATGGGTTAATGTAAGCAATAGGCCGATATGGTTTACGACCAGCACGGAAGAATAAACCGATATAATCCTACTTAAGCATTTCCTCACATGTTTTATCACGTTTTATCCATATATAAGTCCACTATGATTTTGTAACTACAGAGGACCCTCTGATGACTACCATTTTATGATGGTGTTACCGTACCAGCACAGACTACACAGATATAAATGTGTTAAGAGGGAACATGAATAACGCCTTAAAGCTACTTTTAATATTAGATTTTACTAATAGGCATTATATATATAACCTATCTTACTATATATAGATAGTTCAATGGATCCTTAGGAGATGGATATTCATATAACATCTCTTGAGTTACTTGCATCTTTATTCTACGCTTCTGATTTGATTTACATGAGAATATTAGTTCTAGATCGAGCATTGTGTTCCATTATGCTCCGGTCAACCTGAGTATTACAGTTATGGATCACTTTTCTAGAGATGAAGACTCCATTTATATTTAGTTTACTTCATCATTTTATTTATGTAGTTGTTGACTGCCTTTATATCCACTTGTTTATTTTAGAGAATAAAATGTAAACTTATGAACTACTTATATATTTATTTATTTCTGCTATGAATTCTGAGTTGTATTCTTTCCATGTCTGTATTTATGTGATAGATTCCTATTTTACCCCATTAATTATCTCTCTTTTTGAGAAAGTTGTGTTGCTTAAAATGGTGGTTTGCTACATTTGGTATCAGAGTTTGCATTGGGAGAACATCTAAGAATGTTGGGGTATATTCATTATATATTGGGTGAGTATTACCTTAGAATGAGTAGAATCTTTCTTAAGAGAGAGTATTTTAAACTATAACCAAATTATTTTAAAAATACTTATTGTTTTCAAATTTATTCTAGATCGGACCTTTCATCCTTAGTACTTATCCTTTAATTTAGGTTCTCTCTTAAGTTTGGCTTCTAACTCATTATTTAAAACCCATTTTTTCCATAATAGGATTAATAACCGAATAAAACTACAAGTATAAATTAGAGACTTAGAAACAAAGATATTTTACTAATTAGGATAATTACAACTTACTTTTATTAGCCATAAGTTAGAATAAAATATTTTGAAAGGTACTTATGGAATAGTTTTCATAAAGAATGTTTTATAAATAGATTTTACAAAGGATTTATATATTTAAGAAATTTTAAATGTTATATCAAGGAGTGCTATATATATAGGATTTATAAAATGATAGTTGTAAGTAAATAAATTTATTTTAAAGAGAAAGATATTCAAACGAGGGTTTATATTTTTGTTTGTGTGAATTTCACATAATAAAAATTATAAGTAAAAATAATTTATAATTATCTTAGTATAAAGTTCTAAGATTTTTGCTTGAAGGTCTCTTGAATTAACTGGTTTTATTTATTTTGAAATATGAAATGGTTACAAAAATAATAATAATTTCCTATTATAAATATAATGTTAATTACATTTCATAGGTATGATATTTCAAAAAATTTAAATTTATTCTTAGCAAAATATGTAATGCTAATTTGATTACAAGTATAATATTTATAAAATTATAGAAGTCCAAGGATATAAAGTTATTCAGTGAAAGATAATGATTTCCAAGGGGAGTATGTGTGTATATATATGTATAAAAGATTAGGTTTATGGATATAACATGGACCTTTATAAGTATGATCTATGAAAGTATTGATTTTAAGACATAGTTGCAAAGCAAAATAAATTAACTGGTGTTATTCATTTGAAATAGACTCTTAATTATTTGAAATAACTTTAAACTTAAAAAAGGGTAGTAATAAATATCAATGATAACTTAAACCTTAGTTATCCTAATGGTATCTAAGGATAATATATCTAAATATAAATTAATGACACCAAAATGAATATAAATTTATCAAGGATGCTGACTTAAACGTTAATATGCAGATAACGGAAACTTAAAATTATGTTCTCAATAGACATTAATATTTAAATATTTACTAAAAAGGAACATTTAAAGTGTAATCTTTATAATAAATTAAGGCTATAAATTTAAGGAATTAAACAAAATTGTAACCTAATTGAAATTCAAATATATGTTTAGAAACTATGTATAACCTGCATTTTGAGATACTACTTTTTATGTCTTCCATTATGTTATAAGTTAATTCTATAAATGGTAATAAGTCGAACATGAATAATATAGGTGAGTACTAATGTAGAAATGTTTTATAAAATGTGATTGTATATAAGGTTGCTATGTTTTTCCACCTCTCTAAAAAAAATAGAATTTCCAAATATGAATTTGGTAACTTAAACAATCATCTTCTAAATATAAGTAATGATTATTTATCTTACACACAATTAAAAAGAAGTTTATGTTGGAAAGTTTAAATTGTGGTTATAAATGATATTTACCTTTTGGAAATAAGAATTTTACAAATGAAAACTTGTAAACCATTAATATTTTGGTTTATACACAAGTGTGTTCTATATAAGTTCTTCAATATGAAATTTAGTTCTATATATAAATAAGAATTTAAGGATTTCCAAATATGTAATTTTATTGAATAAAAATGATTGAAATTCCTTATATATAATACGAGATGTTTAAATTTTTTGAATATCTTATTTAGGAGAAAAATAATTTTGAAATATCTCACTTTGTGTTAAAACTGGTATGTCAAGTACTTAGAGATTTCGAGTATGCGTCTTGCTAGTGCATGTACTAAATTCTGTATGCATAAGATAGATATTAATAAATCCCACTCTAGTCGGTAGAAAATGATTCTTGTAATGACTATATCATCACTAGTTATTAATCTTAGGTCTCGAAAGTGAGAAAGGGATAATATACTATTCGAGAAATCAAGTTACAATTTGAAAGAGATGAAAATGTTAACACTTATGATTAATCATCTCCCAGTGTTTAGAAAAACTAAGTAGTTTAAAATTTTTATAAGCTGATTATTTAATAAAATATATCAAAATACTATATTCTTGTCCCGTTCCTTCTAATAAACTAAAAGTTTTGAGTGGGGAGATTTAAGCAACTCAAAAAATTTACCATTTATAACATAATGAAATTCAGTTTATTCAATTGAAAACTTTAAATTTGAATTCAAAATCATATGCATGATTTGTTTGAATTAAGGGCATTAAAACGACATTTAAAACAGGAATGTACTCAATTTTGAAATATAACATAAAATCAGATAACTTATAATGATATTGTTTTTGAAATATAAATATTTTTCAAAAAACTTTTCTAGGAAAATATACGATTAAAACATCGACGTTTGTTTGTTTGAAATTCAATTTCAATGGCTCTTTTTAAATCAATTTAATCCGTTGCATATCTAACGTAAATAATGATATTTCACATGAACAATAAAATATAAGTTTCCAGTGTGTTATCTCGTTCTTATCCATACACTAAGCACAACAATATTTCATTCCATGTGTTTGGACACTAGGTGTGCTATATGATGGTTTAATATTGGACTGACATTGTACACAGTTAATGGGTTTCCATGTTTCATTACGTAGCCGAGATGGGGAATAACAATAAAAGTAAAATATAAGTTAAAATTCGAGTTTGAACTCACATGAATTAGTCATTCAATTCTTTTTATGGAATGAGTAACTAGGCTAAAGAGCAGATCCACTATATTTGAATCCCATTATTTCACTCAAATCCTAAACAATTTACTCACTATCTCATCTTCTTTGTAACTTTTTACTGTGTTCCACTTTCTTCTTCCTATTTTTGGAAGCTTAACCTAAAATAAGAAAAAAAAATCTTGGAAACCTGTAGCCTACCTTGCACCACCCAACCACTTACTCCCTCTACTTTGGACTTCGCCAGAGCTGTACACGCCTCTGCTTTCCTTAAATTTCATTGCCTCCATCCAACACCCATCATCCTCCCTCATAGTTCGCCTTCGCACCTCCATTGTTCACTACCTCTTTGCTCTCAGTGTCCTCCTCTTTGCAAATCTCCGCTGCCTCTACATCCGATTTCATCTCCTGCCACTTTCTCGCTTCCTTACCCGCTACCCAAGTATACATAGTCACCACTCAAATATTCACAATCACCGACACCCTCACTATCTTCCACAGTTTGCTTCGGCCTCGCACCGCCTTCGACTACCTTGTCAGCTTCTAGGACATCAACTCTCCTTCCTCCCTCAAGCATCACGGTGATCAGTAGCATTTGGTATGTCCGTTAGTTTGTATTGATTTTTTGGACTAGGTTGCTACTCTATTTATTGCACTTAGTTGCTACACCAAGTCAGATGCCCGTCTGATCGGTCCGACGACCTTTAGCTTCATTGTTGTTGTCTGGTGTCTCTAACGTCGTAGTTTATACCAGTTTAGTTGTATTCGTGTTGCGCGTGTGTGCCGTAGTGTAAATTATATCGTGTGTATAGTCGTCGAGGTGAGTGTTTAAACCACTCACACTATACTAACATTATGCAAATTGATTCAAATCGTGATTCATTTATTTGCATATAAGTTAGTTTGAAATTAAATTTGACATATGATTGACTTGGTTGAATTATGAAATGATTTGAATTATGAAATGATTAGCATGTTGATTGCCCTTGCCTGTCGTTACATATGTGTAGTACATATATGGTATTTTGAAATAGACACATGCGATAGGGAACTAAACTATTATCATGTTATGTATACCAGTTTAGTGAATATTGGTTGTTGTAGTCATGACTATAAATAGTCATTATAATTGTTGTTAAACCCTTATTGGCATTGGACATGATTTGACACATTCACCTACAATATTGAATGGATTGAGATGATATGTACTCATATTTGAATTCTAAAATATTTCATTTGGCCTAGGTAGAAAATTTAAAAATAAACACCTCTTATTAAAAATAGATATTTTATGAAATTCGGAATCATTTGAAATTTTTACAATAATAGTATGAAATTTTAATATGGAAACTATTTAAAAATATAATTCAATACAACACTCGGATTGCAATAAAATGTGAATTTGTTGAAATGTACGGGATGTTTAAATAAATCAATTTAATTAGTTTAAAGTTGATTTTTAAGTTGAAATCCAAGTTTATTGAATTTAAAATTTTAGATATTGAGTATAACAAAGTTTAGCCAAAGTACTAAAATAAGTATTGATTTTGAAATTGAAATTTAACTTAATTAACTTTGATTTTAAATTGGACTTGGTTAATAAATCTTGTTTTTAATCTAAATTAAGATATATTCATCTAAATATGTTTAATTTGGATCAATATATGAAATTTAAATTTATTGAAATTTCGAACGTTTGAAATAAAAGGTAAATTTTGAAATGATTACGTGTCAAGTGCCGAAGTTAACCCAAAATCCAATGTTTTGGTGGACCAAGTGATATGAAATAAATGAAGCATTTCAAATTTATAAATTTGAATTTACTAAATAAAATTGATAAATGTTGGGTCTATATCTTAAAGGTTGAAATTAAGGTTTAATCTTAATTTATTGAAATTAAATTATTTCAAGTGTTGAACTTGAAATTTGTAATTAAAATTTAAAGCAAATTTAATGAAATGTGTTCGGAAATTTAAAATTTAAGTTGAATCCAATTTAATGTAATATGTTGAATTGGTAACTATAATTTAAACCATTTAAATTGAAGCCAGTTTTTGAATCGGCTTCAATTAAAACTTGAATTGGTTTTAAATTGAAGCTTGAAATGATTTAAAATTTGTCTCGGATTGGAATATGGGATCTGAAATGGTTTAAAGTGAATTTTGAAACTTGTAATCGGATTTAAATGGTTTAAGAGGGAATATGCTATTTTATTCTGAACTATTATGCTAAAAATTAGGCACAAGGACAAGGTCAAACAAAAATTTATCCATAAGGACGATCAACAAAAAATTTATCCTCAAGGACAATTTTACACTAGATAGTGAAATTCAGGGGTCCACTAGCATTTTATAGTTTACTCTAAACTTTGTCCTTTTAGCTGATATTTTTGCCTTTTGTCCTTTTGACATAATTTTTTGATTTTTTTGTCCTTCACACTATTTTCCTGTTTATTCTATACCATTTCTATTAAAATTTTATTCCATTATACTATTTATTTCAAATAATTTATATTAAAAACTATTTTCAATTAAAAATATTTATAAAGTTAAATTATTTCTGTTAAAACTATTACTTTCAAATTCAACTATATATATATAACACTATTATAACTAAAAAACTATCAATACTGTTTAAGCCCAAACTATTTGGACATAAATGATTAATTTAAATATTAATATCTATAACATGAAAATATAGATCAAAATTTGAACTTGATAATGAACTGATAATGATATGAAATCAAAATTTGAAACACAATACGGGATTGACTCGAGATATGATAATGTGAAATCAAGATTTAAACTGAATTGATTTTAACATGAAATTATGATGTTTTATTTAAATATAAAATGACCACGGTATGTAAAATGATTATTGATTGTTAAAGAGACCAGAGCTGGATTTTTTACATACTCACTATCAATACTAGAACCACTTTAACAATTGTGTACGTGTGGGATGTTTGATAACGAAATCGTAGAATTGGCGATTGTTTACTAGAATGAATTAAGTGAATGATGATGGATAACACTGACACTTGTGTCAAAATTAAAATTACTAAATTAAAATCTATGTCTGCCCAAGGAGGTTAGCTACCTCTAGCGGCACATGTCTTCGTATTACTCATTTGACTTGCGATTATATTGGTTCACCTTAATTTGATTGGTGGTATTGTGCACGAATGACTGATATGAGTTACGACCAACCAAAAGGGGTAAACTGGTATAATCTTACCTTAAGCACAACCTCGCGTGCCATGTCATATTTTATCCTGATATGAACCAATTATGATTTTAATTTGCACCTATAGGAGACCCTTTGATAATTACCAATTTACGGTGGTGTTACGACACCTGCATGGACCACTTGCATATAAAATATGTTAAAAGGGAATATTGACAACACCTTAACCATTATTTTCAATAGTATACTTTACTAATAGACATTACATATATAATGTATATTACTATATGCAGATGATTTAATAGATCCTTAGGGGATGGAAAATCATGTAGCATATTGTGGTAATCTAGAAATATTTCAATATTTGAAATAAGAAAATAATGGTTTTTATGCATATATGTGAAACATATATGGAGGTTTATGTATACATGGATAAGGAGCAGGGTGCATAAGAATATCCAGTACACATGAGAGATATGAAATTATGTTTGCTGAATTTGTTTTATATTTTTAGCCAAGTAAAATATATGTAGGTATTTAATAACTTATGAAGACTACATGAAAAAAAACCTTTTTTTAGAAAGTCCAGGAAGAAAACTTAAGGGCCTTCACATACATGGGCTATGTAACTTCATACATATGACATCCGTAATTCATGGCTGATAAGAATCATGTAGGAAGCATGATAGTTGGGGTAAAAGGGGAAATTGAATACTTGGTGTAATAAAAAGGAGGACGACATGGTATGATAGGGTATGGATTATTTCTTTAAAAATACAAAAAGGAAAATGGGTGTAATCTTGAGTGTTTAGCATGACAAACAAAGCATTTCTCTAAATAGGGTAAAAACGACATTAGGTAGACTTGAAACCCTAGTTTATCCATTATAAAAAGACTAGGCTAGTGAGCTATATCTTCTTTTGGTTAAAAATTAAATATAAGAAAATAGCAGCTGTAGCATCTAGGGGTTTGAGCTATCATCAAGTATTTAAGGACTAAAGAAGAGAGAACACTACTATGAGTATATGTTATTTTTGTATAGGCATTAAGTCCTTCAAGGCAGTCATTTTTAACTAAACATATGACTTGTTTTATCTGAAAATGATTTATTCAGTTAAATTTAGTAATAACTATCTTGCTAGTAGGACACTATGATACTGTAAAATATTGTACAATATCAGCATGGAGGATAATATTAATATATGTTACTGAGAGGTAGGGTTTAGTATAGGAGTCTGGCAGCATGGACAAGTGGTCATGTGCTTTTGCCTACTTCCATATAAATAAGGTAGAGAAGAGCAATATAAAGATATATGCTGATCTTCTCTACTAAATATTTTCTAATGAATCACTCATAGCAGTGGTTGATAAGAAAAACTATGAGTCTGGAGGCTCCTTATGCATCTAATCAAACGCTCTCAATAATATTTAGCAAGTGCAAATTTATAGAGAAATAAAAGGAAATTAATGTGTGATAAAAATTGATTTGAATACACATTTGATTGACCACATGATGTGTATGTATGAAGTCCTAAATAATTTGGGCATGGATGGTTGGTATTGTTTTATGAATGATTGTGAATGATAAACCCTTGATGCATTTTTACAAGATACTTAGAGTAAGGATTAATCAGTGGGACAAACCCTAGGCTGAGAGGGTAATGTAAATGTAAAGTGCAGATTATAAACGAAGAATAAAATCAATAGAATGAAGGGGTCGGTGTGGTTAGAATGACCATAGCCTACATTGATCTGTCTGGGTTTCAAGTGGAAAACCAGGCATGTACATCGCATGTTAATGTCCTGAGGCCTTAGTGTGATGGGTTAACTGGTAGGGGGATCGCACACAATGTACACATTGGTGTTCAATTCAAGGGTATAGGCTCAAGGAAAATGAAATAATATAACCTGAATCGGGAAGTGAAGGTTAGGGGAAAAGAATGAAGCCATGTTTATGTTAGAAAGAAAAAGTGGTATACAAATGAATTCCTGAGATTGTGCATTTAGGTAGAAATTTGTATGTATGCTTATACACCTCAATTATATCATACATATGTTATAGAATTCTGGAAATATCCACGAAGAGAATTCATTACCTAATGCCTGAATCTATATTGTACTTTTATAAGAGAAGACAAGGTTATAAAGTAGTAAATGGAGATAAATAACCAAGCAGTTTTATATAAACTTAGATATGCTCATACCAAACAATTTGTTTGACCCTGGTTACTCAATGGCATATAGGGTGTCTCAATTTAAATGGGGCAGCCTCTGATGCTTCTGCAGGTATCAATGAAGCAAGTTAAACAGAGTATGGAATTCCTTGCTAGGAAAATGAAGTTTAAACTACTAGCTAGTTATCTATGTTGGGATGCTTAAGAAATCAGTTGTTAATGGTAACTAGAATATTTATATGAGATGTTGTTGTAATGTCTACATGTATTAGCAGATTTAAGTAATATCTAGACCGCAATTTATTTGAAGATTATGCCAGTTAGCTTATGTTGGGTAACTAATGTGAATGCAACTTAAGAATGCTTGAGTTTTGCTTGATTGGTTGTGTGCATTAGCACTGAATTTTGGTATGTAAAACAAGGCAAGAAAGCTATGTGCCTTGTACATGAGGGACACTAAATCCCCAAATTTATGTGTATATAGGACATGTAAATGAGTTACTGAAGCATGTGAACTAAATGCAACAGTATACATGTATAAGTATGCTTATAAGCATGACTTATATGCCATGAACCATTATATAAAGAAGACTCTCTTGCACAAGGAAGCAATAAGAAATAAGTAAAGAAAAAGCCTTGTAATTGACTATCAAAATTCAGTATAAAGTCATAAAAATGAACAAATATTCTGAGTTGAATTATACATGGACATGTGTTTATAGGAATAAAGGGGCTATAAGTACTTATAAACTAAATCTAAATAGTCCTCATTAATATTTATAGATAAATGAAACTGGACAAGTTTTCATTTCTCTTTTTATATCATGTGAATTGCATAAAAACAATGCATGAATGGTTTCTTAGTCATTTATGTTGTAAGTGTCGAAACTCTGATTATCATGCACATAGTCACATATCATATACTGGTATGTATATATTGGTGAGGAGATCCTGGAATTTAAAAAAAAATATAGACAGGAGGAAACCATAGAAAGGGCAGAACCCTAGATCAACATATAAATTCATCTAATCTATTTGCAAAACAAATAAATTAGGAGAGCAGTTCTCTCACATATCTTAAGTTACTTGCATCTATATTTCATGCTTTTATTTGATTTACATGAGAATGTTAGTTCAGACTCGAGTATGGTGTTTTCCATATGCTTGAGTCAGCCTGAGTATTAGAATTGTGGATTTCTTTTGTAGAGAAGAAGAAATTATTGAAGACTCCATTTATTTTTAGTTTATTTCACTATTTTATTTAGTTGTATAGTTGTTGACTGCCATTTTTTCTAGTTGGATTTTAAAGGAAAATAATGTAAATTTATGAACTACTTATATACATTTATTCTCACTATGAGATTTAGAGTTGTATTCTTTTCGTGTCTGTGTTTCTGTAATTGATTCTTATTTTACCCCATTATTTATTTATCATTTTGAGAAAGTTATGTTGTTTAAAGTGGTGGGTTGTTACATTAAACCTATACTTCAATATATGACATGACATCGTTTTGCTTCCGTTCGAAAAATTGGTTTTTTGGACTTCTATGACAGCTTTGGACCAATATTTTTTTCGATCTATAAATATGAATTTATCGAACACTGTCAACTTCCACTATTCTCAATTCACAAGCCTAGTCTAGAATCCACTGTAACACCCATTTAAGGGATATTATCTTGAATTATTTTCATTAATTACAAATATAAAATGTGACAAATCATGTATAAATTGAAAGTATGCTTTCTAATATACCATATAGTATGATGAGACATCACAAACATAGTAATGAAATATCTGATATAAGATAAAGGTTGAACAATCGAAAGTGGTTAATTTTATGGTAATGATTCAATGGTGAATCTACAAGTAGGATGATTGAAGGGTCTGAGCTGTAGAAGAAGGCGAGGGGAGTTGATTAGTGAAGTTGTATAAAGTTAGAAATTCCTGAATGTGGTTAGAAAATTAAAAGCTTGGGTTTGAGTTAATGGTGTTGGGGGTGTTAGAAGCCGGCACAGAAAATGGGCAAGGTGCGTTCGGAGAAGGGTTCCTACCAGTGGCATACGATTGATGGATAGCTACACGAGGCAGTGAGATCGTTGATGAGAAGTGGTGGCTCGAGTGTGTCCCTTAGGTATCGAGGAATGAAGGTCGTATATTTTGCGCATAAATCCACTAAAAATTATTATTTACAGATTAAACCATTAATGTTCTAATTACCATATCTTTTGAATATAAACTTCGATTCACATGTGTATTACTTCGTTGGATGACTCAAGATGCAATTATGGATGTCTTTACGCTAGGTTTGCTAGGTTTTGAAGTTCTTTACAAGAGCATGGTGATATGATTATTTAATCTTAATCAATTAAGTTTTAAAGTATTAAATGCATGAAAGTTTATATTTATAGCCAAATGTTATGTTATAGTGATAATTATTTGTTATTGTGATAATTATTTGTTATTGTGATAATTATGGTGTGTTGTGCCTTGATTTTGCAATATCTTGTTGATTTTGTATCATTTGATGTTAAATCATGAATAATAGTGATTTTTAAAAAAAAAATGGACACTTTATATATAAATTTAGGTTGTATATAACATACTACATGACAAATGGGTTCGACCGAATCGTACCCATGACCTCTTGTACAAGCGTCCTAACCAGTTTGGACAAGATGTTTGTCAATAACAGTGTATTTAAGTGGAATAAAATAGTTTATTAAAGTAGAATGGATGAAATGGTATAGTAACAGAAAAAGAGATAAACAAATGAAAAGCATGTTATTTATAGATTTTAAGATGGTAGTTGTAAATAATAGTGATTTGACGATTTAAACTTGAATTAAACAAGAAATTCAATAATACATTTAGCTATGATTTTTGAGAAAATTCATAAGTACTAATGAAAAATCTATTCTTAAATTCAAATGGGGGAGTTTATTATTAAAGTAAGTTTGTCTCAGGTCCAAAATAGATTTCAAAATACACAAAAACTCCTTGTCTTAAAACTTTGTAAATTAGGTCCCTATTTTTTGAAAATCATCAAAAAAAAACATGAAAATTCAAAAATAAATTCAACACATAATAATCATCATTTTCATGCATTAAAACTACAAAAAATGTATCAAAAAAACATCATGCTAGAGTATATTGCAGCAAATGGTGCAATTGTTGTTGATATAACAGCAATATTTTCATTAACTACAAAAACATTGCTGAATTATGAGCAATATATTGTAATAATTGCATATTTCATAGCAATTTTCATTTCTCCTTCAAGTAGTTCAATTTTTCATCAAGTTGTAAACACTTGTTGATATATCAGCAATAATACACAATTATTGCTGATATATCAGCAAGTATTCATCAACTCAGCAATTATATACAATAATTGTTGATATATAAGCAATAACTCACATTGGAGCAATTTTTAACATTGTTGCTGATATATCAGCAATTATAGTGAATTATTGCTGATATATCAACAATAATTCACTATAATGACTGATTTTTAATTTATTTTTTTCAGATTACTCACTTGAATATTTGCAATTTTTTGATTTTTTAATACAGCAGCACAAAAAAAATGTAACACAAAAAACAAGGACCCGCTTCATAATAAACTTTAGGGGAGGATGTCGCTTACATCAAACATTGAAAGAAGGACCTGCGCCTGATTTCCACTTATTATTATTTATAATATAAAGGCAGTTTTTGTGAATAATAATACAACTTTTGAATTAAAGGCAATAAAATTGATTTTTATGGTGTCATTCAAAACAATGTTTCATGTTCACTATACAAGCTTTTATGGATGCTAAGCTAAGATGTTTGGGTAACTAAAATTAGAATATAAAGTTTGTACAACTTTTACTATCATTAAGGCAGTAAAAGTCTCTCAACAACAACATACATATGCCATGAGAGTGGACACTGTAGCATATGTTAGGGAACACGAAATGCGGATCTTAAGGCAAGGCTAATACTAGAGGGGGTGAATAGTGTTTATAAGGAATTTATGAAAATCAAAAACTTATATGATCTACTATATGAATCACACACACTAAAGATGACTACAAACATAGAAATAAACAAAAATAAAATGCAGAAAAGGAAAGAATACACCGGATTTTATACTGGTTTGGATTACTCCTACGTCCAGTCCCACGCAACATTGGAATGCGCAGAGTTTTATTACTATATCAATATCCAAGTACAATCCCCTTGATTTTCCAGCTGCAAGGTTAACACCGCTCCAACCACTCTTTATTTCATGGCTACAAGATTACTACCACTCCCTTTCCTTGATTTCAAGGCTACAAGGAACACACCCTTTCCCAAACACTTCCCAAAATATTACAACGTCCCAATAACTCTTCAGTAGTACTTCAGTTTAGAGAGTAATGAGTGGAGAGTGAGAAAAGAAGAAGTTTTATGTAATTAGAATAGAAATCGGCAAAGTAGAAGTGTAGAAATCAATAAAATAAGAAATATTAATGGAGGGATGAAGAGGGGTGAAGATGGAGAAGAAGAACGGTTAAAAAAAATTCGAGTTCAACCCCTATTTATAAGATTTGAAAGGTTGAAATGCTTCTGAAACACTACAAATAGTGAAAAGATACTTCCTTTGAAATTTGAAAAAATGACAGTTGTATGTCGACATAAGCATATATGTATGTCGACATATGTACTTAAAAAATTTGAATTTTGAAAATTTTCAAGTGTTTAAATATATATATATATATATATATATACTATTCTTTAAATTCTTAAATTAAAACTCAGTGATATAAATTAGTATTCTAAAGTATAAAATTATATGGAAACATAAATTTATATTATATAAACGTATTTATAAAATTATAATGTTTAAAATTATATATATAAAACTATAAAAGTATATAACTATATAAATATATATGAACTTATATAAACTTATATTTGAAATCATAAGTAAGATAGAAAACTATTTGAATTTAGAATTTGAATTTTGAAAACTAGAAATTTGAAAATTGAAAATCATAATTTGGAAAACAGAATTTGAATTTTGAACCTGAAGTGTTATTTAGAGTCTTATATATGAACTAAACTCTATTATTATATTTATCTTGAACTCTTGATGAGTTTATTACTCTTGAGACTTGAATCTTCTCTGATTCTTGAATCTCTTGAAACTCTAAAACTGTACAGTCTCCAGTATTAATCTCTGTACCAATTCTGCATATACATGTATATATATTCTAGATAAAAATGATAGTATATATTTTATAATGAATGATAATTGAAATAAGTTTGTTGTCATCAAAACTCCGTTCTCCAACAATCTCCCCCTTTTGATGATGACAGGGTTGATTTATAAAATATTCATGCATGTCCATACTAGTTGACTCTAATCCTTTTAACACTGCCCCTGTCATCATGAATTCTATATACTATGTATAACTTCTCCTTATTTTTCTCGCCCTTTGTCATTATCAAAAAGAAATTCTAAATATATTCCCTATAAAAAATTACTTCCCCCAGATTCATGACTATAAGCCAATACCAAATGTTTAATATTTACAAGAGTATCAATTCATATACATAAAAGTTTTGTAAACCCAAGCAAACTAATCCAAGAAATACTTACATACAAGTGTCAAACAAATTCACACAAATTAAAACATAATTCAATCAACCAAAACCAATCAAATCATACCAAACAATTATATGTTTCTTGGAACTTCGACCCATCCTTCTTCTCCAAAGATCTGATCCTTCTTGATGACTTCCCAATCTTCATCTTCTTTTGTCGGTGGTGCCTTAGTAAGATTGTTGTCTTCATCTCTGAAAAGAGAAGAGATTAGCCAACGGATGGCATCAAAGGGCTTCTCTTGCTGTTTAAACATCATTATTTGGATTAATTCGAGATGACACTGATTTCGTAGTACTATAGAAATGATATTCTTGAAAGAATTTAAAGTTCTTCAATATTTTCACTCAAATTATGAATTGGAACTGCCATAATTTGATAGTTTTTAGATAAGAATTGATTGCAGAGGAAGGAGGAATTATCGAGTAAGGTTTTCTGGAAGAAACAGGTTTAAATAGGGTATGGAATTCGTTGGATTTGAATGGACATGAGTTAGTTATTTAAATTTTGAACAAATTTGAAAATCTGGCAGTTATATGTCGACATAAGCATTTATCTATGTTGACATACATAAGATTTTTTTTGAAAATTTTCCAGTTTGAGTTAATTATTATTATATTATATTAATGTATTTAATTCTAATGCTTTTACAGTAACTTAAAGTTGATTTGGACATAAATAAAACTCCATTCAATTTGACTTGAAATCAAATACATCCAACTAATTAAGAGACACTAAATACGAGATTCTAAAGCAAATACAAGAAAATATTAAAGATAACTTAAACTAGATAGGCTAGATTTCAGCAGATGATGGGGAGGAAGAAGAAATTCTAAGTTTTCTTCCAATTTTGCCTATGAACTTAGTCATTCGGGTAAGAGTTTTTTGAGCTTCTTTTGATTTTTGACTATTTTCACTTGATTTTGAACAAGTGTCTCTTTGGAAATGGTTCTAGTGTTGATTGGACACTCAACACTTTCCAAAGAATTTTCTCCTTCTTCTTCGATATCCATAGGCTCTTGTTCTTGTTGCATTCAAGCTTGTTTATCTTTGAATGTCTCATAAGGTTTGAAGGTGAGTGGAATTTGCATAAGGTGTATATTTGTGGAGTCAAACACCTTTCTCGATACAAATTCTTCTCCCTTGAGATCAACTCCGAAATATTTGAAAATACGAGTAAGGTAAACTCCATAATAAAGAGTGTTTTCTCTTGTTGATGTTTCTATGGGATTAAATTCTTTTAAGATCATAACGGGCCAACCGATGTCATAGCCGCCAATAAAAGCAAAGAGTGCTTTTTGGACTTTGAGAGTTGGATTGTTGAAGTTTCCAAAACAAGGTGTGAAGGTATGTTGAAGGAGGAGGTTTTTTATCTTTGCGCGAAAAAAGCGATTTTTGAATTCCATGTGAGCATTGCTTTCAAATATGTGATGAAAGGTTTCTAAATCCATTGCATGGATTTCGAATTCCGAAAAGTTTGTGCCTGTACTTTTGTAATTCAAGATATTGCCCGAAATTCCATAATCCAGAAAGATTTATGTGCCTTTTACACTATTCCAAATTTAATTTTCATCTCTTTCATAAAATCCACGATTAAGATTTGCATAGAACATTTTGACGAGTTTAGGGTAACATACTTCATTGTTATCCCGAGAGTCAATCAAGCTCAATACTTTATGTAATCGAACAGAGAAGGGAGATCGTAAGATGGAAAATCTCCAAAGATGACGAAAGCTCCCTTGTTGACTTTTGAATTTGCTACGTAGTCAACATAGGTTTTGATTGCTTCTTTATCATTGTAGATATATCTTTGTTGGTTTTGGATATTCTCATAGTTTGAGGATTGCTAGTGGAAGCCATTTGAGAATTTTTGAGGGGTATAGATATGAAGGGAGTTGTTTGAATTTTGAATGAAAGCTAGAGAGAATAAGATTGAATAGATATATAAATAGAGATTGAATAGATATGAATTGAATGGGCACAACTTTTTTGAAATCAACGACATCTTTTCAGTCCACGGGAGCTAGTGAAAAGTTGGAGGGAAGCTTGAAAGTTTAAAATTTTGAAACTAAAAATTTGAATTTCATTTTCTGGTTATTATGTCGACATGTCCTTCTATGTATGTCGACATATATGCAGAAATTCAAAGGACATATGGCTTTTGAGTTTTGGTTATGTTTATCAATTTATTTCAGGTTTTATTATTTCCTAAAATAATATTAATCCCAACAAACATCAAAAAATTATTATATTATATTTATTATTTATAATTATAATTTTGAATTGCAAAATTCAAATTCAAGTTTTAAATTTTAGGTTTGAATTTTAATGTTTAATTTTCAAATTCAAAACAAAGGGAAAAAAACAAAGCAAACAAAACATCCATTCAACCAAAAAAATATAAAAATTAATTAAGGATCACCCTTTTTTAGATCCATTTCTTCAACATTCTCTGAATTTTGAATTGTTGTGAAACACATATTTGAAATTTTGGTTTCTGGCTGTTCATCGTTTGATGATGAATCTGAATCGTCAAAAGTTGTTGCGTATGCCCTCTATCTTATCTTTGATGAATTGCTATTATCCGTCCGTTGAATTGATTTATCTGGATATGGACACATTCCCTTTATTTGGCCTGGTTTATTACAGTTATAAAATTGATCATCATTTCTTCCTGAACTTCCTTGGTTATTTCTTTGAAAGCCATTTATCCTTTTGTATCTCAGAAATTTTCTGAAATGTCTTGTCACTGATGTTATTTCTTCATAGTCTTCACTACTTGAATCAGAACCATTTGTTGTTGCTTTAAATGCTATGGATTTCTTTTCAGTTGCCTTATTTTACTTTCTTTTTTGTAACTGAACTTAAAAAGATGTCATATTTCTAATTAACTCCTTAATTCTCATTTCACCAACATTATGGGCTTCCACAATCGCCAATGTTTTCTGACACCATTCTGACGTCAACGAACTCAATATTTTTCTGACTTAATCTTCTTCTGAATAAATTTTCCCAACGCTATTAATGAATGCACTATCTCATGGAATCTGCAGTATATATCAGGGATAGATTCATTCTCTTTCATTTTGAATAACTCAAGCTGATTAATTAGCATAGATATCTTAATCTGTTTAACTTTATTGGTTCCTTCATGATTAACCTGTAAAGTTCTCCATATTTCATTAGATGATTTACAAACTGACACTCTATAAAAAATCATTACTATCTAATGAATAGAATAACATATTCATGGCTTTAGGATTGATTTGTGCATAAGCCTTTTGTTCACTAGACCATCGTGCAAAATTAGTTGTGGGTTTTACATATTCAGTCTGTGTGATATTCCATGTGTCTAATTCTACTGAATGTAAATATATTTTCATTCTACATGCCCAGTATGAATAATAACTACCGTTAAACAGTGGTGGTCTAATAGTAGGCCGACCCTCTACAAAATAACTATTATTACCAGTGTTGGTTGCCATTTAATATTTTTTAAAATTAGATTATGAACTTTTTGAAAAACCTTGCTCTGATACTAATTGTTAGGGAACGCGGAATGCGGATCATGAGGCAAGACTAACACTAGATGGGGATGACTAGTGTTTATAAGGAATTTATGAAAATCTAAAACTTATATGGTCTACTATTTGAAGCACACAGACTAGAGATGATCACAGACACATAATCAAACACAAACACAGAAATAAACGAAAATAGAATGCAGAAATGGAAAGAACACACCGGATTTTATACTGGTTTGGATTACTCCTATGCCCAGTCCCACGAAACGCTGGATTGCATAGAGTTTTATTACTATACCAATATCCAAGTATAATCCCCTTGATTTACCTGCTACAAGGTTAACACCGCTCCAACTACTCTTGATTTCACAGCTACTAGATTACTACCGCTTCCTTTCCTTGATTTCAAGGCTATAAGGAACACCCTTTCTCAAACACTTCCCAAATGATTACAACAACCCTATAACTCTTCAATAACACTTCAATTTAGAGTATAATGAGTAGAGAGTGAGAAAAGAAGAAGTTTTATGTAATTAGAATAGAAATCGGCAAAGTAGAAGTGTAGAAATCAATAAAACAAGAAATATTAATGGAGGGATGAAGAGGGGTGAAGATGGAGTAGAAGAATGGTTAATAAATTCGAATTCAACCACTATTTATAAGTTTTGAAAGGTTGCAATGCTTATGGAACGTTACAAATAGTAAAAAGACACTTCCTTTGAAAATTAAAAAAAATGACAATTGTACGTCGACATAAGCATATATGTATTTTGACATATGTACTTAAAAATTTTGAATTTTGAATATTTTTAAGTGTTTAAACATATATACTATTCTGGAAATTCTTGAATTAAAACTTAGTGATATAAATGAGTATTCTAAAGTATAAAATCATATGGAAACATAAATATGTATTCTATAGACATATTTATAAAATTATAAGGTTTAAAACTATAAAAGTATATAACTATATAAATATATATAAAAACTTATATAAATTTTAAAAAGTATATTTGAAATCATAAGTAAGACAGAAAACTATTTGAATTTAGAATTTGAATTTTGAAAACCAGAATTTTGAAATTTGAAAATCAGAATTTGGAAAACAGAATTTGAAATTTGAACTTGGAGTACTATTCAAAGTCTTACATATAAACTAGACTCTATTACCATATTTGTCTTGAACTCTTGAAATCTTGATGACTCGATTACTCTTGATTCTTGAATCTCTTGAAACTCTAAAACCGTACAATCTGCAGTATTAATTCCTGTATAAATTCTACAAATACATGTATATATATTCTAGACAGAAATGTTAGTATATATTCTATAATCAATGATAATTGAAATAATGTTGTTGTCATCAAAACTCCATTCTTCAACAATCTCCCCCTTTTTGATGATGACAACCTTGATTTATAAAATATTCATACCTTTTCATACTGGTTGACTCCGATCCTTTTAATACTCCCCCTATCATCATGAATTCTATATACTACGTATAACTTCTTCTTATTTTATAATTTCTCCCCCTTTGTCATTATAAAAAAGAAATCTAAATATACTCCCCCTAAAAAATTACTCCCCCTTGATTCATGACTATAAACCAATACCAAATGTTTAATATTTACAAGATTATCTATTCATATACATACAAGTTTTGTAAACCCATGCAATAATTACATACAAGGGTCAAAAAATTGACACAAATTCAAACATAATTCAATCAGCCAAAACTAATCAAATCGTACCAAACAATTATACATTTCTTGGGACTTCGACCCATCCGTCTTCTCCAAAGATCGGATTCTTCTTGATGACTTCCCAATCTTCATCTTCTATTGTCAGTGGTGCCTTAGCAAGATTGTTGTCTTCGTCTCTGAAAAGAGAAGAGATTAGCCAACGGATGACATCAAAAAGCTTCTCTTGTTGTTCAACCATCTTTGTTTGGCTAAATTTAAGATGACACTGATTTCGTAGTACTATAGAATTGATATTCTTGAAAGAATTTAAAGTTTCTTCAAGATTTTCACTCAAAATATTAATTGGATTTGCCATAGTTTGATAGTTTTTAAATAAGAATTGATTAGAGAGGAAGGAGGAATGACATAATAAAGTTTTTTGGAAGAAATACATTTAAATAGGGCCTGGAATTCGTTGGATTTGAATGGACATGAGTTAGTTATTTAAATTTTAATTTTTGAACAAATTTGAAAATCTGGCAGTTATATGTTGACATAAGCATTTATGTATGTCGACATACATAAAAGAATTGAAAATTTTCAATTTTGAGTTAATTGTTATTATATTAATATATTTAATTCTAATGTTTTTACAGTAATTTAAAGATGATTTTGATTGAAATAAAACTCCATTCATTTTAATCTGAAATCAAATGCATCCAACTAATTACGAGACACTAAAAACGAGATTCGAAAGCAAATACAAACAAGTATTAAAGATAACTAAAACAAGATAGGCTAGATTTCAGTGGATGATGGGGAGGAAGATGAAATTCTAAGTTTTCTTCCTATTTTTCCATGAACTTAGTCATTTGGGTAAGAGTCATTTTGAGCTTCTTTTGATTTTTGACTATACAAGTGTCTCTTTGGAAATGCTTCTAGTGTTGATTAGACACTCAACACTTTCCAAAGAAGTTTCTTCTTCTTTGATATCCATAGGCTCTTGTTCTTTTTGCATTCAAGCTTATTTTTCTTTGAATTTCTCATAAGGTTAGAAGGTGAGTGGAATTTGCATAAGGTGTATATTTGTGGAGTCAAACATCTTTCTTGATACAAATTCTTCTCCCTTGAGATCAACTCTGAAATACTTGAAAATATGAGTAAGGTAAACTCCATAATAAAGAGTGTTTTCTCTTGTTGACGTTTCTATGGGCTTAAATTCTTTTAAGATCATATCAGCCCAATTGATGTCATAGCCACCAATAATAGCAAAGAATGCTTTTTGGACTTTGAGAGTTGGATTGTTGAAGTTTCTGGAACAAGGTGTGATGGTATGTTGAAGGAGGAGGTTTCTTGTCTTTGGGAAAAAAAGAGATTTTTGAATTCCATGTGAGCATCGCTTACAAATATGTGATGAAAGGTTTCTAAATCCCTTTTATGGATTTTGAATTCCGAAAAGTCTATGCTCGTACTTTTGCAATTCAAGATATTGCCCAAAAATTCACAATCTAGAACGATTTGTGTGCCTTTTACGCTACTCCAAATTTGATGTTCATCTTCTTCGTAAAAGCCACGATTACGATTTGCATAGAACATTTTGATGAGTTTCGGGTAACATACTTCATCATTATCCCGAGAGTCAATCAAGCTCAATACTTTATTATGATCGAAAAGAGAAGGGAGATCAAAAGATGGCTAAAGCTCCCTTGTTGACTTTTGAATTTGCTACGTAGTCAACATAGGTTTTGATTGCTTCTTTATCATTGTAGAAATATCGTTATTGGTTTTGGATAATCTATAGTTTGAGGATTGCTAGAGGAAGCCATTCGAGAATTTTTGAAGAGTATAAATATGAAGAGATTTGTTTGAGTTTTGAATGAAAGCTAAAGAGAATAAGATTGAATAGACATACAAATAGAGATTGAATAGAAATGAGTTGAATGGGCACAACTTTTCTGAAATCAATGACATCTTTTCAGTCCTTGGGAGTTGAAGAAAAGTTGGAGGGATGTTTGAAAGTTTATACTTTTGAAATTCAAAATTTGAATTTCATTTTCTTTTTATTATATCGACATACCCTTCTATGTATGTCGATATACATGTAGAAATTCAAAGGACATATGGCTTTTGAGTTTTTGTTTTATGTTTATCGATTTATATTTCAGGTTTTATTATTTCCTAAAATAATATTAATCCTAAAACATCCAAAATTTATTATATTATATTTATTTTTTATAATTATATTTTTATTATTATTTTGAATTACAAATTTTGAATTTGAATTTTAAATTTAAAGTTTGAATTTTAAAGTTTAATTTTCAAATTTAAAACAAAGCATCCATTCAACCAATAAAAATTAAAAATTAATTAAGGTGTATCCGGTTTTTAGATCCATTTCTTTGACATATTATGAATTTTGAATTTCTGTGAAACGCATATTAGAATTTCCGATTTCTGGCTCTTCATCGCTTGATGATGAATCTGAATCCTCTAAAGTTGCTGCGTATGTCCACTATCTTTGATGAATTGCTATTATTCATCTGTTGAATTGATTTATCTGGATATGGACACATTCTCTGTATATGGCATGGTTTATTGCAGTTATAACATCGATCATCATTTCTTCCTGAACTTCCTTGGTTATTTCTTTGAAAGTTATTTATCCTTCTATATCTCAGAATTTTTTTGAAATGTCTTGTCATTAAGGTTGTTTCTTCATCGTCTTCTCTACTTGTATCAGAACCATTTGTTGTTGCTTTAAATGCCATGGATTTGTTTTCAGTTGGCTTATTTTCCTTTCTTTTCTATAATTCAACTTCAAAAGACATCATATTTCCGATTAACTCCTCAATCATCATTTCACTAACATTATGGGCTTCTACAATCGCCAATGTTTTCTGATACAATTCTGACGTCAATGAACTCAATATTTTTCTGACTTGATCTTCTTCTGAATAAGTTTTCCTAATGCTATTATTGAATGCACCATCTCTTGGAATCGGCAGTACATATCAAAGATAGATTCATTCTCTTTCATTTTGAATAACTCAAACTGACTAATTAACATAAATATCTTAGTCTTTTTAACTTTATTGGTTACTTCATGAATAACTTGTAAAGTTCCCCATATTTCATAAGCAGATTTACAAACTGACACTCTATAAAAATTCATTCCTATCTAATGAACAGAATAACATATTCATGGCTTTAGAATTGCTTTGTGCAACAGCCTTTTGTTCATTAGTCCATTATGCAAAATTATTTGTGGATTCTACATATTAAGTCTGTGTGATATTCCATGTGTCTAGTCCTACTGATTGTAAATATATTTTCACTCTACATGCCCAATATGAATAATAAATACCATTAAACGGTGGTGGTCTAACAGTGGACTGACCCTTTACAAAAGAACTATTATTACCAGTGTTGGTTGCCATGTAATACTTTAAAAAAATCAGATTATTAAATTTTTGAAAAACCTTGCTCTGATACCAATTGTTATGGAACGCGGAATGCGGATCCTAAGGAAAGACTAACACTAGAGGGGGTTGAATAGTGTTTATAAGGAATTTATGAAAATCTAAAGCTTATATGATCTACTATATGAATCACACACACTAGAGATGATCGCAGACACAGAATCAAACACAACCCAGAAATAAACAAAAATAAAATGCAGAAAAGGAAAGAACAAACCAGATTTTATACTGGTTCGGATGACTCCTACGTCCAGTCCCACACAACACTGGATTGCGCAGAGTTTTATTACTATATCAATATCCAAGTACAATCCCCTTGATTTACCGGCTACAAGGTTAACACCGCTCCAACCGCTCTTGATTTCACGGCTACAAGATTACCACCGCATCCTTTCCTTAATTTCAAGGCTACAAGGAACACATCCTTTCCCATACACTTCTCAAAAGATTACAACAGTCCTATAACTCTTCAATAGCACTTTAATTCAGAGGGTAATGAGTAGAGAGTGAGAAAAGAAGAAGTTTTATGTAATTAGAATAGAAATCGGCAAAGTAGAAGTGTAGAAATCAATAAAATAAGAAATATTAATAGAGGGATGAAGCGGCGTGAAGATGGAGAAGAAGAATGGTCAAAAAATTCGAATTCAAAACCTATTTATAAGTTTTGAAAGGTTGCAATGCTTCTAGAACATTACAAATAGTGAAAAGACACTTCCTTTGAAAATTAAAAAAATGATATATGTATGTCGACATATGTACTTAAATTTTTTGAATATTTTCAAATGTTTTAATATCTAGAAATTCTTGAATTAAAACGTAGTGATATAATGAGTATTCTAAAGTACAAATCGTATGGAAACATAAATATATATATATATATATATATATTATATAAACAAATTTATAAAAATATAAGGTTTTAAACTATATAAATATAAAATTACAAAAGTATATAACTATATAAATATATGTGAACTTATATAAACTTTAAAAATTATATTTGAAATCATAAGTAAGACAAAAAAACTATTTAAATTTAGAATTTGAATTTTGAAAACTAGAATTTTGAAATTTGAAAAACAGAATTTGAAAAACAGAATTTGAATTTTGAACCTGTAGTGATAGTCAGAGTCTTAGGTATAAACTAGACTATATTACTATATTTGTCTTTAAATCTTGAACTTGATTACTCATGAGTCTTGAATCTTTAATCTCTTGAAACTCTAAAACTGTACAGTCTTTAATATTAATTCCTGTACAAATCCTGCATATACATGCATATATATTTTAGACAGAAATGTTAGTATTTATTTCATAATCAATGATAATTGAAATAAGATTGTTGTCATCAAAACTCCATTTTCCAACAGCATAAACCAAACAAGGAAAGATCATAAGGGATGATTGCTAGATCAAGACCATAGTAACACAGCAATAAACGTCATGGTGACCGAGAACCAAATAATCCAACATGCACATAGCTCAAACATACCTTAAAAGAATTGAACATATCATGCCTTATGAGCTAACACACAATAGCCAAAACCACAGTTGAACAGAAACCAGCACCTCGAGATCAGAGAGACTCCTAAGACCACGTGGCACCACCTCAGCGGTAAGATCCAAAAATCATATAGATAAGCAGAATCCAAGAAAGACAAACGCCATAGTAAAAATGATACTGTAGACTACATTAACGCAGTGAGAGAGATTGTTGATATCATAGCTGGACGATACAAGCATCACTCAATATGTCCTATAACTTTGTAGAAGTCTAGCACGAAGAGATGCCACTATGAGGATTTGTGGACAGTGAGACGAAAAGGATGACAAGGTGAGCATAGCATAGGGTAAACCGACTAAAGGAAGCAACTAGTCGATGCTAGATCCAGATGGAAGACGATGAAAGGAAATGAGATTGAAAGGGGAAATTAAACTCTTCAAGAGTGGGAATAATGGGTGGCTTTTGTAGCAATTAAGAGCATATGTGGAAAGATGGAAGTAGCATAAAACGAGAGTAGTGAAATGAAAACCATTTAGTGCTGAACTGTGTTTTAAAATTTGCTTGACATGAAAGGTTCTCATTCCTCCATCTTACATCCTAAGATCATGTTTTCATTTAATAAGGAAAATTTGCATAATTAGGCTGATTCTGGAAAACAATAATTGGTTTAGCCTTGTTTCAGTTTTGTTTACAAATATAAACCTGTTTTGGCCAAGCATCCATTGGTGAATTTTCAAAATTCTCCTTTGTGCGAATTTTGGAACTTCGCCAATGCATTTTAACTAGTTTAAAAATATTTAAAACAAAGATTGTTTGCAACAATTTTAAGTACATTTCCTTATTCCATAATTGTGAAACAATTTAAACAAGTTTAAATACAACATACAAACATTGTTTAATACTCAGTAATTTATGAATAACAAAACGTTGTAACACTAGCTTTCGTCGAATTATTATAAACTGCTTCCATCCAATTCAAGTACCCATTACAAACAAGCAAGATGATGTAGAAGAAAAGATATAACTTGAGAGCTTAGACATATCTTGATATGTACAGGCCAACACTGCACTACCCCATGAATACGTAGTGCACTTCCCCAGATCAGATAAATACGGTATGCATCTCAAATCTATACGGGTCTTGGTGTGATCGATAATCAATATGCAAAAAATATATATAGTATAATGCAACGAACCCACCGTTGAATCTGAATCTCAGATGCATCTTCAGGAATATCATGTGTCACCTGATTACGGTACCATGTGATCTCAACGAAATCACCACCTCTTACTTGATCGGCCGATGAATCAAGCCCAAGTTAGTCGTGAGATAGCTACAAATAATCAAATCATTTACCAATGTATGCAATAGCAATGCCTTTAACAGACAATCCTGGAAAATCAACCACATCTCCCAAGGTGATAGTCATCTCACCGACTGGTAAGTGAAAAGTGGATGTCTTTGGCCTCCACATATCTACTAGAGCAGCAAAAGATAGTGATTCAGCTGGATGTATCCTAATCTAAAAAAGTGCATAATTCGAGCCCTCTTAATCTCGGCCAGAACATGAGGATGTGAAGATGTTACTTTCTTGAGTGATGTGGAGTGGTCAATGACAAAATCTGCCATGTCACTCTGAGATTTTAATAGATAACAAAATAATCAGAGTTTGATGTCCAATGCAGAAAAGAGTACAAAACATTATAAAATGCAACATTTACAAAAAGCTGCCTGCATATGATTAAGGTTTGAAGTCCTATGTTGTTGTTAAAAATATAATACGCTCGCATCAACCAGTCCAGGCTCCATCTAGAAATACTCTACAAAATGCAGAATTAACTATTAAAGACGTTTACATAAGTATTATTTTCTAAAACATGTTATACTTTTCTAAAACAAGTTTAAACATGTTATGCTTCCTTAAACATGTTATGCTTTTCTAATCGTTCACATAAACAAGGAAAATTATCTATGGCAATATTTCTAAACCAATACAGTGATTTTTTTATTTCCATACATCTACACAGTATTCAGCTTCAACAAGTCATCAATCTCATGTTCCAATGATCCTGACGTCAAACATACAAGCTTATTATCCAACTTAAATGCATACAACTTCATTCGTAATCAAGCGCATTATCAAACCATACCAACAATATAATCCAATAACCAACCATCATATATCGAACATATAAAATCGATAATGTGAACAATATGAAAAGCTATGATTTCTAGTTTTATATTAAGATGCTCTATAACAATATGAAAAGCTATGTTCGACGAAGATAAGGGGATTAAAAAGAGAAGCAAAAGGAAAGAAAACAAATGAAGAAAGAAAAAAGTACGTACATCGGTCGGAAACAAATCATAACCACAATTAATGAAAGCTTACTACAAGTATTATTATCAAGCAGTACAACATGCACCTCGCCTGGGATCATGAAACATATCTTGCGTATGAATCATATTTAAAAAAATTGTATATATGTTCAACACATTCAAAATAAAATGACTGCATGAATTTTTAATTATGTTTTTACATTTAAATCATGTGTAGTTAGCTTGAATCTTCATTTTTTAATTTACAACACTTAATTTTTTTGGTTTTAATTTTTATTTGTGTTATTAATAATTAAAGAACGATATTGCAAAGAATGTATATGTATTAGACACTATATTTAAGTATATTTGGAACAATACAGTTTGAATTTGTAAAATATATTAATTGGCAAATCCTAATTCTAAGCGCTATATAAAGATAAATGTATGTAAGCGTGTAATTTTAAAGTTTGTAGTTGGAACAAAAGTTTGCGCTTTCAAGCCAACCATTAATAAAGATTTATGAGTAATAAAATAAAAAATATTTTAATAAAAAAAATAACAACAATAATAATAACTGCAATAATAATAATGGTAAATATGTGTTTTTAAAATTATTTTAGTTTAAATATTTATTATTTTAAGACAAATAGCAAAGAAGGTCTTCGAAGTTTAATGTAGAATATTTTCATTTTTGAGTAGGAAAAAAATTAGTTTTGATATATATTGAAATGGTTTCAGTATATATTAATATTTGGTATAAATAATAATAATATTGTTTTAAAAGGTTGTTTTACATAAACTATTATTTTTATTAGAATACAATGTTTTAATGTATTTGAAGAAATAGATGTATATTAAATAGTTTAGAAGCAAATTATCGTTTTTGAACAATGATCACTGTTTTGTAAATAAAGTTGTCTACAAAACAAATAGTAAAGAAATGATCTTATACTTAAAAAAAGTGGAAAATAGGATGAAGGACAAACTTAGAAAATTTTTTGGTGGACACATTTTAGTGTAAAAGGGAAAGGATAGTGGGCCCCCTGAATTTCACTTTTGCACTAAAATGTGTCCTTCTCCCTAAATATCAAATTCTGCATACTTTTCACCAAAAAATTTGCTAAGTTATCACAAATATAACCTTTGGGTCGATGAAATATGTGATTAACTACTTACTTGAATTATCAAATATTTATTTTGTGATGATGGAATTCATTTTCAATGCTTGTGTTGGAACTGGACCAACCCGCAATGAAAATTTTGGGTATATTTCAATTATTTAACCCTGTTAGATCTTTATAGGGCGTATGAAGTTAGGTTTATTTAGAATAATTTTTAATTTATTTAAATAAAATCATGTACTTTATTCAAATTTGTAAGTTGTAATGTAAATTTTATTTGGTATTCGTTTTTACTATAGATACGATAATATACATTCATACATACATATATGTATGTGTGTGCATGCACACACATGTAACGTAATAGTCCGTGAAGTGTATAACATGTCTATATATAGATATTGGGATTTACATTGCAACAGACACATTATTTCCTTAAGTGTTTTGTAGGTTGTCCAAATATACTCATGTATATATAGTTTTAAATTCAAAGTGAAATATATGTATATATACACACACAATATATAAGCTAGTATAGCTCTAGTGGACGATAGTTCATATAAAGATTGTTAATCGGCCTTTTGGTCTAGTTCCCAAAAGCATATCAGGTCCATGCAACTCGTCCCATCACGTTGCACAATAGCCCGAAGCTTCGCCAAAATATTCTGGATTCAAGCCCGAGGAAGTTGTGTGAACGTAGTCCTCACAACTACTTAGAAACCCCACTAGCATAGAATTTCACATCCCCCAAGCCACTACGTGAACTCGTCACATCTTGTATCTTACAGGATACAAACTTCGTATCCCTTGGATATGAAATACTTGTCCCCGCGGATACGAGTTTCGTATTCCTCGAGATACGAAACTGTAACAGCCTAACCTAAAAATCCCGGTATGTAAAAGTTTCTAGAAATTTTGAATATGTTAGTTCAGTCCAATACATATATTTAAGTATGATAAATACATACATATATATGTATGTATGATATATGTATGCATAAATACATACATAATACATAGTTTATAAATGGTATGTTTACAAATTCTAGAATAAGAAAAATGGCTTAAAGTGATAGGGACATGTGTCATCAAATGAAAGGAACACATGTCTCATAAGTAAATAAGGTTAAGACACATACACATATTAGGTGTCCATGTGTATAAACCTCTTGAGACACATAAGAGGACATGTGTCTACATCCTAAAGAATGCATGAAGATGTAGTGGACAAGTGTCTAAAACTAAATTACCAAATTAACCTTGAAAACTACTATATAAAGGGTGTAAAGGTTCACTTCATTTCATACATTTTGAAAAAACAAAAAATAAAATAAAATAAAGAGGAGAAGCTTAGGAGAAGGCAAGAGGATAAGTACAAGATCAAGATACAAGTTTAAGGTGAGAAAAACTATTTAAGTTCATGTATTCATTTCATATTTTGTAGAAAAGTTGAGAATTTTATGAACGAATGTTTGGATGTGAACCCCCGAAAATGACGTTCGGTATTTTGGGCATAAATTTTGCAATTCTTAATGAAATTTCGACTTCTATATCAATTTGGAAATATAATTCAAAGGGCTACAACTTTATCTTCGGCCACCTTTACTAATTCGGTCGTTTTCATACTCGAAAACTGGATGCAAAGTAAGGTAAAAATCAGCCCGAATTAGACATGTTAAAAACGCCTTGTATTGTTGAATTTTATTTATTGAATAGATAAATAATGTTAATGGTTTCTTTTTATGATAATTAAATAGATAAAGATAGCTTCTTTCTGTAAAAAATTTGGAGTCAAAATCTATTTTTATCATAGAGAAACAGTGTCAAACATTTCACCCAAAAAACTGGAAAAAAAGCTGATTTTCCGAAACTTGAAACACTTTGGAAATTAAAAACGCTTTCTGAATGTTCCTAACGCAGAAGTGTATCAAAACAGAACTTTCTATAGCACTTCTGAAGTGCTATCTTTTCACTGAATTGATTATAAAGCCTTGAACATGACCAGAACTCTTTTTATAGCGCGCAGAAATGCTTAGTAGCTGAATTTAGTCTATAACCATTATAGACTAACCAGAACTTTCCATAGCATGGCTGAAACGTTGTAGATAGCTGTTTTGAGCCTAAAACCATATGAAACTTGTCCTAACACTTTCAAAACGCCGCAGTTTTTATTTTATGATGCTGAAACTTTTTATAGTACTTTTTAAATGTTACCTTTTCTTTGTTTCAAGTAGTTTCGAGGTTCTTCTTAACATAGATTGGAATAATTTGAGATAGTTTGGTTTTGTCTTAAACCCTTTAAAAGCATGAATTTAAAAGTAGGAGATTCGCCTATTACCAATATAACACCCTAATTGTTACGCGAATACACATATATTTATAAAGTATCTTCCAAAATGAATGACTGGAATGTTCAAGGGTGACAGAGAGGATAGTGTCTAGGCTTGAGTTTGGAAAAATATAGTTTCCTGCTCTCCCTGGTTATCCCAAACTGATCCGACGAACGGGAAGGTTAATTCAAATTTAATTTGAAATTATTTGAATTTAGAAATAATTTAGAATTTTATTCAATATTAAAGAAAAGTAATTTAAGATTACTTTTGAGAATCACTTTCTTGATTATATTTCTTCGATGAGGTGCGGTATAAGACAATAGATCTTGGGTAGTGCACTATTACTCTATGTTGGTATCGAGCCGAGTAGAGTACATCCTATTTGATGACGGGATGTCAACCGCAATGGGATAATATATTCTAACATCTAACCAAGTTGAGGATGTGGTTTAGATTTATAACTATAAATTGGATAAATTATGAGTTTTGATGAAAGGAAGTTTTCATAAATTTGTTTGATTTAACATTTCGAAGTCTTCCTTGATTTTTGTTTTAAAACTTGGATTGATGAAACCTTCAAAGTAAAGAGCCATGATGAAACTATAATACAACCCATTAAGAAATGATGTGAAAACTAAGCTTAAATGGCTATCTCACTGGGTCTGTGTTGCTCATGATGCTACACTTAAAACTTTTTAGGTTTAGATGGTTAGTTGGATGCTTTGAAGTGAAGACTTACATTATGTAGATTATCTCGTTATGTACTCCTATGTTTAATTATTAGACTCGTGAACCTTTGTAACCATATTTTATGATGGGATGATTGTATAATAGCTCTTCCGTTTAAAATCATGTACTAAGAATGATTTTATGTTCCGACGAGTTTATGTTAAGTTGTGATATTGTTCCATTAGCACCATTTTATATGTAGCATCACCGCTTCTGAATAAATATATCATAGTGGGGGTGTTACAGAAACTTTGTATCCATCGATTATAAATTTTGTATCTCTCGAGATACAAAAGTGCGTATCCCTTGGACACGAGTTTCATACCCCTCAGGATATGAAAGTTCATACCCACGGATAAGAGTTTCATATCCCAGGGGATACGAATTTCGCATCCTCCAGATGCAAAATTCGAATCCCCCTCCGGGATATGAAATTTTACTATGCCTGCTTTTCGGGATGCGAAATTCGTCTTGTGGCCCCCATTTCTCACATACTCCCACCTAATCCACTACCTATAAATACCCCTCATCTCATACTTTAAGGGTGTTGGCATTTGCTTGATTTGACACCTTGAGAAGACCACGGATATCAATAATGGCCATTTTATCTTTGCGGAAGAAGAACTAACTTTTTTTCAAGTCTTTGAACTTCCAAACAGTGACCCTTGAAAACTTAATCAAATATTGTAAATCATTGTAATGATGATTTCCATCACTGTAATCCTTCAATAGTGAATAAAATCGGCGAAAGCTTCAAAGTGGACGTAGGTTTAACTCAGACCGAATCACGATAAATCTTGTGTTCCGCACTTTATTTTCCGTACGTGAAACTTTATTCTCGTTAACTCAAGAATCTTTGGGTGTGATGCCAACTTTGACGCATCAACATTTTGGTGCTTTCATTGAGAATTTGAAGGCTCAAGACTTGTTCTTTCCGATCGAATTCTATCTCAAACTAGAAGCGCTACTTAGGCCCTTCAAACCTACCTCCTGAGTCTGCTTATGATGGTGAGAAAAGGAAAGTCCCAAATGATCGGAACTTCTATTGTAGTTAACACAAAAAATTCTCCTCAGCTTCAACCTTCGGTGAATCCGATTGACATGGAAATTGCTACATCCTTTAATCTCGATGCTTCGGTAACCCAAGCCCAATTCTTCGAACGTAATAAGAAATTGGAAGAAAGGATGAGGGAACTTAACAAGAAGATGAAAACGAACATCGAGCTGATGCAACGACTTCAAGAAAGTCAATGCGACGTCCCTCACCGTGGACTTAATAAGAACCCTCGCCCTCAACCGAACATCTCGGCAAGCTCTTCTTCTGACGCTCACCATGGGAACCGTAGCCAAAAGAGAATGATCAACGCCAACTCCCACGCCCACGAAAATGGAAATGCCAAAACCAATGGCAACGGCATGGGTAACGGAACTACCGTCACATTTAGTGAGGGAAAGCGACCGTTCCTGGTTGGGTATTAACGAGGAAACAATACCTAGTACCCAACCTCTCCCTCGACAGAACCTCTTAGTCGCCACTTAAAATTTGATGCCTACGCGTCTAGTAGCTCAACAGGCCCAAGTTCCACTCAATCAACCTCAACAAAATCAAGTAGTCGTTGTTGATGACATGGTCGAATATGATGCAGATGTTCATCTAAGAAGGCACCCACGGCTCTGAACTCTCATGCCGGACCACATCCACTGGAATACAACTAAGGTTTATCCTGCGATTCTCACTGACATGGTCCGGAGGATCGTGAGAGAAACGCGAGGTCATGCCACCAACGTTTGGGAAACCAATACAAGGCGTAACCCCTTTACTCGGGCTGTCCACGACACCAAACGGCCTCGACGCTTCAATATTCCCCAACTAATAGCTTACTCAAGGAAGAACGATCCCTGTAACTTCTTGAAACATTACGAGTGACATATGAACACAAGTCGCTCCACTTACACCATCAGATGCAAATAATTTCCAGTTTTTCTAGAAGGCGTCGCTCTGCTTTGGTTTTCTCGATGTCCAACAAGATCAATCTCTACCTTCGATCAGCTTGATTTCGAGCTAGTTAAACAATTCAAAATGCATGTCGCAAGGCTGAAGGATACCCTGACTCTCTCAACCCTCTACCAAGGCACGGGGAAACTCTCAAGAGTTACCTCGAACAACAACGTCATGGCATAAGTCAAAGATCCAAGACCTCGCACCATCTTCGTTTAGCTGCTAAAGGCATTCCTACCGACTTAGAATTTGGATCTTGGATCGATCGAAACCGGTTGAGAACCTTGGAAGCTTTCTATGAAAAGGCTAATCAGCTTTTGTGCAAAGAAGAAGTGTGCATCAATAGGGCAGCTCAGACAGGCCATCCTCTTTACCCACACTCGAGCATTGTTCAGGACAACGTCAAGGGAAAGCAAGTCAGAGAATTTTCCGACAAGGTTAAGGCAACGACCCCATTCAAGCCCAAGCCTAACAATGAAAATCTAGGCAGCCGCAATAACCAATCATCTGGAGATCAGAAGAAGAGTGACCCCTACCCAACTTACAATGTCTACACTCCACTCAACCACAAACTGTAGACAATCTATTTAGAGACCTGTAACACTATCTAGTACAAGAAGCCGAACACTAGGGAGTCTACAGATCGGGAGAAGAACTTTAGCAAATACTGCAGATTCCATGACATGTTCAGAAAAAATATGAATGACTGCAATCATCTCAAGGATGCAATAGAGAAGCTTATCCGAAAGAAATGCCTAGAGTAGTATGGTCAGACCCCTTCTCCCGAAGAAGCGGCCACGGGCCCTTCAACGCCCTCATTTCCTCCATCTTAAGAAGCCCCAGGGTCGTCCAATCCGAGATCTCCTCGCAAGGGTATCATGTTTAACACCATCTGCGGCAGACCTCATCCCACAAACAACAACATCCGGCGTATGGAGGAATAAGCCAACTTTATTAAGCATGCTGACTTGGAAGCATGCCCCGCCCAGGACGAATCTGTCCCGGTAAAGCTTGAAAATACTGTGCATGACGATATAGTTTTCCGCAAGAGGGATTCTACTGAAATCAAGATTCCAACCATTGATTCTCTCATCGTTTCTTCATAGGTATGCCTTTCCTGCATCTGAAGGATCCTCATATACTCAAGGAGCTTCGTCAATATCATCTTCAAGTCAGCTTATGACCAAATGAAACTTAAGGCCAAACACCTAAAGCCTTGCCATGCTACAGTCCATGGCTTCAATAACTCCTCCAACCGACCAGTGGGTATGGTAGACCTTCTGGTAGAGCTCAGAGATGGGGATTGCAACAGAGTCCAGATCCTTACTTTCGGAGCCATCGAAGTCACTTCTCCCTACAATGTCTTTCTAGGACATCCTTTCCTAGTTGAACTCTGAGTCTTCACGGCACCATGATCCGTTCTCATGAAGTTTCCAACTGAGAATGGGATCGGAACCATCAAGGGCAACCAAGCCACCGCGAGAGCATGCTACCTCGCAGAATGGAAAGACTCCACCAACAAAGAGAAGGGCAAGAATGTAGCGACAATCCATTGCGCAAAAACTGCCAGTGCATAACAACCTATGGAGTCTGGGTCCTGGCTCAAACGCCACTGCGGTCTTTTCGAAGAACTCAATCCAAGGAAGACGAAAAACCCAATTCCAAAAGGGCTACTCCGATGGTGCCAACCATTGAGATTCCAATTGACACTGCCGACCTGACTCGGGTCTTGAAGATTGAATCACAGCTCCACCCGCCAATAACGGAAGAATTTGTGGATTTCTTAAGCGCTAACCTCAATTTATTCACTTAGTCCCATTCCAATATGGATGGCATCGATCTAGGAATTGCTTGTCACATGCTCAGTCTCGACCCCAAGCATCTTCTAGCCAAGAAAAGGCGCTAAATCCTAGGAATGGAAAGATCGATAACACTTAAAGAAGAAGTGGAAAGGCTACTAGACAACGACTTAATCCGTGATTCGCTCTACCAAGAGTGGGTCTCCAATCCGGTCTTAGTCAGAAAACCAAATGAGAAGTGGCAAATGTGTGCTGACTACTCAGACTTGAACAAAGCTTGCCTAAAAGATAGAATTCCACTTCCAAAAACCGATCAGCTCATTGATTCAACTATTAGTTACCAACTTCTCTCCCTCATGGATGCGTACTCATGCTACAATTAAATTCCAACGTACCTCCCAGATCTGGAGCACACCTCATTCGTCACCGACGTCGGGCTCTATTGCTATGCTATTATTCCCGATGGTCTCAAGAATGTTGGAGTCGCCTATCAGCACTGGTCGTCCGCATGTTCAAGGACCAGATCGGAAGATCCATGGAGGTCTATGTAGATGGCATGCTCGTAAAATCGAGGGTGTCGAACGACCACATCAATGACCTCGTGGAAATGTTTGACGTCCTCCGTAATTATTACATGAAACTTAATCCTTGAAATGCTCATTCCGCATTGCATTGGGTAAATTCCTTTATTTCATCGTCAATTCACGGGGGATCGAGGCAAATCCAGAAAAGATTCATGCTATCCGGGATATTCAAGCCCCTCAGATCATCAAGGATGTTCAAAATTTAAACAAGAAAGTGGCCTCCCTAAGTTAATCATATCAAAAGAAACTTATAAGTGCATTCCTTTCTTTGACTTGCTCAGGAAAGGGAAGCGCAACTTTGCATGGACACCATAATGCATTTATACATTCCTGGACCTCCTAAATCACTTTGAATGATCATCCATCCTATCAAAACCTATGGACCATGAAGACTTATTCATCTGTTTGGTTGTTTCTGTGCAGACAATTAGCTCGGCACTAGTGCGCGAAGAAGAACGTTTCCAACGGCTCATTTACTACATCAGCAAGATGTTGACATGGGCTCAAAATAACTATCCAAAGCTCAAGAAACTAGCTTACTACCTGTTGATATCTTCCCGGAAGCTATGACCATACTTTAAGTCTCACCCAATCAAATTCTACATCAACCAGCCCCTACGATAGGTCCTACAACGACCTGAGGTGTCTGGATGACTTTTGAAGTAGAATATTGAGCTAAGTCAATTTGAGCTTACATTCATTCTGGGTCGAGCCATCCTCGGACAAGCTTTGGCAAATTTCATCATGGAGCTAACTATTCCCGAAGAACCTCCTCCGGAAGAAAGTGAGCCTCCCAACATTCAATTGGAAACTGTTTGCAGATGGATCATCTAACAATCAGTGTTTCAGCGCCAGAGTTATACTTGTTACTCCTGAGGAATGATCGATTTGTTACGCTCTGAAGCTCAACTTCTCGGTAATCAACAACAATGTAGAATACGAGACCTTTATCATTGGACTCGGAATTGCTATCCAACTCAACATTAAGGTTCTCTAGATAAAATTATGATTCCAACTCATCATACGACAGGTCCAGAGTGAATATCAAGCCAAGGGGCTCGGCTTTCTCCTTACCTTGATCGGGTTCGTGAACTACATACTCTCTTTGATCACTATATCATTACTCACATCCCTTGTGAACAAAACAAGAAAGCTGATTCAGTGGCAAAACTAACAAGCTTTGGGAATGCACAACTCTCGGGCGTTTCCCCTCAGTCGACATACTCGTTTCTCCTAGTATTGATCAGATGTAGACTAATTCGATATCAATGACGAAGACCGAGCCCGAACTCGAATTTTGGATGACTCCGATCATGAATTACTTACAATTTGGAATCCTCCCCGACAACCGAAATGAAAAATGGGCACTCACCTGCAAATCATCATGCTACATCATTCAAGACGGAGTACTCTACTGAAGAGGATTCTCTATTCCATTACTGCTGTGTGGACCCATAACGACGTCGATCGTGTACTGCTGGATGTACACAAAAGCGAGTGCTGTGAACACACTGGGGGCAAACCATAGCTAAGAAAATTCTTCAATACAGTTATTTTTGGCTAACATTCGAGCAGGATGTAGTGGACTATGCCCGCAAGTGAGACAAGGGCTAGAGATTCTCTAAGGCACCAAGAGCCTCGCCTACCAAACTTATCCAGATAGTCAGCCCATGGCCATTTCCAGTTCATGGAATCGATATCACTGGAACCCTTCTGATGGCCAGAGGCGATGCCTTATATGCCATCATCACAATTGATTATTTTACCAAGTGGACTGAAGCCGATCCTCTCACTATAATTACTACCAAAAAAGTAACCAACTTCGTTGTCCGCAACATAATCTGTCATTTTGGAGTTCCCAAAATTATCATTTTTTATAATGGGACCTAATTCGTGAGTGCTGACTTCAAGATCTTCTACCATCGACACAACATTGAGAAGAAATTCTCGATAGTAGTTCATTCTCAAGACAACGGGAAAGTCGAGGCTGTCATTAAAGTGATTAAGTCCATCATCATGACACGTTTGGAAAAGGATGGAGGCTTATGGGTATATGAACTCCCTTTTGCCCTTTGGGCTTACCGGACTACTCATAAATAGCAACTGATCACACTCCATTTCCTCTCATATATGGATCTGAAGCCGTCATTCCCATTGAGCTTAAGCTCCAATTTCATCGAGTCACATATTGATCCGAAGAGCAGACCAAGATCTTCCATTGGAATCACTTGACTTACTCGAAGAGAAAAGAGACGAAGAAATGCCTAATGTCAATGAGTTGCCCGATACTTCAACTCCAAAATCTCCTCAAAGCACTTCGACATCGGCGACGCCATCCTGAAACAGATCTTTCCTACACCGACCGGTTATGGTCATCGTTGGAAAGGTCCGTACGCCATACAACGGAGGGTAGGAGATGGAACCTTCAAGCTAGTGATTGTTGATGGCACCTAACTACTAAGAACACGGGAGAGCTAGCACCATTGCCATTACTTCACGTAGCATGTTGTATAGATTTACTTCTTTCCACCAATGTTTTGTTTTCAAAGTTCAAGGCATTGTAAAGAAAATGCCATTATTGCCAAAAGTTATCAGTAAAGAGATTTCAGATGACTATGCTCTCAGTGTATTTACTTTCTATGCGGTACGTTTGAGTTATGATACGACTTGCATGCACGAGCGCTTAACACTAGATCGGCACCATAGAATTTGGCATCTATCTGCGACCTCAAATCTTTAAAAAGACTCAAACCTCGTGATGTGGTTCCCACTTCACAAGTCAACTCGAGTCTCGAACCAACGACGAGGCCAAGTATAAACCACTCGTGACACTCATTATCTTGAGCGTCTAACTCTGTCCCCAGGCCTTCGGGATTGGGGGCAATCCACCAGCCGAGTGAGTGTGATATCGACCACTTGCTTGGCTACATCCGACCCACAACATCCGGATATGGGTACATAACTGGCGAACCAACGACGCCCTCACACTCTAACCCAAATAAAATGACGGATGAGTATAAAGGAAAAAAAATGACATCCACCCTGCCTCCTCATGACTCGGGATTAACGACTGCAAGGAGGTCCCGAGAGAGGATCAAGAAACTCAAACTCCAATTGACTCGAAGCTCGTAACCGAAAAGAAGTACTGAGAGCGAAGTCAGTACATCCGGGCTTCGCATGACTTAAGCTTATCGAGAGCGAAGCCGCAAACAAGGTTTGTCTAAGTGTAACGATGAGTACATTTATGTAAGTACAAAAACTGGAAGGTTTGGGCAAAATTCGAGCACTTAGAACAATATGTGATTTAAGAAAAGTTAACTAACTTTCATTTACGGAATAAACTACAACTTTCTATTCTTCCTAACGACGTGATGTACTTGAAAACCACATCACACCTCTAAAAGTGAGGGTCGTACTTGCGCGTCCTATCGGCCAATGTAACCAAAAAGCTTTCAATAACAATCACTTTGATGAGCTTCCCCTATTCTTCTTATCAGACTTGGTAGAAGACGGCTCGCCGTCACCCTTCGTCTTCCTCTTTCTTGCACCACTTCCTCTGCTTCCTTTCTTCCCTTAGGTGGAGTAGTTGTCTCTTGGGGCACCACTAAGAATCCCTCATCATCATCATCACCACTCGAGATCTCAGTGGTCACCTCACTAGGGCCACTACTCGCTTTCAAGGGCTTAGGTGTGACCTCACTGGCAAGCGCTAGTATCGCCAAGATGTCCTCCTCCTTTTCGGTCTCCTTGGCCTTTTTGGTGACTTTGTCGGGATTTTTTTGGCCTCATTTTCTTCCTTCTTTAGGGAATCGCGCCTATCCTTAAGCCTATTTTCCTCCTCTGCCTTCAGCCTTTGGAACTCATTATCATCTATTTTCTTGAAGATTTTATCTTCAACTTTCTTTTCGGCCGCCGCATGCCCCTTATCCTGAGCCTCATCCTTGGCCTTCTTCCTGGCCTCCTCCTGAGATGTCTGAAGGGATGCTTCGTCGGCTCTCCTTTTCTCCTCCTGTTCCTCCGACTTGGAGAGCAGTTGTGCTTTCTTATTTTTAACCAACTCATGCATGGTTTTCTTGCTCACTTTCGTTGGCCCAATCACCTAAACACCATCCTTGGATCTTCTTTTCAATCTGGGAAGATGTCTTCCATCTTAATGTCCCCCAATTCAATATCCAAGAATGTATCCATATGACTGGATCCACCTTATAGCTGCTCCCATCGAATCTCTACACCAATTCCAAGCATCACAGGCAGTGTTGGCATGAAGCCCATTATCACCTCTTCTCCGGAGAAACCTGCATGATGAAGGTGAAGACAAGTTAGTCTACTTTGACTCTTTGTTATCATCCTTCTAAGCACTTGTGAGAACGAGCTTTACCTTTCAACACCTATGACATGTCTTCAATAGGCATAGTGTTCCCGAGTGTTGGCTGAAGAGTAACTCATGTCCCAACCCTAGATAATCGGGATCATACTCAGTAACTAGGGGGTTAGGACCGACGGACCACTTGTAATTGCGGGCTGGACAATTTACTGTTGCCGTGAGCTTCCTCCTACAAATTTATGAGCAACTATCACGCTCTCAATAGTTACTGATTTTCTTTTAACGATAGCAAGTTGCGCCATCCTCTCCAACTCAGCATCTTCTCTCAACAGTGCCCTTCCTTCGGCTAACACACGGCACTCATCGTCAGTCAAACACTCAAACATCAGCTCAAACTCGTCAACCGAGGCCATATGTCGCTGCCTAGCCTCAAACTCCACCAGCCTGTCCTAGGTTTTAGCCAGAATTCAGGGATAGTCTTCGACCAACGAGATTCCGTAGATTCGAAATGCTTTGACGTACAAACACCAAATTGATGTCTTTAGTGATGCGTCATCCTCTCCTCAGTCTCCGCAATCTCAGCCTTGAGCTTCTCCACCTCAATTTGGTGCTCTGCCTTTATATTGTCTGCTTGACCCAGTAGTTCTTTGTTCAAAGCTTTGGCATCTTCCTTCCCTTTCCTCACTCGCTCGAGCTTAGTGTTGCTAGAATCCAGAAGCTTCCTTAGCTCTTCGATTTCTTTGATGAGGGGCTGGTTGCTTCTCATTTTCCTAGGCCAGGGCTGCTTTGCTTTTTCTCGGAGCCGATGCGCCCCTTATTCTCTTCCACCAGCCGCTTGTTCTCTTCTGATGTAGCATTGTTGTCTTGCTGAAGCACCATGCTTCGGTTGGAGATTGAGGCTAACGTGTCTCTGAACGTATCCCGAGCCACTTTCTCCTTGGCTTCCACCTTATTAAGCTCCTTCTATGCATCCTCTTTTTTAACAACAGAGAGTTAGCACATGAATATGTTACTCGAATACATGGAAATAGATAAGATGAAACTTTATCTTACTCAGTTTAGCTTTCCTATTCCTGAGACTCTCTCTTTCAGCGTTAACTTCCAACTGTAGATCTTGGATCCCTATGTTCTTTTTGTGGATCAAATCTCACAGTTTCTTTGCGTACTTGTACATTTCCCTGTACTAGAAGTAGACATCATACACCTTGTCGTACACATCTTTATCCACGTACAATGGGATTTGGCGAATGTTTTCATCTACACCAGCTCAGCAAAGTAGGAGCTCGGGAATGACTTCTTGAGTATCCCTTTGCTCTCTTCTCCGCTGAGCTGTGCGACGTCTGATATATCGGGTAACGTTGGACCCTTCTTCGCCGATGTCTTCTTCCTGTGTACCAACCCTCTGGGCACCATCTCCTTACTTACAGATGTGGTCATAGGCGCCACGGGTGGAACAAAAGGAGGCAGTGTTGACACTTGCTGCCTCGTGTTCACGATTTCTTGCCTTGTGTCTATTTCGGACGACCGGAGGACGGGTGGCGGAGATTCCAAGTATCGAGGTTGATCTCTATAGCGTCAGTCACCATGCAATCATGAGAATGTGACTTCCGGACCCTCGACCTTGGTTTATATCACTTTCTCTAACCATTTCACCTGCACAGAGAAGATTCAAAGTTAGAATCAAATATTCCATGTGCAAAAAAGAAATGTTGTGTAATGCAGTGTTTATGAGTGTATGTCCTAAGTGTTCCCTTCACAGACCAGATTTGAGCCCGCTAGAAGGGGTGACCTTCCCAACATTCAGCGTAAGGCTTCCGGTACTTATTCCACTCGGCCAAGACGTTGTTAGTACAATTGGGATTGTGTCCAAGTTTTTGAATTAGCCCTCCATTTTCAGCGGCGCGGTGGTCCCAGAGGTAGATACTAGAGAAACCAGCCTGGGCGACGCTACCGACCTCGTCTAATTTATTGGCGATGGGAAAGGGGTGGTTGGTAGACCCTCTCCTCCGGTAGTTATCTCCACATTTTCGACACCGTGCTCACTAGGTTCTCCCTGAGCTTTTAAGGCCTTATGTTATTAGGGAATGACAAGGGGCACTCTCAGTTGCGAACCTGGAGGACTATTTCCACTATTAGCTTCCGCCCCTTCTCCTTCCCAGCACTGCCCAGACGGCCTATTGAGCAACCCGTAGGAAGTAGGCCTGCTTGATGAAGTAGATGATCAGTCAGTATCTTTTTGGGTAGTGCGGGATTCAGCTGGAATGGGCCTCAGCGCTTTAAGTCGCTCTTGATACACCTTCCCTTGGGGGCTCGGTAGGATACCTGTCACACAAACATAAAGTTAGTCTTGAGCTTACGAATCGATTAACACGAACCCAAGGCAATAAAGAAAAACTTACTTACGGGCAACCATCGCCTCGTGAATCTTAAGGGGAAACGAACATAGAACCAATCATACTTAAAACAGCTAAGTCCGCACCACGCCCATAGGATGAATCAAGTGTTGGCTTGTGCCTCCATGTAGACAAGAGAAAACGCAACAACAGACCTCCTCTTAATCTGAAAAGAAACCGAATATCCTCTTTAGTGGTACTTTGTGTATGTGTTCCAAGGACAGAATGCAAGTATCGAGCAGGAAGGCATACGCCTTTGGGTGGAACAACATCGGCACTAAGAGAAAGTAGCACAGGGTATCCCAGATGAACCCGCAGGATAGGGGCTCACGTCTTGAAGCGCACATATGCGTGTTCCAGGTAGTGTACCCTTCGGGAAGTGTGTGCGCCCTATCCGCCTCTTTAGAGATGCGTCCTAGGGTATGCCATACTTCTTATAAACACACCTTAAAGTAGCATCATCCATCCTCGAAGAAACCTAATTCGACGGATTATCTACTTTAGCAGCACATGCCATCATATTCGGTGCCTCAAGAATGTCTCCCTACATAATATCTACATCCTACTCTCTCTCTCTCTCTCGGGGTTTCCTTTTACAACTCCAACCCCTTATGGCATCATTGACTCAACTGTGCGCCTGACCGACTATTGCGGTCCTTCTGGCTATACACCTTGGTTGGGTGCAATAGACAGACTTACATTCTAGGAGGGGTGGAATCTTATAAGGTCTCAAGCACACTACCTCTTGAATCAGAATTGTTAGATGACCTAGTCGAGGATGGTAAGAATTTCGAAGTTTCAATTTTTATGCCCATAAGTCTTGGAGAAAGTCTCGATGCCATTGCAAACTATACTTTTAAGACAGCCGCATTAGATACTGCACTAAAAAAATTTGTGCCCTCTGTGTTGGTGTAAACTAAAATGGAACGTGCAGTGTCATGAAGGGCTGATGTGATTATAATAAAAAGAACTCGAGACACGTCGATGATCACTAGTCTCTAGAACTAAAACCATAGTCGTCTTTAATTAACATTGTTGGGTTCACATTGAGTCGTGATTTTGTCATGATTCAGGCCGAAAGTCAAGTTCATGGGATGGTTGTCCAGTCATATATCCATAGTTCAAATTTATGCTCTTATACTATGTGCAAGTCCAAATTACCAGTCCCAGTTCGACTGTGAAGGCATCATCAGCCAATGCGTTTAGATCTGAGTCTGATCCAATCACGTAACGTCGTTACAAGGTCGATGACCAATCTCACAAGAGGCAAATTTTCTTTCGGCATATTGGGATGTAACGAACGGACAAGTACAACTACTAAAGGGGTTTTAAAATTTTCTAAGTCCCAAGGATGCGAAATTCTCATCCCTAAAACCAAGTAATTTCGCATCCCGATGTTGATCAAAAAGCTCGCATCTCATTCGCCCTAGGAAAATCAGCATCCCATGGCTCCTCTTAATTTCAAATCCCCTGGATCTCGAAATCTCCAAGTCCCAGGGATATGAATTTCGTATCCCGAGGCTTGGGGGATTTCGACTCCCTGACCAGATATATAATCGAGAATTCAAATCCCTCTTTCAGGATACACCATTGGAACTTTGTATTTCCCTAGGTTGTTAGGGATACGAAATCGAGATTTCGCATCCCATTTGCTGCAGGGATACAAAATCGAGATTCTGTATCCCCCCCTGCAAATTTGAGATATGAAGCATCGATTAGAATTCCCTCTGTATCCTCCTTTTTCCTTCATCTCCTTCCCTTCTTCTCCCTCTCTGAATCCCCACATGAGTATATAGAACCACATCTGAGAGGCCTCGCCTCCACTCCTCCTTCATCTCCCATGGAGTTCATCGACTCCCCATGGCGTTTCATCCTAAAATGCCATGACCAAGCTGAAAACGATGATCTCGTCCCTCAAGCATCGCGATACCGGGTCGAACTCCACATAAAAAGTATGTAAATTGAATCAAGCACAAGATTCGAACCCACCTAAGTTCAATTCAGATTTGATTGTGCATTTTTGAGATTGAGTTAGGGGTGTTGGTTTCGAAAGAAATTATTAGTCCTTAAGATGCGAGAAGAATGCCAAGTGAAGGGTTGGAGAAAACGACTTTGGTTATTTATGTGAAGGGAAAGGGTGGCGAGATACAATAGATCATACCCATGGGTTAAGAAAGATCGTACCTGCACGGGATATGAATATCATATCCCCTCGGGAAGCAAAATTTCATACCTCTTTTTTAAAAGAGAGAGATAAATGAATTTCCGACTTTGGAAAATTCCTAACTTATGACTTTGGTTATGATCGTGTGCGCGTGCTTTCAGAATCTCAATTATTGAGCCCTACTCGATTCTCTAACTAATCATGTCCTGCGAAGTTTAATCGACTCAAGAGTGTGTGGGAAGCAATCGAGTTCACAATTCATTATCATTTCCGAAAACTAACTTACGCGATCGTAAGCCGAAAACATATTAACCAATTATGTTTAATTACAAACTCTAATTGTATCATGCAAAACCACGTGAAAACATGTGTGTGTGTGTACATGACACTTTGTCGACAACGATCTGTTACGTTCGGACATAAGTAGGAGTCGATAACTGACGTTTAATTTCTTAAGTCAACGTGAATTAGATGTTCGCTGAAGTAACCAGAGATGATTTCCAATCCAAGAAATCAGAATTCTCAACATGCTTAATGGAAAGGTCCCGACCAAACGCTCGACACAACTTAGTGTTAGGGATTGCAAAAAGGATCGTTAAGGCAAAACAAACACTAAAGGGGGGTGAATAGTGTTTTTTAGAATTTAAAAAAAATCTAAAACTGATGTGATAAACTATATGAATAAGAGACCACAGAAATAATCACAGACACAAATCAAACATAGATGCAAAATAAATAAATAAAAATGCAGAAAAAGAAAGAACACATACGATTTTATACTGGTTCAGATTGCTCCTACGTCCGGTCCCACGTAACGCTGGATTGCGCAAAGTTTTATTACTATATGAATAGTCAATTACAACGTCCTTGATTTCACGGCTACAAGGGATACCACTGATTTCAACCTCCTTGATTTCACTACTACAAGGGATACAACCGATTTTCCATCCTTGATTTCACGGCTATAAGGGATACCACCGATTACTTTACTCAACCCAAACAATTACAAATAGCCCTATAACTCTTCAATAGCACTTGATTCAGTGAGTAATGAGTAGAGAGTGTAGAGAGAAGAAGACTAGTGAAAACAGAATTGAATTTGGCAGAGTATAGGTGTAGAAATCATAAAATGATAAGAAATAATGTTGTAATGAAAGAGAATAAAAGTGGAGAAGAAGAGATAATTAAAAATTCGAATTAAAAGCCCTTTTTATAGTGTGTGAAAGGTTGCAATGCTTCAGAACAGTCACAATTAATGAAAAGACACTTCCTTTCAAAATTGAAAAAAATGACAGTTATATGTCGACATAGAGTTCTATATATGTCGACATACTTATAGTTCAAAATTCATTTTTGAGCATTTTTCAAGTGTTTTGATATAAATATAATTCTGGAAATTCTTGAATTAAAATATAGTGTTATAAATTAATATTGCAAAGTAGGAAATCATATGAAAACATAAATATAACCTATATAAATATATTTATAAAATTATAAAGTTTAAAACTATATAAATATATGAAACTTAGAAAACTTTGAGATTAAAAAAAATTTAAAATAAGAAAGGAAAATAGAAAGGATAGAAAATAAAATAGAGAGAAAATAAAATAGAGGGGATTGAATATAGAATTTGAAAACATAATTTGAAAATCAGAATTTGAATTTGAACCTGGAGTGCTATTTAGAGTCTTACATTATCTAGACTCGATAACTATATTATTCTTGAACTCTTGAAATCTTGAATACTCATGAGTCTTGAAATATTCTATGAACTCTGAATCTCTAATATCTTTAAACTTTACGGTCTTCAGTAATATTTTCTATATATAAATCCTGTATATGTGTGCGTGTGTGTGTATATATATATATATTCTATGCAAAAGTGTTAGTATATATGTTATAAACAATTAATATTGAAATAAGATTGTTGTCATTAAAGCTCCATTCTCCAATTCTCCCCTTTTTGATGATGATAACCTTAGTTTATAAAATATCATACCCGTTAATGATGATCCTCCCCCTATCTATATGAATTCTATAAACTATGTCTATATTTTATAATTTCTCCCCCTTTGGCATTATCAAAAAGAAATTCAAAAAAAACTCCCCCTAAATTGTATAACTATCTAAAAATTAAGTAACTAATCCTATTTTGATATTCCTCCTTAATCTATAACTAATCCAAAGTAAATAATACTCCCCCCTTAATCTATGTAAACCTATAATGGTAATTCCCAACAATATGATGCTTAAATACAAACTAATTCATGTATTATAATTACATATGTTTGTCATATATACAAACCAAATCAAACCAAACCAAATCACACCACATCATATGTTTTAATATATATATAAGTTTTAAATCATAGAATCCAAATCAAATCAAAACAAATCAATCAAATCATATCAAATAATTAAACGTTTCTTGGAACTTCAACCTAACCGTCTTCTCCAAAGATAGGATCCTTCTTAATGACTTTCCAATCCTCATCTTCTTTGGTTGGCGGAGCCTTTGCGAGATTATTATCTTCATCTCTGGAAAGAGAGATTAGCCATCGCATTACATCAAAATTCTTCTCTTGTTGTTCAAATATCTTTATTTGGCTTAGTTGGAGATGACGATGGTTTCATAGAATGATTGAGAGAATATTTTTGAAAGAATTCAAGGTTTCTTCTAGATTTTCACTAAGATTATGAATAGGATTTTCCATGGAAATGAACAAGGAAGAAGGAGAAATAGAATAATGAATTTTTCTAGAAGAAATAGACTTAAATAGGGTTTGGAATTCATTGGATTCTGTATGGATATGAGTAGCTATTTTAATTTTAAAATTTGAAACAATTTGAAAATCTGACAGATATATGTCGACATATACTTATTTGTATGTCAACATACTGCAATTAAAAATTTGGAAACTTTCAAAATTTGAATTCTTTTGAAATCTATTATATTATAATTAGTTCCAAAGTTTTTACAGAAACATAAAGATGATTTTAACATAAATAAAACTCCTTTCATTACTTAGTAGAAAGCAAATACATCCAAGTAATCAAGACACACTTAAATACGAGATTCGAAAGGAAATATAAGCGAATACATAAAGATAGATTAAACTATATAAACTAATTTTCAGATGATGATGAGGGAGATGAAACTCCAAGCTTTCTTCCTATCTCGATCATGAATTTGGTCACTTTGGAAAGTTTCTTGTTAGGCATCTTTGATTTTTGAGATTTTCACTTGATTTTGAATAATCATCCCTTTATAAATGTGTTTAATATAAATTGGATACTCAACTCTTTCTGCAGAAGCCACTTCTTCTTCGATTTTCAATGGTTCTTGTTCTTGTTGCATTCGAGCTTGTTTGGCTTCGTATGTCTCATATGGGTTGAAAGTGAGAACAATTTACATGAGATGAATGTTAGATGAGTCAAACACTTTTCTAGGCACAAATTCTTCTTCGTGAAGATCAACATTAAAGTATTTGAAAATACGAGTGAGATAAACACCATAATAGAGAGTGTTTTCTCTTGACGATAATTCTATGGGCTTAATTTCATTTAAGATCATTTTGGCCCAATTGATAGTATATGCACAAATAATAGCAAAGAGAGCCTTTTGAACTTTGAAAGTTGGATTATTGAAATTTTCGGAACGGGGAGTAATAGTATGTTGAAGGAGAAGGTTGACAATTCTTGTTTTTGGATGAAAGAACCGGCTTTTAAATTCCATTGGAGCGCCATCTTCAAATATGTCGTGGTAGGTTTCCAAATCGATTTTGTCTATAACAAAATCTAAGCCCACGCTTTTACAATTTAGAATAGTGCCTAAAAATTTGGCATCGAGAACAATTCTGGATCATTTTGAATAATTCAAATTGGTTAATTAGCATTGCTACTTTAGTTTGTCTAACTTTACCAGTTCCTTTATGAGTAACTTATAAAGTTCTCCAAATTTCGTAAGCAGTTTTATATACTGACACTCTATTAAACTCATTTCCATCCAATGAACAGAATAACATATTCATTGCTTTAGAATTGCTTTGTACAGCAGCCTTTTGTTCATTTCTCCATTGTGCAAAAGCAGTTATGGGTTCAACATACTCATTTTGTGTACTATTCCATGTGTCAAATCCTACTGATTGTAAATAATTTTCATTCTACATGCCCAATATGAATAATTACTACCATTAAACAGTGGTAGTCTAACAGTGGACAGACCCTCTACAAAAGAACTACTATTGCTACCAGTGTTGGTTGCCATTATTACAATTTTCAAAAATCAGATTATGAACTTTTTGAAAGACCTTGCTCCGACACTAATTGTTAGGGATTGCGAGAAGGATCGTTAAGGCAAAACGAACACTAGAAGGGAGGGTGAACAGTGTTTTTGAAAATTTAAACAAAATCTAAAACTTATGTGATAAACTATATGAATAAAACACCACAGAAACAATCACGGACACAAAATCAAACACAGATGTAAAATAAACATAAACAAAAATGCAAAAAAGGAAAGAACACACTGGATTTTACATTGGTTCGGGTTGCTCCTACATCCAGTCCCGCGCAACGCTGGATTACACAGAGTTTTATTACTATATCGATAGTCAATTACAACCTCCTTGATTTCACGGCTACAAGGGATACCACCGATTCCAACCTCCTTGATTTCATGACTACAAGGGATAGCACGAATTACTCATCCTTGATTTCATGGCTACAAGGAATACCAATGATTACTTTACTCAACCCAAACAATTACAAACAACCCAATAACTCTTTAATGGAACGCGATTTAAAGAGTAATGAGTGTAAGAGAAGAAGATTAGTGAAAACAGAATCGAATTTGGCAGAGTATAGGTGTAGAAATCATAAAAATGATAAGAAATAATGGTGTAATGAAAGAGAGTGAAAGTAGAGAAGAAGACACTTCCTTTCAAAATTGAAAAAAAATGACAGTTATATATCGATATAGAGTTTTATATATGTCGACATACTTATAGCTAAAAATTCATTTCTGAGCATTTTTCAAGTGTTTTGATATAAATATAATTCTCTACATTCTTGAATTAAAATATAATGTTATAAATTAATATTGTAAAGTAGGAAATCATATGAAAACATAATATAACGTATATAAATATATTTATAAAATTATAAAGTTTAAAACTAAATAAATATATAAAACTTTTAAAACTTTGAGATTGAAAAAAAAATCAAAATTAGAAAGGATAGAAAATAAAATAGAGAGGAAATAAAATAGAGAGGATTGAAGATAGAATTTGAAAACAGAATTTGAAAATCAAAATTTGAGTTTGAACTTGGAGTGATATATAGAGTCTTACATAATTTAGGCTCTATAACTATGTTAGTCTTGAACTCTTGAAATCTTGAATACTCATGAGTCTTGAAATTTCTCTGAACTTTGAATCTCTAATATCTTTAAACTGTACATTCTTCAGTAATATTTCCTGTATATAGATCCTGCATATGTGTGTGTATATATTCTATACAAAAGTGTTAGTATATATATTTTTTAATCACTTAATATTGAAATAAGGTTATTGTCATCAAAACTCCATCCTCCAACACTTGGAGATCTTTCTAGCTTCCAGAAATACTTGACTCAACTCAAAGCATGTCACGTCAACACAAGACGTGCTTTAGGGGGGGCAAGTTTTAACCGCCTTTTGCTAAGATTCCAAAAAGCCTATCAGGCCTACGCGACTCGGCCCATTACACTGCACAATAGCCCGAAACATCGCCAAAACACTCTGGATTCAGGCTCGGAGGGAGTCATGCGAGGGTGGACCTCATAACTCCTTAAAAACCCCACCAGCATAGAATTTCACATTCCCCAATGTAAAAACTTGAATTCCGACTGATCATTTTTTTTTCAAAAACCGAATCTATTGAAACTCGTGTTGGTTTGTCTAGTATCCTGCAGAAAAGACAAAGATAATAAACATATCATAATTCAAAAAACATCTCACAGCGGAATGGAATAAAATATAATATATATTCAAATATAGCCTTACCCAGATAATAATACTGTCTAGCCAGTATCCAAAGTTATCATATCTCTTCCATTAACCTAACTTGCAAGTGTGTTATGAGGAGGGGGTTAGAACACAAGTTCTGGTGACTGGACTTAAACTACGCATTTTGGATAACCCTACATTTACCGTTCAGTTACATTTTCTTATTTATTATGTTACTTGAGTTGACAACACTCAAGGCTCACACACGCATCATACCCATCTACTCACTAGTAGATTAACCTAATATATATGTCGCTACTCCCAATATTAAGGTACACCCCATGGGGTCGCACGTTTCTTCCATAATGCCAAAGAAATATACGTAGTCCCTCATCCTACGCTGGAACGACATACGAATCTCTGTATAACAACGCTACGTTCCGCATAGAACCGCCATTACCATGCTACGTAAGCATACAGATTCTGTAATAAGGTAATGCCCTAAAGTCTACGATACACCACCCGGAGCAGACTTGCATGTATCTAGACTTTCTTACGTACGTATCGTCAATCGTACTTTATGCCTTAACCTTGATGATACACCATCTAGAAACGGTATGCACGTATCCGCACGTATTATCTATTGTGCACCGAGTTCCGTAACAGGGCTGTATCAGAAACACGAAACTGGGTCGGGAGCCTTTTTAGATATCTGTATACACAGATGCTTTGGTATGCGTTTTCACGGTGGCTATGGTCCCACCAGACCCCTCCCTCAACTAGTGATAGACAAACAGATGAGAGATGGTGACGTGGCCCAAAAAAACGACAAACAACATCCTAATGGGCCTGCCCGCAACCAACGCCTTGATAGTGAAAGGTCGATGGTCTGTAGGTTTAGCTCACCATCTTTCCGCATCACGCATCACGCTGACCGTTGATGACTGGTACCCGACGATTACTATCAAACAGATGGTTAGACCCACCTATGGCAAACAAATAAATTCTTCATAACCTGCCTAGTCATAAGGCACCAGATTCGTCGAATCACCTAAGCCACCCTGTAGCCTTCTAACTGCCCCCTATCGTGGTAGTCAAGGTATACTCACCGGGTAGTAACGCGTAGAACCAACCTCTGCAAGCATAGCCTAGTGCTGCCACCGTACAGAGGACAACCAGGAGTACCATCTACGTCCCAGGAAGCCGCGTGCTTCCCCTTCCAATCCTTTGGAGCCAGCAGGATATCAGCAGAACAACAAGCAGAACGGGCAGAATAATTAGATGGATGTGCGCTTCCCTCGTGTCTCTTGACACCACGGTGATATATCCCATTGTATTATTCACTTTCTGACGTACGGACTGGTCCAAGCGCCTTAGGTTGATGTGTTATTAGACCCTATGTCTAAGCATTTAATTACGCTCTTGCTCTATCTTAGCAGATTTCCAGTTAACTTGGTTATTTCAAGCCATAGGGACTTCTTATTCAAGTTACTAAGTTCCTCTTGCTTATTAATTTCGGTTATATAACTTAATCCATTTAAGTTCATTAATAAGCCTTTAACATGTTATTCTTATCAGCAGATTTCAGATTCTCGGGTTAACAGATTACTTAATGTATAACTAAGTACAACTTATTGCATTCCATAAGTTTTCCCTTCTTTTATCTACTTATTGCAAACAGCAGGTTTCGGGTTTCTAGATTTGCAAATTACTTAATTTATAATTAAGTACAGCTTATCTCATTACATAAGTTACCTCATTTTCTCTATCGTTTATTATAACCTAAGTTACAGTCTCCACTTGTCCCTAAGACAAGCTTACCTATTATCTTTCCTTTTCCCCTTCAGGTTTATTCATAATAGGTTATTATCATTCCCCGTTCATTACAACTGTTTTACTTTTGTAACTTTCATTCATTTCCATTAATTATAATCAGTGCCATTTATTTATATCCTATTATATACATATATTCGCATATATGTTTATGCACCAAGCCTCTCACATTAAGCCGACCACTTGTGGATGCTCAAATTGTCGAGTGGGTCCGGGTAGACTTGTACCACAATTTCGGACTTAACCTCGTGTCTTAGCACCGTTATATGTATGTTTATGCACCAGTCCTCTCACATTAAATTAACCACTTGTGGATGTCGGATTTGCCAGGTGGTTCCGGGCAGACTTCTACCACAAGTAGAATTTAACCTCGTGTCTAGGCGCGGTTACGGTTTTCTATTTATTGTAAGTTTAGGCATATTCATTCTTCCCAATTTCATTGTAATTCTTATTTAAAATCTTTTGGCATAATAATATTCTTAACAAATATTCATTTTCATTATCAACTTCATAATTACAACATTCACAGAAATTTCAAGACAGGTGATTAATGGAAACAGGTCTTATACAACAGAAATGTTCTCAGTAGATTCAATTTCAATTACCACAATTATTCCCAATTTCATTGCAACTTAACTTACAATATCCAATTAACAAGTTATTAGAACAGGTCTATATACAGCAGTAATCCTTTCCATATATTCTAACAGGTTTATACATTTCAGCAGATTTATACATATTAACAGGGAATGCAAAACGATAGATATACCATTTTCAAAAAGTATAACTTAAATCCACTCACTTAATAGCTTTCCAATTCATGAATCTGGCCCAGACTAGCTTTCGATAGCTCTCCTAACTGGATCTAGAATCTAAATAACCATAGATTCACAATTCTCAGACTAAAAGAAAAAAAGAAAAGAATTCTAAATTGATCAGATCAACGAATTTACCTCACTTCAATTGGTATTCTGAACACCCGTTTGTAAATATACATTCTTTTCCTCTAGATCTAGAATCAGAATTTCCTAAGACTAATTATTCTATTTTCTAAAGAGATTTGAGGAGGAAGAAGAATGGAAGAGTTTAGACAACCTCTCAGAAAATATGAGATTTAGGCTATGCTCTACTAGCCTATTTATAGGTGTTCAAAAAAGTGGATATGATCTTGTACACGTAGCGTTGAGTCAGCAACAAATATGGTTTGAAAAACAATCTAGATTCGTCACACGAATCTGGCCAGATATGGGGTCGATCGACCTCTTGGTCGACCTACATGCTGGTGGGTCGACCCATAGGTCAACCCAGGCAAACGTGGGTCGACCCAACTGGGCCCAGCGAGCGGTTTTGGGGCGTGATGTTTACTGTTTTAACGTTTTTAATTTAAACATTTGATTAATATCCCATTATACTTTCTTTGATTTATTTATATATTATATTTACATATAATCTCCTTATATGTATACAAAACTTCAAATGCCCATTTTACATGTATATATACGCGCAACTCTTATTTCGTTTTCAAAATTCAAACGACGTTATGCCATTATTCAATTCTTATCTATTTTCGTTGATTGCAGGTTTATTTTGAATTTCTCTTCCATGTGTGTGTGTGTGTGTATATATATATATTTGCATATATATATATATGCATATATTTACATATGCATGTATCAATATACTTTTCTACTTCTTTATATGTATAATTTTCTTTATATGTGTGTTTATACATAACTTCCCTTTAGAACATGTATTATTTTAGTCGTTTCTCTAAAATAAAAATATGGTGCCCGTGGGAATCGAACTTGCGTCGCTCCCTTGGAAGCCACATGCTCTTATCAACTAGACTACATAGGCTTTTGTTAATGAGGCTTAGAGAATTGGTGGTTTTTGTTCTCTCCTTTTCATGTTTGTTGTAATATTACATTTAAATGTATCTCTTTCATCTTAAATCCGTTTTCTACAATCCATAGGTCTAAACTGGCAGAAAATCGCCACGTACGCAATGACGCTAATCATGTGACCAACTTCTGGAAGCTCTTTAAAATTTATTTTACTTAATTAAAAAGCGGGGTGTTACACCTAAGCCACTACATGAACCCATCACATCTTGTATCCTGCAGGATATGAATTTTGTATCCCTCGGGATAAGAAATTCATATCCCTCGGATATACGTTTCGTATCCCTCAAGATACGAAACTTTGTATCCCTCGGATACTAGTTTCATATCCCTCGAGATACGAAACTGTGTATCCTCTGGATAAGAGTTTCGCATCCCTCAGGATTCGAAACTTTGTATCCCTCAGGATTCGAAGCTTTGTATTCGAATAAGAATTTTGTATCCCAGGAGATACGAATTTTGCATCCCCCGAATTTGAAATTCGAGTCCCCCTCCGGGATTTGAATTCTTACTATGTTTATTATTTAGGATGCGAAATTTGGCAATGGTCCCCATTTCTTACCTACTCTCAACTAATCCACTACATATAAATACCCCAGTGCCTCATGCTTGAACTCGATTACCATTTGCTTGATTTGACACCTTGAGAGGACCTTGGACATCATTAATGGCCATTTTAGCTTTGGGGAAGAAGAACTAATTTTTTCTCAAGGCTTTGAACTTCCAAACAGCGCCCGAAAACTTAGTCAAATATTGTAAATCATTCTAATGATGATGTCCTCCACTATATTCCTTCAATACTGAATAAAATCGGCAAAAGCTTCAAAGTGAAGATAGGTTCAGCTTAGAACGAACCACTATAAATCTTGCATTCCTTCTTTTCGCACTTTATTTTCCATACATGAAACTTTATTCTCATTAACTCGAGAATCTTTGGGTGTGACGCCAAATTTCACGTGTCCACAATAATGTTCTAATGTATTTTAAAGTGGACTGACAACTACAAGCAGTTTTTACTATTTCTAGGCCAATCTCCTGTACGCTTTTTAATTATTATTTGTTACAATTATAAGTGTTACAGAACACTATAAAAACTAGGCTGTGTTACCAAAAAAAATATGTATGTAAATAAGATTTATTATTAATATACTAAAAAAATATTTACATAATTATATGACATATTTTTTTTGAAAATTGGTACGCATTATTAACTTCAAATAAAATTACATACCAAGGTTAGCACTCTAACCTAAATTACAAATAAAATAAACATAAATGGAAATACAACACAAAAGCTAAAAGAAGAAAAAACATAGAAAATAAGGCCTATAATGAGGTCAGAGCTTCCCACTACTAGAAGTGCTCCATTCCTGCACTTCAACACTTGTACTTCACGTTCTTTGCATATTTATGACCCTCTCGGTCATATCTAGTGATTATCAAATAGAAATTTGCTTGTAAAACAGTCCCCAAATAAGTGACAGTTTGGAGAAATTCAACTTGCTTGTGAAACTAGTTGAAAACTACTACATCAACTTCAAGTAGGATGTATATACTCTTGTCACTACGTAACCAAACCAAAATGCAGCCATAGATACCAGGATGCAAGAAATCGTGTTTGTAATCCATGAATCTTGATCTTTTCTCAGGTATAGACCTATCTGATCAGTACACATAATTCCCAAATTTGCTACTTGGTAGATTGGAGAATCTGTATGACCCTTGTAAACATATAATTCAAACACTGCTTCTATTTGAACTCAGTAAGTCGTAAACATAAAGTTTAGAAGCTATATGAATCGTAAGTTAAATCCAGTAAAAATCTAGAATTTCAGGAATTGCAATTTACATCTATTAACCGTCAGAAAAACATAATTCTTTCCCTCATAGAATCATAAATTGGTACACAAGAAGCTGCACCATAGTAGTTATATTTGCTCAAACCAGTCATGTAGAAATCCTCAGATTTGAGGTATCTAATAATCCATTGCATACTGGAAAACACTATAAACTTACCATGACAATTTAACACCAAAATTAAATATTTACAGGCTTGTTGTTTGAAAACCTAACTCCATTAATCCCCTTGTCAATTTCGCCAATAAGCCATGTATTTGCATAATCGACCAAACGTAAACAATTTGTATTTCTTACCCAATAGCCAAAGATCCGCGTTGACTAACACGAAATCAATTTCGAATTTTAGGGAGGATCGGTTGTGGGTAGTTGGAATTGAAATTGCTTCAATTACGTCGGAGAAAGCCGGAACCCAAACACCCTGTTGGCTTGATCCTCAGGATTCAAATAGATTCGAACTTTACATGCAGACTACTTAGAGGAGAAAAGAAGAATCACGCGAACTTGGATTTGGTAGATATCAGCAATAAAGGCGATGCGATGTTGAATCGCGAATCTTGGATTTAGGATAACTGGTAGATCAGGTTTGAATCATTGTTGTGACTTGAATTTTTCATTGATGATGACAGTTAATCGAAGAACAGATGAAATTTCAGTGAAACTATAGTGGAAATTGGCTTGAAACCGTAGACAAGTTTCGATTTCAATTAGATCACCATTCCTCTCTCCATTGGAGAGGGGAAGGAAGCAGGTTTATTTATTTATAGTGTGGTGCTAAGGGCACCCCAATATGTTCTTCCTAATACTGGAATTAAAAAAAAAACTCATTAAATTTTGTATGCTTCCTAATACCACATTACCTCTCCATTATATTCTCTCACTCAATCGTTATTTTTCGAACTAATCACGTACTAAGCTAATCTAAATACCCTAATCTCTCGTAATCGCTGTCTTCTTTGCATCTCTCATGGGAAAATTCAAATTTGTGTGGTATTCTCTCAATTGTTTGGTGATTTAAAAAACCCAGTCTCTCACTTCCTCTTTTAGTTTTCTTAATTTAAACCTTATTCACGACTTCTGTATATTGCGGTGTCGAATTCGTTGATCGTTATAGATATAGGGTTTAGCTCGTTGATCGGTTTTATAAATAAGGACAAACGAATATCAAACAAAATAGAAATAGGGTAAAACCGTGTGGTAGCCCCTATTTTTTAAGTGTGTGGTATTAAGAAGAGTGTAATACTAATTCTTGTGGTATTTTTTAGTCGTGGTATTAGGAAGAACATATTGGGGTGCCCTTAGCACCACACTATTTATATGACATATTATAAGTTACAACTTATTAATATATATATATATACAATAAATGATTTATATATACAAGGAATTAAAGTAACCCATATTTAAAATTATTTATATATATAAAGGAAAATATAATATTAATGATATTTTTTTCATTGTTATCCCCCGCTTCATTTTTGATCTGGCACTTCTTACTCATCACCTTGAATCCAATTCCTTCGGGGCGAAGACTTCTCTTCCTAACTCAAGGTGTTCTTTCAGTCACCAACGTTCTGCTCGTCAGTCTCTACTTTTGTTTGCTTCATGACTTGTAACACCCCGTATGTTGAATAACTTGCTATAATATAAAACGGGGCAGAATTAAATTTTAAAATATGAATCAAGGGAAACGGCCTATGCCATTGCGTTCGTCTTGGAAAAATATGCGAAATAGAGTCTGAGTTTTCGAAAATCGGAGTCCGTATGACCCAGTTAAGGCCCGAAGAAGTTTAAGAAATTTCAAAACAGATTTAAATATTAAAATTTCAAATTTCAGAAGAGGCGGGAAAATTCCCACCAGACAGAGTGAGTCGACACAGGGGTCGACATGGGTGTCGACCCCCCCCTAAGGGGTCGACCCATGTGTCGACCCAGGGGTCGACCCCCCCTGTCGGTCGATTTGGCTGGGTGAACCATTTTGGCTTTTGGGCTGTGCTTAGTGGCTTGTGACGAGATCTGACGGCTCTAACCTAATCTAGGGTTAATCTAACGGCCTAAACTACATCCTAAATCTACAAATACACCCTAAGACTACCCTAATTCATACTAAAAATAGATACAACGTCGTTATGCCGTCAAATGCAACTTGAAGTAGCCTCCATCAAATTGTAGAAGAAGATAGCTTCTCAAATCAACTTCTAAGCAACTCTAGCAACTTAATCTTCTTCATAGGAGTGCTAATCAACAAGTTGTGAGTTTCTATGCCTTTAGCAAGCAATTGCTAAACTAATTATGATAGGATATAATGAGGTTATGGTTATGTATGTGGATCAATGCAAGTTATGTTATCATATGCTATGTGTTCATGATGTTATGCAAGTTATGCAAGTCATATGGTATGTGTTCATGATGTTATGCAAGTTATGCAAGTCATATGCTATGTGTTCATGATGTTATGCAAGTTATGCAAGTCATATGCTATGTGTTCATGATGTTATGCAAGTTATGCAAGTTATATGCTATATGATCATGATGTTATGCAAGTTATGCAAGTTTTAGGCTATGTGTTCATGATGCTAGTTATGCAAATCGCTATGATAAACATTGATCCATTATGACACCATGTTATGCAAGTTTGGTGTTTGATTATATGCAAGTTCATATATGACATGTTATGCAAGTTTAGTGTTTGATTATATGCAAGTAACATGTGCAAGTTTACACCTTAGTATGATATGCATACATATGCAAGTTAATCCCTTTGTATGTCATACATACATATGCAAGTTTACCCCTTTGTATGACATAAGTAGCTTATGCAAGTTACCCTCTTTATGACATATGTGATTCATGCAATTTGGGTTGATTATTTATGCTAGTTGGGTTTGATGCTATATGCATGTTGACACCTTTAAAACCCATGTTGATGCTAATGTTATGCAAGTTGAACCCATTGTATGTGTGATGAATCTTCCCTTTTAAGTATGTCATGTTATCGAATTACGTGGGGAACGATGGGGTTAATATTCATGTTAATAAAATGGTGTGAAGTTGGTATGATTATGCATACCATAAAGTGGATGGACATAATTGAGTCAATTATGTACATCGTTAAATTTGTAATTAATTAGGGATAATTAATACAAATTATGGGGGTGATTAATTAGGTGTAATTAATCAACTAAGACACGAGGTTGGACCCTTTTGTAGCATAAGACTGCCCGGAACCAACCGGCAAATCCAGCGGCTACAAATGATTGGCCCAATGTGAGAGGTCTTAGGCATAAACTATATACGTGACAAGTGTAAAGACACGAGGTTAGACTCGGTTATGGCGTAAGGCTGCCCGGACCCGATCGGCAAATCCAGCTGCCATAAAAGATAGTCTAATGTGAGAGGTCTTTACAACGGTTACGTTCTTAATCAATTAAGAAACACTTAACCAGATAAGCATGTAGTGGGGCATGAGGGGTTAAGTGGGTGCCTTGGGTGGCATGTGGAAATCAAGTAATTGCCTTGGGTGGCATGTGGAAATCTAGTGGGTTGCCTTGGGTGGCAATATAAAATACGATTAGAATACTTAACCAAGTGGAAACATGTAATTAAACATGATTAAAGGGTTAAGTGGGATGCACTAGAAAAAGGGACAAGCTTAGGTGGGTAGCTTGTGGGGGCCCATTTCAACTAGTAACCCATATGTATCTTATTGGGTTCGACCCATGTCAAGGACGGGACACGCGTACTGGGCTTGACTATAAGAGGCCAAAACGGGTCAGCGGTGGAAACGCAAGTCCAACGGGTTTCATATGCGTGTGTGGACCTGGCTGGTAGGTAAGACGTTGTTGCATCGTGTAGGTATAAGCCGTGCACCGTTGATTGTATCGGGTTGCCACTTTGGGGAGTGATACACCCCACTGTGGGGCCAGCACGGGTATCTACGATAGGGAGCCGATCGCTTGGGGAGTAGTGGGTACACCTAGTGGAGGTAGAGGCAGACGACACCTATGTAGTCAGCTAGGGGTACACTAAACTACTAGTTAAATTTTCTAAGTCCTTGGGTGGGATCAACCTTTAAGTAGGAATGACTGGTGTGGTGCAGTTAGTAATTACCCTTGGGAGGGTAGATGCGTCTTTACCGATATCTTAGTTCATCTTATGTCTAGTTGGCTGCTTAGTGTAGTCATTTATCCCCAGTCATCACCGTACCAAGTTTATATCATACCCTAATTACTTTAATGATTGTATTGTTAAAGTTATAGGGCTCACTCAGGCTTATGTCTGACCCCGTTGTTTTTATCTTTTTCCCCCTCAGGTCCTCAGGTTGGGCCTAGCACTAGTGGGCTTTGATCAGACTTCTTTATCTATCTTTTGGAGCTTGGACCGTGATGTAAAGCCCAGCTTATCTTTTCTATTATGGCTATTAGTTATGTAGTGGGATTATGTACTTATGTTTTATCAGGATGGATATTTAGTACTTGACTCTTGTTTTAGTTGGTTTTGATATGTAACCAAACATGTTTATCTTCTGCTGCAATGAAATGATGTTTTAGATTTCAAGTATTATTTATATCTGTCTTGTTGTAATTTTTCTGTTCTATATTCACTTAAAATACTCCACCGAAGTTAAGGCATTCCCTTAGTGAGTGACCTTAGCGGGTGTGGGGTGTTACACGACTTCCCCATCATCCTTCCTTCTTTGGTCATTTCCTTACATCTGCAATGCAAGGTTCCTAATTTTGCTTTCACCCCTTCTCTATCTAAAGGTAATGTAGCTTTGTGCTTAGATTTTCTCCTCTATTTGGTGAGTCTTTTATTCTGCGTTTTCATTTGTCTAGTGTTTTGTTCTAGTGAAGATGTGGTTGTCTGGTTTTGTTGGTGCTTTTCGGTGTTGTAGTTCGTATGTTTGTGTCTTCTGGTCACTGTAGGTGTGTCGATTGTTTGTGGTGTGGAAGTCTCGCCACAAACGCGGAGTCACCAACTGTCTTCAGTTCATTGTTGATGTATCCAATTTTTTCTTCGTGACTATTCCATTCTCCTACACCTTGGTTTATGTTGTACATTTAAAACTTTATTCTTACCAAGTTTTATGTCCCTTTGTACCCACAACTGCATAGGCGGTTTATTATTTGTGTATGATGTAGCAAAGCTCTAATCCCCGGCTTGGTGAGTAAGGATTGGGTTTCTTTTGTCTAGCTTTTCTTAGGAGTTTTTGTGGTAGTCTAGTCTGTGTTGGTGTTTTGTTCGTCTTTTTGCAGTTGGGTGTCGTCTTGTTTATGTTGAGATGTTGAATGGTTGATGTTATTGGATTGTTTGTGTTGCTGTAATATAGTGGTTTGTGCTTTTGGGGTTGAGTGGTGCAATAGTAACGAACTAATGGGTTTGCTATTGCCTGGCTTCTCTTGGATGAATGTAGTGGTACCCAAGTAGATTGCCTGGTGATAGTGCAAGATTCAAGTCAGTCTACCTAGTGCATCTGTGTTTTGCTATAAGTTTTTATCTATGTATGGGTATGTAATTTATGTGTGGGTATGTAATATTTGTTTAGGTCAATGTATTTGACATAACGTGCTCCTTGCGTAGAGTATGGTAATTAGTAGTCTAGGTATATGTCCTAGCTCCTTTGCTTTAAGCTTGTGAGCTGCAGTAGTCAGTCCACTTTAAAAACTGCTTGTAGTAGTTAGGTAAATTGCCTAACTGCTATATGTACTGATTTTATTATTTGTTGTAATAAAAAGTGTTATGGATAACTATAAAAATAGATCAGCCATGCTAAAAAATATTAATGATATTTTACTTTACAATATATATTATATCTATAATTTAAAATATAAAAATAAATAATTCTTTAACTTTTCATTTGGAAACATCCTGGATTTGAAAATACATTTTCTCAATATGTTAATATATATTTATTATAATTTAATAGATTATTCCAACATAAATTTATTAATATAAAATTGTTTAAAAATAGGAGTTCAAATTTTGAATTTTTCAAAAATCTTGGATCATATTTTAAGAGTTTCAAAAAACTTCCACAAAATTTTAAAGTAAAATAATATTTTTAATTAATTAATCATTAAATGGAAAAAAAATAATTTTTTTAATATAAAATAAAGTTTAATTTTTTTTTAAATTTTCAGATACTTCTGATATGATGAATTAATTTGATATAAAATTGATTTTTGAATCATTATATATCTTTTTATAAATTTATTAATGATATTTACATTAAAACTTAATAATCAATGTATAGTAATAATATAAAATTATTCTCAGCACTTATGATTCGTAATAAAAGTAAACAAGTATAAAAAATCTTTTTTAAAAAATCTTTTTAAATTTAAATATTATAAATTATATATGAATATCTAAGCTTTTATTTAATATATATATATATATATGTATATTAATTCACAATTTAATGCGTATATGTACATATTTATATCAATATAATACAAAATAAAAATTTATTTAACCTATAATATCATACTGGCTAAATTATGAATATGAACATTGTATTTTATACGCATAACTAGTGTCCATTTTGACAAAAACAATGCATATAAAAATCTCTTACCAAATTAAATGACAATGATATATGTATATGCATAGATGTAAATGATCAATAGATTATATAAACAGGGTAATATACTTAGTATATGAATAAATGTTGCCTACTACAGATGTCATTAAGTCCATATTGAAATAGTGAATTCTCTTCCTCTGAATGTCCCTTGATCCTTTTAATTGCTATTCCGGAATCATCGACCTTTCACAATCAAATAGCCTTGCTTTTAGCTTGAATTTGATTTGAGTTTTTGAAGTTTTTTAAGGGACATACTTGACGGTCAAAAGTGGTCTCAGCACTCGAGATTTCCACAAAAGTGAAAATAAACATCTGGAATGGAAAATAAGTGTGTTGCAGTGTAAGTGTGCCAGGGAAAACGCTAAATAACAATAACACAACATTTATAGTGGTTCGGCTCGTCAGAGCCTACGTCCACTCTAGAAGTTTGATATTTTATTACTTTTCTTTTACAAGTTACATTGCAGAATCGGTATATATTTCTGAGTGTACAAGAACAATGATAATTCAAAATGTAATTGTGAGAGATCCCGAGTGCTATGCTTGAAAAGGATTGTAGTAGGCTTTGCTTTATGATCCAAATACTCGGAAGTGGAAGGAGAAATCTTCACGAGTCCATGAAACCAAGTCAAGTGGAATTGAGAGGCTTGGAAGCTCGCATGAAGCTACATGGCCATGGTGGCAAGAAGATCCGATAACGGGTTTAATTCCCTTTTCCCAAAATGCCAAGGCATTCCAAAATTTTACAAGTGTCCAAGAAGGTGGTTCTTCTTCCTAGAGTGATGGAAGATGCTAAGGAGGTTGTAGGAAGTTAATCTTCTTCCTAGGAAGCCATAAGAGTAGGGAGCCAACCAAGGCCCATCCTTTTTCATGCTAGAGAGTGAGGGATATTTATAGGAGGTGAAGCAGCAAATGGTAGGTAGGATGGAGGGGCCTACACCAATATTTCGTATCCCGGGAGTTGATCCGACCCGAGGTCGGTACAACTCCTGAGGACTTAGCCAAATTATTGTCCTACTCTTCAAAACTTCGAATCCCTTGGCAAATTCGCTTTGTATCCCTATAACCCTGCGGCACTTCGTATCCAGGGGAATACATGTTCTGGTTACTTCGTGTCCCGAAATGCTTGGTGATACGAAGTGTTGGAGGCAGAGAGTCGATGCACTTGTGGGATATGAAGAGCTAGAGCGAGTGGTTAGCGGATATGAAGCTGGATCTCATATTTTGAGGGATATGTAGCAGGACTTCGTATCCTGAGGGATACGCAAAGGGGACTTCGTATCCTTGGGGATATGAAATGTCTTTTCGTATACTAAGGCACACGAAATGTCTTTTAATATCCCGAGAGATACAAAATGGGAGGAGCTCGAACGGATATGTGATGTTGGAAATGGGCCAGAGAGGATACAAAATCCAGGAGATGGCGACTTCGTATTGGGGGTAAGAAAGAGGGTTATGAATTCGTATCTTGAGGAGTTGCAACCTATGGGATATGACTTCATATCCCAGGGAGTTGAACTCAGTGAGATATGAATTTGTATCCCGAGCACTTGCACCCTATAGGATACGAATTTGTATCCCGGGTAAGCCTGTCAAAATTCAATCAAACCCTTCAACCAACCCTTTTTAACCCGTTTTAAAAAATGGTGGGCTATCTTTTTCGTTTGTTGCATTCATCTCGTACCCATTCAGCCCGCTACAACGGACTTCAACCCTATTAACCTACTAATGTAAAAACCCTGCATTCCAGAATAGTTTTCGTTTCTTCAAAATGGCGACGTCACTCGAACCCTAAATTCATCATTCTCTTATTTCCTTCAATTACTCGATCTTGCCCTTGCTCAAAGTTTCGTCAACGCTATCTCTGAAACCTCGCATGATTCCACCTCCGAAGTTGAAGATTTAATCAATAAAGTAAGATTTCTCTCTCTAAAATTTTCAATTTTAGTTGTTAATTGAAAGATCGAGAGACGAAATCTTTAATCTATACCATTTACTATACACTTAAACCCATGTAAATTTCCTCCTTATTCATTGAATTCCTCTTCCAATGGTTATAACAACATATTTTTTGAAGATTGATCTGGATTTATAGGTGCTTCAAGCTGACGCTTCGTCCTCTTACCGCCCTCTCTACTCTTTTCTCTCTGGTGTGTTCTTCTCCTAGTTTCTCTGCGCTCCAACTATTATCGTTACTTCCGTGCTTTCGAAATTTTAATCTGCTTCTTTGATTTGTTGAAGATGGTTTTAAATTAGATTATGTGTCCCTTCAGGGGCTTTTGGTACCGTAAACTTCCAAGTTTCTTTTTTCTCCATACGTGATAAACTGTAGGTGTAAGATCAATTGGTATGTCTTAGAATCTTATGTATTATGTTTCGTGTGGATCGAACCTGGATATAAGGAACAAGTAGTATCTTAGGGTATATCGGATGGGATATGACTTTTATTCTTTATCACGAAGAGCATGATACACTACCCACTACATCTTTGGCTAATTGATACTTAGTTTTTAAATGTATGTTTCTATTTATATAATTATTGTGTACTAAATATTTATAAACTGCGGCTTACGTTAGTGATGCTTAGTCATTTAAATCTAGATAATTGATTTCATGTAAGGTGCATGAATTTGCAAATAAAATCATCTTGAAGCATGAGAAATTGTTGCACAATTTATTGAGACATTCGTTTGCTTTAATAAGTAATTACCTTATATACTGTTTCTTTAGAGATTTTTAGAGAATAATCTTTCTAATTTTTTGCTTATCTTTGTGATGGAAATCAAAGAAAGAAAGCATGTAAGGTGCAGTCCTCTATTAAACTCAGTGTACAACATAAAATACAAAACAAAGAAAGAATTTTATTCCTAAGTCATCTAGATCGGGAAACTAGCATGAAATTAGTCTTCACCTTACACCGGTCCTTAGTGTACACCTAGCCATGCACTGACGTGATATGTAAATGCAAGTTAAACCTAGGCCAATCTTAAGCCAAATTAAGCCAAATCGAATCAGTGATCGATTAACATTTTTCTTTCTATGCAATGTAAGGATCTCATACGTATAATGCATATATATATGTGTGTGTGTGTGTGTGTGTGTGTGTGTGTGTGCGTGCGCGTGCGTTTGTTTAGATGTGTATTTGAGTATAGTTTTGTTTAACAAATATTAATGCATTTGAAAGTAGTCTCTGTCTAATTAGTTCTTTGTGTTCATTTTGTGTTAGATTGTATTTAATCAACGTAACTTTTGTTATATCTATCTATGTTTAACTAGTTATGGTTGGAATATGTTCATAATCACTGCTCGTTTGCAGGTTGGTTGTCTAACTAGTTATGGTTGAGATGTGTAAAAACCAAAGATGACCTGAGATTTCCAACTGGTGATGCTATTGTCACTCAGGTTAGTGCTTATGCCATTCATGTTGTTGTTAAAGTAGTAAAGCATGTCGAGCACTAGTACCTGTAGTTTTATTACTACAAAAAAATTACTTGGATTTAACTAAAGCTTGTAGTTAAGTATGAATATTTTTCTAGGATTTAACCGATGCTTGTAGTTTATTTATATTTTCTAGGTTGTTATCTCATTAGTGAATTGTTATTTTTTGTAGGAAATTATTTTTAACTCTTGTTCAGTTTACTTATTTTCCTATTGTAGTCATTTTTTCTTCTAAAAACAAGTGTGCTGGTTTTAGTAATATAACTATAACTTCAACAGAATTGCAACATTTAACAAGTAAGTGCGATGAAGAAGATGCATCACATTGTTAAAGTAATATAACTCTTGTTTAGTTCATTATTTTAATGCTTCATCATTTTTTGTATGTATTATTGACATTAGTATTTTCACTTATAACTTCGTATCGATTATGAAAATGAACCACGCTAGTGAGTGATGAAGAAGATGCAGCACATTTTTGAGCTTATAATATGTTTTATTTGCATGCTTTGAGACTTACGGGGTGTAATTCAAGAATTATTAGGTGTTGTAACATATATACATATATATATATACTACAATTTTAAAAAAGTATTTGGTGTTGTTTCAAGTTATTTGATGTACTTCTCATGTTTTTTGGTGATGTAGCATGTATTGTTTTCGGTTTTAAGAAATATTAGCTGGCATAGTTGTGTGATGAGTGGTAATATTTTGATCTGATTTAGTTAACGTGATATTTCAGAATTTACAACTTTTTAATTTACTATTAGGGTTATCAATCATACAATGGTTGTAATGGGTTAACCCTTTAATCAAGAAAGTAAAAAAGGGTCAAGCTATTGTATGTAGCTAAAGGGTCAGGTCAAATTTTACTTGTCCCACATATGACCCTACCTCACCTGCAGTAACCCGTAACTTCCCCATTAAGGAAAGAGCGGATAATTTGAGAACAATACACAAAAGAACTCAGACAGAAGAACATTTCATTGCATATTACAACAATTCCATCAGAATACAAGAATATACAGAGTATGAATAAATATTACACAGAAAATATCGGAGATTTAAATTACATTTAAATACATAGCAGCGGAAAATAATACAATACACAACTAGAAGTAATACACGGATACAGAGCTTTCCGAGTATCGTTCCAGCTGTAAATCAGGATCCTGTGAATATAAATCTGCAAAACCAAAACTACTAGCTGCCTGTGTCAAAATAAGGGCACCCAGAGTTCAGGTTAAAACAATAAACTCCAGGTCAGTCATGGGACTGGTGTGAGAACTAAAACAGTTATTTAAAACTTTACTTTAAAAATAAGGTAAATCAAGGGACCACGCCGTATAGCACGGAACGGGTTTCCTCCTGAGAATACCAGTTCTTAGAATAAACAACGCAATGCTTTTTCGAAAAATGAAGCTATTATAAGACCCAGGTCCCATCACACAATGCAACGCAAGCCGGAGGATAGGGTTTTACCTTATAATAGCCAAACATGCTTAGTATGTTTAAAAACAAATCATTTGATACTATATTAAGTGTATAGTGTCAAAACAATTTCAATCATAAATATCAATCATAGGCGGCATAGCATTCCACGCTACTATGTCGCCAATACTAGGCTCTACAAATAAAACCACAAAGTCACGTATTGGAAGTTGGATTTCCATCTGTGAACCGAGGCAAAAGATAGTCCTCTACCGATTCGAGACGCTCTAGCCCGCCCCTCAGGAACAAAACGCATCGTCCCTTGGATCGTCAGGGTCGGTCCACCGATGTGGATTATTATGCCTGAACACTACGTTTCTCCACCCTTTGGGGCGTAAATGAGCCAACTAATGACTCCATCGGCTTCACATAGTCACCGATATATCCGAGGCGCCTCGCAACAGCAATAACCACATAAGTCAAACTCGTCAGGGCATGTAAAACCACTGACGCCACTTCTAACTAGAAGGAAACGCATGCCCTCCCTGATGTCCTCTCCCGTTTCTGGTTCACAACCGGGGTGTGAGGCTCGCGAATCAATGCCACACAAAGCTATGCCACATAGGATGTGATTTGATCATTAACCACAAGACTCTGCTTTTCAACAGAAGCCTTGATCATATTGCCACTTAGGCATGCCACACAGGCAATTCACTCCATGCGTTTGATATCCATCAATATATAACCTCTAAGCTCGTACATCTCAGAGAAGGGCGTTAAGCAAGAGAATAAATTCTCCGCCGCCAAACAGATATATATTTAAAAGAAATCAATCACACAGAATAAAATCCAATGTCAGACACACAGTCCATTTACAAGTTCGTTCTGGGTCTGAACGAAACCGGAGGCACCTAGTACCCCGCATATCCATCGATCTCCAAGTATGTCTGGACGATCACTAACTGATTCCCTCCTCTTGGGTGTACGGCCCAATCAAGATCATCAGTAATCACCCAAACGACATGAAGACCTCCGGTCTTCAACCACCGTCTTCATCTTCGACTTATCGTCGTATCAGTTATTCAGAATGGGATAAACCCGGTCTTTCCGAATAACTCACGTATATAATAAACAAGTGTTACACAAACACAACATACACCTCATTCCAATTCATCAGTCACTAACCGTAAATTAGTAAGGGAACAATTCCCCAAATATTAACCCCGAAGGCCGAAACCAACATCAGATCAATACCCAGGAAACCATTCATCTTAACTAATCTTCTGTTAGTTGCTAAATTTCACATTCTTAGGGATAGGTTCCCATTAATTTTATCAAAGATAAATTCCTTAAATTTATTCTTTAATCTTCTTTTGAATATCAATTCAACTATTCGGGATTAGCGAACCACACCGAAGTAATCATTTATTTTATTTTCCAATCCCAACCTATTCATCCCATGAAGTAACACTGGTCATACTTCATATCTAACACCACGGTGTTATCGGTAAATTCAATTACCATTTCACGTTCAAATCTAATTAAAGATTTAACTATCGCCTGGAACAAAACTGGTGATACTCCATTATCGATCATTTCAATCTAATTAAAGATTCATTAAAACTCCACTTGGTTTTAATCTTTAACTGGGTTAAAGAACCAATGTCATTTAAAACACGGCTCACGATAAACCCACATCACATTCCATTCTATTAGTCTCTTACTGTAAATTAGTAAGAGAACAGTTCCCTAAATATTAACCCCGAAGGCCGAAACGAACATCAGATCAATACCCAAGAAACCATTCAACTTAACTAATCTCCAGTTAGTTTCTGATTTTCTTAACTCAGTTGGGTCTAAGAACAGTATTATTGAAGATACCGTTCACGACAACCGAAAATCACATTCCATTAATTATCGGGTTAAAGAACAAGTGTTATTTAAAACATCGTTCACAATAAACCCAAAAATCAATTCAAACTCAATTCCAATTAAATACTATTTAATTGGTTCACTTCTTTAAATCTAAATAAAAAGATTTAGTCTTTTTCTCAACTGGGTTTAAGAACAGTGTTGATGAAGACACCATTCACGACAAACCGAAATCACATTTGATATTAAATACAAGGCTCTAAAGAGAAAATATATCGACTTATATTCAATATCAAATTCTACGACCAACAAATATCGTATTGGAAATAACGATATAAATATATCTTTCAAATTTCCATAACAACATCTGTATAATCACGAAATCCAACATCGAACTATTCCGAAGATGATTTCGATTCAAATCCATTCCAATTCATATATTGGAAATTCTGGTTACTTTTGAAACCATTTCAAATCCACTTTATTTATTTTAAAAATAAATAGAGTTTTAATTCTAGTTCAAAACTAGTTCATTTCGATAAAAGTCTATTTTTATCTTTTCAAATATGGAGTTTTTCATCCCAAGTCTTCACAAATCATTTCTTATGATTTTACACTAATTATTGCTATTTTAAATAATTTTATCAAGGCCCGTACAGTCGATTTCCATCAACGGCCATCGAACTGCACTTACAGCGACCTTTTCCAAATTTTATTTGGACATAATTCCAAATCCAACCGTTAGATTTCTAATTTATAATATTCATTAGAAAGCTCTTTTCGATACGAACCCAAGGTTCTGGTTTTAGGAGAATCCGACGGTCGGATCTCCCGCAATATCCATTCGAAGTCAATGGTCGAAATTCGCGAACTGACGCAGCGCGGCGCGTTCTATTCAGGCCATTATATATATTTCGTCGATTTCCTTTTTAAAGCGTATTTTATAAATCGTTTTAAATTCGTTTTTCAAAATGATTTCAACTTCATATTCAATTTCTAATCAAAATTGAATATTCCGCATCATCGATATGCAAATGATAATATTTTCAAAACATTATATTTTGAAATCACTTCTTTTCTATATTTATTATAAAAATGAATAAAACCGATATAAATATCGTTCACGTCAAAATGGCGTCAATCTAATCAACACGGCTTTTATTCAACACGTGAATTTATTTTCAATTCAACATATGGATTTATTTTCTATTCAACACATGAATTTATTTTCTATTCAACACATGAATTTATTTTCAATTCGACACATGAATTTATTTTCAATTCAACACGTGAATTTATTTTCAATTCAACACATGGATTTATTTTCAATTCAACACATGAATTTATTATCAATTCAACACATGGATTTATTTTCAATTCAACACATGAATTTATTTTCAATTCAACACATGGATTTATTTTCAATTCAACACATGAATTTATTTTCTATATTGGAATGAGGCCCAATCAATTACCATATAACGTTTATTATATGGATTTCCATACAACACATGTATATCATAGCAACGATAAATAATCAACCATCATCCAGAGTGCACCACACAACTGCATAAACATTAAATATAAATAATTAACTCTTACACTGTCTGTCAACCCATCGATTGACATACCACTAAACAATCGGGATTAGTGTACGTCAAATATCATCCCAATACCCGTGTGGGGTTTCAAAACAACAAACACAGATTTTATTTGTGCAGTTGGGCGATGTGTAAAATTTATCGTCCCAATCAATATCAGTCAAATCAGTGTATATAAACAAATCGTCTGATTTGTTTATAAATATTTATTTTATATACACGTTAAAAATTATATTTTTAACGATAAAATATTTTCCACTATAAAATATTTTATTTCATTCCACATCACACAATCAAATTTCACTACACAACAATCAAACAAACAAGTCATCCATGGTCTGTGGACGACGGGTGTCGGGTGCTACTAAACACCATCTGGATCCTAGTATATATTTCAACCAGAAGATAAATTAAAAGTGAGAAGTTCTCACCGACTAGCTAAATCAAACGCCACGACTCTTCTTATGTAGAAATCTTCGCCGTGTTCGCCTTTTGTCAATTTCACTGTCCGTAGCCACTACATATATAAAAATCCCATTTTTATATTGTTGCTATGTATATAAAAATCACATTTTTATAATCGCTCTATATGGATAAAAATCACATTTTTATACCGCCGCTATATGGATAAAAATTCTATTTTTATATCGTTACTATATAGATAAAAATTCTATTTTTATTCTTCTCACTATATAAAAATTATATTTTTATTCTGTATGTCTTCATATATAAAAATCTCATTTTTACTTCACCATTTCAACTATATAAAGATTCAAACTTTTCTAAAATAAAAAGTCAACCTTTTCTATTCGATTAACTATATAAAAACCCGACCTTTTCTATTCGATTAACTATATAAAAATCTGACCTTTTTTATTTGATTAACTATATAAAAATCCGACCTTTTCTATTTCAAAAAAATCCGATCTTTTCTACTTTAAAAATCCGGTCTTTCCTTAGTTCACATAATAAAATTTATATTTTTAAACTTATGCAATTAATTACATAGAAAAATAAACAAAAATAAATAAATAAAACGAATCGAAGGACTTACAACAAAGGGTTTGGGGTTGGAGGGATTTCCAGCCCAAGGGGGACCCACCGGAGGTGCTGACGGGGGCGGGGAAGGTGGTAGGGGGCGGCGCTTGGCCTGTGGGGCTGCGGGTCTCCTGAGGCGGCGGAGGAATACAGGGGGGTTTTGGGTCTCATGGGTTTTGGAGGGGCTCGGGTAGAGGGAGGAGCGTAGAGCGAAGGGAGGAGGAGAAGGAGAAGGGGAGGGCGTCCGAGGGAGGGGGATCGATGGAGGTGGGCGGACGTCGATCGACAGGGGGGCGGTTTTTTCTTCATTCGATTTTTGAAGGAGAAAGGGGGTTCGGGGAAAAATGAAATGGGGGTGGGGTGTTAAGTGAAAAAAGGGGTTTTATAATTTTATTTATATTATATTTAATTCTCCTTAAAGTTGACTTTCCGTTCGGACTCAGAATCAAACTCAATGACTGTCGCCCCTGGCTAATTACCTTCATTCTGAACATAATGGGATATGTATCGAAAGCCAATTCGACCGTTTCGATCAGTTTCCGTTCAAATTAAAATATAAATCTTTATATATTCAATTTAACTGCACATTTCAATTTACTGGGGCCACATACAATCTCTAAAAATTCCTCAAAAATTATTCCTAGCTTCGTATTGACGATACGGTCCTAACAAAACTAATTTCATCAAATTCTGAGACGGTTTGAAAAATGGTCATTTTCTAGTCGATCAAAATCAACTGAAACTGGTCAAACGCGTTTTCCTTTGCCACGCTCACATATTGATTCGAAAAATTACGAAATTTGAAACCTAGCAATAAATTGACATCACGGATCCAACAAAAGAGGTTTCGTCGAAAACCGAGGTCGTTTGCAAAATTTCCATTTTTAAGGGCCAGAATTCCATAGCGACTATTCTGAATTTTCAACTGGGCATAACTTTTTATCCCCGCTATGAAATTTCAATTTTTCGGATTCGTTGGAAAGATATTCTCAAATAGATTCAAATATTTTTGGTCTTGCTAAAATCCGGTTCATTTTGCACCCGGTACATTCATTTGAAATTTGAAATCGAATTATCGAACTACCGCGCCATTTTCAATTCCTTTTATAATTAAAATAAATATTTATATTCTAACGACGATCTATATAAATATATACGTTCGAATTCTATTCAAAATAAATTTCTCGTCGTTATTATTTAAAATAATTCATTTTAAATAATCAAAATTCACTAAAATTGCCAAAATAAAATTTTTAAATTGGCTCGGATTTCCGGGTTATTACATCACCCTTTTGACACGTCTAATCCTGGGGAGTTGCTTTTGTAGGATACAAAACTCGAGAGTTGGTAGAGTCGCATCCCGAGGGATATGAAATTCGTGAGTTATATCCTAAGGGATACGAAATCCAGGAGTCATATCATGAGGAATGTGAAATTTGTCTTGGTGGAGTTTTGAGGTTGAGATGCAAGTTGATGATGAAGCTTGAAGCCCATCCCGAAGTATCTGTTCATTGTTGAGTGTTTCAGTCGAGCCGGAACGACTATTCTTGTGTGACTTCATTTGGGCTCAGGCTTTGAATGTTTCAGAAATGTTTTTGGGCCGTTGATTCATGCGATGAGCTGAGTTGTGTGGTCTTGAACTGCTTTTGGGAATTGGGGCAAAAGGTCTGTTAACACTTGTCCCCCAAAGGATGCCTTTGTTGTAACATGATGTGCTTTGAGTTGAGCTAAGTATTCTCGGGTGCCAAAAAGATCTCCAAGTCATGTCGAGCGACTGGTTGTGTCCTTTCCGTCGACACTTGTTGATGGCAACACGAAATTCCAATATTGTTGAAATTTTTGATTACTTATACCGTGATCTTGATTGATTGCTAAAACGAGCGTCCATTTCCTGCAAACTCAAGGAATTAAACGTTAGTCGTCGATTGCCGCTTACGTCGAAACATAAACGATTTGTTGTCGACAAAGAGTCACGTATGCACTCACACGTTTGCACGTGATTTTATGCGTTAAGATCGTAGTATGAAATAAATAACATGATGTTTATGAGGCATGGCATGGGCCTGCGATCACGCAAGTAAGTCTTCGAAAAGTTATCGAATCAGGACCTGAATGTTTGGCACATACTCTTGGATTGTTTAGATTTGCAAGTATGTGATGGTTAATGATTCGAGTTGGTTTGGGCGATCGAGATTTCGAAAGAGTAAATGCATGATCGTTCCTGGCTCAGGCGTGCGCGATCACGCCAGTTTGTTATCGAAACATTGATGAATTGGGACTTGATCATCAGGTATGTGCCATGGAATCATTTTGATTCCCAATTACACCAAGGTTAAACGATTCAAGTTGGTCTTAACAGTTGAAGTTTCAAAATCTTGTATATGTGATCATCGCTGTTGTTTGAGTTTAGGAGTAGTACTCCGATTTTGGAGTGTTCAAGTCCTCCCTTCTTTCCCCTCCTTTTCTTTACCTAGACCGGTAGAGATCCTATTACTTAGAAAAAAATTATGTGTTTCTGGAGCACCCCCAACCCCCACTATAAATAAATGGATACGAAGTTCACTTCTCCCTCGGCATATTCTGTACTTGCACACTTTGACTCTCGAGACCTCGAAAACCTTCGATTTGAATGTCGTACTTCGCACTTAAATCCTAACTCATGTGGTTTGACTGCTAGTTTGTTGATTCGAATTAGTTTATGAGTTGACTGGAGGTGAACGGATGTCGTGGTGAAGATCGATTTTGGTTCTCGCTATGGCAAACATTGTGGGGAGCTTGAAATGAAGTTGTAAGGGAGTTGGAGTGCGAGGCTTTGCAGGAGGAGAATAAGACGGTGCAACAGCTGAGGGCGGACAACTAGGCATTGGCTAAGAAGAATGAAAGGCTGCGTAAGGAGAATGAAGAGGCCTAATGCTTGAGGAAAAAGAACGAGGAGTTCCGGAAAATGTTTAATAGGAATCGCGCCAAGCTCGAGCAAGCCAAAAAAGAGAAGGATGCAACAAAAGCTTCAAATAAAGAAGTGCTCAGCCAAATAGATGGGATCAGTGTTGAGCACGAGGCCAAGCTAGAAGAGCTAAGAAGACAAGTCAGGGTAGCACGAAAAGAAGTAGAGAAGGACAGGGAGCTGGCGGTCTGGGGATTTTATGTCAAAACACTTCGACACCGTAGGCTCTCATGGGTCTATAACTACCATCGAACCTAGTTTTGACTTGGGAGAAGCTGGTCGAAGATGAAGTTGTTGCCCCAAGAGTGGAGAGTGTGGATGAGGTTCAATAGATGGACTGATACCTAACGGAGGATGAGCATCGGGTGTTGGCGGAAGGGAGGAAACTTCTTGAGGAAAACGCCAGAAGGAAGAGGCAAAACGACATGTTGCTGAGAAGGGGAAAACAATTGTAACCGAGTGTGTCAAAGTGGCTCACAAAGACGTTTCCCAATAGCAGCAAGCCATTCTAACTGCATCCGCTTGTGGCCCTTCCGCACCAGATCCAAGTGTCCTTCCATCATCCGCCAAAGGGTCGACCTCAAGGGCTGCTACATAGCAGATACCATAAGGTATATCCATTTACTCGATAGGAACCAGAAATATGATAGCACGAAGTAAAAGTAAACTGATTTGTTTATCTCCAACGTGCATGTATCTCTAGGGAAGGGATGACAACCAAGATCGAAACGTCGACGGCCGCCGTGATTGGGATGGATGCGGATGCCTACAACAGGCAGATGGAGGAAGAGCACGAGTACCTAGCAGCCTTCGACCTGGAAATGGGAGAGTTCAAATTGGACGACTTCGCCAAAGTGCTTGATGATGGCAAGGACCCAAAGGGTACGGACGTTCACATGACATGACAGACGGAAGCAGTTGGGAAAACCATGCGCGAGCTAGTCGAAGAATAGAAAGCCCAACTGCTGATGAAGTCCGAGGAGCTCGAGTCGAATAGAAAGACAGACGAGGAGGTTGGATTAAAGCTTGGGATAATGAAAAGGCCAAGGCAGAGGACGAGGCCCGTAGAAAGGTGGAGAGCGAGGCATCCCAAAAGAAAGTTGAGGCAAAGCTCAAGAGGCTGATGGTCTGGAGGCGGCGAAGCTGAAAACAGGTCGTATGGCGACGAAGAAAGTCGAGACGGAGGCCAGAAAAGATAGGGTAGGGGCCAAGACGATTGACACTTATGGGGCCCTCGTCGAATTCATCCCTCCTCCGCTGAAGACGATCCTCCCTGAGACTGAGACCATGGATATCCCAAGCAGATAGGAACAAAACCGAGACCTCCCAACAGCCTTGGGTGGTGGATATGAGTTCACATCTCGACCCGCTCCGACATCGATGAAGATGAAGGGATCGGAAGGGAGCGGTGAGTCGAAGAGGAAGAAAAGTTGGAGAATGGAATTTTGATGACAACGACCTTATTTCAATTATCATTGAATATAAAATATGTACTAACAATTTTTGTATAGAATATATATATATATATGCAAGAATTATATACAGGAAATATTACTGAAGACTGTACAGTTATAAAGATGATAGAGATTCAAAGACCAGAGAAATTTCAAGACTCATGAGTATTCAAGATTTCAAGAGTTCAAGAATTCAAGATTAATATAGTTATAGAGTATAGATTTTGTAAGACTCTAAATAGCACTCTAGGTTCAAATTTTCAAATTCAAATTCTAAATTTCAAATTCTAATTCTAAATTTTAAATTTTGATTTTCAATTCTATTTTCAATCCTCTCTATTTTATTTTTCTATTTGTTTCTATTTTTATTCTTCTTTGTTTTTCAAATTTAAGTTTTTATATATACTTTACATAGTTTAAAACCTTATAATTTTATAAATATATTTATATAGTTTAAAAATATGTTTTCATATGTTTTTCTGTCATATGATAATAATTTACAACACCAGAATCTTACTCAAGAATTTCCAGAATTATTTTTATATCAAAACACTTGAAAAACGCTTTAAAATTCGAAATTTCAAAGGAGTATGTCGACATAACAAAAACTCCATGTCGACATATAACTGTCACTTTTTCCAATTTTGAAAGGAAGTGTCTTTTCACTATTTAAAATGATTCATAACCGTTGCAGCCTTTCAATTTTGAGTTAATTTTATTATATTATGTTAATATATTCAATTCTAATGTTTTTACAGTAACTTATAGTTGATTTTGATAGAAATAAAACTCCATTCATTTTAACTTGAAATCAAATATATCCAACTAATTAGCCCATGAACTTAGTCATTCGGGTAAGAGTCTTTTTGAGTTTCTTTTGATTTTTGACAATTTTCACTTGATTTTGAACAAGTATCTCTTTGGAAATGGTTCTTGTGTTGATTGGACACTCAACACTTTCCGAAGAAGTTTATTCTTCTTTGATATCCATAGGCTCTTGTTCTTGTTGCATTCGAGCTTGTTTATCTTTGAATGTCTCATAAGGTTTGAAGGTGAGTTGAATTTGCATAAAGTGTATATTTGTGGAGTCAAACACCTTTCTTGATACAAATTCTTCTCCCTTGAAATCAACTCCGAAATATTTGAAAATACGAGTAAGGTAAACTCCATAATAAAGTGTGTTTTCTTTTGTTGATGTTTCTATGGGCTTAAATTCTTTTAAGATCATATCGGCCCAACCGATATCATAGCCACCAATATTGGCAAAGAGTGTTTTTTGGACTTTGAGAGTTGGATTGTTGAAGTTTTTGAAACAAGGTGTGATGGTATGTTGAAGGACGAGGTTTCTTGTCTTTAGGCGAAAAAAGCGATTATTGAATTCCATGTGAGCATTGCTTTCAAATATGTGATGAAAGATTTCTAAATCCATTTCATGGATTTCAAATTCCGAAAAGTTTGTGCCTTTACTTTTGCGATTCAAGATATTGCCCAAAATTTCACAGTCTAGAACGATTTGTGTGCCTTTTACGCTACTCCAAATTTGATTTTCATCTCCTTCGTAAAATCCATGATTAAGATTTGCATAGAACGTTTTGACGAGTTTCGGGTAACATACTTCATTGTTATTCTGAGAGTCAATCAAGCTCAATACTTTATTATAATCGAAAAGAGAAGGGAGATCGTAAGATGGAAAATCTCCAAAGATGGCGAAAGCTCCCTTGTTGACTTTTGAATTTGCTACATAGTCAACATAGGTTTTGATTGCTTCTTTATCATTGTAGAGATATCTTTGTTTGTTTTGGATATTCTCATAGTTTGAGGATTGCTAGAGGAAGCCATTTGAGAATTTTGAAGAGTATAGATATGAAGAGAGGTGTTTGAATTTTGAATGAAAGCTAGAGAGAATAAGATTGAATAGATATATAAATAGAGATTGAATATATATGAATTGAATGGGCACAACTATTATGAAATCAACGACATCTTTTCAGTCCTTGGGAGTTAATGAAAAGCTGGAGTGAAGTTTGAAAGTTTAAATTTTTGAAATTAAAAATTTGAATTACATTTTCTGGTTATTATGTTGACATATCCTTCTATGTATGTCGACATACTTGCAGAAATTCAAAGGACATATGGCTTTTGAGTTTTGATTTTAAATTTATCGATTTATTTTAGCTTTTATTATTTCCTGAAATAATATTAATCCTAACAAACATCAAAAATTTATTGTATTATATTTATTATTTATAATTATATTATTTTTTTGAATTACAAAATTCAAATTCAAATTTTAAATTTCAAGTTTGAATTTTAATGTTTAATTTTCAAATTCAAAACAAAGAGAACAAAACAAAGCAAACAAAACATCCATTCAACCAAAAAAATATAAAAATTAATTAAAAATTACCCAGTATTTAGATCAATTTCTTCAACATTATCTGAATTTTGAATTGTTGTGAAACATATATTTGAATTTTCGGTTTCTGGCTCTTCATCGCTTGATGATGAATCTGAATCATCTGAAGTTGTTGCGTACGCCCTCTATTTTTTTTTTGATGAATTGCTATTATCCGTCTGTTGAATTGATTTATTTGGATATGGACACATTCCCTTTATTTGGCCCAGTTTATTGCAGTTATAAAATTGATCATCATTTCTTCCTAAACTTCCTTGGTTATTTCTTTGAAAGTTGTTTCTCCTTCTATATCTCAGAAATTTTCTGAAATGTCTTGTCACTAAGGATGTTTCTTCATCGTCTTCACTACTTGAATCAGAACCATTTGTTGATGCTAATGCTATGGATTTCTTTTCATTTGGCTTATTTTCCTTTCTTTTTTGTAATTGAACTTAAAAAGACATCATATTTCCGATTAACACCTCAATCCTCATTTCACCGACATTATGGCCTTCTATAATCACCAATGTTTTCTGATACCATTCTGATGTCAACGAACTCAATATTTTTCTGACTTAATCTTCTTCTGAATAAGTTTTCCCAACGCTATTAATGAATGCACTATCTCTTGGAATCCGCAGTATATATCAGAGATAGATTCATTCTCTTTCATTTTGAATAACTCAAACTGATTAATTAGCATAGATATCTTAGTCTGTTTAACTTTATTGATTCCTTCATGCGTAACTTGTAAAGTTCTTCATATCTCATTAGATGATTTACAAACTGACACTCTATAAAAATTCATTACTATCTAATGAATAGAATAACATATTCATGACTTTAGGATTGTTTTGTGCATCAGCCTTTTGTTCACTAGCCCAATGTGCAAAATTAATTGTGGGTTTTACATATTCAGTCTGTGTGATACTCCATGTGTCTAATTCTACTAAATGTAAATATATTTTCATTTATCCCTATAGAGGTGGGGAATAGAAATCCCAATTGGTAGAAAAAACCCACAACTCCTTGGGGTTATCCTGCGCTCGGAAGAAGAAGTCGGAAAAGAAAAAAATATAGTGATACTTTTATTCTTCATCGCCGTAGATAGGAATATTGAAAATAGAATTTTTTGAATTTGAAATAATGTGATGGGTGAACGATGGGAATTGCACCCGCATGTAAATAGCTCTACGAATGACTGGATCAGATCGAATTGGAAAATGGAAAGATTTGTACAAGTTATACATTTCATCACCACTTTGTAGAAAATCGTTAGGTATAAATATATCAGATACTTGTGACTCGATTGGTGAAATAGTCTCTCTCTCTCTCTCCAAAAAAAATATGTTTTTTACATGCCCAGTACGAATAATAACTACCGTTAAACAATGGTGGTCTAACAGTGGACTGACCGTCTACAAAAGAACTATTATTACCAGTGTTGGTTGTCATTTAATATTTTTTTAAATTAGATTATGAACTTTTTGAAAAACCTTGCTCTGATACCAACTGTTAGGGAATGCGGAATGCAGATCTTAAGACAAGACTAACACTAGAAGGGGTGAATAGTGTTTATAAGGAATTTATGAAAATCTAAAACTTATATGATCTACTATTTGAAGCACACAGACTAGAGATGATCATAGACACAGAATCAAACACAAACACAGAAATAAACAAAAATAGAATGCAAAAATGAAAAGAACACACTGGATTTTATACTAGTTCGGGTTACTCCTACGCCCTGTCCCATGCAACGCTGGATTGCATAGAGTTTAATTACAATATCAGTATCCAAGTATAATCCCCTTGATTTACCGGCTACAAGGTTAACACCACTCCAACCACTCTTCATTTCACAGCTACATGATTACTACCTCTTCCTTTCCTTGATTTCAATGCTACAAGGAACACCCTTTCTCAAACACTTCCCAAAAGATTACAACAACCCTATAACTCTTTTATAACACTTCAATTCAGAGTGTAATGAGTAGAGAGTGAGAAAAGAAGTAGTTTTATGTAATTAGAATAGAAATCGACAAAGTTGAAGTGTAGAAATCAATAAATATCAATGGAGGGATGAACAGGGGTGAAGATGGAGAAGATGAATGGTTATAAATTCGAATTCAACCCCTATTTACAAGATTTGAAAGGTTGCAATGCTTATGGAATGTACTAACAGTGAAAAGACACATCCTTTGAAAATTAAAAAGAATGACAATTGTACGTCGATATAAGCATATATGTATGTCGACATATGTACTTAAAAATTTTGAATTTTGAATATTTTCAAGTGTTTAAACATATATACTATTATGGAAATTCTTGAATTAAAACTTAGTGATATAAATGAGTATTCTAAAGTATAAAATCATATGGAAACATAAATATATATTCTATAAACATACTTATAAAATTATAAGGTTTAAAACTATATGAATATAAAACTATAGAAGTATATAACTATATAAATATATATATATACTTATATAAACTTTAAAACTTATATTTGAAATCATAAGTAAGACAGAAAACTATTTGAATTTAGTATTTGAATTTTGAAAACCAGAATTTTGAAATTTAAAAATCAGAATTTGGAAAATAGAATTTGAATTTTGAACTTGGAGTACTATTCAGAGTCTTACATACAAACTAGACTCTATTACTATATTTTTCTTGAACTCTTGAAATCTTGATGACTTGATTACTCTTGAGTCTTGTATCTTCTCTGATTCTTGAATCTCTTGAAACTCTAAAATTGTACAGTCTTCAGTATTAATTCCTGTACAAATTCTGCATATACATGTATATATATTCTAGACAGAAATGTTAGTATATATTCTATAATCAATGATAATTGAAATAATGTTGTTGTCATCAAAACTCCATTCTTCAACAATCTCCCCCTTTTTGATGATGACAACCTTGATTTATAAAATATTCATACCTTTTCATACTGGTTGACTCTGATCCTTTTAATACTCCCCCTATCATCATGAATTCTATATACTACGTATAACTTCTCCTTATTCTATAATTTCTCCACCTTTGTCACTATCAAAAAGAAACTCTAAATATACTCCTACTAAAAAATTACTCCCCCTAGATTCATGACTATAAACCAATACAAAATGTTTAATATTTACAAGAGTATCTATTCATATACATACAAGTTTCGTAAACCCAAGCAAACCAATCCAAGAAATAATTACATAAAAGGGTCAAAAAAATTCGCACAAATTCAAACATAATTTAATCAGCCAAAACCAATCAAATCGTACCAAACAATTATACATTTCATGGGACTTCGCCCCATCCGTCTTCTCCAAAGATCGGATTCTTCTTGATGACTTCCCAATCTTCATCTTATATTATCAGTGGTGCCTTAATAAGATTGTTGTCTTCATCTCTGAAAAGAGAAGAGATTAGCCAACGTATGACATCAAAGGGCTTCTCTTGTTGTTCGACCATCTTTATTTGGCTTAATTCAAGATGACACTGATTTTGTAGTACAATAGAAATGATATTCTTGAAATAATTTAAAGTTTCTTCAAGATTTTCATTCAAATTATGAATTGGATTTGCCATAATTTGATAGTTTTTAAATAAAAGTTGATTAGAGAGGAAGGAGGAATGACAAAATAAAGTTTTCTGGAAGAAATACATTTAAACAGGGTCTGGAATTCATTGGATTTGAATAGACATGAGTTAGTTATTTAAATTTTAAATTTTGAACAAATTTGAAAATATGGCAGTTATATGTTGACACAAGCATTTATGTATGTTGACATACATAAAAAAATTGAAAATTTTCAATTTTGAGTTAATTGTTATTATATTATATTAATATATTCAATTCTAATGTTTTTACAGTAACTTAAAGATGATTTTGATAGAAATAAAACTCCATTCATTTTAACCTGAAATCAAATACATCCAACTAATTACGAGACACTAAAAACGAGATTCGAAAGCAAATACAAGCAAATATTAGGGATAACTTAAACTAGATAGGGTAGATTTCAGTGGATGATGGGGAGGAAGATGAAATTCTAAGTTTTCTTCCTATTTTGCCAAGAACTTAATCGTTTAGGTACGAGTTGTTTTGAGCTTCTTTTGGTTTTAGACTATACAAGCGTCTCTTGGGAAATGCTTCTAGTGTTGATTGGACACTCAACACTTTCCAAAGAAGTTTCTTCTTCTTCGATATCCATAGGTTCTTGTTCTTGTTGCATTCGAGCTTATTTTTCTTTGAATGTCTCATAAGGTTAGAAGGTGAGCGGAATTTGCATAAGGTGTATATTTGTGGAGTCAAACACCTTTCCTGATACAAATTCTTCTCCTTTGAGAACAACTCCGAAATACTTGAAAATACGAGCAAGGTAAACTCCATAATAAAGAGTGTTTTCTCTTGTTGATGTTTCTATGGGCTTAAATTCTTTTAAGATCATATCGGCCCAATTGATGTCATAGCCACCAATAATAGCAAAGAGTGCTTTTTGGAATTTGAGAGTTGGATTGTTGAAGTTTCCGGAACGAGGTGTGATGGTATGTTGAAGGAGGAGGTTTCTTTCTTTGAAAAAAAGCGATTTTTGAATTCCATGTGAGCATCGCTTTCAAATATGTGATGAAAGGTTTCAAAATCCATTTCATGGATTTCGAATTCCAAAAAGTATGTGCCCGTACTTTTGCAATTCAAGATATTGCCCAAAAATTCACAATCTAGAACGATTTGTCTGCCTTTTACGCTACTCCAAATTTGATTTTCATCTCCTTCGTAAAAGCCACGATTAAGATTTGCATAGAACATTTTGACGAGTTTCGGGTAACATACTTCATCATTATCCCAAACGTCAATCAAGCTCAATACTTTATTATGATCGAAAAGAGAGGGGAGATCATAAGATGGAATATCTCCAAAGATAGCCAAAGCTCCCGTGTTGACTTTTGAATTTGCTACGTAGTTAACATAGGTTTTGATTGCTTCTTTATCATTGTAGAGATATCTTTGTTAGTTTTGGATAATCTCATAGTTTGAGGATAGCTAGAGGAAGCCATTAGAGAATTTTTGAAGAGTATAAATTTGAAGAGAGTTGTTTGAATTTTGAATGAAAGCTAGAGAGAATAAGATTGAATAGACTTATAAATAGAGATTGAATAGATATGAGTTGAATGGGCACAACTCTTCTGAAATCAATGACATCTTTTCAGTCCTTGGGAGTTAATGAAAAGTTGGATGGATGTTTGAAAGTTTATACTTCTGAAATTCAAAATTTGAATTTCATTTTCTGGTCATTATGTCGACATGCCCTTCTATGTATGTCGACATACATGAAGAAACTCAAAAGACATATGGCTTTTGAGTTTTTGTTTTATGTTTATCGATTTATATTTTAGGTTTTATTATTTCCTAAAATAATATTAATCCTAAAAACATCCAAAATTTATTATATTATATTTATTATTTATAATTATATTTTTATTATTATTTTAAATTACAAAATTCGAATTTGAATTTAAAATTTCAAGTTTGAATTTTAAAATTTAATTTTCAAATTTAAAACAAAGCATCCATTCAACCAAAAAAAATTAAAAATTAATTAAGGTGCATCCGGTTTTTAGATCCGTTTCTTTGACATATTCTGAATTTTGAATTTCTGTGAAAACACATACTGGAATTTCCGATTTCTAGCTCTTCATCATTTGATGATGAATCTGAATCTTCTAAAGTTGCTGCATATGCCCTCCATTTTGATGATTTGCTATTATTCATCTATTGAATTGATTTATCTGGATATGGACACATTCTCTTTATATGCCTTGGTTTATTGCATTTGTAATATTGATCATCATTTCTTCCTGAACTTCCTTGGCTATTTCTTTGAAAGTTATTTCTCCTTCTGTATCTCGGAATTTTTTTGAAATGTCTTGTCATTAAGGTTGTATCTTCATTGTCTTCACTACTTGAATCAGAACCATTTGTTGTTGCTTCAAATGCTATGGATTTGTTTTCGGTTGGCTTACTTTCTTTTCTTTTCTGTAATTCAACTTCAAAAGACATCATATTTCAATTAACTCCTCAATCCTCATTTCACTAACATTATGGGCTTCTACAATCGCCAATGTTTTCTGATACCATTCTGATGTCAATGAACTCAATATTTTTCTGACTTGGTCTTCTTATGAATAAGTTTTCCCAATGCTATTAATGAATGCACTATCTCTTGGAATCTGTAGTATGTATCAGAGATAGATTCATTCTCTTTCATTTTGAATAACACAAACTGACTAATTAGCATAGATATCTTAGTCTATTTAACTTTATTGGTTCCTTCATGAGTAACTTGTAAAGTTCCCCATATTTCATAAGAAGATTTACAAACTGACACTCTGTAAAAATTCATTCTTATCTAATGAACAGAATAACATATTCATGGCTTTAGAATTGCTTTGTGTAGCAGTCTTTTGTTCATTGGTCCATTGTGCAAAATTATTTGTGGGTTCTATATATTAAGTCTGCGTGATATTCCATGTGTCTAATCCTACTGATTGTAAATATATTTTCATTCTTCATGCCTAATATGAATAATAAATCCATTAAACGGTGGTGGTCTAACATTGGACTGACCCTCTACAAAAGAACTATTATTACCAGTGTTGGATGCCATTTAATACTTTAAAAAATTAGATTATTATCTTTTTGAAAAACCTTGCTCTGATACCAATTGTTAGGGAATGCGGAATGCAGATCTAACACTAGAGAAGGGTGAATAGTGTTTATAAGGAATTTATAAAAATCTAAAACTTATATGATCTACTATATGAATCACACACACTAGAGATGATCGCAGACACAGAATCAAACACAACACAGAAATAAACAAAAATAAAATGCAGAAAAGGAAAGAACACACCGGATTTTATACCGGTTCGGGTTACTCCTACATCAAGTCCCACATAACACTGGATTGCATAGAGTTTTATTACTATATCAATATCCAAGTACAATCCCCTTGATTTACCGGCTACAAGGTAAACACCGCTCCAACCACTCATGATTTCACGGTTACAAGATTACCACCGCATCCTTTCCTTGATTTCAAGGCTACAAGAACACATCCTTTCCCATACACTTCTCAAAAGATTACAACAGCCCGATAACTCTTCAATGGCACTTCAATTCAGAGAGTAATGAGTAGAGAGTGAGAAAAGAAGAAGTTTTATGTAATTAGAATAGAAATCGGCAAAGTAGAAGTGTAGAAATCAATAAAATAAGAAATATTAATAGAGGGATGAAAAGGCGTGAAGATGGAAAAGAAGAATGGTCAAAAAATTCGAATTCAGTGCCTATTTGTAAGATTTGAAAGGTTGCAATGCTTTTGGAACGTTACAAATAGTGAAAAGACACTTCCTTTGAAAATTTAAAAAATGACAGTTGTATGTCGACATAAGCATATATGTATGTCGACATATGTACTTAAAAACTTTTGAATTTTGAATATTTTCAAATGTTTAAATATATATACTATTCTAGAAATTCTTGAATTAAAACTTAGTGATATAAATGAGTATTCTAAAGTATAAAATCATATGGAAACATAATTATATATATATATATTATATAAACATATTCATAAAATTATAAGGTTTTAAACTACATAAATATAAAACTATAAAAGTATATAATTATATAAATATATGTGAACTTATATAAAGTTTGAAACTTATATTTGAAATCATAAGTAAGATAAAAAAGCTATTTGAATTTAGTATTTGAATTTTGAAAACCAGAATTTTGAAATTTGAAAAACAGAATTTGAATTTTGAACCTAGAGCGATATTCAGAGTCTTAGGTATAAGCTAGACTCTATTACTATATTTGTCTTGAACTCTTGAACTCTTGTAATCTTGATGACTTGATTACTCATGAGTCTTGAATCTTCTCTGAATCTTGAATCTCTTGAAACTCTAAAACTGTACAGTTTTTAATATTAATTCCTATGCAAATCCGGCATATACATGCATATATATTTTAGACAGAAATGTTAGTATATATTTTATAATCAATGATAATTGAAATAAGGTTGTTGTCATCATAACTCCTTTCTCCAATAGCATAAACCAAACAAGGAAAGATCGTAAGGGATGATTGCTAGAGCAAGACCATAGTAACACAACAATAAACATCATGGTGAACGGGAACCAAATAATCCAACATGCACATAGCTGAAACATACCTTAAAAGAATCGAACATATCATACCTTATGAGCTAGCACACAACAGCCAAAACCACAGTTGAACAGAAACCAGCACCACGAGATCAGAGAGACTCCTAAGACCATGTGGCACCACCTCATCGGGAAGATCCAGAAATCACATTGATAAGCAGAATCCAAGAAAGACAAATGCCCAAGTAAAAATGAAACTGCAGACTACATTAAAGTAGTGAGAAAGATTGTTGATATCATAGCTGGACGATACAAGCATCACTCAATATGTCCTAGAACTTTGTAGAAGTCTAGCACGAAGAGATGCCACTATGAGGATTTGTGTACAACGAGACGAAAAGGATGACGAGGTGAGCGTAGCATAGGGTAAACTGACTAAAGGAAGCAACCAGTCGATACCAGATCCAGATGGAAGACAATGAAAGGAAATGAGATTGAAAGGGGAAATTAAACTCTTCAGGAGTGGGAATAATGGATGGCTTTTGTAGCAATTAAGAGCATATGTGGCAAGATGGAAGTAGCATAAAACGAGAGTAGTGAAATGAAAACCATTTGGTGCTGAACTGTGTTTTAAAATTCGCTTGACCTGAAAGATTCTCATTCCTCCATCTTACATCCTAAGATCATGTTTTAATTTAATAAGGATAATTTGCATAATTAGGCTGATTTTGGAAAACAATAATTGGTTTAGCCTTGTTTCAGTGTTGTTTACAAATATAGGCCTGTTTTGGCCAAGCATCCATTGGCGAATTTTCAAAATTCGCCTTTATGCGAATTTTGGAAGTTTGCCAACGCATTTTAACTAGTTAAAACATTTAAAACAAAGATTGTTTGCAACAAGTTTAAATACATTTCCTTATTCAAAAATTGTTCACAACAAAATTTAAACAAGTTTACATACAACATACAAACATTGTTCAATACTCAGTAATTTATGAATAACAAAATGTTGTAATACTAGCTTTCATCGAATTCATTATAAACTGCTTCCATCCAATTCAAGTAACCATTACTAACAAACAAGATGATGTAGAAGAAAATATATAACTTGAGAGCTTAGACATATCATGACATGTATAGGCCAATACTGCACTACCCCATGAATACGTAGTGCACTTCCCCAGATCAGGTAAATACGGTATCCATCTCAAATCTATATGGGTCTTGGTGTGATCGATAATCAATATGCAAAAAAATTGTATAGTATAATGCAACGAACCCGCTGCTGAATCTGAATCTCGGATGCATCTTCAGGATATTATGTGTCACCTAATTACGGTACCATGTGATCTCAACGAACTCACCACCTCTTACTTGATCGGCTGATGGATCAAGCCCAAGTTAGTCGCGAGATAGCTGCAAATAATCAAATCATTTACCACCCTATGCAATAGCATTGTCTTCAACCGACAATCCTAGCAAATCAACCACATCTCCCAAGGTGATAGTCATCTCACCGACTGGTAAGTGGAACGTGGATGTCTCTGGCCTCCACCTATCTACTAGAGCAGCAAAAGATAGTGATTCAGCTGGATGTATCCTAATCTAAAAATGTGCATAATTCCAGCCCTCTCAATCTCGGCCAGAGCATGAGGATGTGAAGATGTTACTTTCTTGAGTGATGTGGAGTGGTCAATGAAAAAATCTACCATGTCACTGTGATATTTTAATAGATAACAAAATAATCAGAGTTTGATGTCCAATGCAGAAAAGAGTACAAAACATTATAGAATGCAACATTTACAAAAAGCTACCTGCATATGATTAAGGTTTGAAGTCCTATGTTGTTGTTGAAGATATAACACGCTCGCATCAACCAGTCCAGGCTCCATCTTGAAATACTGTACAAAATGCAGAATAAACTATTAAAGACGTTTACATAAGTATTATTTTCAAGAACATGTTATACTTTTCTAAAACAAGTTTAAACATGTTATGCTTCCTTAAGCATGTTATACTTTTCTAATCGTTTACATAAACAAGGAAAATTATCTACGACAACATTTCCAAACCAATACAGTGATTTTTTCGATTTCCACACATCTACACGATACACAGCTTCAACGAGTCATCAATCTCATGTTCCAACGATCTTAACGTCAAACATACAAGCTTATTATCTAACTTAAATGCACACAACTTCATTCGTAATCAAGCGCATTATCAAACCATACCACAATATAACCCAATAACCGACTATCATATATCGAACATATAAAATCGATAATGTGAACAATGCACACATGTACATTTGTAATTACAACATACAAACTTCTTACCACTAAGCTAAAATCAGCACCATAATCTATAATACTTAAAATTAGGTGATCTAATTTCAAAATTGAAAGATGAGATTTAGATTTTTACTGATTACGTGTTGTACGACGGATGTGTTAGCCATAGTAAGATTTCTGAAATGAACTGGACGAAAAATGGGTGAAAATAGAGTTGATTTTGGTTTTTTATTTTTGTGCTAAGTAAAAATGGGGAAAGTGGAAAGTGAAAGAGTTTAGGTAAGAATGGGGCTTTCGGGTTTATGTGTAGCAAGTTTTGTCTGAAGGCGAATTCTGAGAATTCGCTTTTGTGCGAATTCTCAAAATTCGCCTTTAGAAAGAGCAAAACATATCTAAACCTGTAATTAAATCCGAAACATACCTATATGTGTATTTGTTTGTATAGACAAGCCTAAACGTTAATTAGCCTTTTGATAATTTATAAACGAGCTCAGAACACCATTTGTAGAATAGTAATAAGAAAAAGGTTTTCCCCACCGACTATTGAATAGATGGTGAAAATTCACGTTTTTTTTTTGCTCTACTCTTATGATTTCTAGTTTTAAATTAAGATGCTCTATAACAATATGAAAAGCTACGCTCGTCGAAGATAAGGGGATAAAAAAGATAAGTAAAAGGAATGAAAAAAATGAAGAAAGAAAAAAGTATGTATGTCGGAAATAAATCATAACCACAATTGATGAAAGCCTACTACAAGTATTATTATTAAGCACTGCAACATGCACCTCGCCTGGGATCATGAAACATATCTTGCGTGTGAATCAAATTTAAAAAATTGTATATATGTTCAACACATTCAAAATAAAATGACTGCATGAATTTTTAATTATGTTTTTACATTTAAATCATGTGTAGTTAGCTTGATTTTTCATTTTTTAACTTGCAACACTTAGTTTTTTTGGTTTTTATTTTTATTTGTGTTATTAATAATTAAAGAACGATATTGCAAAGAATGTATATGTATTAGACACTATATTTAAGTATATTTGGAACAATACAGTTTGAATTTGTAAAATATATTAATTGGCAGATCCTAATTCTAACCGCTATATAAAGATAAATGTATGTAAGCGCGTAATTTTAAAGTTTGCAGTTGGAACAAAAATTTGCGCTTTAAAGCCAACTATTAATAAAGATTTAATGAGTAATAAAATAAAAATATTTTAGCAATAAAACATAATAATAACGACAACAACAATAATAATAATGGTAAATATGTGTCTTTAAAATTATTTCAGTTTAAATATTTACTATTTTAAGACAAATAGCAAAGAAGGTCTTCGAAGTTTAATGTAGAATATTTTCATTTTTGAGTGGGAAAAAAATTAGTTTTGATATATATTGAAATGGTTTTAGTATATATTAATATTTGATATAAATAATAATAATATTGTTTTAAAAGGTTATTTTACATAAACTATTACATTTTTATTAGAATACAATGTATTTGAAGAAATAGAGGTATATTAAATAATTTTGAAGTAAATTATCGTTTTTGAAGAATGATCACTGTTTTGTAAATAAAGGTGTCTACAAAACAAATAATAAAGAAATGATCTTATACTTAAAAAAAGTGAAAAATAGGCTGAAGGACTAACTTAGCAAATTTTTTGGTGGAAAGTATGCAAAGTTTGGAATTTAGGGAGAAGGACACATTTTAATGTAAAAGGGAAAGGATAGTGGGCCCCTTGAATTTCACTTTTGCAATAAAATGTGTCCATCTCCCTAAATTCTGAACCCTGCATACTTTTCACCAAAAAATTTGCTAAGTTATCACAAATATAACCTTCGGGTCGATGTAATAAGCGATTAACTACTTACTTGAATGATCAAATATTTATTTTGTGATGATGGAATCCATTTTCAATGCTTGTGTTGGTACTGACTAGCCCGCAATGAAAATTTTGGGTATATTTCAATTATTTTACCCCATTAGATATTTATAGCGCATATGAAGTCAGGTTTATTTAGAATAATTTTTAATTTATTTAAATAAAATCATGTACCTTATTCAAATTTATAAGTTGTAATGTAAATTTTATTTGGTATTGTTTTTTACTATAGATACGATCATATACATACATATATGTATGTGGGTGCACGCACACACATGTAACATAATAATCCGTGAAGTGTATACATGTCTATATATAGATATTGGGATTTATATTGCAACAGACACATTATCTACTTAATGTTTTGTAAGTTGTCCAATTATACGCATGTGTGTATAGTTTTAAATTCAAAGTGAGATATATGTATATATACACACATAATATGTAAGCTATTATAGCTCTAGTAGACGATAGTTCATATAAAGATAATTGTTAATTTGCCTTTTGGTCTGATTCCTAAAAGCATATCAAGTCCATACAACTCGTCCCATCGCGTTGCACAATAGCCCGAAGCTTCGCCAAAATATTCTGGATTCAAGCCCGAGGAAGTCGTGTGAACGTAGGCCTCACAACTCCTTAGAAACCCCACTAGCACAGAATTTTGTATCCCCCAAGCCACTATGTGAACTCGTCACATCTTGTAACTTACAGGATACGAATTTCATATCCCTTGGATACGAAATACTCATCCCGTCGGATACGAGTTTCGTATTCCTTGAGATACAAAACTTTGTATCCCTCGGGTACAAATTTTGTATCTCTCGAGATACAAAATTGTGTATCCCTTGGACATGAGTTTCGTACCCCTCAGGATACAAAGTTCATACCACGGATATAAGTTTCGTATCCCGGGGGATACGAATTTTGCATCCTCCAGATGCGAAATTTGAATCCCCCTCCGGGATATGAAATTTTACTATGCCTTCTTATCGAGATGCGAAATTCGGCTTGTGGTCCCCATTTCTCACCTACTCCCACCTAATCCACTACCCATTGATACCCCTCATCTCATACTTTAAGGGTGTTGGCATTTGCTTGATTTGACACCTTGAGAAGACCACGGATATCAATAATGGCCATTTTAGCTTCGGGGAAGAAGAACTAACTTTTTTCAAGTCTTTGAACTTCCAAACAGTGACTCTTGAAAACTTAATCAATTATTGAAATCATTGTAATGATGATTTCATCACTATAATCCTTCAATAGTGAATAAAATCGGCAAAAGCTTCAAAGTGGACATAGGTTCAACTCAGACCGAACCACGATAAATCTTGTGTTCCGCACTTTAATTTCCATACGTGAAACTTTATTCTCGTTAACTCAAGAATTTTTGGGTGTGATGCCAACTTTTACGCATCAACATTTTGGTGCTTTCATTGAGAATTTGAAGGCTCAAGACTTGCTTCTTTCCGATCGAATTCCATCTCAAACTAGAAGCGCTACTTAGGCCCTTCAAACCTACCTCCTGAGTTTTTTTATGATGTTAGAAAAGGAAATCCAAAATGATCAGAACTTCTACTGTAGTTGACACAAAAACTTCACCTCAGCTTCAACATTCAGTGAATCCGGTCGACATGGAAATCGCTATATCCTTTAATCTCGACGCTTCGGTAACCCAAGCCCAATTCTTCGAACCTAATAAGAAATTGGAAGAAAGGACGAGAGAACTTAACAAGAAAATGAAAACGAACATCGAGCTGATGCGACGTCCCTCGCCTTGGACTTAATAAGAACCCTCGCCCTTAACTGAACATCTCGACAAGCTCTTCTTCTGACACTCACCATAGGAACCGTAGCCAAAAGAGAATGATCTATGCCCACGAAAATGGAAATTCCAACGCCAATGGCAATGGCATAGGTAACGGAACTACCGTCAAATTTAGTGAGGGAACGAGTCAACGCGACCGTTCCTGGTTGGGTATTAACGACGAAACAAGACCTAGTACCCAAACCCTCCCTCGACAGAACCTCTCAGTCGTCGCTTAAAATTTGGTGCCTACACGTCTAGCAGCACAACAGGCCCAAGTTCCACTCAATCAACCTCAACAAAATCAAGCAGTCGATGTTGAGTAGATGGTTGAATATGATGTGGATGTTCATCGAAGAAGGCACCCATGGCTCTGAACTCCCGTTCTGGACCACACCCACTGGAATATAGCAGAGGTTTAGCCTGCAATTCTCACTGACATGGTCCGAAAGATCGTGAGAGAAATGCGAGGTCATGCCACCAATGTTTGGGAAACCAATACGAGGCATAACCCCTTTACTCGGGCTGTCCACGACACCAAATGGCCTCGACGCTTCAATATTCCCTAACTAACAGCTTACTCAAGGAAGAACGATCCCTGTAACTTCTTGAAACATTATGAGTGACATATGAACACTGTAACGACCCAGATTTTTGGGCATTAAATTCAGAACTTTTGAATTGTATTAAATGTTGAAATGGAATAATATAATGAATAGTCGTATTGCATGATTGGCCCTTCTGTCTACCTGCATCGAGTCTTTTATATTTCCAAGTCGTGCCGCATGCTACTCCTCATTTGTAAGTAAATCTAAATGAGCTACTTCTCATTTGCGTGCTCTCCACGATTTTCCAGTTTCGTGTGTGCCAAACAAACAGATGTCGTGGTTGCCAAACCATCATTTTCTTTTAAATACTGGTGCCAGCATTTCATTCTTCAGACCAAAGAAATGAACAAAGGAAAATCAATATAAAAATCAAATATAAAATTATTATTTTGACCTATAAAGTAAACGTCCCCCTTGTGAATCCCTAAACCCCAAACTTCCCGTTCTTATTCTCTACAGCTGATTCTTTTTCTCGATTAAATAGCTTTTTGTATAAAAGTAAATTCTCAATGGAATCGTTCCATTTAAATCCACTGAGTTCTGAAAAAGGGTGCTTCATTTCTCTGTATTTTTTTTCGAGTCCGATCAATATATGTCTCACTGGAAAATCAAAGTGAGAGGGCAACTTCGTGCATCTCAAAATACATGATGGAATTGGTGATTTTGATGGTCGTGTTGAGTTTATGGTGTAGTTTTGGTCGATGGTTCCTGTGGTTCGATCGTTGGAAGTCATTCAACGCCGGTTAGGGTTGCTGATATCGGAGACGTAAAGGGTTAAACAAAAGGGGGAGTTTGTACTGATATCGAGGAGTGAATCGTAGAGGAAGGCACTGACTTCGATTTGAGTTTTCGGAGAGGAGGGAGTCTCGAGTTGAATAGGATTAAAGGCGATAGAGGATGGTTGGCTAGGGCTGCGAAGGGCGTCAACCGATTAGGTTCCGGTGGTCTTAATTTAGTGCGAAAGGAAGATGTTGGCGGCATGCGTTTAAGGCGTGAGGCTGGAGTATCGACCTGAACGAAGTAGAAGAGGGATTGCGTGGACTAATACAGGTTAGGGGGTAATGAAATAAATTAGGGGTTGACTGTGTACTAATCATTAAAAACGATTTAAGCCTATAAAATGTTGAGGCATTTGGACGTGAATAACCAGGGGATGAGAATTATGAAAGTAATGGAGAAGGTTGATGTGGAGTTATTCAATGGTTGCAAGTGGTGGAAAAAGGGTCGAAGTCTGGTCAATTATCAGCTTATGAAAATCGTGAAGCGGGTTTGGTTTTTATTTTATTTTTTAAAAAAAGGAGAAAAAAACATTGACAGTTTTCGGTTGTGGAGGAAGTAACAACAGGGAAGTCATTCGTTGAATACTGATAAAGGAAGGAAACACAGTGAGGTCAGTTGTTAGATAAGTGGAGGGATGGAAGAGTGATGGTGGTGAGAAGAGGGCGGCGATGATGTGTTTTTAGGAGTTGGCTCTGTGTTTCTTTTCGAACTGGAGCAGAAGTAATGATGGATTAAAGAGGACACGTGATTTTCAGCTCGCAAATTTTGGGATGATTTCCATATGTATCAACGCCATTTTGAGCTTGCAATTTACATGTAAAACGTTATCCAATTTTTGTTGAATTCGTGAAACACAGTGGTGATGGAAAAACATCACAATGAGATTGGGAGAACTTGAACAGGAAAGGAGGGATGATCGAAGTGATTAACAGAAGGATTAATTTATATAAAATGGTAATTAACCCTAATGATCGCCATTAAATTAGATGTTATTTCAATTTAATTACCAACTTGTAAATGTCTTATATCATTCACCCATGAATAGAATCTGACGTATCAAAAGCCATTGGAATCGTAACGACGAGCATTACGTCATGGAACTAATTCTGCTAGGAACAGAGCTATGGGGATTTCGTGATAAAATCAAACGCCTGTTTGATTTAAACGAAACAAAAAGCAGAACCGTCAACTGCGAATCAAGGTGAGTAAACTCACTCACTTTGGCTCGTTTATATTTTTATATAAATTATTTATAGTAATTTTAGACTGTGTGTTGGTTGTTTGGATGAATGGTTGAGAAAATGGTTGAAATGGTTCTCGTTGATCGATTATTAGTTCTGTTACTATGATGTTTCATATTCATGTGAAAATAATATTATTAATGTGATTAACATCTGTGGATGTAGGGAAACAGGATGGAGGGATCCAACTGGATTCCTCAACATTATATTACTGTTTTCATTGATTGTGATATGTGTTGTGATATATAATCAGTGATTGATTATGTCATGTTTGAATTATTCTGGGCTCTAATACCCAAAAATAAATTTAAATGTAGAAAAGGGATTTGAGATTTAAAAGGAAAATTTATTTCCAAAGTATAAATTTAATTTTCCAACGGACTTGAAATAAAACTTGTTTAGATGGATAAACGAGTAGTTTATTATTAACAATGTTATAAATCGAATAGAATTTGAAAACTGGGAAAGTGAATTCAAATATTAATTGGAAGCAATTAATCAGTTAACTATATTTGGAGTCGACCAAGACAACCATTCTAATTGAACTGATTATTAAATGAATTTATTTCAGTTAAATTGATAAATATTATTTTGACAAACAATTGTTGAAAACTTAATGAAGTTATAAGGTTACCTAATCTTTATTTGATTTTGTTTGAGACTAACCTTCAGGTCGATAATTATTAATAACATTAATGAGTATTGTAATGACCTTTGAAAGAAATTAACTTCTTATATTTGGCTAATAATGAAGTTAACCACTTATATTTTGGTTAATATTGAACTAATAAATTTTAATGTTATTTATTCCTTAACCGGGATTAAATTAAGAAATTTTCCAGTTTGCAGTAAGATTTTGTTGAATCTATCCCAAAGGATTTTGAAAAGGGGTTTTGTAACAACCCACCTCCGCTAGGGTCACTCACAAAGGGAATGCACTGGTTTTAGAGGAGCGTTATCGAGGTAAACAAACACAGAAATATTACAAGACAGAATATAGATAAAACAGCGAAAGAATTAAAAGGTAAATTTCATTACTTCAAAAAGAGTCAAAACCTTTTACATCAAATAGCCAAGGTCATTATTTTCCATTATAACAAATTCTGTCTTGCATAAATAAAGAAGCATAAACTTAAAACATCAAAAGTAGCTTAATTCCCCAAAGGTAGCAGAAATGCAGCCATAGCATAGCTCAAGATCAAACCGTACATGAGCTGAACCGAAAGCAAGCGAAATCCAAGCTAATTGCCAGAGTTTCCTCCCTGAGAACCTGGGGGGAACGAAAGAAAAGGAGGCGAAAGAAAACGGGTCAGTCATAAAGACTGGTAAGTCCAAGTGACTTTCAGCATAAAAATAGATAAAGGTAACATGACATGTATAAACTGAAAGTAAACATAAGGATGCTGCCAAGGTTGGCAAGATAAACTAAGATAGCATGATAATTCAAGTGTAAAATCAAGTATAACATCACATATTCGAGGTTCGCTGCATCAACTGTACTAGAATCTCAAACCCATGTCTTATATTAATCATGAAATGATCCATTGGCCCAATATCATGAAATGACCCATTACTAGGTCCAATGAAACGATCCACTAATCGATCAGCTCCTTACAAGTTCTAACTCGTCATGTGTCTGTGTCATACGGCCCTATCATGAATGTAGTCACCTGTGCTAGGTCCACCATTGGGTGTATCAAGCCCTAGGGTGTCAACCACGAACACGAATCAAGCATGCACAGATAAACCTACTGATGCCTGCTTTTTAAACTCCGGACCACGTGCACAACCATAGCCCGCCTGAACCTACAGTGGCGCACCAACACAGCCATCGTTCTGGTCGCTTACAATCAGCCCAGTAATCGTGCCCCACCCTGCCTAGTTCCAGGGTACCATGATACGTCTAGTGGGTTACTGCTGAAATGGACAGCATAACTAGGGTTTCCGTCTAATAGGTTAAGTGTTGTCATTTAAATTCGTGACTTAACCCTTATCAGTCTAGCATGTCAAGTTGGTTAAGTGTTGTCATTCAAGTTCGTGACTTAACCCGCCTACGTGTCATGTCAAATTGGATAAGTGTTGTCGTTCAAGTTCATGACTTAGCCCTACGAATCATGTGTCAAGTTGGTTAAGTGTTGTCTCTCATGTCCATGACTTAACCCTATCATGTGGCATTAATTCATTAATGCACCCCAACCTCTCAAATCAGACTTGCTGTTGTGGTCACTGGATATGCCGGGCGGTTCCGGGCAGATTTACACCACAACTCAGTCTGACCTCGGGTTTCAAGCGCGACATGACCAACTACCCACATTGGATCCTGTTGTTTGCAGCAATTGGATTTGTCGGGCGGTTCCGGGCAGAATTACACTGCAAACTCAACCTAACCTTGAGTTGGCCATTTTCATGTCCATTCTAGTGTCATGTCCATGTTCAAGATTCATGCCAAGTTCGTGTCAAGTTTCAAGGATAAGTTTCATGCCAAGTTTCCTATAATTACCAATTTTTCCCAACGTTACCCCGTCTAAATATTAGGCTAACAATCTTAGCCTAATTTTCCATCCGCATGATTTTTGACATATAATATTAGGCTAAAAACTTAGCCTAATTTAACGTACACAAAATTTGCATAAAGCGATTCATTAACATAAACATGACATAGGTGTAAACTTGGCATTCTCGGCATAGTCAATATGAACACCATAGGTGTATACTTGCCAAATAATCAACATGAACATCGTAGGTGTGAACTTGCAACGTAGACTAAATCAACATACATATATGTGAATTTGCAACATAGACTAAATCAACTTACATATATGTGAACTTTGAAAATTAATCACGAACATATGAATAAGTGTGAACTTGAAATATGACATAGGTTTAACATATACACATAAACATGTAGATCTAACATTTGGTCACATATTAGATATGATTTTACAACCTAAAACTTGCATAACATGATAAACTACACAACTTGTAATAACAGGTTATACTCCAAGTTCATATTCATATGAATAGACTTGTTCATTAATTCCCAGTTCAACATGATAATAAAACAGAACCATAGACATAGATCAATATCATTCAATTCCACATATAACATGGTAAACATGGTTCTATTATCAATTTATTTCCAAGGCATGACATAACTGAATAAATTGACTAAAACATTGCAGGCATTTAAATCTGATAACATTAGGAACATGAAAAGGTTTGAATAATAATCTAGATTCAAGAACACGGATAGATCTAACTTCAATAGAAAAATCCCCAAAATCAAGATTCAAGGATAAATAAAGAAAATAGGTCTGAGTAGAAAATCAAGCTTAGCTCCAATTTCATAGTCAAAATTCTAGGCAATAACCTCATGGTCATGAATCATAGGTGATTAGTCACAATTGTCCTTATCATAGTCATAGGCAACAGTCTTATGTTCACAGTCATAGGCATAGTCTTATGTTCATAGTCGTAGGCATAGGCATAGTCTTATGTTTACCGTCATAGTCATAGTCTTATGTTCACAGTCATAGGCATAGGCATAGTCTTATGTTTACCGTCATAGTCATAGTCTTATGTTCACAGTCATAGGCATAGGCATTGGTATAGTTTTATGTTCACCGTCATAGGCAATATTCCCAAAAGTCAAGATCCAAGATGAACAAGAATAGATATGAATCATACATAGATTAATTCCAATTTATAACATGCCCATATTAAGTTTATAGTTTTTATCCAAAAGTAACTGGAACTTACAGATCGTGGTCTAAGAAATTTAGATGCAGAAGTCAAGTCTAGAAATTTGTCGTTGAATTGCTGAAACGTTGAATCTTGCTTTGATTGTAGAAGCAAATCCCTTAATTCCTAGCCGTAGTCTTCAAGAAATAATCTTCGCCTTTTATTTTTAATTTAATTTAATTTAGAGGAAGAAGAAGAAGCCATGATCATCAAGAGTTTGAGCAGCATAAAGTTAGAGAAGAATGGCATAAAGAGAATGAGGCTAGGAGGCTGTTTAAATAGGATTAGGCAGACGAATCTGGACAGAAAACGAGTCTAAATACATCAGAATCCATCAGGTTCAGGAAGTGGGTTCGGGAGGCAGGTCGACCCCCAGGTCGACACTATGGTCGACCTGGTCCTTGGGAGGTCGACACTATGGTCGACCCCCAGGTCGACCTGGTCCCTGGGCGGGAATTTTCCCGCCTAACTTGTTTTGGGTTTTGAATTCGAATTTCGAATTCGAATTTCGAGCTATCTTTGATTCTGAAAATTTCTGAAACTTCTAGAGGACATAACTTGGTCATACGAACTCCGATTTTCGAAAACTCAGACTCGTTCCCATGCAGAATTTCGAGATGAACGCAATGGCGTAACCCGTTTCCCTTGATTATTGTTTTAAAAATTAATTCTGCCTTGATTTATGGTTTTAACATGTTATTAAAATTCGGGTTGTTACATTCTCCCCTCCTTAAAGGATTTCGTCCCCGAAATCTTCAAGTTAGGAAGAATGCATCCAATCAACCATCTACTCAACCATCACCCACAAGCAACCATTGTCCTTAAAAGATTTCTAATGCTATATGAACATATGCAGAAAGTGTGTGTATATGTTCCTTATCGAATGCAAATGATCAGGCTTGATTGATTTTCTTAATGCAAAATATGGTTAGTGCCATGAATCCAACATGTATGCAAATAGTCCTAGTCATATAAACACTATATGTGTGCACAAACATCCATCCATATGCAACATTCACATGATAACACATTCAATTTCATCCATAACAAGTATAAACACTCATGCATATGCAATATGAAAATGTGTCTGAGCCGATCTAGTGCCTAATGTGTGTTATGCAACCACGAGCAACCACTTGCGACCACTTGCAACCTTTTGCAAACATCAACCATAACATGTTTCAAGCACATGTTTACATCCAAAAGGGTTCTACCTAAGGTTCTCAAGATAGGATTGAGGAGATAAGCAAGATAAAACAAAGCATCTAGGAGAAGAAGTTAAAGATGTACCCCCATAAGGTCCTGCTTGTGAGGCTTGCCCTTGCTTCTTAGGGCAGTTCTTGCTGATATGTCCAGTATCACCACACTGAAAGCATTCTCCCATCTTTATCTTCTTCTTTCTACAATCCTGGACTATATGCCCCTCAATATCACAGAAGTGGCATTTTCTTTTCTCGCGTGTCTTGTTATCCTTATTGTTGTTGTTGTTCTTGCCTCCTTTCTCGGAGTCTACCTTCTTGTTTTGAGACTCATTCGCCTTGACCTCCTTCTTGCCATTCTTGTCTTCTTCACTTAAGAGCGCCATGTCCACTAACTATTCGTAAGTAGCCCCCATAGGTATGTGGGTCATAGCCAAGTTGTGAAACGGCTCATTCAATACTTTGACAAAACGGAGAGCCTTCTTATGAGGGGTATTCACTAAGTCCAGTCCAAACCGAGCCAGCTGATTGAATTGATTGACGTACTCCTTGACTGTCATACTCCCTTGCTTAAGAGAAAAGAACTTTTCTAGTTGTAGACTTCATTCAGCTTGCGAGAAGAATTTCATCTCAAGCCTTACTCTGAAATCCATCCATGTTTCAACTGGCCTCTCAGCGTTAGTGACTTCCCACCAATAGGAAGCTTCGTCTTTGAGCAACCATACCGCCAACTGTACCTTCTGCCTATCGTCCACTTCGAAGATAACGAACAGATCCTCAGTTTCTTTGAGCCAGTTCCTCGCATCTACGAATGATTCAGTTCCCTTAAAATCCTTTCCACCTATGACCCTAAAATCTTTACAGATCTTTGAGAAAGCAATTGCACGAGGAAGGGGTGGAGGAGGAATCGCTGTAGTTGGAGGAGGAATATCTGTTGGGCCTGCACCGTTGGCCCTTGCCTCTAAGTACCTCCTGAACCAGCCAGGTATTGGCACGCCTTCTGGAAAGATAAGATTCCCAGACATGCTGAAATGAAAAAGAAGAGATTCAAACGAGGAAACAAAGGATAGTGCTAATGGCTTTTGGGGAATAGCCTTTTAAATTAAACAAGACTTTTCTTGAAAAATGCTTCTTTGTAAACGGTTTTGAAAATAGTTTTAGAAGGTTTTTAAAAACTTTTTGCCCAGTCCGGTAACTTTCCGCTCTGATACCAAATGTAACACCCCACCTCCGCTAGGGTCACTCACAAAGGGAATGCACTAGTTTTGGAGGAGCGTTATCGAGGTAAACAAACACAGAAATATTACAAGACAGAATATAGATAAAACAGCGGAAGAATCAAAAGGTAAATTTCATTACTTCAAAAAGAGTCAAAACCTTTTACATTAAATAGCCAAAGTCATTATTTTCCATTACAACAAATTCTGTCTTGCATAAATAAAGAAGCATAAACTTAAATCATCAAAAGTAGCTTAATTCCCCAAAGGTAGCAGAAATGCAGCCATAGCATAGCTCAAGATCAAACCGTACATGAGCTGAACCGAAAGCAAGCGAAATCCAAGCTAAGTGCCAGAGTTTCCTCCCTGAGAACCTGGGGGAGACGAAAGAAAAGGAGGCGAAAGAAAACGGGTCAGTCATAAAGACTGGTAAGTCCAAGTGACTTTCAGCATAAAAACAGATAAAGGTAACATGACATGTATAAACTGAAAGTAAACATAAGGATACTGCCAAGATTGGCAAGATAGACTAAGATAACATGATAATTCAAGTGTAAAATCAAGTATAGCATCACATATTCGAGGTTCGCTGCATCAACAGTACTAGAATCCCAAACCCATGTCTTATATTAATCATGAAATGATCCATTGGCCCAATATCATGAAATGACCCATTACTAGGTCCAACGAAACGATCCACTAATCGATCGGCTCCCTACAAGTTCTACCTCGTCGTGTGTCTGTGTCATACGGCCCTATCACGAATGTAGTCACCTGTGCTAGGTCCACTATTGGGTGTATCAAGCCCTAGGGTGTCAACCACCGACACGAATCAAGCATGCACATATAAACCTACTGATGCCCAATGCCTGCTTTTTCAACTCCGGACCACGTGCACGACCATGGCCCGCCTGAACCTATATTGGTGCACCAACATAGCTGTCGTTCTAGTCGCTTAAAATCAGCCCAGTAATCGTGCCCCACCCTGCCTAGTTCCTGGGTACCATGTTACGTCTAGTGGGTTACTGCTGAAATGGACCTCGTAACTAGGGTTTCCGTCCAATAGGTTCAGTGTTGTCATCTAAATTCGTGACTTAACCCTTATCAATCTAGCATGTCAAGTTGGTTAAGTGTTGTCATTCAAGTTCGTTACTTAACCCGCCTACGTGTCATGTCAAATTGGCTAAATGTTGTCGTTCAAGTTCATGACTTAGCACTATGAATCATGTGTCAAGTTGGTTAAGTGTTGTCTCTCATGTTCATGACTTAACCCTATCATGTGTCATTAATTCATTAATGCACCCCAACCTCTCACATCAGACCTGTTATTGTGGTCACTGGATATGCCGGGCGGTTCCGGGCAGATTTACACCACAACTTAGTCTGACCTCGGGTTTCAAGCGCGACATGACCAACTACCCACATTGGATCCTGTTGTTTGTAGTAACTTGATTTGTTGGGCGGTTCTGGGCAGAATTACACTGCAAACTCAACCCAATCTCGAGTTGGCCATTTTCATGTTCATTCTAGTGTCATGTCCATGTTCAAGATTCATGTCAAGTTCGTGTCAAGTTTCAACATGCCAAGTTTCCTATAATTACCAATTTTTCCCAACGTTACCCCGTCTAAATATTAGGCTAACAATCTTAGCCTAATTTTTCGTCCGCATGATTTTTGAAATATAATATTAGGCTAAAAACTTAGCCTAATTTAACGTACACAAAATTTGCATAAAGCGATTCATTAACATAAACATGACATAGGTGTAAACTTGGCATTATCGGCATAGTCAATATGAACACCATAGGTGTGTAATTGCAGAATAATGAACATGAACATCGTAGGTGTAAACTTGCAACATAGACTAAATCAACATACATATATGTGAATTTGCAACATAGACTAAATCAACTTACGTATATGTGAACTTTGCAAATTAATCACGAACATATGAATAAGTGTGAACTTGAAATATGACATAGGTTTAACATATACACATAAACATATAGATCTAACATTTGGTCACATATGTGATATGATTTTACAACCTAAAACTTGCATAACATGATAAACTGCACAACTTGTCATAACAGGTTATACTACAAGTTCATATTCATATGAATAGACTTATTCATTAATTCCCAGTTCAACATGATAATAAAAAAGAACCATAGACATAGATCAATATCATTCAATTCCACATATAACATGGTAAACATTGTTCTATTATCAATTTATTTCCAAGGCATGACATAATCGAATAAATTGACTAAAACATTGCAAGCATATAAATCTGATAACATTAGGAATATGAAAAGGTTTGAATAATAATCTTGATTCAAGAACACGGATAGATCTAACTTAAACAGAAAAGTCCCCAAAATCAAGATCCAAGGATAAATAAAGAAAATAGGTCTGAGTAGGAAATCAAGCTTAGCCCCAATTTCATAGTCATAATTCTAGGCAATAACCTCATGGTCATGAATCATAGGTGATTAGTCACAATTGTCCTTATCATAGTCATAGGCAACAGTCTTATGTTCATAGTCATAGGCATAGGCATAGTCTTATGTTCATAGTCATAGGCATAGGCATAGTCTTATGTGTACCGTCATAGTCATAGTGTAACACCCCGAATTTCAATTAATACTAATAGTTAGAAATTAAAGTATAATTAATCTCAGATGTGAGAACCAGGGGAAACGGGCTGCGTCATTGCGTTCGTCTCGGAAAAATACGCGAAATAGAGTCCGAGTTTTCGAGAATCGGAGTCCGTATGGCCCGGTTATGGCCCAAAGAAGTTTTTAGAAAATTTAAATTTAAAAACAGATTTAAAATTCAGCTCTAAAACAAGTTTGGAGCCAAAAGAGGAAAGGGGGAAAAATTCCCGCCTAGCCCCGTGTCGACAGGCATGTCGACAGGGGTGTCGACAGCCCTGTCGACAGGGGTGTCGACACAGGGTGTCGGCCCTGTTGATCTGGGTGCACCAGGTCTGGTCTTGGTTGAGTCTTGGGCTATGTTCTAGAGGGTTCCGAAATCTAAGGGTCCTAATCTAATCTAGGGTTAATCTAAGGGCCTAAAACACTCACCTAATCTATAAATAAGACCCTAACCTAGCCCTAAATCATCATTAATCCATCATACAACTAAACTATGGCAAAATGCTAGCTCTCATGGCCTCCACTAATTTATGAAGAGGGTTGCAAGCTAATCACTCTCTAAACAACCTCTAATCCCTTCTAAGCATCTTAATCTTCTTCATTTGGAGTGCAAAATTGCTAGTAGTGAGTTTCTATCACTTTGATGATCTTTTGTTAAACTAAGTAGATGAGATGTGATGGGATTTATGGTTTTGTATGTGGATTAATGAGTCTTGAATCATATGATATGATGTTAGCATTAATCTTATGTTTATGCATGTTGAGTATGTATGTTTATGCATGTTTATGCATGTTGAGTATGTAAGTTTATGCAAGTTACATGTATGTTAATATGCAAGATATGCTATGCAAGTTACATGTTTGTTAATATGCAAGTTACATGTTTGTTAATATGCAAGTTACATGTATGTTAATATGCAAGATATGCTATGCAAGTTACATGTTTGTTAATATGCAAGTTACATGTATGTTAATATGCAAGATATGCTATGCAAGTTACATGTTTGTTAATATGCAAGTTACATGTTTGTTAATATGCAAGTTACATGTATGTTAATATGCAAGATATGCTATGCAAGTTACATGTTTGTTAATATGCAAGTTACATGTTTGTTAATATGCAAGTTACATGTTTGTTAATATGCAAGTTCATGATGACACATTATGCAAGTCTATGGGTTAATATGCAAGTATATTATGCAAGTGAATATGTAAGTTATGTGACATATTATATGCAAGTTATGTGACATGTTATACAAGATTATATGCAAGTTATGTGACATATTATGCAAGTTCATATGCAAGTTATGTGTTTGTTAATATGCAAGATGGCACCTTTGAAACATGTTCATTCATATGCAAGTTGACACCTTTTATATGTGTTATGTCATGAGAACGAAATTACGTGGGAACGATGGGGTAATTAAATGCATAAGTTAATAAGATTGTGTGAAATTAATATAATTATGCATAACGTAAAATAAAGGAACATAGTATGGGAATTTGCCTATTAAGTTAGGTGTACCCATACTATGTGTTGGGAATTTACCTATTGAGTTAGGTCTACCCCATGGGAATTTACCTATTGAGTTAGGTCTACCCATGTTATGAAAAGCTTAATATTAATTAGGGATAATTAATTTAAAATTATGAGGGTGATTAATTAGGTGTAATTAATTGACTAAGACACGAGGTTGGACTCAGTTGTAGCGTAAAACTGCCCGGACCCAACCGGCTTAACCAGTTGCTACAAATGTTAGCCCAATGTGAGAGGTCTTAGGCACAAACTAAATACGTGATTAATGTAAAGACACGAGGTTAGACTCGGTTATGACATAAGGCTGCCCGGACCCAACCGGCTTAACCAGCGGTCATAAAAGACAGTCTAATGTGAGAGGTCTTTACAAAGGTTACGATCTTAATAAATTAATTAAGAAACACTTAACCACATTAGCATGTAGAGGGACATGAGGGGTTAAGTGGGTGCCTTGGGTGGCATGAGGAAATCCAGTGGTTGCCTTGGGTGGCAATAGGAAAATACGATTAGAATACTTAACCAAAGTGGAAACATGTAATTAAACATGATTAAAGGGTTAAGTGGGATATACTAGAAAAAGGGACAAGCTTAGGTGGGTAGCTTGTGGGAGGCCCATTTCAACAAGTAACCCATACGTATCTTTGTGGGCTCGACCCATGTCGAGGACGGGACACGCATACTGGGCTTGACTGTAAGAGGCAAACGGGTTAGCGGTGGCAACGCAAGTCCAACGGGCTTCATATGCGTGAGTGGGCCCGGGCTGGTAGGTAAGCCGTTGTTGCATCGTGTAGATATAAGCCGTGCACCGTTAATTATATCGGGTTGCCACGTTGGGGAATGGTACACCCCATGGTGGGGCCAGCACGGGTATCTACGTTAGGGAGCCGATCGAATGGGGAGTAGTGTGTACACCTAGTGGATTGTAGGGCCTCGTGGCGCCTACTTGGTCACCTAGGGGTACGCAAGTACTATTAAGTTAATTTTATAAGTCCATGGGTGGGATCAACCTTTAGGATAGGAACGACTGGTGTGGTGCAGTTTAGTAATTTACCTTTGGAAGGGTGGATGCGTCTTTATCTTTTATCTTAGTTTAGTTGACTGCTTAGTGTAGTCATTCATCCCTATATGTTACCGTATATCAGTTTATGTCTTCTCTGGTTACTTTAACGATTGTATTGTTAAAGTTATAGGACTCGCTCAGACTTATGTCTGACCCCGTTGTTTTTATCTTTTTTTCCCAACCCTCAGGTCCTACGGTGGATCCTAGCAGTAGTGGAGCTTGATCGGATTACTGTTCCAGTCTTTAGGAGCTTGGATAGATGTAAAGCTCCAGTTATCCAGTTATCTTTTCTTTTGTTTTGGCTATTGTATGAGAGTGGGATTATGTACTTCTTTATTTTGATGGATATTGTACTTGATCTTTATTGTGGTTTTATGATGTAACCAGACATGTTTTACTTCCGCTGTTATGAGATGATGTTTTAAAATTTCAAGTACTATTTATATCTGTCTTGTTGTAATTTTTCTGTTCTATATTCACTAAAATACTCCACCGATGCTATGGCATTCCCTTAGTGAGTGATCATAGCGGGAGTGGGGTGTTACACGTGGTATCAGAGCTTAAGGTTACCGGAACAGATAAATTTTTGAGAAAAATATTTTTTTTTAGAAAATAGTAAAGGTATTATTTTTGGAAAAAAAAAGTATTTTCAAAAGCATGTCTTTTAAGAGAAAAAGTTTTTGAAAAAGAAAAAGCATAATCCCCAATAGCCATATCTTTATCTTTCGGAATCTCCTTTTTGAATCTTTCCTCTTTCGTTTCAGCATGGCTGAAGATCTTAACATCCCGGAGGGCTTAGTTATACCGCTATGGTATAGGAGGTTGCAAGAGGCTAGGGCCGCGGCTGCGGGTCCAGCCAATGCTACTACACCAGAGGCAACCGCTCCTCCTCCTCATCCTAGAGTGGATAATTTTGCTAAGGTTTGCAAGGAGTTCAAGGCTATAGGAGGAAAACCTTTTCTAGGTTCAGAGACTTTCGTAGAGGCTAGAGATTGGCTTAAGGAAGTGGAAGAGTTGCTAGATATCTTTGAAGTGGAAGAGGGAAAGAAAGTCAAGTTGGCGGCTTGGTTAATGAAGGGAGAGGCCTCATTCTGGTGGGAGGTCACTAATGGAGAACGCCCTATTGACTCTTGGGCAGATTTTAAGCAAAGGTTTGGGGCTAAGTTTCTCTCAAGGGCGGAAGAGAATCTGTTTATGGAGAAATTCTTGAATTTGAAGCAAGGGAATCTCACGGTGAAAGAATATGTCAACAAATTCAATCAATTAGCAAGGTTTGGTATAGAGTTGGTGAATACACCGGAGAAGAAGGCTTTGAGGTTCGTTAGAGGCTTGAACGAACCATTGCAAGGAATAGCTATGACTCACATTCCTATGGGGGCCACCTTCGAGAAGCTTGTCTACATGGCACTTATGCATGAGGATGATAAGAATTCTAAGGTACCAGAGAAAAAGGGGGATCAGAAGAAACCGCAACAACAACAACAAGGCAAGGGTGGAAAAGGCAATGGTGACAAGAAGAAGAAGAAGAAGAAGAAGTGCTTCAATTGTGGGACACCAGGCCACCTCAGCAAGGATTGTCGCAAAAAGAAGAAAACTGGTTGCTTTCATTGTGGTGAAGCAGGACATCTTGTGAAAGACTGCCCAAAGAAGGGGCAGAAGACGGGGTCTACCTCAGGAGGTCAGGTGCAAGCTCTTATGGCGCCACCTCAAGCAAGGGGGCAAGTTCAGGCTCTCTCAGTTCCACCGATTTAGCAGAGAGGTAGAACTATTTCCGTTGAAAGTCTGGTTTTTCTGTTTGATCATCCCGTTCGTACTTTGTTTGACTCTGGCGCATCGCATTCTTTTATCTCATCATCGTTAGTTGAGTCACTGCACTTAGACACCAGTCTAGTTGATGATCCCTTGGTTGTTTCAAACCCAATTGGGGGCTCTATATATCTGTCTATGATATGTTTGGGTTTGAAGATTTCTATACTTAGCGTTGAGTTTGGATGTGATGCTTTTGTATTGGGCTTCACGGGCTATGGGTTGATTTTGGGCATGGACTGGTTATCCAGTAACGGTGCCGTTCTTGATTGTGAAAGGAGAGTTGTCAGGCTTATGACCCGCTTGGGTAATACTCTCGAGATCTCTTGTAATCCCATGGAATCTGTTTTGCTAAGTTATCTTGAGTCGCTCGATGCTTCGGTCGAGAGTTTGCGTTCTGTCAGAGTAGTCCGGGAATATCCGGATGTGTTTGAAGAAGTGAAGAATTTGCCTCCGAAGCGGGAGATAGATTTCCGAATTTATTTGGTGGATAATGCCAAACCAGTGTCTTTGCCAGTGCGCCACATGGCTCCTCGTGAGAGAAGAGAACTTCATAAGCAAGTAGGGGAGTTGCTTGAGAAGGGGTTCATAAGGCGAAGTATATCGGAGTGGGGAGCTCCAGTAGTGTTTGCCACAAAGGCGGATGGGTCCCTCAGACTTTGTGTGGATTATAGAGAACTTAATAAGCTCACGAAGAAGAATAGACACCCATTACCGAGAATAGATGATCTCTTTGATCAGTTGGTTGGCGCCTCAGTGTTTTCGCAAATGGACTTAGCTACAGGGTTTCATCAGTTAAGAGTGGCGGAGGACAGTATAGAGAAGACTGCTTTCCGGACTCCGGATGGGTTTTATGAGTGGCTTGTGATGCCATTTGGGTTGACAAACGCCCCTGCATACTTTGTTGATTTAATGAGTAGAGTGTTCAGAGAGTATCTGAATAAGTTCGTAGTAGTCTTTGTGGATGACATCTTGGTCTTTTCCAAGAGTGAAGAAGAGCATGCCTTACATCTCAGAGAAGTGTTGGAGACTCTTCGAGCACATAGTCTTAAAGCTAAATTCTCTAAATGTCATTTTTGGAGAAGAGAAGTGCGATTCTTAGGGCATGTGGTCTCTAAGGAAGGGATAGCTGTGGATCCCGCAAAGATAGTATCTATCCAGGATTGGAAAGTTCCTAGAAATGCTACCGAAGTAAGAAGTTTCTTGGGGTTGGCAGGATATTATAGGAAGTTCATCAAAGACTTCGTGAAGATATCATCCCCATTAACCCGCTTGACGAAGAAGAATCTGGTTTTCTCATGGGACATAGATTGTGATGATGCTTTCCGACGGTTAAAGAGAGCTTTGACCACCGCTCCAGTTTTAGTGCTTCCAGATGGGAGTAAGCCGTTTGTTGTCTATACCGATGCTTGTGGGACAGGATTAGGCGCAGTCTTGATGCAGGAGGGAAGGGTAATAGCCTATGGAGGGAGGCAATTGAGAGTGCATGAGAAGAATTACCCTACCCATGATCTAGAGTTGGCCGCAATTGTTTTTGCACTTAAGTCTTGGCGCCATTATCTTCTTGGTGAGAGATTCGAGTTGTTCACTGACCATAAATCATTGAAGTACTTATTCTCTCAGAAGGATTTAAACTTAAGACAACAAAGGTGGATGGAGTTCTTAGCATCCTATGATTTCGAGATAGCGTATACTCCTGGCAAGGGTAACGTGGTGGCAGACGCCTTGAGTAGAAAAAGGCTATCTTTGAGTCTATTGTTCGTGGAACGGCGAAGCTTGGAGTTTCTTTCTTTGTTCGACTTCAGACCTTCTGTTGACTTTGTACCTGGTTTGTTGGCATCCTTGGAGGTAAGACCTACTCTTTTGGGACGGATTGGCGAGGCTCAGCGAGAAGACCCACAGTTGGTTGAGTTGGTAGAGAAGCTTATGAGGGGGGGTCGTCCAGCCATTTGGGTAGATATACCATAGATGATAAGGGATGGTTGCATAGAGACGGTAGACTTTGTGTACCGCAAGATGAGGGTTTGAAGAAGGCTATTTTGGATGATGCACATCGTTCAAGAATGACTATTCATCCCGGTGGAGACAAAATGTACCAAGACATGAAGAGAGTTTTCTTCTGGGCTGGTATGAAGAAAGATGTGGCCGAGTATGTGGCTAGATGCTTAGTGTGCCAACAAGTTAAAGCGGAGCAAAGGAAACCCGGTGGGTTGCTGCACCCATTGGAAGTTCCGCAATGGAAGTGGGATAGTGTCTCGATGGATTTTATCGATGGGTTACCGAGATCGAGGAAGGGCAATACGGGAATTTGGGTTGTGGTAGACAGACTTACCAAGAGTGCCCATTTTATACCCGTGAAGAGTAAGAGGACCGCTCCATGGCTTGCTTCAGTCTATGTTAGAGAGATTATTAGATTGCATGGCGTACCATCCAGCATTGTGAGTGATCGAGATCCTATCTTCACTAGTGAGTTTTGGAGAAGTTTGCAAGAGGCGGTAGGGACTCAGTTGTGTTTGAGCACCGCATATCATCCTCAGACGGATGGTCAGACCGAGAGGGTGAACCGTATCCTAGAAGATCTCTTGAGGCTTTGTATCTTGGATTTTGGAGGTACATGGGAAGAACATCTTCCTTTGGTGGAGTTCGCATATAATAACAGCTTTCAGTCCAGTATTGGTATGGCTCCTTTCGAAGCTCTTTATGGAAGGCCTTGTCGATCTCCTACATGTTGGTGGGAATCTACGGAAAAGATCTTGCTTGGGCCAGATATGGTTAGAGAGACTTCAGAGAAGATTGATTTGATTCGAAGAAGGATGAAGGCAGCACAAGATAGACAGAAATCTTATGCGGATCAGAGAAGGACGGATCTTGAGTTTGAGGTAGGGGACATGGTTTTTGTCAAAGTATCTCCGTTGAGAAATGTTGTTCGCTTTGGGTCCGTTGGGAAGTTAGCGCCGAGGTTTGTTGGGTCGTTTCCTATTAAGGAAAGGATTGGACGAATGGCATATAGGGTGGAGTTGCCCGACAGACTTAGTGGTGTTCATGATGTATTCCATGTATCACATTTGAGGAAGTGCTTACATGAGACCGCAGAGGTGGTAGAGCCGAGCTTGCTTAGAGATGTAGAGGTAGAGCGTGATGCGACGATTCGACGAGCTCCTACTCGCATCCTTGGGTCAGAAACTAGGAAGTTGAGGAACAGAGAAGTTCAGCTAGTGAAAGTGCAATGGGGAGATGACGAAAGCAATGCTACTTGGGAGACGGAAGCGAAGATGCGTTCTTTGTATCCATTTCTTTTTTAGAGTATGTCTTTTAATTTCTCCTTTATCGCTTGTCTAGTACTTATCTTATCTTTAGTATATCCTCTCGCTAGTACCTATGACCTTTGGATAGGGTAAAACCTATGGTTGAAACATGTGTTTGAAACATGTTATGGTTGATGGATGCATGTGGATGCAATTGTTTGCTAGTGGTTGCTCGTGGATGCATATACACACACATTAGGCACTAGATCGGCTCAGACACTTCATGTTGCATATTGCATAAATGGATGTGGTAGTTAGATTGATGGATGTGTCATGGCTGTGTTATCATATGGATGATGCATTTTTGTGTATGGTTGTGCACGCATGTAGAAATTTGTATGTGTCAATAGGGTTTCGCATACATATTGGATGCATGGCACTATCATGGTTTGCATTAAGGAGGTCGACTGAATCAGTAGACCGCCTGATTTTGCATTAGTATACGGACATATACACACACTTTCTGCATATGTTCATACATCATTAGAAGTTTCTAAGGATAATGGTTGCTTGTGGTTGATGGTTTAGTAGATGGTTGTTTGGTTGGTAGGATACGTTCTTCTTAACTTAGAGATTTCTAGGACGAAATCCTTTAAGTAGGGGAGAATGTAACACCCCGAATTTCAATTAATACTAATGGTTAGAAATTAAAGTATAATTAATCTCAGATGTGAGAACCAGGGGAAACGGGCTGCGTCATTGCGTTCGTCTCGGAAAAATACGCGAAATAGAGTCCGAGTTTTCGAGAATCGGAGTCCGTATGGCCCGGTTATGGCCCAAAGAAGTTTTTAGAAAATTTAAATTTAAAAACAGATTTAAAATTCAGCTCTAAAACAAGTTTGGAGCCAAAAGAGGAAAGGGGGAAAAATTCCCGCCTAGCCCCGTGTCGACAGGCATGTCGACAGGGGTGTCGACAGCCCTGTCGACAGGGGTGTCGACACAGGGTGTCGGCCCTGTTGATCTGGGTGCACCAGGTCTGGTCTTGGTTGAGTCTTGGGCTATGTTCTAGAGGGTTCCGAAATCTAAGGGTCCTAATCTAATCTAGGGTTAATCTAAGGGCCTAAAACACTCACCTAATCTATAAATAAGACCCTAACCTAGCCCTAAATCATCATTAATCCATCATACAACTAAACTATGGCAAAATGCTAGCTCTCATGGCCTCCACTAATTTATGAAGAGGGTTGCAAGCTAATCACTCTCTAAACAACCTCTAATACCTTCTAAGCATCTTAATCTTCTTCATTTGGAGTGCAAAATTGCTAGTAGTGAGTTTCTATCACTTTGATGATCTTTTGTTAAACTAAGTAGATGAGATGTGATGGGATTTATGGTTTTGTATGTGGATTAATGAGTCTTGAATCATATGATATGATGTTAGCATTAATCTTATGTTTATGCATGTTGAGTATGTATGTTTATGCATGTTTATGCATGTTGAGTATGTAAGTTTATGCAAGTTACATGTATGTTAATATGCAAGATATGCTATGCAAGTTACATGTTTGTTAATATGCAAGTTACATGTTTGTTAATATGCAAGTTACATGTTTGTTAATATGCAAGTTACATGTATGTTAATATGCAAGATATGCTATGCAAGTTACATGTTTGTTAATATGCAAGTTACATGTATGTTAATATGCAAGATATGCTATGCAAGTTACATGTTTGTTAATATGCAAGTTACATGTTTGTTAATATGCAAGTTACATGTATGTTAATATGCAAGATATGCTATGCAAGTTACATGTTTGTTAATATGCAAGTTACATGTTTGTTAATATGCAAGTTACATGTTTGTTAATATGCAAGTTCATGATGACACATTATGCAAGTCTATGGGTTAATATGCAAGTATATTATGCAAGTGAATATGTAAGTTATGTGACATATTATATGCAAGTTATGTGACATGTTATACAAGATTATATGCAAGTTATGTGACATATTATGCAAGTTCATATGCAGGTTATGTGTTTGTTAATATGCAAGATGGCACCTTTGAAACATGTTCATTCATATGCAAGTTGACACCTTTTATATGTGTTATGTCATGAGAACGAAATTACGTGGGAACGATGGGGTAATTAAATGCATAAGTTAATAAGATTGTGTGAAATTAATATAATTATGCATAACGTAAAATAAAGGAACATAGTATGGGAATTTGCCTATTAAGTTAGGTGTACCCATACTATGTGTTGGGAATTTACCTATTGAGTTAGGTCTACCCCATGGGAATTTACCTATTGAGTTAGGTCTACCCATGTTATGAAAAGCTTAATATTAATTAGGGATAATTAATTTAAAATTATGAGGGTGATTAATTAGGTGTAATTAATTGACTAAGACACGAGGTTGGACTCAGTTGTAGCGTAAAACTGCCCGGACCCAACCGGCTTAACCAGTTGCTACAAATGTTAGCCCAATGTGAGAGGTCTTAGGCACAAACTAAATACGTGATTAATGTAAAGACACGAGGTTAGACTCGGTTATGACATAAGGCTGCCCGGACCCAACCGGCTTAACCAGCGGTCATAAAAGACAGTCTAATGTGAGAGGTCTTTACAAAGGTTACGATCTTAATAAATTAATTAAGAAACACTTAACCACATTAGCATGTAGAGGGACATGAGGGGTTAAGTGGGTGCCTTGGGTGGCATGAGGAAATCTAGTGGTTGCCTTGGGTGGCAATAGGAAAATACGATTAGAATACTTAACCAAAGTGGAAACATGTAATTAAACATGATTAAAGGGTTAAGTGGGATATACTAGAAAAAGGGACAAGCTTAGGTGGGTAGCTTGTGGGAGGCCCATTTCAACCAGTAACCCATACGTATCTTTGTGGGCTCGACCCATGTCGAGGACGGGACACGCATACTGGGCTTGACTGTAAGAGGCAAACGGGTTAGCGGTGGCAACGCAAGTCCAACGGGCTTCATATGCGTGAGTGGGCCCGGGCTGGTAGGTAAGCCGTTGTTGCATCGTGTAGATATAAGCCGTGCACCGTTAATTATATCGGGTTGCCACGTTGGGGAATGGTACACCCCATGGTGGGGCCAGCACGGGTATCTATGTTAGGGAGCCGATCGAATGGGGAGTAGTGTGTACACCTAGTGGATTGTAGGGCCCCGTGGCGCCTACTTGGTCACCTAGGGGTACGCAAGTACTATTAAGTTAATTTTATAAGCCCATGGGTGGGATCAACCTTTAGGATAGGAACGACTGGTGTGGTGCAGTTTAGTAATTTACCTTTGGAATGGTGGATGCGTCTTTATCTTTTATCTTAGTTTAGTTGACTGCTTAGTGTAGTCATTCATCCCTATATGTTACCGTATATCAGTTTATGTCTTCTCTGGTTACTTTAACGATTGTATTGTTAAAGTTATAGGACTCGCTCAGACTTATGTCTGACCCCGTTGTTTTTATCTTTTTTTCCCAACCCTCAGGTCCTACGGTGGATCCTAGCAGTAGTGGAGCTTGATCGGATTGCTGTTCCAGTCTTTAGGAGCTTGGATAGATGTAAAGCTCCAGTTATCCAGTTATCTTTTCTTTTGTTTTGGCTATTGTATGAGAGTGGGATTATGTACTTCTTTATTTTGATGGATATTGTACTTGATCTTTATTGTGGTTTTATGATGTAACCAGACATGTTTTACTTCCGCTGTTATGAGATGATGTTTTAAAATTTCAAGTACTATTTATATCTGTCTTGTTGTAATTTTTCTGTTCTATATTCACTAAAATACTCCACCGATGCTATGGCATTCCCTTAGTGAGTGATCATAGCGGGAGTGGGGTGTTACACATAGTCTTATGTTCACAGTCATAGGCATAGGCATAGTCGTATGTTTACCGTCATAGTCATAGTCTTATGTTCACAGTCATAGGTATAGGTAAAGTCATATGTTCACCATCATAGGCAATATTCCCAAAAGTCAAGATCCAAGATGAACAAGAATAGATATGAATCATACATAGATTAATTCCAATTTATAACATGCCCATATTAAGTTTATAGTTTTTATCTAAAAGTAACTGGAACTTACAGATCGTGGTCTAAGAAATTTAGATGCAGAAGTCAAGTCTAGAAATTTGTCATTGATTGCTGAATCGTTGAATCTTGCTTTGATTGTAGAAGCAAATCCCCCAATTCCTAGCCGTAGTCTTCAAGAAATAATCTTCGCGTTTTATTTTTAATTTAATTTAATTTAGAGCAAGAAGAAGAAGCCATGATCATCAAGAGTTTGAGCAGCATAAAGTTAGAGAAGAATGATGTAAAGAGAATGAGGCTAGGAGGCTGTTTAAATAGGATTAGGCAGACGAATCTGGATAGAAAACGAGTCTAAATACATCAGAATGCATCAGGTTCAGGAAGTGGGTTCGGGAGGCAGGTCGATCCCTAGGTCGACACTATGGTCGACCTGGTCCCTGGGAGGTCGACACTATGGTCGACCCCCAGGTCGACCTAGTCCCTGGGCATGAATTTTCCCGCCCAGCCTGTTTTGGGTTTTGAATTCGAATTTCGAGCTGTCTTTGATTCTGAAAATTTTTGAAACTTCTAGAGGTCATAACTTGGTCATACGAACTCCGATTTACGAAAACTCGGACTCGTTTCCAAGCAGAATTTCGATACGAACGCAATGGCGCAACCCGTTTCCCTTGATTCTTGTTTTGAAAATTAATTCTTCCTTGATTTATGGTTTTAACATGTTATTAAAATTCGAGTTGTTACAGGTTTCATTATAAGTCCAAATACATAAACAAAGTATAGAAAGTAAGTTTATATAATTTGCTTTGCTAAAGCAAAGTATGGATCTTTAAAGCAATAAGGATTTGTAACCAAATGGGTTTAGTAGGTGAAACCAAATTTGGGAATTAAATCCTAGTATATTAGAAAGGGAATTGTATACACATTTTAACATGAGTAATTGGTTATTGATGTTTTGGAAAGATATTTCATAATAAAATTGAAAGTCCTTTTCGTAAATTGCAAGGAAATAAAATAGTTGGTAATACGTCGATTTCAACACATACGGTTGAAATAGACATTTTCCATGAACAACAAGGAAAACGTGGATTATAACAATGTTGTTATAACAAATGTTTCTAAATGTAAACAACGATTATAACGCTGTCGTTATAACAAATGCTTTTATAAGTCTAAACATCGATTATAACGCTGTCGTTATAACAAATGTTTTATAGATATAAACAACGATTATAACGCTACCATTATAATAAATGTTTTGCAAATCTAAACAACGATTTTAACGCTACCATTATAGTTAATGGTTTATGAATGAAATATTTGGAAATAGCGATTATAACGCTGCTGTATAATAAATGTTTTGTAAATTTAAACAACGATTTTAACACTACCATTATAATTAATGTTTTATAAATCAAATACAGCGATTATAACGCTACAATTATAATCAATGTTTTCCCATAAAAGAAGTGGATTCTTATATCGAATCTGAGAGTCGCGTAAGTGATGTTTTGTTTGAAGTTGTGAGCTTTGACTATTTCAAAGTTGAGAATGTTGTTCAGTTAAGGTCTGAGAGGTAATTATACCCCAACTTGACTGACTTCATGATTGACGGACGAATAGTTAAGGATCGATAACGAAGATGAGTAATACAATTAGTAGCGAATGATTAAATGGTGTTGGCTATAATAACGATGTTTCTATAACATCGGGTTAATTTAAAGGCTTTTGAAATGTTTCCCCAAATAAAATGAGAGATTTTTCTATGCATAGAAAATGAAATGAATTGGTCAACGAGAAATTAAGAAATGGAATATGGAAATATTTTCCGACATTAATAAGGTATATTTTCCGAATATAGAAAATAAAGTTTTCGTGGATATATAGAATTGTTTCCTAACTAGAATAAGAGATATTTTCTCGAATAAAGAAATGTGATATTGAAAATGTTTTTACAAGAATCGAGAGAGAAAATCGAGCTTTGAAAAGATAGGAAAGATGGAAATTTGGAATTGATAACAAAATAAGGAATTTATAGAAATAGGGGCCAGTATTGCTTGATGGTTGATCGGTAGAATTTCCATTTGGAAATAGGGTCGTTGGTTGAATGGATGTTCCTTTGATAGTTAAATCACCGACTATCAAGTCTTGATTTATTTTATATCCCCGTTGTCAATACGGAGAGACTGGGGTCAGATTTAATATCTGAAAACCACTCCGTATTGGCATAAGCGTTACGAATCAACTTATGTTGAAGAGATTGTGAAGACGGAGTAAAGTACAAGGGCTGTTCTATTAATCCTAGGTAGAAATTGCCTAAGATGGATTAATTGAACAGTGCCTTCGGTTTGTCCAGACCCAGGACAACTTGTAAGGATGAGTGTCTGACAAAGTATTTCCAAAGGGATTACCTATGTTGATTCCTTCAAACGTACGAAATTAGTAGCAAAGAAGGGAAACTTCTTTAGCCTAACAATCTGAGTATTTTTGTGGGAATCAATTAGTGATTTCCGATGGATCTGACGATGTGGCATTCAAAGTGAATGGTGGCCAGATGTCTGGAAGATAATTCAAACCTCAAGCCTCACAACCGGGAATTGACAAAAATCGGGCAGGCAGCATAGCTATGTGGGTCTCTCCCATTAGGATGTATAATCTCCTATCTAGAGAAATTCCAATTGCTTCTTTAATTTACCGATGTTGTCCCTTTCAGGAAACGGTTGCTGATCCCAACCGTTGGTGATATACATTCGATACACTCAAGCGAAATGAGTGGTCGGTCATGTGTGGGCCAGGTTGCAAGACGTTCTTGTTGAACCCCAGTGTATCCCCTCTAGAGTACACTGATCGGAAGGTGGTTCTAGACCTTGTCATGTTGGAAATCCAATCTCCAATAACCTCTCTGCGGTTTTTGATTTAATATTATATATGAAGCGTGAGATGCAAGCGTTCCACTAGGTTAATATTTATTTGATTTAGACACTATTATAATATCACTGGATTTAATATCAAAAATATTTTTGGTTATCGTAAGGTAAAAAGCTATCGTGTTTATGTGTGTATCGGTCTTACGATTATCATTTCTTTCGAAAGAGTTTTTGAAAGTTAAACAAATGGTTGGAGTTTACTCACGCCAGTCCCATGACTGACCCAGAGTTAATTTTGTTTTGTTTTCCCTAAACTCTTGGGTACCCATATTTGTACGGGCAATCAAGTAGTCGGGATTTTACAGATTCACTTGGAGGAACTTGAAGTGGGAGGTTTCACCTATTAGTTATAGACAATCATATTTTCCACTGTGTACTATGTTGTATCTGGAAACGGGTGTTTATTACTATTCCACGAATAACTGTTGTGCTCTGATGATGGTATGTATATAAAGTTACTGAATTATATTTCAAAGTTTATGTTATCTAATGTATATTATTCATTCCGCTGTGAGTTTGTGATCTTCGTTTTCTTCTATTCTAATATTTCTTTCTTTCTATTTCTCATCCTCTAACTTCTTTCTATTAATGATTCGTATTGCTGTGCAATTTGGGTTGGACATGTGATGTTATTAGTCGACTCAAAGAGTACGGAAATTCGGGCCATTACAAACACAAGTCATGCAACTTACGCCATCAAATGCAAATAATTTCTAGTTTTTCTAGAAGGCGTCGCTCTGCTTTGGTTTTCTCGATGTCCAACAAGATCAATCTCTACCTTCGATCAGCTTGCTTACGAGCTAGTCAAACAATTCAAAATGCACATCACAAGGTTGAAGGATACCCTGACTCTCTCAACCTTCTACCAAAGCATGGGGGAAACTCTCAAGAGTTACCTCGAACAACAACATCGTGGCATAAGTCAAAGATCCAGGACCTCGCACCATCTTGGTTTAGCTTGCTAAAGGCAATCCTCCCGACTTAGAATTTGGATCTTGGATCGATCGAAACCGGTCGAGAACCTTGGAAGCTTTCTACGAAAAGGCTAATCGGTTTTTGTGCAAAGAAGAAGTGTGCAACAATAGGGAAGCTCAGACAGGCCATCCTCTTAACCCACACTCGAGCATTGTTCAAGACAACATCAAGGTAAAGCAAGTCAGAGAATCTTCCGACAAGGGTAAGAAAACGACCCCATTCAATCCCAAGCCTAACAATGGAAATCTAGGCGACCGCAATAACCAATCATTTGGAGATCAGAAGAAGAGCGACCCCTACCTAACTTACAATGTCTACACTCCACTCAACCATGAGCTGTAGACAATCTAATTAGGGACCTGTAACACTATCCAGTACAAGAAGCCGAACACTAGGGAGTCTACAGATCGGGAGAAAAACTCTAGCAAATACTGCAGATTCCATGACATGTTCGGCCATAATACGAATGACTGCTGTCATCTCAAGGATGCAATAGTGAAGCTTATCCGAAAGAAATGGCTAGTCTAGTATGTTCTGATCCCTTCTCCCGAAGAAGCGGCCACGGGCCCTTCAACGCCCTCATTTCCTCCATCTTAAGAATCCCCAGGGTCGTCCAATCTGAGATCTCCTCGTAAGGGTATCATGATTAACACCATCTGCGACAGACCTCATCCCATAAACAATAGCTTCCGTCGTATGGGGGAATAAGCCAACTTTATTAAGCATGCTGACTTGGAAGCATGCCCCACCCAGAACGAATCTGTCCTAGTAAAGCTTCAAAATACTGTGCGTGACGATATAGTTTTCCGCAAGAGGGATTCTACTGAAATCTAGATTTCAACCATTTATTCTCTCATCATTTCTTCACAGGTATGCCTTTCTTACGTCCGAAGGATCCTCATAGACTCGAGGAGCTTCGTCAATATCATCTTCAAGTCAGCCTATGACCAAATGAAATTTGAGGCCAAACACTTAAAGCCTTGCCACACCACAATCCATGGCTTCAACAACTCCTCCAACCGATCAGTGGGTATGGTAGACCTTCTCGTAGAGCTCAGATATGGGGATCGCAACAAAGTCCAGATCCTTACTTTCGAAGCCATCGATGTCACTTCTCCCTACAATGTCTTTCTATGACATTCTTTCCGTGTAGAACTCTGAGTCTGCATGGCACCATGATCCATTCTCATGAAGTTTCCAACTGAGAATGGGATCCAAACCATCAAGGGAGACCAAGCCACCGCAAGAGTATGCTATCTCGCAGAATGGAAAGACTCCACCAACAAAGAGAAGGGCAAGAATGTAGCGGCAATCCGTTGTGCAAAAACTGCCAGCGCATAACAACCAATGGAGTCAGGGTCCTGGCTCAAACGCCACTGCGGTCTTTTCGAAGAACTCGATCCAAGGGAAGACGAAGAACCCAATTCCAAAAGGGCTACTCTGGTGGTGCCAACCATTGAGATTCCAATTAACACCGCCAACCCGACTCGGGTCTTGAAGATTTGATCATAGCTCCACCCGTCAATAACGGAAGAACTTGTGGATTTATTAAGCGCTAACCTCAATTTATTCACTTAGTCCCATTCCAATATGTGTAGCATCGACCTAGGAATAACTTGTCACATGCTCAATCTCAACCCCAAGCATCTTCCAGTCAAGAAAACGTGCTAAATCCTAGGAATGGAAAGATTGGTAGCACTTAAAGAGGAAGTGGAAAGGCTACCAGACAACGGCTTTATCTGTGTTTCGCTCTACCCAGAGTAGGTCTCCAATCCGGTCTTGGTCAGAAAACCAAATGAGAAGTGGCAAATGTGTGCCGACTACTCAGACTTGAACAAAGATTGCCTAAAAGACAGATTCCCACTTCCAAAAACTGATCGGCTCATTGATTCAACTGTTGGTTACCAACTTCTCTCCCTCATGGACGCGTACTCATGTTACAATTAAATTCCAACATACCTCCCAGATCTGGAGTACACCTCATTCATCACCTACGTCGGGCTCTATTGCTATGCTATTATTCCCATTGGTCTCAAGAATGTTGGAGCCGCCTATCAGCACTGGTCGTCCGCATGTTCAAGGACCAGATAGGAAGATCCATGGAGGTCTATGCATATGGCATGCTCGTAAAATTGAGGGTGTCGAACGACCACATCAATGACCTCATGGAAATTTTTGACGTCCTCCATAATTATTACATGAAACTTAATTATTGAAATTTTCTTTCCGCATTGCATTGGGTAAATTCCTTTATTTCATCGTCAATTCACGGGGGATCGAGTCAAATCTAAAAAAGATTCATGCTTTCCGGGATATTCAAGCCCCTCAGATCATCAAGGATGTTAAAAATTTAAACAATAAAGTAGCCTCCCTAAGTCAATCATATTAAAAGAAACTTATAAGTGCATTCCTTTCTTCGACTTGCTTAGGAAAGGGACGCGCGACTTTGCATGGACACTGTAATGCATTGCTACATTCCAGGACCTCCTAAATCACTTAAAATGATCATCCATCCTATCAAAACCTATGGACCATGAATACTTATTCATCTATTTGGTTATTTCTGTGCAGACAATTAGCTTGGCGCTAGTGCGCGAAGAAGAACGTTTCCAATGGCTCATTTACTATGTCAGCAAGATGTTGACATGGGCTTAAAATAACTATCCAAAGCTCGAGAAAATAGCTTACTACCTGTTGATCACTTCACGAAAGCTACGACCATACTTTAAGTCTCACCCAGTCAAATTCTACACCGACCAGCCCCTACGATAGGTCCTACAACGACTTGAGGTGTCTAGATGACTTTTGAAGTGGAATATTGAGCTAAGTCAATTTGAGCTTGCATTCATTCTGGGTCGAGCCATCCTCGGACAAGCCTTGGCAAATTTCATCATGGAGTTAACTATTCCCGAAGAATCTCCTCAAGAAGACAGTGAGCCTCCCAACATTCAACTGGAAACTGTTTGCGGACGGATCATCTAACAATCAGCGTTTCAGCGTCATAGTTATACTTGTTACTCCTGAGGAATGATCGATTTGTTACGCTCTGAAGCTCAACTTCCCGGTCACCAACAACAATGTAGAATACGAGGCCTTGGTCGTTGGACTCGGAATTGCTATCGAACTCAACATCAAGGTTCTATAGATAAAATTCTAATTCTAATTCCACTTCATCATACAACAGGTCCAGGGTGAATATCAAGCCAAGGGGCTTGGCTTTCTCCTTACCTTGCTCGGGTTCGTTAACTACATACTCTCTTTAATCACTACATCATTATTCACATCCCTTGTGAACAAAATGAGAAGGCTGATTCATTGGCCAAACTAGCAAGTTTTGGGAATGCACAACTCTCGGGCGTTGCCCCAATCGACGTACTCATTTCTCCTAGTATCGATCAGATGCAGACTGATTCGATATCAATGACGAAGACCAAGCCCGAACTCAAATTTTGGTTGGCTCTGATCAAGAATTACTTACAATATGGAATCCTCTCCGACAACTGAAATGAAAAATGAGCATTTACCCGCAAATCATCATGCTACACCATTCAAGATGGAGTGCTCTACTGAAGAGAATTCTCTATTCCATTACTACTATGTGGACCCATAACGACGTCGATTGTGTACAGCTGGATGTGCACAAAAGAGAGTGCTGTGAACACACTGGGGGCAAACCATGGCTAAAAGAATTCTTCGATATGGTTACTTTTGGCCAACATTCGAGCGAGGTGCAGTGGACTATGCCCCGCAAGTGCGACAAGTGCTAGAGATTCTCTAAGGTACCAAGAGCCCCGCCTACCAAAATTATGTAGATAGTCAGCCCATGGCCATTTCCAGTTTAGGGAATCTATATCATTGGAAACCTTCTGATGGCCAGAGGTGGTGCATGATATGCCATCGTCACAATTGATTATTTTACTAAGTGGACAAAAGTCGATCCCCTCATTATAATTACTACCAAAAAAGTAACCAACTTCGTTGTTCGCAACATAATCTGTCATTTTGGAGTTCCCAAAATTGTCATTTTTTTATAATGGGACCTAATTCGTGAGTGTTGACTTCAAGATCTTCTTCCATCGACACAACATTGAGAAGAAATTCTCGATAGTAGCTCATTCTCAAGACAATGGGAAAGTCGAGGCTGTCAATAAAGTGATTAAGTCCATCATCATGACGCGTTTGGAAAAGGACGGAGGCTTATAGGTAGATGAACTCCCTTTAGTCAGCGACTGATCACACTCCATTTTCTCTCACATATGGATCTGAAGCCGTCGTTCCTATTGAGCTTAAGCTCCAATTTCATTGAGTCACATATTATGATCCGAAGACAGACCAATATCTTCTATTGGGATTACTTGACTTACTCGAAGAGAAAAGAGACGAATTTGAATGCCTAACGTCGATGAGTTGCCTGATACTTCAACTCCAAAATCTCCTCAAAGCATCCTGAAATGGATCTTTCCTACACCGACCGGTTCTGGTCTTTGTTGGAAAGGTCCGTATGCCATACAACGGAGTGTTGGAGACGAAACCTTCAAGCTAATGACTGTTGATGGCGCCTAACTACTAAGAACATGGAAGAGCTAGCACCATTGCCATTACTTCATATAGCATGTTGTATAGATTTACTTCTTTCCACCAATGTTTTGTTTTCAAAGTTCAAGGCATTGTAAAGAAAAGGCCATTATTGCCAAAAGTTATCAGTAAAGAGATTTCAGACGACCATGCTCTCGGTGTATTTACCTTCTATGTGGTACGTTCGAGTTATGATAACTACCGACTTGCATGCACGAGCGCACAACACTGGATCGACACCATAGAATTTGGCATCTATCTACCACCTCGAATCTTTACAAAGACTCAAACCTCGTGATGTGGTCCTCGCTTCACAAGTCAACTCGAGTCTCGAACCAATGACGAGGCCAAGTATAAACAACTCGCGACGCTCATTATCTTGAGCATCTAACTCCGTCTCCAAGCCTTCGTGATTGGGGCAATCCACCAGACGAGTGAGTGTGATATCAACCACTTACTTGGCTACATCTGATCCACAATGTCCGGATCCGGGTACATAACTAGCGAACCAATGTCGCCCTCACACTCTAACCCAAATAAAATGACGAAAGAGTATAAAGGACAAAAAAACGACATCCACCCTGCCTCCTCATGACTTGGGATCAATGACCGCAAGGAGGTCCCGAGAGAGGAGTCACCAAACTCAAACTCCACGTGACTCAAAGCTCCCAACCGAAAGGAAGTACTAAGAGAGACGTCAATACATCCGAGCACTTAGAACAATATGCGATTTAAGAAAAGTTAACTAAATTTAATTCACGAAACAAACTACAACTTTCTATTCTTCCTAATGACGTGATGTACTTAAAAACCACATCACGCCTCTAAAAGTGAGGGTCGTACTTGCGCATCCTATCGGCCAATATGACCAAAAAGCATTCAACAACAATCACTTTGATGAGCTGCCCCTATTCTTCTTATCAGACTCGACAGAAGATGGCTCGCCGTCACCTTTCGTCTTCCTCTTCCTTGCACCGCTTCCTCCACTTCCTTTCTTCCCTTAGGTGGAGTAGTTGTCTCCTGGAGCACCACCAAGAATCCCTTATCATCATCACCACTCGAGATCTCGGTGGTCACCTCACTAGGGCCACTACTCGCTTTCAAGGGCTTAGGTGTGACCTCACTGGCAAGTGCCAGTATCGCCAAGGTGTCCTCCTCCTTTTCGGTCCCCTTGGCCTTTTTGGTGTCTTTGTTGAGCTTTTTTTGGCCTCATTTTCTGCCATCTTTTGGGAATCGCGCCCAGCCTTAAGCCTCTTTTCCTCCTCTGCCTTTAGCCTTTGGAACTCATCATCATCTCTTTTCTTGAAGATTTTATCTTCAACTTTCTTTTCGGCCGCCACATGCACCTTAGCCTAAGCCTCATCCTGGGCCTTCTTCCTGGCCTCTTGAGCTGTCTGAAGGGCCGGTACGTCGGCTCTCCTTTTTCTCCTGTTCCTTCGACTTGGAGAGCTATTGTGCTTTCTTCTTTTTAAACAACTCTTGCATGGTTTTCTTGCCCACTTTCGTTAGCCCAATCACCTAAACACCATTCATGGATCTTCTTTAAAATCTGGGAAGATGTCTTCCATCTTGATGTCCCCCAATTCAATATCCAAGAATGTATCCATATGACTGGATCACCTCATAGCCGCTCCCATCGAATCTCTACACCAATTCCAAGCATCACAGGTAGTCTTGGCATGAAGCCCATTATCACCTCTTCTCCGGAGAAACCTGCATGATGAAGGTGTAGACAAGTTTGTCTACTTTGACTTTGTGTTACCATCCTTCTAAGCATTCGTGAGAATGAGCTTTACCTTTCAACACATGTGACATGTCTTCAATAGGCATAGTGTTTCCGAGTGTTGGCTGAAGAGAAACTCATGTCCCAACCCCAGATAATCGTGATCATACTCAGTAATAAGGGGGTTAGGACCGACATACCACTTGTAAATGCAGGCAGGACAATTTACTGCCGCCGAGAGCTGCCTCCTTCAAATTTGTGAGTAAATATCATGCTCTCAGTAGTTACTGATTTCCTTTTAACGACAGCAAGTTGTGCCATCCTCTCCAACTTAGCATCTTCTCTCAACAGTGCCCTTCCTTCGGCTAACACACGGCGCTCATCGTCAGTCAAACACTCAAACATTAGCTCAAACTCATCAACCGAGGCCATATGTCGCTGGTTCGCCTCAAACTCCACCAGATGTCCTATGTTTGAGCTAGGATTCAGGGATAGTCTTCGACCAACGAGATTTCGCAGAGTCGAAGTGCTTTAACGTACAAACACCAAATCGATGTCTTTAGTGATGCGCCATCCTCTCCTCAGTCTCCACAATCTCAGCCTTGAGCTTCTCCATCTCAATTTGGTCTCATCCTTTATACTGGCCACTTGACCCAATAGTTCTTTGTTCATGGCTTTGGCATCTTCCTTCTCTTTCCTCACTCGCTCGAGCTTAGTGTTGCTAGAATCCAGAAGCTTCCTTAGCTCTTCGATTTCTTTGATGAGGGGCTGGTAGCTTCTCATTTTCCTAGGCCAGAGCTGTGTTTCTTTCTCGGAGCTGATGCGCCCCCTTATTCTCTTCCACCAGCCTCTTGTTCTCTTCTGGCATAACATTATTGTCTTGCTCAAGCACCGTGCTTCGGTTGGAGACTGAGGCTAATGTGTCTCTGAACGTATCCCGAGCTACTTCCGTCTTGGCTTCCACCTTATTAAGCTCCCTCCATGCATCCTATGTTTTAACAACAGAGAGTTAGCACATAAATATGTTACTCGAATACGTGGAAATGGATAAGATAAAACTTTATCTTACTCAGTTTAGCCTTCCTATTCCTGAGACTCTCTCTTCCAGCGTTAACCTTCAACTGTAGATTTTGGATCCCTATGTTCTTTTTGTGGATCAACTCTCAGAGTTTCTCTGCATACTTGTACATTTCCCTGTACTAGAAGTAGACATCATACACCTTGTCGTACACATCTTTATCCACGTATAGCGGGATTTGGTGAATGTTTTCCAGCCACACCAGCTCATCAAAGTAGAAGCTCGGGAATGACTTCTTGAGTATCACCTTGCTCTCTTCTCCGCTGAGCTGTGCGATGTCCGATATATCGGGTAACGTTGGACCCTTCTTCGCCGATGTCTTCTTCCTGTGTCCCAACCCTTTGGGCACCATCTCCTTACTTATAGATGTGGTCATAGGCGCCATGGGTGGACCATAAGGAGGCAGTGTCGACACTTGCTGCCTCGTTTTCACGATTTCATTCCTTGTGTCTATTTCGGACAACCGAAGGACAGGTGGTGGAGATTCCAAGTATCGATGTTGATCTCTATAGCGTCGGTCCCCACTGCGATCATAAGAATGAGGGAGCTGTGAAAACAAGTTCGTGCCTCTCCTGAAACCACTCACAACCCCACTCTTCTACGAATGTGACTTCCGGACCCTCGACCTTGGTTTCTATCGCTTTCTCTAACCATTTCACCTGCACAGAGAAGATTCAAAGTTAGAATCAAATATTCCATATGCAAAAAATAAATGTTGTGTAATGCAGTGTTTATGAGTGTATGTCCTAAGTGTTCCCTTCACAGACCAAATTTGAGCCTGCTTGAAGGGGTGACCTTCCCAATGTTCAGCGTAAGGCTTCTGGTACTTATTCCACTCGGCTAAGACGTTGTTAGTACAATTGGGATTATGTCCAAGTTTTTGAATTAGCCCTCCATCTTCAGTGGCGCGGTGGTCCCAAAGGTAGATACTCGAGAAACCAGCCTGGGCGACGCTCCCGATCTCATCTAATTTATTAGGGATGGGAAAGGGGTGGTCGGCAGACTCTCTCCTCCGGTAGGTTTCTCCACATTGTCGACACCGTGCTCACTAGGTTCTCCCTGAGCTTTCAAGGCCTTATGTCGTTAGGGAACGACAGGGGGCACTCTCAGTTGCGAACCTGGAGGGTTGTTTCCTTCCTTAGCTTTTACCCTTTCTCCTTCCCAGCACTGCCCAGACAGCCTATTGAGAAACCCGTAGGAAGTAGGCCCGCTTGGCAAGTAGATGATCAGTCAGTATATTTTGGGTAGCGCGGGATTCTACTGGGATGGCCCTCAGCGATTTAAGTCGCTCTTGATACACCTTCCCTTGGGGGCTCGGTGGGACACCTATCACACAAACATAAAGTTAGTCTTGAGCTTACGAATCGATTAACACGAAACCAAGGCAAGAACGAAAAACTTACTTACAGGTAACAATCGCCTCGTGAATCTTAAGGGGAAACGAACATAGAACCAATCATATTTACATCTGCTAAGTCTGCACCATGCCCATCGGATGAATCAAGTGTTGGCTTGTGACTCCTTATAGACAAGAGAAGGCGCATCAACAGACCTCCTCTTAATCTGAAAAGAAACCGAATATCCTCTTTGGTGGTACTTTGCGTATGTGTTCCAAGGATAGAATGCAAGTATCAAGCAGGAAGGCATACGCGTTTAGGTGGAACAACATCAGCGCTAAGAGAAAGTAGCACAGGATATCCCGGATGAACCCCCAGGATAGGGGCTCACATCTTGAAGCGCACAAATGCGTGTTCCAGGTAGCAGTGTACCTTTCGGGAGGTGCGTGCACCCTATCCGCCTCTTCAGAGACGCGTCCTAGGGTATGCCATACTTCTTATAAACACACCTCAAAGTAGCTTCATCCATCCTCCAAGGAACCTAATTCGATGGATTATCGACTTTAGCAGCACATGCCATCATATTTGATGCCTTGGGAATGTCTTCCTACATAATATCTACATCCTACTCTCTCTCTCTCTCTCAGGGTTTCCTTGCAGCTCCAACCCTTTATGGCATCAATAACTCAACTGTGCACCCGACCGACTATTGCGGTATTTCTAGCTGTTCACCTTGGTTGGGTGCAATAGACAGACTTACATGCTGGGAGGGGTGGAATCTTATAAGGTCTCAAGCACAATACCTCTCGAATTAGAATTATTGGATGACCTAGTCAGGGATGGTAAGAAATTCGAAGTTTCAATTTTTATGCCCTTAAGTCTTCAAGAAGATCTCGATGCCATTGCAAACTATACTTTAAGATAGTCGCATTAGATACTGCACTGAAAAAACTTGTGCCCTCTATGTTGGTGTAAACTAAAATTGAACGTGCGGTGTCATGAAGTGCTGATGTGATTATAATAAAAAGAACTCGAGACACATCGATGATCACTAGTCCCTAGAACTAAAACCATCGTCGTCGTTAATCAACACTGTTAGGTTCACATTGAGTCGCGATTTTGTCATGATTCTGGCCGGAAGTCAAGTTCATGGGTTGGTTATCCAGTCATATGTCCATAGTTCAAATTTATGCTCTAATCCTATGTGCAAGTCCAAATTATCAGTCCCAGTTCGAGCGTGAAGGCATCATCAGCCAATGCATTTAGATCTGAGTCTGATCCAATCACGTAACGTCATTACAAGGTTGACGACCAATCTCATAGGAGGCAAATTTTTCTTAGGCATATTGGGATGTAACGAACGGACAAGTACAACTACTAAAGAGGTTTTGAAATTTGCTAAGTCCCAAGGATGCGAAATTCTCATCCCCAAAACCAAGTAATTTCGCATCCCCATGTTGATCAAAAAGCTCACATCTTATTCGCCCTAGGAAAATCAGCATCCCATGGCTCCTCTTAATTTCGAATCCCCTGGATCTCGAAATCTCCAAGTCCCAGGGATATGAATTTTGTATCCCGGGGCTTGGGGGATTTCGACTCCCTGACCAAATATATAATCGGGAATTCAAATCCCTCTTTCAGGATACACCATTGGAACTCCGTATTTCCCTAGGTTGTTAGGGATATGAAATCAAGATTTCTCATCCCATTTGCAGCACGGATACAAAATCGAGATTCTGTATCCCTTCTGCAACTTCGAGATGTGAAGCATCGATTCAAATTCCCTCTGTGTCCTCCTTTTTCCTTCATCTCCTTCCCTTCTTCTCCCTCCCTGAATCAGCACAGGAATATATAGAACCATATCTAAGAGGCATTGCCTCCACTCCTCCTTCATCTCCCATGGAGTTCATCGACTCCCCATGGCGTCTCATCCTAAAATGCCATGACCAAGCTGAAAACGATGATCTTGTCCCTCAAGCATCGCGAAACCGGGTCGAACTCCACATCAAAATGATGTAAATCGAAGTAAGCATAAGATTCGAACCCACCTAATTTCAATTCAGATTTGATTGTGCATTTTTTGAGATCTAGTTGGGGGTGTTGGTTTTAAAGGAAATTATTAGTCCTTAGGATGCGAAAAGTATGCCAAGTGGAGAGTTGGAGAAAACGACTTTGGTTATTTATGTGAAGGGAAAGGGTGGCGAGATACGACAGATCATACTCCACGGGTTAAGAAAGATCGTACCCGCATGGGATACGAATACTGTATCCCCTCAGGATGCAAAATTTCATACCTCTTTTTTAAAATAGAGAGAGAAATGAATTTCCAATTTAGGAAAATTCCTAACTTATGACTCTGGCTATGATTGTGAGCGCGTGCTTTTAGAATCTCAATTATTGAGCCCTACTCGGTTCTCTAACCAATCATGTGCTCCTAAGTTTAAATAACTCAAGAGCATGTGCCAAGCAATCGAGTTAACAATTCGTTATCGTTTCCAAAAACCAACTCACGTGATCGTAAGCCGAAAACATATTAACCAATTATGTTTAATTACAAACCCTAATTGTATCATGCAAAGCCACGTGAAAACATGTGAGTGTGTACGCGATATTTTGTCGACAACGACCTGTTTACGTCCGGACGTAAGTGGGAGTCGACAACTGACGTTTAATTTCTTAAGTCAAAGTGAATTAGATGTTTGCTGAAGTAACCAGAGACGATTTCCAATCCAAGAAATCAGAATTCTCAACATGCTCAATGGAAAGGTCGCGACCAAACGCTCGACACAACTTGGTGTTAGGGATTGCAGAGAGGATCGTTAAGGAAGAATAAACACTAGAGGGGGGTGAATAGTGTTTTTGAGAATTAAAACAAAATCTAAAACTGATGTGATAAACTATATGAATAAAACACCACAGAAACAATCACAGACACAGAATCAAACATAGATGCAAAATAAACATATAAAAATGCAGAAAAGGAAAGAACACACATGATTTTATACAGGTTCGGGTTAATCCTACGTCAAGTCCCACGCAATGCTAGATTGTGCAGAGTTTAATTACTATATCAATAGTCAGTTACAACGTCCTAGATTTCATGGCTACAAGGGATACCACTGATTCCAACCTCCTTGATTTCACGGCTACAAGGGATACCACGAATTACCCGTCCTTGATTTCACGGCTACAAGGAATACCACCGATTACTTTACTCAACCCAAACAATTACAAACAACCCTATAACTCTTCAATAGCAGTTGGTTCATACAGTAATGAGTAGAGAGTGTACAGAGAAGAAGATTAGTGAAAACTGGTAGAGTATAGGTGTCGAAATCATAAAAATGATAAGAAATAATGGTGTAATGAAAGAGAGTGAAAGTGGAGAAGAAGAGATAATTAAAAATTTGAATTCAAGCCCTTTTTGTAGTGTGTAAAAGGTTGCAATGCTTCAGAATAGTCACAATTAGTGAAAAGACACTTCCTTTCAAAATTAAAAAAAATGACAGTTATATGTCGACATAGAGTTTTATATATGTCGACATGCTTATAAATCAAAATTCATTTGATTTTTCAAGTGTTTTGATATAAATATAATTCTGAAAATTCTTGAATTAAAATATAGTGTTATAAATTAATATTGCAAAGTAGGAAATCAAATGAAAACATAAATATAACCTATATAAATATATTTATAAAATTATAAAGTTTAAAACTATATAAATATATGAAACTTAGAAAACTTTGAGATTAAAAACAAAATTAAAATAAGAAAGGAAAATAGAAAGGATAGAAAATAAAATAGAGAGAAAAATAAAATAGAGTGGATTGAATATAGAATTTGAAAACATAATTTGAAAATCAGAATTTGAATTTGAACCTGGAGTGCTATTTAGAGTCTTACATTATCTAGACTCTATAACTATATTATTCTTGAACTCTTGAAATCTTGAATGCTCATAAGTCTTAAAATTTCTCTGAAGTCTGAATCTCTAATATCTTTAAACTGTACAGTCTTCAGTAATATTTTCTGTATATAAATCCTGTATATGTGGGTGTATGTATATATATTCTATGCAAAAGTGTTAGTATATATGTTATAATCAATTAATATTGAAATAAGGTTATTGTCATTAAAGATCCATTCTCTAATTCTCCCCCTTTTTGATGATGACAACCTTAGTTTATAAAATATCATACCTGTATATACATGTTAATGATGATCCTCCCCTATCTATATGAATTCTATAAACTATGTCTATATTTTATAATTTCTCCCCCTTTGGCATTATCAAAAAGAAATTCTAAAACAACTTCCCCTAAATTGTATAACTATCTAAAAATTAAGTAACTAATCCTATTTTGATATTCCTCCATAATCTATAACTAATCCAAAGTAAATAATACTCCCTCCTTAATCTATATAAACCTATAATGGTAATTCCCAATAATATGATGATTAAATACAAACCAATTCAAGTATTATAATTACATATGTTTGTCATATATACAAACCAAATCAAATCAAACCAAATCACACCACATCATATGTTTTAATATATATATATATATACAGGTTTTAAATCATAGAATCCAAATCAAATCCAAACAAATCAATCAAATCATACCAAATAATTAAATGTTTCTTGGAACTTCAACCTAACCGTCTTCTCCAAAGATAGGATCCTTCTTAATGACTTCCCAATCCTCATCTTCTTTGGTTGGCGGAGCCTTTGCGAGATTATTATCTTCATCTCTGGAAAGAGAGATTAGCCATCACATTACATCAAAATTCTTCTCTTGTTGTTCAAATATCTTTATATGGCTTAGTTGGAGATGACGCTGGTTTCATAGAATGACAGAGAGAATACTTTTGAAAGAATTCAAGGTTTCTTCTAGATTTTCACTAAGATTATGAATAGAATTTTCCATGGATTTGAGTAGAATTGAATAAGGAAGAAGGAGAAATAGAATGATGAATTTTTCTAGAAGAAATAGACTTAAATAAGGTCTGGAATTTGTTGGATTCTGAATGGACATGAGTAGTTATTTTAATTTTAAAATTTGAAACAATTTGAAAATATGGCAGTTATATGTCGACATATACTTATTTGTATGTTAACATACTGTAATTAAAAATTTGGAAATTTTCAAATTTTGAATTCTTTTGAATCTATTATATAATAATTAGTTCCAAAATTTTTACAGAAACATAAAGATGATTTTAACATAAATAAAACTCCATTCAATACTTAACAGAAAGCAAATACATCCAAGTAATCAAGACACACTTAAATACGAAATTCGAAAGGAAATATAAGCGAATACATAAAGATAGATTAAACTATATAAACTAGTTTTCAGATGATGACAAGGGAGGTGAAACTCCAAGCTTTCTTCCTATCTCGACCATGAATTTGGTCACTTTGAAAAGCTTCTTGTTATGCATCTTTGATTTTTGACGATTTTCACTTGATTTTGAATAATCGTCTCTTTGTAAATGCGTTTAGTATCAGCTGGATACTCAACACTTTCTATAGAAGCCACTTCTTCTTCTTCGACTTCCAATGGTTCTTGTTCTTGTTGAATTCGAGCTTGTTTGGCTTCGTATGTCTCATATGGTTTGAAAGTGAGAGAAATTTGCATGAGATGAATGTTTGATGAGTCAAACACTTTTCTAGGTACAAATTCTTCTCCATGAAAATCAACATTAAAGTGTTTGAAAATACGAGTGAGATAAACACCATAATAGAGAGTGTTTTCTCTTGACGATAATTCTATGGGCTTAATTTCATTTAAGATCATTTTGGACCAATTGATAGTATATCCACCCATAATAGCAAAGAGAGCCTTTTGGACTTTGAGAGTTGGATTATTGAAATTTTCGGAATGGGGAATAATGGTATGTTGAAGGAGAAGGTTGACAATTCTTGTTTTTGGGCGAAAGAACTGCCTTTTAAATTAGATTGGAGCACCAACTTCAAATATGTTGAGGTAGGTTTCCAAATCGGTTTTGTCTATAACAAAATCTGAGCCCGTGCTTCTACAATTTAGAATAATGCCTAAAAGTTTGGCATCGAGAACAATTTGAATGCCTTTGACACAACCCCAAATTTGGTCTTTGTTTCCTTCATAAAATCCACGATTGCATATAACATTTTAACGAGTTTGGGATAATACACTTCGTCGTTATCATGGGAGTCAAATAAACTCAAGACTTCGTTGTGTTGGAAGAGAAATGTAAGATCATAAGAAGGAAAATCACTAAAGATGGCGAATGCACCCGTGTAAACTTTAGCACTTGCTAAATAGTTACATAGGTTTTGATAGCCTCTTTGTCATTATGAAGATAGCCTTTGATGGTTTTGGTTATCTTCAATTTTTGAGATGAACTTGGGGAGGCCATTGAATTGATGATTTTGAAGAGAATAGATACAAGGAATATTGTTTTGAGATGTGAATGAAAGGTAAAGAGAATAGATGTATATATAGAAATTGAATGTATATGAGTCTAATAGCACAACTTTTCAGATTGAAATGACACCTTTTCAGACCTTGGGAGTTGGTGAAAAGTTGGAGTGAAGTTTGAAAGTTCAAACTTTTGAAATTCAAAATTCAAATTTCAAGTTTCTAACTAATATGTCAACATAGAGTAAAATGTATGTTGGCATATAGGCTAATATTCATGGAGAATTTGATTTTGGTGATTTTTATATTAAATCGACGATATATATTTCAGGCTTAATGATTTCCTGAAATAATTCTAATACTTTCAAACACATAAACAATTTATTTCATTATTTTATTTTTTATTTATTGATATATTATTATTTTGAATTTCAAAATTCAAACTTCAAGTTTTAATTTTATTTTATTTTAAATACAAATCCAAGCAAAGAAATAAAGAAACCATTCAACCAAATGGAATTAAAAATTAATTAAGGCATACCCGGTTTTTAGATCCTTTTCTTCGAAATTTTCTGAACTCCGAATTGCCGTAAAGCATATATTTGTATGTCCAGTTTCTAGTTGTTCATCACTTGATTATGAATCTGAATCATCTAATGTTGCTACGTATGCTTTCTTTCTCTTTCTTGACAAATTGTTATTGTCTGTAAGTTGAGTCGATTTATCTAGATATGGACATATTTTCTTTACATGTCCTGGTTTGTTGCAATTATAACATCGACCACCATCACTTCTTGAACTTCCTTGATTATAATTCTTTCTTTTATATCTCAGAAATCTTCTAAAATGATTTGTCATAAGCACTGTTCCTTCATCATCTTCACTACTCGAGTCAGAATCATTTGTTGTTGTTTTAAGTGCAATAGATTTCTTCTTAGTTGATCTGTTTTCTTTTCTTTTCTATAATTGAACTTCATAAGATATCGAATTTCCAATTAACTCCTCCATCTTCATTTCGTTGACATAATCGGCTTCTTTAATTGCCAAAGTTTTTTGATCCCATTCTGGAGTTAGTGAATTCCATATTTTTCTGAATTGATCTGCTTTAGAATAAGGTTTTCCAAGTGCAGTTAATGAATGTGCTATCTCTTGAAATCTGCAATACATATCTAAAATACACTCATTCTCGTTCATTTGAATAACTAAAACTGATTAACTAGCATTGCTATTTTAGTTTGTCTAACTTTACTTGTTCCTTCATGAGTAACTTGTAAATTTCTCCAAATTTCATAAGAAGTTTTACATACTGACACTCTATTAAACTCATTTCTATCCAATGAACAGAGTAACATATTCATTGCTTTAGAATTGTTTTGTGTAGCAGCCTTTTGTTCATTTGTCCATTGTGCAAAAGCAGTTGTGGGTTCAACATACTCATTTTGTGTACTATTCCATGTGTCTAATCCTACTGATTGTAAATAATTTTCATTCTACATGTCCAATATGAATACTTACTACCATTAAACAATAGTGGTCTAACAGTGGACTGATCCTCTACAACAGAACTACTATTGCTACCAGTGTTGGTTGCCATTATTACAATTTTAAAAAATCATATTATGAACTTTTTGAAAGACCTTGCTCCGACACCAATTGTTAGGGATTGCGGAAAGGATCGTTAAGGCAAAACGAACACTAGAAGGGAGGGTGAACAGTGTTCTTGAGACTTTAAACAAAATATAAAACTTACGTGATAAACTATATGAATAAAACACCCCAAAAACAATCATAGACACAAAATCAAACACAAATGCAAAATAAACATAAATAAAAATGCAAAAAGGAAAGAACACACCTGATTTTATACTGGTTCAGATTGCTCCTACATCCAGTCCCACACAACGCTGGATTGCACAGAGTTTTATTACTATATCAATAGTCAATTACAACCTCCTTGATTTCACGGCTAAAAGGGATACCACCGATTCCAACCTCCTTGATTTCATAACTACAAGGGATACCACGAATTACTCGTCCTTGATTTCATGGCTACAAGGGATACCACTGATTACTTTACCCAACCCAAACAATTACAAACAACCCTATAACTCTTTAATGGAACTTGATTTAGAGAGTAATGAGTAGAGAGTGTAGAGAGAAGAAGATTAGTAAAACCGGAATTGAATTTGGCAGAGTATAGGTGTAGAAGTCATAAAAATGATAAGAAATAATGGTGTAATAAAAGAGAGTGAAAGTAAAGAAGAAGAGATGATTAAAAATTCGAATTCAATTCCTTTTTATAGTGTGTGAAAGGTCGCAACGCTTCAGAACCGTCACAATTAATGAAAAAGCACTTCCTTTCAAAATTGAAAAAAATGACAGTTATATGTCGACATAGAGTTTTATATTTGTCGACATACTTATAGCTAAAAATTCATTTTTGAGCATTTTTCAACTGTTTTGATATAAATATAATTCTGTAAATCCTTGAATTAAAATATAGTGTTATAAATTAATATTGTAAAGTAGGAAATCATATGAGAACATAAATATAACCTATATAAATATATTTATAAAGTTTAAAACTATATAAATATATGAAACTTATAAAACTTTGAGATTGAAAACAAAATTAAAATAAGAAAGGATTGAAAATAAAATAGAGAGGAAATATAATAGAGAGGATTGAAGATAGAATTTGAAAAAAAAAATTGAATTTGAACTTGGAGTGCTATTTAGAGTCTTACATAATTTTGACTCTACAACTACATTAGTCTTGAACTCTTGAAATCTTGAATACTCATGAGTCTTGAAATTTCTCTGAACTTTGAATCCTTAATATCTTTAAACTGTACATTCTTCAGTAATATTTCCTATATATAAATCCTACATATGTGTGTGTATATATATTCTATACAAAAGTATTAGTATATATATTTTATAATCACTTAATATTGAAATAAGGTTATTGTCATCAAAACTCCATCCTCTAACACTTGGAGATCTTTCCATCTTCCGGAAATACTTGACTCAACTCAAGGCACATTACGTCAACACAAGACGTCCTTTGGGGGGCAAGTTTTAACTGCCTTTTGCTAAGATTCCAAAAAGCATATCAGGCTTAGTGACTCGACCAATTACACTGCCCATTAGCCCGAAGCATCACCAAAACACTCTATATTCAGGCTCGGAGGGAGTCATGCGAGGGTGGACCTCACAACTCCTTAAAAACCCCACCAGCATAGAATTTCACATCCCCCAATGTAAAAACTCGAAATTCCAACGGATCAATTTTTTTTCAAAAACTGAATCTATCGAAACTCATGTTGGTTTGTCTAGTATCCTACAAAAAAGACAGAGATAGTAAACATATCAGAGCTCAGAAAACATCTCACAGCAGAATGGAATAAAATATAATATATATTCAAATATAGCCTTACCCAGATAATAATACTGGCTACCCAGTATCCAAAGCTATCATATCTCTGCCATAAACCTAACTTGCAAGTGTGTTATGAGGAGGGGGTTAGAACACAAGTTCTGGTGACTGGACTTAAACTACGCATTTTGGATAACCCTACATATACCGTTCAGTTAAATTTTCTTATTTATTACGTTACTTGAGTTAACAACACTCAAGGATCACACACGCATCATACCCATCTACTCACTAGCAGATAAACCTAATACAGTATATATGTCGCTACTCCCAATATTAAGGTACACCCCATGGTACCCCACTCGCACGGTCTCTGCCGTAATGCCATAGAAATATACGTAGTCCCTCATCCTACGCTGGAATGACGTACAAATCTCTGTAACCTCCATTACGATGCTACGTAAGCATACAGATTCTGTAACAGGGTAGCGCCCTAAAGTCTACGATACACAACCCGGAGTAGACTTGCATGTATCTATACTTTCTTACGTACTATTGTCAATCGTACTCCAATGCATTAACCTTGATGATACAACATATGGAAACGGTATGCATGTATCCGCACGTATTATCTACTGTGCACCGAGTTCCGTAACAGGGCTGTATCAGAAACACGAAACTGGGTCGGGAGCCTTTTCAGATATCTGTATACATAGATGCTTTGGCATGTGTTTTCACGGTGGCTATGGTCCCACCAGACCCCTCCCTCAACTAGTGAAAGGCAAACAGATGAGAGCTAGTGACATGGCCCAGAAAAACGACAAACAACATCCTAATGAGCCTGGCCCGCAACCAACGCCTTGATAGTGAAAAGTCGATGGTCTGTAGGTTTTGCTCACCGTCTTTCCGCATCACGCATCACACTGACTGCCGATGACTAGTACCCAACGATTACTATCAAACAGATGGTTAGACCCACATGTGGCAAACGTATAAAACCTTCATGACCCGTCTAGTCACAAGGCACCGGATTCATCGAATCGCCTAAGCCACCTTATAGCCTTCTAACTGCCCCCTATCGTGGTAGTCAAGGTATACTCACCGAGTAGTAACGCATAGACCCAACCTCTGCAAGCATAGCCTTGTGTTTCCACCGTACAGAGCACTACCAGGAGTACCATCCACGTCCCAGGAAGCCGCGTGCTTCCCCTTCCAGTCCTTCGGAGCCAGCAGGATATCAGCAGAACAACAAGAAGAACGGGCAGAATAATTTAATGGACGTGCGCTCCCCTCGTGTCTCATGACACCACGGTGATCTATCCCGTTGGGTTATTCACCTTCAGACGTACGGACTTGTCCAAGCGCCTTAGGTTGATGTGTTATTAGACCCTATGTCTAAACATTTAATTACGCTCTTGCTCTACCTTACCAGATTTCCAGTTAACTTGGTTATTTCAAGCTATATGGACTTCTTATTCAAGTTACTAAGTTCCTCTTGCTTATTAATTTCGGTTATATAACTTAATCCATATAAGTTCATTAATAAGCCTTTAACATGTAATTCATATCAGCAGATTTCATATTCTCGGGTTAACAGATTACTTAATGTATAATTAAGTAAAACTTATTGCATTCCGTAAGTTTTCCCTTCTTTTCTCTACTTATTACAAACAGCAGGTTTCAGGTTTCTAGATTTGCAAATTACTTAATTTATAATTAAGTACAGCTTATCTCATTACATAAGTTACCTCATTTTCTCTATCGTTTATTATAACCTAAGTTATAGTCTCCACTTCTCCCTAAGACAAGCCTATCTATTATCTTTCCTTTTCCCCTTCATGTTTATTCACAATAGGTTATTATCATTCCCCATTCATTACAACTCTTTTACTGTTGTAACTTTCATTCGTTTCCATTAATTATAATCAATGCCATTTATTTATATCCAATTATATACATATATTCGTATATATGTTTATGCACCAGACCACTCAGATTAAGCCGACCACTTATGGATGCTCGAATTGCCGAGCGGTTCCGGGCAGACTTGTACCACAAGTTAGACTTAATATCGTGTCTTAGCACCGTTATATGTATGTTTATGCACTAGTCCTCTCACATTAAATTAACCACTTGTGGATGTTGGATTTGCCAGGCGCAGTTACAGTTTTCTATTTATTGTACGTTTAAGCATATTCATTCTTCCAAATTTCACTGTAATTTTTATTTACAATCTTTTGGCATAATAATATTCTTAACAAATATTCATGTTCATTGTAAACTTCATAATTACAACATTCATAGAAATTCCAAATCCAGACAGGTGATTAATGGAAACAGGTCTTATACAACAGAAATTTTCTCAACGGATTTAATTTCAGTTACCACAATTATTCCCAATTTCATTACAATTTAACTTACAATATCCAATTAACAGGTTATTAGAACAGGTCCATATACAACAGTAATCCTTTCTACATATTCTAATAGGTTTATACATTTCAGCAGATTTACATTTCAGCAGATTTATACATATTATCAGGGAATGCAAAATGATAGATATACCATTTTCAAAAAGTATAACTTAAATCCCCTCACCCAATAGCTTTCCGATTCATGAATCTAGTCTAGACCTAGCTTTCCATGGCTCTCCTAACTTTATCTAGAATCTAAATAACCATGGATTCACAATTCTCAGACTAAAAGAAAAAGGGGGGAAAAAGAAGAGAAATCTAAATTGATCAGATCAACGAATTTACCTCAATTCGATCGGAATTCTGAACACCTGTTTGTAAATATACATTCTTTTCCTCTAGATCTAGAATTTTTATTTCCTAAGACTAATTATTCTATTTTCTAAAGAGATTTGAGAAGGAAGAAGAATGGCAGAGTCTAGACAGCCTCTCAGAAAATATAAGATTTAGGCTAGGCTCTGTTAGCTTATTTATAAGTGTTCAAGAAAGTGGATATGATCTTGTACACGCAACGCTGAGTTAGCAACGAATATGGTTTGAAAAATAGTCTAGATTCATCAAACGAATCTGCCCAGATCTGGGGTCGGTCGTCCCCTTGGTCGACCCGCATGCTGGTGGGTCGACCCCTGGGTCGACCCATAGGTCAACCTGGGCAAACGTGGATCGACCCAACTGGACTACATGGGCTTTTGTTAACAAGGCTTAGAACAATAGTGGTTTTTGTTCTCTACTTTTCATGTTTTTTGTAATATTTCATTTAAAGGTATCTCTTTCATCTTAAATCTGTTTTCTACAATCCATAGGTCTAAATTGGCCAGAAAATCGCCACGGACGCAATGACGCTAATCCTGTGACCAAATCCTGGAAGCTCTTTAAAATTTATTTTACTTGATTAAAATGCAGGGTGTTATACCCAAGCCACTACTTGAACCCATCGCATCTTGTATCCTGTAGGATACGAATTTTGTATCCCTCGGGATACGAAATTCATATCCCTCGGAAATAAGTTTCGTATCCCTCAAGATACGAAACTTTGTATCCCTCGGATACTAGTTTCATATCCCTCGAGATACGAAACTGTGTATCCTTTGGATAATAGTTTCGCATCCCTCAGGATATGAAACTTTGTATCCCTCAGGATTTGAAACTTTGTATCCAGATACGAATTTCGTATCCCAGGGGATACGAATTTTGCATCCCCCAAATGTGAAATCCAAGTCCACCTATGGGATATGAATTCTTACTATGTCTGTTATTTAGGATGCAAAATTTGGCACATGGTCCCCATTTCTTACCTACTCTCACCTAATCCACTACATATAAATGCCCCAGTGCCTCATGCTTGAAGTCGTTAGCATTTGCTTGATTTGACACCTTGAGAGGACCTTAGACATCATTAATGGCCATTTTAGCTTTGGGGAAGAAGAAATATTTTTTTTTCTCAAGGCTTTGAACTTCCAAACGGCGCCCGAAAACTTAGTCAAATATTGTAAATCTTTCCAACGATGATGTCCTCCACTATATTCCTTCAATACTGAATAAAATCGGCAAAAGCTTCAAAGTGGAGATAGGTTCAGCTTGGAACGAACCACTATAAATCTTGCATTCCTTCTTTTCGCACTTTATTTTCCATACATGAAACTTTATTCTTATTAACTCGGGAATCTTTGGGTGTGACGCCAACTTTCACGTGTCCACAATAATGTTCTAATGTATTTTAAAGTGGACGGACAACTACAAGCAGTTTTTGCTATTTCGAGGCCAATCTCCTGTACTCATTGTAATTATAAGTGTTACAGAACACTATAAAAACTGGTTTGTGTTACCAAAAAAATATGTATGTAAATAAGTTTTGTTATTAAAATACTAAAAAATTATTTATATAATTATATGACATGTTTTTTTTTTTTGAAAATTGGTATGCTTTATTAACTTCAAATAAAATTACATAGCAAGGTTAGCACTCTAACCTAAATTACAAATAAAATAAACATAAATGGAAATACAACATAAAAGCTGAAAGAAGAAAAAAACATAGAAAATAAGGCCTATGATGAGGTCAGAGCCCCCCACTGCGAGAAGTGCTCCATTCCTGCACTTCAACACTCGTACTTCACGTTCTTTGCATATTTACAACCCTCTCGGTCATATCTAGTGATTATCAAATGGAAATTTACTTGTAAAACAATCCCCAAATAAGTGACAGTTTGGAGGACTTCAACTTGCTTGTGAAACTATTTGAAAACTACTACATCAACTTCAAGTAGGATGTACATATTCTTGTCACTACGTAACCAAACCAAACTGCAGCCATAAATACTAGGATGTAAGAAATCGTGTTTGTAATCCATGAATCTTTATCTTTTCTTAGGTATAGACCTATATGATCAGTACACAGAATTCCCAGATTTTCTACTCAGTAGATTGGAGAATCTGTATGACCCTTGTAAACATATTATTCAAACACTGCTTCTATATGAACTCAGAAAGTCGTAAATATAAAGTTTAGAAGTTATGTGAACCGTAAGTTGAAAAATCTAGTAAAAATCTAGAATTTCAGGAATAGAAATTTACATCTATTAACCATCTGGAAAAACATAATTCTTTCCCTCATAGAATCATAAATTGGTACACATGAAGCTGCACCACAGTAGTTATGTTTGCTCAAACCAGTCATGCAGAAATCCTCAGATTTGAGGTATTTAATAATCCATTATATACTGGAAAACACTATAAACTTTCCATGACAATTTAACACCAAAATTAAATCTTTACAGACATGTTATTTGAAAACCCAACTCCATTAATCCCCTTGTCAATTTCGCCAATAACCCATGTATTTGCATTATCGATTAAATGTAAACAATTTGTATTTCTTACCCAATAGCCGAAGATCTGCGTTGACTAACTCGAAATCAATTTTGAATTTAGGGAGGATTGGTTGTGGGCAGTTAGGATTAAAGTTGCCTCAATTAAGCCGAAGCAAGCCGAAACCCAAACAGCCTGGTGGCTTGATCCTCAGGATTCGAATAGATTCGAACTTTACATGCACGCTACTTAGAGGAGAAAAGAAAAATCTCGCGAACTTGGATTTGGTAGATATCGGCAATAAAGGCGATGCGATGTTGAATCGCGAATCTTGGATTTAGGATAATTGGTAGATCAGGTTTGAATCGTTGTTGCGACTTGAATTTGTCATTGATGATGACAGTTAATCAAAGAACAGACGAAATTTCAGTGAAACTATAGTGGAAATTGGCCTGAAACTGCAGACCAGTTTTGATTTCAATTAGATCACATTTCCTCTCTCCATTGGAGAGAGAAGGAAGCAGGTTTATTTATTTATATGACATATTATAAGTTACAACTTATTAATATATATATAACAAATGATTTATATATACAAGGATTTAAAGTAAACAATATTTAAAATTATTTATATATATAAAGGAAAATATAATATTAATGATATTTTTTTCACTGTTATCCCCCGCTTCATTTTTGATCTGGCACATCTTACTCACCACCTTGAATCCAATTCCTTTGGGGCGAAGACTTCTCTGCCTAAGTCAAGGTGTTCTTTCCGTCACCAATGTTCTGCTCGTCGGTCTCTACTTTTGTTCGCTTCGCAACTTCCCCATCATCCTTCCTTCTTTGGTCATTTCCTTACATCTGCAATGCAAGGTTCCCAATTTTTCTTTCACCCCTTCTCTATCTAAAAGTAATGTAGCATTGTGCTAAGATCTTTTGTCCCACGTTTTCATTTGTCTAGTGTTTTGTTCTCCTAAAGATGTGGTTGTTGGGTTTTGTTGGTGCTTTTCGGTGTTGTAATTCGTCTGTGTGTGCTTGTTGGTCACTATAGGTGTGTCAATTGTTTGTGGTGTGGAAGTCTCCCTACAAACGCGGAGTGCCCAACTGTCTTCAATTCATAGTTGATGTATCCAATTTTTTCTTCATGACTATTCCATTCTCCTACACCTTGGTTTATGTTGTACATTTAAAACTTTATCCTTACCAAGTTTTATGTCCCTTTGTACCCACAACTGCATAGGTGGTTTATTATTTGTGTATGATGTGGCAAAGCTCTAATCTCCAGCTTGGTGAGTAAGCATTGGGTTTCTTTTGTCTAGCTTTTCTTAGGAGTTTTTGTGGTAGTCTAGTCTGTGTTGGTGTTTTGTTCGTCTGTTTGCAGTTGGGTGTCATCTTGTTTATGTTGAGATGTTGACTGGTTGATGTTATTGGATTGTTTGTGTTGCTGTAATATAGTGGATTGTGCTTTTGGGGTTGAGTGGTGCAATAGTGACAAACTAATGGGTTTGTTATTGCCTGGCTTCTCTTGGATGCATGTAGTGGTACCCAAGTAGATTGCCTGGTGATAGTGCGAGATTCAAGTCAGTCTACCTAGTGCATCTGTGTTTTGCTATAAGTTTTTATCTATGTATGGGTATGTAATTTCCGTGTGGGTATGAAATATTTGTTTAGGTCAATGTATTTGACATAAAGTGCTCCTTGCATAGAGTATGGTAATTTGTAGTCTAGGTATATGTCCTAGCTCATTTGCTTTAAGCTTGTGAGCTGCAGCAGTCAGTCCACTTTAAAAACTTCTTGTAGTAGTTAGGTAAATTGCCTAACTCCTATATGTACTGATTTTATTGTTTGTTATAATAAAAAGTGTTACGGATAACTATAAAAATAGATCATTCATGCTAAAAAATATTAATGATATTTTACTTTACAATATATGTTATATCTATAATTTAAAATATAAAAATAAATAATTCTTTAACTTTTCATTTGGAAACATCTTGGATTTGAAAATATATTTTAATATGTTAATATATATTTATTATAAGTTAATAGATTATTCCAACATAAATTTATTAATATAAAATTGTTTAAAAATAGAAGTTCAAATTCTAAATTTTTCAAAATTCTTGGATCATATTTTAAGAGTTTCAAAAAATTTCCACAAAATTTTAAAGTAAAATAATATTTTTAATTAATTAATAATTAAATGGAAAAAAATAAATTAATTTTTTAATATAAAATAAAGTTTAATTTTTTTAATTTTCAGATACTTCTGATATGATGAATTAATTTGATATAAAATTGATTTTTGAATCATTGTGTATCTTTTTGTAAATTTATTAATAATATTTACATTAAAAGTTTATAATCAATGTATAGTAATAATATAAAATTATTCTCAGCACTTATGATTCGTAATAAAAGTAAATAAGTATAAAAAATCTTTTTTTATTTAAATATTATAAATTATATATGAATATCTAAGCTTATATATATATATATATATGTATATTAATTCACAATTTAATGCATATATGTACATATTTATATCAATATAATACAAAATAAAAATTTATTTAACCTATAACATCATACTAGCTAAATTATGAATATGATCATTGCATTTTATACGCATAACTAATGTCCATTTTGACAACAACAACGCATATAAAAATCTCTTACCAAATTAAATGACAATGATATATCTGTATGCATAGATGTGAATGATCAACAGATTATATAAATAGGGTAATATACTTAATATATAAATAAATGTTGCCTACTACAGATGTCATTAAGTCCATATTGAAATAGTGAATTCTCTTCCTCTGAATGTCCCTTGATCCTTTTAATTGCTAGTCCGGAATCATCGACCTTTCACAATCAAATAGCCTTGCTTTTAGCTTGAATTTGATTTGATATTTTGGATTTTTTAAGAGAAATACTTCGAGCAACAAGGAAGATAATGAATGGTTATTGTTGATGGTCAAAAATGGTCGTCAGCACTAGAGATTTCCACGAAAGTGAAAATAAACGTCTGGAATGGAAAATAAGTGTGTTGCAGTGCAAGTGTGCCTAGCAAAATGCTAAATAACAGTAACACAACATTTATAGTGGTTCGGCTCGTCGGAGCCTACGTCCACTCTAGAAGTTTGATACTTTATTACTTTTCTTTTACAAGTTACATTGCAGAATCGATATATATATATATATATATATATATATATATATATATTTCTGAGTGTACAAGAACAATGATAATTCAAAATGTAATAGTGAGAGATCCCGAGTGCTATGCTTGGAAAGGATTGTAGTAGGCTATGCTTTATGATCCAAATACTCGGAAGTGGAAGGAGAAATTTTCACGAGTCCATGAAACCAAGTCAAGTGGAAATCGATAGGCTAGGATGCTCGCATGAAGATACCATGGCCATGGTGGAAAGAAGATCCAATAATGGGTTTAATTCCCTTTTCCCAAAATGCCAAGGCAGTCCAAAATAGTACAAGTGTCCAAGAAGGTGGTTCTTCTTCCTAGAGTGATGGAAGGTGCTGAGGATGTTGTAGGAAGTTAATCTTCTTCCTAGGAAGCCATAAGAGCAGGGAGCCAAGCAAGGTCCATCCTTTTTCACGCTAGAGAGTGAGGGGTATTTTATATGAGGTGAAGCAGCAAATAATAGGCAGGATGGAGGGGCCTACGCCAATATTTCATATCCCGGGATTTGATCCGACCCGAGGTCGGTACAACTCCTGAGGACTTAGCCAAATTATTGCTCCTACTCTTCAAAAATTCGAATCCCTTGGCAACTTCGCTTTGTATCCCTAGAACCCTGCGGCACTTCGTATCCAGGGGCACACATGTTCTGGTTACTTCGTGTACCGAAATGCTTGGTAATATGAAGTGTTGGAGGCAGAGAGTCGTTGCACTGGTGGGATATGAAGAGCTGGAGTGAGTGGTTAGCATATATGAAGCGGGATCTCATATCTTGAGGGATATGTAGCAGGACTTCGTATCTTGAGGGATACGCAAAGGGGACTTCGTATCCTCGGGAATATGAAATGTCTTTTCGTATCCAATGGTACATGAAATGTCTTTTCGTATCCCGAGGGATACGAAATGGGAGTAGTTCAGACGGATACGTGATGTTGGAAATGGGCCACAGAGGATACAAAATCCAGGAGTTGGCGACTTCCTATTGTGGCTAAGGAAGAGGGGTATGAATTCGTATCTCGAGGAGTTGCAACCTATGGGATATGACTTTATATCCCAGGGAGTTGAACTCAGTGGGATATGAATTTGTATCCCGAGGATTTGCACCCTATAAGATACAAATTCGTATCCCCGGTAAGCCTGTCAAAATTCATTCAAACCCTTCAACCAACCCTTTTTAACCCGTTTTAAAAAATGGTGGGCTATCTTTTTCGTTTGTTACATTCATCTCGTACCCATCCAGTCTGCTACAACAGACTTCAACCCTGTTAACCCACTAATGTAAAAACCCTGCATTCCAGAATAATTTTCGTATCTTCAAAATGGCGACGTCACTCGAACCCTAAATTCATCATTCTCTTATTTCCTTCAATTACTTGATCTGGCCCTTGCTCAATGTTTCGTCAACACTATCTCTAAATCCTCGCATGATTCCACCTTTGAAGTTGAAGCTTTAATCAACGAGGTATGATTTCTCTCTCTGAAATTTTCAATTTTAGTTGTTAATTGAAAGATCGAGAGCTGAAATCTTTAATCTATACCATTTACAGTACACTTAAACCCATGTAAATTTCCTCCATATTCGATGAATTCCTCTTCCAATGGTTATAACAACATATTTTTGGAAGATTGATCTGGATTTTTAGGTGCTTCAAGCTGGCGCTTCGTCCTCTTATCGCTCTCTCTACTCTTTTCTCTCTGGTGTGTTCTTCTCCTAGTTTCTCTATGCTCCAACTGTTATTGTTTTCCGTGCTTTTGAAATTCAAATCTGCTTCGTTGATTTGTTGAAGATGGTGTTAAATCAGATTCTGTGTCCCTTCAGGGGCTTTTGGTACCGTAAACTTCCAAGTTTCTTTTTTCTCCATATGTGATAAACCGTAGGTGTAAGATCAATTGGTATGTCTTAGACTCTTATGTCTTATGTTTCGTGTGGATCGGACCTGGATTTAAGGAATATGTAGTATCTTAGGGTATATCGGATGGGATATTATTGTTGTTCTTTATCATGAAGAGCATGATACACTACCCACTACATCTTTGGCTAATTGATACTTAGTTTTTAAATGTATGTTTCTATTTATATAATTAGTGTGTACTAAATATTTATAAACTGCGGTTTACATTAATGATGCTTAGCCAGTTAAATCTAGCTAATTGATCTAATGTAAGGTGCATGAATTTGCAAATAAAATCAACTTGAAGCATGAGAAATTGTTGCACAATTTATTGATACATTCATTTTCTTTAATAAGTAATTACCTTATACATTGTTTCTTTAGATATTTTTAGAGAATAATCTTTCTAATTTTTCACTTATCTTTGTGATGGAGATCAAAGAAAGAAAGCCTATAAGGTGCAGTCCTCTATTAAACTCTGTGTACAACATAGAAATACAAAACAAAGAATGAATTGTATTCCTAAGTCATCCAGATCGGGGAAACTAGCATGAAAATTAGTCTTCACCTTGCACCGGTCCTTAGTGTACACCATAGCCATGCACTGACGTGATCTGTAAAAGCAAGTTAAACATAGGCCAATCTTAGGCCAAATTAAGCCAAATTGAATTAGTGATCGATTAAAAATTTTCTTTCTATACAATGTAAGGATCTCATACGTATAATGCATATGTGTGTGTGTGTGTGTGCGCACGCGCACGTGTGTATTTAGATGTGTATTTGAGTATAGTTTTGTTTAACAAATATTAGTGCATTTGAAATGTAGTCTCTGTCTAATTAGTTCTTTGTATTCATTTTATGTTAGATTATATTGTATTTAATCAATGTAACTTTTGTTATATCTATCTATGTTTAACTAGTTATGGTTGGAATATGTTCGTAATCACCGCTCGTTTGCAGGTTGGTTGTCAAACTAGTTATGGTTGGGATGTGTAAAAACCAAAGATGAACTGAGATTTCCAACTGATGATGCTATTCTCTCTCAAGTTAGTGCTAATGCCATTCATGTTGTTGTTAAAGTAGTAAAGCATGTCAAGCACTAGTACCTGTAGTTTTATTACTACAAAAAAAATTCTTGGATTTAGCTAGAGCTTATGGTTAAGTATGAATATTTTTCTAGGATTTAACCAATGCTTGTAGTTTATTTTTATTTTTCTAGGTTGTTATCTCATTAGTGAATTGTTATTTTTTGTAGGAAATTGTTTTAACTCTTGTTCGGTTTACTTATTTTCCTATTGTAATCATTTTTTCTTTTAAAAACAAGTGTGCTTGTTTTAGTAATATAACTGTAACTTCAACGGAATTGCAACATTTAACAAGCAAGTGCAATGAAGAAGATGCATCACATTGTTAAAGTAATATAACTCTTGTTTAGTTCATTATTATAATGCTTTAACCTATTTTGTATGTATTATTGACATTAGTATTTTTACTTATGACTTCGTGTTGATTATGAAAATGAACCACGCTAGTGAGTGATGAAGAAGATGCAGCACATTTTTGAGCCTGTAATATGTTTTATTTGCATGCTTTGAGACTTTCGGGGTGTAATTCAAGAATTATTAGGTGTTGTAATATATATATATATATATTATTATAGTTTTAAAAAAAGTTTGGTGTTGTTTCAAGTTATTTGATGTACTTCTCATGTTTTTTGGTGATGTAGCATGTACTGTTTTCGGTTTTAAGAAATATTAGCTGACATAGTTGTGCGATGAGTGGTAATATTTTGATCTGATTTGGTTAAAGTGATATTTCAGAATTTACAACTTTTTCATTTACTGTTAGGGTTATTAATGTTACAATTGTGGTAATGGGTTAACCCTTTAATCAAGAAAGTAAAAAAGGATCAAGCTATTGTATATAGCTAAAGGGTCGGGTCAAATTTTACTTGTCTCACATATGACCCTACCTCACCCTTTTGACACATCCTGGGGAGTTTCTCTTGTTGGATACAAAACTCAAGAGTTGGTAGTGTCGCATCCTGAGGGATATGAAATTCGTGAGTTGTATCCTCAGGGATACGAAATCCAGAAGTCATATCATGAATAATACGAAATTTGTCTTGTTGGAGTTGTGATGTTGGGATGTAAGTTGATGATGAAGCTTGAAGCCCATCCCGAAGTGTATGTTCACTGTTGAGTGTTTCAATCGAGCTGGAACGACTATTCTTGTGTGACTCCACCTGGGCTCGGGCTCTGAACGTTTCAGAAATGTTTCCGGGCTGTTGATTCACGCGATGAGCTGAGTCGTGTGGTCTTGAACTGCTTTGGGAACTGGGACAAAAGGTCTGTTAACACTTGTCCCCCAAAGGATGCCTTTTTCGTAACATGATGTGCTTTGAGTTGAGCTAAGTATTCTCGGGTGCCAAAAAGTTCTCAAAGTCGTGTTGAGCGACTGGTCGTGTCCTTTCCATTGACACTTGTTGATGGCAACACGAAATTCCAGTATTGTTGAAATTTCTAATTACTTAGACTGTGATCTTGATTAATTGCTAAAACGAGTGTCCATTTCCAGCAAACTCAAGGAATTAAACGTTAGTCGTCGATTGCCGCTTATGTCGAAACATGAATTGTCGATAAAGAGTCAAGTATGCACTCACACGTTTGAGCGTGATTTTATGTGTTAAGATCGTAGTATGAAATAAATAACATGATGTTTATGAAGCACGACATGGGCCTACGATAATGCAAGTCAGTCTTCGAAAAGTTATCGAATCAGGACCCAAATGTTTGGCACGTATTCTTAGATTGTTTATATTTGCAAGTATGTGATGGTTAACGATTCGAGTCGGTTTGGGCAATCGAGATTTCGAAAGAGTAAATGCATGATCGTTCCTAGCTCAGGCGTGTGCGATCACGCCAGTTTGTTGTCGAAACATCGTCGAATTGGGACTTGATCATAAGGTATGTGCCATGGAATCATTTAGATTCCCAATTACACCAATGTTTAATGATTCTATTCAGTCTTAACGGTTGAAGTTTCAAAATCTTGTATACATGATCATCACTGTTGTTTAAGTTCAGGAGTAGTACTCTGATTTTGGAGTGTTCAAGTCCTCCCTTCTTTCCCCAACTTTTCTTTACCGAGACCGGTACCGATCCTGTTACTTAGAAAAAAATTATGTGTTTCTGGAGCACCCCCAACCCCCACTATAAATAAGTGGATACAAAGTTCACTCCTCCCCCGGTGTATTCCGTACTTGTGAACACTTTGACTCTCGAGACCTCGAAAACCTTCGATTTGAATGTCGTACTTCTAACTTAAATCCTAACTCAGGTGGTTTGACTGCTAGTTTGTTGATTCAAATTAGATTACAAGTTGACCAGAGGTGAACGGAGGCCGGGGTGAAGATCGATTTTGGTTCTCGCTATGGCAAACATTGGGGGGGAGCTTGAAATGAAGTTGTAACGGAGTTGGAGTGCGAGGCTTTGCAGGAGGAGAATAAGACGGTGCAACAGCTGAGGGAGGACAACCAGGCATTGGCTAAGAAGTATGAAGGGCTACGTAAGGAGAATGAAGAGGCCCAATGCTTGAGGAAAAAGAACGGGAAGTTCCAGAAAATGTTTAATAGGAATCGCGCCAAGCTTGAGCAAGCCAAAAAAGAGAAGGATGCAGCAAAAGCTTCAATAAAGAAGTGCTAAGCCAAATAGATGGGATCATAGATGAGCACGAGGCCGAGCTAGAAGAGCTAAGAAGATAAGTCAAGGTAGCACAAAAAAAGTAGAGAAGGACATGGAGCTAGCGGTCTGGAGTTTTTATGTCAAAACACTTCGACACTGTAGGCTCTCATGGGTCTATAACTACCATCGAACCTAGTTTTAACTTAGGAGAAGCTGGTCGAAGATGAAGTTGTTTCCCCAAGAGTGGAGAGTGTGGATGAGGTTCAATAGATGGACTGATACCTAACGGAGGATGAGCGTTAGGTGCTGGCGGAAGGGAGGAAACTTCTTGAGGAAAACTCCAGGAGGAAGAGGCAGAAAGACATGTTGTTGAGAAAGGGAAAACAATTGTAACTGAGAGTGTCATAATGTCTCATGAAGTCATTTCCCAATAGCAGCAAGCCATTCTAACTGCATCCGCTAGTGGCCCTTCCGCACCAGATCCAAGTGCCCTTCCATCATCCGCCAAAGGGTCGACCTCAAGGGGCGCCACATAGCAGATGCCATAAGGTATATCCATTTACTCGATAGGAACCAGAAATATGAAAGCACGAAGTAGAAGTAAACTAATTTGTTTATCTCCAACGTGCAGGTATCTCTAGGGAAGGGATGACAACCGAGATCGAAACGGCGATGGCAGCCGCAACGGGGATGGATGCGGATGCCTACAACAGGCAGATGGAGGAAGAGCACGAGTACCTAGCAGCCTTCGACCTGGAAATGGGAGAGTTCAAATTGGACGACTTCGCCAAAGTGCTTGATGATGGCAAGGACCCAAAGGGTGCAGACGTTCACATGACCTTATAGACGGAAGCAGTTGGGAAAACCATTGTAACAACCCGGAAAATCAGAACCAATTTAAAATTTTTAATTTGGCTATTTTAGTGGATTTTGAATATTTAAAATAAATTATTTTAAATAATAACGACCAAAATTCTATTTGGATCGAATTTATAGCGAATATATTTATTTTAATTATAAAACAAGGCCTGAAATGGCGCGGCAGTTTGAAAATTTAAATTTGAACTTTGATTGACTGTACAGGATGCAAAATAAAACGGATTTTAGTGAAACCAAAAATATTTAAATCTATTTAAGAATATCTTTCTAACGAATCTGAAAAATCGAAATTCCATAGCGGGAATCAAAAGTTACGGCCAAATGAATTTTTAGAAAGGTCGCTATGGAGTTTATATAGCCCTTGAAAATAGACATTTTGCAAACGACCCCCGTTTTCGATGAAACCACTTTTGTTGGATCTGGGATGTCGAATTATTTCTAGATTTCAAATTCCATAATTTTTCGAGTTAATATGTGAGCATGGCAAAAGAAAATATGTTTGGTTAATTTCAGTCAATTTGGATCGACCAGAAAATGGCCATTTTTCAAACGGTCTCCAAATTCGACGAAACTAGTTTTGTTGGGACCGTATCGTCTAAACATAGCTAGATTTATTTTTCTGAAATTTTTGGGATCAGTATGTGGCCCCGACAAATTGAAATGTATGTTAAAATCCATATTTGAATGTTTTATATTCTAATTTGAAGAATAACTGACTGAAACAGCCGAATGGACCTGCGAAACATATTCCATTGTGTCTGGAATGGGGGTATTTAGCTAACGGCGACAGTCGTTAGGTTGGAATTGGAGTTCATATGGAGCGAAGGGTATTTTCGGATTTAAATAAATATAAAATTATCGGCCAATAGAAATCCATTCTCATTATCGTTCAAAGCCGATAACCACCTGTAGCGATGGCAGAAAAGCTTCATGGCCTTCTCTCTTCAATTACTCCCTCCACACGCCGAATTAGCTTCCACCCCAGTTGGGGATTTTGAAGATCTCCTCACGAGCTTCTAATCCATACCACCTACACCCGCACGCGTGAAGTATCCTATCCGGATTGACGCAGAGAAGACCCGGACATGCGAGCACCGCCGCGCCCTGATCCCTCAGTCGATCTGAGTGCAACCGCAGGCCCCGAGAAGCCCCTTCCTCCCTCTACGACGCTGCACCACCCGATCGACGCATCGCTTCACGGTTTGAGTGAAAATCTCAAACCTAGTTTTGAACGGTGAAGAAAGATATCAGCTTTATATAATTTAAACTGATCTCCACATTTAAAAGTGTTGCAAACTTATAAAAATCATATCTTTTTGCTATGTGGTCTAAATCCAGTGAAACAAGAGACACCGGGACCATGACGACGTCTTCTACATTCTAGAAGAGACCGAAGAATTTTTGGAGCTTCCTACAATTTTTGGAGAAGTGGAACCCAATGTGAGATTTCTAAATTATAAACGATATGGAATGGCGATGTATAAATTATATAATCGATGTATAAGTTATATAAGCATTGCACACCTCACGTATAAGCATTGTATAAATTATATGTGCGATGTATAAGTTATATATGCGTTGTATAAATTATATGTGCGTTGAATGGAGTTGAAATGAAATTGAAATATATTTATATATGTATATCTATATATATATATACACACACTCCCCTCGTCCACAGACTATGGATGATACATATTGGTTGTGATTGTTTCAATTTTTGGTTGACTTGAAATTTGGTTGATAAATGTGAATGGTTGATAATGATTGTTTGTGGTTGAAACAAAATTGGAATTGTTTGTGGAAAAATCCGTTGTGATATGAAAATGATCGAAATATTTAGATTATAAGGGTAAGCCCTTTAGGGAACGCTGCGAGGCGTAAGGTAGTGCAAGGAGCTGTACTCGGGACGGTGCCGGTTTTTAACCCCCTGCCGTTATGCTGCCAAAATTTTCTGAAATATTCATGTGTTTGATTTATATTCATGTATTGAAATATATTCGTGTGTTGGAAAAATATTCATATGACGAATAAAATGTTTGAAAGATAAAAATCACATTTTTATCATGTATATGAAGTATATAAAATATTCATGTTTGAAATAAATTGTTTTAACAATAAAAATCACATTTTTATTATACATATGAATCGCTAAAAATATTCATGTTTTAAATAAATTGTTTTAAAAATAAAAATCACATCTTTATTATATATACCAGTGTTAAAAATAGCCATGTGTTGAAATAAATAGTCGTTGGTTAAAAATATTATTTTTATCAAACATATGAAACGAAAATGGTTTGGAAATTAAAGAACGGATTATATATATATAATTAAAATAAAACGAATAACGATGTTGCAGTTCGTGTTTTGAAATCTTGATTTTAAATGATTTTTACAGGAGATCCGATCATCGGATTTTCCCAAACCCGAAACCATTGGGCCCGCTTTGAAAATATCTTTCCAACGATACCAAAATTTGTAAAGATCCAACGGTTAGAGTGTGTGAAATGTTTAATTCAAATATGAATAAAAACAACGCTAGAATGAATAATATATATATATAATTAAAATAAAACGAATAACGACACTGCAGTTTGTATTTTGAAATCGTAATTTTAAACGATTGTACCGGGAGATTCGACCGTCGGATTTTCCCAAACTGGAACCGTTGAGTCTGCTTTGAAAAAATCATTCCAATGATATAAAATTTGTAAAGATCCAATGGTTAGATTTTCAGATATGGGTAAATCAAATCTGAAGAAAAACAACGTCATGGCCGCGTTATGGCCTTAAGCGTCGTTTGAATAAATTGGCTATTTTTAAATAAATAAAAATAGCGATAAATCGTTATAAAATATTATAAACGATATGGAATGGAAATAAACCGAATTTACCTGGTTTATTAGATATTTGATGGTTGAATGTGTTTGACGTGAAAATTACATTAGTGAACTGAATTATGGATGTCAAATAATTTAACCATGGAAATGAATTGATTTGAATTCTAAATATACGTGAATTATTTGAAAAGATCGAGTTAAATCTCATTTCAAATAATTGGTCGACGATTAGAAATCGATGATGAAGACGGTGGTTGAAGACCGGAGGTCTTCACATCGTTTGGATGATTACTGATGTCTTGATTGGGAGGCATCCCAAGACAAGGTAATAAGTGGTGGTCATCCAGACGTACTTGGAGATCGACCGGATATGCGAGGACCTCTCTCCTGTATTGGACATATGGGACGAGGAATAAGGTGCCTCCAGTTTCGTTCTGACCCGGAACGGACTTGTAAATGGATTGTGTGTCCGACTTTGGATTTCATTCTGTGTGATTGATATACGTCAGTTGCATGGTGTGAATTGCCAGTGTGGCATGCTGAGATGCAGTGATCGAGGCTTTTGTTGAAAAGCAGAGCTTTGTGGTTGATGATCAAAGCACGGCTTTAAATAGCATAGCTTTGTGCATAGCATTGATTCGCGAGCCTCACACCCCGGTATGAGTCAGAAACGGGAGAGGACCTCAGAGAGAACATGCATTTCCTTCTAGCTAGGAGTGGTGTTTTTGGGTTTTACACGCCCGGGCATTTTACTTTTGTGGATGATGGATAGCGAGGCACCTCGCTTATATCGGTCGTTACGGGGCCGATAGTTTGGTCGGGATATGACCAGTTTAGGCCCCATAGGGCGGGGAAACGCAGTGTTTAGGCATTTTAATCCACTCCATGTGGACCAGCCCTGACGATCCAAAGGCTTGACAGAGTACTTGACTAAGGGGCGGGCTAGAGCGTCTCGAAGCAGTAAGGATGATCCCTTGCCTTGGTTCATGACGGAAGTCCAATTTCCAAATACGACATCATGCGGTTTTGATTGTAAACCAATATATGGCGACATGATAATGGTACCCATGTCGTCTATGATTGATACTTATGATTGAAATTGTTTTTGAAACATATAAACACTAGTAATAATATCGAATGCTTTTGTTTTATTCGTATCAAGCATATTTTGGCCATTATAAGGTAAAACTCTATCCTCCGGCTTGCATTGCATTGTGTGATGGGAACTGAGTCTTATAATGGCTTCATTTTTGTAAAAAGCGTAGCGATATTTAAATGATTTACTTGTTTTAAGCACTGGCAATCCAATGGAGTAAACCCGTTCCGCGTTAGCGGCGTGGTCCTGTGATTGGCCTTATTATAAAATAAGTTAAGTAGATTTCTCATACCAGTCCCATGACTGACTCGTAGTTTATTTCACTTGCAAACTCGAGTGCCCTGTTTTGTACACGAGCAGCCTTGTATTCAGGTTTTAGCAGGCTCTTTCTGGATAGTTATGGAGCTGAAGACGGATTCTATCACTTCTTTCTTTTTATGTTGTTCAGCTCCTATTGTACATATTATGTTTTGATTCCGCTGTAGACATTTTATGTAAATCTGAACTGTATTTTGTACTAAGTATGATCCTGTATACTGTGTAACTCTGATGATTACGTTTATCTAGTGTATTCTATTATACATTATCTGGTGTATTTATATATTTCTGTTCTGTTGTTATTTGTTTATGTGTTATATTCCAAAGATTACCCTTGCCACCGTGGAACGGGGGTTTGGGGTCGTCACACGTGGTATCAGAGCTTTGGTTAAGCTTAGTTCTGGAATATAACATATTAACGAACTCGTTATAAATAGAACCAATAGTTTTCTATGACGAATAACTCATTTCAGATAGGATCAGTAATATCCTAGAATGAGTGTAGCGGAATGAAATACACCTTAGTAGACACATTTACATTCAAGTATATGTCTCTATGTTTTAAAATACCTTTTCTGTTGGCCTGACACTTTGTCTGTTATTTGCAGACATAGAAAATGAGTTGCAGAAGCAGAAGAAGTAATCCTATGGTTCGACAACCTAATGAGCCAGTTGTGCTTCCACAGCCAGGATCAGATATAGAAGCTCTATTAAAGAGGTATCGAAATCTGGGTGGAGTACCGTTCTTGGGCAATGAGTCCATTATTCAAACTCAAGCCTAGATGCATTCTGCTGAGAGGATTTTTGAAGGTTTCAAGCTGAGAGATAATCAGAAAAGATTACTGGCATCTTGGGCACTCAAAGACGAAGCTTTAATCTGGTGGAAAGCTGTTATTAAGGATAATCCAGAAGGTAATATTACCTGGGATAGATTTAAAGAAATTTTCAATGAAAGATTTATTCCTCCAGAAGCAACTGAGTGGTTAAGTGATGAATTCTGCTATCCGATTCAAGGAGACATGACTATTCCGGAATATCATAAGAAATTCAATAAACTTTCTCGTTTTGCCCCGCATCTAATTCAATATTCTAAGAGGAAGAATCTGAGGTTTGTTAATGGGCTTCAAAGAAAGTACCAAAGTAGTGTAACTGCACATGTGCAACAGCCTTTTTCTAAAATGATATACATGGCTTACCAGTATGAAGATCTGGATAAGCAAGGTCTTTTGGAAGACAAAGAGGAATGTAGTTCTAGCAACAAAAAGAAATTTGAAACTGATAGCCCAGAGACAAGTACTCGGCCTGAGGCAAGTACGACGTCTGGGGTCAGAAAGAAGCCTAAAGTCAATAGGAAAAAGGTTAAATAAGAGAAAGAACCAATAACAACTGCCACCTGCTCTAACTGCAATAAGCAAGGACATTTGTCGATAAGCTGCAGATATCTAAAGAAACATAGAAAGGATGGATTTAAATCCAAGAAGAAGTTTCAAGAGAATAGAAAGTGCAGTCAATGCCATCAGACTAGTCATCTTGAAAAGGATTGCCGGCTCTTAAAGAAATCTAAAAAGGTACATGTAAATGAAGTGGCAGAAACTTCAGCACCCTCAGCTAGTCAGGGAAGGCCATATGTTTTAGAAGGCACGTTTACTATCAAAAACATTCCAGTTAAGGCATTGTTTGATACCGGCGTGTCACGAAGCTTTATTGCAAGTAATGCTGTTAAGAAACTGGATTTGAATCTGAAAAAGCTTAAAGCACCCATGACTGTCCATAATCCGGTTGGGGGTTCCCTCGATCTTAGTTGGATTTGTGGGGTGCCTGTTTCTTTTTCTTGTTATCGGTTCCCTACTATCTCGATCGTCACGAATTTCACAGTATTTGATCTTATTTTGGGATTGGATTGGTTATCCCAATATAAAGTTGAGGTTAAATGCGCCGAGAGAGTTGTTAAGGCAAAGGCTAAATTAGGGAACTATATAACCATTCCATGTGAAGGTCCGAATTCTGATAGAAAAGAATTTTGTCAGCCCTGATGTTTCTCCTTCTCAAAAAGAAACTATTCCTGTCGTTACAGAGAATACTCCTGTCGACGTATAAAATATTCCTGTCGTCAAGAACTATGCAGACGTGTTTGAAGAAGTTGTTAGCTTACCTCCACGTAGAGAAATAGATATCAAAATCTCTTTAATTCTAGATGCAAGGCCAGTATTTCACTCTATTCGAAGAATGACCTTGAAGGAAAAAGAAGAGTTAGACAATCAAACTCGACAGCTTGTATGGAAGGGTCTGATCAGGCCTAGTTTCTCTTATTGGCGAGCAGCAGTGATATTTGTCCCAAAGTCATACGGTACTCTTAGACTATGTGTGGATTATCGTGACTTGAACAAGCAGACATTAAAGAATAAATATCCATTGCTGCGAATTGATGATTGTTGGATCGATTGAATGGCGCACAAGTGTTTTCACGAATGGACCTAGCTACAGGTTTCCATCAACTTCGTATTGCCGAAGAGTGTGTTCCTTTGACAACATTCAGAGGTCCAAATTAATTCTACGAGTGGTTAGTAATGTCGTTCGGCTTATGTAACACTCCAGCGTATTTTGTTGATCTAATGAACAGAGTATTCAGAGAAGTATTGAATAAATTCGTACTGGTTTTCATTGATGACATATTGATTTTCTCAAAGTCAGAAAGCGAGCACGGAAAACATTTGGAACAAGTGTTAGAAATTCTCAGAATTAATGTTTTAAAAGCCAAATTTTCCAAATGTATATTCTGGCAAGAAGAAGTCAAGTTTCTAGGCCATGTCATATCAAAAGAAGGAATTTCTATGGATCCCAGTAAGATCACAGCTATTCAAAATTGGAAGCAGCCAACTACTCCCATAGAAGTTCGAAGTTTTCTTGGATTGGCTAGTTATTACCGGAAGTTCATTAAAGCTTTGCCGAAGACATCTAGTTCCTTAACAAAGCTTACTAAGAAACATTCCAGGTTCAATTGGACTCCAGAATGTGAGATAGTTATCCAAGAGCTGAAGTTAAGATTGACAACTACTCCAGTGTTAACCATTATTGATGGCAATCAAGACTTGAAAGTCTGGATAGATGCTTCTAAAGAAGGTCTTGGTGCAGTATTGATGCAAACAGGCCTAGTAGTCGCTTATGCTAGCCCTCAATTGAAGTCGCATGAAAAGAAATTTGAATTATATATTGATCATCGATCATTGAAGTATTTGTTCACCCAGAAAGATCTGAATATGAGGCAGCAGCGGTGGCTAGAATTTCTCGCGGCATATGATCTTGATATTTTGTATACTCTGGGGAAAGCCAATGTTGTGGCTGATGCGCTCAGCAGGAAGAATGTAATCATCACCAGTCTTATAATCACGCCTTCATTGATTGATAACATACCTGCTCTTCAGAAGGATGATCACTTCATTCAGAAGATCAAAGAGAGAATTCTGAAAGGCAAGCCCCCGAGTTTCCAGATTGATAACGACGGGATTATGAGGTTAAAGGGCCGAATTTGTGTTCCAAACATTTCTGAGCTCTGGAGAGAAGTGCTGGATGAATGTCACAGATCCAAACTTAGTATCCATCCGGGAGTGAGTAAAATGTATAAGGATATCAAACGCACTTTCTGGTGGAGATCTATGAAACAAGACATTTCTTTATACGTTAGCAGGTGTTCCACCTGTCAACAAGTCAAGAGCGATCAACAGAAACTCGCTGGATTGTTGCAACCATTGGAAATTCCAGGTTGGAAATGGGAATAGATTTCTATGGATTTCATAGATGGTTTGCCCAGAACCAGGAGAGGAAACGACAGTATTTGGGTGATCGTAGATCGTTTCACGAAGGCCGCCCATTTCATACCTGTGAGATCGAATAGAACCGCTCAAAGTCTGGCACAGATTTATTTTAAAGAAATTGTTAAACTTCATGGAGTTCTCATGAGTATTGTTAGTGATCGTGACCCGATTTTTGCTAGTAAATTCTAGGAAGCATTCAAAGCAGAATTGGGAACAAAGATGAACTTGAGCACCTCTTATCATCCTCAAATAGGTGGTCAAACTGAGAGGGTGAATCGTATTCTAGAAGATTTATTGCGGGCTTGTGTTATTGATTTTGGCGGATAGTGGGAAGACCATTTGCATTTGGCTGAGTTCTCATACAACAACAGCTACCAAGCGAGCCTGGAAATGTCACCATTCGAAGAACTGTATGGTAGACCGTGCAGATCTCCCGCTTGTTGGGTAGAACCTGGCCACAGACTTGTATTGGGACCCGATATGATTCGTGAAGCTGCGGATAAAGTCGATTTCATTAAGAAACGATTACTAGTTGTTCAAAGCCGACAGAAGAGCTATGCAGATTCGAGAAGAAGAGATTTGTCTTTTTTTATTGGGGACTATGTGTATCTGAGGATTTCTCCGATTGGAGGAGTAGTTTGATTTGGTAAAACAGGGAAATTGGCGCCCAGATTTATTGGTCCATTTCCTGTGCTCGAACGGATTGGAACTCTTGCTTATAGGGTTCAATTGACTGATTGGTTGCCTAGAATACATGATGTGTTTCACGTATTTCAACTTTGAAAGCATGTACATGATCCAGACTTGATCGTGGAAGAAGCCGCTTAACAAGATCTGGAAATTACTCCCGAATTGGCAGTGAGAAGAGAGCCAATAAAGATTATTGGCAAAGAAACTAAAGAGCTGAGGAACAAGAAGGATCACTTAGTCAAAGTGCAATGGAGTGGAGATCCACGAGAATGTACTTGGGAAACTAAGAAGAGCGTTAAGAAAGCCTATCCCAATTGCAGGGTGGATATCTCTGATTAACTCTGGTGCAAGGTACATTTACCATATTTTGCATTTCCGTTTTGTTATCTACTTTGCTGTAGTTTCCTTTTCATGGATGTAAATTTTTTAATTATATAGTCTGATGATTTTTAAAAAGAGTGTATGAACTAATTACTATACATTTGAAAAGGTTAAAAATAAATTGATTGTTGTTTGTGTTGAGTGATTGTTAGTTTAAAATAAATAACATGGGAATAATAAAACCCATAATAGAATGAATGGTAAATTTATGCAAATGAATTAAATATTGAACTGATTTGAAAATAGATAGAAATACATGCATGTACATTATATATGTTTGAACAGGTAAATGGATTTGATGTTGAGTAAAGAATTTATTTGCGTGCCCGACAAATAGGTAAACCTTAATGAGTTGGATGCACAATTTTAATTATTATATCAACTCCTGTGAATTCCATTGGATGCGGAGTGCTGGTTGTTCGTGGCCATAGGATAGTAACAATTAATTTTGAACTACACTACATGGCATACTTCTTGAAGATAGCATACTTGTAACGACCCGGGAAAAGACGAACTTGGTTATCTGATATATAACACCTATCGAACAATCAAAAGTCGAAATTTCCGGATAGTCCAAGAAAGAAATTTGAGGGTGAGGATAGATAAGATAGAACTAATAGAATAGAAGAAGAAGAAGAAGAAGACAACAACATCAGAGTAACACGAATCTCACAGCGGAACGAATAAAATATAATATACAACATAACTTGAAATCAAAAGCAGTATATGTATATAATACCATTATCAGAGTACAACACTTACAATACAACGGAATAAACAATAGCTACATAAGTCCTGAAGCCTCCTGCTCCAAGCTCTCCAAGTATATCTGTAAAATCCTGACTACTTGACTGCCCGTACAAATTTGGGCACCCAAGAGTTTAGGGAAAAGCAAAACAAAATAAACTCTGGGTCAGTCATGGGACTGGTGTGAGTAAACTCAATCATTTGGTTTAACTTTCAAAATCCTTCCGAAAGAAAAGATAATCGTAAGACCAATCCACACATAAACACGGACGGTTTTTACCTTAATATAACCCAAAACACTTTGGAAATCATATATTATCTGATATTATAATAATGTCTAATCACAAGTAATTAAAATATAGTAGAACGCTTGCATCTCACGCTCTACATATATAGTATACAAATCAAACTCGCGGGCACTTATTGGAAATTGGATTCCGACTTTAACAAGGTATGGGACCACCTGCCGATAGTGTATCTCTAGAGGCGAATACACTGGGTTCAACAAGAACATCTTGCAACCCGGCCCTCACATGACCGACCACTCATTTCGCTTGAGTGTATCGAATGTATATCACCGACGGTTGGGATCAGCAACCGCCTCCCGAAATGGGACAGCATCGATAGATTTAAGAACAAAAGGAATTTCTCTAGATAAGTGATCATATATCCTAATGGGTGCGACCCACATAGTCATGCTGCCTGCCCGATTTTTGTCCTTTCCTGGTTGATGAGGCTTGAGGTCATAACGTATCTTTTGACAGATCACACCTCCATTACTTTGAATGTCACATCGTCATACCCGCCAAATCACACATTGATTTCACCAAAAATACCACGGGTATACAGCTAAGAGAAACGAATTCCTCCGCCACCAAACGTAAGTACGTTTGAAGAGATCAACTTATGCGATCTATTGGATATACTATGTCAGACACTCGTCCATACACGTTTGTCCTGGGACTGGACAAACCGAAGGTACTATTCTGTAAACAGGATAGCCCTTGCACAACTCCGTCTTCAATATATTCAGCATACTTGATTCGCAACGCTTATGCCAATACGGAGTGGTTCTCTGGATAATAATCCAACCGGTCTCTCCATATTAACAACGTAAAATGGTCAAAACTATTATAGTCGGTGATTTAACTATCAAATGAAAACATGTCGGTGTGCAAACAACGATATTATTTCCCGAAGGAAATTCTATCGAACAATCATCATTTCATCCATTCGTTCATTCCCCTATTCCTGTTGTTTAATGTTTCGTATTCACTATATTTAGAAAATATATATCATTATCATTGGAAAACATTTCCATCTCTTGTTTCTATATTCAGAAAACAATTCTGCTTCTCATTTGGAAAACATTTCCAAATCTCCTTCATTTGATTAAACAGATGTTTGAATAAACATCACTATGCCAAATCTCCTTCATTTGGTTTCCACTTAACCACTTTTCACCATCGAATCTTAACCATTTCTTAGTTAAAAACGAAGTCAATCAAGTTGGGGTATAGTTACCTCTCAGACCTTAACTGAACAACATTTCTAACTTCGAAATAGGCAAAGTTCATCTTTCTAAATCTTTAACACTTCTTTACGACATTCTCGGATTTTATTTACAAATCCGCTTCTCGTACGGAAAAACACTTGATTATAACAATGGTGTTATAATCCCCTGCATCCGAATTATAATGACTTTATAAATACTTTGATTTTCTAACTCGAATAAATAACGAACTAAATTATTAACTCATACTCGGTTAACTCTAAGCTGTAACTCTTATTCAATTTACCCTTATTCTATTTAACTCTTACTGGACTAACCCTTGTTCAGATAACTCGGTCTGATTTACTCATTTTGACCCACTTACTTGATCAGTTCAACTGGACTAACTTAGCTTAATTAACTCGACTAAATTACTTTTATCAATTAACTAATATTTGACTTGACACCATTCGCTCGACTCTAGATCGCAGCGATCACAATGGTTACGCCTGATTCCCTCAGGAAACATCCGACCACCTTAGGCTATCTGCAGCCCTGCGAATTTCGCTAGCAGTCGTACTAAATGACAATTTATACTGAATAACTACTTCTGTTTAACTCTATCTCGAATAACTAAGTTCGATCAACTCTAATTGAATAACTAATATTCAATTTAACCCTTATTCGGTTACTATATTCGAATAACTCTAGTCCGATTTGATTCAAACCGCTTAACTCTAACTGATTTACTCTACTGGTTAATTCTAACTAACTAACACTAACTGTTTGACTCTAATAGCTTAACTCCAACGGTTTAATTCTAATAGATTAACTCCAACTGTTAGACTCTAATAGTTTAACTTTAACAGTTTAACTCTAATGGTTTAACTCTAACTGTTTAACTTTAACGGTTTAACTCTAACTGACTAACTTTTCTGATTAACTCTAATGGTTTAACTCTAACTGTTTAACTCTGACAGTTTAACTTTGGTTGATTAACTCTTTTGAATTAACCCCTTTGAATTTTCTCTTTTGAATAATTTCATTTGAATAACTCCTTTTGAATAACTCTTTTGAATAACTCTTTTGAATAACACTTTTTGAATAACTCTTTTGAATAATACTTTTTTTCTATTTGTTTACTTAACAAATAACTATTCCCTTTTTACTTCTATTTATTTAACAAATAATTATTACTTTTAGCTTTTCCATTTATTCTCTACATAAATATCTCTTTTAACTTTCCTTTATTCCCTAAATGAATATTCGCTTTTCAATTCCATTTGTAATCGTTTTACAAATGATTCCCTTTTGATTTCTATTTGTAAAGGTTTCACAAATAGCTACTTTTCCCTATTCTATTTGATTTGCAAATATTTTCCTTTACATTTGTTTTACAAATGTATTTCCTCTATGTTTGTTTTTCTTTTCAAATCTTCTCCTTTATATTTGATTTCACAAATATTTTCCTTTACTCAATTTCTTTGATTCTATAATTATTTTCCTCTATGAAACTCTTTTCTTTTTATATATAAAATCTATTGATTTTATATAAATAATCTATTTTCAAAATATACTTTGAAAATTCCTTTTCACTTCCCGTTATCATTTATGGTATAAAAATACCAAACCAAAAGGTTTGATCATCATCCAACTACACGGGTTCAACGACAGATGATATAACACATCATATAACAGAAAATATATGAAAAACGGTAAATAAATGTTGAGGAATCCAGTTGGATCCCTCCGACCTGTTTCCCTGCATCCACAGATGTTACACAATATAATTCACATCAATTTCATTTCAATATGAGGTATTCTGAAAAACAAAATCAACATCGGTTAACGATATATTTAACTATATCGGTATTTTCAACCAGCTGACTAGCAGTTTAACCAAACAATCAACACTCAGCAATTCAATCAATATTTATCAATTCTAAAAATACTTTATAAAAATATAAAGTGTTCAGAGTTAGTGAGATTTACTCACCTTGGACGGTTTATCGTTGAATAACGATAATCGGTCATTGATTTGGTTCAAACGTTAAATTTCACCATAAATCCAAATGAGCTCCAATCCACTTGCGGTCAGTTCCATTGCGTAGTGCTCGTCCATACGATCCCAACGGATCCTGTTTCATTAAATTTCGTTAATGTATGCAAAAGTTATGTTATTTACAATAATTACCTAATTTAAATGAATATATATTTAATTAAATTAATTAAATTAATTAAATTATTTTTATCTTAATTAATTTCTAATTGCGTTATAAGCCAAATTACCTTCCCTTCCCTTCTAAAAAATCCTACTTTCTCATCTCTAGCCATATCCAATTTTTCTTTAAAATTGAAAAACCATTTTAATATTAATTAAATTTAATTTTCAAATAAAATATTTAAAAATATTCATTTAATTATAACTTAAAAATTTTAACCCGGATCAAAAATCTGCTTCCACTCATTTTAAAGTATTTTTCGATAAGAATCCAACGGTCCTTGTTTCGTGGAAATCCGACTTGTTTTGAAAAAGTTATAAGCTTTTAAAGTTTATGGTTAAAAATTACGAAAATGCCCCTGGTCTGTTTTAAATTCAAATTAAATTTAAAATTTAAAATTTAAAATTTAAATTAATCATCCCATCCGTCGGATCAGTTAGGGATAGCCAGGGAGAGCAGAAAACTATATTTTCCAAACTCAAGCCTTAGACAATATCCTCTCTGTCACCCTTAGAATGTTCTGATATTTACTTTTACAAATTCCATTTTAATTATTATATATATATATTACAAAAATAAATAAATAAATAAATATTATTTAAAAACTTACCCCGTGAAGCCCAAGCCTCTGCCTAAGAGTCCCTAGCTCTCCGTCTTGCCCTCCTTTCTCCCTTCCTTCCTTTTTACCTATTTCCTAATATTTTATTATTATTTCTGCCATTGCCAAAGCTTGAAAGAGGAGGAGGAGGAGTGAGTTTAAAATGAAAGGGGGGGCTATTAATAGCCGAAGGAGTCACATGGATTGCTGAAGTGGCGCGAATCCAACGGTCGAAAATGGATGGCTAGGATTAATCCTTAAATTAATTAAATTATAAATAAATTTAATAATTTATGAATAGTAAAGTGTGTTTTCTCAACCCTATTCGGACGTTAATTTGACTTACTTATTGATACCTTATCCAAAATCTTTTTCAATCATGTTGTTCAATTTTTCTTGCTCTTCAATACTATATAAAAATATATCAATTTTGAATTTGTTTGAACTTTCAAATAATTTAAATTCAAATTCAAAATAGTGTTTTGTGTTAGTTTCAACACCTTCCGGTCTCATGTTGGAGTATCAAACGATAACGGTTTTCAGAAATTCTTCCACCATCTGGTCCGGTTTTTAACGTACTTCAATCCTATGTATTCAAATCAAAAATCGAAGTTCGTTTAGATTTTCAAATAATTTATTTAAATTTTGTTTCCTTAATAACTTTCTATATCCGTTATAGGATTTTCCCAGATTTCATATATAGCTAATATCCTATGTTTGGAATTTTCCTGGATAGGTCTCAGGTTCCAGTTTTGCCGTTAGCATTAGCAAATTCCAATTACCGTCAAAATTTAGTTCAAATTTTGGCTTTTTTATTTTTTCTTTTCCACATACGGATGCCATTTTTTACATAAATTGGTTGGTTACCTAATTTCATTATTTCAGATTTAATGAAACCGATTTCATTGAAATCCGAGTTCGTTAGCTACTACATCCTTTGTAAACGTACTATTTTAAATTAAAAATTTATCCTTTTATACTGCCAGTTCACATTATATTGCAGATCCACTAAATTTCTACCATTTCGAAATAACATAAAATATTCAAAATTATTGAAATTAAACCATTTAAACTTCCAAAACAATAAAAAAAACATTTTTAAATAATAACTAAATGGTCAAAAAATCTGGGCCGTTACATTCTTCCCCCCTTAAAATAATTTCGTCCTCGAAATTGCTAAGGTAGAAAAATGTATTTTATAACTAGGTTAAAATTATTTATTTACTCCGGTTTCACTAAACCAATTAATTCTAATTAATTTATTAATTTATTTCTATAAACGAAAATTTCAAAAATTCTGAAAATTTTCTAACATTCGAAATTTCTGATAAATTTCGCCAGCATCTCCTTTGTACTGGTCAATAGCTCAAACTCCAACTCGCCTCTCTAGGCCTTTTTCAACCCAAAAGAAAATCAAACAGCCAAGTGGCTTGCCAAACAGGCTCATAAATCTCATCCAACTCATATGAATATGTACGTGTACCTTTTTGTCGGCATTCAATTATGCTATCAATTTAGCATATACCACTATCATCCCAATCAAACTCCCAATCACTTTTATCTTCAACACGACCATCCGCTTATAACCAAGCCAAATTTCAATCAAACTGCAATTCCAATCTCAATTCAAATTTCTTGCTCGACCATTCATTTCTATCCCAGATTATCTCTAATCTAGTCCAATTCTACTTGATACCATTCTATTTCAATTCAACTCAATTTCCACTGAACTGCCTTCAATTCAATTTCAAATTTTCTTTCACAAATTTCTATTTAATTTGTGTTTATTTCAATAATCTGTACCTGGGAGTTTCAAATAGCTTTGCCTTTTCCAAAAATCAAATATCCCTTTGGAATATCAAAACAACTCGGTTTCTCAAAACAATTCAAAAACAAAATCTTTGGTAGTAATCCGTCAGTTACAAACTCGAAAATAAGCACCGATGATGTCCGGATCAACATCGGAATTTATTTTCCAGCTATCGAAGTGAGTTCAATACTATAGCACTTTCAAAACCCATTTTTAAACATTTTCATTTTGAAATTCATTTCAAAATATCCCTTTCCAATGCTTGTAACAAATTTAAAATCTCCCAGGATTTCAAAATTCACATATATTCAATTTAATTCCATTTACAACGCTTATTCAAATTTTAGCAATTTTAATTCCAATTCTGAACTTAAATTCAGATTTAAATTCAGATTTAATTCATCTGATTTCATATATTTCACTTATATGAATTTTGATTTGTTATTTACATAACCATTTCACATTTTATAATCTTATTCGATTATAATCACAACCAACACATTCAATATACTATAATAATTTCAAAGATATATACTTTGCTTATATCAAAATATAATTTGGGTAAAATTATTTCATTTACCCTTTTTTTTCAAAACATATCGTGTCGACCCATCGTATTCAAGTGTTTATAAACTCCTATCGATATAGTGGATCAAACTGATCGACTAGAACTCATAAACAACTCAACCAATAAATCTCCACAATATAAAACCATTTTTATATCAAATAACAAATACGTTCACTCGTATATATACACTCAAACTCAGTTTAGGGCATTACTAACCCCATCTCTACTGAGTCACGCCACAGAGCCAAGGTAAATCACTAAACCTTCAGCTCTGATACCAACTGTAACGACCCGGGAAAAGACGAACTTGGTTATCCGATATATAACACCTATCGAACAATCAAAAGTCGAAATTTCCGGATAGTCCAAGAAAGAAATTTGAGGGTGAGGATAGATAAGATAGAACTAATAGAATAGAAGAAGAAGAAGAAGACAACAACATCAGAGTAACACGAATCTCACAGCGGAACGAATAAAATATAATATACAACATAACTTGAAATCAAAAGCAGTATATGTATATAATACCATTATCAGAGTACAACACTTACAATACAACGGAATAAACAATAGCTACATAAGTCCTGAAGCCTCCTGTTCCAAGCTCTCCAAGTATATCTGTAAAATCCTGACTACTTGATTGCCCGTACAAATTTGGGCACCCAAGAGTTTAGGGAAAAGCAAAACAAAATAAACTCTGGGTCAGTCATGGGACTGGTGTGAGTAAACTCAAATCATTTGGTTTAACTTTCAAAATCCTTCCGAAAGAAAAGATAATCGTAAGACCAATCCACACATAAACACGGACGGTTTTTACCTTACGATAACCCAAAACACTTTGGAAATCATATATTATCTGATATTATAATAATGTCTAATCACAAGTAATTAAAATATAGTAGAACGCTTGCATCTCACGCTCTACATATATAGTATACAAATCAAACTCGCGGGCACTTATTGGAAATTGGATTCCGACTTTGACAAGGTATGGGACCACCTGCCGATAGTGTATCTCTAGAGGCGAATACACTGGGTTCAACAAGAACATCTTGCAACCCGGCCCTCACATGACCGACTACTCATTTCGCTTGAGTGTATCGAATGTATATCACCGACGGTTGGGATCAGCAACCGCCTCCCGAAATGGGACAGCATCGATAGATTTAAGAACAAAAGGAATTTCTCTAGATAAGTGATCATACATCCTAATGGGTGCGACCCACATAGCCATGCTGCCTGCCCGATTTTTGTCCTTTCCTGGTTGATGAGGCTTGAGGTCATAACGTATCTTTTGACAGATCACACCTCCATTACTTTGAATGCCACATCGTCATACCCGCCAAATCACACATTGATTTCACCAAAAATACCATGGGTATACAGCTAAGAGAAACGAATTCCTCCGCCACCAAACGTAAGTACGTTTGAAGAGATCAACTTATGCGATCTATTGGATATACTCTGTCAGACACTCGTCCATACACGTTTGTCCTGGGACTGGACAAACCGAAGGCACTATTCTGTAAACAGGATAGCCCTTGCACAACTCCGTCTTCAATATATTCAGCATACTTGATTCGCAACGCTTATGCCAATACGGAGTGGTTCTCTGGATAATAATCCAACCGGTCTCTCCATATTAACAACGTAAAATGGTCAAAACTTTGATAGTCGGTGATTTAACTATCAAATGAAAACATGTCGGTGTGCAAACAACGATATTATTTCCCGAAGGAAATTCTATCGAACAATCATCATTTCATCCATTCGTTCATTCCCCTATTCCTGTTGTTTAATGTTTCGTATTCACTATATTTAGAAAATATATATCATTATCATTGGAAAACATTTCCATCTCTTGTTTCTATATTCAGAAAACAATTCTGCTTCTCATTTGGAAAACATTTCCAAATCTCCTTTATTTGATTAAACAGATGTTTGAATAAACGTCACTATGCCAAATCTCCTTCATTTGGTTTCCACTTAACCACTTTTCACCATCGAATCTTAACCATTTCTTAGTTAAAAACGAAGTCAATCAAGTTGGGGTATAGTTACCTCTCAGACCTTAACTGAACAACATTTCTAACTTCGAAATAGGCAAAGTTCATCTTTCTAAATCTTTAACACTTCTTTACGACATTCTCGGATTTTATTTACAAATCCGCTTCTCGTACGGAAAAACACTTGATTATAACAATGGTGTTATAATCCCCTGCATCCGAATTATAATGACTTTATAAATACTTTGATTTTCTAACTCGAATAAATAACGAACTAAATTATTAACTCATACTCGGTTAACTCTAAGTTGTAACTCTTATTCAATTTACTCTTATTCTATTTAACTCTTACTGGACTAACCCTTGTTCAGATAACTCGGTCTGATTTACTCATTTTGACCCACTTACTTGATCAGTTCAACTGGACTAACTTAGCTTAATTAACTCGACTAAATTACTTTTATCAATTAACTAATATTTGACTTGACACCATTCGCTCGACTCTAGATCGCAGCGATCACAATGGTTACGCCTGATTCCCTCAGGAAACATCCGACCACCTTAGGCTATCTGCAGCCCTGCGAATTTCGCTAGCAGTTGTACTAAATGACAATTTATACTGAATAACTACTTCTGTTTAACTCTATCTCGAATAACTAAGTTCGATCAACTCTAATTGAATAACTAATATTCAATTTAACCCTTATTCGGTTACTATATTCGAATAACTCTAGTCCGATTTGATTCAAACCGCTTAACTCTAACTGATTTACTCTACTGGTTAATTCTAACTAACTAACACTAACTGTTTGACTCTAATAGCTTAACTCCAACGGTTTAATTCTAATAGATTAACTCCAACTGTTAGACTCTAATAGTTTAACTTTAACAGTTTAACTCTAATGGTTTAACTCTAACTGTTTAACTTTAACGGTTTAACTCTAACTGACTAACTTTTCTGATTAACTCTAATGGTTTAACTCTAACTGTTTAACTCTGACAGTTTAACTTTGGTTGATTAACTCTTTTGAATTAACCCCTTTGAATTTTCTCTTTTGAATAATTTCATTTGAATAACTCCTTTTGAATAACTCTTTTGAATAACTCTTTTGAATAACACTTTTTGAATAACTCTTTTGAATAATACTTTTTTTCTATTTGTTTACTTAACAAATAACTATTCCCTTTTTACTTCTATTTATTTAACAAATAATTATTACTTTTAGCTTTTCCATTTATTCTCTACATAAATATCTCTTTTAACTTTCCTTTATTCCCTAAATGAATATTCGCTTTTCAATTCCATTTGTAATCGTTTTACAAATGATTCCCTTTTGATTTCTATTTGTAAAGGTTTCACAAATAGCTACTTTTTCCCTATTCTATTTGATTTGCAAATATTTTCCTTTACATTTGTTTTACAAATGTATTTCCTCTATGTTTGTTTTTCTTTTCAAATCTTCTCCTTTATATTTGATTTCACAAATATTTTCCTTTACTCAATTTCTTTGATTCTATAATTATTTTCCTCTATGAAACTCTTTTCTTTTTATATATAAAATCTATTGATTTTATATAAATAATCTATTTTCAAAATATACTTTGAAAATTCCTTTTCACTTCCCGTTATCATTTATGGTATAAAAATACCAAACCAAAAGGTTTGATCATCATCCAACTACACGGGTTCAACGACAGATGATATAACACATCATATAACAGAATATATGAAAAACGGTAAATAAATGTTGAGGAATCCAGTTGGATCCCTCCGACCTGTTTCCCTGCATCCACAGATGTTACACAATATAATTCACATCAATTTCATTTCAATATGAGGTATTCTGATAAACAAAATCAACATCGGTTAACGATATATATAACTATATCGGTATTTTCAACCAGCTGACTAGCAGTTTAACCAAACAATCAACACTAAGCAATTCAATCAATATTTATCAATTCTAAAAATACTTTATAAAAATATAAAGTGTTCAGAGTTAGTGAGATTTACTCACCTTGGACGGTTTATCGTTGAATAATCGGTCATTGATTTGGTTCAAACGTTAAATTTCACCATAAATCCAAATGAGCTCCAATCCACTTGCGGCCAGTTCCATTGCGTAGTGCTCGTCCATACGATCCCAACGGATCCTGTTTCGTTAAATTTCGTTAATGTATGCAAAAGTTATGCTATTTACAATATTTACCTAATTTAAATGAATATATATTTAATTAAATTAATTAAATTAATTAAATTATTTTTATCTTAATTAATTTCTAATTGCGTTATAAGCCAAATTACCTTCCCTGCCCTTCTAAAAAATCCTACTTTCCCATCTCTAGCCATATCCAATTTTTCTTTAAAATTGAAAAACCATTTTAATATTAATTAAATTTAATTTTCAAATAAAATATTTAAAAATATTCATTTAATTATAACTTAAAAATTTTAACCCGGATCAAAAATCTGCTTCCACTCATTTTAAAGTATTTTTCGATAAGAATCCAACGGTCCTTGTTTCGTGGAAATCCGACTTGTTTTGAAAAAGTTATAAGCTTTTAAAGTTTATGGTTAAAAATTACGAAAATGCCCCTGGTCTGTTTTAAATTCAAATTAAATTTAAAATTTAAAATTTAAATTAATCATCCCATTCGTCGGATCAGTTAGGGATAGCCAGGGAGAGCAAAAAACTATATTTTCCAAACTCAAGCCTTAGACACTATCCTCTCTGTCACCCTTAGAATGTTCTGATATTTACTTTTACAAATTCCATTTTAATTATTATATATATATTACAAAAAAATAAATAAATAAATATTATTTAAAAACTTACCCCGTGAAGCCCAAGCCTCTGCCTAAGAGTCCCTAGCTCCCCGTCTTGCCCTCTTTTCTCCCTTCCTTCCTTTTTACCTATTTCCTAATATTTTATTATTATTTCTGCCATTGCCAAAGCTTGAAAGAGGAGGAGGAGGAGTGAGTTTAAAATGAAAGGGGGGGGCTATTAATAGCCGAAGGAGTCACTTGAATTGCTGAGGTGGCGCGAATCCAACGGTCGAAAATGGATGGCTAGGATTAATCCTTAAATTAATTAAATTATAAATAAATTTAATAATTTATGAATAGTAAAGTGTGTTTTCTCAACCCTATTCGGACGTTAATTTGACTTACTTATTGATACCTTATCCAAAATCTTTTTCAATCATGTTGTTCAATTTTTCTTGCTCTTCAATACTATATAAAAATATATCAATTTTGAATTTGTTTGAACTTTCAAATAATTTAAATTCAAATTCAAAATAGTGTTTTGTGTTAGTTTCAACACCTTACGGTCTCATGTTGGAGTATCAAACGATAATGGTTTTCAGAAATTCTTCCACCATCTGGTCCGGTTTTTAACGTACTTCAATCCTATGTATTCAAATCAAAAATCGGAGTTCGTTTAGATTTTCAAATAATTTATTTAAATTTTGTTTCCTTAATAACTTTCTATATCCGTTATAGGATTTTCCCAGATTTCATATATAGCTAATATCCTATGTTTAGAATTTTCCTGGATAGGTTTCAGGTTCCAGTTTTGCTGTTAGCATTAGCAAATTCCAATTACCGTCAAAATTTAGTTCAAATTTTGGCCCTTTTATTTTTTCTTTTCCACATACGGATGCCATTTTTTACGTAAATTGGTTGGTTACCTAATTTCATTATTTCAGATTTAATGAAACCGATTTCATCGAAATCCGAGTTCGTTAGCTACTACATCCTTTGTAAACGTACTATTTTAAATTAAAAATTTATCCTTTTATACTGCCAGTTCACATTATATTGCAGATCCACTAAATTTCTACCATTTCGGAATAACATAAAATATTCAAAATTATTGAAATTAAACCATTTAAACTTCCAAAACAATAAAAAAAACATTTTTAAATAATAACTAAATAGTCAAAAAATCTGGGCCGTTACAATACTCTATCATATACCACCTAAGTATTTGGAGATTATGTGACGAGACTGAAGATTTACCATACGAGCGAGAGGCTTGTATGGCGATGACTATATTATAGGTGGGACTGAAGACTGACACGGACTATATAAAATGTAATGGTAAATTGTCAGATTAATAAAAACCCACACGGGTCTGAGGATGACAATAAACACATCTCTCTAGTCATTAAGGCACAAAAACCATTTATGGGGTGACGAGAATTTATTCTCTGGAGTTATGATCTATACACACTCTCATGTGGACACCGGAATATATCACTATAAATATGTGTATGCTTTTTAGGATTTATTGGGTACCTAATACAGCCTAATAAATTTCCAAAACCCTCCCCGTACAAAGGAGGTTATGGCGAAAATTTTCGAAAATTTAGGGTGTTTGCCAAATTTTTGAAGAATTCGAAAATTCTTAGAAACTGAAAAGTTGAAGAATGGAAGCCAGAATGAAAGTTGAGTTGGTTAATTAAACATCTTTTAGCTTCGTTCCTTTTCGGGGATGAAAAGATTTTAAGTGGGGGAGATTGTAACAACCCGGAAAATCAGAACCAATTTAAAAATTATAATTTGGCTATTTGAGTGGATTTTGAATATTTAAAATAAATTATTTTAAATAATAATGACCAAAATTCTATTGGATCGAAGTTATAGTGAATATATTTATTTTAATTATAAAACAAGGCCTGAAATGGCGTGGTAGTTTGAAAATTTGAATTCGAACTTTGACTGACTGTACAGAATGCAAAATAAAATGGATTTTAGTGAAACCAAAAATATTTAAATCTGTTTAAGAATATCTTTCTAACAAATCTGAAAAATCGAAATTTCATAGCGGGAATCAAAAGTTAGGCCAAATGAATTTTCAGAAAGGTCGCTATGGAGTTTATATAGCCCTTGAAATAGACATTTTGCAAAGACCTCCATTTTTGACGAAACCACTTTTATTGGATTCGGGATGTCGAATTATTGCTAGATTTCAAATTCCATAATTTTTTGAATTAATATGTGAGTGTGGCAAAAGAAAATATGTTTGGTTAATTTCAGTCAATTTGGATTGACCAGAAAATGGCCATTTTTCAAATGGTCTCCAAATTCGACGAAACTAGTTTTGTTGGGACTGTATCGTCTAAATATAGCCAGAATTATTTTTCTGGAATTTTTGGGATCAGTATGTGGCCCGGCAAATTGAAATGTACGTTCAAATCCATATTTGAATGTTTTATATTTTAATTTGAAGAATAACTTACTGAAACAGTCGAAAGGACCTACGAAACATATTCCATTGTGTCCGGAATGGGGGTATTTAATTAGGGGCGATAGTCGTTCGGTTGGAATTGGAGTTCGTATGGAGCGAAGGGTATTTTCGGATTTAAATAAATTAAAAATAAATATAAAATTATCGGCCAATAGAAATCTATTCTCATTATCGTTCAAACCCGATAACCACCTGTAGTGACGATGGAAAAGCTTCGTGGCCTTCTCTCTTCGATTACTCCCTCCACACGCCGAATTAGCTTCCACCCCAGTTGAGGATTTTGAAGAACTCCTCGCGAGCTTCTAATCCATACCATCTGCACCCGCTCTCGTGAAGTATCCTGTCCGGATCGACGCAGAGAAGACCCGGACTTGCGAGTGCCACCGCGCCCTGATCCCTCAGTCGATCTGAGTGCAACCGCCGGCGTCGAGAAGTCCCTTCCTCCCTCTATGACGCTGCACCTCCCGATCGACGCATCGCTTCACGGTTTGAGTGAAAATCTCAAACCTAGTTTTGAACAGTGAAGAAAGGTATCAGCTTTATATAATTTAAACTGATTTCCACATTTAAAAGCGTTGCAACTTATAAAAATCATATCTTTTTGCTATGTGGTCAAAATCCAGTAAAACAAGAGACACCGGGACCGTGACGACGTCTTCTACATTCTAGAAGAGACCGGAGAATTTTTGGGGCTTCCTACAATTTTAGGAGCAGTGGAACCCAATGTGAGATTTCTAAATTATAAACGATATGGAATGGAGATGTATAAATTATATAATCGATGTATAACTTATATAAGCATTGTACACCTCATGTATAAGCGTTGTATAAATTATATGTGCAATGTATAAGTTATATATGCGTTGTATAAATTATATGTGCGTTGAATGGAGTTGAAATGAAATTGAAATATATTTATATATGTATATATATATATATACATGTGTACTCCCCTCGTCCACAGACCATGGACGATATATATTGGTTGTGATTGTTTGAATTTTTGGTTGACGTGAAATTTGGTTGATAAATGTGAATGGTTGATAATGATTGTTTGTGGTCGAAACAAAATTGGAAATGTTTTTCGGAAAATCCGTTGTGTTATTAAAATGATCGAATAATTTAGATTATAAGGATAAGCCCCTTAGGGAACGCAGCGAGGCGTAAGGTAGTGCGAGGAGCCGTACTTGGGACGGTGCCGGTTTTTAACCCCCAGCCGTTATGCTGCCGAAATTTTCTGAAATATTCATGTGTTGAAATATATTCATGTGTTGGAAAAATATTCATGTGACGAATAAATTGTTTGAAAGATAAAAATCACAATTTTATCATGTATATGAAGTATATAAAATATTCATGTTTGAAATAAACTATTTTAACAATAAAAATCACATTTTTATTTTATATATCAATCGCTAAAAATATTCATGTTTTAAATAAATTGTTTTAACAATAAAAATCACATTTTTATTATATATACCAGTGTTAAAAATAGTCATGTGTTGAAATAAATAGTCATTGGGTAAAATATTATTTTTATCAAATATATGAAACGAAAATGGTTTGGAAATTGAAGAACGGATTATATTATATATATATATATATAATTAAAATAAAACGAATAGCGATGATGCAGTTCGTGCTTTGAAATCTTGATTTTAAATGATTTTTACGGGAGATCCGACCATCGGATTTTCCCGAAACCGAAACCATTGGGTCCACTTTGAAAATATCTTTCCAACGATACCAAAATTTGTAAAGTTCCAACGGTTAGATTGTGTGAAATGTTTAATTCAAATCTGAATAAAACAGTGCCAGAGTGAATTATATTTATATATATAAATATAATTAAAATAAAACGAATAACGACGCTGCAGTTTTTATTTTGAAATCGTAACTTTAAACGATTGTACTGGGAGATCCGACCGTCGGATTTTCCCAAAACTGGAACCTTTTGGGTCTGCTTGAAAAAGATCTTTCCAATGATATAAAATTTGTAAAGATCCAACGGTTAGATTTTCAGATATAGGTAAATCAAATATGAAGAAAAACAGCGCCATGGCCGCGTTATGGCCTGAACCGTCGTTTGAATAAATTGGCTATTTTTAAATAAATAAAAATAGCGATAAATCGTTATAAAATATTATAAACGATATGGAATGGAAATAAACCGAATTTACCTGGTTTATTGGATATTTTATGGTTGAACGTGTTTGACGTGAAAATTACACTAATGAACTGAATTATGGATGTCAAATAATTTAACCATGGAAATGAATTGATTTGAATTCTAAATATACGTGAATTATTTGAAAAGGCTGAGTTAAATCTCATTTCAAATAATTGGTCAACGATTAGAAATTGACGATGAAAACGGTGGTTGATGACCGGAGGTCTTCACATCGTTTGGATGATTAGTAATATCTTGATTGGGAGGCATCCCAAGACAAGGTAATAAGTGGTGGTCATCCAGACGTACTTGGAGATCGACCGGATATGTGAGGACCTCTCTCCTGTAATGGACATATGGGACGACGAATAAGGTGCCTCCGGTTTCGTTCAGACCCAGAACGGACTTGTAAATGGATTGTGTGTCCGACATTGGATTTCATTCTATGTGATTGATATACGTCAATTGCATGGCGTGAATTGCATGTGTGGCATGCTAAGATGTATTGATCGAGGCTTTTGTTGAAAAGCAGAGCCTTGTGGTTGATGATCAAAGCACGGCTTTAAATAGCATAGCTTTGTGTATAGCGTTGATTAGCGAGCCTCACACCCCGGTATGAGCCAGAAATGGGAGAGGACCTCAGGGAGGACATGCATTTCCTTCTAGCTAGGAGTTATGCTTTGGGTTTTACGCGCCCGGGCATTTTACTTATGTGGATGATGGATAGCGAGGCGCCTCGGTAATATCGGTCGTTCCGAGGCCGATAGTTTGGTCGGGATATGACTAGTTTACACCCCATGGGGCGGGGAAACGCAGTGTTCAGGCAATTTAATCCACTCCGTGTGGACCGACCCCGACGATCCAAAGGCTTGACAGAGTACTTACCTGAGGGGCGGCTAGAGTGTCGTGAAGCGGTAAGGATGATCCCTTGCCTTGGTTAATGACGAAAATCCAATTTTCAAATACAACATCGTGCGGTTTTGATTGTAAACCTATATATAGTGACATGATATATGGTACCCATGTCGTCTATGATTGATACTTATGATTGAAATTGTTTTTAAAATATATAGACACTAGTAATAATATCAAATGCTTTTGTTTTATTCGTATCAAGCATATTTTGGCCATTATAAGGTAAAACTCTATCCTCCGGCCTGCGTTGCATTGTGTGATGGGAACTAAGTCTTATAATGGCTTCATTTTTGTAAAAAAAAATAGCGATGTTTAAATGATTTACTTATTTTAAGCATTGTCAATCCAATGGAGTGAACCCGCCCGCGTTAGCGGCGTGGTCCTGTGATTGGCCTTATTATAATGTAAGTTAAGTAGATTTCTCATACCAGTCCCATGACTGACTCATAGTTTGTTTCACTTGCAAACTCAGGTGCCCTATTTTCTATATAGGCAGCCTTGTATTCAGGTTTTAGCAGGCTCTTTCTGGATAGCTATGGAGCTGAAGATGGATTCTATCACTTTTTTTCTTTTTTTTCTGTTCAGCTCCTGTTGTACATATTATGTTTTGATTCCGGTGTAGACATTTTATGTAAAGCTGAACTGTATTTTGTACTAAGTATGATCCTTTATACTTTGTAACTCTGATGATTACATTTATCTAGTGTATTCTATTGTACATTATCTGGTGTATTTATATATTTCTGTTCTGCTGTTATTTGTTTATGTGTTATATTCCAAAGATTACCCTTTCCACCATGGAACGGGGGTTTGGGGTCGTCAGAACCATGCACGAGCTAGTCGAAGAATAGAAAGCTCAACTGCTGATGAAGTCCGAGGAGCTCGAGCAAAATAGAAAGACTGATGTGGAGGATGGCTCAAAGCTAGGGATAATGAAAAGGTCAAGGCTGAGGACGAGGCCCGTAGAAAGGTGGAGAACGAGGCATCCCAAAGAAAGATGAGGCGAAGCTCAAAAGGCTGAAGGTCTGGAGGAGTGAAGCTGAAAACGGGTCGTATGGCGACGAAGAAAATCGAGATGGAGGCCAGAAAAGATAGGGAAGGGGCTGAGAAGATTGACACTTATGGGGCCCTCGTCGAATTCATCCTCCTCCACAGAAGACGATCCTCCCTGAGACTGAGACCACGGATACCCCAAGCGGATAGGAATAAAAACGCGACCTCCTAATAGCCTTGGATGGTGGATATGAGTTCGCATCTTGACCCGCTCCGACACCAATGAAGATGAAGGGATTGAAAGGGAGCGGTGAGTCGAAGAGGAAGAAAATGTTGGAGGATGCAGTTTTGATGACAACAACCTTATTTCAATTATCATTGACTATAAAATATATACTAACACTTTTTGTATATAATATATGTATATGCAGGAATTATATACAAGAAATATTACTAAAGACTGTATAGTTATAAAGATGATAGAAATTCAAAGATCGGAGAAATTTCAAGACTCATGAGTATTCAAGAGTTCAAGAATTCAAGATTAATATAGTTATAGAGTATAGTTTTTGTAAGACTCTAAATAGCACTCCAAGTTCAAATTCAAATTAAAATTTTCAAATTCTAAATTTCAAATTCAAATTCTAAATTTTAAATTCTGATTTTCAATTCTATTCTCAATCCTCTCTATTTTATTTTTCTATTTATTTCTGTTTTTATTCTTCATTGTTTTCCAAATTTAAGTTTTTATATATACTTTATATTTATACTTTATATAGTTTAAAACCTTATAATTTTATAAATATATTTATATAGTTTAAAATTATGTTTTCATATGTTTTTCTATCATATAATATAAATTTACAACACTAGAATCTTACTCCAGAATTTCCAGAATTATTTTTATATGAAAACACTTGAAAAATGCTTTAAAAATCGAAATTTCAAAGGAGTATGTTGACAAAACAAAAACTCTATGTCGACATATAACTGTCACTTTTTCAAATTTTGAAAGGAAGTGTCTTTTCACTATTTGAAATGATTCAGAACTGTTGCAACCTTTCATACTCTATAAAAAAGGGTTAAAAGCAACTTTTTTTATCATCTCTTCTTCTCTGACTTCATCCTCTTTATCTATACCATTATTCTTACTCATTTTTATGATTCTTACATTCATACTCTACCGAATTCAATTCTGTTTTGATAAAACTTCTTCTCTCTACTCTATGAATCAAGTGTTATTGAAGAGTTATAGGGTTGTTTTGTAATTGCATGGTTGAATAAACCTTGTTTGTAAGTCAAAGAGGAATCGATGTATCCTTGTAGCCGTGAAATCAAGGAATAGGAGTCGGTGTGTCCTTGTAGCCGTGAAATCAAGGAATAGGAGTCGGTGTGTCCTTGTTGAGCCGTGAAATCAAGGAATAGGAGTCGGTGTCTCCTTGTTGAGCCGTGAAATCAAGGAGGGTGTAATTGATTATTGAAATAGTAATAAAACTCTATGCAATCCAGCGTTGTGCGGCACCGGACGTAGGAGTAATCCGAACTAGTATAAAATCCGATGTGTTCTTTCTTTTCTGCATTTTTATTTCTTTTTATCTTATTTGTGTTTGAATTTGTGTCTGTGATTGTGTTTGTGGTGTTTGATTCATTCCATAATTCACTTTAGTTTTAAATTCTGTTTAAATTCTTACATACACTATTCACCCCCTTTAGTGTTTTCTTTGCCTTAATGATCCATTCCGCAGTCCCTGACAATTGGTATCAGAGCAAGGTCTTTCAAAAGTTCATAATCTGATTTTTGAAAATTTGGTAAAATGGGAAATTTTGGAATCTTTGATAATACTAGTGTCAATTCATGCATTGCATCAATGTTAAAAGAGTCTGCATGTATTAATGTTAAAAAAGCATATGATCTACTAAAATATTGTTCAATATAGAAAAGGATGAGTTCTATGTCTTTTGAAAATTCAAAAGTTGGAAATATGGGTAAAGTGATTATTGGCAATTCAAATTCTGATAAAGTGCTATTGGAAATTCAAATCTTGAACTGGTGTGTTACATGGCTACCGAAAATTCAAATTCTAGAAAGCAATTGGTGGAAATGAAAAAGGACAAATGGATACTGGATAATGGCTGTTCGAGACATATGACTGGAAATCCAGAACTACTCAATAATCTGAAGTATGAAGATGGTGGATTGGTAAACTTCGGAGATAATTCTAAAGGATACATCATTGGAATCGACAGTGTCGGTAATTCTGAAACTCCTATTATTTCTAATGTTTTATTAGTTAGGAATTTAAAACACAACTTACTGAGTATAAGTCAACTTTGCGATAAAGGAAATAAAATAAAATTTGAAAAGAATAAATGTTTCATAGAAGATAGGAATTCAAAAATTATATTCGAAGGAGATAGAAAGAAAAATATCTATATATTAAGTATGAAAATTTCCAACGATAATTTATGTCTTATGGCCAATACAAGTGATCCCTGGATCTGGCATAAGAGATTCGATTATATAAATTTCAAACATATTTCTAGAATTTTTAAATGAGATTCGGTTAGAGGATTACCAAAAATGAAATTTAAAGTTAATAACTTATGCAATGCGTGTCAATTCGGAAAACTAAAGAAGAATTCATTTAAATCAAAAGAAGAAATTACTTGTAACACCCCACCTCCGCTAAGGTCACTCGCAAAGGAATGCACTAGCTTTAGAGGGGTATTATTGGTAAACATGTACAGAAATATTACAAGACAGAACATATAAAAATAGCGGAAGTAAAACCAACTTTCATATCATTAATAAATAAGGTCTAAAGCCTTTTACATTAGAGAATTTCTTACATGAAAACCTGTCTTGCAATAGTAAAGAAGCATAAAACTTTTTCGTAAAATATTTCCCCAAGTGAACAGTAAAGTAGCCATAGCCAAGAAAAGTCCAAGCCATACATGATGACCTTCAAACAGAAGAAGTCCGAACTAACAATAGCATTTCCTCCCTGTAACCTGGGGGGAAACGGAAGACAAAGAGGCGAAACAAAACGGGGTCAGTCATAAAGACTGGTAAGCCCTATCTACTATCAGTATATAAACTAGTAAAGTTAACTGGCATGAGGAACTGAGATGAACATAAGTATGATGACAAGATAGATAAGCTAAACCAAAATAACAGGATGAACTAATGTACCAAGATAAACAAGTGTGTCATGATAAACTACAGTGTCAAGATAAGTCAAGGTATAACATCGTCAGGTTTCTATCAAGTACTATATCGCAAGGTATCCATCATGTATATTCGCTCCGCATCTCTCGTACTAGTATCCCAACCCGCGTCATGTATTAACTATGAATGTCCCTTGCCCAATGTCATGTAATGGTCCATGTCAACCTAATATATAGCATATGTAGGTTTTCCCAACTCGTATGTTTCTTTCCATGTATATGTTCAGTCCTTTGCCGTAGGCCGTACGGGCTTTCCCATGTAAATCTATACCACCTCAACGTAGTACCATTTTATCCTTGGAGTTGTTTTGGACTGCTACCCTTGGTCTGGTTATGTTTTCTTACCATGAACTATCGTGTGTCCACTTAGGATTTATGCTACCTAGGACCACTAAGGATTATGCTACCTAATGAAAGTTTCCGTGTCTTGGTTTGGGTTCACGCCACCTAGGGCCACTATGGATTATGCCACCCGTCAACCACGCCCTTTATCCCACGTATGTATCGTGAATCGTTTTCCATGTCTAGACGCACATGTATCCCAATGTGCCATCCGAGTTCCATGCCAGGGCAAATCGAGAAATACGGAACTCGGTCGGGAGCTTTAAGTCGTCTGCTGATGCAGATATCAAGGTCTGTTTTTGTATCTGTGGCTATGGTCCCACGTGACCCCTCCCTCAACAACTGAAAGGTAATCCAAGAAAAATCATGTATGAGAACTACATCCCGGCCCCACTATAGCCCCACTTTCCTATGGGCCAACCTCGCCCATGACTCGATAGCAAGAACATGGTCTGTTGGGAGTTCTCCGCCTTTCCGTTCGTACACGATTGACTAAAGATGGTAGGTAGTCGGCGACGTGCTATCCAGGGCAAAAACAAGTATCGTCGACTCCACGCTAATCCATCCCAGTCTTTAGGTCGCTCGCATAGCAACCAAGGCATACTCTTGGCTCTTCTACCGCAGACCTTAACCTCTGTGAGGCCGGGTTTCATGGACCACCTGCCACCTCATAGAGGGATACCAAGAGTACCCCCACGTCCCCCGAAGCTACCGCTTCGTTACCCAGTTCGCTGGAGCTTTTTATCCAAGTCAGATAAGTTGCTCCTCCTCGTATACTAAGCGATGACTTACCGTATCTATTTATGAACTAGTCCCATGTCCTTGGCTAAGAATTATTAATTAGTTATCCTTAACTAAGGTTTACCACTTAGCTTCTCTTCCCACTATCCTTGTTAACTACGATTTTCAACCTAGTCCCCTGAGCTAGGGTTTTGTCTAATGGGTTAAGTGTTGTCATTCAAGTTCATGACCTAACCCGCCCACGAATCATGTCAAGATTGGCTAAGTACTCAAGTTCAAGGCTTAGCCCTACAAGTTGGTTAAGTGTACCAAGAAGCTCATGACTTATCCCAATCAAGTCAAATTGGTTAAGTATTTATTTGTCTTAACCCTATCAGATTATCATGTTAGATTGATTAAGCATATATTATCTTAATCCCATTAGATTATCGAGTCGGATTGGTTAAGTATGGGTTAGCTTAACCCCATCCACTAATCGTATTACAATGGTTAAGCCTAAGTTAAAAGGTCTTGTGACTTAACCCTATTAGGTCCGCATATTAGATTGGTTAAGTATAGGTTACTTAACCTCATCAAATCATCATGTATAATTGGTTAAGTATAAGTTACTTAACCCCATTAAATTATCATGTTAAGTTGGTTAAGTATTGGCTACTTAACCTCATTAAATTACCAAGTTTAGATTGGTTAAGTGTTTAACTTAACCCCATCGAATTATCGTGCTTAGATTAGTTAAGTGAAGGTTACTTAGCCCCATCTAATTACCGTGTTTAGATTAGTTAAGTCTAAGTTACTTAACCCCATCTAATTACTAAGTCGGATTAGTTAAGTGTAAATTACTTAACCCCATCGAATTTACCGTGTTAGATTAGTTAAGTATGGATTACTTAACCCCATCTAATTACCGTGTTTAGATTAGTTAAGTGTAGGTTACTTAACCCCATCTAATTACTAAGTCGGATTAGTTAAGTGTAAATTACTTAACCCCATCGAATTTACCGTGTTAGATTAGTTAAGTATGGATTACTTAACCCCATCTAATTACCGTGTTTAGATTAGTTAAGTGTAGGTTACTTAACCTCATCCCCTAATTGTCTTATATGGTTAAGTGTCATTAAGGAACCAAGTCCGGTTTAACTAACCGACCCATTCGTGTCATATCGGTTAAGTGTCATTAATCAAAATTACTTAACCTTTTCATGTGGCATTAATTGGATTAATGCACCCCAACCTCTCACATTAGACTATGTTGTGGTTACTAGTTAAGTCGGGCGGGTCCGGGTAGATTTACACCACAGCCTAGTCTAACCTCGGGTTTTAAGTGCTATATGACCAACTACCCACATTGGGTCCTATTGTGTGTAGCCACTAGTTAAGTCGGGCGGGTCCGGGTAGATTTATGCTACAAACTCAACCCAACCTCGAGTTGGCCACTTTCATGTTTGGTCTAGTGTCTTATTACACTTACACCCCATATGTGTCAAGTTTTCAAGTCCCATGTTCATAGCCAAAATTTCATGTTGTCATGTTTATACCAATTTACCCAAATCATGTTTCATGTCATTAAAGTTTACCCATAACGTAACCCCAACGCTTTTAAATTCGCATATACATTCGCAACAACGCATAATGGATTAAAAGAAGGAACTTGGCAAAGGTATGACAAAAGGGGTATAAGGCCGCAAGTTAAACATGGTGGCATATGAGACATAATGTGTTCACAAACTTGCATGTTACATTATTAAGCCCCAAAAACATGCATAACCCCAAAACTTAGCATATAGGTGAATCATGGTGATAGATGACATAGAAAAATGGCTAGAAGTTCGCATCTAGCATTCTATGCAAGTTAACTTAAGGGATAAGAGAGTTCTTATGTTGCATAATGAAACATTTCAACATAAAGCTTATAGCTTTTAGCCCACAAAATCAAGGTGATGACTTTACGAATATGCATAGGATAAATCTACACATAACATGATAGTTTCTAAGCATGTAACATACTCAAGTTCAAACCAAAAACTTGCAACATGAACATTTAACTTCATAGTTAACATCTAAGAGTAGGAGGGGGCTTACAATGCTATGAAGGCACAAATCAATATATAAAAAGATTGAGACGAAGCCACACTAGCAAAAACCCCAAATCAATAAGCTCCAATAAAACCCTTGAGAAAATAATAAGAAAGATCCTTGCTTTGATGAAGATTTGCCTTGAAATCAAGTTTAGAAGCTCTCATATGAACATAGAAACTCTCATACACTCATATGATCATGTAATCTCTCATGTGAATGAAGATAGAATTTATGACAAGAGGATGGAGGCTAGGGTTTTGAGTGGAGGCCATGATCATTAGAAATTTTGGCATAGTTTAGTTGTAGGATCAAATAATGAGGGTTTAAAGGTTAGGTTAGGGGTCTTTTTATAGAGATTAGGACTAGTTTTAGCCATAGGATTAACCCCAAATCAGATCCTAGCCATCAAAATCCGTCACATGCCAACAAATCAGACCCAAAACATGTCTTGGGAAAGAAGTCAGGTGCACCAGGCCAAAACTGGTCTGGCCACCTGTGTCGACTCCCAAGTCGACTCTAGAGTCGACTTGGGGGGGGGGTGTCGACTCTAGAGTCGACACCCCTTTGACCAGGGTTGACTTTTTGAATTTTAATCTGTTTTAAATTCTGAAAATTCTGAAAACTTCGACGGACCATATCTTGGTCATACGGACTCCGATTCTCGAAAACTCGGACTCTATTTCGCGTATTTTTCCGAGACGAACACAATGGCACAGCCCGTTTCCCTTGCTTCAGATCTTAAAATTAAATTCTGCCTTGATTCTTGTCTTAACACGTTATTAAAATTCGGGTTGTTACATTCTCCCCTCCTTTAAGGATTTCGTCCCCGAAATCTCCAAGTTAGGAAGAACATATCCTACCATCCATCATCCATCTACACAAAACATCATCCACAGGCAACCATTGTCCTTAGACGATTTCTAATGCCATATGAACATATGCAAAACGTGTGTGTACATGCTCCTTAGCTAGTGCTAATGATCAGGCCTGAATGATCTTTCTAATGCAAAATATGTTTAGCGCCATGAGTCCAACATGTATGCAAATAGTCCTAGTCATATAAGTACTATATGCGTGCACAAACATTCATCCACATGCAACATCCACATGACAACACATTCGATTTCATCCATAAACAAGTATAAATACTCGTGCATATGCAACATGAAACGTGACCGCGTCAATCTAGTATCTAATGTGTATTCGCGCATCCACGAGCAACCATTTGCAACCATATCAATCATAACATGTTTCAAATACATGTTTACATCCATAGGGTTCTACCTAAGGTTCCCAAGATAAGATCGAGGAGATAAACAAGACAAACTCCTTACGGGGTTTATAACAGAAACAGGACCGAGAGGATATCCACCAAGCGATAGCGTGCAAGCAAGCTCTACAGGTGGACCAAGGATCAAAGATATACTCTTAAAAAAAAGACATGATGCGCGCGTCTAAGTCGCATTTTCATGAGCTTAATTCCTTTGTGCCTTAACCGCCTTTGACTTCATGATTTCATAGCTCTTTGATTCCTATTTCCAAGGTATGAGTTGGAACTCATTTCACAGTCGCCTCTCGTTCCATTTTCATTTATTCTTTCCCTAGTATACTTGGCTCAACCATATCTACGTACTCCTGCAAGCTCTCTAAAATTCACTAGTGAATTCTGGATCTCGTTTTCCAATGCCAATCCATGTTACCACGTGCACTTACTAGGGTGATTCTTATAACCCATGCTTAAGCGGAATGGACCATCCGCCTTAGTGGCGAACTTTACTCGATCGGATCATAGATTTCCGATAAATGCATCAAGAGTAGGTAACTAACCATGACAGAACCCAAAAGGTTACACGAGACTTCGAGGGTATTACCAAGGCAAGCTAAGAGTTTAACTACCCTCCTTCCAAAACAGAGAATGGCATCCCTTACTGGATAACCACTTCATCCCTAGAATCCATCCATAGCTCAACAATAGAAGTATTGTTTCTAATCTCAACACTTGACATTTACACTCTCAATTCCAAACAAGTCATAAATAAATGGACCGACTCTCCAACCAGATTTTTGGGCCAAAAGTGGGATCTTCTACCATGCTAGTACTAAGGTGTAGAGACTTAACTATCGAGGCAGACTTAAATGATGCGATGATCAATACAAAGTTTGGACGGGATGATAGAAAAGAAAGACTAAGCCTTTAACCGAAACGGTACCATTTCTCTTAGGTACGCTAGAAAGGAGAGCATACAATTGCCCTCTCGCTGATCTTGTCCTTATCTTCCTTTGTGGATCAATCCATACCAACAAGTTGCTTATTCTTAAGCTTGTGTCCTTTATCCTTGCTCTTATTATCCCTTCTTATAACTTCGGTAACAGGTCTCTCGAGAACTTTCTCCATCGCACGGGGAAAACACTCACGTAGTTAGTCAAGGATTAGTCGCAGTTAAAACTACTGTGACTACAGATGGAGGAAAGAAAGGAAAAGAGATTCAATCAAGGAAACAAAGGATAGTGCTAATGGTTTTTGGGGAATAGCCTTTAAAAACTTTTCTTGAAAAATGCTCCTTTGTAAACGGTTTTTCAAATAGTTTTCAGAAGGTTTTAAAAACTTTTGCCCAGTCTGGTAACCTTCTGCTCTGATACCAAATGTAACACCCCACCTCCTCTAGGGTCACTCGCAAAGGAATGCACTAGCTTTAGAGGGGTATTATTGGTAAACATGTACAGAAATATTACAAGACAGAACATATAAAAATAGCGGAAGTAAAACCAACTTTCATATCATTAATAAATAAGGTCTAAAGCCTTTTACATCAGAGAATTTCTTACATGAAAACCTGTCTTGCAATAGTAAAGAAGCATAAAACTTTTTCGTAAAATATTTCCCTAAGTGAACAGTAAAGTAGCCATAACCAAGAAAAGTCCAAGCCATACATGATGACCTTCAAACAGAAGAAGTCCGAACTAACAATAGCATTTCCTCCCTGTAACCTAGGGGGAAAAGGAAGACAAAGAGGCGAAACAAAACGGGGTCAGTCATAAAGACTGGTAAGCCCTATCTACTATCAGTATATAAACTAGTAAAGTTAACTGGCATAAGGAACTGAGATGAACATAAGTATGATGACAAGATAGATAATCTAAACCAAAATAACATGATGAACTACTGTACCATGATAAACAAGTGTGTCATGATAAACTACGGTGTCAAGATAAGTCAAGGTATAACATCGTCAGGTTTCTATCAAGTACAATATCGCAAGGTATCTATCATGTATATTCGCTCTGCATCTCTCGTACTAGTATCCCAACCCGCGTCATGTATTAACTATGAATGTCCCTTGCCCAATGTCATGTAATGGTCCATGTCAACCTAATATATAGCATATGTAGGTTTTCCCAACTCGTATGTTTCTTTCCATGTATATGTTCAGTCCTTTGCCGTAGGCCGTACGAGCTTTCCCATGTAAATCTATACCACCTCAACGTAGTACCATTTTATCCTTGGAGTTGTTTTGGACTGCTACCCTTAGTCTGGTTATGTTTTCTTACCATGAACTATCGCGTGTCCACTTAGGATTTATGCCACCTAGGACCACTAGAGATTTTGCTACCTAATGAACGTTTCCGTGTCTCGGTTTGGGTTCACGCCACCTAGGGCCACTATGGATTATGCCACCCGTCAACCACGCCCTTTATCCCACTTATGTATCGTGAATCGTTTTCCATGTCTAGACGCACATGTATCCCAATGTGCCATCCGAGTTCCGTGCCAGGGCAAATCGAGAAATACGGAACTCGGTCGGGAGCTTTAAGTCGTCTGCTGATGCAGATATCAAGGTCTGTTTTTGTATCCGTGGCAATGGTCCCACGTGACCCCTCCCTCAACTACTGAAAGGCAATCCAAGAAAAATCATGTATGAGAACTACATCCCGACCCCACTATAGCCCCACTTTCCTATGGGCCAACCTCACCCATGACTCAATAGCAAGAACATGGTCTGTTGGGAGTTCTCTGCCTTTCCGTTCGTACACGATTGACTAAAGATGGTAGGTAGTCGGCGACGTGCTATCCAGGGCAAAAACAAGTATCGTCGACTCCATGCTAATCCATCCCAGTCTTTAGGTCGCTCGCATAGCAACCAAGGCATACTCTTGGCTCTTCTACCGCAGACCTTAACCTCTGTGAGGCTGGGTTTCATGGACCACCTGCCACCTCACAGAGGGATACCAAGAGTACCCCCACGTCCCCCGAAGCTACCGCTTCGTTACCCAGTTCGCTGGAGCTTTTTATCCAAGTCAGATAAGTTGCTCCTCCTCGTATACTAAGCGATGACTTACCGTATCTATTTATGAACTAGTCCCATGTCCTTGGCTAAGAATTATTACTTAGTTATCCTTAACTAAGGTTTACCACTTAGCTTCTCTTCCCACTATCCTTGTTAACTACGATTTTCAACCTAGTCCCCTGAGCTAGGGTTTTGTCTAATGGGTTAAGTGTTGTCATTCAAGTTCATGACCTAACCCGCCCACGAATCATGTCAAGATTGGCTAAGTACTCAAGTTCAAGGCTTAGCCCTATAAGTTGGTTAAGTGTACCAAGAAGCTCATGAATTATCCCTATCAAGTCAAATTGGTTAAGTATTTATTTGTCTTAACCCTATCAGATTATCATGTTAGATTGATTAAGCATAGATTATCTTAATCCCATCAGATTATCGAGTCGGATTGGTTAAGTATGAGTTAGCTTAACCCCATCCACTAATCGTATTACAATGGTTAAGCCTAAGTTAAAAGGTCTTGTGACTTAACCCTATTAGGTCCGCATATTAGATTGGTTAAGTATAGGTTACTTAACCTCATCAAATCATCATGTATAATTGGTTAAGTATAAGTTACTTAACCCCATTAAATTATCATGTTAAGTTGGTTAAGTATTGGCTACTTAACCTCATTAAATTACCAAGTTTAGATTGGTTAAGTGTTTAACTTAACCCCATCGAATTATCGTGCTTAGATTAGTTAAGTGAAGGTTACTTAGCCCCATCTAATTACCGTGTTTAGATTAGTTAAGTCTAAGTTACTTAACCCCATCTAATTACTAAGTCGGATTAGTTAAGTGTAAATTACTTAATCCCATCGAATTTACCGTGTTAGATTAGTTAAGTGTGGATTACTTAACCCCATATGATTACCGTGTTTAGATTAGTTAAGTGTAGGTTACTTAACCCCATCTAATTACTAAGTCGGATTAGTTAAGTGTAAATTACTTAACCCCGTCGAATTTACCGTGTTAGATTAGTTAAGTATGGATTACTTAACCCCATCTAATTACCGTGTTTAGATTAGTTAAGTGTAGGTTACTTAACCCCATCTAATTACTAAGTCGGATTAGTTAAGTGTAAATTACTTAACCCCATCGAATTTACCGTGTTAGATTAGTTAAGTATGGATTACTTAACCCCATCTAATTACCGTGTTTAGATTAGTTAAGTGTAGGTTACTTAACCTCATCCCCTAATTGTCTTATATGGTTAAGTGTCATTAAGGAACCAAGTTCGGTTTAACTTAACCAACCCATTCGTGTCATATCGGTTAAGTGTCATTAATCAAAATTACTTAACCTTTTCATGTGGCATTAATTGGATTAATGCACCCCAACCTCTCACATTAGACTTTGTTGTGGTTACTAGTTAAGCCGGGCGGGTCCGGGTAGATTTACACCACAACCTAGTCTAACCTCGGGTTTTAAGTGCTATATGACCAACTACCCACATTGGGTCCTATTGTGTGTAGCCACTAGTTAAGCCAGGCGGGTTCGGGTTGATTTATGCTACAAACTCAACCCAACCTCGAGTTGGCCACTTTCATGTTTGGTCTAGTGTCTTATTACACTTACACCCCATACGTGTCAAGTTTTCAAGTCCCATGTTCATAGCCAAAATTTCATGTTGTCATGTTTATACCAATTTACCCAAATCATGTTTCATGTCATTAAAGTTTACCCATAACGTAACCCCAACGCTTTTAAATTCGCATATACATTCGCAGCAACGCATAATGGATTAAAAAAAGGAACTTGGCAAAGGTATGACAAAAGGGGTATAAGGCCGTAAGTTAAACATGGTGGCATATGAGACATAATGTGTTCACAAACTTGCATGTTACATTATTAAGCCCCAAAAACATGCATAACCCCAAAACTTAGCATATAGGTGAATCATGGTGATAGATGACATAGAAAAATGGCTAGAAGTTCGCATCTAGCATTCTATGCAAGTTAACTTAAGGGATAAGAGAGTTCTTATGTTGCATAATGCAACATTTCAACATAAAGCTTATAACTTTTAGCCCACAAAATCAAGGTGATGACTTTACGAATATGCGTAGGATAAATCTATACATAACATGATAGTTTCTAAGCATGTAACCTACTCAAGTTCAAACCCAAAACTTGCAACATGAACATTTAACTTCATAGTTAATATCTAAGAGTAGGAGGGGGCTTACAATGCTATGAAGGCACAAATCAATATATAAAAAGATTGAGACGAAGCCACACTAGCAAAAACCCCAAATCAATAAGCTCCAATAAAACCCTTGAGAAAATAATAAGAAAGATCCTTGCTTTGATGAAGATTTGCCTTGAAATCAAGTTTAGAAGCTCTCATATGAACATAGAAACTCTCATACACTCATATGATCATGTAATCTCTCATGTGAATGAAGATAGAATTTATGACAAGAGGATGGAGGCTAGGGTTTTGAGTGGAGGCCATGATCATTAGAAATTTTGGCATAGTTTAGTTGTAGGATCAAATAATGAGGGTTTAAAGGTTAGGTTAGGGGTCTTTTTATAGAGATTAGGACTAGTTTTAGCCGTAGGATTAACCCCAATTCAGATCCTAGCCATCAAAATCCGTCACATGCCAACAAATCAGACCCAAAACATGTCTTGGGGAAGAAGTCAGGTGCACCAGGCCAAAACTGGTCTAGCCACCTGTGTCGACTCCCAAGTCGACTCTAGAGTCGACTTGGGGGGGTGGTGTCGACTCTAGAGTCGACACCCCTTTGACCAGGGTTGACTTTTTGAATTTTAATCTGTTTTAAATTCTGAAAATTCTGAAAACTTCGACGGACCATATCTTGGTCATACGGACTCCGATTCTCGAAAACTCGGACTGTATTTCACGTATTTTTCCGAGATGAACGCAATGGCACAGCGCGTTTCCCTTGCTTCAGATCTTAAAATTAAATTCTGCCTTGATTCTTGTCTTAACACGTTATTAAAATTCGGGTTGTTACATTACTACTTCAAAACCATTAGATTTAATACACATGTATTTATTTGGTCCGTCTCAAACTCATTTAATAAATCATAACAGATATGTGTATGTAATAGTTGATGATTTTTCTAGATTCACTTGGACTTTGTTTCTTAAAAATAAAAGTGATGCTTTCGACCAATTTAAAACATTTTCTAAAAGGATTCAAAATTTATTATCACTAAAAATTAAAATAATACATAGTGATCATGGTGGAGAATTCGAAAATGAGAATTTTGAAAAATATTGTAATAAAAAGGGAATAACCCACAATTTTTCAATTCCAATAACTCCTCAACTAAATGGAGTAGTTGAACGTAAAATTTAAACGATACAAGATGTGCAAGAACTATGTTATCTGATAGTAATTTACCAAGGAATATTTGGGCTGAGGCAGTCGCAACAGCTTGTTATATTATTAATAGAATTTCAATTAGACCTTTGACTCGTAAAACTCCTTATGAACTTTTATATAATAAGAAACCAAAAGTATCATATTTTAAAATATTTGGAAGTAAATATTTTATACTTAATACAAAGGATAATTTAGACAAATTTGATTCAAAATCCGATAAAGGAATTTTTATTGGATATTCAGAAAGAAGCAAGGCTTATAGAATTTTTAATACTCGAACCAACACTATAGAAGAAACATTAAATGTATCTTTTGATGAAAACTATAAAAGTATAACTCAAAACAGGGAAGATGTTTGTGAGGACAAAATTAATGAAATAAATAATGAAGATAACCAACCAAATAAAAGAATTAGATTACTTAGAGACCATCCTATAGAATTTTTTTTAAGGGATATTGAATCCGTTGTTAGGACTCATAATCAATTAAATAATATGAGTAATACTGCATTTATATCAACTATTGAACCCAAAAATCTAAAGGAAGCTTCTTCCGATGATTCATGGATACTTGCCATGCAAGAAGAATTGAATCAGTTTACTAGGAATGAAGTATGGGAACTTGTTCCTAGACTAGAGGATAAAACAATAGTAGGAACCAAATGTGTCTATAAAAATAAAATGAATGAACACGGTAAGGTAGTAAGAAATAAGGCACAACTAGTAGCACAAGGATATACTCAAGAAGAAGGAATAGATTACGATGAAACTTTTGCCCCCGTAGCAAGACTAGAGGCTATTGGAATCTTACTAGCTTTTGCAAATTATAATAAATATAAGAATACGGTATAAATACCCCCCCCCCAATACACCGTATTTTTGTCAAAAGTGCATTTCTAAATGGATTTGTCAAATATGACGTATATGTAGAGCAACCACCCCTATTTGAAGATGAAAAATTCCCATATCACGTATATAAACTGAAGAAAGCTTTATATGTATTAAAACAGGCACCTAGGGCTTGGTATGATAGATTACAAAATTATTTATTACAATCAAACTTTGAAATAGGAAAATTTGATAATAATTTGTTTATCAAGAAAAATGACAAAGATATACAATTAGTACAAATATATGTTGACGACATAATCTTTGGATCAACAAAATGAAAAAATGAACAAAGAATTTTCAGATATTAGTCATATGGAGAATTATCATTCTTCTTAGGTTTGCAAATTCAATAATTAAAAAATGGAATATTCATTAATCAAGAGAAATATGCAAGAGATTTAATTAATAAATATAATCTAACAACAACAAATGGAAGATCAACACCTATGGCAACTAATATTGCTTTAAGTAAAGATGATACATCAAAAGACGTTGATCAAAAACTATATAGAGGAATGATAGGATCATTATTATATATAACCGCTAGTAGACCAGATATAATGCATAGTGTATGTATCTGTGCAAGATATCAATCACAACCTAAGGAAACTCATTTAACAGCTGTAAAACGTATTATGAGATATGTAAACCATACATCAGATTTTGGATTATTTTATCCTAAAAATGATTCATTTGATTTAGTTTCATGCTGTGACGCTGACTACACTGGATGTAAATATGATCGGAAAAGTACTAGTGGAACATGTCATTTTCTAGGACATTCCCTTGTATCATGGTTTTGTAAAAAAAATACAGTATCTTTATCAACAACTGAAGCAGAATATATATCTGTTGCTTTAGCATGTTCACAAGTAATTTATATGCAACAAACTTGAAACGATTATGGTTTAAGTATAAATAAATCACCTATATATTGCGATAATACAAGTGTTATAAATATTTCTAAAAATCCTACTCATCATTCGAGAGCTAAACGTATTGATGTATAACATCATTTTCTAAGAGATAATGTAAGTAAAGAAAAGATTTCACTTGAATTTATAGAAACAGGAAAACAAATAGATTATATATTAACCAAACTATTAAATGAATCAACATTCACTAAATTTAGAAGAGAACTAGTATATGTTCATTAAGTGAATTAGAATAATTAAGTAATAGTATATATATAAAAATAAGATAAGGAATTAAAATAATGAAACTTAAAACAAGACTATGTCGACATAAAGTTTCTGCTATGTCAACATATAACTGCCAAAAATTTAAAATTAATTCCCACCAAAAGTTAGTTATTTCAGCTATTTAAATCTTTTAATTCGACTTTTCTTCTTCATTTTCACTTTTCTTTTCTATAAAAACTCTAACTTAAAAAATACAATGGCTTCCACTAATAAAAATACTCAAAATAACTCTGATTCATACGCTGGACCATTTGAGGGTCCATTTTAATGATCTACGCTTTCTAAAGTGATAAAAATCGAAGAAAAAAATGGAGTATCTACTGCAAATGGTGGCTGACATGCAAGTACTCCAAATTAGAATAATTCAAGAGCAAAACAGACAAGGAAAAGTAATGAGAAGTCTCTTAAAATTTATAATGGATAACAAGACTAATACGATTATAATCAATGATGGTAATCAACCCATGGAAGAAGAAGAACCAGAAGAGGAAGAAGAAATGATGGAGGAGGAAGAACAACAAGAGACTCAACCAACGGTTACAGACGAGGATGATAACGTTGAGTGCGTAGGAGAGGTTCTATTTGAAGAAAATGGGAATGTGATTGAAAATATGGTGAATTCTGTCTCTATTACCCAAATTGTCCAATTCACAAATCTCCCATTGTCAAATAATCAAGTGTTTAAGGATTTTTCTTGATTTCGTTTTATTACGTTCCCATGATAAGACGTATATGTATATAGTCGTGTATATGTACAAGTGATTGTTTAATAAAATTGTCATTTATGGTTTAAATAGTTATATTCTTCTAAAACATAAATATATGAATATCTGATTAAGGGGGAGTATTTTTAGGAATATTAATTAAGTTCTAGAGATTTATAATTTAGGGGGAGTATCTTTAAAATTTATTTTTGATAATGCCAGAGGGGGAGAAACTATAAAATATAGGCATAGTTTATAGGAAACTTATAGACGGGGGGAGTATAAGAGGAACATCGTCAAACAGGTATACAGGTAAGATATTGTATAAACAAAGGTTGTCATCATCAAAAAGGGGGAGATTGTTGGAGAATGGAGTTTTGATGACAACAACCTTATTTCAATTATCATTGACTATAAAATATATACTAACACCTTTTGTATATAATATATATATATGCAGGAATTATATACAGGAAATATTACTGAAGACTGTATAGTTATAAAGATGATAGAGATTCAAAGATCAGAGAAATTTCAAGACTCATGAGTATTCAAGATTTCTAGAGTTCAAGAATTCAAGATTAATATAGTTATAGAGTCTAGATTTTGTAAGACTCTAAATAGCACTCCAGGTTTAAATTCAAATTCTAATTTTCAAATTCAAATTCTAAATTTCAAATTCTTATTTTCAATTCTATTCTCGATCCTCTCTATTTTATTTTTCTATTGGTTTCTATTTTTATTCTTCTTTGTTTTTGAAATTTATGTTTTTATATATACTTTATATAGTTTAAAACCTTATAATTTTATAAATATATTTATATAGTTTAAAATTATGTTTTCATATGTTTTTCTATCATATAATATTAATTTACAACACTAGAATCTTACTCCAGAATTTCCAGAATTATTTTTATATCAAAACACTTGAAAAATGCTTTAAAATTCAAAATTTCAAAGGAGTATGTCGACACAACAAAAACTACATCTCGATGTATAAATGTCCCTTTTTCCAATTTTGAAGGGAAGTGTCTTTTCACAATCTGAAATAATTCAGAACCGTTGCAAACTTTCATACTCTATAAAAAAGGGGTTAAAACCAAATTTTTTATCACCTCTTCTTCTCTAACTTCATCCTCTTTCTCTATACCATTATTCTTACTCATTTTTATGATTCTTACAGTTATACCCTACCGAATTCAATTCTGTTTTGATACAACTTCTTCTCTCTACATTCCCTGCTCTCTGAATTAAGTGCTAGTGAAGAATTATAGGGATGTTTTGTAATTGCTTAGGTTGAATAAACCTTATTTGTAAGTCAAAGAGGGATCATTGTATCCTTATAGCCGTGAAGTCAAGGAATAGGAGTCAGTGTGCCCTTGTAGCCGTGAAATCAAGGAATAGGAGTTGGTGTGTCCTTGTTGAGCCGCGAAATCAAGGAATAGGAGTCAGTGTCTCCTTGTTGAGCCGTGAAATCAAGGAGGGTGCAATTGGCTATTAAAATAGTAATAAAACTTTGTGCAATCTAGCGTTGTACGGGACTGGACGTAGGAGTAATCTTAACCAGTATAAAATCTGGTGTGTTCTTTCCTTTTCTGCATTTTTGTTTCTGTTTATCTTATTTGTTTTCGAATTTGTGTCTGTCATTTTGTTTGTGGTGTTTGATTCATTCTATTATTCACTTTAGTTTTAAATTCTGTTCAAATTCTTACAAACACTATTCACCCCCTCCCCCTCTAGTGTTTGCTTTGCCCTAATGATCCATTCCGCGGTCCCTAACAGAAAAAGGAGAATGATGAGTCACCCAAGACCGAATCTAAGAAGAAGAAAGGGAAAAAGTGCGGCTCATCCAAGTGAATTGTAATGGCCTAAATTTCCATACCCTTTGAGTGGGCTAACTACACCACACGTCCAACTCAAATTGCACAAAAATACGAAATTAATAGAAACAAGTTAGAGGATGAGAAGTAGAAAGAAATGTTAAAATAGAAGAAAACGAAGAACATAAATCTTACAGCGGAACGAATAAAATATATTACATAACTTTTTGAGATACTAATCTGTTTTGTATATACATACCATCATTATAGCACAACAATTATTCTTGGAATAGTTATAAACACCTGTTTCCAGATACAAACATAGTACACAACGGAAAATAATAGTAGCTATCTAATGCTGAGCCTCTTGCTCCAAGCTCCTCCAAGTGAACCAGAAACAATACTGACTACTTGACTTCCCGTACAAATTTGGGCACCCAAGATTTTAGGGTAAAACAAAACATAATAAACTCTGGGTCATTCATCGGAGTGGTGTGAGAAAACTCCAGCCATTTTGTTTAACTTTCAAAATCCTTTCAAAGAAATGATAATCATAAGACCGATCACACATAAACACGGATGTTTTTACCTTACGATAACCAAAAATATTTTTGATATAAAATTCAGTGATATAATAATTGTGTCTAATTAAGTAAATAGCAATCTAGAGGAACGCTTGCATCTCAAGCTCCATATATAGTATAAAATCAAGAACTGCAGGGTGATTATTGGAGAATGGATTTCCAACTATAAAACGGTATGGGACCATCTCCCGATCACTGTACTCTAGAGGGGATACACTGTGGTTCAACAAGAACATCTTACAACCCGGCCACACATGACCGGTCACTCATTTAACTTGAGTGTACCGAGCATATTACCACCAACGGTTGTGATCAGCAACCGTTACCAAAAGCATACAGCAGCGAATAAAACAAGAAGCAAATGGAATTTCTCTAGATCAGGTGATAATACTCCTAATGGGAATGACCCACTTGGCTATGCTGCCTGCCGAATTTCTGTCATTTCCCGGTTGATGAGGCTTAAGGTCACGATTTCCTTCTAGAACAGCACATCATCATTTACTTTGCATGCCACATTGTCAGATCCGTCAAATCACTAACTGAAATCCATAAATACGCTATGGGTGTTAAGCTAGAGAAGTTACCTTCTCCGCCACCAAGTTTGATATATTTGTAAAAATCAACGTATGCAATCATTTGAAAATACTCTGTCAGACATTCGTTCATACAAGTTGTCCTAAGACTGGACAAACCGAATGCACCATTCTATCAATCCATCTTGGGCAATTTCTACCTAGGATTAACAGAATAGTCCTTGCACTTTACCCATCTTCAATCATTTTCAGCATAAGATGATTCGTACGCTTATGCTAATACGGAGTGGTTTTCAGATAATAAACCCGATCCCGGACTCTTCGTATTGACAATGGGGGTATAAAATAAACCAAAACCTTGATAGGCGGTTATTTAACTATCAAAGAAACATCCATACAACCAACGATCTTATTTCCAAATGGAAACTCTACTGATCAACCATCAAGCAATACTGGCCCCTTTTTATATAAATTCCTTATTATATTATCAATTCCAAATTCCCATCTTTCATATCCTTTTCAAAGCTCGATTGTCTCTCTCGATTCTTGGAAAAACATTTCCAATATCATAGTTTCTTAATTCAAGAAAATATCTCGTATCCCAATTAGACAACATTTCCATACATTCACAAATTCTTATTTTCTATATTTTAGAAAATATACGTTATTACCACTGGAAAACATTTCCAATTATCATTTCTTAACTTCCCGTTATCCCAAATCATTCTAGTTTCTATACTTAGAAAACATCTCTGGTTTACTCTGGAAAATGTTTCCAAAATCTTTTTATTTGGTTAAACCGATGTTATATAAAACATCATTACTATAACTCAACTCATTAATTATTCATTAACTAACCGTATCACTCCAATCTCTACCAAACCTTAACCATTTCTCCGTCAATCATGAAGTCAATCAAGTTGGGGTATAATTACCTCTCAGACCTTGACTGAACAACATTCTCAACTTTGAAATAGACAAGGCTCACAATTTCAAATTCCAACAAAACAATATTACGCACTCTCGGATTCAGTTCGAGATTTCACTTCTTTTTTCGCAAATCATCAATTATAACGATAGCGTTATAATACCTATTTCTGAAATATTAAATTTTAAATTATATCTTTTATTCATGAAAATAAATAATAATTAATTAATTAATTAATTTAAATCTTTATTTAAAGAAAAGCAAAAAGTACTTTCTTGAATTCGATATAATCGAATCTTAATAAATAACTCCCTTTCGAGTAATCTATATTCGATAAATATTCCGAACTTCAGAATAATCGACCATTTCAGTTTAACTCAAATTGGCTTATAATTATTTCCATTTGTAAACATTTGCTTTCAAACTGTTATTCATTTTCAAATACGAATTTCATTCATTAACAGGAATCTAGACTCGTTTACTCAAATCAACTAGATTTTTATTTGTAAATATCATTACTGCTCTACTTCCAGTTATCGAGTCCCTTTTTAAAATCACATCATATTCTGTTTCATTTATAAACTCTGTTTATAAAACAATTACTCAGTTAACACTTTCCCGTTTATTTTAAACAATTCAAGTTCTCTTTTGAATGTATTTATAAGTTGTACATTTTATAACTTCTGAAATTAACTTAATTTGATTTCTATAAAGGGCTTTTGGTTCACATACCTAGAAACTTTCAAAATACAAACAACATCCACAATAACTTTATAATGTAAAGCAGGTTCCTAAATCAAAGTTACGTATTTTCTTTAAAAAAAACTTTGTTCAGTAAAAAAAAAATCTATATTCTGCAAATGTTCCCAGAGGACCACGAAAACAAAAAAAATCTTGCATACATGTGTGCAAGTATTAACAATAGTTGTACACATGTATGCAAGTATTCATGAAGTAGTTAACGTTGAAAATCTTCTGGAATTCTTGCATATATGTGTGCAACTATTTTAAAATATTTGCACACGTGTATGCGAATATTGCATGAAGGTTTCACGTTGAAAATTTTTCCTGCATATTGTTGCACACATGTGTGCAAGTATTCTGAAATACGTGGATGCTTGTATGCAAATAAATATGAACTGATTTGCATGCATTGAATTTTTGCGCACTTGTATGCAAGAATTCTGCTTTACTTGCATGCATGTATGCAAGAAAACCAACACAGACGCATGACTGAAATTCTTGCATGGATGTATGCATGAAATTCAAAATACGTGCATACTGGTATGCAATTAACTGTAGTTTCGTTGTTTTTCTGTAATTTTGATTTCTAACGTGTTTTTCAATGTTTTTTTGATCTGATTTTTTTACGTTTTCGTGTTTTATTCTGATATGAATTTACGTGATTTTTTTAGTTATTTTTTATTGATTTTAATGAATTTTCAAAAAATAGGTGAAAGGTCGGTGTGTACGACTTGTGCAGGATCTATAATATGGCTATGCGGAATGTATGTGATAACTTAAGCTATTCAATAGTTATGCGAATAAATATTCGCAAACAATATATATATCACAAATAATTATAAATGCAGTAAATTAAAGTAAAGTAGAGTAACGACACCAGGATTTTTATACTGGTTCGGACCTCCAGTCCTACGTCCAGTCCCGAAGCTCCTCTTCGGCTTTTCACTAAACAACACCCTCTCTTCACCCGGAGGAACAGGTTCACAACACTACTTGATTTACGGGCTACAAGTTTACCCACTTGATTTCACGGGCTACAAGCTTACCCACTTGATTTCACGGGCTACAAGCTTACCCACTTGATTTCACGGGTTATGTGAAGACCCGTAACTTCCCCGTAAAGGAAAGCGACGGATAGTTCGAGAACAAACCACAACAGAACGCATACAGAAGAACATTTCACTATATATTACAATAGTGCATCAGATTACAAGAATATACAGAGTATAAATGAATATATATTACACAGAAATATCAGAGATTTAAATTACATTTAAATACATAGCAGCGGAAAATAATACAATACACAACTAGAAGGAGATATACGGATACAAAGCTTTCCGGATATCGTTCCAGCTGTAAACCAGGATCCTGTGAATATAAATCTGCAAAAACCGAAACTACTAGCTGCCCGTGTCAAAATAAGGGCACCCAGAGTTTAGGTTAAAACAATAAACTCCAGGTCAGTCATGTGACTGGTGTGAGAACTAAAACAGTTAATCTTTATTTTAAATCATTAGGTAAATCAAGGGACCACGCCGTATAACACGGAACGGGTTTCCTCCCAAGAATACCAGTGCATAAACAAACAGCGCCATGCTAAATAAAGAAAAATGAAGCTGTTATAAGACCCAGGTCCTATCACACAATGCAAACGCAAGCCGGGGGATAGGGTTTTCCCTTATAACAGCCAAAGAATGCTTGATACGTTTGAAACAAATCATTTGATACTATAATAAGTGCATAGTGTATAAAACAACTTCAAATCATAAGTATCAATCATAGGCGACATGAGCGTCCCATGCCACTATGTCACCATATATAGGTTTACAAATAAAACCGCAAAGTCACGTATTTGGAAATTGGATTTCCGTCTATGAACCGAGGCTAGGGGCAAGATCCTCAACCGATTCGAGACTGCCTAGCCCGAGTCTCAGGATCAGAACGCATCGACCCTTGGAGCGACAGGGCCGGTCCACACGGAGTGGATTAAAAATGCCTGAGCACTACGTTTCGCCGCCCTTTGGGGCGTAAGCGAGCCAACTAAATGACTCCATCGGTTCGAGAACGACCGATCAATCCGAGGCGCCTCGCAACAGCAACAACCACATAAGTCAAACTCGTCAGGGCGTGTAAAACCACTGACGCCACTTCTAGCTAGGAGGAAACGCAGGCCCTCCCTGAGGTCCGTCTCCCGTTTTTGGTTCATACCTGGTGTGAAACACGCGAGGTAAACGTTACACAAAGCTACGCCACAAAGGCCGTGCTTTGATCATCACCACAAGACTTTGCTTTTCAACAGAAGCCTTGATCATTTGCATCTTAGCATGCCACACAGGCAAACCATCCTATGCAACCGATATCAGTCACACAGAATGAAATCCGATGTCAGACACACAGTCCATTTACAAGTCCGTTCTGGGTCTGAACGAAACCGGAGGCACCTAGTACCCCGCATATCCATCGATCTCCAAGTACGTCTGGACGATCACTAACTGTTTCCATCTTCTTGGGTGTACAGCCCAATCAAGATCATCAGTAATTACCCAAACGACGTGAAGACCTCCGGTCTTCGACCATCGTCTTCATCTTCGACTTATCGTCGTATCAGTTATTCAGAATGGGATAAACCCGGTCTTTCCGAATAACTCGCGTATATATTATAAAAGTGTTACACAAACACAACATACGCCTCATTCCAATTCATTAGTCACTAACCGTAAATTAATCAAGAGAATAACTCCCCAAATATTAACCCCGAAGGCCGAAACCAACATCAGATCAATATCCAGAAAACCATTCTGCTTGGCTAACCGCCAGTTAGTTTCTAAATTTCACATTCAAATCTAATTAAAGATTTAACTATCGCCTGGAGCAAAACTGGTGATACTCCATTCTCGATCTTTTCAATCTAATTAAAGATTCATTAAAACTCCACTTAGTTTTAATCTGTGACTGGGTTAAAGAATCAGTGTCATTTAAAACACGGTTCACGATAAACCCAAAGTCACATCCCATTAATTATCGGGTTAAAGAACAAGTGTTATTTAAAACACTGTTCACGATAAACCCAAAAATCAATATCCATTCAATTCCAATTAAATATTATTTAATTGGTACACTTCATTAAATCTAAATCAAAAGATTTAATCTTTTCTCAGCTGGGTTCAAGAACAGTGTTAGTGAAGACACCATTCACGACAAACCCAAATCACATTCATTAATTATCGGGTTAAAGAACAAGTGTTATTTAAAACACTGTTCACGATAAACCCAAAAATCAATATCAATTCAATTCCAATTAAATATCATTTAATTGGTACACTTCATTAAATCTAAATAAAAAGATTTAATCATTTCTCAACTGGGTTCAAGAACAGTGTTAGTGAAGACACCATTCACGACAAACCCAAATCACATTCGATATTCAATACAAGGCTCTGAATAGAAAATATATCGGCTTATATTCAATATCAAATTCTACGACTAACAAATGTCGTATTGGAAATAACGATATAAATATATATATCTTTCAAATTTCCATAACAACACCTGTATAATCACGAATTCCAACATCGAAATATTCCGAAGACAATTTCGATTCAAATCCACTCCAATGCAATCATTGGAAATTTTGGTTATTTTCAAAACCCTTTTCGAATTCAATTTATTTATTTTAAAAATAAATAGAATTATAATTCTAGTTCAAAACTAGTTCATTTCGATAAAAATCTATTTTTATCTTTTCAAATATGGAGTTTTTCATCCCAAATCTTCACAAATCATTTCTTATGATTTTACATAAATTATTACTATTTTTAATAATTTTATCAAGGCCCGTACAGTCGATTTCCATCAACGGCCATCGAACTGCACTTACAGCGACCTTTTTCGAATTTGATTTGGACGTATCTCCAAATCCAACCGTTAGATTTCAAATTTCTAACCTTCTTTAGAAAGCTCTTTTCGATACGAACCCAACGGTTCCGGTTTTAGGAGAATCCGACGGTCGGATCTCCCGTAATGTCCGTTTGAAATAAATGGTCGAAATTCGCGAACTGCCGCGGCGCGGCGCGTTCTATTCAGGCCATTATATTATATATATAATATATATAATATATATTTCGTCGATTTCTATTTAAAACGAATTATATAAATAGTTTTAAATTCGTTTCAAATTCTATTTCAACTTCTATTTCAATTTAAAGCAAAATTGAATTCTTCTTTATAAATTCGTTTAAAAATTCATTTCTATTCAATTCGAATTTCAATTCAATTTGAATTCATTTCAATTCGCTTTCTATTCCATTTGAATTCGTTTTCAATTCAATTCATTTCGAAATCGTTTTCAATTCATTTTGAATTCGTTTTCAATTCAATTCATTTCGAAATCGTTTTAAAATCGATATAAATATCGTTCACGTCTAAATGGCGTCAATCTAATCAATACGGCTTCATAAATTTCTATTTTCAAATATTCTATTTCAAATATTTCTATTTCAAATATTTCTATTTCTAAACTGGAATGAGGCCCAATCAATTACCATATAAAGTTAATTATATGGATTTTCATACAACACATGTATATAAGAACATTGAAAATAATCAACCATCAACCAACGTGCACTACACTGTATAAGCATCAAATATAGATATCTAACGCTTATAACAGCCTGTCAATCAATCGATCGACATATTTAATCAATCAGGATGAGTGAAATTCATATTTCATCCCAACACCCGTGTGGGGTTTTCAAACAATCAAACACAGATTTTATTTGTGCAGTTGGGCGATGTGTAAAATTTATCGTCCCAATCAATGTCATTCAAATAAGTGTACATAAACAAACCATCTGGTTTGTAAATGAATATTTATTTATTCACTTCACTATTTTCATATTCACGTTAAAATTATATTTTTAACGATAAAACATTTTATTTCAACCTATGAATTTCTATTCAATTCATTTATTCAATAAAATGATATTTTATTTTTCTAACATATTTTAGAAAATTTCGGCGGCATAACGGCACGATACTAGAAACGGGACGAGGCCTAGCCTTGTCCCCGGACTAGTGAAGGCCCACGCCATTCACATATCAATTTTAATCAATTTCCAATTCAACCAATCAATCAAATCCAAATCAAATAATCTAACCTACTACACAACCAAACAAACAAGTCCATGGTATGTGGACGGGTGTCGGGTGCTTCTAATAAGCACCGTCTGCATCCTAGTATATATATATATAACTAGAAAAATGGAATTTGAGTGAGAAGTTCTCACCTATAGCTATCCTAGCTCCACGGCACTTCTAATGCAGGAAATCTTCGCCAACTCGCCTTTTTGTCACCTTCGTTGCTGCTTTCACTACATACGTAAAAATCACATTTTTACTTCGCTATTCAATATATAAAAATCGAATTTTTTACTTCGAAGTTCAATATATAAAAATCCCATTTTTACACTGCTACTATATAGATAAAAATTCTATTTTTACAACGATGTTCCTATAATAAAAATTATATTTTTATCATGCTACTCTCTATATAAAGATTTCGCCTTTTTCAAAAACAAAGATTCGATTTTTTATAGTTCCTACTATGCAAAGATTATATTTTTACCTTTCTACAATATAAAAGATTATATTTTTACTACTTTAAAAATATAAAAATTATATTTTTATAATCTTTATATAGTAAAGACAATATTTTTAATACTTTAAAAATATAAAAATCATATTTTTATTTCGAAGTTCGCAATATATATATATAAAGAACAACTTTTATTATAATGTTATTTATAATAAAAATTTCAAATTTAATACATTGTTTTATATAGTAAAAATTTCAGATTTTATACCAATAGCTTTATATTTAAAATGAAAATAAAGTTCAATGTTGTTTACAGAAAAGTAGAAAGAAAAATAAAATCTCAATTTAAAAATCGAATTAATTACCTCATTGTGTTCGTTCGCTAAAGCTGCTTGAATCCGAAATCGTCCAGTGCTCTAAACCCTAGCACACCGCACGATGATCGAGGCCCCAGCACCCTATCGGCGATTGGCAACCGCAGCGGCCACGCCCTCCCTCCCAACGTCGGTGGCAGCATCAAATTCGAGGTGGTCTGGCCTTTGGGTGCGGCGGGTTTTTGAAGAAGGCGTTGGGGGTGTCGGGTCTGCGAATGGAGGTGGGGCGAGGCACGGTTGGGCGACGGAGGTGATCGCGTCGGGTGGCGGCGGAACTGGGGGGGGGTCGATGGAGGAAGCGATGGCGCCTCTCCCCATTTGCGATGAATCGGAGAAAGTCCGATTTGGGGATCGACTGAAGAAAACAGAATGAGGGGGGGGGGGTTAATCGAATGAAAGGAAAATAGAAAGGGGGGGGTTTTGTAAAATTTATTATTTAATTTATTTATTTTATTTTATTTTATTGCAAAAAGTTGACTTTCACAAACGACCTCTAAACGAGGCCCACCGCCTGTCGTCCATAGCGTTTTACCCCCATTCCGAACACAATGGGATATGTATCGCAAGTTGATTCGATCGTTTGAATCAGTTTCCGTTTAATTTACATTTAAATCACTATATTGAATTTTAAACGTACATTTCAAATTACCGGGGTCACATACTAACTAGAAAAATTCCAGAAAAATATTTTCTAGCTTCGTATTGACGATACGGTCCTAACAAAACTAGTTTCGTCGAATTCTGAGACCGTTTGAAAAATGGCCAATTTCCAGTCGATTAAAATCAACAGAAACTGGTCAAACGCGTTTTCCTTTGCCACGCTCACATATTGATTCGAAAAATTATGAAATTTAAAACCTAGCAATAACATGACACTGCGGACCCAACAAAACTGGTTTCGTCGAAATCCGAGGTCATTTGCAAAATGTCCATTTTTAAGGGCCTGAATTCCATAGCGACTATTCAGAATTTTCAACTGGACATATCTTTTGATTCCTGCTATCAAAATTTGATTATTCGGATTCGTTGGAAAGATATTATCAATTAGATCCCATTATTTTTGGTTTCACTAAAATCCGGATTGTTTTGCACCCGGTACATTCAATTGAAGTTTGAAATCGAATTATCGAACTACCGCGCCATTTCCAATTCTATTTATAATTATATATAAATATTTATATTCTAACGACGACGCGTATAATATATACGTTCGATTTATATTCTAAATAAATTTCTCGTCGATATTATTTAAAATAATTCATTTTAAATAATCAAAATTCACTAAAATTGCCAAAATAAAAATTTTAAACTGGCCCAGATTTTCCGGGTTGTTACAATCTCCCCCACTTAAAACTTTTCGTCCCCGAAAAGGAACAAAGTCGAAAGTGGTTTGATTATTCAGCTCTACATTCGATTTGGCTTCCATTTTCCAACTTTTCAGTTTCTGAGAATTTTCAAAATTTCAAAAATTTGGCTAACACCCTAAATTTTCGAAAAATTTCGCCATAACCTCCCCTGCAATGGGAGCATCGGGAAATTGCAAATAGCGTTCCCGGTCCTTCAGATCTCAAAAAGAAAAAGAAAAAGCCAAGCGGCTAGCCAATAGGCTCACAAAATCATCATCACCCAAACAAAACAGTAAATTATGTAACAAACATGTACCTATTTGTCGGGCAAACAAATTTTATTCTCTGCTCTAGCCTCCTTGCTATGACCTGTTCAATGATATATATGTATATGCAAGCAAATGCAACCAATTTCCAATACAATTCAATATATGATTCAATCAGGCTAATTGGTTAAAAATTATCAAACAATTTAACAAACAACACAAACATCAATCAATTAGTGAATTTAACGTTTCAAATTCATAATTTGATATATATACAAAAATCATGTTTTTGATGCCAAATCACAACGATGAATTCTAGCTATATATAAGTTTTGGTTCTCACACCAGCCCAATGGAAATATATAGAAAATCACACCTTCGAGACACGAACATAAATACTGATGATGTCATGACAATCATCAGTACCATCTTCGGGCGACTAGAGTGTGATGCTATATCTATCCAATATATTAAAATTTCGAATACACGCGGATCAGACGTATACGCAAAATCTATATATACTGGATTGTCCACATCAATATAAATGGATAATCAAATACGAATAATTGATTTAAATTTTCAAAACAAAAGTTTGTTTTCATTAGAAAAATATACTCTTCACACCCGTTCTAGGATACTACTGATCCTATCTCTAACGAGTCATTCTCATTGGATATTACTAATCCAATATCTGATGAATTCTTTCGTATGGTTCTAATGTGTCTTGTTCTCTAGCTTTGTAAACCAAAGCTCTGATACCAACTGTGAAGACCCGTAACTTCCCCGTAAAGGAAAGCGACGGATAGTTCGAGAACAAACCACAACAGAACGCATACAGAAGAACATTTCACTATATATTACAATAGTGCATCAGATTACAAGAATATACAGAGTATAAATGAATATATATTACACAGAAATATCAGAGATTTAAATTACATTTAAATACATAGCAGCGGAAAATAATACAATACACAACTAGAAGGAGATATACGGATACAAAGCTTTCCGGATATCGTTCCAGCTGTAAACCAGGATCCTGTGAATATAAATCTGCAAAAACCGAAACTACTAGCTGCCCGTGTCAAAATAAGGGCACCCAGAGTTTAGGTTAAAACAATAAACTCCAGGTCAGTCATGTGACTGGTGTGAGAACTAAAACAGTTAATCTTTATTTTAAATCATTAGGTAAATCAAGGGACCACGCCGTATAACACGGAACGGGTTTCCTCCCAAGAATACCAGTGCATAAACAAACAGCGCCATGCTAAATAAAGAAAAATGAAGCTGTTATAAGACCCAGGTCCTATCACACAATGCAAACGCAAGCCGGGGGATAGGGTTTTCCCTTATAACAGCCAAAGAATGCTTGATACGTTTGAAACAAATCATTTGATACTATAATAAGTGCATAGTGTATAAAACAACTTCAAATCATAAGTATCAATCATAGGCGACATGAGCGTCCCATGCCACTATGTCACCATATATAGGTTTACAAATAAAACCGCAAAGTCACGTATTTGGAAATTGGATTTCCGTCTATGAACCGAGGCTAGGGGCAAGATCCTCAACCGATTCGAGACTGCCTAGCCCGAGTCTCAGGATCAGAACGCATCGACCCTTGGAGCGACAGGGCCGGTCCACACGGAGTGGATTAAAAATGCCTGAGCACTACGTTTCGCCGCCCTTTGGGGCGTAAGCGAGCCAACTAAATGACTCCATCGGTTCGAGAACGACCGATCAATCCGAGGCGCCTCGCAACAGCAACAACCACATAAGTCAAACTCGTCAGGGCGTGTAAAACCACTGACGCCACTTCTAGCTAGGAGGAAACGCAGGCCCTCCCTGAGGTCCGTCTCCCGTTTTTGGTTCATACCTGGTGTGAAACACGCGAGGTAAACGTTACACAAAGCTACGCCACAAAGGCCGTGCTTTGATCATCACCACAAGACTTTGCTTTTCAACAGAAGCCTTGATCATTTGCATCTTAGCATGCCACACAGGCAAACCATCCTATGCAACCGATATCAGTCACACAGAATGAAATCCGATGTCAGACACACAGTCCATTTACAAGTCCGTTCTGGGTCTGAACGAAACCGGAGGCACCTAGTACCCCGCATATCCATCGATCTCCAAGTACGTCTGGACGATCACTAACTGTTTCCATCTTCTTGGGTGTACAGCCCAATCAAGATCATCAGTAATTACCCAAACGACGTGAAGACCTCCGGTCTTCGACCATCGTCTTCATCTTCGACTTATCGTCGTATCAGTTATTCAGAATGGGATAAACCCGGTCTTTCCGAATAACTCGCGTATATATTATAAAAGTGTTACACAAACACAACATACGCCTCATTCCAATTCATTAGTCACTAACCGTAAATTAATCAAGAGAATAACTCCCCAAATATTAACCCCGAAGGCCGAAACCAACATCAGATCAATATCCAGAAAACCATTCTGCTTGGCTAACCGCCAGTTAGTTTCTAAATTTCACATTCAAATCTAATTAAAGATTTAACTATCGCCTGGAGCAAAACTGGTGATACTCCATTCTCGATCTTTTCAATCTAATTAAAGATTCATTAAAACTCCACTTAGTTTTAATCTGTGACTGGGTTAAAGAATCAGTGTCATTTAAAACACGGTTCACGATAAACCCAAAGTCACATCCCATTAATTATCGGGTTAAAGAACAAGTGTTATTTAAAACACTGTTCACGATAAACCCAAAAATCAATATCCATTCAATTCCAATTAAATATTATTTAATTGGTACACTTCATTAAATCTAAATCAAAAGATTTAATCTTTTCTCAGCTGGGTTCAAGAACAGTGTTAGTGAAGACACCATTCACGACAAACCCAAATCACATTCATTAATTATCGGGTTAAAGAACAAGTGTTATTTAAAACACTGTTCACGATAAACCCAAAAATCAATATCAATTCAATTCCAATTAAATATCATTTAATTGGTACACTTCATTAAATCTAAATAAAAAGATTTAATCATTTCTCAACTGGGTTCAAGAACAGTGTTAGTGAAGACACCATTCACGACAAACCCAAATCACATTCGATATTCAATACAAGGCTCTGAATAGAAAATATATCGGCTTATATTCAATATCAAATTCTACGACTAACAAATGTCGTATTGGAAATAACGATATAAATATATATATCTTTCAAATTTCCATAACAACACCTGTATAATCACGAATTCCAACATCGAAATATTCCGAAGACAATTTCGATTCAAATCCACTCCAATGCAATCATTGGAAATTTTGGTTATTTTCAAAACCCTTTTCGAATTCAATTTATTTATTTTAAAAATAAATAGAATTATAATTCTAGTTCAAAACTAGTTCATTTCGATAAAAATCTATTTTTATCTTTTCAAATATGGAGTTTTTCATCCCAAATCTTCACAAATCATTTCTTATGATTTTACATAAATTATTACTATTTTTAATAATTTTATCAAGGCCCGTACAGTCGATTTCCATCAACGGCCATCGAACTGCACTTACAGCGACCTTTTTCGAATTTGATTTGGACGTATCTCCAAATCCAACCGTTAGATTTCAAATTTCTAACCTTCTTTAGAAAGCTCTTTTCGATACGAACCCAACGGTTCCGGTTTTAGGAGAATCCGACGGTCGGATCTCCCGTAATGTCCGTTTGAAATAAATGGTCGAAATTCGCGAACTGCCGCGGCGCGGCGCGTTCTATTCAGGCCATTATATTATATATATAATATATATAATATATATTTCGTCGATTTCTATTTAAAACGAATTATATAAATAGTTTTAAATTCGTTTCAAATTCTATTTCAACTTCTATTTCAATTTAAAGCAAAATTGAATTCTTCTTTATAAATTCGTTTAAAAATTCATTTCTATTCAATTCGAATTTCAATTCAATTTGAATTCATTTCAATTCGCTTTCTATTCCATTTGAATTCGTTTTCAATTCAATTCATTTCGAAATCGTTTTCAATTCATTTTGAATTCGTTTTCAATTCAATTCATTTCGAAATCGTTTTAAAATCGATATAAATATCGTTCACGTCTAAATGGCGTCAATCTAATCAATACGGCTTCATAAATTTCTATTTTCAAATATTCTATTTCAAATATTTCTATTTCAAATATTTCTATTTCTAAACTGGAATGAGGCCCAATCAATTACCATATAAAGTTAATTATATGGATTTTCATACAACACATGTATATAAGAACATTGAAAATAATCAACCATCAACCAACGTGCACTACACTGTATAAGCATCAAATATAGATATCTAATGCTTATAACAGCCTGTCAATCAATCGATCGACATATTTAATCAATCAGGATGAGTGAAATTCATATTTCATCCCAACACCCGTGTGGGGTTTTCAAACAATCAAACACAGATTTTATTTGTGCAGTTGGGCGATGTGTAAAATTTATCGTCCCAATCAATGTCATTCAAATAAGTGTACATAAACAAACCATCTGGTTTGTAAATGAATATTTATTTATTCACTTCACTATTTTCATATTCACGTTAAAATTATATTTTTAACGATAAAACATTTTATTTCAACCTATGAATTTCTATTCAATTCATTTATTCAATAAAATGATATTTTATTTTTCTAACATATTTTAGAAAATTTCGGCGGCATAACGGCACGATACTAGAAACGGGACGAGGCCTAGCCTTGTCCCCGGACTAGTGAAGGCCCACGCCATTCACATATCAATTTTAATCAATTTCCAATTCAACCAATCAATCAAATCCAAATCAAATAATCTAACCTACTACACAACCAAACAAACAAGTCCATGGTATGTGGACGGGTGTCGGGTGCTTCTAATAAGCACCGTCTGCATCCTAGTATATATATATATAACTAGAAAAATGGAATTTGAGTGAGAAGTTCTCACCTATAGCTATCCTAGCTCCACGGCACTTCTAATGCAGGAAATCTTCGCCAACTCGCCTTTTTGTCACCTTCGTTGCTGCTTTCACTACATACGTAAAAATCACATTTTTACTTCGCTATTCAATATATAAAAATCGAATTTTTTACTTCGAAGTTCAATATATAAAAATCCCATTTTTACACTGCTACTATATAGATAAAAATTCTATTTTTACAACGATGTTCCTATAATAAAAATTATATTTTTATCATGCTACTCTCTATATAAAGATTTCGCCTTTTTCAAAAACAAAGATTCGATTTTTTATAGTTCCTACTATGCAAAGATTATATTTTTACCTTTCTACAATATAAAAGATTATATTTTTACTACTTTAAAAATATAAAAATTATATTTTTATAATATTTATATAGTAAAGACAATATTTTTAATACTTTAAAAATATAAAAATCATATTTTTATTTCGAAGTTCGCAATATATATATATAAAGAACAACTTTTATTATAATGTTATTTATAATAAAAATTTCAAATTTAATACATTGTTTTATATAGTAAAAATTTCAGATTTTATACCAATAGCTTTATATTTAAAATGAAAATAAAGTTCAATGTTGTTTACAGAAAAGTAGAAAGAAAAATAAAATCTCAATTTAAAAATCGAATTAATTACCTCATTGTGTTCGTTCGCTAAAGCTGCTTGAATCCGAAATCGTCCAGTGCTCTAAACCCTAGCACACCGCACGATGATCGAGGCCCCAGCACCCTATCGGCGATTGGCAACCGCAGCGGCCACGCCCTCCCTCCCAACGTCGGTGGCAGCATCAAATTCGAGGTGGTCTGGCCTTTGGGTGCGGCGGGTTTTTGAAGAAGGCGTTGGGGGTGTCGGGTCTGCGAATGGAGGTGGGGCGAGGCACGGTTGGGCGACGGAGGTGATCGCGTCGGGTGGCGGCGGAACTGGGGGGGTCGATGGAGGAAGCGATGGCGCCTCTCCCCATTTGCGATGAATCGGAGAAAGTCCGATTTGGGGATCGACTGAAGAAAACAGAATGAGGGGGGGGGGGGTTAATCGAATGAAAGGAAAATAGAAAGGGGGGGTTTGTAAAATTTATTATTTAATTTATTTATTTTATTTTATTTTATTGCAAAAAGTTGACTTTCACAAACGACCTCTAAACGAGGCCCACCGCCTGTCGTCCATAGCGTTTTACCCCCATTCCGAACACAATGGGATATGTATCGCAAGTTGATTCGATCGTTTGAATCAGTTTCCGTTTAATTTACATTTAAATCACTATATTGAATTTTAAACGTACATTTCAAATTACCGGGGTCACATACTAACTAGAAAAATTCCAGAAAAATATTTTCTAGCTTCGTATTGACGATACGGTCCTAACAAAACTAGTTTCGTCGAATTCTGAGACCGTTTGAAAAATGGCCAATTTCCAGTCGATTAAAATCAACTGAAACTGGTCAAACGCGTTTTCCTTTGCCACGCTCACATATTGATTCGAAAAATTATGAAATTTAAAACCTAGCAATAACATGACACTGCGGACCCAACAAAACTGGTTTCGTCGAAATCCGAGGTCATTTGCAAAATGTCCATTTTTAAGGGCCTGAATTCCATAGCGACTATTCAGAATTTTCAACTGGACATATCTTTTGATTCCTGCTATCAAAATTTGATTATTCGGATTCGTTGGAAAGATATTATCAATTAGATCCCATTATTTTTGGTTTCACTAAAATCCGGATTGTTTTGCACCCGGTACATTCAATTGAAGTTTGAAATCGAATTATCGAACTACCGCGCCATTTCCAATTCTATTTATAATTATATATAAATATTTATATTCTAACGACGACGCGTATAATATATACGTTCGATTTATATTCTAAATAAATTTCTCGTCGATATTATTTAAAATAATTCATTTTAAATAATCAAAATTCACTAAAATTGCCAAAATAAAAATTTTAAACTGGCCCAGATTTTCCGGGTTGTTACAGGTTACAAGCTTACCCACTTGATTTCACGGGCTACAAGCTAACCCACTTGATTTCATGGGCTACAAGCTTACCCACACAAGACAATTACAAGAGTTTGACTTCTGATTGTGTTCTTCTTTCAACACTGATTTGTCAACGATTGAGTACACCCTTCCTATAATCTTATCCTCAAGTATATGAATTGAATGCGAAGATTTGAAGGAAGTTAGTTGCTTGTTGAATCAAAATATGAGAAATATTATCAAGGATTCAATAAGTAACTTGAATTTGGGAACTTTTTAGAATGCAAGAGTATTTAGAAAGTAAGATCAGAAATCAGAGCAAGAATCGGTTAATCGGTTATTTGAATGATTGAATCTTGATGTATTTATAGAGTTTGAGAAGATGCAATCATTCATGAAAAGTTGCAATCAAAAGAAGTGATTTTTAATGAAGAGAAATGGATGCAACTTTTCAAGAAAGAAGATGACTCTTCATGAAATTCAAAAATAGGTCGATAGGAAAAAATTAATAGGTTGACAGGTTTTTGACCGTTATTTCAAAAAGCTGTTGACCTGTTAATTTTAATAGGTTGACCTGTTATATTTAAAAAATAGGTTGACCTGTTATTTTTAACAGGTTGACCTGTTTTTGTAAATATACAATAAAAACGAGTTTTCATGCATAATTTTGAAAGCAATGAGAAGTATGATTATTTGAGGATAGATTTTAACATAAAATACTCTAAATAACCAACTTCTAACCTATAAAACATTGAATCTTCTTTTTGTCGATCATGAAGCTCCTTCTTGTCATTAATCAAAATAAGCATTGAAACCGTTGACTCAACATTCTCCCCCTTTTTGATTGATGACAATATAGCTTGATATTTTAATCTTTATTGCTATCTCCCCCTGTATATAAGCTCTGTCTCCCTTTAAACATCTATATATCCATAATCTTAGCTCCATGTCATGATTTCCATTGATCTTTATTTTGTTGTTATCAATCGAAATTCTCGTGTCTCAGCATTCTCCCCCTTTTCGATTGATGACAACACCTTGGATTTTCTCCCTTCGAATATAAAGCTCCCCCTGAATTTCAACAACATTTGTTAGTAAATAATCTTACCTTTTGATTCCTGCATTAACAAATGTTAGCACACATATAGTTTTACCATATTAAGCACATATATTTTAACTAGTATATGTAAAATATTTCTCCCCCTTTGTCATCGATTAAAAAGAATAAATATCATAATAACCTCAATAATCGAGAGTAGTATAGTTTTAAAGTAGTATAAGAAATGGTGTTTGAGTTTGGAATTTGAAACAACGTGTCTTTTAAAAAAAATTATAATAGAGACCGGTCGACCTATGAAAATATTTCGGTCAACATTTTTTTTTCATATTTTGCTGAAACAATTTCGGTCGACATAAAATATGGAACCGGTCGACCACAAGAATTCTCTGGGAATTTTTGGGACTTGAAATCGGTCGACACAAAATATGGGACCGGTCGACCGCAAGAACTCTCTGGAAATTTTTGGGACTTAAAAACGGTCGACCTATAATTATTTCCGGTCGACATGTTTGAGTGTTTAGTCACCGGTCGACATATGTTTTCCAACCGGTCGACCGCGATAATTCTTTGGAAATAAAAATGCACAAAACCGGTCAACCTAGAATGATGTATCGGTCGACCGTTTTTTGTTGAGAATGAATTTCCAGCCTTTTTGTAGATCGAATTCAAATCCAAACGAGGTATTATTAAAGATTTAAACCAAATACATGAAGGAAGAAATACAAACATTATTAAAAAGAATATAAAATATCTCCTTAGATCCGATATATTAAAATTATTTTCTTGGTTCCCAAGGAGAATATTTTCCGCTTCCACCTTCATTTTTGTTGTAATTCCTATCCCATGAATTTTGTATCCTCGATGACGATGAAATATTGAAACATGTGCTTTTTGATAAGCTAAATTTTCAAAGATATTTAGAGATACCGAATAGTCTTCTCTTTGTTGTGGTGTACCTGCAAAAATTATATAACATGTATTCTTTTGGTACCCACTTGCTTTGTTTGGGTCCATGAGTTAGATGGAAGGTAACCATACCCAAGAGGGTTTAATGGAACCTTTAAAGATAAAATTTTCATTATTAACTACTGAATCAAAATAATCATCAATATATTTTTCTCTTTTTTCCAACTTACAGGAACCCAAATACTTAAGTAATCTCTATTGATATTCCTTTTCATACTTCTAGATCTATTATACAGATCTCTAGTCATAGAAGTATTTGAATTTCTATAATAATTGGATCTAGGATGAGCATTAGTACTAGCAGTAATATTTTTATTGTACATGAAAGCATATCTAATACTATTTCTAAGATTAGTTTCATTATATCCTAAACCACTTTTGTCATGTAAAGGTTGAGATCTAGATAAAATCATATTTAAATCATTTTGACCTTTATTAAATTTTGCGAACTTATTTGCACTTTTATCAAATTTATTTCCAAAGTTGCTATTGACATTTTCAAAAGAAATTTTGTTATTCTTTAAATCATCAATTTCCTTATTTAATTCAGAATTTTTCCTTTTTAAAGTACCATTCTCAGTTTTGAGACCTAAAATTTGAGATTCTGAATTATCTAAAGAAGATTGTAACTTTTCAAAATTTTCTTTTGAGTCAGAAATTTCTTTTTGCAAAATATTATTATTCACCTTTAAAAACTCACATTCTTTAGATAGTTCTAAATTCTTTTCAGTTAAAGCTCCATTCTCTTTTTCAAGAGACGAAATTAAAGAACTAAAATTATTTAAAGAATCTTCTAAAGATTTATTTCTATTTTGCAAAAGATCGATTTCCTTTAAAAGAACATTGTTATATTCTTTTAATTTGGAATTTTCTTGCTCGCAAATTTTTGACTTAGCTATAATGACAGTATTGAGTTTGCTCAAAGTTTTAAATTCTTTCAAAAATTTCTCATGGTTTAACAAAAGATCTTTATATAAAGAATCTGTACATACCGATTGTGATCTGACTTTTGCCATGAGACATTTGTTTCCTTGCTCTCCTGATTCTGCTTTGTTGCCCTTCCATTTTCTAATACCTTGACTAGATTTCTTTATTGCCATTTGTTCTAGGATGTTGTTACGATCTCTAGAACACCTCGCTCTGATACCAATTGAAAGGTCGGTGTGTACGACTTGTGCAGGATCTATAATATGGCTATGCGGAATGTATGTGATAATTTAAGCTATTCAATAGTTATGCGAATAAATATTCGCAAACAATATATATATCACAAATAATTATAAATGCAGTAAAGTAAAGTAAAGTAGAGTAACGACACCAGGATTTTTATACTGGTTCGGACCTACAGTCCTACGTCCAGTCCCGAAGCTCCTCTTCGGCTTTTCACTAAACAACACCCTCTCTTCACCCGGAGGAACAGGTTCACAACACTACTTGATTTACGAGCTACAAGTTTACCCACTTGATTTCACGGGCTACAAGCTTACCCACTTGATTTCACGGGCTACAAGCTTACCCACTTGATTTCACGGGCTACAAGCTTACCCACTTGATTTCACGGGCTACAAGCTTACCCACACAGGACAATTACAAGAGTTTGACTTCTGATTGTGTTCTTCTTTCAACACTGATTTGTCAACGATTGAGTACACCCTTCCTATAATCTTATCCTCAAGTATATGAATTGAATGCGAAGATTTGAAGGAAGTTAGTTGCTTGTTGAATCAAAATATGAGAAATATTATCAAGGATTCAATAAGTAACTTGAATTTGGGAGCTTTTTAGAATGCAAGAGTATTTAGAAAGTAAGATCAGAAATCAGAGCAAGAATCGGTTAATCGGTTATTTGAATGATTGAATCTTGATGTATTTATAGAGTTTGAGAAGATGCAATCATTCATGAAAAGTTGCAATCAAAAGAAGTGATTTTTAATGAAGAGAAATGGATGCAACTTTTCAAGAAAGAAGATGACTCTTCATGAAATTCAAAAATAGGTCGACAGGAAAAAATTAATAGGTTGACAGGTTTTTGACCGTTATTTCAAAAAGCTGTTGACCTGTTAATTTTAATAGGTTGACCTGTTATATTTAAAAAATAGGTTGACCTGTTATTTTTAACAGGTTGACCTGTTTTTGTCAATATACAATAAAAACGAGTTTTCATGCATAATTTTGAAAGCAATGAGAAGTATGATTATTTGAGGATAGATTTTAACATAAAATACTCTAAATAACCAACTTCTAACCTATAAAACATTGAATCTTCTTTTTGTCGATCATGAAGCTCCTTCTTGTCATTAATCAAAATAAGCATTGAAACCGTTGACTCAACAATAGGGACCTAATTTACAATAAGTTTAGGACCGGATGTGAGCCTAATTTTGAAACTTAATAGGGAACCATGCCTAATATTCACATCTATAAATCCCCTTTTATGTCTTATTGCAAATCATAGAATTCATTGAAATATTAACCACTTAATGTATTTAAATTAAATTATAGTTTCATGTTAAATAAAATTTAAATATCCTTTCAGGAATAAATCATTTTTGTAGAATTCGACATAGCCAAATTCCTATTTATAAATCCATTGGATTTATCTCAATTTATTTTATATTCCAAATTTTGGAATAAAGCCCATTGTTTCTTTCAAAACCGATTTCCCATTTCCAATTGAATTCACTTTCCTCACTCAAATTTCTCTTATAACTACTGGGTTTAAATCCCACTTCAAATATCGAGCGTAGGATCAACAAATATATATACATCGACCCACACGATCGGAAAACAAAAGTTCAAAACCCAATTTTGTTATTTTTTCTAAAGCGTACCTTATATAAGCGTTATTAAGCGATCTCACTTAATTCGTAGGCAAAATACGCGGCCAAACTCAAGCCAATGGATCCAGGCACTTGTATTTAACACAGGTTAAACAAATGCGTTTCAACAACTGAAGTTTTAACGATCATTCAGTCTTTTAACCTATATAACCACATTATCTATTTGGTTTTGAATGATCCTCAATCCATATTCTCACATCCAGTTTATAATCCATATACAAACATTCACATTCATCCAAATTGATTTTTAAATCAATTTATTCACTTCTAATTTATAAGGTACTCAATTAAATTTCCAATCTAATATAATTCGATTTAACTATGCTTAAGATAAGCTTTTAATTTATTCGTATTACTTATATCATTCCAATTCAATTAACTTACCCAAGTTAAATAAAAATTCAAAATTCAAATTCCTAGCTCCAAGTCGGCTTGGAATTATATAATTATATACATATATTTATAATCAATTCAATTCAAAACATATGAATTTCTAAAACAACTTTGTTTTTATCAAACAAATCTCCATTAAAAAATCTATTATGGTAGTAATCCGTCACTTAGAAACTCCAAAATGAATACTGATAATGTCGCGATCCATTATCAAAATAATTTTCTCATCACTGAAGTGATTTCAGTGTTTAATCAATTTCAAAATACATTTAAAACTATTTTTATTTGAAAATACCTTCAAGTAATGCTATAATACTTTAGAATACCACAGAAAATATTTCTAAACATCCATGATTTAAATTCTCAAATTCTGGTATTAATCCAATCGCAAGTCAGCATATTTATATATTCCATTCTTACATAAATTCAATTTGGTTTTATATAACCATTTCAATATTATGATCTCATTTGATTATAATAATACCCTACCAAATAAATAATCTCAGAAAACTATTCCTTTTATATCAAAAATAGTTTTTGGGTAAAATTAATTCAGTTACCCATTTTAAAACAGTACTGCATCGAATTGCTTTGGTCGAGAGTTTAGAAACACCTATCGATACAGTTGTACATCCTGTATCGACCAGAATTCATAAACCACTCAACAAACCAGTTAATACAGTATAAAATAATTTTATATCAATCTACAAATATGCTCTCATATATATACACTCAATCTCAATCTAGGGTATTACTAACACCATACTTATTGAGTCAACCCAAAGAGCCTAGGTTACTACTCAACCTTGCTCTGATACCAAATGTATTGGCCAAAATTTACATGCCCTTTGAGTTGACTAACTACACCACACGTCCAACCCAGATTGCATAAAAATACGAAATATGAATAGAAAGAAGTTGGAGGATGAGAAGTAGAAAGAAAGAAATGTTAGAATAGAAGAAAACGAAAAACATAAATCTCACAGCAGAACGAATAAAATATATTATATAACATAACTTTTTGAAATACAAATCTGTTTTGTATATACATACCATCACCAGAGCAAAATAACTATTCCTGGAATAGTTATAAACACCTATTTCCAGATATAAACATAGCACACAATAGAAAATAATAGCAGCTGTCTAATACTGAGCCTCCTGCTCCAAGCTTCTCCAAGTGAACCTGACAAAAATCCTGACTACTTGACTACCTGTACAAATTTGGGCACCCAAGAGTTTAGGGTAAAAAAAACAAAATAAACTCTAGGTCAGTCATGGGACTGGTTGGAGTAAACTCCAAATATATTTTTTAACTTTCAAAATCCTTTCGAAAGAAGTGATAATCGCGAGATCGGTCCACACATAAACACGGATAGTTTTTACCTTACGATAACCAAAAATATTTTTGATATCAAATCCAGTGATATTATAATAGTGCCTAATCAAATAAATAGCAATCTAGAGGAACGCTTGCATCTCATGCTCCATATATAATATAAAATCAAAAACCGCAGGGTACTTATTGGAGAATGGATTTCCAACTATGATAAGGTATGAGGCTACCTACCGATCAGTGTACTCTAGAGGGGATACACTGGGGTTCAACAAGAATATCTTGCAACCCGGCCACATATGACTGGTCACTCATTTAACTTGAGTGTACCGAGCATATTATCACCAACGGTTATGATCAGCCACCGTTATTGAAAGCATACAGCAGCAAATAGAATAAGAAGCAAATGGAATTTCTCTAGATCAGGTGATAATACCCCTAATGGGAACGACCCACTTGGCCATGTTGCTTGCCTGATTTCTGTCATTTCCCGGTTGATGAGGCTTGAGGTCAATATTTCCTTCTAGAACAGCTCATCATCATTTACTTTGAATGCCACATCGTCAAATCCATCAATCACTAATTGAAATCCACAAATACACTCTGAGTGTTAAGCTAGACAAGTCACCTTCTCCACCACAAAACTTGGCATATTTGTAAAAATCAACATATGTGATCACTGGAAATACTCTATCCGACATTCATTCATACAAGTTGTCCTAGGGCTGGACAAACCGAAGGCACCATTCTATTAATCCATCTTGGGCAATTTCTACCTAGGATTAATAGAACAGCCCTTGCACTTTACTCCGTCTTCAATCATTTTCAATATAAATTGATTTGTGACGCTTATGCCAATACGGAGTGTTTTTCAGATAATAAACGTGATTCGGGTCTCTCCATATTGACAACGGGGGTATAAAATAAACCAAAACCTTGATAGTCGGTGTTTTAACTATCAAAGCAACATCCATACAACCAATGATCTTATTTCCAAATGGAAATTCTATGAATCAATGTAACAACCCGTATTTTCAATAACCTGTAATAATGTAAATCGAGGAAGAATTTAATTCTAAAATCTGAATCAAGGGAAACGGGCTATGCCATTGCGTTCGTCTCGAAAAAATACGCGAAATAGAGTCCGAGTTTTCGAAAATCGGAGTCCGTATGACCCAGTTAAGGCCCATTGAAGTTTTCAGAAAATTTCTATGTTAAAAACAGATTTAAAATTTAAATTAAAAACAAGGATTAGGGCACAGCTGGCGTCAGCGGGAAAATTCCCGCCAAGACCCCCAAGTCGACAGGCATGTCGACAGGGGTCTAAGGGAGTCGACTGCCCTGTCGACAGCCCTGTCGACTGCCCTGTCGACAGCCCTGTCGACAGGGGGTAGCCAGGCAATGTTGCCTGGCGCACCATTTTGATTTGGGCTGGGTCTTGTGGCTTGGTTCTAGAGAATTCCGAAATCTGATGGACCTAATTGAATCTAGGGTTAATCCTATGGTCTAAATCACTAGCCTAATCTATAAATAAGACCCTAACCTACCCTAAATCATTCATTATTCATTCTAGCAACAAAACTATGGCAAAATCAAAACTCTCATGGCCTCCACTCTCTTCATACAATTCCTAAATTAATTCCTAAGTGATTTTCCATGCATACAAGTATATTTGGGCTTGTATGATCCTCCTTAACTTGCATTAAAGGCTTGTTTCTCTATTGGCATCATAAAGGAGGAGTCTTGATCAAGTTTGCTTGCATTTGGGGGTTTTAATTAGTTGCATAAGGGGTTTCTTACATTTGCTATACTCATTTGAGTCCGCATAAGCATTGTAAGCCCTCTTACCTTCATTTTAGAAACTCTAAAGTTAATATGTGATGCAAGTTTGCTAAGTCATGATTTGCAAGTTTATTAAGTTATGCATGTTTATGCAAGTTTGCTAAGCCATGATTTGCAAGTTTATTGAGTTATGCATGTTTATGCAAGTTTGCTAAGCCATGATTTGCAAGTTTATTAAGTTATGCATGTTTGTGCAAGTTTGCTAAGCCATGATTTGCAAGTTTATTGAGTTATGCATGTTTATGCAAGTTTGCTAAGCCATGATTTGCAAGTTTATTAAGTTATGCATGTTTATGCAAGTTTGCTAAGCCATGATTTGCAAGTTTATTGAGTTATGCATGTTTATGCAAGTTTGCTAAGCCATGATTTGCAAGTTTATTAAGTTATGCATGTTTATGCAAGTTTGCTAAGCCATGATTTGCAAGTTTATTTAGTTATGCATGTTTATGCAAGTTTACTAAGCCATGATTTGCAAGTTTATTAAGTTATGCATGTTTATGCAAGTTCACTATGCCATGATTTGCAAGTTTATTGGGTTATGCATGTTTATGCAAGTTCACTATGACATGATTTGCAAGTTTGATAAGTTATGCATGCTAATGCAAGTTCACTATACCATGTTATGCATGTTTAATGAGTTAAGCATGTTTATGCGAGTTCCCTATGCCATGTTAGGCAAGTTTAATATGTTATGCATGTTTATGGTAATATGCAAGTTCACTATGCTAAGTTATGCAAGTCTAACGTGTTATGCATGTTTGTTGTGATATGCAAGTTCATCATGTATGTTATGCCAAGTTCCCTCTTCCTATCCTTTATGCGTTATTACGAATATGTAAGCGATAGAATGACGTTGGGGGTTTGGGTAAACTTAAAATACATGAAAATATAAGATTGGGAATTTACCTATTAAGTTAGGTCTACCCCTTGGGAATTTACCTATTAAGTTAGGTCTACCCAAGCATTTGTTGACTTGTAATTATGTTTTGAAATAAAGTGGACATGACACTTAGAAAACATAAGTGTGGCCAACTCGAGGTTGGGTTGAGTTTGTAGCGTAATTCTACCCGGAACCGACCGGCTTAACTAGTGGCTACAAACAATAGGACCCAATGTGAGAAGTTGGTCATGTGGTGCCAAAACCCGAGGTTAGACTAAGTTGTGGTGTAAACCTACCCGGACCCGCCCGGCCTAACTAGTAACCACAACAAAGGTCTAATGTGAGAGGTTAAGGTGCATTAAGTTAATTAATGCCTCATGATTAGGGTTAAGTCAGGGTCCACTAATACTTAACCAATTTGGGGATTCGAGGGATTGAAATGGGGTTAAGTTGTGAACTGTCGGTTACGCTTAACCAATTAATCCATGATTAGAGAAGGGTTAAATCACACTTAACCCTCTTAGAAACCCTAGCAGCGTGGTCTGTTCCGGCAGTAATCCCAGTTGGGTATCATTCACAACCCTAGAGGACTAGGCTAGGGCGGGGGCACGATTACTGGACGGATGTAAGCGACCAAAAGGCGATGGCTGAGTGGTACAGCGGTGCGGGTCCAGGCGGGCTACGGACGTGCACGTAGTCCGGTGTTGGACAAACTCGAGGCACGGGTACCAGTAGGTTAGGGCTGTGCATTATTGCTTAAGTGTCTGGGGTTGACACCCGAGGGCTTGATACACCCAAAGGTGGACCCAGCACAGTCTAACTACAACCATATGTGGGCCATATGGACACCAACACTTGACGTGTTAGGTTTATAGGGAGCCGATCGACTAGACCGTTGGGCTGGACCTTATATTAAGGTCACTTCATGTTATTGGGTTGAAGCTTGGGCCAAGGGATCAATACCTGTTATGTTGGTTTGCTAGTACACCGTGGTGCAAAAAAAAAAAAAAAAAAAACTTAACCTTGTTTTATGCGATGACACCTCTATCTATCTTGTAGTTGATTTATCATGCCAGTATGTTGTTATTTATGATCATCTCAGTTTCCATCATGATGTTAACTTTATTAGTTTATAGACTGATCGTAGCAGGGCTTACTCAGTCTTTTTGACTGACCTGTTTTCTTTCGCCTCTTTTCTTCCATTTCCCCCCCAGGTTCTCAGGGAGGGAATACTGGAGCCTAGCTTGGATTTTAGCTGCTTCCTTGGATAGCTCAAGTATGCTTTGGACTTGAGCCGCTATGGCTTATCACTCTTATTTGGGGATAGTACTTATGTATTTCAGTTTATCAGATGATGTATTTATCTAGACTTGTAATTTTGGGAAATTGACATTTTGATGTACCAGACTTGTGTTTTGAAATGGTTTAAAAATCTTCCGCTGTTTTATCTACTTACTCTGTTTATTTACATATATATATATGTCATGTCCTGCCTTGCTATATCATTATGCATGTTTACCTTGTTTTAAAACGCCCCACCAAAGTCGGAGTTGCTTGCAAGAGCCACCCTGGCGGAGGTGGGGTGTTACATTTGGTATCAGAGCGAGGTTTACGAGAAGGGATAAAAAGGTTTTTAAAACTCTTTGAAAAACTATTTTCAAAACCAAGTATTAAGTATTTTCCAAAGAAAAGTCTAGTTTATTTTAAAGGCTATTCCCCAAAAAGCCATTAGCAAAATTCCTTCGTTTTTCTCCATTCTGAATCTATCTTTTTCTTCGTTTCCAGTATGGCCGACAACTTTGCCATTCCGGAGGGAGTACACGTACCTGTTTGGTATAGGAGACTTTTGGAGGCTAGGGCGACCGAAGCCGGCCCCGCAAATATTACTCCTCCTCCGGTAGTTGATGTTCCTCTTCCTCCTTCCCCTCAGCATCCTCAAACTGACTTCGCAGAGATTTGCCAAGATTTTAAGGCGATGGGTTGCAAGAATTTCTTTGGAACCGAGACTTTTGTAGAGGCAAGGAATTGGTTGAAAGAGACCGAAGATCTTTTAGCCACCTTTGATATAGGTGACCGCAGGAAGGTTTTATTGGCAGTATGGTTGCTAAAGGAAGAAGCTGCACGTTGGTGGGTAGTCACCACCGCTACTAGGCCAATTGAGACTTGGGATGACTTTAGAGGAAGGTTTGGACTGAGGTTCTTATCACTGAAGCAAGGGGACATGACTATTAGGGAATACATAGATAAGTTTAATCAACTGGCTCGGGTCAATTTAGACTTAGTTAATACAGCTCAGAAGAAGGCCCTACACTTTGCTCTAGGATTAAACGAGCCATTACATGGTTTGGCCATGTCTCATATACCCTTGGGGGCGACTTTCGATAATTTGGTGAATATGGCCCTACTTCAAGAAGAAGATAACAATGACAAGAAAGAGGTCAAGGCGAATGAGTCTCAAGGCAAGAGAGTAAATTCCGGGAAACGGGGCAAGAATAACAACAACCGCAAGGACAAGCCAAGAGAGAATATGAAATGTAACTTCTGTGGTAAGGTTGGACATATAGCCAGGGAATGTAGGAAGAAGGAGAAGAGAAAGCGGGGCGAATGCTTTCATTGTGGTGAGTTTGGACATCTCAACAAGGGTTGCCCGAGGAAACAAGGGCAAGGTCAGACTCAGTGTGCAGGACTATCTGGAGGGCGAGTTCATCCCCTCAACACCGTTCTTCCAGCTTAAGATAGAGGTAGTGTTTCTGTTGAAAATCTTGTTTACATTTTCTGATTTTCCCTGTTTGAACTTTGTTTGATTCTGGCACATCGCATAGTTTTATTTCATCTGATCTAGTTGAAAGTTTTGCACCTAAGTACTAGTCTGGTTGATGATCCCGTATATGTTTCAAATCCAATTGGGGGTTCTGCCCGTTCGTCTGTGGTCTGAGTGGATTTGGAAATTTCTATCTTGAGTATAGAATTCTCGTGGGATGCTTATATTCTCGGTTTCAGGGGATATGGGTTGGTTTTGGGCATGGAATGGTTGTCCTGTTTTGGAGCCATTCTTGTTTTTTGTGTATAGGGTTGTGAGGCTCATGACTCGCCTCGGGAATACCCTAGAAATTTCTAGTAACCCTATGGGTCCCGTCATGTTATGTTATCTTGAAATCCCTCGACTCGTCTATCGATAGTTTGCAATCAGTGAGGGTGGTCCGAGAATATCCTGATATCTTGGGTGAAGTGAAGGGGTTACCCTTAGACGTGGGATAGATTTCCGCATTATCTGGTTGGTAATACCAAGCCAGTTTCGTGGCCGGTTAGGCACATGACCTCATGAAATGAGAGTTAAGAAAGCAAGTCAAGGAGTTGCTTGAGAAGAACTTCCTGAGACGAGGCATTTTCGAGTAGGGTGCTCCAGTAGTATTCGTTACTAATGTGGACAGTTTGCTTAGCTTACATGTTGATTATCGTGAGAAGAATAGACAACCGTTACCAAGGATCGATGATTTGTTTGATCAGCTGGTAGGAGCATCTGTTTTCTTTTGATCTAGCTACCGGATTCCATCAGCTTAGGATGGCTGAGGATGGAATTGACAAAACTGCGTTTAGGACTCTAGATGGATTTTTTTTAGAATGGCTAGTCATGCTATTCGGTTTGACTAATGCACCCGCATATTACGTGAACTTGATGGGTAGGGTGTTTAGGGAGTCCTTGAACAAGTTTGTCGTGATCGTCGTAGACGATATTTTGATCTCCTCAAAAGAACGAGGAAGAACATGCTATACATCTCAAGAAGGAGATGGATACGCTTAGAGCCACCAGTGGAAGGTCAAGTTCTCCAAATGTCACTTTGGAGGAAAGAAGTTGGATTTCTTGGGCACATAGTTCCTAAGTAAGGCTTAGCGGTGGATTCCGCTAAAGTGGTTGCGGTTTAAGACCGGAAAACTCTGAGGAGGGCAATTGAAGTAAGAAGCCTCCTCCGTTTGGCTAGTTAGTTAGCATTCCCGGAGCTTATACTTACTCTTCTGGATCAAGAAGGGGGTTTCACAGGAAGAAGACCCGCAGTTGGTCAAGAACATGGACCAGTCGATTCGAGGCGAGATGTTAAGTCACCTCACTAGGTATATTATAGATAACAAGGGATGACTAAGGCGCGATGAGAGATTATGTGTTCCTCAAGTAAAAGACCTGGTAAAGAAGGTTCTTGAAAATGCGCATCACTCGAGGAGGTGGCCGAGTTGGTCTCGGGATGCATGTTGTGCCACCAAGTTAAGGCCAAGTCATAGAAGCCCAGTGGGCCATTACCTCCAATGGAGGTTTCGCAAGGGAAGTATGAAAACATCTCAATAGATTATGTGGATGGACTACCTAGATCAAAGAAAGGGAATACGGGTATGTGGGTCATAATAGGTAGACTCACGAAGAGTGCTCATTTCAGTCCGGTGAAGAGCCAGAGGACTACGTCATGGTTAGCAACGGTTTACCCTCAAAAAGTTGGCCAGTTTTGAAATAGCCTACAGGAAGCCAGGGGTAGGCAGCTGAATCTAGGTATGGCCTATCACTCATAGGCGGATGGTTCATTTCGATTAAGCATGAGTTATAGAAAATCACGTTTATAAGGGCAATTGGCAACGTGGATTGGTATTTTCAAGAAAAGTTATGCTGCATGGAATACTTTAGAGTAAGTAGACGAGATCCAGGATTCACTAGTGAATTTTGGAGAGCTTGCATGAAATCATGAGGTTATAGTATGTTTAAGCCAAGTATACAGAAGGAAGAATAAGTGGAAAAGAAAGACGAGAGGCGATAATGAAATGAGTTCCAACTCGAATTTGGGAAATAGGAGTTAGGAAGCCAAGGAATCATGAAGTGAAAGATAGTCAAAGCACAGTGGAGTTAAGCTCAAGGAAACGTGACTAAGAAGAGTGAAGACTAGATACGCACATCATATCTCTTTTTAAGAGTGCATCTTTGATCCTTGTTTTCCTGTGGAGCTTGCTCGCAAGTTATCTTTTGTATATATCCTCTCGGTCCCATTCCCGATCTTATTTCTGTTGTAAACTCCATAAGGAGGTTAAGACTCATCGGTTAGTACTATATGTCAAAGTTTGAATGGATTTCTTGTAAATCCAAAAAGGAGTTTATCTAGTTTATCTAGTTTATCGTGCCTATCTTGTCATGAGAACCTTAGGTAGAAACCCTTTGGATGAAACATGTATTTGAAACATGTTATGCTTGATGTTTGCAAGTGGTTGCAAGTGTTTGCAAGTGGTTACTCGTGGATGCATTATACACATTAGGCACTAGATCGGCTCACACACTCTTCATGTTGCATATGCATGAGTGTTTATGCTTATTCATGATTGAAACTTGTTGTGCCACCACATGGATGTTGCATATGGATGAATGTTATGTGCACTCATATAGATACTATGAATTTAGGAAATTGCATACATATGGATTCATTTCACTGACATACATGTGCATTAAGGAGGTTTACTGTATCAGTAACCGCCTGATTTACATACATATGCATAAAGGAGGTTTACTGTATCAGTAACCGCCTGATTTTTGCATTAGGTAAGTACATATACACACACTTTTGCATATGTTCATACCACATTTAGAATCTTTTAAGGACAATGATTGCTCGTGGATGATGTTTTGAGTAGATGGATGTTGGATGGTAGGATATGTTCTTCCTGACTTGAAGATTTCGGGGACGAAATCCTTTAAGGAGGGGAGAATGTAACAACCCGTATTTTCAATAACCTGTAATAATGTAAATCGAGGAAGAATTTAATTCTAAAATCTGAATCAAGGGAAACGGGCTATGCCATTGCGTTCGTCTCGAAAAAATACGCGAAATAGAGTCCGAGTTTTCGAAAATCGGAGTCCGTATGACCCAGTTAAGGCCCATTGAAGTTTTCAGAAAATTTCTATGTTAAAAACAGATTTAAAATTTAAATTAAAAACAAGGATTAGGGCACAGCTGGCGTCAGCGGGAAAATTCCCGCCAAGACCCCCAAGTCGACAGGCATGTCGACAGGGGTCTAAGGGAGTCGACTGCCCTGTCGACAGCCCTGTCGACAGGGGGTAGCCAGGCAATGTTGCATGGCGCACCATTTTGATTTGGGCTGGGTCTTGTGGCTTGGTTCTAGAGAATTCCGAAATCTGATGGACCTAATTGAATCTAGGGTTAATCCTATGGTCTAAATCACTAGCCTAATCTATAAATAAGACCCTAACCTACCCTAAATCATTCATTATTCATTCTAGCAACAAAACTATGGCAAAATCAAAACTCTCATGGCCTCCACTCTCTTCATACAATTCCTAAATTAATTCCTAAGTGATTTTCCATGCATACAAGTATATTTGGGCTTGTATGATCCTCCTTAACTTGCATTAAAGGCTTGTTTCTCTATTGGCATCATAAAGGAGGAGTCTTGATCAAGTTTGCTTGCATTTGGGGGTTTTAATTAGTTGCATAAGGGGTTTCTTACATTTGCTATACTCATTTGAGTCCGCATAAGCATTGTAAGCCCTCTTACCTTCATTTTAGAAACTCTAAAGTTAATATGTGATGCAAGTTTGCTAAGTCATGATTTGCAAGTTTATTAAGTTATGCATGTTTATGCAAGTTTGCTAAGCCATGATTTGAAAGTTTATTGAGTTATGCATGTTTATGCAAGTTTGCTAAGCCATGATTTGCAAGTTTATTAAGTTATGCACGTTTATGCAAGTTTGCTAAGCCATGATTTGCAAGTTTATTGAGTTATGCATGTTTATGCAAGTTTGCTAAGCCATGATTTGCAAGTTTATTAAGTTATGCATGTTTATGCAAGTTTGCTAAGCCATGATTTGCAAGTTTATTGAGTTATGCATGTTTATGCAAGTTTGCTAAGCCATGATTTGCAAGTTTATTAAGTTATGCATGTTTATGCAAGTTTGCTAAGCCATGATTTGCAAGTTTATTGAGTTATGCATGTTTATGCAAGTTTGCTAAGCCATGATTTGCAAGTTTATTTAGTTATGCATGTTTATGCAAGTTTACTAAGCCATGATTTGCAAGTTTATTAAGTTATGCATGTTTATGCAAGTTCACTATGCCATGATTTGCAAGTTTATTGGGTTATGCATGTTTATGCAAGTTCACTATGACATGATTTGCAAGTTTGATAAGTTATGCATGCTTATGCAAGTTCACTATACCATGTTATGCATGTTTAATGAGTTAAGCATGTTTATGCGAGTTCCCTATGCCATGTTAGGCAAGTTTAATATGTTATGCATGTTTATGGTAATATGCAAGTTCACTATGCTAAGTTATGCAAGTCTAACGTGTTATGCATGTTTGTTGTGATATGCAAGTTCATCATGTATGTTATGCCAAGTTCCCTCTTCCTATCCTTTATGCGTTATTACGAATATGTAAGCGATAGAATGACGTTGGGGGGTTTGGGTAAACTTAAAATACATGAAAATATAAGATTGGGAATTTACCTATTAAGTTAGGTCTACCCCTTGGGAATTTACCTATTAAGTTAGGTCTACCCAAGCATTTGTTGACTTGTAATTATGTTTTGAAATAAAGTGGACATGACACTTAGAAAACATAAGTGTGGCCAACTCGAGCTTGGGTTGAGTTTGTAGCGTAATTCTACCCGGAACCGACCGGCTTAACTAGTGGCTACAAACAATAGGATCCAATGTGAGAAGTTGGTCATGTGGTGCCAAAACCCGAGGTTAGACTAAGTTGTGGTGTAAACCTACCCGGACCCGCCCGGCCTAACTGGTAACCACAACAAAGGTCTAAAGTGAGAGGTTAAGGTGCATTAAGTTAATTAATGCCTCATGATTAGGGTTAAGTCAGGGTCCACTAATACTTAACCAATTTGGGGATTCGAGGGATTGAAATGGGGTTAAGTTGTGAACTGTCGGTTACGCTTAACCAATTAATCCATGATTAGAGAAGGGTTAAATCACACTTAATCCTCTTAGAAACCCTAGCAGCGTGGTCTGTTCCGGCAGTAATCCCAGTTGGGTATCATTCACAACCCTAGAGGACTAGGCTAGGGCGGGGGCACGATTACTGGACGGATGTAAGCGACCAAAAGGCGATGGCTGAGTGGTACAGCGGTGCGGGTCCAGGCGGGCTACGGACGTGCACGTAGTCCGGTGTTGGACAAACTCGAGGCACGGGTACCAGTAGGTTAGGGCTGTGCATTATTGCTTAAGTGTCTGGGGTTGACACCCGAGGGCTTGATACACCCAAAGGTGGACCCAGCACAGTCTAACTACAACCATATGTGGGCCATATGGACACCAACACTTGACGTGTTAGGTTTATAGGGAGCCGATCGACTAGACCGTTGGGATGGACCTTATATTAAGGTCACTTCATGTTATTGGGTTGAAGCTTGGGCCAAGGGATCAATACCTGTTATGTTGGTTTGCTAGTACACCGTGGTGCAAAAAAAAAAAAAAAAAAACTTAACCTTGTTTTATGCGATGACACCTCTATCTATCTTGTAGTTGATTTATCATGCCAGTATGTTGTTATTTATGATCATCTCAGTTTCCATCATGATGTTAACTTTATTAGTTTATAGACTGATCGTAGCAGGGCTTACTCAGTCTTTTTGACTGACCTGTTTTCTTTCGCCTCTTTTCTTCCGTTTCCCCCCCAGGTTCTCAGGGAGGGAATACTGGAGCCTAGCTTGGATTTTAGCTGCTTCCTTGGATAGCTCAAGTATGCTTTGGACTTGAGCCGCTATGGCTTATCACTCTTATTTGGGGATAGTACTTATGTATTTCAGTTTATCAGATGATGTATTTATCTAGACTTGTAATTTTGGGAAATTGACATTTTGATGTACCAGACTTGTGTTTTGAAATGGTTTAAAAATCTTCCGCTGTTTTATCTACTTACTCTGTTTATTTACATATATATATATATATGTCATGTCCTGCCTTGCTATATCATTATGCATGTTTACCTTGTTTTAAAACGCCCCACCAAAGTCGGAGTTGCTTGCAAGAGCCACCCTGGCGGAGGTGGGGTGTTACAATCAACCATCAAGCAATACTTGCCCCTTTTTATATAAGTTCCTTATTATATTACCAATTCCAAATTCCCATCTTTCATATCCTTCCAAAGCTCGATTGTCTCTCTCGATTCTTGGAAAAATATTTCCACTATCATAGTTTCTTTATTCGAGAAAATATCTCTTATCCCAGTTAGAAAACATTTCCATATATTCACAAATTCTTATTTTCTATATTTTAGAAAATATGCGTTATTAACACTAGAAAACATTTCCAATTATCATTTCTTAACTTCCTGTTATCCCAAATCATTTCAGTTACTATACTTAGAAAACTTTTCTGGTTTACTTTGGAAAAAATTTCCAAAATCTTTTTATTTGGTAAAACCGATGTTATATAAAACATCGTTACTATAACTTAACTCATTAACTAACCATATCATTCCAATCCCTACCGAACCATAACCATTTCTCCATCAATCATGAAGTCAATCAAGTTGGGGTATAATTACCTCTCAGACCTTAGCTGAACAACACTCTCAACTTTGAAATAGACAAGGCTCACAATTTCAAATTCCAACAAAACGAGGTTACACACTCTCAAATTCTGCTTGAAATTTCACTGCTTTTTACGTAAATCATTGATTATAACGATGGCGTTATAATCCCTGTTTCTGAAATATTATATTTTAAAATATATATATTATTCATTTAAATAAATAAATAAATAATTTAAATCTTTATTTAACGGAAAGCAAAAAGTACTTTCCTGAATCCGATATAATCGAATTTTAATAAATAGCTCCCTTTCGAATAATCTATATTCGATAAATATTCCGAAATTCGGAATAATCTACCATTTCAGTTTAACTCAAATTGGCTTATAATTATTACCATTCCTAAACATTTTCTTTCAAACTGTTTAGATTTTCAAATATGAATTTCATTCCTTAATAGGAATCTAGACTCGTTTATTCAAATCAACTTGATTTTTATTTGTAAATATCATTACTACTCTACTTCGAATTATCGAGTCCCTTTTTAAAACCACATCATGTTATGTTTCATTTATAAACTCTGTTTATAAAACTGTTACTCAATTATCACTTTTCTGTTTATGTTAAACAATTCAAGTTCTCTTTTGAATGTGTTTATAAGCTATACATTCTATAACTTTCGAAATTAACTTAATTTGATTTCTATAAATCCCCTTTTATGTCTTATTGCAAATCATAGAATTTATTGAAATATTAACGTATTTAAATTAAATTATAGTTTCATGTTAAATAAAACTTAAATATCCTTTTGAGAATAAATCATTTGTATTATATCTGACATAGCCGAATTCCTATTTATAAATCCACTGGATTTATCTCAATTTATTTTATATTCCAAATTTTGGAATAAAACCCATCGTTTCTTTCGAAACCGATTTACCATTTCCCTTCTCATTTAAAATTTCCAATCGAATTGACTTTTCCTTACACAAATTTCTCTTATAAATACTGGGTTTAAACCCCACTTCAAATATTGGTGTTAACACTGATTTCCATTTTTCTTATATAAATTCAACTTGAATTTATTTTTTAATTTATCCTATGATAAATATGTTACTAAATTTGTAAGCATTGTTATAATCAACTTCTTGTTTAATCCAACTAAACAAGTTTCTATTTCTAGTCCATTTGAAATTTAATTTCTATTTTGGAAATAAATTCCTTTTTTAAATCTTAGATTTCTTTTCTACATCCGAAAATATTTTACGGTATTTAAATACCAAAATTCTAGGGCCAAGGTAATTCAAACATAACACGATAAATCACCGATCATATATCACAATAAATAAAATAGTAAATAAAATGTTGATGAATCCAATTGGATCCCTCCAACCTGTTTCCCTGCTTCCACATATGTTAATCAACGCAAATAACATCAATTTCATTTTAATATGAAATATCATGGTAAACATAATCAATATTTAGGCAACGATTTAAATAAATAACTATATTTATCATTTCAACCAATTTATCAATCATTCATCCAAACAAACATCATACAACATAAAATTACTATATATAAATTTAAAGCTCATTTATATAAAAATATAAACGAGTCAGAGTTATTGAGTTTACTCACATAGTTTTGCAATTGACGATTCTGCTTTTGTTTTCATTTAAAATCGAACAGGCATTTGATTTTTCCACGAAATTCTAATAGCCCAGTTTTTAGCCATGTCAGTGCTATAACTTAGATCTTATGGCTCTGATTTCAACATCACCGGTGTCGTATGATTCTGTTCACGAATGAAATAGTTATGGTCATTATAATATTAAGAATTGATTTAATATAATAATATTTGACTTAATTAATTTAATTATCATTTTATACCTTAATACCGTGCTTAAATTAAATCGGTTCCTATATCTTCGTCTTCCCGATAGAATACCACACACCCATAACTTCATGTTTCCTAAGATCGCCCTCCCTATTTACCTCATTAATCAAATAATCACTGATTAAACCACGTGTTAACCTCTTTCCTCCTTACTGATACAAACACAGCCTTCACAATGTTGGCCAAACTTAGACTTTGTTCCCCACAGAGCAACCCATCCTCGTACTCAGTAAACACTAACACAACCACCCCCATCCATACTAAGCAACTCATCTTCTTCCCGATTATCACCTCCCCAGAAAAAGGAGAAAAAAAATTCGGTCCTACCATGTAAAGATGCAACCACCTACAGTCTTCGCTCCCTTAAAATGATCGATAATAACTTCAAGTAAACCACCAAAATTCAAGTCCCGTGCAAAACTCCTTCACCAAACACCAAACTAACCTTAAAATTGCTCAACCCAACCACGCTACACTAGAAATCCGAACCCTAATCAAGCGGGTCCAAATTCGAACCCCCAAGCCATGTAGTAGACCAACGACCCTTGTATACCCAAAAAACTCCACCGACTTCCCATCACCATGTTTATCAACTCGTCGCCCCCATATAGAAGTCCAACTTCAACCCACCGCCCAGGCAAAGAAAATGAAATCATTTCACATAGAGATTTCCCATTATGCAGTAAAGTGTAAAACAAAATCATCAACTTGAATACAGTATAAATTTCATGTATTAAAGATTAAAACTCCCTACGATGCCCAAACCTTGGTCACGGCATATCAAAACATCGAACCAAAAATGTTGTGATCCATTCAAAGTTGATATAAAGAGGAAGAGAATGGTCTCAGGAATCTAGAAACACTTATTTGATGATTTATGGGATTATTTTTTATTTCATCTAAATTTTCTACCTCATGTTTTTGGCCGTGACAAAGAAATGTAGTGGCGGCAGCAATTTTGACCAGAGAAGAGGAAATGGATAAGGTTAGGAATGTTAAGTATATTTATAGGAGGAAGATTTATTTTTATATTTGATTTAATATTAATCTTTATTGAACCATTACCTCCATCCAACGTTTAAAAATCCGTGTAGTCACACACGAAATCCAATTGCGACGAAAATGGACACACAACTATAGTTTGAAATTACGGACCCAACGAAACTTGTTTCGTCGAAATCCGAGTTCGCTTGCTCAAATGGCGCTAGTTCGAAGTCAAATTATCGATTGATTCACATTTAAAATTCGCATGGTCACAAAATAGCTCCAATTTGCGGGAAACTTGAAACCAAGCAATAATTAAAGATTACGGTTCTAACAAAACTCGTTTCATCGAAAGCGGAGGTCATTTGCGAAAAGCCTATTTTTATGGCTTAAATAAATCAATAAAATATAATTAGATTTCAAAAGCAATTCTATTTAATAATATTATTAATTAATTATTATCATATATATCCAGATAGAATATCATATAGGTCCAAAATAAACATATTTGGATTGATAACTCGATATTTTAAATTAAAATAACATTTAGATTATTTAAAATCGATTTATTTATATAATAAGTTGTTATAATTTAATAACAATTCCATTGGGACTATTTGAAAATTTAATTTGGACATAACTCTCAATCTACAAGACGAAATCTCAATTTTTCATTTTCATTAGAAAAATATAATCAAATAGATCCGAATGTTTCTTGTTTCAAAGAAATCCGACTTATATTGAATCACGTATATTTAATTGAAGTACAAAACATTAAATTATGAACTATCATGACGTTACGAGCTCGATTTAAATTATATTATAAATTATACGTTAAAACCTCCTTTGTAATAAATAAACCCCTTATAAAAATATGATATTACCAATTCATCATTTAAAATCAATTTAAATGTTTTAAAATTAAAGGCTAAAAATCTGGGTCGTTACATGAATGGTACAGATAGGATTTGTTTTTGTAGGCCGATAAAATGTGTAAAACCCCGCCTCCACTAGGGTCACTCGCAAAGGAATGCACTAGCTTTGGAGGGGCATTATTGGTAAACATGCATAATGATATAGCAAGGCAGGACATGACATGTAAATAAACAGAGTAAGTAAATAAAACAGCGGAAGATTTATAAACCATTTCAAAACACAAGTCTGGTACATCAAAATGTCATCTTCCCAAAATTACAAGTCTAGATAAATACATCATCTGATAAACTGAAAATACATAAGTACTATCCCCAAATAAGAGTGATAAACCATAGCGGCTCAAGTCCAAAGCATACTTGAGCTATCCAAGGAAGCAGCTAAAATCCAAGCTAGGCTCCAGTATTCCCTCCCTGAGAACCTGGGGGGGGACGGAAGAAAAGAGGCGAAAGAAAACAGGTCAGTCAAAAAGACTGAGTAAGCCCTGCTACGATCAGTCTATAAACTAATAAAGTTAACATCATGATGGAAACTGAGGTGATCATAGATAACAACATGCTGGCATGAATAAATCAACTATAAGATAGATAGAGGTGTCATCGCATAAACAGAGTTAAGTTTTGCACCACGGTGTACTAGCAAACCAACATAACAGGTATTGATCCCTTAGCCCAAACTTCGGCCCAATAACATGAAGTGACCTTAATAAAAGGTCCAGCCACGGTCTAGTCGATCGGCTCCCTATAAACCTAACACGTCAAGTGTTGGTGTCCATATGGCCCACATATGGTTGTAGTTAGTCTGTGCTGGGTCCACCTTTTGGGTGTATCAAGCCCTCGGGTGTCAACCCCGGACACTTAAGCAATAATGCACAGCCCTAACCTACTGGTACCCGTGCCTCGAGTTTGTCCAACATCGGACTACGTGCACGTCCGTAGCCCGCCGGACCCGCACCGCTGTACCACTCAGCCATCGCCTTTTGGTCGCTTACATCCGTTCAGTAATCGTGCCCCGCCCTAGCCTAGCTTCTAGGGTTGTGAATGATACCAAACTGGGATTACTGTTAGAACAGACCACGTTGCTAGGGTTTTCTAAGAAGGTTAAGTGTGATTTAACCCTTCACTAATCATGGATTAAATTAGTTAAGTGTAATCAACGGTTCACCACTTAACCCCATCTAATCCCTTGTATCCCCAAATTGATTAAATTGGTTAAGTGTAACTTAACCCCATTTTCATCCCTTGAATCCCCAAATTGGTTAAGTATTAGTGGACTCTGACTTAACCCTAATCATGAGGCATTAATTAACTTAATGCACCTTAACCTCTCACATTAGACCTTGTTGTGGTTACTAGTTAGGCCGGGCGGGTCCGGGTAGGTTTACACCACAACTTAGTCTAACCTCGGGTTTTGGCACCACATGACCAACTTCTCACATTGGGTCCTATTGTTTGTAGCCACTAGTTAAGCCGGTCGGTTCCGGGTAGAATTACGCTACAAACTCAACCCAACCTCGAGTTGGCCACACTTTTGTTTTCTAAGTGTCATGTCCACTTTATTTCAAAACATAATTACAAGTCAACAAATGCTTGGGTAGACCTAACTTAATAGGTAAATTCCCAAGGGGTAGACCTAACTTAATAGGTAAATTCCCAATCTTATATTTTCATGTATTTTAAGTTTACCCAAAAACCCCCAACGTCATTCTATCGCTTACATATTCGTAATAACGCATAAAGGATAGGAAGAGGGAACTTGGCACAACATACATGATAAACTTGCACAACAACCATGCATAACATTTTAGACTTGTACAACTTAGCATAGTGAACTTGCATATTACCATAAACATGCATAACATGTTAAACTTGCATAACTTAGCATAGTGAACTTGCATATTACCATAATCATGCATAACTTGTCAAACATGCACAACTTGTCATTTTAGACTTGCATAAACATGCACAACTTGTCAAACATGCACAACTTGTCATTTTAAACTTGCATAAACATGCATAACTTGTCAAACATGCACAACTTGTCATTTTAAACTTGCATAAACATGCTTAACTTATTAAACATGCATAACATGGAATAATGAACTTGCATGAACATACATAACTCATTTAACTTGCAAATCATGGCTTAGTAAACTTGCATAAACATGCATAACTCATTTAACTTACAAATCGTGGCTTAGTAAACTTGCATAAACATGCATAACTCATTTAACTTGTAAATCATGACTTAGCAAACATGCATAAACATGCATAACTTGTTAAACTTGCAAATTAAGGCTTAGTAAACTTGCATAAACATGCATAACTCAATAAACATACAAATCATGACTTGGCAAACTTGCATAAACATGCATACATCAAACATGCATAAACCCCAACTTTCATCACACATTAACTTTAGAGTTTCTAAAATGAAGGTAAGAGGGCTTACCAATATAAACAAGTCACAAATCCACCAAATAAGATGAAGAAGCCCTTTGAAAAACCCAAAACAAAGCTTCAAATAAGAAAACCCTTTTGCAAAATCCCAAAAACACAAACTTAGCAAATCAAACTTGCAACTTAATGAAGTATGCAAGTTATTAAGCATTCATACAACATAGAAAAGGTTGTATGATCATCATATCTTCATAGGAATGATTCATGAAGAGATTGGAGGCTAGGGTTTTTAGGTGGAGGCCATTTGAGAATTCAATTTGACATAGTTTTGTTGCTAGAATGAATAATAGGGTTTTAGGGTAGGATTAGAGGCTTATTTATAGAAGATTAGAGTGATTTAGACCATAGGATTAACCCTAGGTGAATTTTGGCCCGTCAGATTTAGGAACTCTCTAGAACCAGACCACACAACCAAGCCCAAACCAAGCCCAACCCAAAGTGGTGCGCCAGGCTAATCTGCCTGGCTACCCCCTGTCGACAGGGCTGTCGACAGGGCAGTCGACTCCCTGGGGACCCTGTCGACAGGCCTGTCGACATGGGGCCCCTGGCGGGAGTTTTCCCGCCTTGGCCCAGCTGGCCCAATTCTTTAAATTTGAATCTGTTTTTACTTAGGATTTTTCTGAAAACTTCAATGGGCCTTAACTGGGTCATACGGACTCCGATTTTCGAAAACTCGGACTCTATTTCGCGTATTTTTCCGAGACGAACGCAATGGCATAGCCCGTTTCCCTTGATTCCCATTTTATAATTTAATTCTGCCTCAATTTATGTTATAACAGATTATTAAAAATACGGGTTGTTACATTCTCCCCTCCTTAAAGGATTTCGTCCCCGAAATCTTCAAGTTAGGAAGAACGTATCCTACCATCCAATCATCCATCTACTCAAAGCATCATCCACGAGCAATCATTGTCCTTAAAAGATTCTAAATGCTGGATGAACATATGCAAAAGTGTGTGTATATGTACTTACCTAATGCAAAAATCAGGCGGTTACTGATACAGTAAACCTCCTTAATGCATATGTATGTAAATCAGGCGGTTACTGATACAGTAAACCTTCTTAATGCATATGTATGTCAGTGAAATGAATCCATATGTATGCAAATTCCTAACATAATGTATAATATCTACATGCGTGCTCAATCATACATCCATATGCAACATCCATGTAATAGCATACGAATTTCATCCAAGAATAAGCATAAACACTCATGCACATGCAATATGAGGAGTGTGTGAGCCGATCTAGTGCCTAATCGTGTATAATGCATCCACGAGCAACCACTTGCAAACACTTGCAACCACTTGCAAACATCAAGCATAACATGTTTCAAATACATGTTTCATCCAAAGGGTTTCTACCTAAGGTTCTCATGACAAGATCAACACGATAAATTAGATAAACTAGATGAACTCCTTTTTGGATTACAAGAAATCCATTCAAACTTTGACATATAGTACTAACCGATGAGTCTTAACCCCCTTATGGAGTTTACAACAGAAATAAGATCGAGAATGGGACCGAGAGGACATATACAAAAGATAACTTGCAAGCAAGCTCCACAGGAAAACAAGGATCAAAGATGCATTCTTAAAAAGAGATATGATGCGCGTATCTAGTCTTTACTCTTCTTAGTCACGTTTCCTTGAGCTTAACTCCACTGTGCTTCGACTATCTTTTACTTCATGATTCCTTGGCTTCCTAACTCCTATTTCCCAAATTCGAGTTGGAACTCATTTCATTATTGCCTCTCGTCTTTCTTTCCCACTTATTCTTCCTTCTGTATTCTTGGCTTAAACATACTATAACCTCATGATCTCATGCCAGCTCTCCAAAATTCACTAGTGAATTCTGGATCTCGTCTACTTACTATAAAGTATTCCATGCAGCAGAACTTTTCTTGAAAATACCAATCCACGTTGCCAATTGCCCTTATAAACGTGATTTCCTATAAATCATGCTTAATTCGAAATGAACCATCCGCCTATGAGTGATAGGCCATACCTAGATTCAGTTGCCTACCCCTGGGTCCTGTAGGCCATTTCAAAACTGGCCAACTTTTTTGAGGATAAACCGTTGCTAACCATGATGCAGTCCTCTTGCTCTTCACCGGACTGAAATGAGCACTCTTCGTAAGTCTACCCACATACCCGTATTCCCTTTCTTTGATCTAGGTAGTCCATCCACATAATCTATCGAGATGTTTCATACTTCCCTTGCGGAACTCCCAATGGAGGTAATGGCCCACTGGGCTTCTATGACTTGGCCTCAACCTGGTGGCACAGCATGTATCCTGAAACCAACTCGGCCACCTCCTCGAGTGATGCGCATCTTCAAAAACCTTCTTTACCAAGTCTTCCACTCGAGGAACACATAATCTCTCATCGCGCCTTAGTCATCCCTTGTCATCTATAATATAACTAACGAGGTGACTTAACATCTCGCCTCGAGCCGACTAGTCCATGTTCTTGATCAACTGCGGATCTTCTTCCTGCGAAACCCCTTCTTGATCCAGAAGAGTAAGTCTAAGCTCCGGGAATGCTAACTAACTAGACAAACAGAGGAGGCTTCTTACTTCAATTGCCCTCCTCAGAGTTTTCCGGTCTTAAACCGCAACCACTTTAGCGGAATCCACCGCTAGGCCTTACTTAGGAACTATGTGCCCAAGAAATCCAACTTCTTTCCTCCAAAGTGACATTTGGAGAACTTGACCTTCCACTGGTGGCTCTAAGCGTATCCATCTCCTCCTTGAGATGTATAGCATGTTCTTCCTCGTTCTTTTGGGGAGATCAAAATATCGTCTAAGACGACCATGACAAACTTGTTCAAGGACTCCCTACCCATCCAGTTTACGTAATATGCGGGTGCATTAGTCGAACCAAATAGTATGACTAGCCATTCTAAAACCCATCCAGAGTCCTAAACGTGGTCTTGTCAATTCCATCCTCAGCCATCCTAAGCTGATGGAATCCGGTAGCTAGATCAAAAGAAAACAGATGCTCCTACAAGCTGATCAAACAAATCATTGATCCTTGGTAACGGTTATCTTACGATAATCAACACATAAGCGAAACAAACTGTCCACATCAGTAACGAATACTACTGGAGCACCCTACTCGAAAATGCTTCGTCTCAGGAAGTTCTTCTCAAGCAACTCCTTGACTTGCTTATGCGCCTAATCGGCCACGAAACTGGCTTGGTATTACCAACCAGATAATACGGAAATCTATCCCCAGATATCAGGATATTCTCGGACCACCCTCACAGATTGCAAACTATCGATAGATGAGTTGAGGGATTCAAGATAACATGACGGGACCCATAGGGTTACTAGAAATTTCTAGGGTATTACCGAGGCGGATCATGGGCCTCACAACCCTATATACAAAAACCAAGAATGGCTTCAAAACAGGACAACCATTCCATGCCCAAAACCAACCCATATCCCCTGAAACCGAGAATATAAACATCCCACGAGAATTCTATACTCAAGATAGAAATTTTCAAATCCACTCAGACCACAGACAAACGGGCAGAACCCCCAATTGGATTTGAAACACATACGGGATCATCAACTACACTAGTACTTAGGTGCAAAACTTTCAACTGAATCAGATGAAATAAAACTATGCGATGTGCCAGAATCAAACAAAGTTTGAACAGGGAAAATCAGAAAATGTAAACAAGATTTTCAACAGAAACACTACCTCTATCATGAGCTGGAAGAACGGGGTTGAGGGGATGAATTCGCCCTCCAGATAGTCCTGCACACTGAGTCTGACCTTGCCCTTGCTTCCTTGGGCAATCCTTGCTGAAATGTCCAAACTCACCACAATCAAAGCATTCGCCCCGCTTTCTCTTCTCCTTTTTCCTACATTCCCTGGCTATATGTCCAACTTTACCACAGAAGTTGCATTTCATATTCCCTCTTGGCTTGTCCTTGCGGTTGTTGTTATCCTTGCCCCGTTTCCCGGAATTTACTCTCTTGCCTTGAGACTCATTCGCCTTGACCTCTTTCTTGTCATTGTTATCTTCTTCTTGAAGTAGGGCCAGATTCCCCAAATTCTTGAAAGTCGCCCCCAAGGGTATATGAGACATGGCCAAACCATGTAATGGTTCGTTTAATCCTAGAGCAAAGTGTAGGGCCTTCTTCTGAGCTGTATTAACCAAGTCTAAGTCGACCCGAGCCAGTTGATTAAACTTATCTATGTATTCCCTAATAGTCATGTCCCCTTGCTTCAGTGATAAGAACCTTAGTCCAAACCTTCCTCTAAAGTCATCCCAAGTCTCAATTGGCCTAGTCGCGGTGGTGACTACCCACCAACGTGCAGCTTCTTCCTTTAGCAACCATACTGCCAATAAAACCTTCCTGCGGTCACCTATATCAAAGGTGGTTAAAAGATATTCGGTCTCTTTCAACCAATTCCTTGCTTCTACAAAAGTCTCTGTTCCAAAGAAATTCTTGCAACCCATCATCTTAAAGTTCTTACAAGTTTCCGCAAAATCCGCTTGTGGAGGCTGAGGGAGAAGAGGAACATCAGCTACGGAAGGAGGAGGAGGGGGAACAGCGGCCTTGACTGGAAAGACAACACTAGAGACACCCGGGACCGGCGCCGTGACTTCCAAGTACCGACAAAACCAATCGGGTATTGTTACCCCTTCGGGCAAGATGAGATTACCAGACATGCTGGAAACGAAAAGAAAAGAGTTCAAACGAGGGATCAAAGGATAGTGCTAATGGCTTTTTGGGGAATAGCCTTTTAAAAATAACTAGACTTTTCTTTGGAAAATACTTAATACTTGGTTTTGAAAATAGTTTTTCAAAAGTTTTTAAAAACCTTTTTATCCCTTTTCGTAAACCATATGCTCTGATACCAAATGTAAAACCCCGCCTCCACTAGGGTCACTCGCAAAGGAATGCACTAGCTTTGGAGGGGCATTATTGGTAAACATGCATAATGATATAGCAAGGCAGGACATGACATGTAAATAAAAAGAGTAAGTAAATAAAACAGCGGAAGATTTATAAACCATTTCAAAACACAAGTCTGGTACATCAAAATGTCATCTTCCCAAAATTACAAGTCTAGATAAATACATCATCTGATAAACTGAAAATACATAAGTACTATCCCCAAATAAGAGTGATAAACCATAGCGGCTCAAGTCCAAAGCATACTTGAGCTATCCAAGGAAGCAGCTAAAATCCAAGCTAGGCTCCAGTATTCCCTCCCTGAGAACCTAGGGGGGGGGGACGGAAGAAAAGAGGCGAAAGAAAACAGGTCAGTCAAAAAGACTGAGTAAGCCCTGCTACGATCAGTCTATAAACTAATAAAGTTAACATCATGATGGAAACTGAGGTGATCATAGATAACAACATGCTGGCATGAATAAATCAACTATAAGATAGATAGAGGTGTCATCGCATAAACAGAGTTAAGTTTTGCACCACGGTGTACTAGCAAACCAACATAACAGGTATTGATCCCTTAGCCCAAACTTCGGCCCAATAACATGAAGTGACCTTAATAAAAGGTCCAGCCACGGTCTAGTCGATCGGCTCCCTATAAACCTAACACGTCAAGTGTTGGTGTCCATATGGCCCACATATGGTTGTAGTTAGTCTGTGCTGGGTCCACCTTTTGGGTGTATCAAGCCCTCGGGTGTCAACCCCGGACACTTAAGCAATAATGCACAGCCCTAACCTACTGGTACCCGTGCCTCGAGTTTGTCCAACATCGGACTACGTGCACGTCCGTAGCCCGCCGGACCCGCACCGCTGTACCACTCAGCCATCGCCTTTTGGTCGCTTACATCCGTTCAGTAATCGTGCCCCGCCCTAGCCTAGCTTCTAGGGTTGTGAATGATACCAAACTGGGATTACTGTTAGAACAGACCACGTTGCTAGGGTTTTCTAAGAAGGTTAAGTGTGATTTAACCCTTCACTAATCATGGATTAAATTAGTTAAGTGTAATCAACGGTTCACCACTTAACCCCATCTAATCCCTTGTATCCCCAAATTGATTAAATTGGTTAAGTGTAACTTAACCCCATTTTCATCCCTTGAATCCCCAAAATGGTTAAGTATTAGTGGACTCTGACTTAACCCTAATCATGAGGCATTAATTAACTTAATGCACCTTAACCTCTCACATTAGACCTTGTTGTGGTTACTAGTTAGGCCGGGCGGGTCCGGGTAGGTTTACACCACAACTTAGTCTAACCTCGGGTTTTGGCACCACATGACCAACTTCTCACATTGAGTCCTATTGTTTGTAGCCACTAGTTAAGCCGGTCGGTTCCGGGTAGAATTACGCTACAAACTCAACCCAACCTCGAGTTGGCCACACTTTTGTTTTCTAAGTGTCATGTCCACTTTATTTCAAAACATAATTACAAGTCAACAAATGCTTGGGTAGACCTAACTTAATAGGTAAATTCCCAAGGGGTAGACCTAACTTAATAGGTAAATTCCCAATCTTATATTTTCATGTATTTTAAGTTTACCCAAAAAACCCCAACGTCATTCTATCGCTTACATATTCGTAATAACGCATAAAGGATAGGAAGAGGGAACTTGGCACAACATACATGATAAACTTGCACAACAACCATGCATAACATGTTAGACTTGTACAACTTAGCATAGTGAACTTGCATATTACCATAAACATGCATAACATGTTAAACTTGCATAACTTAGCATAGTGAACTTGCATATTACCATAATCATGCATAACTTGTCAAACATGCACAACTTGTCATTTTAGACTTGCATAAACATGCACAACTTGTCAAACATGCACAACTTGTCATTTTAAACTTGCATAAACATGCATAACTTGTCAAACATGCACAACTTGTCATTTTAAACTTGCATAAACATGCTTAACTTATTAAACATGCATAACATGGAATAATGAACTTGCATGAACATACATAACTCATTTAACTTGCAAATCATGGCTTAGTAAACTTGCATAAACATGCATAACTCATTTAACTTACAAATCATGGCTTAGTAAACTTGCATAAACATGCATAACTCATTTAACTTGTAAATCATGACTTAGCAAACATGCATAAACATGCATAACTTGTTAAACTTGCAAATTAAGGCTTAGTAAACTTGCATAAACATGCATAACTCAATAAACATACAAATCATGACTTGGCAAACTTGCATAAACATGCATAACTCATCAAACATGCATAAACCCCAACTTTCATCACACATTAACTTTAGAGTTTCTAAAATGAAGGTAAGAGGGCTTACCAATATAAACAAGTCACAAATCCACCAAATAAGATGAAGAAGCCCTTTGAAAAACCCAAAACAAAGCTTCAAATAAGAAAACCCTTTTGCAAAATCCCAAAAACACAAACTTAGCAAATCAAACTTGCAACTTAATGAAGTATGCAAGTTATTAAGCATTCATACAACATAGAAAAGGTTGTATGATCATCATATCTTCATAGGAATGATTCATGAAGAGATTGGAGGCTAGGGTTTTTAGGTGGAGGCCATTTGAGAATTCAATTTGACATAGTTTTGTTGCTAGAATGAATAATAGGGTTTTAGGGTAGGATTAGAGGCTTATTTATAGAAGATTAGAGTGATTTAGACCATAGGATTAACCCTAGGTGAATTTTGGCCCATCAGATTTAGGAACTCTCTAGAACCAGACCACACAACCAAGCCCAAACCAAGCCCAACCCAAAGTGGTGCGCCAGGCTAATCTGCCTGGCTACCCCCTGTCGACAGGGCTGTCGACAGGGCAGTCGACTCCCTGGGGACCCTGTCGACAGGCCTGTCGACATGGGGCCCCTGGCGGGAGTTTTCCCGCCTTGGCCCAGCTGGCCCAATTCTTTAAATTTGAATCTGTTTTTACTTAGGATTTTTCTGAAAACTTCAATGGGCCTTAACTGGGTCATACGGACTCCGATTTTCGAAAACTCGGACTCTATTTCGCGTATTTTTCCGAGACGAACGCAATGGCATAGCCCGTTTCCCTTGATTCCCATTTTATAATTTAATTCTGCCTCAATTTATGTTATAACAGATTATTAAAAATACGGGTTGTTACAAAATGTGTGAGCATGACCATTAATTTTTGGAGGCATGATGTAGTTGCGATGTACATCGTGTCGTTGATAGAAAGTTGTAATTTTTGACATGTGAATAAAAGTTTGTTTTCTTTAATCACATATCGCTCTAAGTGTTCAAGCATTCTTCACATTTTCTAGTAATGTACTCATGTAAATTAACTTGCCGTTACGCTTGGACTTGAGTTTGTTGGAGGAGTCTCAAGACTTCGGGAGTTCGAAGATAGACCGGGAAAACAAGAGGACTTACAACAAGTACGTAGAGATACGAATTTTAACTACGTGTTCTGGGGACTTAGCCAATTCCTCCTGTTTTTTCGGGAGTTGGGAGTTATGTTGTTTTCTTCAATCCCAAGTTCGAGTTAGCGATTTTGGATTGTCATGCGACGTCGCGTAATTGGATTGGGATTGAAGTCGAGCATAATGCAGCCGATTGGTGAGACGCTCGAGAACCAGACTTGTTTGAACAGGCCACTAGAATATGCACACATGATGTGGATATACAGTTGAGTTTTCAGTTTTGGGATTCGATTATTTATCCAATCATGTCGTGATCGCGATTTGTTCCAAGTGTTGCGTTTGTATCCAGTAATGACACTGGTTTTAGTTGTAAACCTAAAGGTGGTCACTGTATTGCTGGATGTTGGTTTGTAGGGAGTCTCTACCTCGAAGGATGTCGTAAGCGACTTTCGTAGCACCAAAACTTCAGTTTTGGACTATCTTCTTTGCATGGTGAGTCCTCCTCCAATGGGTTGCTCCGCAGTTCGCAGAGAATATGATTGTGGTGAAGATGCAGGACTGGTGGAGGTAATGTGCCCCCGGGCCTGCTTTAAGTTGTGTGTACCTCCGGTAGTGCTTCCCAACGTGCCTCTAACTACCTAGAAGGTGGCCGAAGCTCAGGTAGAGGATAAAGATTGCGATGACAATGAAGGGAAGGTGTCGATTGGAGAATGAAGGTTTGTTTCTCATCCTTGTTTCATCTCTAACAAGGGAGGCGGATGTGAGAATGAGTGGTGAATCGATTTTCTCCAGAGGACGACCTTTGAGACCACTTCATAGGCGGTCGTAGGAACTGGTGGAGGACTGATGCCTCCGGGCCTGCTTCTGTGAGGGTGCCTCCAGTAGTGTTTCCCGACATGCCCATAGTTGGCTGAGAGGTGGTTGGAGCTCAGGTGGAGGAGGAAGGCCATGACACAACAAAGAGGAGGTGTCCTTTGGAGAAAAGCTCTTGTTTTCCATTCCCATGTTGCCTCCGACGAGGGAGGTGAGGACGGATGCCCCCGAGCCTGCTTCCGTGAGGGTGCCTCCAGTAGTGTTTCCCGACATGCCCATAGTTGGCTGAGAGGTGGCTGGAGCTCAGGTGGAGGCGAAAGGCCAAGACACAGCGAAGAGGAGGTGTCCTTTGGAGAAAATCTCTTGTTTTCCATTCTCATGTTGCCTCCGACGAGGGAGGACAGGGTGGGAATGGGTCGCAAGCCGGTATCTCCAGTGACAACCTTAGAGACCACTGCATCATGTGAGTTGTCGTTCTAAGCACTCGAGTACTCTTTACACTTTCATGGAATCATACTCGCGCAATGTGACTCGGTATTGCACTTAGATTAGGGTCGGTCGAAACTCCACTCTTGAGAACCTCAAGTCATCCGGAGTTCGTCATTGGTTCACTCTCGATGGGCTTGAGGCATGCAAAGCTTAAATCGGCAAACTTCGATCTCTATCGGCTCGAGGCATGCGAAGTTCTTAGCCGCTTCACTCTCGATTGGCTTGAGGCGTGTAAAGAAAAGATGAGAAAACTTCGCTCTCAATCGACTCGAGGCGTGCGCAGTTCTTTATCGCTTCATTCTCAATTGGCTCGAGGCATATAAAGTTAAGGTGGTGTCAATGGATCACCGTACGAGTACGTCAGAGCATAGATAGGTCGGGCTAAATCCTTTAGACTTAGCGGGGGTTCCAACAGGTTATTGCCCGAGCACACCAAGCGTGGGTAGGTCAGGCTAAATATGCTGGACTTTGTTTATTCACGGTAGCGGTGCTTCGTAGATTCACGTATGAATCTCTAAGGTTGAAGCTAATAATTTCATACTTCGTACAAGGATTACAACGAAGTCGGTCACAAGACAACTCAAGTTACTTGTCAAAATTACAACACGAAAGCGAAATAGTTCAAAAATGAAAAACTATGTTCATATAAAGTGTAAAATCAAGCGAGATGAATCGTAATGGGCAGCGTCGATGTTCAAGCCGCTTATTGTTGTTGCAATCTCGCTGAGTCGAAAGGATGATCCCAAGGCATCTAGTCGTAGGCGAGGTCCTGGTTGGTAGAAATTCTCAGTGAGCGTTAGACGGCTTAGAAATTTCATATGGAGGACCTCATGCGTACTGCTTGAGCCTTCCCCTACGGACGATTTTTCCATGTTGTCTTGCAATTTATGTCATTCATTTGTGTCATGTCCATGGACGTTGTGAACCCGCAATACTTTGCGAATTCTCTCACTTCGTCCAACAGACCTTTAGCATTTGGCTTCTTGTACTGGAGAATGTTGCAGGTTTCGAGGTAAATATTCTCGAGGGAGTCGTTGAGTGGAGTTTATTTGCAGAGATATGGAAGTCTAGGATGGTTCCTCTTTTTATTGGGATTACCTCCATTGCGGCCAGTTTAAGCAGGTTTGTGCGGAACATTAGGACTGGAGTTGTTTAAACTTTGGACTTCGTCTCGAAGTAGGTTATCGAAGCGAGAAGCTCTATTCCTTTGCGCTTCTTCTTAGCATAGGAAATATTTGGCTTTCTCGTAGAAGACTTCGAAAGTCTTAGGTTGTTTTCAATTAATCCATGTTCCGAACTAAAAATTAGGGAGTACGCCCACAATAAGTTGGGTCAGGATAGCATGGGGAAACAGGTCTTGGAGACCCTCAAAAGCGTTGTCAAATCTCTCGAGGTAACTCGTCATAATTTCATCGAGACCTTGGTAGATGTTTATGCCGAAATGTTTGATTAAGTCCTTGGCTAGTTAGTCAAAGGTTAAAATGGCTCTTGGTGGAAGTTGAGTGAACCATAAGAGAGGCGTGCCTTCAAGAAAGACGAGGAAGCTCTTGCACTACACGACGTCAGTGGCGTGGGATAAATCCATATATGATTGGTGCTGGTTTATGAAGTCTTGAGGGTCGAGTTTCCCGAGTAACCTTCTATTTGTGGCATTTGGAAATGTTTAGGCCTTTTGGCATTGAGCACATCTTCAGTGAAGGGGTAACATCTCGCACTAGTTTCCCAATCGTCGGTGACGTGACCCCGGGATTCTTTCATGATGTTGCGAACTAGGTTGGCAAGAATGGGATCACTAGGTTCCAGCGATCGTGATCCGACTGAGGAGTGTGTGCCTTGGACGTCTTATCGGATGAATGTCCTCTTCATCTCGAGGATACTCGACTTTATATTTTTGAATTTGTTGCAGTCGATGAGTGGGAACTTGGGCTTGGTTTGTTGCATAAAGTGTAGGCGACAAGTTCGGGTTCGCGACAAGTGGATCTTGTCGAGCGATGGGTCGAGCGCCAATCCTTCGGTCGTGATTAGGCCCATGCCGAGAACAGTCGAGATAACGGTTATTGGGAAGAGAAGTGGGAAGCAACTCGGAGAGACATAATTCAGGAGAGGTTGAATGTCTGAGTCTGTTTGAAGGCGACTTGTCGAGCGTATTATTGAAGCCGTTTAGTCAATCCAAGATTTTGGTTAATTTAGTTGACAATGCTTCTTTGAGTTTCTTCCAACTTTCTCTTAGTTTCATCAAATTAAGCTCACTCGATGGGTGCATCAAGATTGGAACTACTAGTGATGTTTGCGTTGATTGGAACTTCGGTGGATAGAGGCCAACAAGAGTTTTCTAAGTCAGGATCGATCGTGGGAGGTCCAACCATAGTCTTTCCTTTGTTCACCATTATCAGTAGATTTGGTAGGTAAGTTTTGGAAGACTTAAGTAGCGCTCCAAGTCTCGATGATCGAGTGATAGAAAAGGAGGAGTTTTAATTTCTCAATGGAAGTAGCGGAACATTGACCGTAGGTGCGTATCCCCCTACCAGGCACGCCAAAATATTGATGGTTATAAGTGGTCGCCAACACTCGAGAATTACACGACAATAAAAATAGACGTCCAGAATGGAAAATAAGCATGTTGCGGTGTAAGCATGCAGGGGAAAACGCTAAAAAACAGTCATATAGTATTTATAGTGGTTCGGCTTGCCGGAGCCTACGTCCCTTTGGAAGTTTGATATTTTATTACTTTTTTGTTACAAGTTACAATGTGGAATCGATATATATTTCCAAATGTACAAGAACTATGATAATTCCAATTATAATAATGAGCCGTCCCGAGTGCTAGGCTTGGATAGGATGGTAGTAGGCTATGGTTCGTGATCCAAATACACGGAAGTGGAAGGAGAAACCTTCATGAGTCCATAAAACTAAATCAAGTCAAGTACGGATCGAGAGGCTAGGATGCTCTCATCAAGCTACCATGGCCACGGTGGAAAGGAGGTCCAATAATGGGTTTAATTCCCTTTCTGAAATGGTAACGAAGTCCAAAATAGTACAAGTGTCCAAGAAGATGGGTTTTCTTCTTTCTAGAGTAATGGAAGGTGCTAGGGAGGTTGTAGGAAGGTAATATTATTCCTAGGAAGCCATGAGAGAAAGGAGCCAACCAAGATCCAACCTTTTTCACTTTGGAGAGTGATTGGTATTTATAGGAGGTGAAGCAGTAAAGAGCACGTAGGATGGAGGGGCCCACGCCAATATTTTGTATCCTGAAAGTTGTTCCAACCCCGCGATCGGTATGACTCCTGAGGACTTAGCCAAATTATCGCTTCCACTCTTCGAAACTTCGAATCCCTCGGCAAACTTCGCTTCGTATCCCTAGAACCCTATGGCACTTCGTATCTAGGGGAACCATGTTCTTACTAATTCATGCATGAAATGCTTGGTAATGCGAAGTCGTGGAGGCGGAGTCAGAGCATTGGTGGGAAATGAAGAGCTGGAGCGAGTGGTTAGCGAATATGAAGATGGATCTCGTATCCTGAGGGACATATAGCAGGATTTCGTATCCTAAAGCATAAGAAAATGGGACTTTATATCCTAGGTGATATGAAATGTCGTTTCGTATCTCGAGGGATACGAAATGTCTTTTCATATCCTGAGGGATATGAAATGTGAGTAGGTTGAGCGGATACATGATGTTGGTTATGGCTAGAGCAGTCAGGAAATCTTGGAGTTTGCGACATCGCATTATGGTTAAGGAAGAGGGATATGAATTTGTATCCTAGGGAGTTACACCCTGTGGGATACGAATTCTTATCCCGGGGAGTTGCACTCGTGGGATACGAAACTCGGGAGTTGGTGGAGTTGCATTCCGAGGGATTTGAAATCCGGGAGTCATATCCTAAAGGGTACGAAATCCGGGAGTCACATCCTAAGGGAAACGAAATTTGTTTTAGTGGGAACTCTGAGTAGTTGTGAGGTCAGGATGCAAGTTGATGATGAAGCTTGAGGCCTATCCCAAAGTGTATGTTCACTGCTAAGTGGTTTATCGAGCCGGAATGATTATTCTTGTACAACTCCATCTAGACTTGAGCTATGAACATTACGGAAACACTTCTGGGCTGTTGATCAATGCGATGGGCCGACTCGTATGGGCTTGAACTAATTTTGGGAACCGGGCCAAAGGCCGGTTAACACTTGCCCCCCTAAAGGATGTCTTATCGTAACATGACGTGCTTTGAGTTGAACTAAGTGTTCTTGCATGCCAAAAAGATCACTTTGCTTAACTCAACTAAGAATACTTTGGGGTGCAAGACATCCTTTGGTGGCAAGGTCAACTGGCCTTTTGATCCGATTCCCAAAAGCAGTTCAAGACCATACGACTTGGCCCATCGAGTGGATCAACAGCCTTAAAGCATTGTTGAAATGTTCAAAGCCTGAGCCTAGATGGAGTCTCACAAGAATAGTTGTTCCGTCCCGGCCAAACCACTCAACAGTGAACCGACACTTCGGGATAGGCCTCAAGCTTCATCATCAACTTTCATCCCGACCTCACAACTCCTTAAAACTCCCACTAAAACAAATTTCACATTTCTTAGGATACGACTCTCAGATTTTGTATCACTCAGGATACGACTCCCGGATTTCATATCTCTAGGGATGCGACTCCACCAACTCTCGAGTTTTGTATCCCACGAGTGTAACTCACAGGGATACAAATTTGTATCCCACAGAGTGCAACTCCTATGGATACGAATTCATATCATATCGAGTGCAACTCCTCGGGATACAAATTTGTATCCCACATAGTGAACTCCCCGGGATATGAATTTTTATCCCTCTTCCTTATCCACAATGAGAAGTCGCCAACTCTAGGATTTTGTATCAGCTCTGGCCACTTACAATATCATGTATCCGCTCGGGTTACTCCCATTCGTATTCCACAGGATACGAAAGACATTTCGTATCCCTCGGGATACAGAAAGACATTTCATATCCCTCGGGATACGGTCTTTCTGTATCCCTTAAGATACAAAACAACATTTCTTATCCCCCAGGATACGAAGCCCTCTTTTTGTATCCGCCCCTCCATCCTACCTGCTCTTTGTTGCTTCACCTCCTATAGATATCCCTCACTCTTTAGCATGAAAAAGTTTGGATCTTGGTTGACTCCTTTCTCTCATGGCTTTCTAGGTAGAAGATTACCTTCTTACAAGCTACCTAGAACCTTCCATCACTCCAAGAAGAAAAATAACTATCTTCTTGGACACTTATCTATTTTGGACTGCCTTGGCATTTCAGGAAGAGGGAATTAAACCCATTATTGGACTTCCTTGCTACCATAGCCATGGTAGCTTCATGAGAGCATCCTAGCCTCTCGATCCCCACTTGACTTGACTTGATTTCATGGACCCATGAAGGTTTCTCCTTCCAATTCCAAGTATTTGGATCATGAAACATAGCCGACTACCATCCTCACGAAGCATGGTACTCGGGATCGCTCATTATTACAATTGGAATTATCATAGTTGTTGTACACTTGGAAAAATATCGATTCCACATTGTAACTTGAAAAGGAAAAGTAATAAAATATCAAACTTCCAAAGTGGACATAGGGCTCCGATGAACCAAACCATTATAAATACTGTGTGACGGGTATTTAGCGTTTTCCCCCCTGCATACTTACACCACAACACGCTTATTTTCCATTACGGACATTTATTTTCACTATCATGGAAATATCGAGTGTTGGTGACCTCTTTTGACTGTTAATAATCATTAAAAGAGATACTTCTTAGTGTTTATGAGATAATTTTCAAAATGTTGAGTCAGAGAGAAATTATGTATGTATCTAATACTTATTCTCTCTCAATATTAACCACACATCTCCAAGCCTTTAGCAATATTTTAGTCCCCATAAACAATGCCAAACTAGAAGCCCTCTCACTCAAAACACCATAGGCTTTAGGCCATTTAATTTAAACTAAATATATGCATTTAAATTTAATTTAATATGTTCTCGATATCTCATATCCATATATATGTGTGTATACATATAGTATATATATTTCTAAAATCATATTTAAACCTTATAATTAATATTTCTTAAGTAATAATTAATTTGTAACAATTATAAATTGATTAAATCATTTAGTTTAAAGAAATCCATTATTTTGGTTATGCAATTCTTGGGTGTTAATTTGTTTAGTAATTAACATTGAACTATTTGAATATACTTTTAGTTTAATAAGTGTTACCTGATTATGACATTTATTTATACTAGTTCTCTTCTTTAAAATTACATCACTTCGGACTTTTGGAATTTTTCAATGATCAAAATTTGGAAAACATCTTTCTTCAAATTATACTTCAAACATAAAGTCATCGTTTCAATAATAAAAATTCTTATTAACTGAGATGCGCTAACCAAGGACTTTGATTTTGAGTTGCCCTTGATATTAACCCCATATGACCGAGGAGAAGAATTCTTACTTGAATAGTGCTTCACTTCCAATACTTCCACTCGACCTAACTACAACCACTTAATGAATGTCATGACTTGGCTATCAAAGCAGAGCTTCTATATTGAAGTTCCACAGTATATCAAATCGTGAGAGCTGTGTGGACCAATCACCACTGTATTTACAATTTGACCTTAGTTATATTAACTAAATGAAAACCATAAAGTGAGTGATTCCGTAGTTATCCAATAACTATTAGTTTGTAACCTTTAGGTGCCCCCAGTAGCCATAAGTAATAACTGTCCAATATTGGGGAGAATTACATAATCTAGTCGTACTCTAGTCTCAATAGGCATATTGATATCTAGTCTCGATGCATTTCGAATAAGAAAATTTAAAATGATATATTTATATTTATTACAATAAATTACTTATGGTTAACACACTTTATAACTATTATCACAAAATTAGTATTTATGGATTTTATATTAAATTTACTTTAAACTAAATTGGTTAGTTAATATAACATATTATATCAAGTATATTACAGAAAGAACATACCTATTTTCGAATAAGATTTCTCAACAAGTTGGATATATGTAACAAGTTACATAATTTCCCATAGGAAATATCCTAAGTCTATTAGCGTGTTCGATAATTTTCCATTATCGCTAAGTTTTGTGTCGTAAATTATGCTTATGTTGTGTTGATGCTTGTATCATTGACATAATGGTTTAGTACACATTTAAGGATTTAGTGTTTTTGTGACACCTACCCTAAGACCTATACTAGTAAAGAGCATTACGAGGAATGTCGTCTACTAATACAGAGAATAAGGCTTGTTAGGAGCGACCATCCATAAGCCTTATATTAAATAAATATCGAGAGTACCGATAAAATGGACTAATTTTTTTTTCGTCGCTCTTATATTCATTCAATACAAAACTATAGTGATTAGGAAGTAATTCAGAAAAAATACGATTACCTGACGCAATAAACATCTCAGAACAGATCACCTAGCATCAGATACATATACATATGATATACAACATGTAGTGTCACAAAAGTGGTATAAAACCACAATAGGTACATCATGGGTCCAAAATAATAATGCGATACATCAGAGTACATGGGTCATAAACATATATCTAGACAAAATAGCTAACTGGATAGCCCAAAACAACAGATCCATAGCGGAAGCAAAAGGTGTCTACAATGACCAGCATACCTGAAAAAGCTCAATCTGACCCGAGCATAAACACACACGGGTCAGTTTAGTCAACAGTAAGTAATGATAGTATAAAGAATGATAAGGGTACAATATTCAACTTTTTAATCAAAGTGTTAAGAAGAAAATATTCTACGCGAATGAATAGACTACATTCCTAAATCATAAATTAAGGGCACAGGACTAGACTTACTAACACAAGGTTAAGTGATTCATGGTGCATATATTACATAAGTTATCAAAGTCTCCAAAATCATCAAAAATCATCATATAACCGAAGTGAGTCAATTATCAGGAAAGGGACATCAAAATCCATCATAGAAAATCACAAAATGTTTATGTGAATTTAAAATTCAATAATCACCACAAAGTATGATCGTAAAGATCAAATCACAAAATAAATATCATCACGATATGGATCCAGCAGAAATAAATATGCACGTGCAATCACATGATAGATAGCTCCTCTCGAGTTTAGCTCAATACTTATATGTATTCAAGTTAGGCGCCCATCACTGCAACCCCCCCCCCCCCCAGTCGAGTGTATCTTGACCCCCCTCCCCCCGTCAAGTGAATACGTATAGGTGACTCCCCACGAGTCCCGGCTTCCCCCCAAAGCAAAGTACTGGTTTAACAAAACACAATATATGTCACTGACTCACAGTCAGTAAACCAAGTAGCGGTAATAGAGTGTCCCATGCCATATGTTCTCACTACTGGTTCACTAGCTGCTTATAAACTTTGCAATGGAAAACACAAAAAACACCACAAAATAGCTTCAATTAGACGAAAATGGAATTGAACGATTCCGTACACCGTCGTGTCCCATACCACGGGGTTTACAGTATCGTTCGACTTCCACTATGCCTTCTCGAAGGGTGCAATACGGTGAAGTTTTATATGTAGAAAATAGTTTGTCGGAAAACGGTTTCAAAACAATTGTGAAAAATCCTTTGTTTTCTGTTCTCAAAAACATTTTTAATTTATAACATAAATTTATACTATTGCTTGGTGACAACGAGTTAAATAAACAAAATCATAAAATATTTCTGTCCCAAGCTCTAATAGACGAAAAAAACAGTTTTTATATATGTACCGAAAACAGATAAAAACATGTGTAGTGTGTACTTTACGGAAACAACATCTTTCAATTCACACAAAGCTCGTATATCCGGTGTCTGAATTAATGTCAATATTGGCTTGGTCGGGCATCACAAATACATGCACATCGACCGTTCAACACGCATCTAATATTATTTAATTTAAAATTCCCATAACTAAGTAAATAAAATAAAATAATAAATAAAATAATAAATAAAATAAATAATGATAAAAAAAATAGAAATAGAAAACGTTCTAATCCAACCTGCGCACTTGCATGATTTGTGTTGCTGCATGAGCAGCTTAGGCGTGAGCCATAATACACCAAGGCAAATAGCATCATCTTTCATGAAAGTGCCATATTACAAAACATGAGACAAACTAGAGCACAAAAGACAAAACCCATATTCCTAAGACCTACAAAACGTAAGGCTATAGGCAACCAAATTGGATTTTGCCATGAACGTGCTATACACTAAATGGCACAATTGTGTCACTATTCACAAAGGAAAAGCTTGCATTTTAACCCAAATTATTATGTCCAATTGCACCAAAGTAGAAATGGAACATGGCAATGTTGATGTGTCCTATTGCAGTAAGAAGAAACAAAGCATGGCAGTGAAAAGAAAACGCACAGAGCTTGCCTCGGACAACTACCAAGTTTGTTGTCCCTTTTCAGATGGACAAACAAAAGAAAAGAAAAAAAATGTAAAACTGGCTTTGCAATAGACCACGTACGGAGAGCGCGGTTTGTCTATCGTTCATTTAAAGTAAGGACGACTAAAACAGAATATGGTACAGCTACTGTAACACCCCGCGAATTCTATAACTGTGAAATTCACAAATTAAAGTATAATCAAATTCAAATCAAAGAACTAAGGGAAACGGGATACGCCATTGCGTTCGTCTCGGAAAAATACGCGAAATAGAGTCCGAGTTTTCGAAAAACGGAGTCCGTATGAAGAAGATATGGCCTTCGGAAGTTTTTGAATTAAGTTTAAAAATCAAACAGAATAAAATAAGCTCAGAAAAACAAGTTAAATTTGAAAATGGGGCCCAATGGGCCAGGGCGGAAAAAGTCCCGCCTGATGCACCCAGGTCGACTGGGCTGTCGACCTGGTCTAACCAGGTCGACAGGGCTGTCGACCTGGTCCAGAGCCAGGTCGAACCCAGCCCAACCTGGCTGGCCTATTCTACGTTGGTCGATTTTCTGTAGTCTGCTTTGTCATTAGGGCTAGGTGGCAGGCTCTAATTGGTCTCTCCTTAGGATGAATGGCTACGATCAATCCAAGCAACATCAATGGTCCTAATCAGTTCATTACCCCTATAAAAATGACCTTAGACTCAACCCTAATCTATTCATTCAAAAATAAGAACAAAGCCGCCATGTTGCTGAGGAACGACTAAGAGTAGCCACCAATTGGAGAGAGAATTAGGAGGCAAATTCTAAAGCATCAAGCAACCTAAACAAATCAAATCAACAAGGAATCGCATCTTCAAATCCCTAAATTTGAGAATTCGCCACACAATTGTAAGTAGAGTATTATTTTGGTATGAACAAATAATTGTGTTGGTTTGTATACTTGATTTGTGGCGATAAAGTAATTCATATTTGTGCGTTGCTATCGATTTGGAATATTGTATACGTTTGGATATTCTCGAATTATGTTATTCAATTATGAAAAACTACATGCGGTAGTTTTATGCAAGTATACGTTTGGAATATTCGCAAATTATGTAACCATTGTTGAAGCTACATGTATGTAGTTGTTTAGTTGAAACTCATGCAAGTTTGGGGTTTTGCTACTATGCCATCATAATGTGTATTTTTATACAAACATCATTTTTGTGAAGTAATTAGAATAAGTTTGGGGTTATCATAATCCATATGAAATTATGTTGGCACCATGATTTATGTATTAAGACATGCTTTTGTACTAGAAAACCTATTTGCAAACTTATGAATATGACTAGGCTATGATTGATTTGGCATAATTGAAATCCATGTTAAGTCTATATTGTTTACAAGAATTATATGATGACATATGTGGTACATAGTTAGGTTAGATTCAAAATCCCTTTTTGCAAGTTTGCATGACTAAAGTAAAAATCATGATTTCATGTTAGAAATATTTATGCCATGGTTATGTGAACAAATTTAACTATACTTTTGTATTAGTCACAAAAGTAGACACCTTTGTAAACATGTAGTAGTCTTATGAACATGACTTGCTTATGTTTGACATTATGCCTGAATAAAAATATAGGTTTATGTTGTAGTTAAGCCTATGTGTCGATAGTGATATTCTTAACTTAACTACAAGTTTACATGGTTTGATTCATGTCACTTATGCTTTATGACCAAAGTATACGTCACTACTATGCAAGTACACCAGTTTCTATTTTGTATTTCCAACGTCATATTGCAAGTTCATGCGTTCACATTCCCCTTTTCGTGTATGTAGTCACGCTTTAAGCCTCCCCTTTTCGCATGGCTAAGTTGGGCTTAAAAGGGCTAAGCCCAACATATACATATTAAACGGACGTGTTAAACGGGGGAAAATAACGTTGGGTTAAAATTACTAATGAATGAAAATATAAAATAAAAGGGCCCAAATTCAAGTATGGGTTGGGCCCATGATTGGTGTAACCTTTACACCATTAACTTAATAATGGGCCGCAAATATTTACATATAAGAAAATAAAGAAGAAAGACAAAATATGTAAATGTAGAACATACGATGTGTTTAACCCGAGGTTGGATTGAGTTGTGATGTAAACCTGCCCGGAACCGCCCGGCTGTCCAGTAGTCACAACAATACCTATCCAATGTGGGAGGTTAAACATGGAGCCCAATAAGGACCCGAGGTTAGACTGAGTTGTGGCGTAAGACTGCCCGGAACCAACCGGCAACAGGCAGCCACAACAATACCTGTCTAATGTGAGAGGTCAAGGCTTTAATAAGACAATTAGAGCTGAGTCAGGATTGTTAGGATTAAGTGGACTAAAAACTTAATCAAAATGAAACATGCTAAACTAAACGGACTGGTGGGGGTTAGGTTAGAAAACACTTAACCAACTTAGCATGTTGGCTGGAGATAGAAAACCTAGTAACGGGGGACCCTTTTCAGCAGTAACCCTAGAAGGTGTATCAGGATACCCTGAAACTAGGCAGGGTGGGGCACGATTACTGGGCTGATTGTAAGAGGTCAAATCGAAGGCGGTGGTGTAGCAGTGTAGGTTCTAACGGGGTGCGGGGCGTGCACACACTCCGGCGTAGAAAAATAAGGCACTGGACACCAGTAGCATACCTGTGCACTCTAGGATTGTGTCGGGCCGCCACCATGGGACTTGATACACCCCATGGTGGGACCAGCATAGGTAACTACAACATCGGGGGCCGTAAGACACATGTTACTATGCGAGTAGGAGCCGATCATCATAGAACGGATCACATCACCCTGATTATGGGGTGCCAGTTGGAAACTAGTTTATATGGGTTCAGAGATTAACATGGGGTACGATAGTATATTCGACCCTAGACAACTTAACCAAGTTATAGTGCTTTCCCACTTCTTGTTTATACATATCATACCCAGTTCTTTATTCATAGACAGAATAGTACTAGACTTACTCAGGCTTTATGTCTGACTCTACTTTTCTTTCGTCTTCTTTTCTTCCGTTTCCCCCCCCCCCCCAGGTCCACAGGGAGGGAACACTGCAGCTTGACCAGCCTTAACATCCAGCTTGAAGAAGAGAAATGTATTGCTTGGACCTTTTCGTTTTGAACTATGGCTTGGACAACCACTTTGGGGCTTTTGCAGTTTATCTATGTTTTATTTATGCTTCTTTAAATAATGTAATCAAGACAGATTATGAAAGTGTTATGTTATGTTTTGGAAAAGATGTAAGACAATTATGGTGATGTTGTTGTAGCACGTATTTGCTTTTATGAAATAAAAGTTGTTGTTTGTTGATTTTCCGCTGTTTACAAATATGTGTTCTTATATCTGTCTTGTATATCTGTGACTTATACTTATAAACCTCCACCAAAATTAGGGCATTCCCTTTGAGAGTGACCCTAACGGAGGTGGGGTGTTTCACTTGGTATCAGAGCATAGGTTTACCAGATAAGATAAAAAGTTTTGAAAAATTATTTTCAAGAAGGAAATTTAAAGAAGCATTTTTAAAAGAAAAATATTATTTTATTTTAAAAAGGCAAAGTCCACTCCCCAAAGCCATAGGTACTATCTCTTATCCTTCGTTTTGAATCTATCCTTTTTGTTTCAGCATGTCTGAAGACCTTAACTTGCCAGAAGGGGTACCAATACCTGGTTGGTTTAGGCGGTTCTTAGAAGCAAGAGCCTCTCAGCCAGGTCCTACCGTTCCTCCTCCCCCAGCTGCCGGAAATCATCCAGCTGCAGCGGCACCTTTTCCTCCACCTCCTCCGCGGGGAAACACGTTTGCTAAGATATGTAGAGATTTTAAAGCTATGGGAGGAAAGGATTTCCATGGAACTGAGTCCTTCGTGGCAGCTAGAAATTGGCTGAAAGAAACGGAGGACCTATTCATCATCTTTGAGGTAGAAGATAGACAAAAAGTACAATTGGCAGTGTGGCTATTGAAGGGCGAGGCTTCCTACTGGTGGGAGGTCACTAATGCTGAAAGACCAGTGGAGACATGGGAGGACTTTAGGTCAAGGTTTGAGACTAAATTTCTCTCAGATGCGGAAAGAAGTTTGCAGTTGGAAAAATTCTTATTTCTTAAGCAAGGGGACAAGACAGTCAGAGAGTATGTGAATCAGTTCGATGAACTGGCTAGGTTTGGGCTTGACCTAGTCAACACCCCGCACAAAAAGGCTCTCCGTTTCGTCAAAGGGTTGAATGAGCCATTACACAGTTTGGCCATGACCCATATACCCATGGGAGCCACGTATGAAAGATTGGTGCAAATGGCATTGCTGAATGAAGAAGATAAGGGCAAGAAGGAGACAAAGGCAGAAAGCTCTCAAGGGAAGAAGGAGGGTTTGCAGCCTAAGAAGACAGACTTTAAGAAGGGCGGAAAAGGCAACAAAGAGAAGAGGAAGTGCAATTTCTGTGGCAAAGTGGGGCATTCAGAACCCCAGACGGCTTCTTTGAATGGCTTGTCATGCCTTTCGGCTTGACAGATGCACCTGCTTACTTCGTGGACCTGATGAGTAGGGTATTTAGAGATTTCCTCAACAAATTTGTAGTGGTCTTCGTAGATGATATCCTTATCTTCTCAAAGAGTGAAGAGGAACATGCTCAGCACTTAAGGGCAATCATGGAAACTTTGCGAGTCCATCAACTAAAAGCCAAATTCTCCAAATGCCACTTTTGGAGAGAAGAGGTGAGGTTCCTTGGGCACATAGTATCCAAACAAGGGTTAGCAGTGGACCCTGCTAAGGTAGTGGCGGTACAGGATTGGAAGACACCAAGGAATGCAACTGAGGTCCGAAGCTTTCTAGGACTAGCGGGTTTCTATCGAAAATTCATAAGGGATTTTGCGAAAATCTCAGCTCCGCTCACGAAATTGACTAAGAAGAATCTAGTGTTCAATTGGGACTTGGATTGCAAGTTTGCTTTCCAACGACTGAAAAGGGCTCTCACAACAGCCCCAGTTTTGACGCTGCCAGATGGGAGCAAGATGTTCACTGTTTATACGGATGCATGTGGGACAGGGCTAGGCGCCGTCTTAATGCAAGAAGGAAGGGTGGTAGCTTATGGCGGGAGGCAGTTGAAGGTGCATGAAAAGAACTACCCAACCCACGATCTTGAGTTAGCCGCCATTGTCTTTGCACTCAAGTCTTGGCGACACTATCTCCTAGGTGAGAAGTTCGAACTTTACACTGACCATAAATCGTTGAAATATCTTTTCTCGCAGAAGGATCTTAACTTGAGGCAACAAAGATGGATGGAGTTTCTTGCCTCGTACGATTTCGAAATCTCCTACACTCCGGGCAAAGGCAACGTAGTGGCAGACGCGTTGAGCCGAAAGAAATTGACCCTAAGCCCGTTGTTTGTCGAAAGACAAAGCCTAGAGTTTATAGCCAGCTTCGACTTTAGGCCTTCCTCCGATTTCATACCAGGCTTGCTAGCATCCCTCGAAGTGCGCCCAACTTTAGTGGATTCAGTAGGGACAGCACAACGCGAAGACCCTCAGCTTGTGGAAATAATTGATAGGCTAATTAGGGGTGAGACTTCAAGTCACCTCAACAGATACTCCATCGACGATAAGGGTTTGCTAAGGCGAGACGGAAGACTATGCGTCCCACAGACAAAAGATTTAGTAAAGAAGGTTCTCGAGGAAGCACATCACTCCAAGATGACGATACACCCAGGCGGAGATAAAATGTACAAAGATATAAAAAGGACTTTCTTCTGGAACGGCATGAAAAAGGACGTGGCAGAATTCGTTTCTAAGTGCATGGTGTGCCAACGGGTTAAGGCGGAACAGAAAAAGCCTGGCAGACTACTACATCCTCTAGAGGTCCCACAGTGGAAGTGGGATAGCATCTCAATGGACTTCATCGATGGGCTGCCTAGGTCTAGGAGAGGCAACACTAGCATTTGGGTAATAGTGGATAGGCTTACTAAAAGCGCCCACTTTTTACCTGACAAAAGTAAAAGAACTGCCTCATCCCTAGCATCACTTTACCTCAAGGAAATTGTTCGACTCCATGGAATACCATCTAGCATTGTTAGTGACCGAGACCCCATCTTCACCAGCGAGTTTTGGCGGAGTCTGCAAGAAGCAGTAGGAACGCAGTTATGCTTGAGCACAGCCTATCATCCCCAAACCGACGGCCAAACGGAGAGAGTGAACAGAGTTTTGGAAGACCTTTTAAGGCTATGCGTCCTTGACTTCGGAGGGACATGGGAAGACCACCTTCCTTTGGTGGAATTTGCCTACAACAACAGCTATCAAGCAACCATCGGAATGGCGCCCTTCGAAGCTTTATATGGAAGACCGTGCCGATCGCCCACTTGTTGGTGGGAGTCTACTGATAAGCTCATACTTGGACCGGATATGATCCGAGAGACTTCAGAGAAAGTAGACTTAATACGAAGAAGGATGAAGACGGCCCAAGACAGACAAAAGTCCTATGCCGACAAGAGGAGAACCGACCTTGAATTTGAGGTTGGAGACAGAGTTTTTCTCAAGGTATCTCCGCTAAGAAACGTTGTTCGTTTTGGAACCACAGGAAAACTGGCACCAAGGTTCGTAGGTCCATTCCCTATCATCGAGAAAATTGGGAAAATGGCCTATAGATTAGAGCTACCCGAGAAGTTGGCTGGAGTCCACAACGTCTTTCACGTTTCACATCTCCGAAAATGTCTACATGAGTCTGCTGAAGTGGTAGAGCCAAATATCCTCGAAGAGGCCGAAGTGGAACGCGAAGCAACCATAAGAAAAGTTCCAACCCGCATACTAGGAACGGAAGTGAAGAAGCTACGCAACCGCGAAGTCAAACTCGTCAAAGTTCAGTGGGCGACGCCGAGGGAGACGCGACTTGGGAAACTGAAGCTAGAATACGCACTGCCTACCCTTTTCTTTTCGAGGGTACATCCTTGATCTTTCTTTTTTCCTTAAGTTGCGCTTTTATCTATCTTTTTAGGTATATTTCCTCGACCTTATCTTTTAGGTAGAAACCTTTTGGATGAAAACATGTAATTGAAACATGTTATGTATGATGGTTGCAAGTGGTTGCAAGTGATTGCTAGTGGTTGCTCGTGGTTGCATATACACACACAATCTAGGTTTTAGATCGGCTCAGTCACTTCATATTGCATATGCATATATGTTTGCATTCATATATGGTTGAACTGTAATGTGTTGTCGTATGGATGTTGCATTTTTATGAATGATTGTGCACTCATGTAGAATCATGAATAGGAAAATTTGCATACATAATGGATTCATGGCACTTACATAACTCGCATTAAGGAGGTCAACTGAATCAGTAGACCGCCTGATTTTGCATTAGATAAGTACATGTACACACACACTTCGCATATGATCATGAAGCGTTAGAAGTCTTTTAAGGACAATGGATGCTCGTGTTTGATGGATGAGTAGATGGATGATTGGATGTTAGGATATACATTCCTCCTAACTTGAAGATTTCGGGGACGAAATCCTTTTAAGTGGGGGAGAATGTAACACCCCGCGAATTCTATAACTGTGAAATTCACAAATTAAAGTATAATCAAATTCAAATCAAAGAACTAAGGGAAACGGGATACGCCATTGCGTTCGTCTCGGAAAAATACGCGAAATAGAGTCCGAGTTTTCGAAAAACGGAGTCCGTATGAAGAAGATATGGCCTTCGGAAGTTTTTGAATTAAGTTTAAAAATCAAACAGAATAAAATAAGCTCAGAAAAACAAGTTAAATTTGAAAATGGGGCCCAATGGGCCAGGGCGGAAAAAGTCCTGCCTGATGCACCCAGGTCGACTGGGCTGTCGACCTGGTCTAACCAGGTCGACAGGGCTGTCGACAGGGCTGTCGACAGGGCTGTCGACCTGGTCCAGAGCCAGGTCGAACCCAGCCCAACCTGGCTGGCCTATTCTATGTTGGTCGATTTTCTGTAGTCTGCTTTGTCATTAGGGCTAGGTGGCAGGCTCTAATTGGTCTCTCCTTAGGATGAATGGCTACGATCAATCCAAGCAACATCAATGGTCCTAATCAGTTCATTACCCCTATAAAAATGACCCTAGACTCAACCCTAATCTATTCATTCAAAAATAAGAACAAAGCCGCCATGTTGCTGAGGAACGACTAAGAGTAGCCACCAATTGGAGAGAGAATTAGGAGGCAAATTCTAAAGCATCAAGCAACCTAAACAAATCAAATCAACAAGGAATCGCACCTTCAAATCCCTAAATTTGAGAATTCGCCACACAATTGTAAGTAGAGTATTATTTTGGTATGAACAAATAATTGTGTTGGTTTGTATACTTGATTTGTGGCGATAAAGTAATTCATATTTGTGCGTTGCTATCGATTTGGAATATTGTATACGTTTGGATATTCTCGAATTATGTTATTCAATTATGAAAAACTACATGCGGTAGTTTTATGCAAGTATACGTTTGGAATATTCGCAAATTATGTAACCATTGTTGAAGCTACATGTATGTAGTTGTTTAGTTGAAACTCATGCAAGTTTGGGGTTTTGCTACTATGCCATCATAATGTGTATTTTTATACAAACATCATTTTTGTGAAGTAATTAGAATAAGTTTGGGGTTATCATAATCCATATGAAATTATGTTGAAAATTTGGCACCATGATTTATGTATTAAGACATGCTTTTGTACTAGAAAACCTATTTGCAAACTTATGAATATGACTAGGCTATGATTGATTTGGCATAATTGAAATCCATGTTAAGTCTATATTGTTTACAAGAATTATATGATGACATATGTGGTACATAGTTAGGTTAGATTCAAAATCCCTTTTTGCAAGTTTGCATGACTAAAGTAAAAATCATGATTTCATGTTAGAAATATTTATGCCATGGTTATGTGAACAAATTTAACTAACTTTTGTATTAGTCACAAAAGTAGACACCTTTGTAAACATGTAGTAGTCTTATGAACATGACTTGCTTATGTTTGACATTATGCCTGAATAAAAATATAGGTTTATGTTGTAGTTAAGCCTATGTGTCGATAGTGATATTCTTAACTTAACTACAAGTTTACATGGTTTGATTCATGTCACTTATGCTTTATGACCAAAGTATACGTCACTACTATGCAAGTACACCAGTTTCTATTTTGTATTTCCAACGTCATATTGCAAGTTCATGCGTTCACATTCCCCTTTTCGTGTATGTAGTCACGCTTTAAGCCTCCCCTTTTCGCATGGCTAAGTTGGGCTTAAAAGGGCTAAGCCCAACATATACATATTAAACGGACGTGTTAAACGGGGGAAAATAACGTTGGGTTAAAATTACTAATGAATGAAAATATAAAATAAAAGGGCCCAAATTCAAGTATGGGTTGGGCCCATGATTGGTGTAACCTTTACACCATTAACTTAATAATGGGCCGCAAATATTTACATATAAGAAAATAAAGAAGAAAGACAAAATATGTAAATGTAGAACATACGATGTGTTTAACCCGAGGTTGGATTGAGTTGTGATGTAAACCTGCCCGGAACCGCCCGGCTGTCCAGTAGTCACAACAATACCTATCCAATGTGGGAGGTTAAACATGGAGCCCAATAAGGACCCGAGGTTAGACTGAGTTGTGGCGTAAGACTGCCCGGAACCAACCGGCAACAGGCAGCCACAACAATACCTGTCTAATGTGAGAGGTCAAGGCTTTAATAAGACAATTAGAGCTGAGTCAGGATTGTTAGGATTAAGTGGACTAAAAACTTAATCAAAATGAAACATGCTAAACTAAACGGACTGGTGGGGGTTAGGTTAGAAAACACTTAACCAACTTAGCATGTTGGCTGGAGATAGAAAACCTAGTAACGGGGGACCCTTTTCAGCAGTAACCCTAGAAGGTGTATCAGGATACCCTGAAACTAGGCAGGGTGGGGCACGATTACTGGGCTGATTGTAAGAGGTCAAATCGACGGCGGTGGTGTAGCAGTGTAGGTTCTAATGGGGTGCGGGGCGTGCACACACTCCGGCGTAGAAAAATAAGGCACTGGACACCAGTAGCATACCTGTGCACTCTAGGATTGTGTCGGGCCGCCACCATGGGACTTGATACACCCCATGGTGGGACCAGCATAGGTAACTACAACATCGGGGGCCGTAAGACACATGTAACTATGCGAGTAGGAGCCGATCATCATAGAACGGATCACATCACCCTGATTATGGGGTGCCAGTTGGAAACTAGTTTATATGGGTTCAGAGATTAACATGGGGTACGATAGTATATTCGACCCTAGACAACTTAACCAAGTTATAGTGCTTTCCCACTTCTTGTTTATACTTATCATACCCAGTTCTTTATTCATAGACAGAATAGTACTAGACTTACTCAGGCTTTATGTCTGACTCTACTTTTCTTTCGTCTTCTTTTCTTCCGTTTCCCCCCCAGGTCCACAGGGAGGGAACACTGCAGCTTGACCAGCCTTAACATCCAGCTTGAAGAAGAGAAATGTATTGCTTGGACCTTTTCGTTTTGAACTATGGCTTGGACAACCACTTTGGGGCTTTTGCAGTTTATCTATGTTTTATTTATGCTTCTTTAAATAATGTAATCAAGACAGATTATGAAAGTGTTATGTTATGTTTTGGAAAAGATGTAAGACAATTATGGTGATGTTGTTGTAGCACGTATTTGCTTTTATGAAATAAAAGTTGTTGTTTGTTGATTTTCCGCTGTTTACAAATATGTGTTCTTATATCTGTCTTGTATATCTGTGACTTATACTTATAAACCTCCACCAAAATTAGGGCATTCCCTTTGAGAGTGACCCTAACGGAGGTGGGGTGTTTCAGCTACAACCAAAAATAATGCGAAAAGGGACAAAGTGAATGTTGCGCAGGCAAAAAAGAATTGAAGGCAGAAAACTCTCTGCACCAACTGACTGAGCGAGCGATATTAAAGAAAAATATCAATTTAACTAGTGTGTGTGAGTTTTCACTCACCTGACGGTAATTTTCAGTAAATTTAGCAAGAATCTGAATTTGTTTGAGGCTTCAATGTTGAGAAGAAGGCTTCTTTCTACAGGTAATTGCTTCAGCTGAAACATGCAGAGGAAGATTTTTACTGTAAACAAAAATTTTCAACAAACAACAATAATAATTAAATTAGATTCGAATTTAGGGTGTATTACCTACTACTATTCATTCAAACAACTGAAATCTAGCGTTTTTGTTGTGGATTTTGGAGCTATAATGATTTACAATGAAGAGATCTGTTGACTCCCCTTATTTTCCCCTTTTTGTTTACCGAGGAAGATGACGATTGGGAAAAGTAACTTATTCTCCTCTACTTTCCACATGTTTCTTAGGTTAAAGACATAATTATGGCCCAAAGTGATACTTAATAAGGCCCAAACACTAATTAAAGAATTTATCTAGCAAATAGGCTAGTCTAACATATGGTTATCATTCACACTAGCATTTTACATCAAAATTTAACCAAATTCGCACAATTCTTCACTACTAACATTAAAATAAAACTTAAACAATGCTCGTAACTTATTGTTATTACTCGTTTTCATTAAAATTACTATATCAGCATTAACATTCAATATTCGGGTTTTAAATTCAAAAATTGCATCTTCATCCTCAAATTATATTCTACATGAGTTTAACACTATTAATTTCTTATAATAAAATATTTCAATCTTTTATTTCTATACATTACAACATGCATTAACATTCGTTAATAAATTTTAGTTGTCAAATTATCAAATTTTCACCTAAATCCATTCTTTCACAATTTATCGTGTGTTTCATACTTAATTGACACAAGCCCCAAATTAAATCATTTAAACATGATTAAATTTCAAAATCAATCACAAAGCCCCAATTAATTACTAACGTGAGTAATTAAACCACTATTCAAAATAATGTTATATATGTTCAACTTAATTATTACTCAAATCTTTATATTCTAATGGTTAACTATTACAGTAGGTAATTACCGAAAACTCAGGTTGTTACAGACTCCCCCCTTACAAAAATTGCGTCCCCGCAATTTACTAAGGAATAAGTCCGTACAACCAACCTAATCCAATCACAAAGGATGCACACATGCCCATGGGTGGAAATGAATGGATACAACATGAACAAAGTAAAGAAAATTTCTCACCCCTGTCACGAGACGAAAGGAAATCCGGGTAAAGCCGCTCGATATACTCCTTGGTTACCGAGGTATAGTCCTTAGGATTATCTGACCACTGAACCTTTGCAAGCGGAACATTCTTGCTTCGAAGGCGCCTCACCTCCGAATCAAGAACTTGAATTAGCTATTGCACGATGGATAAATCAGGAGAATTCTCAACATCGAGCTGCTCTAAGGGATCAATAACGAATTCTGAATCTCTAAGGCATTTTCTAAGCTGCAATACATGAAAGATATCGTGGATACCAGACAAATAAGATGGAAGGGACACTCGATATGCAACAGATCCAATGCGCTCATTAATAGGAAATGATCCTATAAAGCGAGGAGCCAACTTTCCAGTCATACTAAAATGCATAACTCCCTTCGGTGGAGAAACACGAATAAAAACAAGGCAGAGAACTTGAGAGGCTTCCTACGGTTATCCACGTAGGATTTTTGTCGGCTTTGAGCCTCTTTCATTCGCTGTCGAATAAGAGTAATCTTTTCTGAAGAATCACGAACTGAAACGAGACCAAGAATGAGCTTCTCTCCAGATTCCAACCAACAAGAAGGCGAACGATAAGGTCTTCAATAAAGGGCCTCAAAGGGTGCCATACCAATAGAAGAATGAAAGTTGTTATATGAGAATTCCACAAGAGGTAAGTGATCCTCCCATGAACCACCAAAATCAAGCACACAAGCACATAGGAGATCCTCAAGAATATGATTAACACGTTCAGTTTGTCCATCAAGATTGAGGATGATAAGCTATAGAGAGGTTCGGCTTTGTTCCCAAAGCTTGCTGAAGGCTACTACAGAAATGGCTAGTGAATAAGGGATCACAATCACAAACAATCGAGGAAGGAATACCATGAAGGCGAACAATCTCCTTAATATAAAGCTTAGCAAGAAGAGGTGCGCTCCTATTAGACTTAATAGGAAGAAAATGAGCTGACTTTGTAAGACGATCAACAATAACCCATATGCTCGAATGACCACTCCTCGAAAGAGATAGGCCGCCAATGAAGTCTATCGTAATCTGTTCCCATTTCCACAATGGAATTTTTAAAGGTTGAAGGAGACCAGATGGTCGTTGATGCTCGGCCTTAATAAGCTGACAAGTCATACAAGACCCCACATAACTAGCAATGTCACACTTCATGCCTTTCCAATAATAAGGCCGATGCATATCGGCATACATCTTACTACTGCCGGGATGGATGGTATACTTAGTACGATGACAATCATCAAGAATCTCACGCCTAAGCGCTGGATAAAAAGGCATTACAATACGGTTCTTCTTACGAAGACAACCATGAGAATCAACGCTATAATCTCTTTATTCCTCATCTCGAGTCTCATCCTCACAAAGCTGGATAAGGCGCATCACCTCCGGATCACGCCTCTGTGTATCGGTAATACGATCAAGAATAGATGGTCGAGCCTCCAAACTGAACAATAACACTGGAGAATCGGATAGAGAAGCACGATTGCGAATATCACAGAACGATAAAGTCTCAAGAATATCCCACTCAGCTAGCATCATGGAAATAACTGCCGAATGTTTGCGGCTAAGCGCATCGACTACACGATTACTGATTAACATAGAAGTGTGTTTATTTTATGCTCTTATATCTTATCTTTTGTATATAAATAAATATTACTTGGGTATTATTTTGTCACTTTTACAGATATGCCAACTAAGCCACATGCAGTCAGAAAAACAGAAAATAAAGATAAAAATGCTGTGTATATACAAATGAAGATCTGCAGATGAAGATTTTGCATTGTGTTTCTTTTGAAGTTAAGATATGTCCATCTTTGATAGAAGAAATCTCTTGAAATCTTATCTTCCTTCAATTAGTCACATGTCAAACAAGGAAGATATTGGAGGAATAATGGTTAATTAAGAGGGGAGGAATAATTTTTATGGGAGGAATAATTGCTAATTAATAGCCTCATATATGCATATATGGGATTAGGGTTTTAGATTGGCTATCTATCTCCTATAAATATCCATGTAATCTCATTGTAAATGATCATCCTGAAATCAATAAAGTTTTCTTCTTTTATTTTTCTGCATTATTTTATTTTCATGGCAATTTGTGTCGTCTAGTCAATTAGATTTGCTAGAACACAATTGTTATTGCAACTACTTTCTCATTAGTGATTGACCGTTTGATTAGATTCAACGGTAATCCTAAATTTTTTTTATTTTCTGTTTGTTATTTCCTTTTTGCATTTTTTTATTTCCAGCACTCTGTTATTTTTTAATCATTGAATTGATTATAGATTCGATTAGATTCAAATCTATAGTTAATTCAATTGCAGTGTTATTTGTTTTATTTATAATTACAATTTTAGTTATCGGTTCAAATAGATTTGTTCTGAACTAAATTGTAATTTCAATGTTATCCCATCTCGAAGATTTGTCTAACTCGCCCAAGAAATTATATAAATAATTTAATTTAATTTGCCTCCCTATGATTCGACCTGCATACTACACGATCTGTGCGCTTGCAGTATTTAATTTAAAAATTCGCGCTTTTCTAATTCATAGGAAAACGACGAACAATTACCATTTCCGGGGGTATAATTGATGTTAATATCATAAGCTGCAAGAAATTTGAGCCACCGCTGCTGACGCATATTAAGCTCTTTCTAAGATAATAGATACTTGAGAGATTTGTGGTCGGTGAAAAGAGTGAAATGCTCTCCAAGCAGATAATGGCACCAAATCTTCAAAGCAAACATGATGGAAGCTAACTCAAGATCATGAGTAGCGTACCGAATCTCATTCGGCCGCAATTGACGAGAAGCATAAGCTACAACTCGATCACGCTGCATCAACACAGCGCCTAAACCACAATGGCTGGCATCGGTATAAACGACGAGGTCTTGATTCCCTTCGGGAACCACTAGAACGAGAGCATGAGTGAGAAGTTCCTTTAATCGCTGAAAGGAAGCTTTACACTTGTCAGACCACTCAAAGCGAACACCCTTACAGATAAGACGACTAAGTGGGAGTACGATGCGAGAGAAATCCCGAATGAAACGACGATAATAACCCACCAATCCTAAGAAACTACGAATCTCCAAGACTGTCTCAGGCCTCTTCCAATTTTGGATGGCCTCAATTTTAGATGGATCAACAGAAATACCATCAGCAGAAACAACATGGCCTAGAAAGCGAACTTGCTTTTTCCCAGAAATGGCACTTAGAAAGTTTGGCCTTAAGCTGATGATGGTGGAGCGTGCTCAAAACAATCCGTAAATGACTAACATGCTCGCTCTTGGATTTAGAATAGACAAAAATGTCATCGATGAATACTAGAACGAACTTATCGAGATATTCCTTAAATACTTGATTCATCAGATCAACAAAGAATGCTGGATCGTTAGTTAAACCAAATGGCATAACACGCCGCTCATAAGAACCATAACGAGTGCGGAAAGCGATGAGTGGAATGCTATCCTTTGCAACTCGTAACGATGAAAACCAGTAGCAAGGTCTAATTGAGAAAAGACCTTCGCTCCACTCAACTGATCAAACATATCATCGTTCCTGGGCAACGGATAACGGTTCTTGATGGTAAGCTCAATAAGCTTGCGATAGTCGACGCAAAGCCTAAGAGATCCATCCGAATTTTTGACAAAGACCACTGCAGCACCCCATGGTGATGAGCTAGACTGAATGAACTACTTGGACTCAAGCTCGACAAGCTGCTTCTTAAGTTCCTCATTTTCCTTAGTCGACATCCGTGTAGGAGGACGACTAATAGGATGAGCACCAGGAACTAAGTCTATATGGAACTCAATAGCTCGTTTGGGTGATAACCCCAAAACGAGCTCAAAAACATCAACATAATCACAAACAACAGGAATACGAGACACATCGTCATCACCAGAGTCTCGAGAAATAGAGAATAAGGATGCCACATAACTATGATCATTGTCACGAAGAACAAGAAAGATTTGCGATGGCGAATTAGGATGACGAAGATACAAGATTCTCTCAACACACACAATTTTGGCCTCATATTTCACGAGCCTGTCCAAACCCAATATCATGTCAATTCCAAGCGAAGGAAACACATGCAGATTCGCATGGAAAGAAAATCCACAAATAATAATCTCTACATCATTACACAACAAGCTAAGGGTGGCGGATCCCCCAATAGGATTCGCTATTCTCAAAGAAGTCACAATGCAAGAAATATCCAGAGAAAGAATATCCACAAGCTCCTTCGATACGAATGAGTGTGAGGCACCCGTATCGAATAAAACTCGAATCATACGATCATGGAATAAAAGAGAACCCTCGAGAATAGAAGGAGTACCTTTTTGCTGAGAAAAACCACCTCCTGACTCCAACACATTAAGCTTTCCCTGTTTGTTGGACCTAGGAGCAATAGGACAAGAAGTGGACCAGTTGTAACGACCCGTATTTTACGGTCAAATAATTAATTAATTAATTTAATTGTTTAAAATAAAGGTTTGGTAATTTAAAGGTTATTTAATTAAATAATATTGAATATTTGATTAAATTAAATAATAGAATAATATATTTAATTTCGAAATAGTCGGAAATAGTGAATTGACGATAATGTGAACTGGGTAATTTAAAATATATAATTCAGTTTGGAATTGAATTTGAATAATGAATATATTATATAAACGAAGTTTGAACGTATAATTATATTATAATTATAATCGAGCTCGAAATGGCGCGGCAGTTCGTTATTTGGCGATTCGAACTTTAAATGAATATACAGAATCTGTTTTAAATCGGATTTCTGTGAAACAAGAAACGTTCGGAGCTGGTGAAGTATATTTTTCTAATGGAAGAGAAAAATAGAGATTTCATTGTGTAGATTTTGATTTATATCCAAATCAAATTTTAGAAAAGTCGCTATGGAATTCCTTTGAAATTTATAAATATATATTTATATTATAAAAGGATTTTATATACAAATCGAATATCGATATAACTGGGAATTTTGAAATATCGAGTTATAAATCCTGATATGGAGCTGTGTGATATTCTGTGTGAATATATACGATAATATTTATTTTTAAAAATTTAATTTAATTATTTTTAAATATATTTATATTTAAAATGGGGTTATTTAGAGCTTTAAAAATAGCCAGTTTTGCAAACGACCTCCGTTTTCGACGAATCTAATTTTCTTGGATCCGCAATATTTAATTATTGCTAGATTTCAATTTCCGTGATTTTTGAAGTCAGTGTGTGCCCGTACGGATTTTTAATGTGAAAAACAGTCAATATTTTGATGGTTAAAATTACGCTGTGTGAGCAAACGAAGTCGGAATTCGACAAAACCAGTTTGGTTGGGTCCATAATGTCGAACTATAGCTGCGTGTCTATTTTCGTGATTTTTCGATATCATATGTGATCCCACGGATTTTTGGAAGACGAACTCGAATAGCGATAGCTTAAAATCTAATAAAATAACCAAATAAAAAAATAAAAAAATCCTTCTATAAATACCTACCCAACATCCTAAACCTAATTCAACTCTTCCGCAGGTCAAACGAAATCCGCCGCTCTCCTTTTTCATTTTACAGTAAAAAAAATGGAAGTTTAAAAATCAATTCAAATAGAAATAAATTCCTATAAATTATAAAACATATGTATATGAATTCCTGGACACCTGCTCTTCATTTCTATGTGGATCTCGGGGTGTTCGAAGTTCATTTCCGACGCTGCCTTTTTCACAGCGGCAACTAGGGTTTGGATTAGAGGAGGATTAAGGCATCGATGTGTAAATTGGAGTGTTGATTTGAGTTCACAGTAGAAAAAGGCACCCTACGTGAAGTTTTGAGGGGATTTAGTGATGTTGGATTTCGGTACCTCACTGTTCAGCGTGATTTTTGGTGGAGAACGCGATGTGATTCTTGAGCGCGAGGTGTAGTTTAAGGATATGAGATGGAAGAGAAATTGATGAAAAGTATCATAATGATTTTTGTGTAAATTATTTTGAATTGGGGGAGGAGCAGTTTGTGGTTTAATCGTCAGCTATGGTGAAAGGTTGAGGAGCAGTTCGTGTATATACTGGACGGAGAAGGAGAATTAAGGGGATGTTTAAGCGGCTAATTTGTTTTTAAAAAGGGTAATTAATTGAATGGTGAAGAAATTGATGCGTGGTATGGAAGTGAAAAGGGACGGAAATGTTGAGAACTGACGGTGGTAATACTTTGTGAAAATGGAAGATGATGAGTGTGTAGACCAAGAGAGATTTTGAAGATGATTAAAGGGTAATTTAAACTAACATTAACTATTTAGTTAATAACCATTGTATATGTAAACTTGTTAAATTAATTTTGTAGTGTTTAAATGTGGGTAAGATTTAAGCAAGTTTGGGACTAAGATTCTGGATATGGTAGACGCAGGTTATTGACTTGGGAAGAGAGGATTAAGGGAAAACTAACTAGGGTAATTAAACTATTAATTATTGTGTTAATATATATTTAATTTAATTTATACTGTAACGTGCATAACTAATTCATTGGTTATCAGAATTTGACGAAACAAGATCCGTTGGGATCGGATGGACGGACACTACCCAATGGAACTGACTGGGAGTGGATTGGAGCCCGTTACAATTTATAGCAAAATAAATTGTTCGTCTGAATCAAGCGATGGTTATCGTTATTAACGATGACCGTCCAATGTGAGTAAAACTCACCAACTCTACCAATTCATATTTTTATATCGTATAATTAGAACTGATAAATGATGATGATTGCTGTGTGATGACTGTTTGATTGAATTGTTGAATGATTGGTTAAATTTTAGATAACGATACATATATAAATCATTAACTAAATATTGATTCTGTTTATCAGAATATTTCATACTGAAGTGATATCGATGTGAATTATATTGTGTAACATCTGTGGATGCAGGGAAACATGTCGGAGGAATCCGACTTGATTGCTCAACATTTATTTTATTGTTTTTCATATATGATGAAATATGATGTGATATATAATATGTTGTTGATGATGTATGTTAGAATGATATTGATCATTTTTATTTGGTATTTTAAATACCATAAGGAATACTGGAATGTTAAAAAGGAAATTTTCAATGTTGTATTGAAAAAGAGATATTTATAAAATTAAAGGATTTTATAAAAAGAAATATTTGTAAACCATTTACAAAAGGATTTTATAAAAAGAAATATTTGTAAACCATTTACAAATAGATTTGAAAAGGGTATATTTGTAAACCATTTACAAATATATTTGAAAAGGGATTATTTGTAAACCATTTACAAATAGAATTGAAAAGGAAATATTTGTAAAACATTTACAAATAGATATTAAAAAGGAAATATTTATTTAGAAAATAAATAGAGTTATAAAATGAATTTATTGGGAAATGAAAATAATGTCATATAAGGAAATATTTGGTAAATGAACAGAATTTTACATCAGGAAAGTTTAGACCCGTGCTTCGCACACGGGTATAACGTGATATGGATTTAAAGCAAAGATTTTAAATAGAATATGTTCTAACCGATAGTTTGAGAAGATTAATTTATAAATAATATTTTATAAATAAAATAAAATAATTATCGTTGGATAAATAGAATATATATATCAGGACTTATATAGAGAAGTAAGAATCGATTTCAACATCGATATTTGAAACTGAATATGGAAATAGAGTTATTCAAAAGGATTATTGAATATTAGTTATTCGAAAGGGTTATCGAATATTAGTTATTCGAAAGGAGTAATCGAATATAGTTTATTCGAATAGAGTTAAAGGAATTAATCGAATATAGTTTATTCAAATAGAGTTAAAGGAATTAATCGAATATAGTTTATATGAATAGAGTTAAAGAAATTAATCGAATATAGTTTATTCGAAAGGAGTTAATTAATGGGAGTTAATCGATTAGAATTAATCAATTAGAGTTAATCGAATTAGAGTTAGTCGAATAGAGCTAATCGAATAGAGTTAATTGAATAGAGTTAATCGAACAAGAGAGTTAGTTGAATATTAGTTATTCGAATAAAGTTAATTGAATTAGAGTTAGTCGGATTAGAGTTATTCGAATATAGTTTATTCGAAGAAAGAGTTATCGAATATTGGTTATTCGAAAGAGAGTTATCGAATATTGGTTATTCGAAAAAAAGAGTTATCGAATATTGGTTATTCGAAAAGAGTTAATCGAATATTGGTTATTCGAAGAGAGTTAATCGAATATTAGTTATTCAAATAGAGTTAATCGAATATTAGTAATTTGAATAAGAGTTAGTCGAATATTAGGTATTCGAATAAGAGTTAGTCGAATATTAGTTAATCGAATAGGAGTTAATCGAATATAGTTTATTTGAATAGAGTTAAAGGAGTTAATCGAATATAGTTTATTCGAATAGAATTAGAAGAGTTAATCGAATATAGTTTATTCGAATAGAATTAAAGGAGTTAATCAAAATGAGTTAATCGAATTAGAGTTATTCGAGTTAGAGTTAATCGAGTTAGAGCTAATCGAATTAGAGTTAATCGAGTTAGGGTTAAATCGAATTAGAGTTAATCGAAAGTAGTTAATCGAATAGATTTAATTGAAAAGGAATTAATCGAATATAGTTTATTCAAAAGAAGATTATCGAATATAGTTTATTCGAAAGGAGTTATCGAATATTAGTTATTCGAAAGGAGTTATCAAATATTAGTTATTCGAATAGAGTCGAAGAGAGGTAATCGAATATTAGTTATTCGAAGAGAGATAATCGAATATTAGTTATTCGAAGAGAGATAATCGAATATTAGTTATTCGAAATGAGTTTATCGAATATTAGTTATTCGAAGAGAGTTAATCGTCGAATTCGATTATATCGAATTCGGGAAAGTACTTATACTTTCCGGCTTATAAATCAAGATTTATTTATTTATAAATTAGGTGTTTATTTATTTATCCAAAATAAAGAATAAAAGTTATATTTGAAGTTAGATATTTCGAAAGTAGGAATTATAACGTTATCGTTATAACCAATGTTTTTATAAAAGAAGTGGATTCGTAAATAGAATCTGAGAGTTACGTAAGGAAGTTTGTTAAAGATTAAAAGGACGAACTTTGTCTATTCCAAAGTTAAAACGTGGTTCAGTTAAGGTCTGAGAGGTAATTATACCCTAACTTGATTGACTCCCTTCTTAACTAAGGAACAGTTAAGGTTTGATCGTGAAGGATGGTTAAGTGAATTTAGTTAATGAGTGTAATGGTTTGAGTGGGCTTGCGATGTTTTATTTAAACATCTGTTTAAAGCCAATGAAGGAGTTTTGGAAATGTTTTCCAAATAAGAATCAGAAATATTTTCTGATAATAGAAAATAAGCAATGGAAATGTTTTCCAATGTTCATAACATATATTTTCTGAATATAGAAAATAAGGAAATATGAATATATATATATATATATATATATGATTATTGATCAATAGAAATTCCAATTGGAAATAAGATTGTTGTTTGCACACGTGTTTTCATTTGATAGTTAAATCACCGACTATCAAAGTTTCTGACCATTTTTACGTTGTTAATATGGAGAGACCGGTTGGATTATTATCTGAAGAATCACTCCGTATTGGCATAAGCGTTGCAAACCAGTTATGCTAAATATATTGAAGACGGAGTAAAGTGCAAGGGCTATTGTATAAATCTTAGGTAGAAATTGCCTAAGATGGATGTACTGAATAGTGCATTCGGTTTGTCCAGTCCCAGGACGACCTGTATGGAAGAATGTGTGACAGAGTATATCTGGTGGATCGCATAAGTTGATCATTTCAAACGTATTTACGTTGGCGGCGGAGGAATTCGTTTCTCTTAGCTTATACCCATGGTATTTTTTGGGAAATCAATTTGTGATTTTACGGGTATGATGATGTGGCATTCAAAGTAAAGGAAGACGTGATCTGTATAGAGATACATTATAACCTCAAGCCTCATCAACTAGGAAATGACAGAAATCGGGCAAGCAGCATGGCTAAGTGGGTCGCACCCACTTAGGGTATATTGTCACCATCTAGAGAATATTCATATTTGTACTTCTTTCAATTCTGTATCTCCCGGGAACGGTTATGTTGGAATACTAACTGAGGGGTGGCAACATATTCGATACATTCAAGAGAAATGAATGGTCGGTCATGTGTGGCCGAGTTACAAGATGTTCGTGTTGAACTCCAGCGTATCGCTTCTAGAGTACACTGAGCGGAAGGTGGATCCATACCTTGTCATAGTTGGAATCCATTGCCCAAATAAGAGCCCACGGTTTTGATTGTATATTATATATGTAGAATGTTAGATGCAAGCATTTCTGCTAGATTTATGTTTACTTGATCTAGACATTATTATAATATCAAACAAGTATCGTTTTAGAAATATTTTGGGTTATGATAAGGTAAAAGTCATCCGTGTTTATGTGTGGATCGGTCTTATGATTATCCTTTGTTTCAAAAGAATTTTGAAAGTTAAATCAAATGATTTGAGTTTACTCACACCAGTCACATGACTGACCCAGAGTTTATTTTGTTTTGTTTTCCCTAAACTCTTGGGTGCCCAATTTTGTACGGGCAGTCAAGTAGTCGGGATTTACAGATACTTGAAGAGCTGGAGCAGGAGGCTTCAGGATTATATAGCTATTGTTATTTCCGTTGTTTTGTAAGTGTTATACTCTAATAATGGTATTGTATACAGATACTATTTTATTTCAAAGTTATGTTATTAAATATATTTACTTGTTCCGCTGTGAGATTCGTGTTTACTCTGATGTTGTATGTTCTTTTTCGTCTATTCTAAGTTTCTATCTTATCTATTCTCACCCTCTAATTTCTTTCATGGACTATCCGGTGTTTCCGATGCTTGAATAGTCGACATAGTATTGTATGCCGATATCCAGGATCACGAAAACCCAGGTCGTTACACCAGTGTCCTTCCTACTTGCAATAGCGACATATGCATGGCTTAAGGCATTCACGAACAAGATGATGCTCGGCTCCACAATTGAAGCAACTTCGCTTAGCAGACGGTGTTCCACTAGATTGAGAACTCTGTCCCATAGTCTTCTTCTTCTTATTTGGAAAGGATTTTGCGTTGTGAGATGGAAACTTCTTCTTGGCATGGTTCTTACGAACCCCAACATCATCGTCACTATCCTTTTCCTTCTCGACTGCCTCGAGATGGAGAGCGGCATCAACAAGTTTCTCAAAAGACCGATCAAGCTGTAATAGGAGTGGTCTCTTTAAGTACTTCTTAAGTCCATTAATGAACTTAAGATTCTTTTTGTAGGGTGTAGAGATGTGCTCTAGGCCGTACTTCGACAAGGCCTCGAAAGAAGAAACATACTCAGCAATAGATAATTTCCTCTTCTTTAACTCGAGGAAGCGACAAGCAAGAACCTCTTTCTCTGAATCTGGAATAAACTTGAGCTCAAAAAGCTCACGAAACTGCTTCCACACAAGGGAAGACTCATCAAGTTCGGCAATCAACAACTCGTACCAATTTAAAGCTCGCCCTTGCAACATGCTTGAAGCTACAAGGACTTGAAGATGAGACGAGATCTCCATGCGAGTAAAGATGCACTCGCAGGTACGAATCCACGCCTGGACCTATAAAACGGACTTTGTACCCAGAAAATGCTTCCCATCTAGATGTGAGAAATCACTGCACAGGCGTGCAAAAACTGACTTGCGCGGAGGAGATGAACGGGCTGAAGCGGGAAGTTGGGTGCTCCGAAATAAGCTCCATAAGCTGATCAGTAGATAAAGTGACTGCCTCTGGTCGAGAGTCACTGACTGGTCTATCACTCTCATTAGGGTGAACGCCACTAGATGGCTCAACCCTATATTCAGACCCTGGACCACTGATCGGTCCAGAACCCGTAACTACATCTTGACCTTGACCAGCCATCAGCTGAAAAAAAAGAGGATATGATCATTTATGAGGTAATATATATATCACTTACATTCAATTAATAAGGAATACTACGGAAATGTAAAACTACTTTTCCTAGACGTATTCCCTTCTTATGTTTACCCCGCAACAGAAGAAGTTAAAAACACGATTCAGATCAAGACTAGGCGCAAAGGACTTAATGTTCCACTCATATCGTATCTCAATGTATGGTATTTGCTCGTATTCCGTTCTGTATTAATCGCATTTTATTCTGAATTCTGGCTCTGATACCAAGCTGTGACGCCCCACCCTGAGGCCTATACTAGTAAAGAGAATTACGAGGAATGTCGTCTACTAATACAGAGAATAAGGCCTGTTAGGAGCGACCATCCATAAGCCTTGAATTAAATAAATATCAAGATTATCGATAAAATGTACTATTTTTTTGTTTCGACGCTCTTATATTCATTCAATACAAAACTATGGTGGTTAGGAAGTAATTCAGAACAAATACAATTAACTGACGCAATAAACATCTCAGAACAGATCACCCAGCATTAGACACATATACATATGATATACAACATGTAGTGTCACAAAAGTGGTATAAAACCACAATAGGTACATCATGGGTCCAAAATAATAATACAATACATCAGAATACATGGGTCATAAACATATATCTAGACAAAATAGCTAACTGGATTGCCCAAAACAATAGATCCGTGGCAGAAGCAAAAGGTGTCTACAACGACCAGCATACCTGGAAAAGCCCAGTCTGACCCGAGCATAAACACACACGGGTCAGTCTAGTCTACAGTAAGCAATAATAGTAAAAAGAATGATAAGGGTACAATATTCAATTTTTTAATCAAAGTGTTAGGAATAAAATATTTTACGTGAATAAATAGACTACATTCCTAAATCATAAATTAAGGGAACAGGACTAGACTTACTTACTAACACAAGGTTAAGTGATTCATGGTGCACATATTACATAAGTTATCAAAGTCTCCAAAATCATCAAATAACCCAATTAAGTGAGTCAATTATCATGAAAAGGACATCAAAATCCATCATAGAAAATCACAAAATGTTTATGTGAATTTAAAATTCTATAATCGCCATAAAGTATGATCGTAAAGATCAAATCACAAAATAAATATCATCACGATATGTATCCAATAGAAATAAATATGCAAGTGAAATCACATGATAGTATAGCTCCTCCCGAGCATAGCTCGGTACTTATACGTATTCAAGTTAGGCTCCCATCACTGCAACCCCCCCCCCCCCGATCGAGTGTATCTTGACCCCATGGTCAAGTGAATACGTATGCGTGGCTCCCCCCGAGTCCCGGCTTCCCCCCGTAGTAAAGCACTAGCTTAAAAAAACACAATATGCGTCACTGACTCACAGTCAGTAAACCAAGTAGTGATAATAGAGTGTCCCATACCACACGTTCTCACTACTGGTTCACTAGTTGCTTATCAACTTCACAATGGAAAACACAAAAAACACCACAAAATAGCTACAATTAGACGGAAATGGAATTGACCGATTCTGTACACTGTCGTGTCTCATACCACGGGGTTTACGTTATCGTTCGATTTCCACTACGCCTTCTTGAAGGGTGCAAAACGGTGAAGTTTTATATGTAGAAAATAGTTTGTCGGAAAACGGTTTCAAAACAATTGTGAAAAATCCTTTGTTTTCTGTTCTCAAAAACGTTTTTAATTTATAAAATAAATTTATACTATTGCTTTGTGACAATGAGTTAAAAAACAAAATCATAAAATATTTCTGTCCCAAGCTCTAATATACGGAAAAAAAACAGTATTTTTATATGTACCGAAAACCGATAAAAACATATGTAGTGCGTACTTTACGGAAACAACATCTTTCAATTCACAAAAAGCTCGTATATCTGGTGCCCGAATTAATGTCAATATTGGCTTGGTCAGGCATCGCAAATACATGCACATCGACCATTCAACACACATCTAATATTATTTAATTGAAAATGCCCATAACTAAATAAATAAAATAAAATAAAATAATAAATAAAATAAATAAATGATAAAAAAAATAGAAATAGAAAACGTTCTATTCCAACCTGTGCACTTGCAAGATTTGTGCATGAGCAGCTCAGGCGTGAGACATAATACACCAAGGCAAATAGCATCATCTTTCATGAAAGTGCCATATTACAAAACATGAGACAAACTTGAGCACAAAAGACAAAACCCATATTCCTAAGACCTACAAAACGCAAGGCTATAGGCAACCAAATTGGATTTTGCCATGAACGTGCTATACACTAAATGGCACAATTGTGTCACTATTCACAAAGGAAAAGCTTGCATTTTAACCCAAATTATTATGTCCAATTGCACCAAAGTAGAAATGGAACATGGCAATGTTGATGTGTCCTATTGCAGTAAGAAGAGACAAAGCATGGCAGTGAAAAGAAAACACACAGAGCTTGCCTCGGACAACTACCAAGTTTGTTGTCCCATTTTAGATGGACAAACAAAAGAAAAGAAAAAAAATGTAAAACTGGCTTTGCAATAGACCAAGTACGGAGAGCGCATTTTGTCTATCGTTCATTTAAAGTAATGACGACTAAAACAGAATATGGTACAACTACAACCAAAAATAATGCGAAAAGGGACAAAGTGAATGTTGCACATGCAACAAAGAATTGAAGGCAGAAAACTCTCTACACCAACTGACTGAGCGAGCGATATCAAAGAAAAATGTCAATTTAACTAGAGTGTGTGAGTTTGCACTCACCTGACGGTAATTTTCAGTAAATTTAGCAAGGATCTGAATTTGTTGGAGGCTTCAATGTTGAGAAGAAGGCTTCTTTCTACCTATAATTGCTTCAGCTGAAACACGCAAAGGAAGATTTTTACTGTAAACAAAAATTTTCAACAAACAACAATAATAATTAAACTAGATCCGAATTTGGGGTGTATTACCTACTGCTATTCATTCAAACAACAGAAATCTAGCTTTTTGTGTGGATTTTGGAGCTATAATGATTTACAATGAAGAAATCTGTTGATTTCCCTTATTTTCCCCCTTTTGTTTACTGAGGAAGATCACGATTGGGAAAAGTAACGTATTCTCCTTTACTTTCCAGATATTTTTTAGGTTAAAGACATAATTAAGGCTCAAAGTGATACTTAATAAGGCCCAAACACTAATTAAAGAATTTATTTAGCAAATAGGCTAGTTTAACATATGGTTATCATTCACACTAGCGTTTTACATTAAATTTTAACCAAATTGACATAAGTCTTCACTACTAACATTAAAATAAAACTGAAACAATGCTCATAACTTATTGTTATTACTCGTTTTCATTAAAATTACTATATCAACATTAACATTCAATATTCGGGTTTTAAATTCAAAAATTGCATCTTCATCCTCCAATTCTATTCTGCATGAGTTTAACACTATTGATTTCTTATAATAAAATATTTCAATCTTTTATTTCTATACATTACAACATGCATTAAGATTCGTTAATAAATTTTAGTTGTCAAATTATCAAATTTTCACCCAAACCCATTCTTTCACAATTTATCATGTGTTTCATACTTAATTGATCCAAGCCCCAAATTTAATCATTTAAACATGATTATATTTCAAAATCAATCACAAAGCCCCAATTAATTACTAACGTGGGTAATTAAACCACTATTCAAAATAATATTATATATGTTCAACTTAATTATTACTCAAATCTTTATATTCTAATGGTTAATTGCTACAGCAGGTAATTACCGAAAACTCGGGTTGTTACAGTTTTTGTTACTAGTATAGTGATTTAGTACACATTTAATGGTCTAATGCTTTGTGTTATTGATATTATACATTAGCACATAATTGAAGAGTTGATGTTTTCATTACTAATAAAGTAGGTTAATTTATAAATTTCTAACTTATACTTACATTGATGTTGTATCACCAGTCGATGATTATTAGTATGTTTGTTATTAAATTTGTCGTTAATGCTTATTTGATTCATGGTGCTAATATTGAGCATTTTTTATGTTTGACAGTCATGTGTTATCAATGTTATTACCTCATATAAAGATGAATCTAGATGGATTACTAGGAGTAGTGTTTCATGTTTGCATTGGTTGCAATTATTACATTGGTTACATGAATGTTATGGTGGTTAAATGCTAATAAGTATTTGAATATAGGAGAAGAACAAGAAATAGAATTACATGGGCTTAAACCCTAAAAGGTATGCATGCGGAGATAGAGTCAAAGACAATCTTATGGGAAATTATACAATTGCTACATATATATTTAACTTGATAACCAATGTTAATCAAAATAAATGGTTTTCTCTATTATATGTTTGACATAATGTGGTATATTAATTAATCTAATTACAAGCATATTTAATAGAAAGTCCACAAATAGTATGTTTTTTATAATTGTCAATGTGTTGTAATCTTGAGTGATTTATCATACTAAACAAACATATTATTTTCTAGTCCAGGTATATCGATATTATATATCGATAAATCTATTAAGACAAGAGGATGTATGGCTCTCTGGATGTTGGATAGTGTATAACTCATGGCTATTGAACGCACCAGGAGGTTACGTATTGATAGTTATTGGATAATCATGGAATGACTCACTTCATAACTTTATGTTGGTTAGTATAACTAAGGCCAAATAGAAATATCAATTAATAATATTACACACCTCCCTCAACTTAAGGTTACTATCAAGCTTCAAAAACACTACTTTGGTTATATTTAAATCATGACATGATGTCCGCCAAACGACTATAGTCGGGTCGAGCGGTAGCATTGGATGTAAAACACTATTAAAGAGATAATTCATCTCCTAACTTACCTAGAGTTAGTACCACCATCAGTTGAAGTGAACTCAAATTCAATGTTTAAACCTAAAGTAATTCGGTTAACAATAATTTATATTATCGAGCGATTGACTTTTTGTTAGGACTATGATATCAAATATGGGCAATGTTAAAGTTTGACCTGTGTAGTTTATGCCTCGGTATTACCCCGCCATATCCCAGCTATATCGTGTAGCAGATTTCTACCGCTATGCTATTTCCAAATAGCCACTAAAATAGCCTCTTCGCTATAAGCCTCGATCTATTCTGATATTCCCGATATATCCCTTTATTTCAGCTATATTCCGCTATATCTTCTATAAAAGAAATGAATTGAAAGCGAATATTTTATATTATAAAATTTATAAAATTATTACCTTAATAGAATTTTTTGACGTATATTTTTCGTAGTAGAAAATATTTTAATATTATATTAAATTTACCCAAACTAAATAAAAGTTCACATTTATTCATGTATATTTGCACATGCTTTTGTTTAAAATTAAGTATGTACTAAATATAATTAAACTGAATGTTAATTTTCCATTTATTTATCAATTTTATATTTGTAAAAGCATTAGATACAAGTTTTATATCTTGTTTCAGACTCATCTGTTATATCCTGTTATTTCTTCGCTTTATCACCGCTATAACTTTTTGCATCTCCGCCGCATTTGATCCGCTGTGCTCTTTAACTGCACAGAGTTTGACCATTACTAAAATTACATAAGTCTTAATGCGATATAGTTTCGATGAAGAGAATTTTTGTAAATAACTATCACTACCGAGTACTGCTTGAATAAAGTAAACTTAGACTGTACTGAATCTATATAGGCAATAAATTTAATTGTAATGCCACACATCTACTGGGTGAAGTGTGAACATTAATGTATGAGTTATCTGGTACAAATTGCTAACCGAATTTATGCATAAGACTGACGTAACCGAAACATGGAATATTATATTACCACCTGACTTATTAGTTATAACTTGTTTACACCAAAAATGGCACAAACACCCAAAAATTACAACAAAGAGATTAAAGGTGAAGAAATAGTTAAAAAAAAAAAAAAAAAAAGGAAAGAACGCACATAAGCAATTTATAGTGGTTCGGCTATGGATTGCCAACGTCCACTTTATAACTTCTCTTTAAATATTACTAGAAATGGAGATTACAATGCTTGGAGATTATGAAATTTCAAATACAATAAGTTTACATAAAATATAATACATAAGAGAAGCCAAAAGCCCACATTTGTAGCTCTAGGGGACTATTTATAAAAGATACTCCATTTATAAATACTATTCAAAGGCTCATTCTAATATATATCCCATATACATACATACGTACACACACACACACACACATATATATATATATATATATATATATATATATATATATATATATATATATGTGTGTGTGTGTGTGTGTGTATGTACGTATGTATTCAAGTAATTTGTAAATTATGTTCAAACCAATATCTTTCACTTTATTAAAATTCATCTTGACTAATACCATTATTTCATATTTAAATCACTATCAAGCTCAATTTTCTTCAGTCTTATCATTGTCTTAGTTACGAGTTATCAACTATCTAAAAACATTTCGTAGTAAATTTCAAGATTAGTGAACGAAAATTTCATAATTTGGTATTGTTTAATTTACATCTTTTACAGAAAATTTCAAAAATCATTACATATTTAAGCTTAATAGTATTAATCATTATTAGTAACTAAGGCTAACCGATTTGTCCAGGTTCAAAAAATTTCACATCGCACAAGTATGTTAAATAAACTACAACGCATATCTTATGCTAAATAGCCTTGGGTTATTGCTTAGTTTATTATTCACACGACCTTTAAAAATTTGAAGTGTCATTTCCCAAACTCCCATTAGTCAACAACATATTATATCAAGGCTCATACAGTGTGCAAATATAATCCATATGCAATATCAAATCTAATCGTTCATTCAGTCAAATAATTTCTCTTTTGAACTAGTATCGATAACTTGATTTTTCTAATGGAAAATCTCCAGCTCTTTGATTAGAAACCTTGGTTACCCTTATATAAGAAAACTTCAAAATCATATCAAAAATTTGTATTAATGTTCACCGTCAAGAATCGAGTGAAAAATCTTTACCCAAATAGTTGCAAATCACCTCGAAACTATGTACTCGAATCTTAGATCAAAACTGTCACGCAAAAAAATGATATGCATACAACTTACGTATTTATTTTATTGATTTCTCAAATACACTATTTACTTTCAATATTTTCAATTTTCATATATCTACACAAAGGTCGTCATCATTGACATTTGTTCTTTTATTTACATAAATTATTTTCCATTGGGAAATCACTATGGAACTATTTCTTATGTTAAAAAAATATGTAAATACTTATCTCAAAAATCCATAATTTAAATAATTCATCATTTCAAGTTTATACACATTTACTAAGTGAAATTATTTAAATTATTCATCAAGTATTACCAAAATTATAAGTTTTTTAAAAACCAACTTAATTTTAGTTGTAAATACAATTTGAAATATTTTAAATTTAGGTTCATGTTTATTTAATTAACAAAATATTTAATAGAATTTTAAACATTTTATCAACTCCATATTTTAGAGTTTGAAAAATTTTCTTTCATATTAATTTCATTTTTCTTGGACCTTTAAAGACCATACCTTTACTCGTATTCTTATAAAGCTAACCATATTTTTTAATCGTTTTATAAGAAACATTTCTTTATAGTTCAAAACATTTATAAATCATATGTAAATAAAATCATTTAAAATTGTTTAATTTTTGAAACTATTAAAAATAACAAATACACTTTCATATATATAATGCACTGAACTCATTCTAAGGTATTACTGACCTCATCTCTGATGAGCTTACCATAACAAGCTTTGATATTCGCTCAAACAAAGCTTAAATACCAACTGTAACAATCAGCCTTTCTGCAACAATTCGAGTTTATAATAAACTACACATGTCTAACTCGGACCATTCTAAATTAACAAATTATTAATGGAGTTTAACACAAGAACAAAAAAATAAAGAGAGAAGGAACTAAACAATACACGAAATCTCACAGCGGGATGATAAAATTTATTAGTAATATACACAGTTCATGAAGCAGTTAAATAATATATATTTGATTTTCAATTTACAATATATCAAGTATACACTAACAAGACATACCAATAATGCAGGGGAAATAATAGCATTAAATATAGAAATCTTTGAACACCATCTTCATCTTCAAATAACCAAGGTCTTTGACTATTTAGTTAAAGTGCTTGGTAGTTCTACTGTAGTGAAGGCATAAAAAATTATACTAGGGATAAAGCAGGGTATGAAAAGGTTCATTAAATGTAAAAAAAAATGAAATTAATTAATTATCGTTCTCACATCATTTGTGTAGAAGAAACTAATATTAATCAGTCTTCTATAACAAAATAAAATAATATCGTAGTTATGTGCACTAGATTTGATGATCATAATAGATTTCTAGCTTATATTGAGCAGTTATTCCTTGAAATTGGCTCTTTACACTAATATTTTTGATTTGTTTTATAAGAGAACTAGACAAACAAACCTCTATATATTAATATTGCTAAAGAGGGTGCAAAAAATCCTTAATTGGGTGGGTTGAGCAGAAAATAGCGGGGTTTAAACCGATTCTATTGTTCATCGATGCTATATTGAAATAGCATAGCGGTCCAAGAGTGCTACAGGCTATATTATGGTTTTTGCGGAGCTTTAACTACATAGGTCTTTGATAACCGAAAACAACTCAGGTTGACCTAAGCGCAATGAATGAACAAAATATTCAAGTCGGTACTATATATTCTTCTATGAGTAAAGCCAGATCTACAAATAAAGTTACTATGGCAATATATAATTATTTAGTAATTTCAAGTTAGCTATCATTTTCATCATTTTATTTCAAATTGAAATAATAATATATTCACTTTTTTAATTAAATCATGTATCTTCTTAGGAATTTTGAACAATTTACTTTTAGAAATGTGGTTATTTCAAAATCTAAATATTACAAACAATCCTATCAAGAGGTATGAAATCGGATCGAGAGATTATTCCGAATAAAAAGGCCAAATAGTCACAACTTATCGAAATAAATAAATAAAGTACATCATCGACAGATTATAATCGGGTTCTAAATGAACCGTCAAATCAAGTATCCACCTCTCAACTATGGTTATCCATATTATTGGTAATATGTCATATTATTTGTTACTAGAAATGAAAAATCATTCTCACTAATATTCATAAACTTCTCAAATCACGTGGTTTTTTCCCCAAAATCATTTAAAACCCACCTTGGTTTCTAACCTTGAGATAACACTTCAAAATTTCATTTGTTTATAAACATATTTATAAACCAATTACATAAATAAGGTTTCTTCTTAAATGTTTGTTTTCACGTAATCGTATTATATCAGAAATCGTCATTTAATTTTAAACTGCTTACTTAATACGTTTCGTGTTAAAAACATTATTTCAAGACACTTAAATTTCAAATATCAATTGGAAACCATTAATACTCTATATTTTTTTTAAAGTAGAATCAAGCTTCACTTTAAATCAGATTTAAACAACGTAAATTTCAAATTAATCAAATGATGCTTCAAATTCATGTAAAGAAAGTTTATAATTCATTTATAGCTTAAATCGGATTTATACTTTAAATCTACTTTAAAGCAATTCAAAGCGACCTTGCCAAAAAAAGAAATTCAAAGATAATTCCAAATAATTTAAATTAAATTAATTCCAGTCTAATTATAAAGTAATATAAAGCTAATTTAAATTAATTCAAGTCTAATTTAAATAATTCAAATCTAATTTAAACATAACTTAAAATAATTTGAATACAATTTCAATTTTCATCTCATATCAAATGTCATAGGTATATATCATTTCAACCTATTAAGGGTTTTTAGGTCTAGTCATGACATATAACCATTCAATAATAGTATAGTTTTGGTAATCCACAATGCGACGACAAGGATAGATCACACTAACAACACAATATCATTCATCACAACAATCAATAAATTCATGTATAACATCAAGATCCAAGGTAATATATGACACAGTAATCATTTAATAGTGTGTTCGTCTATCAAGAATATTAAATTTTAATATCAAATGAAATTTTAAATCAATGAAGCTCAAATTTGTGAATTTTAATCTTTCCCAATTCAATAATGAATGTCAATGTATTCAATTCAAGTTCTACTTTGATTAAATAACAATAACATTCATTTAGTTCATTTCAAATCCAACGTAATAAATTTTATTTCAAACCAAATAAGTCAACAACCATTCAACTAACATCCAATTCAATTTAATCTCAACATCGAGTGTTGACTAGCAACGATGTCAAATGTCAATATTATTTTAAATTCTCAAATTGATAATTTTATAGCTTAACTTGCATAACAGTCAATGATTTAGTTTGCATAAAAAATATCGTGAGTTATAACACTCATATTTGCACACGAGTGGAGCATTTGAGTAGCTTGAATAATGCGTCTACTATGAGCATTAAAAATGAACGACAACGGACCGAGCAACTGCATTTGACGAGACACCAAACGGAACTTGGGCAAGAGTGAACTAGTGATGATCATGGAGGTGGGAATATGTGACAGTTCTGATGTGGATTGAAGGCGCAAGAGGCTGCAAAACTATAAATGTGTGGAGGTGAGAAACTCAGGGACGGTGCTGCGATGTAGGATGGCAGGGTCGGGCTGAGGGAGGAGGATCGATTTTGGGGAAGGGTCAAAATCAAAATTTAGCAAACATACAATTAATCAAAATGTGATTCAATAGAAGTTGATTCCTTAAAAGGTAGTCGACATAGGAGGAAGATTGATATACTTGCAATGATAGTCAGTATTATAGAATCCAAGGAACAATTGGTTAATGAAAATGGGGTTATCCTAGCAAAAAGCTTCTTAATAGATTATATTCGGAGATTGACTCGAACATGGATGCTCCATAGCCTCTTGAGATACATTTTGGAGAGAGCATAATGCAAATGAAGACAACGACTACCCCTGAAGTGGCGAGAAGTACGGAGGTACAGTGGAGGTCAGGTGAGGATAAGGTCGAAGCAAAGGAGGCAGACTAGTTGAGGTGAGGTGGTGGCAAGCATTGAAGAGGAAGGCAGCACCGAGGGAAGGTGACGCTGGGATACAGAGTAGTAGGGTCTGGTTTGGGTGCAGTCAGGGCTATGCGGAGGAGTTCGGTTCTGTCAAAAGGGGTGTGGTGGTGGCGGAGATGGGTAAGGCTATGGACTGACGTAAGTGACCGAATGAAGGGAGGCAGTGCTAGGGTAGAAGGGGATACGAGGGCAAGCTACGGTGGAGGGTTGGTGATGTGGATTATACTTGGTTAGGGATGGCTCAAAGGCCAGCCAAAGCAGCCGACTGCCTAGAGCAACCCCCCTCGAGGGGACAACCATCATAAAAAATTAGTTATAATTATAAATTTGTGATCAAGTATTTGCTGATGAGCAAAGTTGCTGTAGAGTTATTGGTCTAGTTGGTCGTTCTTGGGCTTTCAGATTGTGAGCTCATGTGTTCAATTCCTATAAGCGTTAGTAATTTTCGCCTTCCCGCCTAGGGCAACCCACTATTTTCTCTTTTTTAGAACCAGCACTGGGTTGATGCAATTTTTTTACATGTTATGGCATTTCAGATATTTATAAGAAGACGAGCAAGATTAAGTAGGAGATGAAATGAAGTGGTGGTGCCAATGAAAATGGGAGCAGTAGTTAAAATTTCGAAAATAAATAAAATAATGAAAGTTTAAATGTGTAAAGCCATGTTTCCAAAATCTCAAAATGTTTGCAAAGACATGCTCACCAATTGGGCATCTCATTTAATTTTAGATTACCTTTACATTGTTTTTGTTTGTTATGGGAAAACCCAATTAACCAGAATTTAAAATTCAAACTGTTCTGTAGTCCATACCTGATTAGTTAACGCGCTTTGCAGATTGAATACGGCAGAGGTACAAAAAGTCGAAGCATGGATAAAGCAAGGAAATAACAGGGATATAGCAGATGACTCTAAAATAGTATATAAAATTCATTCTTTATATTTTTACAAATATATAAATAAAAAATTAACATTCAATAGTGCAACTTATTAATCATTTTCATATCACAACTTGTTAATGGTTGCAACTTTTCAGGGATTTTTTCTCCATCGTTCTTCCGTTACTTCCACGGCCTCCTCAACTTAACAACGTTATACCCTTTCCCAACCTCCTTCTTCTACCTCTCTTCCTAATATTTTATACCCCCTTCGCTTCTGATGGTGAAAAATCGTAAGTCGAAGCCTCATCTCTCGCTTAGTGCTACCAGATCTAGCCGACTTTATACCCCTTCTCAGCCGAATCAGGCTTCAGCCAGTGATGCCCAACTGGATCCTGTACACATTCCTATGATGCAATCTCTTGTCAATGACCTTGCATCGCTTGATTCTGGTATGCCGCTTTCTGGTTTAATCGATTTGGTTCAAACGCCGATTTCTGGACTTCTTGGTAGTGGATCCCCTAATGATGAACGTTGGACAAACGACAAAGTTTCTCCTGTCTTTGTGCCTGTCAAAACACTATTCCTCTCAGGTATTCATTTTGACCTTCTCTCTATCAATGTGGATGCTAGGGAGGATTTTGGCAGTGATATACTGAATTCGAACAAAGTGTTAGTAGATTGTGTCAATGAGAATGGTAGTGTAGTCCCTCCCAAACCATCAGTTATCCCAATTTCAGAATTAGATTATACACGCCCTACTTCTATTCGTGTGAATGCCTCTTCGAAACTTGTTGTATCACCTTCAAACCAGGCAAATACTACATTGAATGTTCCAAAATATTCGTCCTTTTTTACTTCACTACCTCGGAGCATACATCTCGCGTGTATTCTCGGCCTCCCCTGATAAGCTGATACCGCCGTCTAAGATTGTTCAAGAAGGAGTTATCAGGGCTGTCAATGGGTTGGGTTGAGTCGGGTTCGGGTCGGGTCAAGTCAGGTTCGGGTTGAGTTTGGGTCGGGTCAGCTCGACCCGTTTATTAAACAGGCCGGTTTCGGGTTGACCCATTTATAATCGTGCGGGTTTCGGGTTTGATTCGTGTAACCCATTAAGAAATATATTTGTATAAAAAGATGTGAATGAACATGAAAACATGAAATAAGGGTATTGTCGTCATTCACTTGTTGCAAGCTAAGATGAGAATAAAAATGTAAAATTTTGTTAACGTGGGAATAAACATGAAAACGTGAAAAATTATTAAGTGTTAGTGTGTATGAATAATTGAGTAATGACAACATCCTTTATTTTCAAGCTAAGATGAAAATTTTACAATAATATAGAGCCTATAAATGGGTTAGTCGGGTCAAATTCAAGTTTCGCGGGTCAACCCTAAACCCACCCGTTTATAAACGGGTCAAAGTCGGGTTGACCCTAAAATGACCTGTTATTAAACGGGTCGGGTCAATCCGCTAATTTCCCGTGCGGGTTTCGGGTCGGGTTTCAGGTCATATTGGACATTGACAGCCCTAGGTTAATTATTAGAAGGACTATCTAGTGAGTTTCTTTTTAGATTCGAATGTACCGTACCTTAACGTTCGTGAGCACTGTCGTAATGCGTGGAAATTGAGGGGAGGACTACGTGTTAATTTTGTGAATGATATGTTCTATTTTAAATTCTCGAGTGTGTAAGTGATAAGAAAAGCGTTGGAATTCGATCTGGCTATTGTTGGAGGAAAGTCGTTTATTATAACTTCTTGGTCTACCTGTGTTGAGAGTGCTAGAGAGAGAGTGGTATCTATTCAAGTTTGGAATATTTTCATGAGGATTCCTTCTGTTCTTCGGACACTTCCAGGCCTGGACTGGTTAGCAAGTAGAATAGGAAATTTTAAATGTTTTGATGCCAATACGAAGGTTAGAAAAAAATCTTCTTTTTCTTTCTTCTTTTTTTTTGTGAAGGCCTTGATCGAAATTACTCCAAGCAAACTGTTACCAACAAAGCTTAAAGTCTCAATTGACGGCCTTGACACGTTTGTTGATGTTCAATACTCATGGCAACCTGACATTTGCACAATTTGCCACTCCTTTGGACATCTATCTGAGGCTTGCAAACAACCTATTGAGGGTCCCACCCAGGTTAAAACTCCTCTTTTGAAGCCTCCTCCACATTTATGGGTTCCCAAAACCAAAGTGATTGAAGATGACAGAAATGCGCCTCCTCTAAGGCCTACTTCGCCAGTGGTTACTGGGAAGGTATATGAAAATGCAATTGAGTGGAATTATCATGAGAAATCCTGGCATCACCTAGGTTCAAATATGCGATACGATCCCTTCCGACAGATATTTTATATGTTTATTAGTGACGAAATTGGTGAAGGAACTAGTGATATTAGGTGCTTAAATTACTATGATGATGGGACCGATTTAAAGCTGTGCAGAGAAGGCATTTATGGGGAAATCAACAAGTTTGTATTGGATGATGAGACTTGGGATAGGACGTTATTATATGATACGAACCATGCTGCTTATTTGCCTAAGCTCTCTTCTCTCTTTGCCACGTTGCTGCATGATACAGGTCCTGGATCTTTTTTTTCCCGTGGCCACTCCTCTTCTTCCTCGTCCTCCTCTGCCTTGGGAGATTAGTGGATATTTCTTCATAGTTGAAGCATTATGCTTCACTCCTGTTTTCATGGTATAGTGTGAGTGGACACTTTTTCCAGCATGTGTCGTAGCCAGATAAAGTGTCTGACTCCTATTATAACTTGTATTCATTATTTGTTATAATGAAAAGTGGTTGCGACCACTATAGAAACAGCTTAGCTTTGCTAAAAAAAATGTGAATATATATATATATACACACACACACACAAATAAACGTAAAATTGTATGTAACTTAATCAAATTAATAGAATACTAAGCATTTTTAAATATATATATATATTAAAAATTCAGTAAAAACTAATTTAATAATTTTTATAATGTATAAATGACAATTTTCAATTAACTTCTTCCATAGAAGATATAGCGAAAACAACGAAATATAGCTTAAATAACGGTATATATCGAGAATAACGGAATATAACAGAACTTAAAGCAAAAAATATATTTTATGGGCTATTTAGGAAACTCATAGTGGTAGAAATCTGATGTTTGATATAACGGAGTTATAGCACGATAATAGCGGTGCATTAATTGCACTGGTTCAAATTGAGTATCCAAACACACGAAATAAAATATTGTTTTGCTCAGTATGTCGATACGAAAGGGATAGTACACAAAAAACTTATGTATTAATGTTCACATAAAATTTTATTGTTTTCGTTATATATACATATTTTTTCATTATATATGTTACTGTTAATCGTTAAACAATTTATATAAATCGACTTAAATGAAGCTAGCACAATCAAAATCGAACGAAATAAGCATCATCGTTTTAACTATAAATTTTTCTAGAACAATTTCATGTGAAGCAATTATGTAACACCCCTTTCGAAAAGTTAACACAAAAACCTTTTAGCACAGTGCTTGGTGCGTGGTGTTGCTTTCCGGAAGGTCGGAAGATCGAGTCCCGCAATTATCACAAATGGTATCAAAGCCAATACTCAGCTGGAATTGTATGTGTAATGTTGCGGATGTTAGTCGATATAGTACTGATGCGGGTTACATGCACAACGTTTGGGTGGTGAGTCATGATGAGCCAACGAGGACCTTGAGCTCTATAAGGGGGTAGTTTGTAACACCCCTTTCGAAAAGTTAACACAAAGATCTTTTAGCACAGTGATTAATGCGTGGTGTTGCTTTCTGAAAGGTCAAGGACTCGAGTCTCATCGTTGTCACGAATTATACTTTGAGAATCGGTATTTTACAGATTATTATCAACTGATTTTACATCAATAAATATAAACCAAATAAATTTTTGTTATTAACAATTGATTTAATTCCTTCAATTTAACCCCAACACACGCAACCCAGTTTTAAATTCAAATGTATAGTTTTAAGTTTAGTATCAGTATTGTTTTTGTATCGTAAACGTTTATTATTTAACGACCATAAAATGTGATTTGAAATTCAAATTTAATATATTAATAAGATTATATTTAACTTATATATGCAAACATATATTTAACTTTTCTCAAAATATTATTTTACTTTCGTTAGAATCTTAAATCAATTGAACGCAAAACGTAAATTACAATTAAATTTTAGTTTCTTTTAACTGATAGGTTATAATGAATTTCAATCAAACTTTTAAATTATAGGTTAAAATTTCATTAAGAAATCATACATTTTTATTTTTAACTATATTTATTCAATATTCTATATAATTTAATAATTTTAAATTAACCGAAATTATGGGTCGTTGCAAAAGAGTCTCAACGGGAAGTTTTGAAATTAAGATAAGAATTATAAGAGAAAAATTCAGCATTTCAATGCAGTATAAATTAAATTAGATATTATCAGTGTATGTAGGCTATCTTGGCATTATTTATTTTGTAGTTTGATGGTCTATATGTACTTGTTAATATATCTATGGGTAGAATTAATCCCGCCATTTATTTCCAAAAATTGTTAAAGAACTTTTATTCGCTTACTACTAAATTTGGTACTAAATCGTATCAACTTTCTTAATGAATAACATATTACCAAATTATAGTAGACATATCCATGGAACATAAGTCTACCCTCCATCCAACACGAGAAATGTTATGGACTATGTTAACATGTCTTTTGATCAAAACAGTTTTAGTTGGACTTAGAAAATTCAAATGAAATTGAAATAACTTGAAATTCATGTATGCACTTAGAAAATGCTAAGGAGCAACTTGAAAAAGTTTGGCATAAAGAAGAGCTAAAGGTTAGACTCAGTACCGACTCACTAAGCTGAGTTGGGCGCTACTCATACTGGTTCATCCTATCACCCATTAGACTTCCTACTTTGCCTGATCTACTCCATGACTTTATGCTTAAGTGATTGGGTAAGGATTGAATGATCTACTCTAAGAACTTACTCTAAGAACTGGTTCAGTACAAGAGTTAAGAATATGGATACTCAAGAGATCGTAAAAATTCAATTTGAATACGGAAGGAAAGAGGATCAAACAAACTCATCTAGATAGAAAAGGACAAACAAAAGATGGTGACCAAATCTTATGATCATAACTATAACTTGTCATTGCTTGCGAGTTATGGTGGAGACCACACTCGCCTTCTGAACCATGATACCTACTCAATTGTCCTATAAATACTTATCTATCAACTACGGTAAAATGGACATTTTCGGAAGATTGGATACAATTGCTTTGTCATATTCTCCTTTCTTTTTTTTTTCTTTTTTTTCAATCCACTATCAAACTCATTCAGACTCGATTGTGATTAAGATTTAGAGATAAACCAGTTGTGATTGGAAGAGATACAACTACCAATTAATAGTAAAATCATTTAAATGGACATAGTAGGAGTAAGTTAAACCACCATAAAAATTCTGCCCTTTTTTTCATTCTGCTGATATATTTTTTCTTTTTTTCCTTTTCTTTATTTGTGGCTTCCATCTTGGATTTTGGATGTTGATCCAGCTTTCGGATCAGTTGATTGATTCTTTCTGAAACTTGTAGATCTGTCTCAATTATGGCGAGGACTAAAAGCCCTTGGATCAAAATTCAAAGCAATCTAAACCGTCTAATTTCACTAATACACCTGAATAAACAAGCGCTGATCCATCCAAAATCAAACCGTTAGACTGCTAACAATGTCCACGTGACAATGTGTAAGTGCAGCATTGTGTGTTGTATTGACTTCAATGCTTTTAACAAGCAATTCCGTTCTTGTTCTTTGTAAGCTTGATATTTTTGGCAGTTTTTTGAGCCAATAATTGGATGATATATTGAAATGGCATAGATGGTTTTTGGAGCTGTTAGGAGGCCAGTATCATGTGTAGGATATAATTATTGGGCCTCAATGCCCTATGAGCACGATCATTCTGCATGGCTGAATTTTTAGGCCTTCAAAATTAAGAGTGTTTTGTTTCTATTTTTAAAATTTGAATTTTCATACATACAAAGAAGAACGATGCACACATATCGTGAAAAATGTTTGTTTTACAAAACGAAGTTAACATACAAAATAAAAAATGACTTTTTATTATTTTTCGTATTTTAAGAAACAACGGAAGAACGATAGCAAATTCATCCATCCACCATCCCTCTGTCCCCTCATCATCCACTCCGTCTTTGATCCGTCATCTTCGCTATCCTTCAAATCTTCGCATCTTTTGGAAATAACATTGAAAACTCAAAACACAAAATAAATCAAACACTACTTAAATATTTTCAAAATATGCAAGTACGCTTATTATTCAGTCCCTGATATTTTAGATGATAGCATTGATAATTTAAAGTTAGATGTCTTTGCTCACCTAAATAGAGAGATGAACAGTAACAATTAGAATACACATGCACAACCTTGACAGTTTAAACACTGTTCCAGCCTCTGTTTGATCAACCAATCACAACAAATGGGAATAAGAATCGACACCCAAAACCATACACCAACCATAACCAATTTTGTACTAATTTTACCAAATTTGTTATCCAAGAAAGTAGCATCGGAAGCAAATCAAAATAATATATAAATGATTTAATTTTATATTTGGGAGTAAAACACACACAAAAAACAATCACTTTGTCTTAAAGACAAAGCTCCTTCTTTATTCACCTCAAATTTGTTCTAGCATACCTTTCACTCGTCCCTTATTTTTTTATAGAAAAAAATCTAGCACTTACTGCTCGCATTTCCCTCATGAAACATCTACATCCAGAATTGCTTCCAAGCATCTTCTAGCTAGCAGTGTATGTAAAAACCACACCTACAACTACTACATACATTGTACTCCATATATAAGAAGAAGAAGACAACCAGTTCTATCATCACAATAACAATCTCATTTTGAGAAGTGCAACAGTTAGTTAACTAAAGATAAAGACATATGATTAACTCCATGCACTCTTGTTTCGTGTTTGTTGCTTGTGTCATAGCAACATTTTCATTGTTCCAGGCAGAAGCTGCCATTAAGAAGTATCAGTTTGATGTTGTGGTAAAGAATGTAAGCAGACTGTGCCACCCAAAATCAATCGTGACTGTGAATGGGCAGTTTCCTGGGCCAACAATTTATGCCCGAGAAGGAGATCAAGTCATCATCAATGTCACCAACCATGCACAATATAACATGTCTATCCACTGGTATGCACCTATCTTCATTTGTATCCTTGCGCATTTCTAAAATACACACCTCCTTTAATATATAATACCATGCAGGCATGGACTGAAGCAGTTTCGCAATGGATGGGCTGATGGGCCGGCCTACATCACCCAATGCCCTATCAAAAGCGGAAGTTCTTACAGCTATAACTTCAATGTAACAGGACAAAGAGGAACTTTGTGGTGGCATGCTCATATCATGTGGCTAAGAGCCACTGTCTATGGCGCTGTCGTCATCATGCCTAAACAAGGCGTTCCTTTTCCCTTCCCTCAACCCAATGCAGAAACCCTGCTAGTCTTGGGTGAGTCGTTAAACTACATACGTGTTGATGATAAATAATCATCGATGTGTTAGTTAACTGCATACATAATTTGTAGGGGAATGGTGGAACACTGATGTTGAAGAGTTAGTGAAACAGGGCAATGCACTTGGTCTGCCTCCTAATATGTCCGATGCTCACACTATCAATGGCAAACCCGGGCCTCTTTTCCCATGCTCCGAAAAACGTGGGTTCTTCATTTATTTTTATGTTAGTAACAGATCATATGCAGCCGTATGACCAAACATAATTATGCCATTTCTGTTTTGTTGATTCAGATACATTTGTAACCCAAGTAGAATCGGGAAAGACGTACCTGCTAAGGATAGTCAATGCCGCTTTGAACGACGAGCTGTTCTTCACAATTGCAGGGCATACCATGACTGTAGTAGAAATTGATGCAGTTTACTGCAAACCATTCACAACAAGTTCACTCCTTATAACTCCAGGCCAAACCACAAACGTTCTTGTTACAGCTAACCAATCTCCAGGTAGATATTTCATGGCAGCCTCGCCATTCATGGACGCTCCAGTTCCAGTTGACAACAGAACTGCTGCAGCCATTTTACAGTACAAAGGCGTTCCTGATACAGTCATGCCCATACTTCCCAAAATACCTCTCTCAAATGACTCGACAACTGCAGAGAGTTACCTGAATAAACTCAAAAGCCTAAACAATGCTCAGTTTCCAGCAAATGTTCCACTTAAAGTAGACCGACATCTATTCTACACTGTAGGGTTAGGAATGGATGCATGTCCAACTTGTTTGAATGGAACCAAGCTCACAGCATCTATCAACAACATTACTTTCGTGATGCCTAAGATTGGGCTGCTTCAAGCTCATTACTTCAATACAAAAGGTGTTTTCAGACTAGATTTTCCAGACAAGCCACCAACACCGTTTAATTACACCGGTGCGCCATTAACAGCTAATCTAGGAACATCTTTGGGTACAAGACTGAGCAAGATAGCATTCAATTCTACCATTGAGCTAGTGCTTCAAGATACAAATCTTTTGACTGTGGAGTCGCATCCCTTTCACCTACATGGTTTTAACTTCTTTGTCGTTGGGAGAGGAGTAGGCAACTTTGATTCTGCTACAGACCCAGCTAAGTATAATTTGATAGACCCACCTGAGAGAAATACAGTGGGAGTTCCTACTGGTGGTTGGACTGCTATAAGGTTTAAAGCGGATAATCCAGGTGAAATTATAAATAAATAATTGTCATAGTGCTACTACCACAAAAAAACTAATATGAATGATTTTGGTTTATCAGGTGTTTGGTTCATGCATTGTCATTTGGAGTTGCATACTTCTTGGGGGCTAAAGATGGCTTTTGTGGTTGAGAACGGAAATGGACCAAATGAATCAGTATTGCCGCCTCCTAAGGATCTTCCACCCTGTTAATTATAACAGAGATGATGGTGTCTTTATGTGTTGATTGTTTGAGATTTATTTTGAGGTTTTGGTTCTGAAACCTTTTCAAAGAATAAGATAACCCCAGAGTCTGGGATGAATGGTTTTGCAATTGTACATTAATGTTCTTATATCTTAATGTATAGTTTGCCTGGTAATTTGAATATTTGGTTTCATATTTTTCTGTCTAAACACTAGTTTATTTCAGTTAGTTGTCGCATATTTGAATACATGCAGTTAAAAATATAGTTCTAATACACTCCTAAACTTCTGTAACTACGAGAAGCACTAAAAAGTCAGGGAAAAGTTCATAGAACTATAATACAAATCACAGATACGCAGTTACAAAGTTGGTTCCTTAATCCTACAAACGCACCAAATTAATGATGTACGATTGTTTTTGGGTTCTGACTTCTGGAAATGCATGAGTTTGGTTAAGAAACCAATACAAGTAATAATTAATTAATTAATTAAAATAAATGAATAAATAGAAGTACAGAACTATCCATTGTATAGAATCTCCCTCATTTTATATAATACAATAACGGAAATCAGAGGTCGAATCCTAACATATATTAACTTATATATTCTATGCACAAGATAAATATTCAGAGTAATTACCAGACAATCAACAAAATGATCGAAACTCCGTTTTATTGAGGAATCAAATGTAAACACAACAACGTATATCAGCGTTGCTTATTCTGTCATAATACAGTAATTTATCTGAAAGTTACCGGATGCTTTATATATTACTGACCCAAAATTTTGTAGCTACAGTCTCATTTAGCAGAAATTTGCTGCTCAGCCACCCAAGACTGCTCAGGCTCTAGTTGAACAGTTCCAATCTGTGATGATCATAACTGATATGATGAAAAAGACCGCTTTGTGGAAACAAGAGGTAAATATTGATTACTGTACCTGTGCATTTTCCACACAAACAAAATCTTTGTAGCAGGCTTCCATCTGTAAATGAGGATTCCACAGAACAGCATCGGACCAGCTAAACACATAACAAGTCAGGTAACTTAAAATGCACAAAAGTGAGACAAAATACATAAGAAAAGTGGAATGACAGTTCTTTTAAAAAGGTGGTGCATACTTTTTGCTTTTGATGGTTACTAAATCGCCCAATCCATTGTCAAGTTGCAGTGTGTCAGGTGCATTGAGGTAAACACAATCAACAAAGCCAGGAAAAGTGACCAATTCCCTGCATTACATCGAAAAAAGTTGTTTGGCATCTCACTGTGCATTGATTACATGGGTGAAGTATTCTTGATATCAATTAATATTGGCAGTCATGAAAATGATTGAGAAGACAAAGTTACACCTTTCCTCTTTACCCTCCAAAGGATTGGAAGGATCAGGGTCCTTGTTGAGAGTTTTACAGCCCTTTAAGCCTTTCACAGATGCTCCTGACACAGATGCCTAAACAATAACAGTGTCAGTATATTATAGTGGCTTTGACCATTAATAATTATGTAGCATATAACATAAATCTCTACTGTTAATAAAGAGAATTCAATGAACATGATTTCAAGGTTTTTCAAAAATGTCGAAAATACCATCATCCATCAACAGAGTCCCACCATCGATTTGCAACTTTCACCACCATTCCCTTTCCGATTACCCATCAACGGGATTTTACCACTAATTTGTCATTGATATCACCAACAAAACAACTTGAAATTAAAGAATTGTAACTACCAGAATCTCTTTTACTTACAACACAAGTCCGTCCACTCATTGTCTATTAAATAAAAAGTAGATATATCTGAATATTAAATGCACGTACATGCGTTTTATACCAACACTGATAAAGAAGAAGAAGACAAAAAGAGAAAAGATGGCGTGTTCTTAATTCTTACACTGAAATAGGTATGCAAAGCAGTGGTGAAGGAGAAGGGCTTCTTGTCTGTGTTGGTGATGGTTAAGATTGTAGAAAGACTGTTCGATTGAAGTATGACCTGACAGTAAAATGAGCACAAAAAATGAACGAGCATCCTTAATAAGCAGCAGACTAATATTGAAGTGATGCATCTCTCTTTATACTATTTCAACACTTGGCTGTAACAACAGTAGGGTTAAGGAAAATTTGTGTATCGGTTCTCAGTAATTCTTTTGTAGTCTCAAATTTTGTTCGTTAACAAAGTTATCTTGAGAGTGAAGATAATTATCTGCATGGGCAATCCCATCAACTTAGAATATGACTACATTCACACCAATTTATTGAATTTTCTGTTCAAGCATAATAGATCTAAAGTATCATGTAATGCCTGATGTCAGAAGATATACTCAGACAAATGATTACTATAACTGCCAATGAGAACAAATCAAGAAAATACCAGAATTAACAGGATGTTGTCAGAAGAAGATTTATTTAACCTGGAAGCAATCTAATGAAAACCATATGGCTAATCTACCTTGTACAGAGCATGAAAACTAAAGTCCCACATTGATCGACTGTAAGAGTCGTCTTTAAGTTCCAAAGTTATAGCCACATCACCTTCTTTATCCTCAGAATCAATATGAGACCAGATCATATTTCTTCCAAAACCATGCTGAAAAATAATTATTGAAACCTCTAATTTAGAAGATGTGATAGACCAAACCAAAAATACAAGTATTTTGGCAATATTCTTGTAATTGGTACTGAAGAATTAAGAAGATCAATATCGCTAAATGTATCATGAGTTCTCTATTACTGGTGATATAAATAGACCGACTTTCCAATCCTGAAAATATCAACTATATCATATGCAAGGGCAAGGCAATAAGTACTAACTGAATTGACATTTGTAAAGTAATAGAAATATAGGATGTACCACAAACGTATCAATGAGGGAAAGAGAAACAATGTGGATTTTATTTTATTTTAAAAAAAGCAATGTTCAAAGGAGAAGCAATATTGGAAGAAAATTCAATAATTTTGAAGGAAAATAATAAATGAAAATGAAACTTATACACACCTGTTGAATGGGACCTGGTCCAAACTGAGGGAAACAATGTGGAATTCCTCCACTGTTTCATAAGAAGACATCTTATAAATAACCGAGAAGCAAAAAAGAAAATATGTGTTTATAAATTATTCTCTGTACAGTTAGTTCACTTAAACAAATTTATATGATATGATCAAACAAGACAGTAAGCATAAAAATTAATCTTGTGTATAACAAAACCTGATAGGTTTCTTCCCATTAAAAACTGCATCCGGTCTGACAAAGAGTAGATCTTTCCCATTTGGAAGCTTCCAAGATGTCACACATCCACCAAACAGATAAACCTCGGCAGCGCTATAAATGTGAAAATATTATATCAATCTCACCAATTTTACTACATGAATGTCATTTTATTTGGACTGATGGGTTGAGTCTTTGTGAAGTAAAATAATTTCTTTTTGCTGTTCATCCATTAGATTTAGACTTAAGTTCAGGGAGTTGTTAAAGCAATACTACCTTTGACCGACTTGAGAGCAAGTATCGCATTGGCCCTTAATCGGTTTAAGACAGAGCGTAACACTGCATAGCTCTCAATGATAAAAAAGAGAAAGGTAGAACCAACCCCCCTCAGAGTCACAAAGTCGGTAAACACCACTAGTCTCAAACTCATAAAAAACCAAAAGAAAACTATACATATTCTCCCAAGGCGAGAGGAATCCATTATTGGGGAGCTAATTCACATTTCTTGAATGATCACCAAGAATATGGAGAGATCGAAAGGGGACAAAGTAGCATATCTTCTGGAAACGAGAGATAAAGGGTTTACACTATAAAGAAAATGCCGAAAGAGGAAGAAATTAAACTTGATGTCAATGCGAGGCTGGAGGCCGAAACAGCTTTTGCAGCCAAAGCTCTAAAGAAAGTGCCCCTTGAAGAAAATGATAAGTTCAAAACAGTTAAAATAGGAATTTATTCTCACCCATCCATACGGGAAGAACTGATTTCCTTCATCAAACATAACCAATATGTTTTTGCCAGAATGCATGATGGTATTGTAGGAATCGCTCTTTCGTCATTACCCAAATATAAATCCAAAATTTAGCCTTGTGGAACAGAAATGAAGGCCTTTGGATAAGAACTGATATGCAAGAAGTTAAGAGAGTACTAAAGAAAATTTTCATTTGAAACGTGTATTAACCAAAGTGGATTGCTAATCCGATCTTAATAAAGAAATCAAACGGAAAATGGAGAACTTGTATCGACTTCACTGGTCTAAACAAGCCATACACAAAGAATTGCTTCTCCTTACCAAAAATTTGGTCAGTTAGCGGATGCGACTAGCGGGCACCACTTACTTTTGTTCATAAACGCTTATTTCAGGCAAATCCAAATCCTAATGTTCAAGGATGACGAGAAGCATACTTGTTTCGTCACTAACATGAGACATTTCTTCAATAAAGTAATGCCCTTTAGTTTAAAAAATGCAAGAAAACATACCAAAGGTTGGTAAACCAAAAGTCTGTTAAACAAATCGAACGAAACATCGAACTATACGTTAATGATCTTTTGGTCAAATCAAAACGGTCAGAAAATCATGTTTCAGATCTAACTGAAAGAATTGAGGTTCACTGAAGGTATCAGGTCAAGCTGAATCCTCAAAATGCGCTTTTGGTATATAAACTGGGAAGATCTAGGGTTTCATAGTAAGTGTTGGAAGGATAGAGTCCCTAGATCAAATAAATACTAACCGACATTTGAGTTCTTGGGCTTCATAGTATGTGTCAGAGGGACAGTCCTCAGATCAGATAAAGGCTATAACCGACATGAGTGCTTCAACCGTGGGAAATAATTAATGAGTTTAAATGAGAAAACTGGTGCAAATTCATAAGTCAATAAACTGAAAATGTATTACATTCTTCAACTTCTCAAGAAACATATCACCTTCAAATGGATGGATGAATGTTAGAGAGCACTTAAAGACTTGTAGAAGCATATGAGCTCCCCTTCAATATCGTCTAAACCAATAGATGAGGGGACTCTTTTTCTATATTTAGTCTCTTCAGAACAGGCCATAAGCTCAGCTCTGGTAGGAAACAATGAAGGGATCCAAAGACCTGTGTATTACGTGAGTAAAAGATTAGGCTCAGCCGAAAGAAACCACCCAGTAATTAACAAAATTGCATATAGCCTAGTGCTCACAGATAGGAAGCTTCGACCGTATTTTCAAGTGCACCCAATCAAAGCCCTCACGAATCAACCACTTCAACGAGTCTTTAATAAACCCAAATCTCAGGAAGATTAATCAAATGGGCAATAGATTCAGCCAATATGAGACATGTTATGGACCAAGGACAGCAATCAAACGGCAAGCATTAGCCAACTTTGTCACTGTTGAAAAAAAGGAAAGTAAGAGTAACCACTCTCTTGATAGCTTTGCGTAGATGGAGCCTTAAACAAGCAAGGGGCAAAAGTTGGATATGTCTTAGTTACTCCATATAATTATCAAATTTATCGTGCCATCCAACTCACATATCTTAGCTACCAACAATGTAGCCGAATATGAATCTTTAATTGTTGGACTGAAGATGGTTATATCTATCAAAGTTCCGAAAATAGGAGTATACAGTGATTTTCAAATGGTCGTTAATCAAGTCCTTGGACATTATCAGACTCAAGATCCCAGGCTAGCCCTCTACACGAAACGGGTGAAATAGCCATTAGAGGCATTCAAAAGTTTACACAGAAAGCATCCCTAGAAGTTAGAATGTGAGGGTTGATGCCTTACCCAAAATTTACATCTTCAAAGGATGTAAAGGAATTCAACTTCATTCCAATAAAGATCCTAGAGAAAACTAGCATACATATACCGGAAAAGGAATCAGCTATAACCCAGGCTCAAGCGACTAAAAATCAACCCTCCACGCCAATAGCAGCTAAAGAAAACTGGATGTCCCCTACATCCAATATCTAACCGAAAACATACTACCCCCAGATCTGCCGAAGTGAGACGGATCAAGTACAGTGCTCTAAGATTCAACACAATAGATAAGATACTTCATAGAATGAGATTCTCAACTCCTTACGATGTGCAGTAGCCTTGAGGATCAACGGTTGTTGAAAAAAGCACAAGGACTTTGTGAAGACTGTTGTGGAAATCAAAAGTCAGCCAAAGTTTCTAGTGGCCAACGCTGAATCAAGACGCTATAGAATTTGTGAAGTGTGATAAGCGTCAATTTTACGCTAAGGTACCAAGGATCCCTCCTAGTGAGTTTACCCCAGTGATGAGCCCATGCCCTTTTAACACTCAGGAATTGGTCTCAGTGGGCCCTTGCCAACAGCTGAAGAAGAAGGGAGACATGCCATCATAGCAATTGACTATTTCACAAAATGGATTGAAGCTAAACCCTTAGCCACTATTACTTCTCGGCAAGTGAGAAAATTTGTAAGGAAGAATATCGTGTTCAAATTCAGGATTTCACATAAAATCATCACAAGTATGCAGTTTGAAAGTCGACAGTCTACTTAATACTGCCAAGTCCATTGGATTATTAAAAGCTTATGGGGTTGTAGAAGCAGCAAACAAAACCATCAAGGCTTGGCTAAAGAAAAGGCAAAATAAATTTAAGGACAACTGAGCGGAAGAATTGCCTTTAGTTCTATGGGCTTACAGGACAAGCACCAAGACCTCGACAAGATATACCTTATTTTCTTTAGTTTACGGCTCCCAAGCTATGCTTCCAGTTGAATTAAAAATTGCCTCTCACCAAAGATATTACTACAACACGCAACAAAATACAGAATTTCTGCAAGAATCTTTGGATTTACTACCTAAACTCAGAGACCGAGCTGCTTTAAGAACAGCCGAATACATCCTACGAATGACCCTATACTATAACTAAAGGGTAAGACTAGAAAATTCAAGAAAGGTGGTCTTGTCCTTCGGGAGATTATGCCAAATACAAAGGACCCAACAGATGGGTTTCTTGGTCCAAATTGGGAAGGACCCCTAATTATTCACGACGTCATTCCTCTTGGTACATATAGATCAAAGAGACTAGACGCAAACATTATCCCTCAAACTTGAGACCCTGAACATCTAAGGCATTACCGTAATATGGAGCAATTGCATGATAAAATTTTGCTGATTATTTCTAGGTAATAGCAAATTGTTAGACCATACCTCAGGTACAGCACATAAAACCGGAACTCAACCATCAAAACATTTTAATTGTAAACATTGTCATGATCAAGCAATATCACACAATTTTTAAATATTGCATCAAACGTTTTAATTGTAAACATAGTCGCGATCAGGCAATCTCACGTAATTTTCAAATATCACATCAAAACATTTTAGCTGTGAACGTTGTTGTGATCAAACAATATCACACAATTTTCAAATATTACATCAAAACGTATTAGCCGCGAACATTGTCATGCTCAAGCAATATCATGCAGTTTTCAAATATAGCATCATTACGTTTTAAGCCGTAAAAATACATCTCGTACTAGGTTCCGTCCGTCCAACCATCGGCGCTCAAATGATTTCACTTATTACTTAGACTACAAGATTTCAACTGATTCCCAAAAGTTTTCACCTCAAGAACTCATACTAGATTCCGTCCATCGACACTCAAACGATTTATCCTAGTACTTATAGCCTAGAAAGCTTTAACTAATTTTCAAAAGCTGTGGCCTCATGGTCTCAAATTAGATTTCACCTTTCGGCTTTCAAATGATTTCATTTATCGCTCAACTTAGAAGGCTTCACATAATTTCTAAATAAAAAGGGTAGAGACACTATTAATATTGTGAGATTGGGTAGATTCCCAAAGAGAATGAGCAGATTTCCTATTCAGAATCTCAGATTACAAGATTGGGTAGACTCCCAAAGAGTGGGTAGATTTCCGATGATAGAATCATGGTTAATTAGAATAATGTCTCGGGTAGATCCCTAGTGATAGTGAGTCATGACCCAAGGAAAGATTGCGAAGGGTGAGTCACAACCATAAGAGTCATGCATAGCACGACCAATAGTGTCGTCTGAAAAGTGAGCCACGAAAAATAGATCGTGTCGAACACACCGAGTGAGTCACAACTAGGGCTATCAATTTCCAGCACGATCAAAGATTACATGAAAATTAGCACGGTATCCCGACTTGTATAAAAGGATGAGTCATTTTCGAGTCAACCAAAATTTGACTTATTTATAAATGGGAGAGATTTGGGCTGACTAATGGACCCGAATTGACCCATTTATAACCTGTTTATACTTATGCGGGTTGCCCGACCCGATTATAACGCGACTTGACCCGTGAACCCGAATTTAACCCATTTATAACCTGTCATGGGTTGAGCTAACCTGTTTATAACCCGTTTGACATGTGAACCCGAGTTTAATTTGTTTATAACATATTTATGATCCGTTTTATAACATGTTTATACCATATGGCTGGTTGATCCGACCCGTTTATAACCCAATTGTAAACGGTTTAGATATATTTTACCAAATTAAACGGGTTGATCCGACCTATTTACGACCTAACACGATCAATCCCGTCACGATTTGATACGACCCAACCAAATTAAACGACCCAAGCAAACTATATGACCTGGCAAAATTAAATGGGTTACACGGGTTAGGTCAAATCGACTCATTTATAATCAGGTCGGGTTCGAGTGGAACTATTTCTAACCTTTTCAATAGACTAGTTGACCCAACCCATTTAAAATCAACCTGAACGCAACTTGACCTGACCCGAACCTAACTCGTTAACCCCTAGTCACAACAAAACATTATGCAAATGACACAGTACTATGCAAAGTCATGATCAAAAGTACCGTGCATGATGTTGTATAGTGAGTCATGTGATAATGTGCAAATTACAGGCATTATTATGCCACTAATAGCTTTTCAAAACCAATACTTATGTAAGACAAGTAGTCGAAAATTGAAATAAAGTATCGAGATATTTTTGCTATTAGGCACTAGATTTCATTCTCGAAACCCATTAGATGAGGTTAGATTTTAAAACATTTCTCTAAATTCTCTAGATGAATTTAGATTTCAAAACATTTTCCGAAACCCATAAGAGGAAGATTAACTCCAAAAACAAAGCTAAATTCTCAATAAGCACGAAAGCAACGCATATAACAAATGACTCCTCTAGAAAATGAGGGAATGTATTATTATAGAACCAGGAACAACGAACCAAGTATTGATTGCCATATATTGTCCAAAGTCTACCTCACACTAATCATATAAGGTGAAGGGCAAGTGTTACATTATAATTTCCACCAAGAGAAGTCTACAAATATCCAAAGAGAAAACTCCTTGGTTTGTTGTTTTAAAAGCATAGTATAATATCCACAATGGTCTAAATGCCTGACACAATGCCCAAAACTCTACAATGCAGGGATATGAAGATAAAGAGAAGGAATTCGGCCAAATACACCAATAGTCGAAGTCCAGGAGCACCTCAACTATAACCAGCTTGATAACAACTCCAAAGTCCCGACTAAGATCAACGACCAAAAACAACGAAAGATAACTACAAGCTATATATACAAAGGCTCCGCATAGCAATCCACATCCAAATATATTCAACCAAATGATGACAAGTGTTCAAATTGAAGTTGCATGAAGTAGAACGCGTCACCAATCCAAAAGAAAATCTTTGAACCAATGAAAGAACCTAAAATTCACTATAAATAAATTGGTGAAAACAGCTGGAAATGTATTTGCAAACTGTAAACACAATCAAAGACCGGAGCTTTCAAAGTGGATGTAGGGATTCTAATCTCCAACCACTATAAATATATTGCCATTTTACTTTCGGCATGTTATTTTACTTGCTCTCAGTATTCTTTCCTTTTGACCATTCCATTTCCTTGCTTATGAAGGCTTTGGATGTTAGTCAAACGAAAATCTGAGCGAACACATAACAATTTCTAAGCAAAATAAAATTAAACAATGACAATACTTAAATGTTATAGATGATTCTGGTTGAGGTGACAAAAGATTTCAAATCAATGGAAGATACGATTGAAGCCAAGTAGCATAGTAGCAACGAAGATTGTAGGACATTGTGGTTACGTAGATCAATGGTTTAAATTTTGACATAAAAATTGTGATACGGTTACTCTTTTTTCATAACTTTTTTTGGTCATAGAGCATAATGTTGCTCATTCGAATTGGTTGTTTTGGACATCAAAACTCGGCCTACTTGGGTTTGGATCAATGTTCAAAATTTTCCATACCATTTCTATTCCAACCATTTAAAATAATTGAAAATTTGATTTTGTTTTATTGAAATTTTAGATACCTTTTTAGTTTTAGTTTGGAAATTCTGATATTATTTTTTACATAGATATATTAACAAATATTTAATATGATAGTAGTATTTTAGTAAATACGAAATTTTCCTCTGAACAAAATATATACAAAATTTTCCTCTAAACGGAATATAAACATGAAAACTTAACCTAGTCTACTTATACCTTTGTTCATTAATATTGTGACTTTAGAGGTTATAACCCTGCAAACCCAATTAAAAAACAATTTATAACCTAATTTATCACACAATTCATCAACTAGAAAAAGCCATTTAAAAACACAAAATCATACATTAACCCGTTATATTCCATTCCCAATTTCAAAAATTTAGCTCACTCAAAAAAGTCATGACCAAAATTTAAATTTTGATTCATCAAACACAGAAAAATAACTTGGAGGTAAACAAACATGCTTGCTCAAGATGAAGAAACTTGAGATATTTTGTTAATTTGGTTTTTTTTTTTTTTTTTTTCTTTTAGAATCTAGAATGAGACTTCTACACAAATTTTACCGCGGTCCTCACTGGAATTGTAATGGTGAAATTCCAATGAGTCGGCTGGAATTTAAAACTCTTGTATGCATACTGGATAGACGAATAGAACACAATACAACGTGAGTCTAATCAACTCGTAATCAAATCGGGTTGTGTTTGTAGGTTTAACAGATCACAGACTTAGACAAGTCTAACAGGTGACATTCACGTAATATGTAGACTCAACCGAAGGCGCATCGAGTATTAGCAGCCTACCCGCGCATCAAGTATTAGAAGCCAACCCCACTTTTTGACGTGGGTTACTCATCAAACGGTGGGTTGGGCTGATCCAATGCACTGATCTACTTTAAGGATTTGTCATACGATGATCGCAATTAACTACCTTATAATATTAGCTCATTATAATGTGAATTCATCAAATCAGATTATTATTGAAGTACATTGAATAACAGCAGGGATGTGTGGAAAATCTGAAAGACAAAATTTGGGATAAGTGGAAAATATGATTTGAGTACACTGCCCTTATAGTTTTCAATCACCAGAATTTCTGTCTTTTCTGTGAATGTTGCTTATGTTTATTTGTTTTGAAACCCCAAAATTAAAATTTCCAAAAAACATTAAAAAATAAAAAATACAAAAGAAAGAACGAAAGAGAAGGGGGAGGAAAAAAATATGAAATAGAATTTGAAGTGTTTAAAAGGGTGTTGTTATTTGCGGTATCAACTTGTCTAGGGGAAACTACTATTATATAAATTTTACCTCAAGTGAAACTTCATATTCCAGGATATATATTGTGATATTGCTAATAGAAGAATTATTTGTTCTTACACATATACTCTTCTCTTTGTTACTGGGTTTTGTTCTTCCCATCTACAGCGTTTTTTAAACAAAATTCAGAACCCCCAATCTAACTACAAAGGAATGATGTTTGATGAAACATATCATATGCTGTTTAGAATCAATTTCTACACACGCAAAGTTTGATTAGAAAAATATTCAATGGTTAACTTCTATAGAGTGGTATTCAAGTGCTAAATAAGGTTTAATTTATGATGTTAAAAGTACTCGAGGCCAGAAACAAAATTTTGTTTGTTCAGAATTGCATATAAATTACGGCTTCAGTGAATGATGATAAAGGTTCATGCTACATTGGGAAAGAAATCAGGAATTTGGAGATTTCATAGTTCAAATAACAATGAGTGAAAAAAGGTTTCTTGTAGTGGCATTTTGGTCTTGAAATGTTATTAAAGAAATGAAAACCACAAATAATTATACTTTACCTAAATAAAATATAAAATCTCTGGCCGTCCTCAGGCTCAGACAATATTTAAAGTCAATTTGACAACAACTTACTTTGAAACTTCTTAAAATGAGTTTTGAATATTAACTTATAAGTAGTTTTAAATAGCAAAGTAGAAATGTTTGGGGTATAATTTGACTTCTAAGCTTAAACAAACGGAATAATTTAGTCAAATCTATTTAGGAAATGTATCGGTAAGTTGTTAGTAACAAATTATTGTTTCTCACATTTCTACTTGTAAGCTCGTGACAAGAAATTGTTGAATGCTAGAAGTGCAATAAGTTTCTTACAGATAGTTCTGATGTTCTAACCCATAGGCTACTTGATAGTGCAGAGTGCAATGCCAACTTAAAGCAACAGTTTTTGAATCCATAATTACCAAACCCCCCCCCCCCAATACAAAAAATTAATTTTTAAAATTCAAGCATTTGTAGACAGGATTTTAGGATTTTAGCAATCAAATAATTTTAAAACTTTCACTTCCTAACAATAAAATATTTATACTTAAAAAAAATTCAACTCAAAATTCAGATTCAAAATTTGAAAACTGGATAAAGATGTGTACAAGATATTGCAAAATAATTTATTTTTTACATAAAAAAGGATAAATGATAAGAGAGAGACCTCCCAAAAAAGGTTTCTCTCTCACACACACATTTTTTTATGAATATTAGAGAGGCGTCCTTAAAAAGAAACCTAATTCAAAGCAAATCCCTCCCTAAATATCTATATAAATCGAATCCCTATTTTACTGTAGCAACGTATTTCCATGAATGTTTGCGCTACCGCCTTAAAATTCAAAAAATTGTAAATATAACAGACTAAAAAAGAAAAAAATACTGAAATATTTACACTTATTGTGAAAAAATGCAGACATATCAGCAATTATTTCATAGTGTATTGCAAATTAGCAATAGCTGGAATAGGAAAATAAGTTGCTGAAATATCTGCAGTTATTGTGAAAAAGTGCAGACATATCAACAACTATTTCATGGTGTATTGCATGAAGGGAAATAAGTTGTAGCAATGTATTTTTAAATAAATGCTAACGTATCTACAAAAATCCCCCGGTGTATTGCAAACAGTCTCAGTGTGTCAAAAAACGGCAGACATATCTGCAACTATTCTGTGTGGAAGCTGTTATTTCTGCAATTTTATTGAAAGTGATATAATTTTCATTTGTATCCAATGTTCATCATTTTTTTGATGATTTTTCTGCAATAATATGATGTTTCAATAAGTGTAGGTATTGAATTTGAAAGTTTGAAACAATCAGCAAAATTGCATTAAAACATGCAATATTTTGATATAATTGTTGTGATGTCTGTAATTTTTTTGAAAAAATGCAGGATTTCCTGCATTTTCGCCGAATCCTGATTTTTTTTATTTTTGAAGCTTTTTTTTTTTTTTTTTTTTTGCATGAATACGAATAAGATTAAATTAATGGTTTTTACATTAATTTGTGACTTATGATTCTAGAAAAACACGGACTTAATATACAAAATTTTATGATAAAGATTTGTTTATTTTGAAACTTAATGGGAACCTTCACCAAACTGTCCTCCTTTTTATCGCTCCTCTTGTTGGAAACCGCAATCTATTCGGTAGCCAACCAAGTTTCTGAACATGAGAGGGGCAATTGGAATAAATTTGATGACAGTTGACGAGAAAGTGATGTAAAAGGGAGGAATAAATTGATCACAGAAATAACAGCAACAACAACAATAACCTGCCACTAGAGGAGGTTAAAGAAACCCTAGAAAGACCGCCATTGCCATCGCCAATCTGCACTCCTGTAGCTACAGTACTTGTATTTTCATTCAAGCTGCTAGCGTATGTTCTGCAAACGAATTACGAAAATGAACAGCCTTGTAGAACCGATTTGCTTAATGGTGTCAAAATGATGAAATAGCAGGTACCTGCTGCGACTGGGGAGGCGTTTAGGGTTTGAAGAGGATGAAAAGACTGGCCGCATAGAAATGCTCGATGCCATTGTTGTAAACAAGATGGATTCAATGCTCCGGTATTAATTGGAATATTTATTCTATGCACCAGTAAATTGAGACGAAGACAGGCGTTCCAATGTACGTATAAACAATTGAGTGACGCGCATTTGGATATTTATCTATCCATGTGGTCTCCCGATACTCGCGGAGAGCAGATTTTAGCCCTCTCAAGAAGAGAACATCCACCCAATCAATATAAATCACTATAGTTAACTAGAATTTTTTTACCCTATTTGGCTCATGTTTTCAAAAATTATTAAGACATTGATCAGTCTCCAAACATATTACATGGCATGGTATTGATCAATTCAGCGTTAAGTTAGCCAAAATATACTGACCGCATTTCAAATAAGACTGCGTTTTTTTTTTTTTAATGTAAAAGTTAATGAAAAAAGAAAAAATGTACTTAGCGTCATTCCAGATATCGAATGAACTTTTTTCTAAGATTTACATTGACTTCATTTAAAATGCAAATGAAGCCAATGTACAATTTTGAACAAATAATATGCACAGGTGGCATGTGAAATGTCACCAGTGTATTTTTGTCACCTTAGCACTGAGTTGATTAAATTAAAATTACATGCGTAATAAGTTTCGAAACCAGTTGTACTTGTAGTAAGTTTTTAAAAGAGGTTTTTAGTTTTAAGAACATGTTCCCCAAAAAATTAGATCAAAGGACAACTAAAAAAATAAACGAAGGACAAAGACCAAATTATATTATATCAACATGAAGTTCACTTTAATTTACCACCATTACTAAATTAATTAAAAAATAAAAAATCGCCCTCATAATTGAAAGGAAAAAAATGTGATTTTAAAATTATTTTAATTGATTGACGTTATTACAAACATATAGAAATAATCAGCTCGTGAAGCTAAATGAATATAGCTTTATAACTTAAAATATAGCTTTATATTATATCACCTGAACACAAAACCATGTCATTTTAAAGCTAATGTCGCTTACACCCGAAAAAAGCTATATGTAGAAAACGAAGCTTTATGCATTTAGCTTTCGGTCCTGAATTTTTTATATTCTTTTTTCCCATATTTACAAAACAAAAATATATTTTCCAATTAATTTTTATTAATTTTAATATTATAGTCATAGAAAAATATTTTTGTATTAATTTTTATTATTTGTAAATGTCAATTTGTGTCCTTAATTTAAAATATTTGTACTTTTTGCAATTAAAACATGAAAGTTGTCATTAATCTATATAGCAAAAGTTGTTTGTCCTTAGATCTCCTTTTCTTTTTTTAAAACGTGTCCATGAAACAAATATTTAAAAATAGAACCAAAATAAACAAAAAATATTTTTATCTTCCGGTAGATAAAGATATTTACTTTTTATTTAATTTAAAAAATAAGTAGACAGAGATGTGTGTTATAAGCAAGGTCTTAAATCCCTCTCATATCGTCCGAGATAGCAATTCAAGATTTTATAAAAGTCGAGATTTGATAGTTTTTTACTTGTAAATGTTCTAAATCTCCTTTGTTTTAGCAATGATTCCGGCGTTAGATTTTCTCCAAAATCCGTGATTTGAAACTTTGGTGTTAAGCACAAAATTTTTGGTAATTACTGCATTTCAACTTCGATTTATTTGTTGGTGGTGCCGGTGACAAATTGATAGTGAATCCATCAACGGCAATGGAGAAGGGGTAGTAGTTGTAACACGCTCATTTTTTGAAATAATTAATCGATAAATTTAAATAACAATGAAAAATAAACATTTCATAACTGTTGGAATTTGGTCACGAAACTTAAATCATTGCGTTAATGATGATTTTCTGATGGACTTTTATAAATAATATCTTCTGATTGCAGTTCAAACAGAAAGTTATGACCATTTGAAGTTTTAACGTTGAAAACAATTATGTGTGTATATGCTCGTACGTTTGTATATACATATAAAAGCTTAGTCGGTTGAAACCTAAATTTAAAGGGACAATGAAAGTGTAACATAAAAAGGAAAAAAAAAAGGAAATTTTGCAATGGCAACATAGGTAATTAAATAACAATAAATAGTGTGTAACGTATTTAATTAATAAGTAATGAAAATTGATAATAATGAAGGTTTAGAAGAATAATGAATGAGAATTTGAAAAGAACTAAGGAGAATAATTTATACATAACATATGCGCGCGCAAACACGCACGCGCGCCCACACACCCACCCACACACAAACACACACACACACACACACACACGCATACACACACACATATGTATATATTAATTCAAAGTGTAGAATATTATTAATGTAATGTATAACGTACTTTTTTAATAGAAGAAATTTAAAATGTGCATAACAGCAATTACTAATGTGTGGTACAAACGTATACACGGTAGTTTGGCTAATAAAAAAATTTATAGCAGAAGGAGTAATTAAGAAAAAAATGAAGTCAATGTGTATTTATTTATATGTGTTTGTGTGCATATAGGAATTCTAAGAATTAAGATATATTTGAATTTGAAATTCAAAATGAGTGCTTTAAAATGGAAAGAAATAAATAATAATCAACCTCATAAGCATTTAAGAAAGTAGTAATTAGCATTGTAGTAACAATAAATAAATAAATAAATATAATAGGAAGTTTAATAATAATGACACGTTATAAAATTTGTTAAGGAAAGAAGTAACATCTGCAAGAACATTAAAAATTAATAAAACATATACCAGATTAAACAAACGAATTTTATCCACTTTAGATCGAACAAACCGAATCAATTTAAACCTCTATAAATAAACGTGTAGGGTTGGCCTCCAAACAAATTTCATTGTAAATAGGTGTGGAAGTAGTGTCATTTTCCTTTCTCCTCCCATACCTCAGAAATTATATAAAATAATTTTAGGCTCTCTATTAGCAATTGAAGAAAGATGATTATCGTAATATATAAATATATACACATGCATATATATACATATATATATATATATATATATATATATATATATATATATATATATAGTTTAATTAATGGCGGCTAAAAATGGCGGTTGGCTAAAAGCATGGCTCGCTTGCGTCTCCCTACCCCTCGTTTGCGCTTCTCTCTCACCATTTCTGTTTATCACCGTTGTCGGTGCCATTTCCTTACCTGTTTTGAGCAAGTTGTGAATTTATATAGGATTTTGATGGATGGCCCCTATTTTTTAAGTTGTGTTTTGTTTTGTTCAAAAATTGGGCACCCATTTTGTGTTATCTAAAAGACGTATTTATTTCGTTGTCTGTTTGGGTGAAATTCAACATTCTGAAAGAAATATGGGATCATGGGATGTGATTAGTGAGTTGGGAGTCCCGCTGGGGATGGACGATAACACGGAACATGCTTTAAAGATTGGTTTCGCCCATGACTTGTTGTGATCTCCGCCCATTCAAATTTCTCCCTATTATCAATGTTGATTTTTATAACGGAAATCCATGGGTGTTGAGGTGTTGTTTGATTATAAACCATCGTGTTGTTTATATGATCATCATCCTCCCTAATATAATTGCCAAACTTGTTTGTGGGTTCCTAAGCTGCAGGTTTTTAAGTAGAGCGTAGTTCCCCCGTCAGTGTTGGACGAACCAGTCATTATTGATAGATTTACCACACGTGAAAACCTATGCATGCTTATGCACTTCAGTCCCTATAGGCAAGGCTAGCCCTTGCATTTACTATGAGAACCCTATGCATGTTTATTTCACCGTACATCGTGCTGATCCTGTCAATGATTTAGAGGTTGTTGTTCCTTTGCCCGATTAGGTTTCGTATGTTGATCACTTTATCAAATCTTCGGATCTTGGCGTTCTGCCCTACTCTAAAGGTTCTCCTGTTGTTTCTCTGAATGATCCAATCCTCCCTAATCCTGTTGCTTTACCATGTTTTGCATTTATACTGTGTTTATGTCCCCATTCAAGTGCTTATTTCTACTGTTTCAACTCAATCTTGTGATTAAGGAAGCTCCCTGATCTATTCTGCTGACTTTCATGCACATGAAACTCCTGCACAATCTTTGGGTACTACCCATGCATTTACTGATTTTGGTATTTTATCATAAGCTCTTTAATAGTCTCATACTCATATTGTTGTGGCCTAGCCTGCAAATTCATTGATGCCTTTTAATGGTTTGTCCCAATTTGAAATTACCGTTGAGGCTATATGTGATGATCGTCTTATCTATCTCTCGAAGGGGGTGTCAGACTCGTTTGAGTATCAGATCCCTCTACAAATTGTTGAATCGCAGGCTTGTTTCTCTTGCATTTCTTTTTGGGACTCCATTACTAATGAAGTTATTCTTGCTAAAATTGCCATTGCTCCGTATACCAAGCATGGTCCTATCATTCAGAATTATTGACCGGGTCGGTGTTGCTTGTTGGATCTTAACTTGCAATCTATTATTAATATTCTGAACTCAAAATCCGGTGCCTTTAAATTTTTTTAATGTGATAGATTTCAGACGTCGTCATAACAATGGGTGCTTGGTGCATCACATCTCTCCTGATCAATACAAGATCTACGTAGCGTAGGGAGGCTTCATTTTTTGGGTAAAGCTAGATGTCGTAGGGCCTTTACTGATGGTCATCCCATTTGTCTATCTTTTGTTTTATTACCTTGAGTCGGAAATCTTCTTTTGCTTTATAATATATTTTCCTTGTTTTTTTATAAAAGAAGAAAGAAGATTATAGATTTAGTATGGGGTTTACCCTAGAAGGTCATTCGTATGAGGTAAGGTTACAGATCTAGTTCTATATGTAGGTAATTTAATTTATTTAGATCCACATTTGTATATCAATATGTATTTCAATTTATAATTCCAAATAGGGATTATAAATGGGAAAACATGGATAATAGGGATAGATTTGGATCAGATCTGGAATTTGTAGTGCTTTTAAAGGTGAGTAGATTAAATTATATATCTTCTACTATAATGGAACGTGATGTCATTAAATTTTGGTTTACTTATTCAATAAAAATTGTTATGTTTAAACGTATAATAGAAATTGGTTCATTTGAAGTTGTTCATATTAAACTGTAAATTTAAATGAAAATTTGTACTTAGGTGCAGAAGCCATTAAAGTGGAAACAATCTGAATCCATACGAAAATCAGGAATAAAGCGTGGAAGAAATGGCACAAGCCTTAATGAGAAAAGAACTTACAGTAATAAGATTGAATTCATAAAGTGAACCAAAAAAAATTATAACCTGATTTAGGAAAACTAATAATATCTTAGTTATAGATTTTTCATATTTCTTTTCAGAAAGATGTGATGAACGCAGTTACAAGAATAGAAATAAAAGAAAATTGATCAGGTGAACTGTATTTTGTACTACCTACCAAAAGGAGAAGAAAAAAGATATCTTGTAATTACGGATTGTTGTGCATGAGATTATTGTATATTGAGTACGAAAATAAATTTTGGTAAAATATCAGTGGCCAGCCTAACTTACCCCGCAAGGATAAGACTTAAGATGATATCAAGAGAAGTGGGAACCGTAACAATTCAGATAAAGATAAAAAAGAAAAGGTAGTAATCAAGTTGAATACATGGTGAGCCAGAGAAAAGACAAAGCCTAGACTGTAAAAAAAATGTTTAGATAAATAAAGAGAAAACAAAAGAAATAACATTTATCTTTAGGAATGTAACAAAGGAAGAAAAAAGTATATTTTATTATGATATTAGCTCATGATAGATAGATATAGATTTTTAAAATAGAGATTATCATGAAACAATAAAGAACCTAAAAAGTTTAGAAATATCATAATAACAGAAAATAACATAGTTGGGATCCATACTAACGACAAACTTGATGTTTGTCAAAGCAATAAATAAGTGATCCGTAGTAAAAGAATAAAGTAAGCATGAGAAAAAGAAAGATAAGGTAAATGCATAAGAGAAGTAATAGACGTAAGGCCTAATAAAGAACAAGATTACAATGGTAACCTCATAAGATGTTTTTAGAGCAGCCTAAAGAAAAATCCAAATGTAGGCAGTCATGTGTGGTCCATCACGGATCCTTTAGAATATAAGGGCATCCATACTAGTGAGGAACCTTATGTTCGTTTGAGCGGTAATTAAGTAATTCCGCATGAGAAAACAAAAGCGGAAGATCGCTTTTAAGGAATTTACGGACAATGCAGAGTTATAAATAAGTGAACAATTATGGCATGTACAAACAGGATTGTTTAGCAAATACCAACATGGTAAATGAGTGATTTCAAAGAGATGCAAAGGATATCTAGGATGGTCCTCCGATGTAGGCATATAAATGGTCCATCAAAGGCAAGCTATGTAGTGTTCGTCAAGTTGGTATTTGCTTCACTACAATAGGCAGTCTAAAGGTTGATGGTTGGTTGGTAGTCATGCGACCCATAGTTAGTGACGCAAGTAGTGGAGAACCCAAAAGGATAGTAGTCGCACGAGTGCAGATCATCATTAGTCAGTAGCGAGCATTGGAACGTGTTAAGTATAACAATATGATTATTGTTTGATGATAACAAACATATATACTATTATATAAATGTGTTTGTAGTTGTACTATTTTGCATAACATCTCATATAGAAATAAACATTTATATTGATTAAAATGCTATTGCACAGAATTTTGACATTCAAACATCATTTTTATTCAATTAAATATTTTATTTCAATGTTTTAATAATACAACTTTATGACTTCACTATTGTATAATTCACATATACATATATTCCTCACTACATCACTCAGTTCACTCGGTTATATATACACTTTCACTTTCCTACACATTGACACATTGAGTCTTCACTTGCTTCATGATCCAGTCCAGTCACCTGTATACCTGCCACACAAACACATACAGTTAAATGGAGCAAAAATAGATTTAAATGTTGGCGATTATAAATTTATTTTTAAGTTTTATTTGCCTCAGATATTTAGTGTGTTTCTCATCATTTTTTCTAGACTTGATCAAATATATTTATTTATTTGAGTCTGGACTACTTGCGATATTGATAGTGATTCATTGTAGATACCATAATGTAGACTGAATACTAGTGTGTGATGACCCGAACTTCCCCGTGAAGGAAAGAACGGATTGCTTTAAGGACAAGACAAATCAGAACAGAAACAGAAGAACATTTCATTGCTTATTACAATAATTCCATCAGAATACAGGAATATAACAGAGTGTGAATTAATATTACACATTCGACAAATATCATAGATTTAAATTACCTTCAAATACATAGCAGAGGAAAAATAATACAAAACACAACTGAAAGAGATAAACAGATATAGAGATTTCTGAATATCGTTCTAGCTATAAACCAGGATCCTGTGAATATAAATCTGCAAAACCAAAACTACTAGCTGCCCGTGTGGAAAATAGGGGCACCCAGAGTTTAGGTTAAAACAATAAACTCCAGATCAGCCATGTGACTGGTGTGAGAACTAAAACAGTTATTAAATATTTACTTTAAAAATAAAGTAAATCAAGGGACCATGTCGTACAACACGGAACGGGTTTCCTCCCAAGAGTACCAGTGCATAAAACAAACAGCGCAATGCTTTTTGGAAAAATGAAGCTATTATAAGACTCAGGTCCTATCACACAATGCAACGCAAGCTGGAGGATAGAGTTTTACCTTATAATAGCCAAATATGCTTGGTACGTTTAAAACAAATCATTTTGATACTATTATAAAGTGAAGGGTATGAAAACAACTTCAAATATAAATGTATCAATCATAGGCGGCATGGGTTCCATCTATCATGTCGCCAATACTAGGCTCTACAATCAAAACCGAAAAGTCACGTATTAGAAATTGGATTTCCGTCATGAGTCGAGGCCAGGGATGGCTCCTCACCGCTTCGAGACATTCTAACAAATGTCTCAGGACTGCACACTCTGGGTAACCCTGGATCGGTTGGGCCAGTCCTCCATTACGTTTGAGGATTAGTTATTCCTGAATTCACGTTTCCCGGTCCTATCTGACCTATCCATCGGCTCCGTAGAGACCGATATATCCGAGGCGCCTCGCAATCCAATAACCACATAGGTAAAAATAATATAAATGTCAGGGCATGTAAAACGCTGACACCACCCATAGCTAGAAAGAAACGTAAGGTTCTCCCAACGGTCCGATCCCGTTTTTGACTCATACCGAGGTGTGAGGCTCGCGAATTAACGCCATACATAAAGCTACGCTGTATTAAAGTCGTGCTTTGATCATCAACCACAAGACTCTGCTTTTCAACAAAAGCCTTGATCATTGCATCTCAGCATGCGACACATGCAATTCATGCCATGCGACTGATATCTATCGATATATAACCTCTGAGCTCGTACGTCTCATAGAAGGGCGTTAAGCAAGAGAATAAATCCTCCGCCGCCAAACAGATAAGAGGAATCAATCAACACAGAATAAAATCCAATGTCAGACACACAATCCATTTACAAGTTCATTCTGGGTCTTAACGAAACCGGAGGCACCTTATTCCTCGACCCGTATGTCCAATACAGGAGAGAGGTCCTTGTTGTATATAACGTAGTTGTATACACAATTATATGATTTTTGTTTGATGATAACAAACAAGTATATTTTACTTTAAATGTGTTTGTTACTATTATATCACATCTCAGATAGGAATATAATATTTATGTTTAAAAAGAATACGACTATACACGAATTCAAATATTCAACTGTATTTTATTTAAATAGAATATTTTATTTCAATAATTAAACAGTACAAAAATATAAACTCCACTATTTGTACATTTCACTTATATTCATTATTGTACAATCAATTTTAGTATACACAAAGCTCCTTTCTACAGACACTCGATTATACAAGCATACACTCAGACGCTCATTTACAGTTTCACTGTTACACACACTAATATACTTTCACTGTCATCTTCTGTCTCTGTGTTCTGTCAGTCCAGTCATTGTCAGTCCAATCATTATCTGCTTACCTGTCGCATGAAACACACACACAATACACTGCAATAGAAATGAATATGGTGCTGATTTATGTCAAGTGTTTAGGTCAAGCAAACTCAGCATCATGGCAGCTGAATTAAAAAAAAAATTGACATATGGGAACAAGCATGTATGCGACACAGTGGAGCTACAGTCTATACATGTCCATATTAATGAACAAGTTTTTAATGTGCCAAGAATCAATCAAGAAATCAATTCATGTTTCACAGATTTTGTGTTGATTATGGCAAGTTTCAAGAGCATGGCAAAATGTTTCAGATTTTCAAATGGTACATGCAAATGAAGTTAATGTATATAACCAGTATGACCAGGTCAAAACAAAAGAGAGCACGGCAACAATCATGGAAGGAATACATTTTCTCATTCATTCATGGACCAGTTTAAGCAACATGATTGAAGCATTGCATTTGCTCGTATATGGGAGGTGTTCAGTTTTTTAGCAAGGAGATCTTTGCTAAAATATTCCAGAATTCAATGGTTTCCAATTATATAGTGGAAAATAAATGTGCTAAGATTTTATTCAAGAAATCTAAATTCACATTTGACAAGACAATCATTCTTTTGGGGCAATTTATTTTCAGAAACTCAATTTGTTTTTGGCAACAGGTTAAATGACTGAATTTCATAAGCCAACATTGAAGAGAACCAAATTGACAGCAAAACAATTGTTCTACAGCAGTTCAATAGATCAACATGAGCATTCAGTGTTCAAGTGCAATTCATCTCACAAACAAATGGCAAGACTCAAGCATGTGTGAATTAATGTGCCAGATGTACAAGAATAATACATGAGCAAGTGCATGCAAGAGCTTTTGGAAAGAAATCACAAACATTTCTTTTTGAAATTCTACTAAATGTGGCAAGTGTTATCTGTCCTCTAGAAATTCAAATTATGTCTTTCAAGAAATTACAGGAATCAGGTTTGGCAAGCAAGCATATATTTGTCAAGCTTTAATGACACTCCAAAAATCCATTCATGATTTTCTGTAACTGTTTTTAAGAGTCAATGTTGGCAAGGAATCAATTTCTTTGGAAAAACACAATCCAGCAAAACCATGTTTGGCAAGTAATAAATAATTTCTTTCCAAGAACATAGATCAGCTTTCCAGAAATTCAGAGTAAACATTTATGCAATCAAATCTTTGTGTTTCAAGAATTTTATCAATGAATTCATCAATTCATGTTCACAGCAAGTTTTCAAGGCCAAGGATGTCAAAAGAGGAAAGCATCAATATGTTTCCAAATTTAAAACAAATCAATATGTATTTGTTTGGCAATTTTTTCTAAGGGGACAACTAATGAAATATATTTTTCCTGAATTGCTATCAATGCTGATTCAATCAATAAATCATTTAAAGGCAGAGCAGCTATCATGCAAAGAGAATGTTGAATTTCCAAGAAATATCATTTAACCCTTTTTTTGGCAAGCTTTATTCATTTTCCAGAAATGATTTCATGGCATAATATCAAGTGGGCCAAAGATTTTATTTCTTTATTTTACAAAGGTGTTATAAGGCAACAATTCAAAAAGGTTTCCAGAAAATTTTCAAGGGCGATTCAATCAAGGCACCAAAAGGAAGAAATCACGCAACGAAAATCAGTCAAGTCATTCAGTGAAATCAGAGCAATAAAAGGATTCTATTATCCTATATTAACACCTATCCTCATCAGCAATTTGCATCAAAAACAAAAATCCAAAATTTCAAGAGCAAAAATCTAATCAAATTCAGAGAACTCACAAAACGTTTTTGATTGCAATCCAAGACTGTGAATCGAGCAGGAGCATAAATTTGAAGAAGCTTTGGAGATTATTTCTTTCAGAACATCAATCAATCGATTCGAGTTGGAGGATTTCAAAGAAACCCGAAAATTCCTTTTTCCCATAGCCTTCATGTTCATTTCCTTAGAAGCAAAGGATCAGGCTGAACAAATAAAGAAAATGGGCAGCCAACATAAGTCAAAAGGGATTAGTTTGTATTAAAGAGGGGGTTTCTTTGCTTTCTTTTTATTTATTTTGTATTTTCAATTCTTTTGTAAACTGTCAAAACAATTTCTAGAATTCTGTAAAAATCTAGGGAAAACCAGTTAGGTGTTTAACTGGCAGTTGGCAGAGTCTGTAAAATCTGGGTTACTGCTTACAGGGTTGTAATCAGGGGAAATCTGATCGAGGGGATATCGACCAGTCTAGGGTTTTGAGCGTAGGGTTAGAATAGGAGCAGGGTTTGCGAGTGTACATGGTCTTGTATGCGGGAGCTGTTCTATCACCTAGTAGAAACCTTAGAAATGCAGCAGTAGGCAGGGTTTTGCCGAAGCTGGGTATATCTGTGTGTGATTTATTTTCTGCAGTTTTGTTTCCGCTATATTCTGTGATGTGTTAATTATTATATATCTCGTTAGAATTTTAATTCTGTTAAAAACTGTGCTAAACCCTATTCACCCCACCTCTAGGGTTAATCTAGATCCAACAAGTGGTATCAGAGCAGGTATTCTGTTAACTCTAGAGTAATGGGTCATTCTAGTTGTCAGTCCGTTGAGAGTCAGTCCAGTCGTATTCCATCTATTTTTAATGGTACAGATTTTTTAAATTGGAAATTAGAAATGGAGTTATATTTGAAATCTGTTGATATTAAATGTTGGGATACTGTTATTAATGGATTTGATATAGTTAGTAGAAATGATATTGGGTTTAATTCTCGTGCTATTCATACTTTATATTCTTATATTGATGATGTCCAATATAGCCTTATCTCCCATTGTTTGACTGCGCAGGAAATCTGGACAACTCTCAACACGCTATATGGAAAAGAAGATAATAGCTCAAAACCCCAGAAGGTCAAATCAGTTTCAGATCTGTGCTTAACAGGTTATACAGATGGAAATCCAGATGGAGACTCAACAGGAGATCTTTCTTGTAAAGATTTAATTTCTCGCTTAAATGATTTAACTGAATCTGTTGAGAACCTGAAGTCTAAAAATAAAATTCTGAAAAACTTGAATTGATTTGCAAAAATAATCTTTTGGAATCAATGCTTAAAAATGTCAAGAAGTTTTCAAATTCTAATTGCAAAAAATGTTTAAATTTGAAAAATGATCTTGTTCGTCAAAATAAAAATGTTCAAAAACTTGAGGATGAAATTCTGTTTTTAAAAGAGAACAAGATAGAGTTTGAAAGCACAAACAATTGTTTGCAAAAGGAATTTGAAAATTTCAAGAAGACTGCAAATTCCAAATATGTTTTTGCTGAAGAACAAAGCTTGTTGAAAACTGAGTCTATTTTGAATGAGCTAGAAATTGAGATTGAAAAACTCAAGAATTTCGAATCAGAAAGTCGAAAATATTTTGAATTTGAAATTGGTGATTCCCAAGCCAAAGTTAAATTGCTTGAAAATGAGAATTTGGGTTTGAAACAGTCCAATGCTGAACAGAAGATCGCTATAAATAATTGCTCAAATCTTTTAAAAGAAAATAGCGATCTAAAATCCGAAATTCAACGATTAGAATCAACCTTGGATAAATTTTCCAATGGGGAAAAATCGTTGAATATGCTGTTACAAAACCAAGTTTCTATTGGAAATAAATCTGGACTTGGCATTGGGAAAAAGGATGTTTTTGGAAAACAAAATTCAAATGATTTGAAAAATCTCTCAAATTGCTTTGGAAAGAACTGCTCTGAAAATTTGAACTCTAAAAATTTCAAAGGATTTTTGAATCGTAATTGTGATGAGAAATCGTTTTATAATAAACCATTTAAACATTCTTGGATCCTAAAAAATAAAACAGGCTTCGTTAAGTTCAAACAGATTTGGGTTCCTAAGGGTACGAAAGTTAATTCTAATGGTTTGTTATATAAACAAGTTTGGGTACCTAAAACTGTGAACAAAACTGTGAGTGGTTTTACAAATTTTGTTAGACCACTTGATTCTCTAAACTGTTAGGTACCAGAGGTGGCTGAGGAACTGCTAGACAAAAGAGATTTGGATTAAAGCTGCTCAGTATTTCTGTAATCATTCACAGTTCCTTAGCCAAGCTTGTTGAGTTAGAGAGTCTGATTTACATTGGATTCTGGTATGATCTCTAAACTCACCTTTGTAAATATTCTCAGTTTTTATTTTTTTTCTTTGTTTATTTCTCCTTCTACCTCCTTCTGTTCTTTTGTTTCTGTTTTTGTCACTGTTGTATCTTTTATTCTGGGCTTTCTTAACTTCAAATTGCAGAATTCATGATTTTCTGGAAATTTGCTTTATGTGAATACAACTCTCTTATTTTTAATCTTTTCCAGATCTTGAATTTATTTCTGTAAATATCTGCAATTGTTTTTTGAAGTTTTTTTTTTGAATTCTTAACAGTGCTGAAGCATTAATATCATATCTTGAACATTGTTATTTTGGATTCTAAATTTTTGAAGATCTGAATAATTAATGAAATTTCACACTTATGCTGTTATGAGTTTCGTCCAATTCATTTTGGAAACGCTTAAAATACTATACTCATTACAGTACATCTTGTAACTTATCAGTTGTGATAATTTCAGAAATTTTCAGATTGGCTTGAATATGTTAAATTGTCTTGAATCAGTGATACATCGTGAAATCTATATTCATTCGTGATTTTGAAATTAATTTATTTGAAATCATCTGAAATTCTTGATATTTTGAATATCACACACCACTTAAATTTGAAATTTAAAAAATATACCAATCTTGTGTGACGGATTCATTATATCTCAAAAATCGACATTGATTCATGTGATTTCAAATAAATAATTTCTTAATTTTAGGATCTTGAATAATTCTCAAACTTGATGTAAATGATCTGAATATTTCACTTGTGCATGACAGAGATTTCTTGTGAAAAATTCGTCAAAAATCTGATTTTGTAACTCACTGTTATTTCATGATCAATTGGCTTGAATATTTGTTTGAAATCATTTGAAATTATTGATTTCTTGGATCTCGCACACTTCCTAAATCTGAATTATACAAACTGGTGTGATCGATTCATTTAATCTTGAAATTTTCATATTCCCTCAAGTGATTTCAAATAAATCGAATTCTTGGATCATGATTTTTTTTACCATCATCTTGACAAGTCTGACTTGATATTTTTCTTGTGATGCTCTGATACTGATACGAATTTTTTTTTGATGACTGCTTGCTTTGGTATATACTGTTTGTTACTCTGTTGAATATGCCTAATTTATTTGTCTTGTCTACTTGGGCCTAATGATTGTACTTGGATGTCTAGGTCACTCGTGTCATATTTCAAATCCTTGATTGTTGTGACATAAACATGTGGTATCAGTTTTGATGTACTGTTCTCTTTGATCTATTCTCATCATGTACATATAATTTTTTTTTAAAAAGCCCTCATGTCTTGTATAAACCTTTCAATTTCCTCTTGTAATTATTTTTCAATTTTAAAATTATTTATTGATTATTCATTCAGAAATTGAAATCAATAACCAAACTGGACTGTAGTTAAATTCATCAAAATTATTATCAGATTTTGAAACTGTGATGAGTTATGACTACATACTTCACAACAAGAGGAGATTCTATTTAAATTTTCATGATGATTGAACAGTTATTACAATATCTTTGGATTGGCGCTAATTTCACGAACATCTTCTATGTCTATCATCCTTCTGTCATCCATCATGATTTTATATTAATGAGGAGAGTTTTTTCTTATGTAAACAGTGAAAATATTGGTGATGGAAATGTGACTGCATTATTTTTCAGATTTAGTGATGATTGAAAATTATCGAAAATCCCGGTACAGCCGAGCATATTTCATAATATGATTAATTTAGAAATTTATTTCACAAATCATCTCTGTACCTACCACCTTTCTATCATCCATTTTGGTTTTATATTCCGAGGAGTTTTTTCTTTTAAAAGATGAAAATGATAAATATACATAAGTATGTCTCTAACCTCATTTGAAAATCCAAGCACTGGTCATGCATGGTTAAGCGACAACTTATAATTTAAGCGGCGATTGATCTCATTTAAAAATCCGAGCTCCGGTTATGCATGGTCAGTGCGCTCTTAAATAAAAAGAAAAGAAATGAAAAATAATTTGAAATAAATAAAAAAATTATATGAAATTCTCCTCTGTGTATAATAACCTGCCTATCAATCCATATTCTAACTTGTGAAATGTGTTATTATTTTATGACGTATTATGATTTGTTGATTGATAGCTACTGGGATTTGAGAGTATTCGATTTTGTCACTTAAGTTGAACTTATAATTATAGGACAAATCCATCACTGTTTTTGTGCTTAGTTTAAAAAAAAGGTCTATTTTGAAAATAACTGAAATTCATTTTTTAAAAAGCTCTCTCCATTATTATAATTTCACCATAAATCCTTCATTCTCAAATGTGAAATTTGCCACTGATTCTTAGAATATTACGATTTTTGTTTGATTTTTTTTAGAATTGTGGTGAACATTCTCTCTTAAGCTGATTTTTAGTCATATTTTCATCGTTCTTCTATAATCTGTATCCTTTTGATGATAACAAAAGGGGGAGAATGGTTGAGATTTTGGTTTATGAGTGAATTTTTTTTAATACTTTTGAAAAATCATTCGATTTATTCTGTTCACTCTTGCACATATGTATCAAAGCTAGGGGGAGTTTAGTTGTAGGGGGAGCATACATTTAGGGGGAGTTTCACTATTCACGAATAAACACATTTAATATATTCAAATTTTTTTATTTGTTTGTCATCATCAAAAGGGGGAGATTGTTGTATATAACGTAGTTGTATACACAATTATATGATTTTTGTTTGATGATAACAAACAAGTATATTTTACTTTAAATGTGTTTATTACTATTTTATCACATCTCAGATAGAAATATAATATTTATGTTTAAATAGAATACGACTATACACGAATTCAAATATTCAACTGTATTTTATTTAAATAGAATATTTTATTTCAATAATTAAACAGTACAAAAATATAAACTCCACTATTTGTACATTTCACTGATATTCATTATTGTACAATCAATTTTAGTATACACAAAGCTCCTTTCTACAGACACTAGATTATACAAGCATACACTCAGACGCTCATTTACAGTTTCACTATTACACACACTAATATACTTTCACTGTCATCTTCTGTCTCTGTGTTCTGTCAGTCCAGTCATTGTCAGTCCAATCATTATCTGCTTACCTGTCGCATGAAACACACACACAGTACACTGCAATAGAAATGAATATGGTGCTGATTTATGTCAAGTGTTTAGGTCAAGCAAACTCAGCATCATGGAAGCTGAATAAAAAAAAAATTGACATATGGGAACAAGCATTTATGGGACACAGTGGAGCTACAGTCTATACATGTCCATATTAATGAACAAGTTTTTAATGTGCCAAGAATCAATCAAGAAATCAATTCATGTTTCACAGATTATGTGTTGATTATGGCAAGTTTCAAGAGCATGGAAAAATGTTTCAGATTTTCAAATGGTACATGCAAATGAAGTTAATGTATATAACCAGTATGACCAGGTCAAAACAAAAGAGAGCACGACAACAATCATGGAAGGAATACATTTTCTCATTCATTCATGGACCAGTTTAAGCAACATGATTGAAGCATTGCATTTGCTCGTATATGGGAGGTGTTCAGTTTTTTAGCAAGGAGATCTTTGCTAAAATATTCCAGAATTCAATGGTTTCCAATTATACAGTGGGAAATAAATGTGCTAAGATTTTATTCAAGAAATCTAAATTCACATTTGACAAGACAATCATTCTTTTGGGGCAATTTATTTTCAGAAACTCAATTTATTTTTGGCAACAGGTTAAATGACTGAATTTCGTAAGCCAACATTGAAGAGAACCAAATTGACAGCAAAACAATTGTTCTACAGCAGTTCAATAGATCAACATGAGCATTCAGTGTTCAAGTGCAATTCATCTCACAAACAAATGGCAAGACTCAAGCATGTGTGAATTAATGTGCCAGATGTACAAGAATAATACATGAGCAAGTGCATGCAAGAGCTTTTGGAAAGAAATCACAAACATTTCTTTTTGAAATTCTACTAAATGTGGCAAGTGTTATCTGTCCTCTAGAAATTCAAATTATGTCTTTCCAGAAATTACAGGAATCAGGTTTGGCAAGCAAGCTTATATTTGTCAAGCTTTAATGACACTCCAAAAATCCATTCATGATTTTCTGTAACTGTTTTTAAGAGTCAATGTTGGCAAGGAATCAATTTTTTTGGACAAACACAATTCAACAAAACCATGTTTGGCAAGTAATAAATAATTTCTTTCCAAGAACATAAATCAACTTTCCAGAAATTCAGAGTAAACATTTATGCAATCAAATCTTTGTGTTTCAAGAATTTTATCAATGAATTCATCAATTCATGTTCACAGCAAGTTTTCAAGTCCAAGGATGTCAAAAGAGGAAAGCATCAATATGTTTCCAAATTTAAAACAAATCAATATGTATTTGTTTGGAAATTTTTTCTAAGGGGACAGCTAATGAAATATATTTTTCCTGAATTGCTATCAATGCTGATTCAATCAATAAATCATTTAAAGGCAGAGCAGCTATCATGCAAAGAGAATGTTGAATTTCCAAGAAATATCATTTAAACCTTTTTTTTGGCAAGCTTTATTCATTTTCCAGAAGTGATTTCATGGCATAATATCAAGTGGGCCAAAGATTTTATTTCTTTATTTTACAAAGGTGTTATAAGGCAACAATTCAAAAAGGTTTCCAGAAAATTTTCAAGGGCGATTCAATCAAGGCACCAAAAGGAAGAAATCACGCAACGCAAATCAGTCAAGTCATTCAGTGAAATCAGAGCAATAAAAGGATTCTATTATCCTATATTAACACCTATCCTCATCAGTAATTTGCATCAAAAACAAAAATCCAAAATTTCAAGAGCAAAAATCTAATCAAATTCAGAGAACTCACAAAACGTTTTTGATTGCAATCCAAGACTGTGAATCGAGCAGGAGCATAAATTTGAAGAAGCTTTGGAGATTATTTCTTTCAGAACATCAATCAGTCGATTCGAGTTGGAGGATTTCAAAGAAACCCGAAAATTCCTTTTTCCCATAGCCTTCATGTTCATTTCCTTAGAAGCAAAGGATCAGGCTGAACAAATAAAGAAAATGGGCAGCTAACATAAGTCGAAAGGGATTAGTTTGTACTAAAGAGGGGGTTTCTTTGCTTTCTTTTTATTTATTTTGTATTTTCAATTTTTTGTAAACTGTCAAAACAGTTTCTAGAATTCTGTAAAAATCTAGGGAAAACCAGTTAGGTGTTTAACTGGCAGTTGGCAGAGTCTGTAAAATCTGGGTTACTGGTTACAGGGTTGTAATCAGGGGAAATCTGATCGAGGGGATATCGACCAGTCTAGGGTTTTGAGCGTAGGGTTAGAATAGGAACAGGGTTTGCGAGTGTACATGGTCTTGTATGCGGGAGCTGTTCTATCACCTAGTAGAAACCTTAGAAATGCAGCAGTAGGCAGGGTTTTGCCGAAGCTGGGTATATCTGTGTGTGATATATTTTATGCAGTTCTGTTTCCGCTATATTCTGTGATGTGTTAATTATTATATATCTCGTTAGAATTTTAATTCTGTTAAAAACTGTGATAAACCCTATTCACCCCCCTCTAGGGTTAATCTAATCCAACAGTCCTCACATATCCGTCAATCTCCAAGTACGTCTGGACGATCACCATTATTACCTCGTCTTGGGTGTACAGCCTAATCCAGACATCAGTAATCATCCAAACGATGTGAAGACCTCCGGTCTTCAACCACCGTCTTCATTGTCGACCTATCGTCGACATAGTTATTCAGAATGGGTATAAACCCGGCCTTTCTGAATAACTCGCGTATATAATAAGCAAGTGCTATAAAAACACAACATACGCCTCATTCCAATTCCGAATATTCTTTTATTCAAATATTCATATAATTTGGGAAAGGTTCCCATTAATTTTATCAAAGATAAATTCTTTTAAATTTATTCTTTAATCTTCCTTTGGATGTCAATTCAAATCATATTAAGGTTTTCCAAACTAGTCGGGATTAGCGAACCACACCGAAGTAATCATTTATTTTATTTCCCAATCCCAACCTATTCATCCCATGGAGTAAAACTGATCATACTCCATATCTAACACCATGGTATTATCGGTAAATTTAACTACCATTTCCCGTTCAAATCCAATTAAAGATTTAACTATCGCTAGGAGAAAAACTGGCAATACTCCACTCTCGATCATTTCCCAAATTTGATAATTTGAATTATCAATTTCCATTAAAATATAATTAAAGATTCATTAAAACTCCCCTTAGTTTTAATCTTTCCAAAAATCAATATTAACGATTATTTAACTTTGGAAACACAAACACGCCACATCGACGATCTACACCGTACTATTGATTTCTGCCGATATATAACCTCTGAGCTCGTACGTCTTAGAGAAAGGTGTTAAGCAAGAGAATAAATTCTCCACCACCAAACAAATATATATTTCGCAGGGATCAACCATACAGTTCGAAATACAATGACAGACATGTAATCCTTCCTTTAACTGGGTTAAAGAACTAATGTCATTTAGAACACAGTTCACGATAAACCCAAATCACATTCCATTAAATATGGAATGTTCACGGAAAAAATAATCCATATATAATCGATATCAATTTCCGTATCCAACTAATAATATAAATGGAATAACGACAAAGCCTTTTAAATTTCATATGCATTAACAGTCTTCCTCCACAGAGGTTTACTTCAATTATTATCGATCGAATTCCATTCTTCCAATTTAATATATTAAATTGGAAAACGTTACTTTCGAAAATTCCCATTAAATCTTATTAAAAAGATTTATAAATTCCAAATCACATTTCACTGTAAATCGGGTTAAAGAACGAATGTTGTTAAAAACACAGTTCGCAATAAACCCAATTCATATTCCATTTTCAATTCTAATTAAATGTTAATTAATTGGTAATTCTTCTTTAAATCTTAATTAAAAGATTTATTCTATTCAAACGGGGTTCAAGAACAGTGTTATTTAAGACACCATTCACGACAAACCCAAAATCACATTCCATTGTTAATTGGGTTAAAGAACAAGCGTTATTTAAAACACGTTCACGATAAACCCAAAAACAAACTTCAATTCAATTCCAATTAAATATTAATTAATTGGTATATTTCATTAAATCTCTATAAAAAGATTTAATCTTTTCCCAACTGGGTTTAAGAATAGTGTCATTTAAAACATAGTTCACGACAAACCCAAAATCCAATTTGATATTAAATACAAGGCTCTGAATAGGAAATATATCGGCTTATATTCAATATCAAATTCCGAAACCAACAAATATAATATTGGAATAACGATATATATATCTTTCAAATTCCTCCACAATATCCGTATAATCACGGAATCCAATATCGAAATATTCCGAAGATAATTTCGATTTGAATCCATTCCAATTCATATATTGGAAATTCCGGTTATTTTTAAAACCATTTCAAATCCAATTTAATTATTTAAAAACATTGGATTTTTAATTCTAGTTCATAACTAGTTCATTTCGATAAAAATATATTTTTATCCTTTCAAATATGGAATTTTTCATTCTAATTCTTTCCAAATCATTTATTATGATTTCATACAAATTATTGATATTTTTAATAATTTTATCAAGGCCCGTACATTCGATTTCCATGAACGGCCATCGAATTGCAGTTTCAACGAACTTTTCCAAATTTGATTTGGACATAATTCCAAATCCAACCGTTAGATTTCAAATCTCTAATACTCGTTCGAAAGCTCTTTTTGATACGAACCCAACGGTTCCGGTTTTAGGAGAATCCGACGGTCGATCTCCCGTAATGTCCGTTCGAATCAATGGTCGAATTCGCGAACTACCGCAGCGCGGCGCGTTCTATTCAGGCCATTATATATAATATACATATATTATATATTTCGTCGATTTCCATTTAAAACGTATTTTATAAATCATTTTAAATTTGTTTTCAAAACGATTTCAACTTCATATTCAATTTCAAATCAAAATTGAATATTCCATATCATCGATATATAAATGATAGTATTGTCAAAAAATTATATTTTGAAATCATTTCCTTTTCTATATTCATTATAGAAATGAATAAAATCGATATAACTATCATTTACGTCAAAATGGTGTTAGTCTAATCAACACGGCTTTATATATTGAAATATATTTGTGTCCATCCCAAATCGGACATCAAAATCAGATTTTGATCTTATACCGAATATTATTTTAAAATATTCATTATTTTAAAATAATCGTTATTTTAAAATATTCATTCTCTCTGAACTGGAATCAGACGCAGTCAATTACCATATAATGTTATTTATATGGATTTCATACAACACATGTACACAACAACAATCAAACACAGTCTCATCCAGAGTGCATTCTACACTGCATAAGCATCAAATATAAATATTTAACGCTTATAAACATACAACTAAATATTGGGATTAGTGTATGTCCAATATCATTCCAATACCCGTGTGGGGTTTCAATCAATAAATAATGAATTTTATTTGTGCAGTTGGGAAATGTGTAAAATTTATCGTGCCAATCAATATCAGTCAAATCAGTGTACATAAACAAATCGTCCGATTTGTTTATGAATATTTATTTTATTTTATTCCACATTAAGAATTATACTTTTAACTAATAAATATTTTATTCCATTCCACATTGCACAATCAATTTTCACAACACAATCAAACAAACAAACAAGTCGTCCATGGTCTGTGGACGACAGGTGTCGGGTGCTGCTAAGCACCGTCTGCATCCTAGTATATATTTTAACTAGAAATAAAATTAAAGTGAGAAGTTCTCACCTTTGGGATCCACTCCGCCAGTTCTATTTCTGAAGTTTTGAACCGTTTGGGTTGGTTTCCCGTCGGTTCCATCGCGATCTTTTCACACGATCTTTATATTAAAAATCACATTTTTATGACGCTACACGTATAGAAAAGATTATATTTTTATTTCGCTACATGTATATAAAAATCAAATTCTTTATTTCGCTACCTCATTATAAAAATTATATTTTTATAACACTTTATATATAATAAAAATTATATTTTTACATCGCCTTTCAAACAATAAAAATCATATGTTTATTTTCTCCATAATATAAAAATCATAATTTTATTATCTCCATAATATAAAATCATATTATTATTATCCGCATAATGTAAAAATAATATTTTTTTCATTTAGAAAAATCTTATCTTTCAAGTTTACAAAAATTAACCCTTTCATGTTTATAAAAATTATACCTTTCATGGTTATAAAAATTAAACCTTTAATGGTTATAAATATTAAACTTTTACGTAATTATATAAAATAAAAACTGATTTAAAAACTATATTTTAACTTAAAATAAAAATCAAATTTAAAAATAAAAATCAAATTAAAACTTACCTTTATAGGTAAAAATCGCACCTTCCTCAAAGGAGGGTCCACTGGTCTGTCGGAGGCGGAGGAATCGGGGTCCACGGCGGCGGGGCGAACCACTGGTGTCCTGAAAGTCGGTTGAGGGGGGTTCTGGATCTCGCTAGACTTGAACTGGAGGGGGTGCTCGCGGTTCAGGCAATGAGGTGGTCATGCCTGTCGATGGCCGCAGTGGAGGGTAGCGCAGGGGGTGGCGCGAGTTTCAAATGAAATGGGGTGCTAGGGTTCGGGCCTTGATTGATTTCAGGAGAAAAGAGGGAAAGGGAGGAGGATCGGAGAAGATGAAGGGGGGAGGAGTTCACCAACGTCGTGGAGGGGGGGAGGGGCTCGCTGGAGCGTAGTAGTGCTGGGCGCGACGACCGGAGGCCTGGGCGGCGGCGACGTTGAAGTCATTCTGCGCATTTTTTTATTTTTTTATTTTCTCTTGATTGAAAATCAAGAGAGAGAGGAGGGAAGAGGGGTATATTAATATATAATTTAATTATTTAATTTAATTTATTTCTCCTTTAAAGTTGACTTTCCATTCAAACTCCAAACGAAACCCAACGAATATCGCCCCTAGCTAATTACCCCCATTCCGAACACAATGGGATATGTTTCGTAAGCTAATTTGATAGTTATTTTTAGTTTTCATCAAATTTAAAATATAAATCAATATATTTTAAATTCAAACGTACATTTCAATTTGCTTGGGTCACATACAAACTCCCAAAATTTCAGAAAAATAAATCTGGCTATGTTTTGACGATACGGTCCTAACAAGACTAATTTCATCGAATTTGGAGACCGTTTGAAAAATAGCCATTTTCTAGTCGATCCAAATTGAGTGAAACTGTGAAAACACGTTTTATTTCGCCATGCTTACATATTGATCCCAAAAATTATGAATTTTGAAATCAAGCAATAATTTGACATCCCAGATCCAACAAAAGTGGTTTCATCGAAAATGGAGGTTGTTTGCAAATTGCCATTTTTAAGGACTATATTTCCATAGCGACTATTCTGAATTTTCAACTGGGCATAACTTTTTATTTCCGCTATGAAATTTCTATTTTTCGGATTCGTTGGAAAGATATTTTCAAATAGTTTCAAATATTTTTTGTTTTGCTAAAATCCTGTTTACATTGAATCCTGTACATTCATTTGAAATTTGAAATCGAATTTTCAAACTACCGCGCCGTTTTCAATTCCATTTATAATTAAAAATAAATATTTATATTCTAACATCGATTCATATAAATATATACATTCTACTTCTATTCAAAATAAATTTCTCGTCATTATTATTTAAAATAAATCATTTTAAATATTCAAAATTCATTAAAATTGCCAAAATAAAATTTTTAAATTGGTTCTGATTTTCCGGGTTGTTACAATCCCCCGCACTTAAAATCTTTTCGTCCTCGAAAAGGAACGGAGTTGAAAGTTGTTTAACTAATCAACTCAACTTTCAGTTTGGCGTTCATTCGTCAACTTTTCAGTTTCTAAGAATTTTCATTTCTTCTAAAATTTGGCTAACACCCTAAATTTTTGAAAAGTTTCGCCATAAACTCCTTTGTACGGGAGCACCGGGAAAATCCCCAAACCGCCACACAGGCCCTCTCATCTCAAAAAGGAAAAGAAAAAGGCAAGCGGCTAGCCAATCGGCTCATACGATCATCTAAATCTAATAAATTATTAAACATGTACCTATTTGTCGGGCATACAATTTTATTCCTCTGCTCTAGCCTCCTTGCTATGGCCTGTTTAATGTATGTACATGTATATGCATGCAATCTCAAACAATTTTCAATTCAGTTCAAAATTTGATACCATTTGGTTATATGTACCGTTCTTTCACATAATGGTTTTATTAGATAACAAATATCATACAACACAAGCATCAATCAATTTGTGAATTGACGTTTCAAATTCGTAATTTTGATACATATATAGAAAATCATGTTTTTGATGCCAATTCACAACAATAAGCCCTATCTAGTTTTGGTTCTCACACCAGTCAATCGGAAATATATAGATATCCCACTTTCGAAACTCGAACACAAATGTTGATGATGTCTAGAATATCAAGAGAATCGTCTCTGGGCGACTAGAGTGTAATTCTATATCTATCCAGTATATTTGGGACTTTGTATACACGCTAGCTAGGCGTATATGCAAAAAATTTATATAATGGATTGTCCAAATTCAATATAAATAAAATATTCAAATACATATAAAGTTTGAATTTTCAAAACTAAATTTGATTTCATTTTAAAAATATACTCTTTACACTCATTCTAGGATATTACTGATCCCATCTCTAACGAGTCATTCCCATTGGATATTGCTAATCCAATCTCTGATGAATTCCGTCATTCGGTTCTAGTGTGCCTTGTTCTCGAGCTCTGCAAACCAAAGCTCTGATACCAAATGTGACGACCCGAACTTCCCCATGAAGGAAAGAACAAATTACTTTGAGGACAAGACGAATCAGAACACAAACAGAAGAACATTTCATTGCTTATTACAACAATTCCATCAGAATACAGGAATATAACAGAGTATGAATTAATATTACGCATTCAACAAATATCAGAGATTCAAATTACATTTATATACATAGCAGCGGAAAAAAATACAAAACACAACTGAAAGAGATAAACGGATATAGAGCTTTCCGAATATCGTTCCAGCTGTAAATTAGGATCCTGTGAATATAAATCTGCAAAACCAAAACTAATAGTTGCCCTTGTGGAAAATAGGGGCACCCAGAGTTTAGGTTAAAACAATAAACTCTAGGTCAGTCATGTGACTGGTGTGAGAACTAAAACAGTTATTAAATCTTTACTTTAAAAATAAAGTAAATCAAGGGACCACACCGTATAACACGGAACAGGTTTCCTCCCAAGAATACTAGTGCATAAAATAAACACCGCAATGCTTTTTGGAAAAATGAAGCTATTATAAGACCCAGGTCCCATCACACAATGCAACGCAAGCTGGAGGATAGAGTTTTACCTTATAATAGCCAAACATGCTTGGTACGTTTAAAACAAATCATTTTGATATTATTATAATGTAAAGTGTATGAAAACAACTTCAAATATAAATGTATCAATCATATGCGGCATGGGTACCATCTATCATGTCACCAATACTAGGCTCTACAATCAAAACCGAAAAGTCACGTATTGGAAATCGAATTTCCGTCATAAGTTGAGGCCAGGGATGGATCCTCACCGCTTCGAGACATTCAAGCCAATGTCTCAGGACTACACACTCTGGGTAACCCTGGATCGGTTGGGCTGGTCCTCCGTTACGTTTGAGGATTAGTTATTCCTGAACACATGTTTCCCAGTCCTATCGGACCTATCCATCGGCTCCGTAGAGACCGATATATCCGAGGCGCTTCGCAATCCAACAACCACATAGGTAAAATCAATATAAATGTCAGGGCATGTAAAACGCTGACACCACCCATAGCTAGAAAGAAATGTCATGTTCTCCTAACGGTCTGATCCCATTTTTGACTCATACTGAGGTGTGAGGCTCGTGAATTAATGCCATACACAAAGCTATGCTGTATTAAAGTTGTGTTTTGATCATCAACCACAAGACTTTGCTTTTCAACAAAAGCCTTGATCATGGCATCTTAGCATGCCACACAGGCAATTCATGCCATGCGACTGATATCTATCGATATATAACCTCTGAGCTCGTATGTCTCAGAGAAGGGCGTTAAGCAGGAGAATAAATCCTCCGCCTCCAAACAGATATATATTTAAGAGAAATCAATCAACACAGAATAAAATCCAATGTCAGACACACAATCCATTTACAAATTCGTTCTGGCTCTTAACGAAACTGGAGGCACCTTATTCCTCGTCCCGTATGTCCAATACAGGAGAAAGGTCCTTGCATATCCATCGATCTCTAAGTACGTCTAGACGATCACCACTTATTACCTCGTCTTGGGTGTACAGCCCAATCAAGGCGTCAATAATCATCCAAATGATGTGTAGACCTCCGGTCTTCAACCACCGTCTTCATCGTCAACTTATCATCGAAACAGTTATTCAGAATGGGTATAAACCCGGCCTTTCTGAATAACTCGCGTATATAATAAGAAAGTGCTATAAAAACACAACATACGCCTCATTCCAATTCTGGATATTCATTTATTCAAATATTCATATACTTTGGGAAAGGTTCCCACTAATTTTATCAAAGATAAATTCTTTTAAATTTATTATTTAATCTTCCTTTGGATGTCAATTCAAACCATATTAATGTTTTCCAAACTAGTCGGGATTAGCGAACCACACCGAAGTAATCATTTATTTCATTTCCCAATCCCAATCTATTCATCCCATGGAGAAAAACTGATCATACTCCATATCTAACACCAGGTGTTATCGGTAAATTTAATTACCATTTCCCGTTCAAATCTAATTAAAGATTTAACTATTGCTAGGAGCAAAACTGGCAATAATCCATTCTCGATCATTTCCCAAATTTGATAATTTGAATTATCAATTTCCATTTCAATCTAATTAAAGATTCTTTAAAACTCCCCTTAGTTTTAATCTTTCCAAAAATCAATATTAATGATTATTTAACTTTGGAAACACAAACATGCTGCGTCGACTATCTACAACGTACTATTGATTTCTGCCGATATATAACCTCTGAGCTCGTACGTCTCTGAGAAGGGTGTTAAGCAAGAGAATAAAATCTCCACTATCAAACAGATATATATTTAGCAGAGATCAACCATACAGTTCGAATTACAATGACAGACATGTAATCCTTCCTTTAACTGAGTTAAAGAACTATAAACCCAAATCACATTCCATTAATTATGGAATGTTCATTGAAAAACTAATCCATATATAATCGATATCAATTTCCGTATCCGACTAATAATATAAATGGAAAACGGCAAAGCCTTTTAAATTCCATATGTATTAACAGTCTTCCTCCACAGAGGTTCACTTCGATTATTATCAATCGAATTCCATTCAATTCCAATTTAATATATTAAATTGGAAAACGTTACTTTTGAAAATTCCCATTAAATCTTATCAAAAAGATTTATAAATTCCAAATCACATTTCACTGTAAATCGGGTTAAAGAATGAATGTTGTTAAAAACACAGTTCACAATAAACCCAATTCACATTCCATTTTCAGTTCCAATTAAATGTTAATTAATTGGTAATTCTTCTTTAAATCTTAATTGAAAGATTTATTCTATTCAAACGGGGTTCAAGAACAGTGTTATTTAAGACACCATTCACGACAAACCCAAAATCACATTCCATTATTAATCGGGTTAAAGAACAAGCATTATTTAAAACACCGTTCACGATAAACCCAAAAACAAACTTCAATTCAATTCCAATTAAATATTAATTAATTGGTATACTTCATTAAATCTCTATAAAAAGATGTAATCTTTTCTCAACTGGGTTTAAGAATAGTGCCATTTAAAACATAGTTCACGACAAACCCAAAATCCAATTTGATATTAAATACAAGGCTCTGAATAGAAAATATATCGGCTTATATTCAATATCAAATTCTGAAACCATCAAATATCGTATTGGAATACGGATATATATATATATATATATATATATATATATATCAAATTCCTCCACAATATCTGTATAATCACGGAATCCAATATCGAAATATTTCGAAGATAATTTCAATCCAAATCCATTCCAATTCATATGTTGAAAATTTCGGTTATTTTTAAAACCATTTCAAATCCAATTTAATTATTTAAAAACATTGGATTTTTAATTCTAGTTCATAACTAGGTCATTTCGGTAAAAATATATTTTTATCCTTTCAAATATGGAATTTTTTATCCCAATTCTTTCCAAATCATTTATTATGATTTTATACAAATTATTGATATTTTTAATAATTTTATCAAGGCCCGTACAGTCGATTTCCATGAACGGCCATCGAACATCACTTACAGCGACCTTTTCTAAATTTGATTTGGACATAATTCCAAATCCACCATTAGATTTCAAATCTCTAATACTCATTGGAAAGCTATTTTCTATACGAACCCAGTGGTTCCGGTTTTAGTAGAATCCGACGGTCGGATCTCCCGTAATGTCCGTTCGAAGTCAATGGTCGAAATTCGCGAACTTCCACAGCGCGTCGCGTTCTATTCAGGCCATTATATATATATGTGTATTATATTTCATCGATTTCCATTTAAAACATATTTTATAAATCGTTTTAAATTCGTTTTCAAAACGATTTCAACTTCATATTCAATTTCAAATCAAAATTGAATATTCCATATCATCGATATATAAATGATAGTATTTTCAAAACATTATATTTTGAAATCACTTCCTTTTCTATATTCATTATAGAAATGAATAAAATCGATATAACTATCATTCATGTCAAAATGGCGTTAATCTAATCAACACGGCTTTATATATTGAAATATACTCGTGTCCATCCCAAATCGGACATCAAAATCAGATTTTGATCTTATACTGAATATTATTTTAAAATATTCATTATTTTAAAATAATCGTTATTTTAAAATATTCATTTTCTCTGAACTGGAATCAGACACATTCAATCCATATAATGTTATTTATATGGATTTCATACAACACATGTACACAACAACAATCAAACACAGTCAACCATTATTCAAAGTGTATTCTACACTGTATAAGCATCAAATATAAATATTTAACGCTTATAACAGTCTGTCAACCAATCGATTGACATACAACTAAATATTGGGATTAGTGTATGTCCAATATCATCCCAATACCTGTATGGGGTTTCAACCAACAAATAATGAATTTTATTTGTGCAGTTGGGCGTTGTGTAAAATTTATCGTCCCAATCAATATCAATCAAATCAGTGTACATAAACGAATCATCCGATTTGTTTATGAATATTTATTTTATTTTATGCCACGTTAAAAATTATATTTTTAACCATAAAATATCTTATTCCATTCCACATCGCATAATCAATTTTCACAACACAATCAAATAAACAAACAAGTCGTCCATGGTCTGTGGACGACGGGTGTCGGGTGCTGTTAAGCACCGTCTGCATCCTAGTATATATTTTAACTAGAAATAAAATTAAAGTTAGAAGTTTTCACCTTTGGGATCCACTCTGCCAGTTCTATTTCTGAAGTTTTGAACCGTTTGGATTAGTTTCCCGTCGGTTCCATCACGATCTGTTTCACACGATCTTTATATTAAAAATCACATTTTTATGACGCTACACATATAAAAAAGATTATATTTTTATTTCGCTATGTGTATATAAAAATCAAATTCTTTATTTCGCTACCTCATTATAAAAATTATATTTTTATAGCACTTTATATATAATAAAAATTATATCTTGACATCGCCTTTCAAACAATAAAAATCATATTTTTATTATCTCCATAATATAAAAATCATATTTTTATTATCTTCATAATATAAAATTCATATTTTTATTATCCCCATAATATAAAAATCATATTTTTTCGTTTAGAAAAATCGAATCTTTCAGGTTTACAAAAATTAACCCTTTCTTGTTTATAAAAATTATATCTTTCATGGTTATAAAAATTAAACCTTTCATGTTATAAAAATTAAACCTTTATGTAATTATATAAAATAAAAACGGATTTAAAAACTATGTTTTAACTTAAAATAAAATCATATTTAAAAATAAAAATCAAATTAACTCATCTTTGTAGGTAAAAATTGCACCTTCCTCGGAGGAGGGTCCACTGGTCTGTCGGAGGCAGAGGAATCGGGGTCCATGGTGGCCAGGAGAACCGCTGTTGGCCTGATAGTCGATTGAGGCGGGTTCTGGAGCTGCCAGTCTCGAACTAGAGGGGGGCTCGCGGTTCAGGCAATGATGGGGTCCCGCCTATCAATGGTCGCGGTGGAGGGTAGCGCAGGGGGTGGCGCGGGTTTCAGGTGAAATGGGGGGCTAGGTTTCGGGCCTTGGCTGATTTCAGGAGAAGAGAGGGAAAGGGAGGAGGATCGGAGAAGCTGAAGGGGGAGGAGTTCGCCAACGTCGTGGAGGGGGGAGGGGCTCGCCGGAGCGTGACGGCGCTGGGCGCGACGGCCGGAGGCCTGGGCGACAGCGGCGTTGAAGTGGTTCTATGCATTTTTTTTTTCTTTTTAATTTTCTTCTGATTTAAAATGAAGAGAGAGAGGAGGGAAGAGGGATATATTAATATATAATTTAATTATTTCATTTAATTTATTTCTCCTTTAAAGTTGACTTTCAATTTAAACTCCAAACGAAACCCAACGACTGTCGCCTCTAGCTAAATACCCTCATTCCGAACACAATGGGATATGTTTCGTAAGCCAATTCAATCGTTACTATTAGTTTCCATCAAATTCAAAATATAAATCAATATATTTTAAATTCAAACGTACATTTCAATTTACTGGGGTCACATACAGGCTCCAAAAATTTCAGAAAAATAAATCTGGCTAAGTTTCGATGATACAGTCCTAATAAGAATAATTTTGTCGAATTTGGAGACCGTTTGAAAAATAGCCATTTTCTGGTCGATCCAAATTGACTAAAACTGTCAAAACACGTTTTATTTCGCCACGCTCACATACTGATCCCAAAAATTATGAATTTTGGAATCTTGCAATAATTTGACATCCCGGATCCAACAAAAGAGGTTTCATCGAAAATGGAGGTCGTTTGCAAAATTGCCATTTTTAAGGGCTATATTTCCATAGTGACTATTCTGAATTTTCAACTAGGCATAACTTTTTATTCCGGCTATTAAATTTTGATTTTTCGGATTCGTTGGAAAGATATTTTCAAATAGATTCAAACAATTTTGGTTTCGCTAAAATCCTGTTTATTTTGAATCTTGTACATTCATTTGAAATTTGAAATCGAATTTTCAAACTGCCGCGCCATTTTCAATTCCATTTATAATTAAAAATAAATATTTATATTCTAACGTCGATCCATATAAATATATACGTTCTAATTCTATTCAAAATAAATTTCTCGTCGTTATTATTTAAAATAAATCATTTTAAATATTCAATATTCATTAAAATTGCCAAAATATAAATTTTAAATTGGTTCTGATTTTCCGGATTGTTACATAGTGCTCACAGATCAGCCTCAACACAATTATAGTGGTCTGTTGATCAAGATCAACCTCGACTCACATATGTGGCTGCTAATCTTGACCAGCCTCGACACAACGTATAATTGGTCTGCTGATTGAAATAGAAAATATATATGCACATGTGCAGTTATTTTCAGGTGAATAAGTACAAAACCGGGCAGACATGCACAAGGCACAAACCAAAGTACATGTCCAGGCCAGCAAAGTTCAAGACATGGCAGGTCTGATAAATAGCAGCACAAGGATGCACACAAGGGTGCAACCAGAGTAAAGAAATAAGTTCAGTCCATACGTAGAAAATGCCAGTACAAACAAACCAACATGGTGCAGCAAAGCAGTGCACAAGATAAAATGTACAATAACTCATTAGTAATGCACATAACATAGCCGCAAAACAGGTGACTAGCTGTGAGAAAAGTAACAGTGTCAAGTATAAGAGGCAGCACACACTCAAAGTGCACAAAAGCATTCCAGACCAGCAAAGTGAGAAATAAGTAGATGGCAAAAGCAATGTAGAACAAAGTCAACTGTAGCGGTGATATTGGCTGTAACGACCCGTATTTTTACGATATAATAATTAATTAATTTAAATATTTAAATAGTGATTTAGAGATTTAAATGGTTGTTTAATTAAATAATATTGAATATTTAATTAATATAAATAATAGAATAATATAATTATTTCCGAAATAGTCGGAAATAGTGGAATTCACAATATTGTGTGAATTGGACAATTTAAAATATATGATTCAGTTTAGAATTCAATTATATTAACGAATTTTTTTATAAATGTCAATTGAACGTATAATTTATATTATAATTATAATCGAGCTTGAAATGGCACGGCAGTTCGTAATTTGGCGATTCAAACTTTAAACGAATATACAAAATCCGTTTTAAGTCGGATTTCTATGAAACAAAAAACGTTCGGAGCTGTGAAGTATATTTTTCTAATGGAAGAGAAAAATCGAGATTTCATCATGTAGATTTCGAGTTATGTCCAACTCAAATTTCTGGAAAGTCGCTATGGAATTTCTTTATAATTTATAACGATTTATTTATATTATAAATGGATTTTCAATATAAATTGAATACTGATTTAATCTGGATTTGAAATGTCGAGCCATAAATTCAGATTGGAATATTTTGGAGCTGGATAATATTCTTTGTGAATATATATGATAATATTAATTTATTAATATTTACTTTAATTGTTTTTAAATATATTAATATTTAAATGGGTTTATTAAGAGCTTTAAAAATAGTTATTTTTGCAAACGAACTCCGTTTCCGACGAAACTAATTTTGTTGGATCCGGAATATTAAATTATTGTTAGATTTCAATTTTTGTGATTTTTGGAGTCAGTATGTAGCTGTGCGGAATTTTTATGTGAAAAACATTCGATAATTTGACCTTTAAAATATGCTGTGTGAGAAAAAAGACTCAGAATTCGACGAATGAAGTTTTGTTGGGTCCATAATGTCAAACTCTAATTGTATGTCAATTTTCATGATTTTGGGATGTTGTATGTGATTTTAGGAATTTTTAATCCACAATACAAATAGAAATAAGATGAAAATGAATGTAAAAATCAATTAAAAAAATATAAAAAAAACTTACCTATAAATAGACCACTAACACCCTAAAACCTAATTCACATTTTTCCTCTGGTCAATTAAATTTCCACCATCAGTTCTTTCTTTCAAAAACCAAAACGAGATCATATTTTCTCCTAATAAAATCAAAAGCAAATCCATCCCTCAACAAATAAATCGAAAATCTATATATTCGCAGTTGTAACGAACCAGGGATTTTTGGTCCCGAAAATCGACATAAATACATTTATCGTAACTTATGCCGATTTTCGGGACCGAAAATCCCTGGTTTGTTACGGTGGTATCATTGCTATTGGTTAATAGTAACCTTGGCTCTGCGGCGTGACTCAGTAGAGATGGGGTTAGTAACACCCTAGATTGAGTTTGAGTGTATATATACGAGAGAGCGTATTTGTAGATTTTATAAATGTTTTGTATTATGTTGGTTAATCGGTTCAAGTGTTGGTCAACCATATTGAACTGACAATTGACACAATAGTGTTTTATAAAAATGGTAAATGGAATAATTTTGCCCAATTATATTTTTATAGAAAAAGGAAATAATTTTATATACTATAGTTATATTAGTTGTTTGGTTGTTTTATTTGATTTGATTGGAATTCAAATTGAATTATGGAATAAAATGGAACTACTTAGAAAAATTCAATTAATTAATTGAATGAGATACGGAAATGAAAGTTAACCTGGTTAAGTAAGAATTAACTTGAGAAATGGAAAGGAATAAAATAAATTTGGGATTTGAAAAACAAATGGATAATAATGGAAATCAGTTGGATCTAAATCGATTGATATTAAAATATGTTTGGCCAAAGTAAATGCAAATAGTAGATATTGATGTTGAATATAATATAAATTGGTTTGATTGTGTATTGTTTGATTTATTGAAGATTAATTAGTTGAATAAAAATTCATTGGGTCAATAAAGAAGTTGAATCAATTGGAAAGAAATCCCAATATAATGAATTGGGTACAAAGTTGGTTACGAAATGAAGCTGAATGAGTTAATCCTGTAATTGTTACTTGTATTATCAATTGAGATAAGTACAGATTCCGAAAGGCCAAGGAAGTTGAACTGGTTGTATAGATTGAGATACAGATTGGAAGGAGATGGAAGATCAGTAGTTGATTTGCTTCGTAATCAAAGATTAGTTGCCCGACAAACAGGTAAACCTTAATATATTGATTGGAATGGTTAATTTTATACCCCTGATGTAACACCCCGCCTCCGCCAGGGTCACTCGCAAAGGAATGCACTAGCTTTAGAGGGGCATTATTGGTAAACATGCACAGAAATATCACAAGACAGAACATATAAAATAGCGGAAGTAAAAATCGAACTTTCATAAACATTAATAATTAAGGTCTAAAGCCTTTTACATCAGAGTACATCAAAACCTGTCTTGCAATAGTAAAGAAGCATAAAGACTTTTCATAAATTATTCCCCAAGTGAAAACAGTAAAGTAGCCATAGCCAAGAAAAGTCCAAGCCATCCATGATGACCTTCAAGCAGAAGAAGTCCGAACTAAACAACAGTATTTCCTCCCTGTAACCTGGGGGGGGGGGAACGGAAGAAAAGAGGCGAAACAAAACGGGTCAGTCAAAAAGACTGAGTAAGCCCTATCTACTATCAGCATAAAAACTAGTAAAGTTAACTGACATGAGAAACTGAGATGAACATAAGCATGATAACAAGATAGATAAGCTAAATCAAAATAACAGGATGAACTACTGAACTCAGATAAACTAAGGTGTCATGATAAATTACGATGTCAAGATAAAACAAGGTATCACATCGTCAGGTTTCTATCAAGTATAATATCCCCAAGATATCTATCACGTATAACGTCCCATGGTATCTATCCTGTCTTTTAGCTCTGCACCTACCGTACTAGTATCCCCACCGTGTCATGTGTTAACCAAGAATGACCCTCACTCAAAAGTCGTGTAATGGTTCATGCCAACCTAATATATCGCATATATAGGTTACTCAACTTGTATGTTTTATTCCATGTAAATGTTCAGTCCCTTGCCATAGACCATACGGGCTTTCCCATGAGATTCTATATTACTTTAACATAGTTCCATGATCCTTAAGATCGTTTTGGGCTGTCACCCTATATCTAACTAGGGTCTTTCAACATGAATCATCGTTTGTACAACTAGGACTTATGCTACCTAGGACTACTAGGGATTATGCTTACCTATTGCACGTTTTCGTATCTCGGTTTTGGTTCAACCACCCAGGGCCACTTGGATTTACGCTAACCGTCAACCGCGCCCTTTTTCCCACGCATTCATCGTGAATCGTTTTTCCATGACTGTATGCACATGTATCACATCGTGCCATCCGAGTCCTGTCACAGGGCAAATCAAGAAGCACAGGACTCGGTCGGGAGCTTTAGATTTATCTGCCGATGCAGATGCTAAGGTCTGTTTTTCTATACGTGGCTATGGTCCCACGAGACCCCTCCCTCAACTAGTGAAAGACAAGACAGGATAAATCCTGTATGAGAACACAACACTGGCCAACCCACATCCAAGCCTTACCGCACCCATAATTAGATAGCAATTATGGTCTATTGGGTGTTCTCTGCCTTTCCGTACGTACACGCTTGACCAAAGATGGTAGGTAGCCTGACGAAAATGCTATCTAGGGTACGACCGTGTATCGTCGACTATCCCCTATCCATCCCCGTCTTTAGGTCGCTCGTATAGCAACCAAGGCATACTCTTGGTTCTTCTAACGCAGACCTTAACCTCTCATGAGCCTAGTATGATCACCTGGCAGCTCATAGAGGGATACCAAGAATATCCTCACGTTCCCCGAAGCCGCTGCTTCGTTACCCAGTTCGCTGGAGCCTTTATCTAAATCAGATACTTGCTCCTACTCGTATACTTAAACGATGACCTACCGTATCAGGTTACTCATCTATCTATGAACTGGTCTAAATTTCCTTGACTAAGAATCATTACTTAGTTATTCTTCAACTAAGGTTTACCACTTAGCCTTATTCCCGTTATCCTTGTTAATTACGGTTATCCACCTAATTCTCCGAATTAGGGTTTATATAATAGATTAAGTGTCGCTTAAGTTCATGACTTAATCCCGTCTACAAATCATGTCAAAATTGGCTAAGTATCCAAGTCCAAGACTTAACCCTACAAACCATGCTCAAGTTGGTTAAGTATGTATTAACTTGACCCCATCAAATTACTGAGTCAAATTGGTCAAGTGTATTCAAACGATTCGTGACTTAGCCTTATCATGTTTTCACGCTAGATTGGTTAAGTATAGGTTAACTTAACCTCAATAAATTCACGGGTTAGATAGGTTAAGTATAGGTCACTTAACCTCAATAAATTCACGGGTTAGATTGGTTAAGTATAGGTCACTTAACCACATCAAATCATCATGTTAGATTAGTTAAGCGTTTAACTTAACCCCCATTAAACTGCCAAGTGGGATTAATTAAGTCTAGGCTAACTTAACCCCATCCGATTTCCATGTTTAGACTAGTTGAGTCTAATCTTAACCCCATCCCTTAACTGTATCTTTCGGTTAAGGGTCATTAAGAAAACTTACTTAACCTTACCAAATTATCGTGTTGGATTGATTAAGTGTTGGTTAACTTAACCCCGTCCACTAGTCGTATAAAAATGGTTAAGTGTCATTAGGCAAATCAAGTCACTTAACCTACCCAACTTTGTCATGTTTTGTTAAGTACCATTAGCCTAATCAAATTACTTAACCCATTTGTCCATGTCATATTTGGTTAAGAGTCATTAATCAAATTAACTTAACCCTATTATGTGGCATTAATTACTTAATGCACCCCAACCTCTCACATTAGACTTTGTTGTGGTTACTAGTTAAGCCGGTCGGTTCCGGGTAGCTTTACACCACAACTTGGTCTAACCTCGGGCTCAAGCACAACATGACCAACTTCTCACATTGGGTCCTATTGTTTGCAACTACTAGTTAGGCCGGTCGGTTCCGGATAGTTTTACGTTGCAAACTCAACCCAACCTCGAGTTGGCCACTTTCATGTTTAGTCTAGTGTCATGTTCATATTCAAGTTTTCAAGCAATTGGGTAGACCTAACTTAATAGGTAAATTCCCAATGGGTAGACCTAACTTAATAGGTAAATTCCCAAGCTTATGTTTTCAAGCATACTTACATGTCAACTTCCATGTTATATTTCAAGTCATGTTTTCAAGTTGTATTTTCATGTCATTAGAAATTTCCCATAACATAACCCAACGCTTTTAAACTCGCACATACGTTCGCAACAACGTAATGGATTAAAAGAAGAGACTTGGCAAAGGCATGACACAAATGGATATTAAGCCACAAGTTAATCATGGTGGCAAATGAGGCACAAATGTGTTCATTAGCTTGCATGTTACATTCTTAAGCCTCCCAAAAACATGCATAAACCCAAACTTGGCACATAAGTGAATCATGGTGACAAAAGACATGGAATGATGACTAGTAACTCGCATATATCATCATATAAGGGTTATGACTTCATATGCAAGTTGACATAAAGATTATGAAGGTTCTCATGTTGCATAATGCAACATTTCAACATAAAGGTTGTAGCTTTTAGCTCATAAGATCAAGATAATGACTTCATAAACTTGCATGACATGATAGCATGTATTATTCTCAATGATCAAACCCAAACTTGCAACATGAACATTTAACTTCATAGTTAATATCTAAGAGTAGGGAAAGGGCTTACATTGCTATGAAGGCACAAATCGAGATGCTAAACAAAGATTGTGATGAAGCCTATGCATGCCATCGCCCAAAAACCCAAAGATGAACACTCCAAATCAATAAAAACCTCATCTTTATGAACAAAGATGAAAGCTTTTGCCTTGAAATCAACTTGAGAAGCTCTCATACTAACATAGGGACTATCTAACACTCTCATGATCATGAAACCTCTCATAGAAATGAAGTGGAGGCTAGGATTTTGAGTGGAGGCCATGAGAGGAGCAATTTTGCCATAGTTTAGTTGCATGAATGAATAATGAGGGTTTAGGGGTAGGTTTAGGGCTTATTTATAGAGATTAGGAGTGATTAGGACCTTAGGATTAACCCTAGGATCAACCTGAGCCGTCAGATTTCAAACCAGGCCCAAAAACCTAGCCAAGACAGGAAATAGGTGCACCAGGCAAAACTGCCCGGCCACCATATGTCGACCCCCAAGTCGACAGGGCTGTCGACTTGGGTCGAGCCATGTCGACTCCCAAGTCGACAGGGCTGTCGACTTGGGGTGCCTGGCGGGAACTTTTCCCGCCTAGCCTTCCAGCCCTAATTTTCGAAATTAGAACTTGTTTTTCAACTCGAATTTTCTGAAAACTTCGTCGGACCATAACTTGGTCATACGGACTCCGATTCTCGAAAACTCAGACTCTATTTCGCGTATTTTTCCGAGACGAACGCAATGGCATAGCCCGTTTTACTTGATTCAGAATTTAAAATTAAATTCTGCCTTGATTCTCGTCTTAACATGTTATCGAAATACGGGTTGTTACATTCTCCCCACCTTTTAGGATTTCGTCACCGAAATCTCCAAGTTAGGAAGAACATATCCTATCATCCATCATTCATCTACTCAAATCATCATCCACAAGCAACCATTGTCCTTAGATGATTTCTAATGCTGTATGAATATATGCAAAACGTGTGTGTACATGTTCCTTAGCTAATGCTAATGATCAGGCCTGAATAATCTTTCTAATGCAAAATATGTATAGTGCCATGAATCCAACATGTATGCAAATAATCCTAGTCATATAGATACTATATGCGTGCACAATCATTCATCCATATGCAACAACCGCATGATAATACATTCGTTTTCATCCATAAACAAGTATAAATACTCGTGCATATGCAATATGAAATGTGACCGAGTCGAGCTAGTATCTAATGTGTATTCGCGTATCCACGAGCAACCACTTGCAACCATATCAATCATAACATGTTTCAAATACATGTTTACATCCACAGGGTTCTACCTAGGATTCCCTGAAACAGGGTCGAGAAGATAAACAAGACAAACTCCTTACGGGGTTTGTAACAGAAAATAGGACCGAGAGGATGTCCACAAAAGATAGCCTACAAGTAAGCTCTACAGAAAACAGGGATCAAGGATATACTCCCAAAAAGAGATATCATGCGCGTATCTAGTCTTTGACCATCAAAGTCGTATTTCCGTGAGCTTAATTCCATTGTGCTTTAACCATCCTTTAACTTCATGGTTTCGTAGCTCCTTATTTTTCCTGTTTCCATAATATGAGCTGGAACTCATTCCTTCGTCGCCTCTCGTTCCACTTGCACTTATCCTTTTTCTAGAACACTTGGCGCAAACCTTCGTACTCGTGGTTCCATGCGAGCCCTCCAAAATTCACTAGTGAATCTTAGATCTCGTTTATATACTATAAGGTATTCCATGTAGAAGAACTTTCTCTTGAAAGTAAACAGATGTCAACCAAGCGCACTTACTAGGGTGATTTCTATGACCCATGCATAAGTGAAATGAACCATACGTCTTATCGGCGAACACCACTCGATTGGGCTTCCAATTTCCAATAAAGGCATCCAGGGATTCTAAGTAACTAGTCATGACAAAACCTCAGAAAGGTTACACGATACTTCGAGGGTATTACCAAGGCTAGTCAAAAGGTCTAACTACCCTCCTATCAAAACCGAGAGTGGCATCCCCTACTGGACAACCACTTCATCCCCAGAATCCATCCATAGCTTATAAACATAAGCATTATTTCCAAACTCAACACTTGGCATAGACATTCTCAAATCCAAACAAGTCATGTATAAATGGACTGATCCTTCAATAGGACTCTGAGACAAAAGTGGGATTCTCTATTACGCTAGTACTTAAGGTGCAGAGACTCAACTATCGAAGCAGACTTAAATGATACGATGATCAAAACAAAGTCCTAACGGGATGATAGAGAAGAAGAGCTAAACCTTTAACAAGATCGTTACCCTCCTTCCGAGGTACTCTAGAAATGAGAGCATACTATTGCCCTCCCGATGATCTTGTCCTTGTCCCATAATACTTAACTATCCGCCCCGTTTTACCGTGCCAAAGGTACTCTCTCGTCATGGGTTTCATTGTTCATCTTTCTCCCTCCTTTGAGGACTAAGCTATACCAACAAGTTGCTCATCCTTAAGCTCGTATCCTTTATCCTCTTTCTCACTATCCTTTCTTATAACGCGGCCACTGGTCTTCCGAGAACCACCTCCATCGCATGGAAAGCACTTTCGTAGATAGAAATGACTAGTCACAGTTAAAACCACTGTGACTACAGATGGAGGAAAGAAAGGAGAAGAGATTCAATTAAGGAGACAAGGATAGTGCTAATGGCCTTTGGGGAATAGCCTTTTTCTTTTAAAAGAAAATTTTCTTGAAAAATGCTTCTTTGTAAACGATTTTCAAATAGTTTTCAGAAGGTCTTTAAAAACTTTTGCCCAGTCTGGTAACCTTCTGCTCTGATACCAAATGTAACACCCCGCCTCCGCCAGGGTCACTCGCAAAGGAATGCACTAGCTTTAGAGGGGCATTATTGGTAAACATGCACAGAAATATCACAAGACAGAACATATAAAATAGCGGAAGTAAAAATCGAACTTTCATAAACATTAATAATTAAGGTCTAAAGCCTTTTACATCAGAGTACATCAAAACCTGTCTTGCAATAGTAAAGAAGCATAAAGACTTTTCATAAATTATTCCCCAAGTGAAAACAGTAAAGTAGCCATAGCCAAGAAAAGTCCAAGCCATCCATGATGACCTTCAAGCAGAAGAAGTCCGAACTAAACAACAGTATTTCCTCCCTGTAACCTGGGGGGGAACGGAAGAAAAGAGGCGAAACAAAACAGGTCAGTCAAAAAGACTGAGTAAGCCCTATCTACTATCAGCATAAAAACTAGTAAAGTTAACTGACATGAGAAACTGAGATGAACATAAGCATGATAACAAGATAGATAAGCTAAATCAAAATAACAGGATGAACTACTGAACTCAGATAAACTAAGGTGTCATGATAAATTACGATGTCAAGATAAAACAAGGTATCACATCGTCATGTTTCTATCAAGTATAATATCCCCAAGATATCTATCACGTATAACGTCCCATGGTATCTATCCTGTCTTTTAGCTCTGCACCTACCGTACTAGTATCCCCACCGTGTCATGTGTTAACCAAGAATGACCCTCACTCAAAAGTCGTGTAATGGTCCATGCCAACATAATATATCGCATATATAGGTTACTCAACTTGTATGTTTTATTCCATGTAAATGTTCAGTCCCTTGCCGTAGACCATACGGGCTTTCCCATGAGATTCTATATTACTTTAACATAGTTCCATGATCCTTAAGATCGTTTTGGGCTGTCACCCTATATCTAACTAGGGTCTTTCAACATGAATCATCGTTTGTACAACTAGGACTTATGCTACCTAGGACTACTAGGGATTATGCTTACCTATTGCACGTTTTCGTATCTCAGTTTTGGTTCAACCACCCAGGGCCACTAGGATTTACGCTAACCGTCAACCGCGCCCTTCTTCCCACGCATTCATAGTGAATCGTTTTTCCATGACTGTATGCACATGTATCACATCGTGCCATCCGAGTCCTGTCACAGGGCAAATCAAGAAGCACAGGACTCGGTCGGGAGCTTTAGATTTATCTGCCGATGCAGATGCTAAGGTCTGTTTTTCTATACGTGGCTATGGTCCCACGAGACCCCTCCCTCAACTAGTGAAAGACAAGACAGGATAAATCCTGTATGAGAACACAACACTGGCCAACCCACATCCAAGCCTTACCGCACCCATAATTAGATAACAATTATGGTCTATTGGGTGTTCTCTGCCTTTCCGTACGTACACGCTTGACCAAAGATGGTAGGTAGCCTGACGAAAATGCTATCTAGGGTACGACCGTGTATCGTCGACTATCCCCTATCCATCCCCGTCTTTAGGTCGCTCGTATAGCAACCAAGGCATACTCTTGGTTCTTCTAACGCAGACCTTAACCTCTCATGAGCCTAGTATGATCACCTGGCAGCTCATAGAGGGATACCAAGAATATCCTCACGTTCCCCGAAGCCGCTGCTTCGTTACCCAGTTCGCTGGAGCCTTTATCTAAATCAGATACTTGCTCCTACTCGTATACTTAAACGATGACCTACCGTATCAGGTTACTCATCTATCTATGAACTGGTCTAAATTTCCTTGACTAAGAATCATTACTTAGTTATTCTTCAACTAAGGTTTACCACTTAGCCTTATTCCCGTTATCCTTGTTAATTACGGTTATCCACCTAATTCTCCGAATTAGGGTTTATATAATAGATTAAGTGTCAGTTAAGTTCATGACTTAATCCCGTCTACAAATCATGTCAAAATTGGCTAAGTATCCAAGTCCAAGACTTAACCCTACAAACCATGCTCAAGTTGGTTAAGTATGTATTAACTTGACCCCATCAAATTACTGAGTCAAATTGGTCAAGTGTATTCAAACGATTCATGACTTAGCCTTATCATGTTTTCACGCTAGATTGGTTAAGTATAGGTTAACTTAACCTCAATAAATTCACGGGTTAGATTGGTTAAGTATAGGTCACTTAACCTCAATAAATTCACGGGTTAGATTGGTTAAGTATAGGTCACTTAACCACATCAAATCATCATGTTAGATTAGTTAAGCGTTTAACTTAACCCCCATTAAACTGCCAAGTGGGATTAATTAAGTCTAGGCTAACTTAACCCCATCCGATTTCCATGTTTAGACTAGTTGAGTCTAATCTTAACCCCATCCCTTAACTGTATCTTTCGGTTAAGGGTCATTAAGAAAACTTACTTAACCTTACCAAATTATCGTGTTGGATTGATTAAGTGTTGGTTAACTTAACCCCGTCCACTAGTCGTATAAAAATGGTTAAGTGTCATTAGGCAAATCAAGTCACTTAACCTACCCAACCTTGTCATGTTTTGTTAAGTACCATTAGCCTAATCAAATTACTTAACCCATTTGTCCATGTCATATTTGGTTAAGAGTCATTAATCAAATTAACTTAACCCTATTATGTGGCATTAATTACTTAATGCACCCCAACCTCTCACATTAGACTTTGTTGTGGTTACTAGTTAAGCCGGTCGGTTCCGGGTAGCTTTACACCACAATTTGGTCTAACCTCGGGTTCAAGCACAACATGAACAACTTCCCACATTGGGTCCTATTGTTTGCAACTACTAGTTAGGCCGGTCGGTTCCGGGTAGTTTTACGTTGCAAACTCAACCCAACCTCGAGTTGGCCACTTTCATGTTTAGTCTAGTGTCATGTTCATATTCAAGTTTTCAAGCAATTGGGTAGACCTAACTTAATAGGTAAATTCCCAATGGGTAGACCTAACTTAATAGGTAAATTCCCAAGCTTATGTTTTCAAGCATACTTACATGTCAACTTCCATGTTATATTTCAAGTCATGTTTTCAAGTTGTATTTTCATATCATTAGAAATTTCCCATAACATAACCCAACGCTTTTAAACTCGCACATACGTTCGCAACAACGTAATGGATTAAAAGAAGAGACTTGGCAAAGGCATGACACAAATGGATATTAAGCCACAAGTTAATCATGGTGGCAAATGAGGCACAAATGTGTTCATTAGCTTGCATGTTACATTCTTAAGCCTCCCAAAAACATGCATAAACCCAAACTTGGCACATAAGTGAATCATGGTGACAAAAGACATGGAATGATGACTAGTAACTCGCATATATCATCATATAAGGGTTATGACTTCATATGCAAGTTGACATAAAGATTATGAAGGTTCTCATGTTGCATAATGCAACATTTCAACATAAAGGTTGTAGCTTTTAGCTCATAAGATCAAGATAAAGACTTCATAAACTTGCATGACATGATAGCATGTATTATTCTCAATGATCAAACCCAAACTTGCAACATGAACATTTAACTTCATAGTTAATATCTAAGAGTAGGGAAAGGGCTTACATTGCTATGAAGGCACAAATCGAGATGCTAAACAAAGATTGTGATGAAGCCTATGCATGCCATCGCCCAAAAACCCAAAGATGAACACTCCAAATCAATAAAAACCTCATCTTTATGAACAAAGATGAAAGCTTTTGCCTTGAAATCAACTTGAGAAGCTCTCATACTAACATAGGGACTATCTAACACTCTCATGATCATGAAATCTCTCATAGAAATGAAGTGGAGGCTAGGATTTTGAGTGGAGGCCATGAGAGGAGCAATTTTGCCATAGTTTAGTTGCATGAATGAATAATGAGGGTTTAGGGGTAGGTTTAGGGCTTATTTATAGAGATTAGGAGTGATTAGGACCTTAGGATTAACCCTAGGATCAACCTGAGCCGTCAGATTTCAAACCAGGCCCAAAAACCTAGCCAAGACAGGAAATAGGTGCACCAGGCAAAACTGCCCGGCCACCATATGTCGACCCCCAAGTCGACAGGGCTGTCGACTTGGGTTGAGCCATGTCGACTCCCAAGTCGACAGGGCTGTCGACTTGGGGTGCCTGGCGGGAACTTTTCCCGCCTAGCCTTCCAGCCCTAATTTTCGAAATTAGAACTTGTTTTTCAACTCGAATTTTCTGAAAACTTCGTCGGACCATAACTTGGTCATACGGACTCCGATTCTCGAAAACTCAGACTCTATTTCGCGTATTTTTCCGAGACGAACGCAATGGCATAGCCCGTTTTACTTGATTCAGAATTTAAAATTAAATTCTGCCTTGATTCTCGTCTTAACATGTTATCGAAATACGGGTTGTTACACCTGAGCTGGGTAGCCATTTGGATTTTGGTTTTCTTGTACGAAGTTGAGGCCTAGAGTGGCAGTTGTAGTTGTTCTGATCGAGCCGTGTAGAGGAGGTGCTGCAAAATTTTCGGAATTTTAAGAATTTGAATTGGTTTTGATGATAATTCAAAAATAAATATTTTAAAAATAATTGGATTCGAAGCATTCTTCTTACCTTATAATTTCGGGGACGAAATTCTTTTAAGGGGAGAAGAATGTAACACCCCAGATTTTTGAACATTAATTATGAATAATTAAATCTATTTTAAATATTGATTTAGTGATATTAAAAAAAATCTACATATTTGAATATCATTTTAAACCGAAATTATGAATATTAATTGAGTTCAAATTATATATTGGTTTATTTTGAAGCAGTATAAAATTTCATTTGGAGAAATAATTTATTTTTATAGAATTGTTTTGGATTTAATATATTTTATCGATATTATAAGCTTTAAAAGTAATCATTTTGCAAACGGAGTCTGTTTTCAACGAAATTAGTTTCATTGGGATCGTAACGTCAAGGTATAGCAGTGTGTCTATTTTTGTCGAATTTGGAGTTGGTGTTTGGAGGTGCCTATATAGCTTAAATAGCTGTATAACTTATTTAATATATAAAGTAACAATTTAATAAAATATAAATTTAACATGCCTGCGCTAGGATAAATAACTGCAGTGGTTCATATAACAATATAACAGTAGGGGATCGTACCATTTTAGTAGATGAAAGTAGTTATTGTAAACTGGAGGATATGTAAAAGTGATGTTTCTAGCTACTGTTGATCATAATATCTTTTGACTAAGAAATTATTTTACCAACATTATCAATAGCGAGAATTAAGTTGTTAAAGATGCCTACAATGACGCATTAGTTGAAAGAAATCATATCAGCTTAATGGATACAACACGTACATATAATATAACACCTTACAAACGTGTAAGCCACTCACATGTACAATGTAGGATGCAAGGAGACAAAAACAAATAAAATAAAACCCTTCACATGAAACACATGCCCATCGCCACTGTACATTCCTTGATCTCCAAACTTCAACAGTTCCCTTCCTTGCACGCCACACTTCTGTTTTCTTGCCCATCAAACCTACTACACCGTGGCTGCCAAGCTACTAATTAAAATATGATTATGCAATAATGTATTGCGCACACTTCCTCTCCTATATATACTTATATGTTCTCTACTTTTCGCTTCAATACGAAGCCTCAAACTCTCCTCCCACGGACCATTTTCTTCAAATGAATTGCATGACCATTTTTATTCTCTCAGGCCTCAACAAAATAAAAAACCCTACTCTTATTCGAAACAAGGCAAGGATGTGGGTGAACTGCATGGATATAGAAAGGAAAGAGGGGGGTTCGAACAAAGTAGAGAGTTGTATGGAGTGTGCAGCTCTTTCTAGCGGCAGTGGATCATAGGATGCAGTGCTAGAACGGTGAAATGGGAAAGAGGTGAGAGGGGAAGTTGGCGTTGGAACTTGTTAACTGCTATGGAGCAGTGGGTCGAAGGGGACAGGGTAACATTTGGCGAAGTGACACTATTCGGGGGAGGAGCTATGAGCATCGGCTTTAAGGGAAAAGGCAAGCAAATAGTACATATGCGGTAAGAAGGGATCATGGAAGATAGAAAACGAAGGCGAGGTGGAAAGTTCAATGTTACGGTGCTACATGGAGTTGGAGGAGGTCTTTGGAAATTCAGAACTGAGGTCATTGTTCGGAGGGTCAGTGAGGTAGATGGTTAGTCAGAGAAGAAATGCGGTGGTGTAGTTCAAGTGGAATAAAGGCTGATGTTGGCACTACAGTGGGAAACAAAAATACAGAGGAATGGGAAGTAGAAGGGGGGCGTGTTGGCTGATGGTTATATATATATATATATATATGGTGAAGGGATGCGGGTGGTTCAACTGAAGTTTGTGTGGAGGCCAACCTGACTGCAGTTGGGTTCAAATACATAGGAATGGTTCAAAGAGATGTGTAGAGGACCAATGCATGGGAAGCATGCATTTACGTTTTGGGGAGGGGAGACAAACAGGCGGAAGCAAATGGGAGAGGGGTGTTCGATGGAAATAGTGTGCAGGTAAGGGATGGATTTATATGCCCTGATCTTAGTTTTAATTTTCCTAATGACAACTTACTTGCGTTAAATACATATAACCGGTCCAGTTTGTTAAATTAAGGGGGGTATGGGCCGTTAATCTGTCCTGAATAGTTGGGCGTGAGCTTTGGAACAGCAGTAGAAAGAACTGTTAGCCCGTTAATCTTTAAAGTTAAGTAATTAGTAAAATTTTAATTTAATTAAGGAACTTATTGATTTCATCAAAATAGTATTCATTTAAACATGTATATAACCTATTAATAACATGGTCAGTTTGGTTCTAACATGCATAGGTATTTTTCTATTTAAGTTATAACATGGCCGACTAATTTTCAAACAAGCCTATCCCCACATGATTGTACCAAACCAAGTATATCGTACTTATTAGTTAACATAAGAAAAGGGTACGATTAAGTTAGTAATAGATTTTAGGTTACCAAATATAACCGGTTCGTAACGTGTACTAAGTTATAGAGTATAACGTGTCTAAAATGTCAAAATGTGTCTAACCATGTAAGCATACCTAATAAGGTTTAAGGAGTAGAAATTAAATAATTAAGTAATTAAAATTATTTAGTTACTTGTATTATTATTTAAAATATCAAGTAACGTGTAAAATTTGCAACCTTGTCAGACAGTACGGGATCGGACGTAACACACGACGTCAAGTCTATACCGACGAAAGTAACATGATGTAGCTAGTTTGGACAGAGTTGGCAGCTACCGAGATTTTTAATTAAATTAAACGTCTATTTAATTTAATTAAAATGAATTGTCTCAGCAACAAACGAAATCAAGGTGAGTTCAACTCACTCAGTTTGCCCCATTTATATTTTATGTAAATCGGGTTTTTATTTTGTGTACAATGCTTACTAATGGATGATTATTTGTTGACTGTTGCATGTATGCTGAATATTATTAAATATTCACTGATTAAATTTAGCGTTTGTTTAATTTAATCATACTAAATCGTTATTTTAACGATTAAATTCCAAACGAGGTAACTTACCTTGTTTATAATAATATAAACGTATTAAACAAATAGTTGAATGCTTGATTGATTGTTATAGATTGTTTGTTGACTGTTATTAGTTGAACTATTGATCCTGTTTATCGTAATGGATAAAAATATTGTCGTATTGAATTTGAGGTAACCCATTGTGGTGCAGGGAAGGACAGGTTGGAGGGATCTAACCGGATTCCTCAAATGTGTTGTTTATTTACATGAATTGTTTAATCAATCTGATTGATTGTTGATTGTTGAAACCAAACTCAACACTTAATTGATATTAACCAATGGGATATATTGGTTGAATAATTATCGGCAGATGGCCTATAAATGAACCATTTTACAGAAGTCGATTTACCGTCAGATAAATCAATTGAAAGAAAATGATAAAATTGTTTTATACGAGAGAGGGGTTTTGAAATCTATATTATATAGATTATTTTTAAATGAAGTTATTAAAGAAAATAAATAATTACTTTTATTGTAAACGAGTATATAAAGCGATATTCGTAGATTATTGAGTTTTGTAAACAAGTAGGCAGAAATTTACAAAATGAGTAAGGGCCAAATAATTGTTTTCAATAAACAATTAAATGAGGTTATTTTATTATATTGTTAATTAAATCAAATGAAATTATTTAAATTAATATTATTTATTAATTTAAAAGAAATAACTAAGTGGAAATGGTGAATCCTGCTTGAGAAGACCAAGCCGACTACTTGAACGAGAATTGATTATTATAAACAATTATTATATTGTTAATTATTATTGGAGTTAATTATTATAAACTTTTAAGGAAGATTAATTATTTTAATAATAGTTGTTGATAAAATAAACTATGTGATGCAAAGGATATTAGACAAAACATGAAGAGTTGATCGATAAATGAGATTTTTAAGGTACAGTATAATTATGAATTCATGAAGTAACTCGATAAACCATATTTGAATATATATATATATAATAGTGTTTTCAAATGAAACCAAGTTGTTTTAATATATCGAGTCCAGATTTCTATAAAGGAATAATATTGACTTTTAAAGCGAATAATGAAAGAAAACAAGTTGAAATAGAAATGGTGATAAAGGGGATTTGTCGAGTGAGACCTTTGTTTATATCTAAAAAGGGTTTTAATCAACTTTACTCATATTTACATGAGTTAGAATTTTGCTCTATTCCCTGGAAGTAATTTTATTAAAAGGGAAGTTTCTAACAAGGGTTGGAAGTGAATGAAAGCTTAAGTGGATGGAAATTGATAATTAAAGTGAAAGTCTAATGATGATAATATCTAAGGATAAGTGTTCAAATGTGAAATAGGGTTATTTAAATCAAAACCAGGAACGGTGGTTTTAAATGGGATTCTATAGTAAATAGAAGTGTTGGAATAAATTGTTGGAATGTGATTTCGTTAATAAACTTATATCTATTCTAAAGATATGAATGTTGTCGTCTCAAGGTCTGAGAAGTAAATAAAATACCCCAACTTGTAACAACCTCATGATTATCCAAGGATGATATTAGTTTTGAAATGAGGATAATGGAAGTGATTAAAATAAGTATTTCCGTACATAATATCATGAACGATAATTCGAAGGATTATAAGTTTTCTAGGAATACGTGAATGAGTATAATTTATTTTCTATGATCTATAACCAACAGGAAGGGCATATGACTATATTGTTTAAACCCAAAGATTTTTGTTATCTTTTATAAACGAACAACTAAAGTGTGTGTGTCGCACACGGTAATTTATTTAGTTATGACTGTCCTTCGTAAATGAACAATTAAAGCGTGTGCTTCGCACACGGTATTTAACTCCGTTTGTCAGTTTGTTTATATGACATTTATTTGCAATTTATAACCTGTGTTACACTTTGTAAATTATCGTTTTATTTATAAGTCTATGCAATTCTATACTTATGTGAATTAAAAATATGTTTGAATGCAAATTTCAAATGTTAAGTGTAACGACCCGTATTCTACGCATCATAGGATCGTAGAATATTTATTTTTTTCACATACGAAGTCGTATGGTCATGTAACTTTGGGAGACGATTATTGGGGTCATTTCTCATGTTCATGATTTTTTTCGATTTTTAAATGACCATTTTACCCCTAGTTGGTACTGTTTTGGCCACAACTTTTGAATGGAAACGAATTTTGACCTGAAACCACTTCCATTGGCTCCGGATGATGGTTTACAATTCCGTAGAGTGGTCACATTAGCCAAACGGACTCACCGTTTGGGAGATATGGCTGAAACAAGTTTCAGATGGTGAAAAACAGCTTAATTGGGCTTAACCGGGTAATTAGCAGCTAGGCCCAAAGGGGATTTCGGGATTGGAGATGTATAGGGGCTGATTAGGGTTAGAAAACATTTCTTTCAGCCGCCACTTTCATTCTTGGAACCCTAGTAATGGCCTCCAACACCCAAATCACCTTCTAATCAAGTTTTGGCTTAACCTACATCAAATCAAGGAGAGAAAACGCGAAAGCAAAGTTAGAGCTGCTGTTAGACATCAGTATTCACCCAAATCAGCGAGGTTTCAGTTCTGAAAATTTTATTTGTGGCCAAGTTGAGTGATTTGCATAGTTTTTGCACTAACTACAGTTAATTAAGGGTAATTAGTGAAGATTAGCGAATTTATACACTAATAAATTCTGGAAAAATATCTATATATTCGAAAATAATATTTTATGCCTCTGGTAGAAATTTGGTTTAATTTGGTTAAGTTTTGTTAACCCTATGATTAGTTTTGCTTAAACATGCTTAAGGGGAATTATGGGGTTTTGGCTAGGTTTGATCCATTTTAACCTATCATTTTGTTGTTTTGATGTTTGTAGTTGATTTTACATATTGCTATGACTGTATGGTATGCTTTGTGATTGATTTCAATAGTTAGAATGGTCGAAAACGTCGTCGAATGGCGTAAAACACTCGTTGGAAAAGTCTCAGGAAAAGTGTAGGTTCTGAACCGGATCGGATCGGATATGGGGCTCGGATCGGATAAGTGGACGGGCAAGGACATCCAGATCGGATCGAAACTTAACACATGAGAGGCTTGGAAAAAAGGAAGGCCATGTTGGTTAAGCTGGGGATCGGATCGACTTAAGGACAAAGGGCACGGATCGGATCGACTTAAGGACGAAGGGCTCGGACTGGAGTAAGGCGAAGGGATCGGATCGGAGTAAATGAAGAACGAGTGAGCTGATCGGAGCGAGAGCACGAACTGAATGGGAGATGGCAACCCGACCCGACCCGAAGTGGGACACCCGGCCCGAACCGATGCAACGCTGTGGACCCGAACCGAACCGCTACAGGGGAAGACTACGAACCGAACCAATTCAAAGTAGAGGACCTGACCCGATGGCTAGAAGGGGAAACCGACCCGACCCAGTATTGACCAATAACCCGAGATGCAAAGGTATTCCAATATGGGAAGTTAGAGCTCAGGATCCAGTTGGGAACCGATGAGTTCACTTCATGATTGGGCTTTGCTGCGGGACGTGTGCCAAGGGGCTATCAATGTCTATAACTTTGGATCACTATGTATGGGAGGTATGTGAACGGATTCAGGGACACAGTGTCCTAGGTACGACTAAAGGACTATAGACCAATGAAGTGGGGTCATTTGTAAAGATTTGGTCATGACTCCATGTGGTAAGCTTGGTAGTAGCAGTAGTTGTACAAGTCGAACTCCGCCACTACTTCGATGGGTCTAGTGATTGTCAGTGGTGGACATCGTATGCTTTACGCACTGAGTGAGAGATGTGAGGATGGATGCTATGCTTGATTTGTTTGCCATCATTATGACATGCACACCCCACCCCCGTATTCTTTACACTATTTGTTATGGCACCTTAGAGTATTGTACGGTATGTAGTGCTAACTCTTTGGTTGCAGGTCCAGGTTCAGGTATGGTTTAGTATACCTGTTATAGTTCTATTAGATGCTTATCGCTCATACCAGACTTTTTGTCTGACCCAGAGTTTTATGTCTTTTCTTATTACTCTGGGTGCTCACACGAGCAGACTAGAGACAGGTTAGCTGGTGATGCACGGGTAGATGATCCGAAGACGAGCAGGAGGCTTCCACGTATGATATATATATAGTATTCTCCCTGTGTTGTTGAAGATCATTGCTTGGGCATTAGTAGTGCATCTTCTACTTTAGCTTTCTTTGTTTTAGAGACAGTAAATTTGGAAAATTGTAATAAGATGTATTTGGATTTCCGCTGCTCTGATGTTGATGTTGGTTTTAGTTATCAGCTTATGCACTGTCTCACCTGTTCTATGTCAAGTATGTTATTATTATATTTTACTCCATGCGCTGTGAGACATTCTACAGGTTCTTGATTAGTTCGTTCTCTTCTTTATTTTCTTCTGACGACCGTTCTGTGCTAGTCGACATGTGTACAGCGCACTTTCGGAGGAAATGCCGGCTGGTGCGAGGCGGGCCGTCACACTTGGTATCAGAGCTCTAGGTTGCGTAGTTAACCTAGGGAAGTTATCAGGGAGAGATAATATACGTATACGAGAGAGCGTATTTGTCATTACTTTGGTTTTTAAAAGCTATATATGTATATACTATTAGTGGTATAAGAATGAAGTCGTACTGCACTAGCACCACTATGGGGTCGTTAATCGTTTCCTTTTACAGATTGACGATGAGCCGATATGCTAGAGGTGCTGGTAGGGGATCCAATAATGGGAATGCTGCTGACATGAGGACGATGTTTACTGACCTCATGAGAGAGATGCTTAGGGATGTGCAGAGGGCAGCTCCCAATGGTGGAAATGGTGGTGGTCCAATAGTGCAGGCGCCTAGGGTCGACTTCGCCAAGCTGAATAAGGATTATACTAGTCTTGGTGGGAAACCGTTCCACGGAACGGAGTCGGCCACGGATGTTCAGGATTAGCTGGATAGCTGCGAGCGTATCTTCGAAGATTTGGGTATTGAGGATGCGATGAAGAGAAGGTTAGCATCCCGTCAGCTGCAAGGACGGGCTATGAATTGGTGGAATGCTATAAAGGCAGCTACTCCCGAGGATCAGATTACTTGGGAGCAGTTTAAGGTTCTCTTTAGCGAGAAGTTCATTCCAACTGCTCAGAAGTCAGTGTTGTTTAAGAAATTCTTGGAGCTCAAGCAGAATGGCAGAGCTGTCTCGGAGTATATTGCTGAATTCGACACTTTGTCGAAGTATGGATTATCTCTTATTGATACTGCCGAGAAGAAGAATGCGAAATTCATAACTGGTTTGGATCAGTACTTGGGGGAAAGGCTTATTAACCACATCGATGAGACGTTTGAATCGATTGTGGGGAAAGCATTGAGGTCAGAAAGTCTCTACCCCAAGCCGAAGACTGAGGTTGCATCTGCAGAGGAGCCAAAGCCACAAGCAAGTGGTGGTGGCAAGGGTGGTTCCCAGAATAAGAGAAAGCAGAATCAGACTAAGGATGGTCAGAAGAAAAAGAATAAGCAAGATGTTGAGTGCTTCAGCTGTGGTAAGAAGGGCCATTATGCTAGTAATTGTCGGGCTAAGCCAGCGGATAGGAAGTGCTTCAACTGTGGCCAAATGGGACATCATAAGGACAAGTGTCCGCAACCCCCTAAAGAAAAGCAAATGGTGAAAGCATATGCCCTTAATGCTATTCCTTCTTCGTCAAATGCCCCAACTGCGGCGGAGAAGGGAAAGAATGTCGTCATTCAAGGTATGCTTTCTGTTTATGATGTTCCTGTTAGAGTTTTGTTTGATACCTGAGCTTCCAGTTCTTTCATATCTAGTGACATGGTAGATAGGTTGGGATTGGAGCCCGAGATTGTCGATAGACCTTTAGTACTGACGAACCCGATTGGTGGTTCGACTAGCTTTAGCATGATTTGTCGTAATGTGGTCTTATCGAGTCAGGATGCATGTTTGTTTGTGATTGCTCTGTTTTGGGCTTTACTGGGTTTGGCATTATTTTGGGAGTAGATTGGCTCCAAAGATACGGGGTGGTGGTAGACTGTGAGGGCTTTTTGGTGACAGCTAGAGCGGATGATGGACGGAGGATAGTGTTTGGTGGTCTACCCAGTGAGGGGGTATTGGCTAGTTTTCTAAACTCCCTCGACATTCCGCATAGTGAGTTGTCAGATTTTCCCGTGGTTGGCCAGTATCCGGATGTCTTCGAAGAAGTGACCGGGCTTCCACCACATCGAGAGATTGAGTTCCGTATTGATTTGGTGAAAGATGCCAGACCTATGGTGATGCCACTTCGTCGTATGGCACCAAGGGAGCAGCGAGAGCTCGGGGTGCAAGTCAACGATCTTTTGAAGAAGGGATTTATCAGAAGGAGTGTTTCTGAATGGGGAGCACCAGTTGTGTTTGCTACCAAGGCGGATGGTTCCCTTCGTTTGTGTGTAGACTACCGCGAGTTGAATAAAGTGACGAGGAAGAACAAGTATCCTCTACCGCGGATAGATGATTTGTTCGATCAGTTGAGTGGCGTGAGAGTATTTTCTCAGTTGGGTCTCGCGACAGGTTTTCATCATCTTAGAGTGGAAGCTGAGAGTATAGCTAAAACGGCATTTCGGACGCCGTCTGGATTTTATGAGTGGTTGGTCATGCCATTCGGGCTGACCAATGCCCCAGCATATTTTGTGGATCTTATGCATAGGGTATTCAGAGATCAGTTGAATAAGTTTGTCCTTGTGTTCGTTGATGATATTTTGGTCTATTCGAGGACAGAGGAAGAACATTAGGAACATTTAAGAATAGTGATGGAGGTGTTGAGGAGACACCAATTAAAAGCAAAGTTTTCTAAGTGTCACTTCTAGAGGAGGGAAGTGAGGTTCTTGGGCCATGTTGTTTCAGAGAATGGTATTGTCGTGGATCCTGCGAAGGTGGCTACGGTACAAGATTGGTCTACGCCCAAGAATGTAACGGACATAAGAAGTTTCTTGGGATTAGCTGGATATTATCGTAAGTTTATCCAAGATTTCTCCAAGATAGCAACACCGTTGACCCAGTTGACCAAGAAGAATCAAGCTTTTGTCTAGGATGAAAGGTGCGAGAATGCATTCAAGAGTCTAAAGGACAAGTTGACGTGTGCACCAGTGTTAGTCATTCCTAAGGGGAATGAAGAGATGACGGTATACACAGATGCCTGCGGTACCAGATTAGGTGCTGTATTGATGCAAGGCGGTAGGGTTGTAGCTTATGCAAGTCGGCGATTGAAACCGCACGAGAGAAGATACCCTACCCATGATTTGGAATTGGCAGCGATCGTGTTTGCATTGAAGATGTGGAGACATTATCTCTTGGGAGAAAGATTTGAGTTGTTTACTGATCATAAGTCGTTGAAGTATCTTTTCTCTCAGAAGGATCTAAATCTCCGGCAACAAAGGTGGTTAGAATTCTTAGCTTCCTATGATTTTGACATCACATATACACCAGGAAAGGGCAATGCGGTGGCTGATGCGTTGAGTAGGAGACATGCTAGTTTAGGGGCTATGTTTCTAGAATGGAAGCAACTGGAGTATATCGCGGGGTTTGATTTCAGACCAAAGTGCGAATTGGATCCAGTCATGCTAGCTAGTTTGGCGATCAGACCCACTTTGATTGAGCGGATCGGCTCTAGTCAGAGGGATGATCCTAACCTATTGGAAATCATCTCCAAGTTAGAGATGGGTATCGATGGGGAGATGAACAAGTATGGGCTTGATCGAGATGGATGGCTTAGAAAGAATGGAAAGCTTGTTATACCCAATGTCAATGGATTGAGAGATGAAGTGCTTAGAGAGTGTCATCACTCAAAACTGACTATACACCCCGGTGGTAATAAGATGTATCGAGACATGAGACAGACTTACTACTGGGAAGGGATGAAAAGAGACGTTGGGAAGTTTATATCCAAATGCATGAATTGCCAGCTAGTTAAAGCCGAGCAAAAGAAGCCTAGTGGGTTGTTGCAACCATTAGAAATTCCCGAATGGAAATGGGAGCAAGTCTCGATGGATTTCATCGATGGTTTACCAAGGACTAGATCGGGACATGATAGCATTTGGGTAATTGTGGATCGATTGACCAAAAGTGCAAGATTTATACCAGTCAAATCGACCAGAACGGCAGCTAAGTTAGCAGAATTGTATATGAAGTGGGTAGTGAGATTTTGTAACGACCCGGATTTTCGGCGACTTTGGTTATCGACATAAACACGATGTCGATAACCAAAACATCGAAAAATCCTGGTAATTAGTGAAAGAAATTAGAGGGTGAGGAAAGATAAGATAGAAAATTAGAATAGAAGAAGAAGAAGAACACAACATCAGAGTAACACGAATCTCACAGCGGAACGAATAAATATATTTCATAACATAACTTTGAAATACAAACTTGGTACTTGAATATACATATCATTATCAAAGTACAACACTTACAACACAGCGGAAATAAACTATAGCTATATGATCCTGAAGCCTCCTGCTCCAAGCTCTTCCAGTATATCTGTAAATCCCGACTACTTGACTGCCCGAACAAATTTAGGCACCCAAGAGTTTAGGGAAAACAACAAAGTAAACTCCGGGTCAGTCATGGGACTGGTATGAGTAAAACAGTTTAAAAACAGTTCGAACAAGTAAACGATATCTCATAAGACCACGCCGCATAACGGAACGGGTTTTTCCCTTATGAGAATCCAAAATAACTTTATATCAAAAATCTTTTGATATTATAATAATGCCTATCAATCACAGTATATAATCATCTAGCAGAAACGCTTTCATCTCACGTTCTACATATACAGTATACAATCAAAACCGCAAGCACGTATTGGGTAATGGGTTTCCAACTATGACAAGGTATGGAACCACCTTTCGCTTGTGTACCTCTAGAGAGGAATACACTGGGTTCAACAAGAACATCTTGCAACCCGGCCACACATGACCGGCCACTCATTTCGCTTGAGTGTATCAAATGTATATCACCAACAGTTGGGATCAGCAACCGTTTCCCGAATGGGACAGCATCAACAATAGATTTTTAGAAATGAATGAAACTCTAGATCAGGTTATTATACACCCTACTTCGGTGCGACCGACTTAGCCATGCTGCCTGCCCGATTTCTGTCATTCACCGGATGATGAGGCTAGAAGCTACGCTTTATCATCACACCAGATTCACTTTGAATGCCACATCATCAAATCCATCAAATCACTGATTGACGTCCTCAACCATACATTACGCGTTAGCTAAAAGAAGTTTCCTTCTCCGCTCCCACTCTTGGTACGGTTGGAGAAATCAATATACGTGATCATCCGGAAATACTCTGTCAGACATCCGTCTATACAAGTCATCCAGGAACAGGATGAACCGAAGGCACTATTCTGTAAACAGGATAGCCCTTGCATAACTCCGTCTTCAATTTCATTGGCATATATGATTCGCAACGCTTATGCCAATACAGAGTGGTTCTTTGGATAATAATCCAACCGGTCTCTCCATATTAACAACGTTAAAATGGTCAAAACTTCGATAGTCTGTGATTTAACTATCGAATAAAAACAAGTGTGCAAACAACGATATTATTTCCAAATGGAAATTATATCGATCAAACATCATTTAACATTTATATCCTTTAGTTCATAAATTTACTTATCTCCTGTTTCCCTATATTCAATATTTCTTATTTTCTAAATTGGGAAAATATAGGTTATTAACAATGGAAAACATTCCCATTCCCTGTTTTCTTTATTAGAAAAACATTTCTGGTTTCTTATTTGGAAAACATTTCCAAAGCCTCTTCATTGGACTTAGACAGATGTTTAAACAAACCATCGCGATGCCAACTCAAACCATTTCCTTTACTGCCGAACCTTAACTATTCCCTAGTTAAAACGAAGCCAATCAAGTTGGGGTAGAACTACCTCTCAGACCTTGACTGAACAACATTTCTAACTTTGAAATAGGCAAAGTTCACTTTATAACTCCTTTTACTAACTTCCTTACTTAACTCTCGTTCGAATAAATATATTCGATTGACTCTTTTCACTTAACTCTATTGGACTAACACTATTGGATTAACTCTATTTGACTAATGCTATTGATTTTCCCATTTCACTTAACTCCTTTCGAATAACTATATTCGATGACTCCTTTTACTTTCTTCGAATAAACTATATTCGATTAACTCATTTGCTTTAACACTAATCGATTAAACTAACATCGATTAACTCCTTTGCTTCAATTCGAATAACTATATTCGATTAACTCATTTTACTTTAACACTAATCGATTAAACTAACATCGATTAACTCCTTTGCTTCAATTCGAATAACTATATTCGATTAACTCATTTTAACTTTCTCACTAATCGATTAAACTAACATCGGTTAGCTCCTTTACTTCTATTCGAATAACTATATTCGATTAACTCATTTTAACTTTCTCACTAATCGATTAAACTAACATCGATTAGCTCCTTTATTCTTTTCGAATAAACTATTCATTTATAAAGATTTACTTTTAGTAACAGTTCTTCACTTTACAAATGATTTCCCTTTTATAAAACTCTATTCGTTTTAAAAACATTTTTCCCTTTTATTTACTTTCGAAATATTTCTTTTTTATAAAATCTGTCGATTTTATAAAATCCCTTTATTTCAATATACATTGAAATAAATCCTTTTTATATCCCAGGGTCTTTTATGATATTTAAAATATCGAATAACAATGATCAATGTCATTTCAACACACATAATCCATAACAGATTATATAACACATCATATATCACTATATATGAAAACAGTAAAATAAATGTTGAGGAATCCAGTTGGATTCCTCCAACCTGTTTCCCTGCATCACAGATGTTAAACAATATAGATAACATCACTTTCAGTTCCATATGATATATTCTGTTAAACAGAATCAATATAGAAATTCAACTAACTGACTAGCAGTTCAATCAAACAGTCAACACACAGTCAATCAGCCAATATCTAACAGTTCTAAAAATACAACATGAAATTATAAACTATTCAGAGTTAGTGAGATTTACTCACTTTGGCGCGTTAACCGTTAAATAACGGTTTGCGTTATTTGATTCAGTTGGACAATTTATTTCGCCATAAATTGTAACGAGCTCGGATTCACTCCCGGTCAGTCTCATTGTGTTGCTCCCGTCCATACGATCCCATCGCAACTTACGGTTCGTGATTCTGATACAGTATGGCCCAGATATTTCATTTACAAGTTAATACATATAATTTAAATTAAAACAAGGATTTGAATTCTAATTGGGCTTAACTTAAGAATGAGGCCCATCACCCCTTTAATCCAAACCCGCACCCTTTCTTCTTCATCTCCAGGATTTCACGAACTGCCTCTGCTCCTTAATGGCCAAAAACCGAACTACTACTCTCCTTTCCAAACCCCTCTTCCAGTTCATTTAATATCAAACAAAAGTTACCAAATTGATCCTCATCGATTTCTCTTTCTACCAACACCCAATTTTCTTACCCCGATGCTCCCTCTCGGATCCCGTCGACCAGCTCACGGTGAGCATTCCGACCCCTTTTTGCACGGAAATCACCAAAAAAAATCGCATCTCCTCGATTTACCACCCTGAATACCATTACGTACTCAAATTGATGAAGCAGTAGTTCAATTGCTACCAATTTCAAACCCTAGACAACGCTGCTCAAAAACCCCACACAGAACATTGCGTCGCCCCCCTTCAGAAGTATTATCAAATTGCAGAGAAAGCCTCAAGCAATCCAAATATGTATAGTTCAGGATTTATAGTATTTGATTTTCATTTATGATGATTTTTCTTTTGAGGATTTTCTTCTTACGGTTCCTTTGAAGTGGAGGCGGAAAAAATTTGTTAACCTAGCTGAAAAGAATTTGGTTAAGGCTTACTCTATTTATAAAAAGGAATGTTGGGAGAGTTGGACGATTTAGGTCCGTTCATTTTAAGTGGCAGGTTGTTTTTGTATTGACCATGCAATGCTTTTGATCCGAGAATTTAGGTTTGTGTAGTATTATCGTCCGCATGTTTGTATAGGGATGGTCTGAAGCCCACGTGACCCTTGACTATGAACCATTTTCAATTTATTATTCATCAATTCGTTTCAGTTATTTAGGTTAGTTTCCGAAGTGAAGTTTTAAGGTATACTACCTATTCTGTTTAAATTTTACGAACCGTTAGACAGAACTAAACATACCATTGAAATCAGCTTTGTGTCGTGATCTCAAAAATGTAATAATACCGGTAGATGGACTCATATTGTGAAATCCCGAAATGTCGATACAGGGTGCCAAATACTCCAAATAAAAAGTTGCTTATTTAATTAATTAAAAATTACAGTAAAATTTTAAAAATTAAATTATCACTACTTCCCAAAAGAACCTTATCTAAATTCAACCCCGATATTCAAATATATTGAAATAACTGTTATGGCCGATAAACGATTCTATAGCGACTATTCTGAAATTTGATTTGGATGTACATCAAAATCTACACGATGAAATCCCGATTTTTCTCTTCTATTAGAAAGATATACTCCACCAGCTCCACACGTTTCTTGTTTCACAGAAATCCGATTTAAAATGAATCATGTACATTCAATTGAAGTTCGAATCGCCAAATAGCGAACTGCAGCGCCATTTCAAGCTCGTTTATAATTATATTATAAACTATACGTTCAATTGTCGACGATTGAATATATTCGTTATTCTAATTCAATTCTAAACTGAATTATATATCACAGATGATCCGGTTCACACCATATCGTCATTTCAGCCAATTCTGATTATTTCAGAATTAAATTTATTATTTTAATTAAATATTCATCATTATTTAATTCTACGACCATTTAATTCACTACATCACCATTGATATAATTAAATAAACTAATCATAATACCCATGCCAATGCGGGTCATTACAATCTTCCCCACTTAAAATAATTTCGTCCTCGAAATTGCTAAAAAGTAGAGGACGACCCTATCGACTGGTTAGAACATATTTGTTCACTTCCTAACTTCAGTTTTCAACTGAACCAATTTAATTTCAATTAAATTATTAATTAATTCTTATCAACGAAAATTTTCAAAAATCCTGAAAATTTTCTAACGCCTTAACTCTTCGAAGAATTTCGCCAGCACCTCCTTTGTACTGGTCAATACGTCAAACCACCACTCGCCTCTCTGGGCCATTTCCATCCCAAAAGAAAATCAAACAGCCAAGCGGCTTGCCTATTCGGCTCATCAAAATCTCATACCATGTGAAATATAAACATGTACCTTTTTGTCGGGCATATCATTATATCCTTTCTACCTGTTATCTATTCAACATATACCAATGTCATGCCAATCCAACTCCAAATCAGCTTTTATCTCCAACACAACCATTCGCTTATATCCAAGCCAAATCCCATTTTAACTCAAGTTCAACTCTTGATTTTCAATTCCTTAACTCCTCAATCCAATACCATTTCGGATTCTAATTTCACAAATCCAATCTTATTCGATTTCAATTCAACTTCAGTTACCACCTAACTGAATTTACTTTAATTCAAATCTGCTTTCACAAATTTCTGTTAAATTTGTTTTTAATTTAAACAGTCTTTCCCTGGGAATTTTTAAACAGTTTACTCTTTTCAAAAATCAAATTTTCCTTTTTGAAATTCAACTGAGCCCAAAATCAATATCCCATTAGTTAAATCACTTCTCTATTTCTTTATCAATATTTGTTAACTAAATATTTTCAATAACCTTATCGCCCTTTTATGTTATTTGGAAAACATTTCCGAATATCGCCTTCCTTTATTTTCTAAACTTAGAAAATATATGCTATTTATAATTGGAAAATATTCCAATTATTTATCTCTTTCCCGATCTCGTTTACTTCTATACTTAGGAAATATTCTTTATTTTATTTCCAATCTTACACTTTATTTGGGTTAAAACGGATGCCGTGCAAAACATCGTTACGACAACCCAAATACTATATTCAACTAACTCTTATTCAACATTGATCTTCGAGCCTGAAATCTTACTATTTATTTGTTAATAATGAAATCAATCAAGTTGGGGTATAACTACCTCTCAGACCTTGATTGAATAACATTTATAACGTCAAAACAGATTTGACTACTTACTCGAAAAAAAATCAATACTATACAACTACTTATTCAGTTTTAAACACGTATGCTTCCTCTTTCTATTCTTACTAGATTTTATCCTTAGTCTTCCTTTTTGATTTTACTATTCTATTTTTAAGTTCGTTTTCTTATCGACTTCTATATATATATCGATATGTTGATTTCTAACTAACAAATTATCTTAAAAATATTCTAACTCCTTAAATTCCCGGAAAAATTCGCCATAACCTCCTTTGTACCAGGAGCATCGGGAAAATCCCCAAACTGCCACACAGGCCTTCTCCAATCAAAAAGAAAAAGAAAGCCAAGCGGCTAGCCGATACGGCGCATAAAATCTCATATATGAATTGAATACATACCTTTCAGTCGAGCATTCTATTTATATACCTTCATACCTTATCCATACATATCTCATGTATATTTATACATTTCTAATTCATTTCAACTTAATCCAATCATTTAACTTAGTTTGTTAAGTGATTTTCAAATTGCTGGTTTGCCCATTTCACCTTTTTATTTGAATATACATGTTCAAATATAGGTTTAACTTGTTTATCAACTAATTGAATTCCATTTCAATTTTATTTGAATTTCCTATATTCAAATTTCAAATTCAATTCTATTTGAATCTTCTTTATTCAAATTTCATTTTCACTTTCGATATTCAAATCCTATATTTTCAAACTCCCTTGAATTATATATTCCAATTCCCATTTCAACTCTATTTGAATTCTTTATTCGAATTCCTATTTCAAATTCTATTTTCAAATTCCATTTCAGTCTATTTGAATTTTACATTCAAATTTCCTTTCAAACTATTTAAATTCTATATTCACTTTTCCATTATTTAAATCTTCTTTATTCAAATCTCATTTGAATTTCTATATTCAAATCCCCTTTGAATTTTCTTATTTAAATTCTATGTTTGAACTTCCTTTATTCAAATTCCTTTTCAAACTTTCTTTATTCATTCTTTTAATAAGTCTCGATTTCAGTTCCTTTTGAAATCGATATTTCTACCTTTGGAAAATAGATTTCCCTTTACATTTCACACTTGTATTTTTATTTCTGAATTATCCAATGATAATTCTTTTCACTTCATTTATAGACTTCGTTTATAAAGGAACTTCTCGTTTTATTTCTTTTAAACAAGTTAATATTTCAAATCTATTTAAAAATTCAAATTCTATATTTTAAATCCCATTTGAAATTCAACACAACTTGTCTTTCCCAAAACAAATTCAAAACAGTATCTCTGGTAGTAATTCGTCACTTACAACTCGAAAATGAATACTGATGATGCAGCTGTCATCATCAGAATCTATTTCCCAGCGATCGAAGTGAGTTCAATACTATAAAACCATTTCTAAAACATTTCCACTTTGAAATTCATTTCAAAATATAATTCACACAGCTTGTAAAACAATTTAAAATCTCCCAAGATCTTAAATTTTCCTTATTTTTAATCTAAATCCATTTACAAACACTTATCCAATTCTCTAGAGTTTTAACTCCATTTCTGGTTAAATTTAGATTTAACTCATCTGGATCCACGTATTTTACTTATATGAATTCTGATTGGCTATTTACGTACCCATTTAATTTATAATCTTACTCGATTATAATAACAACCAATATATCCAATATATATCAAAATATACGTTGGGTAAACTTATTTTAATTTACCCTCTTTTCAAAACATATCGTGCTGACCCATCGTATTCGAGTGTTTAGTAACTCCTACCAATACAGTTCAAATTGATCGACCAGAACTCATAAACAATTCAACCAATGAATCTTCACAATATAAAATTATTTTTATATCAATAACAAATACGTTCACTCGTATATATACACTCAATCTAAGTCTAGGGTATTACTAACCCTATCTCTACCGAGTCACGCCACAGAGCCAAGTAATTCTTAACTTAAGCTCTGATACCAACTGTAACGACCCGGATTTTCAGCGACTTTGGTTATCGACATAAACACGATGTCGATAACCAAAACATCGAAAAATCCTGGTAATTAGTGAAAGAAATTAGAGGGTGAGGAAAGATAAGATAGAAAATTAGAATAGAAGAAGAAGAAGAACACAACATCAGAGTAACACGAATCTCACAGCGGAACGAATAAATATATTTCATAACATAACTTTGAAATACAAACTTGGTACTTGAATATACATATCATTATCAAAGTACAACACTTACAACACAGCGGAAATAAACTATAGCTATATGATCCTGAAGCCTCCTGCTCCAAGCTCTTCCAGTATATCTGTAAATCCCGACTACTTGACTGCCCGAACAAATTTAGGCACCCAAGAGTTTAGGGAAAACAACAAAGTAAACTCCGGGTCAGTCATGGGACTGGTATGAGTAAAACAATTTAAAAACAGTTCGAACAAGTAAACGATATCTCATAAGACCACGCCGCATAACGGAACGGGTTTTTCCCTTATGAGAATCCAAAATAACTTTATATCAAAAATCTTTTGATATTATAATAATGCCTATCAATCATAGTATATATAATCATCTAGCAGAAACGCTTTCATCTCACGTTCTACATATATAGTATACAATCAAAACCGCAAGCACGTATTGGGTAATGGGTTTCCAACTATGACAAGGTATGGAACCACCTTTCGCTCATGTACCTCTAGAGAGGAATACACTGGGTTCAACAAGAACATCTTGCAACCCGGCCACACATGACCAACCACTCATTTCGCTTGAGTGTATCGAATGTATATCACCAACAGTTGGGATCAGCAACCGTTTCCCGAATGGGACAGCATCAACAATAGATTTTTAGAAATGAATGAAACTCTAGATCAGGTGATTATACACCCTACTTCGGTGCGACCGACTTAGCCATGCTGCCTGCCCGATTTCTTTCATTCACCGGATGATGAGGCTAGAAGCTACGCTTTATCATCACACCAGATTCACTTTGAATGCCACATCGTCAAATCCATCAAATCACTGATTGACGTCCTCAACCATACATTACGCGTTAGCTAAAAGAAGTTTCCTTCTCCGCTTCCACTCTTGGTACGGTTGGAGAAATCAATATACGTGATCATCCGGAAATACTCTGTCAAACATCCGTCTATACAAGTCATCCAGGAACAGGATGAACCGAAAGCACTATTCTGTAAACAGGATAGCCCTTGCATAACTCCGTCTTCAATTTCATTGGCATATATGATTCGCAACGCTTATGCCAATACAGAGTGGTTCTTTGGATAATAATCCAACCGGTCTCTCCATATTAACAACGTTAAAATGGTCAAAACTTCGATAGTCTGTGATTTAACTATCGAATAAAAACAAGTGTGCAAACAACGATATTATTTCCAAATGGAAATTATATCGATCAAACATCATTTAACATTTATATCCTTTAGTTCATAAATTTACTTATCTCCTGTTTCCCTATATTCAATATTTCTTATTTTCTAAATTGGGAAAATATACGTTATTAACAATGGAAAACATTCCCATTCCCTGTTTTCTTTATTAGAAAAACATTTCTGGTTTCTTATTTGGAAAACATTTCCAAAGCCTCTTCATTGGACTTAGACAGATGTTTAAACAAACCATCGCGATGCCAACTCAAACCATTTCCTTTACTGCCGAACCTTAACTATTCCCTAGTTAAAACGAAGCCAATCAAGTTGGGGTAGAACTACCTCTCAGACCTTGACTGAACAACATTTCTAATTTTGAAATAGGCAAAGTTCACTTTATAACTCCTTTTACTAACTTCCTTACTTAACTCTCGTTCGAATAAATATATTCGATTGACTCTTTTCACTTAACTCTATTGGACTAACACTATTGGATTAACTCTATTTGACTAATGCTATTGATTTACCCATTTCACTTAACTCCTTTCGAATAACTATATTCGATGACTCCTTTTACTTTCTTCGAATAAACTATATTCGATTAACTCATTTGCTTTAACACTAATCGATTAAACTAACATCGATTAACTCCTTTGCTTCAATTCGAATAACTATATTCGATTAACTCATTTTACTTTAACACTAATCGATTAAACTAACATCGATTAACTCCTTTGCTTCAATTCGAATAACTATATTCGATTAACTCATTTTAACTTTCTCACTAATCGATTAAACTAACATCGGTTAGCTCCTTTACTTCTATTCGAATAACTATATTCGATTAACTCATTTTAACTTTCTCACTAATCGATTAAACTAACATCGATTAGCTCCTTTATTCTTTTCGAATAAACTATTCATTTATAAAGATTTACTTTCAGTAACAGTTCTTCACTTTACAAATGATTTCCCTTTTATAAAACTCTATTCGTTTTAAAAACATTTTTCCCTTTTATTTACTTTCGAAATATTTCTTTTTTATAAAATCTATCGATTTTATAAAATCCCTTTATTTCAATGTACATTGAAATAAATCCTTTTTATATCCCAGGGTCTTTTATGATATTTAAAATATCGAATAACAATGATCAATGTCATTTCAACACACATAATCCATAACAGATTATATAACACATCATATATCACTATATATGAAAACAGTAAAATAAATGTTGAGGAATCCAGTTGGATTCCTCCAACCTGTTTCCCTGCATCACAGATGTTAAACAATATAGATAACATCACTTTCAGTTCCATATGATATATTCTGTTAAACAGAATCAATATAGAAATTCAACAAACTGACTAGTAGTTCAATCAAACAGTCAACACACAGTCAATCAGCCAATATCTAACAGTTCTAAAAATACAACATGAAATTATAAACTGTTTAGAGTTAGTGAGATTTACTCACTTTGGCGCGTTAACCGTTAAATAACGGTTTGCGTTATTTGATTCAGTTGGACAATTTATTTCGCCATAAATTGTAACGAGCTCGGATTCACTCCCAATCAGTCTCATTGTGTTGCTCCCGTCCATACGATCCCATCGCAACTTACGGTTCGTGATTCTGATACAGTATGGCCCAGATATTTCATTTACAAGTTAATACATATAATTTAAATTAAAACAAGGATTTGAATTCTAATTGGGCTTAACTTAAGAATGAGGCCCATCACCCCTTTAATCCAAACCCGCACCCTTTCTTCTTCATCTCCAGGATTTCACGAACTGCCTCTGCTCCTTAATGGCCAAAAACCGAACTACTACTCTCCTTTCCAAACCCCTCTTCCAGTTCATTTAATATCAAACAAAAGTTACCAAATTGATCCTCATCGATTTCTCTTTCTACCAACACCCAATTTTCTTACCCCGATGCTCCCTCTCGGATCCCGTCGACCAGCTCACGGTGAGCATTCCGACCCCTTTTTGCACGGAAATCACCAAAAAAAATCGCATCTCCTCGATTTACCACCCTGAATACCATTACGTACTCAAATTGATGAAGCAGTAGTTCAATTGCTACCAATTTCAAACCCTAGACAACGCTGCTCAAAAACCCCACACAGAACATTGCGTCGCCCCCCCTTCAGAAGTATTATCAAATTGCAGAGAAAGCCTCAAGCAATCCAAATATGTATAGTTCAGGATTTATAGTATTTGATTTTCATTTATGATGATTTTTCTTTTGAGGATTTTCTTCTTACGGTTCCTTTGAAGTGGAGGCGGAAAAAATTTGTTAACCTAGCTGAAAAGAATTTGGTTAAGGCTTACTCTATTTATAAAAAGGAATGTTGGGAGAGTTGGACGATTTAGGTCCGTTCATTTTAAGTGGCAGGTTGTTTTTGTATTGACCATGCAATGCTTTTGATCCGAGAATTTAGGTTTGTGTAGTATTATCGTCCGCATGTTTGTATAGGGATGGTCTGAAGCCCACGTGACCCTTGACTATGAACCATTTTCAATTTATTATTCATCAATTCGTTTCAGTTATTTAGGCTAGTTTCCGAAGTGAAGTTTTAAGGTATACTACCTATTCTATTTAAATTTTACGAACCGTTAGACAGAACTAAACATACCATTGAAATCAGCTTTGTGTCGTGATCTCAAAAATGTAATAATACCGGTAGATGGACTCATATTGTGAAATCCCGAAATGTCGATACAGGGTGCCAAATACTCCAAATAAAAAGTTGCTTATTTATTTAATTAAAAATTACAGTAAAAATTCTAAAAATTAAATTATCACTACTTCCCAAAAGAACCTTGTCTAAATTCAACCCCGATATTCAAATATATTGAAATAACTGTTATGGCCGATAAACGATTCTATAGCGACTATTCTGAAATTTGATTTGGATGTACATCAAAATCTACACGATGAAATCCCGATTTTTCTCTTCTATTAGAAAGATATACTCCACCAGCTCCACACGTTTCTTGTTTCACAGAAATCCGATTTAAAACGAATCATGTACATTCAGTTGAAGTTCGAATCGCCAAATAGCGAACTACAGCGCCATTTCAAGCTCGTTTATAATTATATTATAAACTATACGTTCAATTGTCGACGATTGAATATATTCGTTATTCTAATTCAATTCTAAACTGAACTATATATCACAGATGATCCGGTTCACACCATATCGTCATTTCAGCCAATTCTGATTATTTCAGAATTAAATTTATTATTTTAATTAAATATTCATCATTATTTAATTCTACGACCATTTAATTCACTACATCACCATTGATATAATTAAATAAACTAATGATAATACCCCTGCCAATGCGGGTCATTACAGATTTCATGGAGTGCCTAAAAGCATTGCGAGTGACCAAGACCCGTTGTTTACTAGTGGGTTTTGGAAGAGCTTACAAGAGGCCCTAGGGTCAGAGTTACATCTCAGTACCGCATATCATCCTCAGACCGACAGTAAGACGGAGAGGGTGAGTCGTATTTTGGAAGATCTCTTGAGAGCATGTATATTGGATTTTGGTGGATCATGGGATGACCATTTGCATCTAGTAGAGTTTGCATATAATAATAGCTACCAATCCAGTATCGGTATGGCTCCATATGAAGCTTTGTACGAAAGACCGTGCAACTCACCATCATGTTGGAGAGAGACTGGCGAGAAGTTTATGCTTGGACCAGATGTGGTGAGGGAAACTTCAGATAAGATCAAGATCATTCAACAACGAATGAAAGCTGCCCAAGATAGGCAGAAGAGTTATGCTGATAAGAGGAGAAGAGACTTAAAATTCTCCGTTGGTGACTTGGTGTTTGTCAAGATTTCTCCGCTGAAGAGCGTGATACGATTTGGCAGGAGAGGCAAGTTAGCACCAAGATTTGTTGGTCCATTCACTGTTCTTGAACTAGTCGGGAATTTGGCGTATAGAGTTGACTTACCGGAGAAGATGGCGGGAGTTCACAACGTATTTCATGTTTCCCAACTAAGGAAGTTCGTTCACGACTCAGATATGACTATTTCACCTGATCAGTTAGAGGACTTCGAAGTAGAACCCGAGGCGGTTGGGAACCGCAAGCCGATCCGTATTGTCAAGCACGATATGAAGCAACTTCGAAGGAAGGCGGTGAAGCTAGTCAAGGTTCAGTGGGGCGAGAACGAGAATGACTGTACTTGGGAGACAGAGGAGAGTATTAGAAAGATGTATCCAGAACTCTTCGCTTGGTAAGATTTTAACTTCGATTTAGTTTTCCGCATGCTAGGATAGGCTTGTTTGCTTGTTTGATTGTTGTATGTGTTTGTTAGGCATGCGGGATCCTTTGTATGTTTTGGTTAAGGAATTTCGGGGACGAAATTTCTTAAGGGGGGAAGAGTGTAACGACCCGTATTCTTCGCATCATAGGATCGTAGAATATTTATTTCTTTCACATACGATGTCGTATGGTCATGTAACTTTGGGAAACGATTAATGGGGTCATTTCCCATGTTCATGATTTTTGTCGATTTTTAAATGACCATTTTACCCCTAGTTGGTACTGTTTTGGCCACAACTTTTGACTAAAAAAGAATTTAGACCTGAAACCACTTCCATTGGCTCCGGATGATGGTTTACAATTCCGTAGAGTGGTCACATTAGCCAAACGGACTCACCGTTTGGGAGATATGGCTGAAACAAGTTTCAGATGGTGAAAAACAGCTTGATTGGGCTTAACCGGGTAATTAGCAGCTAGGCCCAAAGGGGATTTCGGGATTGGAGATGTATTGGGGCTGATTAGGGTTAGAAAACATTTCTTTCAGCCGCCACTTTCATTCTTGGAACCCTAGTAATGGCCTCCAACACCCAAATCACCTTCTAATCACTTTCTAATCAAGTTTTGGCTTAATCTACATCAAATCAAGGAGAGAAAACACGAAAGCAAGGTTAGAGCTGCTGTTAGACATCAGTATTCACCCAAATCAGCGAGGTTTCAGTTCTGAAAATTTTATTTGTGGCCAAGTTGAGTGATTTGCATAGTTTTTGCACTAATTACAGTTAATCAAGGGTAATTAGTGAAGATTAGCGAATTTATACACTAATAAATTCTGGAAAAATATCTATATATTCGAAAATAATATTTTATGCCTCTGGTAGAAATTTGGTTTAATTTGGTTAAGTTTTGTTAACCCTATGATTAGTTTTGCTTAAACATGCTTAAGGGGAATTATGGGGTTTTGGCTAGGTTTGATCCATTTTAACCTATCATTTTGTTGTTTTGATGTTTGTAGTTGATTTTACATATTGCTATGACTGTATGGTATGCTTTGTGATTGATTTCAATAGTTAGAATGGTCGAAAACGTCGTCGAATGGCGTAAAACACTCGTTGGAAAAGTCTCAGGAAAAGTGCAGGTTCTGAACCGGATCGGATCGGATATGGGGCTCGGATCGGATAAGTGGACGGGCAAGGACATCCAGATCGGATCGAAACTTAACACATGAGAGGCTTGGCAAAAAGGAAGGCCATGTTGGTTAAGCTGGGGATCGGATCAACTTAAGGACGAAGGGCTCGGATCGGATCGACTTAAGGACGAAGGGCTCGGACTGGAGTAAGGCGAAGGGATCGGATCGGAGTAAATGAGGAATGAGGGAGCTGATCGGAGCGGGAGCACGAACTGAATGGGAGATGGCAACCCGACCCGACCCGAAGCGGGACACCCGACCCGAACCGATGCAACGCTGTGGACCCGAACCGAACCGCTACAGGGGAAGACTACGAACCGAACCAATTCAAAGTAGAGGACCCGACCCGAACCGATGGCTAGAAGGGGAAACCAACCCGACCCAGTATTGACCAATAACCCGAGATGCAAAGGTAGTCCAATATGGGAAGTTAGAGCTCAGGATCCAGTTGGGAACCGATGAGTTCACTTCATGATTGGGCTTTGCTGCGGGACGTGTGCCAAGGGGCTATCGATGTCTATGACTTTGGATCACTATGTATGGGAGGTACGTGAACGAATTCAGGGCCACAGTGGCCTAGGTACGACTAAAGGGCTATAGACCAATTAAGTGGGGTCATTTATAAAGATTTGGTCATGACTGCATATGGTAAGCTTGGTAGTAGCAGTAGTTGTACAAGTTGAACTCCGCCACTACTTCGATGGGTCTAGTAATTGTCAGTGGTGGACATCGTATGCTTTATGCACTGAGTGAGAGATGTGAGGATGGATGTTATGCTTGATTTGTTTGCCATCATTATGACATGCACACCCCACCCCCGTATTCTTTACACTATTTGTTATGGCACCTTAGAGTATTGTACGGTATGTAGTGCTAACTCTTTGGTTGCAGGTCCAGGTTCAGGTATGGTTTAGTATACCTGTTATTGTTCTGTTAGATGCTTATCGCTCATACCAGACTTTTTGTCTGACCCAGAGTTTTATGTCTCTTCTTATTACTCTGGGTGCTCACACGAGCAGACTAGAGACAGATTAGCTGGTGATGCACGGGTAGATGATCCGGAGACGAGCAGGAGGCTTCCACGTATGATATATATATAGTATTCTCCCTGTGTTGTTGAAGATCACTGCTTGGGCATTAGTAGTGCATCTTCTGCTTTAGCTTTCTTTGTTTTAGAGACAGTAAATTTGGAAAATTGTAATAAGCTGTATTTGGATTTCCGCTGCTCTGATGTTGATGTTGGTTTTAGTTATCAGCTTATGCACTGTCTCACCTGTTCTATGTCAAGTATGTTATTATTATATTTTACTCCATGCGCTGTGAGACATTCTACAGGTTCTTGATTAGTTCGTTCTCTTCTTTCTTTGCTTCTGACGACCGTTCTGTGCTAGTCGACATGTGTACAGCGCACTTTCGGAGGAAATGCCGGCTGGTGCGGGGCGGGCCGTCACATTAAGCACCATTACTTGTATGGATATAACAAGATAAAATACGCAAATAAGATTTTCAACTTATATTGTCCATTTTCTATTTCAGAAAATATCATTGATTATATTTGGAGAAAAATTCCGAAATATTTACTTCGTTAATTTGAATTAAACCTATTCATACATAGTATGAGTTGAATAAAAGTTGGAAAGGCGGTAATCTAAATGTAGAAAGTTTTTAGAAATCAAATTAACGACTGTTTGACTAAAGAGGCTAACTGACATTATATACTAGACCAGTGAATCCATTTTATTTCTCTATGGATGATGGTTGTTTATTCTGATAGTTAAAACACCGACTATCAAAATCTGGCCAAGTCGATTGTTGGTATGGAAAGACCGGGATCGAATTTATATTCGAAAACCATTCCGACTAACAAATACGTAACGTTGAAGATGCTTGTGTAGTTGGAACAATTAAAGACCGTGGATCTTCGTAAGCGGAAGGATTACTTGTCGAATATTCTCTGGATTACAACCGGAGGTTATCTGACATGATTCGGTCGTGAGTGGGATTTTGCGGATTGCAAGGACTACTCGCTACTGATCCTTTGGACGCGGTAGGGGAGTGCCTTCGGTTCATCCTGTTCCTGGATGACTTGTATGGACGAGTGTCTGACAAAGTATTTCCAAATGGTCACGTACATTGATTTCTTCAAATGTGCCTAGTGTATTTTTGAGGTCGTCAATTAGTGTTTTAACGGATCTGATGATGTGGCATTTGTAGGATCTAAATTAACCCTAGAGGGGGGGGGGGGGTGAATAGGGTTTATCGCAGATTTTTGCAGAATAATTAAATAAACACAGCACAGAAAATAATCAGAATAAATGCGGAAAATAAATAACACACAGATATACGCAGCTTCGGCAAAACCCTGCCTACTGCTGCATTCCCCAAGGTTTCTACTAGGAGTTAAAACAATCTCTACGCTTACAATCCCCTGTAACTCGCGACACTCGCTCCCAACTATTCTTGACCCTACGCTCAAAACCCTGCACTGGTTTTTATCCCCAAAACCAGATTTTCCCCGAATTACAATCCCTGTAATTCGTCTCCCTAGTTTTAGAGACAAACTAGAAAACTCTAGACTGATTACGAAGTTGAAAACAATAAAAATTAAAATGGAGACCCTAGTTTAAAACAAAATCCTAGTTTTGTTTTATAAAAATCCTTCTTAATAAAAAACCCTTAGTCTTTGATATAGACTTGGCCGACCCCTTGTATTTGCTTCACCACTTTATTTTTGCTCGATCTCTTTCCTTAAAAATGGCGGCGGCTCTTGAGAAATTCCTAGGGTTTCTTCAAATCCCTAAATCGCGATTGTATGATTAATTCTATGATGCTCGAGTCTGTTTGGCTTCGATCTCTGGAGGCTGGCGCTTTTTCTAGGGTTTGTGCTTCTCGTTAAACTCGACTTCGATGGTTCTAGGGTTTCGATTCTATTCAACTTGAGGTCGCCATTTTCTCGTGTGATGATTTCGAGTTATTCAGTGGCTATCCTCTTCTTCGATCGAACGTTGATGAGTGTTGAACTGGATCCAAGTAATCTCCTTTTTACTGGTACGAATTTAATTCGGATTTTTGCTTTTTGCTTATTCGAACTTGGATGATTTACTGCCGATGAGGATTGGGTGTTTATATAGGATTAAAAGTCCTTAAATTTTGCTCTGATTTCGTATGGATTAGACTTGGTTTGATTTGGATTGATATATGCTGAAATATTGGGTTGACTTTGAATTGATCTGTTGCCTCTTGATACTTCTTCGATTTAAAGCCTGAATGTATATTGCTTAAATCGTGATTTCTGGAATTTGAAATCTTCAACCTTGCGTGAGAAACTTGCATTTGATTTTGAATTTCTCCCTGCTTAAACAAAACCGAATATTTTGCGAGATAAATTCTTTCTTGCCTCGTATGCTTCTGGAACTTTGAATTGGTCTTGAATTCCCTGTATTTTTGAACTGATGCTTTTCTTTGATAAGAACAGAAACTATGCTCGAACTTGTTATGCAATTCGACTCCATGCATTTGTATAGGACCAATTTATATGCCGCACCACCATTTCCTTTTGACCAAACTGCACTGTGATTTTTTTTTATACTGATAATATTGGAATTCCTGTTAGAATTACTGCATAATTTCTTTATATTGATAATATTTTCCTTTGATTACACTTGATGCACCATGACTTGAATATTATTGTCATTTCATCTTGAGACTGCTTCATGCCAAACATGTGCTGCCTCGGCCATGTGCTTGTCTTTAGAACTGCTGCACTACCTTTAAAAACTAAAATGCTTATCCTATGCTGCACCTTATTTCACTGTATATATCTGTTTGTATGTGCCATGCAGTTTGCACACCTATGTTCTCTTGTACGTATTGCCATTCATATACTTGTGTTTGTTGTATTTGAATTTAGCTTGAACTTTAATGGTGCTCCTTCAGTTTAACTTCCTGCTGATTAAAACTTGCAGTCACTTGTGTGTATATATATTGGTATTTGAATACCATGCCTTTTTACCATGACCTATAAACTTTGGCACGAACTTGATTCTGCTCTTTAATACTTCCATGTTTAAATCCTGATTTCTGGAAATTTAAAAGATTCTTTGAATCATTCTTTTCAAAAAACAAACCATTTTTCCTGTCTTTAAGTCTGATATGAACAGTTGCTTTACACTTTGTCGAATCTGATTTGAACTAATAAGAACAAATGAACACTTGAATTTGACAGTGCCTCGTAATAGTCATTAGTTGAACTTCTCTTGAGCTTTTAAATTGATGTTTTACTTGTTGATGTTCAAACTTGTATATTACTTTCACCTCTTGGCATATTATCTTGATGTTGGCACCTTAAATAAACTCGTATGTTGACCTCATTGAGTTCATGTGATCTGACCATTTAGCTGTAGCTTTTGTACCATGTTTTCTTGCACCATGCTTCAAGTTTGAACTACACCATATTGACATTGTTGAACTGCTGCCATCAAAAATCACTTGTATTTGTTCTGTTTTGTTTGTAGCTCCATTCTGGCTTGTGATCATGTTGCACTGACTTCTTGTTGCACCATTAGCTCGTGCATGTATCACCATATTTCTGTTTTGCTCCTTGGTTAATTTTTTAATGTGCACTGAGTCGAGACGGTCCTTGTGGCTACTCCTCAGTTGTTCGATGATTGGTGAGGCAGTGCACACGTGTATAAACGTGTGTACATGCAGCCATCAGACGATTTTTTCTGTCCCTGCATATCAGACCACGTCTAGAAAAATGATGAGAAACACACCGTAATTCTGAGACAAATAATTTAAAAATAATTTTTTATTTGCTTTTATTTAATTTTATTTTTGTTGTAGTCTACTGTGTGTGTTCTTCTGTATGTGACAGGTATGAAGATGGACCGACTGAAAGCTGTGAAGACAAAAGATGGAAGACAGAAGATAGGAAAAAAAATAACAGTGTCAATGTATGAGAGTATCTGTATATGTGAATGTAAATGTAGTTGTATAGAGTGAGTGACATAGTTGTATGAATGAAATGTAGTATGTCAAATAGTGGAGTTATAAAAGATGTACTTTTTGATATTGAAATAAAATATTTTTTATTTAAATAAAATACTGTGTGATTGTTTAAATCTCTGTACAGTTATATTTTATTTAAATAAAAATATTATAATCCTGTCTGTTGTGTTGTATACCAGTACTATTACAAACACATTCAATAATAAAATATATTTGGTTGTTATCATCAAACAAAAATCATATAATTGTGTATACAACACTGTTATATACAACAATCTCCCCCTTTTGATGATGACAAACAAATAAAAGATTTTAAATGTGTTTGAACGTGAAACATGTTACTCCCCCTATTTGTATGCTCCCCCTACAACTGAACTCTCCCTATATATGTGGAAAAATTGAATGTATTAAATTCAATTGACCATTCTCCCTCTAGATATTTAACTTCCAATCTTAAAATATTTTTGAATTATTACTCAACAATCAAAATCTTGACCATTCTCCCCCTTTTGTTATCATCAAAAGGATAATAGAAATTGAAACAGTGATGAATATAGACTAAAAATATAAATTCATATTCAGAGAGAGAATATATGTCATAAAACCCATTTAATCAAACAAAAATCATAATAATCTTTAAATCAGAAGCAAATTTCACTTTTAGAATGAATGGATTTACGATGGATTTTATCGAATGAGGAGAGTTCAATAAAAGTTAAATATTTGAATATGAATTTTAAAGATTTTAAATATGCTAAAAAAAAATGTTAAGCACTTTCTAACCACGCATAGCCCAAAGGTCTTTTAAATGGGGTTAGTAGTAACTTAACTTTATCCTCTCTAATGAGTTCCATCCACGCACAGCCCGAAGGTCTTTTAAGTGAGAATGGAAGCACATAGAAATTAAGGTAATTCACCCACGCATAACCGCGAGGATTTTTAAATGGGAGTGAATACCAAGGATAAATTATTTATTTATTTATTTTAATTTCTAGAATAATTAGAACTCCCCAAATTAAATAAAACCATGATGAATGACAGAAACATGGTAGATATAGAAGATGGTCGTGAAATAAGCTCTAATTCAAAGATATTATAAAATTTGTCCAATCATCATGTGATTTAAAATAATATCTCCTCTAGTTAAGAATTATACCATAGTCACAACTCATCACAATTTCATAAATCTATTAACGATTTTGATGAGTCACAAAATGGTTCAAATTAATCAATAATTTCAATTTTTGAATAAATAATCAAAAATAATTTTAAAATTGGAAATATTAATTTCAAGAGAAGTTTTTGAAAAATGCAAGTTGAAAATCAGCTTAAAAAAATCAATTAGTTAAAAAATGAAATTTTCTAATATTTTTAACACTGATTGCTCCTAGACAATTTTTTAAAACCATTTATATATTAATTTAATTCAAATTGCCTTTGAATTTTAACTAAATCCAGTCACTGATTTACCAACTTATCATTTAATCACCAATGAATCAAATCAATTTCCTTATCAGAGCAGCACAAGATCATTTTCAAAGCAAGAATCACAAGTGACATCCTCGGAGAATTTTTAGACAAACTCAAGAAACAGTCAACTTATCAAATCTAAAGATAATTGTTTGAAATCACCAAAAAAAATCAATTTTTTATAATCCAAGAATTTCAACAATCCATAACGAATGATTTCACAAACAGCCAAGTAAAAATAAATTAAAAGGAATAAAAGTATGAGTTTAGAGATCATACCTGACTTTCCATAATCAACGTGATGCAATGAATCTCCAACTCTGAATCTATGGCTAAGGAACTCCAAATAATTCGATATATGAATCAACTTGAATTTTATCTCACTTAAGCACAGTTGTTCCTTAGCCTCCTACGATACCTAAATGTTTATATGATCGAGTGGTCTAACAAAAGTTGTTTTACCACTCTTATCTTCGTTTACACGTTTTGGTACCCAAACCCGTTTATATAACAATCCATTACTATTCACTAGCGTACCCTTTGGAACCCAAATTTGTTTAGATTTGCTTAAATTTATTTTGTTGATTTTTGGAATCCAAACAGATTTAAATGAATTGTTTTTAAATGAGTTATCAATTTGTTTATGATTTAAAAACCCTTTGAAATTATTAAATTTCAAAAATTCAATTTGATTGTTTTCAAAGTCAATTAAAGGATTTTTAAAATCATTAAAATTTTGTTTTTTAACTTGATCAGATTCAAATCCATGTCCCTTTTTATTCTGAACAAAAAATTGATTTTTTAACAACATATTCAACGATTTCTCTCCTTTAGAAAATTTAGTCAAAGCTGACTCAAGTCGTTGAATTTTAAATTTAAGATCGCTATTTTCTTTCATTAAATTTGAATAACGATTAATAGCGATTTTCCTCTTTTCAGCATCAGTTTGTTTTAAAATCAAATTTTCGTTTTCATGTGCTTTGATTCTAGCATCGGACTTGGAAATTTCAATTTCAAATTGTTTTCGCTTTTCAAAATCAAGTTTTTCAGATTCTCTAAACTTTTCAATCACCTTTTCAAAATCATGATTTTCATTTTTCAAATTCATGTTTTCACTTTTAAGTAACTCAAGATTAGTTTTTAATTTCAAAAAATCGTTACTCAAAAATTGACATTTTTCGCATTCTGAAAACGGTGAATTCTTAACTTTTTCAAGTTTTGTTTCTAAACATTTATTTTCTTGAACTAGTTTTGACCTATCAGATTTTAATTTCTTAACTTTTAGTTCAAGAGAATCAACGGTTTTTGTGAGATCGTGACACATTAAAATTAAATCTTTATAAGTAAAATTCGATACCTCACTTGAATCCTCTTCACTACTTTCTGAATCAGATTGAGTCATAAGACACAAATTAGCTTCCTCTTCTTCACTTTCAGAAACTTCTTCTCCTTCTTCGTCATCCCATGTAGCAGCAAAAGCTTTCTTCTTTCTTCTGAACTTCTTCTTCTTTTCATTTTTGAGCTGTGGACAATTTGGTTTGATATGTCCGGGTTTCTTGTAGTTGTAGCAAAATACTTCATCGTCTGAACTTTCGGAACTTTCGAATTTGACAGTTTTCTTCTTTTGTGGCTTGTATTTTCCTTTGGCCCACTTTCTCAAAACCATGGCTAGCTCTTCAGCGGGATCATCATCATTACTTTCAACAGAATTATTTAGAGCGATCGTCTTCTTCTTTGATTCAGAATCCTTTCGTTCTTCTCTTGCTTTCAACTCCATCTCGTAAGTAATCAGATTTCCGATCAACTCTTCCATGCTTACTTTATTCAGATCTTTTGATTCTTGAATCGCCGTCACCTTTGCTTCAAAATTCATCGGTAGTACTCTCAGTATTTTTCTGATTAATTCCACTTCGGTATAGGTTTTGCCAAGAGCTTTTGCATTGTAGACCAGTGATGAGAAGCATCCATACATCTCTTTTATATCTTCGTCTTTTTGCATAGAGAAATTTTCATATTCGTTGCTGAGTAGAGCGAGACGAGATTCCTTTACTTGAGATGTACCTTCGTGTGTGACCTCCAACGTATGCCATATTTCCTGCGCAGTCTCACAATGAGAAATTCGATTAAATTCAGTTTTATCAAGAGCACAGATTAAAGCATTCATCGCTTTGGCATTAGTTGAAAATAATTTTTTATCATTAGCATCCCACCTGTCTTTTGATTTAGGAATTTCAACACCACTAACTATAACAGTGGGTGATCTATAACCCGTTTCAATAATATCCCATACATCATAGTCGACTGAACTCAAATAAATTTTCATCCTAGCTTTCCAATATGCATAATCAGTTCCATTAAACATTGGTGGCCTAGCTATGGACTGACCCTCAGAAAACGCGTTATTGGACAGATTCATGACTCTAGAGTTAAAATAAAATAAAAAATACCTGCTCTGATACCACTTGTAGGATCTAAATTAACCCTAGAGGGGGGGGGGGGGGTGAATAGGGTTTATCGCAGATTTTTGCAGAATAATTAAACAAAAACAGCACAGATAATAATCAGAATAAATGCGGAAAATAAATAACACACAGATATACCCAGCTTCGGCAAAACCCTGCCTACTGTTGCATTCCCCAAGGTTTCTACTATGAGTTAAAACAATCTCTACGCTTACAATCCCCTGTAAACTCGCGACACTCGCTCCCAACTGTTCTTAACCCTACGCTCAAAACCCTGCACTGTTTTTATCCCCAAAACCAGATTTTCCCCGAATTACAATCCCTGTAATTCGTCTCCCTAGTTTTAGAGACAAACTAGAAAACTCTAGACTGATTACGAAGTTGAAAACAATAAAAATTAAAATGGAGACCCTAGTTTAAAACAAAACCCTAGTTTTGTTTTATAAAAATCCTTCTTAATAAAAAACCCTTGGTCTTTGATATAGACTTGGCCGGCCCCTTGTATTTGCTTCACCACTTTATTTTTGCTCGATCTCTTTCCTTAAAAATGGCGGCGGCTCTTGAGAAATTCCTATGGTTTCTTCAAATCCCTAAATCGCGATTGTATGGTTAATTCTATGATGCTCGAGTCTGTTCGGCTTCAATCTCTGCAGGCTGGCGCTTTTTCTAGGGTTTGTGCTTCTCGTTAAACTCGACTTCGATGGTTCTAGGGTTTCGATTCTATTCAACTTGAGGTCGCCATTTTCTCGTGTGATGATTTCGAGTTATTCAGTGGCTATCCTCTTCTTCGATCGAACGTTGATGAGTGTTGAACTGGATCCAAGTAATCTCCTTTTTACTGGTATGAATTTAATTCGGATTTTTGCTTTTTGCTTGTTCGAACTTGGATGATTTACTGCCGATGAGGATTGGGTGTTTATATAGGATTAAAAGTCCTTAAATTTTGCTCTGATTTCGTATGGATTAGACTTGGTTTGATTTGGATTGATATATGCTGAAATATTGGGTTGACTTTGAATTGATCTGTTGCCTCTTGATACTTCTTCGATTTAAAGGCTGAATGTATATTGCTTAAATCGTGATTTCTGGAATTTGAAATCTTCAACCTTGCGTGAGTAACTTGCATTTGATTTTGAATTTCTCCCTACTTAAACAAAACCGAATATTTTGCGAGATAAATTCTTTCTTGCCTCGTATGCTTCTGGAACTTTGAATTGGTCTTGAATTCCCTGTATTTTTGAACTGATGCTTTTCTTTGATAAGAACAGAAACCATGCTCGAACTTGTTATGCAATTCGACTCCATGCATTTGTATAGGACTAATTTATATGCCGCACCACCATTTCCTTTTGACCAAACTGCACTGTGATTTTTTTTATACTGATAATATTGGAATTCCTGTTAGAATTACTGCATAATTTCTTTATACTGATAATATTTTCCTTTAATTACACTTGATGCACCATGACTTGAATATTATTGTCATTTCATCTTGAGACTGCTTCATGCCAAACATGTGCTGCCTCGGCCATGTGCTTGTCTTTAGAACTGCTGCACTACCTTTAAAAACTAAAATGCTTATCCTATGCTGCACCTTATTTCATTGTATATATCTGTTTGTATGTGCCATGCAGTTTGCACACCTATGTTCTCTTGTACGTATTGCCATTCATATACTTGTGTTTGTTGTATTTGAATTTAGCTTGAACTTTAATGGTGCTCCTTCAGTTTAACTTCCTGCTGATTAAAACTTGCAGTCACTTGTGTGTATATATATTGGTATTTGAATACCATGCCTTTTTACCATGACCTATAAACTTTGGCACGAACTTGATTCCGCTCTTTAATACTTCCATGTTTAAATCCTGATTTCTGGAAATTTAAAAGATTCTTTGAATCATTCTTTTCAAAAAACAAAACCATTTTTCCTGTCTTTAAGTCTGATATGAACAGTTGCTTTACACTTTGCCGAATCTGATTTGAACTAATAAGAACAAATGAACACTTGAATTTGACAGTGCCTTGTAATAGTCATTAGTTGAACTTCTCTTGAGCTTTTAAATTGATGTTTTACTTGTTGATGTTCAAACTTGTATATTACTTTCACCTCTTGACATATTATCTTGATGTTGGCACCTTAAATAAACTCGTGTGTTGACCTCATTGAGTTCATGTGATCTGACCATTTAGCTGTAGCTTTTGTACCATGTTTTCTTGCACCATGCTTCAAGTTTGAACTGCACCATATTGACATTGTTGAACTGCTGCCATCAAAAATCACTTGTATTTGTTCTGTTTTGTTTGTAGCTCCATTCTGGCTTGTGATCATGTTGCACTGACGTCTTGTTGCACCATTAGCTCGTGCATGTATCACCATATTTCTGTTTTGCTCCTTGGTTAATTTTTTAATGTGCACTGAGTCGAGACGGTCCTTGTGGCTACTCCTCAGTTGTTCGCTGATTGGCGAGGCAGTGCACACGTGTATAAACGTGTGTACATGCAGCCATCAGACGATTTTTTCTGTCCCTGCATATCAGACCACGTCTAGAAAAATGATGAGAAACACACCGTAATTCTGAGGCAAATAATTTAAAAATAATTTTTTATTTGCTTTTATTTAATTTTATTTTTGTTGCAGTCTATTGTGTGTGTTCTTCTGTATGTGACAGGTATGAAGATGGACCGACTGAAAGCTGTGAAGACAGAAGATGGAAGACAGAAGACAGAAAAAAAATAACAGTGTCAATGTATGAGAGTATCTGTATATGTGAATGTAAATGTAGTTGTATAGAGTGAGTGACAGAGTTGTATGAATGAAATGTAGTATGTCAAATAGTGGAGTTATAAAAGATGTACTTTTTGATATTGAAATAAAATATTTTTTATTTAAATAAAATACTGTGTTATTGTTTAAATCTCTATACAGTTATATTTTATTTAAATAAAAATATTATAATCCTGTCTGTTGTGTAGTATACTAGTACAGTTACAAACACATTCAATAATAAAATATATTTGGTTGTTATCATCAAACAAAAATCATATAATTGTGTATACAACACTGTTATATACAACAACATTCAAAGTGAATGATGACCAAATGATCAAGAAGATGATTCTAACCTCAAGCCTCATCAACCGGGAAATGGAAAAAAATCGGGCAGGCAGCATGGCTATGTGAGTCGCTCCCATTAGGATGTAATCACCTATCTAAAGAAATTCCTTTTGCTTATCAAATCTATCAATGATGTCCCTTTAAACGGTTGATGATCCCAACCATTGGTGATATACATTCGATACACTCAAACGAAATGAGTGGTCGGTCATGTGTGGGCCGGGTTGCAAGACGTTCTTGTTGAACCCAGTGTGTTCCCCTTTAGAGATACACTATCGGCAGGTGGTTCCATACCTTGTCATAGTCAGAATCCAATTTCCAGTGAGCGCCCACAGTTTTTGATTTTATACTAGATATGTGGAGTGTGAGATGCAAGCTTTCCGCTAAATTGATATTTATTTGTATTTAGACACTATTATAATATCAGAAGATATATATGATTTTCAAAATGTTTTGGGTTATCGTAAGGTAAAAACCATCCGTATTTATGTGTGGATTTGGTCTTACGATTATCCTTTTCTTTCAAAAAGAATTTGAACTTTAAAATCAAGTTGGAAGATTCCCCTTAAACTGTGTGAGTTTTTTTTCTCACTCTGGTTCACCAGACTGACCCGGTATTTGTAATGCTCGGGTTAGGCCAGGTTGTACAGGTTCAGGTAATCGGATGCTGTAAAGAGATGAGCTGGAAGAGTTCAGACGTATGACTTTATCTAGTATATTCCGCTGTGTGCTGTATTTGAGGACGATTTGTTATAACTATCCAGATTTGTCTGTTGTACTCTGATGTATGTAAGTATATTTTACAAGCTCTCAATAAAAGTTATTTCTATGTTATATTTTGTTCCGCTGCGATGTGAGACTCTGTGTTGTGTTGAATCTTCTTCTTCTTCTATTCTAATATTTCTTTCTTTCCTCACCCTCTAACTTCTTTCTATTAATGTTCAGGCGTTTTCGGTGTTTGGAAGGTTGGCATAAGTTACGGTAAATGTATTTATGTCGATTTTCGGGACTGAAAATCCCTGGTTCGTTACAGCAATCCTCTGGTCTTACCGTTCACACTCGTAGCATTTTCAGAATACTCGACGCAGATTTTGGAACTTCGAAATATACCCAGCGAAGGGTAGGGTTAGGTATTTACGAAGATTTAAGCATCGAATCTGGTTATAGTTGTTGGTTTTGAATCCGATAGGAAGGAGAGCAGAGTTGGTGTACTTTTAGTGGGTTATGTTCATAATTTGTGTCGCTGCTGTTACGGTCAGGTCGGGGAAATGCGATATGGAGGAAGCAGTCGTGGATGACATGGAGGATATAGGTGGGAGGTAGGGGCTCGTGAAGAGAAGAAAGATGTTTTTGTCAGTTTTAGTTTTTGTGCAAGAAGGGGGCGAAAATGGTAGGGTAAAATTACAGCAATGGTGAGGGAATACTGGAGCGTGACCATATGGAAGAAGAAGAATTGATTTGAGTGGGCTTGGGTTTTTACAGGTGGGTTTGGGCCTTAGGTAAATGGTGAGCCCAATTAGAATTTTAATAGTTTTAATTTAATTTAAATTATTCGTATAACTTGTAAATGTAATAAATTTTACATATTGTGTCAGAATTTCGAACGGTCAGATCCAATTGGGATCGTATGGACGGTGACTACATAATGTAACTAACTGGGAGTGAATTGGAGCTCATTACAATTTATAGCGAAATAAATTATCGGATCCAAATCAATGATCGTTATTCGTTATTAAACGATGATTGTCCAATGTGAGTAAATCTCACTAAATCTACACAGTTTATATTTTATAAATTTAATCTAGTATTGATAAATGATGATTGATTGTTGTCTGTTGATTATTTGGTTGAACTGTTGATTTATTGGTTGGAATTATAGATAACGATATATATATAAATCGTTAATCAAATATTCATTCTGTTTATCAGAATAGTTCTAATAGAAACGAAATTGATGTTAATATATTATTTAACATCTGTGAATGCAGGGAGACAGGTTGGAGGGATCTAACTGGATTCCTAAATATTATTATATCATTTGTTTTCATATATTATGATATATGATGTGATATAAAATCTGTGATTGATTATAATGACACTAGTCATGTTATTTTGTATTTTAAATACCATATGAAATACTGGAATGTAAAAAGGAAATTTTCAAAGTGAATATTGAAAATGAAATATTTATATATGAAATAAATATGTTATTATAAAAGGTAATATTTGGAAAACAAATATTGGAAAATATAATTAAGGAAATATTTGGGAAATAAATCGAATTATATAAAAGGATTTATATAAAATAAATGGAATTATATAAAAGGATCTATATAAAATAAATAGAATTATATAAAGGGAATTATAAATGAGATTTAAGTGTCAGAAATAAAAAGGAGATTTATATGAATAATTCTACAAATAAAAATATAAATAGAATTTGGATATTTGGTTTTAAATACGGAATCAAACTGTTTTGATTATATAAAGAAGTATTATTCACATTCTATGTGAAAAATTAGATTAAAGTAAATATTTTGCAAATAAAATATTATAAAGGAATTTGGGGTTTGAATTAGGAATTTAAATGGAATTATTGAAATTAGAAACTGACTGGAAATTAGTTAAGTTGAATGGCTTTCTGGGTATCGATCTGATGTTGGTTTTGGCTTTCGGGATTTATGCTTGGGAAGTTGTTCTCTTACTAGTTTACAGTTAGAGACTGATAGAGGTGGGAAGATATTGATGTGCGAATCAGAAATGGAAACGTTTTCTAAAGTTAATAACGTATATTTTCTAATTTTAGAAAATAAGGAATTTATGAATATATGGAAACGATAAAATGGGAAATTGGGAAATGAAATGATGATTGATCAATAAGATTTCCATTTGGGAATGCGACTATTGTTTGTACACATGTTTTCCTTTGATAGTTAAATCAACGCCTATCAAAAAATTTGACCATCTTCATTATCAATACGGAGAGACCGGGATCAGATATATTATCTGAAAACCACTCCATATGGCATGAGCGTTGCGAATCAAATATGATGAAGATAATGGAAGACGGAGTCATGCAAGGGATGTTCAATAAATCCTAAGTAGAAATTGCCTAAGATGGATTTACATAATAGTACCTTCGGGTTGTCCAGTCCCAGGACAACTTGAATGGACAAATGTCTGGCATAGTATATCTGGTAGGTCACGTAAGTTGATCGTTTCAAACGTATTTACGTTGGTGTCGGAGGAATTCGTTTCTCTTGGCTTATACCCATGGTATTTTTGGGGAAATCAGTTTGTGATTTGACGGGTATGACGATGTGGCATTTAAAGTAAATGAAGGAGTGATCTGTTAAACGATACGTCATGACCTCAAGCCTCATCAACTGGGAAATGACAGAAATCGGGCAGGCAGCATGGCTAAGTGGGTCGCACCCAATTAGGGTATATTGTCACTATCTAGAGAATATTCATATTTGTTACTTCTTTCAATTCTGTATCTCCCGGGAATGATTATGTTGGTATACCAACCGTAAGGTGACAATATATTTGGAACATTCAAGCGAAATGAATGGCCGGCCATGCGTGGCCGAGTTACAAGATGTTCTTGTTGAACTCCAGTGTATCGCTTCTAGAGTACACTAAACGGAAGGTGGTTCCATACCTTGTCATAGTGGGAAATCCATTACCCAATAAGAGTCTGTGGTTTTTGATTGTATATTATATATGTAGAACGTGAAATGAAAGCGTTCTACTAGATTGTTATTTACTTGATTTAGACATTATTATAATATCAGAAGAGTCGTGATATAAAGAATATTTTGAGCAGTCGTAAGGTAAAACCATCCGTGTTTATGTGTGGATCGGTCTTACGACTTTCCTTTCTTTTAAAATGATTTTAAAAATTAAAGAAATGGTTGGAGTTTACTCACACCAAGTCACATGACTGAACCAAAGTTTATTTTGTTTTGTTTTCCCTAAACTCTTGGGTGCCCAATTTTGTACGGGTAGTCAAGTAGTCGGGATTTTACAGATGTATTTGGAGAGTTTGGAGCAGGAGGCTTCAGGATTTTATAGCAATTATTTATTTCTGCTGTGTTGTAAATGTTGTACTTTGATAATGATATGTATATTCAAGTACAGATTTATATTTCAAAGCTATGTTATATAGTATATTTTATTCGTTCTGCTGTGAGATTCGTGTTACTTTGATTTTGTTGTATGTTCTTCTTCTTCTATTCTAATTTTCTATCTTATCTATTCTCATCCTCTAACTTCTTTCATTAACTATCCGGTATTTCTGATGCTTGAATAGTCGACATTGAGTTTATGTCGATTACCAAGGTCGCAATTTCCTGGGTTGTTACAGTGGTATCAGAGCTGAAGGTTAAGTGTTACCTTGGCTCTGTGTCGTGACTCAGTAGAGATGGGGTTAGTAATACCTTAGATTGAGTTTGAGTGTATATATATGAGTGAACGTATTTGTTATTTGATATAAAAATATTATTTTATATTGTGGAGATTTATTGGTTGAGTTGTTTATGTGTTCTGGTCGATCAGTTTGATCCACTGTATCGGTAGGAGTTTCTAAACACTCAAATACAATGAACCAACACAATATGTTTTGAAAAGAGGGTAAACGAAATAATTTTACCCTTATTATAAACAATTGGTATTATAAAAGTAAAATGGTTATGTAAATAACTAATCAGAACTCGTACAAGTGTAACATACGAAATCATAGGGATTAAATCTGAACTCAAATAAGAACTGGAATTTAACTCTTGAAATTGAATAAGTGTTTGTAAATGGACTTGGATTGAGTATATGGAAATTTTAAAATCCTGGGAGATTTTAAATTGTTAGGAAAGCAATGTGCATGATATGTTGAAATAATTTCAAATGGAAGTGTTTAAAATTGAGTTTTGAAATAATATAATATTGAACTCACTTCGATTGCTCGGAAATAATTCTGATGGTACTGGCCACATCATCAGTGTTCATTTTCGAGTTTCTAAGTGACGGATTACTACCAAAAATTTTGTTTTTGGAAATGTTTTAATAAAATAAGTTGTTTTGATTCCGAAAGGGAATATTTGATTTTCAAGAATGGTAAGTTGTTTAAAACTCCTGGGAAGAGATTGTTTGAATTAAAAATATTTTAAAAAGGGATTTGCGAAAGCAAATTGAATTAAAACTAGTTAAGTGGAAGTTGAGTTGAAATAGAATGCTATCAAGGAAAATTGGATTCTTGAATATAACTGGACCTATGTGAGGCTAAATGGATCGATTTTTGAAACAGAAATCAGATTTGAGTTATAAGATAAAGATAACTAATTAGAGGAATTAATTAGTTAATGAAATGTGGAAAGGTAACTTAACTTGGTTAAGTATATTGGGTTGATGAGTTAGGAGTTTGGAATCAAGAATGAAATTGAGTTTGAAATAGAATTCGACTTGGATATAAGCGAGTGATTTGGTTTTGAGGATTAAAATTGATTGGAGATCAAGTTGGAAATGTATCAGTATATGCTGAATTGGTAGCAGATGGAAATGATATAATGATATTCCCGAAAAAAGGTACAAGGTTATTTATATATGATTTTGGTGATTTATGAGCCGATTTGGCAAGCCGCTTGGCTGTTTGATTTTCTTTTGGATTGGAGAAGGCCTGGAGAGACGAGTTGTAGTTGTATCGATTGAGCCATACAAAGGAGGTGCTGCCGAAATTTTTCAGAAATTTAGGGTGTTAGAAAAATTTCAGGATTTTTGAAAATTTTCGTTGGTTAGAATGAATTTATATTTAATTTAAATTAGTTGGTTCAGTTGAAACTGAAGTTAAGAAGTAAACAGATAATTTTTAACCCAGTTAATAGGGTGTGTTTTGTACCTTAGCAATTTCGAGGACGAAATTATTTTAAGGGAGGGAAGAATGTTACGACCCGTATTTTTATGGTATAATAATTAATTAATTTAAATATTTAAATAGTGATTTAGAGATTTAAATGGTTGTTAAATTAAATAATATTTGAATATTTAATTAATATAAATAATTGAATAATATAATTATTTCCGAAATAGTCGGAAATAGTGGAATTCACAATATTGTGTGAATTGGACAATTTAAAATATATAATTCAGTTTAGAATTGAATTATATTAACAAATTTATTTATAAATGTTAGTTGAATGTATAATTTATATTATAATTATAATCGAGCTCAAAATGGCGCGACATTTCGTAATTTGGCGATTCAAACTTTAAAGGAATATGTAGAATCCGTTTTAAGTCGAATTTCTATGAAACAAAAAATGTTCGGAGCTGGTGAAGTATATTTTTCTAATGGAAGAGAAAAATCGAGATTTCATCGTGTAGATTTTGAGTTATGTCCAACTCAAATTTCCAGAAAGTCGCTATGGAATTCCTTTATAATTTATAATGATTTATTTATATTATAAATGGATTTTCAATATAAATTAAATACTGATTTAATCTGGATTTGAAATGTCGAGTTATAAATTCAGATAGGAATATTTTGGAGATGGGTAATATTCTTTGTGAATATATATGATAATATTAATTTATTAATATTTAATTTAATTTTTTTAAATATATTAATATTTAAATGGGTTTATTTAGAGCTTTAAAAATAGTTATTTTTGCAAATGAGGTCCGTTTTTGACAAAACTAATTTTGTTGGATCCGGAATATTAAATTATTGTTAGATTTCAATTTTATGATTTTTGGAGTCCGTATGTAGCTGCGCGGAATTTTTATGAGAAAAACAGTTGATAATTTGACCTTTAAAAATACGCTGTGCGAGCAAACAGACTCGAAATTCGACGAAACAAGTTTCGTTGGGTCCGTAATCTCAAACTCAAGTTGTATGTCCAATTTCATGATCTTTGGATGTTGTATGTGATTTTAGGAATTTTTAGTCCACAATACAAATAGAAATAAGATGAAAATGAATATAAAAATCAATTAAAAAAAACTTACCTATAAATAGACCACTAACACCTAAAACCTAATTCACATTTTTCCTCTGGTCAATTAAATTTCCACCGTCAGTTCTTTCTTTCAAAAACAAAACGAGATCATATTTTCTCCTAATAAAATCAAAAGCAAATCCATCCTGTTGTATATGACGTAGTTGTATACGCAATTATATGATTTTTTTGTTTGATGATAACAACCAAATAAATATTATTTTAAGTGTGTTTGTTATTGTACTGTTCTATATATACATCACAGACAGGAATATAATATTTATATTTAAATTGAATACGACTGTATAGACATTCATACAGTATTTTATTTAAATTGAATATTATATTTCAAACTTTTAAACAGTACAACTATTTATAACTCCACTATTTAAACACTTCACACGAATTTGTACTTGTAATTAAACTGAATACGAAAGAAAATTTTGTTTGAACACAATGAAATAACATTTTATTTCATTCAAATTTGTTTGTTACAAATATCAGTACAATTATTTTTTGTACATCAGCTCCTCACTACATCACTCACCACTCAGTACATTCTTTGACACAATTACATTTCATTTATACAATCACTCATATACACATTTACATATTGTCACTGTCTTTTGTCTTCCGTCTTCTGTCTTCACAACTTTTAGTCAGTCTAGTCTTCATACCTGTCACATATAAAAACACACACAGTACACTGCAATAGACATAAAACTGTATACATGCAAATATAAATTTTATTTGCCTTAGAATTTCAGTGTGTTTCTCATCATTTTTCATGACTTGATCTGATATGTGAATGTAGCACGCGCACGATATATGTATACACACACATGTGTATGTATATACACATATTATAGTGCAGGGATAGGAAAATCTATTCTGGATGGCTGCATATACACACGTGTGCACTGCCTCGCCAATCCAGTGTGCAACTAAGGAGCAGCCACGTGGACCAACTCGACTCAGCGCACACTTGAAAACAACTTATTGCAAAGTCAACATAGCTCAAACTTTTATTGGCAAGACTGTGTGCACATGCAAATAAATTCGCAATACTGAAAATGTCGAGGGACACAACAATGTCAAGTTCATACACAAGCATGCACTGTTCATAGTGCACAATGTATATACAAATGTGTCGAGCTAGATTGACATGCCATGAGTTCAAGTTTGCTAAGCAACATAAATGGATAGAACATCCACATGTACATAACTGTGTACACAGCAAATGGAAATGGCATAACCCAAGCAAGTGGTTAAGCTCAATACATCAAAAGTACATGGACAACGTCAAGTATTGGAAAGCTAGAATGGCCGAGCACTTATGTATGCAACTCAGCAATGAACAAGCACAAGTAATAAAGGCAAGAAGTGTTCATGGTTCAGCAAAGTATCAAGACATGCAAACAGATCAGTGTATATATAGTCATCAACACAACATGGTTTAATATCAACCAAATGGAAGACAAACGGTTCGGCCACTAAAAGTGCAGTTCAAGTGACCATGGCAGCAGCTAATGCACACAACAATGGGGTGGCAAGTATACTTCAGCATATATGACACTGAAGAAGTACACACACAACACAGTGCATGTCTAATATGATGTAACAGTGAAGTGGAGCAAGAAATGGAGTGCAGCAAGCAAGAAAACATATCAGCAACAATGGAGTTGTGTACATAACATGGATGTTTAAATAGACAAGTCACAACAGATTTCAAATGTCAAGATATCATTCATGCATGGGACCAAAGAAAACAAATCAGTGCAAGTGCAAGGTTTTTCCAGAAAATCTAAATTCGAATTTGAGGCAAGAAATCACTTGGTTTCTGCACACATACAACACAAATTTAGGAAGTTATATGTCTTCAGAATGAGGACCAAAGAAGTCAATTAAATTTGTTTTCAAATGTTGGCAATTTTTTTATGGCAACAAATCAATTTGACTTGCCAAAGTTTTTGGTCCAGAAATCACAGAGGGCAAATATTTTATTTCCAAAAAATCAGAATTTGGCAAGAAAGTTTTTGAATTATTTTCAGAAAGTATTCAATCTGTCTTTGGCAACAAGAAACAATTACCAATATTACTTTTATATAAATCGAGCCATATCAGAAAGGAAAATTTGTATTGAGTACTTTCCAGAAATCATACATGAATTCAAAGGGGCAACTCGACTTGTTTAAGGAAATAGAAGGAAACAAATGATCTAAGGAGTTAAGGCAACATTTCAAAACCGATTTCAATCGAGAAATTCATATTAATTGTTTCCTATTTTGATTCAATTAGGAAAATCATTCAAGGCAGCAAAATCTATGCAAGGAGATTAAGTGGAAACAAATCAGAGCAATTCATAAAAGCCGTGGAATCAAAAAGAGGAATACACGCAAATCAGTCGAGTCTTTTTTTGGGAAATCAGAGATATTTTGGGATTTCATAATCCTATTTAACAACACCAAGTCTTCACTGGCCATCATTGAATCGAAACCACAAACAACAATTTCACTCGAAGGTTAAAAATCAGAAAACTCACATTTATTACAAGAGTTTCGATTGCCATATTTCCCGAATCAGAGAACATCCATTTGAAGAACTCAAGCAATTCGAGATTGAATCCACAGGAGATTTCATCAAGCAATCGACTTTGATTTGGGAACGAACATGAAACCCTAAATTCCTTTTTCAGCCGCCATTGTATAAGAGAAAGAAAGAGATCGGGGAAAATGAAAACATGGTGCATCATTTCAAAAAGGGCAGGCTCACTTTCTTTTTGGCTTAGCCTACTTTATCTAAGGGAATTTAAATTTCTTTTAAAGCTAGGGTTTAAATTGTCTTTGTTTGTAACAACCGGGAAAATCAAAACCAATTTAATATTTTTATTTTGGCAATTTTATGAATTTTGAATATTTAAAATGAATCATTTTAAATAATAACAACAAGAAATTTACTGTGAAGAGAATTAGAACATATATACTTAACAGAATTGATGTTGGGATATAAATATTTATTTTAATTTTAAAAAGGAGCTGGAAATAGCGCGACAGTTTGAAAATTTGAATTCGAACTTTGACTGACTGTATAGGATGCAAAATAAAACGGATTTTAGTTAAACCAAAAATATTTAAATCTGTTTGAGAATATCTTTCTAACGAATTTGAAAAATCGGAATTTCATAGCGGGAATCAAAAGTTATGGCCGAATGAATTTTCAGAAAGGTCGCTATGGAATTAATATAGCCCTTGAAAATAGACATCTTGCAAACGATCTCCGTTTTTGACGAAACCACTTTGTTGGATCCGGAATGTCAAATTATTGCTAGGTTTCAAATTCCATAATTTTTGGAGTTAATATGTGAGCGTGGCAAAGGAAAACGCGTTTGGTTAATTTCAGTCAATTTGGATCGACCAGAAAATGGCCATTTTTCAAACGGTCTCCAAATTCAATGAAATTGGTTTTTTTGGGACCGTATCATCCAAACATAGCCAGATTTATTTTTCTGGAATTTTTAGAATCAGTATGTGGCCCCGGCAAATTAAAATGTACGTTCAAATCCATATTTGAAAGTTTTATATTTTAATTTGAAGAATAACTGATTGAAACAGTCAAATAGGCCTACAAAACATATTCTATTGTGTCCGAAATGGGGGTATTTAGCTAGAGGCGACGGTCGTTGGGTTTGGATTGGTGTTCGTATTAGAAACCCCATTTTAGAATTAATATAAATTCCGGCCAATAATAAATTTCCATTCATTATTTTATTTTCTAAAAATATCAGCAAACCCCCGTAACCCTCCTGCTACCGACGACGACCACCATTCCAACCTTTCCGACCATATTCCAGCGAATCCACTCATCATTAGCCTCTGCCCTAGTTAAACTTTTTGAAGATCTTCCTCTCCTCTTCAAATTAAGACCGATTTCACCCCCCCTTCGTGTTGTATCTTCATTGAACCACCTCCTGGAAGTCAGGAACTTCAACGCACCGCCGCACCCTGGATCCTCCATCGAACTGAACGCCCCACTTCTCATTCTGCGCACCTTCTAAGCCTCTTCGTCGTGCCACAACCCGATTCTGTCCAGGTGCTTCGGATTTAGAGTTATTGCCAACCCTAATTTCGAACCCTCTTTGAAAGGTTACGGTTTTATTTATTTAAATGGATTATAACACTTTTAAGTGTCTCTATCTATGATCTTGGTATAAAAATCATATCTTTAACATATGTTATCGAAATTCAGTGAAACCGGAGACATCAGACTCGTAGCGACGTCTTCTACATTCTAGAAGAGACCGGGGAATTTTTAGAGCTTGCTACAATTCTTGGCAAAGCGAAAAGAAATGTGAGATTTTTAAATTCAAATCTGAATGGAATGACGATGTATAAATTATATGATCGATGTATAAGTTATATAAGTGTTGTACACCTCATGTATAAGCATTGTATAAATTATATGTGCGATGTATAAGTTATATATATGTTGTAAAAATCATATGTGCGTTGAAATGAAATTGAAATATATTTATCTACGAACATATATATACTCCCCTCGTCCACAGACCATGGACGATATATATTGGTTGTGATTGTTTGGATTTTGGTTGACGTGAAATTTGGTTGATAAATGCGAATAGTTGTTTGTGGTTGAAATAAAATTGGAATTGTTTGTGGAAAAATTCATTGTGATATGAAAACGATCGAAATGATTAGATCATTAGGATAAGCCCCTTGGGGAACGCCGCGAGGCGTAAGGTTGTGCGAGGAGCCGTACTCGGGACGATGTCGGTTTTAAACCCTCCCCCATTATACTGCCGAAATTTTCTGAAATATTCATGTGTTTGATTTATATTCATATGTTGAAATATATTCATGTGTATTCATGTTTGAAATAAATTGTTTTAACAGTAAAAATCATATTTTTATCATGTATATGAAGTATATAAAATATTCATGTTTTAAATAAATTGTTTTGAAAATAAAAATCACATTTTTATTATATATATGAATCGCCAAAAATATTCATGTTTGAAATAAATTGTTTTGACAATTAAAAAAAACACATTTTTATTATTTATATGAAGTGTTAAAGATAGTCATGTGTTGAAATAAATATTTGTTGGGTAAAAATATTATTTTTATTAAATATATGAAAGGAAAATGGCTTGGGATATTGAAGAACGAATTATATATATATAAATATAATTAAAATAAAACGAATAACGACGCTGTAGTTCGTGTTTTGAAATCGTGATTTTAAACGATTATTGCGGGAGATCCGACTGTCAGATTTTCTCGAAACTGAAACCGTTGGGTTCTCTTTGAAAATATCTTTCCAACGATACCAAATTTGTAAACATCCAACGGTTAGATTTTGTGAAATATTTAATTCAAATCTGAATAAAAACAGCGCCAGAATGGATTATATTTATATATATAAAAGAGGAAATTAGTTTTAAGGAAAAACTTGAAAGCGACTTTTAAATTAGGGCCGCAACTTTCGGAAATTAGGTGGAAAGACATGCACGATTTGTTCCAGCCAAATCACTCGTCTCATCAATGCCATTGCAGCCTCCATTCCCTTCGTAGCTGCCGCTCCATGGCACCGCCGCTTCAACCTTGGCTGTCGCCTTCCAAGTCGTCGCCCCCAGCCACCGCTGTCCCAAACCTAGCAATCGCTGCCCTAAGGCAGCATGGTTGTCTCCATTGTCGTCCAACCAAACCCTAGCCACTGCTTTATTGCCACCGTCGTCCAAGATTCAGCTGCTATCATCTTTCACTCCAACCCTAGCCATCGTCGTTCAAGTCGATGATGCCAATCTGCTATTTTGTTTGGAAAAAAAACTTAATGCTATATTCAACTATCTTTAGCATATTTAAACGTTCAGGTTCCTTTTAAAAAATATAATGCTAAATTCAACTATTATTTATTATATTTTATACATGCTAGTTCATTTTACTAACAAATGCTATATTCAAACATTATTTTGCAAACATGCACATGCTAACTCACTTCAATGATACAAATGATAAATTCAACTATCATTTATTATATTTTATACATGGCAGCGCACTTTAAAAATACAATATTATATTCAACAATCATTTAGCATATTGTACATATGTTATTTCACTTTAAAAAATACAGTGCTATATTGAACTATCATTTAACATATTGTACATATGTTATTTCACTTTAAAAAATACAGTGCTAAATTCAACTATCATTTATCATATTTTATACATGCGCTAGTTCACTTTACAGATATAATATTATATACAACTAACATTTTTCATATTTTATACATGTAATTCACTTTAAAAATATAATGATATATTTAACTTTCATGCAACGTATTCTACACATGTTATTTCAATTTAAAAAATACAATGCTAAATTCAACTATCATTTACTATATACTTTACACATGTTATTTCATTTTTTAAATAATGCTATATTCAACCATTATTTACCTTACTATACATGATGCTCTATTCAATTTTACATTATAATGCTATATACATGCTAGTTCTTTTTTTAATATAATCATATACAATTATTATAATGCTGGCTCACTTTAATAGATGAAATGCTAAATTCAACGACTACATTCGTCGAAATTTTATGCTTACCAGCTCAACTTAAAAATGCAATGTTAAATTCAACTATCATTTACCACTTTAAAAATGTAATGCTATATTCAGATATCATTCATCGTATCATTCAACAAACATAATCAATAGAGAAAATCAAATAGAATAAAATTCAGACAATATTTGCATAACACTTGAGCAAATTCAACAAACAGCCTAAAACTAACAAAAAAGCAAATCAACATAAAATACAAGGACATCAAACTAAACTGCACATATAATGAAGCAAAATTCAGAGCACACGCAGGAATGATAGTTTCATATATCATTATCCTGGGCAGAAACCAAAATCAGTTGAAACAAATCACAATTTCAGGCGTTGATCACAAATCAGCAGAAACAAAAATCACAAATCACAATAAGAATGAAAAACTCGTTTGATTTGACAGAAAATACACGACTTGAGATGGATCGATCAAATTTGACATAAAATACACGATTTGATAGAAAACACACAATTTCAGGCATTAGTCCATCGGATGACGACTAGGGCTTGGAGAGGCGGCGGCGGCTTGGAGAGGCGGCGGCGGCGGCTTGGAGAGGAGGCGGCGGCTGCTTAGAAGGCGATGACTGGGCTGTTGATAATCGAGGGAGATGCATGATTTAATTTTTTTTTTTAGAAAAAATTCCCTCAGCCAAAAAATATGTTGCGCGTCCTTCTGATGTAAATACAAAGCCGTGTCATTAAATCTAAAATTTGACCGATGTTCTTCCTTCCGCCTATTTTCCTGTATATAAAAATATAATTAAAATAAAACGAATAACGACGTTGCAGTTCGTATTTTGAATTCGTAACTTTAAACGATTGTACCGAGAGATCCGACCGTCGGATTTTCCCAAAACTAGAACCGTTGGGCCCATTGTGAAAAGATCTTTCCAATGATATAAAATTTGTAAAGATCCAATAGTTAGATTTTCAGATATGTGTAAATCAAATCTGAAGAAAAACAGCGCCATGGCCGCGTTATGGCTTGAAGCGTCGTTTGAATGAACTGGCTATATTTAAATAAATAAAAATAGCAAGAATCGTTATAAAATATTATAAACGATATGGAATGGAAATAAACCGAATTTACTCGGTTTATTGGATATTTGATGGTTGAATGTGTTTGACATGAAAATTATATTAATGAACTGAATTATAGATGTCAAATAATTTGACCATAGAAATGAATTGATTTGAATTCTAAATATATGTGAATTATTTGAAAAGGCCGAGTTAAATATCATTTCAAATAATTGGTCGACGATTGGTAGTCGAAGATATGAAGATGGTGCAAGACCAATGATCTTCACATCGAATGGATGGCTACTGATGCCTTTGATGGGAGTTGCTGCCTTGAAAGGGTTACAGTGGTGGTTGTCCGGACGTACTTGTTGATCGTTCTGATGTGCAAGGACCTCTCTCCTGTATTGGATATATAAGGACGAGGAATAAGGTGCCTCCGGTTTCGTTTAGATCCAGAACGGACTTGTAAATGGACTGTGTGTCCGACATTGGTTTTCGTTTTGTGTGATTGATATACGTCAGTTGCATGGCGTGAATTGCCTGTGTGGCACACTGAGATGCAGTGATCAAGGCTTTTGTTGAAAAGCAGAGCCTTGTGGTTGATGATCTAAGCACGACTTTAAATAGCAAAGCTTTGTGAATAGCGTTGATTAGCGGGTCTCACACCCCGGTATGGACCAGAAACGGGAGAGGACTTTAGGGAGGACATGAGTTTCCTTCTAGTTAGGAGTGGTGTCTGGGTTTTACATGCCCGGATGTTTTAATTATGTGGATGATGGATAGCGAGGCGCCTCGGTTATTTCGGTCTCTACAGAGCCGTTGGATGGTTTGGTAGATATACCGGCCAGTTTGACGCCCCATAGGGCGGGGAAACACAGTGTTTAGGAATTTTAATCCACTATTTGTGGACCGGCCCTGACGATCCAAGGCTTGACTGAGTACTTGCCTAAGACACGGGCTAGAGCGTCTCGAAGCGGTAAGGACGATCCCTTGCCTTGGTTCATGACGGAAATCCCATTTCCAAATACGACATCGTGCAGTTTTGATTGTAAACCTATATATGGTGACATGATATATGGTACCCATGCCGTCTATGATTGATACTTATGATTGAAATTGTTTTTGAAACATATGAACACTAGTAATAATATTAAATGCTTTTGTTTTGTACATATCAAGCATATTTTAGCCATTATAAGGTAAAACTCTATCCTCTGGTTTGCGTTGCATTGTGTGATGGGACCTGAGTCTTATAATGGCTTCATTTTTGTAAAAAGCATTGTGATGTTTTAAATGATTTACTTGTTTTGAGCACTAGCAATCCAATGGAGTAAACCCGTTCCGCGTTAGCGGCGTGGTCCTGTAATTGGCCTTATTGTAAATAAGTTAAGTAGATTTCTCATACTAGTCCCATGACTGAATCGTAGTTTGTTTCACTTACAAACTCAGGTGCCCCTATTTCTACAGGACAACCTTGTATTCAGGTTTTAGCCGGCTCTCTCTGGATAGCTATGGAGCTGAAGATGGATTCTATCACTTCTTTTATGCTGTTTAGCTCCTGTTATGTATATTATGTTTGATTCCGCTGTAGACATTTTATATAAAGCTGAAACTGTATGTTGTACTAAGTATGATCCTGTATACTGTGTAACTCTGATGATTATGTTTATCCAGTGTATTATGTTGTACATTATCTGGTGTAATGATATATTTTTGTTCTGTTGTTATTGTTTATGTGTTATATTCCAAAGATTACCCTTGCTGCCGTGGAATGGGGGTTTGGGGAAGTCACATTGTTTTTATTGTTTTGTTTTTAAATTTCTTTTATAATCAAACGAACAGTTCTAGAGTCTGTAAAATCTAGGGGAAACCAGTTAGGATGTTAACTGGAAGTTTACTAGAGTCTGTAAAAACTAGGGTTACTGGTTACGGGGTTGTAATCAGGGGAAATCTGATCTAGGGGATTAGATCAGTTTAGGGTTTTGAGCGTATGATTAGAATAGGAGCGAGGGGTTCGTGAGTTTACATGGTCTTGTAAGCGGGATCTGTTCTATTACCTTGTAGAAACCTTAGGAATGCAGCAGTAGGCAGGATTTTGCCAAAGCTGGGTATATCTTGTGTCATTTACTTTCTGCATTTTTATTTCTGCTCCATTCTATGATCTGTGAATTTTTAGTATCCCGTAAAAACTATGATAAACCCTATTCACCCTCCCTCTATGGTTAATCTGAATCCAACAAGTGGTATCAGAGCCTGGTAATTTCATTAACCCTAGAATCATGGATCCTAGTTGTCAGTCCTCTAAGAGTCAGTCCAGTGATATTTCAATTATTTTCAGTGGGTCAGGTTTTTTAATTTGGAAATCGAAAATTGAAGTCTATCTAAAATATGGTAATTTTGAATATTGGAATATTATTATAAATATGGGTGATATGCTATATAAGAAAAATAAAGTTATAAATGCTCGTGTCATGCATATTCTCTATTCTTATCTTAGTAATAATCAGCCTGATCGTATCTCCCATTGTTTGACTACGGATTAAATCTGGAGCACTCTCAATACATTGTATGTACAAAAGGAAGACAACTGCTTAAAACCAATAGTTGCTAACTCGGATTCATATGTGTGTTTAACTGGAGCCATTAATGATGATTCAGACGATGGAGAGTTTTCATATGAAAAATTGCTTTCTCTCTGTAATAATTTAACCAGAACTGTCAATCATCTCCAACTGAAAAACAAACTTCTAAGATCTGAATATCATGATTTGATTAACAAAAATAATATGTTAGGACTAAAACATGAAAACTTCGATTGCAAGAATTGTTTCAATTTGAAAAATGGTTTTACTCATTTAAATAAAAATCTTCAGAAGTTTGAAAAAGAAATTATCATTTTAAAACAAAATAAAGATGAGCTAATTTATAAATGTGATTCTTTGCAAAAGGAGTTGGATAATATTATTTCCAAACATAATATTTTTGAAAATCAAAATTTACAGAAATCTGAATCAGTTTTGAATGAGCTAGAAATTGAGATTGTAAAACTCAAGAATTTTGAATATGAAAGTCGAAAACTTTTTGAATTTGAAATTGCTGAATCCCAAACCAAAATAAAATTACTTGAAACCAAAATTTTGGTTTTGAAACAACATGATGCTGAAAGAAAGATCACTAACAATCGATGTTCAGATTTAATGGAAAAAAAACAATGATTGTAAAATTCAATGATTAGAATCAAGTTTGGATAAATTCTCTATTGGGGAAAATCATTGAATATATTGTTGCAAAATCAAAATCCTATTGGAAATAGACGTGGTCTTGGCTTCGGGAACAACAATGGTTTTGAAAAGCAAAATTTAAATGGTTTTAAAAATCCTTCATATTGTTTTGGAAATGATCGTTTTGAAAATCTAAACTCCGAAATTTTCAAAAGATTTTTGAATCATGATCAAAATGGAAATTTATTTGGTAACAATCCTCTTAAAAGATCTTGGATCCCAAATAAAAATAAACGAATTCGACTAAATTCAAACAGATTTGGGTTCCCAAGGGTACAAAAGTAAATTTTGATGGTTTGTTATATAGACAGGTTTGGGTACCCAAAGTGATGAACACATTTCAGAGTGGTTTTACAGATTTTGTTAGGCCACTCAATCATTTAAACTGCTAGGTACGGAAGGAGGCTGAGGAACTACTTTGCTAACGAGAAACTGAATTCAAACTGCTTCATATCTTCAGATTATTCATAGTTCCTTAGCCAGGCTTGCTGAGTCGGAGATTCCGGTTTACATGGATTTCAGGTATAATCTCTGAACTCATCTTTGTAAATATTTTGTTTCCTTTGTTTATTCCTTCTTCTATCCCATCTATTTTTTTCTTGATTTGTCACTGTCATATTTCTGTTTCTTCTTGGGCTTTCTTAACTTCCAATTGTAGAATTCATATTTTCAGGAAATTCAATTCATTTGTATAAAACTCTGATGTTTTAATCATTTCCAGATCTTGAATTTAAAGTTGTAAATATCTGCAATTGTTTTGAAGTTTGTTTTCTGATTTCTGAATTCATAACAGTGTTGATGTATTCTTGTCATATCCTGAACACTGTTGATTTGAATTCTAAATTTTTGAAGATCTGAATATTTAATGAAATTTCACACACCTCTGCTGTTTTGAGTTTCTTCTAATCCATTTTAGAAAAGCTTGAAATATTATACTCATTACAGTACTCTGTTATTTATAAGTTGTGATAATTTCATTATTTTTCTGTTTGGCTTGGATATTTTGAATTGTATTTAATCAGTGATACATCTTGAATTTCACCATTATTCATGATCATTATGGTTGTTTGAAATCATCTGAAATTCTTGATATTTTGAATATCACACACCTCTTAATCTTGAAATTATCATCTCGTGTAAATGATTCATTATATCTCAAACTTGACATTGATTCAAGTGATTTCAAATAAATTATTTTTAATTTTTTGGATCATGAATATCTTTCAAGTTTGATGTAAATGATTTGAAATTTCTCGTGTACTTGTCAGAAATAATTTTGAAAATTTCTTTGAAAATCCAGTCTTAAATATCACTGTTATTTCATGATTATTTGGTTTGAATATTTGTTTGTTTAAAATCATTTGAAATTATTGATTTATTGAATCACACACATGTCTTGGATCTGAAATTTATAATCTGGTGTGATTGATTCATTAAATTTTGGAGTTTTCATATTCCCTCAAATGATTTCAAATGGATTGTATTTTAATCTTGGATCATGAACCATTCTTTGACTGTCTGAAACCTCTCTTTGATAAGTCTACTTTGAAAATGATTTTGTACTACTCAGATATTGTTCTTGAAAATATTTTTTTTGGTGACTGCTTGTTTTGGTATCAAATATATACCATGCTCTGATTGATGAAATTAATTTTCTTGATTTTTAACCGTGTCTGCTTAGGCTTTGTGATTAAGATTCGGTTGTCTGAGATATCTTTGTTCGTCTCCAGTGTCATTTTTTAAAATCCTCATGAATAGGGACATCAAGTGGTATCAGTTTAGAAGTGCTGAATATTTTTTGTATATGTTTTGTTTAGCCCCCATATCTTGTATAGATCTTCATTTTTTCCTCTTGTAATTGATTTTCAATTTTAAAATTATTTATTGATTATTCATTCAGAAATTGAAATCAATAACCAAAAACCGAACTGTATTTATATTTCATCAAAATTATTATCAGATTTTGAAATTGTGATGAATTGTGACTGCAGTATATTTCACAACAAGAGGAGATTTTATTTAGATTTTCATGATGGTTGAATAATTATTATAATATCTTTGAATTGGCGATTATTTCATGACCATCTTCTTTATCTACCATTATTCTGTCATCCATCATGTTTTTTATATTAATATGGAGAGTTTAATATATTTTTTAAAAATCTTTTTGAATAAACAGTGGAAATATTTGTGATAGAAATTGGACTATGTTATTATTCAGAATTGGTGATAATTGAAAATTTTCAATGATCCCGGTACAGTCAAGCATATTTCATAATATAATTAATTTAGAAATTTATTTCACAGTCCATTTTTGTACCTACCACATTTCTATCACTCATATTGGTTTTATATACCAAGGAGTTTTTCTTTGAAGCTGAAAACGATAAATATATAATTTGCATAAGTATGTCTCTAACCTCGTTTAAAAATCCAAGCACTAGTCATGCATGGTTAAGATTACTTATAATTTAAGCTGCGACTGGCCCCATTTAAAAATCCAAGCTCTGGTTATGCGTGGTCAGTGTGCTCTTAAATAAAAGGAAAAAGAAAATGGGAATAATGTGCTATAAATAGAAATTAATTTGAAATTCCCTTGGTGTGTAAAAACCAGCCTATCAATCCATCTTCAATTTTGTGAAATGTGTTAAAATCTTATGAAGTATTATGATTGATAGGTATTGGGATTTGAGATTATTCGATTTTTTCACTTAAATTGAATTGTTAACTATAGTCCAAATCCATCACTGTTTTCGTGCTTCACTTTTTAAATTTTTTATTAGAAAATAACTGGAAGTCATATTTTTGAAACTCTCTTCATTTTTATAAATTTCATTGTAAATCTGTCTTTCTCTACAATGTGAAATTTGCATCCAGTTCTCATTTTATTATGATTTTTGTTTTACTGATTGAGATTTATGATGACCATTCTACCTCTTGAGCTGAAATTATATTTTTCAGTCATTTTTCATCTATATTTTAATTTCTAAATCCTTTTGATGATAATAAAAGGGGGAGAATGAGTTGAGATTTTGATTTATGAGTGAATATTTTATAAATATTTTAATTTTAAAATTCGTTCATTTTTCATTCTTTTCACTCATGCACAGCTGTAGGGGGAGTTTCTGTTGTAGGGGGAGCTAATAAATAGGGGGAGTTCAATATCACTGTCAGACACATTTATTGTGCTCAAAATCCCTTATTTGTTTGTCATCATTAAAAGGGGGAGATTGTTGTATATAACGTAGTTGTATACACAATTATATGATTTTTTTTTGATGATAACAACCAAATAAATATTATTTTAAGTGTGTTTGTTACTGTACTGTTCTATATATACATCACAGACATGAATATAAAATTAAATTTAAATAGAATACGACTATGTAGACATTCATACATTCATACATTCATACAATATTTTATTTAAATTGAATATTATATTTCAAACTTGCAAACAAAACAACTATTTATAACTCCACTATTTAAACGCTTCACATGAATTTGTACTTACAAATAAACTGAATACGATAGACAGATTTGTTTGAACATAATGAAATAACATTTTATTTCATTAAAATTTGTTTGTTACAAATATCAGTATAACTCTTTTTTTTTGTACATCGGCTCCTCACTACATCACTCACCACTCAGTACATTCTTTGACACAATTACATTTCATTTATACAATCACTCATATACACATTTACACACTGTCACTGTCTTCTGTCTTCACAGCTTTTAGTCAGTCCAGTCTTCATACCTGTCTACAGAAACACACACAATACACTGCAATAGAAATAAAACTGTATACGTGCGAATATAAATTTTATTTGCCTTAGAATTTCGGTGTGTTTCTCATTATTTTTGATGGCTTCATCTGATATGTGAATGTAGAACATGCACGATATATGCATACACACACATGTGTATGTATATACACATATTATAGTGCAGGGACAGGAAAATCTATTCTGGATGGCTGCATATACACATGTGCATATGTACACACGTGTGCACTGCCTCGCCAATCCAGTGTGCAACTGAGGAGCGGCCACGTGGACCAACTCGACTCAGTGCACACATGAAAACAACTTATTGCAAAGTCAACATAACTCAAACTTATATTGGCAAGACTATGTGCACATGCAAATAAATTCGCAATACTGAAAATGTCGAGGGCAACAACAATGTCAAGTTCATACACAAGCATGCACAGTTCATAGTGCACAATGTATATATAAATGTGTCGAGCTAGATTGACATGCCATGAGTTCAAGTCTGCTAAGAAACATAAATAGATAGAACATCCACATGTACACAACTGTGTACACAGCAAATGGAAATGGCATAACCCAAGCAAGTGGTTAAGCTCAATACATTAAAAGTACATGGACAACGTCAAGTATTGGAAAGCAAGAATGGCCGAGCACTTATGTATGCAACTCAGCAGTGAACAAGCACAAGTAATAAAGGCAAGAAGTGTTCACGGTTCAACAAAGTATCAAGACATGCAAACAGATCAGTGTATATACAGTCATCAACACAACATGGTTTAATATCAACCAAATGTAAGACAAACGGTTCGGCCACTAAAAGTGCAGTTCAAGTGACCATGGCAGCAGCTAATGCACACAACAATGGGGTGGCAAGTATACTTCAGCATATATGACATTGAAGAAGTACGCACACAACACAGTGCATGTCTAATATGATGTAACAGTGAAGTGGAGCAACAAATGGAGTGCAGCAAGCAAGAAAACATATCAGCAACAATGGAGTTGTGTACATAACATGGATGTTTAAACAGACAAGTCACAACATATTTCAAATGTCAAGATATCATTCATGCATGGGACCAAAGAAAACAAATCAGTGCAAGTGCAAGGTTTTTCCAGAAAATCTAAATTCGAATTTGAGGCAAGAAATCACTTGGTTTCTGCACACATACAACACAAATTTGGGAAGTTATATGTCTTCAGAATGAGGACCAAAGAAGTCAATTAAATTTGTTTTCAAATGTTGGCAATTTTTTTATGGCAACAAATCAATTTGACTTGCCAAAGTTTTTGGTCCAGAAATCACAGAGGGCAAATATTTTATTTCCAAAAAATTAGAATTTGGCAAGAAAGTTTTTGAATTATTTTCAGAAAGTATTCAATCTGTCTTTGGCAACAAGAAATAATTACCAATATTACTTTTATATAAATCGAGCCATATCAGAAAGGAAAATTCGTATTGAGTACTTTCCAGAAATCATACATGAATTCAAAGGGGCAACTCGACTTGTTTAAGGAAATAGAAGGAAACAAATGATCTAAGGAATTAAGGCAACATTTCAAAACCGATTTCAATCGAGAAATTCATATTAATTGTTTCCTATTTTGATTCAATCAGGAAAATCATTCAAGGCAGCAAAATCTATGCAAGGAGATTAAGTGGAAACAAATCAGAGCAATTCATAAAAGCCGTGGAATCAAAAAGAGGAATACACGCAAATCAGTCGAGTCTTTTTTTGGGAAATCAGAGATTTTTTTTGGGATTTCATAATCCTATATAACAACACCATCCCTGGCCATCATCGAATCGAAACCACAAACAACAATTTCACTCAAAGGTTTAATATCAGAAAACTCACATTTATTACAAGAGTTTCGATCGCCATATTTCCCAAATCAGAGAACACCTATTTGAAGAACTCAAGCAATCAAGACTAAATCCACAGGAGATTTCCTTAAGCAATCGATTTTGATTTGGGAACGAACAAAAAACCCTAAATTCTTTTTTCAGCCGCCATTATATAAGAGAAAGAAAGAGATCGGGGAAAATAAAAATATGGGTGCATCATTTGTAAAAGGGTCGGCTCACTTTCTTTTTTGATTAGCCTACTTTATCTAAGGAATTTAAATTTCTTCTAAAGCTAGGGTTTAAATTGTCTTTGTTTTTATTGTTTTGTTTTTAAATTTCTTTTGTAATCAAACGAACAATTTTAGATTCTACAAAATCTAAGGGAAACCAGTTAGGGTGTTAACTGTTAGTTTACTAGAGTCTGTAAAAACTAGGGTTACCGGTTACGGGGTTGCAATAAGGGGAAATCTGATCTAGGGGATTAGATCAGTTTAGGGTTTTGAGCGTAGGATTAGAATAGGAGCGAGGGGTTTGCGAATTTACATGGTCTTGTAAGCGAGATCTGTTCTATTACCTAGTAGAAACCTTAGGAATGCAGCAGTATGCAGGATTTTGCTGAAGCTGGGTATATCTTGTGTCATTTACTTTTTGCATTTTTATTTCTGCTGCATTCTGTGATTTTTGAATTTTTAATATCCCATAAAAACTATGATAAACCCTATTCACCCCCTCTAGGGTTAATGTAGATCCAACACATCCCTCAACAAATAAATCGTAAATCTATATATTCGCAGTCCTCTGGTCTTACCGTTCACACTCATAGCATTTTCAGAATACTCGAAGCAGGTTTTGGAACTTTGAAATATACCCAACGAAGGCTAGGGTTAGGTATTTACGAAGATTTAGGCATCGAATCTGGTTATAGTTATTGGTTTTGAATTCGGTAGGAAGGAGAGCAGAGTTGGTGTAGTTTTAGTGGGTTACGGTCATAATTTGTGTCGCTGCTGTTACGGTCAGGTGGGGGAAATGCGATATGGGGAAGCAGCCGAGGATGACATGGAGGATATAAGAGGTAGGGGATCGTGAAGAGAAGAAAGATGGTGTTGTCGGTTTTAGTTTTTGTGCAAGAACGGGGGCGAAAATGGTAGGGTGAAATTACGGCAATGGTGAGGGAATATTGGAGCGTGACCGTATGGAAGAAGAAGAAACTGATTTGAGCGGGCTGGGGTTTTTACAGGTGGGTTTGGGCCTTAGGTAAATGGTGAGCCCAATTAGAATTTTAGATTTTAGTTTTAATTTAATTGAAATTATTCTTATAACTTGTAAATGTAATAGCTTGTACATACTGTGTCAGAATTTCGAACGGTCAGATCCGTTGGGATTCTATGGACGGTGACTACACAATGGAACTGACTGGGAATGAATTGGAGCTCGTTACAATTTATAGAGAAATAAATTGTCAGATCCAAATCAATGATCGTTATTCGTTATTAAACGATGATCGTCCAATGTGAGTAAATTTCACTAACTCTATACAGTTTATATTTTATAAATTTAATCTAGTATTGATAAATGATGATTGATTGTTGTCTGTTGATTATTTGGTTGAACTGTTGATTTATTGGTTGGAATTATAGATAACGATATATATATAAATCGTTAATCAAATATTCATTCTGTTTATTAGTATAGTTCATATAGAAATGAAATTGATGTTAATTATGTTGTTTAACATTTGTGAATGCAGGGAGACAGGTTGGAGGGATCCAACTGGATTTCTCAATATTATAATACCGTTTTTTTTATATACTGTGATATATGATGTGATATAAAATGTGTGATTGATTATGACGACACTAGTCATGTTATTTGATATTTTAAATACCATATGAAATACTGGAATGTAAAAAGGAAATTTTCAAAGTGAATATTGAAAATGAAATATTTATATATGAAATAAATATGATATTATAAAAGGTAATATTTGGAAAACAAATATTGGAAAATATAGTTAAGGAGATATTTGGGAAATAAATAGAATTACATAAAAGGATTTATATAAAATAAATAGAATTATATAAAATGATTTATATAGAATAAATAGAATTATATAAAGGGAATTATAAATGAGATTTAAGTGTTAGAAATAAAAAGGAGATTTATACGAATAATTCTGCAAATAAAAATATAAAAAGAATTTGGATATTTGGTTTTAAATACGAAATCAAACTATTTTGATTATATAAAGAAATATTATTCACGTTCTATGTGAAAAACTAGATTAAATTAAATATTTTGCAAATAAAATATTATAAAGGAATTTGGGGTTTGAATTAGGAATTTAAATGGAATTATTGAAATTAGAAACTGACTGGAAATTAGTTGAGTTGAATGGCTTTTTGGGTACCGATCTGATGTTGGTTTCGGCCTTCGGGGTTTATGCTTGGGAAGTTGTTCTCTTACTAGTTTACGGTTAGAGACTGATAGATGTGGGAAGATATTGATGCATGAATCAGAAATGGAAACGTTTTTCAAATTTAATAATGTATATTTTCTAATTTTAGAAAATAAGGAATTTATGAATATATGGGAACGATAAAATGGGAAATTAGGAAATGAAATGATGGTTGATCAGCAAGAATTCCATTTGGGAATACGACCGTTGTTTGTACACGTGTTTTCCTTTGATAGTTAAATCACCGACTATCAAAGATTTTGACCATTTCCATTGTCAACACGAAGAGACGAGATCAGATATATTATCCGAAAACCACTCCGTATGGCATTAGCATTGCGAATCAAATATGACGAAGATAATAGAAGATGGAGTTATGCAAGGACTGTTTAGTAAATCCTAGGTAGAAATCGCCTAAGATGGATTTACAGAATAGTACCTTTAGGTTGTCCAGTCCCAAGACAACTTGAATGGATGAATGTCTGATAGAGTATATCTGGTAGGTCGCGTAAGTTGACCTCCATTTCCAAAACCCACTAGTAAATATAGGACCTCGCTCACTTACTATGCTAGAGGGTATCCAATGTAGTCGAATTATCTTTCCAAGATAAGCAGATGTTAACCATGATACCAAGTGTATATACTAAGATGATTAGAGGTCTCTCTTCTACTTAGCTTATTCATCATGTCACAAATCTGAGGGTTGATATCTCTCACGCAAACCACCCTAGTTGAACTTGACATCCCTCAAGTACAAGCCCCAAAGGGCTAAACCAATATCACACAAGCACCCAAGGAATACCTCCTCCGAATTTGGATGATTTATGTGAGATGATACTAGCAAAACAACCAAATAATTGAGCACTTAACCGACTCTGGCTATCCTCGCCAATCTTGTTCCAAAACTATCGTTGGTCTCATAACGGGCTTTGCATTTTCAACTAGATATATGTGGAAGTCTACCTTACGTTTTAGGGGACAAACCCCTAACCTTAATCAAAAACATCTGCGTACTCATGGACTACTCCAACGGATCGAAAATCGTCGATAAATACATAAAGTGATTCTAGGTAGCTAAGACAAACTGATCCCTTAGGATCGCACGAAATTTCGAGGGTATTCGCGAGGCAAGTCGAAAGTCTAACTACCCTCCTTTCACAATTACTATCTAACCAATCCACGCCTAGAATCAACCCATAGCCAATGAAACCAAAAACATAAGTATCTCAAATCCTTACAAACCAAAGATAAATGAGCCGAACCACAAATTGGATTTGAGACAATAATGGGATCTTCTACTACACAAGTACTAAGGTGCAGAGACTCAGCTATGGAAGCAGATATAAACGAATGTGAAGCGCTAAAATCAAAAAGAGTACTAACATGATGATCAAGAAGAAAAACTAAACTTTTTCAATAGAAGCTCTACTACCTCTCTCTCAGGTATGCTGGTGGTGAGAGCATGCACTTGCCTTTTAGAAAATCTTGTCCTTTGTTCTTTCCCTTGTCCTTAATTATATGACCCGTTATACCATAATAAATACACTTCCTCTTGTTTTAGGTTTTACTATTCTTTCCTTTTTACCTCCTTTGTGAACCAAGTCTATATCCATGAGTTCTTCATCCTTGGGTTGTTCTCCTTAGCCAAACTCCCTCATTCTCATCTTTGCCATCCTTGTGTAACTTGTTGACAAGTCTCTTGAAAGCTACCTCCGTCGCATGGAAAATCCTACAAAGCTTGAAAGAAATTTAGCCGCAGGTGAAACTACTGCGGCTATAGATGGAAGTTGGGCACTTCTTCGCCCTTCGATAGGTATCGTAGTCTCATCAAGCCTACGGAACCATGATGCGATGAGGTTACCTCCCGGAAAGCCAGGAGCCCCGAAGACTCAGGGAAGAAGGAAAAAGGATTCAAACAGAGGGTCAAAAGATAATGCATATGGCTTTGGGGAATATGCCTTTAAAACAAAACTTTTCTTTTGAAAATGCCTCTTTTAAAACCGTTTTGAGAATAATTTGTTAAATCTTTTATCTGATCCTGTAAGCTTCAGCTCTAATACCAAGTGAAACACCCCACCTCCGTTAAGGTCAGTCACAAAGGGAATGCCTTAATTTCGGTGGAGCGCCTTAAGTAAAAGATGCAGATAAATTACAAGACAGACAAATAAAACAGCAGAAAATAAAGTCATTTTATTAACAATGTAGTTCAGTCAAGCTTTTACAACAGTTGTCTCAATCAAACTTAAAAGTAATACATAGAACTTCTGTCTTGATTTAAAAACTTCCAATTATAAAAGAAGCATAAAATAAACATGATATTCCCCAATGAAGCATGAACCAGCCATAGCAGTGGAAGAGAGGGTCCAAAGCAAAACATCGACTATCTTCGAGCTTGAAAAGAAAACTAGGCTAAGTGGTAACATTTCCTCCCTGTGAACCTGAGGGGGGAGGGGGGAAATGGAAGAAAAGAGGCGAAACAAAACTAGGTCAGACATAAGTCTGGTAAGTCCAATGACTTTCAGCATATAAATGGGTAAAAGCAACATGACATGAATAAACTGAATATAAGACAATACCATGAGAACAAGGATAACAAAATAACATACGATTAGTATAGATATGATAAGGCAAGATAAACTGAATGCGCTTCTACTCTTTCTCTACTTCGCTACTACCTTGTTATTCTGATTTATATATATATATCTCTGCACCACCTAACTAGTGTCCCAACTAGTAATCTGTATAAAATGATAATATTACAACGTGATCCCAATCCCCGCAAATTGTGGTAGCCTTCAGGTGTACATCTATCTTGAGGATTCTGTAACACCCTGTACTTTCTTTTAATGTTATAGTAACGAATTAAACAATACTTAATTTAAAATGTGAGAATTAAGGGAAAACAGGTTACGCCATTGTGTTCGTCTCGGAATTCTGGTTGAGATAGAGTCCGAGTTTGCGTAAATTGGACTTTGTATGAAGAAGTTATGGCCCCCAAAAGTTTCAGAAATTCAAATAAATTCAAACAGCTCGAGCCAGATTTCAAAATTCAAACAGAAGTCAGAAGCGGGCTGGGCGGGAAAATTCCTGCCCAGGTAGGCCGACCAAGTGGTCGACCCTAGTGTCGACCTCCCCCCTAGAGGTCGACCTGGGGGTCGACCTGGCCCCCGGCCAGATCTGAATTTTGAACGACTGATGACTTGCTGCTGAGTCACTAGGGTTTCTGGATGGTCCTGATTTGGTCTGAGTGGCTGTGATTAACCCGTTCATCTGATGGCTATAATTAAAATGAAATTCTATATAAACAACTCAATGCTCAACCTAAAAACACACAAAAAAATAATCCTAGAACTGAAATGCCGTCAATAGAGAACTTGGAGTAGCCGTCACCATTCTCAATTCAAAGACGAGTTAAAAGCATACATCTAAAATCAAATAAAAACTAGTCTAATTCAACGATCTTCATCAAAGGCGCGCATCTTCAAATTCAGAATTCAGATTTCAAAAATCAAGAATTCCTTTTAGTTTGTAAGTTGGTTATTACGTATATTTAAACATTCTTTCGATTGAATCATGACATGTTGTAATTGGGATATAGAATGATGCTTATGTATAAGATTTGATTTTCGTTTATCTTAAAGTATCGTTGTAATTAATCATGTCTATATGCTTATGGCGATGAACATGTTGTATATTTCATGTCTATATGCTTGTGGCGATGAACACGTTGTATATTAATCATGTCTATATGCTTGTGGTGATGAACATATTGTATGTTATTAAAATCTACTATGATTTGGGTAATGGATTTATTCTTCCAATTAAATGGTAAAACATGTCATGCTATAATTTGGTGGTTATTTGCAAGTTTGTGATCTAAAACACATGCTTATATGTTAGATCAACACTCATGTATATTCATGTTAGGTTGAATCTAATTATGTTGTAAAAATGGAATTATAGTCCTCTTATGTATTTAACATCATGCTAAATTGTGATTAAAAATGATTATAATAGCTTTCTTATGTTTTGACACACATAAGATTATATGCTAAGTTGTGGGTTGAAACCGTAATTATATGTTAAACTTCCAAGCTAGACCTTTGTCAAGTTTACATGTCCATTAGACCCAACTTAGTCACAAGTTCACCTTTACCCATTTAATTAAAGTTAATGATACCTCTATGCCAAGTTACACATGACAAGTTGAAATGTATGTTATTTTATGTGTATTTCATGTCTCTTGTTTATTACCCCTTTTTTTGTTTATGGGTTGGGCTAACTTACTAGCCCAACATTTTATGTGATTCATGCGTACGTTCCACGGGGGTAGCGATGGGAAATGTAAAAATTCATGGCATAGATTTGTTCATTAAATGGTATATTTGATATACCATTTATGTTGAGCATAATCAAAGGATAAATATGGCGTGATTAAATTAAATTTAATCCACATGAAGAAATTAGACATATATATAGAAAAATATGAATTTAGAAAAGACGAATATGCCTAACCCGAGGTTAGACTGAGTTATGGTGTAAATCTACCCGGAACCGACCGGCATATCCAGTGACCACAACAAGACCTGTCTAATGAGGGTGGTTAGTGCATCAGACCAAAAAGAACCCAAGGTTAGACTGAGTTGTGGTGTAAATCTGCCCGGAACCGACCGGCATATCCAGTGACCATAACAAGACCTGTCTAATATGAGTGGTTGGTGCTTTAATAAATTAAAGCTATGTCATGATTGGTAGGGTTAAGTAAATTATGAAAACACTTAACCGATTCAACATTTTAACTAAACGAATGGGCGGGGTTAGGTAAACTTGGACACTTAACCAAATAACCATGTTGATTAGAAAACCCTAGTAACGGGGACCCATTTCAGCAGTAACCCACATAGATGTATCATGGTACCCTGAAACTAGGCAGGGTGTGTGACGGCCCGCCCCGCACCAGCCGACATTTTCTCCGAAAGTGCGTTGTACACATGTCCGACTAGCACGGAACGGTTGCCAAAGAAAGGAAAGAAGAGAATGAACTAATCAAGAACCTGTAGAATGTCTCACAGCGCATGGAATAAAATATAATAATAACATACTTGACATAAAACAGGTGAGATAGTGCATAAGCTGATAACTAAAACCAACATCAACATCAACATCAGAGCAGCGGAAATCCAAATACAGCTTATTACAACTTTCCAAATTTACTGTCTCTGAAACAAAAGAAAGCTAAAGTAGAGGGTGCACTACTAATGCCTAAGCAGTGACCTTCAACAACACAGGGAGAATACTATATATATCATACGTGGAAGCCTCCTGCTCGTCTCCGGATCACCTACCCGTGCATCACAAGCTAACCTGTCTCTAGTCTGCTCGTGTGAGCACGCAGAGTAATAAAGAGACATAAAACTCTGGGTCAGACAAAAGTCTGGTATGAGCGATAAGCATCTAAACAGAACAATAACAGGTATACTAAACCATACCTGAACCTGCAACCAAAGAGTTAGCACCACATACCGTACAATATTCTAAGGTGCCATAACAAATAGTGTAAAGGATACGGGGGTGGGGTGTGCATGTCATAATGATGGCAAACAAATCAACCATAGCAACCATCCTCACATCTCTAACTCAGTGCGTAAAGCATACAATGTCCACCACTATCAATCACTAGACTCATCGAAGCAGTGACGGAGTTTGACTTGTACAACTACTGCTACTGCCAAGCTTACCACATGGAGTCATGACCAAATCTTTACAAATGACCCCACTTCATTGGTCTATAGCCCTTTAGTCGTACCTAGGCCACTGTGGCCCTGAATCCGTTCACGTACCTCCCATACATAGTGATCCAAAGTCATAGACATCGATAGCCCCTTGGCACACGTCCCGCAGCAAAGCCCAATCATGAAGCTCACTCATTGGTTCCCAGCTGGATCCTGAGTCAAAGCTCATCGTTTGGACTTCCTTTGCATCTCGGGTTTTGATCGAATTGGTGTTGGTCTTCAAAAGAGTCGTCGCGTAGAAGTGGACCTGAATTCGATTCGGTTCGGATACATACGTATAACACGGTTCGGTACGGTGCAATGCTTCATAGTGTACTCCTGGATGCGGCTCGGTTCGGTGATCCTCCCCCTTCAGACGTCGGTTCGGTTCGGATGACACGCTCCATTCGGTTCGGTTCATCCCTCCTGATCCAGCTTACCTGCCCGATCCGATCCCCCTCGCTTGCCTACTCCGATCCGATCCCCCTCGCTTGCCTGCTCCGATCCGATCCCCCTCGCTTGCCTACTCCGATCCGATCCTGCTCCATAGCTCCGATCCGATCCTCTGTCCAACTCCAACTCTAAGCAGTGGCCTTCTTTCTTTCCAAACTTCTTTTGTGCCAGATTCCAGTTTGGGTCGGGTTCCTTGCCCAGCTCTCCTATCCGATCCGAGCCCATACCCGATCCGATCCGAAACCCTGCACAACTTTCTGCAACTTTTTCCAACAACTTGTTTACGCCATTCGATGACGTTTTCGACCAATCTAACTATACCAATCAATCACAAAGCAATTCATATAGTCATAGCAACATAGCAAACTAACCACAAACACCAAAACAATGAATTTACATGTCAAAGTGGATCAAATATACCCAAAACCCCATATTTTCCCTTAAGCATGTTTAAGCAAACTAATCATAGGGTTAACAAAACATAACCAAACTAAACCAAATTTCTAACAGAGGCATAAAATATTGTTTTCGAATTTATAGATATTTTTCTAGAATTTATTAGTGTATAAATTCGCTAATCTTCACTAATTACCCTTAATTAACCGTAATTAGTGTCAAAACAATGCTAATCACTCACCTTGGCCACAAATAAAATTCTCAGAACTGAAACCTCGTTGATTTGGGTAAATACTAATGTCTAACAGCAGCTCTAACCTTGCTTTCGTGTTTTTTATCCTTAATTTGATGTAGATTAAGCCAAAACTTGATTAGAAAGTGATTAGAAGGTGATTTGGGTGTTGGAGGCCATTGCTAGGGTTCCAAGAATGAAAGTGGCGGCTGAAATAAATGTTTTCTAACCATAATCAGCCCCTATACATCTCCAATCCCGAAATCCCCTTTGGGCCTGGCTGCTAATTACCCGGTTAAGCCCAGTTAAGCTGTTTTTTCACCATTTGAAACTTGTTTCAGCCATATCTCCCAAACGGTGAGTCCGTTTGGCTAATGTGACCACTCTACGGAATTGTAAACCATCATTCGGAGACAATGAAAATGGTTTCAGGTCAAAATTCCTTTCCAGTTATGGCCAAAACAGTACCAACTGGGGGTAAAATGGTCATTTAAAAATTGGGAAAAATCATGAACATGAGAAATGACCCCAATAGTCGTCTCCCAAAGTTACATGACCATACGAATTCGTATGTGAAAGAAATAAATATTCTATGATCCTATGATGCGTAGAATACGGGTCGTTACACTCTCCCCCCCTTAAGAAATTTCATCCCCGAAATTCCCTAACCCAAAACATACAAAGGATTCCGCATGCCTAGCAACCACATACAACAATCAAACATGCAAACAAGCAAACAAGCCTATCCTAACGTGCGGAAAACTAAATCGAAGTTAAAATCTTACCAGACGAAGAGTTTTGGATACATCTTTCCAATACTCTCCTCTGTCTCCCAAGTACAGTCATTCTCGTTCTCGCCCCACTGAACCTTGACTAGCTTCACCGCCTTCCTTCGAAGTTGCTTCATATCATGCTCGACAATACGGATCAGCTTGCGTTTCCCAACCGCCTCGGGTTCTACTTCGAAGTCCTCTAACTGTTCAGGTGAAATAGTCATATCTGAGTCGTGAACGAACTTCCTTAGTTGGGAAACATGAAATATATTGTGAACTCCTGCCATCTTCTCTGGTAAGCCAACTCTATATGCTAAATTCCCGACTAGTTCAAGAACAGGGAATGGACCAACGAATCTTGGTGCTAACTTGCCTTTCCTGCCAAATCGTATTACGCTCTTCAACGGGGAAATCTTGACGAACACCAAGTCGCCAATGGAGAACTTTAAGTCTCTTCTCCTCTTATCGCATAACTCTTCTGCCTATCTTGGGCAGCCTTCATTCGTTGTTGAATGGTCTTAATCTTATCTGAAATTTCCCTCACCACATCTGGTCCAAGTATAAACTTCTCGCCCGTCTCTATCCAACATGATGGTGAGTTGCACGGTCTTCCGTACAAAGCTTCATATGGAGCCATACCGATACTAGATTGGTAGCTATTATTATATGCAAACTCTACTAGATGCAAATGGTCATCCCATGATCCACCAAAATCCAATACACAAGCTCTCAAGAGATCCTCCAAAATACGATTCACCCTCTCCGTCTGACCGTTGGGCTGAGGATGATATGCGGTACTGAGATGTAATTCTGATCCTAACGCCTCTTGTAAGCTCTTCCAAAATCCACTAGTGAACAACGGATCTCGGTCACTCACAATGCCTTTGGGTGTTCCATGAAATCTCACTACCCACTTCATATACAATTTTGCCAACTTGGCTGCCGTTCTGGTCGATTTGACTGGTATAAATCTTGCACTTTTAGTCAATCGATCCACAATTACCCAAATGCTATCATGTCCCGATCTAGTCCTTGGTAAACCATCGATGAAATCCATCGAGACTTGCTCCCATTTCCATTCGGGAATTTCTAATGGTTGCAACAACCCGCTAGGCTTCTTTTGCTCGGCTTTAACTAGCTGGCAATTTATGCATTTGGATATAAACTTTCCAACGTCTCTTTTCATCCCTTCCCAGTAGTAAGTCTGTCTCATGTCTCGATACATCTTATTACCACCGGGGTGTATAGTCAGTTTTGAGTGATGACACACTCTAAGCACTTCATCTCTCAATCCATTGACATTGGGTACAACTAGTCTTCCATCCTTTCTAGGCCATCCATCTCGATCAAGCCCATATTTGTTCATCTCCTCATTGATACCCATCTCTAACTTGGAGATGATTTCCAAAAGATTAGGATCGTCCCTCTGGCTGGAACCAATTCGCTCTATCAAAGTGGGTCTGATCGCCAAACTAGCTAGCATGACTAGACCCAATTCGCACTTTGGTCTGAAATCAAACCCCACGATATACTCCAGTTGCTTCCATTCTAGAAACATAGCCCCTAAACTGGCATGTCTCCTACTCAACGCATCAGCCACTGCATTGCCCTTTCCTGGTGTATATGTGATGTCGAAATCATAGGAAGCTAAGAATTCTAACCACCTTTGTTGCCGGAGATTTAGATCCTTCTGAGAGAAAAGATACTTCAACGACTTATGATCTGTAAACAATTCAAATCTTTCTCCCAAGAGATAATGTCTCCACATCTTCAATGCAAACACGATCGCTGCCAATTCCAAATCATGGGTAGGGTATCTTCTCTCGTGCGGTTTCAATTGCCGACTTGCATAAGCTACAACCCTACCACCTTGCATCAATACAGCACCTAGTCCGGTACCACAGGCATCTGTATATACCGTCATCTCTTCATTCCCCTTAGGAATGACTAACACTGGTGCACACGTCGACTTGTCCTTTAGACTCTTGAATGCATTCTCGCACCTTTCATCCCAGACAAAAGCTTGATTCTTCTTGGTCAACTAGGTCAACGGTGCTGCTATCTTGGAGAAGTCTTGGATAAACTTACGATAATATCCAGCTAATCCCAATAAACTTCTTATGTCTGTTGCATTCTTGGGCGTAGACCAATCTTGTACTGTAGCCACCTTCGCAGGATCCACGGCGATACCATTATCTGAAACAACATGGCCCAAGAACCTCACTTCCCTCCTCCAGAAGTGACACTTAGAAAACTTTGCTTTCAATTGGTGTTTTCTCAACACCTCCATCACTATTCTTAAATGTTCCTTATGTTCTTCCTCTGTCCTCGAATAGACCAAAATATCATCAACGAACACAAGGACAAACTTATTCAATTAATCTATGAATACCCTATTCATAAGATCCACAAAATATGCTAGGGCATTGGTCAGCCCGAATGGCATGACCAACCACTCATAAAATCCAGACGACGTCCGAAATGCCGTTTTAGATATACTCTCAGCTTCCACTCTAAGCTGATGAAAACCTGCCGCGAGATCTAACTGAGAAAATACTCTCGCGCCACTCAACTGATCGAACAAATCATCTATCCGCGGTAGAGGATATTGTTCTTCCTCGTCACTTTATTCAACTCGCGGTAGTCTACACACAAACGAAGGGAACCATCCGCCTTGGTAGCAAACACAACTGGTGCTCCCCACTCAGAAACACTCCTTCTGATAAATCCCTTCTTTAAAAGATCGCTGACTTGCACCCCGAGCTCTCGCTGCTCCCTTGGTGCCATACGACGAAGTGGCATCACTATAGGTCTAGCATCTTTCACCAAATCAATACGGAACTCAATCTCTCGATGTGGTGGAAGCCCGGTCACTTCTTCGAAGACATCCGGATACTGGCCAACCACGGGCAAACCTGACAACTCACTATGCGGAATGTCGAGGGAGTTTAGAAGACTAGCCAATACCCCCTCACTGGGTGGACCACCAAACACTATCCTCCGCCCATCATCCGCTCTAGCTGTCACAAAAAAGCCCTCACAGTCTACCACCACCCCGTATCTTTGGAGCCAATCTACTCCCAAAATAATGCCAAACCCAATAAAGCCCAAAACAAAGCAATCACAAACAAACATGCATCCATGACTCGATAAGACCACATTACGACAAATCATGCTAAGGCTAGTCGAACCACCAATCGGGTTCGTCACTACTAAAGGTCTATCGACAATCTCGGGCTCCAATCCCAACCTATCCACCAGGTCACTAGATATGAAAGAACTGGAAGCTCCGGTATCAAACAAAACTCTAACAGGAACATCATAAACAGAAAGCATACCTTGGATGACGACATTCTTTCCCTTCTCCGCCGCAGTTGGGACATTTGACGAAGAAGGAATAGCATTAAGGGAATATGCTTTCACCATCTTCTTTTCTTTAGGGGGTTGAGGACACTTGTCCTTGTGGTTTCCCATTTGGCCACAGTTGAAGCACTTCCTATCCGCTAGCTTGGCCCGACAATTACTAGCATAATGGCCCTTCTTGCCACACCTGAAGCACTCAACATCTTGCTTATTCTTTTTCTTCTGACCATCCTTAGTCTGATTCTGCTTTCTCTTATTCTGGGAACCACCCTTGCCTCCACCACCTGCTTGTGGCTTTGGCTCCTCTGCAGATGCAACCTCAGTCTTCGGCTTAGGGTAGAGACTTTCTGACCTCAGTGCTTTCCCTACAATAGATTCAAACGTCTCATCGATGTGGTTAATAAGCCTTTCCCCCAAGTACTGATCCAAACCAGTTATGAATTTCTCATTCTTCTTCTCGGCAGTATCAATAAGAGATAACCCATACTTCGACAAAGTGTCGAATTTAGCAATATATTCCGAGACAGCTCTGCCATTCTGCTTGAGCTCCAAGAATTTCTTAAACAGCATTGACTTCTGAGCAGCTGGAATGAACTTCTCACTAAAGCGAACCTTAAACTGCTCCCAAGTAATCTGATCCTCGGGATTGGCTGCCTTTATAGCATTCCACCAATTCATAGCCCGTCCTTGCAGCTGACGGGACGCTAACCTTCTCTTCATCGCATCCTCAATACCCAAGTCTTCGAAGATACGCTCACAGCTATCCAGCCAATCCTGAACATCCGTGGCCGACTCCGTTCCATGGAACGGCTTCCCACCAAGACTAGTATAATCCTTATTCAGCTTGGCGAAGTCGACCCTAGGCGCCTGCACTATTGGACCACCACCATTTCCACCATTGGGAGCTGCCCTCTGCACATCCCTAAGCATCTCTCTCATGAGGTCAGTAAACATCGTCCTCATGTCAGCAGCATTCCCATTATCGGCTCCCCTACCAGCACCTCTAGCATATCGGCCCATCGTCAATCTGTAAAGGGAAACGATTAACGACCCCATAGTGGTGCTAGTGCAGTACGACTTCATTCTTATACCACTAATAGTATACACATATATGACTTTTGAAAACCAAAGTAATCACAAATACGCGCTCTCATATACGTACTATCTCTCCCTAGTGTCTTTCCCTAGGTTAACTATGCAACCTAGAGCTCTGATACCAAGTGTGACGGCCCGCCCCGCACCAGCCGACATTTTCTCCGAAAGTGCATTGTACACATGTCCGACTAGCACGGAATGGTCGCCAAAGAAAGGAAAGAAGCGAATGAACTAATCAAGAACCTGTAGAATGTCTCACAGCACATGGAATAAAATATAATAATAACTTACTTGACATAAAACAGGTGAGACAGTGCATAAGCTGATAACTAAAACCAACATCAACATCAGAGCAGCGGAAATCCAAATACAGCTTATTACAACTTTCCAAATTTACTGTCTCTAAAACAAAAGAAAGCTAAAGTAGAGGGTGCACTACTAATGCCCAAGCAGTGACCTTCAACAACACAGGGAGAATACTATATATATCATACGTGGAAGCCTCCTGCTCGTCTCCGGATCACCTACCCGTGCATCACCAGCTAACATGTCTCTAGTCTGCTCGTGTGAGCACCCAGAGTAATAAGAAGAGACATAAAACTCTGGGTCAGACAAAAGTCTGGTATGAGTGATAAGCATCTAAATAGAACAATAACAGGTATACTAAACCATACCTGAACCTGGACCTGCAACCAAAGAGTTAGCACCACATACCGTACAATATTCTAAGGTGCCATAACAAATAGTGTAAAGGATACGGGGGTGGGGTGTGCATGTCATAATGATGGCAAACAAATCAACCATAGCAACCATCCTCAAATCTCTCACTCTGTGCATAAAGCATACGTTGTCCACCATTGTCAATCACTAGACTCATCGAAGCAGTGACGGAGTTTGACTTGTACAACTACTGCTACTGCCAAGCTTACCACATGGAGTCATGACCAAATCTTTACAAATGACCCCACTTCATTGGTCTATAGCCCTTTAGTCGTACCTAGGCCACTGTGGCCCTGAATCCGTTCACGTACCTCCCATACATAGTGATCCAAAGTCATAGACATCGATAGCCCCTTGGCACACGTCCCGCAGCAAAGCCCAATCATGAAGCTCACTCATTGGTTCCCAGCTGGATCCTGAGTCAAAGCTCATCATTTGGACTTCCTTTGCATCTCGGGTTTTGATCGAATTGGAGTTGGTCTTCAAAAGAGTCGTCGCGTAGAAGTGGACCTGAATTCGATTCGGTTCGGATACATACGTATAACACGGTTCGGTGCAGTGCTTCATAGTGTACTCCAGGATGCGGCTCGGTTCGGTGATCCTCCCCCTTCAGACGTCGGTTCGGTACGGATGTCACGCTCCATTCGGTTCGGTTCGTCCCTCCTGCTCCAGCTTACCTACCCGATCTGATCCCCCTCGCTTGCCTACTCCGATCCGATCCCCCTCGCTTGCCTACTCCGATCCGATCCTGCTCCATAGCTTCGATCCGATCCTCTGTCCAACTCCAACTCTAAGCAGTGGCCTTCCTTCTTTACAAACTTCTTTTGTGCCAGATTCCAGTTCGGGTCGGGTTCCTTGCCCAGCTCTCCTATCCGATCCGAGCCCATACCCGATCCGATCCTAAACCCTACACAACTTTCTGCAACTTTTTCCAGCAACTTGTTTACGCCATTCGATGACGTTTTCGACCAATCTAACTATACTAATCAATCACAAAGAAATTCATATAGTCATAGCAACATAGCAAACTAACCACAAACACCAAAACAATGAATTTACATGTCAAAGTGGATCAAATATACCCAAAACCCCATATTTTCCCTTAAGCATGTTTAAGAAAACTAATCATAGGGTTAACAAAACTTAACCAAATTAAACCAAATTTCTAACAGAGGCATAAAATATTGTTTTCGAATTTATAGATATTTTTCCAGAATTTATTAGTGTATAAATTCGCTAATCTTCACTAATTACCCTTAATTAACCGTAATTAGTGTCAAAACAATGCTAATCACTCACCTTGGCCACAAATAAAATTCGCAGAACTGAAACCTCGCTGATTTGGGTGAATATTAATGTCTAACAGCAGCTCTAACCTTACTTTCGTGTTTTCTCTCCTTAATTTGATGTAGATTAAGCCAAAACTTGATTAGAAAGTGATTAGAAGGTGATTAGAAGGTGATTTGGGTGTTGGAGGCCATTGCTAGGGTTCCAAGAATGAAAGTGGCAGCTGAAAGAAATGTTTTCTAACCCTAATCAGCCCCTATACATCTCCAATCCCGAAATCCCCTTTGGGTCTAGCTGCTAATTACCCGGTTAAGCCCACTTAAGCTGTTTTTTCACCATCTGAAACTTGTTTCAGCCATATCTCCCAAATGGTGAGTCCGTTTGGCTAATGTGACCACTCTACGGAATTGTAAACCATCATCCGGAGCCAATGGAAGTGGTTTCAAGTCAAAATTCCTTTCTAGTCAAAAGTTATGGCCAAAATAGTACCAATTGGGGGTAAAATGGTCATTTAAAAATTGGGAAAAATCATGAACATGGGAAATGACCCCGATAGTCGTCTCCCAAAGTTACACGACCATACGACTTCGTATGTGAAAGAAATAAATATTCTACGATCCTATGATTCGTAGAATACGGGTCGTTACAGGGTGGGGCACGTTTACTGGGCTGAATTATAAGCGGTCAAAACGTCGGCGGTTGGTGGGCTAGTGTAGGTTCCGACGGAGTATGGGCGTGCACGTACTCCGGAGTGGAAAAATCAGGCACTGGGCAGCAGTGGTGTACACTGTGCATCTTGAATCGTGTCGGGTCGCCACCAGATGGACTGATACACCCCTATGGTGGGACCAGCACAAGTAGCTACAGTCAAGCGGGGCCGAATGACACAGGATATGCATGCATGCGATTATGAGCCGATTATTAAGGGGATCGTTTGTTATAAACACGTGGGGCTGGTTGAACCAATGGTTAAGTAGGTGTAGAGACTATAGTAATGGGTGCAATCACATGTTCCTCTTATCTTGTATTAGGGTATTGCCCTATGTTCAGTTATCACTGTCATGATCCCTTTCATTGTTTAAATATTAGTAATCACTAAACTTACCAGACTTATTGTCTGACCCATTTTCTCTCATCCTCTTTTCTTCCCCCCCGGTCCATAGGGAGGGAATACTGCAGCTTAGTCAGACTCTTTTCAAGCTTCAAGAAAGTAGATGTATGATTTGGACTCTCTCCTACCTTGGCTATGGCTTTTGGACATTATCCTTGGGCATTTATGCATTTTTACTTTTGGTTTATGCTTCTTTATTGAATAATCAAGAAAGAAATTATGGTGTAATGTTTTGAAGTTATTTTGAGACAATTTGATGTAATGCTTTTGTATAAAACTACATATACAATAAATATTTGAATTCCGCTGCTTAAATTTATCTGTCTTGTAAATTTTTCTGTGTCTTGTACCTATAACCCTCCACCAAAGTTAAGGCATTCCCTTTGTGAGTGACCTTAACGGAGGTGGGGTGTTTCACTTGGTATTAGAGCAAAGGTTTACCAGATCAGATAAGAATTTTTGAAAAACTATTTTCAAAAGAAATATAAAGAAGCATTTTACAAGAAAGTGTGTTGTTTTAAATTGAAAAAGGCATAATCCCCAAAGCCATATGCACTATCTTTCTATCTTTCGTTTCAGCATGTCGGGGAATCTTAACCTTCCAGAGGGTGTACCGATACCTGGCTAGTTCAGGAGGTACTTAGAGACTAGGGCCAATGACGCAGGCCCAGCAGATATTCCTCCTCCTCCAGCTGCAGCAGCTCCTCCTCCTCGTGAAAATGCTTTCTCAAAGATCTGTAGGGACTTTAGGGCCATGGGTGGAAAGGATTTCAAGGGAACTGAATCATACGTAGAAGCAAGGAACTAGCTCAAAGAAACTGAGGATCTGTTCATTATCTTCGAGGTGGACGATAAGTAGAAGATACAGTTAGCTGTATGGTTGCTCAAAGATGAAACTTCCTATTGGTGGGAAGTCGCTAACGCTGAAAGACCAGTTGACACTTGTATGGATTTCAGGACAAGGTTTGAGATGAAATTCCTCTCATAAGCTGAACGAAGTTTATTGCTAGAAAAGTTCTTATCTCTTAAGCAAGGAAGTATGACGGTCAAGGAGTACGTCAATCAATTCAATCAACTGGCCCGATTTGGACTGGACTTAGTGAATACTCCTCATAAGAAGGCTCTCCGTTTTGTCAAGGGATTGAATGAGCCACTTCACAGCTTGGCTATGACCCATATACCTATGGGGGCTACTTACGAGAGGTTAGTGGACATGGTACTCTTACATGAGGAAGACAAGGGCAAGAATGATGCAAAAGCGAAAGTGCCTCAAGATAAGAAGGGTCGCAGAACAAGAAGGCTGATTCAAAGAAAGGCGGGAAGAACAACAAACCCTGTGAAAAGAGAAAGTGTAATTTCTGTGGCATTCCCAGGCATCTGATCAAAGACTGCAAGAAGAAGAAAAGGAAGATGGGTGGTTGTTTCCACTGTGGTGAGACAGGACACATGGCTTGGGCCTGCCCAAGGAAGCAAGCGCAGGGAGCTGGACCTTCTTCTGGAGGACAAGTTCATGCTCTCACGGCACCTCCGCAAGAACGAGGTAGAAATAATTCTATCAAAAGTTTAGTCTATCTTTTTGATCATCCAGTTCGTACACTATTTGATTCAGGTGCATCGCACTCTTTTATATCTACTGCTTTAGTGGAATCTCTACACCTAGACATCAGTATAGTAGAGGATCCCTTGGTAGTTTCAAATCCAATTGGGAGCTCAGCCTATTTGTCAATGGTTTGTTTGGATTTGAAAATATCTATTCTAAGCATTGAGTTTAGATGTAATGCCTTTGTTTTGGGCTTCACGGGCTATCGGTTGATTCTAGGCATGGACTGGCTATCCAGTAATGGTGCCGTCCTCGATTGTGAAAAGAGAGTGGTTAGACTTATGACTCGTCTCGGTAACACTCTCGAAATTTCTTGTAATCCCATGAACTCTGTTATGCTTAGTTATTTATAGTCTCTTGATGCGTCTGTTGAGAACTTGCAGTCTGTAAGGGTACTCTGTGAATACTCGGATGTGTTTGAAGAGGTAAAGGGCTTACCTCCGAAGCGGGAGATAGACTTCCGCATATACTCGTTGATAATGCAAAGCCCGTTGCTTTACCCCTTAGGCACATGGCCCCAAGGGAGAGAAAGGAGCTAAGAAAACAAATCAAAGAGCTGCTTGAGAAGGGGTTTATAAGGCGGAGTATTTCTGAATAGGGTGCTCCAGTAGTGTTCGCCACTAAAGCGGACGATTTGCTTCGGCTGTACGTTGATTATAGGGAGCTGAACAAGTTGACCAAAAGGAATAGGCACCCACTCCCGAGAATATATGATTTGTTCGATCAACTTGTAGGTGCATCGGTTTTCTCCCAATTAGATTTAGCTATCGGGTTTCACCAGCTAAGAGTGGCTGAGGACAGCATTGATAAGACAACGTTCAGAATTCCAGACGATTTCTTCGAATGGCTTGACAAACACACCCGCTTACTTCGTTGATTTAATGAGCAGGGTGTTCCGAGAGTTCCTTAATAAGTTTGTGGTGGTTTTCATAGACGATATTTTGATCTTCTCAAAGAATGAGGAAGAGCATGCTCAGCATCTAAAGGAAGTCATGGATACTCTCTGTGCCCATCAGTTGAAAGCTAAATTCTCCAAATGCCATTTCTGGAGAGAAGAAGTCAGGTTCCTTGGACACGTGGTGTCCAAAGAGGGGATAGTTGTGGACCCCACAAAAGTGGTTGCTGTGCAAGATTGGAAGGTTCCTCGAAATGCAACTGAAGTCCGAAGCTTTCTCGGGCCAGCAGGCTTTTATAGAAAGTTCATCAAAGATTTTGCAAAAATCTCAGCTCCACTAACAAGATTGACAAAGAAGAACCTAGCTTTCAATTGGGATTTGGATTGCGATATTGCTTTCCAACGTTTGAAAAGGGCTCTAACAACAGCCCCGGTTCTGACATTGCCTGATGGAAGCAAGATGTTTACAGTATACACAGATGCATGCGGAACGGGACTAGGCGCTGTTCTGATGCAAGAAGGGAAGGTAGTGGCTTATGGTGGAAGACAGTTGAAAGTACATGAGAAAAACTACCCAACCCACGACCTAGAGTTGGCAGCCATCGTTTTTGCGCTTAAGTCTTGGCGCCATTATCTCCTAGGTGAGAAATTTGAACTGTATACTGAACATAAATCGTTGAAATACTTATTCTTGCAGAAAGACCTCAACTTGAGGCAACAAAGATGGATGGAGTTTCTTGCCTCGTATGATTTTGAGATTTCCTACACTCCTGCCAAGGGCAATGCAGTAGCAGATGCCTTGAGTAGAAACAAACTGACGTTAAGCCCTCTCTTTGTGGAAAGGCAAAGCTTGGAGTTCATAGCAAGCTTTAACTTCAGACCCTCCACTGATTTTGTACCTGGCTTGCTAGCAACGTTAGAAGTGCGGCCAACTCTATTAGACTCAATCGGAGCCACACAAAGGGAAGACCCATAGCTAGCCGAAGTGGTAGACAAGTTAATCAGGGGTGAGTCTTCTAGTCACCTCAATAGATACTCCATTGATGCCAAGGCCTGGTTGAGACGAGATGGAAGACTATGTGTCCCACAAGCAACGGGCTTGGTAAAGGTAGTTCTAGAAGAGGCACACCATTCCAAACTGACCATACACCCAGGCGGAGACAAAATGTATAAAGACATCAAAAGAGTTTTCTTTTGGAATGGCATGAAGCAAGACGTAGTTGAATTTGTTTCTTAGTGTTTAATATGCCAACAGGTCAAGGCGGAGCAAAAGAAGCCTGGTGGTCTGCTCCATCCTCTAGAGGTCCCACAGTGGAAATGGGATAGTATCTCGATGGACTTTATAGATGGGTTGCCTAGGTCAAGAAGGGGCAATACCAGCATTTGGGTAATAGTGGAAAGGCTCACAAAAAGCGCCCACTTTATACCCATCAAGAGTAGAAGGACTGCCTCATCTCTAGCATCCATATATCTTAAAGAGATAGTTCGACTCCATGGGATACCCACCAGCATAGTGAGTGATCGAGACCCTATCTTCACGAGCGAGTTTTGGAAGAGTTTACAAGAGGCTATAGGCACCTAGTTATGCTTAAGCATGGCCTATCACCCTCAAACCGATGACCTGATGGAAAGGGTCAACAGAGTATTAGAAGACCTCTTGAGGCTATGTATTATTGACTTCGGAGGTACATGGGAGGATCATCTACCTTTGGTGGAATTTGCTTACAACAATAACTACCAAGCTACCATAGGCATGGCGCCTTTCGAAGCTCTATATGAAAGACCGTGCAGGTCACTAACTTGCTGGTAGGAGTCTATAGACAAGCTCATACTTGGACCAGACATGATTAGGGAAACTTCAGAGAAAGTAGATTTGATACGAAGAAGAATGAAGACTGCCCAAAACAGACAGAAGTCCTACGCAGACATAAGAAGAACTGACCTTGAGTTCGAAGTTGGAGACAAGGTGTTCCTTAAAGTATCTCCTTTGAGGAACGTCGTTCGCTTTGGATCCACAGGGAAGTTAGCTCCATGATTTGTAGGGCCGTTCCCTATCATCGAGAAGATTGGGAAGATGGCTTATAGGGTACAGCTGCCCGAATGATTGGTCGGGGTTCATAATGTCCTTCATGTCTCTCACCTGTGGAAGTGCTTACCCGAGTTTGCGGAAGTGGTGGAACCAAGCATGCTAGTGGAAGTAGAATTTGAACGAGAAGCAACTGTAAGGACAGATCCAACCCGTATCTTGGGAACATAAGTCAAAAAGCTACGCAACCATGAAGTTAAGCTCGTCAAAGTTTAATGGAGCGACACCGAGGAAGACGCGACTTGGGAAACTGAGGACAGAATACGTGCGGCCTACCCTTTTCTTTTTGAGGGTACATCTTTGATCTCTCTTTCCTTAAGTTTATGCTCGTATCTATCTTTTTAGGTGTATCTCCTATCCTTTATCCTTAGGTAGAAACCTTTTTGGATGTAAACATGTAATTGAAACATGTTATGGTTGATGGTTGCAAGTGATTGCAAGTGGTTGCTAGTGGTTGCTCGTGGATACATATACACACACATTAGGTATTAGATCGACTCAGTCACTTTCTTATTGCATATTCATATATATATTTGTATATGAATTGGAACTTGATGTGTTAGCATATGGATGTTGCATTTGTATGAATGATTGTGCACTCATGTAGGAAATTTTAAGTAGGAAAAATTGCATAAATAATGGATTCATGGCACTGACGTAATTTGCATTAAGGAGGTCAACTGAATCAGTGGATCGCCTGATTTTGCATCAGACAAGGACATGTACACACACTATGCATATGATCATGAAACATTAGGAACCTTTTAAGGACAACGGACGCCTGTGTTTGAAGGTTGAGTAGATGGGTGATTGGATGGTAGGATATAAGTCCTTCCCGACTTGAAGATTTTGGGGACGAAATCCTAAAAGGAGGGGAGAATGTAACACCCCGTACTTTCTTTTAATGTTATAGTAACGAATTAAACAATACTTAATTTAAAATGTGAGAATTAAGGGAAACGGGTTATGCCATTGTGTTCATCTCGGAATTCTGGTTGAGATAGAGTCCGAGTTTGCATAAATTGGACTACGTATGAAGAAGTTATGGCCTCCAGAATTTTCAGAAATTCAAATAAATTCAAACAGCTCGAGCCAGATTTCAAAATTCAAACAGAAGTCGGAAGCGGGCTGGGCGGGAAAATTCCCGCTTAGGTTGGTTGACCAGGGGGTCGACCCTAGTGTCGACCTCCCCCCTAGAGGTCGACCTGGGGGTCGACCTGGACCCCGGCCAGATCTGAATTTTGAACGACTGATGACTTGCTTCAAAGTCACTAGGGTTTCTGGATGGTCCTGATCTGGTCTGAGTGGCTGTGTTTAACACTTGGTTCATCTAACGGCTATAATTAAACTGAAATTCTATATAAACAACTCAATGCTCAACCTAAAAACACATAGAAAAATAATCCTAGAACTGAAATGCCGTCAGTAGAGAACTTGGAGTAGCCGTCACCATTTTCAATTCAAAGACGAGTTAAAAGCTTGCATCTAAAATCAAATAAAAACTAGTCTAATTTAACGATCTTCATCAAAGGCGCGCATCACCAATTTCAGAACTCAGAATTCAGATTTCAGAAATCAAGAATCCCTTTTAGTTTGTAAGTTGGTTATTACGTAGAATTAAACATTCTTTCGATTGAATCATGTTATGTTGTAATTGGGATATAGAATGATGCTTATGTATAAGATTTAATTTTCGTTTATCTTAAAGTATAGTTGTAATTAATCATGTCTATATGCTTATGGCGATGAACATGTTGTATATTTCATGTCTATATGCTTGTGGCGATGAACATGTTGTATATTTCATGTCTATATGCTTGTGGCGGTGAACATGTTGTATATTAATCATGTCTATATGCTTGTGGTGATGAACATATTGTATGTTATTAAAATCTACTATGATTTGGGTAATGGATTTATTCTGCCAATTAAATGGTAAAACATGTCATGCTATAATTTGGTGGTTATTTGCAAGTTTGTGATCTAAAACACATGCTTATATGTTAGATCAACACTCATGTATATTCATGTTAGGTTGAATATAATTATGTTGTAAAAGTGGAATTGTAGTCCTCTTATGTTTTTAACATCATGCTAAATTGTGATTAAAAATGATTATAATAGCTTTCTTTTGTTTTGACATACATAAGATTATATGCTAAGTTGTAGGTTGAAACTGTGATTATATGTTAAACTTCCATGCTAGACCTTTGTCAAGTTTACATGTCCATTAGACCCAACTTAGTCACAAGTTCACCTTTACCCATTTAATTAAAGTTAATGATACCTCTATGCCAAGTTACACATGACAAGTTGAAATGTATGTTATTTCATGTGTATTTCATGTCTCTTGTTTATTACCTCTTTTCTTGTTTATGGGTTGGGCTAACTTACTAGCCCAACATTTTATGTGATTCATGCGTACGTTCCGCGGGGGTAGCGATGGGAAATGTGATAATTCATGGCATAGAATTGTTCATTAAATGGTATATTTGATATACCATTTATTTTGAGCATAATCAAAGGATAATTATGGCATGATTAAATTAAATTTAATCCACATAAAGAAATTAGACATATATATAGAAAATATGAATTTAGAAAAGACGAATATGCCTAACCCGAGGTTAGACTGAGTTGTGGTGAAAATCTGCCTGGAACCGACCGGCATATCCAGTGACCACAACAAGACCTGTCTAATGTGGGTGGTTAGTGCATCAGGCCCAAAAAGAACCCGAGGTTAGACTTAGTTGTGGTGTAAATCTGCCCGGAACCGACCGGCACATCCAGTGACCACAAGAAAACCTGTCTAATGTGAGTGGTTGGTGCATTAATAAATTAAAGCTAAGTTAGGATTGGTAGGGTTACGTAAATTAGGAAAACACTTAACCGATTCAACATGTTAACTAAATGAATGGGCGGGGTTAGGTAAACTTGGACACTTAACCAGATAAACATGTTGATTAGAAAACCCTAGTAATGGGGACCCATTTCAGCAGTAACCCTCATAGATGTATCATGGTACCCTGAAACTAGGCAGGATGGGGCACGATTACTGGGCTGAATTATAAGCGGTCAAAACGTCGGCGGTTGGTGGGCCAGTGTAGGTTCCAACGGAGTAAGGGCATGCACATACTCCGGAGCGGAAAAATCAGGCATTGGGCATCAGCAGTGTACATTGTGCATCTTGAATTGTGTCGGGTCGCCACCAGAGGGACCGATACACCCCATTGTGGGACCAGCACAGGTAACTACAGTCAAGAGGGGACGAATGACACAGGATATGATTGCATGCGAGTAGGAGCCGATCATTAAGGGGATCATTTGTTATAAACACGTGGGGCTGGTTGAACCAATGCTTAAGTAGGTGCAGAGACTATAGTAATGGGTGCGATCACATGTTCCTCTTATCTTATATTAAGGTATTGTCCTATGTTTTGTTATCACTGTCATGATCTTTTTCCTTGTTTAAATACTAGTAATCACTAAACTTACCAGACTTATTGTCTGACCCATTTTCTCTCGTCCTCTTTTCTCCCGTTCCCTCCCCCAGGTCCACAGGGAGGGAATACTGCAGCTTAGTCAGACTCTTTGCAAGCTTCAAGAAAGTAGATGTATGATTTGGACTCTCTCCTACCTTGTGTAACAACCCGAATTTTAACAACATGTGAAAACAAGAAATCAAGGTATAATTAAAAATGAAATACAATATATAAAAATATGTTTAAATAGGTAAATAATGGTGATGCATAAGAAGAATTAATTAATATTTGGAAGAGAAGAAAAATTAGTTCGGTAACGGTGTGTGTAACGGAAAAGATAGTAAAATAAGGATAATTAATTTAAGAATCAGGAATTAGGTAAAATGGACTTCACCATTGCGTTCCTCTCGAAAAAATACGCGAAATAGAGTCCGAGTTTTCGAAAATCGGAATCTGTATGACCAAGATATGGCCAAAACAAGTTTCAGCAGACTTTCTGGCAGACAGAACCGAGTCGACCCTAGAGTCGACCTCCCCAGGCCAGGTCGACCCTAGAGTCGACCCTAGAGTCGACCCCCCCTACAGGTCGACCTGGTCGGCCTGGTTTGGCCAAGAACCCATTTTTGAAGCCCGGTATGTGTTTTGATGGTCCGGATTGACTCTGGGGTTGATATAATGGCCTAAATAGTTGCCTACAACAATTTAAAGACCCTAAGACCTAGCCTAAATCATACTATTTCATTTTAGCACTCATGCAGCCGCCATTAAACCTAGAACTCTAAATTAAAAATACAAAGAACAAAATTAAAGAAGACGAAGGATGATTCTTGAAGGCTACAACTAGAAGCTACAACAACTATGACGCTTTAGACAACGGATTTGGGGCTATTTGATTTAAAGTTTTGATTTGGATTGCTTGCTTCATATTGTAAGTTCTATGTCACTTTTTAGGCAAAAACGCTAAAATAACATGGACATGCTATGAATTGAAACCGGATTTAAGAACTATTATTAATCCATGTTTATATTGTTTAACTTTGAATCAAAATTTGGGAATATTGCTATGTTAATGTTGCAAGTTAAACTTATCATGATGTTGAGGTTGTTATGAATCACTTGGGCTTAATTTTATTGCAAGTTGAACAAATACATGTCCATGGAATCATTATGTTCATTGAAATCCTCATGTTGATTAAACCATGCCTATGATGCTAATTAAACCATGTCTATGATATTAATGAAACTATGCCTGTGATGTTAATATACCTATCATGTTAAGGACAAATTGGGAATTGCTAGGTTATGATGAAAAGTTGGAGTCATTATGTTTATAATGCTAGGTGAGAATCATTATGTTTAAAATGCTAAATTGGAGTCCACTATGCCTATTAGAATTACCATGCCTTTAATGTTTCATGTTTATAATAAAATTATTATTATGCCCGCAATGATTATTATGCCTATGATGTAAAGTTGAATTCATCATGTTAAACTAAGTTAGAACCATTACTATGCCAAGTTATCATCATGCTAGTATTGAAACCATGAGATATGTTATAGCCTGTTTATTATGCAAATGAATTGTCACATATGCCTATCACATGTTTGGTGTTATTCCCCTTTATCCCTTGAATTGTTTATGCTTGTGAACGAAGTACGATTATATGCGTTGGGGATACGATTGGGTAGAATAGGCAAAACTTGAATTGATTATAATCATAAATCGTGAAATTTGACATAAGTAGAACATGAAATATGGCACGAAAAACTTGACTTGAACATTCCATAACTTGACCTGAAACATGCCTTAATTGGGCACGAAATTGACATATGAACATGCTATGAAAATAGCACGAATTTGATAAGAACATGGGCATGACTTTAGAAAACAAGAAAGTGGCCAACTCGAGGTTGGGTTGAGTTTGTAGTGTAAATCTGCTCGGAACCGCCCGACAAATCCAGTGGCTACGAACAATAGGATCCAATGTGAGTGGTTCGGTGCATTAACGAATCAATTAATGCCAATTAGGGTTAAGTCATGAACATGAAAAGACAACTTAACCAACTTGAACACGATTTGTAGGGCTAAGTCATGAACTTGAAACGACAACACTTAGCCAACTTGACATGACACGTAAGCGGGTTAAGTCACGAATTTAAATGACATACTTAACCATCTTGACATGACTAGACTGGAAAAGGATTAAGTCACGAATTACATGACTTAATCGGTTAGGCGGGTTAGGCCACGAATTACATGACCTAATCTGTAGGCGAAACCCTAGACACGACCCTTTTCAGCAGTAACCCTCTAGATGTATCAAGGTACCCTGGGGCTAGGCCGGGTGGGGCACGATTACTGGGCTGATTGTAAGAGGTGAACGACGACAGTGGGGTATGCCAGTGTAGGTTCGGTGGGCTACGGTCGTGCACGTATTCCGGGGCAGACACTGGGTATCCGTAGATTTATCTGTGCATCTTGAATCGTGTCAGGGGTTGACACCCTAGGGCTGATACACCCGAAGGTGGACCCAGCACAGGTGACTGCATTCGTGATTAGCCGTATGACACGGACACTTGACGAGCTAGAACTTGTAGGGAGCCGATCGACTAGATAATCGCTCCGTAGGACCCCGTACTTGGGTCAGACCCCGTTTCAGGGTCATTTCATGATATTGGGCCGTGGGATTTATTTCGTGATTAACTTGTGATATGGGCTTAGTATACTAGTACAGTCGATGCAACAAATCTCGAACATGTGATGCTTTACTTGACTTGTCTTGACTTATCCTGATCACCTTAGTCTATCTTGTTCACCTTGACACCATTCTTAAGTTTAGTTCCAGTTCATACATGACAGGTTGTTTTAACCATTTTTACACTGAAAGTCACTAGGACTTACTCAGTCTTTATGACTGACCCTTTTCCTTTCGCCTCTTTTTCTTTCGTTTCCCCCCAGGTTCTCAGGGAGGAAACACTAGCTCTTAGCTTGGATATCACTTGCTTTGGCTCAGCATGTACGGTTTGCTATGGCTGCTTCTTTTTACTGCACTTGGGGAATAAGCTATTTTTCTGTTTTTAAGTTATTGCTTCTTTGGCTATTATTACAAGACAGTTGGAATGAAGTTATTTGAAATGTTTGTAAGAGACATGGTTTATTTTGGAATAAAATGAAGTTCTGTTTTGCTCATAAATTCTTCCGCTGTTTACTTAAATTTTTTTTATTGATGTTCTGTCTTGTGATAATTCTGTGATGTTATCTCGATAATACCCCTCCAAAACTAGTGCATTCCCTTTGTGAGTGACCCTAGCGGAGGTAGGGTGTTACATTTTGGTATCAGAGCAGAAGGTTACCAAGGCTGGGCAAAAGTTTTGAAAACCTTTTGAAAAAAAAAAACCATTTACAAAGAAGCATTTTCCAAGAAAAGTTTTTAAAGGCTATTCCCCAAAAGCCATTAGCACTATCCTTTGTTTCCTTGTTTGAATCTCTTTTCCTTTCTTTTCTCCATCCGTAATCGCAGTAGCTTTATCCGCGGCTAATCTTCTTTCTAGCTTCGTAGAGGGTTTTCCCGTACGATGGAGATAGTTTTCGTGAGCCTTGTTAACATGTTATATAGGATAGGTATGAGTGATAAGAATGAAGATAAGGCGGATGAGTCTTCCGAAGTGGTTGAGCCAAGCATCCTTGAAGGCGTAAAAGTGGAAACATTGAGGCGAGTTCTGATTCGTGTCTTAGGAACGGAGATCTAGGAGCTAAGGAATCAAGAAGTCAAGCTAGTTAAAATACAGTGGAGTGAAGCCCAAGAAGACGCAACTTGGGAAATTGAAGAAAAGATACGCACGCTATACCCATTTCTTTTTTAGGGTACATTCTCGATCTATTTTCCTATAAGTTTACATACATTTCTTTTGCTATCCATGTTTGTCTTGTTATCTCCTCGATCCTATCTTGAGAACCATAGGTAGAATCTTTTTGGATGAAAACATGTAATTGAAACATGTTATGATTGCGAAATGGTTGCAAGTGGTCGCAAGTGGTTGCTCGTGGATGCATGAATACACATTAGGCACTAGATCGGCTCAGTCACAGTTTCATACTTGCATATGCATGAGTGTTTATTTTGGAAACTTGGTTGTGCTATCATTTTGTTGTTGCATATGATTGAATGTTTGAGCACTCATATAGAAATCATGAATTATAATAGGAAAAATTTGCATACATGTTGGACTCATGGCACTAAACATATTTTGCATCTAGAAGATCAATCAGGCCTGATCATTTACATTAGATAAGGAACATATACACACACTTCTTGCATATGTTCATACAACATTTGAAATCTTTTAAGGATAATGATTGCTAATGGATGATGTTTTGAGTAGATGGATGATGGATGGTAGGACACATTCTTCTTAACTTGAAGATTTCGGGGACGAAATCCTTTAAGGAGGGGAGAATGTAACAACCCAAATTTTAACAACATGTGAAAACAAGAAATCAAGGTATAATTAAAAATGAAATAAAATATATAAAAATATGTTTAGATAGGTAAATAATGGTGATGCATAAGAAGAATTAATTAATATTTGGAAGAGAAGAAAAATTAGTTCGGTAACGGTGTGTGTAACGGAAAAGATAGTAAAATAAGGATAATTAATTTAAGAATCAGGAATTAGGTAAAATGGACTTCACCATTGCGTTCCTCTCGAAAAAATACGCGAAATAGAGTCCGAGTTTTCGAAAATCGGAGTCCGTATGACCAAGATATGGCCAAAACAAGTTTCAGCAGACTTTCTGGCAGACAGAACCGAGTCGACCCTAGAGTCGACCTCCCCAGGCCAGGTCGACCCTAGAGTCGACCCTAGAGTCGACCCCCCCTACAGGTCGACCTGGTCGGCCTGGTTTGGCCAAGAACCCATTTTTGAAGCCCGGTATGTGTTTTGATGGTCCGGATTGACTCTGGGGTTGATCTAATGGCCTAAATGAGTTGCCTACAACTATTTAAAGACCCCAAGACCTAGCCTAAATCATACTATTTCATTTTAGCACTCATGCAGCCGCCATTAAACCTAGAACTCTAAATTAAAAATACAAAGAACAAAATTAAAGAAGACGAAGGATGATTCTTGAAGGCTACAACTAGAAGCTACAACAACTATGACGCTTTAGACAACGGATTTGGGGCTATTTGATTTAAAGTTTTGATTTGGATTGCTTGCTTCATATTGTAAGTTCTATGTCACTTTTTAGGCAAAAACGCTAAAATAACATGGACAGGCTATGAATTGAAATCGGATTTAAGAACTATTATTAATCCATGTTTATATTGTTTAACTTTGAATCAAAATTTGCGAATATTGCTATGTTAATGTTGCAAGTTAAACTTATCATGATGTTGAGGTTGTTATGAATCACTTGGGCTTAATTTTATTGCAAGTTGAACAAATACATGTCCATGGAATCATTATGTTCATTGAAATCCTCATGTTGATTAAACCATGCCTATGATGCTAATTAAACCATGTCTATGATATTAATGAAACTATGCCTGTGATGTTAATATACCTATCATGTTAAGGACAAATTGGGAATTACTAGGTTATGATGAAAAGTTGGAGTCATTATGTTTATAATGCTAGGTGAGAATCATTATGTTAAAAATGCTAAATTGGAGTCCACTATGCCTATTAGAATTACCATGCCTTTAATGTTTCATGTTTATAATAAAATTATTATTATGCCCGCAATGATTATTATGCCTATGATGTAAATTTAATTCATCATGTTAAACTAAGTTAGAACCATTACTATGCCAAGTTATCATCATGCTAGTATTGAAACCATGAGATATGTTATAGCCTGTTTATTATGCAAATGAATTGTCACATATGCCTATCACATGTTTGGTGTTATTCCCCTTTATCCCTTGAATTGTTTATGCTTGTGAACGAAGTACGATTATATGCGTTGGGGATACGATTGGGTAGAATAGGCAAAACTTGAATTGATTATAATCATAAATCGTGAAATTTGGCATAAGTAGAACATGAAATATGGCACGAAAAACTTGACTTGAACATTCCATAACTTGACCTGAAACATGCCTTATTTGGGCACGAAATTGACATATGAACATGCTATGAAAATAGCACGAATTTGATAAGAACATGGGCATGACTTTAGAAAACAAGAAAGTGGCCAACTCGAGGTTGGGTTGAGTTTGTAGTGTAAATCTGCCCGGAACCGCCCGGCAAATCCAGTGGCTACGAACAATAGGATCCAATGTGAGTGGTTCGGTGCATTAACGAATCAATTAATGCCAATTAGGGTTAAGTCATGAACATGAAAAGACAACTTAACCAACTTGAACACGATTTGTAGGGCTAAGTCATGAACTTGAAACGACAACACTTAGCCAACTTGACATGACACGTAAGCGGGTCAAGTCACGAATTTAAATGACATACTTAACCATCTTGACATGACTAGACTGGAAAAGGATTAAGTCACGAATTACATGACTTAATCGGTTAGGCGGGTTAGGCCACGAATTACATGACCTAATCTGTAGGCGAAACCCTAGACACGACCCTTTTCAGCAGTAACCCTCTAGATGTATCAAGGTACCCTGGGGCTAGGCCGGGTGGGGCACGATTACTGGGCTGATTGTAAGAGGTGAACGATGGCAGTGGGGTATGCTAGTGTAGGTTCGGTGGGCTACGGTCGTGTACGTATTCCGGGGCAGACACTGGGTATCCGTAGATTTATCTGTGCATCTTGAATCGTGTCAGGGGTTGACACCCTAGGGCTGATACACCCGAAGGTGGACCCAGCACAGGTGACTACATTCGTGATTAGCCGTATGACATGGACACTTGACGAGTTAGAACTTGTAGGGAGCCGATCGACTAGATAATCGCTCCGTAGGACCCCGTTTCAGGGTCAGTTCATGATATTGGGCCGTGGGATTTATTTCGTGATTAACTTGTGATATGGGCTTAGTATACTAGTACAGTCGATGCAACGAATCTCGAACATGTGATGCTTTACTTGACTTGTCTTGACTTATCCTGATCACCTTAGTCTATCTTGTTCACCTTGACACCATTCTTAAGTTTAGTTCCAGTTCATACATGATAGGTTGTTTTAACCGTTTTTACACTGAAAGTCACTAGGACTTACTCAGTCTTTATGACTGACCCTTTTCCTTTCGCCTCTTTTTCTTTCGTTTTCCCCCCAGGTTCTCAGGGAGGAAACACTAGCTCTTAGCTTGGATATCACTTGCTTTGGCTCAGCATGTACGGTTTGCTATGGCTGCTTCTTTTTACTGCACATGGGGAATAAGCTATTTTTCTGTTTTTAAGTTATTGCTTCTTTGGCTATTATTACAAGACAGTTGTAATGAAGTTATTTGAAATGTTTGTAAGAGACATGGTTTATTTTGGAATAAAATGAAGTTCTGTTTTGCTCATAAATTCTTCCGCTGTTTACTTAAATTTTTTTTATTGATGTTCTGTCTTGTGATAATTCTGTGATGTTATCTCGATAATACCCCTCCAAAACTAGTGCATTCCCTTTGTGAGTGACCCTAACGGAGGTAGGGTGTTACATTTTGGTATCAGATCAGAAGGTTACCAAGGCTGGGCAAAAGTTTTGAAAACCTTTTGAAAAAAAAACCATTTACAAAGAAGCATTTTCCAAGAAAAGTTTTTAAAGGCTATTCCCCAAAAGCCATTAGCACTATCCTTTGTTTCCTTGTTTGAATCTCTTTTCCTTTCTTTTCTCCATCCGTAATCGCAGTAGCTTTATCCGCGGCTAATTTTCTTTCTTGCTTCGTAGAGGGTTTTCCCGTTCGATGGAGATAGTTTTCGTGAGCCTTGTTAACATGTTATATATGATAGGTATGAGTGATAAGAATGAAGATAAGGCGGATGAGTCTTCCGAAGTGGTTGAGCCAAGCATCCTTGAAGGCGTAAAAGTGGAAACATTGAGGCGAGTTCTGATTCGTGTCTTAGGAACGGAGATCTAGGAGCTAAGGAATCAAGAAGTCAAGCTAGTTAAAATATAGTGGAGTGAAGCCCAAGAAGACGCAACTTGGGAAATCGAAGAAAAGATACGCACGCTATACCCATTTCTTTTTTAGGGTACATTCTCGATCTATTTTCCTATAAGTTTACATACATTTCTTTTGCTATCCATGTTTGTCTTGTTATCTCCTCGATCCTATCTTGAGAACCATAGGTAGAATCTTTTTGGATGAAAACATGTAATTGAAACATGTTATGATTGCGAAATGGTTGCAAGTGGTCGCAAGTGGTTGCTCGTGGATGCATGAATACACATTAGGCACTAGATCGGCTCAGTCACAGTTTCATACTTGCATATGCATGAGTGTTTATTTTGGAAACTTGGTTGTGCTATCATTTCGTTGTTGCATATGATTGAATGTTTGAGCACTCATATAGAAATCATGAATTATAATAGGAAAAATTTGCATACATGTTGGACTCATGGCACTAAACATATTTTGCATCTAGAAGATCAATCAGGTCTGATCATTTACATTAGATAAGGAACATATACACACACTTCTTGCATATGTTCATACAACATTTGAAATCTTTTAAGGATAATGATTGCTAATGGATGATGTTTTGAGTATATGGATGATGGATGGTAGGACACATTCTTCTTAACTTGAAGATTTCGGGGACGAAATCCTTTAAGGAGGGGAGAATGTAACAACCCGAATTTTAACAACATGTGAAAACAAGAAATCAAGGTATAATTAAAAATGAAATAAAATATATAAAAATATGTTTAGATAGGTAAATAACGGTGATGCATAAGAAGAATTAATTAATATTTGGAAGAGAAGAAAAATTAGTTCGGTAACGGTGTGTGTAACGGAAAAGATAGTAAAATAAGGATAATTAATTTAAGAATCAGGAATTAGGTAAAATGGACTTCACCATTGCGTTCCTCTCGAAAAAATACGCGAAATAGAGTCCGAGTTTTTGAAAATCGGAGTCCGTATGACCAAGATATGGCCAAAACAAGTTTCAGCAGACTTTTTGGCAGACAGAACCGAGTCGACCCTAGAGTCGACCTCCCCAGGCCAGGTCAACCCTAGAGTCGACCCCCCTACAGGTCAACCTGGTCGGCCTAGTTTGGCCCAGAACCCATTTTTGAAGCCCGGTATGTGTTTTGATGGTCCGGATTGACTCTGGGGTTGATCTAATGGCCTAAATGAGTTGCCTACAACTATTTAAAGACCCCAAGACCTAGCCTAAATCATACTATTTCATTTTAGCACTCATGCAGCCGCCATTAAACCTAGAACTCTAAATTAAAAATACAAAGAACAAAATTAAAGAAGACGAAGGATGATTCTTGAAGGCTACAACTAGAAGCTACAACAACTACGACGCTTTAGACAACGGATTTGGGGCTATTTGATTTAAAGTTTTGATTTGGATTGCTTGCTTCATATTGTAAGTTCTATGTCACTTTTTAGGCAAAAACGCTAAAATAACATGGACATGCTATGAATTGAAACCGGATTTAAGAACTATTATTAATCCATGTTTATATTGTTTAACTTTGAATCAAAATTTGCGAATATTGCTATGTTAATGTTGCAAGTTAAACTTATCATGATGTTGAGGTTGTTATGAATCACTTGGGCTTAATTTTATTGCAAGTTGAACAAATACATGTCCATGGAATCATTATGTTCATTGAAATCCTCATGTTGATTAAACCATGCCTATGATGCTAATTAAACCATGTCTATGATATTAATGAAACTATGCCTGTGATGTTAATATACCTATCATGTTAAGGACAAATTGGGAATTGCTAGGTTATGATGAAAAGTTGGAGTCATTATGTTTATAATGCTAGTGAGAATCATTATGTTAAAAATGCTAAATTGGAGTCCACTATGCCTATTAGAATTACCATGCCTTTAATGTTTCATGTTTATAATAAAATTATTATTATGCCCGCAATGATTATTATGCCTATGATGTAAAGTTGAATTCATCATGTTTAACTAAGTTAGAACCATTACTATGCCAAGTTATCATCATGCTAGTATTGAAACCATGAGATATGTTATAGCCTGTTTATTATGCAAATGAATTGTCACATATGCCTATCACATGTTTGGTGTTATTCCCCTTTATCCCTTGAATTGTTTATGCTTGTGAACGAAGTACGATTATATGCGTTGGGGATACGATTGGGTAGAATAGTCAAAACTTGAATTGATTATAATCATAAATCGTGAAATTTGGCATAAGTAGAACATGAAATATGGCACGAAAAACTTGACTTGAACATTCCATAACTTGACCTGAAACATGCCTTAGTTGGGCACGAAATTGACATATGAACATGCTATGAAAATAGCACGAATTTGATAAGAACATGGGCATGACTTTAGAAAACAAGAAAGTGGCCAACTCGAGGTTGGGTTGAGTTTGTAGCGTAAATCTGCTCGGAACCGCCCGACAAATCCAGTGGCTACGAACAATAGGATCCAATGTGAGTGGTTCGGTGCATTAATGAATCAATTAATGCCAATTAGGGTTAAGTCATGAACATGAAAAGACAACTTAACCAACTTGAACACGATTTGTAGGGCTAAGTCATGAACTTGAAACGACAACACTTAGCCAACTTGACATGACACGTAAGCGGGTTAAGTCACGAATTTAAATGACATACTTAACCATCTTGACATGACTAGACTGGAAAAGGATTAAGTCACGAATTACATGACTTAATCGGTTAGGCGGGTTAGGCCACGAATTACATGACCTAATCTGTAGGCGAAACCCTAGATACGACCCTTTTCAGCAGTAACCCTCTAGATGTATCAAGGTACCCTGGGGCTAGGCCGGGTGGGGCACGATTACTGGGCTGATTGTAAGAGGTGAACGACGGCAGTGGGGTATGCCAGTGTAGGTTCGGTGGGCTACGGTCGTGCACGTATTCCGGGGCAGACACTGGGTATCCGTAGATTTATCTGTGCATCTTGAATCGTCTCAGGGCTTGACACCCTAGGGCTGATACACCCGAAGGTGGACCCAGCACAGGTGACTACATTCATGATTAGCCGTATGACACGGACACTTGACGAGCTAGAACTTGTAGGGAGCCGATCGACTAGATAATCGCTCCGTAGGACCCCGTACTTGGGTCAGACCCCGTTTCAGGGTCATTTCATGATATTGGGCCGTGGGATTTATTTTGTGATTAACTTGTGATATGGGCTTAGTATACTAGTACAGTCGATGCAACAAATCTCGAACATGTGATGCTTTACTTGACTTGTCTTGACTTGTCTTGACTTATCCTGATCACCTTAGTCTATCTTGTTCACCTAGACACCATTCTTAAGTTTAGTTCCAGTTCATACATGATAGGTTGTTTTAACCATTTTTACACTGAAAGTCACTAGGACTTACTCAGTCTTTATGACTGACCCTTTTCCTTTCGCCTCTTTTTCTTTCGTTTCCCCCCCAGGTTCTCAGGGAGGAAACACTAGCTCTTAGCTTGGATATCACTTGCTTTGGCTCAGCATGTACGGTTTGCTATGGCTGCTTCTTTTTACTGCACTTGGGGAATAAGCTATTTTTCTGTTTTTAAGTTATTGCTTCTTTGGCTATTATTACAAGACAGTTGTAATGAAGTTATTTGAAATGTTTGTAAGAGACATGGTTTATTTTGGAATAAAATGTAGTTCTGTTTTGCTCATAAATTCTTCCGCTGTTTACTTAAATTTTTTTTATTGATGTTTTGTCTTGTGATAATTCTGTGATGTTATCTCGATAATACCCCTCCAAAACTAGTGCATTCCCTTTGTGAGTGACCCTAGCGGAGATAGGGTGTTACACCTTGGCTATGGCTCTTGGACATTATCCTTGGGGATTCATGCATTTCTACTTTTGGTTTATGCTTCTTTATTGAATAATCAAGACAGAAATTATGGTGTAACGTTTTGAAGTTATTTTGAGACAATTTGATGTAATGCTTTTGTATTGAACTACGTATGCAATAAATATTTGAATTCCGCTGCTTAAATTTATCTGTCTTGTAAATTTTTCTGTGTCTTGTACCTTTAACCCTCCACCAAAGTTAAGGCATTCCCTTTGTGAGTGACCTTAACAGAGGTGGGGTGTTTCAGATTCCACCACAATCTGCCTAATTGCCATGAACATGCTAGATGTGCTCTTACTACCCTATCGATCGGCTCCCTACTGTATTAAGTTTTCTTGTGTCTGTGTAAATCGGCCCTCTCTTGCAAGTAGATACCCTGTGCTGGCCCCACCATAAGGTGTATCAGTCCTTATGATAGCGACCCGACACGATTCAAGATGAACAGTGTATAACTACTGGTACCCAATGCCTGCTTTTTCCCACTTCGAAGTACGTGCACGCCCGTAAATCGTCGGAACCTACACTGACGTACCCCCTGCCGCTGTTTTGACCGCTTATAATCAGCCCAGTAATCATGCCCCACCATGCCTAGTTTTAGGGTACCATGATACATCTATGTGGGTTACTGCTGAAATGGGTCCCCGTCACTAGGGTTTCTTATTGGTTAAGTTTGTGGGACTATATATACAAATATTACCACCTACATGAGATGTACTTAACCCTCCCACCGATTCTAGCATGTTTTCTTAACGGTTAAGTTTGTGGGCCTATATGTATTAATATTACCCACCTATATGAGATGCACTTAACCCTTCCATCGATTCAAAAATGTTTTATTTAACGGTTAAGTTTGTGGTCTTATATTTACTAATATTACCCACCAACCCGATATGTACTTAACCCTCCCGCACATTATGTCATATTGGTTAAGTGTTGTCCATTCATGTTAACTTAACCCACCCATTCATTGTGTCATGTTGGTTAAGTGTTTCCTATTAACTTAACCCCGTTCGTTCATCATGTTATATTGGCCAAGTGTTTCTTGTTAACTTAACCCCAAGTGTTCATCATGTTGTGTTGGTTAAGTATCTTCAATCAATTCAAGTTAACTTAACCCACCTACTTGTCATATTACTTTGGTTAAGTGTTGCTTTCTTGTGTTAACTTAGCCCTACCACAAATCAAGTTATATTGGTTAAGTATTGCCCTCTTTTTTTAACTTAACCTTACCACAAATCAAGTTATATTGGTTAAGCGTTTCTTATTACTTAACCCTACCCATTCATCATGCTATACTGGTTAAGTGTTTCCAATTAACTTAACCCTAGTCATTCATCTTGTTTTATTGGTTAAGCGTTTCTCATTAACTTAACCCTAGTCATTCATGTTATATTGGTTAAGTGTTCTCATTACTTAACCCTAGTCATTTCTTAGCATGTCTTGTTCATTAGCATTAATTGATTTATTAATGCACCAACCTCTCACATTAGATATGTGTTGTTGCGGTTACTGGATGTGTCGGGCGGTTCCGGGCAGTTTTACACCACAACTCAATCTAACCTCGGGTTTGTCTTAGGCATGATGCACTAACCTCTCACATTAGCTAGGTGTTGTTGTGGTTACTGGATGTGCCGGGCGGTTCCGGGCGGTTCCGGGCAGTTTTACACCATAACTCAATCTAACCTCGGGTTAGGCACATTCGTCTTTTCACTAATTTACATATTTACAGTTTATATGTAAATTATTCACAATTGTTGTGAATTTCAGATTATGCCACATTTTCCATAAATGTCCAAGTCTAGATTTATATGCTAATTATCCCAACCAGTCATATTCCAATTCTCAAGTTATGCCCAACAAAACTAGTTGCAAGTCATGGCCCCTAAATTCAATTTCGAGTTATTACTCAAAATAGGCTACACCTAATCTTCCCAAGTTTGTACTAATAGGCACACCCCAATACCCCAATATACATTATTCTTTGGCGTCTCAACCAATGGTTATGCCCAATCTTGATTAATATCCTAATTTACAGTTTGCGCCAAATCAAGATTTAATATTTCAATTTACCCTAAGTTCGCAACAAAGACAAATTATGCCCCAAATCATAAGTTACAAAATTATGTTCCACCATTACCAAATAGACTATTCCCCATTACCCCCGCATTCCGATCGCACGTATAATAAGTTTTAGTCTAGATTCAAGGTTAATCTAGATTCATAAGATAAAGGAGACGAAAGAGGAACATAAACGAGAGTGGCATAAAGCAGGCATTAAAATGGTAGATCTGTCAAATATTTTCGACCTAAGAGGACTACAGATTTGTTAGAGTTGGGGTATAACAAAGATAGATCCGAAACAAACTGACAAAAATAACCTCATAGACATATAGATCTGATATAAATAATATCATGAACCTAAAAGGATTATATATCTGATGTCCAATAAAGACAGGCATGATTGAATAATTACTTCCTCGGCATGTAAATCATTGATTCAATAGAAAGATAGGAATTAATCTAAAAGTTTTGTCTTATCATCAAGCATGGACTTAGATCCATTTCATTATATGCCAAAATCACTATTAGGTGTTTAAATCTAAAAATAACTTGAACCTACATGTTTACAGTTCGATTTACGCTCCAAGTCTCAAGTCATATGTCCAATATACTTTATGCCTCAAATCTCAAGTCATATGCTTGATACACTTTATGTTTTGAATACAATATGTGTTATGTCCTCAAATCAGTTACAACTCAATTATGCCCAATTATACACAGTTTAATACTTTTCCCAAATTTTAGCGCTGGTCATGTCCAAATCATATATTATGCCCAATTCTATTTCCAACAAACGTTTATCTCTTATGAGATCTGGCTCAGGCTCGCAGTAGCCTGGCTATAAAAACAAAAAGGGAAGAAGGAAAAAAGAGACAAAGAATGGACATAATATTATCAATGAGATAGATCCAATGGATATAGAAAGACAGATTAATAGGCATAATCTCAGATTTAGATTTATTACAATGTCAGAATCACAATTAACTTTTTTTCTGAAAGTAACATGAACTTACAAACAAAAGGAAAATCTTGTTTTCCGGGATCTGTATTCTGAAACTGAATAACTCTCCCTTAAAGTGGACTATCGATTCTCTAATTTAGATTTGATTCTTAGAAAATAGTTGTTGAAATCGTTGAATTAGCCTTTTGAATCTCTACTTGAATTCTAAACTTGATATCTACAAACAACTTGAGCAGCATAACCCCATCTTTGATCTATTTTGATATGAATTAGGGTAGAGTATAGGCGTAATGAAGTTGTGTAGAGAAAACTATAGCCTTAGGGGTGTTTATATAGCATAGGGATCAACGAATCTGGTCAGAATGGGCGTCCAAATGCAGAAAAATGAATTTGTCCTCAGATCTGGAAATAGAGGGGAGGTCGACCCCCAGGTCGACCCCCTGGTCGACCTGTGTCCTGGGTGGGAATTTTCCCGCCCAGCTCGGGTGTGTGATTTGAATTTCGAATTTCAAACCTGAGCTGTTTTATTTAAACCCCTGAAATTTCTGAAGGTCATAACTTCCTCATACGGAGTCCGACTTATGCAAACTCAGGCTTTGTCTCAAGCAGAATTCCGAGATGAACGCAATGGCGTAACCCATTTCCCTTAATTATTCCCTTAAAAATTAAGTATACTTTAATTTGTTACTTTGACATTCACCAAAATACGGGGTGTTACATTCTCCCCTCCTTAAAGGATTTCGTCCCCGAAATCTTCAAGTTAAGAAGAATGCATAACCTAACATCCAATGTCCATCTACTCAACCATTCAATCACAGGCATCCATTGTCCTTAATAGGATATCTAATGCTTTCATGATCATATGCGTAGTGTGTGTACATGTCCTTATGTAATGCAAAATTAGGTAGTCTACTGATTCAGTTGACCTACTTAATGCGAATTATGTTAGTGCCATGAGTCCATCATGTATGCAATTATTCCTAATCGTACTTTATAACTTCGACATGAGTGCACAGTCATTCATACAAATGCAACATCCATATGATAACACATCAAGTTTCAATCATATATATAAAAGTTCACTCATGCATATGCAATGTGAAAGTGACTAAGCTGATCTCGTGCATAATGTGTGTATATGTATCCACGAGCAACCACTAGCAAACACTTGCAACCACTTTAATCCACCAAACATAACGTGTCTCAAACACATGTTTACATCCATTGGCTTCTACCTAAGGATCGAGGATAGGACCGAGAGGATATAGCTAAAAGATAAAACTAGCATGCAAATAAATATTACAGAAAAAGAGGAATTAAGGATATACCCTCAAATAGGGTATGATGCGCGTATCTAGTCTTCTAAGTCGCATCTTCTTGAGATTCACTCCACTGTACCTTAACTAATTTAACTTCACGATTGTGAAGCTTCTTGACCTCCATTTCCAAAACCCACTAGTAAAGATAGGACCTCGCTCACTTACTATGCTAGAGGGTATCCAATGTAGTCGAATTATCTTTCCAAGATAAACAGATGTTAACCATGATACCAAGTGTATATACTAAGATGATTAGAGGTCTCTCTTCTACTTAGCTTATTCATCATGTCACAAATCTGAGGGTCGATATCTCTCACGCAAACCATTCTAGTCGAACTTGACATCCCTCAAGTACAAGCCCCAAAGGCCTAAACCAATATCAGACAAGCAGCCAAGGAATACTTCCTCCGAATTTGGACGATTTATGTGAGATGATACTAGAAAAACAACCAAATAATTGAGCACTTAACCGACTCTGGCTATCCTCGCCAAACTTGTTCCAAACTATCGTTGATCACATAACGGGCTTTGCATTGTCAACTAGATATATGTGGAAGTCTACCTCACGTTTTAGGGGACAAACCCCTAACCTTAATCAAAAACATCTGCGTACTCATGGACTACTCCAACGGATCGAAAATCGTCGATAAATACAATGTTTTAAGGGGGGAGAATGTAACGACCCGCATTCTACGCATCAACGGATCGTAGAATATTTATTCCTTTCACATACGAAGTAGTACAGCCATGTAACTTTGGGAGACGACTATTGGGGTCATTTCCCATGTTCCTGATTTTTGCCAATTTTTAAATGACCGTTTTGCCCCTAGCTGATCTTGTTTCGGCCATAACTATTGATTGGAAAGGAGTTTTGACCTGAAACCACTTCCATTATATCCGGATGATGGTTTACCTTTTCGTAGAGTGGTCATATGTGAAAAACGGACTTACCGTTTGGGAGATATGGCTGAAATAAGGTTTAGAAGGTGAAAAACTACTTAACCGGGCCAAATGAGGTGACTAGTGAATGGGCCCATAACCCTCTTCGGGATTAGGGTTATGGGGAGGCTGAAATGCGTTAGGTTTTCATTATATTTTAGTTTTCTAGCAGCCATTTACCTCCTAGGAACCCTAACAATGGCCTACACCTTCTAATTTCATCCCAAATCGCTCTCTAATCAAGGATTAAGCTTAGCAATATCAAATCAAGAAGACATAGCATCATTTCAGAGTTAGAGCTGCTATTAGACGCTGGAAATCTCCCTAAATCAGTGGAGTTTCAGTTTTGAAAGTTTCATTTGTGGCTAAGGTGAGTGATTAGCATTTTTTTAACACTAATTACAGTTAATTGGAGTGATTAGTTTTAATTAACGAAATTATACATGTTAAAAATTTGGAAAAGTGTTTAGAAATTCTTAAATATTATTTTAGGCCTCTGTTAGAAAATTTGGTTAATTCAGACATGTTTTGCTAATCATATCATTAGTTATGCTTAAACATGCTTAAGGGGAAAATATGGGTTTTGGGTAGATTTGATCCATTTTGACATATCAAATTGTTGTTTTGGTGTTTGTGGTCAATTCTATATGTTGCTATGACTGTATGGTATGCTTTGTGATTGATTTGAACAGTTAGAATAGTCGAAAACGCCGTCGTATGGCGTAAAACAGTCGAAGGAAGAGTTGCAGGAATTTGACCCGAACCGGATCGGATTGGTGGAGGGCGACCTGACCCGCCCGTGAAGAACCCCTTTCCCACGAATCGCTGGTGGAACCAAGAAGCTTGATGGCGACGACCCGACCCGCTCCAGCTCAAGTACCACGACCCGACCCGGAGAGATTGCCACAAATAACTGATGGGCCCCCGACCTGAACCAATGGGTGCTCACGATCCGAACCGGAAGAGTTGACGTGGACGTACCGATATGGATCATGCCATCACGACCCGACCCGTATGGACAGTCCGACCCGAACCAAAAGGTGAACTGCGAACCGAACCAAGGAGCTTGGACGCGAGGCATGAGCTATGAACCAAATGAAGACCGATCCGGAGAAGACCAAAACCCAAGATGCAAAGGTAGTCCAAATGGGAAGTTTGTACTCGGGATCCATTTGGGAACCAACGAGTAAACTTCATGAGTTGGGCTTTGCTGTGGGACGTGTTCTAAGGAGTTATCGTCGTTCATAGCTTTGACTCACCACCAAGACGGATGTTAGGCTACGGATCAGTGCAGTGGGGTAGTTATTACTCCATGGGGCAGAGTGATCGTAGCATGGCTATGAGCCAGTGCAATGGAGTCGTTATGACTTCATGGGGCAGAGTGGAGATAGCAAGGACTAGTGGCTATGGACCAGTGCAGTGGAGTCGCCCTGACTCCATGGGGCAGAGTGATCATAGCAAGGATATGGGTGATCAAAGCGGTGGATATTGTATGCTTTACGCACTGAGTGAGAGATGTGAGGATGGTTGCTATGCTTGATTGTTTGATATCACCATGACATGCACACCCCCACCCCCGTATCTTTACACCATATGTTAGTGTCACCATAGAGTATTGTGCATCTTGTTGCGCTAACTCTTTGGTTGCAGGTCCAGGTTCAGGTTCAGGTTCACGTATGGTTTAGTATACCTGTTATTGTTCTGTTTTGCAACTTATCGCTCATACCAGACTTTTGTCTGACCCAGAGTTTTATGTCTCTTCTTATTACTCTGGGTGCTCTTAAACGAACAGACTAGAGACAGGTCAGGTGACTAAGCACGAGTAGTTGTGCCGGAGATGAGCAGGAGACTTCCACGTATGATATATATATATATATATATACATACATATTCTCCCTGTGTCGTTGATGGTCACTACTTTGGGCATTAGAAGTGTACCTTTCTTATTTTGCTTTAGAGACAGTTTGAAAAGTTGTAATAATGATGATGTGGAACATAAGCTGTATTTTGAGTTTTCCGCTGCTATCATGGTTTAGTTTTCAGCTTATGCACTGTCTCGCCTATTTTATGTCAAGTAAGTTATTATTATATTTTATTCCATGCGCTGTGAGACATTCTACAGGTTCCTTGCTAGTTCAAATTCCCTTCTTTCCCTTTCTTTGGCGACCGTCCCGTGCTGGTCAGGCATAGGCACAACGCACTTTCATTGAAAATGTCGGCTGGTGCGGGGCGGGCCATCACAGTAAGCTTCTCCAAACACTCACTTTCTATTGAGATCATTGGTAGCTCATTCGATCATCAACTCCTTGCCCTCAGATAACACACCCAACCTTATCTATTTTTTGGAGATTTTAATAGTTATTTATCTACCATTTACAAAGTAGGAAGAGTGCCACGTAGCCCATATGAAACTATTCCCCTTGATGAAGCTATAACTGGCTCTTCTCAATCAGAAACCTGGGTTCAAATTTGTCTATGGGTCTTCTCATTCACAATTTAGTGAGAGAATATCTATCTTTTTATTTATTTCTTATAGAAGGAATAAATTAGGTTGAACAAGGCTTATCCCTAAGGAAATTGTGGGGATGCAATATTTACAAGGGAAGAGTTTATAACAAGCCTAGTTTTTTATGATTACTAGCAATAATAATTGAAAGCTTATAAAATGAATATCAAAGAGATAATTAAGTTGGTAGTTTGAATTAATTGACTAAGTTGATATTTTAAAATACGAGTCTTAGGATTCAATAGTGGAAAAAGGATATTTAATCATTTCCAATGATTAAATACGAGGCTTGGTGGTAATTAATTTGGAATTGTGGTCAAAATGAAGAAAAATATGACTTTGGTGGATTTTGATGTGAAAGGGTGAAAATTTAGTAAACTTTACTATTGGGGTTGGAAATAAATAAATTTATTTGAAGCCAAAGTTTGTTCCTAATAATATATGTTTGGAATAAATTTTGACTTCACACAATAATATAATGAATAATAATAAACTTCTATAATAGAAAATAAAGGCTCGAAAATATAATATTATGCAAATCTTTATATTAAAATATATGTATATGTAGTCTATGCTGAAATAGACATAATTACAAGATTTTTACGGTAAATATTGAATTTGTTGATATAAATGGAAATTTTAAGAAAATTATGTGAGAATAAAATATATATAATTGTAAATTTAGTTATAAAATATCAATAAGTGTAGAAATTAAAATTTTCATGAGTTTTCGGGTGATTTGAGTATCAAAATAAAAACATTTGGAATCAGTAATTCTTTTGATATAAAAATTTATATAAGCTAAAAGTAAATGATAATATTTTGTATAAAGTGTAGAATTAGCTGTAAAACGTGAACATAAATATAAAAAGATTTAAAATGTTTTATAAATATTGATTGTAATTTTAATCATGTTGTATGATGTTGAGAAGAGCTAAAAGCATGAAAAATTAGTGTAAATATGTGTTAACAAAGTAAAAATAGGCTCAAATTAGTGTTAATTGGCCTAATCAAATACTTATTAGCCTAATTACTCAATATTGGGCTTAATTACCTTGTATGGGCTACTAATTAGGGAGACAAAGATCCGGAGAAACCCTTACGGTACATAGGTTTCCATGGAGAAACCGTCTTCTCCATTTTGCAAAACTCGGTAAAGAAGAAAAACATAGGAAATTCAAGAAAAATTATTGCTTGCTTAAACCTAATCCTCAAAACTCTTCAAACTTTGTTGATTTTAGTTGCTAGCAATCATCTACAACATGTAATCTCTTCAAAAATGTGAATTAGTTCCATCCATTTCTCCTATTTGTGGAAATAATATTGTACGTTGAAGTATGTTCTTTTCATGTTGGTGTAGCTTTCTCTCGTGTGGTAAAGCTACACATTACAAGCAATAGAGCTTTTAGTTATTTCGAATCGCTTCGAATTTCATAATAGCTCACATTGAAGGTGATTGTAACCTTACATTTTCTAGTTACAGTGACATTTATACTGATTATGTTGAATCTATGCATTGTTGCTGAAAATCCGAGCACTTCTATTCATGAGTTACTTCTACAAGCAAAATGTTACTTTGAGCTACCATAACTTAATCAATCTTTGATGAAATTGGCTTGTTTTTGTTGCAACTCGAAGTTGAGTTTCTTGTTTATGTGCATGTAAATTTCAAGTTGTTCTGACCATGTTAATTTCATGAAATCTATCGGGAAAGTTGCATGTAGGTCGATTTTTTGCCCGTAGGAATTCCCGTGGGATGGGTCGACCCTTGCCATGGTTGTGTCAGCCCTGCGATCGACACACACCATGTATGAGTCGACACATAGGTCAATCACACTGTGTTATTATGCACATCATATTTTCTTAGCCTGTTGTACGAATTGTTGAGTATCCTACTTACTTTAGATGATTTCCCTATTGAATTTCCTAAAGCCTATTAATCACGATTTGTTGTGGCTTCATCTTAGCAAAGCAAACCTATACAATTATGAACAATCTGTATTCCAGATTTACAGCTTTGTTGTTTCTGATGATTTCCATTGTGGAGCTGACTAGCGAGTAGTGAACCAGTAGTGAGAACGTGTCGTATGAGACATACAGTTACCACTACTTGGGTTACTGACTATGAGTCTGTAACATATATTGTTGTTTGTTGTTAAAACAGTACTCGCTTCAGGGTGAAACAAGACTCGGGGGGAGTCCTCTATATGTATTCACTTGGCCAGGGGGGAAGCTTCTTCGCTGGTGCACGTGCAAAATTTTATGATGTTGGATCCACTTTGATGTTTTGGTGGTTTTGATCTTATTATCGTACATTAGTGATTTGTTGATATTGGATTTTATATCCATACATTTTTTGGAGCTTATTGTTGGTGATTACATTGAAGCTGTTTAAACTCTTTTAATTTTACATATGTTGTCTTTGATGAATTTGGTCCTTTGATCTTTGATGTTATTTAGTGATGATGCTTTCACTTAGCTTATAACTTAGTGCATAACCTAAATGGGAACTTCTCATTGATGTCCCATTAAAATTATAACTTTACCTTACCCTTAGAGTTGCCTTACTAACTCTTGTAGATGAAGAGTTACTTTTCTTGTCTTATGCTATCATTATGTATCTATACTCACGATGTAACTAGACTGACCCGTGTGTGTTAATGTTCGGGTCAGACTGAGCTTTCAGGTATGTTGTTGATGGTTATATGTTCGCATTTGCTATGGTTCTTTTACCTCTTTTCGGGCATCGTAGTTAGTGTCATTTCGATATAGATATTTTGGGTAGGCACTTGTACTCTGACATGTATACCCTATTGTTTTGACCTAATGTGTGTGTGTATATGTATATATAATGTTCATGTACCACAGTTTTGAGACACTTTGTATTGTATGACATTTGTATCTGTATTTATTACTGGATTGTCTGTTCTGTGATATGTGCGTTTTATTTAATTGCTTTTTTGTTCTAAATCATATTTATAGCCACCATAATATTGAATTGAGTAAAGATTAAGAGTGTTGATCCACATGAGAAAATAATAATAGAGCACCTATCAACAATCTTAATGTTTATTTAATACAACACTTTTGGTTGGTCGCTCCTAACCAGCCATATTTTCTGTATTAGTAGGCGACATTACTTGTTAATGTTATTTACTAATGTGGGTCTCTAGGTGGGGCGTTACCAGATACTGCGAACTACATGCCTCATCTCTTATCTGGCCAATTCCCCTCAAATTGTCTCCTATGAAATGTTCACTGTGAAAAATCCCTTCAGTTTAATTTTTTTTAATGCTTGACTTACTAACTCTGATTTTCTTAACCTTGTTTCAAGTGTTTGTTTTAACAACTACTATGGTAACCGGGTGTACATAATATATCAAAAGCTAGCGGAAACAAAAGTTAAACCTAAAGAACGGGCCAAGGAAAGAAATGGTAGTGGCAACCTCCTATAAACAAAATTAAAGGCTGAGCTTGCAACAACTAAATCCTATATTCTCAACAACCCAACAAGTGAAGAAGCATCCGATGCTGAATGCCATCTGGCCCTAAAAATTGAAGAAGTTCTCAACTCTGATGCAAGCATGCTCAGGAAAAAAAATGAGAACCAAGTGGTTTGAACTAGGAGGTAGGAATACCTCCTTTTACCATGCCTCCCTCATAATCAAGTATGCTAAAGGTTGTATTCAGCAAATCACGGATTTAAATGGTACATTACACTTTACTTCATAACTAGTTGACAATGCTTTCTGTCATACTTTCAAAGTATACTAGGAAACTATGAAAATTTTGAACCAAACCTAAACCTTTTCAACTCAGTGATACTCCCTACTCTTACCTCTTAAGATTCAAATTCCTTATCAGCTAGTATCACTGGTGAAGAAATCAATCGCTGATGAAAAAAATCAAGCAATCCATTTTCCAAATGGACCAAAACTCTATTGGAGGTCTAGATGGTTTTAATGCAACATTTTTCAAAGCAAGCAGGCTGTTATTTCAGTTTATGTCCTCGAGGCAGTGTACAATTTTGTTAGGAGCTCGAGAATGCTTGGGTAGTCAATGCAACAAACATAGCCCTTATTCCAAAAAACCAAACACCTAACAACGTAATGATTATAAATCAACACCTTGTTTCAACCTCCATTCAAATGTGCTTTAAAAATTTTTACTTTAAGAATTAAGGAGAATTTTCCCAAAATAATTTCAAGCAACCTGGTTGCCTTTTTACCATGAAGGAGCATACTTGACAATGTGTTACAATCACACAAACTTCTACAAGGATATAATAGAGCAGATGTCTACCCTAGGGCCATGATAAAGCTTGACATCACGAAAGTTTTTGATACAATGCCATTAAAGTCTATTTTCAAGGTGATGACACTCATGAACTTTCCCACAAAGTACATTACTTAGATGTGTGTTTGAATCTCCATTGCTACTTTCTCAGTTAATGTCAGTGGAAAACAAAATGGTTGTTTCAAAAGAATACAAGGAGTAAGACATGGAGACCCACTGTTGGCTTACATCTATGTACTCTTAATGGAAGTACTAGCCCAATTAATTAATGAACCAGTCAGTGAATGTGAAATCCACATATAACCAAAATGCATATCCTTCGCTATATCATCCTTGATGTTTGTTGATGATCTAATTGTCTTTACTAAGCCAAATGTTGAATCAGTCCAAGATATAACGTCAGTTATGCATAGTTTCTATCAAAATACTAGTCTCAAGGTAAAATATGCCAAATCATCCATCTTAACTATTGGCATTCCATAACAACTATATGAAAACCTCCTCAGGATACCATCCCTTAACCCGCTGTTAGACTCAATGAACTACATTGGAGTTCGTCTCTTCAAGTGAAATGCCTACCACTGCTAAGATCACCAAATTCCTTGGCTGCTAGGAAAACAGGTTGCTAACCCAAGCTGGAAGACTAACACTCAAAAAGGCAATTATATTTTCAATGATGGTATTCGGGTCAAGAACATTCATACTACTGAAAATGCTTATTAGTTTGGTAAAGAAAGCAACTAACATTTTCTATAGACTGGAAATATGCACTCTAGGAAATTAATATCTTGCTCTTTTAAGAAGGTTGAGCTTCCAAAAAAAAAGCAGGATTAAAGATTTTTGAACTTTGACATATGGAATAAATTTGTCTTTGCCAAGAATTTTGATTGCTTACTAAACAAGGAGGATAATGTTTGGATTAACTGGACTGTTGTTCACAACATTGGAAAGAACTATATTTTGGACAATGGAGACCCTTCATAGCTGTAGTTGGATATGGCGTAGTATACTAAAACTAAGAAGAATTCGGCTCTCCCACATACAACTCATCATTTCCTCTACAGGCAATGCTAGTTTGTGTAAGGACCCTTGGTCAAAGAGAGGATGCACTCTATCTAATTGCATGACATACTAGCATGTAAAATGTTAGAGAAATAGAAATGTAAAAAAGGAATGTATTATTATTTCTCTTAGATACAAATGAACGAAATGTTACATGTATTTATACATATTTGTTAAATGGGCTTCAATCCGCATATGTAACATATATCAAAGATCAGAAGTAATGTAAACGGTTATTCTAATATGCCCCCGCAAACCCTATACTTCGAACTAGGGTTTAAGAGACAATGGTTGTTGCCTTCAAAAAAGTAATTCTTTGATTATTTGAGATTTTCCGCTCAATCAGCTTCATATTAGCTTCGAGAGAGGCGATCTAACTCTTGAGAACTGTTGTTTGGTTTCTGTATTTCTTCGAGAGTCAAAGAGTTGAGTGAAGTTTGAGGAGGTTACCATGCTACTCATTTTCCCTTTGTTCAGATGGTTTGCAAGGGCTCCGACCATCAAATCTGAGTGTTGATTTGAGTTTGCATCAGCTACGCATAGATTATCTTTGAATTTTGGGAAGCACTATTTTGTTAGTGGCTTGGTCATGATATCGACAACTTGGGAAGTTGAAGGTATGTGATTGATTTGTATTCTTCCCTTCGTTATGAGTTTTCTGACAAAGTAGAAATCTAATTCCATATGTTTCATTCTGGAATGAAAACCGGATTTGTTGTTAATGCTATTGCATTGAGATCGTCACACTAGATCGTGGTTTTTTTTTCTATGCCTATCTCGAGTTCACTTAGCAGTGACTGAATCCATATTATTTCTATAGTAGCACCTGCTATACTTCCGTACTCGATCTAGATAAAGTTTTTTGCTTCTTTGCACACCATGATATAGGATTTTCTCCAAGGAAAATACAATAATCTGATGTTGACTTCTTGTCATCATAGTCATTTTCCCATCCACAATCAGCATATCCAGTTATACTTAATACGGTTGTATATTGGACATGATAGTCCGTTGTCCGACTCGGTCCAAAGCTATAAGATGTCCGTTCCGTATCCATCCAATTCTCTTATAGAAAAGAGCTTGGACACACTAGTGTTCGATCCGATCTAAAATGTTCGATGTTTTTCTATTATCCAAGGCTATACCGGACAAAACAGTCCGTTGTCCGGCTCAGTCCGAGCCTATATGATGTCTGATCCGTGTATATACGTATTCTTATAGAACAGAGCTTGGACACACCTCTGTCCAGTCCAATCCCACCCATTTACACCCCTAATACTTAATGTCTCATCTAGCCTCAAAATTAGACCTTGATTTATAATGCCTTTCAGATATCTCAGAATTCTTTCCACTTTCCTCCAGTGATTGCTTAGAGGCTTCTGTATTTCCTTTCATTATCAACAGTTTTACCTTTTTCTTTGCTTAGATGTAAACTGCTTACCACTAGAGTTGGTAAAGGGTTAGCCTAGTCTATTTTTGATTTCATAAGAATATTTGATATATACTTCTTTTGACTTAAGTGTAGCTCATTCTCGACAGTTATGTATGGTCATATTCCTAGAAAATAAGAGGGATCGCCTATATCTTTAATCAAAAATTCTTTGTCTAATTGCTATATTATGCTTCTGATTTCTTGAGCATTGCTACCTGTAATTAAAAATCATCAACATAAGTTAATATGCATGTAACAATGTTGTTAGAAAATTTAGTAGATGGAGAGTTATCGGATTTTTTGGGGTTGTATCCCATTCTCGAAAAGGTTGCTTTTAATTTGTCAAACCAAACTTTGGGTGCTTATTTTAAGCCATAAATTGCTTTCTTGAGCTTGCATACCCAGTCTTCATTTCCTTATTGAATGAAGCCTTTAGGTTGTTCCATGTAAACTTCTTCCTACACATCACCATTAAGAAAAACATATTTACATCTAATTGCTTAATAGTCCAATTCTTATATAAGGTAATAGTTAATATAATTCCTATGGAAGATGGTTTCACAATAGGTGAGAAGGTTTCATTGAAATATGTTCCATGATGTAGTGAGTAACCTTGGGCTCCTAGCCTTGCCTTATACTTAGAAATCGTACTATTTCGATTTTTCTTCACTCTATATATCCATTTACATCCTACAACGTTCCTATTTTTTGGACATGGCGTAATAATTCATGTGTTGTTTTTCATGAGAGCATTAATTTCTTCTTTCATAGCATCCCTCCACTTATCATTCTGCACTGCCTGATGGTAGTGGTGGGTTCAACATGATTTGTCTCACTACAGTAGACCTTTGGCTTGAATATTCCACTTTTGTCCCTTGTAGCCATGTGATGTATGTTTTCAACAGGGGAAGCATTGCTGCTTCTTGCATTTTTCTTAAATATCTGGTGCAATATTACTACTATTCTTGTCACTAACACTCTTTATGAGTTATTGTTAGTGTTTTTAAGCGATTCAGTTGGCTCTTAACCTGGAACATCACTGGTCATAGTGGGTTGAGGGTCTGGATCATCTTGAGGAGGTTGACTCGATAGTTGAGTGTTATTCTACCTCTTCATCAAAATTATATCATCAATGGGATTGGTATATTTGGTATAGATAGTTTTGGATTGTACACTTTCTTGGTTGTTTTGAATTCTTCATTGCTAAAGGGAAACACTTTTTCATTAAAGGTTATATGTATGGATATATAAATTTTACTACTACTATCTAAGCATTTGTAACCTTTGTGATTGGTATCATAACCTAGGAATGTGCATGGTGATGATCTATAATCAAGTTTGTGTGTGTTGTATGGCCTTAAGTAAGGAAGCACAGATATCCAAAAACTTTCAAGTCCTTGTAGTTGGGTTTAACATTAGTTAATAGTTCAATTGGATTTTTAAAATTAATGACTTTTGTGGACGGTCTGTAATAAGATACACTGCTATGATAAAAGCATCAAGTCAGAATTTTAGTGGTAATGATGCTTGTGCAAGCAGTGTTAGACCAACTTCTATAATGTGTTTGTGCTTTCTTTTTACAAGACCATTTTGTTCAAATGTGTGTAGACAAGTTAATCTGTGCATAATTCCTTTTTTTATTGAAATAATCTTTTAGGGGCAAAAATTCTTTACCTCCATCTGACCGTAGAATCTTTACTTGACAATTCATCTGGCTTTCAGCAAATGTTATGAACTTTATCATTGCATTATGAGTCTTAGAATTTGATTTAAAAAAATAAATCCATTAATGTCTATAACAGGCATCGACAAGGAGATATAATAATTGTAATCATTATTGACTAGGGAAGGTCATCATAAATAAACAACAACTAGATCTAATGGTTTAGCATACTTTATTTCAGAATCCTGATACATGAGTTTGTGACTTTTTCCTAGTTGGCAGTACGAACAAAAATAATGATCAGGAATACTAATTGCAATACTACCATTATTTAAGATTTTCTTTACAATTTTCTTTCTTGGGCGACCATGCTTATAGTGCCACATTTCAAAAGTCTTACAGATTTCACCCTTTTTCAATTTAGGTAAATTATAGCCAAAATCTTTTATCAAATCAGTAGTGTTTGACTTTCCAATATCAAATTTGTATAACCATTTATGTTCTCTATCCAGCAAAAGAAATTCTTTTGTTAGAATGTCTCTAGTTAGACTATGTTTAAGGTAGAACTCCAAGGAAACGTTATCGTCCTTTGCACACTGTGACACGCTTGTAAGATTCTTTTTAATGTTTGGTACCTTTAAGAGATTATTAAGGTACAATTGTTTTGTGCCCATAATACTTGTGTGTCCAGTGTGTGTGATGAATTCACTATTACCATTACCCATGGACAAGGATTGTTTACCTATGTATTCCTTATTTCCAAGATCGAGGTTGCTTAAGTTGTTAGTAACAGAATTAGTTGCTCCAGAATCAGGATATTGTATCTCATCTTGAATGTCAGTGGTGCTTACTACTTCAGATGCACTTTCTTGAGATGTTGTACTTCCAGCCTGACTACCGATCCTGTATTCAGTTGGATTGTTTCTGCCATTGTTTGTAGGTTGGCTAATGTTGAAAATTGTTATCATATCAAAAGTAACATCTATTAGCAGTGTGGCCAAACATACCACATATTTGACATTTTAGTCTGTTGTTATTTCCTCTGCCTAATCTTCCTCTTCCTTTGCTTGATTGACCGCCTCTCTAGTATGTGTTTACTTGATTTTTTGAAGCGTTTCCACGTTCTTGCCTTTTGAATTTACTTGTACTCTAGTTTACATTATACCCTGGTTGGGTATCTTTTCTTTGTTGAATCCCACCTTCATGCCCAAATAACTTTGAAGTACACTTTGTAGAGATGATGTAGGTTCATTTTATGTTATGAATCCTACCACTGTTTCATAATCATCTTCGAGTCCTCTAACTATGCACTTGCTCACTTTCACATGACAATCGAGAGTCTTTACCTTCGTTAGATACTCATTAATAGTTGAGTTTTCTTTCAGTATACTTAGGAGTTGTTCCTTGTAATGTAAAATTCTTGCAGAACATTGTGAGGTAAAGGTTCTTTCCCATACTGACCAAATTTCATGAGATGTATTACATCCAATTAATTATGGCAACAATGTTGCTCCAACATATAACATTAGCCATTAGTAATTAGGTTATCTTGCCTTTGATGAGTGGTAAACTCTGGATTTAGAATTAGTTTATCTTTTGTCTCTGATGAACTTTACTGGTGTGATCTTGGTTCCATAGATGTACTCTTCTAAACCATACCCCCTTGTGATAGTTTCAATTTGTAGTTTCCAAAGAAAGAAGTTTGACTCATCCAATTGAATTAAGATGAGTTGGATTTGAGTTTTGACTATAGCTTACTCAAATCTTGAGTATTGTCGATAGATGCTTGATTTTTTTTATTTTTATTTTTGCCAAAGATAATGGGGAGGTTGATGATGCTTTTCCCGTCATGGTGGAGGAAAATAGCAACACAAAGATGAAATTCGAGTAGAAAAGAAATAGTGAGAAGCAAGAACACGATTCAGCGAAACTAGATTAACAAATCCAGGTGATTAATTACTTGTATTTGTTAGCCTTGAAAGGCGCAGCAGTGATTAAACAAGAAGATGATGGTGAATGGATGCAACCAAGAAGGTGTAGGTGATGGAAAAAAAATCTGATCTAACTGTCTTAGGATGGAACCACACTAAACGATGACGATTAATTGCAGTCAATCCCTTCTTGGATTCAATATTGTAGTAGCAGAAGTTCATGGATCGATTGACTAATGAAAATTTGCTGTTAAGCAAAGTATCCCTGGTACTATGTTAGAGAAATAGAAATGTAGAGAAATGTAAAAAGGAATGTATTATTATTTCTCTTAGATACCAATGAACGAAATATTACGTATATTTATACATACTTGCTAAACGGGCTTCGGCCTGCATATGTAACATACATCAAAAGTAATGCAAGAAGTTATTATATTATAAAACAAACTTGAACTGTAAAGAACGCAAAGTTTACACACTACCTCACTAAGGAAGACTTCATTTCTTATGCTCTAGCAGTTTACACATTATACTGGGAATGAACTTAGTACGGTATATTATGGAACTAAGCCTGAAGACGCTATAGTATGGGCAGCCAAAAGAAAACAATTTAGGTAGTGTTTGGTTTAAAAATTATTTTGTGTTTTCGGTTTTCAATTAATATGTCAAAATGAGAAGAGTGGAGTAATGACGAAGAGGAGATTAAAGAAAGACGGAAGGGACTGTAGAGGGGATGTGTGAGTAATGTAAGAATGGATTATGTGTAACAACCCGTATTTTCAATAACCTGTTAAAACGTAAATCGAGGCAGAATTTAATTCTAAAATCTGAATCAAGGGAAACGGGCTATGCCATTGCGTTCGTCTCGGAAAAATACGCGAAATAGAGTCCGAGTTTTCGAAAATCGGAGTCCGTATGACCCGATTAAGGCCCAACGAAGTTTTCAGAAAATTCCAAGGTAAAAACAGATTTCAAATTCAAATCTGAATTTGAAAATTAGGTCATCCAGGGCCAGGCGGGAGAATTCCTGCCAGAACACCCCAAGTCGACAGCCCTGTCGACTTGGGAGTCGACTTGGTCTGACCAGGTCGACAGCCCTGTCGACTTGGCTCAGATGGCAAGTCTTGCCTGGTGCACCATTTTGAGAATGTGTTGAGTTAGGGGGCCAGATTCGGTTTAGAGGGCTGAGATTGGAACTAGGGTTTAATCCTATGGTCTAAATCACTAGCCTAATCTATAAATAAAACCCTAACCTACCCTAAATCATTCATTATTCATTCTAGCAACTAAACTATGGCAAAATTTTACCTCTCATGGCCTCCACTCTCTTCATACAATTCCTAAATCAATTCCTAAGTGATTTTCCATGCATACAAGTGTTTTTAGACTTGTATGATCATCATTAGCTCGCATTCAAGTCTTGTTTCTCTATTGGCATCTTAAAGGAAGAGTTTTGATCAAGTTTGCTTGCATTTTTGGGGTTTAATTAGTTGCATAAGGGGTTTCTTACATTTGCTATACTCATTTGAGTCCGCATAAGCATTGTAAGCCCTATTCCTTTCATACTTGAACTTTTAAAGTTAAATGTATGATATGCAAGTTTATATGCAAGTTATCATATGTTATGCAAGTTTTGTTATGCAAGTTTGGTTTGCAAGTTATCATATGTTATGCAAGTTTTGTTATGCAAGTTTGGTTTGCAAGTTATCATATGTTATGCAAGTTTTGTTATGCAAGTTTGGTTTGCAAGTTATCATATGTTATGCAAGTTTTGTTATGCAAGTTTGGTTTGCAAGTTGTCATATGATATGCAAGTTATACTATGCAAGTTTGATATGTAAGTTGTCATATGATATGCAAGTTATACTATGCAAGTTTGATATGTAAGTTGTCATATGATATGCAAGTTATGCTATGCAAGTATGATATGCAAGTTGTCATATGTTATGCAAGTTTTATTATGCAAGTATGATATGCAAGTTGTCATATGTCATGCAAGTTTTATTATGCAAGTATGATATGCAAGTTGCCATATGTTATGCAAGTTTTGTATGCAAGTTTGATATGCAAGTTGTCATATGTTATGCAAGTTTTGTATGCAAGCTTGATATGCAAGTTGTCATATGTTATGCAAGTTGATATGCAAGTTTATCATGTTGTAATATGCAAGTTGATATGCAAGTTTATCATGTTGTAATATGCAAGTTTATAGGCAAGTATGTCATGTTATGGTATGCAAGTATGTTATGCAAGTTTGGGTTGAACATTTTGTTCATGCTATCATGTTATGCATGCTTTTGAGGCCTAATGCAAGTATATGAACATATGTACATTTCATATGCCACCATGTTGAACTTGTGGCTTCGACACTTTTATGTCATGATTATGCCAAGTTCCCTCTTTCTATCCTTTATGCGCTATTGCGATATGTAAGCGATGGGATTGCGTTTGGGGTTGGGTAAACTTAAAAGACATAAAAACATAAGCTTGGGAATTTACCTATTAAGTTAGGTCTACCCATTGGGAATTTACCTATTAAGTTAGGTCTACCCAATTGCTTGAAAAACTTGTAATGTGTTTTGGAAACATGGTGGACATGACACTTTGAAAAGATAAGTGTGACCAACTCGAGGTTGGGTTGAGTTTGTAGCGTAAACCTACCCGGAACCGACCGGCTTAACTAGTTGCTACAAACAATAGGACCCAATGTGAGAAGTTGGTCATGTTGTACCTTGAACCCGAGGTTAGACCAAGTTGTGGTGTAAAGCTACCCGGACCCGCCGGCTTAACTAGTAACCACAACAAAGTCTAATGTGAGAGGTTAAGGCGCATTAATTAATTAATGCCTTGTGATTAGGGTTAAGTCATGGACCGCTGGAATATTTAACCAATGAAAACACGATGGGTTGGTAGGGTTAAGTCATGAACCTTGGGTACACTTAACCAACTTGGTACTTGAATGAGTTGGGTTAACCACGTTAACCCATTAAGGAAACCCTAGTTGCGTGGTCCTTTGCACCAGTAACCCTCTTAGTTGTATCATGACACCCTAGGGACTAGGCTAGGGAGGGGCACGATTACTGGGGTGACATGTAAGCGACCAAAACGACGGCTGTGTAGGTGCGCCGGTGTGGGTTCAGGCGGGCCATGATCGTGCACATGGTCCGGAGTTGAAAAAGCAGGCACGGGCACCAGTAGGTTTAAACTGTGCGTGCTTGGTTTGTGTCGGTGGTTGACACCCTAGGACTTGATACAACCTAGGGTGGACCTAGCACAGTTTAGCTACACTTCGTAGTTGGGCCGTATGACACAGACACTTGATGAGATAGGCTTATAGGGAGCCGATCGACTAGACCGTGCTAGTTGGACCTTGGTTTGGGTCATTCATGTTATTGGGCCAAAGCTTGGGCCAAGAGATCAATACTTGTTTATTCAAGTCATGTTAGTTTACTAGTACACCTGTGGTGCAAAACCTTAATCCTGATTATGCGATGACACCTTTATCTACCTTGATAGTTAATCATCATGCTAGTATGTTGTTATCCTTATATTCATCCCTTGCTGCCCATACCAGTTAACTTTATCAGTTTACATTGATTGTAGTAGGGCTTACTCAGTCTTTTTGACTGACATGTTTTCTTTCGCCTCTTTTCTTCCGTTTCCCCCCCCAGGTTCTCAGGGAGGGAATACAGGAGCCTAGCTTGGATTTTGGATTACTTGCTTGTGGGATTTCAGTTCATGTACGCTTTCTACATGAAGCTAGCTATGGTTCTCACGTATTTTGGGGATAGCACTTATGTATTTCTGTTTTCAGATGATGTTGTTTTATCTAGACTTGTTTATTTGGAAAATTGATATTATGTTGTACCAGACTTGTTTTGAAATGGTTTAAATCTTCCGCTGTTTTATCTATGTTATTTACTCTGTTTACATATATACATATGTTCTTGTTCTGCCTTGATATATCATTGTGCATGTTTACCTGATTCAAACGCCCCTCCAAAGTCAGTGCACTTGCAAGAGTGGTACTGGCGGAGGTGGGGTGTTACATTTGGTATCAGAGCCAGGTTTACGAGAAGGAACAAAAAGGTTTTTAGAAAACTTTTGGAAAACTATTTTCAAAACCAAGTATAAAGTATTTTCCAAAGAAAAGTCTAGTTTATTTTAAAGGCTATTCCCCAAAAAGCCATTAGCAAAATCCCTTCGTTTTTCTCCACTTTGAATCTACCTTTTTCTTCGTTTTCAGTATGGCCAATAACTTTGCCATTCCGGAGGGAGTACGCGTACCTTTTTGGTATAGGAGACTTTTTGAGGCTAGGGCGACCGAAGCCGGCCCCGCTGATGTTCCCCCTCCTCCAGTTTTTAATGTTCCTCCTCCCCTTCAGCATCCACAAGAGGATTTCGCGGAGATTTGTAAGAACTTTAAGGCGTTGGGTTGCAAGAATTTCATTGGAACCGAGACATATGTAGAGGCCAGAAATTGGTTGAAAGAAACCGAAGATCTTTTTACCTTCTTCAATATAGATGACCGTAGGAAGGTTTTATTAGCAGTGTGGTTGCTAAAGGAAGAAGCTGCACGTTGGTGGGTGGTCACCACCGTTACTAGGCCAATTGAGACTTGGGAAGACTTTCGGGGAAAGTTTGGACTAAGGTTCCTATCACTGAAGCAAGGGGACATGACTATTAGGGAATACATAGATCAGTTTAATCAACTGGCTCAGGTCGGTTTAGACTTGGTTAACACAGCTCAGAAGAAGGCCCTATACTTTGCTCTAGGATTAAACGAGCCATTACATGGTTTGGCCATGACTCATATACCCTTGGGGGCAACTTTTGAGAGTTTGGTGAATATGGCCCTACTTAATGAAGAGAGTAGGAGTGACAAGGAGGAGATCAAGATGAATGATACTCAAGCCAAGAAGACTGATTCCCAGTGGAAAGGAAGTCAGGGTAATCCAAGCGGTCAGAGCAGTCAAGGCAATAAGAACAAGAACAACAAGAGGAAGTGCCATTATTGCGGTTCAGTTGGGCATCTTAGTAAGGATTGTCGGAAGAGAAAAAGGAATAATGGTGAATGCTTTTTCTGCGGTGAGACTGGACATTTCAGTAAGGATTGCCCGAAGAAGCAAGGGCAAGGCCAGGGTCAGACTCAGCGTGCTGGACCTTCGAGAGGGCAAGTTCATGCTCTCAATGCTGCTCCAGTTCCCGATCGAGGTAGTATTTCTGTTGAAAGCCTCGTATACATTTCTGATTTTCCTGTTCGTACCTTGTTTGATTTTGGTGCATCGCATAGTTTATTTCATCTGATCTAGTTGAAAGTTTGCACCTGAGTACTAGTCTAGTTTATGATCCCGTGTGTGTTTCAAATCCAATTGGGGTTTTCGCCCACTTGTCTATTATCTACGTGGATTCGAAAAACTCTATCTCTAGTGTAGAGTTCTCGTGTGATGCTTGTATTCTCGGTTTCATGGGGTATGAGTTGATTTTGACCATGGATTGGTTGTCCAGTTTTGGAGCCATTCTTGATTTTTGAGCATAGGGTTGTGAGGCTCATGACTCGCCTCGGTAATACCCTAGGAATTTCTAGTAACCCTATGAGTCTCGTCATGTTGTGTTATCTTAAAACCCTCGACTCGTCTATCGATAGTTTGCAATCGGTGAGGGTGGTCCGAGAATATCCTGATACCTTGGGTGAAGTGAAGGGGGTTACCCCTAAACGAGAGATAGATTTCCGCATTTATCTGGTTGATAATGCCAAGCCAGTTAGGTGGCCGGTAAGGCACATGGTCCCGTGAGACGGGAGCTAAGTAAGCAAGTGAAGGAGTTGCTTGAGAAGAACTCCATTCGATGAAGCATTTCCGAGGAAGGTGCTCTAGTAGTATTCGCTACTAACGTGGACAGTTCGCTTCGCCCGTGTGTTGATTATCGTGAGTTGAACAAGAAGAATAGACAACCATTACCAAGGATCGATGGTCCGATTGATCAGCTTGTAGGAACATCTGTTCTCTCTTGATCTTGCTACTGGATTCCATCAGCTCAGAGTAGCTGAGGATAGTATAGACAAAGCTACGTTCAGAAATCCAGATAGATTCTTAGAATGGCTGGTCATGCCATTCGGTTTGACTAATGCACCCGCATACTTGGTGGACTTGATGAGTAGGGTGTTCAGGGAGTTCTTGAACAAGTTTGTCGTGGTCTTCGTAGATGATATTCTGATCTTCTCTAAGGATGAGGAAGAGCACGCAAGGCATCTCGTGGAGGTGATGGATACGCTTAGAGCATATCAGTTGAAGGCTAAGTTCTCCAAAGGTCATTTTGGAGAAAAGAAGTTAGATTTCTTGGGCACATAGTTTCTAAGCAAGGCTCAGTGGTGGATCCCACTAAAATGGTCGCGGTTCAAGACCGGAAAGCTCCGACGAGGACAATTGAAGTAAGAAGTTCTCTCAGTTTAATTAGTTAGTTAGCGTCCCTTGAGCTTAGACCTACCCTTCTGGATCAAGTAGGGACTTCACAGAAAGAAGACCCGCAGTTAGTCGAGATCATGGACAAGTTGATTCGAGGCGAGATGTTAAGACACCTCGCTGTAGATGACAAGGGATAGCTAGGACGCAATGAGAGAAAGAAGGCTCTTGAAGATGCACATCACACAGGGAAGTGGCCGAGTTTGTCCCAAGGTGCATGTTGGGCCAACAGGTAAAAGGCCAAGTCATAAAAAGATCGGTGGGCTATTACATCCATTGGAGGTCCCCGCAATGGAAGTAGTAAAGCGTCACGAAGGATTTCGTGGATGGACTGCCTAGATCAAGGAAAGGGAATACGAGCATGTGGGTCATAGTAGGTAGACTCACGAAGAGTGCTCATTTCACTCTGGTAAAGAGCGAGAGGATTGCATCATAGCTAGCGACAGTTTACTTTCAAGAAATAAAGCGGTTGCACGAGGTTCCGTAAAGTATAGTTAGTAACCACGACTCAATCTTCACCAGTCAAGTTTTGAGATAGTCTACGGGAAGTCATGGGCAAGCAACTGAATCTAAGTACAGCCTACCATTCGCAGGCGGATGACCCATTTCGTTCAAGCATGAGTTATAGAAAATCATGTTGGTAAGAGCAATTGGCAACATGGATTGGTATTTCCAAGAAAAGTTCTGCTGCGTGGAATACTTTATAGTAAGTAGACGAGATCCAGGATTCACTAGTGAATTTTGGAGAGCTTGCACGAATCCATGAGGCCGTGATTATGTTTAATACAAGAATGATAGAAGAATAAGAAAAAGACGGTCAAAGCACAGTGGAGTTAAGCTCAAGGAAATGTGACTTAGAAGACTGAAGGCTAGATACGCGCATCATATCTCTTTTTAAGAGCATATCCTTGATCCTTGTTTTCCTGGGGAACTTACTCGCATATTATCTTTTTTATATATCCTCTCGGTCCCATTTTCGGTCCTATTTCTGTCAGGAGGTATGGCTTATTGGCTAGTAATACATGTCAGGGTTTGAAGGGGTCCGTTAGGTTGACTAAACCTTTTGGGCTTTTATGGAATATGGGTTGGGTTAGGAAGGGACTTCTTGTAATCCAAAAGGAGTATATCTTGCATATCCTCCCGATCTCTTTAGCCTATCTTTTGCTATCCATGTTTGTCTTGTTTATCTAGTTTATCGTGTTAATCTTGTCATGAGAATCTTAGGTAGAAATCCTTTGGTTGAAACATGTGTTTGAAACATGTTATGCTTGATGGTTGCAAGTGGTTGCAAGTGTTTGCAAGTGGTTACTCGTGGATGCATTATACACGATTAGGCACTAGATCGGCTCACACACTCCTCATATTGCATATGCATGAGTGTTTATGCTTATTCATGGATGAAAATTGTGTGTTATCACATGGGTGTTGCATATGGGTGTATGTTATGTGCACACATATAGATGATATACATTATGTTAGGAATTGCATACATATGGATTCATTTCACTAACATAATTTGCATTGATGATATTCGCATTAGATAAGTACATATACACACACCTTTGCATATGTTCATCCAGCATTTAGGATCTTGTAAGGACAATGATTGCTCGTGGATGATGTTTTGAGTAGATGGATGTTGGATGGTAGGATACGTTCTTCCTAACTTGAAGATTTCGGGGACGAAATCCTTTAAGGAGGGGAGAATGTAACAACCCGTATTTTCAATAATCTGTTAAAACGTAAATCGAGGCAGAATTTAATTCTAAAATCTGAATCAAGGGAAACGGGCTATGCCATTGCGTTCGTCTCGGAAAAATACGCGAAATAGAGTCCGAGTTTTCGAAAATCGGAGTCCGTATGACCCGATTAAGGCCCAACGAAGTTTTCAGAAAATTCCAAGGTAAAAACAGATTTCAAATTCAAATCTGAATTTGAAAATTAGGTCATCCAGGGCCAGGCGGGAGAATTCCCGCCAGAACACCCCAAGTCGACAGCCCTGTCGACTTGGGAGTCGACTTGGTCTAACCAGGTCGACAGCCCTGTCGACTTGGCTGTCGACTTGGCTCAGACGACAAGTCTTGCCTGGTGCACCATTTTGAGAATGTGTTGAGTTAGGGGGCCAGATTCGGTTTAGAGGGCTGAGATTGGAACTAGGGTTTAATCCTATGGTCTAAATCACTAGCCTAATCTATAAATAAGACCCTAACCTACCCTAAATCATTCATTATTCATTCTAGCAACTAAACTATGGCAAAATTTTACCTCTCATGGCCTCCACTCTCTTCATACAATTCCTAAATCAATTCCTAAGTGATTTTCCATGCATACAAGTGTTTTTAGACTTGTATGATCATCATTAGCTCGCATTCAAGTCTTGTTTCTCTATTGGCATCTTAAAGGAAGAGTTTTGATCAAGTTTGCTTGCATTTTTGGGGTTTAATTAGTTGCATAAGGGGTTTCTTACATTTGCTATACTCATTTGAGTCCGCATAAGCATTGTAAGCCCTATTCCTTTCATACTTGAACTTTTAAAGTTAAATGTATGATATGCAAGTTTATATGCAAGTTATCATATGTTATGCAAGTTTTGTTATGCAAGTTTGGTTTGCAAGTTATCATATGTTATGCAAGTTTTGTTATGCAAGTTTGGTTTGCAAGTTATCATATGTTATGCAAGTTTTGTTATGCAAGTTTGGTTTGCAAGTTATCATATGTTATGCAAGTTTTGTTATGCAAGTTTGGTTTGCAAGTTGTCATATGATATGCAAGTTATACTATGCAAGTTTGATATGTAAGTTGTCATATGATATGCAAGTTATACTATGCAAGTTTGATATGTAAGTTGTCATATGATATGCAAGTTATGCTATGCAAGTATGATATGCAAGTTGTCATATGTTATGCAAGTTTTATTATGCAAGTATGATATGCAAGTTGTCATATGTCATGCAAGTTTTATTATGCAAGTATGATATGCAAGTTGTCATATGTTATGCAAGTTTTGTATGCAAGTTTGATATGCAAGTTGTCATATGTTATGCAAGTTTTGTATGCAAGCTTGATATGCAAGTTGTCATATGTTATGCAAGTTGATATGCAAGTTTATCATGTTGTAATATGCAAGTTGATATGCAAGTTTATCATGTTGTAATATGCAAGTTTATAGGCAAGTATGTCATGTTATGGTATGCAAGTATGTTATGCAAGTTTGGGTTGAACATTTTGTTCATGCTATCATGTTATGCATGCTTTTGAGGCCTAATGCAAGTATATGAACATATGTACATTTCATATGCCACCATGTTGAACTTGTGGCTTCGACACTTTTATGTCATGATTATGCCAAGTTCCCTCTTTCTATCCTTTATGCGCTATTGCGATATGTAAGCGATGGGATTGCGTTTGGGGTTGGGTAAACTTAAAAGACATAAAAACATAAGCTTGGGAATTTACCTATTAAGTTAGGTCTACCCATTGGGAATTTACCTATTAAGTTAGGTCTACCCAATTGCTTGAAAAACTTGTAATGTGTTTTGGAAACATGGTGGACATGACACTTTGAAAAGATAAGTGTGACCAACTCGAGGTTGGGTTGAGTTTGTAGCGTAAACCTACCCGGAACCGACCGGCTTAACTAGTTGCTACAAACAATAGGACCCAATGTGAGAAGTTGGTCATGTTGTACCTTGAACCCGAGGTTAGACCAAGTTGTGGTGTAAAGCTACCCGGACCCGCCGGCTTAACTAGTAACCACAACAAAGTCTAATGTGAGAGGTTAAGGCGCATTAATTAATTAATGCCTTGTGATTAGGGTTAAGTCATGGACCGCTGGAATACTTAACCAATGAAAACACGATGGGTTGGTAGGGTTAAGTCATGAACCTTGGGTACACTTAACCAACTTGGTACTTGAATGAGTTGGGTTAACCACGTTAACCCATTAAGGAAACCCTAGTTGCGTGGTCCTTTGCACCAGTAACCCTCTTAGTTGTATCATGACACCCTAGGGACTAGGCTAGGGAGGGGCACGATTACTGGGGTGACATGTAAGCGACCAAAACGACGGCTGTGTAGGTGCGCCGGTGTGGGTTCAGGCGGGCCATGATCGTGCACATGGTCCGGAGTTGAAAAAGCAGGCACGGGCACCAGTAGGTTTAAACTGTGCGTGCTTGGTTTGTGTCGGTGGTTGACACCCTAGGACTTGATACAACCTAGGGTGGACCTAGCACAGTTTAGCTACACTTCGTAGTTGGGCCGTATGACACAGACACTTGACGAGATAGGCTTATAGGGAGCCGATCGACTAGACCGTGCTAGTTGGACCTTGGTTTGGGTCATTCATGTTATTGGGCCAAAGCTTGGGCCAAGAGATCAATACTTGTTTATTCAAGTCATGTTAGTTTACTAGTACACCTGTAGTGCAAAACCTTAATCCTGATTATGCGATGACACCTTTATCTACCTTGATAGTTAATCATCATGCTAGTATGTTGTTATCCTTATATTCATCCCTTGCTGCCCATACCAGTTAACTTTATCAGTTTACATTGATTGTAGTAGGGCTTACTCAGTCTTTTTGACTGACCTGTTTTCTTTCGCCTCTTTTCTTCCGTTTCCCCCCCCCCAGGTTCTCAGGGAGGGAATACAGGAGCCTAGCTTGGATTTTGGATTACTTGCTTGTGGGATTTCAGTTCATGTACGCTTTCTACATGAAGCTAGCTATGGTTCTCACGTATTTTGGGGATAGCACTTATGTATTTCTGTTTTCAGATGATGTTGTTTTATCTAGACTTGTTTATTTGGAAAATTGATATTATGTTGTACCAGACTTGTTTTGAAATGGTTTAAATCTTCCGCTGTTTTATCTATGTTATTTACTCTGTTTACATATATACATATGTTCTTGTTCTGCCTTGATATATCATTGTGCATGTTTACCTGATTCAAATGCCCCTCCAAAGTCAGTGCACTTGCAAGAGTGGTACTGGCGGAGGTGGGGTGTTACATTATGTCTTATGCTTATTTTATTCTCAAAACATGGAAATGAAAAAAAATGTTTTCTATTTTGTATATTAACTTTGTTTTCTAAATCGATCGTTTTCGACAATATATGTACATCGTGCGTATTTTCATATGGACGAAAACCCAAAACTCAAAATGGTAAACCAAACACTACCTATTTTTGACGCTAATAAAGGCTCTATTTTTTAATTCTGCATTACTAGACTTTTGGTGGTTGAAGAGAATTTGGATGAAATAATCCCCTAAATGTAAAACTTTATTTTCTAGAAACTAATGCAAAATTCTATTCATACCAAATTGAGCTTGGCTATTATAAATATTCAAATACAAATTACTTGAGTTTTCTATAATTGAGAAGATAACACTTGCTCTTCTCATATCCTTTCACACACAAAATCTGCAGAAGGTTAATGGAAATTTATGAAAGACTAAATATACATTGACTCAATACGCCGGAGTAGGAGATCATTTACAAAACAATAAAATGGAAAAATGATGAGTCAATGGCGCTATTGATTACTTTGAAAAAGTATGAGAAGTTGTGTGGAGAGAGAGCAATGAAAGAGTGTCTAATGACAAGAAGAGAGAAGACTTTACTTTTCTAGGAACTGATAAAAGTAATAAAAAGCTTTGCACGAATCAGGCTTCAATTTTTATGCATGCATCACATGGACTTGGCCCGCATTAAGTTTCGAACGCACTATCTTTTTTCCAATTCTATTTTTTATTTTTTCGTCTTTTATTGAATACCTATTTCCCCTTTTTTATCCATCTATCCTTGTCTGCCTTCGCAGAACAATTTCCTAATATATATAATAAAGGGTGGAAAGAAATTTTTTAGGAAGACATTCATCATTTTCCCTATTGAGAATTTTAGTATAATCATGCTTCATAAAGTTTACTTTATATCTTCCGAGATTAGTCTACACTATATGCATAAAAGAGATCACGACACCTAGTTTTGAGTGGAGTGGCTCAGGTGCCGGGAGGACCAAGTTTTAACTCGAGTTGGAAAAAAAACCATTTCACTTAAGGTCTCACTTAATTTGATGCATAGGCGTGAAAGATAAGCTAGACACTTAGGTCAAGTGATGAATATATAAAAGTTCGAAAGATGAAAAGCAAAGATTTAGTTTGGACTATGATGTCAAAATTTCTAAAAATTGTGCTTGCTACTTGGATCCATCTAGGCTAAGAGGTAGGTGAAATCAAATTTGAGTTCTTAAATTTGTGCTTGCCATTTGAAGCCATCTAGGCTAAGTGATAGGCAAAATTGGTTGAGCATCGAGTAGCGAAAACAAAATTTGAAACTATGAGATCAAAATTTATGAATATTATGCTTTCCTCTAGGAGCTATCTAAGAAAAATGAAAGTTGAGTTTGTAAGGTCAAAGCTTTTAAATTTTGTGGTTGCCACTTGATGCTATCTAAGCTAAATCTTAAGCGAAATGGTTTGAGCCCTCAAAGACGAAATCAAATTTGAGAACATGAGGTTAGAATGTTTAAAATTTGTGTTTTCCACTTGAAGCCATCTAGGATAAGCAGTTAGAGAAACCATTTGAGTGCCAAGAAATGAAATCGAACTTGAGATCGTGAGGTCAAGATGTTACTTACGAGTCTATGACATAAAACTTGTAGGTGAACATTTAGGATTAGACTTTTCAAAGGACAAGTTCCGACCTTGTGTATGTGAGTCCACGAATCGATAGTCAGTTGGATATCTTCAAAAATCATCTCTCTCATTCTTTGTAAGGACTATTTAACATCTGACGAGAAAATTCTTAATATTCCTCACATGGATAGCTGCTAAACAAGATCAATGTTTGAAAATCGTAAAACTGCCACTCATATTATCAATCTCTCATTGATCCTTCCTTTGATATTTGCTTTTGAACCATTAAGTTATTTTCAATTTTATTATTCTTGTCAAGATTACCAATATCATCATTAGTATTCTTCCTTTTATTGCTTAATAAAGATTCAGATTTAGTTTTTACTTGCTTTAAATTGCTCAATCCTTTTTTTGAGGATAATGCAAGCTTTTCTTTAAATAATTAGATACCTTGCCCCTTTTCTTAAGTTGGAAACAGATGCTCCTATTATAATACGTCAAGATCTTGATGAATTTTTTATCATCACAGGAGTCGTGACGATCGCTTCCGTCTACGTTGGAATTTCAATAATCCTCCAATTGGGTGTTTCATATGGTCCATAGAACATTTAAAATAAAATAAACCTTCATGCTTCTTGCTCCTTTATTTGTTATGGACTTTGAGTTTTATCGCATTAATCCCTTTTAACTCTTGGCTACTTCATATTCAACTTTATCAGCTATAACGATTCTATACCCTTAAGAAAGGCTATATGTCCGTTACTGAAATCAATTATATGTTCAACCTACTAGAGTCTAAGTCCATTCAGGAATTTCATATGTATTTACTCAAATTCATAAGGACATTTCCGTAAAAGGACCCATTTTGCAAAATAATGCCACATCAATGGTTCTTTGTTAAGGCCTCTTCCAGTCAAATTGCCACCACTTTCAACAATGATGGTATGTTCTTGATATTTTATCTTCTTCTAGTCTTGTCTATATTCTAAGTTATGTTTCCTTATTTTATTACATCTCAAGCAGTAAAACCCGAGAAGAATAATGGCCCAGCTATCACCAATCAATTTAAAGATAGGTATAGGGAACTGGAAGTCATGAAGATTGTACTTTTACAGCGATACCAACACTTGATTTTCACCGAAAGTAAATTGAGAGCTCAAGGTATGTTATTTCCTGCTATTAAATTTTCTAGGCTTAAGCCTTCTAGGAAGTACAAGAAATCTTCTATCATGGCCATTGGTAGGAAAGAAGAAACCGAATCTAATTCTAGGGAAAGTGAACTGAGGGTTTCACCGTTTAACCATTGGACTACCTTATTTTATGTTCTTAGTATTGCTTAGTCTTGATTTTGATTTAAACATTATCCATTTCTCCTTATTGCGGTGACTTCCTTTTCTAATAAAACCGGCTCTCTTGATAAGAGAAAAAGGGCCAAGAAATGGTCTAAATTATTGCTTCTTGATAAAGATACTCTCGGTTCGAAGAAGCAAAAGCTATCTTGATCCTCCAAACCAAAGGTTATAAGAATAACGATTCAGATCTACTTACCGAGAAAATTAAGCACGCAACAGAGGTCGCAAGTGTTGCCTTTGAAGGTGGACTTATATGTACCATTACTGAAGCACATGCTATAACTTCAACCTCTGTCCCAAGCATTCAAAGAGCCATAAAATGTGGCCTATGGGAAAACATCAAGCTAAGAACGAACTTTTATATATAGGTTTATGATCTCTGCATTTGCTTTTATCATGTGTCTCTTCCTAAATTATAGCAGAGACCTCCACCCTTTAATATGGGTGGTTGAAAATGGAGTGGATAGTGGCCACTGCTGCAATAAAGAAAAATGAGTTTGTGGAATTCAAAACCAAATCTTAGAACATGAATTCTTGAGTAAAGGAATCGGGTAGGAATGCCAAAGAGAGAGATTGTAAGATCGATACTCTTAAGGAAGCTTTTAAGTAAAGATACGAGAGTTTTGGAGAAAGCTGAGGCTAGGGTGCTTAACAAAAAATATTATATTGCTAGAGAAAGGCATGAGAAGGAGGCCAGAAGATGAGCCTTCCAAGTCTTATTTGATGCTTACACTCATTTTGAGACCTAAACATGACTTTTTGTTTACCGTATCCCGGGAAAAATGATGCTACATTAGAAGCTAACTTAAAAGAAAACCAAGTCCATAGTGGAGGATGAAGCCAAGCCCCTAGGAAAGGACAAGGAAGCTGCTTTTACTAACAAGGAGGCACAAGAAGACATTCCTGATAATATGCTCGATGAAGATAAACGAAGTTTGTTTCGAAGATTACAAAACTAAGTTTGTTTCGAAGAGATGTGACTTACCATCTTGGCTTGCTCATTTATAATATTCTCATCCTTTCCTTTATAATTAAACCTTTAATGCTCTCAATTTTGTATTCTAGTTTTTCTAATATTATTTCTTTACTGAATTAAACGTTCTTCTCGGCCCATTCCTTATAAAACCTTTTTTGAAAAATTATCAAAATCATAAGTTGTAATTCTTTTTTAGTATCCATATAAATGTAAAGAAACTTCATTCCTTTCAATTTTGTTTCCTATGTTATGACTACTTTGAGTGTGTTTTATAATCTTGTATGGGGAATCTCTTGCTTTCCGCATACTATTATCGAAAATGGGTCTCGGACCCAGCCAAAATTTATCATTGGATCCTTGTACGTAGTCAATCTAGTGGCATAGTTAAACCTCCCTGCTTATCAAGAATCTACTCAATAGGCTAGTTAAATTAGACCAGCTCTTGTACTGTAAACCTTTTAGCTAGAGTGGATGGTACACTTTATATTTCGTAAGCGGTGGACGGTCCACCTTAAAATCAGATGTTGTCGATTGTTAATTACAATCACCTGTACTATATTGTATTTTTATTATTAGTTATAATAGAAAGGTGTTTGTAGTCACCTTAAAAACCGGACGGTTTAGCAAAAAAAAAAAAAGAATCTACTCAACATCTTGTCTTAAGAACTCTTATGCGCTATACTACTTAAATATGATTCACTATTATTGGGAGTTTACTCAAAATTCTAATCTCACTGGGAATCTCACAGTTTTGTGCATGGTACTAATTGACCACGATTCACTAATATTGGAAATTTACCTGATATTGTAATCTAATTGGAAGTCTACCCAATTCTATTCTTATGGATGGTACTAACTGACCATTGGCTTGTTATTACTGGGAATTTACCCAATATTCTAATCTAATTGGGAATCTCACCAATGCATGGTGTTATTTTACACTTCGTAGCACATCACTATAGGGTGCACTTATAGAGAGGTCTATCAAATCATCACTAGATACGAAGTCATATCCACTTTTGGTGGGCATCCACTATTTACAACCATTTTTGGTGAGTGTCGTTCAATTACAAACACTTTTCGTAGGTGTCGAACATTAGAAAATAATTTTAGTTAACGATCATATGAAATAATAGTTATAACTTGGTAAAAGGAAATATGAATTTTTTGAATAAAGTGCTCTTGGAATATTTTGTAAAAGACCTTGGAATCGCCTTTTTTTGGTAGAAAGTTTGATCTGGGTTTGAGAAAGAAGGTTGTCGACAAAATTGGATTTTTTTATGGAGAAAAATTAAACTCTTCATTGGTTTCCTCTGATCATTGAAAGATTTTAGTCCTTAAATTCTAAATGCAAGTATGATATGCAAAAGTCTTAAAAGCAGTGGGAATACCAAAAGAGATATCATATATGTCGAGAATTGAATACATCCTCCAAATGAAGACTCGGTGGATAGAATTCGGGATGGCAAAAAAATCCCTGCCCGTGGTTACCCATGGATAAAATCCGTCATGGGCATGAAACATATATCTAAATGGATACCCATAGGTAAAATAAACGGGTTTTTTAATACCCGTTAATTAATGGGGCGGGTACAAATATTACAATATCCATGTTCGTGGGTATCTGTGCCTATATTAAGTGTGAAAGCAGCGCGTCTTTTCTTCTCTCCAAACCTTCTTCTCTCTTTCGTAATTCAACACATCGTATTAAAGTTCTTGCTTCACTCCTCCTCACTGGTTTATATCAATTCTTTGTCATATCCAAGCAACATATTGCCAGAGTTCATGCCTGGTCTAATTTGTTTTTTTTAACCAAAAGTATGTATTTTTAAATAGTTTCAATTGATGGTTAAAAATAAATTGAATAAAATATCATGGATACCCGCAACTTGTTTAAAATTCGTTTAATGGGTACCCGTGCAGGTATGGGGCGGGCGCGAGGCAAAAAATTACCTAATGGGATGGGTGATGGGGGGTTACCACCCGTGCCCGCCCCGTCCCAGTGACATGCCTAGATAGAATTGTGCCAAAGTAAAAGGCATAAAAAAGAAAGGACCAAGACTTGCTGATTGAATTTTAAGAAAACTGACTTTGAAATTGAGAAGTGTATATTAATTGTACCGATACATTCCATTTGATTGTCAGAATTTGATTTATAAAAAGGATTCTTGTTGCAGCTGCATCTTTATAGAAAAGTGTCATATTCATTCACTTGACAAGAGATGCATTCACTTGACAAGAGTAATATGGAATTCTTCGCGTAAGAAAGCTTTTAGCATCCATCCATCAAGTGTCTGTATGTCAAATGATAAATATATTACTTCTCACTCTTCAGGTCTTCTTTCTTTGATTGAGGATTATCCATGGTAAAAGTAGTTTCACAAATTTCCAGGCTTACCGAAGATAAGCTTTGGTTTAATGAACTAAGGATCCAGACTTAAAGGGTCGTTCTATCGGATTGTTATGAACCTTTGTATTTCAGTAGTTCGGTGGAAAGATTACTGAGTACTATTCAGGTTTTTGCCATCTTTTGAATTGGGCCAATTACTGGAGAGATATTTGTAAAGCTTCATGGTTTTAGAAGCTTGAAGCCCATAGGCATGATCATATTCTTTAGAATTCTTTTTCTCTATAGTGAGGGTTATCATTCTTTCAATGTTTTCTTCTTCAGTGAGTTGAATGTGAAGGTTGAGGGATGGTTCTAAGACGACTTCTTCATTTTCAAAGCTAAACATAATTGACTAGAAGTTTTGTTGGATTTTTAAGAGGAAACAAGGTGCAGAGGTTCGAGAGGACTTCTTTTCAACACCAAATGTGTTGGTGCAAAAAATTTCCTACATTAATACCTCGAGGTCCGAAGGTACAACACCGAAAGTTGGTTTGATTATTGGACCTAGTGACTAGATTGCTGATATGTGATTTAATTATGCTTAGATTATGATATGTTGAATTGTAGAGTTGCGATATCAAATGTAAAGAAGGTAAAATACATGACGTAATTACCATCGAGACTTGATAGTAGTTCAGACAAAAATCCTTATATTCATGTCCATTTTCATATTTATTTAGTCGAGAGGCTTATTACATTAAGTTTATACATTTAAACCATCAATGAATTTGTAAAGAGAACTATAATATATGAAAGTACAATATGATTTTATATTAAAATCTTTCAAATGCCCGAAGATTATTACACATGTGATTGACACTTATTTATAAACAACATATTATAATGCTATTAGTGGATGTTGGATCTTATATTTCTATCAATGATAAAACGATTGTTTGGAACATAAAAGGTGAAGAAACGATCAACTATTCATAAATCTACTAGAAGATAAATCAACAAGTTTGGATTACAAATATGATTTTAAAGTCTAAGTTAGTGTTTAGATATGTTAAAATCTATCCTCAAGTGGTTCACCTACACACACTTCTAATGATATTTATTTTCAAAACAAAATTTTAAGTTAAAAGACCTAGAGTTATGAAATTACACAGGTCAGTTGATTAAAATCCCCCTCCTCAATCGACTAAAGTGCACATGCACATATAACTTGTAACGATAGGCTAGTTGACTAAATATTCATGGCCATTCGACTAAATTTTAATTCAATCGACTGAACATAAATACTAAAGGGACTAAACAAGGCTATTTTTGAACTAATTCCTTTATGTTTCAATTAATTTGACTATAACTTAATATTCATTCGATTGAATATGTACTAACAGCCATAGTTTTAAATTTCCTTTAAAGACGCTTTTCTTTGCCGAAGAAGAATCTACTCCAGGAAAAGTTGCAATGATTACTACTAATCGAAAGTTTTAACCAGGAGTTGGAACTCTTTAATGTCTATATATACATGCTCAATTTAAGATCAAATTACCAATTCTCATTTTATTCTATACATTCTTGAATTTTTGAGTTCTTTGCTTTCTTGCTTAAAGATTTGAGCAATTACACATTCAATTCTCTATTTCTAAAGCAATCTATAACTTCATTAACTTCACGTACCTACAAGCACACATATTCTACCTGAGAAGAAGATTATAGGAAGGTTGTACTGCGATTGACAAATCATCGTTGTAACGAGAACACACAAAGTCAAAACAAATAACTTTTCTTGTTTTTGAAGTCCCGTAACGTATCTCAAGAAAGGCATAGATGAGCCTGTAGCTTGTTCAAATTAGATGGGTGAGCTTGTAGCCCTCAAATCAAGTGGTGACTGTAAACTTGTTCCTCTAGGTGAAGAGAGGGTATGTAACACCCCACGTCCATTAATGTCACTCACAAAGGGAATGCATTAACTTCCATGGAGGTTTTAAGTGAATATAGAACCGAAAAATTACAACAAGACAGATAATAAGTAGTACTTGGAAATCTAAAACTTCATTTTATTGCAGCGGAATTCAAACATGTTTGATTACATCATAAACCATAAATCAGAGTCAAGTACAATATCCATCTTGATAAAATAAAATACATAATCCCATTACACAAATAGCCATTAAAGAAGATAACAAGCTGGACTTTACTTCAATGGTCCAAGCTTTTCCAAAGAGATGAAGCAATCCAATCAAACTCCACTAGAGCTGGGTCCAACCTGAGGACCTGGAGGGGGAAAAAGGATAGAAATGGAGGGGGTCAGACATAAAGTCTGGCGAGTATGATAATTCTAACAATACTATTATCAAAATAACTAGACTAAGGCATAAGCTGGAAGACAAGTAAATGTCTATGAACTATTAGATATGGAATGAGCAGATAAAGATAATGTTAAAGGCACACCTAACTACTAACGAATAATTACTACACTGCACCGCACCAGTCACCCTAAAGGTTGATCCCACTTGCTTCACACAGAAACTATATAAATAGCCTTGCGTACCCCTAGCTGACTACATAGGTGCCGTCTGCCCCTATCTCCACTAGGTGTACCCCACTACCCACTTTCGATCGGCTCCCTACTCGTAGATACCCGTGCTGGCCCCACAGTGGGGTGTATCACTCCCCTAAAGTGGCAACTCAATACAACTTGAGAATGCACGTCTTATACCTACACGATGCAACAACGTCTTACCTACCAGCCCGGGTCCACACACGCATATGAAACTCGTTGGACTTGCGTTGCCACCGCTCCCCGTTTTGGCCTCTTATAGTCAAACCCAGCATGCGTGTCCCGTCCTCGACTTGGGTCGAGCCCACAAAGATACGTTTGGGATACTGGTTGAAATGGGCCTCCACAAGCTACCCACCTAAGCTTGTCCACTAGTATATCCCACTTAACCCTCTTAGTCATGTTCATTTACATGTGTGTTTGGTTAAGTCTTACTAATCGTATTTTTCATGCCACTAAGGGCACCCACTAGATTCCTCATGCCACCCAAGGCACCTACTTAACCCCCATGTCCCACCTTACATGTTTATCTGGTTAAGTATTTCTTAATTCATTCAGGCCATAACCTCATAAAGACCTCTCACATTAGACTGGCATTTATGGCAGCTGGATTTGCCGGGCGGGTCCGGGCAGTCTTACACCATAAAAGAGTCTAACCTCGTGTCTTTACAACTGTTATACCTTAGTTTAGGCCTAGGACCTCTCACATTGGGCTGACATTTGTGACCACTGGATTTGCCGGGCGGGTCCGGGCAGGTTTACGTCACAAACGAGTCCAACCTCGTGTCCTAAGCATTGATTAACACTTTCAATCTTTTATCCCAGTTTTAATAATTCCCTATTCAAATTATTAATTAAACTCCAATTTTAATGATGCCCATAATTGACTCAATTATGGTCATCCACTCATGGCATGCAAAATCATATCAATTGCACCCCAACTTCTTATTATTAAATCCTTAATATTACCCCTACCCCACATTTATACGTTCGCTTATTCAACACAGAATATACGTTAGACTCGAATAGTCTAACTCATAGCACAAAGATAAATTATCACAACATATAAACAAATAAAATAATCCAATCATAATAGGGGTGAAACTTGCATAAACTACACATGTTAAGGATCTAAAGGTGTCAACTTGTTAAATGTCACGATTTACATGATATGATCATAACCCAAATTTATGTATAAACTTGCATATGGGGTTTTAGGCAACATAATGATGGTGTGAACTAGCATAGAATTTCACATATGTCATAGCATAATTCTAGATGTCATAATAGATGTCATGGCATATGTTCATAACTTTTACTAATCAACCTAAACTTGCATATGTGACTTGTCATATAGATCAACATGGCCCAAATAGTATCAATATTATGATTTGATTAACATGAACTAATTAGCATAGATAGTAACATCATGACTTTAAAGCATGTATGATTTATCACAATTTAGCATAGAAACTCTCAACATACATAACATCATCATAGCATGATTTACAACATATAGGATATCATCACCACATAGCATAGGATTTATAACATACATGATAGTATAAGGTTTATAACAACATATATGACAATTCACATCATCTACTCATAATCCATTCATAACTTAATCTAATTAAAATAATAATAATCTTATTAAGATCATCATACTCACTATTTAGAGAAGAAAAGAGAGTCTTGATTTGCTTTAGAATTGAGTAGAGTTAGGATTTTGCTAAGCTTCTTCCTTCTTAGTTTGCGGTGGCTAGACTGAGTTCCATGGTGGCGGTATGACGGTAGCTATTCTATTTTTCATGTGAATTAGAGTGAGAGACTAGCTAGGTATTTATAGAGTTTAGGATTTATTTAGACCGTCAGATCAATTCAGAACTAAACTGAACCGTTAAATTTGCCAACTTAGCCCTAAAGACACATCAGCAGCTCAAGATTGGGCTCAGTCAGAACCCTAGCCGACTGACCAGGTCGACACCCAGGTCGACACTATAGTCGACCTAGGGGGGTAGGTCGACCCCCCAGTCGACCTGTCTGGGCGGGAATTTTCCCGCCCAGCCCGCTTCTGCACTTCCAGTTTGAATTTAAATTTTTCCTGCGAGCTGTTTTAAATTTTCTGAAACTTCCGATGGCCATAACTTCTTCATACGAAGTCCAATTCACGCAAAATCGGACTCTATTTCAACCAGAATTCCGAGACGAACACAATGGCGCAACCCGTTTCCCACAATTCTCACGTCTGAGATTAGTTATTCTTTAATTTGTGAATATCAATATTAACAGAATTACGGGGTGTTACAGGGTATTATTAGTAAAAATCCATAAAAGACTTTAGGACTGGAAGTAGAATGAGATCCGAACTAGTATAAAAATTTCTAGTGTGATCTTTTTATTATTTACTTTTACTTTACGATTATCATCCGCACCCATATATATTTATTTATGTTACACAATCCTTAGAATCTTTCACTGGAGACTCTTCTGCTTGGATTGCTGGGGTTGTATATTAAGTGGCTACGATTTAATCTTCTTTTAAACATCTAATGATACTGCTTAGGAGGTACAGATTAATGACTTGTATACTATGCAAATGGCCTTTTGTACCAATTCCATGTATTGTCTCCTTGGCTATCTTGGCCGTTGATTCTCCCTACAACATAGTAGTATTTAGGCTCCAGACATGCTAAGTGGTTGATGCTCTTGGCTTGTGACCTTCTTCTCTAAGAACGAGCTCACTCCATTTAGTTTTCATTCACTAAAGCAAAAATAATTCTCTTATAAGGCATATAAAACTAGAGTGTAACATCCCTCATTCTAAGGCTCAAAACTAAGCACTACAGATGCTATAATCATATATAGTACTAATTTCTGACAATCGAACACATACTTGTTATCGTATCAATACCGAAGGAACTTGAACATAAAACAAAACTTAACATTATTTCTAAACTAGCCATTTACATTTCATACCCAAATTTCAAATAAAATATAAATACAAAATACTTCTAGAGAGACATATGAAGATGCTCCCTAGATTGATCAGAATAGTTATAATACTTACTACAACTTCTGCATAAGTTCAAACATGAGTTCAATTAACACAAAAAAATCAAGATAAGCTCTTAAAATAGAAAACGATACCTATTGCATGTCTCCACCGACTTCATTCACCAATAGAGATAATAATCTGAAACTTACTCCCAAATTTCTCAACAATGCATCTAAGGGTTAAAGGAAAAAACTTCAAGTTAGACAAACGATTTGCTATGAATAATAATATACTAACTCATAATATACAGATGCCTAGTAAGACTACACTGATTAGTGGAACACGTTTTCCCCTAACTGGGATCCTTACACAATTAAACCAACAGATCAACTAATCCATGCCAACCTCCATGCACGATGGTTAATATAACATAATAATCAATAATAATTTATGAATGAATGTATGCATGCTATTCTTAACTATTATCCCATTGAGTAACTTCGATTATCTATTTCAACCTAGTTCTGATTGGATGTCCCTAAGGTTATTTTGACTATCTGTCTAACTTTGGGTAGTTTCTGACCATCCGCCTTCCATTAAACAGATGATTCGGGACTATCAGATTCACCAGAATATCTAACTATCTATTAGAACTAAATTAAACAATCTTTTCAAGTTTAACTCCTTCCCAACATTTGTCTATCTGACCATCTGTCTCTCTTAGTTCTGCTAGGCTGACTAAGAACCTAATGGTTTTGCGGGATTACCAATAACCTATCTCATTGCATCACTTTTTTATGTACCATACTTTTGATCCTACCCTAACCCTGACCTATGCACAAATACATTTAAGGGAGATAGGTGAAGTACATAACACAACCCTATACCAGACTCATTTGATATTCTAACCATCTGAGTCATTATCGTTCTTTTCTAATCTAACCAACGAGAAGGGGTTATCAATTTAGTAACATACTGGGTTAATATTTCACAAAACATTTCCTTGAAACACAAGCCTTTATAATCCAATCCCTTTGAATATCATCTCTTTGAAACAAGGAAATTCGATAATCTATTACTTCTTAGAAAAATTACACCAAGTATATTCTTTTATAACAATGTTTATGATATTTTGAATCCTTAAAGTATATGTACATCAAAATAATGTTACACCGAAGCCAAAATCATTAGTAACAAGTATTCCTAAGATTCCTTCGAACCCCTTTGAACCTTCTTAAAGCAATTTATAAAATGGCTTAGGTTCGAAGCAAGTCAAAATGGTTCGAAGCATAGAGGTATTTAGGGATTGTAGGCACAAGCGTGTAATGACGGTTTCAAGCCTTTCCAACTTTGAAATAATATAAAGCAGTATTTCAAGGCTCTATGTCTTTGATTCAATATTTAGAAAACCTTTTGCCTAAACTATATATGGATTCAAAGCAAATAAATACTTCGATGGTGCTTTCAAATTATAAATAGGGATTTGAGCCCAAAAATTAAAATAGTTGACGTAAGAACTTTAAATCGTTAAAAACCATTGTTAAAAGGTGGGTCCGAAGTAATCGCTTCAGGTCCAATTATGATAAGAGATTTGGTTCGATTCGAGACCATTTATAAAGCATGAATCTTCTTTGTGAAGCGAATCAGTACTTCAGATCGAACACTCTAACAAGGAATCACTCCTAAGCAACCACCATGATTCAAAACACTACGTGCTAAATTTCTTTGGAATCATGTGCTTATCCACAGGTCGAAGCATCGAAACGACTCTGTTTAGAGCCTTCAAAGTCAAAGCGAAGCAACCCCTTCAAGTGGCAGAACCATAAATAACGTGAAATCTGCAAAACTACTATATTATGGAACAATTTTCACCAACTCTATATTATTTGGCCGGCTTCTATTGGTTTAAATATTTTCTTTACAATCTTGTGTCATAGTTTTGAAATTTTAAAATAACAGAGCATTGCATCCCCTTGAATTCAAAACCTTTGTTTAGTTCTTAAATCCTTAAGTTTTTCTAGCATATAAAATTTATATTAAATCATAAATTGATGGGAAAAATCTCCAAAATTTGAGATAAATCCATTTTCATATATGTATTCCAACATATATAAATTGCGGAACCAAAATATTAGATAGCTTTAAATGATTAAAATAGAAATAAATGAATTCTTTACTTTAGGGCATTCATAAAATAATAATACTTATTTATAAAATTCTACAATTTAAAACCCGTCTCTAAAATATAGTTCCTTAACCTGGCCGTACAATCTCAAGGCATTTAGTGTCCTATAAAAGGGTTTCAATGCAAATTCTACATGAAAACTTCATAAAAATGCAACGTATCATCAACGAGCATATATAAATGATCTTCTACCATGTAAATATGACATGATAACTTAGTTGAACGCAAGAGAATTCAAATTCGACATAGATTCGTGCTAGGCAAACAAATCAAAAGTGTAAATACAATTATTAATCTTAAACACAGAGGATGAAACTTGAGTTGAAATGTCTTTGATTTCCTCTTGCTTGTCTTTTCTTTCTCCTTCTTCCACTAGAAAGGTCGACCTCTATTGTTTTGGGTTTTCTAAAATGAAAATGTGAAGTGAGCTATGAAAAAATATAAGGGTTATGTACACATGAAAGATATTATTCCTATTTTATATGTCTCATATTCCTACTTCTATTTAACTCTTACTAACTAATCTAATTAGTTTGTGAACATATCACGTCTCATTCCCTAATCAACCTTTTACTTACATTATTTTATTCGATTACCCGATCAAATGTTCTAATAATGTTTAGTACAATTAGGGATGTTACATAAAGATGTAAGACTTCTTAGGAAGATAAGCACTATTGATACCATTGAAAAAATTTCATATAACAAAGGCAAATTTGACAAAAGCTTCATTTCAACATGTTGAAAGAGACACTAAACCTATAGATCTAATATGTACAAATGTATTTAACTTGAAAATGAACCATATTAAAGGAGGAAAGAGATATTTTGCCATATTTATAGACAATTGTACAAGGTATTACTATGTAAACCTTCTCAAACCAAAAGACGAGGCATTTGAAATGTAGAAAAATTATGGGGTTGAAGCAAAATGTCAATTCAATAACAAAAAAAGCATTAAGAAGTGTTATGGAAGGAGAATATAAATTTCCTTTAGAGGAATCTTATGTCCAATATAGCATATACAACAGCTCTATATTCTCCTTAATGGGATTTATGGAATGAAGAAAAAAACTCTTAAGGAAATAGTGAACATCTTATTAACTAGCATTTTTTTGTTAGAGAACTCCTAGGGTGAAGCCATATTGGGTGCTAACATCATATATATTGAATAAGATACCCAAAAAGCATCCAGATCTCTATGTGAACTTCGAAGTAGTAGGACGTTGTTATACAAATTCTTGAAAGCATGGGGATATCTTACTAAAAATAGAGTCTCAAACCAAAAAGGGACCAATTTGAACCCAAATTATTGATTGTTTATTCATAAGATATATACAAAATAGTGCTTCATATTGATTCTTAATACGTAAGTCTAAAATAGATGACATTCTCAAAAATACCACAAATGAATCGAGAAATTCTAGATTTTTTGAACATATTTACCTTTTAAAACAGTCCATTGAACTGGACGTTAAAGAAAGGCCAAAAATGTAAAATTCTGATCTATATGACGGTAAAACAAACTACCCACAACGTCAATCCCATAATGATAAACAATCAAGTGAACCAAGGAGAATTAAATGGCCAAGGATTTCAAAAACTTAGGATTAAATTCTTTCATTTTATGTTAGAAATCTAACCTTTAATATACATACAAGAGGCACCTTCTCCTGAGGTTCGAAACTGAAATGAACATTGAAATTGAATATAGTATGAATAATCATACATGAGAATTTGGATATTTATCTCAAGAATAAAAAATATTGGGTATAAATGGATCTTTAAAACAAAGATAAAACATATTTTCTTATTAGACAAATATAAAATATGAATTACAGTACAAGGTTATAAACAAAATAAAGACTTAGACTTTTGTGACACATACTCACATATAACATGATTAACATCCACATACCACAAATAGGAACTGATCCATATTAAACTTAGAAATTAGCCAAATGGATGTATAAATAAATGTGATCATAAAACATGTTCCATAAGGTCACGGGTTGATGTCCAAGCAAGTTGTGATGTGTAACCCTTAACACGTGCAACAGTTAATCCTCGAAAAAGCAAGAATGCTTGGGGGAATGAAGCAATTTGGTAGGCTGGTTAAAGGGAGGGTCTATTGTAGTGACCCTTCTGAATATCCTAATTCTTATCTCGGAGTAGGTTTTTAAATTAAAATATTTTTTGAATGGATTTTTGAAATATACAAAAATGACCGTGAGGTTGCAAAAGTTCTAGAAATTAAGAAATAGCAGGCAAATTAGTAAAATCTTTATGTAGGATTAAACAAATACCAAAATGATAGCATGAAACATTTGACTAAGGGATGCTTTTTAATGATTTAATATAAATAAATGTGATAAATATGTGTACATCAAACATATAAAATCTACAAAAATTGTACTCTTCGCCAAATTTGATATGAAAGATTTGGGAAATGCTGATATAGTCCTTGAAGTAAGCATAAAACTCCCCATGGATATGTATTATCTCAATCGCACTATACTTAAAAATTACTTGAAAAATTCAAGCAATATAACATAATCCTTGCAAAATCATATGTGGATTTGAGTTAGAATTGGGTCGAGAATATCAATGATAACATTTACCGGTTTGACTACTCTTGTACACTATGAAACATTGTGCACTCTTGAACTACACAGACCAGATTTAAATTATATTGCAAGTAAACTTAGTCGATATGCAAGCAACCTAGGAAAAATCATTGGAAAGCCATAATTCGAGTTGTGGGTGCATAAAACATACACAAAAACAAAAGGGTTCGGTTTGGAGTTTTGCTCGTTAATGGCAATGAGGCATAGGAGACTTTTTATTTCTCCGCTTTCTCTTTAACATCTATCGTTTCCTCCATTACAAGTCTCGCATCTCCCTCAACTCTCCTCTCGCGCCTATGTTTCCTTGATTTCGTCATCGTGAGTATACTCTAAACCCTAATTCCAAATTTCAGATCTAACCCTAGAATCTCCGGCATCCCCTTCACTTCATACCTTAGAACCTCCTGCTTTAAATAACTACCTCGCTGTAGTTCTCATGTATGTTTGCTATTCGTGGAGTCATTTGTGGTACTCTTGGCTAGCAGTTATAGTTTATTTCGCATCTTCTCTTGGTAGACCTAGTAAGCTTCAACCTAAATTTACCAAGTATGCAATGAAAATCTGTTTATATGCTCTTACTTGGTGAGCTTGCGGTGGGTTAGTTTATTAGGTGGAGTAAGCTTTTGATGGGCATTTTGTAATTGTCTGGTTATATTGTTCTTACCTCTATTCATCTTGAATATACTATTATTAGGGATTGTGGTCGTGGGATTTTTGTTTAATTTGCTGTTGGTGCTTGAATACATGGTAGTTTGGAGATTTTGCTATTTTCTGGTTTATGAGAACGGGTCTTCACTGTTGAGTCTGACGGCCTGTCCCGCACCAGCCGACATTTCCAATGAAATGCGTTGTGTCGATGTCCAACTAGCACGGGACGGTCGTCAAAGGAAAAGAATTTGAAACTATGCATCATCAAAGAACCTGTAGTATATCTCACAGTGCATGAAATAAAATATAATAATAACATAACTTGATATAAAACAGACAAGATAGTTCATAAGCTGAAATTGAACTACAACCATCAGAGTAGCGGAAATCAAAATACAGCTTATTATAACTTTAAAAATACTGTCTCTAAAGCAAAATAGGAAGGTACACTACTAATGCCCAAAGTAGTGACTAACAACGACACAGGGAGAATATTTGGAAATGATACGTGTAAGCCTCCTGCTCATCTCCGGATAGCTATTCGTGCATAACCAGCTAACCTGTCTCTAGTCTGCTCGTTTTAAAGCACCCAGAGTAATAAGAAGAGATATAAAACTCTGGGTCAGATAAATGTCTGGTTTGAGCGATAAGCAGCAAAAATAGAACAATAGCAGGTATACATAACCATACCCGAACCTGCAACTAAAGAGTTAGTACAACAGGATGTACAATACTCTAAGGTGACACCAACACATGGTGTGAAAATAATGGGGAGGGGGTGTGCATGTCATAGTGATAGCAAACATCAAATATAGCAATCATCCTCACATCTCTCACTCAGTGTGTAAAGTATATGATATCTACCACTTTGATTACCTAATTCTTTGCTACAATCACTCTGCCCCATGGAGTCACTGCATTGATCCATAGCCACTAATCCTTTTCTATGTCCACTCTGCCCCATGGAGTCATAACAACTCCACTGGCTCATAGCCCTGCTACGATCACTTTGCCCAATGGAGTCATGATAACTCAACTGCACTGATCCATAGCCAATATCCGTCTCTCCATGGTGAGTCAAAGCTATAGACATCGTTAACCCCTTTGCACACGTCCCGCAGCAAAGTCCAATTCATGAAGTTAACAAATTTGGTTCCCATCTGGATCCTGAGTTCCACTTCTTATTTGGACTACCTTTGCATCTCGGGTTTTGGTCACCATCCTCCTGGTCGTGATCTCCAGTTGGTTCGGTTTGGGTGTACCTCTTCGGTTTGGTTCGCGACATACTCTGGTTCGTGATATCCATTCGTGGTGCCAGTAGGGAGGAGCGGTTCGCTTTGGAGTAACACTCCGGTTCGTGATCATCTTCTAGGTTCGGAACATGGGGGTGCATCGGATCGGCTCGTACATAGCAACTCCTCCGGTTCATGGCCACCAGGCAGTTCGGGTTAGCTCCTTCACTCGAGCGGGTCGATTCGTGGTCCTGAGATGCCTTCGGATCGGTCAAACCCCACGGTTCGGGTATTCTCCTTCGATTCGTGATGCTGCCCACGAGCCGGATCGGGGTAACGAACATGTTCGGTTAGAGGGTCCATGCCACGATTTCCTCCACTTCTTTCTAGTAATTGTTTACGCCATACAGTTGCGTTTTCGACCATTCTAACTTGACTATACAATCACAAAGCATACCAAATAGTCATAGCATCATATAGAATCAATCATAAACCCCAAAACATCAATAGAGTGTGATATATAGGATCAAACATACCAAAAACCCATGTTTTCCCCTTAATCATGCTTAGTCAAATCTAACATTAGGATTAGCAAAGCATATCCAAATTAACCCAAATTTTTATCAGAGCCCTAGAGTAATATTTAAGAATTTTTACATATTTTTCTAAAATTTTAACATGCACAATTTCGCTAATTATCTTAAATCACTCTAATTAGCCGTAATTAGTGAAAAACAATGTGAATCACTCACCTTAGCCACAAATAAAACTTTAGATCTAAAACTCTACTATTTTGCCGCGGTTTCCATTGCAACACAGCAGCTCCAACTCTGATTTGACACTAATCTTCCTTGATTTGACGTAGATTTGGCTAATAAGTGATTAGAAAGTGATTTGGGAGTGATTTAGAAGGTATAGGCCATGGCTAGGTTCAAAGGATGAAAGTGGCAGTTGGAAAAATGATAAAAACTAATTTCCCAGACCCTATCAGCCTTCCCATAACCCTAATCCCGAAATGGATTATGGGCCTACCTATTAATCACCCTAATTAGGCCCGGTTAAGCTGTTTTTCACCTTCCAAACCCTGTTTCAGCCATATCTCCCAAACACCAGCAGCCTCTAGAGTTATCTACCACTTCGCTATACTGAGGTTTCGGGAAACTCAGACTTAGGTAGCTATGCAAATTCACTTATGAGAAACCGGGAATTTGACTTGTCTTTTTCAATGCCATACTTTATGACTTGAGAAATAGAGACACCCTTGTTCTTCGGTAAGTCCGTTTGATCAATGTGACCACTCTAAGAAAAGGTAAACCATCATCTAAGTCTAATGGAAGTGGTTTCAGGTCAAAATTCCGTACCAATCAAAAGTTATGGGCAAAACAAGATTCGCCAAGGGCAAAATGGTCATTTAAAAATTCGCAAAAATCATGAACATGGGAAATGACCCCAATAGTCGTTCCCCAAAGTTACACGACTGTACGACCTTATATGAAAATGAAATAAATATCCTACGATCATCCGATGTGTAGAATGCGGATCGTTACATTCTCCGCCCTTATGAAATTTCGCCTTCGAAATTCCTTAACTAAGAAAAAAACAATGGGTCCAGCATGCCTATCAACCATTTACAAACAATCAAACATACACAATAATACTATAAGCTTATCCTAGCATGAGGTTTACTAACAAGAGAATAACTATCTCTATTAAAATCTTACCAGGCAAAGAGTCCTGGATGCAACTTCCCTATGCTCTCCTCTGTTTCCCAAGTACAGTCATTCTATTATCACCCCATTGGATTTTGATCAGTTGCACCCTCTTCCTTCGAAGTTGCTTCGTATCATACTCGATAATACGAATCGGCATGCGGTACCCTACCGTCTCGAGTTCTACTTCGATGTCATCCAACTGATCCGGTGAAATAGCCATATTAGGGTCGTGTACAAACTTCCTTAACTAGGAAACATGAAATACGTTGTGAACTACTGCCATCTTGTCAGGCAGTCCAACTTTATATGCTAAATTCCCAACTAGTTCGAGGACTGGGAATGGACCAATGAATCTTGGTGCTAACTTGCCTCTCCTACCTAAATCGAATCACACTCTTCAACGGAGAGATCCTGAAAATTACTAAGTCGCCAACGGAGAATTTCAAATCTCTTCGCCTTTTATTAGCATAACTCTTCTTCCTATCTTAGGCAGCCTTCATTCGCTATTTGATAATCTTGATCTTATTTGAAGTTTCTCTTATATCATCTGGCTCAAGCACAAATTTCTCACCAGTTTTCCGCCAACATGATGGTGAGTTGGACGGTCTTCCGTACAAAGCTTCAAATGGAGCCATACCAATACTGGAATGATAACTATTATTATATGCGAACTCCACCAAATGCAAATGGTCATCCCATGACCCTCCAAAATCCAATATACAAGCTCTCAAGAGATCTTCTAACAAACGATTCACCCTCTCTATCTGACTGTCGGTTTGAGGATGGTACACGGTACCGAGATGTAATTCTGACCTCAAAGCCCCTCGTTGGCTCTTCCAAAACCCACTAGTAAACAACGGATCTCGGTCACTCACAATGCCTTCGGGTACTCCATGAAATCTCACTACCCACTTCATATACAGTTCAGCTAACTTAGCTGCCGTTCTAGCCGACATGACTGATATAAACCTTGCACTTTTGTTCAATCGATCCACGATTACCGAGATGCTATCATGACTTGATCTAGTCCTTGGTAACCCATCAATGAAATCCACTGAAACTTGTTCCCATTTCCATTCGGGAATTTCTAATGGTTGTAACAAACCACTAGGCTTCTTTTGCTCGGGTTTAACTAGTTGGCAATTCATGCACTTGGATATAAACTTCCCAACGTCTCTTTTCATCCCTTCCTAGTAGTAAGTCTACTTCATGTCTCGATACATCTTGTTACCACTGGGGTGCATAGTCAGTTTTGAGTGATGACATTCTCTAAGCACTTCATCTCTCAGTCCATTAACATTGGGCACAACTAGTCTTCCATTCTTTCGAAGCCATCCTTCTCGATCAAGCCTATACTTGTTCATCTCCTCATCGATACCTATATCTAACTTGGAGATGATTTTCAGTAAGTTAGGGTCGTCCCTCTGACTGGAACCAATCCGCCCAATCAGAGTGGGTCTAATCGTCAAACTTGCTAACATTTCTGGATCTAATTCGCACTTTGGTCTGAAATCATACCCTACGATATACTCTAGTCGCTTCCATTCTAGAAACATAGCCCCTAAACTGGCATGTTTCTTACTTAATGCATCAGCTGCTGCATTGCCCTTTCTTGGTGTATTTGCGATATCAAAATCATATGAAGCCAAGAATTCCAACCATCTCTGCTGATGGAGATTTAAATTCTTCTGAGAGAAAAAGATACTTTAACAACTTATGATCGGTAAACAACTCGAATCTTTCTCCCGAGAGATAGTGTCTCCACATCGTCAACGCGAACACGATCGCTCCAATTCCAAATCACGGGTATGATATCTTTTCTCATGCTGTTTCAATTGCCGACTAGCATAAGCTACAACCCTACCTCCTTGCATCAATACAACACCTAATCCGGTACCACAGGTGTCTGCATATGCCATCATCTCTTCGTTCCCCTTAGGAATAACTAACACTGATGCACAAGTTAACTTCTCCTTTAGACCCTTAAATGCCTTCTCATACCTTTCGTCCCAAACGAAAGCTTGATTCTTCTTGGTCAACTAAGTTAACGGTGCCGCTACCTTGGAGAAGTCTTGGATAAACTTACGATAATATCCAGCTAACCCCAAGAAACTTCTCATGTCCGTTGCATTCTTGGGCGTAGACCTGTCTTATACCGTAGTCACTTTCATGGGATCCATGGCGATACCATTCTCTGAAACAACATGGCCCAAGAATCTCACTTCCCTCCTCCAGAAGTGACATTTAGAAAATTTTGCTTCTAATTGGTGTTCTCTCAACATCTCTATTACTGTCCTCAAATTTTCCCTGTGTTCTTCCTCTGTCCTCGAGTAAACCAAACTACCGTCCACGAACACAAGAACAAACTTATTCAATTGATCCCTGAATAATCTATTCATAAGATCCACAAAATATGTTGGCGCATTAGTCAACCCGAATGGCATGACCAACCACTCATAGAATCCAGATGGCGTCCGAAATGTCGTTTTAGGAATACTCTCAGCTGCCACTTGGGGCTGATGAAATTCTGTCGCGAGGTCCAATTGGGAGAACACTCTCGCTCCATTCAACTGATCAAACAAATCATCTATCCGCGGAAGAGGATATTTATTATTCCTCATTACCTTATTCAACTCATGGTAGTCCACACATAAGCGAAGGGAACCATCTGCTTTGGTAGCAAATACAACTGGTGCTTCCCACTCGGAAACACTCCTTCGAATAAATCCCTTCTTCAAAAGATCGCTTACTTGCACCCCGAGCTCTCGTTGCTCCCTTGGTGCCATACGACGAAGTGGCATCACTATAGAACTGGCATCTTTCACTAAATCAATACAAAACTCGATCTCTTGATGTGGTGGAAGTCCAGTCACTTCCCCAAAGATGTCTGGATACTAAACAGTACCCTCCGCCCATCATCCACTCTAACGGTCACCGAAGAACCCTCACAGTCCACCACCACTCCATACCTTTGGAGCCAATCGACTACTAAAATAGTGTCATACCCAGTAAAGCCCAAAACAAAGCAATCACAAGCAAACATACATCCATGAATCGATAAGACCACATTACGATAAATCACACTAGGGTTAGTCGAACCACCAATCAGGTTCGTCACAATTAAAGGTCTATCGACAATCTCAGGTTCCAATCCCAACCTATCTACCAGGTCAATAGATATGAAGGAATGGGAAGCTCCGGTATCAAACAATACTCGAACAGTAACATCATAAATTGAAAGCATACCTTGAATAACAACATTCTTTCCTTTTTCCGCCGCAGTTGGGGCATTCGACGAAGAAGGAACAACATTGATAGCATATGCTTTCACAGTCTGCTTCTCTTTAGGAGGTTGTGGACATTTATCCTTGTGATGTCCCACTTGGCCACAATTGAAGCACTTCATGTCCGTTGGCTTCGCTCGACATTTTTTAGCATAATGACCCTTATTGCCATAGCTATAGTACTCAACATCTTTCTTACTCTTCTTCTGACCATCCTTAGCTTGGTGCTGCTTCTTCTTATTCTGCGAATTATTCTTGCCTCCACCGCTTGCTTGCGGCTTTGGCTCTCCTGTAGATGCAATAGCGACCTCGGTCTTTGGCTTAGAGTAAAGGCTCTCTGATCTCAATGCTTTCCCCACAATAGATTCGAAGGTCTCACCGATGTGGTTTATAAGCCTTTCCCCAAGTACTCATGTAAGCTAGTTATGAACTTCTCGTTCTTCTTCTCGGCAGTATCGATAAGAGATAATCCATATTTCGATAAAGTATCGAATTCAACAATATATTCCAAGACTGCCCTACCATTCTTCTTAAGCTCCAAGAATTTCATAAAAATTCTAATTTCTGAGTAGCTGGGATAAACTTATCACTGAAACGAGTCTTAAACTGATTCCAAGTAACTTGATCCTCGGGAATAACCGCTTTAATAGCATTCCAACCAATTCATAGCCCGTCCTTGAAGTTGACGCGATGCTAGCTTTCTCTTCATTGCATCATCGATCCATAAATCCTAGAAGATGCGCTCACAACCATCGAGCCAATCCTGAGCATCCGTAGCCGATTCCGTTCCATGGAATGGCTTCCCACCAAGACTAGTATAATCCTTAGTAAGCTTGGCGAAATCAGCCCTAGGTGCTTGCACCGCTACACCACCACCATTAGAAACATTAGGAACTGCTCCCTGGACATCCCTAAGCATTCCCTCATGAAGGTAGTAAACATCGTCCCCATATCAGGAGCATTCCTATTATTGGTCCCTGAACCCGTACTCCTCGTATATCAGCTCATCGTTCTATCTGCAAAAAGAAAACGATTAACCGTTCCCATAGTGGTGCCAGTGCAGTGCGACTTCATCCTTAGATATACTAATAGTATGTGTATATATAGATTTTGAAAACCAAAATGTCACAAATACGCACCCTCATATACATACACCATCTCTCCCTGATGTCTTCCCCTAGGTTAACTATGCAACCTAGAGCTCTGATACCAAATGTGATGGCCTGCCCTGCACCAGCCGACATTTCCAATGAAACGCGCTGTGCCGATGTCTATAGCACGGGACGGTCGTCAAAGGAAAAGGGTTTGAAACTATGTATCATCAAAGAACCCGTAGTATATCTCACAGCGCATGGAACAAAATATAATAATAACATAACTTGATATAAAACAGACAAGACAATGCATAAGCTGAAACTGAACTATAACCATCAGAGTAGCGGAAATCAAAATACAGCTTATTACAACTTTAAAAATAATGCCTCTAAAGCAAAATAAGAAGGTACACTACTAATGCCCAAAGTAGTGACTAACAACAACACAGGGAGAATATATGGAAATGATACGTGTAAGCCTCCTGCTCATCTCCGGACAACTACTAGTGCATAACCAGCTAACCTATCTCTATTCTGCTCGTTTAAGAGCACCCAGTAATAAGAAGAGACAAAAAACTCTTGTTCAGACAAAGGTCTGGTATGAGCGATAAGCAGCAAAAACAGAACAATAACAGGTATACATAACCATACCTGAACCTGGACCTACGAACAAAGAGTTAGCACAACAGGATGTACAATACTCTAAGGTGACACTAACACATGGTGTGAAAATAATGGGGAGTGGGCGTGCATGTCATGGTGATAGCAAACATCAGACATAGCAATCATCCTCACATCTCCCACTCAGTGCGTAAAGTATACGATATCTACCACTTTGATTACCCAATTCTTTGCTACTAACACTCTGCCCCATGGAGTCAAGACGGCTCCACTACACTGATCCATAGCCACTAATCCTTTGCTATGTCCACTCTGCCCTATGGAGTCATAACAACTCCATTGCGCTAGCTCATAGCCCTGCTATGATCACTTTGCCCATGGAGTCACGATAACTCCACTGCAATGATCCATAGCCAATATCCGTCTCCCCGTGGTGAGTCAAAGCTATAGACATCGATAACCCCATTGCACACGTCCGGCACCAAAGTCCAATTCATGAAGTTAACTCATTAGTTCCCATCTAGATCCTGAGTTCTACTTCCTATTTGGGCTACCTTTGCATCTCGGGTTTTGGTCATCATCCTCCTAGTCGTGATCTCCAATCGGTTCAATTCGGGTGTACCTCCTCGGTTCGGTTCGCGACATACTCTTGTTCATGATCTCCATTCGTGGTTCCAACAGGGAGAAGCGGTTTGGTTTGGAGTAACACTCTGGTTCGTAATCAACTTCTGAGTTCGAATCGTGGGGTGCATCAGATCGGCTCGTACATAGCAACTCCTCCGGTTCGTGGCCACCAGGCGGTTCGGGTTAGCTCCTTCCCTCGAGCGGGGCGGTTCGCGATCCTGAGATACCTTCGGATAGGTCAAACCCCATGGTTTGAGTCAGATATTCTCCTTTGATTCGTAATGTTGCTCACGAGCTGGATTCGGGTAACGAACGGGTTCGGTTCGGGGGTCCATGCCATGATTTCTTGCACTTCTTTCTAGCGACTGTTTACGCCATACGATAATGTTTTTGACCATTCTAACTTGACTATACAACCACAAATACCAAACAGTCATAGCATCATATAGAATCAATCATAAACACCAAAACATCAATAGAGTGTGATATATAGGATCAAACATACCCAAAACCCATGTTTTCCCTTTAATCATGCTTAGTCAAATCTAACATTAGGATTAGCAGAACATGTCTAAATTAACCCAAATTTTTATCAGAGCCCTAAAATAATATTTAATAATTTTTACATATTTTTCCAGAATTTTAACATGCATAATTTCACTAATTATCTCTAGTCACCCCTAATTAGCCGTAATTAGTGAAAAACAATGCGAATCACTCACCTTAGCCACAAATAAAACTTTAGATCTAAAACTCTATTGTTTTGGCGTGGTTTCCAATGCAACATAGCAGCTCGAAATCTGATTTGACACTAATCTTCCTTGAGTTGACGCAGATTTGGCTAATAAGTGATTAGAAAGTGATTTGGGATTGATTTAGAAGGTCTAGGTCATGGCTAGGCTTCAAAGGATGAAAGTGACGGTTGGAAAAATGTTAAAAACTAATTTCCCAAACCCTATCAGCCTTTCCATAACCCTAATCCCGAAATAGGTTATGGGTCTAGCTGCTAATCACCCTAATTAGGCCCAGTTAAGCTGTTTTTAACCTTCCAAACCCTGTTTCAGCCATATCTCCCAAACTGTAAGTTCGTTTGATCAATGTGACCACTTTACGAAAAGATAAATCATCATCTGAATCCAATGGAAGTGGTTTCAGGTCAAAACTCCTTACCAATCAAAAGTTATGGGAAAAACAAGATTCGCCAAGGGCAAAATGGTCATTTAAAAATCGGCAAAAATCGTGAACATGGGTAATGACCCCAATAGTCGTTCCCTAAAGTTATACGACTATACAACCTCATATGAAAATGAAATAAATATCCTACGATCCTCCGATGCGTAGAATGCGGATCGTTACATGAGCAATGGAATACATGAGATGCTTTGCACTGCCCTTGCCGATTCTGCTCGATGGAGATCTTTTCCTGTTCCTACTCTCCAGAAAATGGCATGGATGTTGTAATGAAAAATTTCGCTATTCAAGACTGGCTTCTGCAACTCGTTTGTGAGGTTTGTTCTGCAACACTATGGATGTTGGGCTGCTTTGGGCTTCCAACCACTAGCTGCAATATTTTGGAACCCTATGCCTTAGCTTCTCTAGCCAGGATAGAAGGTATGGTCTTTTCACATGGCTCAATAAATGTTACACTACTGCTGTCTCTTTAGCACATGGAATTGCTTTGTCCTACCTGGTAGGATGTTGTAATCTAAATATGTAATTTCTTGTTGCAATATTGTCATAGGATGTCATAACTCTCTGCGTGGGGTACAAAAATTATTGTTGTCTAGTAAATAGCTAGCTCCGGCGCTTTAAGCCTGTATAGGCAGAGTGGAAAAAACACTATAAACTCCGTAGATGATGGACGAACCACCTTAAAAACCAAATTAGTTGATTGTTAACCACAATCACCTGTATCATACTGTATTTTTTATTAGTGGTTATAATAAAAAAGTATTATGGATCACTACAAAAATCGGTTGGTTATGCCAAAAAAACATACACAAAAACATGCCTTAAATTATGCTAGGTGTCCCTCAATATAGTGTGATGTAAACTAGATAACTAGGCCAACAACTATGTACTTAAACCCCGCTAAAGCCTGACAGAAACCCCATTAGACCGCATAGTACAGTCAACTGCTATGTTATTTCAGTTTAGCACTACTAAACAATAGACCTGCTTCAAACTCGTCTATTTTCTACTGCATCTGCTAAATCAAAGTTTATTTTTATTTGGTAATTTGGTAAAATCAATATAAATATTGATTTAACTAGTCCTTTTTAAGCCAGACCAGTAACGTGAAAATATAATTTTAAGGCATAAGTTCTCCATATCAATTCAAAATCTATTATAGTCACCAAATCCTGTTCATTACAATATTTGTAACAACCAAAAAATTTTGACATTTAAAAATATGAATCAAATTAAGATTTGACGGTAACAATAAATGTTTATGTTTGTAATTCAACTAAGAAATCGAAATCTAACTTATTTTAAAGCTACTTTGAGTTAATTTTTTTTTTTGAATATGAACTAAATCTTGATATTAATGGTTTTGTCGAGTGAACATTATTATGACAAATCAAGACTTCTTCGGATAATCAAAATTCGACTTGAAATTTTGTTTCAACTTTGAAATGCTAGTCCTGTAATTTAATTCAAAAAAAAGAAAATCTAATTTATTTTAGACTTCAAATATAGATTTAATATTTGAAAATTGAATTCGGGATATAAGTTGGATGTTTATTTATGAATCTATCAGCTAACTTATTTTTGAGATAGTGTTGTAAACATAAACGTTAGGTATAAATTTATTTCGAAATATCAAAACAATGAATAAAATTATTTCATTAATTTAATTGTTAATAAATTGTTGAAATATGAAATGCTATTTATAGATTTCAAACTAGGTACCTTTGTTCAGCCCAAACCAAATCTGATAAATATTGACTTAAGATTTGGCTGCAACACTTGAAAATGATGTGCTGAAAATTTATTTTCCATTTACCCTTATTTTGTTGAAAATGTTAACACCTATCCTTTTCTATCTGAATTGATTTACACGTTGTTGCTTTCCTCTGCTGCTGGTTTTCTTCCTTCTGGGTTATAATGGGGTGTAACACTTGAATCTACTTCCACTCAACACAACTCCCTTCCCTTATATTTCTTCCACTCATCCGAAATCCCCTTCTCTTTCTCCTTTTTATTTTGCCAACTCCATCGAAAAATCAATTTTCCCCAAATCAAAATCAATTTGCTCCATCCCAGCCAAGCGTAGAAACCCAAATTGGCTTCCTCCCTTAGTCGCCGGCGAGCATTGAACCACCGTAGAATCACCGCCTTCCTTCTTGACATGCCACCCATCCCTGTGCTCGATGTATCCATCTGCAACTGAAGGCCATCGCCGCTCTCATATCCAAGCGCACGCCTCCACCAGATCCCGAGACCGCCTAGCATTCAACTGTCTTCCCTCCGTTGCCTCATTGGAGCAACCCGTATCCGCTAGCTGCCTACCATTCTAAGGTGAGTTAATCTCACGATTACTTAGTTCAAGTTTTAAACATCAATTTTAAATAAAATTACAATAGTTGATCCTTAATGTTGAACTGTTTGTCTTGCTTCCTTATTGAAAGTTGCTTAATTTTGTTTATGATATTTTGGGCGATTACATTTCCACCTTGTTTTACCTGTGTCGTTTGTGAATGTCGGTTGCTCCATTTGGTGCTTTGATTATGGCGTGGGATTTTGACTGTGTATATGTGCGTGGAGGCCAACATATATGTTTATAAATATACTCTTGTATGTATATATGGATTGTGGGCATGCATATGTATATACATACCTGCTACCATGTTGTTACTGTCTATCTTGGTTCTATCAGGATGTCGGTTGCCTTGGCCTTGATTTTTCCTGCACATAAAATCTGCAAATACATGCATGTTGTTCAAGTCATTGCACATATACTGTTATACTGCTTGTGTCACTTTTCATTGCATATGTACTTGCTTCACTGACCATTAGATACATATTTATCCGGTCATTGCATATATAAAGTTTCACTTGCTAGTTATGATGTCCATATCTTTAGCTTGGAACTATTTTTTTTCCAATCACTTGTGTTGCCTGCCAGTAATCATATATCGGTACCATATGGATTCCCATGATTGATAGTGTTGGCACATATTCCATTTGTTTCCTTATATATATCCCAAATTATTGAGCATGGTGAAGAGAACATGTGTAGCACCTTTATTTGATAAGATAGTGAAGTTGCATAGCCTAGTGTAGTGTAAGCCTGGAATATACTAAGTTGAATTTTGGCTTTTTCCTAACCTGGGAATGCATCCAGTCATTGACTCAATATGATTTGACAAATAGATGCAACTTTGAAGATCAATGCCCACTTTGCTGCTGGATATTTTAGCTTATGCCAGTTTCTGACTATTCCATGCAGCACCTTATTTAATTTAAATATATGGCATGAAATTTGGATTTGGTGATTTCAAATTTATACCTGCTATGTGTATTTACATATTGTATTATTTGCCCTTTTTTAGCATCCATCTGATAATTCTATACGCATTATTTGGTTGTCACTAATATACACATATAACTAGGTATTAACATGTCCTATTTCATCTAAATTACTCCCCATTTATTTATGTATTGTGATGATGTAGAACTTTTTGACAAACTGAATAACAAATTTTGTTAATTAAGTAAGAATAAATTTTGAATAATAAATATAACGTTTTGAATTTAAGTTAATAAGGGATAAAATAATTCTTAATAAGATCGGAATTTGTTAGTACCTTTTGTCGTTTAATCGGATATATCAAACGCTAACTAGAAGTTGAAATAAACTAACGTTTACCTGATGTTTCATGTAACTTTCTATAGCATTTTGAGTAAAATGCTATCTAAAGTAGCTTTTCCCTTATGTTAACAAGTGTTAGGATACTTGTCTTAAGACTTGCACCTTTCCATGCATGGCTTACACATGTACCATTATGTGCTACTCTCTCCATAGTCCCCCTTCCCTATATAAGTACCTTCACTCTTTCATTCATTCTCATTTTCTCATCTTCTTCTTAAAACTTAAATCCATGGCTTTTATGGTATAAATTCTCCTCCTCCTCCTTCCCTTAGAAATTAGCCTCCACTTTCCCTCCTTTCGTCGATCTCCTCCTCCTCTTCCACCACCACCTTGCCATAGTTCGTCCTCCATCACCACCACCACCTTGCCTTAGTTCGGCTCCGCCTCCTCCATTTATAAAATATATTTAATTGATGAAAAAGTCAGCCACGTCAAACAGTCAGTTCAAGATAACTATAGTCGGTCCGGCAATCTAGCAATAAAGGTTAACATAATGGAAGCCAAGATGAGAACTCAACACTTATATTCGTTCACTTTTTATGTTGTGTGAATGGTTGTTAATTATGTGGTTAATTTGTAATTATTGCAGTGTAAAAGTTTACTGATAAACACTTACATGTACTCATGTATACGCTGTTATACACACACACACACGCATATATACTTATGTGATGGATGAATGCTTCATGGTTGTTATTACTGATAGTATGTGCACTACACTTGTTACACACATTGATGTGGATTTATATGGATATCGGTTAAGTCTTGGACCAAGTCGACATTGTAAATGAATATTTTATTCATTTAAATGTAAAGTGAAATTTGAAAAGCCGAAATAATTTTAAATAGTTTATATAATTACATAATGGTTTTCTAAAGTATTTGGAAATATTTCGGATTAATTTTTATATGAATTTATATTACGGTCAAAACAGAGCTTGTCGCACAACGGTAATTCGTGTATTTTAGTTATAAACTTTAAACGCTTATAACTTTTGCAATTCAAATCGTGTTTTCACGAAGCAGAAAACGCTTGCTTCCTATTAAAAAGGGCTTTCAAATAAGAAAAAGCATTTTTCAATTTCGTCTTGCAGTTTTCAAGTTATGTTTAAAACAATTTTTGAAAAGGTTGCTGTAAGTGCAGTTCGTTGACCATAATGATAAATGAGTGTTATAAATTATTTAAAAATATGAATTATTTTTGTAAAATCATAATTAATTATTTAAAAGTGATTTATGTTGAAAGAATGAAGTTTGGGGTAATGTAAAGGTCATTTTACTTAAATTATCCACTATCGGTATTTTGAAACACTTTTTGTAATGTTTTTATAACGTTGTTTAATTAGTATTGAGTTTTATAAGGTCTTTGTAAATTTTTTCCAAACCTTAGCAAATGATTTTTTGCGAGTAATAATATGTTTTAAATGATAATTGGAGTTTCCAAATACTGAATATGGGTTGAGACTTGATTTGGTCATGTATATTTACATGGGTTTCTAATTGCGCTTATTATTTGGAAAGACCGGGATTAGAACTATATCCGAAAACCATTTCGAATAATATTACGACATTTGGAGCGGCTAAACATATAGAAGACGATATTGAATACTAGGACCCTTCATATCGGAAGGACTGTTTTCTAAATTTCTCGAATGAGTAGCTCCCATTTGTAGATGGATTTAAGTCCGAATGTATTTGGAGGAATTCTGGATGTTTGTTTCGTTCAGACCCAGAATGGACTTATATGGATTGTGTGTCTGACAGTGTAATTGATTACATAGCATTGATTTCTATTAAATATATATATCTATTTGGGTGTATGAGCTTAGATATTATATATTGATAAAAATCAATGATGCGTTATGAATGGACAATGTGGCATACTTAAGTTATGAGTTAATGGATGATCAAAGCATGGCTTATTGAAGGGTAACTTTGTGTATATCATGACCTCGACAAGCCTCACACCCCGTAAATGGCCAAAATAGGAAGAATTGCAGTAGGGTTATGAGGGTGTTGCCTGCTTCTAGATAAAAGGTGTACTATGGTATGGAGCTCAGGTATTAACCTATGTGGAAAACATCTACTTTTTTGTTGTTGTTGGTTCGCGCTCGAAAAGGTCGGTAACAACCAGGAGATGACATACTCAGGCGTACTTTAAGTTACCTAGTTACAGAGGTAACTCGACCTTGTGTTAGCATGAGGAACATCAGTTGATCCTTGGACATCCCTCTAGAGGTGTTCAAAATTTGGTCCAATAAGGAAGTTCCTTTACCTGGTCATTGTTGGAAACTCAATATCCACTACGAGCTCGTACGGTTTTAGTTGTATACTATTATGTTAGTACAGTATATGGTACTTATGCTGGCTAAGATTGATATATTTACTTTCGAAATTATTTTTCATACTGTGCATTAATAATAATATCAAAACGGTTTTCGCGTATTAAAACATTTTTTACTATCATAAGAAGAAACCTCGCCCATTTGTGCCTTTGCCTTGTGTGTGTACCGCAAGACCTTATGTTAGTTTCATTTTTCAAAAAGTCATTGTGAATTTCTATGCACAAACAAATATAATGAGTTCTCACACCAATCCCATGACTGAACCGGAGTTGTTTTGGTTTCACACAAAACTCTGGATGCCCTTAATTTTTCACACGGGCAGCTTCGTGTTAGGTTTAGTGGCAGTGTTTGGAGTTTGTATCTTGGAGCCTTTTCCCAGTGCATCCCCTGCTTTTTTGGAGTTACTATTGTTGTTGAGTATCATCTATTTTCATTGGAACACATTATTTTGTGGACATCTGTGGTCGATAGCTATTCAAGTGAAGATAGAGTTTGCTTTTGGATTTACCTTGTTTAGTTAGTTTCTGCTATTCTTTTGGTTATGGTTATGTATTGTTATACTTTGATCCTATATCCATTATAAACTTTGATGTAATCTCATGTTGTATAAATGATAAGTTGTGTTATTTCATTGTGACTAATCTAATGTGTTATATCCAGTCAACCAGGAATCCGACACTTGAATCGTCCGCATTTTGAATATTATAAGGTATTAAAGTGTCGATTTTCGAGTGTCGAAATTCTGGGTCGTCACAATTTGTATCAGAGCTTTGGTTTATACAAAGCTTTGGGGTATAACTCATTAGAGATGGGGTTAGAGATACCCTAGAATGAGTAGAATCCATTGAAATGGAAAGAGTTTAAACTGTTTCACATTCCTTAGTTAATTCGTCTGCATGTCTAATAGCATTTTCATACTATATTGAGATAGTAGGAAATGAGCGATAAAGGCGGACGTACGAAAGGAAACAGTACCACCACCAATGGTCGTGATGCTTTGATAATTATTGAGACTACGATTTGATCCCCGACTCAAACTAGCCTTCTTGATCTGAATAAGAATTACGTGTAACTGGTTGGGAAATCATTTAAGGGATCCGGCGATGTTATGGAAGCTCAAGGCTGGAATAAACCGTGCGAGAAGCTTTTCAAAGGACTCAATCTAGAAGATAACTAGAAGAGGCTGCTAGCTGCATGGCAACTACAGGAAGGAGCTGCTGCGTGGTGAGAGACAATTGTCTAAGGGAAATTAGAAGACGACTTTTCATGGAAAGATGTCAAAGAAATTTCTGAAGAACGTTACATGCCCTCTTTAGGAATTTCTTGAATATGCGAAGAGTTTATGAATCTTAAGCAAGGTAATATGTCATTTGAGGAATATCTGAATAAGTTCAGTTAGCTTTCTCGCTTTGGACCTGAACTGATAAACACCCCGCTGAAGAAGAATGAAAGATTTGTTAAGGGGATGTATACGAAGTATCACAAGAGAATGACTACGAACATTAAACAATCATTCGTGGACTTAGTAGTTATGGGATATAAGTATGCCACCATTGATAGGCAGAAGATACTTAAAGAGAAGGAAATCAATAGCAACAATAATAAGGATAAAGACAAGAAGAGAAAGTCTAAAGAAAAGAAGGCGGAGCCAAAGAAATCAAAGAAAGAAACTCAGCAAAAACGTTTGATGAAGTCACTTGTTATAACTATCGGGAAAAAGATCATTTAGGAACTAACTTCAAGGAACCAAGGGAACTGAAGAATTAAGGTCAAGAAATGTGGAAGTGTTGCAACTATCATAAGTTTGGGCATTTAAGTAAAGATTGTCCTATAGTAAAGGAAACAGATATATCACAAATCTTTGCAATAGAAGGTGAACCTTCAACCTCACTGGATGTATAAAGGAAAGGAGTATTAAAAGGAAACATTTTCATTTGTGATAAACTGGTTAGAATATTATTCGATATCGTTGCTTTACACGGTTTTATTTCAAAAGAAACCATAAAGAGTTAAAACTTGAACCTGGATTTATTGACCAACCCATTTGCGTAACTAATCCAGTAAGAGGTTCCACAAATCTCTGTATTTATTATAGAAAGGTTCATATTTCTTAGTCTCTTCATCAATTCCTATTAACCTTATTGTCTTGGATTTCAATGAATTTGGAATTCTACTCGGAATGGATTGGTTAAATAAATGTGAAGCCCATCCAAACTGTGCAAATAGGAAAATATGGGTAAAAATAAATCCTGCAAATTTTATTGAAATATTTTGTGAAGATCCTAGCCCAAAAAGAGATAATCTAGTTGAAACAACCCGGAAAATTCGACGTTCGAATTTTCGACACAAATACCTCCCGTGTCCAAAACTCGAGTACCGAAAATCCAGAACGTTAAGGAAAGAAGTTAGAGGGTGAGAAAAAGATAAGATAGAAAGATTAGAATAGAAGAAAAAGAAGAACAATAGCTAACCACAACATCAGAGTCACACATCGCAGTGGAATAAAATATAATACAGAAATAAACATTTATTGAAAACTTTAGGAACAATACGTACAATTTATCAGAGTACAGCGGACATTCAATTCATTTGGACAGTTATAACAATCTGTCCTCATTTAAAACACACAGCGGAATACTATATATATATATATATCATACGTCTGATTTCCTCCAGCTCGTCTCCTGGAATCTGTATCATCTTAGCCTGAACCTATAAACTCGGTCAGACCCAAGTTGGTCTGACCGAGCATTTCAAACGCCACAGGTCAGTCTGGTGAACCAGCGTGAGAAAAACCCACTAAATTATTGGTATCATCCATCTTGATTTTAAAGTTAAAAATCATTTTCGAAAGAAAAGGATAATCGTAAGACCAATCCACACATAAACACAGACGGTTTTTACCTTACGATAACCCAAACCATTTTTGAAATCAATATCTTTTCTGATATTATAATAGAGTCTACATACAAATAAATATAATCTAGCAGAACGCTTGCATCTCACACTCTACAAATATAGTATACAACCAAAACCGCGGGTGCTTATTGGAGATTGGATTTCCAACTATGACAAGGTATGGGACCACTTTCCGATAGTGTATCTCTAGAGACGAATACACTGGGTTCAACAAGAACGTCTTGCAACCCGGCCCACACATTACCGACCACTCATTTCTCTTGAGTGTATCGAATATATTGTAACCTACGGTTGCTAGCAACATAACCGTTCCCGGGAGATACAGAAGCGAAAGAAGTAACAAATATGAATATTCTCTAGATGGTGACAATACACCCTAATGGGCGCGACCCACTTAGCCATGCTACCTGCCCGATTTTTGTCATTTCCCGGTTGTGTGGCTTGAGGTTATAAATGTAACAACCGTGAAAAGCGAGCCAATTTAAAAATTTTATTTTGGCAATTTTGGTGAATTTTGAAAATTTAAAATGAATTATTTTTAATAATATCGACGAGAAATTTATTTTGAATAGAATTAGAACGTATATATTTATATACGTCGTCGTTAGAATATAAATAATTATATATATAATTATAAAAGGAATTGAAAATGGCGCGGTAGTTCGATAATTCGATTTCAAATTTCAATTGAACGTACCTGGTGCAAAATAAACCAGATTTTAGTGAAACCAAAAATAATAGGATCTATTTGACAGTATCTTTCCAACGAATCTGAAAAATCGAAATTTCATAACGGGAATTAAAAGATATGTCCAGTTGAAATTTCAGAATAGTCGCTATGGAATTTCGGACCTTAAAAATGGAAATTTTGCAAACGACCTCGGATTTCGATGAAACCACTTTTGTTGGATCCGGGATGTAAAGTTATTGCTAGGTTTCAAATTTCATAATGTTTCGAATCAATATGTGAGCGTGGCATAGGAAAACGCGTTTGACCTGTTTCAGTTGATTTTAATCGACTGGAAATTGGCCATTTTTCAAACGGTCTCAGAATCTGACGAAATTAGTTTTGTTAGGACTGTATCGTCAATACGAAGCTAGAAAATATTTTACAGGAATTTTTCGAGTTAGTATGTGTCCCCAGTAAATTGAAATGCGCGTTCAAATTCAATATATAGAGTTATATGTTGATTTTGGCGGAAACTGATCGAAACGATCGAATCAGCTTATGATACATATCCCATTGTGTTCGGAATGGGGGTAATTAGCTATGGATGACAGTCGTTGGGCCCAATTTTGAGTTCGAACGAAAAGTCAACATTTTAGAAATATAAAATAATAAAATAATATAATCTCTTTTCCATATACCCCCCCCCCCGGTCCTCACTTTTCTCAAATCAGAAATACCCTAGCACCAAAATGGAAACGCGCCTGCCCCAGCCGGAGCCGCCACCATCGCGTTCGCCAGCACCTCCCTCCTCCGACACTACGCCTGCCTCCATCCTCCTCCCGTTCATCTCCTCCCCCTCGCGACTCTCTCCTCTCCCTCCCTTCTAAAATCGAACGAGCCCAAAAACTCCTCCACCCTTCAGATGAACGCGCCGCCACCAGCAGGGGGTACCCACCGCGCCTCCAGTCGCCCCTGCTACCTCCAGCGCCGCCCAACTCCACTGCAGCGAAGCCTCCGACCACTAGCACCTCGCCAAGACCTTCCAGTCGCTGCCTCCGGCCAATGGGGACTCCTCCACCCCCCTCCAAGCTGACGTGAACCCCTTTTTACAATAAAGCTCCGATTTTTGAACACGGTGAGTGTTTTAAATAATGTTTTATTTTAATTTCAATTTTAAAAATACGATTATTTTATATGATGCGGCAAAGCAAAGTTATGGTGTGAATTTTGAAAAGATCATGTTTTTGAAAGTGAAAAGATCAATTTTTTACAAAGGAAAATATTATAATTTTACTCGAAGAAAGAAGGGATTTTTCTATATATAAAAGTTAGGATTTTTCAATGTATGAATGCGAGTTAAAAATATAATTTTTATATCGTGGGAAGGTTAAAAATATAATTTTTATATCATGGAAAGGTTAAAAATATAATTTTTATATCATGGGAAGGTTAAAAATATAATTTTTATATAGAAAGAAGCGATGTAAAAATAGAATTTTTATCTATATAGTAGCGATGTAAAAATAGAATTTTTATCTATATAGTAGCGATGTAAAAATAGAATTTTTATCTATATAGCAGCGATGTAAAAATTGAAATTTTATCCATATAGCGTGAATATAAAAATGTGATTTTTATATACATAGCAACAATATAAAAATGTGATTTTTACATATGCAGTGGCTACGGGCAACGAAAGTGACAAAAGGCGAGAACGGCGAAGACTTCTACATTTGAAGTGTCGTGGAGTTGGGATAGCTTTGGTGAGAACTTCTCACTTTAAATTTCTTTTTCTAGTTATAATTATATACTAGGATGCAGACGGCGCTTAGTGGCACCCGACACCCGTCGTCCACAGACCATGGACGGCTTGTATGCTTGTTTGATGTGTTATGAAATTTGTTTGTGATGTGGATATGAAATCGATAATATAGATTAATGTGTTGAAATAAATTAATTATCGTTAAAAATATAATTTTTAACGTGAATATGAATATAGTGAATGTGAAGAAATAAATATTCATTTACAAACCGGACATTTTGTTTATGTACACCTATTTGAAGGATATTGATTGGGATGATAAATTTTACACATCGCCCAACTGCACAAATAATATTCAGTGTTTGTTGATTTGAAACCCCACACGGGTGTTGGGATGATATTTGGCATACACTAACCCCAATTATTTGATTGTATGTCGATCGATCGGTCGATAGGCTGTGTAAGCGTTAATTATTTATATTTGATGCTTATGCAGTTGCGTGGTGCACTTTGGATGACGATTGATTGTTTATAGTTGCTATTATATACATGTGTTGTATGGAATCCATATAATTAACATTATATGGTAATTGATTGGGCCTCATTCCAACTGGGAAAATAAAGAATATTAGAATATAAAAATAGTCATGTGTTGACGATGTTCATGTGTTGAAACTATTTATGTGTTGAGTAAAATATTTTAATAATAAAATTTACATCTTTATCATATTTAAGATTAGAACCTACTTTACGGTTGGAGTCTAATTAAAAATCAAACGATAGATACCATAATTTTATATAAAATATGTTACATAACAAAAATAGTCGTGTGTTGACAGTACTCATGTGTTGAGATTAGTCATATGTTGAAAGAAATATAGATTCATGTGTTGAATAGAATAAATATTCATTTGTTGAATAGAATAACGAATTTATTGAAATATATAAAGCCGTGTTGATTGGAGTTGCGCTATTTTGACGTGAACGATATTTATATCGATTATATTCGTTTTTATAATGAATATAGAAAAAGAAGTGATTTCAAAATATAACGTTTTGAAAATATTATCATTTATATAGTAATGATATGAAATATTCAATTTTGATTTGAAATTGAATATAGAGTTTAAATGGTTTTGAAAACGAATTTAAAACGATTTATAAAATACGTTTTAAAAGGAAATCGACGAAATATATATAATATATATTATATATATATATATATAATGGCCTGAATAGAACGCGCCGCGCCGCGGCAGTTCGCGAATTTCGACCATTGACTTCGAATTGATGTTGCGGGAGATCCGACCGTCGGATTCTCCTAAAACCGGAACCGTTGGGTTCGTATCGAAAGAGCTTTCCAATGAATATTAGAAATTTGAAATCTAACGGTTGGATTTGGAATTATGTCCAAATCAAATTTGGAAAAGGTCGCTATAAGTGCAGTTCGATGGCCGTTGATGGAAATCGACTGTACGGGGCTTGATAAAATTATTAAAAATATCGATAATTTGTGCAAAATCATAATATGTGAATTGGAAAGAACTGAGATGAAAAATTCCACATTTGAAAAGATAAAAATAGATTTTTATCCAAATGAACTAGTTTTGAACTAGAATTAAAAACAATTTATTTTTGAAATAAATAAATTGAATTTGAATTGGTTTTGTAAATAACCAGAATTTCCAATATATACGAATTGGAATGGATTTGAATCGAAATTATCTTCGGAATATTTCGATGTTGGATTTCGTGATTATACAGATGTGGTTGTGGAAATTTGAAAGATATATTTATATCGTTATTTCCAATACGATATTTGTTGGTTTCAGAATTTGATATTGAATATAAGCCGATATATTTTCTATTCAGAGCCTTGTATTTAATATCAAATGTGATTTGGGTTTATCGTGGATCGTGTTTTAGGTGACATTGATTCTTTAACCCAGTTAAAGACAGGTTATTGATTTTTGAGAAGATTAAAACTAAGTGGAGTTTTAATGAATCTTTAATTAGATTGAAAAGTGAATTGATAATTTAAATTATCAAATCTGAAAAGTGATTGAGAAAGGAGTATCACCAGTTTTGCTCCAAAGCGATAGTTAAATCTTTAATTAGATTTGAACGGGAAATGGTAATTAACTTTATCGATAACACTGTGGTGTTAAATATGGAGTATTACCAGTTTTGCTCCATGGGATGAATAGGTTGGGATTGGGAAATAAAATAAATAATTACTTCGGTGTGGTTCGCTAATCCCGACTAGTTTGGAAAACCATAATATGGTTTGAAATGATATCCAAAGGAAGATTAAAGAATAAATTTAGAAGAATTTATCTTTGATAAAATCAATGGGAACCTATTCCCTAAGAATGTGATTTTGTGAATAAAAGAATATTCTGAATTGGAATGAGGCGTCTGTTGTGTTTGTGTAACATTTGTTTATCATATACGTGGGTTATTCAAAAAGGCCGGGTTTATACCCATTCTGAATAACCGATTCGACGAGATGTCGAAGATGAAGACGGTGGTTGAAGACCGGAAGTCTTCACATCGTTTGGGTGATTGCTGATGATCTCGATTGGGCTGTACACCCAAGATGAGGGAATCAGTTGGTGATCGTCCAGACGTACTTGAAGATGGATGGATATGCGAGGAAAGTGCCTCCGGTTTCGTTCAGACCCAGAACGAACTTGTAAATGGATTGTGTGTCTGACATTGGATCTTATTCTGTGTTGATTGATCTCTATTAAATATACATCTGTTTGGCGGCAGAGAATTTATTCTCTTGCTTAATGCCCTTCTCTGAGACGTACGAGCTCAGAGGTTGTATATCGATGGACATCAGTCGCATGGAGTGAATTGCCAGTGTGGCACGCAAAAGTGGCAATTGATCAAGGCTTCTGTTGAAAAGCAAAGTCTTGTGGTTGATGATCAAAGCACGGCCTGTGTGGCGTAGCTTTGTGTATAGCGTGAATTCGCGAGCCTCACACCTCGGTATGAGTCAAAAACGGGATAGTGACTGCAGGGAGAGCACGACGTTTCTTTCTAGCTAAGGTAGTGTCAGTGACCTACCAGCCCTGACATTTATATACTTTTCACCTGTGTGGTTGTTAGAATGCGAGGCGCCTCGGATATAGGTCTGTAAGGACCGGGAAACGTGTGTTCAGGAATTGCCAATCCTCAAAAGTAAGAGAGGACCGGCCCTGAAGATCCAAGGATCATAGTGGGGTCCTGAGACATTTGCTAGAGTGTCTCGAACGGAGAGGAGCTTGCCCCTTGCCTCGACTCATGATGGAAATCCAATTTCCAATACGTGATATTTCGGATTTATTTGTAGAGCCTAGTATGGCGACATGATATATGATACCCATGCCGTCTATGATTGATATTTATGATTGAAATTGTTTTGACACTATACACTTATAATAGTATCAAATGATTTGTTTTAAACGTACCAAGCATGTTTGGCTATTATAAGGGAAAACCCTATCCTCCGGCTTGCGTTGCATTGTGTGATGGGACCTAGGTCTTATAATAGCTTCATTTTTCCAAAAAGCATTGCGCTGTTTTGTTATATGCACTAGTATTCTTGGGAGGAAACCCGTTCCGTGTTATACGGCGTGGTCCCTTGAATTACTATCTCTTAAAGTAAAATTTTAAATAACTGTTTTAGTTCTCACACCAGTCACATGACTGACCTGGAGTTTATTGTTTTAACCTAAACTCTGGGTGCCCCTATTTTCTACACGGGCAGCTAGTAGTTTTGGTTTTGCAGATTTATATTCACAGGATCCTGATTTACAGCTGGAATGATATCCGGAAAGCTCTGTATCCGTATATCACCTTCAGTTGTGCTTTGTATTATTTTCCGCTGCTATGTAATTTATTGTAATCTCTGATATTTATTGAATGTAATTTATTCATTTATACTCTGTACATTCTTGTATCTGATGGAATTGTTGTAATAACAATGAAATGTTCTTCCGTTTGCGTTCTATTTTGTCTTGTCCTCAACGCAATCCGTGCTTTCCTTCACGGGGAAGTTCGGATCGTGTCAGTAATCGTATTTCTAGATCATCTTGCCACCATTACTTTGAATGCCACATCGTCAAATCCATCAGATATCACTAATTGACGTCCACAAAAATACTCTAGTTATCAGGCTAAAGAAAACCTTTTCTCCGCCATCAACTATGGTACGTTTGAAGAAATCAATGTACGTGATCCTTTGGAAATACTCTATCAGACATTCGTCCATACAAGTTGTCCTGAGATTGGACAAACCGAAGGCACTCTCCTACTGCATCCTAGGAATCATCCTATGGATCAGTAGCGAGTAGTCCTTGCCATCCATCGATTTCAACCATGATAGGATCACCATCAATATATCTCCGGGCACGACTCCAGAGAATTCGACCAGTAGTCCTTTCGCTTATGAAGATCTACGGCCTTTACTGCTCCATCTTCGATTCGTATATTCTACGTTTACATATTATTTAGTTTGGAATGGTTTTCGAATAAATTCGATCCCGGTCTTTCCGTACTAATCATCGTATAGGCCAGATTTGATAGTCGATTATTTAACTAACAAATAAAATAACCATTCATCCATAAAAGAAAACTTAATTCACTGTTTTAATAATCACCATCATTTTAGCCTCTTTTTGACTAACCATTCGTTAATTCAGAACTTCTACATTTTCCAAAAATTGAAATTTTCATTTCTCTTCTTATATTTGTATATATAAGCATATTCAAAAATCCCTTTCATTTTAACATCTACGTATTTTCTCAAGTCGGCCATTATTCTCTAACCGTAAACTAGTAAGAGAATAATTTCCTTAATTTCTATTCCTTATCTTCTAACGAATAAATATTTCAATTATCGATCATCACTTAAATCGAGATGTTCATCTCAACTTATCATCATTTCAAACCTTTTTACTTATAGATATGATTTCAAAACATTTACTACTACTAGTAACTAATATTCCCTTTAATGATATGATTTGCAAAACGTTTGCTAAATATTTATTTATTTCTAAACTGGAACAAGGATTTTCTTAAAACGATATCACTTTCATTAATCAACTCAATTTTTGGTTTAACCTTTATAAAAACCAAGTTTTGTATCAATAACCTTCATAAACATCTTTATAAGTTTATTTCAACTTACTTTAGCTTCATTAAAATAAATTGCAATCTATATCTAAATATACATATATAAGTATCCTTTGTAAATTCTTTATTATGAATATTTATTATATAAAATCTTATATAATTTCTTTAATAGAAACGATATTGTCCTTACTAGTTTTAATTTGAGTTCAATTAGAATTTAAATATTAAGAAAACTCTTCCTTCTAACGATTTCCATTTGCAAACTATTTGCCATACCCCTTATTCATCTCAATGGTGAATAATATTCCTTAATATAATTCATACTTGACTTATGTAGTCAACCGTAATTCATACTTGAAACTTCAAGTTTAACTTCTATTTATAATTTCAAATTATAATTTTACTTCATATAACCTCTTTTATAATTTTCCTTGAAATTGGAAAACTTTAAATCCATTTAAAATATCGAATTATTATTCGATTCTCATTTCTTTCCCAAAGTCACACCTACTTTACATTTCCTCAAATTCTCCTACTAAAAATTTCACTTTTCATTTGTTTAAACAAATATTTTATTTTTACATTCTATTTAATTCTCTTTCCAAATAACCATTTCTATTTGAAAATAATTATTTTCTTTTCATCTCTCTTTATATTTTAGTTACTATTTTGAAATCCTTACTTTTCCAAATTCTCAAATGGTACTCGTTTCGTTTCTTTATAAACATTGTTTATAAAATCGCCTCATTAACACATCTGTTTAAACAAACCTTTACCTTTAAATTATTTTATAATTTGGATTTTAAATGAATGTTTCTAATTAAAAGTAGATATTTCCTTTAAACTTTTTTTATCAACGACCCTTATAAAATCGACCTTTCAAAATATTTGTTTAAAACAAATATTTACTTTTAAATTCCTTTTTAATTTAGATTCTGAATAACCATGTCTATTTGGAAATAAATGTTTCTTTTTAAAATCCTTATTTCATTTTAATTTCTACTTTAAAATCCATATATCGTTATTTAGGATATTTAAATTTAGATTCTAAATAACCATGTCTATTTGGAAATAAATGTTTCTTTTTAAAATCCTTATTTCATTTTAATTTCTATTTTAAAATCCATATATCGTTATTTAGGATATTTAAATTATCCCAAATCAACAATCAGTGTTATTAACACATCCAAGTATACTATAACTGTCATAGGTTATAAACACATCATATATGAGCATGTATATGAAAAACTAATAAATAAATGTTGAAGGATCCAACTGGATCCCTCCAACTTGTTTTTCCTGCATCCACAGATGTTAGCTAACAATAATAATACCCATTCTGCTTCGAGGCAGGATATCACGGTATAAAGGTCATCCACTATATATATATTATGGGGCGCATAGGGAAATCATCCGCTAATGGTACTGCGGGCATCCGCTAATGATACTGCGGGTATATCCAATCACCAATCACCAATATTATTTTTATATTATTATTATAATATATTATCACTTTATATCAAGCAATTATCATCCAACCAGGCAATAAAACAAAATTTTGAACTATTAAAAACAGTTCAAATAATTAACTGAGTGAGTTTAACTCACCTTGATTTGTCGTGCTGAATATCCTGTTTAAAATTCCCTATCGTCTCAGCACCGTATCTACTTGAATGGCCTCGAATAAATTAATTAATTTGGCACCTACAATAATATTGTTTATTAGTCGATTAACTTATTTATTTTAGTTAACTATTACGGTAAATAAATAAATTATTCCTTCTATATATTTAAAAAAAATGATTACCTTATTATAACCGCCAACCACTCGACTAAATCCACGGAGCAAGTCCTCGAACAAATCCATAACTGAATCAGCCTAAAACTGCGATTTTTTTCCATTTGGATATTTCCTCAAACATCTTGTAGGCAACTAAAATTAAATTCAATTGAGTATAAACTGATTCAAATAAATTATTATTATTATCAGATAAATATACACAAATTGAATTATATAAAATTTCCAAAATACACTAACTCGAAATTTTAAACTCGATATTTTATTTTCACGTTAAAGCAATATTCTATTTATTTAAAATCAATTTATTATATTAAATCAATCGTTATTGTTTACAAAGGATTTCACAATGACTATTTCAAATTTTGATTTGGCCATAACTGGCAATATAAATTACGAAATTCTGATTTTTCTCCTTTTCATTACAAAATTATAGTTTAACAGATTCGAATATTTCTTGTTTCAGCGAATTCCGACTTATAACGAATCCTGTATAGTCAACTGAAGTTAAAAACTGAATTTACGAACTGCCTCGTCATTTACGAGCTCGTTTTAATTATATATATATTTATATGCTTCCAACTTCATTTTCATTAATATAGAAATCCAATTATATTACCATTTCAATATTTAAACTAAATTAAATATTCAAAACTGAAGCGATCAAAATACGGGACGTTACATTCCTTCCCCCTTAAAAGAATTTCGTCCCCAAAATTACTAAGTAGGAAAGGTAGCTATACCTTATTAACTTCTCCCAATCGACTCATGCAACTTGATACTCCCTCAACATGTTTCCTATGCAACCCACTTACTAGTCTCCAATTTCGACTCAAAAATCCTTAACGTTGATTAACTTTTTGTTAACAAATTTTTTTCAAAACTGTTGAAAAATTTTCTAACTCCCTAAATTTTCGAAAAATTTCTCCAGCACCTCCCTTGTACGGGTCAATAGTTCAAACCTCAACTCGCCTTTCTAGGCCCTTTCCATTCAAAAAGAAAATCAAAAAGCCAAGTGGCTTGCCGATTCGGCGCATAAAATCTCATATTGAATTAAACATGTACCTTTTTATCGGGCATCCCATACTTATTCTTCCACCCTTGCTCCTATCCAATAAACCTGTATAATCTCATTCTTATCCATTCCTATACGATTACAATAAATTTTACATCTTACTCCAAATTCTCCAATTACCATTAATTCGTTTACCTGCTTAACTTGTGACGATTTGAAGCACATGGTCAACTACGTATATACTTACTTACAACAAGTCGAGTTCATTTAAAATTCAAGTTCCCTGTAAATTGTCAATTCACGAGTTCTTTTAATTTTTCACTTGAGTTCCAAGTTTTATCTTTAATTTACGAGTCCATAAAAATTTGAGTTCAAATTCCAATCGAAATCAGACTTAATTTGATTTATTCTCCATTTAATTTTACTTCAACCCAAGTTTATGCAATTCAAGTTTATACTTAGTATTCAATACACATTCACTTCTAATTTAATATTCAATTCCTTAACCGAACTCAATTGAATAATATTTTTAGTCATATTCAATTATTACTCCTCAATTTGGATTTATTCCAATTCACTTCTTATTCCACTCGATACATCCCAACTATATGTGTTGAGTTCTATTTAAATTGCTAACATTCAATTTATTTCACATTTCAACTTAAGTTCAAGAATTTTCATTCCATACTGATTTGTTATTCATTTCAGTTCAATATGGTTTTATTTTCAATCCAAATCATTTAACTTACCTTTCAGTCGAGTTTCAGTCCATTCATTTATGTTGGAATTTGTTTCCTTAACTCCAACTTATATTTCAAATTCTGATTTGTATTTCATAATTATTCATTTCGTCTTCCTCTGGTCATATTAAACCAGTTTGATTCCATAATACTAATCGAATTCCATTTGAATTATATTCAAACAATCAAGCAATCAAATATCAATATTAATTTGATGGAATTATTTATTTTCTATATAAAAACATAATTTGGGCAAAATTATTTCATTTACCCCTTTTCAAAATAATACTACATCAATTTTCAGTTCAATGCTTTTCAACAGTTGAACCGATCAACCAACACAATACAAAATATTTGAATATGAAATCTACAAATACGCCCTCATATATATACACTCAACTCCATCTAGGATATTACTAATCCCATCTCTATCGAGTTACGCCACAGAGCCAAGGTTATTCATAAATCATTGCTCTGATACCACTGTAACGACCCGGAAAATTCGACGTTCGAATTTTTGACACAAACACCTTCCGTGTCCAAAACTCGAGTACCGAAAATCCAGAACGTTAAGGAAAGAAGTTAGAGGGTGAGAAAAAGATAAGATAGAAAGATTAGAATAGAAGAAAAAGAAGAACAACAGCTAACCACAATATCAGAGTCTCACATCGCAGTGGAATAAAATATAACACAGAAATAAACCTTTATTGAAAACTTTAAGAACAATACTTACAATTTATCAGAGTACAGCGGACATTAAATTCATCTGGACAGTTATAACGGTATGTCCTCATTTAAAACACACAGCGGAATACTATATATATCATATGTCTGATTTCCTCCAGCTCGTCTCCTGGAATTTGTATCATCTTAACTTGAACCTGTAAACTCGGTCAGACCCAAGTTGGTCTGACCCGAGCATTTCAAACGCCATAGGTCAGTCTGGTGAACCAACGTGAGAAAAATCCTCTCTAAATTATTGGTATCATCCATCTTGATTTTAAAGTTAAAAATCATTTTCGAAAGAAAAGGATAATCGTAAGACCAATCCACACATAAACATGGACGGTTTTTACCTTACGATAACCCAAACCATTGTTGAAATCAATATCTTTTCTGATATTATAATAGTGTCTACATACAAATAAATAGAATCTAGCAGAACGCTTGCATCTCACGCTCTACGAATATAGTATACAATCGAAACCGCGGGCGCTTATTGGAGATTGGATTTCCAACTATGACAAGGTATGGGACCACCTTCCGATAGTGTATCTTTAGAGACAAATACACTGGGTTCAACAAGAACGTCTTGCAACCCGGCCCACACATTACCGACAACTCATTTCTCTTGAGTGTATCGAATATGTTGTCACCTACGGTTGCTAGCAACATAACCGTTCCCGGGAGATACAGAAGCGAACGAAGTAACAAATATGAATATTCTCTAGATGGTGACAATACACCCTAATGGGCGCGACCCACTTAACCATGCTGTCTGCCTAATTTTTGTCATTTCTCGGTTGTGAGGCTTGAGGTTATAATCGTATTTCTAGATCATCTTGCCACCATTACTTTGAATGCCACATCGTCAAATCCATTAGATATCCCTAATTGACGTCCACAAAAATACTCTAGTTATCAGGCTAAATAAAACCTTTTCTCCGCCATCAACTATGGTACGTTTGAAGAAATCAATGTACATGATCCTTTGGAAATACTCTATCAGACATTCGTCCATACAAGTTGTCCTGGGATTGGACAAACCGAAGGCACTCTCCTACTGCATCCTAGGAATAACCCTATGGATCAGTAGCGAGTAGTCTTTGCCATCCGTTGATTTCAACCAAGATAGGATCACCATCAAAATATCTCCGGGCGCGACTCTAGAGAATTCGACCAGTAGTCCTTTCACCTATGAAGATCTACGACCTTTACTGCTCCATCTTCGATTCGTATATTCTACGTTTACGTATTAGTTAGTTCGGAATGGTTTTTGAATAAATTCGATCCCGGTCTTTCCGTACTAACCATCGTATATGCCAGATTTGATAGTCGGTTATTTAACTATCAAATAAAACAACCATTCATCCATAAAAGAAAACTTAATTCGCTGTTTTAATAATCACCATCATTTTAGCCTCTTTTTGACTAACCATTCGTTAATTCAAAACTTCTACATTTTCCAAAAATTGAAATACTCATTTCTCTTCTTATATTTGTATATATAAGCATATTCAAAAAACCCTTTCATTTTAACATCTACGTATTTTCTCAACTCGGTCATTATTCTCTAACCGTAAACTAGTAAGAGAATAATTTCCTTAATTTCTATTCCTTATCTTCTAACGAATAAAAAAATTCAATTATCGATCATCACATAAATCGACATGTTCATCTCAACTTATCATCATTTCAAACCTTTTTACTTATAAATATGATTTCAAAACGTTTACAACTACTAGTAACTAATATTCCCTTTAATGATATGATTTGCAAAACGTTTGCTAAATATTTATTTATTTCTAAACTGGAACAAGGATTTTCTTAAAACGATATCACTTTCATTAATCAACTCAATTTTTGGTTTAACCTTTATAAAAACCAAGTTTTGTATCAATAACCTTCATAAACATCTTCATAAGTTTATTTCAACTTACTTCAGCTTCATTAAAATAAATTACATTGTATATCTAAATATACGTATATAAGTATCCTTTGTAAATTCTTTATTATGAATAATTATTATATAAAATCTTATATAATTTCTTTAATAAAAATGATATTGTCCTTACTAGTTTTAATTTGAGTTCAATTAGAATTTAAATCTTAAGAAAACTCTTCCTTCTAACGACTTCCATTTGCAAACTATTTGCCTTACCCTTTATTCATCTCAACGGTGAATAATATTCCTTAATATAATTCATACTTGACTTATGTAGTCAACCGGAATTCATACTTGAAACTTCAAGTTTAACTTCTATTTATAATTTCAAATTATAAATTTACTTCATATAACCTCTTTTATAATTTTCCTTGAAATTGGAAAACTTTAAATCCATTTCAAACATTGACTTATTATTCGATTCTCATTTCTTTCCCAAAGTCACACCTACTTTACCTTCCCTCAAATTCTCCTACTAAAAATTTCACTTATAAAATTGCCTTTTCATTTGTTTAAACAAATATTTTATTTTTAAATTCTATTTAATTCTCTTTCCAAATAACCATTTATATTTGAAAATAATTATTTTCTTTTCATCTCTTGTTATATTTTAGTTGCTATTTTGAAATCCATACTTTTCCAAATTCTCAAATGGTACTCGTTTCATTTCTTTATAAACATTGTTTATAAAATCGCCTCATTAACACATCTGTTTAAACAAACCTTTACCTTTAAATTATTTTATAATTTGGATTTTAAATGAATGTTTCTAATTAAAAGTAGATATTTCCTTTAAACTCTTTTTATCAACGACCCTTATAAAATCGACCTCTCAAAATATTTGTTTAAAACAAATATTTACTTTTAAATTCCTTTTTAATTTAGATTCTGAATAACCATATCTATTTGGAAATAAATGTTTCTTTTTAAAATCCTTATTTCATTTCAATTTCTATTTTAAAATCCATATATCGTTATTTAGGATATTTAAATTATCCCAAATCAACAATCAGTGTTATTAACACATCCAAGTATACTATAACTGTCACAGGTTATAAACACATCATATATAAGCATGTATGTGAAAAACAAATAAATAAATGTTGAGGGATCCAGTTAGATCCCTCCAACCTGTTATTCCCACATCCACAGATGTTAGCCAACAATAATAATACCCATTCTGCTTCAAGGCAGGATATCGTGGTATAAAGGTCATCCACTATATATATTGTGGGGCGCATAGGGAAATCATCCGCTAATGGTACTGCGGGCATCCTCTAATGATACTGTGGGTATAGCCAATCACCAATCACCAATATAATTTTTATATTATTATTATAATATATTATCACTTTATATAAAGCAATTATCATCCAACTAGGCAAAAAAACAAAATTTTGAACTATTAAAAAGAGTTCAAATAATTAACTGAGTGAGTTTAACTCACCTTGATTTGTCGTGCTGAATATCCTGTTTAAAATTCCCTATCGTCTCAGCACCGTATCTACTTGAATGGCCTCGAATAAATTAATTAATTTGGCACCTACGATAATATAGTTTATTTGTCGATTAACTTATTTATTTTAGTTAACTATTACGGTAAATAAATAAATTATTCCTTCTATATATTAAAAAAACGATTACCTTATTATAAGCGCCAACCACTCGACTAAATCCACGGAGCAAGTCCTCGAACAAATCCATAACTGAATCAGCCTAAAACTGCGATTTTTTTCCATTTGGATATTTCCTCAAACATCATGTAGGCAACTACCCTTCCATTGTTGTGCTGGTTTACACCATCCAAAAGATCACAGTTTCATCAGCTTCCAATATCAGTTTTTTCATTCACCACCAGACAGCTTGAACTCCACTCCAGCTTCTTCAATACATGCTCTGCCCCAACCCAAATCAGCATTGGCCCCTTTCCAAACAGTCCTCCTCCATTTAACACACTATCGAACTCCACTGTAAATCCCCCAGTCATCACGTATGAAGGCCCATCCTCCCACTAATCCCATTTCCGTACCCAGTTTATACCCCCAAACCTACCATCACACAATCCCTTTTTGAGTCCATCGCAACCCCCTTTGAACTCCTCCAATCACTAGACTATCGCACCCTTCCAGAAACTCGCTACCTCTATCAATCAACATCAAAAACCCCGTACGACCCTCGGCAAATTCCACTCATGCTCCTGACGAGTTTCAGATCGATTCACGCCTTTGGTTTGCGGTTTATTATTGTATATTTTCTCCTTTGACAGTTTGAATTTCGAATTGAATAGAGAAAGGGATCGAAGAGATAGGGTTTTGAATTGGTTTGATTGCTTTCGGTTGATTGTGTTTCACGATTTACTGAAGGGAAATAAACAAAAAGGGAAAGCTCGGTTCCTATGTCTGGTTTGAGAATGGAGTGACAAACAGAAGGCGATGACGTTATTTATAGAAGCAAAGGCAAGGATGATAAGAACAAAGTCTTTCGGTAGAGTTAGGAATAGGTATAGCTTCACAGTGTATTGGCAACATCAAGGAAGAAGAGACGTGATTGTACATGAAAGGAAAGAAAGGGAAAAGACTCTATAGCTATGTAGCTTTAGGCATAGGTAAGCAGCACGCTCAGATTTTCCTTCGTAGTGAAGGAGGAAATCATTTGTACACAAATTTGAAAAGAGAAGATGCTGAGATTTTCAGAGTAGCATGTGCCTTAGAGTTTAGGTCCTCGCCTATATTATGTTTTGTTTTATTTTATTTAAAGTTTTTATTTATATTTATTTAACATGGTGTACCTTAAATTAAAATATCTCGCGCTAACAAACCCCTATTTGAATGCAATGAAAAGCATTTCCAGGGTTCTACCACTCTCCTGAACACACTGGAACAGTTTCCACGGTCCAATTCGACCATATACAGAAGATATTTATTTCAAACTGACAACTAAAATTAAATTCAATTGAATACAAACTGATTCAAATAAATTATTATTATTATCAGATAAATATACACAAACTGAATTACATAAAATTTCCAGAATACACTAACTTGAAATTTTAAACTCGAAATTTTATTTTCACGTTAAACCAATATTCTATTTATTTAAAATCAATTTATTATATTAAATCAATCGTTATTATTTACAAAGGATTTCACAACGAGTATTTCATATTTTGATTTGGCCATAACTGATAATATAAATTACGAAATTCTGATTTTTCTCCTTTTCATTACAAAATTATAGTTCAACAGATTCGAATATTTCTTGTTTCAGCGAATTCCGACTTATAACGAATCCTGTACAGTCAACTGAAGTTAAAAACTGAATTTACGAACTGCCTCATCATTTACAAGCTCGTTTTAATTATATATATTTATACGCTTACAACTTCGTTTTCATTAATATAAAAATCCAATTATATTACCGTTTCAATACTTAAACTAAATTAAATATTCAAAACTGAAGCGATCAAAATACGGGACGTTACACCAGTGTATACCTATGGTTACCCTGATACCAACCTAAATATTATCCCCATTGTTAGGGAATTTCCCGACGTATTTGGAGAAGTTAAGAGTCTTCCTCCACGTCATGAAATTGAATTTAGGATTGACCTAGTACTTAATGCCTAACCCGTTGTCTGTCCTAACTGAAGAATGGCCCTAAGAGAAATAAAAGAGATAAATAAACAAGTCCAAGAACTATTGGAAAAAGAATTTACCTAACCTTGCCTTTCAAGTTGGGGGTCAGGCGTGGTATTCGTAGCCAAGTCTGACGGTTCCTTAGGATTATGCGTCGACCATCGAGATCTTAACAAGAAAAATCTTAAGAATAAAAACCCTTTTCCCTGTATAGACGAACTGTTTGATCGATTAATTGGTGGTCGATTTTTCTGGAAAATGGACCTAGCCACCGGTTTTCATCAGCTTAGAATCACAGAGGATTGTATCCGTCTAGCTGTCTTCAAGGGACCTGATACCTTTTACGAATGGTTAGTAATGCCATTCGGTATGATTAATGCTTGCGCCTACTTCGTTGACTTGATGACTAGAGTATTTCGAGAAGTATTTAATTAGTTCGTATTGGTTTTCATCGACTTTATTCTCATATACTCCAAAACTGAGGAAGAGCATGCAGAACATCTAAGAATTTCTTTGGAAATATTGAGAAAGAATATGCTTAAAGCGAAGCTCTTGAAATGCCACTTCTAGGAAAAAGAAGTAAAATTCCTTGGTCATATCGTATCTGAGAAAGGAATTTCAGGAGAACCAAGAAAAATCTCTGCCATTTTGGACTGGAAGCAACCAGAGACACCAAAAAAAGTTTGAAGATTCCTAGGATTAGCCAGCTATTGCATAAGATTTGTTCAAGATTTTTCTAGAATAGCTTCTCCTCTAACCAACTTAACCATGAAGAATGCCAAGATTGTGTGGTCCCTAAAATGTGAAGAATCCTTTCAAGAGCTAAAGAAAATACTGACATCTGCTCCAGTTCTAGCTATTATAAATGGAAATAAAGGTCTATCGGTTTATACAGGTGCGCGCAATGAAAGAGTTGGCGCATTTTTGATGCAAGAAGGCAGAGTAATTGCCTATGCAAGCAGACAATTGAAACCGCATGAAAGGAATTATCCAACCCATGACTTAGAACTATTAGCCGTAATATTTGCTTTGAAAATTAGGAGGCACTATCTTTTGGGAGAAAAGTTTAAATCATACACTGATCATAAGCCTCTGAAGTATTCATTCACTCCAAAGACTTGAATTTAAGACAACAATGTTGATTGGAATATTTAGCATCATATGATCCGGATATTGAATATACCCCTGAGAAAGTTAACAATGTAGCTGAGCTTTAATTAGGTAATACGCCATCATCGCTTACCTAATTATTTCGCCAACTCTTATGGACAAGATTTCCAGTAAACAGGGAGAAGATAAATTTTTACAAAGAATAGCTGAGAATACAAACAAGGTAAGAATTCAAGTTTTGAAATTAAACAAAAAGGTATTCTTAGATTAAAAGGAAGAATTAGTGTCCCAAACATAGGGCTGTAAATTTTGTTCGAATGTTCGATGTCCGTGACGAAAATACGTTCGTTCGAGTCGATACGAGTTAGGAAAACAAAATTTGTACGAGAAAAAATCATGTCCGTTCTGAGCTCGTCTGAATTCGTCCAAATTACTTGTAATTTGGCGTATAGTTGAGAGAAAATCTAATAAAATATACAAAATGTGATATAAATATCCATATCCAACCGAGTCCGATCGTGTCCGTGTCCGAAAAGCGTATGTCCGTGTCCAGCTGATTTTATTTAGGACAACGAAATTTATTTGAGAAAAAATTTGGTTCGGCCCGTGTTCGATCCGATTTTTTTAGGACAGAAGATGATCACACCTCCGTCCGGTCTGGTCCGACCGATTTGACACCACTACCCAAACATAAAAGAGCTTAAGAAAGAAGTATTGGACAAATGTCATAAGTCCAGATTGAGCATCCACCATGGAGTTAATAAAATGTATCGAGATGTTAAACGTACATTTTGGTGGAAAACAATAAAGAGGGACATATCTATTTATGTCAGCCATTGTGCTACATGTCGACAAATAAAGAGTGATCAACAGAAGACTCCTGGATTACTTCAAATACTGAAATGGAAATGTGATTAGGTTTTAATGGACTTCATCAATCGTTCACCCGCACTCGTAAAGGGAATGAAGGAAAATGGTTTATTGTGGATCGCCTAAAGTAAAGTGCCCATTTCATTCCCGTAAAATCCACCATGAGTACAACTAATTTAGTAGAGTTATATATCAAGGAAATCGTTCGGTTACATGGAATTCCAAGTAGCATCGTGAGTGATCGTGACTCTGTCTTCACCAGTCATTTTTGGGAAGCTTTACAAGATGCTTTGGGAATGAAGTTAAACTGTAAGCACTACCTATCATCCACCATCGAATGGAAAAACAGAAAGAGTTAACAAGATTTTGGAAGATTTTTTATGAGCATGTGTTCTTGATTTCATAGGTTCGTAGGAAAATCATCCGCCGATGGTTGAATTTTCTTATAACAATAGTTATCAAGCTAGTATTAAGATGGCACCGTTTGAAGAATTCTATGGATTTCCATGCAAATCACCAATATGTTGAATTGAGTCTGTGGATAGGCTTGTTCTGGGATCAAATATGATCAGAGAAGTGACAGAGAAAGTCGATTTCATTAAGAAGAAGCTAAAAACGGCCCACGATCGACAAAAGTGCTATGTTGATCAAAGAAGAAGAGCTTTGGAATTTACAGTTGGAGATTCCATATTTTTGAAAGTGTCCCCGATGAAAGGAGTTATTAGATTTGGTAAAACAGGAAAGTTAGCTATATGGTATATTGGTCCATTTCCCTTTCTAGAGAAAATTGGACCATTAGCTTATCGAGTGCAGTTACCGGAGTGGTTTTCTGGTGCGCATAACGTGTTCCACATATCTAATCTTAGGAAGTATGTGCATGACCCAGACCAGATTATAGAAGAAGCTGTTCAAAAAGATCTAGAAATTACACCAAATCTAGCCATTAAAAGAGACCCCATAAAGATCATTTCCCAAGATGAAAAGAGCCTAAGGAATAAGATAGTTAAGTTAGTTAAAGTGCAATGGAGCAATGATCCCAAATATTGTACTTGGAAAACATAAGAGACTATGCAGAAATTCTACCCAGGCTATAAAGTCGATATCCAAGCCGAGTCCAACCCTTAGGTAAACCTACTTCTTTATCTATTTCCTTTTATTATTCCCTTTATATATAGTTTCCAGGATGAAACTTCTTTAAGGGGGGTGAATGTGACGATCTAGAATTTTTGACAAATTAAATAACAAATTTTGTTAATTAAGTAAGAATAAATTTTGAATTTATTTTAAATAATAAATATAAGGTTTTGAATTTAAGTTAATAAGGGATAAAATAATTGTTAATAAGATCGGGATTTGTTAATACCTTTTTTCGTTTGATCAGATTTATCAAACGATAACTAGAAGTTGAAATACAGCAAAATTATCCTAATGTTGCATATAACTTTCTACAACATTTTGAGTAAAATGCCACCTAATGTAGTTTCTCCCGTATGTTAACAAGTGTTAGGACACTTGTCTTAAGGCATGCACCTTTCCATGCATGGCTTACACATCCACCATTATGTGTCACTCTCTCCTTACTCCCCATCTCTATATAAGCACCTACTGTCTTCACTCCTTTATTCATTTCCATTTTCTCATTTTCTCATCTTCTTCTTAAAACTTAAGTCCATGGCTTCCATGGTATAAATTCTACTCCTCCTTCCGTTAGAAATTAGCCTCCACTTTCTCTCCTTTTGTCGATCTCCTCCTCCCCTTCCACCACCACCTTTCCATAGTTCAGCCTCCATCACCAACACCACCTTGCCTTAGTTAGGCTCCTCCTCCTTCATTTATAAATATATATAATTTCTGAAAAAGTCAGTTGCAACAACCCGTATTTTAAAAACATGTTAAAACCATAAATCAAGGCAGAATTAATTTTAAAATAAGAATCAAGAGAAATGGGTTGTGCCATTGCGTTCATCTCGAAATTCTGCTTGAAAACGAGTCCTAGTTTTCGAAAATCGGAGTCCGTATGAGGGAAATGTGACCCTCCGAAGTTTCAGAAATTTTCAAAATCGAAAACAGCTCGAAATTCGAATTCGAATTTCAAATTCAAAACCCAGAACAGGCTGGGCGGGAAATTTCCTGCCCAGGAGCAGGTCGACCTCGGGGTTGACCACAGTGTCGACCTCCCAAGGACCAGGTCGACCATAGTGTCGACCTGGGGGTCGACCTGCCTCCCAAACCCAGTTTTTGAACTTAATGCATTCTGATGTATTTAGACTCGTTTCGTGACCAGATTCATCTGCCTAACCCTATATAAACAGCCCCTAGCCTCATTCTCTTTACACCATTCTTCTCTAACCTTATGCTGCACAAACTCTTGATGATCATAGCTTCTTCTTCTTCCTCTAAATTAAATTAAATTAATTGAATTAAAACGCGAAGATTATTTCTTAAAAATTACGGCTAGGAATTGGGGATTTGCTTCTACAATCAAAGTAAGATTCAAAGATTCAACAATTTAACGACAAATTTCTAGACTTGAATTCTGCGCCTAAATTTCTTAGACCAAGATCTGTAAGTTCCACTTACTTTTAGATAAAAACTATAAACTTAATTTGGGCATGTTATAAATTGGAATTGATTTATGTATGATTCATATCTATTCTTGTTTTCTTCTTGGATCTTGACTATTGGGAATATTGCCTATGACGTTGAAACTATTGTTAATGGAATAAAACTATGCCTATGACTGTGAACATAAGACTATGCCTATGACTGTGAACATAAGACTATGCCTATGACTATGAACATAAGACTATGCCTATGACTGTGAACATAAGACTATGCCTATGCCTATGACTGTGAACATAAGACTATGCCTATGCCTATGTCTGTGAACATAAGAATATTGCCTATAACTATGACAAGGACAATTGTGGCTAATCACCTATGATTCATGACCATGAGGTTATTGCCTAAGATTGTGACTATGAAATTGGATCTAAGCTTGACTTTCTATTCCGACCTATTTTCTTTATTTGTCCTTGGATCTTGATTTTGGGGATTTTTTTATTTAAGTTAGATCTATCCATGTTCTTGAACCTAGATCATTATTCAAACCTTTTCATGTTCATAATTTTATCCGATCTATATGCCTATGATGTTTTACTCAATTTATTCAGTTATGTTATGCCTTGGAAATAAATTGATAATAGAACAATGTTTATTATGTTATATGTGAAATTGAATGATATTCTATTTTATTATCATGTTGAATTAGGAATTAATGAATAAGTCTATTCGTATGTATATGGGAGTATAACCTGTTATGACAAGTTGTGTAGTTTATCATGTTATGCAAGTTTTAGGTTGTAAAATCATATCACATATGTGACCACATGTTATATCTACATGTTTATGTGTATATGTTAAACCTATGTCATATTTCAAGATCACACTTATTCATATGCTCGTGATTGATTTGCAAGTTCACATATATGTAGGTTGATTTAGTCTATGTTGTAAATTCACATATATTTATGTTGATTTAGTCAACGCTGCAAGATCACACCTATGATATTCATGTTGATTATTTTGCAAGTACACACCTATGGTGTTCATATTGACTATGACGAGAATGCCAAGTTTACGCCTATGTCATGTTTATGTTAATGAATTTCTTTATGCAAATTTTGTGTACGTTAAATTAGGCTAAGTTTTTAGCCTAATATTATATGTCAAAAATCATGCGGACGGAAAATTAGGCTAAGATTGTTAGCCTAATATTTAGACGGGGTAACGTTGGGAAAAATTGGTAATTATAGGAAACTTGGCATGAAACTCACCATGAAACTTGACACGAACTTGACATGAATCTTGAACATGGACATGACACTAGAATGAACATGAAAATGGCCAACTCGAGGTTGGGTTGAGTTTGCAGTGTTATTTTGCCTGGAACCGCCCGCCAAATCCAGTTACTGCAAACAATAGGATCCAATGTGGGTAGTTGGTCATATCGCACTTGAAAACCCGAGGTTAGACTGAGTTGTGGTGTAATTCTGCCCGGAACCGCCCGGCATATCCAGTGACCACAACAACAGGTCTGATGTGAGAAGTTGGGGTGCATTAATGAATTAATGCCACATGATAGGGTTCAGTCATGAACATGAAAGGCAACACTTAACCAACTTGATACATGATTCGTAGGGCTAAGTCATGAACTTGAACGACAACACTTAGCCAATTTGACATGATTCGTAGGCGGGTTAAGTCCCGAACTTGAATGACAACACTTAACCAACTTGACATGCTAGATTGATAAGGGTTAAGTCACGAATTTAAATGACAACACTTAACCTATTAGACGGAAACCCTAGTTACGCGGTCCATTTCAGTAGTAACCCACTAGATGTATCACGGTACCCTAGAACTAGGCAGGGAGGGCACAATTACTGGGCTGATTGTAAGGGACCAGAACGACAGCTGTGTTGGTACGCCAGTATAGGTTCAGACGAGCTATGGTCGTGCACGTGGTTCGGAGTTGAAAAAGCAGGCATTGGGCATCAGTAGGTTTATCTGTGCATGCTTGATTCGTGTCGGTGGTTGGCACCCTAGGGCTTGATACACCCTATGATGGACCTAGCACAGGTGACTACATTCGTGATAGGGCCGTATGACACATGATGAGCTAGAACTTGTAGGGAGCCGATTGACTAGTGGATCGTTTCGTTGGACCTACAAATAGGTCATTTCATGATATTGAGCCAAGGTATTATTTCATGATTAATATAAGACATGGGGTTGGATTCTAGTACAGTTGATGTAGCGAACCTTGAATATGTGATACTATACTTGATTACACTTGAATTATCATGCTATCTTAGTCTATCTTGCCAATCTTGACAACATCCTTATGTTTACTTTCAGTTTATACATGTCATGTTATCTTTACCTGTTTTTATGCTGAAAGTCACTAGGACTTACCAGTCTTTATGACTGATTCTTTCGCCTCTTTTTCTTCCATTCCCCCCAGGTTCTCAGGGAGGAAACTCTAGCACTTAGCTTGGATTTCGCTTGCTTTCGGTTCAGCTCATGTGCGGTTTGATCTTGAGCTATGTTATGGCTGCATTTTCTGCTACCTTTGGGGAATTAAGCTACTTTTGTTGTTTTGAGATTATGCTTCTTTATTTATGCAAGACAGAATTTGTTGTAATGGAAAATAATGACCTTGGCTATTTGATGTAAAAAGTTTTGACTCTTTTTGAAAGTAATGAAATTTATCTTTTGATTCTTCCGTTGTTTTATCTGTGTTCTGTCTTGTAATATTTCTGTGTTTGTTTACCTCGATAACGCTCCTCCAAAACTAGTGCATTCCCTTTGTGAGTGACCCTAGCGGAGGTGGGGTGTTACATCAGTCACGTCAAACAGTCAGTTGGGGATAACTGTAGTTGGTGTAGCAGTCTAGCAATAAAGGTTAGCATGGTGGAACCCTAAGGTGAGACTCGACACTTATATTTGCTTACTTTTTATGTTGTGTTAATGGTTTTTAATTATGTGGTTAATTAGTAATTATTGCAATGTAAGTGTTTAGTGATAAACGCTTACACATACACATTTATACACTGCTATACACATCCATATATGCTTGTGTGATGGATGAATGGATGCTTCATGGTTGTTATTAGTGATAGTATGTGCACTACACTTGTTACACAAGCTGATGTGGATTTATATGTGTACCAGTTAAGTCTCGGACCAAGTCGGCATTGTGAATGAATATTTTATTCATTTAAATGTAAAGTGATATTTGAAATGTTGTAATATTGTTTTAAATTATTTTAAATAGTTTATATAAGTATATAATGGTTTTATAAAATATTTTGAAGTATTTCAGAATAATTATTATATGAATTTATATTACGGTCAAAATAGAGTTTGTCGCACAACGGTAGTTCACGTATTTTAGTTGCAAACTGTTCTTATAACTTTTGCAATTTAAATCGGATTTCCATGAGAAAAAAAAGTCTGCTTTCTACTAACATGTGATTTCAAATAAAAAAAAAGAAGTTTTCAATTTCTATTTATAGTTTTCAAATTATGTTTAAAACAATTTTTGAAAAAGTCGCTCTAAGTGTAGTTCGTTGACTATAATGATAAATGGTCATTGTAAATAATTTAAAAATATGGATTTTTTTGTAAAATCACAATTAATTATTTAAAAGTGATTTATGTTGAAATAATGAAGTTTTAAGTAATATAAAGGTCATTTTGCTTAAACTAGCCAGTATCGGTATTTGAAACGCCTTTTGTAATGCTATTTATTCAATTTTGAGTTTTAAAATGATTTAATGTTATAAATCTTTTCCAAACCTTAGTAAATGATTTTTATGAGTAATAATATGTTTTGAATGATAATTTGAGTTTCCAAATACTGAGTATGGGTGGAGACTAGATTTGGTCATGTATATTCATATGGTTTTAAAATTTCGCTTATTATTCAGAAAGACCAGGATCTGAAAATCATTCTGAACAATAATACGATGTTTGGAGTAGCAAAGCATGTCGAATACGGTATTGAAGATCGGGACGGAAGGACTATTTGTTGAATGTCTCGAATGGGTAGCTCCCATTTATAGTAGATGGATTTTATATTGGTTAAGTGGTAAATAAATCTAGATGTATTTCGAGGAATTCCCGATGTTTGTTTCGTTTAGACCTAGAATGGACTTGTACGGATTATGTGTCTGACATTGATAGAAATCAATGATGCGTTGTGAATGTAAAATGTGGCATACTTAAGCTATGAGCTATGGATGATCACAGCCTGGCTTATTGAAGCGTAGCTTTGTATATATCATGACCTCGGGAAGGCTCACACCTCAGTAAATGGCCAAAACAAGAAGAAATGCAGCAGGGTTATGGGGGTGCTGTCTCCTTCTAGATAAAATATGTACTATGGTATGGGTCCCAGGTATTAACCTATGTGGAAAACATCTACTTTTGTGGTTGTTGTTGGCGAGTGTTCAGAAAGTTCGGTAACTACCGACGGATGACATACTCAGGCGTACTTTAAGTTACCTAGTTACAGACCCAACGTTGTGGTAGCATGAGGAGCATCAGTTGATCCTTTGACATCCCTTTAGAGGTGTTCAAAATTCTGTTTAGTAATGAAGTTCCTTTGCCTGGTCATTGTCGGAAACCCAATCTCCACTACGATCCCATATGGTTTTAGTTGTATACTATTATGTCAGTATAGTATATCATACCTATGCTGGCTAAGATTGATACATTTACATTCGAAATTGTTTTTCACACTATGCACTAATAATAATATCAAAACGATTTTCGCGTATTAAAGCATTTTGACTACCATGAGGAGAAATCTCGCCCATGTGTGTGTTGGCATTGTGTGTACCGCAAGACCTTATGTTAGTTTTATTTTTCAAAAAGCCATTACGAATTTCTATAACCAAACAAATGTAATGAGTTCTCACACCAGTCTCATGACTGACCCGGAGTTGTTTTGGTTTCACACAAAACTCTGGGTGCCCATATTTTTTCACATGGGCAGCCTAGTGTTAGGTTTAGTAGCAGTATTTGGAGCTTATGTCTTGGAGCCTTTTCCTAGTGCATCCCTTGCTTTTGTGGAGTTACTGTTGCTGTGGAGTATCAACTATTTTCTTTGGAACACATTATTTTGCGGACAATTGTGACCGGGAGCTATTCAGGTGAAGATAGTGTCTGCTTTTTGATTTACCTTGTTTAGCCAGTTTCCACTATTCTTTTGGTTGTGGATATGTATTGTTGTACTCTGATCCTGTATCCGTTATAACTCGGATGTAATCTCATGTTATATAAATCAGAAGTTGTTTTATTTCATTGTGATTGATCTGATGTGTCATATCTCTAGACAACTAGGAATACGACACTTGATTCTCTGGCATTTCGAATATTAGATGGTACTAAAGTGCCGATTTTTCAGGGGTTGAAATTCTGGGTCGTCACATGTATATATCGTTACTTGACCTGATATTTGTTTAAAATTTGAGTAATACATGTATATATATGTATATATATAAGTTGCATTAACAGAAGTACCCTGCCTAGAAATCCGAACATGCTTGCATTACAAATATATATTTCTGTGTCCTTGTCTTGGTCACCTGTTCGAAAGAAACTGCCTGTTTCATGCTAAAATTCACCTTTACAAACCCATGTTCATTGACTATGTTTTCTATTCCGCACATACTTGCTGCATCGGCCTGAAACCGAAGTGTTCTATGCATTAATGCATATATATAATGTTTCATCAGAAACATTTGGTCATTATAGGGACCCTGATAGTTTGTGCTCTGTTAAAATCCTTACTTTATTCCATATTTGTGCACTGCCGAGTTTAGCAGCCATCTGCATCTCGATCTACTACTTATTGCTATTTTCACTGAGTATATATACAATAGTTAATTTGCCTCTTAGTTGGACCAGCCATTATGACTCGATTAAACTTGAGTTGTATACATTCTTGAGTTTTGGCACCTTTTATTCTTTTATGTTTTGCCCGACCTGTTCTATGTGGCGCAGTTTACCGCAGTAAATTTAATATATATATATAATGCCGTATATGTTGGCCATATCAATACAGTTTGACATTTTATGACCTTAGGCCCTAACTTTTTATCTGTTAGACAGTTTAAAGACCCTATATTTTTCACGCTTGGCACTGTTGCTTGTTTTAAACTATGGTCTCCTCCATGTTTCTCCATATGGCTAAGGCAATTTATGTGAATTATGCACACACACATAGTTAAACTTGCTGATTCAAAACTATATACATGTATACATGCTGCAAACCGAATATAACACAGTTGTAGCTTCTTTAAGGCTGTATAAAAATGTTTCAATGGTTAATATGGATTTTGACACATAAAATATTAATAAATTGTTAAGTAACTATTATATTTTAGTATTTACTTGAAGTTGACTCACTTGAAATAAGTTTAATCCTGACATGAGTGTTTTATGTTTTGCATGGAACGCTTAGGTCAGACCCAAGTATTACAGATTTAAAGATTTCAACTCGCAAAGAAGAGGGGCACGTGAAGACGCGCGCGTGCAAGCCCAACAAAATTGTAAAATTTTATTTTTAAACTTATGTATGTATTTCTATTCTGTTTGTTTGCAAACGGATTTCCTATCGAATTAGAAAAACCGTCAACAAAATATGGTAATAAAACCGCAAGCGCACGGTGTACAATTGTTAGTATGGGGGCAAGTACAGGTCGATCCGTAGGGAAAGAAATAATTATAATCTTACTCAATCAAATTAAACCAAACTTTGGATTGTTTTAACTAACAAAACTAATGAAACTAGGAACTAAGTTGAGAGCTAAATATGTGATTTGAGAGCAATTTAGAGGTAAATCCCCTCTTATATTTATATAAATTAACAAACATATGATATATGATCTCGATTTTTAATATTAAGTGACGTAAATGTTTCGTTTATCATAAGTGTAGTTTATTTATGTTATTAGTTAACATACCATAAACTATCAAACTATAATACAACAATTAAACCACTCATTGTTCTCATGAAAATGAAAGCAAAGCAAAAACTATTTTAGGTATGATCTATTCACTATTGTAATTAGTGACATAGATCATCAAATTTTGTTCTTGCTTTTATTTCATAATCAAAAACAACATAGCAAATATTGATGTAATTTGGGTTTATATTGAATAAGAATAGCTCATTTTCATATGCAACAAAAACTATCAAACCTACTTGTATAAACTTACATCAAAATCCACTACCATGAAGCACAAATTAGAGAGATCACAAATCATACAAATGTTAAACTTACATAAAGTTAGAAATCTTCATTACCCCTAAATTGTAGGGGTTTAGCTACTCATATGTGTTATCATATCAACACATGTACGTTTTCAACATTGGAAAAGAAAGCAAAATGAAAGAAAATCTAAATAGAACAAGAAAAGAACTGAACTAAGTGCATGTAAATAAATCTAAACTATGAACATAAAATAAAAAAGCATGTAAATAAATCTAAGCTATAAACAAAAAAAGGAAAGCATAGAAATTAAAAGATGCATAAGATAAACATAAAAGAAAGAGGCTTGGAAGCCATTTTTATTCACTTGATCATGTACACTTTCATATGATCCAAATGATATCCAAAATACATGAAACAAGGGGCATATATACTACATGATCTAAAACCCTAATAACTCTTCTTGGGAATTCCCTAAAATGCCCATCCATGAAGCTTCTAATTTTGTCTTTAGCCACTAATCCATCATGTCGAAAGCATGAAGCCTATTTTGTCTCATCCAATTAGTGCATTACTCTCTAATATGAAGGCTTAAGAGTAAGTGGGTTAGTTGAGAGGTGGGATCCTCCAATTTCCATATAATGAATTATTTCTTTCCTTCCTATTGTGTATATGCATGCTTTTTTTCATATCTTCATGTGTATACAACATTTTTGCTCCTAAATTCCTACAAGAGACAACTACAACGAACAAGTAAATGATATCACAAATTAAAACATGCACAATTTACCTTGAAACCCCCAAAATGAGTGATGATTTTGAAAACATTTAAAACATGGTTTGATCATATAAAATATCCAAAAATGTTCATTTATTTAACTAAAACAAGAATAAATATGTGAATATAAATGTAATGCACATTAATTCTATAAAAATATGGTATAAACTCTGATATTTTTATAAAAATTTATTCCTTTGCAAGTAGTTGTATTCTATGATTCTGTGTCTAATTCTATTTTAATTCGGTAAGCCATAATAATCTGTCATTTTGAACTATTCAAGCTGGTTTGATTACCAACTTGGGAGGGTCAAAAAGGCAGGTCGTTACAATTTGGTATTAGAGCAAGGTTCATAAAAATCTTGGCTTATCGGGTTTAAAAACAAATTAGAGTTAAGGTAGAAATACCTTAGAATGAGTGGAATTGACACTAAAATCACTATAAGAGAGGGTGTATTTTGAAAGGAACTATTTTGAAATATGAAGTATTTTGAAAAGAAAGAAAATTCGGATCCCCACTCAATATCTTTCTGCTTTAGATCCCTATTCCAATTGAAATCCATTGCCAAGTTACTCGAGATTTAGGAGTATAAGTGAGGTTATTTAAACAAGCATTTTAAAATCTTCAAGAAAACAAATAGTTTTGAAAAATAGGAAAATCATTACTTATTTTATTAATCAAAATCGTGAATGCATAAAAGTTAGTTTAATAAATGAATCGATAATAAACATAAAGCTCCCAATTTGTCAGGAACTTGGATAAAACCGCCTTATTTTGAAATGGCTTGAACGAAAGCACATAAAGTAGCCCATCGAAAATGAAGAGAAATCGCCCGTAGGGAGGCACAAGAGGCATATGAGGAATGGGAAAGGAGAATTAAGGAAAGACAAGGACCTAGCCCCTATGATAACGTCGTTTGCTACCAATGTCATGAAAGGGACATTACGCTCCTATGTGCCATGGAAAAAGGAATAGAAGAGATGTGGAGGAACAATACGCTCGTTTTGAGATAACATGTTTTAAATGTCAAGAGAAAGGACATTTTCTCAACCATTGTTTTGAAGTGAAAAAGAAGAAACATGCACTCGATTTTTCGGCTGACAGATTAATGGCCTATTACCGTTGCCGCCAGACTGGGGAACATTGCTTGAAATTGTACCGAGAGGCAGCGTAGTGTACAAGCGGTGTTTCACCCAACTAGAAAGAAATGTATTATGAAAGTAAACGAGGATGGGAGTATTACGTGCTTTTGTTGGAACTGTAGAAACTAGGGATACTTAAGAAAAGTATTAATAAAGTAAATGAGGATGTGAGTATCACGTACTTTTATTGGAACTGTAGAAACTGGGGATACTTGGATTTGGATTGCACTAACCCTCCCATCATACTACCAGAACCCAATATAGTACGCACAGAGGAAGAATTTCAACGTAGATTTGGATTACCAGACAAAAAGAGGACAATTCTTGACGATTCTGGATCCTTGACATTCTTGAAGCCTTAGCTTGTATCCCTAAAACTCTGATGTACATGATTTAAAGGTATCAATGCTATGTACTAAAATTTATGAAGAAATTTTGAAATGAAATATTTCGAAGCTAACATTAAATTTTGAAACATGTATTTGAATCAACCGTATATTATTAGACGTCTTGGAAAAAGAAAATTTACTTTGTAAAATTTGACTTATGAATCAAAACGATTTCAAGAAAAAATTTATATACTTGAATAAAAAATATAATTTAATCTAATGGTATTAAAGAATAAATTTGGTTAACTTGAAATTTAAGTTTAAATGCAAGATGTTTAGATTTCAAAGTTTGATGGTAAAGGTTTATTATGTTTAAGGATGTTCAAAATTCATTTTTGTAAAGAAATATCTCAAGAGATTTCCTCAACAAACTAGAATTTTTTTTAGACGTATTTTGAGCAAAACAATGATTAAAGAAAAATTTAATGACTATTACCACAAATGATTGTGTGATATGGACATAAAGTGTTAGGATAGTTAAAGAGGAATTTACTTTAAATATTTTGAACAAATAACGATTAGGAAGAAAATTATTTTCTTTGTAATATGATTTGAAAAGCTTTTTTTGTGGATTGTTTTATGAATTTCTAAACCTTTTTGGGGAGGATTCAGAATTTGATAACGCTCGATTTGAGAAAATAATGAACTTAATATTTGTAGTTTGAAGTTGAGGATTTAAGTGGAATGTGAAGCATGATCTAATTTGGACGCTATAATGTAACTAGAGGAATCTTATATTAAACTTGAGTTTAACTTTGACATCGAATCAACGTTAATTGAATTTTGTAAGGTTTAGATGATTGGCTCAGATTGGATTAGTTCTTGAAATAAGTATTGTTTATTTACAAGTGTCATACGTTTTTCCGTTATTTTATTTTAACCAAAGTATTGAATTTATCTATTTTATTGAAACTACTTTGTTGTGACTTAGTCATTTTATTCAGTCTTATGCCAAACTTAACTTATTATTCAGACCTCTTTCATCGGAACCTGTCTAATTTGTTTGTACTATTTTCTTAAAGTCGTATCTATTTATTGCTTTACTTAAACTATTTGTACTTAGCTATTTATCTATTTTATTCATTATTCTGCTTAAACTATTTTGTATTTTGTACCTAACTTTCCATTTTAAATTGTTGATATTTAGCATTTTTTTTGACTTGTCTAATTTATTTAGTTTCACTTTATTGAGTTTATTATTTTACTAAACTGTTTGTATCTTGTATTTTGTACCTATTTAACCCAAATGATTTATCTATTTTATACCAGAACTATTTGTTTATTTCAAATCCACTTTATTTAAATTATTCTACTATTGTACCTAAGTTATTTAGTTATTATCTATTTTCTATTTATACAAAGATTTCTATTTTGTCTAGATTGATTTGTATTTAACCTTTTATTGCAAATATAATATTTAAACTTTCTATTTTGAGCCTGTCTTGTACTAAACTGTTTGTATTTATTGAAACATATTTGATCCAAACGATTTGCTTATTTTATACGAAAGCACCCATTCGTTCAAAATAACTTTATCATTTTACTTAAAATATTTTACCTAAATCATTTTATACTTAATAATTTTGTTTGACCTATAGTATTAAAGCTTCTATCTTATTTTCTTATTCAAACTTATTTTATTCCAGACCTACTATTTTACTCAAACTATTTAATTATTTTAGAAAAAGTGTGCATTTCGATCCAAACAGTTTTGGTCTGAGAAAATTAAGTATGAAGATTTGATTGAATAACGATATGCGTAACATTAAAATCCAAATCAAATTTGATGTTTTGATAACAAGATTGATTTGAGAATAAAAATTTGGATTTGAAATAATATTGAATAACGAATCGATTTAGAAATGATTTTGAGACTGAAATGGAAATTTCAAGATAATCGAGATAAAGGTTTTTGAAATTTATATTTGGAATTATAAGAGTACGGTTAATTCGAAAAATATTGATTTGGAAGGTAATTTGTATGAAATAAAATCTTATATAAGGAAACATATGTAAGAATGATAAGTTGAAAGCAGGATTTGGAAATTTTATGTAAATGGACATTTATATAAGTGCGATACATCGAAACATGAAATGAAGTACTATGTATATAGTATCCTATGTTTTCAAATCGAGATATGAGGAAGGCCTTTCATATAAAATCGCAATCCTATTTGGTAGAAAGTGCATTATAACTCTACAGAAGTGTCCATCGAAAACCACTGCTGCGTTGGACTCCATAGTTTGGATAGTCCACGAAATCGGTGCATGTACGACGGGGACATTTTTTATATGATCATGATTGACTTTCTAGCGTAATTCGTGGGGCGTGATGTCTATAGTACAAGCGACTCCACTAGGATAGTGGCGCAACCGCTGAGTAATTGCGATCTAGACACCATAGCGTAATTCGAGGGGTGTGATGCATATAGTAAAAATGACTCTATTGCGATAACAGCGTAACCGTCATGTCACTGCGATCTATGGCAAACAATAATAGCGAAATTGAAGGGTGTGATACCTATGGTTACAAGCGACTCTATTGGGATAGTAGAGCAACCGCCGCGTAACTACGATGTAACAACCCGGAAAATATGGGCCAGTTTAAAAATTTTATTTTGGCAATTTTAACGAATTTAGATTATTTAAAATAGATTGTTTTAAATAATATCGACGAGAAATATATTTTGAATAGAATTCGAACGTATATATTATACGCGCCGACGTTAGAATATAAATAATTATATATAATTATGAATAGAATTGAAAATGGCGCGGTAGTTCGATAATTCGATTTCAAACTTCAATTGAATGTACCGGGTGCAAAACAATCCGGATTTTAGTGAAACCAAAAATGTTAGGGTCTAATTGATAATATCTTTCCAACGAATCCGAAAAATCAAGATTTCGTAGCGGGAATCTAAGGGTATGTCCAGTTGAAAATTCCGAATAGTCGCTATGGAATTCAGGCCCTTAAAAATGGACATTTTGCAAACGACCTCGGATTTCGACGAAACCACTTTTGTTGGGTCCGTGATGTAAAATTATGGCTAGGTTTCAAATTTCATAATTTTTCGAATCAGTATGTGAGCGTGGCAAAGGAAAACGCGTTTGACCAGTTTCAGTTGATTTTAATCGACTGGAAATGGGTCATTTTTCCAACGGTCTCGGAATTCGACGAAACTAGTTTTGTTAGGACCGTATCGTCAATACGAAGTTAGAAAATATTTTTCTGTAATTTTTCGAGTTCGTATGTGCCCCCGGTAATTTGAAATGTACGTTTAAAATTCAATATAGAGATTTAAAGGTAAGTTTAACGGAAACTGATTCAAACGATCGAATCAACCTACGATACATATCCCATTGTGTTCGGAATGGGGGTAAAACGCTGTAGACGACAGGCGGTGGACCTCGTTTAGAGGTCGTATGTAAAAGTCAACTTTTAGCAGAATAAAATAATAAAAAAAAAAAAAGAAAAAAAAACATCTCTTCCCCCTTTTACTCTGCCCCCCCCCCCCCCCCCCGTCATTTTTCAAAACGAAACAAAAAAAAAAAATTGCTGCCCTAACCCCACGACGGAGCCGCCGCCACCGACGTCCCCCCCCCTCAGCCTCCAGCTGCCTTCGCCTTCCTTGATTCCCGTCCCCCTCCTCTTCTGAATAAATCGAGACACCCCCCCTATCGCGAGGCACACCCCCCCCTATCGCGAGGCACACCCCCCCCCCCCCCAGTCTCGAACCCGCAACCGAACCCCCCTCCCTTCGCCTGCGACCTCGAGTCCCCCGCCTACCCCGCTGCCGCCACCAGCACAAATCTCCCCCCCCCTCGGAAAAACCGCTGTAAGTTAGTTTTTATTTTCGCTTTTAGTTTAATTATATTTATTGTTTAATAAACTGATTTTTGTTTTAATATTAAAAACTGATTTTTTTTAAGTATTAGAACTGAAATGTTTTAAAGAAGAAAACTGAAATGGTTTTAGGTATAAAAACTGAATGTTTTAAAAGTATAAAACTGAAAGTTTTAAAAGTAAAACAGATTTTTATAAAAGAATTTTTAAAACTGGATTTTTTGTAAAGAAAGTAAAAACTGATTTCTTTTAAAAGAATTTTAAAACTGATTTATAAAAATATAAAAACTGATTTTTCTGAGATTTTAAAAACTGAATTATAAAGGAATATAAAAACTGAATTTAAAATGATTTATAAACTAGAAGAAGATTAGAAATTTAAAAGTAAAAATCAGATTTTTATATATGGAAAGCCGAAGTAAAAATCATATTTTTATATATGGAAAGCCGAAGTAAAAATCACGTTTTTATATATTGAAAGTCGAGATAAAAATTCGATTTTTATATATTGAATAGCGAAGTAAAAATTCGATTTTTAAATATTGAATAGCGAAGTAAAAATTCGATTTTTACGTATGTAGTGAAAGCAGCAACGAAGGTGACAAAAAGGCGAAACGACGAAGACTTCTGCAAAAGAAGAGCCGTGGAGCTAGGATAGCTATATGTGAGAATTTCTCACCTTTCAATTTATTTTTCTAGTTATATATATACTAGGATGCAGACGGTGCTTAGTAGCACCCGACACAATCGTCCACAGACCATGGACTTGTTTGTTTGGCTGTTTGTTGATTGATTGCGATATTGGTTTGAATGTGGTTTGTGGTGTGAATAATCGAATCGATAAATTGGTTAGGATTAGACGTGCGCCGTTATAAGGCGAAGGAGTAAGGCTAGGTTAGACTCTTACTCCAAATTTTGTGGTTTACAAAATGAAATTGATTTGATTGATGTGTGAATGGCGTGGGCCTTCACTGGACCGGGGATAAGGCTAGGCCTTGTCCCGTTTCTAGTATCGTGCCGTTATGCCGCCGAAATTTTCTAAAATATGTTAGAAAAATAAAAATATCATTTTATTTAAAGAATGAACTGAATAGAAATTCATATGTTAGAATAAAATGTTTAATCGTTAAAAATATAATTTTTAACGTGAATGTGAATAAATAAATATCCATTTACAAACCAGACGGTTTGTTTATGTACACCTATTTGAAGGACATTGATTGGGTCGATAAATTTTACACATCGCCCAACTGCACGAATAAAATATGTGTTTGATTGTTTGAAACCCCACACGGGTGTTGGGATGAAATTTGAAGTTCACTCATCCTGATTGATTAAATATGTCGATCGATTGATTGACAGGCTGTTATAAGCGTTGAATATCTATATTTGATGCTTATACAGTATAGTGCACTTTGGTTGATGGTTGATTATTTTTCAATGCTATTATATACATGTGTTGTATGAAAATCCATATAATTAACTTTATATGGTAATTGATTGGGCCTCATTCCAGTTTTGAAAAAGAAATATTTGAAAAAGAAATATTTGAAATAGAATATTTGAAAATAGGAATATATGAAGCCGTGTTGATTAGATTGACGCCATTTTGACGTGAACGATATTTATATCGATTTTAAGTGATTTCGAAGTGAATTGAATTGAAAACGAATTCAAAGTGAATTGAATTGAAAGTGATTTCGAAGTGAATTGAATTGAAAGTGATTTCGAAGTGAATTGAATTGAAAGTGATTTCGAAGTGAATTGAATTGAAAGTGATTTCGAAATGAATTGAATTGAAAGTGATTTCGAAATGAATTGAATTGAAAACGATTTCGAAATGAATTGAATTGAAAATGAATTCAAATTGAATTGAAAAGGAAGTTGAAATTGCCTTTGAAACGAATTTAAAACTATTTATATAATTCGTTTTAAATAGAAATCGACGAAATATATATTATATATATTATATATATAATATAATGGCCTGAATAGAACGCGCCGCGCCGCGGCAGTTCGCGAATTTCGACCATTTACTTCGAATGGATATTGCGGGAGATCCGACCGTCGGATTCTCCTAAAACCGGAACCGTTGGGTTCGTATCGAAAAGAGCTTTCTAATGAATATTAGAAATTTGAAATCTAACGGTTGGATTTGGAATTATGTCCAAATCAAATTTGAAAAGGGTCGCTGTAAGTGCAGTTCGATGGCCATTGATGGAAACCGACTGTACGGGCCTTGATAAAATTATTAAAAATAGTAATAATTTGTGTAAAATCATAAGAAATGATTTGTGAAAGTTTGGGATGAAAAACTCCATATTTGAAAAGATAAAAATAGATTTTTATCGATATAAACTAGTTTTGAACTAGAATTATAATTCTATTTATTTTTAAGTAAATAAATTGAATTTGAAAAGGGTTTTAAAAGTAACCAGAATTTCCAATGATTGCATTGGAGTGGATTTGAATCGAAATTGTCTTTGGAATATTTCGATGTTGGAATTCGTGATTATACAGGTGTTGTTATGGAAATTTGAAAGATATATATTTATATCGTTATTTCCAATACGACATTTGTTAGTCGTAGAATTTGATATTGAATATAAGCCGATATATTTTCTATTCAGAGCCTTGTATTGAATATCGAATGTGATTTGGGTTTGTCGTGAATGGTGTCTTCACTTACACTGTTCTTGAACCCAGTTGAGAAAAGATTAAATCTTGGTATTTAGATTTAATGAAGTGTACCAATTAAATAATATTTAATTGGAATTGAATTGATATTGATTTTTGGGTTTATCGTGAACAGTGTTTTAAATAACCCTCGTTCTTTAACCCGATAATTAATGAGTGTGATTTTGGGTTTATCGTGAACCGTGTTTTAAATGACACTGATTCTTTAACCCAGTTAAAGATTAAAACTAAGTGGAGTTTTAATGAATCTTTAAATAGATTGAAAAGATCGAGAATGGAGTATCACCAGTTTTACTCCAAGCGATAGTTAAATCTTTAATTAGATTTGAACGTGAAATGGTAATTGAATTACCGATAACACTGTGGTGTTAGATATGAAGTACTACCAGTTTTACTTCATGGGATGAATAGGTTGGGATTGGGAAAATAAAATAAATGATTACTTCGGTGTGGTTCGATAATCCCGACTAGTTTGAATTGATATTCAAAGGAATTTAAAGAATTTATCTTGGATAAAATTAATGGGAACTTTTCCCAAAGTGTAGGAATATTTGAATAAAAGAATATTCTGAATTGGAATGAGGCGTATGTTGTGTTTGTGTAACACTTTTATAATATATACGCGAGTTATTCAGAAAGACCGGGTTTATCCCATTCTGAATAACTGATTCGACGTGGTGTCGAAGATGAAGACGGTGGTCGAAGACCAGAAGTCTTCACGTCGTTTGGATAATTACTGATGATCTTGATTGGGCTGTACACCCAAGAAGATGGAAACAGTTGGTGATCGTCCAGACGTACTTGGAGATCGATGGATATGCGGGGTACTAGGTGCCTCCGGTTTCGTTCAGACCCAGAACGGACTTGTAAATGGACTGTGTGTCTGACATTGGATTTTAGTCCGTGTGATTGATCTCTATTAAATATATATCTGTTTGGCGGCGGAGAATTTATTCTCTTGCTTAACGCCCTTCTCTGAGACGTACGAGCTCAGGGGTTATATATTGATGGATATCAAACGCATGGAGTGAATTGCCTGTGTGGCATGCCTAAGTGGCAATTGATCGAGGCTTCTGTTGAAAAGCAAAGTCTTGTGGTGATGATCAAAGCACAGCCTGTGTGGCACAGCTTTGTGTAACGTGAATTCGCGAGTCTCGCACCCCGGTTGTGAACCAAAAACGGGAGAGGACCTCAGGGAGGGCATGCGTTTCTTTCTAGCTAGGGTGGTGTCAGTGACCTACCAGCCCTGACATTTATATACTTTTCACCTGTGTGGTTGTTGCTGTTGCGAGGCGCCTCGGTTTGATCGGACGATCCGGGTCCGATGGAGTCATTTGTGGCTCATTGACACCCCAAAGGGTGGGGAAACGCAGTGTTCAGGCATTTTAATCCACATCGGTGGACCGGCCCTGACGATCCAAGGGTCACTCGAGCTCTGATCCTGAGACACGGGCTAGAGCGTCTCGAATCGGTTGAGGACTATCTTTTGCCTCGGTTCATAGACGGAAATCCAATTTCCAAATACGTGACATTTGCGGTTTTAATTGTAAACCTATATATGGCGACATAGTGGCATGGGACGCTCATGCCACCTATGATTGATACTTATGATTTGAAGTTGTTTTATGAACTATGCACTTATAATAGTATCAAATGATTTGTTTTAAAACGTATCAAGCATTCTTTGGCTATTATAAGGGAAAATCCTATCCTCGGCTGCGTTGCATTGTGTGATGGGACCTGGGTCTTATAACAGCTTCATTTTTCTTTATTTAGCATGGCGCTGTTGGTTTTATGCACTGGTATTCTTGGGAGGAAACCCGTTCCGTGTTATACGGCGTGGTCCCTTGATTTACCTAGCTTTGAAAATAAAGATTAATAACTGTTTTAGTTCTCACACCAGTCACATGACTGACCTGGAGTTTATTGTTTTAACCTAAACTCTGGGTGCCCCTATTTTGACACGGGCAGCTAGTAGTTTTGGTTTTTGCAGATTTATATTCACAGGATCCTGGTTTACAGCTGGAATGATATCCGGAAAGCTTTGTATCCGTATATCTCTCCTAGTTGTGTATTGTATTATTTCCGCTGCTATGTATTTAAATGTAATTTAAATCTCTGATATTTCTGTGTAATATTCATTCATACTCTGTATATTCTTGTAATCTGATGCATTGTTGTAATATACAGTGAAATGTTCTTTTATGTGCGTTCTGTTGTGGCTTGTTCTCGAACTATCCGACGCTTTCCTTTACGGGGAAGTTACGGGTTTTTACACGTGGTATCAGAGCTTTGGTTTGCAAAGCTAGAGAACAAGACACATTAGAACCATACGAAAGAATTCATCAGATATTGGATTAGTAATATCCAATGAGAATGACTCGTTAGAGATAGGATCAGTAGTATCCTAGAACGAGTGTGAAGGGTATTTTTTTTTTTTTAAAATGAAAACAAATTTTTGTTTTGAAAATTTAAATCATTTATTCGTAGTTGATTATTTATTTATATTGATTTGGACAGTCCAGTATATAAAGAATTTGCATATACGCCTTGCAAACGTATATTCGAAGTTTTAATATACCGGGTAGATATAGAACCGCACTCTAGTAGCCCGACAATGTTCTGATGGTGGTTCGAAACATCATCAGCATTTATTTTCGAGTGACGAAGGTGTGATTTCTATATATTTCCATTAGACTGGTGTGAGAACCAAAAACTAATATAGTTAGAATACATTGTTGTGATTTGGCATCAAAATTTGATTTTTGTATATGTATCAAAATTATGAATTTGAAACTCTAATTCACAAATTGATTGATGTTTGTGTTGTTTGTTTATTTGGTTGATAATTTTAACCATTTGGCCTAATTGAATCCAATATTGAATTATATTGAAAATTGGTTGCGTTTGCTTGCATATACTTGTGCTTATATTGAACAGGTCATAGCAAGGAGGCTAGAGCCGAAGAATAAAATTTGTTTGCCCGACAAATAGGTACATGTTTACTACATAATTTCCTGTTTTGTTTGGGTGATGATGATTTTATGAGCCTATTGGCTAGCCGCTTGGCTTTTTCTTTTTCTTTTTGAGATCTGAAGGACCGGGGAAGCTATTTGAAATTCCCCGATGCTCCCATTGCAGGGGAGGTTATGGCGAAATTTTTCGAAAATTTAGGGTGTTAGCCAAATTTTTGAAATTTTGAAAGTTCTCAGAAACTAAAGAGTTGGAGAATGGAAGCCAGATCGAACGTAGAGTTGATTAATCAAACCACTTTCGACTTTGTTCCTTTTCGGGGACGAAAAGTTTTAAGTGGGGGAGATTGTAACAACCCGGAAAATATGGGCCAGTTTAAAATTTTTATTTTGGCAATTTTAACGAATTTAGATTATTTAAAATAGATTTTTTAAATAATATCGACGAGAAATATATTTTGAATAGAATTCGAACGTATATATTATACGCGCCGACGTTAGAATATAAATAATTATATATAATTATGAATAGAATTGAAAATGGCGCGGTAGTTCGATAATTCGATTTCAAACTTCAATTGAATGTACCGGGTGCAAAACAATCCGGATTTTAGTGAAACCAAAAATGTTAGGGTCTAATTGATAATATCTTTCCAACGAATCCGAAAAATCAAGATTTCGTAGCGGGAATCTAAGGGTATGTCCAGTTGAAAATTCTGAATAGTCGCTATGGAATTAAGGCCCTTAAAAATGGACATTTTGCAAACGACCTCGGATTTCGACGAAACCACTTTTGTTGGGTCCATGATGTAAAATTATGGCTAGGTTTCAAATTTCATAATTTTTCGAATCAGTATGTGAGCGTGGCAAAGGAAAACGCGTTTGACCAGTTTCAGTTGATTTTAATCGACTGGAAATGGGTCATTTTTCCAACGGTCTCGGAATTCGACGAAACTAGTTTTGTTAGGACCGTATCGTCAATACGAAGTTAGAAAATATTTTTCTGTAATTTTTCGAGTTCGTATGTGCCCCCGGTAATTTGAAATGTACGTTTAAAATTCAATATAGAGATTTAAAGGTAAGTTTAACGGAAACTGATTCAAACGATCGAATCAACCTACGATACATATCCCATTGTGTTCGGAATGGGGGTAAAACGCTGTAGACGACAGGCGGTGGACCTCGTTTAGAGGTCGTATGTAAAAGTCAACTTTTAGCAGAATAAAATAATAATAAAAAAAAAACATCTCTTCCCCCTTTTACTCTGCCCCCCCCCGTCATTTTTCAAAACGAAAAAAAAAAATGCTGCCCTAACCCCACGACGGAGCCGCCGCCACCGACGTCCCCCCCCTCAGCCTCCAGCTGCCTTCGCCTTCCTCGATTCCCGTCCCCCTCCTCTTCTGAATAAATCGAGACACCCCCCCTATCGCGAGGCACACCCCCCCCCCTATCGCGAGGCACACCCCCCCCAGTCTCGAACCCGCAACCGAACCCCCCTCCCTTCGCCTGCGACCTCGAGTCCCCCGCCTACCCCGCTGCCGCCACCAGCACAAATCTCCCCCCCCCCTCGGAAAAACCGCTGTAAGTTAGTTTTTATTTTCGCTTTTAGTTTAATTATATTTATTGTTTAATAAACTGATTTTTGTTTTAATATTAAAAACTGATTTTTTTTAAGTATTAGAACTGAAATGTTTTAAAGAAGAAAACTGAAATGGTTTTAGGTATAAAAACCGAATGTTTTAAAAGTATAAAACTGAAAGTTTTAAAAGTAAAACAGATTTTTATAAAAGAATTTTTAAAACTGGATTTTTTGTAAAGAAAGTAAAAACTGATTTCTTTTAAAAGAATTTTAAAACTGATTTATAAAAATATAAAAACTGATTTTTCTGAGATTTTAAAAACTGAATTATAAAGGAATATAAAAACTGAATTTAAAATGATTTATAAACTAGAAGAAGATTAGAAATTTAAAAGTAAAAATCAGATTTTTATATATGGAAAGCCGAAGTAAAAATCATATTTTTATATATGGAAAGCCGAAGTAAAAATCACGTTTTTATATATTGAAAGTCGAGATAAAAATTCGATTTTTATATATTGAATAGCGAAGTAAAAATTCGATTTTTAAATATTGAATAGCGAAGTAAAAATTCGATTTTTACGTATGTAGTGAAAGCAGCAACGAAGGTGACAAAAAGGCGAAACGACGAAGACTTCTGCAAAAGAAGAGCCGTGGAGCTAGGATAGCTATATGTGAGAATTTCTCACCTTTCAATTTATTTTTCTAGTTATATATATACTAGGATGCAGACGGTGCTTAGTAGCACCCGACACAATCGTCCACAGACCATGGACTTGTTTGTTTGGCTGTTTGTTGATTGATTGCGATATTGGTTTGAATGTGGTTTGTGGTGTGAATAATCGAATCGATAAATTGGTTAGGATTAGACGTGCGCCGTTATAAGGCGAAGGAGTAAGGCTAGGTTAGACTCTTACTCCAAATTTTGTGGTTTACAAAATGAAATTGATTTGATTGATGTGTGAATGGCGTGGGCCTTCACTGGACCGGGGATAAGGCTAGGCCTTGTCCCGTTTCTAGTATCGTGCCGTTATGCCGCCGAAATTTTCTAAAATATGTTAGAAAAATAAAAATATCATTTTATTTAAAGAATGAACTGAATAGAAATTCATATGTTAGAATAAAATGTTTAATCGTTAAAAATATAATTTTTAACGTGAATGTGAATAAATAAATATCCATTTACAAACCAGACGGTTTGTTTATGTACACCTATTTGAAGGACATTGATTGGGTCGATAAATTTTACACATCGCCCAACTGCACGAATAAAATATGTGTTTGATTGTTTGAAACCCCACACGGGTGTTGGGATGAAATTTGAAGTTCACTCATCCTGATTGATTAAATATGTCGATCGATTGATTGACAGGCTGTTATAAGCGTTGAATATCTATATTTGATGCTTATACAGTATAGTGCACTTTGGTTGATGGTTGATTATTTTTCAATGCTATTATATACATGTGTTGTATGAAAATCCATATAATTAACTTTATATGGTAATTGATTGGGCCTCATTCCAGTTTTGAAAAAGAAATATTTGAAAAAGAAATATTTGAAATAGAATATTTGAAAATAGGAATATATGAAGCCGTGTTGATTAGATTGACGCCATTTTGACGTGAACGATATTTATATCGATTTTAAGTGATTTCGAAGTGAATTGAATTGAAAACGAATTCAAAGTGAATTGAATTGAAAGTGATTTCGAAGTGAATTGAATTGAAAGTGATTTCGAAGTGAATTGAATTGAAAGTGATTTCGAAGTGAATTGAATTGAAAGTGATTTCGAAATGAATTGAATTGAAAGTGATTTCGAAATGAATTGAATTGAAAACGATTTCGAAATGAATTGAATTGAAAATGAATTCAAATTGAATTGAAAAGGAAGTTGAAATTGCCTTTGAAACGAATTTAAAACTATTTATATAATTCGTTTTAAATAGAAATCGACGAAATATATATTATATATATTATATATATAATATAATGGCCTGAATAGAACGCGCCGCGCCGCGGCAGTTCGCGAATTTCGACCATTTACTTCGAATGGATATTGCGGGAGATCCGACCGTCGGATTCTCCTAAAACCGGAACCGTTGGGTTCGTATCGAAAAGAGCTTTCTAATGAATATTAGAAATTTGAAATCTAACGGTTGGATTTGGAATTATGTCCAAATCAAATTTGAAAAGGGTCGCTGTAAGTGCAGTTCGATGGCCATTGATGGAAACCGACTGTACGGGCCTTGATAAAATTATTAAAAATAGTAATAATTTGTGTAAAATCATAAGAAATGATTTGTGAAAGTTTGGGATGAAAAACTCCATATTTGAAAAGATAAAAATAGATTTTTATCGATATAAACTAGTTTTGAACTAGAATTATAATTCTATTTATTTTTAAGTAAATAAATTGAATTTGAAAAGGGTTTTAAAAGTAACCAGAATTTCCAATGATTGCATTGGAGTGGATTTGAATCGAAATTGTCTTTGGAATATTTCGATGTTGGAATTCGTGATTATACAGGTGTTGTTATGGAAATTTGAAAGATATATATTTATATCGTTATTTCCAATACGACATTTGTTAGTCGTAGAATTTGATATTGAATATAAGCCGATATATTTTCTATTCAGAGCCTTGTATTGAATATCGAATGTGATTTGGGTTTGTCGTGAATGGTGTCTTCACTAACACTGTTCTTGAACCCAGTTGAGAAAAGATTAAATCTTGGTATTTAGATTTAATGAAGTGTACCAATTAAATAATATTTAATTGGAATTGAATTGATATTGATTTTTGGGTTTATCGTGAACAGTGTTTTAAATAACCCTCGTTCTTTAACCCGATAATTAATGAGTGTGATTTTGGGTTTATCGTGAACCGTGTTTTAAATGACACTGATTCTTTAACCCAGTTAAAGATTAAAACTAAGTGGAGTTTTAATGAATCTTTAAATAGATTGAAAAGATCGAGAATGGAGTATCACCAGTTTTACTCCAAGCGATAGTTAAATCTTTAATTAGATTTGAACGTGAAATGGTAATTGAATTACCGATAACACTGTGGTGTTAGATATGAAGTACTACCAGTTTTACTTCATGGGATGAATAGGTTGGGATTGGGAAAATAAAATAAATGATTACTTCGGTGTGGTTCGATAATCCCGACTAGTTTGAATTGATATTCAAAGGAATTTAAAGAATTTATCTTGGATAAAATTAATGGGAACTTTTCCCAAAGTGTAGGAATATTTGAATAAAAGAATATTCTGAATTGGAATGAGGCGTATGTTGTGTTTGTGTAACACTTTTATAATATATACGCGAGTTATTCAGAAAGACCGGGTTTATCCCATTCTGAATAACTGATTCGACGTGGTGTCGAAGATGAAGACGGTGGTCGAAGACCAGAAGTCTTCACGTCGTTTGGATAATTACTGATGATCTTGATTGGGCTGTACACCCAAGAAGATGGAAACAGTTGGTGATCGTCCAGACGTACTTGGAGATCGATGGATATGCGGGGTACTAGGTGCCTCCGGTTTCGTTCAGACCCAGAACGGACTTGTAAATGGACTGTGTGTCTGACATTGGATTTTAGTCCGTGTGATTGATCTCTATTAAATATATATCTGTTTGGCGGCGGAGAATTTATTCTCTTGCTTAACGCCCTTCTCTGAGACGTACGAGCTCAGGGGTTATATATTGATGGATATCAAACGCATGGAGTGAATTGCCTGTGTGGCATGCCTAAGTGGCAATTGATCGAGGCTTCTGTTGAAAAGCAAAGTCTTGTGGTGATGATCAAAGCACAGCCTGTGTGGCACAGCTTTGTGTAACGTGAATTCGCGAGTCTCGCACCCCGGTTGTGAACCAAAAACGGGAGAGGACCTCAGGGAGGGCATGCGTTTCTTTCTAGCTAGGGTGGTGTCAGTGACCTACCAGCCCTGACATTTATATACTTTTCACCTGTGTGGTTGTTGCTGTTGCGAGGCGCCTCGGTTTGATCGGACGATCCGGGTCCGATGGAGTCATTTGTGGCTCATTGACACCCCAAAGGGTGGGGAAACGCAGTGTTCAGGCATTTTAATCCACATCGGTGGACCGGCCCTGACGATCCAAGGGCCACTCGAGCTCTGATCCTGAGACACGGGCTAGAGCGTCTCGAATCGGTTGAGGACTATCTTTTGCCTCGGTTCATAGACGGAAATCCAATTTCCAAATACGTGACATTTGCGGTTTTAATTGTAAACCTATATATGGCGACATAGTGGCATGGGACGCTCATGCCGCCTATGATTGATACTTATGATTTGAAGTTGTTTTATGAACTATGCACTTATAATAGTATCAAATGATTTGTTTTAAAACGTATCAAGCATTCTTTGGCTGTTATAAGGGAAAACCCTATCCTCGGCTGCGTTGCATTGTGTGATGGGACCTGGGTCTTATAACAGCTTCATTTTTCTTTATTTAGCATGGCGCTGTTGGTTTTATGCACTGGTATTCTTGGGAGGAAACCCGTTCCGTGTTATACGGCGTGGTCCCTTGATTTACCTAGCTTTGAAAATAAAGATTAATAACTGTTTTAGTTCTCACACCAGTCACATGACTGACCTGGAGTTTATTGTTTTAACCTAAACTCTGGGTGCCCCTATTTTGACACGGGCAGCTAGTAGTTTTGGTTTTTGCAGATTTATATTCACAGGATCCTGGTTTACAGCTGGAATGATATCCGGAAAGCTTTGTATCCGTATATCTCTCCTAGTTGTGTATTGTATTATTTCCGCTGCTATGTATTTAAATGTAATTTAAATCTCTGATATTTCTGTGTAATATTCATTCATACTCTGTATATTCTTGTAATCTGATGCATTGTTGTAATATACAGTGAAATGTTCTTTTATGTGCGTTCTGTTGTGGCTTGTTCTCGAACTATCCGACGCTTTCCTTTACGGGGAAGTTACGGGTTTTTACATACGATCCATGGGAAAACGTGCTATTTGTATCTATATTAAAAAGTTTTAAGTATTTTTACTAGAAGTTGAAACAAGCATATTAAGTACTTGGCGATTTTAGTCATAAGCTAGCCATCATATGCCTAACATCTGTAAGAACGACAATAACTTTTCAAACTTCGAGTTATCAAGTATTTTCAAACCTTATATAACAAATCAATAACTTAAAACTAAACTTATAGACCTCCACCTAATAAATTAAGAAAGAGGACTTTTAAAGGTTTTGCAAAGACCACAATTTTAAAATATAATAAAACACCAAGCTTTGGTCTATCTAAAATTCTCCAACAAAGGTTCCACGTTTGAAATTTAGATCAAGCTTTATAAAGGACCTTTAAAGAGAAATTTGACATTATAAGTTAATAATGTATTGAATGAAAATTTTCAAACTTGATTCTAACTAAATTTTAATCTAAATAAAACTTATGTGAATGAGTAAATATGAAAGGTATAATATTTCAATGATCTTTGGATTTTAAAGAAACAATTTGAGATTGCAAACATTATTGAAGTTCCCAAATTACAAATTCTTGCTTCACTTATCCAAACTTTTCCGAATTAAATGTTTTATCTCCAAATTTAAGTTTTACGAATCCAATACAAAAAGAAAAGGTTTTTTTAACAAAATTCAATTTATATAAAAATCCTATAATCTGTAAGTTTTAAATGTCTACCCAAACTCATTATTTTATAATATGCACTTATTTCCTTATTTTACTCTTTCCAATTTTTTTTTATATAAGGGTTATATTTTTCAAACCTAAAGCAAATCAAGTTTTAACACAATTAATTGACAAATTTAGGTATATAACTTTTGAATTTTAGATTTTAAAACTTATTTTGAGTTTGTTAACTCATTTAAGTAAGGATGTTTTGATACGATCTTACAACCTCTCCTTTTCGAGGACAAAAAGCTTTATGTGGGGGAGATTGTAACAACCCAAAAATTTTGACATTTAAAATTATAAATTTAATTAAGTTTTGACAGTAATTGTAACACCCCGAATTTTGGTTAATGCTAAAATTCACTAATTATAGAATAAATAATCTCAGATGTGAGAATTGGGGGAAACGGGCTGCGTCATTGCGTTCGTCTCCGAAAAATACGCGAAATAGAGTCCGAGTTTTCGAGAATCGGAGTCCGTATGGCCCGGTTATGGCCCAATGAAGTTTACAGAAAATTCAAAGTTCAAAACAGATTTAAAATTCAGGTTCAAATTTCGAAATTGGGGCCATTGGGCGCAGGGGGGAAAATTCCCGCCTAGCTAGCCAGGTCGACAGCCCTGTCGACTGGGCAGTCGACTTGGCTAGGACCAAGTCGACAGCCCTGTCGACTTGGGTGTCGATAGGGGGTGCTCGGCCAGTTTGGCCTGGTGCACCATTTCAGGGTTTGGGCTGTGTTTTGGGGCTGGTTTCTGGAAGCTTCCGAGATCTGATGGTCCTAGTCTAATTTAGGGTTAATCTAATGGCCTAAAACACTTGCCTAATCCTATAAATAAGACCCTAAGCTAGCCCTAAATGATCATAATCCTATCCTCTAACTAAACTATGCCAAAATTTTCTATGATCATGGCCTCCACTCAAAAGCCTAGCCTCCATCCTCTTTAAAGGCTATTTCTATGAAGGCTTTCATGTTCATACAAGCATCTTTGAGTTGTATGAGTGATCATTAGCTTGCATTCATCATCAAGTTGCAAGCTTTATGTTCAAGGCTAGAGTTTTTGAGTGATTTTTGGCAAGGGTTTGCTTATTGGAGTTTAGTGGTGAGTTTCTATAGACTTAACAATCAATTGTTAAATTGATTATGATAGGATATGATAAGATATGGCTATGTTTGTGGAATCAATGTGTTTATGCAAGTTTAGTATAGTGTATGTTGTGTGTTTTGCAAGTTTTATGCTATATGCAAGTTTAATGCTATGTTTTATGATGCAAAACACTATGTTGAACATTGATTCATATGTAACATGTTATGCAAGCTATATGTGAGATTATATGCAAGTTTATATGTAACATGTTATGCAAGTTATGTATTTGGTTTTATGCATGCTAAGTATTTGGTTTTATGCATGCTAAGTATTTGGTTTTATGCATGCTAAGTATTTGGTTTTATGCATGCTAAGTGTTTGGTTTTATGCAAGTTATGATGCAAGTTCATATGCAAGTTATGATGCAAGTTCATATGAAAGTTGTGATGCAAGTTCATATGCAAGTTTGTCTCTTTTTATGATATGCATAATATATGCAAGTTTGCCTCTAAGTATGGCATGTTATGCAAGTTCATATGCAAGTTATGATGCAAGTTCATATACAAGTTATGATGCAAGTTCATATACAAGTTATGATGCAAGTTCATATACAAGTTTGCCTCTATGTATGACATAAGTACATGTGCAAGTTCATCCCTTTTAGACCTATGACATGTATGCAAGTTGACACCTTTATGATAGGTCTATGACATGAACATTTAAGCAAGTTACCATCTTTATGACATATGTGATTCATGCAAGTTTGGGTTGGTTATTTATGCAAGTTGGGTTTATGGTCATATATACAAGTTGGCACCTTTTAAACCCATGATAATGCTAATGATATGCTAAGTTGAACCCATTTTGTGTGTATGATGAATCTTCTCTTTTGAAGTATGTCATGTTAACGTATTTACGTGGGGACGATGGGGTAAAAAAATAATTAATGAACACATAAAATTGTGTGAAGTGGGTATGATTAAACATACCATAAAGTGGATGGACATAATTCGGAATTTACCTATTAAGTTAGGTCTACCCATATTATGGAATTGGGAATTTACCTATTGAGTTAGGTCTACCCATATTCTTAAATATTTGTAATTAATTAGGGATAATTAATACAAATTATGGGGGTGATTAATTAGGTGTAATTAATCTACTAAGACACGAGGTTGGACCCTTTTGTAGCATAAGACTGCCCGGAACCGACCGGCAAATCCAGCGGCTACAAATGATTGGCCCAATGTGAGAGGTCTTAGTCATAAACTAAATACGTGGCAAGTGTAAAGACACGAGGTTAGACTCTGTTATGGTGTAAGGCTGCCCGGAACCAACCGGCATATCCAGCTGCCATAAAAGATAGTCTAATGTGAGAGGTCTTTACAAAGGTTACGATCTTAATTAATTAAGAAACACTTAACCAAATTAGCATGTAGAGGGGCATGAGGGGTTAAGTGGGTGCCTTGGGTGGCATGTAGTAACTAGTGGGGGTGCCTTGGGTGGCATAAGGAAACTAGTGGGTTGCCTTGGGTGGCAATAGAAAATACGATTAGAATACTTAACCAAAGTGGAACATGTAATTAAACATGATTAAAGGGTTAAGTAAGTGCCTTGTGTGGCATGTGGGAATCAAGTAAGTGCCTTGGGTGGCATGTGGAAATCTTGTGGGGGCCTTAAGTGGCAATTGAAATATAATTAAATAACAAGCTTAAGTAGTAGCTTGTGGGGGCCTTAAGTGGCAATTGAAATATAATTAAATAACAAGCTTAAGTAGTAGCTTGTGGGGGCCTTAAGTGGCAATTGAAATATAATTAAATAACAAGCTTAAGTAGTAGCTTGTGGGGGCCTTAAGTGGCAATTGAAATATAATTAAATAACAAGCTTAAGTAGTAGCTTGTGGGGGCCTTAAGTGGCAATTGAAATATGATTAAATGACAAGCTTAAGTAGTAGCTTGTGGGGGGGCCTTGAGTGGCAATTAAAATATGATCAAAAGACTTAACCAAAATTTGTAACATGTAAGTGGACATGGTTAAAGGGTTAAGTGGGATTCACTAGATAAAATGACAATCTTAAGTAGTAGCTTGTGGGGGCTCATTTCAACCAATATCCCAAACGTATCTTTGTGGGCTCGACCCAAGTCGAGGACGGGACACGCATATTGGGCTTGACTATAAGAGGCCAAAACGGGGTAGCGGTGGCAACGCGAGTCCAACGGGTTTCATATGCGTGTGTGGACCCAGGCTGGTAGGTAAGACGTTGTTGCATCGTGTAGGTATAAGCCGTGCACCATTGATTATCGGGTTTCCACTTTGGGGAGTGATACACCCCACTGTGGGGCCAACACGGGTATCTACGGTAGGGAGCCGATCGCTTGGGGGTAGTGGGTACACCTAGTGGAGATAGGGGCAGACGACACCTATGTAGTCAGCTAGGGGTACAAGAAACTACTGGGTAAAATTACTAAGTACACTTAGTGGGATCAACCTTTAAGTAGGAATTTCCCTTGGGTGGGTAGAACTGGTGTGGTGCAGTGTAGGAATTACCCTTGGGTGGGTAGATCTGGGGTGGTGCAATCTAGTAATTATCCTTGGGTGGATAAATGCGTCTTTTCGGTTATCTTAGTACATCCTGTGTTTAGTTGGCTACTTAGTGTAGTCATTATCCCCAGAGGTACCGTACCTTGTTTATATCATACCCTAATTACTTTAATGATTGTATTGTTAGGGTTATAGGACTCACTCAGACTTATGTCTGACCCCGTTGTTTCTTTATCTTTTTTCCCAACCCTCAGGTTTTCAGAGTGGGCCTAGCACTAGTGGGCTTTGATCAGACTGCTTTATCTATCTTTTGGAGCTTGGACCGTGGATGTAAAGCTCAGTTTATCTTTTCTATTATGGCTATTAGGTTATGTAGTGGGATTATGTACTTTTGTTTTTATCAGGATGGATATTATGTACTTGACTCTTATTTATGGTTTTGGTGTAACCAAACATGTTTTACTTTCCGCTGGAATGAAATGATGTTTTAAATTCTCAAGTATTACTTATATCTGTCTTGTTGTAATTTTTCTGTTCTATATTCACTTAAAATACTCCACCGATGTTATGGCATTCCCTTAGTGAGTGACCGTAGCGGGTGTGGGGTGTTACACGTGGTATCAGAGCCTAAGGTTACCAGAACAGATAAAATTTTAAGAAAAACTATTTTCTAAGAATATTTTTGAAAGGAGTATTTTAAAAAACATGTCTTTTAAGAGAAAAGTTTTTGAAAGAAAAGCATAATCCCGAATAGCCATATCTATATCTTTCAAATTCTCCGTTTTGAATCTCTTCCTCTCTCGTTTTGAGTTTCCCCTCCGCGTATAGATGATCTTTCTAAGATAGATAAGAATGGAAAACCACTTCAAGGGACTTAGACATTAGTCGGATTAGAAGTTGGTTCAAGAAGGAGGAGGAGTGGTAGGTATCTATTGGATAGACGATGGGAGGAAGGCTCAAATAGTTGTTTGGTTAATGAAGGATGAAACCTCATTGGTGGGAGGTTACGAGTGGAGAGTGGGAAGAAGAAGGTGAGTAGTTATTCTTTTGGAGGAATGGGACACCTTATTAGGATTGTCCAAAGGGGCATGGGCAAGGTATGGAATCTCCTGGAGGTTAGTTGTATTCCCTCGCGGCTAGTGTACCAGATGGGGATAGGACCGTCTAGGTTGGAATTTGGATTTCTTTATTATCCGGTTCGAACTTTATTTGATTCTGACGCATCGAGTTCGTTTATCTCATCGTTGTTAGTTGAGTCACTGCACTTAGACACCAGTTTAGTAGATGATCCCTTAGTTGTTTCAAACCCAATTGGGGGCTCCATGATGTGTTTGGGTTTGAAAGTTTCTATACTTAGCGTTGAGTTTAGATGTGATGCTTTTTGGGCTTCACGGGCTATGGGTTAGTTTTGGGCATGGACTGGTTATCCAGTAGGGGTGCCATTCTTGATTTTGGAGGGAGAGTTGCTAGGCTTATGACCCCCTTGGGTAACACTCTCGAGATCTCTTGTAATCCCATGGAATCTGTTATGCTAAGTTATCTAGAATCGCTTGACACGTCGGTCGAGAGTTTGCGATCTGTTAGAGTGGTCCGGGAATACTCGGATGTGTTTGAGGAGGTGAAGGGCTTACCTCCGGAGCGGGAGATTGACTTCCGACTATATCTGGTAGACAATGCCAAACCAGTATCTTGGCCAGGGTGCCACATGGCTCCTCGTGAGAGGAGGGAACTCCATAATCAAGTAGGCGATTTGCTTGAGAAGGGGTTCATAAGACGAAGTATATCGGAGTGGGGTGCTCCAGTAGTTTTTACCACGAAGGCGGATGGGTCCCTCAGACTTTGTGTAGGCTAAAGAGAACTATATAAACTCACAAAGAAGAATAGACACCCATTGCCAAGGATTGATGATCCCTTTGATCAGTTAGTTGGCGCCTCAGTATTTTCGCAGTTGGACTTAGCCACGGGGTTTCGTCAGTTGAGAGTGGCTGAGGATAGTATAGAGAAGATTGCCTTTTGGACTCCGGATGGTTTTTATGAGTGGCTGGTGATGCCATTTGGTTTGACGAACGCCCCCGCATACTTTATTGATTTGATGAGAAGGGTGTTCAGGGAGTACCTAAATAAGTTTGTGATGGTCTTTGTAAATGACATCTTGGTCTTTTCTAGGAGCGAAATAAGTTTTCGTAGGTGCTCAATAGGTTGAGCAAAGCCAGTTATGGGATAAACGGTGGTTTTGGAGCAAGACTGGCGAGGACATCCAGAGTTGGACAAGGGCTTAATTATTTAGCCGTTTTTACTAGTATCATCTCACGTAGGTCGTCTGAATTCGAAGGAGGTATCCCTTGGGTGTTTGTCTGATATTGGTTTAGGCCTTTGGGGCTTGCATTTGGGGGATGTCGAGTTCGACTAGGGTGGTCTGCGTGAGAGATGGACAGTTGTGATGATTTTGGATGGGGTAATATCCTGGTTTTCTCTAAAAGAGGAGAAGAGCATGCCCTACATCTTAGGGAAGTGTTGGAGACTCTCCAAGCGCATAGTCTTAGGACAGCAAAAGTGGATAGGATTCTTAGCATCCTATGAGTTTGAGATGGCGTATACCCATGGCAAGGGTAACGTGGTAGCGGACGCCTTAAGTAGAAAAAGGTTGTCCTCGAGTTCATGGTTCGTTGAATGACGGAGCTTAGAGTTTATTTCTATGTTTGACTTTAGACCTTCCGTTGACTTTGTACCCGGTTTGCTAGCCTCCTTGGAGGTTAGGCCTACTCTTTTGGGACGGATTGGCGAGGCACAGCGAGACGACCCACAGTTGGTTGAGTTAGTAGAGAAGCTCATAAGGGGGGGAGTCGTCCAGCCATTTGGGTAGGTACACCCTAGATGATAAGGGGTGGTTGCGTAGAGACGGTAGACTTTGTGTACCGCAAGACGAGGGTTTGAGGAAGGCTATACTTGATGATGCACATCGGTCAAAGATGACCATTCATCCCGGTGGGGACAAGATGTACCAAGACATGAAGCAAGTTTTCTTTTGGGCCGGTATGAAGAAAGACGTGGCCAAGTATGTCGCTAGATGCTTGGTGTGCTAGCAAGTGAAAACGGAGCAGAAGAAACCCGGTGGGTTACTTCACCCATTGGAGGTTCCGCTATGGAAGTAGGATAGTGTCTCGATGGATTTCGTCAATGGATTACCAAGATCGAGGAAGGGTAATACGGGAATTTGGGTTGGGGTAGACAAACTTACTAAGAGTGCCCATTTTATACCCGTGAAGAGCAAGAGGACTGTTCCATGTCTAGCTTCAGTTTATATTCGAGAGATAGTTCGGTTGCATAGGAAACATGACGTATTCCATGTGTCACATTTGAGGAAGTGCCTACATGAGACCGCAGAGGCGGTAGAGCCGAGCTTGCTTAAAGAAGTAAAGGTAGAGCGTGATGTGATTATTCGACGAGCTCCTACCCGCATCCTTGGGTCAGAAATTAGGAAGTTGAGAAACAGAGAGGTGCGACTAGTCAAAGTGAAAAGGGGAGAAGGTGAGAGCAATGCTACTTGGGAGACAGAAGCGAAGATGCGTTCGTTATACCCATTCCTTTGTGAGGGTATGTCCTTTAAACGTCTCCTTTATCGTTTGTCTAGTGCTTATCTTATCTTTAGTATGTCCTCTCATTAGTACCTTTGACCTTTAGATAGGGTAAACCTATGTTTGAAACATGTGTTTGAGACATGTTATGTTTGATGGATGCATGTGGATGCAAGTGGTTGCTAGTGGTTGCTCGTGGATGCATATATACACACTCTAGGCACTAGATCGGCTCAATCACTTCATATTGCATATTGCATATAATTGTGTGTAGGTAGCTATATTTATGGATGTATAATGATTGTGTTATCATATGGATGATGCATTTTGGTGAATGATTGTGCAATCATGTAGATATTGTATGTGTCGATAGGGTTCTCTCGCATACATAATGGATGCATGGCACTATCATGGTTTGCATATGTTCATACATTAGATAGGGAACATATACACACACTTTTTGCATATGCTCATACATCATTAGAAATTGTTTTAAGGACAATGGATGCTCGTGTTTGATGGATTGAGTAGATGGTTGTTTGGATGGTAGGATAGGCATTCTCCTTAGCTTAGAGATTTCGGGGACGAAATCCTTTAAGGAGGGGAGAATGTAACACCCCGAATTTCGGTTAATGCTAAAATTCACTAATTACAGAATAAATATTCTCAGATGTGAGAATTGGGGGAAACGGGCTGCGTCATTGCGTTCGTCTCGGAAAAATACGCGAAATAGAGTCCGAGTTTTCGAGAATCGGAGTCCGTATGGCCCGGTTATGGCCCAATGAAGTTTACAGAAAAATCAAAGTTCAAAACAGATTTAAAATTCAGGTTCAAATTTCGAAATTGGGGCCATTGGGCGCAGGGGGGAAAATTCCCGCCTAGCTAACCAGGTCGACAGCCCTGTCGACTGGGCAGTCGACTTGGCTAGGACCAAGTCGACAGCCCTGTCGACTTGGGTGTCGACAGGGGGTGCTCGGCCAGTTTGGCCTGGTGCACCATTTCAGGGTTTGGGCTGTGTTTTGGGGCTGGTTTCTGGAAGCTTCCGAGATCTGATGGTCCTAATCTAATTTAGGGTTAATCTAATGGCCTAAAACACTTGCCTAATCCTATAAATAAGACCCTAAGCTAGCCCTAAATGATCATAATCCTATCCTCTAACTAAACTATGCCAAAATTTTCTATGATCATGGCCTCCACTCAAAAGCCTAGCCTCCATCCTCTTTAAAGGCTATTTCTATGAAGGCTTTCATGTTCATACAAGCATCTTTGAGTTGTATGAGTGATCATTAGCTTGCATTCATCATCAAGTTGCAAGCTTTATGTTCAAGGCTAGAGTTTTTGAGTGATTTTTGGTAAGGGTTTGCTTATTGGAGTTTAGTGGTGAGTTTCTATAGACTTAACAATCAATTGTTAAATTGATTATGATAGGATATGATAAGATATGGCTATGTTTGTGGAATCAATGTGTTTATGCAAGTTTAGTATAGTGTATGTTGTGTGTTTTGCAAGTTTTATGCTATATGCAAGTTTAATGCTATGTTTTATGATGCAAAACACTATGTTGAACATTGATTCATATGTAACATGTTATGCAAGCTATATGTGAGATTATATGCAAGTTTATATGTAACATGTTATGCAAGTTATGTATTTGGTTTTATGCATGCTAAGTATTTGGTTTTATGCATGCTAAGTATTTGGTTTTATGCATGCTAAGTGTTTGGTTTTATGCAAGTTATGATGCAAGTTCATATGCAAGTTATGATGCAAGTTCATATGAAAGTTGTGATGCAAGTTCATATGCAAGTTCATATGCAAGTTTGTCTCTTTTTATGATATGCATAATATATGCAAGTTTGCCTCTAAGTATGGCATGTTATGCAAGTTCATATGCATGTTATGATGCAAGTTCATATACAAGTTATGATGCAAGTTCATATACAAGTTATGATGCAAGTTCATATACAAGTTTGCCTCTATGTATGACATAAGTACATGTGCAAGTTCATCCCTTTTAGACCTATGACATGTATGCAAGTTGACACCTTTATGATAGGTCTATGACATGAACATTTAAGCAAGTTACCATCTTTATGACATATGTGATTCATGCAAGTTTGGGTTGGTTATTTATGCAAGTTGGGTTTATGGTCATATATACAAGTTGGCACCTTTTAAACCCATGATAATGCTAATGATATGCTAAGTTGAACCCATTTTGTGTGTATGATGAATCTTCTCTTTTGAAGTATGTCATGTTAACGTATTTACGTGGGGACGATGGGGTAAAAAAAAATTAATGAACACATAAAATTGTGTGAAGTGGGTATGATTAAACATACCATAAAGTGGATGGACATAATTGGGAATTTACCTATTAAGTTAGGTCTACCCATATTATGGAATTGAGAATTTACCTATTGAGTTAGGTCTACCCATATTCTTAAATATTTGTAATTAATTAGGGATAATTATTACAAATTATGGGGGTGATTAATTAGGTGTAATTAATCTACTAAGACACGAGGTTGGACCCTTTTGTAGCATAAGACTGCCCGGAACCGACCGGCAAATCCAGCGGCTACAAATGATTGGCCCAATGTGAGAGGTCTTAGTCATAAACTAAATACGTGGCAAGTGTAAAGACACGAGGTTAGACTCTGTTATGGTGTAAGGCTGCCCGGAACCAACCGGCATATCCAGCTGCCATAAAAGATAGTCTAATGTGAGAGGTCTTTACAAAGGTTACGATCTTAATTAATTAAGAAACACTTAACCAAATTAGCATGTAGAGGGGCATGAGGGGTTAAGTGGGTGCCTTGGGTGGCATGTAGTAACTAGTGGGGGTGCCTTGGGTGACATAAGGAAACTAGTGGGTTGCCTTGGGTGGCAATAGAAAATACGATTAGAATACTTAATCAAAGTGGAACATGTAATTAAACATGATTAAAGGGTTAAGTAAGTGCCTTGTGTGGCATGTGGGAATCAAGTAAGTGCCTTGGGTGGCATGTGGAAATCTTGTGGGGGCCTTAAGTGGCAATTGAAATATAATTAAATAACAAGCTTAAGTAGTAGCTTGTGGGGGCCTTAAGTGGCAATTGAAATATAATTAAATAACAAGCTTAAGTAGTAGCTTGTGGGGGCCTTAAGTGGCAATTGAAATATAATTAAATAACAAGCTTAAGTAGTAGCTTGTGGGGGCCTTAAGTGGCAATTGAAATATGATTAAATGACAAGCTTAAGTAGTAGCTTGTGGGGGGGCCTTGAGTGGCAATTAAAATATGATCAAAAGACTTAACCAAATTTGTAACATGTAAGTGGACATGGTTAAAGGGTTAAGTGGGATTCACTAGATAAAATGACAAGCTTAAGTAGTAGCTTGTGGGGGCCCATTTTAACCAATATCCCAAACGTATCTTTGTGGGCTCGACCCCAGTCGAGGACGGGACACGCATATTGGGCTTGACTATAAGAGGCCAAAACGGGGTAGCGGTGGCAACGCGAGTCCAACGGGTTTCATATGCGTGTGTGGACCCGGGCTGGTAGGTAAGACGTTGTTGCATCGTGTAGGTATAAGCCGTGCACCATTGATTATCGGGTTGCCACTTTGGGGAGTGATACACCCCACTGTGGGGCCAGCACGGGTATCTACGGTAGGGAGCCGATCGCTTGGGGGTAGTGGGTACACCTAGTGGAGATAGGGGCAGACGACACCTATGTAGTCAGCTAGGGGTACAAGAAACTACTGGGTAAAATTACTAAGTACACTTAGTGGGATCAACCTTTAAGTAGGAATTTCCCTTGGGTGGGTAGAACTGGTGTGGTGCAGTGTAGGAATTACCCTTGGGTGGGTAGATCTGGGGTGGTGCAATCTAGTAATTATCCTTGGGTGGATAAATGCGTCTTTTCGGTTATCTTAGTACATCCTGTGTTTAGTTGGCTACTTAGTGTAGTCATTATCCCCAGAGGTACCGTACCTTGTTTATATCATACCCTAATTACTTTAATGATTGTATTGTTAGGGTTATAGGACTCACTCAGACTTATGTCTGACCCCGTTGTTTCTTTATCTTTTTTCCCAACCCTCAGGTTTTCAGAGTGGGCCTAGCACTAGTGGGCTTTGATCAGACTGCTTTATCTATCTTTTGGAGCTTGGACCGTGGATGTAAAGCTCAGTTTATCTTTTCTATTATGGCTATTAGGTTATGTAGTGGGATTATGTACTTTTGTTTTTATTAGGATGGATATTATGTACTTGACTCTTATTTATGGTTTTGGTGTAACCAAACATGTTTTACTTTCCGCTTGAATGAAATGATGTTTTAAATTCTCAAGTATTACTTATATCTGTCTTGTTGTAATTTTTCTGTTCTATATTCACTTAAAATACTCTACCGATGTTATGGCATTCCCTTAGTGAGTGACCGTAGCGGGTGTGGGGTGTTACAGTAACAATAAATTTTTATATTTGTAATTTAGCTATGAAATTGAAGTCTAACTTATTTTGAACCTACTTTGAAGTAAAACTCTTTTGAATATGACGTAAATCTTGATATGAATGGTTTTGTTGAATGAACATGATTATGACAAATCATGACTTCTTTGGATAATCAAGACTTGAAATTCATTTCAACTTTGAAATGTAAATCTTGTAATTTAATTTGAGAAAAAGAAAATCTAATTTATTTTTCGACTTCGATTATTGATTTAGTATTTGAAAAATATTTCTGAATATAAATTATAAGTTTATTTACAAATTTATGAGCTAATTTATGTTTTAGATAGTGTTGAAAATATAAACGTTAGGCATAAATTTACTTCAAAATTTCTAAACAATGAAATAAAATTATTTCATTAATTTAATTGTTAATAAATTGTTGAAATATGAAACGCTATTTATAGATTTCAAACTATGTTCCTTTGTTCAGCCCAAACCGAGTCCAATAAATATTGACTCAAGATTTGGCTGCAACACTTGAAAATGTTGTGTTGAAAATTTATTTGCCACTTGTCCTTATTTTGCTAAATTTTTTAACACCTGTCCTTTCTATCTAAATTTATTTACACATTATTGCTTTCCTCTGCTACTGATCTTCTTCCTTCTGTATTATAAACAGGGCGTACCACTTGAATCTACTTCCACTCAACTGAACTCCCTTCCCTTCTGTTTCTTCCATTCACCCGAAATCCACTTCCAATTCTCCTTTTTATTTTGCCAACTCCATCGAAAAATCAATTTCCCCCCCAAATCAAAATCAATTTGCTCCGTCCCAGCCAAGCATAGAAACCCAAATCGACTTCCACTCTTCGTCGTGGCGAGCACCGAACCACCGCAGAATCGTCGCCTTTCTTTTTAACATGCCACCCATCACTGCGCTCGACGTCGCCATCTGCAACCGAAGGCTGTCGCCTCCCTCAGATCCAAGCGCACTCCTCCACCAGAAACTGAGACTACCTATCACGCAATTGTCTTCCCTCCGCTGTCCCCGTGGAGAAACCTGTATCCACTAGCCGCCTGCCGTTCTAAGGTGAGTTAATCTCACGATTACATAGTTCAATTATTTAAACATTAATTTAAACATCAATCTAAACTAAGATTGTGATAGTTGATGGTCTTGATGTTGAAATTTTTATCTTGCTGCCTTGTTGAAAGTTGCTTGATTTTTTTCATGATATTTTGAGCAATTACATTTCCACCTTGTTTTACCTCTGCCATTTGTGAATGTTGGCTGCTCCATTTGGTGCTTTGATTATGGCATGGGATTCTGACTGTGTATACATGTGTGAAACCAAACGTATATGTGTACACATATACTCTTGTATATGTATATACGTATTGTGGGCATACATATGTATTTACATACCCGATGCCATATTGTTACTGTCAATCTTGTTGTTATCAGGTTGCCAGTTGCCTTGGCCTTGATTTTTCCCGTACATGAAAACTGCAAATGCACGCATGTTTGTCTAGTCATTACACATACACATACTATTACACTGCTTGTGTCACTCTTCATTGCACATGTACCTGTTTCACTGACCATTCGATGGACACTACATGTTTCATCAGTCATTGCGTATATACAGCTGCACTTGTTAGTTGTTTTGCATGTTGTCCATATATTTAGGTTGGAATAATTTTTTTCCTATCACTTTCATTGCCTGCCAGTAATCATATATGGGTATTATACGTAAGGGATTCCCATGATTGATAGTGTTGGCACCTTTCCATATGTTTCCTTATATATATTCCAACTTAATTAGCATGCTGAAGGAAACATGCATAGCACCTTTATTTGATAAGAAAGTGGAGTTGCATAGCCCAATGTAGTGTAAGCCTAAAATATACTAAGTTGAATTTTGATTTCTTCCTAAACCGGGCATGCAGCCAGTCATTGACTCAACATGATATTACAAATAAACGCAACTTTGAAAATCACTTCCCTCTTTGCTGCTGGATATTTTAGCTTATGCAGATTTCTGACTATTTCATGCAGAACCTTACTTAATTAAACATATGGTCTGAAGTTTGGATTTGAAGATTTCGAATTTATATCTGCTATGTGTATTTAAATGCTGCCTTATTTTCCCCTTCTTTAGCATTCATCTGATATTGCTATATGCATTATTTGGTTGTCACTAGTAAGTGTGTGTGTGTGTGTGTATATATAATCGGGTATTAACATATCCTACTTCATATAAGTACTTCCTATTTATTTATGTATGCTTCCATGCTATATCGTAACCTGACCTGATATTGGTCTAAAATTTAAGTAACACACACACACACACACACACACACATATATATATATATATATATATATATATATATATATATATATATATAGAAGTTGCATTAGCAGTATTACCCTGCCTAGAAATCCTAACATGCTTGCGTTACAAATATGCCTTGCTGTCTCCTTGTCTTGGTCACCAGTTCGAAAGACACGGCCCGTTGCATGCTAAAATTCACCTTTGCATACCCATGTTCGTTGATTATCTTTCCTATTCCACACATACTTGCTGCCTGGGCCTGAAACTGAAGCGTTCTATGCATTAATGCATATATATATATGTATATATATATATATATGTATAATGTTTCACCTGAAACATTTGATCACTGTATGGACCTTGAAAGTTTGTGCTCTATTGAAATCCTTGCATAGTTCCATATTTGTGCACTACAAAGTTTAACAGCCATGTGCATCTTGATTTACTTGTTGCTATTTTCACTTCATATATATATATATAATATTTATTTTGTCTTTTAGTGGAGCAGTCGTCATGAAGTGACTAAACTTGAGTTGGGTACATTATTGAGTTTTGGCACTATTACTACCAAATTCAACACAGATTCCTCCTATTGGTGAAGGGGTATCGGACCGCAAAAACACAAAAGAATGATCTAAAAGCATGGAGCCGACATCAGGTTAAGGCCAAAAGCATAAAAGAGGTGATTTGGTCAATAACTACCGGCACCAGCATAGAAGAGAAAAGCTCAGTACCGATATGAAAGGGGATAGTGACAAAGCAATGCCGACACAAAGGGCGATCAACATAACTCTGTTCCAAAAGCATAGCGCAAAGAGTTAGTGATAAGCAAAGAAGAGCAAGAACTAGATGCCAACGACCCAAGACCCGAAACAAAGAAGGGACACTGTATTATCCAAAACATGAGTAGAGTGAGATGAAGGGTTATCAGCACTAATTAACTTAGTGTCGATACAAAGGGAAATAAATACATCAAAGTCAAGGATAACACCCCCGAATGCTAACTGTCGAACTCAAGGTTTGTCGAATACCGAGACACAAAACCTAAAGCCATTTGTAGATGTACCGAAAGCATGCTTTTGCAATACCGAACCCAACCTCCAAGACTCATCAAAAGTAAACCAAAGCTTACAAGAAGAAGAGCTATCCACACTAATTTTCTTAGTGTCAATACTGAAAGGGGTGACGATTCCAAGGTCATGACAAAGCGTAGCACGAATGAAAACACTATGAAGACTTGGAGGCAAAACTGGAACCTATTGTCGAAAGCCACTCCCAAAGCTATCCATACCAACTGGCTTGGTATCAATACGGAAGGTAGAAACATCATCAAAAAGAAGCTCATAAGACCAGGACTAGTTTTCTGAAGGCCAACACCGACACATCAAAGGACAAGTTATATACGATAACAATGTTAGAAAGGCGGCCGAATCCGAGGCAACCGGAACCGGAAAGTGAGAAGCGGCCGACACCAAGCTACCGCATCCTAAAAGAGCTACGGTTGAATCAAAGACAAAAGGGGTTTCGATTTATCTATAAATGAGATCTGAGGGGTCACATTTTAGGGGACTTTTTTCTCATTCCCCAATCTTGTACCCGTTTCTTATATAGCAAACCATAATTTCTAAATAAATTTGGGAATTTCCTTTGTAAATCCTTATGTACTCAAGTCAATGAGCAATAAAGAGTGAATCGACACTTAGCATATTTTCTATGATTTATCTTATTACTTCTTTTGCCTATTTCCTTATGCCTTCTCTACAATAAATGCCTCATGCGCAAGTTTTTGGTCTTTCTCCAAGATTACCAAAATACTCTTCTACATGCCGTTTAGCTTCCTAACTCGTGTCGCGCTTAGGAAACCCTTGTCACAAGGTAACTATTGGTTGTTGATTCTCACAAGTGTGATACTCACCCCTTGAAGGAAGAATAACTAATCTTCAAGCTCTAAACCTTGATATCTTGGAAATGGTGAACTAACTCAAACTCGTGGGAACTGAACAATCCCATTCTATCCTTAGGCCCACTTCCTTAAACCTATCTCCGGTGTTTACGAAAAATATCGTTAACGGGCACTTTGTATTCTTTTATGTTTTGCCCGACCTGTTCTATGCGGCACAGCTTACCATAGTAAATTTAACACACACACACGCACACGCACACACAAATATATATATATATATATATATTTGTGTGTGTGTGTGTGTGTGCGTGTAAGTGTGATGTCGTCCTCAGTATGTTGACCATATCAGTTTGACATTTATGACATTAGGTCCTAACCTATTATGTGTTGGACAATTTAAAGACCTTATATTTTTCATGCTTGGCACTGTTGCTTGTTTTAAATTATGGTCTCCTCCCTATTTCTCGATTTGTCTATAAATATTAAATAAGACCCCAGAGGTCACATTTCAGGTGACTTTTTTCTCATTCCCCAATCTTGTACTCATTCTTATAGAGTATACCCTAATTTCTAGATCAATTTGGGGATTTCCTTTGTAAACCCTTATTTACTCAAGTCAAAAAACAATAAAGAGTGAATTGACATTTTCCATATTTTCTATGATTTATCTTATTACTTCTTTCGCTTATTTCCTTAAGCCTTCTCTACAACAAATGCCTCCTGCGCAAGCCTTGATCTTTCTCCAAGATTACCAAAATACCCTTCTACAAGCCATTTAGCTTCTAACTCATGTTGCGCTTAGGGAACCCTTGTCCCATGGTAATTGTTGGTTATTGACACTCACAAGCGTGATACTCACCCCTTGAGGAAAGAGTAACTAATCTTCGGGCTCTAAACCTTGATATCTAAGAAACGATGAACTAACTCAAACTCGTGGGTACTAAACAATCCCATTCTATCCATAGTTCCACTTCCTTAGATCTATTTCCGGTGTTGATGAAAAATATAGTTAACATTTTGGCGCTAAAAGGAGGTTTTGAACCTCCGAACCTTTTTATATCTTAAAAAGCATTTCTAACTGAGTTGTTCCGTCCCGAATTTGGACTAAGCTTTGAAGAAGAAACACCATGGGTAAAGGGTCCCAACAAGAATATTTTGGATATCAAATGGCTATATCCGATATTACTAACCCGAGAGTGTTGGAAGAACAAAGGTTAAGTATGGAAGTCTTGCGAATCATCTACTAGAAGAAGGAAGTTTGATAATACGATCCTGATTATTGGAAAAACAACACTTTCTGCATGAGACGAATCCCAACCTTGGCTCTAAATGGTTCTACATCAAAGGATTATAACTCGTTCTCTCACATGAAGGAGGTCATCCATGAGAAAATTAAAGGAACACTATTCGAACAAGAAATAATGAGAGGCTTTTTTTGTTTTACTTCCAAATGGACTAAAATAATAGCCCTTCAATCTCAATGCACTTCGAAAAGAAGGATCGAAGATATGGATGAAGTAACGAAGTCAAGTAACAAAAGGGTTAAGTTTCAAAATTTGGAATGATTACCAATTTCTTTAATTAAGGCCAATTTCTTTAATTAAGGCCAATTGCAAGAATTTGTGAAGGAATCAAGCTAAGTCCAACAAAGATCTTCTTAAAAAACGATTGTTTACATGGCTAAGGGTATGGAAACCCTCTCGAAATTTGGAATAACCCAAGATGGGTTAAACTAAAATGGATAAAAAACCTTGTCACCGCCAAGATGGCCAGGGCAAGACACCCCTCGGAGGAGGAATGGTGAGTAAGCCTTTCTCTGCGCCTAGATCAAGTAGGGTAGGTTAAAACATAAAAAGCGTAAGCCTTCGATCCATGCCAGAAATGGTCAGGACGGAGCATCTAATTAGCATTCCCTACCTCTACTCGCAAAAGAGTACATCATTCCTCTGCTATGAACTAAGCATATCCTACCTCTACTCACAAAAGAGCACGTCCTACCTCTGCTTTTGTTCCTCGTTACCTGCAGAACGGAATGAAAACCCTTATCCGCGTGAGGGGGTGGAGTGTAAGCCTCTATCACCTCCTATGATGGCTAGGGTATAGCATCGAAAGAGTATGCCTTCAAGTCACGCCTACGATGGCCCGGTTAAAGCATCTAACCCTTTATCACCACCTACGATGGCTAGGGTAAGGCGCCTCCTGGAGGGAGTCGGGTATGTCCTTGGGCCCTACTTGAGAATAAGCTAGCCAAGTGCACTGGACGCACGGGTCCAGAGAGTGGCCAATAAAGCACGTGCAACCTTTGCTTTGACAAACTGCTTTGACAACCAAAATCTCAGGGAGCGGCTAATAAAGCACGTACACCCTCTGCTTTGCAAGATAAACCCGAAGGAGTTATCACAGCTCTCATCTTTTGTCAAATACCCAAATCTGGGTTGGTTCGGGACTTCTATCATTACCAGAAATGGATTTCTGGTCTAATATCAAATACCCCAAATCTGAGTTGGTTCGGGACTTCTATTAATTGTAAGAAAAGGGAATTTCTAGTCTTCCATTAAATACCCGACTCTGGGTTGGTTCAGGATTTCTAATTATTACCAGAAGGGAATTTCTAGTCTTCTATTGAATTCCCGAATCTAGGTTAATTCAAAATGTAAATTGATACCAGATGTGGGTACCTGGTCTTCCGTCAAATACCCAAATCTAGGTTATGGATCGGGATTTCTAATTATTGCCAAAAGTGGTGTTTTGGATTTTCCTTACTGATACCCTTGGGTTACAAGAATCCAATTCTTATTCTTGAGAAGGGGTCTGTTGTCAATACTTGAGACGATGACTCGAGTCTAGTGGCTCAAAGCCTTCAAACAAAGATAGTGATCTTCCATATTGCTTAGGAAGATTCTCTTAACCCATATGCATGATTTTCTTGCACATTATTTAGATAAAATATGTCATACACATAATCATGTTATTTCATTACAAAGAAACTACAATGGGGGTTATGATCTCTTTAACACTCCGCATGAGACCATTTTGTTAAGCAGTTATTCCTAAATCATAAAATACGAGTTAGCGTATTGCTCTGGCATGCATTAATTTATCATAAGAGTATGATGCACGTGCTATTTCACGTTGTAGGCTAGTCACGTTATCTATTCTACATATAAATCCTACACGGTTAAGAACCAAAACGATGTATGTTAAGTTTGCATAGGGTGGCACAATAATACTTTAGGAAGAGAGTATTTCAATAGCACAAAATTAGATGTTGGGTGATATCCGCATAACCTTATTTACAAAATTATCCGCTAGTTATCACATACAAAATGTCATTACTTCAAGTATTTTACATTCATGTATCGTTCTATTACCATATTATGATTACAAAATAAGAAAGGCTTCATGGTAACTAGACTCATTAGTCTGGTTCAGGATGCTTTAAAGCATATTCCAAAGATTCATAGCCTGCTTTCGTTTGCGCTAGTTTGACTTCTAGTTCGTCAATTCGACGAAGTAATTTTCTTATTTCCTCGTCCGAATTGGTAGAAGGAATTGACCCTTAATTGTCTTTCCAGTTCAAGGATAGTTTTATCGTTCTCTTTAATTTGACTCTCTAAAGTGGACACTTATCCATTCAAATTCCTATTAGCTATCTTCTGAAAATAGTATGTCCTTTCCCTCCTCGAAGTAGGAGCTTCCATGAAAATGTTCTTCTATTCTATATTTACTAAGTAATTCGTGTCTGAACTAAGAAGGTGGAGTCTGGAATTGATCTCCCTTCTCATGAACAAGATAATATACAATAATATGCAAAATCTAGCCATCAAAGAATGGCACTAATAACTTCATTCCCTTTAAAAAAAACCACCGCATGAACTTTACCCAGACAAATTTCTGAATGTTTTAGTAGTACATGTCTTTACAAATCACAAAAGTGCACACATTTCATTTGTATTATACATCAATACAACATGGCTGATCATCAGTTTTATTAAAATTTTATTATGAGGATTACTCGGAAAGTTAAAAGGAAGCCAAAAGTATTTCATATAAACATATCTAGGCTTTCCTACAAAGTGATTTTTCTCCAGGTTTACGAAGCAGACTCGTAAAGAATGAATGTGAAGTGCTTTTTGAAATCACATCGTTATGGAAATAAGGTTCTGTCATGATATAAGGAAACTAATCATTGCTAAAATGAACTCAAGGAGGAAGAAAGCACTTCGAAAGCGAAAGGCATACCTTTGCAGTAGGAATGTCAGATTGAATGAAAAGGCTCTTTTCTTTTAGCTCAGGACAACCATCCTTCTTGGTAGAGACCATGTACTGGTCTTGAGAAGATGGGGTGCCCAGAAGACAAAAAGGGCTTCCTCAGAATTGTGTGTACCCCCAGTGGTAGAAGGTGGGTCATCGCCATTCTTATCAGACTCATCTCGTCGGGTTCCATCACCTGGACTCTCACCCTCATTGCTTGCATCATTATCCATAGTAGCCATGTCTTCGTAACATCATCAGAGTCATCAGGAAAATCCTCGATGTATATAAGGTTCTCAAACTTCATATTATCTTTCTTCGGTGCTTTATTCCATTTAGCCATCCCAATCCTTTCCATGGCTTTATTTCGGACAGAAGGATGGACAGATGTAAATTCGATCCTTGGAAACCTCTTGAAATTATCGGATAATGAAAGGAAAGAGCATCTTCATAATACACCATGACAATCTTCGGGAGATGATCCTTCAAAAATTCAGATATTATGCTTCTGGTCATGTGAATTATTCTCCCTGCATTGGAGAGCTTGTCATCCATTTGCTTTAACTCATCAACACGACTGCACCCCATCTCCTTCTTCTTTTCTTAAGAATTGAAACTTTGTTGGATAGAATACTATTAGCTTGCCTTTCCTTCTCAATATCATATTTAACCTTCTCAAGAGAGGCCTTTGATCTCTCACACTCACCATCGCTCTTCGCCTTCGCTTGGGACAATGCATCAACTTTGGCTTTCAAAGCGGTGATATCCTACCTAGACAGGATGATCCCAGTAGAAGATGAAGAAGTCATTCCCTAGATAAGAGAAACTTTTGGTCACCTGAAAAATAGGAAAAAGGCAGATTAACCTTTATGTGGAAACAACGAAATAAAAGGACTAGGAAGGATGAATCCACACTAAAAGCTGTTCCTTAATAAGTTGTCGATAGAAATCCTTTGAGTCCAAACGCATGGAGGACAGTGGAATATTAGCCACTTCGGTAGAGGAGAGTGCAAGACTCACAAGCTTATCAAAATCCAAAGTCGACAGAGGTGGACTTGGAGAACTTACATGCCGAGATGATGAAAATGGACGTAAATTATGTTCCCGCATACCAGACACACTAGGAAGTTTGGACGTCAAAGTATCACTGATAAGTTCGTTTCTAGGGGACGCTTCAGGAGAAGAACTTATATCAAGAACAGTCCCAGCATTAGAAGTAGCGGGACCAGGGGACGTCTGCGCTTCAGTGGTCATGATAACATCCTCAAAAAATGGGTGGAATTGTCTAGCTTTTGCCTTTTAGATAACAGCTCAACAATAGGTCCAGCAAGCCTTTTTAGAGCGACAATGTCAGATTGAGCAAAAGCATCCAAGGTAGAGATATCTTCAGAGGCTGGGGTTCCTGATCTGAAGTAGCCATATTAGGAAAGCAAGAATAAGAAGGCTAAGACATAAAAATGTTAGGTCAGAAAAGAAACATAGTCCTATTTAGAATACCTTCGAATATGGGAGATTATGCATTGAACGTGTTGGAGCCTCGAAATAAGCTCTTAGAGCCAGAAAAATGAATGGGAGGTTATCCCAGGATCTTCTGCCCTGGAGGAAGAAGGACGTATTGACAAAGCCTGTTCACGGTAAGCAAGGATGACCAACGTCCCAAATTCTCAAACGCTTTAAATATGGCTTCAACAGCTTGAGTCTCATCATTCGATAAAGTTATGTTTTTGGAGGAAGGATCTGAGTAGCAACAAAGGTCAAACAAGAGCATACAAATGACATAATCATTCTCTAAAGACAAGAGAAGCTCACCAAGATCAGCAAAGTTTCCCGATATACGGAGAGGGCACCTAATATAAAAGAATTAGTCTTTCCAAGGCTTAGACTTACCGATACTATCATTTATCAGCTTCTTAATGGGGTTCACACGCAAGAAAGGTGACCCCGTACTTTTTGAAAATCGTACCAAGTGATGAATGAGATTAGGGCTAATGGAAGCCTGGCCTAACCCAAGTGCCAGAATTTCAAGACACAAGAGTAGTGTATAAGTGTTCAGTGAAAGCTGGATATGAGCAATCCCCAAATCACTCAAGAGCTTGGAGATAAATGGTGGGAAAGGCAAAAAGCACCCGTGCTAGATATCAATTGTGAAATATGCAAAGTACCCCTCTAAGGGGTTTTGGATGGTGCCTTGGGCAGTAACTGAAATAGCTTCTACGCCAGATATCTGGAATTTGTCAAGGATGGTTTTCACTTCATCTTAAGAAGCGATAAGAGATTGTTTCAGAGAAAACACCTTCTTCACCCAAGGGGTGCTAGAACCATTGGACTTTGACTTATCTGTGCTCTTTTTACCAAAAATAATGCTGCCAGGTGTTATCATTCCCTAACATGTATATATTAGCAGCACTTTCTTTTGCATAAACATGCACATGGTATCCACCAATGGGGAAATAACATAAAAACTTATTGACATTAGGAATTTGAGATGTAAAACATCAAATTAATCATAAGAGTTAATCTTAACAAAGTTGACACATATAATCCTATATATACACAGGAACAATCAAGTCTTTGGTGATGACCAAACTAACTACCCCGAAATCGAAAATCAAAAAGCGAAAGGTAGGTGACGGGGAAATCAGAATACTGATAGAACTTGGTGTCAGTTTAACCATAACCAAATAATTAAGTTTCATCACCGGAGGCCTAGCTAATCTCAAGTTCCGGTACAAGTGAAATCAAGATACAGATGCTTTAATATTGAACTCCCGATTTTTCCGACACTAAAACCAAAAGGAAAACAAAGCTTTCGAAAACACTTTCGTATTGAACCGATACCCACTAGGTTCAAAGCCAAGTAACTACAAGTGCTAGAGTCAGCAAAATCAGAACTAAAATAAGTCGACGACAACTAATTCACTTATACCGAAAGAATAGCATCCTTCTTTGTAATAGAAATTAACCTCGCGTATGTCAATTTTGTATTTTAGACCCTAAAAGTGTATTAAGAGAATGAGGACCTAAGTTATCCGCCATTAGTCATCATCTAAGTTTTCACCATCGTCTAACTCATACTTAATACATAAAACCTTGATTGGTTTCCTAATCAGGTTGAAAGCATGATTTTGATTTCTACTTTTAATCGAAATAGAGATACTTATAGAGAATCGAACTTGAAATTCTGAGAGAAAATCTGGTAGAAATCTTGAGGAACAATGATCTTGTTTGAGCAATATAATTTGTAGGTAAAAAGTAAAGAGGGAAGAAGAAAGAGTATTTATGCTGCCGTATTTCTTAAATCACAGACACACAAACAAAATTCAATCAATAAACCAGATTGAAGGATACCAAGAGATGGGAGATCGAATTGCAGCACAATAGTCGAAGTCTGACTTGAAAAGTTGAAATTACCCCTTCAGAAGTGGGTGGGGGCAAATGTTAGTACCAAATTCAACACCGATGCCAGTTGTTGTTAAAGGGGTATCGGACCACAACCAAGACAAAAGAATGATCTGAAAGAATGAAGCCGACATCAGGCTAAAGTCGGAAGCATAAAAGATGTGATTTGGTCAGTAAACTACCGACATTAACATAAAAGGGAAAAGCTTGGTACTGATATAAAAGGGATAGTGGCAAAGCAATGCCTACACAGAGGGCGATCGACATGACAGTTGGAGACAAGAAAAGAAGAGCAAAAACTGGAAGCCAAAGACCCGAGACTTGAAACAAAGAAGGGACTCTATATTATCTGAAATATGAGCAAAATGGGATGAAGGGCAATCAACACTAATTAACTTAGTGCCAATACAAAGGGAAATAAAGTCATCAAAGTCAATGATAACACCCTGAAGGCTAAGTGTCGGAGTCAAGGCTTGTAGAATACCGAGACACAACACCTAAAGTCATTTGTAGATGTATCGAAAGCATGCTTCTGCAATACTGAAACCAATATCCAGGACTCGTCAAAAGTAAATCAAAGCTTACAAGAAGAAGAACTATCCACACTAATTTTCTTAGTGCCGATACCGAAAGTGGTGACGGTTCCAAGGTCATAACAAAGTGTAGCACGAAAGCAAACACTATGAAGACTTGGAGGTGGAACAAGAACCTATTGTCAAAAGCCACTCCTGTAGCTATCCATACCAACTGGCCTGGTACCGATACAGAAGGTAGAAACATCATCAAAAAGAAACTCATAAGACCAGGACTAGTTTTCCAAAGGCCAACATCGGCACATCAAAGGCCAAGTTATATACGATAACAATGTTAGAAAGGCGGCTGAATCCAAGCCAACCAGAACCAGAAGGTGAGAAGCGACTGACACCAAGCTACCACATCCTAAAAGAGCTATTGTTGAATCAAAGACAAAAGGGGTTTCGATTTATCTATAAATGAAATCTGACGGGTCACATTTTAGGGGACATTTTTCTCATTCCCTAATCTTATACTCATTTCTTATAGAGCAAACTATAATTTCTAAATCAATTTGGGGATTTCCTATGTAAACCCTTATGTACTCAACTCAATGAGCAATAAAGAGTGAATCGACACTTATCATATTTTCTATGATTTATCTTATTACTTCTTTCGCCTATTTCCTTGTGCCTTCTCTACAACAAATGCCTCATGCGCAAGCCTTGGTCTTTCTCCAAGATTACCAAAATACCCTTATGCAAGCCGTTTAGCTTCCTAACTCGTGTGACACTTAGGGAACCCTTGTCACAAGGTAACTATTGGTCATTGAGTCTCGCAAGCATGATACTCGCTCCTTGAAGGAAGAATAGCTAATCTTCGGGCTCAACCTTGATATCCTGGAAATGGTGAACTAACTCAAACTCATGGGAACTGAACAATCCCATTCTATCCTTAGGCCTACTTCCTTAAACCTATCTCCGGTGTCGACAAAAAATGTGACGGCCCGCCCTGCACCAACCAACATTTCCAATGAAAGTGCGTTGTCCCAATGTCCAACCAGCACAGGACGGTCGTCAAAGAATGGAAAGAAGGGAATTTGAACTAACAAGGAACCTATAGAATGTCTCACAGCGCATGGAATAAAATATAATAATAACATACTTGACATAAAACAGACGAGACAGTGCATAAGCTGAGAACTAAACCATAATCATCATAGCAACAGAAATTCAAAATACAGCTTATGTTCCATATCATCATTATTACAACTTTTAAAACTGTCTCTAAAGCGAAATAAGAAAGGTACACTACTAATGCCCAAAGTAGTGATCAGCAGCGACACAGGGAGGATATATATATATCATACGTGGGAGCCTCCTGCTCGTCTCAAGATCAGCTACTTGTTCATAACTAGCTAATCTATCTCTAGTCTTCTCGTTTAAGAGCACCCAGAGTAATAAGAAGAGACATAAAACTCTAGTTCAGACAAAAGTCTGGTATGAGCGATAAGCAACAAAACAGAACAATAGCAGGTATACTAAACCATACCTGAACCTGGACCTGCAACCAAAGAGTTAGCACAACAAGATGTACAATACTCTAAGGTGACACTAACACATGGTGTAAAGATACGGGGGAGGGGTGTGTATGTCATAGTGGTGTCAAATGATCAAGCATAGCAACCATCCTCACATCTCTCACTCAGTACGTAAAGCATACGATATCCACTGCTCTGATCACCCAAATCCTTGCTGTGATCACTTTGCCCCCATGGGGTCATGGCAACTCCGCTGCACTGATCCATAGCCACTAGTCCTTGCTATGTCCACTCTACCCCATGAAGTCATGAAGACTCCACTGCACTGGCTCATAGCCATGCTACGATCACTCTGCCCCATGGAGTAGTAACTACCCCACTGCACTGATCCGCAGCCTAACATTTGTCTATCCATGGTGAATCAAAGCTATGGACGTCGACAACTCCTTAGCACACGTCCCGCAGCAAAGCCCAACTCATAAAGTTAACTCATTGGTTTCCAACTGGATCCTGAGTTCTACTTCCTATCTGGACTACCTTTGCATCTCGGGTTTTGGTCTTCTTCGGATCGGTTCGGTGGTCATAGCCACGCCTTTGTTTGGTTTGAATATGCATAGTGTTCTAGTCCTCATTGGTTCGGCTCAGTCACCCCTGCTCGGTTCGGTTCGGCAAGCTTCAGCTCCTGGCCATCAATCCGGTTCGGTCAACTCCCTCCGGGTCGGTTCGGTCGTGGTACTCTATCCAGGTCGGGTGCCCTCATCTACATGTTTCGATCTGGTTCCCTCCTCTGTCTGCAATCCGATCCGCAGCTTCCCGATCCGATCCCTTCTTAGTTCATTGTGACCTTCCTTGTTGCCATGATTTTCCTCTTATGCTAGTATCCGATCCGAATCGAATCCTCTTGCTCAGTTCTCCTATCCGATCTGAGCCCCATATCTGACCCGATCCGATCCGAAACCCTGTACATTTTCTGCAACTTTTCCAGCGATTGTTTTACGCCACACGACAGCGTTTTCGACCATTCTAACTCTTCTAATCAATCACAAAGCGTACCATACAGTCATAGCAACATATAGAATTGACCACAACACCAAAACAACAATTTGATATGTCAAAACGGATCAAACATACCCAAAATCCATGTTTTTCCCTTAAGCATGTTTAAGCAAATTTAATGATTGGATTAGCAAAACTTAACCAAATTAACCCAAACTTCCAACAGAGGTCTAAAACAGTGTTTAAGAATTTATAAACATGTTTCCAGAATTTAATCATGTATAATTTGTTAATTTACTCTAATGACCCCTAATTAGCCGTAATTAGTGTAGAAATAATGCTAATCTCTCACCTTAGCCACAAATAAATCTCAGATCTGAAAATATCTCTGATTTGGGTTGAATCTCTATGCAACACAGTGGCTCTATTTCCAATTTGATGCTAATTTTCCTTGACTAGATGTAGATTAGGCTAAAACTTGATTAAATGGTGATTAGAAGGTGATTTGGGTGTTAGAGGCCATTGTTAGGGTTACGAAAATGTTTTTTAAGCGGCTGAGAAAATGAAAATAGATCGTTTCCTAACTGATTTCAGCCTCCCCATAACACTAATCCCGAAATGGGTAATGGACCCTCTTGCTAATCACCTAAATTAGGCCCAGTTAAGCTGTTTTTCACCTTCTAAACCTTGTTTCAGCCATACCTCCCAAACGGTGAGTCTGTTTGGCTATTGTGACCACTCTACGGAAAGGTAAACCATCATCTGGATCTAATAGGAGTGGTTTCAGGTCAAAACTCCTTACCAATCAAAAGTTATGGCCGAAACAAGTTCAGCTAGGGGCAAAACAGTCATTTAAAAATAGGCAGAAATCATGAAAATGGGAAATGACCCCAATATTCGTCTGCCAAAGTTACATGGCTATACGACTTCGCATGAGAAAGAAATAAATATTCTACGATCCCTTGATGCGTAGAATGCGGGTCGTTACATTCTTCCCCCCTTAAGAAATTTCGCCCTCAAAATTCCTTAACTAAGAAATAAGTAAAGGATCTCGCATGCCTACCAACCATTCACAACAATCAAACAAACAAAACAACAAACAAGTTTATCCTGGCATGCAGAAAACTAAATTGCAATTAAAATCTTACCAGGCAAAGAGTTCTGGATATGTCTTCCTAATGCTCTCCTCTGTCTCCCAAGTACAATCATTCTCATTCTCGCCCCGCTGAACTTTGACTAGATTCACAGCTTTCCTTCGAAGTTGCTTCCTATCGTGCTCGACAATACGAATCGGCTTGCGGTCCCCAACCGCCTCGGGTTCTACTTCGATATCATCCAACTGATCAGTTGAAATAGTCATATTGGGGTCGTGCACGAATTTCCTTAACTGGGAAACATGAAATACTTTATGAACTCCTGCCATCTTCTCTGGTAATTCAACTTTATATGCCAAATTCCAAACTTGCTCGAGGATTGGGAATAGACCAATAAATCTTGGTGCCAGCTTTCCTCTCCTTCCAAATCGAATAACATTCTTTAATGGAGAGATCTTGACATATACTAGGTCGCCAACGGAGAATTTCAAATCCTTTTGCCTCTTATCATCATAACTCTTCTGCCTATCTTGGGCAGCCTTCATTCGCTGTTGAATGATCTTAATCTTGTCTGAAGGTTCTCTTATCACATCTGGTCCAAGTACAAACTTCTCACCAGTTTATAACCAACATGACGGTGAGTTGCACAGTCTTCCGTACAAAGCTTTAAATGGAGCCTACCAATACTGGATTGATAATTATTATTATTGTATGATAACTCTACTAGATGCAAATGGCCATCCCATGATCCACCAAAATCCAATATGCAAGCTCTCAAGAGATCTTCTAATATATGATTTACCCTCTCTGTTTGACCATCAGTTTGAGGATGATACGCAGTACTGAGATATAATTCTGACCCTAGAGCCTCTTGTAAGCTCTTCCAAAACCCACTAGTAAACAACGGGTCTCGGTCACTCACAATGCTTTTAGGTACTCCATAAAATCTCACTACCCACTTCATATATAGTTCTGCTAACTTAACTGCCGTTCTATTCGACTTGATAGGTATAAACCTTGCACTCTTGGTCAATAGGTCCACAATCACCCAAATGCTATCATGGCCCGACTAGTCCTTGGCAACCCATCAATGAAATCCATTGAAACTTGTTCCCATTTCCATTCTGGAATTTCTAATGGTTGCAACAAACCACTAGGTTTCTTTTGCTCAGCTTTAACTAACTGGCAGTTCATGCATTTGGATATAAACTTCCCAACATCTCTTTTCATCCCTTCCCAGTAGTAGGTCTGCTTCATGTCTCGATACATTTTGTTACCAACGAGATGTATAGTCAGTTTTGAGTGATGACATTCTCTAAGCACTTCATCCCTCAATCCATTGACATTGGGAACAACTAGTCTTCCATTCTTTCTAAGCCACCTATCTCGATCAAGCCCATACCTGTTCATCTCCTCGTCGATACCCATCTTTAACTTGGAGTGATTTCCAATAGGTTAGGATCGCCTCTCTGACTGGAACCAATCCGCTCAATCAAAGTGGGTCTAATCATCGAACTTTCTAACATCTCTGGATCTGGATCCAGTTCGCACTTTGGTCTGAAATCATACCCAGCGATATACTCCAGTTGCTTCCATTCCAGAAACATAGTCCCTAAACTGGCATGTCTTCTACTCAATGCATCAGCTACCGCATAGCCCTTCCCTGGTGTATATGCAATATCGAAATCATAGGAAGCCAAGGATTCTAACCATCTTTACTGTTGGAGATTTAGATCCTTCTGAGAGAAAAGATACTTTAATGATTTATGATCAGTAAACAACTTGAATCTTTCTCCCAAGAGATAACGTCTCCACATCTTCAATGCGAACACGATCGCTGCCAATTTTAAATCATGGGTAGGATATCTTTTCTCATGCGGTTTCAGTTGCCTACTAGCATAAGCTACAACCCTTCCTCCTTGCATCAATACAGCACCTAGTCCGGTACCACATGCATCAATATTGTCATCTCTTCATTCCCTTTAGGAATGACTAACACTGGTGCACACGTCAACTTTTCCTTTAGACTCTTGAATGCAATCTCGCACTTTTTGTCCTAAACAAAATCTTGATTCTTCTTGGTCAACTGAGTCAACGGTGCTGCTATCTTGGAGAAGTCTTGGATAAACTTACGATAATATCCATCCAATCCCAAGAAACTTCTTACGTCTGTTGCACTCTTGGGAGTAGACCAATCTTGTACCGTAGCCACCTTCGCAGGGTCCACGGCAATACCATTCTTTGAAACAACATGGCCCAAGAATCTCACTTCTCTCCTCCAGAAGTGGCACTTAGAAAACTTTTCTTTCAATTGGTGTTTTCTTGATACCTCCATCACTATCCTCAGATGTTCCTTGTGTTCTTTCTCTGTTCTCGAATAAACCAAGATATTATCTATGAACACAAGAACAAAATTATTCAATTGATCCCGGAATACTCTGTTCATAAGATCCACAAAATATGCTGGTGCATTAGTCAACCCGAATGGCATGACCAACCACTCGTAGAATCCAAACGGTGTCCAGAAGGCCGTTTTAGCTATACTCTCAGCTTCCACCCTAAGTTGATGAAAATATGTCGCGAGATCCAACTGGGAGAACACTCTCGTGCCACTCAACTGATCAAACAAATCATCTATCCGCGATAGAGGATAATTATTTTTCATCGTCACCTTATTCAACTCGCGGTAGTCCACTCATAATCGAAGGGAACCATCTGCCATGGTAGCAAACACAACTGGTGCTCCCCACTCGGAGACACTTCTTTTGATAAATCCCTTCTTCAAAAGATCGCTTACTTGCACCCCGAGCTCTCGCTGCTCCCTTGGCGCCATACGATGAAGTGGCATCACTATAGGTCTGGCATCTTTCACTAAATGAATACGGAGCTCAATCTCTCGGTGTGGTGGAAGTCCGGTCACTTCCTTGAAGACGTCCGGATACTGGCCAGCCACAGGCACATCTGACAACTCACCATGCAGGATGTCGAAGGAATATAGAAAACTAGCCATTACCCCATCACTATGTAGACCACCAAACATTACCCTCTACTCATCATCCGCTCTAACTGTCACCAAAATGCCCTCACAGTCTACCACCACCTTGTACCTTTGGAGCCAGTCGACTCCCAAAATAATGCCAAACCCAGTAAAGCCCAAAACAAAGCAATCACAAACAAACATGCATCCATGTCTTGATAAGACTACATTACGAAAAATCATGCTAAGGCTAGTCGAACCACCTATCGAGTTCGTCACTGCTAAAGGTCTATCGACTATCTAGGGTTCCAATCCCAACCTATCTACCAGGTCATTAGATATGAAGGAACGGGAAGCCCCAGTATCAAACAGTACTCGAACGGGAACATCATAAACAGAAAGCATACCTTGAATGACGACATTCTTTACTTTCTCCGCCGTAGTTGGGGCATTCGAAGAAGAAGGAACAACATTAAGAGCATATGCTTTCACAATCTGCTTTTCTTTAGGGGGTTGCAGACACTTATCCTTGTGATGTCCCACTTGGCCACAGTTGAAGCACTTTCTGTCCGCTGACTTTGCTCGACATTCTTTAGCATAATGGCCCTTCTTACCACAACTAAAGCATTCAACATCTTTCTTGCTCTTTTTCTGACCATCCTTAGCTTGATTCTGACTCTGCTTCCTTTTATTCTAAGAATTATTCTTGCCTCCACCGCTTTCTTGCGGCTTTGGCCCCTCTGCAGATGCAACAGCGACTTCAGTCTTGGGTTTAGGATAAAGACTCTCGGACCTCAATGCTTTCCCCACAATCAATTCAAATGTCTCATCGATGTGGTTAATAAGCCTTTCCCCCAAGTACTGATCTACGCCTATTATGAACTTCTCATTCTTCTTCTCGGGAGTGTCAATAAGAGATAATCCATACTTCGACAAAGTATCGAACTCAGCAATATACTCCAAGACTGCCCTACCATTCTGCTTAAGCTCCAAGAACTTCCTAAACAACTCTGACTTTTGAGCAGCAGCTGGGATAAACTTATCACTGAATCGGGTCTTGAACTGATCCTAAGTAACTTGATCCTCAGGAGTAACTGCCTTAATAGCATTCCACCAATTCATTATCCATCCTTGCAGTTGACGGGATGCTAGCTTCCTTTTTATCGCGTCTTCAATTCCCAGATCCTCAAAGATATGCTCACTACTGTCAAGCCAATCCTGAACTTTTGTAGCCGACTCCGTTCCGTGGAATGGCTTCCCACCAAGACTAGTGTAGTCCTTACAAAGCTTAGCGAAGTCGGCCCTAGGTGCCTGCACCGCTACACCACCACCATTTGCAGCATTGAGAACTGCTTCTTGCACATTTCTAAGCATCTCTCTTATGAAGTCAGTGAACATCGTCCTCCTATCAGGAGCATTCCCATTATTATCCCCTCTACTAGTACCCCTAGTACATCGGCTCATCGTTCAATCTGTAAGGAGAAAACAATTAACCATCTCTTCAGTGGTGCCAGTGCAATGCGACTTCATCCTTAAATATACTAATAGTATATATATATATAACTTTTGAAAACCAAAATATAACAAATACGCGCTCTCATATACGTACTATCTCTCCCTGGTGTCTTTCCCTAGGTTAACTACGCAACCTAGAGCACTGGTACCAAATGTGATGGCCCGCCCCGCACCAGCCAACATTTCCAATGAAAGTGCATTGTGCCAATGTTCAACCAGCACGGGACGGTCGTCAAAGAAAGGAAAGAAGGAAATTTGAAATAACAAGGAACCTGTAGAATGTCTCACAGCGCATGGAATAAAATATAATAATAACATACTTGACATAATACAGACGAGATAGTGCATAAGCTGAGAACTAAACCATAATCATCATAGCAGCAGAAATTCAAAATACAGCTTATGTTCCACATTATCATTGCTACAACTTTTAAAATTGTCTCTAAAGCAAAATAAGAAAGGTACACTACTAATGCCCAAAGTAGTGACCAACAGCGACACAGGGAGGATATATGTATATCATGCATGGGAGCCTCCTGTTCATCTCCGGATCAGCTACTCGTTCATAACCAGATAACTCGTCTCTAGTATGCACATTTGAGAGCACCCAAAGTAATAAGAAGAGACATAAAACTCTGGGTCAGACAAAAGTCTGGTATGAGCGATAAGCTGAACAATAACAGGTATACTAAACCATACCTGAACTTGGACCTGCAACCAAAGAGTTAGCACAACAAGATGTACAATACTCTAAGGTGACACTAACATATGGTGTAAAGATACGGGGGAGGGGTGTGCATGTCATAGTGGTGTCAAACGATCAAGCATAGCAACCATCCTCACATCTCTCACTCAGTGCATAAAGCATACGATATCCACCGCTCTGATCACCCAAATCTTTGCTATGATCACTTTAGCCCATGGAGTCATGGCGACTCCACTGCACTGATCCATAGCCACTAGTCCTTGCTATGTCCACTCTGCCCCCATGAAGTCATGAAGACTCCACTGCACTGGCTCATAGCCATGCTACGATCACTCTGCCCCATGGAGTAGTAACTACCCCACTGCACTGATCCGCAGCCTAACACTTGTCATTCCGTGGTGAATCAAAGCTATGGACGTCGACAACTCCTTAGCACACATCCCGCAGCAAAGCCCAACTCATGAAGTTAACTCGTTGGTTCCCAACTGGATTCTGGGTTCTACTTCCTACCTGGACTACCTTTGCATCTCGAGTTTTGGTCTTCTCCGGATCGGTTCGATGGTCGTAGCCACGCCTTGGTTTGGTTTGAATATGCATAGTGTTCTAGTCCTCATTGGTTCAGTTCAGTCACCCCTGCTTGGTTCGATTTGGTAAGCTTCAGCTCTTGGCCATCAATCCGGTTCGGTCAACTCCCTTCGGGTCGGTTCAGTCATGGTACTCCATCCGGGTCGGGTGCCCTCATCTGCAGGTTTCGATCTGGTTCCCACCTCTGTCTCCGATCCGATCCGCAGCTTCCCGATCCGATCCCGCCTTAGTTCATTGTGGCCTTCCTTATTGCCATGCTTTTCCTCTTGTGCTAGATTCCGAACCGAATCAAATCCTCTTGCCCAGTTCTCCTATCCGATCCAAGCCCCAAATCGGACCCGATCCGATCCGAAACCCTGTACATTTCCTGCAACTTTTCCAGCGACTGTTTTACGCCACACGACGACGTTTTTGACCATTCTAAATCTTCTAATCAATCACAAAGCATACCATTACAGTCATAGCAATATATAGAATTGACCACAAACACCAAAACAATAATTTGATATGTCAAAACGGATCAAACATACCCAAAATCCATGTTTTCCTCTTAAGCATGTTTAAGCAAATCTAATGATAGAAACTTAACCAAATTAACCCAAACTTCCAAAAGAGGTCTAAAATAGTGTTTAAGAATTTCTAAACATTTTCCAAAATTTAATCATGTATAAGTTTGTTAATTAACACTAACCACCCCTAATTAGCCGTAATTAGTGTAGAAACAATGCTAATCACTCACCTTAGCCAAAATTAAATCTCAGATCTAAAAATATCTCTTATTTGGGTTGAATCTCTATGCAACATAGCAGCTCTATTCCCAATTTGATGCTAATTTGCCTTGATTAGATGTAGATTAGGCTAAAACTTGATTAAATGGTGATTAGAAGGTGATTTGGGTGTTTGAGGCCATTGTTCGGGTTAGGGAAATGTTTTAGGCGGCTGAGAAAATGAAAATAGATCATTTTCTGACTGATTTCAGCCTCCCCATAACTCTAATCCCAAAATAGATTATGGTCCCTCTTGCTAATCACCCTAATTAGGACCGGTTAAGCTGTTTTTCACCTTCTAAACCTTGTTTCAGCCATACCTCCCAAACAGTGAGTCCGTTTGGCTAATGTGACCAGTCTACGGAAAGGTAAACCATCATCCAGATCTAATGGGAGTGGTTTTAGGTCAAAATTCCTTACCAATCAAAAGTTTTGGTCGAAATAATATCAGCTAGGGGCAAAACGGTCATTTAAAAATCGGCAAAAATCATGAACATGGGAAATGACACCAATAGTCGTCTCCCAAAGTTACATGACTATACGACTTCGCATGAGAAAGAAATAAATATTCTACGATCCCCTGATGCGTAGAATGCGGGTCGTTACAAAAAATATCGTTAATAGGCACTTTGTATTCTTTTATGTTTTGACCGACCTATTCCATGTGGCACAGCTTACCATAGTAAATTTAACACACACATGGGGGCACGCGCGCGCACAAACACACACACACACACAAACATACACACATACACACACACACACATATATATATATATTTGAAAATCGATTCATTTTATTATCTAATAAAATACATTACAAAGGAAGGTTAGCATACTAACCATTACAACAAACAAAGCAAAAAAGAAAAGCATGAGATACAAGTAAATATAATGCTAAAACCATAAATGATTCCCATGATGAGGCATATCCCACTTAGTGAAACCCGCCGCACCACAGTTGAGCCACATGCTCCAACGTGTACTGGGTATCAAAATGATAGTTGCATACAGTGTCAATAATGTAAATATTGAAAGAAACATGGTCAGAAATTTATTGTCTGGGTTGAACCGATTATCCCTTTTCCCAACAACATAACTTTTGTATCATGTCCAGTAAATATGATGGCTCCAACAATATACTCGGTGTTCCGGAGGCTGCAACCTCTTAACAACAATTTATTCGGAGAAAGAGGTAATGTTTGCTTTTGAGTGATCATATTTCCTATAAATGTGTACACTGAATTGTTGGGTTTATCACATTGAATTTCACCATTGAATTCAGCAGCTTTCTCAAGAAGAGGGTAATCACGTGTATTCTTAAAGCTTTTCTGATCTTCACATTTGTTTCCTCGTCTAGATTTGCAGTCTCAATATAACAGGCTCCGTCCAGATTTGAACTAGCAAGGAGCAACATATCATCTGGAAAACCCAATTATAGAAGAAATCCTACTTTTGGGTGATTATGAGCAGATGAACTCGATTGAATTGAAGTTAATCAATACAAATAAACAGATCCCAAACTAGCAACCCTCAGATTTTCAGATAAAAACATAACAATGCAAAATTGTTTCAATTAACTAAAACAGGAATGCAAAACTTGACTACACAAAAAGTTCTGCAGTAGCAATGATTCTCAACCAGAAACCTAGCAATTAAATCAATAATCCCCTGATTACCTTTGCCAATAGAAGAATAGTTTGTATCCGACAATTAGATTGGATTAAAAACATTTAACCTGTTAAGGCTCTGGAATAAAGTCCAGCATATCTCATCCAATATCCATTTTGAGATCCTAGAAAGCATATATAAACTAATTTGGAAATAACAATAAACATGTTTGAATGTTCAACACCAGTCATTTGCCAAACGAAGTAGGATTCCATTAACACACCGCTTCATGTTGGGTTTCAAAACAATTAATCTCTAAACCGATTCTCATTTTAAAACCATTACACGCAAAAATAGAATTCAGAGTATAGTACCAGTCATTTGCATGAAACAATCCCCATTACCAAAAGCCGTCAATGTAGTGCAAAATCAAACAAAAATGGGAGCAAAATCAGATTGCATATAATCCAATAATGGCGTACTAAGATCTAATTGAATAACCAAAACCACAAACAAAATACCCGTTAGCCATAACCAAACTGATCTTACCCAAACCAAAGCTGATGTCGATCTAGTTCAACTAGAGGGAGAGATCGGTAGGAGAATTTGGAACTGAAGCTATTTCAGTTACGCCGACAATGCCGAAATCCAAATCCATAGTGTCTTGATCTTCCATTATCGAAACTAATTCAAACCAACTGAGATTAAGGAAGATTGATTGTTATTCTCGGTGAATCGGCGAAGTAGATCGAAGCAGTGCGAAGATCTGAGGTGACGGCCAAAACAAATTGCTTCTCAAATTAGATCTGGCCTAAAATTGTGAAAATAAAATAAAAAATAAGGGTTGGGTTACCAATGAAATGAATTCGTTGAAGGTTGGAGACAAATCGCTAGCGATTTGTTGTGGTTATAGAAATCAATTAGAAGTAGAAACTGAAAATTAAGGTGGGTGAAGCTCACGCATAGCAAAAACAAATGAAGGGAATTGCATGTCGCTATTAACAAGCCCCACCTACACATACACACACACACACACACACACACATATATATATATATATATGTGTGTGTGTGTGTGTGTGTGTGTGTGTGATGTTGTCCTTAGTATGTTGACCATATCAATACAATTTAACATTTTATGACCTTAGGCCCTAACCTTTTATGTGTTGGACAATTTAAAGACCTTATATTTTTCATGCTTGGTACTGTTGCTTGTTTTAACTTATGGTTTCGTCCCTGTTTCTCCATATAGCTAAGGCAATTTATGTGAATTGTGCGCACACACGGCTAAACTTGCTGATTCGAAACGATATACATGTATACATTCTACAAACCAAATATAACACTGTTGTAGCTTCTTTAAGACTGTATAAATATGTATCAGCGGTTTATATGGATTTTGACACTTGAAAAATTAATAAATTATTAGGAATAACTATTATATTTTAGTATTTATTTGAAATTGACTTACTTGAAATAAGTTTAATCCTGACTCGAGTGTTTTATGTTTTGCTTGGAGCGCTTGGGTTAGACCTAAGTGTTAAAGATTTAAAGATTTCAGCTCGCAAAGAAGAGAGGCACGTGAAGACGCTCGCGCTCAAGCCCGATAAAATTGTAAATTTTTATTTTTAAATTTATTTATGTATTCTAATTCTGCTGAACAAAATTATTGTATAAACTCTGATATTTGTATAAAATTAGTTCTGTTGCAAGTAATTGTATTTTGTGATTCTATGTCTAATTCTGTTTTAAACCCGGTAAGCCATAACAATCTGTCGTTTTGAACAGTTCGAGTTGGTTTAATTACCAACTTGGGACGGTCAAAAAGGCAGGTCGTTACAATATTCTTCATTTTTATTATATAAGATTAAAAAAAGCTTCTTTTCATATGAAGATCATTTCAGAATGAGAATAAATTGACTTTTAAAAAGTTAATTTTATTGAACTTTTTGTACCTTTTCTATTTTCTGCTATATCCCTACTATAATTTTTCACCTCCATCGCGGTGGAACCACTATGTTCTTTAATTTCACAGGTCAACGGACACAAAATTTGCAAGTGGATATTTCTCCATTCTAGCGAATGAGGTAGTACCTTGAAAATATTTGAAATAAACTTACATTACAAGATCTATGATGGAATCAAGATTTACTACCTTAGACAAAGCTACAAAAGAAGTAAAATGACTTCAAAGTTTCTAACATATATTCCGAATGGTTAAAACTTATGTCATCGATAAAAATACATTATGATAGGTAATCAGACTTTAGAAGAGGTAGTAGTAAGCATTATAATGGAAAATCTGGACACATTCGTCGTAGATAACAACGCTATTATACAACTTCTCCCCAATTGGGTTTTACCATTGACCATGTAAGGTCAAAGGATAATATTATTGGTCCATTAACAAAAGGCTTGCTTAAGAAAAAGGTTGATACATTATCAAAATGAGTTTAACACCTATAACATAATCAAAAGTTTTCCTCAATGGAAACATAACCTAACTTATTGAAAATGCTAATATCTAAGTTCAAAGGGAAAACTTAGTTTGTGATAAACTTAGTAGTACTGCTAAATATTCAAACCATTCCTGTAATAAGTCGGTGCATTATTTTCCAGTAATAAGTAAAATTATCTTTTGGTAACGTTTATACTTAGTAACTAGACAACTGTAACAACCCGCATTCTACGCATCGAATGATCGTATAATATTTGTTTCATTTTCATACGAAGTCGTATGGTCATGTAACTTTGGGAAACGACTATTGGGGGTCATTTCCCATGTTCACGATTTTTGCCGAATTTTAATTAACCATTTTACCCCTGGAAAATCTTGTTTCTCCTTTAACTTTTGATTCGTAAGGAGTTTTAACCTGAAACCACTTCCATTGGATTCAGATGATGATTTACTTTCCGTAGAGTGGTTACATCAATCAAACGGACATACCGTTTGGGAGATATGACTGAAATAAGGTTTGGATGGTGAAAAATAGCATTATTGGGCTTAACCGGATGATTAGCAGCTAAGTCCATAACACATTTCGGGGTTAGGGTTATGGGAGGGCTGATAGGGTTTGGGAAATCAGTTTTGTTCCTTTTTCTAGCCGCCATTTACCTCCCTCTAACCCTAGCAATGGCCTCCACCTTCTAAATTCATCTCTAATCACTAATTAACCAAAACTACACCAAATCAAGAGAAATTAACATCGAATCAGAGATAGAGCTACTGCTTTACATTTATATTTGTGCCATATCAGTCATAGTTTTGGATCTAAGATTCATTTGTGTCTAAGGTGAGTGATTTGCACTTTTATTCACTAATTACGGCTAATTAGGGGTGATTAGTGATAATTAGCGAAATTATGCATCATAAAAATCTAGGAAAATATGTAGAAATTCTTAAATATTATTTTATATCACTGGTGAAAATTTGGGTTAATTTGGATTAAGTTTGCTAATCCTATAGTTAAAACATGGTTAAAGGGATTAAGGGGAAAATCATGTTTTTTGGGTATGTTTGATCTAAAATATTTCATGTGAATGATGTTTTAATGTTTTTGATTGATTCTATATGTTGATACCGCTGTTTGGAATGTTTTATGATGTCTTAAAAAGCTTAGAATGGTTGAAAACGCCGTCAATTGGCGAAAATAGCTTACTGGAAAAAGTTGCAGATTTTCAGGTTCGGTTAGGAGGAACACCCGATCCGAATCGGTTAGGAGGGAGACCCGAATCGATCCGGATAAGAGAAAGACACTTGAATTTATCCGGATAGGAGAAAGACACCTGAATCGATCTGGATAGGAGAAGGAGACCCGAACCGATCCGGATAGGAGAAAGGCACCCGAACCGATCCTCCAGTTGCAGATTTTCAGGTCCAGTTAGGAGGAACACCCGATCCGAACCGGTTAGGAGGGAGACCCGAACTGATCCGGATAAGAGAAAGACACCTGAATTTATCCGGATAGGAGAAAGACACCTGAATCGATCTGGATAGGAGAAGGAGACCCGAACGGATCCGGATAGGAGAAAGACACCCGAACCGATCCGGATAGGAGAAGGAGACCCGAACCGATCCGGATAGGAGGAAGACACCTAAATCGAACCAGATAGGAGAAGGAGACACGAACCGAACCGGATAGGAGAAAGAGAGAAGGATACCCGAATCGGAATGGAGGAGGAGACCCGAACCGAACCGGATAGGAGGAAGAGACCCGAACCAAACCGGATAGAAGGAAGACCCGAACCGGATAGGAGGAGGAGACCTGAATCGAACCAGATAGAGGGAAGAGACCCAAACTGAACCGGATAGGAGGAAGACCCGAACCGGACCAGATAGGAGGAGGAGACCCGAACCGAACCGGATAGGAGGAGGAGACCCTAACCGAACCGGAGGAGACCAAAACCCGAGATGCAAAGGAAGTCCAAATGGGAAGTTAATACTTCGGATCCAGATGGGAACCAACAAGTAATCTTCTAGAGTAGGGCTTTGCTACGGGACGTGTGCAAAGGGGTTATCGGTATCTATAACTTTGGTTCACCATTGAAGAGAAGGGGCATGTAGACGAACCAGAGCCAGGGAAGTTTGGACCGGTTGGACCTTATCCTAGAGCCAGGGATGTGTGGACTGGGTAGGGTTATTGACTATAGACCAGGGAAGTATGGTCATAACAATAGTTGTACGGAGTTGCCGTCATGGCCCCAATAGATTTGATGATCAAAGTGATGGATATCGTATGCTTTTCGCACTGAGTGAGAGACGTGAGGATGATTGCTATGTTTGATGTTTGCTATCACCATGACACGCACACTCCCATTTACACGCCATATGCTAGTGTTACCTTAAAGTACTGTACATCTTGTTGTGCTAACACTTTGGTTGCAGGCCCAGGTTTAGGTATGATTATTTATACCTGTTATTGTTTATTTTGCTGCTATCTCTCATACCAGACTTTTGTCTAACTCAGAGTTTTATGTCTCTTCTTATTACTCTGGGTGCTCCTAAATGAGCAGACTAGAGACAGGTTAGGTGGTTATGCGCGAGTAGCGGTCTGGAGACGAGCAGGATGCTTCCATGTACTATATACACATATTCTCCATGTGTTGTTGTTGGTCACTGCTTTGGGCATTAGTAGTGTACCTTTTCTATTTTTCTTTAGAGATAGTATCTTGAAGTTGTAATAATGATGGTTTGGATCATAAGCTAAATTTTGGATTCCACTGCTATGATGGTTTAGTTTTCAGCTTATGCACTGTCTCTCTTGTTTTATGTCAAGTTATGTTATTACTATATTTTATTCCATGCGTTGTGAGATATACTATAGGTTCTTTGGTGATTCATAGTTTCAATACCCTTTCCTTTTGACGACCATCCCATGCTAGTCGGGCATTAGCACAGTGCATTTCAGGGGAAATGTCGACTGGTTCGAGGTGGGCCATCACACTTGGTATCAGAGCCTAGATTGCGTAGTTTACCTAAGGGAAGACATCAGGGAGAGATAGTATACATATATGAGAGCGCGTATTTGTGATATTTTGGTTTTCAAAAACTATATATATGCTATTAGTATATGTAAGGATGAAGTCGCACTGCACGGACAACACTAAGGAGATGGTTAATCGTTTTTCTCTTTACAGATTGAACGATGAGCCGATATACGAGGAGTACGGGTTCAGGGGCCAACAATGGGAATGTCCCTAGTATGAGGATGATGTTTACTGCCCTCATGCGAGAGATGCTTAGGGATGCTCAGGGAGCAGTTCCTAATGCTCCTAACGGTGGTGTTGCAGCGGTGCAGGCGCCTTGGGCCGATTTCGTCAAGCTTTGCAGGGATTACACTAGTCTTGGTGTGAAGTCGTTCCATGGAATGGAATCGGCTATGGAAGTTCAAGATTGGCTAGATAGTTGTGAGTGCATCTTTGAGGATTTGGGAATCGAGGATGCAATGAAGAGAAAGCTAGCATCCCATCAGTTGCAAGGGCGTACAATGAATTGGTGGAATGCCATTAAAGCAGCTACTCCTCAGGATCAGGTTACTTGGAATCAGTTTAAGACTCGCTTCAGTGACAAGTTTATCCCGACTGCTCAGAAATCCGAACCGTTCAGAATTTTTTTTGATCTTAAGCAGAATGGTAGGGCAGTCTCGGAGTACATTGCTGAATTCGATACTTTTTCGAAATATGGACTATCCCTTATCGATACTCACGAGAAGAAGAACGAGAAGTTCATAACTGGCCTAGATGGGTATTTGAGGGAAAGACTCATAAACCATACCAATGAGACATTCAAATCTATGTGGGAAAGGCATTGAGGTCTGAGAGCCTTTAACCTAAGTCAAAAACCGAGGTTGATGTTACATTTATAGAGGAGCCAAAGCCGCAGGCAAGCGGTGGAGGCAAGAATAATTCCCAGAATAAGAGGAAGAAGAACTAGACAAAGGATGGTCAGAAAAAGAAGAATAAGAAAGATATCGAGTGCTTTAGCTATGGCATGAAGGGTCACTATGCCAGCAAGGGTCGAGCAAAACCGGGGGAAAAAAGTGCTTCAACTGTGGCCAAGTGGGATATTTTAAGAATGAATGTCCATAACCCCCTAAGGAGAAGTAAATGGTGAAAGCATATCCTATCAACGTTGTTCCTTCTTCGTCGAATGCCCCAACTACGGCCAGAAGGGAAAATGTGTCGTTACTCAAGGTATGCTTTCTATTTATGAAGTTTCTGATTGAGTGCTGTTTGATACCGGGGCTTCTCATTCCTTCGTATCTAGTGACCTGGTAGATAGGTTGGAATTGGAACCCAAGATTGTCGATAGACCTTTAGTTGTGAAGAACCTGATCGGTGGTCCGACTAATCTCAGTATGATTTGTCGAAATTTGGTCTTATCGAGTCATGGATGTAATTTTCTTGTAATTGCTTTGTTTTGGGCTTTACTGGGTTTGGCATTATTTTGGGAGTCGATTGGCTCCAAAAGGTATGGGATAGTCATAAATTGTGAGGGGTCTTCGGCGACCATTAGAGCGGATGATGGGCGGAGGGTGGTATTGGGTTTCCTACCTAGTGATGAGGTGATAGCTAGTTTTCTACATTCCCTCGACATACCGCAGGATGAGTTATCAGATGTGCCTATTGCTGGCGAGTATCTGGACATCTTGGAGGAAGTGACCGGACTTCCACCACACCAAGAGATTGAGTTTCAGATTGATTTAGTGAAAGATGTCAGACCTATAGTGATGCCTCTTCGTCGAATGGTGCCAAGGGAGTAGCAAGAGCTCGAGGTGCAAGTGAGCAATCTTTTGAAGAAGGGATTTATCCGAAGGAGTGTTTCCGAGTGGGGAGCACCAGTTGTATTGGCTACCAAGGCTGATGACTCGCTTCGCTTATGTGTAGACTACCGTGAGTTGAACAAGGTGACTAGGAAGAATATGTATCCTCTTCCATGGATAGATGATTTGTTTGATCAACTGAATAGAGCAAGTGTTTTCCCAATTGGATCTTGCGACAGGTTTTCATCAGCTCCGAGTAGCAGTTGAGAGTATACCTAAAATAACATTTAGGACGCCGTTTGAATTCTATGAGTGGTTGGTTATGCCATTTGGGTTGACTAATGCACCCGCATATTTAGTGGATCTTATGAATAGAGTTTTCAGAGATTAATTAAATAAGTTTGTCCTTGTGTTCGTGGACGATATCATGGTTTACTCAAGGACAGAGGAAGAACACAAGGAACATTTGAGGACAGTGATGGAGGTGTTGAGGAAACACAAATTGAAAGCAAAATTTTATAAGTGTCACTTCTAAAGGAGGGAAGTGAAATTCTTGGGCCATGTTGTTTCAAAGAATGGTATTGCTGCGGATCCTGTGAAGGTGGCTACGACACAAGATTGGTCTACGCCCAAGAATGTAACGGACATGGGAAGTTTCTTGGGGTTAGCTGGATACTATCGTAAGTTTATCCAAGACTATCCAAGATAGCAGCACCGTTAACTCAGTTGACCAAGAAGAATCAAGCTTTCGTTTGAGATGAAAGGTGTGAGAATACGTTTAAGAGCCTAAAGGAAAAGTTAACGTGTGCACCCGTGTTAGTTATTCCTAAAGGGAACGAAGAGATGACAGTATACACAGATGCCTGTGGTACCAGACTAGGTGCTGTACTGATGCAAGGAGGTGGGGTTATAGCTTATGCTAGTCGGCAACTGAAACCGCACGAGAAAAGGTATCCTACCCATGATTTGGAATTGGTAGCGATCGTGTTCGCATTAAAGATGTGGAGACACTATCTCTTGGTAGAAAGTTTCGAGTTGTTTACCGATCAAAAGTCATTAAAGTATCTTTTCTCTCAGAGGGATTTAAATCTTCGTCAACAGAGATGGTTAGAGTTCTTGGCTTTAATATGTTTCAATATCGCATACACACCCGAAAAGGGCAATACGGTAGCCGATGCGTTGAGTAGGAGACATGCCAGTTTGCGGGCTATGTTTCTGGAATGGAAGCAACTAGAATATATCGCGGGATACGATTTCAGACCTAAGTGTGAAGTAGATCCAGAGATGTTAGCAAGTTTGATGATGAGGCCAACCTTGATTGAACGGATTGGTTCCAGTCAGAGGGACGATCATAATCTATTGGAAATCATCTCCAAGGTAGAGATGGGTATCGACGGCGAGAGAATAAACAAGTATGGTCTTGATCGAGAAAGATGGCTTCGAAAGAATGGAAGGCTAGCCATACCCAACGTTAATGGATTGAGAGATGAAGTGCTTAGAGAGTGTCATCACTCGAAACTGACTATACATCCCGGTGGTAACAAAATGTATCGAGACATGAAGCAGACCTACTATTGGGAAGGGATGAAGAGAGAAGTTGGGAATTTTATATCCAAGTGCATGAACTGCCAGTTAGTTAAAGCCAAGCAAAAGAAGCCTAGTGGTTTACAACCGTTGGAAATTCCGGAATGGAAATGGGAACAAGTCTCAATGGATTTCATTGACGGTTTGCCAGGGACTAGATCAGGTCATGATAGTATTTGGATGATTGTCGATCGATTGACCAAAAGTGCCAGGTTTATATCAGTAAAGTCGAAAAGAACAGCAGCTAAGTTAGCGGAATTATATATAAAGTGGGTAGTGAGATTTCATGGAGTACCTAAAGGTATTGTGAGCAACCGAGATCCATTATTTACTAATGGGTTTTGGAAGAGCTTACAAGAGGCTTTAGGGTCAGAATTACATCTTAGTACCGCATACCATCCACAAATCGACGGTCAAACAGAGAAGGTGAATCATGAATTAGAGGATCTTTTGAGAGCTTGCATATTGGATTTTGGAGGGTCATGGGATGACCATTTGCATCTAGTTGGATTCGCGTATAATAATAGTTATCAGTCCAGTATTGGTATGGCTCCATTTGAAACTTTGTACGGAAGACCGTGCAACTCACCATCATGTTGGTTGGAAACTGGTGAGAAATTTATGCTTGGGCCAAATGTAATAAGAGAAACTTCAGATAAGATCAAGGTTATTCAACAATGAATGAAGGATACCCAAAATAGGAAAAACAGTTATGCTTGTAGTGTCCTGAATTTCCTGTACAATTTGAGATGACCAAATAACACAAGTCCAACCCATATTATACTGGAAACCAGAAAACTAATAGAAAGAAAATAGAGGGTGAGAATAGATAAGATAGAAACTTAGAATAGAAGAAGAAGAACATACAACATCAGAGTAACATGAATCCCACAGCGGAGCGAACAACATATAATAGATAACATATCTTTGAAATAAAATCAGTATATGTATACAGTAACATTATCAGAGTACAACACTTACAACACAGCGGAAATAACAGTCTATATAATCCTGAAGCCTCTTGCTCCAGCTCTTCAAGTATCTGTAAAATCCTGACTACTTGACTGCCCGTACAAAATTGGGCACCCAAGAGTTTAGGGAAAACAAAACAAAACAAACTCTGGGTCAGTCATAGGAGTGGTATGAGTAAACAATTTAAAACAGTTGGGAAAATAACGATATCTCATAAGACCACGCCATTCAACGGAACGGGTTTTTCCCTTATGAGAATCCAAAACATTTGATTTAACTTTCAAAATCCTTTTGAAAGAAATGATAAACTTTATATCAAAAATCTTTTGATATTATAATAATGTCTATCAACCACAACTAAATAATCATCTAGTAGAAACGCTTTCATTTCACGTTCTACATATATAGTATACAATCAAAACCGCAAGCACTTATTGGGTAATGGATTTCCAACTATGACAAGGTATGGAACCACCTTACGATAGTGTACCTCTAGAGAGGAATACACTGGGTTCAACAAGAACATCTTGCAACCCGGCCACACATGACCGACCACTCATTTCGCTTGAGTGTATCAAATGTATATCACCAATGGTTGGGATCAGCAACCGTTTCCTGAATGGGACAAAATCGAATAGATAAAAGAATGAAATGAATATCTCTAGATAGGTGATAATACACCCTAATTGGCAGCCAACCACTTAGCCTTGCTGCCTGCCCAATTTTTGTCATTTCCCGGTTGTAAGGCTAGAGGCCACGCTTATCTCTGACAGATCACACAATTATTCACTTTGAATGTCACATCGTCATATCCACCAAATCACAAATTGATTTCCCCAAAAATACAATGGGTATACAGCTTAGAGAAAACGAATTCCTCCGCCACCAAACGTACATATGTTTGAAGAGATCAACTTACGTGATCATTAAATATACTCTATCAGACATTCTTCCATACAGGTTGTTCTGGGGCTGGACAAACCGAAGGCACTATTCTGTAAACAGGATAGACCTTTCATAAATCCATCTTCAATTATCTTCATCATATTTGATTGCAACGCTAACGTCTATACATAGTGGTTTTCAGATAATGAGTCTGATCCCGGTCTCTCCGTATTGACGACGGAAAAATGGTCAAAAACTTCGATGGTCGGTGAGTTAACTATCAAAGAAAAACACGTGTGCAAACAATGATATTACTTCCAGATGGAAATTATATCGATCAATCATCATTTAACATTTATCTCTTTAGTTCATTAATTTATTCATTTTTCATCTCCTATTTCCATATATTCAGCATTTCTTATTTTCTAAATTTAGAAATAATACGTTATTAACATTGGAAAACATTTGCATTTCTTATTCTCTATATTAGAAAACATTTCTGATTCTTGTTTGGAAAACATTTCCAAAGCTCCTTTATTGGACTTAAACAGATGTTTAAACAAACCATCGCTATGCCAACTCAAACCATTACACTCACTAACTAAATTCACTTAACCAATCTTCACTGTCGAACCTTAACCATTCCTTAGTTAAAAACAAAGCCAATCAAGTTGGGGTATAACTACCTCTCAGACCTTAACTGAACAACATTTCTAACTTCAAAACAGGAAAGGTTCACCTTTTAAACCTTTAACAAACTTCCTTACGTAACTCTCTTTCGAATAAATCTTTATTTGATAACTCTTTCCTTCGAATAAATTATATTCGATAATCTCTCTTCGAATAGCCATATTCGATTATCTTTATTCAATTAACATTATTCGATTGACTCTAATCGATTTACTCCTATCAATTAGCTCTATTTGATTAGCTCTATTCTATTAACTCTAATTGATTAACTCTATCAATTAACTCTATTTGATTAACCCTAATCGATTAACTCTATTGGATTAACTCTAATCAATTAACTCTTATCAATTAACTCCTATCAATTAACTCCTTTCGAATAAACTATATTCGATTAACTCCTTTCGAATAACTAATATTCGATAACTCCTTTCGAATAACTAATATTCGATAACCTCTCTTTGTTCAATAACTCCTTTCGAATAACTAATATTCGATAACTCCTTTTCAAATAAACTATATTCGATTAACTCCTTTCGAATAACTAATATTCGATAACTCTCTCTTCGAATGACTAATATTCGATAACTCCTTTCGAATAACTAATATTCAATAATCCCTTTCGAATAACTAATATTCGATAATCCCTTTCGAATAACTAATATTCGATAACTCCTTTCGAATAACTAATATTCGATAACTCTTTGAATAACCAATATTCGATTTCTCTTTTCGAATAACCAATATTCGATTAACTCAAATTCGATTAACTCTATTTAATTAACTCCTTTAACTCTATTCGAATAAACTATATTCGATTAACTCCTTTCAATTAACTCTACTTGAATAACTAATATTCGATTAACTCTAATTCGATTAACTCTATTCGACTAACTGTAATTCATTTACTCTAATTCGATTAACTCTAATCGATTTCTCTATTCGAATAACTAATATTCGATTAACTCTATTCAATTAATTCTATCGATTAACTCTAATCGATTAACTCTTATTGATTAACTCCTTTAACTCTATTCGAAAAAACTATATTCGATTAACTCTAACTCGAATCAATTAACTCTAACTCTAATCAATTAACTCTAATTGATTTACTCTAATATATAATCCATTAAGTTTGATTTCGTATTTTAAAATAATATTCCATTTCCAAATTCTATATATATACTTCTATTTATAGAATTATTCATACGAAATCTCCTTTCTATTTCTACACTTAAACCTCATTTAAAATTTCCTTTTATATCTCTATTTATTTCATAAATAAATATTTCCTTTTATAACTCTATTTATTTTCTAAATAAATATTTCCATTTAATCTATTTGTAAATGTTTTTACAAATATTTCCTTTTCAACAAATATTCCTTTTCAATTCTATTTGTAAATGTTTTACAAATATTCCCTTTTCAATTCTGTTTGTAAATGGTTTACAAATATTTCCTTTTCAATTCTATTTGTAAACGGTTTACAAATATTTACTTTTCAATTCTAATAGTAAATGGTTTACAAATATTTCCTTTTCAATTCTATTTGTAAATGGTTATATTTCCTTTTCATTTCTATTTGTAAATGGTTTACACAAATTTCCTTTTCAATTCTATTTGTAAATGGTTTACAAATATTTCCTTTTCAATTCTAATTGTAAATGGTTTACGGATATTTCCTTTTCAATTCTATTTGTAAACGGTTTTCAAATATTTCCTTTTCAATTCTAATTGTAAACGGTTTACAAATATTTCCTTTTCAATTCTATTTGTAAATGGTTTACAAATATTTCCTTTTCAATTCTAATTGTAAACGGTTTACAAATATTTCCTTTTCAATTCTATTTGTAAATGGTTTACAAATATTTCCTTTTCAATTCTATTTGTAAACGGTTTACAAATATTTCCTTTCCAATTCTATTTGTAAATGTTCTACAAATATTTCCTTTTAAATTCTATTTGTAAACGGTTTACAAATATTTCCTCTTCAATTTATATATAAAATCCATTGATTTTATATAAACAATTTATTTTCAAAATACACTTTGAAAATCCCCTTTTATACATCCCAATATTTCTTACGGTATTTAAAATACCAAATAACAATGATTGAGATGATTCAACACACATAATCAACAATAGATTATATACCACATCATATATCACAATATATGAAACAAAACAGTAAAATAAATGTTGAGGAATCCAGTTGGATTCCCACGACCTATTTCCCTACATCCACAGATGTTACATAATATAATTCACAACCATTTTAGTTCAATATGTACTATTCTGATAACCAGAATAAATGTTTGTTTAACGATATGTGTATATATCGTTATCTGCAATTTTAACCAATCATTCAGCAATTTCAATCAACCAACCAACACACAGAAATAAATCATCATTTATCAGTATTAGATTATATTTATAAAAATATAATTTAATCAGAGTTAGTGAGTTTTACTCACATTGGACGATCATCTTTAATAACGATAACCATCGCTTGATTCTGACAGACAATTTATTTTGCAATAAATTATAACGAGCTCTAATTCACTTCCGGTCAGTTCCATTCTCTAGACCTCGTCAGTACGATCCTATTCAGATCTTGTTTCGCTGAATTCTGATATTGTATGATAAAGCTATTCAATTTCGAAGTTTATATACATTATTTGCTGTAACGACCCAGATTTTCAGCCATTGAACTCTGAATATTTAAATTTGTTTAAATATTTTATTTGAAATATAAAATGATTTTATAAGGAATTTATTTATAAAACGAAGTTTGAACGTATAATTTATAATATAATTCAAAATGAGCTCGTAAAGTCGCAACAATTCGTAATTTAACGTTTTGAACTTCAATTAGATATACAAGATTCAAAATAAGTCGGATTTCTTTGAAACAAGAAACGTTCAGATCTATTTGATTTTATTTTTGCAGTGGAAGAGAAAAAAAGGGTTCATTATTTGAAAAATAGTGCTTCATTTTATAGAATCGCCTCTTGAAATATTCATCTTGGTTAGTCTTATAATCTCTGCAAACGTTATTACCCTAATACCAATTCATGGTCCTTTAAACTGAGCATCCTTGAATATTGGAACCATTTAACCATTCCTATGGTATCCATTTTTGTTCTTTCTTTTAACTATAGCATTTATCCATCTTCCATCTTTTAACAACACATTCAGTAACAAAATATTTCATGAATTCTTTGTATATATAATAGGCATGCTAATTATATTGGATGAAACAATTTGAAACGTATTGCTACTCAAAGCCAAACACATGCAAAGAGGTGCCTCCTCAATTCCGCTAAATATCAACCACCTGCGCCAATCCTAAGAAACAAACACCTATAGATATTAAATTACACATATGTCTACACTGCTAGACTGAAACACGAATATCATCGCACATGCCAGCTTGAAACTCCCCCGAGTAAAACCTCTGACTTGAAATTAATACATGCACATGGCTTGGTTGAAAATTTCACCGCTGAAGACCTAAAACACATGCGCAGTACCATATAGGAATTTAATAACTTCACATGCAAATTTATTTACACAGACCTGAAACCTGATTGTTGCCAACCTGTCACATACGACCGCACATGCTTAAGCAGATATACGCTTCGAATACAAGCTTAGCCTAAATACACGCAGGGCTAGATATAGATTTTTGCCAACCCATCATGTACGAAGCACATGGAAATGTATTCAATACAGGAACAAAGTAAAAGAGGCACATGCCTACGGTGGAAAATATTGCTTCATAGCCTGTAGCTATTGAAAACGACTCTTTAATCCTTCCCATATATAAATGTCCTTCATTGTCTTTCCAGCAAAGGAAACAAACACTCTCTGTTCCTTGTTTATTCTCGAGACTTAAAGAAAATGTCTTGGGTTTATTTGGGTCCGATTCGTGAAGCTCAAGCTAGGGCACGCTGTCGATGGGATCTCGGCTACCTGGCAGCGACGAGGTGGAGCGGAGTTGACGTCGTGGGAAGTGAGGTGGAGCCGTCGTGGTCTGGTGATGTTGATGGCGAACGCAGGGAAGGTAACCGGATGTTACTATTTTTAAATAAATAGCATGGGGTAGTTGGTGGTATAAGAGGAGTGAACGGGTTGAAGTAGTGATGATTGCGAGGTGTTTTTATGGCGAGCAAGGAGGACGGAAGTAAATTAATGTTAGTAAGGGGACGTTTGTTTTGTGTAGTGAGAATTAGAAAGGGGTAACCGTTGGTCAGGGGATGGCCGTTGATGCTTGGGGGCGTATTGGTGAACGGATCTGGTCTCTGGTTGGCTCCAGCGTGGGCAACAGTGCATGGGGATAGGGAGACGTGAAGGACAGTTAATGGGTATGTCTGGTGATTGAAGCCTAGGCTTGGGGAAAATGAATGGTTCGGTTCTGGTGCGTGGGGGAAAGGCCTGGGGCTTTGTGCTAGCTTGAAGAATTGTTAAGTATTAATCAACGTCTGGATTTGGAAAATGGTAAAGGAATAAGGGTTCAGTTGACCGGGGAGGATGGCAGAAGGAACGACCATAGTTTGTTCAAGTTCTGTAGTTGGAGAATCATGAAAACGAGGAAGGTCGGTTTAACAAGTCAACTGATCAAAGGAATATTTGCAGACAACCGTGAAGAACTATGACCGAAGAAGAGAATTCGAGGAAATCGGTCACATTGGAATCATAGCGACGGAATCTACGTTGTGGAACTGACGTGGTTGTGAATAGCACAACTGGTGTTTTGTGATGAAATCAAAACGCCATTTGATTTTAAACGAAATGAAAGTCAGAACCGTCAACTGCGAACCAAGGTGAGTAAACTCACTAACTCTGTTTCGTTTATATTTTTATATAAACGAGTTTTAAATTTATTTCATACTGTGAAATGGTTGCTTGGTTGAATAGTTGATAAATTGGTTGATATAATCACAATCGTTGATTGACTTTTCATTAATGCGATATTTTTGATGTTACTAACATCTGTGGATGCAGGGAAACAGGTTGGAGGGATCCAACTGGATCCCTCAACATTTTATTTACTGTTTTATTTGATGGTGATATATGTTATGCTACATTATCCATGGTTGAATTTGTGTGTTTGGTTTACCCTGGCCTTAGGAACCTGGTATTTTAGATACCGTAAAATATCATCGAATGTGAAAAAGGAAATTAGAATTTAAAAGCAGAGTTTATTTCCAAATTAGAAATAATTTCTTTTTCATTGAGTTGCAAATGGAAACCTATTCCATTGGGTAAACCAAGAAAAATGTTATAAATAAAGATATAAATTAAGTGGATCATTAACCATTGGATAAATTAAAGGTGAGTTCAAATATGAATGTATATTTGAAAGTGAGTATCGGTTTTGAAACCAATATTTGGAAATGGATCCGAATTTAGCAAATTACAGAGGAAAGTTTAAAGAAAGATTTTCAAATGCTTAGAATAAATAGTTTAAAACAAGGAAATATTTTGCAAATAAAATGTATATAAAAAGGGGATTTATAGAAATCGAATTAAGTGGTTAGAAGAATGTATAATTTATAAATATGTTTAAAGGAGAACTTGAATTGTTTAAAATAAACAGAGTTTATAAATGAACAACGAAAGCGTGTGCGTCGCACACGGTATTTTATTCAAAACAGCAATCATAACGCTGTTGTTATAAGAAATGCTTTTTAAAATTTTAAACAGCGATTTTAACGCTGTCTTTGTAAGGAATGCTTTTATAAAACTAAACAGTGATTTTAGCGCTGTTGTTATAATAAATGTTGTAAATCTATACAGCAATTTTAGACGCTGCTGTTATAATAAATGTCTTGGTAAATCTAAATAGCAATTTTAACGCTGCCGTTATAATAACTGTTTTAATAGCAATCTTAATGCTATGGTTATGATAAGTGTTCTATAATTCTAGACAGCGATTGTAACGCTGTTATTAAAGGCAATGTTTTATGAATCAAATATTTGGAGACAACGATTATAACGCTACCGTTATAATCAATATTTTTCTGTAAAAGAAGTGTGTTCTTAGATCGGATCCGAGAGTCGCGTAAGCGACGGTTTGTTTAAAGTTGAGAGCTTTGGCTATTTCAAAGTTGAGAATGTTGTTCAATTAAGGTCTGAGAGGTAATTATACCCCAACTTGATTGACTTCATGATCGATGGAGGAATGGTTAAGGTTCGATGGTGAAACTTGGTTAGTAATATGGTTAGTTAATAAATGATTAGAGGTTGGAGTTATTATAACGATGTTTTATAACATCGCGTTAATTTAAAGAATTTGAAATGTTTTTCCCCAAATAAAAGTGAGGAATTAAGAAAAGGGAATTCGAAATGAGAATATAGTAAGGAATTGATTTAAAGGGGCCAATGTTGATTGATGATTGATCGATCGAATTCCTACCTGGAAGTTAGATCGTTGGTTGTACACTTATTTTTCTTTGATAGTTAAAACACTGACTATCGAAGTTTTTGACCATTTTTCCGTCGTCAATACGGAGAGACCGGGATCAGATTCAATATCTGAAAACCACTCCGTATTGGTATAAGCGTTATGAATCAACTTATGCTGAAGAGAATTGAAGACGGAGTGAAATGCAAGGGCTATTCTGTTTACGGGATAGTACCTTCGGTTTGTCCAGACCCAGGACAACTTGTATGGACGAGTGTCTGACAGAGTATTTCCAAAGGGGGTTACGTACGTTGATTCCTTCAAACGTACGAAGTTGGGGCATAGAAGGGAAGCTTCTTTAGCCTAACAATCTGAGTATTTTTGTGGGAATCAATTAGTGATTTCCGATGGATCTGACGATGTGGCATTCAAAGTGAATGATGGCCAGATGTTCTGGAAGATATTTCAAACCTCAAGCCTCATCAACCCGGAATTGGACAAAAATCGGGCAGGCAGCATGGCTATGTGGGTCGCACCCATTAGGAGGTATAACCACCTATCTAGAGAAATTCCTTTTGCTTCTTAAATCTATCGATGCTGTCCCTTTTCGGGAGGCGGTTGCTGATCCCAACCGTCGGTGGTATACATTCGATACACTCAAGCGAAATGAGTGGTCGGTCATGTGTGGGCCGGGTTGCAAGATGTTCTTGTTGAACCCAGTGTATTCGTCTCTAGAGATACACTATCGGCAGGTGGTCCCATACCTTGTCAGGTTGGAAATCCAGTCTCCAATAAGCGCCCTGCGGTTTTTGATTTTATAATATATTTGGAGCGTGAGATGCAAGTGTTCCGCTAGATGAGTATTTATTTGCTGTAGACATTATTATAATATCACTGGATTTGATATCAAAAATATTTTTGGTTATCGTAAGGTAAAAACCGTCCGTGTTTATGTGTGGATCGGTCTTACGATTATCATTTCTTTCGAAAGGATTTTGGAAGTTAAACTAATGGTTGGAGTTTACTCACACCAGTCCCATGACTGACCCAGAGTTTATTTTGTTTGTTTTCCCTAAACTCTTGGGTGCCCAAATTTGTACGGGCAGTCAAGTAGTCGGGATTTTTCAGATTCACTTGGAGGAACTCGAAGCAGGAGGCTTCACCAGTTAGCTATAGACTATCATATTTCCGCTGTGTACTATGTTGTATCTGGAAACAGGTGTTTATAACTGTTCCAGGAATAACTGCTGTGCTCTGATAATGGTATGTATATACATTTACTGTTTTAGTATTTCAAAGTTTATGTTATCTAATATATTTTGTTCGTTCCGCTGTGAGTTTGTGATCTTCGTTTTCTTCTATTCTAATATTTCTTTCTTTCTATTTCTCATCCTCTAACTTCTTTCTAATAATGATTCGTGTTTCTGTGCAATTTGGGTTGGACATATGGTGTTATTAGTCAACTCAAAGTGTACGGGATTTGCGGGTCGTTTCAGTTGGTATCAGAGCTGAAGGTTAAGTGATTACCTTGGCTCTGTGGCGTAACTCAATAGAGATGGGGTTAGTAATACCCTAGATTGAGTTTGAGTGTATATATATGAGCGCGTATTTGTAGATTTGATATAAAAATTGTTTTATATTGTGTTGGCTGGTTTGTTGAGTGATTTATGAATTCTGGTCGATACAGGATGTACAACTGTATCGATAGGTGTTTCTAAACTCTCGAACAGAACAATTTGACACAGTATTGTTTTAATGATGGGTAAGTGAAATAATTTTGCCCAATGGATATTTTGATACAAAAGAGATAATTTTCTGAAATTATCGAATGTGTTGATTGTTATTACAATTAAATGGAATTATAAATATTGAAGTGGTTATATATATAACCAAATTGAATTTGTATATGAATGAGATATACAAATAAGCTATATTGGAATTGGATTCAAACCAAAATTTGTGGAATTTAAATTCCGGGTGTTTAGAAAAATCTTTTGTGAGGTATTATAAAGTAATATAACATTACTTTAAAGTGTTTTGGATAAAATGTTTTTAAATGGATTTTTAAAGGGATTAAGCACTGAAACCACTTCAGTGGCGAGAAAATACTTCTGATAATGGACTGCAGCATTATCGGTATTCATTTTCGAGTTTCTGAGTGATGAATTGCTACCATAGTAATTTGGGAATGAAAAATTTGTTTGCAAAGGACAAGTTGTTTTAGAAATTCAAATGTTTTGAATTGAGTCGATTATAAATATATGTGTACAAATATATATGATTTCGAACTAATTTGAAATAAAACCCGGGAATTTGAATTCTAAAGATTTAAAATTTAACTTGTGTAAGTTGAAGAAATTGAAGTGGTGGAAGTAAATCAATGAATTGAAATTTAACTTAAGATAAATAAAATTGGATTAAATTAGAGATAGTCCAGAATGAATTAAACAAAGAGAAAGGCTTGAAATTGGAATTAATAAAGTGAACTCGACTTATGAATAAGAAAGTTGTATATATTGGATGTTGTTGAATGGGATTGAATTGGATTCAAGGATAATAAGTGGATTTATTTAAATAGAAATCAGATTTGAATTGATAGAATGGAAGCGACTAATCAAAAGTTGATTAGAGATCTGACAACTGGAAGTTGTATTGATTTGAAACTGGTGGGAAATCGATATGTGTATGTTGAGCAGGTATTGAATGGAAACAAATGCAAGAGATAGAATTATGCCCGACAAAAAGGTACATGTTTACAATATTGTTTGGGTTGATGATTTTATGAGCCTATGAGGCAAGCCGCTTGGCTTTTTGATTTTCTTTTGGATTGGAGAAGGCCTAGAAAGGCGAGTTGTGGTTGTACCGATTGAGCCGTGCAGAGGAGATGCTGCCGAAATTTTTTCAGAATTTAAAGTGTTAGAAAATTTTCAGAATTTTTGAAAATTTTCGTTAGTAAGAATAAATTAATATTTTAAATTGAAATAAATTGGTCCAGTTAAACTGACGTTAAGAAGTGAACAAAAAGGATTTTTGGACCTAGTTAATAGGGTATGTAGCATTTTTCCTACCTTAGCAATTTCGAGGACGAAATTATTTTAAGGGGGAAGGAATGTAACGACCCAGATTTTCAGCCATTGAACTCTGAATATTTAAATTTGTTTAAATATTTTATTTGAAATATAAAATGATTTTATAAGGAATTTATTTATAAAACGAAGTTTGAACGTATAATTTATAATATAATTCAAAATGAGCTCGTAAAGTCGCAACAATTCGTAATTTAACGTTTTGAACTTCAATTAGATATACAAGATTCAAAATAAGTCGGATTTCTTTGAAACAAGAAACGTTCAGATCTATTTGATTTTATTTTTGCAGTGGAAGAGAAAAAAAGGGTTCATTATTTGAAAAATAGTGCTTCATTTTATAGAATCGCCTCTTGAAATATTCATCTTGGTTAGTCTTATAATCTCTGCAAACGTTATTACCCTAATACCAATTCATGGTCCTTTAAACTGAGCATCCTTGAATATTGGAACCATTTAACCATTCCTATGGTATCCATTTTTGTTCTTTCTTTTAACTATAGCATTTATCCATCTTCCATCTTTTAACAACACATTCAGTAACAAAATATTTCATGAATTCTTTGTATATATAATAGGCATGCTAATTATATTGGATGAAACAATTTGAAACGTATTGCTACTCAAAGCCAAACACATGCAAAGAGGTGCCTCCTCAATTCCGCTAAATATCAACCACCTGCGCCAATCCTAAGAAACAAACACCTATAGATATTAAATTACACATATGTCTACACTGCTAGACTGAAACACGAATATCATCGCACATGCCAGCTTGAAACTCCCCCGAGTAAAACCTCTGACTTGAAATTAATACATGCACATGGCTTGGTTGAAAATTTCACCGCTGAAGACCTAAAACACATGCGCAGTACCATATAGGAATTTAATAACTTCACATGCAAATTTATTTACACAGACCTGAAACCTGATTGTTGCCAACCTGTCACATACGACCGCACATGCTTAAGCAGATATACGCTTCGAATACAAGCTTAGCCTAAATACACGCAGGGCTAGATATAGATTTTTGCCAACCCATCATGTACGAAGCACATGGAAATGTATTCAATACAGGAACAAAGTAAAAGAGGCACATGCCTACGGTGGAAAATATTGCTTCATAGCCTGTAGCTATTGAAAACGACTCTTTAATCCTTCCCATATATAAATGTCCTTCATTGTCTTTCCAGCAAAGGAAACAAACACTCTCTGTTCCTTGTTTATTCTCGAGACTTAAAGAAAATGTCTTGGGTTTATTTGGGTCCGATTCGTGAAGCTCAAGCTAGGGCACGCTGTCGATGGGATCTCGGCTACCTGGCAGCGACGAGGTGGAGCGGAGTTGACGTCGTGGGAAGTGAGGTGGAGCCGTCGTGGTCTGGTGATGTTGATGGCGAACGCAGGGAAGGTAACCGGATGTTACTATTTTTAAATAAATAGCATGGGGTAGTTGGTGGTATAAGAGGAGTGAACGGGTTGAAGTAGTGATGATTGCGAGGTGTTTTTATGGCGAGCAAGGAGGACGGAAGTAAATTAATGTTAGTAAGGGGACGTTTGTTTTGTGTAGTGAGAATTAGAAAGGGGTAACCGTTGGTCAGGGGATGGCCGTTGATGCTTGGGGGCGTATTGGTGAACGGATCTGGTCTCTGGTTGGCTCCAGCGTGGGCAACAGTGCATGGGGATAGGGAGACGTGAAGGACAGTTAATGGGTATGTCTGGTGATTGAAGCCTAGGCTTGGGGAAAATGAATGGTTCGGTTCTGGTGCGTGGGGGAAATGCCTGGGGCTTTGTGCTATCTTGAAGAATTGTTAAGTATTAATCAACGTCTGGATTTGGAAAATGGTAAAGGAATAAGGGTTCAGTTGACCGGGGAGGATGGCAGAAGGAACGACCATAGTTTGTTCAAGTTCTGTAGTTGGAGAATCATGAAAACGAGGAAGGTCGGTTTAACAAGTCAACTGATCAAAGGAATATTTGCAGACAACCGTGAAGAACTATGACCGAAGAAGAGAATTCGAGGAAATCGGTCACATTGGAATCATAGCGACGGAATCTACGTTGTGGAACTGACGTGGTTGTGAATAGCACAACTGGTGTTTTGTGATGAAATCAAAACGCCATTTGATTTTAAACGAAATGAAAGTCAGAACCGTCAACTGCGAACCAAGGTGAGTAAACTCACTAACTCTGTTTCGTTTATATTTTTATATAAACGAGTTTTAAATTTATTTCATACTGTGAAATGGTTGCTTGGTTGAATAGTTGATAAATTGGTTGATATAATCACAATCGTTGATTGACTTTTCATTAATGCGATATTTTTGATGTTACTAACATCTGTGGATGCAGGGAAACAGGTTGGAGGGATCCAACTGGATCCCTCAACATTTTATTTACTGTTTTATTTGATGGTGATATATGTTATGCTACATTATCCATGGTTGAATTTGTGTGTTTGGTTTACCCTGGCCTTAGGAACCTGGTATTTTAGATACCGTAAAATATCATCGAATGTGAAAAAGGAAATTAGAATTTAAAAGCAGAGTTTATTTCCAAATTAGAAATAATTTCTTTTTCATTGAGTTGCAAATGGAAACCTATTCCATTGGGTAAACCAAGAAAAATGTTATAAATAAAGATATAAATTAAGTGGATCATTAACCATTGGATAAATTAAAGGTGAGTTCAAATATGAATGTATATTTGAAAGTGAGTATCGGTTTTGAAACCAATATTTGGAAATGGATCCGAATTTAGCAAATTACAGAGGAAAGTTTAAAGAAAGATTTTCAAATGCTTAGAATAAATAGTTTAAAACAAGGAAATATTTTGCAAATAAAATGTATATAAAAAGGGGATTTATAGAAATCGAATTAAGTGGTTAGAAGAATGTATAATTTATAAATATGTTTAAAGGAGAACTTGAATTGTTTAAAATAAACAGAGTTTATAAATGAACAACGAAAGCGTGTGCGTCGCACACGGTATTTTATTCAAAACAGCAATCATAACGCTGTTGTTATAAGAAATGCTTTTTAAAATTTTAAACAGCGATTTTAACGCTGTCTTTGTAAGGAATGCTTTTATAAAACTAAACAGTGATTTTAGCGCTGTTGTTATAATAAATGTTGTAAATCTATACAGCAATTTTAGACGCTGCTGTTATAATAAATGTCTTGGTAAATCTAAATAGCAATTTTAACGCTGCCGTTATAATAACTGTTTTAATAGCAATCTTAATGCTATGGTTATGATAAGTGTTCTATAATTCTAGACAGCGATTGTAACGCTGTTATTAAAGGCAATGTTTTATGAATCAAATATTTGGAGACAACGATTATAACGCTACCGTTATAATCAATATTTTTCTGTAAAAGAAGTGTGTTCTTAGATCGGATCCGAGAGTCGCGTAAGCGACGGTTTGTTTAAAGTTGAGAGCTTTGGCTATTTCAAAGTTGAGAATGTTGTTCAATTAAGGTCTGAGAGGTAATTATACCCCAACTTGATTGACTTCATGATCGATGGAGGAATGGTTAAGGTTCGATGGTGAAACTTGGTTAGTAATATGGTTAGTTAATAAATGATTAGAGGTTGGAGTTATTATAACGATGTTTTATAACATCGCGTTAATTTAAAGAATTTGAAATGTTTTTCCCCAAATAAAAGTGAGGAATTAAGAAAAGGGAATTCGAAATGAGAATATAGTAAGGAATTGATTTAAAGGGGCCAATGTTGATTGATGATTGATCGATCGAATTCCTACCTGGAAGTTAGATCGTTGGTTGTACACTTATTTTTCTTTGATAGTTAAAACACTGACTATCGAAGTTTTTGACCATTTTTCCGTCGTCAATACGGAGAGACCGGGATCAGATTCAATATCTGAAAACCACTCCGTATTGGTATAAGCGTTATGAATCAACTTATGCTGAAGAGAATTGAAGACGGAGTGAAATGCAAGGGCTATTCTGTTTACGGGATAGTACCTTCGGTTTGTCCAGACCCAGGACAACTTGTATGGACGAGTGTCTGACAGAGTATTTCCAAAGGGGGTTACGTACGTTGATTCCTTCAAACGTACGAAGTTGGGGCATAGAAGGGAAGCTTCTTTAGCCTAACAATCTGAGTATTTTTGTGGGAATCAATTAGTGATTTCCGATGGATCTGACGATGTGGCATTCAAAGTGAATGATGGCCAGATGTTCTGGAAGATATTTCAAACCTCAAGCCTCATCAACCCGGAATTGGACAAAAATCGGGCAGGCAGCATGGCTATGTGGGTCGCACCCATTAGGAGGTATAACCACCTATCTAGAGAAATTCCTTTTGCTTCTTAAATCTATCGATGCTGTCCCTTTTCGGGAGGCGGTTGCTGATCCCAACCGTCGGTGGTATACATTCGATACACTCAAGCGAAATGAGTGGTCGGTCATGTGTGGGCCGGGTTGCAAGATGTTCTTGTTGAACCCAGTGTATTCGTCTCTAGAGATACACTATCGGCAGGTGGTCCCATACCTTGTCAGGTTGGAAATCCAGTCTCCAATAAGCGCCCTACGGTTTTTGATTTTATAATATATTTGGAGCGTGAGATGCAAGCGTTCCGCTAGATGAGTATTTATTTGCTGTAGACATTATTATAATATCACTGGATTTGATATCAAAAATAATTTTGGTTATCGTAAGGTAAAAACCGTCCGGGTTTATGTGTGGATCGGTCTTACGATTATCATTTCTTTCGAAAGGATTTTGGAAGTTAAACTAATGGTTGGAGTTTACTCACACCAGTCCCATGACTGACCCAGAGTTTATTTTGTTTGTTTTCCCTAAACTCTTGGGTGCCCAAATTTGTACGGGCAGTCAAGTAGTCGGGATTTTTCAGATTCACTTGGAGGAACTCGAAGCAGGAGGCTTCACCAGTTAGCTATAGACTATCATATTTCCGCTGTGTACTATGTTGTATCTGGAAACAGGTGTTTATAACTGTTCCAGGAATAACTGCTGTGCTCTGATAATGGTATGTATATACATTTACTGTTTTAGTATTTCAAAGTTTATGTTATCTAATATATTTTGTTCGTTCCGCTGTGAGTTTGTGATCTTCGTTTTCTTCTATTCTAATATTTCTTTCTTTCTATTTCTCATCCTCTAACTTCTTTCTAATAATGATTCGTGTTTCTGTGCAATTTGGGTTGGACATGTGGTGTTATTAGTCAACTCAAAGTGTACGGGATTTGCGGGTCGTTTCATTTGCACTAAATTTAACTATATATATTTTGATTGGACCATACCCTTGTTACGCAGCCCAGCCCATCTCCTAACTTAAGTATCCAGAACCGCTTTGCTCCACTCCTCCTTCCTATAAAGATGCCTGCTCAAAAACCATGGCCGCAATTCCTTCAACAAATCCTCCTTCCATACTTGCTAATTCAGAAAACAATAATCACGCTATAACTCCTCTTTAGCATTTCTATCCGCTCCGACCAATCTCCATGAGTTCGAACCCAAACAACAGTCTGCGTTGGTCCGCCCTCTCCACGAAATCTCAGTAATACTTGCAACTGAAATGTTAACAAAAATGGCCCAAAATTTCGTATAAGGTGTTAAATCCTTCCCTCACAAAATAAGCATCCTACGTTTACTATGTGCTATCCCAAACTCTTCCTTATTTAAATACTTCTGCACCCTGAAGGTCCTTTCTCTTTCTAGCCAAAATATGTTGCATGCTCTTCGTGATTTTCCCATCAAGCGGCTTGGTGCCATCTTCGATTTTTAACTCCATGCCGCACTTAACCCACTGCTGGAGAGATTGAGCATCACTTCAGAAATTTCCGCCTTCGAGTCCATTTAGAATCGTACGGACTATCTTGGCTCCAGCGTTCATCAATCTACTTTTTCCAGCGAACAAGTATGAAGCCAAACCCATCAACAAGCACCCCAGGACGTAGAGAATCGTAGCAGGAGTTCAAAGATAATTGTTTCAAATTTTAGGAATTTTATTTGGATTTTCATTGATTTTGAAAGCTTGATGTTTCTCACGTTTTTACTCAGAGAACGATGGCGGCTTGTTTTTGTTAACCATGGGAATGAATGAAATTAGGTTTACAAAGGGTAAGGGTATTTATAGAATAAAATGTTGGCTTAGTTTGTAAGCTACTTATTTTTTTATCATTTTTCTATTTGTATTCTTAATTTAAAAATTCCTATAATCACAGATAGTATGCAAAAATCATGAAAATGGACATACAACTAGAGTTTGACATTACAGACCTAACGAAACTGGTTTCGTCAAATTCCGACTCCGTTTGCTCACACATCGTGTTTTTAACTGTCAAAATACCATTATTTTTCACATTAGAAATCCGTACGGCCACACACTAACTTCAAAAATCACGAAAATTGAAATCTAGCTATAATTTAATATTACGGATCCAAAAAAATTAGTTTCGTCAAAAACGGAGGTCGTTTGCAAAACTGGCTATTTTCAAAGCTCTAAATAAACCCTTTTAAATATTAAATATATTTAAAAATAATTAAATTTAAAATTTATAAATAAATATAATCGTATATATTCACAATAGAATATCATACAGCTCCAATTGGATTTATAACTCGATATTACAAATTCAATGTTACATCGATATTCGATTTATATTTAAAATCCATTTAAAATATAAATAAATCGATATAAATTATAAAGGAATTCCATGGCGACTTTTCGAAAATTTGATTTGGACATAAATCAAAATCTACACGATGAAATCCCGATTTTTCTCTTCCATTACAAAAATATACTTCACCAACTCTGAACGTCTCTTGTTTCACAGAAATCCGATTTAAAACGGACCCTATATATTCAGTTGAAGTTCGAATCGCCAAATTTCGAATTACAACGCCATTTCGAGCTCGATTATAATTATATTATAATTATACATTCAACTGTCTTTTATATAATATATTCGTTAATATAATTAAATTCTAAACTGAATTATATATTTTTTAAATTGTCCAGTTCACACCATATAGTCAATTCACTATTTCCGACTATTTCATAAATAAATATATTATTCTATTATTTATATTAATTAAATATTCACTATTATTTAATTATATTTAATTCTCGAAATCACTATTTATAAATTAAATTAATTAATTATTATATCGCTAAAAATACGGGACATTACAATGCTGATAAAAGGCGAAGAGATTTGAAATTCTCCGTTGGTGACTTCGTATTCGTCAAGATCTCTCCGTTGAAGGGTGCGATTCGATTTGGTAGGATAGGTAAGATGGCACTAAGGTTTGTTGGTCCATTTCCAATTCTTGAGCAAGTGGGGAATTTAGCGTATAAAGTTGGATTACCAGACAAGATGGCGGGAGTGAACAACGTATTTCATGTTTCCCAGTTAAGGAAGTTCGTGCATGTTTCAGATATGACTATTTCACCAGATCAGTTGGATGGTATCGAGGTAGAACCTGAGGCAGTTGAAAACCGCAGACCGATTCGTATTATTGGACATACTACGAAGCAACTTCGGAGGAAGACGGTAAGATTGGTTAAGATCCAATGCGGCGATAATGAGAGCGACCGCACTTGGGAAATTGAGGAATGTATAAGAAAGTTATATCCAGACCTCAATATAGTTGTTCCGCATGTTATGATAGGCCTGTTGTTTTTATTATGTATGTTTGATTGTTGCAAATAGTTGATAGGCATGTGACACCCTTTGTTGTTTTCTTAGTTATTCGGAGGCGAAATTTCTTAAGGGGGGAGGATGTAACGACCCACATTCTACGCATCAAAGGATCGTATAATATTTATTTCATTTTCATACGAAGTTGTATGGTTGTGTAACTTTGGGAAATGACTATTGGGTTCATTTCCCATGTTCACGATTTTTGCCGAATTTTAATTGACCGTTTTGCCCTTGGTAAATCTTGTTTCGCCTATAACTTTTGATTGGTAAAGAGTTTTAACCTAAAACCACTTCCATTGGATTCGGATGATGGTTTACCTTTCCGTAGAGTGGTTACATTAATCAAACGGACATACCGTTTGGGAGATATGGCTGAAATAAGGTTTGGAAGGTGAAAAACAACATAATTGGGCTTAACCGGGTGATTAGCAGCTAAGCCCATAACCTATTTCTTGATTAGGGTTATGGGAGGGCTGATAGAGTTTGGGAAATCAGTTTTATTCATTTTTCTAGTTGCCATTTACCTCCCTCTAACCCTAGCAATGGCCTCCACCTTCTAAATTCATCTCTAATCACTTCCTAATCACTAATTAACCAAAACTAAACCAAATCAAGAGAAATTAGCATCAAATCAGAGATAGAGCTACTGCTATACATTTGAATTTGTGCCATATCAGTCATAGCTTCAGATCTAAGATTCATTTGTGGCTAAGGTGAGTGATTTGCAAACGGCCAATTAGGGGTGATTAGTGATAATTAGCGAAATTATGCATCATAAAAATTTGGAAAATATGTAGAAATTCTTAAAAATTATTTTATGTCACTAGTCAAAATTTGGGTTAATTTCGATTAAGTTTGCTAATCCTATAGTTAAAACATGGTTAAGGGGATTCAGGGGAAAATCATGCTTTTTGGATATGTTTGATCTAAAATATTTCATGTGAATGATGTTTTAATGTTTTTGATTGATTCTATATGTTGTTACCACTGTTTGGAATATTTTGTGATGTCATAGAAAGGTTAGAATGGTTGAAAACGCCGCCGTTTGACGAAAAGAGCTTGTTGGAAAAGTTGCATATTTTCAGGTCCGGTTAGGAGGAACACCCGATCCGAACGGTAAGAAGGGAGACCCGAACCGATCCAGATAGGAGAAAGACACCCGAACCGATCCGGATAGGAGAAAGACACCCGAACCGATCTGGATAGGAGAAGGAGACCCGAACCGATCCGGATAGGAGAAAGACACCCGAACCGATCCGGATAGGAGAAGGAGACCTGAACCAATCCGGATAGGAGGAAGTCACTAGAACCGAACCATATATGAGAAGGAGACCCGAACCAAACTAGATGAGAGAAGGAGAGAAGGAGACCCGAACTGAACCGGATAGAAGGAGGAGACCCGAACCAAACCGGATAGGAGGACGACCTGAACCGGATATGAGGAGGAGACCCGAACCGAATCAGATAGGAGGAAGAGACCCCAACCGAATCGGATAGGAGGAAGACCCGAACCGAACCAGATAGGAGGTAGACTTGAACTGAACCGGATAGGAGGAGGAGACCTGAACCGAATTGGAGGAGGCCAAAACCCGAAATGCAAAGGAAGTCCAAATGGGAAGTTATAACTCTGGATCCAGATGGGAACCAACGAGTAATCTTCTAGAGTTGGGCTTTGCTGCGGGACAAGTGCAAAGGGGTTATCGGTATCTATAACTTTGGTTCACCATTGAAGAAAGGGGGCATGTAGATGAACCAGAGCCAGGGAAGTGTGGGCTGGTTGGCCCTTAACCTAGAGCTAGGGATGTGTGGACTGGGTAGGGTTATTAACTATAAAACAGGGAAGTATGGTCATAGCAATAGTTGTACGGATAGTATACGGTAGGGTTATCACCATGACACACACTCCCATTTTCACACCATATGCTAGTGTTACCTTAAAGTACTATACATCTTGTTGTGCTAACTCTTTGGTTGCAGGTCCAAGTTCAGGTATGATTATTTATATCTATTATTGGTTATTTTGCTGTTATCGCTCATACCAGACTTTTGTATAACCCATAGTTTTATGTCTCTTCTTATTTCTCTGGGTGCTCCTAAACGAGCAGACTAGAGACAGGTTAGGTGGTTATGCGCGAGTAGCGGTCCGGAGACGAGCAGGCGGCTTCCACGTACTATATACACATATTCTCCCTGTGTTGTTGTTGGTCACTACTTTGGGCATTAGTAGTGTACCTTTTCTATTTTGCTTTAGAGACAGTATCTTGAAGTTGTAATAATGATGGTTTGGATCATAAGCTGTATTTTGGATTCCACTACTATGATGGTTTAGTTTTCAGCTTATGCACTGTCTCGCCTGTTTTATGTCAAGTTATGTTATTATTATATTTTATTCTATGCGCTGTGAGATATACTATAGGTTCTTTGGTGATTCATAGTTTCAAAACCCTTTCCTTTTGATGACCGTCCCGTGCTAGTCGGGCATTAGCACAGTGCATTTCGGGGGAAATGTCGACTAGTTCGGGGCGGGCCGTCACACTTGGTATCAGAGCCTAGGTTGCGTAGTTATCCTAGGAGAAGACATCTGGGAGAGATAGTATACGTATATGAGAGCACGTATTTGTGATATTTTGGTTTTCAAAAACTATATATATATACTATTAGTATATCTAAGGACAAAGTCGCACTGCACAGACAACACTAAGGAGATGAATAATCGTTTTCCTCTTTACAGATTGAATGATGAGCCAATATACGAAGAGTACGGGTTCAGGGGCTAACAGTGGGAATGTCCCTGATATGAGGACGATGTTTACTGCCTTCATGCGAGAGATGCTTAGGGATGCTCAGGGAGCAGTTCTAACGGTGGTGTTGCAGAGGTACGGGCGCCTAGGGCCGATTTCGCCAAGCTTTGCAAGGATTACAGTAGTCTTGGTGGGAAGCCGTTCCACGGAACGGAATCAGCTACAGAAGTTCAAAATTGACTAGATAGTTGTGAGCGCATCTTTGAGGATTTGGGAATCGAGGATGCAATGAAGAGAAAGCTAGCATCCCATCAGCTGCAAGGACGGGCAACGAATTGGTGGAATGCCATTAAGGCAGATACTCCTAAGGATCAGGTTACATGGAATCAGTTTAAGACTAGCTCCAGTGACAAGTTTATCCCAGCTGCTCAGAAATCTGAACCATTCATAATTTTTTTTGAGCTTAAGCAGAATGGTAGGGCAGTCTCGGAGTACATTGCTAAATTCGATACTTTTTCGAAATATGGATTATCCCTTATCGATACTCCTGAGAAGAACGAGAAGTTCATAACTGGCCTAGATGGGTATTTAGGGGAAAGACTCATAAACCATATCGATGAGACATCCGAATCTATAGCGGGAAAGGCATTGAAGTCTGAGAGCCTTTACCCTAAGTCAAAAACCGAGGTTGATGTTACATCTATAGAGGAGCCAAAGCCGCAGGCAAGCGGTAGAGGCAAGAATAATTCCCAGAATAAGAGGAAGCAGAACCAGACGAAGGATGGTCATAAAAAGAAGAATAAGAAAGATATCGAGTGCTTTAGCTATGGCAAGAAGGGCCACTATGCCAGTAATTGTCGAGCAAAACCAGGGGAAAAGAAGTACTTCAACTGTGGCCAAGTGGGATATTTTAAGAATGAATGTCCATAACCCACTAAGGAGAAGCAAATGGTGAAAGCATATGCTATCAACGTTGTTCCTTCTTCGTTGTATGCCCCAACTACGGCGTAGAAGGGAAAAGGTGTGTAACACCCCACCTCCGCTAGGGTCACTCTTTCGGGGGCACTAGCTTCTGGGGGGCGTTAGAACTGGGTAAGCATGCATAATGATATATCAAGGCAGAGTAAGATCATAAATATATATGTAAAACAGAGTAAGTGAGAATAAAACAGCGGAATATCTCAAACCATCTCAAAACAAGTCTAGTACATCATAAAGTCAACTGCCAAAATAAACATGTCTAGTACATCATAAACAGAAATACTGAAATACATAGTGCTATCCCCAAAATAAAGATGATAAACCATAGCGAGCTCAATGTCCAGACATACATGAGCTATCCAGCAAACAAGCAAGCGATCCAAGCTAAGCACCACTATTCCCTCCCTGAGAACCTGGTGGGGGGGAAAACGGAAGAAAAGAAGCGAAAGAAAACAGGTCAGTCAAAAAGACTGGTAAGCCCTACTACGATCAGTCTATAAACTAATAAAGTTAGCATCATGATGGAAACTGAGATGAACATACTGGCAATAGATAAAGGTGTCATCACATAAAGAAGATTAGGCTTTGCACCACAGTGTACTAGCAGACTACATAACAGGTATTGATCCCTCAGCCCAAAACTTTGGCCCAATAACATGAAGTGACCTTAATACAAGGCCCAGCCCAACGGTCTAGTCGATCGGCTCCCTATAAACCTAACACGTTAAGTGTTGGTGTCCATACGGCCCACATATGGTTGTAGTCAGACTGTGCTGGGTCCACCTTCGGGTGTATCAAGCCCTCGGGTGTCAACCCCAGACACCTAAGCAATAATGCACAGTCTAAACCTACTGGTACCCGTGCCTCGAGTTTGTCCAACACCGGACTACGTGCACGTCCGTAGCCCGCCTGGACCCACACCGTTGTACCACTCAGCCGTCGCTTTGGTCGCTTACATCCGTCCAGTAATCGTGCCCCCGCCCTAGCCTAGCCTCTAGGGTTGTGAATGATACCCAACTGGGATTACTGCTGGAACAGACCACGTTGCTAGGGTTTTCTAAGAGGGTTAAGTGTGGTTTAACCCCTCACTAATCATGGATTAAATTAGTTAAGTGTAACCAACAGTTCACCACTTAACCCCATTTAATCCCTCGTATCCCCAAAATTGGTTAAGTATTAGTGGGCCATGACTTAACCCTAATCATGAGGCATTAATTAATTTAATGCACCCAACCTCTCACATTAGACCTTGTTGTGGTTACTAGTTAGGCCGGGCGGGTCCGGGTAGGTTTACACCACAACTTAGTCTAACCTCGGGTTTCACGTGCAACATGACCAACTACCCACATTGGGTCCTATTGCTTGTAGCCACTAGTTAAGCCGGTCGGTTCCGGGTAGGTTTATGCTACAAACTCAACCCAACCTCGAGTTGGCCACACTTATGTTTTCTAAGTGTCATGTCCACTTTATTTTCAAAAACATTATTACAAGTTTAACAAATACTTGGGTAGACCTAACTTAATAGGTAAATTCCCAAGGGGTAGACCTAACTTAATAGGTAAATTCCCAATCTCATATTTTCATGTATTTTAAGTTTTACCCCAAACCCCCCAACGTCATTCCATCGCTTACATATTCGTCATAACGCATAAAGGATAGGAAGAGGGAACTTGGCACAATATACATGATGAATCTTACATATCATAATAAACATGCATAACATGTTGGACTTGCATAACTTAGCATAGTGAATTTGCATAAACATGCATAACTTGTCAAACTTGCAAATCATGGCATAGTGAACTTGCATAAACATGCATAACTTGTTAAACTTGCAAATCATGGCATAGTGAACTTGCATAAACATGCATAACTTATCAAACATGTGTAATATGGCATAGTGAACTCGCATAAGCATGCATAACTTATTAAACATGTACAACATGGCATAGTGAACTCGCATAAGCATGCATAACTTATTAAACATGCATAAATCCCAACTTTCATCACATATTAACTTTAGAGTTTCTAAAATGAAGGTAAGAGGGCTTACAAATATTATGAAGACACAAATCTACTAATAAAGATTGAGAAGCCCTTTATGCAAGCATAAAAACCCAAAACAAAGCTCCAATAAGAAACACCCTCAACAAAAATCCCAAAAACTCTAGCTTAGCAAATAAAACTTGCAACTTGATGATGTATGCAAGCTAATGATCATTCATACAACTTAGAAATGCTTGTATGAACATCATAATCTTCATAGGAATGATTTATGAAGAGGTTGGAGGCTAGGGTTCTTAGGTGGAGGCCATTTGAGAAATCAATTTGACATAGTTTGGTTGCTAGAATGAATAATGAGGTTTTAGGGTAGGATTAGGGTCTTATTTATAGAAGATTAAGGTGTTTTTAGCCCTAGGATTAACCCTAGGTTAGTTTAGGTCCGTCAGATTTCGGAACTCTCCAGAACCAAGCCACACAACCAAGCCCAGATCAAAATTGGTGCGCCAGGCAAAACTGCCCGGCCACCCCGTGTCGACAGGGCTGTCGACAGGGCAGTCGACACCCTTAGACCCCTGTCGACATGCCTGTCGACTTGGGGGTCTTGGCGGGAGTTTTTCCCGCTGACGCCAGTTAGCCCTAATCCTTGTTTTAAATTTAAAATTTAAATCTGTTTTTAACATGGAAATTTCTGAAAACTTCAATGGGCCTTAACTGGGTCATACGGACTCCGATTTTCGAAAACTCGGACTCTATTTCGCGTATTTTCCCGAGACGAACGCAATGGCATAGCCCGTTTCCCTTGATTCAGATTTTTAAATTAAATTCTGCCTCGATTTATGTTATAACAGGTTATTGAAAATACGGGTTGTTACATTCTCCCCTCCTTAAAGGATTTCGTCCCCGAAATCTTCAAGTTAGGAAGAACGTATCCTACCATCCAATCATCCATCTACTCAAAGCATCATCCACGAGCAATCATTGTCCTTAAAAGATTCTAAATGCTGTATGAACATATGCAAAAGTGTGTGTATATGTACTTATCTAATGCAAAGATCAATGCAAAATATGTTAGTGAAATGTATCCATATGTATGCAAATCCCTAACATAATGTATAATATCTGCATGCGTGCTCAATCATACATCCATATGCAACATCCATGTGATAGCATACAAATTTTCATCCATGAGTAAGCATAAACACTCATGCATATGCAATATGAGGAGTGTGCGAGCCGATCTAGTGCCTAATCGTGTATAATGCGTCCACGAGCAACCACTTGCAAACACTTGCAACCACTTGCAACCATCAAGCATAACATGTTTCAAACAGATGTTTCATCCAAAGGGTTTCTACCTAAGGTTCTCATGACAAGATTAACACGCTAAACTAGATAAATATGGGTAGCAAAGAGAAAGATATGCTAACAAAAGGAAAGAGATTGAGAGTGTACCCTCAAAAAGGAATGGATAAAGCCCACGCATCTTCTCCTCGGTTTCCCAAGTTGCGTCTTCTTCGGCTTCACCCCATTGAACCTTCACCAACTTGACCTCTCGATTCCTTAGCTTCTTGGTCTCCGTCCCCAAGATACGAATCGGAGCTCTCCTCAAGGTAGCTTCTTTCTCCACTTCCACATCTTCAAGAATGCTAGGTTCAACCACCTCAGCGGACTCATGTAGGCACTTTCGGAGATGCGAAACATGAAAGACATTATGCACTCCGGACAGCTTCTCGGGCAATTGCACTTTATAAGCCATCTTCCCAATTCTCTCTATGATAGGGAAGGGTCCAACAAATCTCGGTGCTAACTTCCCAACAGCTCCAAATCGGACCACATTCCGCAAAGGAGAAACCTTTACGAAAACCATATCCCCAACATCAAACTCCAAATCGGATCTTCGCTTATCAGCATAGGATTTCTGTCGGTCTTGGGCCGCTTTCATCCGTCTCCGAATCAACTCGATTTTCTCGGATGTATCTCTGATCATATCAGGCCCAAGTATGAGCTTATCTGTAGTCTCCCACCAACATGTAGGCGACTTGCACGGCCTCCCATATAGAGCTTCAAATGGTGCTATCCCTATGCTTGCCTGATAACTGTTATTATATGCAAACTCAACAAGTGGAAGATGGTCTTCCCAAGTACCACCAAAGTCCAGAATACAAAGCCTCAACAGATCCTCGAGTACTCTATTCACCCTTTCGGTTTGACCGTCTGTCTGTGGGTGATAAGCAGTACTCAGATTCAACCTCGTGCCCAAGGCCTCCTGCAAGCTATTCCAGAACTGACTTGTAAAGATTGGGTCGCGGTCACTGACAATACTAGAAGGGACTCCATGAAGTCTCACAATCTCACGAAGATATACAGACGCTAGCCAAGATGCTGTCCTTTTGCTCTTCACCGGAATGAAGTGAGCACTCTTCGTAAGCCTATCTACAATAACCCAAATGCTCGTATTCCCTTTCCTTGACCTTGGCAGCCCATCAATAAAGTCCATGGAGATACTCTCCCACTTCCAAAGTGGAACGTCCAGAGGATGCAATAGCCCACCGGGCTTCTTTGACTCGGCTTTAACTTGCTGGCAAATGATACATCTAGAGACAAACTCCGCCACATCCTTCTTCATCCCAGGCCAAAAGAAAATACGCCTCATATCTTGGTACATCTTATCCCCGCCTGGATGTATAGTCAACTTAGAGCGATGCGCTTCCTCCAGAACTTTTCTTACTAAATCTTCTACCATGGGGACACATAACCTTCCATCTCTCCTCAGCCAACCCTTGTCATCAATAGAATATCGAGCGAGATGACTAGACGTCTCTCCTCGAATCAGCTTATCCATAATCTCAACTATCTGAGGGTCTTCCTTCTGCGAAGCCCCAACTTGATCCAGAAGGGTAGGCTTGAGCTCAAGAGATGCTAAAGAACCGGTCATCGACTCAACTGCCAAAGAGAAATCAAAGGTTGCCAAGAACTCTAAATTCTTCATCTCAACAAATAGAGGACTTAGTGTCAACCTTTTTCTACTCAATGCATCCGCTACAACATTCCCCTTGCCAGGGGTATAGGCTATATCAAAATCGTAGGATGCCAAGAATTTCATCCACCTTTGCTGCCTCAAGTTCAGATCCTTCTGCGAAAAGAGATACTTCAAAGACTTATGATCAGTATATAGCTCAAATCTCTCTCCTAGAAGATAATGACGCCAAGCCTTGAGTGCATATACTATCGCTGCCAGCTCTAGATCATGAGTGGGATAATTCTTCTCATGCACCTTAAGTTTCCTACCACCAAAACATATAGCTCTGCCTTCTTGCATCAGAACGGCGCCCAATCCCGTGCCACAAGCATCAGTGTACACGGTAAACATCTTACCACCATCGGGTAAAGCTAGAACTGGTGCTGAGGTAAGGGCTCTCTTGAGTCTTTGAAAAGCAAGCTCACAGTCCATATCCCAAGCAAAAACTAAGTTCTTCTTCGTCAACTTAGTAAGAGGAGCGGATATCTTCGCGAAGTCCTTGATGAACTTCCGGTAAAACCCTGCAAGACCTAGAAAACTTCTTACTTCGGTTGCATTCCTTGGAGTCTTCCAATCCTGCACAGCAACTACTTTAGCGGGATCCACCGCCAAGCCTTGCTTAGATACTATATGCCCAAGGAACCGAACTTCCCTTCTCCAAAAGTGACACTTGGAGAACTTGGCCTTTAACTGATGCGCTCTAAGCGTATCCATCACCTCTACAAGATGCCTCGCGTGCTCTTCTTCATCCTTAGAGAAGATCAGAATATCATCCACAAAGACTACGACAAACTTGTTCAAGAACTCTCGAAACACCCTACTCATCAAGTCCACGAAATACGCGGGTGCATTCGTCAAACCGAACGGCATAACAAGCCATTCAAAGAATCCATCTGGAGTTCTGAATGCAGTCTTGTCTATACTATCTTCAGCCACTCTGAGCTGATGAAATCCAGTAGCAAGATCAAGCTGAGAGAAAACAGAAGCACCAACAAGCTGGTCAAAAAGATCATCAATCCTCGGTAATGGGTGTCTGTTCTTCTTAGTCAGCTTATTCAACTCTCTATAGTCCACACAAAGTCGAAGAGAACCATCTGCCTTAGTAGCAAACACCACAGGCGCTCCCCATTCGGATATACTTCGTCTGATGAAGTTCTTCTCAAGCAACTCCTTTACTTGTTTGCTGAGCTCCCGTCTCTCACGCGGAGCCATGTGCCGAACGGGCAAAGAAACAGGCTTAGCATTATCCACCAGATAAATGCGAAAATCAATCTCTCGTTTAGGGGGCAACCCCTTAACTTCTTCAAAAACATCTGGATAATCTCGGACCACCCTTACAGACTGAAGGGTTTCCTCTGACGAATCGAGAGATTCAAGATAGCACAACATGACGGGATCCTTCGGATTGCATGAAATCTCTAAGGTGTTGCCAAGGCGAGTCACAAGCCTCACAACCCTATGCTCACAATCAAGAATGGCTCCATGTCTAGACAGCCAATCCATGCCCAAAATCAATCCGTATCCCCTGAAACCAAGAACATACGCACTACACAAGAACTCTACACTGAGTATAGAGATCCTCAGATCCTCACATATCATAGATAGATGAGCAGAACCCCCAATGGGATTCGAAACACAAACGGGATCATCCACTAAGCTAGTACTAAGGTGCAAACTATCAACAAGATCAGATGAAATAAAGCTATGTGATGCACCAGAATCAAACAAGGTACGAACTGGAAGATCAGAAACATAAACAAGGTTCTCAACAGAAACACTACCTCGATCGGGAACTGGAGCGGTATTGAGAGCATGAACTTGCCCTCCTGAAGGTCCAGCCTGTCCTTTCTTCTTCGGGCATTCCTTGCTGAAGTGTCCAGTCTCACCACAGGAAAAACATCCACCACTAAGCTTCCTTTTCTTCTTCCTACAATCCTTAGCAAAGTGTCCAGGCGCACCACAGTAATTGCACTTTCCCTTGCCTTTGTTGTTGTTCCCCTTCTTGTTCTTGCTCTAATTCCCCTGACTGCTTTGACCACCTTGATTGCCTTTACCCTGAGAATCAGTCTTCTTTGCTTGAGTATCACTCGACTTGACCTCTTTCTTTCCATCACCCTGAAGTAGAGCCATATCGACCAAACTCTCAAAAGTAGCTCCATGCGGAATATGTGACATCGCCAAGCCCTGCAGCGGCTCATTCAACCCTCTAGCGAATCGAAGAGCCTTCTTCTCAGGCGTGTTCACCATATCCAAACCAAAACGGGCCAGCTGATTAAACTTGTTCACATACTCCTTGACAGACATATCACCTTGCTTTAATGCAATGAACTTCTCCATCTGTAAATTCGCCTCAGCAGCAGATTGAAACTTGGCCACAAATCTAGTCCTCAAATCGGCCCAAGTCTCGACGGGCCTTGTCCCATTGGTGACCTCCCACCAATAGGCTGCTTCGTCCTTCAAAAGCCACACTGTCAATAAGATCTTCCTCTCGTCATCAATACCAAAGATAGCAAACAAGTCCTCAGTGTCTTTCAGCCAATTCCTAGCTTCAACAAAAGATTCCGTGCCTAGGAAATTCTTGCCTCCCATCGCCTTGAAGTCTTTACAAACCTTCGTGAACTCGACCTGAGGATGCTGAGGGGGAGGAGGAGGAAGAGGAGCCTCAGCAACTGGAGGGGGAGGAACAGGAACCACCGGAGGAGGGACATTAGGGGGAGGATTCTCAACTACAGGAGGAGGAGTGGGAGTAGGGTTTGCGGGGCCAGCTACCGCCCTAGCTTCTAGAAGTCTCCTATACCAGAGTGGTACGTTTACTCCATCCGGGATGGCAAGATTCTCAGCTATACTGAAACGAAAGATAAGATAAGATTAGGTCAAGGGAACGAAGGATAACGCTAATGGCTTTTTGGGGAATAGCCTTTTAAAATACTAGACTTTTCTTTGGAAAATACTTTATACTTGTTTTGAAAATAGTTTTTCAAAAGTCTTTTAAAAACTTTTTGTTCTTTCTTGTAAACCATATGCTCTGATACCAAATTTGTAACACCCCACCTCCGCTAGGGTCACTCTTTCGGGGGCACTAGCTTCTGGGGGGCGTTAGAACTGGGTAAGCATGCATAATGATATATCAAGGCAGAGTAAGATCATAAATATATATGTAAAACAGAGTAAGTGAGAATAAAACAGCGGAATATCTCAAACCATCTCAAAACAAGTCTAGTACATCATAAAGTCAACTGCCAAAATAAACATGTCTAGTACATCATAAACAGAAATACTGAAATACATAGTGCTATCCCCAAAATAAAGATGATAAACCATAGCGAGCTCAATGTCCAGACATACATGAGCTATCCAGCAAACAAGCAAGCGATCCAAGCTAAGCACCACTATTCCCTCCCTGAGAACCTGGGGGGGGGGGGGGAAACGGAAGAAAAGAAGCGAAAGAAAACAGGTCAGTCAAAAAGACTGGTAAGCCCTACTACGATCAGTCTATAAACTAATAAAGTTAGCATCATGATGGAAACTGAGATGAACATACTGGCAATAGATAAAGGTGTCATCACATAAAGAAGATTAGGCTTTGCACCACAGTGTACTAGCAAACTACATAACAGGTATTGATCCCTCAGCCCAAAACTTTGGCCCAATAACATGAAGTGACCTTAATACAAGGCCCAACCCAACGGTCTAGTCGATCGGCTCCCTATAAACCTAACACGTTAAGTGTTGGTGTCCATACGGCCCACATATGGTTGTAGTCAGACTGTGCTGGGTCCACCTTCGGGTGTATCAAGCCCTCGGGTGTCAACCCCAGACACCTAAGCAATAATGCACAGTCTAAACCTACTGGTACCCGTGCCTCGAGTTTGTCCAACACCGGACTACGTGCACGTCCGTAGCCCGCCTGGACCCGCACCGCTGTACCACTCAGCCGTCGCTTTGGTCGCTTACATCCGTCCAGTAATCGTGCCCCCGCCCTAGCCTAGCCTCTAGGGTTGTGAATGATACCCAACTGGGATTACTGCTGGAACAGACCACGTTGCTAGGGTTTTCTAAGAGGGTTAAGTGTGGTTTAACCCCTCACTAATCATGGATTAAATTAGTTAAGTGTAACCAACAGTTCACCACTTAACCCCATTTAATCCCTCGTATCCCCAAAATTGGTTAAGTATTAGTGGGCCATGACTTAACACTAATCATGAGGCATTAATTAATTTAATGCACCCAACCTCTCACATTAGACCTTGTTGTGGTTACTAGTTAGGCCGGGCGGGTCCGGGTAGGTTTACACCACAACTTAGTCTAACCTCGGGTTTCACGTGCAACATGACCAACTACCCACATTGGGTCCTATTGCTTGTAGCCACTAGTTAAGCCGGTCGGTTCCGGGTAGGTTTATGCTACAAACTCAACCCAACCTCGAGTTGGCCACACTTATGTTTTCTAAGTGTCATGTCCACTTTATTTTCAAAAACATCATTACAAGTTTAACAAATACTTGGGTAGACCTAACTTAATAGGTAAATTCCCAAGGAGTAGACCTAACTTAATAGGTAAATTCCCAATCTCATATTTTCATGTATTTTAAGTTTTACCCCAAACCCCCCAACGTCATTCCATCGCTTACATATTCGTCATAACGCATAAAGGATAGGAAGAGGGAACTTGGCACAATATACATGATGAATCTTACATATCATAATAAACATGCATAACATGTTGGACTTGCATAACTTAGCATAGTGAATTTGCATAAACATGCATAACTTGTCAAACTTGCAAATCATGGCATAGTGAACTTGCATAAACATGCATAACTTGTTAAACTTGCAAATCATGGCATAGTGAACTTGCATAAACATGCATAACTTATCAAACATGTGTAATATGGCATAGTGAACTCGCATAAGCATGCATAACTTATTAAACATGTACAACATGGCATAGTGAACTCGCATAAGCATGCATAACTTATTAAACATGCATAAATCCCAACTCTCATCACATATTAACTTTAGAGTTTCTAAAATGAAGGTAAGAGGGCTTACAAATATTATGAAGACACAAATCTACTAATAAAGATTGAGAAGCCCTTTATGCAAGCATAAAAACCCAAAACAAAGCTCCAATAAGAAACACCCTCAACAAAAATCCCAAAAACTCTAGCTTAGCAAATAAAACTTGCAACTTGATGATGTATGCAAGCTAATGATCATTCATACAACTTAGAAATGCTTGTATGAACATCATAATCTTCATAGGAATGATTTATGAAGAGGTTGGAGGCTAGGGTTCTTAGGTGGAGGCCATTTGAGAAATCAATTTGACATAGTTTGGTTGCTAGAATGAATAATGAGGTTTTAGGGTAGGATTAGGGTCTTATTTATAGAAGATTAAGGTGTTTTTAGCCCTAGGATTAACCCTAGGTTAGTTTAGGTCCGTCAGATTTCGGAACTCTCCAGAACCAAGCCACACAACCAAGCCCAGATCAAAATTGGTGCGCCAGGCAAAACTGCCCGGCCACCCCGTGTCGACAGGGCTGTCGACAGGGCAGTCGACACCCTTAGACCCCTGTCGACATGCCTGTCGACTTGGGGGTCTTGGCGGGAGTTTTTCCCGCTGACGCCAGTTAGCCCTAATCCTTGTTTTAAATTTAAAATTTAAATCTGTTTTTAACATGGAAATTTTTGAAAACTTCAATGGGCCTTAACTGGGTCATACGGACTCCGATTTTCGAAAACTCGGACTCTATTTCACGTATTTTCCCGAGACGAACGCAATGGCATAGCCCGTTTCCCTTGATTCAGATTTTTAAATTAAATTCTTCCTCGATTTATGTTATAACAGGTTATTGAAAATACGGGTTGTTACAAGGTGTCAATATTCAAGGTATGTTTTTTATTTATGAAGTTTCTGATTGAGTGTTCTTTGATACCGGGGCTTCTCATTCCTTCATATATAGTGACCTGGTAGATAGTTTGGAATTGGAACCCGAGATTGTCGATAGACCTTTAGTTGTGACGAACCTGATCGGTGATTCGACTAACCTTAGTATGATTTGTCGAAATTTGGTCTTATCGAGTCATGGATGTATTTTTCTTATGATTGCTTTTTTTTGGGCTTGATTGGGTTTGGCATTATTTTGGGAGTCGATTGGCTCCAAAAGGTATGGGGTGGTGGTAGATTGTGAGGGGTCTTCAACAACCATTAGAGCGAATGATGGGTGGAGGGGTGTATTGGGTTTCCTACCTAGTGATGAGGTGATAGCTAGTTTTCTACATTCCCTCGACATGTTGTAGGATGAGTTATCAGATGTGCCTATTGCTGGCGAGTATCCGGACATCTTCGAGGAAGTGACTGGACGTCCACCACACCGAGAGATTGAGTTTCGGATTGATTTAGTGAAAGATGCCAGACCTATAGTGATGCCTCTTCGTCGAATGGCGCCAAGGGAGCAGCGAGAGCTTGAGGTGCAAGTTAGCAATCTTTTGAAGAAGGGATTTATCCGTAGGAGTGTTTCCGAGTGGGAGCACCAGTTGTATTGGCTACCAAGGCTGATGGTTGGCATCGCTTACGTGTAGACTACCGTGAGTTAAACAAGGTGACTAGGAAGAATAAGTATCCGCTTCCATGGATCGATGATTTGTTTGATCAACTGAATGGAGCAAGAGTGTTTTCCTAGTTGGATCTCGCGACAGGTTTTCATCAGTTCCGAGTAGCAGTTGAGAGTATACCTAAAACGACATTTAGGACACCGTCTGGATTCTATGAGTGGTTGGTCATGCCATTTGGGTTGACTAATGCACCCGCATATTTTGTGGATCTTATGAATAGAGTTTTCAAAGATCAATTAAATAAGTTTGTCCTTGTGTTCGTGGACGATATCTTGGTTTACTCGAGGGCAGAGGAAGAACACAAGGAACATTTGAGGAAGTGATGGAGGTGTTGAGGAAACACCAATTGAAAGCAAAATTTTCTAAGTGTCACTTCTAAAGGAGGGAAGTGAGATTCTTGGGCCATGTTGTTTCAGAGAATGGTATTGTTGCGGATCCTGAGAAGGTGGCTACGGTACAAGATTGGTCACCGCCCAAGAGTGCAACGGACGTAAGAAGTTTCTTGGGGTTAGCTGGATACTATCGTAAGTTTATCCAAGACTTCTCCAAGATAGCAGCACTATTAACTCAATTGACCAAGAAGAATCAAGCTTTCGTTTGGGACGAAAGGTGTGAGAATGCGTTTAAGAGTCTAAAGGAAAAGTTAACGTGCACACCAGTGTTATTTATTCCTAAAGGGAACGAAAAGATGACGGTATACAAAGATGCCCGTGGTACCAGACTAGGTGTTGTACTGATGCAAGGAGGTAGGGTTGTAGCTTATGCTAGTCGGCAACTGAAACCGCATGAGAAAAGATATCATGCCCATGATTTGGAATTGGCAGCGATTGTGTTCGCGTTAAAGATGTGGAGACACTATCTCTTGGGAGAAAGGTTCGAGTTGTTTACCGATAATAAGTCATTAAAGTATCTTTTCTCTCAGAGGGATTTAGATCTTCATCAATAGAGATGGTTAGAGTTCTTGGCTTCATATGATTTCTATATCACATACACACCCGGGATGAGCAATGCGGTAGCTGATGCGTTGAGTAGGAGACATGCCAGTTTGGGGGCTATGTTTCTGGAATGGAAGCAACTAGAATATATCACGAGATATGATTTCAGACCTAAGTGTGAACTAGATCCAGAGATGTTAGGAAGTTTGACGATCAGGCCAACCTTGATTGAACGGATTGGTTCCAGTCAGAGGGACGATCCTAATCTATTGGAAATCATCTCCAAGGTAGAGATGGGTATCGACGGCGAGAGAATGAACAAGTATGGTCTTGATCGAGAAAGATGGCTTCGAAAGAATGGAAGGTTAGTTGTACCTAATGGTAATGGATTGAGAGATGAAGTTCTTAGAGATGTCACCACTCAAAATTGACTATACATCCCGACGGTAACAAAATGTATCGAGACATGAAGCAGACCTACTATTGGGAAGGGATGAAGAGAGACGTTGGAAAGTTTATATCCAAGTGCATGAACTTCTAGTTAGTTAAAGCCGAGCAAAAGAAGCCTAGTGGTTTGTTAAAACCATTGGAAATTCCAAAATGGAAACGGGAACAAGTCTCAATGGATTTCATTGACGGTTTGCCAGGGACTAGATCGGGTCATGATAGTATTTGGGTGATTGTCGATCGATTGACCAAAATGCAAGGTTTATACCAGTAAAGTCGAAAAGAACAGCAGCTAAGTTAGCGGAATTGTATATAAAGTGGGTAGTGAAATTTCATGGAGTACCTAAAGGTATTGTGAGCGACCGAGATCCATCATTTACTAGTGGGTTTTAGAAGAACTTACAAAAGGCTTTAGGGTCAGAATTACATCTTAGTACCGCATACCATCCTCAAACCGATGGTCAAACAGAGAGGGTGAATCGTGTATTAAAGGATCTTTTGAAAGCTTGCATATTGGATTTTGGAGGGTCATGGGTGACCATTTGCATCTTGTTGAGTTCGCGTATAATAATAGTTATCAGTCCAGTATTGGTATGGTTCCATTTGAAGCTTATACGGAAGACCGTGCAACTTACCATCATGTTGATTGGAAACCAGTAAGAAATTTGTGCTTGAGCCAGATGTAATAAGAGAAACTTCAGATAAGATCAAGGTTATTCAACAACGAATGAAGGCTGCCCAAGATAGGCAAAAGAGTTATGCTGATAAACGACAAAGAGATTTGAAATTCTCCATTGGTGACTTGGTATTCGTTAAGATCTCTCCGTTGAAGAGTGTGATTCGATTTGGTAGGAGAGGTAAGTTGGCACTAAGGTTTGTTGGTCCATTTCCAGTTCTCGAGCAAGTGGGGAATTTAGCGTATAAAGTTGGATTACCAGACAAGATGGCGGGAGTGCACAACGTATTTCATGTTTCCCAGTTAAGGAAGTTCGTGCATGATTCAGATATGACTATTTCAATAGATCAGTTGGATGATATCGAGGTAGAACCTGAGGTAGTTGAAAACCGTAGACCGATTCATATTATTGGACATGATACGAAGCAACTTCGAAGGAAGATGGTAAGATTGGTTAAGATCCAATGGGGCGATAATGAGAACGACTGTACTTGGGAAACCGAGGAAAGCATAAGAAAGTCGCATCCAAAACTCTTTGCCTGGTAAGATTTCATTAGCAATATAGTTATTCCGCATGTTATGATAGGCCTGTTGTGTTTATTATTTATGTTTGGTTGTTGCAAATGATTGATTCTATATGTTGTTACCTCTGTTTGGAATGTTTTGTGATGTCATAGAAAGGTTAGAATGGTTGAAAATGCCGTCGTTTGGCAAAAATAGCTTGCTGGAAAAGTTACAGATTTTCTGGTTCGGTTAGAAGGAACACCCGATCCGAACTAGTTAGGAGGGAGACCCGAACCGATCCGGATAGGAGAAAGACACCCGAAACGATATGGATAGGAGAAAGGCACCCGAACCGATCAGGATAGGAGAAGGAGACCCGAACCGTTCCGGATAGGAGAAAGACACCCGAACCGATCCGGATAGGAGAAGGAGACCCGAACCGATCCAGATAGGAGGAAGACACCCGAACTGAACCGGATAGAAGGAGACCCAAACCGAATCGAATAGGAGAAGGAGACCCGAAACGAATAGGAGAAGGAGACCCGAACCGAACTAGATAGGAGGAAGAGACCCAAACCAAAACGGATAGGGGGAAGACCCGAACCAGATAGGAGGAGGAGACCCGAACCGAACCAGATAAGAGGAAGAGACCCAAACCGAATTGGATAGGAGGATGACCTGAGCCGAACCGGATAGACCCGAGATGCAAAGGAAGTCCAAATGGAAAGTTATTACTCAGGATCCAGATGGGAACCAACGAGCAGTCTTCTAGAGTTGGGATTTGCTGCGGGACATGTGCAAAGGGGTTATCGGTATCTATAACTTTGGTTCACCGTTGAAGAGAGGGGGCATGTAGATGAACCAGAGCCAGGGAAGTGTGGATTGGTTGGCCCTTAACCTAGTGCCAAGGATGTGTTGACTGGTAGGGTTATTGACTATAGACCAGGGGAGTATGGTCATAGCAATAGTTGTACGGAGTTGTCGTCATAGCCCCAATAAATTTGGTGATCAAAGCGGTGGATATCGTATGCTTTACGCACCGAGTGAGAGATGTGAGGATGATTGCTATCACCATGACACACACACTCCCATTTTCACACCATATGCTAGTGTTACCTTAAAGTACTGTACATCTTGTTGTGCTAACTCTTTGGTTGTAGGTCCAGGTTCAGGTATGATTATTTATATCTGTTATTTCTTATTTTGCTGCTATCGCTCATACCAGACTTTTGTCTGACCCATAGTTTTATGTCTCTTCTTATTACTCTGGGTGCTCCTAAATGAGCAGACTAGAGACATGTTAGGTAGTTATGCGCGAGTAGCGGTCAGGAGACGAGCAGGAGGCTTCCACGTACTATATACGCATATTCTCCGTGGTTTGTTGTTGGTCACTGCTTTGGGCATTAGTAGTGTACCTTTTCTATTTTGCTTTACAGATAGTATCTTAAAGTTGTAATAATGATGGTTTGGATCATAAGCTGTAATTTTGATTCCGTTGCTATGATGGTTTAGTTTTCAGCTTATGCACTATCTCGCCTGTTTTATGTTAAGTTATGTTATTATTATATTTTATTCCATGCGCTGTGAGATATGCTACAGGTTCTTTGGTGATTCATAGTTTCAAAACCCTTTCCTTTTGATGACTGTCTCGTGCTAGTCGGGCATTAGCACAGCGCATTTCGGGGGAAATGTCGACTGGTTCGGGGCGGGCCGTCACAACGACTAAGTGTAGTACTGTGTGATGCCCTCTATGAAATCACTTATATGATAGCACATGCGTTGCTTCAAAGAGAATCGCAAGGGAAAATTTTCAAAGCACTCACGAGACTAAGCTAGTATTCATACCAAAATCAAACACATTCACTGAACTGAATAAAATAAGAAATATCATTATGTGTTGTCTATAGATCATACTTACACCAAGTCATACAAATCAAAAACCGCAAAGACTAAAGATTCGCGAGTATGTCAAAAAAATACTCACTATAAAGTTCAAGGCCATTTGCTACTTCAACTAATATAATAATGTTCTACTGAACTGAGAACAGCGAGTAAATGTTTATTCTTACGTGGATTATTGGAGTTGAGTTGAATAAAGCATTAATTTCTTAAGAAATATGAATAGTCCCGAACCTCGTAATTAACGTTCAATGAGCACATATATCAAGATGCAGGGACCGCAATGATTATTATGGTTATTAGAGGCTTCAACCTAAAAGGACTAACTTAATAGGTATTACAATGCACCACCCACATTTGCATCCATGGTAGTGTCCTTGGATGAATGGATATTTGAGGTGCATTGTAACACTTTGCGATAAGCAATTGATAATTAGAAAAAATCAAACATAACTCTTTTATTAAACAAACCAAAAAATGTTCATAACTCAAACTAAATCATTGCATTTTTTTTAAGATCAATAGCTATATATCAAAGGTCAAAAAACAATTAAAGAGTTGCAATCTTTTCTAATAAGCATGGTCATTAGGCCAAATAGACGCAATTTTTTTTTTTTTGAAATTAGTACTTTTATGTACAAGTTTATAATATGCAACATACTACATGGAAAATGGGTTACATCGTGCTAGGCGACAATTGAACCCTTGAAATCTTGCACCATATCCAAGTGTCTCGACCAATTTAGACAAAGTGCTTGTTAGGCCTTGTAATTTCTGAATGTCAAAATTAAGGATGCTACATCTTCTTCTTCCTTAATATTATTATTAATTCACATTTATATCATGCTCATTGTCACTATACATCTTGCAAATACTATGTTGCAAAGTTGGCTTGTATCATCTTGAAAAGAAAATTGCTCAAAACCTTTAGCGCTCTAGAAAGTGCAATATTTTTTTCAAGGTAATGGTATTTTACTGAACTCAGACATTCCAAAGTTATCAACGGACTATCGATACAGTTTGTTATTTTTTTAACACATAATATATCATCCTGAACTCTTTTAAGCATCACACAGTAAGTACTCAATATAAGTTTAAGAATGTCCGAATGAGTATTCATATAGAAGTTTGTTTCCAACAAACACTTCAATTCATTCCCTCGGTATAAGCTTCAATGTACTTCAACTCAATCGAGGCATATTCCCACGTTTTCATACTCAAATACATATTGTTTCACCTTCTCCCATGTTTCTGCTGAAAATACATGTATGTGCTATGATACACGTACCTAATGTGCATCCCCATGCATGCCCACCATATGCTTGATTCAGTGATATGTTTGACATAAAACATGCACAACCAGTTTGTACATCTACCATCAGTTCTCAGTACATATGCTAATGCACATAATGTTGTGGCTTAATTTCATCCTACCTCGGTAAATTTTAACCCACATTAATTTCCAAACTCTCAATTTCAGCTTGCAAGCCTTTTTTATTAGGACACGCTAAAGCACATTCGCTCATGTCCCATTAAGTTTGCATTTTACAACACTTCGTGCACTATTTCTCTGGTTTTCCTCTCAAATTCATCACTTTTCAGCACTTGGCTTCATGTCCTACACATTTCAAATTTTACGGTTTATCAGCAATTTCCAATAATCTTCACTTCTCACTTCATGGAAGACTCTTTCATGTATTTTGATAACCTATATATGTGTGTACATACACATACATACAAACATATACATATGTGTTGTGTGTTTATGTATGTATATATCTGCTTATTTGTCGTCACCATGTTATTTGATCATCCTTGTGATGATCATCATTTTGTATGCACTTACAACCAACTTTGCAATGTCTTATGTTGGGTTTGTAGATGATTTTGAACTATTGATAATATTAGAATAACCTCCTTAATAAAGCATCGCTTTCTATCTGATGGAGAATATATATCTTGCTGTCGAGTCTACTGATAGAGGGGTCAACGCTCATGTATATACTGATTACTTCAAAGCCTATTACAATTTGTATATATAAACTGCTTTGTACATTGCATTTGTAATAAGAATGAATATTTAGACACAAAACTTTGACACAATTGGTGATACAATTTATTTGCATCGTTGGATCACCCCATGAAATCCACTCTTCCAAATAAAGAAAAAGATCCAACGGTCCAAGCTTTACGTCTTTCTTTTTGAGTTTAATTTTGTGTTCAAATAGCCGCCTCCATTTGAAATATACTTCTGTGTAATCTTTTCAATTTAATTACAATAAAATCATTCTATAACAAATTGTTTTATGGTATTAGAGCAACAACACAAATCCTAACGACATATTTTTACAATCGACAGATCCTGATATTCAGCCTTGAACTGAAGAAAGTTCATACATGGAGAAGAATAACTGATCAATTTCTCTCCTTAGTTATATTTCATCATAGGAGAGATTACCTTTCCTCACGTGTTGTTCTCTTCTATCAGTTTCGTTGTTGTGAACTATCTCAGCTGTAGTTGAATCAAAGATATCTCATCATCTTCTCTCACTGACTATAGTCTTTTATCATCCGACCCGAAGGAGTCATCATTTGATGAAGTGATCCGGCTGTAAATTTCCTATTTCAGCAAATTTGCATCCATGAATCACAATTTTCATACTTGAGTGCATCGAGAAGTGCATACAACTTGATCTAAACACATTTCCCTCACCATAGCATTGTATCACACATTCTTTTCTATTTGCTTTACCGGTTTGCAACATTTTCTTTCAGTATGGCAGGAACCAATGAAGCCCCAAGTTTTGGTACTTCAAGAAATAATGCAACAGGAACCTCTTCACCAACTTCCAATCTTGTCAAGCCAAAGAGTAATGTAATTACCATCCAACTTGATGAGAATAACTATATGTTCTAAAAATATCAAGTTGAAAAACCTTTACTTAAGAGGATATGGGCTCCAAGATTTCATCAACGGCACCATAACTATTCCACCTGCTATGACACATGGCAAAGGAGGCAACTTGATTAGTAAACAAGATTTTGTTTTGCACCAAAAATAAGATAGTTTTCTTGCTTCTTGGTTGATGTCATCCATATGTTTCAGTTTATTATCACAAACCATTAGTAGAAATAAGTCTTATGAAATTTAAATAGCAAATGAGCAAATATCCAATTCACAGTCCGCTACTACAATCATGCATTACAAGAGGCAGTTACAGAGTTTAAGAAAGGATAACATGTCGATGGGGTGATTATCTCACTAAAATAAAGACTATGTAATCGGGTGGCCACAAGTGGTCATAAAATTTATGAAAGCGAACAATTCCTATACATAACTGGGTGCAAAGAGATCAGTTCATTTTACATTGTATTATTCTGGTCTTCGGGTCTTTAACACATTGCATGGGCCTTTGTATTTAACCCATCACTTGTTTATATAAGGAACACCGACCTTGTACACATTTAATCCTTAGAATACAAATCATTATCTTTCACTATCTTTATTTTTACACGGTATTAGAGCATCCTAATTGCTTAACAACAAACACTTATCTCATAAGTAGCCGGTCACTTATTATCTGAGATTGGATCTTTGTATTCGCCAATGACTGCTCGATTCTTATCTTTTAAGATTCGAATCATCATTTGATCATGAAGCTGTCCTAAGGAGTTTGATGTGTTCCCATCATTTCTTCCCCCTCAGTTGTTATCCAAGATCATTAGTTCAGTCACTACTGAAGTCGTCCTAGGCACTATTGAAGTTTTCTTCACCATTTCCTAGTTGTTTCAGTTTGTTAGTTCATCCTTTTTCCCTCAATTTTTTTCTCACTTCTGCGAATCCATTCAAGATGGTGGAAGGAGATGCTTCCACAACCCTAGCCGCATCATCTGCGAGATAAACAAATTAGTCAACAACAGCTGACAACACTCAAGAACTCATCAACAACATAATTAAACCACAAAGCCAACTTAATATTGATACAACTTGATGAGTCAAATTATTTGCTGTAAAAACTTCAAATAGAAACCACAGTAAAAGGATATGGTCTTGAATATTATATATATGGAACGAAGATTGTTCCACCAAAGTTTGTCAGAGATAATAAAGATAAATTAATCCCAAATCAAGAACACTTATCTCATCAGAGGCAAGACAACTTGGTGAGTTCTTGGATAATGTCCTCAGATGGACCATCATTGATGCCTCAGTTAATAGGCTGCAAGACATCTCATGAAGTCTGGACAACTATGGAGAGGGTGTTCACCTCTCAATCTGCAGCTAGATTATTGCATTGCAAGAAGCAGTTGCAAAGTATCAAGAAAGGTAATCAAAGCATGAATGAATACCTGATGAAAATCAAAAACCTATGCGATCAACTTAAATGTGCTTGTCGTAAAGTAGATGACAACGAGCAATTATTATACATTGTTGGTAGTCTCGAGGATGAATATGAAGCCGTGGTGGCATTCATAACATCCAACGAACCCACACCCAAACTTCAGATTGTATACTCCATGCTACTTGCACATGAAGGCGGGTTACTTCAAAAACAAGAAACAAACTCAAAATTCTCTGTTAATTACATTATCAATAGTGGACCAAAGAATCAAGGTAGAGGAAACAAGTCAAGAAATCATGGCAATAATACTTACCAGAGGGATGGTTTACCCAGCAGGGGCAAAGGAAGATCTGGCAGATGGAACTCTGGAAGTAGGCCCAAGTGCCAGATCTGTGATAAAATTGGGCATACAGCCAACAGGTGTTACTTCAGATTCGACAATACTGTCAATTCTAATCAACAAATCAACAATTCCAGGAACAATCAACCAAATCCCAATCTTGTCTATGGTTAATGTGACAACAAGAACAACTAGAAAAGCAACTTTGATCTTGCAAAACTGGAGGACATACAAGATGAGGCATGATTCCCAAACTCAGGGACCACACTTCATGTTACAAACAACTGAAGCAATCTCAATCTTGGAAATTGAGAATAAAAAGGTAAACAGTCCTTACTTATGGGTAATGGTAACTCAATATTCATCACTCACACTAGTCATGATAGTATCAAGGGTGCCAAACAACTTTATCTAAATATTCTTTTAAGAGCACCACATATTAGACAAAACTTGATAAGTGTGTCACAATGTGCAAGGGATAACAATGTGTTTTTCGAATTTCATCCCAAATTCTGTGCAGTTAAAGACATCCCAACCAAGGAAATTTCACTATAGGGTAAGGAAAATAACGGATGGTACAAATGGTGCATTGCAAATTCTGGAAACCCAGAATTTAATGAAAATCGCTGTAATATGTGTGAACTAAACAAAAGTGAAGATTGTATGACATTTGATATGTGGCACTGTAAACTTGGACATCCTAGCATGAAAATTGTAAGAAAAGTTTTAGATGATAACAATATTTCAATTACCGTTTCCAAATCATACATATGCTCATACTGTCAAATGGGGAAATGTCCCAAGTTACCATTTCATAATTCTGAAACTATATATAATAAGCTATTAGAACTTCTAGACACTGATTTATATGGGGACCAACACCCATATTCTCATGGGTATAAATACTACATTTCCTTCATTGATGCTCATTCTAGATATGTGTGGATATATTTTTAAAATCCAAATCTAAAGATGCAAACACTGTTGTGCAGTTTATAACAAGTGCTGAAAAATAGTTTGATGATAATGTAAAAGCACTGCAAATAGATCGTGGAAAGCAGTTTCTACCACTGAAACACTAGTTGAGTAAGAAGGGTATAGTGCACGATTAACTTGTCCACACACATCTGAACAAAATGGGGTCATAAAAAGAAAGCATAGACATATAGTGGAAACTGGATTAACATTGCTGGCACAAGCATCATTACGACTAAAATTCTGGCCTGATGCTTTTGCCACAATAGTGTACCTAATAAACAAGTTACCAACAGAAATACTAAAATACAAAAGTCCTACAGAGGTTCTAACTAATGTTAAACCTGACTGCAGTGAACTAAAAGTATTTGGGTGTTTATGCTTTCCTCTTTTAAGACCATTTAACAAACATAAATTAGACTACGTGTCCTCACCATGTACTTTTCTTGGGTACTCTTGTAACCATAAGGGCTACAAATGTTTAGACAAAAGCGGGAGACTATATATATCTAGGCATGTCACCTTCAATGAAAAAATATTCCCTTTCTCCAATTTTGATTACAAAACAACCAAAAAGGTTATCAACCCAAGATTTTCTATTCCACCAGTTCCAATAGACACAAATGATGTTATGAGTGTGCCACATTCTAACAGTATTATGACACACACAAGCACCAAGTGCCACACTCACACCTTAACACACAGTGCACACTAGTATGCCAGGTCAAGCATGTGATGTGTTAACTGAGGGAACTGGTTCAACATTTTCTTAATCTACTTACCCACTCAATTTAGATGTTACAACACTAGATATGCAGGTGCTGGACATATGAGACAATAGCGCACAAGCACAAAATGTGCACCATATGGTGACAAGGGCCAAAAGTGGTATTTTTTAAACCTAAAATTTATCAAATGGGTCTGAATGTGAAGAACGGTCCACCTATCACCATATTGCGCTTGATGATAGATAAAGTTCTACAATGAGAGATGAGTTGAATGCTTTACTCAAAAACCAAACTCAATGTCTTGTCCCACAGCCCAAAGACAAAAATACTATTGGGTGAAAAAATAGACATATAAAGTCAAAAGAAATTTTGATGGTACAGTTTCCAAGTATAAGGCAAGATTGGTTGCAAAAAGGTATGCACAACAGTGTGGAGTTTATTTCAATCAAACATTCTCACCTGTTATGAAACAGACATCAATTAGAATTATTTCAACCATTGCCTTACACAAGAACTGGACCATCAGTAGATGTAAATGATGTCTTTCTGAATGGTGTACTATAGGAGGAAGTTTACATGGAGCAACCACAGAGATTCAAAGAAAAAGGAAAAGAATAGTTTGTATGCAAACTTAACAAGTCCATTCTTGAACTGAGGCAGACCCCTAGGATATGGTTCGATAAACTCAAACTAACACCATCAAAACTGGGCTATAGTTCTACAAAATCAGAAAATTCCCTATTTGTCAAATTTACTGCAAACTCTGTCACCTACAAATTAATTTATGTTGATGGTTTTTTAATTACAGATAGCAACCAAAGTGAAATCAAATAATTACTGAATATTTTAATAAAGAATTCTCTATAAAGGATCTTGGAAACTTATCCTTATTTCCAGGAATTGAAGTGAAAAAGACTGACAGTGGTGAACTACACTTGTGTCAAAGAAAGTATATTTCAGATATTCTTATCAAGTCAAAGATGGATAAGGCCAATCCTGTCCCTACATTAATGGCAACAAACTTACATCTCAGCAAAGAGAAAAGGGAACTACTTCAAAATGAAAGACAAAACAGAAGCATTGTAGGTGCACTTCAATATTTCACTATTACAAGACTTGATATCTTATATAGTGTAAATAAAGAAAATCAGTTCATTTAAAGACCTCCAAGTGAACACTGGAAATCACTCAAAGGAATCATCAAATATGTCGGAGGAACAATAAATCAAAAATTAGTTATGAAGCCCGGCAGCAAATTAAAAATTCATGGATATGTTAATACTGAATGGGCAAGTGACTATGATGATAGAAAGTCAACTACAGAGTACTATATATTCTTTGGAGGAAATCCCATATCATGGTGTGCAAAAAAAATATTGTTTCCAGATGCAGAACAAAAGCTGAATACAGGAGTATAATAGGTACAGCAACCGAAATATGGTGGGTACATTCATTACTAAATGAAATAAAAGTTCAGATAGACAACAAAGCCATAATATGGTGTGACAATCTCAGTGTCATTTCTCTAACAGAAAATCCAGTCATGCATTCAGGAACAAAACATATGGAGTTGGACATATATTTTGTCAGAGATGGTAGCAAAATGAAAACTTTTAGTAAATCACGTACCTTCTACTTACCAAGTCACTGATATTCTGACCAAACCTTTATCCAGACAAAGATTTGAGATGCTTAGGAGAAAACTATGTATCACTGAAATTAATGATTCTAAAGATCTCATTGAAGACAACGGCACTACAAAAGATCATTCAGGAATTTCCATGAAGACAAATCAGCTCAAATCGACATCATATCACAGATCTACCACCACCACAGGCAGTAGATTTGCAACAATAGGAGCCGAAGTCATATCTAACATAGGTGGCACTCATCAAAGAGATCAGAAAAATTTTCTCTCTCACAAGCATAATCACAGAAACCCTAGAAGGCATTAAAGCTCTCTCACAAGCGCAAACCCTAAGGGTTTGGTTTGAGGGGGGCTGTAAAGAGAGCGGTTCATTTTACATTGTATTATTTACATTGTATTATTTTGGTCTTCGGGTGTTTAACCCATTATATGGGCCCTTGTATTTAGCCCATCACTCATCTATATAAGCACTACACCAAAACAGTGGATTCCCAACAAGTATATGTGTTACAAATAATTTCGGTAACACTTTTAAGTGTCACCAACGGCCTGTGAGGAATTTCCTGTAACACTTATAAGTGTTACAAACAGAGTAACTGCTAACACTTATAAGTGTTACAAACATATTCATTGCTAACACTTATAAGTGTTACACGAAATTTATTGCTAACACTTATAAATGTTGGAACTATAAAATATGGTAACACTTATAAGTGTTACAAGAAATTCATTGCTAACACTTATAAATGTTGGAACTATAGGATATGGTAACACTTATAAGAGTTACAAACATATTCATTGCTAACACTTATAAATGTTGGAACCATAAGATATGGTAACACATATAAGAGTTACAAACATATTCATTGCTAACACTTATATTTGCATATAACATGGCATAATCTCTATTTAATATGCATTCAGCTATGATATTATCTCGACATAACGTGTAACGAAATCCATAAGAAAAAAATCCATATTCGTGACAACAACAAAGTACAAACTAACAAAAAAAAATACATAAGAGATACCAAATTCAACACATATACAATATCCAATTCCATAGAAACACAATATTTTTCATATTTGAAGTCTACAAGTACCAAATGCGAAACTCCAGCCATATAACGAACCTTACATCCAAAAATTTGCATAGCTTATACCACCAAAATTTATCTTTTTCTCCGTTTCACTGCTTCCTGCGTGCATTTAATTAAATAGCATCATTTAAGTTTCAAATAGTGGTAAATGTTATAAGTTCAAAATCATACCGTCTTAAGTTTGACACATCTTTTTTCTATTGAACTCGATGAAATCTTGCAATTTAAGCTCCTTTTTAAGCCTTCTGTTTTCTTCAAGAACCTCCAACGCAAATTCCACACCACGATCACATAATGGTTCGTCAATCCAATGGATGAATCCACAGTCTCTAAGAGTTCCAGTGTTTGCACAAATAAAATATCGACGTCCAACATTTTTATTCAAATAGCATGTTTTGAATATTGGTTCAATGTTGCAACGACATAGCAATCTTCGAGATTGTACTTCTCCAACATATAACGTTGGCAAGGGTGGCAATCTTGTTGGTGATGTCGATCTGGTAGGCGGTGTCATATCATTATGTACACTTAATAATGCCAGATCTCTTTCTAAGCTCGACTCTATAACGCTAAATGTAGTTGGTGCATGAGATTCGGATGAACAAACAATTTGAGGAGGATCACTCGAATCGTCTAAATAGACAGAAGGATTATCGGTCGAAGGCCTTGAGTGGGAGGACATCTGCAGAAAATAAATAAACAGCAACAATATCAAGATGGAAAAGGATTGTAAGCGTATATATCAATTATAAAGAAATTCATTTAAAAGTAATTTATTTGGAAATCATGCCCATATGCTCGGAAATCATCAAGATAACCACATGGAATGAAGATGTGCCACTAATCATCAAGAAATTCATTTAAAAGGAACATTGAATATTTCTTCTAAAATTCATCATAAAGATGTGCCACAACAGTCATATAAGTTTAGTTTGGATGCTTGATAAATTACAACATATTATTTTTTGGGATATATTCTCGAATTAGGCTAAAAAAATCATAGAAAATCCTCACTAAAAATCCACCAAGACTAGGAGTAACACTCTGGTATCAAAACAAATAACATGGGCATTTCCCTCGGCCTGTGTTGACACAGGTAGTGTCTGTGTCGATTTATGTGTCGACACAGGCTTTGCATATGTCAAAACAAGTCGTGATTATGCCCAGGTTACCAAAAACCCTCTCATGTATGATTTCCAGACCATATACAGAGGTGTTAATGACCTTAGATTGACTTAGAAATGAATATGCAAAAACCAGATAATATTAACTATGAATTGAAACAAGAATTTCTAGAATCTGACAAGTATTGGAGAAGTTATAATAGCTCAAGCCATGTTTGCAACTGTTTATCACAATCATTTTATAGTAAATGATTTCAACAAGATTAATACCACAAATCATCAATAAACACGCAAAACTCAAACTAGCAGGTGCAAGGGAACCCTCACCTTGGATTACCCACAAGATTTGAGTAAAACTTCGCTGACTAGATCAATTCAGAGGCTTGGAGGCTTTTTTGCTAGTTTCAGCACTTGAAATGTACATTACAGTACCATGCAAAGAAGATTTCAACAGACAGTCACAAAATTTCCCAAATCTGAAAGAAACTTGAGATAAAATTATGGTTGTAAGTAAATTATGATATCAATGTATTACAAAAGGGGAAGCAACGAATAATTGTTCTCAGCAAGGAAAGCAAAATAACTCATTTTTACTTACTTTCAGTCATACTGAAATGATTTGATAATTAGTATAACCACAAATATTAGCAAGGAAAGCATTCATGATGCAGCATGGATATGTAGATTTTTAAAATTTTGAATAATCACTGATCAAGCACACTTTTGTTCTTATAAAAATGAATTACCCAATAAATTGATGGCAGCAAAAACAATTGTTTGCACTCTCTCGATCCACGTTAGCGTAACTCGACAACCGATTAAATTGGAATACACTGTATTATTGAGTTGAATACTGAACTGGTGTCTGAAAAAGAAAAGACGGAAGTTAATACAATGTAATGAACATCATACAAAGCAGCGGAAGAGTTGATCATATTGACAGATAACCAAATATGGAGGAGACTAATTTCATATGGACAGGCAACCAAATACTAAACTGGTGTCTGGAAGATTTTTGTATTGTTTTGGGAGAGAACCGTAAACCGTAAAGTGATAAATGTAATTTCCCAATTGAAATGTAATTTTTTCCCAGGTACCCCTAGTTAAAAGAAAGGCATGCATGCAACACCCAATACATAATCAGGGAATAATTTTAAGTATACTGACAGGTATAAATTTCTCAATTTGCATGGCACGCCAAAACGAACACAAATATTATAACTTATATATATACTCCATGTAAACTTCCCTCACTCATACTTCACTTATGTAATTACAGACGCATGGACACGGTTTCAGAGAAAGGTGTTTTAAACTGACAGGGACATAGCAGTATTAAGGCTGCGAGAAAGAGGCAAGAACAAGCTATATTGCAGCTAATTCTATCAACTGACAAACATCTAAGGTCAACGTATCAAAGCAATTCAAATTTACTATTTGTCAATGGCTGAAATGACCAAACAAAAATTCATTTATTCATGGTAAACTATTTAATCATCTTGATACACATCAACTCATAAATAAAGATATAAATTTTACAATATATCTCCATCCTAACATGTAATTACTAAGCTAAAGCAATAATGTTCAAACTATAAGTGCTAACAGGAAAAAATCATTTGAAGCAATAGTAATTAATTCTCAAAAACTGTCAACTTGTTTTGGTTGACTGCAATTTTTCATAAATTTGTTTGCAACAAAAAACTGCATTTAGGATGTAATGTAGCCTGATACACCTCAGTTTGCGAAAATTGAGCCTGCTCAGTTTTGCGCAAACTGAGCCGAGGTTCAGTTTTTGCGCAAACTGAGCCGAGTCTCAGTTTCCGTGCAAACTGAGCCAACCGTGCATATAAAAAACATACCAACCGTGCGAAAACATACATGATATATAGATAGATGAATTAATTGTAAGATAATAGATTTTATTGAAGGGAGATACAAGCATTGAAGAAAATTTAATATGAAATTAATGGTGGCAGGTGACTACTTGAAAATCATGACTTATTATGACCGCCTTCTTCTAACTTTAAACGAATCTAAAATAGCCTAATGCCTTTGAATGATACTCATGCTATATATGCTTCAAGTTGAACTCAACATGGCCAAAACCAAAAGTCTTGCTATTTGAATGTAATAGCTATGCATGTACCCTTTGTTTAGTTTTATGTAAAATTTTGTATGTGTATATCAAAAGAGTGATCACGTGGCTCATAGTATAAAACATGTACTTAGACAACTTGTATCCATTTTCCTTTTTCTTTTTCCCTTTAGCTTCTGTAAATTAAAAAAGCGCTGTATATATAACAAGAACAATGCTTTAGAATCATGTGTGCCTCTATATATCTCACTTATAAATAAAAAGAAATAGCATATATGAGATATTGTTTAAAGTCTCATTTATCTTGCAATGTCATAATACAATTAAATGGTCGGCTTAACTGAAAACCAAACTCTTCATAACAAGCCTGAACAAACTGCATTTGCAGGATTCATTGTTGTTTAGGACTAGAGCAACCGATTTTAATATAGAGACTACATCATATTTATTTCACTACTGCATATCATTTCCTTTAATGCCAATAAATGGCATTTATTTTACAGGAAAATAAAATATACATGATACATGATCAAGTTTATTCACTTCAAATAAGTTACAAGTAAGTTTCGAATAAAAAAAAGGTAAAAGATTAAATCTATATGTGGGATTAAAGACCCAGAACAATATGTGATGATACGTACAACATGTTTTTTATATGGATACCAACCATGCATATAAAATTCGATTATCAGAAATAAAAAGTAATAATTAGAATACAAGAAGTAAAACGTACCAACCATGCATCCAAGAAAGAACCCACTTTGAATCAGAGTTATGAACCTGTAACATAATAAAATTATTACTGAAAATTCACCATGATAATATACTTTGAACGGGAATCGTTGCTCAACCGAAAGTTACTGGATAACATAGTGTCATTCCTTTTCTTTTCTTTTTACTCCCCACTTCTGCTTGTAAAGATAAAACAAGTATATGAACAATTTGTGATTACTCTTATTCCCCATCCGCTTGTAAAGATAAAACAAGTATATCTATAAGTTTTTCAAAAGATAGCGTCATTCTTTTTCTTTTCTTTTTCAAATGATAGTGATTATGGAACTGCAGACCTATTTTGTAGGTAACCAGTCCATCGATTTGTATAAGAACTCGGCAACAAGCTTTCATTCCCCGCTCCTGCTCCTTGTCCTCCTCAAAACACACATGCACACAAAAAAAAACAGCACAGTCATAACATTTAGTCATTAATTCATAGCTTATTTGGTAACTCATTTACTTGAATAACATTTAGTCATTAATTCATAGCTTATCTGGTTACCGAGTCTTTCAAAAAAAAAAGAGTTACCAAATCACTTATTTGGTAACTCATTTACTTCAAAGTTTACTCAAGGTTCCATAGTCTTTCAATTTGAATTAGATTTATAATCAAACTGAGTTAAAGGAAATAGTATAAAAGGTACACAAAAGAAGGAAATGACAAACAGAATAACAAAAGCAAGTAGGTTAAACAACTTTTACTGTATGATGGTGTTTATTTTGCATCACGAATTGAAACTTTCATCTGTGTTTTTAACACAACAAAATTTTCACATATATACATAACCAAATACATGCATTTAAATCCAACAATTGAATTTGAACTCGTAGAAGCCCCCAAACCCAAATCGTAGAAACCCAAATCGTAGAAGCCCCAATTGAATTTAAATCCAACAATTGAATTTTCACATATATACATAAGCAAATACCTGAAGCCCCAATTCGTAGAATCCCCAATTCGTAGAAGCCCCCAAACCCAAATCGTAGCAGCCCCAAATCGAAGTAACGGAGAGCGGAATTGAGAGGATGGAAGTAGTGGAGAGAGGATTAGCTAATCGCTGATATAATTTCCCATTTTTTATTTACGTATGATGCGGCCGTGAAAGCAATATGTGTTGAGGAATAAGTGTTGAGGTAAGATTAGGGTTATTTGTGATAAGTTACCATTTTGCCCTTAGAAAAGAAGGGTTGACTAGGCCTACCAACACATACAAGTGTTAGCACATTTTTGGTGACACATATTTGCTATGGCAACACATATTAGTGTCGCTAGTCTATAACACATATAAGTGTTGGCAGTTGAAAAAAATAAGAGTTGCCAAATGGCCATTATGGTGTAGTGAAGGAACATCAGCCTTGTGAACATTTAATCCTTAGAATACAAATCATTATCTTTTGCTGCAGTTAACACTAGGGGCTTGAATGAAGAATACAAGTCAGTCGTAACATTCATTGCTTCACAAAGAACTGTTCCAGATTTACAGTACGTTAATTCAACTCTCCTTGCTCAAGAGGGGAAAGTTGAACAAAGAAAACTGACACAATCAGAATACTCATTCAATTACGCCTTTACATCAAGAAAGAAAGCGCAAGAAAGACAATTTTAATCAGAACAACAAATAAGAAAATCAATTTCAAAGAGGTAATTCAAATCAAAGAGGAAGGGGCAAAGGCAACAAATAGAACAGTAATAAAAGGGTTCAGTTTCAAACATGTGAGAAATTCGGGCATGTTGCAAATAAGTACTACTTCAGATTTAACATTGAATATAATGTCAACCGACAAAGTCAGAGTAATCAAAGAGGACCAAATGTGAATATAACACAACTAAATCAACTAGGAAATAGTGCTAATGGTTTAGGAATGCAAGGGGAAAACAATGATGATGCAAACAATTCCGAAGATATAAACTTGGATGATTTGTACCTTGACAATGGAGCTACAAACCATGTCACTAGCAATCTCCAAAATCTTAATCTCGATAACAGAAATTATTCAGATACAAAAGCTACTTGTATGGAAAATGGTGAAACGATAATTATATCACATGTTGGTGGTGGCTACATCAAAGGTAAGAGGAAAATCTATCTTAATTGTTTGCTTAGTGTGCCCAATATAAAGAAAAACTTGATAAGTGTACCACAATTTGCTAATCACAATAATGTATGCTTTGAGTTTCACCAAAATTCTGTTTAGTCGGAGACATACTTAATAAAAACATGTTATTACATGGTAGATTGGATAAAGGTCTATACAAATTTAGCAATGTGATGCCAACAAATGCTAAACTGGAAACTAGTGCAATTGTGTAGAAATTAATAATGTGAATAATAAAGATGTATTTGATATTTGGCATTACAAATCAGGACATCCTAGATGAAAGCTGTAAAACAAATATTAAATGAGAATGAAATTGCTTTCGAATGCATACCTCAGTTTATATTTGCACACACTGCCAAATTAGTAAAAGTCACAAATTGTCATTCTATGATTCTAATATTACATATAGTAGCATACTTGAGTTAATTAATGCAGATTTGTTGGGCTCATCACCCATGAAATCAAATCAATGTCATAGGAATTATCTTTCTTTAGTTGATGCTTTCACAAGGTATACTTGGATATTTTTTGTCAAATCAAAGTCAGAAGCATGTAACATTATAATATAGTTTGTCACACATTTATAGAAAAACACACAAACTACACTGTCAAAGCCATTCAGATCGATGGAGGTGTAGATTTTAAACTTATAAAGATTTTTTTTTAGATAGGGGTATAATGCATAGGATGACATGCTCAAATACTTCTAAACAAAACGGTCTTGTGGAAATAAAACACAAGCATGTCATGGAGACAGCCAGCTTTAATACTAATGTCATTAGCATCTCTACCATTGAAATTTTGGATAGAGGCATTTGAGGCATCAGTAAACCTGATAAATAGACTCCCAACTAAAATCCAAAGAGGTAAATGTCCCTATGAAATGCTGTTTGGGGTTAAAAAAGTCGTTAAGAGTTAAATTTTTTTGGATGCCTGTGTTTTCCATGCCTCGGACCATATAACAGACACAAGTTAAGCATGATATCCACACCATGCACCTTTTTAGGCTATAAAAATAGCCAAAAATGATACAAATTCTTAATGGTAGTGGTAGACTATTCATTTCTAGGCATGTTGTGATTAATGAACATGTGTTTCATTTTGCAGAGAAGGAAGTCAATACTACAAAAATAATAATCAGTTCAGAAACATCATTTGTGCCACCATCAAGCTTATCTGAATGGATCATGGACAAACATGATCACAAGGATTAGTACAATACGAGTGATGATTACACTATGCCAAATACTAAATTAGGCTATAGCTCAACAAATTCTTTTAATGATTCATACCACTATGAGGGTAATGATGCAGTGCAAGAATAGATGAAGAAAACATATATGAATAAGTGCACAAAAAAGACAATGATAATGCTACGAGCATAGGAAGTCAAGACCAAGGAGTAGGTCAAGAGCAAATATAGATTCATAAAAATGAAAATCACACGGTGAGAAGGGCCAAAATGGCATATTCAAGTCAAAGTTATACACCACTACACTTGATGACAGAGAACCAGCTAGCTATAAAGAAGCACTTAACGGTGCAAAATGGACAAATGTAATGAACGAGGAATAAAGTGCATTGTTGGAAAACAAGACATGGAGTCTTATTTCACCACCTAGCCACAAAAACATTATAACGTGTAACTGGACTTATGACCTAAAAAGAAACCCAAATGGAAGTGTAGCCAAATATAAAGCTAGACTTGTTGCTGAGGGGTACTCACATGAATTTGGATTTGATTTTATTGTCGAGAATATATAGGATTGTATGGTATATGTATATAGATGTATAATGGGAAGTGTTTGCCGATACAGAAGTAGGAGGATATAAAGGTGGAGCCGGTATCGAAATGGCAACGAAACCAATACTAAGGAAACCGATACCAATACCAAGGAATCTAATACCGATACCAAGGAGTATTTTCTATGTTTTTCTATTTCAGTTCGGTTTGTACATAAATGGGCTCAATTTGTTATTTGGCCCAGTTTGTTTTGATTGCACAGTTTTGCTAATGTGTATATATATTGAATCCGATGTGGATAATAAAGGCAAGACATTTTATCCTAACTTTATCAATTTGGTTTTCTCTTCAATTTTGTAACATGGTATCAGAGTGTAGAACATAATTTGTTCTTTAGATCTACTTTGTTAAAATCTGATTCAAGATCATGGGAGAAACTAAATCGGTCATGGAGGTCATGCCGATGATGTCAAAGATAACCAAACATAAATTGAGCAAATGAAATTACTTTGATTGGAGTAGAATGATTTGATTGTATCTGCGAAGTATTGATAGAGATAATCATCTTACATCAGATCCACCTGAACAGATCCATCAGATAAAGAAGCAATGAGCTGGCTTCATGATGATGCTCGATTGTTTCTCCAGATTCAAAATATAATAGAAGGTGAGATTATTTGGTAAATCATTGTGAATTTGTAAATGAATTTATGGATTTATGGAGTTTCTGTATTCTAGAAAGGGAATATGAATAGAATGTATGAGATTTGTAAGTCATTCTATATGGTTGAAAAGCAAGATCAATCTCCCATGAATTACTTTATGACGTTCAAGAAAACATATAAATAGTTTAACCTATTGCTTCCAATTAGTGCTGGTATTAAAGTGCAACAAAAGCAAAGGGCGCAAATAGCTATCATGAGTGTTCTAGCTGGACTTCTACCTGAGTACGAATCTTCTAAATCTCAATTTTTATCTGGATCGGATGTGATATCGCTGCATTATGTATTTAGGAGGATTCATAGAACTAAAGTCTCAAGTTCAAATCCAATTCCTTCAGTTCAACACAACAGTGCTTTTCTTGGTATAACTAACAAACATGGAAACCTAATCAAAAGTCATACAAAAGGGAGGTTAGTTTGCCTGGATATGAAAATCAGACAGTGAAGTCATGTGCATGTTGCAAGAAACCAGGGCACACTAAATTTGAATGTTGGAAGCTACAAAATAAGCAAAAACTGACTGGAACTCAACAAGTGGCTAATGTTGTGAAGACTCGAGATCAAGTTAGCCAAAATGTTATGATTTCCGTTGAAGAATTTGCTAAGTTTACGAAATATTAGAATAGTCTTAATAATCCAGTTTAACATATTTCTACTATTGCAAATAATAATAGCTTTATCAATTTAAGGAGAACTCAATGGGTCATTGTTTCTGATGTTATAGATAATACGATAGGTAATCGTATTCTTTTGTCAAGTTTTTAATCATATACTCCTATTGATAATGTCACTTTAGCTAATGGTTCCTCTTCAAATATTCAAGGGTTTGGAACAATAAGTCCAACCTATTGTAACAACCCGGAAAATCGGAACCAATTTAAAAAATTTATTTTGGCTGTTTTATTGAATTTTGAATAGTTAAAATAATTTATTTTGAATAATAATGATTAAAATTTTATTTAAATCAAAACGAATATATTTATTCTAATTTTAAAAGGAGTTAGAAACATCGCGGTAGTTTGAAATTTTGAATTCGAACTTTGACTGAATGTATAGGATGCAAATAAATCGGATTTTAGTGAAGCCAAAAATATTTAAATCTGTTTAATGATATTTTTCCAAAGAATCCGAAAAATTGAAATTTCATAGCGGGAATCAAAATTTATGGTCAGTTGAATATTCAGAATAGTCGCTATGGAATTTATGTAATATATAGCCCATATAAATAGCCATTTTGCAAACGACCTCCGTTTTCGACGAAACCACCCTGGTTGGATTCAGAATGTCAAACTATTGCAGGATTCTATTTTTCATAATTTTTGGAATTAATATGTGAGCGTGGCAAATGAAAGTGTGTTTTGGACAATTTCAGTCAATTTCGATCGACCAGAAATGGATATTTTTCAGATGGTCTCCAAATTCGACGAAATTATTTTTTTTAGGACCGTATCATCAAAACATAGCTAGATTTATTTTTTGGGAATTTTTAGAGTCAGTATGTGGCCCCGGTAAATTGAAATGTACAATCAAAATTAAATAATTAAATGTTTAATATTTAAATTTAAATAAAAATCTATCAAAACGATTGAATTGGTTTACGTGACATTTGCTATTGTGTCCGGAATGGGGATATTTAGCTGGGGGCGACACTCGTTGGGTTTGATTTGAATTAGGAGCGATATAGAAATTACACTGGAGTTAAATAAAATTAAAATAAAATAGAAATACAGTATATACACGCGTATACCGTATAGCCTCATTGTTATTTCTGAGCCGCCGTACTTCGAATTTCAATGGCGTTTATTGTTCAATCTTTTCTTTCAAATAACTTCAAATTCACTCAATAAAGTTGGTCGACGCAGTTGAAGATTTTGTAGAGAATCCTCAGATCTACAAATCCATACCCGATTTGCACCCTAACGTGGAGTATTTGTCGAGTTTGAAGCCACCAAAGTCATCGGCTTCTCGCCGCCGCCGTGATCGCCTGGGGCCACCGAACTGTGCCGCCTCTATGGCGTTAGCGCGCTACCTAGATCTCTCCGTCGTGGTGGATCTAGATCGGTGCCTAACGGTTCCAATTGGAAGCGAGACCCAACCCTAGGATCGAACAAAACCGTGAAACATCGCGCTGAAAACGAGTTTGGGGAAGAAAGGTATTAATTAATTAATTAATTAATTAATTTAAATATAACTAAATCTTTAAATGATCATATCTTGTTCGTATTTAATCAGAATTTGACAAAACTGAATCCATTGGAATCGCAACAACTAGATCTACATTTCAGAAGAGGCCGCAGAATTGTTGGAGCATTCGACAAATTTAGAAGAATTGAAATAGCGAAGTGAGATTTCTGAATCCTAATTAATTAAATAAAATTATATTAGGATGCAGATGGAGTTTAGAAACCCCTGACACTCATCGTCCACAGACCGTGGACGACTTGATTGTATTGTGATGTGGAATTGGTTGATTTTTGTGTTTGATTGTGGTTGAAATGAAATTGGTTGATATTGTGGCATTAGATAGCCTAGAAAATGTACTAGGAAATTAAACCCCTTGTAAACGCCGCGAGGCCTAAGGTAGTGCGAGGAGCTATACATCGGGACGGTGCCGATTTTAATTACCCTGCCGTTATACTGCCGAAATTTTCTGAAATATTGTTGTATTACAAATATTCATGTTGTTATATATTAATTGTTTGAATAATATAAAAATTATAGTTTTAATATATATATATATATATATATATATATAGGAATGTGAAAGTGATCATTATATGTCAACATAAAATTCATGTTTTATTGTAAACCAAAATTAGTCAATTGCTAAATAAAAATGTATTTACATTAAATTTACATTTTTATGCATATGAAAACAGAGAAAAAAATAAACATTTTGATATAGAAATGTCTTTACATTGGAAATTTACATTTTAATGTATATGAAACATTAAAATAAACCACTATTATTTAAAAACGTATTTACATTAAATTTACATTTTCATGTATATGAAAACAGAGAAAAAAATAAACATTTTGATATAGAGATGTATTTACATTGAAAATTTACATTTTAATGTACACGAAGACATTAAAATAATACGTTGCTATAGGAAATGTATTTACATTAAATTAACATTTTTATGTATATGAAACATTAAAATAAACATTTTTATAATAAAAATGTTTTGCGCTAAGATTTACATTTTATGTCCTTTTAAAAATAGTCATTGCAATAACAAAAAGTGTTTTCTTTGAAGTTTACATTTTTATTTTAAAGGAAAACATTAAAATGTCCATTTTTATATAAAATATGTCTTCTTAGAAATATGCATTTTCAATGGAAATAAATGAAAGATTAGAAATTTACATTTTCCAATGTAAATAGAATATGAAACAGAGATTTACATTTTTTCAATGTAGATGAAATATGAAACAGACATTTACATTTTTTCAATGTAAATAAAAGAATGATTAGAAATTTACATTTTACAATGTAAATAAATAATATGAAATGAAAAACTACATTTTTCAATGTAAGCAAAGAATGAAAGAAAAGTTACATTTTTCAATGTAAAAATATATTGAAATCGAAGATTACATTTTTATTTGTAATCATAGAAAAGAATAAAAGATTTCATTTTTATTTGTAATCATAGAAATGGATAAAAGATTACATTTTTATTTGTAATCATAGAAAAGTATAAAAGATTACATTTTTAATATAATCAAAGAAAAGAATAAAAATTACATATTTAATGTAACCAAAAGCATTGAATAAAAGATTTCATTTTTAATGTAATAAATGAAGTATAAAACATATTACATTTTTTATGTAATACATAGGAATCATATAAAAGATTCAATGTTGGAAGAAATTGTATCAACATTAAAAATTTCATTTTTATTGTAATATATGATTTCATATATAAAAGAAATCAATGTTGAATTGAAAATGGTGTTGAAATCGTCAAACGATTTATATTTATATATAAATATAAATTAAAATAAAACGAATCGCGCTACTGCAGTTCGCGTTTTGAAATCGTAACTTCAAACGATTATACCGAAAGATCCGACCATCAGATTTTCCCAAAATTGGAACCATTGGGTTCATTTTGGAAAGATCTTTCCAACGATATAAAATTCGCTAAGATCCAATAGTTAGATTTTGAGAAATATGTAAATCAAATTTTGGTTAAAACAGTGCCAGAGCCATATAATAACCTGAAGCGTCGTTTAATTAAGAATCGCTATTTTTAAATAAATAAAAATAGCGATAAATCAGTGTAAAATATTATTAACGATACGGAATGAAAAGAATGATTTAAATTATATATATATTTGAGAATTATTTGAAAAGTCCGAGTTAACTCTCATTTCAAATAATTATACGACGATTGGAAGTCGTAGAATTAAAGACGGTGATTGAAGACCAGCGATCTTCACATCGAATGGATGACTACTGATGCCCTGGACTGATTTGCTCCCAGGAAAGGGTTACAGTGCTAGTTGTCCGGACGCACTTGTTGATTGTCCGGATTAGCGAGCACCTCTCTTCCGTATTGGACATATGGGACGAGGAATAAGGTGTCTCCGGTTTCGTTCAGACCCAGAACGGACTTGTAAATGGATGTATGTCTAACATTGGATTTTATTATGTGCTGATTGATTCTATTTAATATATATCTGTTCGATGGCGGAGAATTTATTCTCTTGCTTAACATCCTTCTCTGAAACACACAAGCTCAGATGGTATATATTGATAATTATCAGTCGCATGGCATGAATTGTCAGTGTGGCATGCCAAGATGAAAATGATCAAGGCTTATTATTGAAAAGCAGAGCCTTGTGGTTGATGATCAAAGAATACTTTATTGTAGCATAGCTTTGTGTAGTGATACTTCGTGAGCCTCACACCCTGGTATGAACCAGAAACGTGAGAAGGATCCAGGGAGAACATGCGTTTCTTTCTAGCTAGAAGTGGTGTTAGGGTTTTACAAGCCCAGACATTTTTACTTGTGTGGATGATGGATTGCGAGGCGCCTCGGTATTTGAGTCCCTAGTGGCTCTATTTACGCCCCATAGGGCGGGGAGACGTATTGTTCAGGAATTTTATATAATCCACCAACATATGTGTGGACCGGCCCTGAGGCTCCTAAGGCCTTGACTGAGTACGTGTCCTAAGGCATGGGCTAGTGTGTCTCGAATTCAGTAAGTACGATCCCTTGCCTTGGTTTATGATGGAAATACAACTTCCAATATGACCCATACGGTTTTGATTGCAAACCTATATATAGCGACATAGTATATGGTAGCTATGCCGTCTATGATTGATATATTATGATTGAATTTTTTTTGAATATATATATATACACACTAATAATAATATCAAATCCTTTTTATCGTATTAATCATTTTTGACCATTATAAGGTAAAGCTCTATCCTCTGGTTTACGTTGCATTGTGTGATGGGACTTGAGTCTTATAATTGTTTCATTTTTCTAAAAAAAAAAGCATTGCGTTGTTTAACGATTTACTTTATTCATGCATTGGCAATCCAATGGAGTAAACCCGTTCCGCGTTAGCAGCGTGGTCCTGTGATTAGCCTTATTATTAAATAGTTAACTAGATTTCTCATACCAGTCCCATGACTGACTCGTAGTTTGTTTCACTTTGCAAACTCAAGTGCCCTCTTTCTACAAGGGCAGCCTTGTATACAGGTTTAGCAGATTCATTCTGGATAGCTATGGAGCTGAAGATGGATCTTATCTTTTCTATAATGCTGTTCAGACTTCATTTAGTATATTATGTTTGATTCTGTTGCAGACATTTTATATTAAGTTGAAAACTGTATTATGTACTAAGTATGATCCTATTATGCTGTGTAACTCTGATGATATATTATTCCCACTGCAATATGATGTACATTTTATGTTGTAATTCTATATTCTTGTTCTACTGTTATTGTTTATGTGTTATGTTCCAATGATTATCCTTGCTTTCATACTACGAGAGTTTGGGGTTATCACAGTTGGTATCAGAGCTTTGGTTAAACTTAGTTCGGAATATAACACATAAATAAACCAGACAGAAATAGAATCAACAGTTTTCTAGACAGAATAACTCATCATAAATAGGACTAGTAACGTCCTAGAATGAGTATGGCTAAATAAAATACACCCCCATAGATTCATTCACATTTAAATATATGTCTCTATGCTTTACAATATCTATTCTGTTGGTCTGACTCTTTATCTGCTATTTGCAGACATAGTAGAAAATGAGCGGTAGAAACATAATAAGTAATTCCATGGTTCGACAATCTAATGAGCCAATCGTGCTCCTACAACCAGAACTAGATCTAGAAGCTCTAGTAATGAAATATCGAAATCGGGGTGTAGTACAATTCTTGGGCAAAGAGTCCGTAATTTAAACACAGGCATTGATGCGTTCTGCTGAGAGGATCTTCAGAGGCTTGAAAATGAGGGATGATCAGAAAAGATTACTAGCATCTTGGGCACTCAAGGATGAAGCTCTAATATGGTGGAAAACCATTACTGAGGAAAATTCAAAAGGTAATATTACCTCGGATAGATTTAAAGAAATTTTCAAAGAAAGATTTATTCCTCCAGAAGCAACTGAGCGACTATATGATGAATTTTACAATGTGAAACAAGGGGATATGACCATCCAAGAATATCAGAATAAATTCAATGAAATTTCTCGCTTTGCCCCAGAACTAATTCAAGATCCTATAAGGAAGAATCTAAGATTTATCAAAGGATTACAAAAGAAATACGAAGGTAGAGTACTTGCTCATGTGAAACTCCATTCTCTGAAATGATACAAATGGTTTACCGCTATGAGTATAATGATAAGCAACATAGTTGGGAAGATGAAGAAGAAGGAAGCTCTAGCAGCAAAAGGAAGTTTGGAACTGATAGCCCTGTGGTAAGTACAAAGTCTTGGTCAGTAAGAATCCGAAAGTCAATAAGAAAAAGGGCTAGATCAGGGAAAGAACCATTAACGACTGCCACATTCTCTAACTGCAATAGGCAAGGACATTTGGCGATAAATTGTAGACCTCTAAAGAAACAAAAGAGATCTCATAGTAAAAGGAAGTGTCATAAGTGCCACCAGACAGGTCATGTTGCAAGGGACTGCCTGCCGTTAAAGGAGTCTGTAATTGCTCATGTAAAGTAGTAGAAACTCCAGCACCCTCGAATGGTCAGCAAAGGCAAGATGTTTTAGAAGGCACTCTCACTATCAACAATATACCAGTTAAAGTATTGGTTGATACGGGTGCTTTTTCTCATGCCATATGGTTAAGAAGTTGAAGTTAAAACTGAGGAACCTTAAGTAATCGGTTAGAGTTCATAATACGATAGGAGGATCTCTTATTCTCGGAGTGTATTGTAAAGTGCCCATCTCTTTTTCCCATTATCGATTTCCTTGTACCTTGATTGTTATGGATTTTTCTAAATTTGATATTATTCTTGGGCTGGATTGGCTAACTAAACATAAAGCCGAGGTTAGATGTGCAGAAAGAGTGGTTAAAGTTAAAACTAAGCTTGCCAATATTGTTGTACCCTGTGTAGGCTCAGATTCAGACAGAAAAGAATTTTGGGCTGCTCTTGAGGTTTCTCCCACTGTTAATGAAGATATTCCTGTTGTTTAAAATTATGCGGATGTGTTCAAAGAAGTTGATAGCTTACCTCCGCGTAAAGAGATTGACTTCAGGATTGATCTAGTTCCGAATGCAAGGCCAGTCGTGCATCCTATTCGGAGAATGACATGGAAAGAGAAATAAGAGTTGGGCAATCAAACTAAACAGCTTTTGTGGAAGGGTCTGATCAGACCTAGCTTTTCAAATTGGGGTGCAACAATAGTGTTTGTTCCAAAGTCAGATGGTACTCTCAGACTGTGTGTGGATTACCAGGATTTAAATAAGCAGACACTGAAGAACAAATATCCATTGCCCCGCATAGATGATTTATTGGATCATTTGAATGGAGCTAAGGTATTTTCTAAAATGGACCTTGTACAGGTTTCCATCAACTGTGTATTGCTGAAGAGTGTGTTCCTTTGACAGCTTTCAGAGGTCCAGACATGTTTTACGAATGGTTAGTAATGCCAGTCCGTTTATGCAATGCTCCAGCTTATTTTGTCGATCTAATAAACTGAGTATTTCGCGATGTTCTAAATAAATTTGTGCTGGTTTTCATCAATGACATCTTAATCTTCTCCAAGTCGACTACCAAGCATGAAAAACATTTGGAACAAGTTTTGGAAATTTTGAGAAAGAATGTATTAAAGGCCAACTTTTCTAAATGCGTATTCAGGCAAGAAGAAGTGAAGTTCCTAGGTCATGTGGTATCGAAGGAAGGAATTTCAGTGGATCCCAGTAAGATCACAGCCATTCAAGATTGGAAGCAGCCTAGCACTCCTAGAGAAGTCAGAAGATTTCTAGGATTGGTTGACTATCATTGGAAATTCGTTAAGGACTTTTCGAAACTATCTTGTCCATTAACGAAGCTTACAAAGAAGCATACAAAGTTTAATTGGACACCTGAATGTGAGGCAGCTTTCGAAGAGCTAAAATTGAGATTGACTACTGTTCCAGTGTTGACTATCATTGATGGCAACCAAGATTTGAAAGCCTGGACAGATGCTTCAATTGAAGATATTGGTGCGGTATTAATGCAAAGAGACAAAGTAGTTGCTTATGCTAGCCATCAATTGAAGCCACATGAGAAGAGGTATCCTACTCATGATCTTGAGATGTTGGCCATCGTATTTGCTTTAAAGATATGCAGGCACTATCTTTTGGGTGAGAAGTTTGAACTATATACAGATCATAAATACTTGAAGTATCTGTTCAACCAAAGAGACTTGAATTTGAGACAACAACGTTGTTTAGAATTTCTTGCAACTTATGATCGGACATCTTGTATACTCCAGGGAAAGCCAATGTTGTAGTCGATGCGCTCAGCAGAAAGAACGCGGTCATCGCCAATCTCATCATTACACCTTCATTAATTGACAAAATATTTGATCTTCAGAAAGATGATGAATTTATTCACAGAATTAGTAGAAGAGTTCGGGAAGGCGAAACCTCGAGTTTCCAAATAGATAACAAAGGAGTTCTGAGGTTAAAATGCCGAATTTGTGTCCCGAATATCCCTGAGCTTAGAAGAGAAGTAATGGATGAATGTCATAAATCCAAGCTTTGTATTCATTCAGGGGTGAGTAAGATGTATCATGATCTCAAGTGCATGTTCTGATGGAAATATATGAAAAGAGACATTTCCATTTATGTCAGCAGATGTTCTACTTGCCAGCAAGTTAAAAGTGATCAGCAAAAACCTGCCGGATTGTTATAACCACTAAAAAATCCAAGTTGGAAGTGGGATCAAATTTCCATGGATTTTATCGATGGCTTGCCCCGAACCAGGAAAGGCAATGATAGTATTTGGGTGATCGTTGATCGTTTAACGAAATCTGCCCATTTTGTTCCTATCAAATCAACTAGAACAACTCAAAGTTTGGCAAAATTTCATTTCAAAGAAATTGTCCGAGTACATGGAGTTCCTAATAGCATTGTTAGTGACTGTGGCCCTATATTCTCTAGCAAATTCTGGGAAGCATTCCAAGAGGAGCTGGGGACAACATTAAATCTGAGCACCGCATATCATCCTCAAACAAATGGCCAGACTGAGAAGGTGAACTGTATACTGGAAGATTTGTTGCGGGCTTGTATTCTTGACTTTGGCGGATCATGGGAAGATCACTTGCACTTGGTCGAGTTCTCTTATAATAACAGTTAACAAGCAAGCTTGCAAATGTCGCCATTTGAAGCACTATATGGCAGGCCTTGTAGATCTCCCGCATGTTGGGTTAAACCAAGTAATTGACTAGTACCGGGTCCCGACATGATTCGTGAAGCTTCAAACAAAGTTGATTTCATTAAGAAGCGATTACTGACTGCTCAGAGCCAACAGAAAAGTTATGCAGATTCAAGAAGAAGGGATTTAGAATTTGCTATTGGCGATTATGTGTACTTGAGAGTTTCTCCATTAAGAGGAGTAGTTCGTTTTGGAAAGACTGGTAAGTTGGCTCCTAGATTCATTGTTCCATTCCCTATTCTAGAAAGAATTGAAACTCTCGCTTACAGGGTTCAATTACCTGACTAGTTGCCAGGGGTACATGATGTATTCCATGTGTCTCAACTTCGGAAACATGTACATGATCCGGACTTGATTGTGGAGGAAGCTGCACAGCAAGATTTGGAGATTACCCCGAGCTTAGCAGTAAGAAGGGAGCCAATAAAGATCATTGGAGAAGAAACCCGAGTTCTGAGGAACAAAAGAATTAATTTAGTCAAAGTGCAGTGGAATGGAGATCCCAGAGACTGTACATGGGAGACCGACGATAACATCAAACAGGCTTATCCCCAGTGCAAAGTGGATATCTCTGACTAGCTCTAGTGCAAGGTACATTTACCATATTTTACATTTTCCGTTTTGTTTCCTACTTTACTGTTGTTTCCTTTTTAGGGACGAAAAGCTTTTAAGTGAGGGAGATTGTAACAACCCGAAAAATCAGAACTAATTTTTTTTTTATTTTGGCTATTTTATTGAATTTTGAATAGCAAAAATAATTTATTTTGAATAACAACGATTAAAAATTTATTTAAATCGAAGTTAGAACAAATATATTTATTCTAATTTTAAAAGGAGTTAGAAATACTGCGGCAGTTTGAAAATTTCAATTCGAACTTTGACTGAATGTACAACAGGCAAAATCAATCGGATTTTAGTGAAACCAAAAATATTTAAATCTGTTTAATAATATCTTTCCAACGAATCCGAAAAATTGAAATTTCATAGCGGGAATCAAAAGTTATAATCAGTTGAATATTCAGAATAGTTGCTATAGAATTTAATATAATATATAGCCCGTATAAATAGCCATTTTGCAAACGACCTCCGTTTTCGATGAAACCACCCTGGTTGGATCCGGAATGTCAAATTATTGCAAAATTTCAATTTTCATAATTTTTGGAATTAATATGTGAGCGTGGCGAATGAAAATGTGTTTTGGACAATTTCAGTCTATTTCGATCGACCAGAAAATGGCCATTTTTCAAACAGTCTCCAAATTCGACGAAATTAATTTTGTTAGGACCGTATCGTCAAATCATAGTTAGATTTATTTTCGGAAATTTTTAGAGTCAGTATGTGTCCCCGGTAAATTGAAATGTACGATCGAAATTAAATAATTAAATGTTTTATATTTAAATTTAAAGAAAAACCTATCAAAACAATTGAATTGGTTTACGGGACAGATCTCATTGTGTCCGGAATGGGGGTAATTAGCTAGGGCGACATTCGTTGTGTTTGATTTGGAATTAGGAGCGATATAGAAATTACATTGGAATTAAATAAAATTAAAATAAAATAGAAATAGAATATATATATATATATATGTGCGTATACCATATAGCCTCATCGTTATTTTTGAGCTGTCGTACTTCGAATTTCAATGGCGTGTATTGTTCAATCTTTTCTCTTCAAATAACTTCAAATTCACTCAATAAAATCGATCGAACAGTTGGAGATTTTGTAGAGAATGTTTAGATCTACGAATCTATACCTGATTTGCACCCTAACGTGGAGTATTCGTCGAGTTTGAAGCCGCCAAAGACATCATCTTCTCGCCGCCGCCATGATCGCCTGGGGCCACCAAACTGCGCCGCCTCTCTGGCGTTGGCGCGCCACCTGGAGCCCTCCGTCGTGGTGGATCTGGATCGGCGCCTAGCGGTTCCAATTGGAGGCAAGACCCAACAATAGGATCGAACAAAACCATGAAACATCGGCCTGAAAACGAGTTTGGGGAAGAAAGGTATTAATTAATTAATTAATTAATTTAATTATAACTAAATCTTTAAATGATCAGATCTTGTTCGTATTTAATCAGAATTCGACAAAACTGAATCCGTTGGAATCACAACGACGAGATCTACATTTCAGAAGAGGCCGCAGAAATTTTGGAGCATTCGACAAATTTAGAAGAATTGAAACAGCGAAGTGAGATTTCTGAATCCGAATTAATTAAATAAAATTATATATGGAGTTTAGAAATTCCCGACACCCGTCGTCCACAGACCACAGACGACTTGATTGAATTGTGATGTGGAATTGATTGATTTTTGTGTTTGATTATGGTTGAAATGAAATTGGTTGATATTGTGGCATTACACTGCCTAGAAAATGTATTAGGAAATTAAAACCTTTGTAAACGCCGCGAGGCCTAATGTAGTGCGAGGAGCCGTACATCGGGACGGTACCGGTTTTAATTACGCTGCCGTTATGCTGCCGAATTTTTCTGAAATATTCTTGTGTTATAAATATTCAAATTGTTATATATTAATTTTTTGAATAATATAAAAATTATATTTTAAATATATATATATATATAGGAATATGAAAGTGATCATTATATGTCAACATAAAATTCATGTTTTGTTGTAAATCAAAATTAGTCAATTTTTAAATAAAAATGTATTTACATTAAATTTACATTTTTATGTATATGAAAACAGAGGAAAAAAATAAACATTTTGATATAGAAATGTCTTTACATTGGAAATTTACATTTTAATGTATCTAAAACATTAAAATAAACCATTGTTATTTAAAAATGTATTTACATTAAATTTACATTTTCATGTATATGAAAACAGAGAAAAAAATAAACATTTTGATATAGAGATGTATTTACATTGAAAAATTACATTTTAATGTACACGAAGACACTAAAATAAAACATTGCTATAGGAAATGTACTTACATTAAATTTACATTTTTATGTATATGAAACATTAAAATAAACATTTTTATAATAAAAATGTTTTACACTAAGATTTACATTTTATGTCCTTTTAAAAATAGTCATTGCAATAACAAAAAGTGTTTTCTTTGAAATTTACATTTTTATTTTAAAGGAAAACATTAAAATGTCCATTTTTATATAAAATATGTCTTCTTAGAAATATGCATTTTCAATGGAAATAAAAGAATGATTAGAAATTTACATTTTCCAATGCAAATAGAATATGAAATAGAGATTAACAATTTTTCCATGTAAATGAAATATGAAATAGACATTTACATTTTTTTCAATGTAAATAAAAAAAATGATTTGAAATTTACATTTTACAATGTAAATAAATAATATGAAATGAAAAATTACATTTTTCAATGTAAGCAGAGAATGAAAGAAAAGTTACATTTTTCAATGTAATAATATATTGAAATCAAAGATTACATTTTTATTTGTAATCATAGAAAAGAATAAAAGATTTCATTTTGATTTGTAATCATAGAAATGGATAAAAGATTACATTTTTATTTGTAACCATAGAAATGTATAAAAGATTACATTTTTAATATAATAAAAAAAGAATAAAAATTACATTTTTAATGTAATCAAAAGCATTGAATAAAAGTTTTCATTTTTAATGTAATAAACGAAGTATAAAACATATTACATTTTTTTTATGTAATACATAGGAATCATATAAAAGATTCAATGTTGGAAGAAATTGTATCAACATTAAAAATTTCATTTTTAATGTAATATATGATTTCATATATAAAAGAAATCAATGTTGAATTGAAAATGGTGTTGAAATCGTCGAACGATTTATATTTATATATAAATATAAATTAAAATAAAATGAATCGCGCTGCTGTAGTTCGCGTTTTGAAATCGTAACTTCAAACGATTATACCGAAAGATCCAACCGTTGGATTTTCCCAAAACTGGAACCGTTGGGTTCGTTTTGGAAAGATCTTTCCAACAATACAAAATTCGCTAAGATCCAATGGTTATATTTTGAGAAATGTATAAATAATTTTTTTGTAAAAACAGTGCCAGGACCATGTAATGACCTGAAGCGTCGTTTAATTAAGAATTGCTATTTTTAAATAAATAAAAATAGCTATACATCGTTATAAAATATTATTAACGATACGGAATGAAAAGAATGATTTAAATTATATATATATATATATTCGAGAATTATTTGAAAAGTCCGAGTTAACTCTCATTTCAAATAATTATACGACGATTGAAAGTCGAAGATTTGAGACGGTGATTGAAGACCGACGATCTTCACATCGAATGGATGACTACTGATGCCCTGGACTGATTTGCTCCCAAAAAAGGATTACAATGGTCGTTGTCCGAATGTACTTGTTGATTGTCCGGATTAGCGAGCACCTCTCTTCCGTATTGGACATATGGGACGAGGAATAAGGTGTCTCCGTTTTCGTTCAGACTCAGAAGGACTTGTAAATGGATGTATGTCTGACATTGGATTTTATTCTGTGCTGATTGATTTTTGTTTAATATATATCTGTTTGGTGGTGTAGAATTTATTCTCTTGCTTAACACCCTTTTCTGAGACGCACGAGCTCAGAGGTTATATAATGATAGTTCAGTCGCATGGCGTGAATTGTTAGTGTGGCATGCCAAGATGCAAATGATCAAGGCTTATTGTTGAAAAGCAGAGCCTTGTGGTTGATGATCAAAGCATGGCTTTATTATAGCATAGCTTTGTGTAGCGATACTTCGCAAGCCTCACACCCCGGTATGAACCAGAAACGGGAGAAGGATCTAGGGAGAACATGCATTTCTTTCTAGTTAGAACTGGTATTAGGGTTTTACAAGCCCAGGCATTTTTACTTATGTGGATGATGGATTGCGAGGCGCCTCGGTATTTGAGTCCCTAGTGGCTCTATTTACATCTCATAGGGCGGGGAGACGTATTGTTTAAGAATTTTATATAATCCACTAACATATGTGTGGACCAGCCCTGTGGCTCCTAAGGCCTTGACTGAGTACTTGTCCTAAGGCACAGGCTAGAGTGTCTCGAATTCGGTAAGGACGATCCCTTGCCTTGGTTCATGATGGAAATCCAACTTCCAATATGACCCATACGATTTTGATTGTAAATTATATATGGCGACATAGTATATGGTAGCTCTGCCTTTTATGATTGATATATTATGATTGAAATGTTTTTGAAAACATATATACACTAATAATAATATCAAATCCGTTTTATCGTATTAAGCATTTTTGACCATTATAAGGTAAAACTCTATCCTCCGGTTTGCATTGCATTGTGTGATAGGACTTGAGTCTTATAATGGTTTCATTTTTCTAAAAAAAAGCATTGCGTTGTTTAACGATTTACTTTATTTATGCACGGGCAGTCCAATGGAGTAAACCCGTTCTGCGTTACTGGCGTGGTCCTGTGATTAGCCTTATTATTAAATAGTTAAGTAGATTTCTCATACCAATCCCATGACTGACTCGTAGTTTTGTTTCACTTTGCAAACTCGGGTGCCCTCTTTCTACACGGGCAGCCTTGTATACAGGTTAACAGATTCATTCTGGATAGCTATGGAGCTGAAGATGGATCTTATCTTTTATATAATGTTGTTCAGGCTTCATTTAGTATATTATGTTTGATTCCGCTGCAGACATTTTATATTAAGTTGAAAATGTATTATGTACTAAGTATGATCATATTAAGCTGTGTAACTCTGATGATATATTTACATTTTCTGCTATAATTCTATATTCCTATTCTGCTATTATTGTTTGTGTGTTATGTTCCAATGATTATCCTTGCTTTCGTTCTACGGGAGTATGGGGTTATCACACCTATTCACATTTTCTATCAACATATGTCTTTAATATACCTAAACTTGCATTCAGTCTACTCTCTGTCAGTCAACTACACAACAATTAAATAGTTCTATCTCATTCTTTCCATCCTACTATATATTTCAAGATCTTATGACTCAAAAAATTATTGGTAAAGGGCATGAGTCAAAGGGACTGTACGTACTTGTTATTCCTTCCATAAATCAACAATCATTTGTTTATTCAAATATTTCTCCAGCCCTAAAGACACACTGTCAACTAAGGGATTCATCTTTACCATTTTTTTTAAAGAAATTGTGTCCACAATTTAAATCATTAAAGTCATTGAATTGTGAATCATGTCAATATGCTAAACATCATCATGTAAGTTTGAATCCTAGAATGAATAAAAGTGCTAATTATCCTTTTGAACTTGTACATTCTGATATTTGGAGACCTACAGCTGTAATTTCTAAACAGGATTTAAATACTTTGTTACATTTATAGATGATTTTTCTCACGTAACTTGGTTATTTCTCATGAAGAATTGTTATGAGTTATATTCTGTATCTTGCTCATTCTGTGCTGAAATTAAAAATCAATTCAATACCTCAATTCAAACCTTAAGAAGTGATATTGCAAAAGAAAACACTTCGAATTTGTTTCGAACTTATATGAATCAGAATGGAATACTTCATGAGACTTCTTGTATTGATACAGCACCTCAAAATGGGTGGCTAAAAGGTAGAATAGATATCTTCTTGATACAACACGTGCACTGTTGTTCCATATGAATGTGCCTAAATGCTTCTGGGAAGATATTGTTTCTACAACCTGCTTTCTTATCAACCGTATGCCTTCAACAGTTCCTGCGGTGATATTCTTTTTCAATACTCTTTCCATATAAAGAATTATATCCAGTTAAACCAACATTCTTTGGGTGTACGTGTTTTGTTCAAGATCTTAGACCACAAGTATCAAAGCTTGTTCCAAAATCTATTAAATGCGTATTCCTGGGTAACTCTAGGTTACAAAAAAGGCATAGATATTTTTTTTCCTTCTTTGAATAAATGCTTTGTATCAATTGATGTCACCGCTGATGAAACATATTTTTTCCAATCATCTTCGTTACCTAGCCCGGGTTATCAAACTCAGGGGGAGAGTAATGAGCTTCTGGTGTATGAGGTATCTGAACATCTACAAGAAGGGGATAACTTAAGTGTTCCAACTGAAATCATCTCATGAACTTCTATTCCACGAGAAAGTATCTCTTCACATGATCCTGATTCCACATTCAATACAGAAATAGATCTTACCATAGCTTTACAAAAAGGGAAACGTCAGTGTACCTATCATATCTCCTCATTTGTATCATATCAACATGTGTCACCATCCAATCATTCTCTCATCACTTCACTTGGGTATATCACACTGCCTAAACTGTTGAGGAGGCATTAGCTGATCCTAGTCAGCATGATTCTATGATTAAACAACTAGATGCTCTTGAATGTAATGAGACTTGGAGCTTAGTTCAGTTACCTAAAAACAAAAGACTTCTTGGATGTAAGTGGGTTTTTACTATTAAAGAAAATTCAAATGGCTCAATTGCTAAACTTAAAGCTAGGTTGATTGCAAAAGGTTATGCACAAGTATATGGAGTAGATTATCCAGAGACATTCTCTCCAGTGGCTAAGTTGACTTCTATTCGATTGTTCATATCACTAGAAGCTACATCAGCTTGACATAAATAATGCATTCCTTCATGGTGATTTAGAAGAGGAGGTATACATGATCTAGTCACCAGGGTTTGTTGCACAAGAGAAATGTGGTTTAATTTGTTGATTAAAGAAGTCATTGTATAGATTGAAGCAAAGCCCCAGAGCCTAGTTTGGAAGGTTCAGTCAAGCTATGGAAGAATTTGGCATAGTGAAAAGTAAGAGTGATCATTATGTATTTTACAGAAAAATTAAAACAGGTATTGTTTTATTTGTTGTCTATGTTGATGATATAGTAATAACTGGTGATGATAAGTTGGGCATTTCTTCTCTCAAGACTTTTATATATAATCAGTTTCATATGAAGGATCTGGGTGATTTAAAATACATTCTAGGGGTTGAAATCACCAGAAATAATGGAAGCGTCTTAATCTCACAAAGAAAATATTTCCTTGATCTTTTATAAGAAACTGGAAATGTGAGAATTAAACCTAGTTCTTTATCTATTCCACCAAATAGTTGCATTGAGGAAGATGGTGAATTATTTAAGGATTCAGATAAGTATAGAAGGTTGGTAGGGAAATTAAATTACCTAACAGTCGTACAACCTGATATTGCTTTCTTTGTTAGTGTAATAAGTCAATTTATATCATCTCCAACTATGCATCACTGAAGTATGTTAAGACATATCTTGAGTTACCTGAAAGGAACAATTGGGAGGGATTAATATATAAGAGTAACGGAGATGCACAAATTGAGTGCTATTGTGATGTTGATTGGGTAGGATGTAAGTTAATAGAAGATCAACTGTTGGCTTTTGTGTGTTCTTATGAGGAAATTTTATTTCTCGGAAAAGTAAGAAACAAAGTGTAATTTCCAGGTCAAGTGCTAAATCTGAGTATAGATCTACAGCCAAATCAAAATGTGAAATTATATAAATAGGTCATCTCATGGATGAGATTGGACTGGGAGTTACAAAGCCAATAAGTTAGTATTGTGATAATTAAGCTGCCTTGCACATTGCATCGAATACAGTATTTCATGAGAGAACTAAACACACTGAAATTGATTTCCGTTTTATCAGAGAAAAGCTGCAGCAAGGATTGGTAGTTGCTAGATATGTGAAAACTGAAGATCAACTCGTAGATATATTCATGAATGCTCTAACTGGACCTCGAGTTGAACATTTGTGTAGAAAGTTGGGCATGATCAATGGCTATGCACCGACTTGAGGGGGAGTGTTGTCGAGAAGATATACAGATTGTATGGTATATGTATATAGATGTATAATGGGAAGTGTATGACCGATGTTGAAGCAGAAAGGTATAAAGGTGGAGTTGGTACCGAAATAGTAACAAAATAGATACTACGAAAACCAATCCCGATACCAAGGAATCCGATATCGATACCAAGGAGTATTTTCTTTCTCTGCGTTTTTCTATTTCAGTTTAGTTTGTACATAAGTCGGCCCAGTCTGTCATTCGGCCCAGTTTGTTTTGATTGCACAGTTTAGCTGATATGTATATACATTGAATCTGATATGGATAATAAAGGTAAGATGATTTATCCTAACTTTATCAATTTGGTTTTGGCTTCTCTTTCGTAATAGATTTTAATGAAACTTTTTCGTTGGTGGTGAAACCAACCACTATCATAATTATAATAAACAAGTGCGAACCCGTGCTTCGCATACGGACATGACCAAATTTATGTTAGTGTAAATTTGCAATTCATCTAAAAAAAGGGAAAATAGGTTATTGCTTCTGTAAAAATCTGACTGCACTATATAATGAACAAACTACAAAGTACATAAGTGCATTAAAAAAATTACTACCGTGACAATTTTATCAATCAAATTTCAATCACCTATCTATAGCACTGTTAAAAACATTTAAATGGATGGAAGTTCAAATTAATTTCGCTACATTAAGAATACAATCGTCACATTCGGGAACAAATTTCCAGATTTTGATTTTAATCAATAACAATGGTAGTGCAAAATATCTTCACCACACACTTCACGTGGCTGATAAGGTGCTAACAAATACAATAAAAATAGATAAATATCACTGTTCACACTGGTGACGTCTTGCCTACCATAATAAATAACTCGGTATTTTACAGTAGATATATTATAACTGACAATTTGTTCCTGATGTGAAAACAATAGCCTGCAACTGCACTTTTGAAGAACCAAACAAAATTCATACTAAGATTTATGCCAAAACATATAGTAACACTCCATTTTCATCAACTTACAAAACAATTAGCATTTTTCATTAAGTAATAAAACTGAATTACTCTTTCCATGTGTATGCAAGAAGTTGCTTTAATCATTCCAGTACTGTCTCTGCCCTGAAAAACAAATGAGAGAGACATAAAATTTATGTTTGAGTGAAATAAGTGATAAATAGAGCATTTACAGCATGATAGTTGCCTTCTAAAGTGAGCACTCAAAGCATAACGCAGACCATAAAAATCATCACAAAATGAGAAAGTTTCTTAGTTGTAAAGTGCAATAATTTATTCAAACTACCACATCAATGTACACCTAAAATTCATATATATATATATATATATATATATATATATATATGTACAGGACATAGCATATTACAATTCTGGATACGTATAATTATCTGCAAATTCTAATTAATTTGCAATCCAAAACTCATATGACACATGGAACATTCTATACATCAACATTATGATAGTATGACAACTTTTAACAAAATAATTTCAATTGTGCATTATGTGTCATAAGATAATATCAAGGTGTATTAAGAAAATACAATAGTGGATAATTAAGTACATATCCATATATCTCTATAGCAGGATCACCATAAATATTTAGCGGATATCTAGTGTCATAAACATGTGTAGAAAGCCAGTCAAGGTCTATCTACAATGGCTATTTAAAAGTGCAATAAAAACAGTGAATGCTTTAAGAAACCAAGTCCAGTTTTAATATGTTTCTAAACTGACTTTCATTTATCTTGTGCAATTATATGTTAAACTATTCAGAAAAAGTTTACATTCTGAATAGAAGCAAGCAAGGGACAACAATTAATAAACATAAGATAGACAGAGATTTCGACAAAGCAAAAAAATTTCAGTCCATCTATTTACCTAACAAATTCAAAGCGAAGATGCCAAATAAGTTGGTAAACAACAATACAATCTGTATATAAATAGCTAAAATTGTTACTTCCAATGTTGTAACATTAAAACTTCTAAGCGCAAAATAATTCTCGATGTCATTAATTGGCTAACCTTTCAAAGTTTTTATCGGTTAAGAATTATAGAACGCAAACTACGTATGAAGTGGAAAGCATACATCATGATTCTGCGCTTATGATATACTTCTGTACAAATGAAAGATATCTGTAGAATAGGGATGTCTGATAATCAGTGATTCATATACCTGTGTTGAACTAAGCACAAAAATAAAGAGCATCTATGCACCATGATCATATAAACGGTACTATTTCTTTATATTACCAGCACATCGTATTTTTATTCAATTTGAAAATTAATGAAGAGGCCAATTAAGTTAGAAATTTTAGGTACAAAATCCCTCAAGGAGGCATGCTTCGATAAGTAATTTGGCAAAATGGTAGTTCTGTATAACTCGATAAAGGGGAGAAAATTAAAACTTCAAATAATGGCAATCTGACAATCAATGTATTATTCAATCCTTAATCATAGTTGAACAACAACTTGTCATTAATGATAGACCATCACACTCTAATGAATGGCAATGACCCATCATATAAATCGAAACCCGCAGATTGAAATATGAATATGCATAAATTTCTACTCTCGAAGTCAGTGAAATCACATATACAGAAAACTTAAGAGAATTCACTTATTACGTGTCGTGATGCACTTTATTGTAATAAAAGTAGCATATCAGTGTACTGTGTATAATTGTTTGTTAGTATGTCCATTTTCATCGAATCCTGCAGCTATAGTGCCATCAAGTTCTTCTTCAGTCAAACTGCAAATGTTTGATGTAAAATACAGGTTTTAGTTATATTTCCTTTCTCAATTATCAATGAAATTACATTTGTTTTATCATTATGGTTCTAATTTAATCCGACACTTCATTTAAATCATCTTCTTAATTATTATTTTTGAATAACTTCTTTAATTTGAATTGTTCTTAAAGTTTAAATTTACAACAGGTAAGCTGCAAGTGTTAATACTAATTTGACAAATGGAAGAAGAAATTGGGAAGGAATATACATCATTAACAGGAGTGTTGCCAAAGACAGGAATTAAAAAAACTGTATGCATTTCAATAGACCTTCCCGAAAAGGATCAAAAGGCATTCTCTTAATTTTCCTATTTTAGTTTCTTTTGTTTTCAACTTATCGCCCAACGGTTAAGTTTTCTCATTGAAGCCAAGCATACCATGCAGCATTTCCCACGCACAGAAGTACGTACCAGAATTAGAATGAAACATGGATAGATGAAACCAAAATAGGAAGAGCTTTGGTTGAGGACAACAAAAATGGAAACGATCTTTCCTAGTTTAATCCCAAACAGTATGGTAGATACAGTGATTTCAGCAACATGCATAAACAAAAAAGAGATTATGGCCCAGGTATGTGTTACAAATAAAAGTATAAGCTTTCAGTTTTCAAAAGAGGCAAAATTTTGAAGGAGAATAATTTGAACTCTTGAACGTTGCAATGCAAAGCAGTGATTGTAACAAAACATTCTATGCTTTCCACCTTTATTAACAGGTAAAGAGAAAATTTTTGTACCAAAAATATAATAACTAAGCTTGCATATAATTCAAGAAAATCCATCTACATTAAATAATTTAATAAATACCTTCATGTATTGACGGAATTCTCAGTTTTTCCTTGCTGAATCCTCCCTTACGAACTTTTATGTAATGCATTATCCCCCATCCTTGATTTAACAACAACCTGAAAAATATTTATCAACGACCTGAAAGCATAATAAAAAGATGTCAAGATATCTTTATAAGTGTTTCATTTGTGATTTAGCTCATTGTTTGTTCCAATTGTACTTACCAAGGAATAAATTTAATCATGTTATTTTTGGCAACTCTCAACGGCCATAACATCTGTGATGCTACAGCTAAAGCAAATTGAATCAATGAAGCAAGTTTGCGCATGTACACCATGTGAACAAAATTGTAATAAGCAAGTTTTCACATTAGATGAGAAAAATTATTTTTTATAGTGATAACTTACATGTTCGAGTTAATGATAATTTGTAATTTCTATTATATTTTCACTTACAGATTTTAGTTAATGATTACTCTTATTTACGTTCTTGTTTGAAAATAGGACAGATAGCTCATCTATGACATTTTGTAGGTAGTTTTATTTTCAATTACTTTAGTATGAATGATAAAAAAAATAACCAAGCTTTAAAAGTACTACTGTACTAACACCTAATAAAAAATTATAGAAGCCATGAAACCATCATAATTGAAGCTTAGGCGTATAACATCTCAAGACATGTGGCAATTCCTATTTAGAAAAGGATTCAAACAAAAAATAGAAAACTGAAAATAGAATGCCTAATGTCTCTAAGTGTAATAAATATCAGGACTAAGAATGGAATACCTGATGTCTTTAAAGCGAATAAATTTCAAGGTATGTTCGATGTAAAACAAAGATGAAGACGGTACAAAATACAGTAAATCAAAGAAGAAAATTGGAGGCGGCTATTGAAATTTCATCTTAAATTCTGATCCAAAAGACATTTATTTGTCTTTTTTTCCGGAATGATTGGAACATGTTACATAGAAAGCTAGGAAAATATTTTTACATATTCATCTAGATAAACTATTTCCAAAATTAGTTGAATATGCCTTAAAACAGTTTGAATCACCAGTTATAAATGATACATATGGCATGGCTACATAATAATCAAACCAAACATGAAGTTTGATGCTATCTAACTATATTGCACAACGGTTCTTTCACACAATAAGCGATTATGAATTAAATAACTTAAATTGGTTTCAAAATGTGTTTTTCAGCATACAAAGAAAAGAATAAAAACAATTTCCTAAGAAATTGGATATGGATGAAAATAACCGATAATATCAATAAACTAAAATAAGAATAACAACTATACCAAATCTGTGGAAAAAATGATTATTTCGATAAATAAATTGCTTGCTTTTGCTAATGAAACCAGAGTGTAGCAACATGGAACTGAAATTTTTGCATTACATAACCAAGTTAATCAAATTCCTCTCAGTGTCATGTAAGAAAGCACCATGGGTTAAAAGGGAAGAAAAAACTCTATCCCATTTTACTATAAATCATACAGCCTACTTTGAAAGAAAAAATGGCGAAGCAGTCCAAACAAAGGCAGAATGAGTAGAATAACTAACAAAATGTATTCTTGCTTTTCTCAAGCTAAGTTTAAGTTTCAGATTTTATTCTTGTAACACATTAAATATGCAATTTTAATATATTATAACGTCTACTTCCAAAAAGATCATGTATGCTAGATATTTCATTGATCTAGTAAATGCATTTTAAGTGGCATGTAGAACAAATTTTCCTTTGAATATGCCACTTAACATAAATTAATACATTAAAATTAACTTTATGAACATTCAAATCAATGCAATATGAACATATAAACTAATTACGCCACTAAAAAACATCAAATGACTACTATAGATGTAGAAATATGAAGCCAACCTGTAACGACCCGTATTCTACGCATCATGGGATCGTAGAATATTTATTTATTTCACATACGAAGTCGTATGGTCATGTAACTTTGGGAGACGACTATTGGGGTCATTTCCCATGTTCATGATTTTTGTCGATTTTTAAATGACCGTTTTGCCCCTAGTTGGTGCTGTTTTGGCCATAACTTTTGACTGGAAAGGAATCTTGACCTGAAACCACTTCCATTGGATTCGAATGATGGTTTCTCTTTCCGTAGAGTGGTTACAATAGCCAAACGGACTTACCGTTTGGGAGATATGGCTGAATTAAGGTTCAAAAGTGGAAAACAGCTTAATTGGGCCAAACCGGGTGATTAGCAACTAGGCCCAATAGGGGATTTCGGGTTTAGGGGTATTTGAGGGCTGATAGGGTTAGAATTTCGGTTTCTTCCTCATTTTTCCAGCCGCCACTTGTTTTCCTTCACCCTAGTCATGGCCTCCATCCTCTAAAATCATCCCAAATCACCTTCTAATCACTTCCTAATCAAGTTTTGGCCTAATCTACATCAAATCAAGGCAAATCAACGTCAAATTTGGGATAGAGCTGCTGGAACACATAGGGATTGGATCCAAATCAGAGGACATTTCAGATCTATAGTTTAATTTGTGGCAAAGGTGAGTGATTTGCATTGTTTTTCACTAATTACGGCTAATTATGGTAATTAGCGAAGATTAGCGAAATTATGGCTCAGAAAATTCTAGAAAAATTCCTAAAATTCTAAAACACCATTTTATGCCTCTGATATGAATTTGGGTTAATTTCGACTAATTTTGTTAATCCCGGATTTTGGGGGATTAAGGGGTAATTAGTGATAATTAGCGAATTTATGCATGTTAAAAATCTGGAAAAATATTCAGAAATTCTGAAATATTGTTTTAGACCTCTGTTAGAAGTTTGGTTCAATTTGGTTAAGATTTGCTAACCTTATTGTTAGATTTGCTTAAATATGCTTAAGGGAAAATATGGGGTATTGGCTATGTTTGATCCATTTTACATGCTCTGATTTATGTTTTGGTGTTTGTGGTCGATGCTATATGTTGCTATGACTGTATGGTATGCTTTGTGATTGTTTAGAAGTGTTAGTTTGGTCAAAAACGCCGTCGAATGGCGAAAGACTGTCGCAGAAACGAAGTGCAGAAATCCACCCGGATCGAATCGCCCCATATGAGCACGATCCGATGGAAGCTCGCGCCACGATCCGCTCCACTTCGAAGGCCACGAACCGATGCAGCGCCGTGTCCAAACTGAAGTACCTCGATCCGAACCGCTCCAGCTTGGTGGACCACGAACCGATCAGAAGGTGCGATCCGAGATGAGGCGCGACGATCCAGACGAGGTAGCACGACCCGAACCCAATGGGTTGCCAGCGCCACGAGCTGATGAGGCGCGATCCGTATGCAGATGACCACGATCCGAGCTGAAGGGGCTTGTCACGAATCGATCTGGAGGGGAGCGCACGATCCGAAACAGAGGGTGACCACGAGCTAGTGACTGCGAACCGAACCAGAGTGGTGCGACCCGAACCGTTGGAGGGCGGAGCACGATCCGAACCTGAAGGAAGACCACGACCTGAAGCAAAGTGAAGTGAAGAAAGGAAGACCGATCCGGATGGAGATGACGACCAAAACCCGAGATGCAAAGGTAGTCCAAATGGAAGTTAGAGCTCAGGATCCCGGAACCAGTTGGGAATCAATGAGTTCGCTTCATGGTTGGGCTTTGCTGCGGGACGTGTGCAAAGGGGTTGTCGGTATTCATAACTTTGGTCCACCACTGAGAGATGGATAGTGGGTTTGTAGTGATAGTTACACGGGATTGGATTCCGTCATAGCCCAAAGTATTGGGTGACCAAAGTAGTGGATATCGTATGCTTTACGCACTGAGTGAGAGATGTGAGGATGCTTGCTATGTTTGACTGTTTGACATCACTATGACATGCACACCCCCACCCCCGTTATCTTTACACCATTTGAAAGGGCACCTCAGAGTGTTGTACAGTATGTAGTGCTAACTCTTTGGTTGCAGGTCCAGGTTCAGGTATGATTGGATTATACCTGTTATTGTTATGTTTTGTTGCTTATCGCTCATACCAGGCTTTATGTCTGACCCAGAGTTTTATGTCTCTTCTTATTACTCTGGGTGCTCACACGAGCAGACTAGAGACAGGTTATGGTTAGCTGGTGATGCGCGAGTAGCTGATTCGGAGGCGAGCCGGAGGCGAGCAGGAGGCTTCCACGTATGATATATAGATATTCTCCCTGTGTCGTTGGTGGTTGCTACTTGGGCATTAGTAGTGTACCTCCTTTATCTTGCTTTTGCTTTGAGACAGTTTGAAAAGTTGTAATAAGCTATATTTTGGATTTCCGCTGCTATGATGCTCAGTTCTGGTTTTTAGCTTATGCACTGTCTCTTCTGTTTTATGTCAAGTATGTTATTATTATATTTTGTTCTATGCGCTGTGAGACATATTACAGGTTTCTTGATTAGTCCATTCTCTTCTTTCTTTTTCTTCTGGCGACCGTCCCGTGCTAACTGGATATGTGTACAGCGCACCTTTGGAGTAAATGTCGGTTGGTGCGGGGTGGGCCGTCACACTTGGTATCAGAGCTCTAGGTTGCGTAGTTAACCTAGGGAAAGACACCAGGGAGAGATAGTACGTATATGAGAGCGCGTATTTGTGATTACTTTGGTTTTCAAAAACTATATATATATACTATTGGTAGTATAAGAATGAAGTTGTACTGCACTAGCACCACTATGGGGTCGTTAATCGTTTCCCCTTTTACAGATTAACGATGAGCCGATATGCTAGAGGTGCGGGTAGGGGAGCCAATAATGGGAATGCTGCCGACATGAGGGCGATGTTTACCGACCTCATGAGAGACATGCTTAGAGATGTTCAGGGAGCAGTTCCCAATCCCGGAAATGGTGGTGGTCCAGTAGTGCAGGCGCCTAGGGTCGATTTCGCCAAGTTGTGCAAGGATTACACTAACCTTGGTGGGAAGCCGTTCCACGGAACGGAGTCGGCCACAGATGTTCAGGATTGGTTGGATAGCTGTGATCGTATCTTCGACGACTTGGGTATTGAGGATGCGATGAAGAGAAGGCTAGCGTCTCGTCAGCTGCAAGGGCGAGCGATGAATTGGTGGAATGCCATTAGAACAGCTACTCCAGAAGATCAAGTTACTTGGAATCAGTTTAAGACTCGCTTTTGTGATAAGTTTATTCCAGCTGCTCATAAATCAGAACTGTTCAAGAAGTTCTTGGAGCTTAAGCAGAACGATAGAGCAGTCTCGGAGTATATCGCTGAATTTGACACTTTATCGAAATATGTATGGTCCCTTATCGATACAGTTGAAAAGAAGAACGAGAAGTTCATAACTGGCTTGGATGGGTACTTGGGGGAAAGACTTATAAACCATATCGATGAGACGTTTGAGTCTATTGTAGGAAAGGCATTAAGGTCAGAGAGCCTTTTCCCTAAGTCGAAGACCGAAGTTGCTACGGCATCTGTAGAGGAGCCAAAGCCGCAAGCAGGCGATGAAGGCAAGAAGAATTCTCAGAACAAGAGGAAGCAGAACCCGACCAAGGATGGTCAGGATAAGAAAAATAAGAAAGATGGCGAATGCTTTAGTTGTGGCAAGAAGGGCCATTACGCCAGAGATTGTCGAGAAAAGCCTGGGGAAAGGAAGTGCTTTAACTGCGGCCAGGCGGGACATCACAAGGATGATTGCCCACAACCTCCTAGGGAGAAGCAGATTGTGAAAGCATATGCTATCAACGCTGTTCCTTCTTCGTCAAATGCCCCAACTGCGGCGCAGAAGGAAAAAGGTGTCGTTATTCGAGGTATGCTTTCTATTTAAGATGTTTTGATCGGGTTTTGTTTGACAAACCTGAGTTAGTCGATAGACCTTTAGTAGTGACGAACCCGATTGGTGGTTCGACTAGTTTGGCATGATTAGTTAATGTGGTCTTATCGAGTCATGGATGTATGTTTCCTTGTGATTGCTTTGTTTTGGGCTTTACTGGGTTTAGCATTATTTTGGGGAGTTGATCTACTCCAAAGGAATAGGGTGGTATTAGGTACCTACCTAGTAATGGCGATAGTAACTGGAGTTAAGGAAGCTAAGAAGTTATTGTAGCAGTAAGTTTTAGTTGTCTCTGGGAGGCAAATGAGTACTCCAGTGCTAGATTGTTTTGCTAGTATCACCTCACGTGGGTTGTCCGAACTCGGAGGGGATGTTCCTTGGGTGCTTGTCTGATATTGGTTTAGGCCTTTGGGGCTTGTGCTTGGGGAATGTCGATTTCGACTAGGAAGGGTTGCGTGAGGGGTAAATAGTTGTGGTGATTTTTCATTGGATGATATCTTGGTTCACTCGAGGAGTGATGGGCAGACGGAACATGATAAGACTGTTCAATGGTATAGACTGCCCAGAGTTAGACTCGATGGAGTTATGAGATTGCTCGAGTGGGACTCGAGAAAGATGCAAAGAAATGGATTGTTTAGGACCCTATGTTGATGTTCTCTATTGGATAGTAGAACTTTGAAGGAATAGGATGTGTTCGTTGATCATGGAAGGTACAACGAAGACTAGGACGATTCAAGTTAGACTTGAACTCGTAAAAGAAAAATGGGGGCGAGTTCGTTAGTCATGGTGATATAACGAATATGGAAATACTTCACATTAGATTTGAAGTATGTTTGGAACATTGTGGGAAGCTCGTTGATCTTGGAGATTCAGCGAACATAGGAGAGTTTCACGTTAAACTTGGACTCGTAGGTAGAGTACCTAGATTCACTAGGTGGGTCTAGTTTACCTTTGGAAGGTGAATGTACGTTGGACGTGCAGTACGAGATTCATTGGATGAGTCTAGTTTATCTCTGGGAGATTGACTCGAGTTAGACTCGAGAAGGCTGCAAGGAATTGGATTCAGCTCGAGTTGGACTCGAGAGGGCAGCAAAATAATGGATAGACTTGGGTTGGACTCAAGTATTTTAGGAGGACTAAAAGCAGGGGTATCTGGGGACGCCCGTTACCTTGGATCCGTTGGACGTGATCTAGTTATCCTTGGAGGATAAACGTACGTTGGACGTACGGTAGTCCGATTGGAGGCTGGGCTTCCATTAGTTTAATTATCCTTGGAGGATAAACGTACGTTGGATGTACGGTAGACCGAAGGGAGGCGGGGCTTCCATTGGCCTGGGATTGGTTGGACCAGTCAAGTAGGCATCGGTGTATGGAGGCTGGGCTTCCATTAGTTATTGATGTTGGTTAGACCAGACAGACTGGAATCGACATATTGGGATTGGTTAGACCAATCATGTAGGTGTCGATGTGTTTATGACTTTAGCAGGTGATAGATAGGATTTGTTTGATGGATGTTATGGTTGCTATGGTTGTTCCTATCTTTCTTCTCTTGAGTAGACTATCACCTGTAGGGTTCCAGCGATGGGGAACAAAGTGATTGTAGTAGGACTATGAGCCAGTGCAGTGGAGTTGTTATGACTTCATGGGGCAGAGTGGACATAGCAAAGGACTAGTGACTATGGATCAGTACCGTGGAGTCGCCATGACTCCATGGGGCAGAGTGATCATAGTAAAAGATTTGGGTGTAGTACTAGTTGCATTGAGTAGGAGACATGCCAGTTTAGGGGTTTTGTTTCTAGGATGGAAGCAACTAGAGTATGTCATAGGATATGATTTCAGACCCAAGACTGAATTGGATTCAGAAACGCTAGTAAGCTTGACGATTAGATCGATTTTGATTGAGTGGATTGGTTCCAGTTAGAAGGACGATCCTAACCTATTGGAAACCATCTCTAGGGTAGAGATGGGTATAGATGGAAAGAGAATGATCAAGTAAGGATTTGATCGAGAAGGGTGGCTTCAAAAGAATAAGGGACTAGTTGTACCCGACGTAGATGGACCGAGAGGTGAAGTGCTTAGAGCATATCATCACTCGAAATTGACTATACATCCCAGTGGTAATAAGATGTATTGAGACATAGAGCAGATCTACTACTGGGAAGGGATAAAGATAGGCAGAAGGCTTAACTCGATAAGAGACGAAGAGATTTGGAATCCTTCATTAATGACTTGGTGTTCGTCGAGATCTCTCCATAGAGAATGTGATTCAGATTGGTTGGAGAGGTAGGTTAGCACCAAGATTTGTTGGCCATTCCCAGTCCTCGAGCAAGTTGGGAATTTGGCGTATGAAGTAGAGCTACCTAACAAGATGGCGGGAGTTCACAACGTATTTCGTGTTTCCCAGTTAAGGAAGTTTGTGCAAGACCCTAATGTGGCTATTTCACCAGATCAGTTGGACGATATCGAGGTTGAACCCGAGGCGGTTGAGAACCGCAAGTCTATGCGTATTGTTGGGAACGATACGAAGCAGCTTCGAAGGAAGGCGGTGAAACTAGTCAAAGTCCAGTGGGGTGAGAATGGAAAAAGACTGTACTTGGGAAACAGAGGAGGATATAAGGAAGAAGTATCCAGAACTCTTTGCCCAGTAAGGTTTTGGTAGTGATAGTTTCTTCCCTTGTTAGTAAACCGCATGCTAGGATAGACTTGTTTTGCATGTTGATTGTTGTTTATGGTTGATAGGCATGCGGGACCCTTTGTGTGTTCTGGTTAGGGAATTTCGGGGGCGAAATTTCTTAAGGGGGGAAGAGTGTAACGACCCGTATTCTACGCATCATGGGATCGTAGAATATTTATTTATTTCACATACGAAGTCGTATGGTCATGTAACTTTGGGAGACGACTATTGGGGTCATTTCCCATGTTCATGATTTTTGTCGATTTTTAAATGACCGTTTTGCCCCTAGTTGGTGCTGTTTTGGCCATAACTTTTGACTGGAAAGGAATCTTGACCTGAAACCACTTCCATTGGATTCGAATGATGGTTTCTCTTTCCGTAGAGTGGTTACAATAGCCAAACGGACTTACCGTTTGGGAGATATGGCTGAATTAAGGTTCAAAAGTGGAAAAACAGCTTAATTGGGCCAAACCGGGTGATTAGCAACTAGGCCCAATAGGGGATTTCGGGTTTAGGGGTATTTGAGGGCTGATAGGGTTAGAATTTCGGTTTCTTCCTCATTTTTCCAGCCGCCACTTGTTTTCCTTCACCCTAGTCATGGCCTCCATCCTCTAAAATCATCCCAAATCACCTTCTAATCACTTCCTAATCAAGTTTTGGCCTAATCTACATCAAATCAAGGCAAATCAACGTCAAATTTGGGATAGAGCTGCTGGAACACATAGGGATTGGATCCAAATCAGAGGACATTTCAGATCTATAGTTTAATTTGTGGCAAAGGTGAGTGATTTGCATTGTTTTTCACTAATTACGGCTAATTATGGTAATTAGCGAAGATTAGCGAAATTATGGCTCAGAAAATTCTAGAAAAATTCCTAAAATTCTAAAACACCATTTTATGCCTCTGATATGAATTTGGGTTAATTTCGACTAATTTTGTTAATCCCGGATTTTGGGGGATTAAGGGGTAATTAGTGATAATTAGCGAATTTATGCATGTTAAAAATCTGGAAAAATATTCAGAAATTCTGAAATATTGTTTTAGACCTCTGTTAGAAGTTTGGTTCAATTTGGTTAAGATTTGCTAACCTTATTGTTAGATTTGCTTAAATATGCTTAAGGGAAAATATGGGGTATTGGCTATGTTTGATCCATTTTACATGCTCTGATTTATGTTTTGGTGTTTGTGGTCGATGCTATATGTTGCTATGACTGTATGGTATGCTTTGTGATTGTTTAGAAGTGTTAGTTTGATCAAAAACGCCGTCGAATGGCGAAAGACTGTCGCAGAAACGAAGTGCAGAAATCCACCCGGATCGAATCGCCCCCTATGAGCACGATCCGATGGAAGCTCGCGCCACGATCCGCTCCACTTCGAAGGCCACGAACCGATGCAGCGCCGTGTCCAAACTGAAGTACCTCGATCCGAACCGCTCCAGCTTGGTGGACCACGAACCGATCAGAAGGTGCGATCCGAGATGAGGCGCGACGATCCAGACGAGGTAGCACGACCCGAACCCAATGGGTTGCCAGCGCCACGAGCTGATGAGGCGCGATCCGTATGCAGATGACCACGATCCGAGCTGAAGGGGCTTGTCACGAATCGATCTGGAGGGGAGCGCACGATCCGAAACAGAGGGTGACCACGAGCTAGTGACTGCGAACCGAACCAGAGTGGTGCGACCCGAACCGTTGGAGGGCGGAGCACGATCCGAACCTGAAGGAAGACCACGACCTGAAGCAAAGTGAAGTGAAGAAAGGAAGACCGATCCGGATGGAGATGACGACCAAAACCCGAGATGCAAAGGTAGTCCAAATGGAAGTTAGAGCTCAGGATCCCGGAACCAGTTGGGAATCAATGAGTTCGCTTCATGGTTGGGCTTTGCTGCGGGACGTGTGCAAAGGGGTTGTCGGTATTCATAACTTTGGTCCACCACTGAGAGATGGATAGTGGGTTTGTAGTGATAGTTACACGGGATTGGATTCCGTCATAGCCCAAAGTATTGGGTGACCAAAGTAGTGGATATCGTATGCTTTACGCACTGAGTGAGAGATGTGAGGATGCTTGCTATGTTTGACTGTTTGACATCACTATGACATGCACACCCCCACCCCCGTTATCTTTACACCATTTGAAAGGGCACCTCAGAGTGTTGTACAGTATGTAGTGCTAACTCTTTGGTTGCAGGTCCAGGTTCAGGTATGATTGGATTATACCTGTTATTGTTATGTTTTGTTGCTTATCGCTCATACCAGGCTTTATGTCTGACCCAGAGTTTTATGTCTCTTCTTATTACTCTGGGTGCTCACACGAGCAGACTAGAGACAGGTTATGGTTAGCTGGTGATGCGCGAGTAGCTGATTCGGAGGCGAGCCGGAGGCGAGCAGGAGGCTTCCACGTATGATATATAGATATTCTCCCTGTGTCGTTGGTGGTTGCTACTTGGGCATTAGTAGTGTACCTCCTTTATCTTGCTTTTGCTTTGAGACAGTTTGAAAAGTTGTAATAAGCTATATTTTGGATTTCCGCTGCTATGATGCTCAGTTCTGGTTTTTAGCTTATGCACTGTCTCTTCTGTTTTATGTCAAGTATGTTATTATTATATTTTGTTCTATGCGCTGTGAGACATATTACAGGTTTCTTGATTAGTCCATTCTCTTCTTTCTTTTTCTTCTGGCGACCGTCCCGTGCTAACTGGATATGTGTACAGCGCACCTTTGGAGTAAATGTCGGTTGGTGCGGGGTGGGCCGTCACACAACCTTATTTGCATCTAAATCCTGAACATCACAATTGCAAGTTTATTTTCACCTGCAATGGGAACATTCCACGCATACGTGCACATATATAGGGTTGTCTATGTTTCTTAATCCAAAACTGCCATGCATCACAACATTAAAATAGTGGGAAACCTCTTAATTCTCATTTAAGCATGCACGTATTTTGCATTAGTAATAAAATAAACGTGATTCAATTAATATTTTATTATTGAAGTGAAGCATAATTTGGTACTGATGTTCTTTTTTTATTTTAGCATCACTTGGGCTGTGTTTCAAGCTTCTTTCTGTTTATATGAATCAAGTTCCACAATTAAAAAAAGATAATAACAACAAATATGAAACTTTAACCCCAAAAATAGCAATTAAATTTTCATATAATAGATTGTTAGAATTTATCCAATTTTCAAGGTAGTTCACCCTAATGATATTCAACAATTTCAGAAGCGTGCAAGTAATCAAAGTATAAATTATGAAGGGACCCATGATCGTTTTGCACCATTGATAAGCAGCAATTTTTATTTTATTTTTTGCAAGGCATAAGCAACAATGTTCGATAAAACTAACGAATCAAAGATAACGTGATGGGGTACTTACTGTGTTTTTTTACTGAGCAACAAATCCAAGAGTTTTGCTAGAAAAGTGAAAGAGAATAGAAGATAAGGATAAGAGGGAGACAAAATGCAAAAGATGCATTAAAGAGAGAATGCTACTAAATTCTTCTTACTACGGAAACTGATATGACGATGTTTCTTTCTCTGTCACCTTTGAGTTGGAACTTCGGTGAATTTACCATACTGATGCGGAGAAACTAATATCATATCTGTTACCCCTTCTACATTATCTGAACACCATCAAAAGCGACTCTTTGGTTAATCGGAAAAACTGATGGTCAAATAATAAGTAGAATAAGATTTTGCTATTAAAACATGATACCTGAATTAGCCATAAAATATGCCAAAATAAATAGTTGATGATCATGATCAATGAAAACAATTTGCCTACCCATGCCCGACAACTGAGTTGTCTACACAAAAATAATAATAAGGTGATGATACTAATTATAAATGTCCAAATCTGCTAGACTGGTTTTTCTGAAGTTGTTTTACTGTAATTTAATACATCTCCTGAATGCTAAAAAAATTCAAAATAAGAACCATATTTTCAGATCTGTAAGAAAAATATTTGTGGCATACAGGCTAACATATTTTAAAGTATCAGAAGCTTCAGTGATTGCCTGTTCTTGAAATTCAGAAGCTTCAACCTATAAATGAATTGCAGCACAAATAGACGCTAATCCTTCCTGTTAATAACTTATGATTTGAAACCTATAATATCATCATCAGCATCTTTACAGGTCCAAAGATAAATACACAAACTGTAGAACTATTCTAAAAAAAAAAAAAAAAAATCAGATAAATGCGTGGGTATATATAATCAAGCATATTATTAAACAAACACCCAACAAAATATTCAACTTACAGCTTTACTGACAGCAACTGGTATAAAAAAATAAGATTGTAAAACCATTCAAAACAGGTTTCAAAAAATGTTAACAACAAAACGGTAAAACCCCATAAAAGTATTCTATAAAATGAGCTTGTATACATGGTATCATTTTATAAAAATTTAAGTGAACATAGTATCTTGAACATTAATAATAATGCAAGAATATCATTTACATATTAGAGCTCCAACTAACAGATTATATTTTTTGAATTGGGCCAATAACCGGAAAGAGTTACAACTTTTTACTCAGTAGTTCGAAAGGAATTTGAAGAAAAATCAATAACATAAACTAAACCACCACGTATAAATGTTCTACAAATTAGAAAAAAAATGTAGTTTTCTTGCCTTGCGCAAATGGCGATCAAAATAAGTTTATAAAATTAACAACATTAAGAATATGGTATAAAAATAACTGGCCTTTGAAGATCAGTTTTCATGATTGAACGGAAACCTATAAATATCATCAACAGCATCTTTACAGGTCCAGAGATGAATACACAAGCTGTAGTACTATTCTAAAAAAAAGATAAATGTGTGGGTATATATAATCAAGCATATTATAAAACAAACAGCCAACAAAATATTCAACTTACAACTTTACTGACGGCAACTGGTATAAAAAAATAAGATTGTAAAACAATTAAAAACAGGTTTCAAAAAAAAGTTAACAATAAAACCCCATAAATTTATTCTACAAAATGTGCTTGTATACATGGTACCATTTTATAAAAACATAAGTGAACACAGTATCTTGAATATTAATAATAATGCAAGAATATCATTTACATATTAGAGCTCCAACTGACAGACCATATTTTTTGAATTGGGTCAATAACTGGAAAGAGTTAAAACTTTTTACTCAATAGTTTCAAAGGATTTTGAAGAAAAATCAATAATATAAACTAAACCTCCACGTATAAATGATCTACAAATTAGGAAAAAAAACAAATAGTTTTCTTGCCTTGTGCAAATGGCGATCAAAATAAGTTTATAAAATTAACAACATTAAGAATGGTATAAAAATAACTGGCCCTTAATGATCAGTTTTCATGATTGAACGGTAGTTCTACAGAACAAAACCCCTTTTGGATAATAGATTAAGAAGCAGAAATGATGATCAACTGTCTGTAAAATAAGAAACACCTACCATAACGTGATTTCCAAATAAAAGGAAACCGATCAAGATTAGAAATGGTAAGCCTATAACCCATACAAATATGATCGATATAAGTATTCTAGATTTTGATTAAAAAAATTATAAGAGTAGAAAAACTAACAACCTACCGATACCATAAATCTGGAAATAATTCTAACAACGGGACGACAGCAAGTTGCCAAAACAAAATTCACTTTGTCGAGCCGGCCGAAAAGATGGAAGGAGACAAAATTGAAATCTAAAAACGAAGAGGGAAGAGTAGGAACCAACAATTCTATAAATGACGGGAAGCTCGTGGATCAAACGCACGGGGATAACAAACAACCAAATAGAGAATATCATATAATTCATCTAGACATATGAGGTATAATACCTCCTCTGCCGCCAGAACTATTTAAATTGCTTAGAATCTACCAACACAAACAACAACGAAACAAAAAACCATTCGACTAAGAAATTAGGCTTACACAGAAAATTGATACCTTTACACGTTGAATTAGAAAGAAAGTGATTCCAAATGTTTACAGCCAACAGCAAATTGAATTGAATGTAGCTGAAGCATCAGCGTTTCGAAACAACCATATGGGAAGAGGCAAACCGCTGTTGAAGAGGCGAAGAGAAATCCCAAATAGGCGATGGTGGTTATTTCCCCTAAAACATGTTGGAGAACAACTTAGGGCTAACTGACAGCCTTTGGAGCAGGAGCTATTTTCCCTCAATTACGCCATCGATGTGAGGAGGTGGACAAAGCAAACGCTTTGGGTTGCTGATACGGAATTTGAAGACGACGGGCTGTAAGGGGGAAGATGGAAAAAGGGCAAGATCGTAAAAGGTCAATCGGTAGAAGAGGGGATGGAACGAATTGGCGTGCTTTGGGACGCACCTACCGCCGATTGAAAGCAGTTGGCGGTGGAAGATTGAGAAGGCAGCGGGTTGATGACGCGTTTCATGGATGGAGGGAAGGCAGAGTGGACATAACTCTTTGGGAGGAGAAGGGTATGGGGTTGAGATGGGAGGTAGAAGAATGCGTAGGGATCGGTTTAGAGGGGTCGAGAAGAAACAATCAGGAAAAGGCAAATGAGACGGTTCAGCTTTAGATAGGTGCTGAAAACCTAGGAGGGCTTGTGAGAGCTTAGTTGCTAACTCGGTAATTATAATATAGTATAAATACTGCTTTGCATAGACAATGGTGAATAAGGAAACTTGAAGTCTATAGTGCTTTTCTAGATGGAAAATTACAAGAATAAGTTTGCGTGAAGCAACCTAAAAGGTACAGCAAAGGCAAGGAAGGAAATCAAATCTACAAACTACATAGGGCTTTATATGGCCTAAAACAGGCATTAAGGGTCTGGAATGATAAAATTAAGGCCACATTTGTAAATTTTGGGAATACATGTTAGAAATACTCATTTATGCCAACCTTGACACAATTAAGACTGTAATGACCCAGGGTTTTCGGCCCCGAAAATCGACATAAATACCTTTAACGTAACTCATGTCGACCTTCCAAACACCGAAAACACTGGAACGTTATTAGAAAGAATTTAGAGGATGAGATAAAAAAGAAAGAAATATTAGAATAGAAGAAGAAGAAGAACCAACACAACACAAAATCAGAGTCTCACATCGTATCGGAACAAAATATGATATAGAAATAAATCTTTACTGAGAGCTTTAAAATACTTACAATATCAGAGTACATCACACAATGGGATAGTTATAATAACCTGTTCCCATATACAACACACGGCAGAATAGTAGCTATATAATATCATACGTTTGAACATCTTCAGCTCGTCTCTGCACAGCACTCGATGACCTGAACCTGTACATCTTAGGCTAACCCGAGCATTTACAAAACACCGGGTCAGTCTGGTGAACCAGAGTGAGTAAAACTCGCACAGTAATATGGGTATCACACAACTTGATTTTTAAGTCAAAATCTTTTCGAAAGAAAAGATAATCGTATGACCAAATCCACACATAAACACGGACGGTTTTAACCTTACGATAACCCAAAACAGTTTTGAAATCAATATCTTTTCTGATATTATAATAATGTCTAAATACAAGTAAATAGAATCTAGTGGAACGCTTGCATCTCACGCTCCACATATATTGTATACAATCAAAACCGCGGGCGCTTATTGGAGATTGGATTCCGACCTTGAAAAGGTATGGGACGACCTGCCGATAGTTTATCTCTAGAGACGAATACACTGGGTTCAACAAGAACGTCTTGCAACCCGGCCCTCACATGACCGACCACTCATTTCGCTTGAGTGTATCGAATGTATATCACCAACGGTTGGGCTCAAACCACCGTTTCCCGAAAAGGGACAGCATCTAAATAGATTAAAGAAGCAATAGGAATTTCTCTAGATAGGTGATTATACACCCTAATGGGAGCGACCCACATAGCCATGTTGTCTGCCCGATTTTTGTCATTTCCCGGCTGTGAGGCTTGAGGTTGTGAACTTTTAAACACCTGACCACCATTCACTTTGAATGTCACATCGTCAGATCCGCCAGGTATCACTAATTGATGTCCGCAAAAATACTCTAGTGGTTAAGCTAAGAGAACCGTCGTCCTCCGCCACCAACTTTGGTACGTTTGAAGAAATCAACGTACGTAATTACTGTGGAAATACTTTGTCAGACATCCGTCCATACAAGTCATCCAGGAACAGAATGAACCGAAGGTACTCTCCTACTGCATCCCATACAGGAATCACCCCATGGATCAGTAGCGATCGCCCATGCAATCCACAGATTCCAACCACGACAGAACCCCAGTATATCTCCGGGTCAAATCAGAGATTTTAAGTGGTTCTTCCGCTTTATGAAGATCTATGGTCTTCACATGCTCCATCTTGATCGTCGCTTGATCTCTTCTATATATTCGTATGTGTTGGTCGAAATGGTTTTCGAATATATATTCGATCCCGGTCTTTCCACACCAACAAATTGTAAAGGTCAGACTTGATAGTCGGTTATTTAACTATCAAGTAAACATCCATGAAAATAAAAATAGATCCACTGGTCTAGTACTCAGCATCACTTGGCTATTTAGATTATCGCCCAATCTCCTTTTCAATTCCGTTAATAGGGAAAATATAATCCTATATCATTTCCTTTACTTTGGAAATCTTATCACCTATTCCTGACATTACCAACTAGTATCATCCTTGGATAATCCCGAAGTCGTTCAAGTTGGGGTATTTTAATTACATCTCAGACCTTGATCAACAACGTTCTTATCTTCAGATAAATACGAGTTGAGATTCAAGAATCAACACATCCCACTTGTTAAAATATAGTTATAATTAATGTCGCTTAATTCGATAATTAAATAATTCTTTTCTAAACATTTCTTTATTCACTCCCGATGACTTTGTTTCACAAATCGAATTATCACAAATCCTATTTCCAGCCTTGTTTATCAAGCTCAAATCAAATCCCTTTTAAATCCCCTTTTCTTTCAGGAAATTCCCTTTTCGAATCCATTGATTTAACTTAATACCATCATTAAGTATTTCTAATTTAAAAACAATGCTTTAATTCACATTCCATTTATAAACCTTGTTTATAAATTTAATATAAACCCTTTCACCTCATTAACTCAAACGTTAAGTAAAACTTTTCATTTTAAGTTATATATTCGTTTAAATCTCTTATATGCTTCATTATAAAACTCGAGCTCAAATAAAATTCATCCCTAGCCTCTTTACAATACTCGACCATCTCATTTCAAACTTGGTTTAAATAGTCGACTCAATCAACACAACATGATTACTCTTCTGACCAATCCTATTTAATTCCTTCTTTAATTAATTAAAATATAATTTAAATAACCTTATTTAACCGTTCATCTGATGCGATTAAACGAGTACTTAACCACTGGGTTATTACTTCTCATTTGCTTTATAATTTTTATTTAACGTAAGAATTTGTTTTCAAAAACCATTTCATAGAACTTGAATTAATAAATAATTTACATTTATTTCCTTAAAATAATTTGAAAGTAATAGCTTTCAAAACTTACTTAGTTATAAAATAATTTCAGTATTATCGACTCACCGTCAATAAAACTCCATACTTTATAAATCGATTGATTTATAAGCCGAGTGATGTCAATTACCCAACCACACTATCCATTGGTTACCATCATAACAAATGTTGAAATAAGGTTCAACAATCAATAATAATCAACCATTTATTTTTATTCGACTGATAATTTCTATAACGATTATCAATCAATCAACAGCCAACCCAAACAATTCAAACAATTTCAAACACATTTATAAACGTGATCAATCAAGGGGAATTACTTTATTTGGGTCAAATCATGACGATTGGTGTTCTACTGAAATTAAATGACCGTTTAATTTCAGAAATTGAATAAACGATAAATATATATCACCAGCAAACGGTCAATCACTAGCAACCAGAACACGCAAAAAAAAAAAAAAAAACCAATTTATATAAAATATAAATGGGAAGAGCTGGGTGGGTTTAACTCACCTGGATCCTTATTTGTCATCGAAACGGTTTGTTTTAATTAAATTAAACAGGTGCTTAATTTAATTAAAACCACCAGTTGTGCCCAACTCCGTCCCAACCAGCTCCAATTGAACGCTCCTTGGCACGGATCCGGCGCTACTTGTTTCGTCCGGTTTCCTTTACTGTATGAGACGGTTGTCATTTAAATACGGCATCTGCTTTTACGTATATCAATATTATTTATAACTTGATAATATATTATTACCCTAAATTACTTATTAATGTTACTATAAAATTTCATTAGGGGTATTAAAAAGTATATTTTCCACGTAAACAATTCGCATGTTAAAATGAATCTAGGAACTCAGGGTCCCCAAACCTCGGTTAAACTGAAATCACCTAAAAACGTAATGTACATATAAATTATCTAATATGTTTACCTATGTTAACTTAACCTATAACTTATGTTAAAACGAAGCTAATTAAGATCGGTTAGCAACTATTGGACACAACGTATTATTGTTCCAGGCCAAGTGTCCACTTAACGTCAGACATATGTTATAACCAGTTAGGCATTTACTAAAAAGGTTGGCACTTATATATTATAACTAGGTCCGATAGTAATATAAACAAGCCACAAATATGGGATACTGTTCGAACTAATTAGGCATGTTATTAAATGTGATAGTAATATAAACAAGCCCTGCTCTCTTTTTGCCTTCATGATCCATGCCATGAAAAATAGAGGGGAGGTGCGTAGCTGCTTATATTTTTAAAGTATATATATATTATTTTATTTTAACGAAACTTCGCCGTAAAGTATCACGTAAAACTAATAATAATCGATTTCTGTTTACCGATAAAAAGGCTGATCTCAGTGTAAAAAGATATTCCGGATCCAATGGGACAAGTTTCGTCGAAATCCGAGGTCGTATGAAAAAATTTCCTTTATAAAACCAGAAATAAACACGCGTTTAATTTTTCCACGATCACCAGATAAATCAAATCAACATCAAACCTTGCCATCCTAAAATAATTCTTCAATACGAACCCAACGGCACCAGTTTCGTCGCATTCTGAGACTGTTTCCCCGGCAGGCTATTTCTACGCACACCGCGATGCCATTTTAGACGCCAAATTACCCGGTCTCTAAAAATAACAAACTATGTACCTATCCTAACTATAATCGACGATACGAACTCAACGGAATTGGTTTCGCGGCCTAAGTCGATCGTCTGCTCAAGTTATACTCAAATATCTCTTTATTAAATTAAATTAATTAAATTACACGCTATAGAAAATAACTGGGCGTTTACGGCTACCGTGGCCACATATGACGTCGGTTTGCCATGCCATTTAACACCGTACAATAATTTAACGATATGGTTCTAGTGAAACTGATTTCATCGAAATCTGAGTTCGTTTGCAAAATGGCTATTTTAACGCGTATATTTTAATAACGATTTTCACAGCGATTATTTCAAAATTTGATTTGGCCATAACTTACAATTTACAATACGAAATCTGGATTTTTCTCTTTCGTATGAAAATTATCACCATCACGGTTCCAACGTTTCTCATTTCACAGAAATCCGACTTATATCGAATCCTGTATATTCAATTAAAGTTCAGAACTCAATATTACGAACTGCCGCGCCATTTCGAGCTCGTTTTATAATTATATAAATTATAACGTTTAAACGTCATTTTAAATAAATGAATTTAATATTAAAATCCATTAATATTCTAAATATAATATTTAAAATAATAAATTAAATTAAATATTTGACGGCCAAAAACACGGGTCGTTACAAAGACACTTCCAACACCTATGACTGGTAGTCTCAAAACACAAAGGTAAAGCAATCAACAACATCAAACAATGCTGAAGCATAGTGGAGGCATTACAATATGTAACTGTTACCAAACCAGAATTGTTCTATTGTGTTCACAAAGTATGTTAGTTTGTGCAAAATCTAACCAAACACTAGTGTGTCATGAAGATGATTCTTCGATATTCAAAGGTAACACAAGACTATGGCATAGTACTAAAAGGTTGTAAAGAGATAAGCTTACAGTGATGCCGATTAGGTATCAGATCCAGATGATCAGAGGACCACTTTTGGATACTATATGTATATGGGACCCAATCCAATCTCGTGGTGCTCGAAAAATCAACTGACGATTTCTTTTTCAAGCATCGAAGTCGAACACAGATTTTTAGGAAGCACTACGGCCGAAATCATGTAGATCGACTTGCTAATATAGGAATTAAGGTTCCAATCCATTAGAAAGCCAACAATTTGGTGCGACGACCTAAGCACGGTGTCTCTATTTCCCAACCCGATTCAGCACGCACCCACAAAGTATATCGAGATCGATTTATACTTTGTGCTGAGTAAACCACAACAGGAAAACTAAATGTAAATCACATTCCAGCCTACTTTCGAAAGGCTGACACCCTCAAGAAAGTTGTTTCACCTAGAAATTTTCAGAGATTATGAGCGTATCTTTGTGTTATTAATGGCAAAGGGGAGGAGAAGCTCACTGGAAACCTTAGCTGAAATTGAAGGGATAATAAAGTATCACTTTCTATCTGATTGAGAATATATATCTCACTGTCATGTCTACCGATAAACGGGTTAAGGCCCATGTACATACTAATTACTTCGAAACCCATTACAACTTGTATATATATACCGCTTTTTATATTGCATTTGTAATATACTTCTGTGTAATCTTTTCAATTTAATTACAATAAAATCATTCTACAACAAATCATTTTACTCCTCTAATTGAGGACCATTCTTTTATTAAAAAAATAAGTTAATAAAATTATAATTTTTTTAATAGGATTGGAAAGATAGAAAACAGTTATTTTGATAATAAAATTATCTTATTGGCAATGAAATGTTAATAAAATGAGATCTATAATTTTTGAACTAAAGTTTGGAATATTAATTAAGAAAAAGCTTTTAAATGAGTTATTTTTTTTATAATGATGAACAATGAAGTTAAAATGCATTGCGTTTTGTGTAACAATATGAGTAGTACTACAAAAACTAAACGAAAATAGAAAATTTTTAATTTTACATATTGTACTAAAATTAAAAAAGACTAAAAACGAGATCAAAACAATGATCTCAAACTTTGGAAAATATACTCATAAAAACGTTAACAAATTAATTTAGTTAAAATTCAGTTATCATTAATACAAGAGCAACCAATTCAATACTGTAGAAATTGAAAATCAATGCTGAAAGTCGAGGATTGGTAAGCTAGAGAACAAAGTCAGTGTATGCATTTATTCAACAGTTCAGGTGTAGACCTTTCAAATTTTGGTGGCGATATTGAAGCTCAATGTGCAGTTGCAGAGTGAGCATGTATTATATGTATCTGGATATTATATATATATATATATATATATATATATGTGTGTGTGTGTATGTATGTATGTATGTGTGTGTGTGCGCGCGCGCGTTTGTGACAAATCAGTGTTGTAAAAAGTAAACACAAAGTTAAGATTAACTATTTTACTCATGTTTGAAGTCTCATAGCATAACTCAAGTAAGGTGTATAAGTGAGTTTTAGCTGTGAAATTAGGTGGGTAAGCTTATGGCCCCCAAATCAAGTGGTGATTGCATACTCCCTTCTGGAATTTCTCTAACACTCTCGCTTCACCCGAAGGAACAAGTTTACGCTGAAAGTAGGACATTATCCGAAATATTATAAAAATATATGGTGTGATCTTTTTATTATTTTACTCTACTTTAGTGCTATCACCTGAATTCATATTTATTTTCTATATTGCACGATCCTTATATTTTTTCAATTGGTATTAGAGCAAAGACATCTCATAACTGTAACAAAGTTATCAGATAAACAATTGGTAATACGGATAATACTGGACTCGGTTTTGTTGAAGGACGGTCAACTACACGACCACTTCTTTTAATGGATCTAATTATAATTATTAGTTAACTAGAATGAGAATTTGCATGCAAGCAAATGGCTTTGACACTTAGAAAATTATGCAACCACTAATACGCTATTCCTACGATTGATTTTTCACAATGCATGAATAGTCACAAAAAAACTAACGATACTAGTAATGCTAAAGCAATGAATATATTATTTTGTGCAGTGAATAAAAATGAATTCAATATAGTTAGTTTGTACGATGAACATGAAATATAGTGCACATTAAATGGCAAAAATGATTAGTTAGTTTAAAAAAAATCATGATTTAAGTTCTTCTGTAAAAATTCTTTAATTAAATAAAATAAGTCTTGAGAATAATTTGGAAACCATTACTGAAAATGTCTTAAATTAAGGAAAAGGAAATATTATGAATATAATAAATAACCGTGAAGCAGATACAAATAATTATGATTCAAGATCTAAAAAGTTTGAAAAGAAGAATAAGCTTATCCTAAAAATTATGCTTCATTGTATACAAATTTTGAAAAGAAAAGTGTTACAAAATATGTTTTAAAGGTATTGCTAGAACTGTTGCTAAAAACAAACCTATAAAAACTATAAAATTGCAGATTTCAAAAACCAATGATGTAAACGTAAGAAATAAATATGTGGATACATTTATATCTTATATTCACGAGAATTCCAATTTCATTTATAAAGAATATTTCAAACCCTTTAAATGGAGGAACTGTAGCTTTTGACGGTAATTCAAAAGGATACATCATGAGAAAAGGCAAAGTGAACAACAACGGAGTAGCTTAAACTCCTCTTATTACAACTGTTTTACTTGTTAAAATTTAAAACACATTATACTAAGCATTAGTCAAATATATGATAAAGAGTTTTCGATATCGTTTTCAAAAGACAAATGTAATATTTATGATTAAAATAAGGATTTTATTTTTGATGATACTCGAGAAAGAAATATTTACATATTAAATATGAAAATCGATAACGATTGAGACATGTGTTTAATATTCAAAGAGATTGGTCCTTGATTATAGCATAAAAGATTTTGTGATTTATACTTTACAAATATGAATAAATTATCTAAAAATAACTTAGCAAAGGACTAAGAAAATGAATTTCGAAGTTGGTAATTTATGTGGTGCTTATCAAATTGGCAAATTAATTAAATCATCTTTTAAATAAAATAATGAAATATCAACATTACAATAACCACTTGAACAATTGTATTTTGATATTTTCGGTCCTACGTAAGTTCAATCAATAAATCATAGCAAATATGAATTTTTAATTATTGATGAATTCTCAAGATATACATGGACAATATTTTCAAAACGTAAAAGTGATACAATTGAAAATTTTAAAGTATTTGCTAAGAAAAATCAAAGTTTTGAAATTTTGAAGAAAAAAAAAATATATAAGAAGCGATCATGATGGAAAATTCGATAATGATTTATTTGAAAATTATTGTAATAAAATGGGTATTTTTCACAAATTTTCATTTCTTATAACTCTACAACAAAACGAGGTTATTGAAAGAAAAATAGAACTTTACAAGAATTTGCTAGATCGTTGCTAAATAGTAGCATATTGCCAAAGCAATTTTGGGCAAAAGCTACAGCAGCTGATTATTATGTATTAAACTGGATTTCAATTAGACCATTAACTAAAAATACTCCTTATAACCTATTTAATGGAAATAAACCTGACATTTTGTACAATTTTTTGGGTTCAAACTTTGTTTTAAACACTGAAAATCAACGTGGTAAATTTGATCCAAAATTCGATGAAGGAATCTTTATTAGATATTGAATAGGAAGCAAATAATATAGAAATGCAGTAAAAAAAACAAAAACAATTGAAGAACGTTTCATATATCATTTGATGAAAACTTCTATATGAAAAATAACCATATAAATAAAAAAACGAAATAATATCAAAACAAACTTTAGCAGAAAAGCTGCTATTATTGAAATAATTCTAACCATAATACCAAAAATAATAACATTTTACCAAACGTAAATGTCTTACATTCACCACGTAGGATTTTAAGGAATCATTAATGTTATCGGTGAAACTAATTCAAATGTTATAACAAGAAGTGAAATAAATCAAATGGATCATGTAGCGTTTATGCTTAACATCCTAGAAATGTTAAGGAAGAATCTATTGACAATTACTAGATTTTGGCTATGCAAAAATAGCTAAATCAATTTGAACAAAAATGAAGTTTGGGACTAAGATCTGAGACCAAGTGACTAAATTGTTATTGGTACAAAATGAGTTTTCAAAAATAAAGCTTATGAACAGGGTAATATAACTCTTAATAAAGCTCGAATCGTTGCTCAAGGCCACAATCAAGAAGAAGGAATTAATTATAAAGAAATATTTGCTACCATCACTCGATTAGAAGCAATTCGAATGTTATTATCTTTGGCTTCTTATCATAATTTTAAATTATATCAGATGGATGAAAAAAATGCAATTTTAAATGGATATATTAAAAAAGATATATATTAAACAACCACCTTTATTTATATATGAAAATTACCTTGATCATGTTTATAAACCTTAAGAAAACTTTATATGGTCTGTAACAAGCACCACATAAACGCCTTAAAACTTAATAAATTCAAGTTTTTAAATTGGTGAAGTTGATCAAACATTGCCTATAAAACAATATAATAAAGATATTTTAATAATTCAAGTTTATGTAGATGATATTGTATTTGGTTCAACTAAAGAAAAACTATGTACTAAATTTTCAAACATTATGAAGAACAAATTTGAAATGTCTCACATGGATGAACTTTCATGTTTTCTCGATTTACAAATTAAATGATTAAAAATGGTATTTTTATAAATCAAGAAAAGTATTTTAATGATTAATAAAATGTTTTGGAATGGGAAATGCTTCTGAAAAACCAATACCAATGAGTACAACTGTTCATCTTGATCGAGAAGAAAATGGGAAAAGCATATAACAAAAATTATATCGTATAAATGATTGGTTCATTACTAAACTGTCTGTTATCCCACATAAGGATGAGTGCATGCTTTCAAATATTAGAGAATCACATTTATGAGCTGTGAAATGAATTTTGCGGTATTCAAGTGGTATTAAAGATTATGGACTTTCTTTACCCAAAAAGATGTATATTCGAACTAGTATAATAGAGTGATGCTGACTTTAGTGGATGTCGAACATATCGAAAGAGTACAAGTGACACTTGTCACTTCATTGATCCATGCATATATAAAACACTCCTTTTTGTCGATGACAAATAGGAAGAAAGATATTACTCTAACGATGTTTACAAGAATAAAAGATGCAAGAATAGAAACATGAGAGAAACTAAAAGATCAATTCAAATGATAAACTAGCACATATTCAGGGGAAGCATTGAAGTTCTAAAGCAATATCATCAAGATACAGTCATATCACTCATAGATTTGTCATCATAAAAATTGAGGAGAATGTTGGATCTTATATCTTGATGAGTGGTAAAATGATCGTCTCAAACGAAGATGATAAAGAAACGATCAAGTATTCATGAATCTATGACAACAAACTATGAAGGCAACTCAAAGGAAGATAGTTAAGCATGATTTAAACATATGATATTAGAGTTCAAGTTGGTTTTAAGATATGCCAAAATGTATCCTCAGGTAGTTCATATACACACATAATCAACGATATAAAATTTTTAAGTCAAAAACTTGGGGTTATAAAATTGCTCAGAAAATTTGACTGAATATTCCCTGCTGTCAATTGAACCTGTGCACATGCACATTTTAAACATAGGACAGCAGACTAAAAATCCTAGGATAGTCGACTAAACTCAAATCAATCAACTGACCATGAATATTCAAATGACTAAGCTAGCTATTTTTGGACTAGTAATTTTCGTTTCAACTGAGTCGACTACCAATTAATATTCAGTCGACTGAATATGTTATAACTATCAAATTTTCAAGTCTTTTGAAGAGATACCTCTCTTTATCAAAAAAGAATCTTTTCCCGTAAGAGTTGCAACGATTTCTTTTCATCAGATTTTTTTACAGAGAGTTACAACTTTATAACATCTGTATATAGATACTCAGTTCAAGATCTGTAACGACACGCATTTTGCCCGACCATAATCGATCGCTAGATCGATCAAAATCGTTCAAAACCCGCATACGTTAACTTTGGGAATACAACATATCAGAACAATAACAGCAGACTTTTATAAACATTATAATAATGTTACATCAGAGTACAGAATATCAGAGTACGTCGAATAAAATAATATAGCGGAAGATAAATTTTACATTAAATATAATACAATGCAGCGGAAGACTTAAACTGATACTGCGGAAGGCTGTCAATGCTCTAGACATAACTTTAAGCTTCGATCCAGGATCCTGCTAAAAGAATAGATATCTGCAAACAAGCTACTCGACTGCCCGTGTGGAAAATATGGGCACCCGAGTTTGCCAGTGAAACAAACTGCAGGTCAGTCATGGGACTGGTATGAGAAATCTAACTTAACTAATCTAATAATAAGGCTAATCGCGGAATAGGTTTACTCCATTGGATTACCAGTGCATAAAATAAAGTAAATCGTTAAAAAAACGCAATGCTTTTTAGAAAAATGAAGCCATTATCAGACTCAAGTCCCATCACACAATGCAACGCAAACCAGAGGATAGAGTTTTACCTTATAATGGTCAAAAATGCTTGATACGATAAAAACGGATTTGGTACTAGTATATATATGTTTCAAAAATATTTCAATCATAATATATCAATCATAGATGGCATGGGTACCATATATCATGTCGCCATACTAGTTCTACAATCAAAACCGCATGGTGTTGTATTGGAAGTTGGATTTCCATCATGAAATTGAGGCTAGGGATTGTCCTCTCCGATTCGAGACACTCTAGCAAATGCCTCAAAATCACACCTATGGGCAACCCTTGGATGCGATAGGACCGGTCCACACATATGTTAGTGGATTAATTATGCCTGAACACACGTTTCCCGGTTCCTTAGAACCTCCATATGGCCACTAACAACCTATAAATTCGAGGTACCTCATAATCCATCATCCACATAAGTAAAATGCCAGGGATGGTAGGTCACTGACACCACTCTAGCTACAAAGAAACGTGTGCACTCCCTACGGTCCATATCCCGTTTTTGACTCATACCGGTGTGTGAGGCTCGCGAAGTCACGCTATATACAAAGCTACGCCTAAACAAACTATGCTTTGATCATCCCACAAGGCTCTGCTTTTCAACAAAAGCCTTGATCCATGCATCTTAGCATGCCACATTATCAATCCATACCATCCTACCAATGTATAACCTCTAAGCTCGGACGTCTTAGAGAAGGGTGTTAAACACCAAACAGATATATATATTTAGCAGAGATCAACGAATACAGTATAAAGGAATACAACGTCAGACATACCATCCATTTACAAGTCCGTTCTGGGTCTGAACGAAACCGGAGGCACCTTATTCCTCGCATATCCGAATAATCAACAAGTACATCCGGACGGCTACTCTTGACTCCCCTTCAAGGTAGCTACTCCAATCATGGGCCTCAGTAGCAACACATCCATTCGATATGAAGATCGTCGAATTTCAATCACCGTCTTTAACTCTTCGACTTAGATCGTCGTATAATCATTTGAAATGAGATTGAACTCGGACTTTTCAAATGATCCTCGCGTGTATATATATTTTAAAATCATTTCATATCGTTATCAATCATTAATAATGATTTATCGCTATATATATATATATATATATATATATATATATTCATTTAACGATGCTTCGGGTCGATCGGCGGCCCTGGCGCTGTTTTTGACCAAAATTTGACTTACACACTTTTCGAAATCTAACCGTTGGATTTTGACAAAATTTATATCATTGGAAAGATCTTCCCAAGGCAGTCCTAAAGGTTCCAGTTTTTGGAAAGTCCGACGATCGGATCTTTCGGTATAATCGTTTGAAGTTACGATTTCAAATCGTGAGCTGCAGCAGCGTGATTCATTTTATTTTAATATATATATACATACATATATATATACAATTCATTCGTTTGACGATTTCAAATTAATTATTCTTTAAAAAAAATTCTGCACTTCGTATTCAAGTTATTTTTTTATGAACCGATGTCTATTTCAAAACATATACATTTTCTTCATTCCTTATATGACAATAAAAATGTAAGTTTTTATTTTTCATTATTTCCATCCCCAACAGTGAACATTTTTCTATATCCTTTATTTGTATTTCACTAAAAATGTGATTTCTAATGATAACATGTTTTTATATTTTAAAACATGACATTTTCCTGTTTCTTTACATTTCCCTATTCCTTTACATTTTCCTACTTCTTTATAATTCAACAAAAATGTGACCTTTCTATTCTTTTAATTACATTATGTAAAAATGTACCTTTTCTATTCTTCCTTTATTTACATGAAAAATGTAATAGTTTTCTTCCATTCTTCTATTACATAATAAATGTAATATTCCACTTTCATTCTTTATCTACATTGAAAAATGTAATCATTTTATTTCATTTTTAATTACATAGAAAAATGTAATCTTTTCTTTTCTTTTCTAATTACATTGAAAAATGTAATCTTTAAAGTCTATTCTTTTTATCGCATCTAAAATGTCGATAAAAATGTGACATTAAAACCTACTCTTTTTATCGCAATCTAAAATGACGATAAATATAACTTTAAAACATATTCTTTTTATTGAGTATAAAACATCAATAAAGAGGACACCTTTAAATCTACTCTTATTTATTGTCTCTAAAATGACTATAAAAATGCTTCTTTTAATTCTAACCTTTTTATTGAATATAGAATATCAATAAAAATGTCACTTTTAAAATCTACCTTTTTATTGACTCTAAAATGATAATAAAAATATAACCTTTTAATCTATTCATTTATTTACATCTAAAATGAAAACAAATAAAAATATAAATTTTAACCTAATCCTTTATTTACATCTAAAATGTGAATAAAGATGTTATTTCAAAGTTATTCTTTTTATCTACTTCTAATATGTAAATAAGGATGCCATTTTAAAATCTAAGTTTCTATTTACATCGAATATGTAAATAACATAAAATGTATTTTTTTATGTTTTTATTCACATCTAAAATGTGAATGAAAAATGTAATTTTAATTCTATGTTTTTGTCTCCATCTAAAATGTAAAAAAAAAATGTAACTTCAAATGTATTCTTTTTAATGAACAAAATGTATACTTTCTTTTAATCATTTTAAGTGAACAAAATGTCTCCTTCTTTCCAATGAACAAAAATGTACCTTTTTGTTCAATTATTTTTAATGAACGAAAAATGTCTATTCTGGTTAAATCCTGTTTAATGACCAAAATGTATGTTTTGGTTTCATTCTTTAAATTTGACAAAATGAATGTTATTTACATTCTTTTAAATTGGACAAAAATGAATATTTTTGTCTACTTCTAATTAAATGACTAAATGCATATTTTTAATCCTTTCTACACATATGATGAAAATTGTAAATTTTATCATTAACATAACAAGTTATAACTTGTTAACCCTGACAATTATAGCTTAACAATTTTTAATTTGTTAAATATGACCATTTCAATAAAATGACATTTAGCTAACCTAGCATTTCTATGTTCTCTTTAATGACAAATAAAAGAATGATTTATTTGTATACAAAATTCCTATTTAACAAAAATGATATTTTTGCTTAATCTATTTTATTTCAAGAAAAATGATTCACATTACAATATGAATGCAATCTTTATTGTCTACAATTTCGAATGATTCATATTACAACAAAAATGTAATTTTTATTGACAACTCTTTTCTAATGATTCATATAAAAATATAATTCTAAGTTTTTATCCACATCTAAATAAAATATACCCTTTTAGTTCATATCTTTTACTTACATGCAAAATGTAAATAAAAAATACTTCTTTATTCATGCCTTTATTCACATGTAAATGTAAATAAAATAAACTTTCCTTATTCATTACATAAAAAGTGTAATCTTTCATTTTCCTCTTTAATTACATATAAAATGTAATCTTTCATTTTCCTCTTTAATTTCATATATAATGTAATCTTTCATTTTCATTCATTTGTTACATTATAGAAAAGTGAAATCCTTTCTATTCTTAGATTACATTAAATAAAAAGGCAATCTTTCTATTCTTTTGAATGACAACATATAAATTTTGGTTTCATTCTTTTTCTTGACCAAAATGTAGATTTTGCTTTTCATTCTTTTTCTTGACCAAAATGTTATTTTAATTTCACTACGCATTTCTAATAAAAAGTTTGTTTATATTTCTAATGTAACATTTGTATAAAAATGTTATTTCTTTTTCTAGTATCATATAAAAGAATATTTTATATGTTTACAATTTCTAATTAACCAAAAATGATATTTTGGTTTCAACAATTTGGTTACAACAAAAATGGTATATTTTTGTTTTCAATCTTTTTGTCACAAACAAAATGATATATCTATTTCCGACAAATTTGGTAACCAAGGTGACAAACTTGTTCTCATCAATTTTATAATAACAAATTGACATACTTCTAATTCGACTAATTTAATGAACAAAAATGTAACTTTTTGATTCACTACGATCTAATTAACAAAATGTTAATCTTTTTTTAACCATATTCTAATTAACAAAAATGTTAATTTCAGCACAAGGTATACTGACAAAATGGAGGTTTTATTTTGTCAATTTTGATTTAACAAAAAATGACATGATTATTTTGTCAATTCTAATATGACAATTTTCACATAAAAGGTATTTTTATTCTAATAAAGTATTTATAACAAAAAGGTTAATTTCTACAAAGATGTTATTTTCTATTCTAACATAACATACTCTAAATAAAATGATGTTTTGATCTAACGAATTAAAGATTAGATTTTTATTCGAACTAGAACTTATCATTCAACAAATAATAATCACCACAATTCATCACAAACAATAATCAATAAAGACCGAATAACCAATCTAAATTTTGAGCGGCGCATAATATATTCAATCACAATCATTATAAATATGTATATATAATTTATTAAAATTTAAAATGAGAAATCTCACAGAAGTATTGAATTCTGAATAGATCCGCTTTGAATTTGACCAAAATTTGACTTGCTCAGAATTGCTCTTTTTCAGTCTAGAAACGTAGATCTCCGCTTCACGATCACAACGCTTCAGAAATCGTTAAATTCTGATTCAGAACGAATGAGTTACGAATTCTTTAAGTTAGAAAACATTTTAATTAAATTAATAAATTAATTAAAAATAGAAAGTCTACCTTCTTCTTCTATTTCAGATTAAGGCCGTCGTTTTACTCCTCTTATTCAATTCTAGGTCACGGATTATCGTCCAACTCATGAAGTTTGGTGCCGATCATCCACTGCCACACGAACGGGCTACGAGAGGCATGCCTAGGAGGGTCTACCTCGTCGAGCTCGGCGCCGATCTGGGGGAGCACGTCGGCCACGAAGTCGACGGTTTTGGGGAGTTGTGGCTCGAGCTATATGCGATTTCAGGGGATCTCACCGTACGGATTTGTAGAGGAGGAAAGGAGCTTTGATATTGTCAAAGGGGGAAGGTCTAATTCGATGTGGATTAGAAGAAATTGAGGAAGAAGAATCGTAGAAGGGTAGCCATTGTTCAAAGGGGGTGGAGGCTGTAGAAGAACAATGAATAGTGACCTAGGGTTTCAATTTCTAATATCTATAATATTTAAATGGTAAATTTGCAAATAAACCCATAAGTTCAAAACCAATCCAATTCCAGTTCAACCGGAGTTGATCCTACCTAATAGCCCCCGTTCCGGATCCAACGGGTTAAGTATCGTTAGCCCAAACGAACGTCTGTGGCCTGTTTTATTTAATTTAATATTCAAAGCATTTATTTATTTATTTTAATTGTAGAAATAAATTCACCGGGGCTACATACGGACTCTAAAAATTCCAGAAAAAATTATTTTTGGCTTTGTTATGACAATACAGTCCTAACAAAACTAATTTCGTCGAATTTTGAGACCGTTTGAAAAATGGCCATTTTCTAGTCGATTAAATTTGACTGAAATGAACAAAACACATTTTCTTTTGCCACGCTCACATATTAATTCGAAAAATTCTGGAAAATTAGGCTTAACAATAATTTGACATTCCGATTCCAACAAAAGTGGTTTCGTCGAAAACCGAGGTCATTTGCAAAATGGCTATTTTTAATATTAATATATAAATTCTACAGCGACTATTCTGAAAATTAAATTGGGCATAACTTTTGATTCCCGCTATGAAATTTCAATTTTCCTGATTCGTTGGTAAGATATTTTTAAATAGATTTAAATATTTTTGGTTTCACTAAAATTCGATTTATTTTGCATCCTGTACGGTCAGTCAAATTTCAAATTCAAATTTTAAAACTACCGCGCTATTTCTAACTCCTTTTGTAATTAAATAAAATTTATTCGTTCTAACTTCAATTAAAATAAATTTTTAGTCGTTATTATTTAAAATAAATTATTTTAAATATTAAAAATCCATTAAAATTTCCAAAATAAAAATTTTAAATTGGCCCCAAAATTCTGGGTTGTTACAATCTCCCCCACTTAAAATCTTTCCGTCCTCGAAAAGGAACGAAGCTAAAAGTTGTCTTAATGTTTCTACCTCAAATTTTTCTTTATTTGTTTCAATACAATTGATTAACTTTTCAAATATATATGCCTTTTATACATTCAAAAACTATATTTTCTAAGATCAGATTATATATATAATCGAAATTACGTAAATTATAAACTGGGCACTCTCAACTCATTCTAGGGCATTGCTAACCCCATCTCTAATGAGTTTTCTCATTCTAGGATACTGCTGGTCCTATCTCTAATGAGTATTCTTATTGGATATTACTAATCCAATCTCTAATGAGTCTTTTGTTCAGTTCTAACGAGTTGTACCCTAAAGATTTGAGCTAACCAGAGCTCTGATACCAACTGTAACGACACGCATTTTACCCGACCTTAATCAATCGCTAGATCAATCAAAATCGTTCAAAATCCGCATACGTTAACTTTGAGAATACAACACATCAGAACAATAACAGAAGACTTTTATAAACATTATAATAATGTTACATCAGAGTACAAAATATCAGAGTACACTAAATAAAATAATACAGCGGAAGATCAATTTTACATTAAATATAATACAGTGCAACAGAAGACTTGAACTTATACAGCGAAAGGCTATCAATGCTCTGGACACAGCTTTAAGCTTCGATCCAGGATCTTGCTAAAAGAATAGATATCTACAAACAAGTTACTCGACTGCCCGTGTGGAAAATATGGGCACCCGAGTTTGCCAGTGAAACAAACTACAGGTCAGTCATGGGACTGGTATGAGAAATCTAACTTAACTAATCTAATAATAAGGCTAATCACAGGACCACGCCGCTAACGCGGAATGGGTTTACTCCATTGGATTACCAGTGCATAAAATAAAGTAAATCATTAAAAAAACACAATATTTTTTAGAAAAATGAAACCATTATAAGACTCAAGTCCCATCGCACAATGCAACGCAAACCGGAGGATAAAGTTTTACCTTATAATGGTCAAAAATGCTTGATACGATAAAAACGGATTTGATACTAGTGTATATATGTTTCAAAAATATTTCAATCATAATGTATCAATCATAGACGGCATGGGTACCATATATCATGTCGCCATACTAGTTCTACAATCAAAATCGCATGGTGTCGTATTGGAAGTTGGGTTTCCATCATGAAATCGAGACTAGGAATCGTTCTCTCCGATTCGAGACACTCTAGCAAATGCCTCGGGATCACACCTATAGGCAAACCTTGGATGTGGTAGGGCCGGTCCACACATATGTTAGTGGAATAATTATGCCTGAACACACGTTTCCCAGTTCCTTTGAACCTCCATATAGCCACTAACATCCTATAAATCCGAGGTACCTCATAATCCATCATCCGCATATGTAAAATGCCAGGGCTGGTAGGTCACTGACACCACTCTAGGTAGAAAGAAACGTGTGCACTCCCTACGGTCCATATCCCATTTTTGACTCATACCGGGGTGTGAGGCTCGCGAAGTCACGCTATATACAAAGCTACGCCTAAATAGGCTATGCTTTGATCATCCCACAAGGCTTTGCTTTTCAATAAAAGCCTTGATCCATGCATCTTAGCATGCCACATTCTCAATCCATACCATCCTACCAATATATAACCTCTAAGCTCGTATGTCTCAGAGAAGGGTGTTAAACACCAAACAGATATATATTTAGCAGAGATCAACGAATACAGTATAAAGGAATACAACGTCAGACATACCATCCATTTACAAGTCCGTTCTAGGTCAGAGCGAAACCGGAGGCACCTTATTCCTCGCATATCCGAACAATCAACAAGTACGTCCGGACGGCTACTCCTGACTCCCCTTCAAGGTAGCTACTCCAATCATGGGCCTCAGTAGCAACACATCCATTCGATGTGAAGATCGTTAGTGTTCAATCACTGTCTTCAACTCTTTGACTTAGATCGTCGTATAATCATTTGAAATGAGATTGAACTCGGACTTTTCAAATGATCCTCGTGTGCATATATATTTTAAAATCATTTCATATCTTTATCAATCATTAATAACGATTTATCGCTATTTTTATACATATAAAAATAAATATATTCATTTAACGACGCTTCGGGTCGATCGGCGGCCCTGGCGCTGTTTTTTACCAAAATTTGATTTACACACTTTTCGAAATCTAACCGTTGGATTTTGATGAAATTTATATCGTTGGAAAGATCTTCCCTAGGCGGTCCTAACGGTTCCAATTTTTGGAAACTCCGATGGTCGGATCTTTTGGTATAATCGTTTGTAGTTAAGATTTCAAATCGCGAACTACAGCAGCGCGATTCGTTTTATTTTAATATATATATTTGTGTATATATATAAATACAATTCATTCGTTTGACGATTTCAAATTATTTAATCTTTAAATAATTTTCTGCACCTTGTATTCAAGTTATTTTATTATGAACCGAAGTCTATTTCAAAACATATACATTTTCTTCACTCCTTATATGACAATAAAAATGTAAGTTTTTATTTTTCTTTATTTCCATCCCCAACAGTGAACATTTGTCTATATCCTTTATTTGTATTTTACTAAAATTGTAATTTCTAATGATAACATGTTTTTATATTTTAAAACATGACATTTTCCTATTTCTTTACATTTCCCTATTCCTTTACATTTTCCTACTTCTTTATATTTCACCAAAAATGTGACCTTTCTATTCTTTTAATTACATTATATAAAAATTTACCTTTTCCATTCTTCCTTTATTTACATGAAAAAAGTTATATTTTTCTTTCATTCTTCTATTACATAATAAATGTAATATTCCACTTTCATTCTTTATCTACATTGAAAAATGCAATCTTTTCATTTCACCTTTAATTACATTGAAAAATGTAAGCTTTTCTTTTCTAATTACATTGAAAAATGTAATCTTTAAAGTCTAGTCTTTTTATCGCATCTAAAATGTCGATAAAAATGTGACATTAAAACATACTCTTTTTATCACAATCTAAAATGACGATAAATATAACTTTAAAACATATTCTTTTTATTGAGTATAGAACATCAATAAAGAGGACACCTTTAAATCTACTCTTTTTTATTGTCTCTAAGACAATAAAATGCTTCTTTTAATTCTAACCTTTTTATTGAATATAGAATATCAATAAAAATGTCACTTTTAAAATCTACCTTTTTATTGTCTCTAAAATGACAATAAAAATATAACCTTTTAATCTATTCATTTATTTACATCTAAAATGTAAATAAATAAAAATATAAATTTTAATCTAATCCTTCATTTACATCTAAAATGTGAATAAAGATGTGATTTCAAAGTTATTCTTTTATCTACATCTAATATGTAAATAAGGATGCCATTTTAAAATCTAAGTTTCTATTTACATCTAATATGTAAATAACATAAAATGTATTTTTTTTATGTTTTTATTCACATCTAAAATGTGAATAAAAAATGTAATTTTAATTCTATGTTTTTCTCTCTATCTAAAATGTAAATAAAAAATGTAACTTCAAATGTTTCTTTTTAATGAACAAAATGTATACTTTCTTTTAATCATTTTAAGTGAACAAAATGACTCCTTCTTTCCATTGAACAAAAATGTATCTTTTTGTTCAATTATTTTTAATGAACCAAAAATGTTTATTCTGGTTAAATCCTTTTTAATGACCAAAATGTATATTTTGGTTTCATTCTTTAAATTTGACAAAATGAATGTTTATTTACATTCTTTTAAATTGGACCAAAATGAATATTTTTGTCTACTTCTAATTAAATGACTAAATGCATATTTTTAATCCTTTCTACACATATGATGAAAATTGTAAATTTTATCATTAACATAACAAGTTCTAACTTGTTAACTGTAATAACCTGGAAATCTAGGCCATTTTAAAATTTTTACTTTGGCAATTTTAGCGAATTTTGAATATTTAAAATGAATTATTTTAAATAATAACGACGAGAAATTTATTTTGAATATAATTCTAACGTATATATTTATTTGAATCGTCGTTAGAATATAAATAATTATTTATAATTATAAAAGGAATTGAAAATGGCGCGGTAGTTTGAAATTTCGGTTTCAAATTTCAAATGAATGTAAAGGATTCAAAATAAATCGGATTTTAGTGAAACCAAAAATATTTGAATCAATTTGAGAATATCTTTCCAATGGATCCAAAATATTGAAATTTCATAGCGGGAATAAAAAGTTATGTCCAGTTGAAAATTCAGAATAGTCGCTATGGAATTCTGGCCCTTAAAAATGGAAATTTTGCAAATGACCTCGGTTTTTGACGAAACCACTTTTGTTGGATCCGTGATATCAAGATATTGCTAGGTTTCAAAATTCACAATTTTCTGAATCAATATGTGAGCGTGGCAAAGGAAAACGCGTTTGGCTAGTTTTAGTTGATTTTAATCGACTGGAAAATGGTCATTTTTCAAACGGTCTCAGAATTTGACGAAATTAGTTTTGTTAGGACCGTATCGTCAATACGAAGCTAGAAAATATTTTTCGGGAATTTTTAGAGTTAGTATGTGGCCCCGGTAAATTTAAATGTGCGTTCAAATTAAATATATAGAGTTATATGTTGATTTTGATGAAAACTGATCGAAACGATCGAATCAGCTTACGATACATATCCCATTGTGTTCGGAATTGGGGTAATTAGCTGTGGACGACAGTCGGTGAGTCTCGTTTCGAGTTCGAAATAAAAAGTTGCTTTTTGAAAATTAAATATAATAAAATATGTTAATTATAATTAAACCCCTATATCCTTTCCTCCTCCCCCACGTTCTTCATTCAGAAAGAAAATATAAAACAAAATAAAAAACCTGTGAACCTTTGCATCGCGCCCCACCATCGACGGAAACCGCCCACTGCCTGACCCTCCCCCCATCGCGACCAACCCCCTCCGATCCTGCCTCTCTCTCCCTACTCTAATCGAAGGAAACCCCTCCCTCCGTCGACCGAAACCGCCACGCCGTCGCTCATCTTGTTCGCTTCCCCCTAATGTAAACGTCGACTCCTCCTCCGCCTATCCCCTCTCCCCCCCCCCCCTCTTCTGAAACCCGTGACCCCCCACCAAGATCCTGCGCCCAAAACCCGATGCTCCACCACGTGAGAGCCACCGTACGATCGGTGCACCCCTTCAGCCCTCCGACAAACCCTAGCAGTCCTCCTTCCCCTTCAAACAGTAAGTTTTACTGATTTCTCTTTATTTTATTTAATGTTTTAGTTTATAAAATAGGAAAAAAAATATGATTTTCGGTTAATGAATAAAATTGGGTTTTCATTTAGATGATTTTAGAATAAAGATTTCATTTTTATTTATATGGTTTTTAGGAAAAAATTTGATTTTAAATTTATAAACTTTTGATTTTAATTTATAAAAAGCGTATATTTTTCAATGTGTAAAGGCGAGATGTTTAACATTGTAAAGGTGAGGTTTTTAACGTATAAAAGAAATGATTTTTAACACACAGAAGGTTCGATTTTTAATATCAAAAAGGTTAAATTTTTCTATGTGAAAAGATTAGATCTTTCTATATGAAATGATAGGATTTTGTATTAGGTTGAAAAGCGAATAAAAATGTGATTTTTATATAAGTATGAATATAAAAATATGATTTTGATTAAATGTGAAGAATAAAAATATGATTTTTATATAATAGAGAATATAAAAATATTATCTTTATATATGTAGCGAAACAAAAATTTGATTTTTATTACATATATGTTGAGATAAAATGTGATTTTTATAGCGATGATATAAAAATTCGCTTTTTATATATATAGGAAGTAGCGTTGTTAAAAATATAATTTTTTACACAGACGGTGTTGAACAGATCTCGTTGGAGACACGATGAAGATTTTCTACATACGAAGAGTCGCGGTGTATTGGTTGAGCTAGTCGGTGAGAACTCCTCACTTTTATTTTAATTTCTAGTTGAAATATATACTAGGATGCAGACGGTGCTTAACAGCACCCGACACCCGTCGTCCACAGACCATGGATGACTTGTTTGTTTTATAGTGGGAGATATTTTATAGTTAGAAATATGATTTTTAACGTGTATATAAAATAAACAGTAATAAACAAATCGGAGATTTGTTTATATACACTGATTTGACTGATATTGATTGGGACGATAAATTTTACACATCGCCCAACTACACAAATAAAAATATGTGTTTGTTGATTTGAAACCCCACACGGGTATTGGGATGATATTTGGCATACACTAATCCCAATTATTCAGCTGTATGTCGATCGATTGGTCGACAGACTGTGTAAGCGTTAATTATTTATATTTAATGCTTATGCAGTTGTGTGGTGCACTCTGGATGATGGTTGATAATTTATCATTGCTGTTATATACATGTGTTGTAGGGAATCCATATAATTATCGTTATATGGTAATTGATTGGGCCTCATTCCAATTTGGAAAATAAGAAATGTTAATTCATGTGTTGAATTGAAAATAAATTCATGTGTTGAATAGAAAATAAATTCATGTGTTGAATAGAAAATAAATTCATTTGTTGAATAGAATAACGAAGTTATTGAAATATATAAAGCCGTGTTGTTTAGATTGACGCCATTTTGACGTGAACGATATTTATATCGATTTTTGTAACGAACCATAATTTCTGTATATTTAAAATTTAAATTTAAATTAAATATATTGTATACTATTGGTTAAATTTATATTTATTTATATTACGAGCCTGAAATGGCGCGGTAGTTTGAAAATTTGATTTTAAACTTTGGAAAAATATATAAAATTCATTTTAAATCAGAATTGGGTAAAACTGGAAACGTTAGAATCGAATTTATCATATCTTTCCAGAGAATGTAAGAAATTGAAATTTCGCCGGATAAATTGCAAGTTATGACTAAATCAAAATTTCGAAAGGTCGTTATGGAATTTATATAAAGAAATTATAAGCGTTTGCGATTAAAATTTGAATTCCGGATTTGTTAAATTTTAAATAATTATATATGGGAATGTAAAATATGTGAATTTGATTGATAAATTTTATTTAAGTTATAAATTGATTTAAATTGAATTTTAAGGATATTTAATTTGAAAGTTAAGTTAAAGTTGGAATTTTATTTGTTTATATTTAATTTGATATTCAAGTTTGAAATTTGAAAATAATTAAATGTGGAATTTAAAATATATGCGAAATAAATTTGTAAATTTATCTAAATTGTAATTTGGTTTAAATATGAATTTATAAATATTTAAATTTGAATTTAAACAGTTAATTGAATTTGAATATTTTATTAATTTATTTAACTGTGAAATTTAACTGTTTTGGCGACTGTCTCGGAATTCGATGAAACTGGCGCCATTGGATCCAGAACGGTGAATTATTGCAGGATTTCAGTTTTTAGAATTTTCGGACTTGTCGTTTGATCATACAGGAGAAAATGCGATTGAAATCAGTGTAATTGGATAATTTAGTTGTTTCTCTTATTGGGCCTTATATAAATGTAAATAAATTTCCTTTCCCCTACCCATCAGCCATTTAAAACATACGTTCACTTTTCTCATCAGAATCTTATTTCCATGGCTGAAATAAAAATCCAAAACCCTAGATTGAGAATGAATTTCAACTCCAAAATAAAACTTCTCTAAACCCTATCATATTATATGTCAATTCGAAGATCTCGACGATACGAACTCGCTGGTGGTCTCAGATCTGACATGCAACAACCCGGTTGGCCAGAAATTGCAGTCAAAGGTTCGGAATTTCGAAATTATGCATGCAAATTGGGGGTTTTTGATTCAAGGAACAATCGAAGAATTGGCGACCTGGGTATTGTAGAGGAGGAGCATACGAACCCAACGGAGGTAGTCGTTCAATTTTTTGTGGAGTAGGTGGTCGGGAATTCGAGTTTAAAGCCGGAAAAGCACCTCCGATCATCGGGTTCGCGCCGCCAGAGGAGGAAGCCGGAGTTGATGGGTCTGGTGCGAGGTGGAGCGGCTCGAGGAGATATTTCCGACGGTGATGGCCGCTCGTCGAACGGAGGCCGGAGTCAACGGCGGGGGCCAGTCAAAGTTGGGCTCGATTTGGGTTCATTTCGGTCAACGCGTGGTAGAGGACGAGCGGGAAGGAGATGATGCTGGTGCTGACGTGGCGCCTCCGGGTTGGGTGAGATATTATTTAATTTATTTTTATATATTTTAAATCCGTATAGAAAAACACTGATAACTTCTTCATACGGACTCGGATTGACGAACGGTTTGTTGCGTTGGGATCGTGGCGGAGTTGCGGACGTTTTGACACTAATTTCGCTGCATTTGGAGACTGTCAAATTTTGGGCCTCTTCTGGACGTTCGATTCAAATTGAACCCGAAGATGAGTGTTCCTTCGCTCACGAAATACTGAATTAATCCCATATTTATCGAATTAAAGTATGAAATAAATTGGTTGCATGGTTGTGTTTGATTTGGTGAATGATTGCTTGAATTCGATATGCCAGTGTGTTACATGCAATAATAATCGATAATTGGTTATTTAAATTTAATTTAAATTTCCAATTAGGAAACACCGACACCTGTCAAATCCGTATATGATTCGATTTACTGTTCGAATGAATGTTTGTGATGGATGCCTCGGTTTACTTGATTTCTGAATTCATACCGCTTGAATTATTCTGTCATTCAGTACATGATGTTGTGTGCCCATGTGACGATAAATCCTATGTACCCCTTGATGTTACGGGCATCGAATAAACCCGGGATTTATCGATAAAATGAATTAAGAACACAGAGTGAAATGATACATCTCTGTGACCCTGATTTGGATTGAAATGATAGATCCATCCCTGAACATCAAGAAATAAAAATTAAATCACTTGGCCATAGGATAGCAAATTATATACGAACATCGGTTGGTTAAATAATTTTTAAAATTATTTGAAATATATTCGATGTGAAATTTCATTTAAAGGAAATGTATCGATTTTCGATAAATTATCATTTTCTTTTAAATTATGGATTCTCGATGACATTTGAAATGATTAAGGAAAATTTCCAAATTAATTTGGAATTTGAAATTCGGATTTAAATATAATTTGGGATTTATTCCAATAGTTGGACTCAAGTGTAAATAATTCTTTTGAATTAAAATTTTGGAATAAAAAGAAATCGTGGATATTTGAATTGTTTAAAAACTATATACGAGTATGGTTTGAATTCTCGAAATGTAAAAATGGTTGAAGGGAGTTTGAAACAAGACTTTGAAATGGGGTAACTCCACTTGAGGTTGGGATTTTGATTCGAGTGCTGAAATTAGGAAGGAGAAATAATTTAAATGTTAAATTCTATTTTAATTTGTTTTACTTTATTTTATTTTATTTTAAACTATATATCTACCTTATTTCAAGTAAAGTTTTATACATTATTATTCAGAAATTATTTAGTAAAATCTTGTTTTATATATATGTAGCGATTTGAATTACCGTAGTATACTCTAATAAATTTTATCAGTAAAATTTTATATGTATATGGTTTGTTTATAGGTATTTATTTTAAATTTTATTCTTCTTCCGAATGGAAAGTGTTTGGTTTTTCTTTATCGTTGGTTCAAATGGAGTCGAGAGAATGTTATATTTTCTTTTTGAATATAAATTGATTTTAAACCGATTGTTTTCTTCGGAAAAGGTAGATTTTATTCTATGGGAATATGAAAGGTGATCTCAAGAATTGAAATGAATAGATATGGAAATATATATACCCTATTTGAATATGAATGGGTTCAAATGTAATTTGATTTGGAATAACTGAAATCGTTTGGAATGAAGTATATTCTGTATGAATATATATATATATCGATTTGAAATATTATATATGAATATAATATAATGGTATGGAAATAAATCCTGGTTTGGAATATAATCGGTTTGGGAATGATCGAAATATTTTGATATGAAAATTATATTCTATTTGAATATAAACTGGGCTCGAAACAAAATATGATGTTGATATGAAAGCGAACTTTTGTGAAATGTAAAAGAACCGACCGATGTGAAAAATGTAAACGTTTGGTTGTTAAGGAGACCGGAGTCGACATAAGGCATACTCTCGGTCAGTGTCGATACCACTTTGACAACTGTGTACGCGGTGGAAGTTCCAGAACCGGAGTAGGATGGTATGGAGGCGATTACTGGATTTGAAGAAAGAGAACGATGATGGATTAGCCTTGACCTTCGGGTCATAATTGAAATGACTAAAACAGGAGCCATACCCGGGTTAATGAGATCGCATCTCTGATCGGACGCGCTCCTTCGATACCATCTCTATTACTGCTGTGATTGATTTGGGTGCACCTTTTGAATATGGGAATGTCGTTCGAGGTGGGCGGTAGTTGCGGCTATGCGTTACCACCGGCCTGGGGGCCGCGAATTCGGTAGAATCCTACCAGGGTATTTCCTCAGTGCCTTGTCATATTATCCTGATCAAGCCCCTACGATTTTGATTTAACGTTGTCGTATCAAGGCGCATCCCTATCCACCGACGTACTGGTGTGTTATATGCAAACTGTACAACAATGGTATAAACGGCGTAAGGGTAACATGGTAATCCCGCTTACGCTATTTTCGATATTATATTTTACTGAATAAACACTATTGTAATAGCGTATTATACTATGTATGTATTAGTTTAACGGATCCTTGAGAGATGGAAAAATCCCGTAACATCTCTTGAGTTACTGCACCATGACACTGATATTATTTCGTATTTTAATTTGACTAATATGAGATTGTTTAGTGCTGATCCGAGTGTTTGTTGTGTTTTCTTTTATGCAATATGCTCGGGTCAGCAGTCGTTGCAGTTAATGAAGATTATTTGGCCTTGGAGATCGAAGACGGAGTTTGGTATATGTATCCTGTAACAACCCGTAAAATCTGGGCCAGTTTAAAATTTTTATTTTGGCAATTTTAGTGAATTTTGATTATTTAAAATGAATTATTTTAAATAATATCGACGAGAAATTTATTTAGAATATAAATCGAACGTATATATTATACGCGTCGTCGTTAGAATATAAATATTTATATATAATTATAAATAGAATTGAAAATGGCGCGGTAGTTCGATAATTCGATTTCAAACTTCAATTGAATGTACCGGGTGCAAAACAATCCGGATTTTAGTGAAATCAAAAATAATGGGATCTAATTGTGAATATCTTTCCAACGAATCCGAATGATCAAATTTTCATAGCGGGGATCAAAAGATATGTCCAGTTGAAAATTCTGAATAGTCGCTATGGAATTCAGGCCCTTAAAAATAGCAATTTTGCAAACGACCTCGGATTTCGACGAAACCAGTTTTGTTGGGTCCGTGATGTTAAGTTATTGCTAGATTCCAAATTTCATAATTTTTCGAATCAATGTGTGAGCGTGGCAAAGGAAAACGCGTTTGACCAGTTTCAGTTGATTTTAATCGACTGGAAATTGGTCATTTTTCCAACGGTCTCAGAATTCAACGAAACTAGTTTTGTTAGGACCGTATCGTCAATACGAAGCTAGAAAATATTTTTCTGGAATTTTTCTAATTAGTATGTGACCCCAGTAATTTGAAATGTACGTTTAAAATTCAATATAGCGATTTAAATGTAAATTCAACGGAAACTGATTCAAACAGTCGAATCAGCTTGCGATACATATCCCATTGTGTTCGGAACGGGGGTAAAACGCTATGGGCGACAGGCGGTGGGCCTCGTTTCGAGATCATATGTGAAAGTCAACTTTTTAATAATTAAATATAAAAAAATAAAATAAAAAAAAAATAATAAAAAGAAAATCTCTCCCCCCTTTTAACCCGCTCAGGCCCCTCCCCCTTTTTTTTCAACAGATCGATTCAATAAAAAAAAAAAAAAAAAAAAAAAAAAGAAGAAACCTAAATCGCGCCGCTCTATCCTTGCCGCCGACGAACCTTCGACGCCCCCCCCTCTCCGTTCAGTCTCCTCCTCCCTCCGTCACATCGCGACGCAATCGAAGCACCATTCGAACGCCCCTCCCCTGCTGCGACAACCACCATCGAACGCCTCATCGCGACACCTCGAGCCGCCCTCTTCTTCTTCCCGCCTCCACGTCGAAATCTAGGTGAGCTTTTAGGTTATTTTGTTTTAGTTTTTATTTTTGTTTTGCAGTGAATTAAAAACTGGTTTTTAAGAAATAAAAAAAAAAAAAAACTAATTTGTTAAAGCTTTAAAAACTGGATTTTTAAAGAAAATAGAAACTGATTCTTTTTAGAATATTATGAACTGTTTTTTTTAAAAATAAAAAAAAAAAGAAATTGAAAACTGCATTTTTAAAGAAGGGAAAAAAAACTGCTTTTTTAAAGAAGAAATAAAACTGATTTTTGTTTTTGAAGAGTTAAAACTGATTTTTTATATAAAATAAAACTGATTTTTATATAATTTAAAAACTGATTTTTTATATAATTTAAAAACTGATTTATAAAGAAAATGAAAACTGATTTTATTTTAAGGTTTAAACTTTGAAATAGGGAAAAGGTTTAAACTTTGAAATAGAAAAAGGTTTTGACTTTAAAGGGAAAAGATTTGATCTTTATTAGAAAAAAAAAGGAAAACTTTTTATTAGAAAAGGCGAAGTCTATATCTTAAAAATAGAATTTTTATATATTGAACTTCGATAGAAAAATAGAATTTTTATATATTGAACTTCGATAGAAAAATAGAATTTTTATATATTGAACTTCGATAGAAAAATAGAATTTTTATATATTGAACTTCGATAGAAAAATAGAATTTTTATATATTGAACTTCGATAGAAAAATAGAATTTTTATATATTGAACTTCGATAGAAAAATAGAATTTTTATATATTGAACTTCGATAGAAAAATATGTTTTTTATGTGTTGAACTTCGAAATAAAAATAGAATTTTTATGTATTGAACTTCGAATTAAAAATATGATTTTTATATATTGAACTTCGAAATAACAATATGATTTTTATATATTGAACTTCGAATTAAAAATATGATTTTTATATATTGAACTTCGAATTAAAAATATGATTTTTATATATTGAACTTCGAATTAAAAATATGATTTTTATATATTGAACTTCGAATTAAAAATATGATTTTTATATATTGAACTTCGAATTAAAAATATGATTTTTATATATTGAACTTCGAATTAAAAATATGATTTTTATATATTGAACTTCGAAATAACAATATGATTTTTATATATTGAACTTCGAATTAAAAATATGATTTTTATATATTGAACTTCGAATTAAAAATATGATTTTTATATATTGAACTTCGAATTAAAAATATGATTTTTATATATTGAACTTCGAATTAAAAATATGATTTTTATATATTGAACTTCGAATTAAAAATATGATTTTTATATATTGAACTTCGAATTAAAAATATGATTTTTATATATTGAACTTCGAATTAAAAATATGATTTTTATATATTGAACTTCGAAATAACAATATGATTTTTATATATTGAATAGCGAACTAAAAATTCGATTTTTATATATAGAATAGCGAAGTAAAAACTCGATTTTTACATATGTAGTGGCTACGGGCAATGAAGATGACGAAGATGGATAGCGATGAAGTTTTCTATCAATGAAGAGCCGTGGAGCTAGGATAGCTATAGGTGAGAATTTCTCACCTTTCAATTTTATTTCTAGTTATATATATATACTAGGATGCAGACGGTGCTTAGTAGCACCCGACACAATCGTCCACAGACCATGGACTTGTTTGTTTGGCTGTTTGGTTATAGATTGTGATATTGGTTTGAATGTGGTTTGTGGTGTGAAGAATCGAATCGATAAATTGGTTAGGATTAGACGTGCGCCGTTATAAGGCGAAGGAGTAAGGCTAGGTTAGACACTTACTCCAAATTTTGTGGTTTGCATAATAAAATTGATATGATTGATGTGTGAATGGCGTGGGCCTTCACTAGACCGGGGATAAGGCTAGGCCTTGTCCCGTTTCTAGTATCGTGCCGTTATGCCGCCGAAATTTTCTAAAATATGTTAGAAAAATAAAAATATCATTTTATTTAAAGAATGAACTGAATAGAAATTCATATGTTGGAATAAAATGTTTTATCGTTAAAAATATAATTTTTAACGTGAAAGTGAATAAAATAGAATAGTCATTTACAAACCAGACGGTTTGTTTATGTACACCTATTTGAAGGACGTTGATTGGGTCGATAAATTTTACACATCGCCTAACTGCACAAATAAAATATGTGTTTGATTGTTTGAAACCCCACACGGGTGTTGGGATGAAATTTGAAGTTCACTCATCCTGATTGAGTAAATATGTCGATCGATTGATTGACAGGCTGTTATAAGCGTTGAATGTCTATATTTGATGCTTATACAGTGTAGTGCACTTTGGTTGATGGTTGATTATTTTTCAAGGCTATTATACATGTGTTGTATGAAAATCCATATAATTAACTTTATATGGTAATTGATTGGGCCTCATTCCAGTTTTAAAATAGAAATATTTGAAAAAGAAATATTTGAAATAGAATATTTGAAAATAGAACTTTATGAAGCCGTGTTGATTAGATTGACGCCATTTTGACGTGAACGATATTTATATCGATTTTATCGATTTCGAAATGAATTGAATTGAAAACGATTTCGAAATGAATTGAATTGAAAAGCGATTTCGAAATGAATTGAATTGAAAAGCGATTTCGAAATGAATTGAATTGAAAACGATTTCGAAATGAATTGAATTGAAAACGATTTCGAAATGAATTGAATTGAAAACGATTTCGAAATGAATTGAATTGAAAAGCGATTTCGAAATGAATTGAATTGAAAACGATTTCGAAATGAATTGAATTGAAAACGATTTCGAAATGAATTGAATTGAATATGAATTCAAATTGAATTGAAATTTGAATTGAACAGAAATGAATTTTGAAACGAATTTATAAAGAAGAATTCAATTTTGCTTTGAATTGAAATGGAAGTTGAAATGGATTTTGAAATGAATTTAAAACTGTTTATATAATTCGTTTTTAAATAGAAATCGACGAAATATATTATATATATATTATATATAATATAATGGCCTGAATAGAACGCGCCGCGCCGCGGCAGTTCGCGAATTTCGACCATTTATTTCAAACGGACATTACGGGAGATCCGACCGTCGGATTCTCCTAAAACCGGAACCGTTGGGTTCGTATCGAAAAGAGCTTTCTAACGAATATTAGAAATTTGAAATCTAACGGTTGGATTTGGAGATACGTCCAAATCAAATTCGAAAAAGGTCGCTGTAAGTGCAGTTCGATGGCCATTGATGGAAATCGACTGTACGGGCCTTGATAAAATTATTAAAAATAGCAATAATTTGTGTAAAATCATAAGAAATGATTTAGAAAGAATTGGGATGAAAAACTCCATGTTTGAAAAGATAAAAATGGATTTTTATCGAAATGAACTAGTTTTGAACTAGAATTATAATTCTATTTATTTTTAAATAAATAAATTGAATTCGAAAAGGGTTTTAAAAGTAACCAAAATTCCAATGATTGCATTGGAGTGGATTTGAATCGAAATTGTCTTCGGAATATTTCGATGTTGGAATTCGTGATTATACAGGTGTTGTTATGGAAATTTGAAAGATATATATGTATATCGTTATTTCCAATACGACATTTGTTAGTCGTAGAATTCGATATTGAATATAAGCCGATATATTTTCTATTCAGAGCCTTGTATTGAATATCGAATGTGATTTGGGTTTGTCGTGAATGGTGTCTTCACTAACACTGTTCTTGAACCCAGCTGAGAAAAGATTAAATCTTTTGATTTAGATTTAATGAAGTGTACCAATTAAATAATATTTAATTGGAATTGAATTGATATTGATTTTTGGGTTTATCGTGAACAGTGTTTTAAATAACACTTGTTCTTTAACCCGATAATTAATGAATGTGATTTGGGTTTGTCGTGAATGGTGTCTTCACTAACACCGTTCTTGAACCCAGCTGAGGAAAGATTAAATCTTTTGATTTAGATTTAATGAAGTGTACCAATTAAATAATATTTAATTGAAATTGAATGGATATTGATTTTTGGGTTTATCGTGAACAGTGTTTTAAATAACACTTGTTCTTTAACCCGATAATTAATGGGATGTGACTTTGGGTTTATCGTGAACCGTGTTTTAAATGACACTGATTCTTTAACCCAGTCACAGATTAAAACTAAGTGGAGTTTTAATGAATCTTTAATTAGATTGAAAAGATCGAGAATGGAGTATCACCAGTTTTGCTCCAGGCGATAGTTAAATCTTTAATTAGATTTGAATGTGAAATTTAGAAACTAACTGGCGGTTAGCCAAGCAGAATGGTTTTCTGGATATTGATCTGATGTTGGTTTCGGCCTTCGGGGTTAATATTTGGGGAATTATTCTCTTGATTAATTTACGGTTAGTGACTAATGAATTGGAATGAGGCGTATGTTGTGTTTGTGTAACACTTATTTAAAATATACGCGAGTTATTCGGAAAGACCGGGTTTATCCCATTCTGAGTAACTGATACGACGATAAGTCGAAGACGAAGACGATGGTCGAAGACCGGAGGTCTTCACGTCGTTTGGGTGATAACTGATGATCTTGATTGGGCTGTACACCCAAGAAGATGGAAACAGTTGGTGATCGTCCAGACGTACTTGGAGATCGATGGATATGCGGGGTACTAGGTGCCTCCGGTTTCGTTCAGACCCAGAACGGACTTGTAAGTGGACTGTGTGTCTGACATCGGATTTCATTCTGTGTGACTGATATCGGTTGCATAGGATGGTTTGCCTGTGTGGCATGCTAAGATGCAAATGATCAAGGCTTCTGTTGAAAAGCAAAGTCTTGTGGTGATGATCAAAGCACGGCCTTTGTGGCGTAGCTTTGTGTAACGTTTACCTCGCGTGTTTCACACCAGGTATGAACCAAAAACGGGAGACGGACGTCAGGGAGGGCATGCGTTTCTTTCTAGCTAGAAGTGGCGTCAGTGGTTTTATACGCCCTGACGAGTTTGACTTATGTGGTTGTTGCGGTTGCGAGGCGCCTCGGTTATATCGGTTTCGGCCGAATGCATTCTGGTCGGCTGACGGACCAGACTTACACCCCATAGGGTGGGGAGACGTATTGTTCAGGTATAATAATCCACTCCGTGTGGACCGGCCCTGAGGATCCAGGGGGCAGTTGCGGCTGTTCCTGAGACACGGGCTAGAGCGTCTCGAATCGGTAGAGGATCTTGCCCCTAGCCTCGGTTCATAGACGGAAATCCAATTTCCAAATACGTGACATTTGCGGTTTTAATTGTAATCCTATATATGGCGACCTAGTGGGATGGGGCGCTTATGCCGCCTATGATTGATACTTATGATTTGAAGTTGTTTTATACACTTATAATAGTATCAAATGATTTGTTTTAAAACGTATCAAGCATTCTTTGGCTGTTATAAGGGAAAACCCTATCCTCGACTGCGTTGCATTGTGTGATGGGACCTGGGTCTTATAACAGCTTCATTTTTCTTTAGTTAGCATTGCGCTGTTTGTTTTATGCACTGGTATTCTTGGGAGGAAACCCGTTTCCGTGTTATACGGCGTGGTCCCTTGATTTACCTAGCTTTGAAAATAAAGATTAATAACTGTTTTAGTTCTCACACCAGTCACATGACTGACCTGGAGTTTATTGTTTTAACCTAAACTCTGGGTGCCCCTATTTTGACACGGGCAGCTAGTAGTTTTGGTTTTGCAGATTTATATTCACAGGATCCTGGTTTACAGCTGGAACGATATCCGGAAAGCTTTGTATCCGTATATCTCCTTCTAGTTGTGTATTGTATTATTTTCCGCTGCGATGTATTTAAATGTAATTTAAATCTCTGATATTTCTGTGTAATATTCATTTATACTCTGTATATTCTTGTAATCTGATGCATTGTTGTAATATACAATGAAATGTTCTTCTATATGCGTTCTGTTGTGGTTTGTTCTCGAACTATCCGACACTTTCCTTTACGGGGAAGTTACGGGTCTTCACAGTTGGTATCAGAGCTTTGGTTTACAAAGCTTAGAGAACAAGACACATTAGAACCATACGAAAGAATTCATCAGATATTGGATGAGTAATATCCAATGAGAATGACTCGTTAGAGATGGGATCAGTAGTATCCTAGAACGAGTGTGAAGAGTATATTTTTGAAAATGAAAACAAATTTTGTTTTGAAAATTTAAATCAATTATTCGTATTTGATTATTTATATTGATGTGGACAATTCAGTATATAAAGAATTTGCATATACGCCTTGCAAACGTATATTCGAAGTTTTAATATACTGGATAGATATAGAGTCACATTCTAGACACCCGGAGATAATTCTGATGATGTGGCCACATCATCAGTATTTATATTCGTGTTTCGAAGGTGTGATATCTATATATTTCCATTAGACTGGTGTGAGAACCAAATCTTATATAGATAGAATACATTGTTGTGAATAGGCATCAAAACATGATTTTCAGTATATATATCAAAATTAGGAATTTGAAACTCTAATTCACTAATTGATTGATGTTTGTGTTGTTTGTTTATTTGTTTGCAAATTTTGAACTATTATGCCTAATTTGATCGAATATTGAATTGTATTGAAATTGTTTGCATTTGCTTGCATATACATATATATCATTGAACAGGTCATAGCAAGGAGGCTAGAGCCAGAGAATAAAATTTGTTTGCCCGACAAATAGGTACATGTTTACTACATAATTTCCTGTTTTGTTTGGGTGATGATGATTTTGTGAGCCTATTGGCTAGCCGCTTGGCTTTTTCTTTTTCTTTTTGAGATCTGAAGGACCGGGGAAGCTATTTGAAATTCCCCGATGCTCCTGGTGCAGGGGAGGTTATGGCGAAATTTTTCAAAAATTTAGGGTGTTAGCCAAATTTTTGAAGTTTTGAAAATTCTCAGAAACTGAAAAGTTGGAGAATGGAAGCCTGATCGATCGTAGAGTTGAATAATCAAACCGCTTTCGACTTTGTTCCTTTTCGGGGACGAAAAGTTTTAAGTGGGGGAGATTGTAACAACCCGTAAAATCTGGGCCAGTTTAAAATTTTTATTTTGGCAATTTTAGTGAATTTTGATTATTTAAAATGAATTATTTTAAATAATATCGACGAGAAATTTATTTAGAATATAAATCAAACGTATATATTATACGCGTCGTCGTTAGAATATAAATATTTATATATAATTATAAATAGAATTGAAAATGGCGCGGTAGTTCGATAATTCGATTTCAAACTTCAATTGAATGTACCGGGTGCAAAACAATCCGGATTTTAGTGAAATCAAAAATAATGGGATCTAATTGTGAATATCTTTCCAACGAATCCGAATGATCAAATTTTCATAGCGGGGATCAAAAGATATGTCCAGTTGAAAATTCTGAATAGTCGCTATGGAATTCAGGCCCTTAAAAATAGCAATTTTGCAAACGACCTCGGATTTCGACGAAACCAGTTTTGTTGGGTCCGTGATGTTAAGTTATTGCTAGATTCCAAATTTCATAATTTTTCGAATCAATGTGTGAGCGTGGCAAAGGAAAACGCGTTTGACCAGTTTCAGTTGATTTTAATCGACTGGAAATTGGTCATTTTTCCAACGGTCTCAGAATTCAACGAAACTAGTTTTGTTAGGACCGTATCGTCAATACGAAGCTAGAAAATATTTTTCTGGAATTTTTCTAATTAGTATGTGACCCCAGTAATTTGAAATGTACGTTTAAAATTCAATATAGCGATTTAAATGTAAATTCAACGGAAACTGATTCAAACAGTCGAATCAGCTTGCGATACATATCCCATTGTGTTCGGAACGGGGGTAAAACGCTATGGGCGACAGGCGGTGGGCCTCGTTTCGAGATCATATGTGAAAGTCAACTTTTTAATAATTAAATATTAAAAAATAAAATAAAAAAAAAATAATAAAAAGAAAATCTCTCCCCCCCCTTTTAACCCGCTCAGGCCCCTCCCCCTTTTTTTTCAACAGATCGATTCAATAAAAAAAAAAAAAAAAAAAAGAAAAAAAGAAGAAACCTAAATCGCGCCGCTCTATCCTTGCCGCCGACGAACCTTCGACGCCCCCCCCTCTCCGTTCAGTCTCCTCCTCCCTCCGTCACATCGCGACGCAATCGAAGCACCATTCGAACGCCCCTCCCCTGCTGCGACAACCACCATCGAACGCCTCATCGCGACACCTCGAGCCGCCCTCTTCTTCTTCCCGCCTCCACGTCGAAATCTAGGTGAGCTTTTAGGTTATTTTGTTTTAGTTTTTATTTTTGTTTTGCAGTGAATTAAAAACTGGTTTTTAAGAAATAAAAAAAAAAAAAAAAAACTAATTTGTTAAAGCTTTAAAAACTGGATTTTTAAAGAAAATAGAAACTGATTCTTTTTAGAATATTATGAACTGTTTTTTTTAAAAATAAAAAAAAAAAGAAATTGAAAACTGCATTTTTAAAGAAGGGAAAAAAAACTGCTTTTTTAAAGAAGAAATAAAACTGATTTTTGTTTTTGAAGAGTTAAAACTGATTTTTTATATAAAATAAAACTGATTTTTATATAATTTAAAAACTGATTTTTTATATAATTTAAAAACTGATTTATAAAGAAAATGAAAACTGATTTTATTTTAAGGTTTAAACTTTGAAATAGGGAAAAGGTTTAAACTTTGAAATAGAAAAAGGTTTTGACTTTAAAGGGAAAAGATTTGATCTTTATTAGAAAAAAAAAGGAAAACTTTTTATTAGAAAAGGCGAAGTCTATATCTTAAAAATAGAATTTTTATATATTGAACTTCGATAGAAAAATATGATTTTTATATATTGAACTTCGATAGAAAAATAGAATTTTTATATATTGAACTTCGATAGAAAAATAGAATTTTTATATATTGAACTTCGATAGAAAAATAGAATTTTTATATATTGAACTTCGATAGAAAAATAGAATTTTTATATATTGAACTTCGATAGAAAAATAGAATTTTTATATATTGAACTTCGATAGAAAAATAGAATTTTTATATATTGAACTTCGATAGAAAAATAGAATTTTTATATATTGAACTTCGATAGAAAAATATGTTTTTTATGTGTTGAACTTCGAAATAAAAATAGAATTTTTATGTATTGAACTTCGAATTAAAAATATGATTTTTATATATTGAACTTCGAAATAACAATATGATTTTTATATATTGAACTTCGAATTAAAAATATGATTTTTATATATTGAACTTCGAATTAAAAATATGATTTTTATATATTGAACTTCGAATTAAAAATATGATTTTTATATATTGAACTTCGAATTAAAAATATGATTTTTATATATTGAACTTCGAATTAAAAATATGATTTTTATATATTGAACTTCGAATTAAAAATATGATTTTTATATATTGAACTTCGAAATAACAATATGATTTTTATATATTGAACTTCGAATTAAAAATATGATTTTTATATATTGAACTTCGAATTAAAAATATGATTTTTATATATTGAACTTCGAATTAAAAATATGATTTTTATATATTGAACTTCGAATTAAAAATATGATTTTTATATATTGAACTTCGAATTAAAAATATGATTTTTATATATTGAACTTCGAATTAAAAATATGATTTTTATATATTGAACTTCGAATTAAAAATATGATTTTTATATATTGAACTTCGAAATAACAATATGATTTTTATATATTGAATAGCGAACTAAAAATTCGATTTTTATATATAGAATAGCGAAGTAAAAACTCGATTTTTACATATGTAGTGGCTACGGGCAATGAAGATGACGAAGATGGATAGCGATGAAGTTTTCTATCAATGAAGAGCCGTGGAGCTAGGATAGCTATAGGTGAGAATTTCTCACCTTTCAATTTTATTTCTAGTTATATATATATACTAGGATGCAGACGGTGCTTAGTAGCACCCGACACAATCGTCCACAGACCATGGACTTGTTTGTTTGGCTGTTTGGTTATAGATTGTGATATTGGTTTGAATGTGGTTTGTGGTGTGAAGAATCGAATCGATAAATTGGTTAGGATTAGACGTGCGCCGTTATAAGGCGAAGGAGTAAGGCTAGGTTAGACACTTACTCCAAATTTTGTGGTTTGCATAATAAAATTGATATGATTGATGTGTGAATGGCGTGGGCCTTCACTAGACCGGGGATAAGGCTAGGCCTTGTCCCGTTTCTAGTATCGTGCCGTTATGCCGCCGAAATTTTCTAAAATATGTTAGAAAAATAAAAATATCATTTTATTTAAAGAATGAACTGAATAGAAATTCATATGTTGGAATAAAATGTTTTATCGTTAAAAATATAATTTTTAACGTGAAAGTGAATAAAATAGAATAGTCATTTACAAACCAGACGGTTTGTTTATGTACACCTATTTGAAGGACGTTGATTGGGTCGATAAATTTTACACATCGCCTAACTGCACAAATAAAATATGTGTTTGATTGTTTGAAACCCCACACGGGTGTTGGGATGAAATTTGAAGTTCACTCATCCTGATTGAGTAAATATGTCGATCGATTGATTGACAGGCTGTTATAAGCGTTGAATGTCTATATTTGATGCTTATACAGTGTAGTGCACTTTGGTTGATGGTTGATTATTTTTCAAGGCTATTATACATGTGTTGTATGAAAATCCATATAATTAACTTTATATGGTAATTGATTGGGCCTCATTCCAGTTTTAAAATAGAAATATTTGAAAAAGAAATATTTGAAATAGAATATTTGAAAATAGAACTTTATGAAGCCGTGTTGATTAGATTGACGCCATTTTGACGTGAACGATATTTATATCGATTTTATCGATTTCGAAATGAATTGAATTGAAAACGATTTCGAAATGAATTGAATTGAAAAGCGATTTCGAAATGAATTGAATTGAAAAGCGATTTCGAAATGAATTGAATTGAAAACGATTTCGAAATGAATTGAATTGAAAACGATTTCGAAATGAATTGAATTGAAAACGATTTCGAAATGAATTGAATTGAAAAGCGATTTCGAAATGAATTGAATTGAAAACGATTTCGAAATGAATTGAATTGAAAACGATTTCGAAATGAATTGAATTGAATATGAATTCAAATTGAATTGAAATTTGAATTGAACAGAAATGAATTTTGAAACGAATTTATAAAGAAGAATTCAATTTTGCTTTGAATTGAAATGGAAGTTGAAATGGATTTTGAAATGAATTTAAAACTGTTTATATAATTCGTTTTTAAATAGAAATCGACGAAATATATTATATATATATTATATATAATATAATGGCCTGAATAGAACGCGCCGCGCCGCGGCAGTTCGCGAATTTCGACCATTTATTTCAAACGGACATTACGGGAGATCCGACCGTCGGATTCTCCTAAAACCGGAACCGTTGGGTTCGTATCGAAAAGAGCTTTCTAACGAATATTAGAAATTTGAAATCTAACGGTTGGATTTGGAGATACGTCCAAATCAAATTCGAAAAAGGTCGCTGTAAGTGCAGTTCGATGGCCATTGATGGAAATCGACTGTACGGGCCTTGATAAAATTATTAAAAATAGCAATAATTTGTGTAAAATCATAAGAAATGATTTAGAAAGAATTGGGATGAAAAACTCCATGTTTGAAAAGATAAAAATGGATTTTTATCGAAATGAACTAGTTTTGAACTAGAATTATAATTCTATTTATTTTTAAATAAATAAATTGAATTCGAAAAGGGTTTTAAAAGTAACCAAAATTCCAATGATTGCATTGGAGTGGATTTGAATCGAAATTGTCTTCGGAATATTTCGATGTTGGAATTCGTGATTATACAGGTGTTGTTATGGAAATTTGAAAGATATATATGTATATCGTTATTTCCAATACGACATTTGTTAGTCGTAGAATTCGATATTGAATATAAGCCGATATATTTTCTATTCAGAGCCTTGTATTGAATATCGAATGTGATTTGGGTTTGTCGTGAATGGTGTCTTCACTAACACTGTTCTTGAACCCAGCTGAGAAAAGATTAAATCTTTTGATTTAGATTTAATGAAGTGTACCAATTAAATAATATTTAATTGGAATTGAATTGATATTGATTTTTGGGTTTATCGTGAACAGTGTTTTAAATAACACTTGTTCTTTAACCCGATAATTAATGAATGTGATTTGGGTTTGTCGTGAATGGTGTCTTCACTAACACCGTTCTTGAACCCAGCTGAGGAAAGATTAAATCTTTTGATTTAGATTTAATGAAGTGTACCAATTAAATAATATTTAATTGAAATTGAATGGATATTGATTTTTGGGTTTATCGTGAACAGTGTTTTAAATAACACTTGTTCTTTAACCCGATAATTAATGGGATGTGACTTTGGGTTTATCGTGAACCGTGTTTTAAATGACACTGATTCTTTAACCCAGTCACAGATTAAAACTAAGTGGAGTTTTAATGAATCTTTAATTAGATTGAAAAGATCGAGAATGGAGTATCACCAGTTTTGCTCCAGGCGATAGTTAAATCTTTAATTAGATTTGAATGTGAAATTTAGAAACTAACTGGCGGTTAGCCAAGCAGAATGGTTTTCTGGATATTGATCTGATGTTGGTTTCGGCCTTCGGGGTTAATATTTGGGGAATTATTCTCTTGATTAATTTACGGTTAGTGACTAATGAATTGGAATGAGGCGTATGTTGTGTTTGTGTAACACTTATTTAAAATATACGCGAGTTATTCGGAAAGACCGGGTTTATCCCATTCTGAGTAACTGATACGACGATAAGTCGAAGACGAAGACGATGGTCGAAGACCGGAGGTCTTCACGTCGTTTGGGTGATAACTGATGATCTTGATTGGGCTGTACACCCAAGAAGATGGAAACAGTTGGTGATCGTCCAGACGTACTTGGAGATCGATGGATATGCGGGGTACTAGGTGCCTCCGGTTTCGTTCAGACCCAGAACGGACTTGTAAGTGGACTGTGTGTCTGACATCGGATTTCATTCTGTGTGACTGATATCGGTTGCATAGGATGGTTTGCCTGTGTGGCATGCTAAGATGCAAATGATCAAGGCTTCTGTTGAAAAGCAAAGTCTTGTGGTGATGATCAAAGCACGGCCTTTGTGGCGTAGCTTTGTGTAACGTTTACCTCGCGTGTTTCACACCAGGTATGAACCAAAAACGGGAGACGGACGTCAGGGAGGGCATGCGTTTCTTTCTAGCTAGAAGTGGCGTCAGTGGTTTTATACGCCCTGACGAGTTTGACTTATGTGGTTGTTGCGGTTGCGAGGCGCCTCGGTTATATCGGTTTCGGCCGAATGCATTCTGGTCGGCTGACGGACCAGACTTACACCCCATAGGGTGGGGAGACGTATTGTTCAGGTATAATAATCCACTCCGTGTGGACCGGCCCTGAGGATCCAGGGGGCAGTTGCGGCTGTTCCTGAGACACGGGCTAGAGCGTCTCGAATCGGTAGAGGATCTTGCCCCTAGCCTCGGTTCATAGACGGAAATCCAATTTCCAAATACGTGACATTTGCGGTTTTAATTGTAATCCTATATATGGCGACCTAGTGGGATGGGGCGCTTATGCCGCCTATGATTGATACTTATGATTTGAAGTTGTTTTATACACTTATAATAGTATCAAATGATTTGTTTTAAAACGTATCAAGCATTCTTTGGCTGTTATAAGGGAAAACCCTATCCTCGACTGCGTTGCATTGTGTGATGGGACCTGGGTCTTATAACAGCTTCATTTTTCTTTAGTTAGCATTGCGCTGTTTGTTTTATGCACTGGTATTCTTGGGAGGAAACCCGTTTCCGTGTTATACGGCGTGGTCCCTTGATTTACCTAGCTTTGAAAATAAAGATTAATAACTGTTTTAGTTCTCACACCAGTCACATGACTGACCTGGAGTTTATTGTTTTAACCTAAACTCTGGGTGCCCCTATTTTGACACGGGCAGCTAGTAGTTTTGGTTTTGCAGATTTATATTCACAGGATCCTGGTTTACAGCTGGAACGATATCCGGAAAGCTTTGTATCCGTATATCTCCTTCTAGTTGTGTATTGTATTATTTTCCGCTGCGATGTATTTAAATGTAATTTAAATCTCTGATATTTCTGTGTAATATTCATTTATACTCTGTATATTCTTGTAATCTGATGCATTGTTGTAATATACAATGAAATGTTCTTCTATATGCGTTCTGTTGTGGTTTGTTCTCGAACTATCCGACACTTTCCTTTACGGGGAAGTTACGGGTCTTCACATATCCACTACATTTTATTTCCGCTGCATTACTGTATGTAAGTGTATAACTCTGATGATTTAAATGTTGTAACTCGAATGTATATGTTTAAATGCTTTTGAATATTTATTTGTCTATTATATGTTATCCTTCCGCTGTGAGATTCCGTGATTGTTTTCCTTTTCTGTCTTTTTTTCTTCTTTTTCCCAATAACTATCCGGATTAGTGATTTGTTTGGGTCGACATGTGTGGTTTATTGTCGATTTAAACGATCAAAAATCTGGGTCGTTATAGTTGGTATCAGAGCGATGGTTAGCGATAACCTTGGCTCTGTTTGGGAATTAACTCATTAGAGATGGGGTTAGTAACGCCCTAGAATGAGTTCGAGTGAATATATGAGAGAGCGTATTTGTATTTTGAATATAAAATGATTTTATGTTGTGTTAATTGTTCTGTTGAATATTTATAGATTCTGGTCGATATATGGGACGCCATAGAATCTATAGGAATTTCTAAATGATCGGACAGAATGACTTGACATAATATGGTTTTCGATTATATTTTAAAATATATCAAATATATATATTATGGTTCAATTATGTATGTATTTGTCTTAGTGGGTGATAATATAAAGTTATTACCCATTATGGTTGATTAAATTATAAATCTAATACGGAAATTTAATGAATTTGGAAAATATTTGGAAATAAAATATGTTGAATACAATTGGGGGGGGCAAAATAATTGCGATTTAAATGAAATGGACTGGAGGGTTTGATTCTGGTGCTTTTGAGATAGTTTTGTCAAATTTTGAAATTATATAGTATTATGAGTCTTTACGAAAGAAATGGTTTAAAGGATTTTAAAAGAACTATGTGCGTAATCCCTTCTCGGACACCAGAAATTGACTTCGATAATGAGTGCACGCATTATCGACGTTTATTATGAAGTGTCTAAGTGGGGGAGACCACTCCGTACTTTCATAACCTGTTTGAAAAGAATTTTGGATCTAAATTTCCATGGGTATGTAAAGTGTATTTTCAAATTTATACAGGATTGAAATTTCTTTGTTTATTAATTAAAGTTGAATTTTAATTTAGGGTGTGTTCTATAGATTTTATAAATACGTATGTATTTTGAACTTAGGTTACAAAACCAGAATCAAGCAATTTAAGTTCGTCCTAATTTGCGACATCGATTCAAGATTAATACTCTCGGTTCCTTGAAATTTTAGACTTTGAAATGTTGGAATGGACTTAAGAACTGAGGGGTCGTCACAGAACTCTTGAATGTGGATTGTAAAAAAAAAAAATATTTTATCAGATAAAGTATAGCTTTATTTAAGTAGAGGGAATCGAATAATGATAGTTTGAGAATTAAGTACGAATTTGAGTCGTGAACAGTCGTTAATTCAAATCATGACTTGTACGTCGAATAAATAAATTTGGAACGGAATAAGGGTCAAGGGAATCCAATTCGTCGAAAATTTTAAAGTGAATTCAAGTTTAATCGGAATATAACACTTGAAACAAAACCGGAAATTGAATAGAAAGAATATCGAATATAAAGTAAACAATTGAATGTAGATCCAATTATTGAAAATGAGGTGATAATAACGTTAAGTGTTAAGGATTTACAAAGTATTGGAACCGAAAGGTTGAAATTTCAAATAGAAATAAACCAACGTTATGAAAAAAAAATCCAAAATAGTCGATAAGCTGAAATTAAAATGATTATAACTTTTGATGGGCTGATCGGAATCTGACAACTCTGGACTTTATGGAAACCTTAGAAATTGAGTTAAAGCTTTCGTTAATAGTGCCCGTTGAAATTCTCATGTTTACTATGCTGAAAATTCAAGTTTTAGACATAGTTGTATGTGCAGGAAATTAAAAACAGAGGTGTACATCGATATTGTTTTGATCATTACTCCCAAACGAAACGTCGGATTTTAGTGTGCGAGTACAATTCGGAAAGGCCAGAGTGTAAGCTAAAACTTTTCCTTAATGTGCTAAGTAAAATTTTGAGATTTAGAGGGCTGAAAACAGACATGAACAATTCAGGCCTGCGTTTTCAGTGCCCGGGCTGAAGCGTTCACCTCCAGTAAAACTGCCATAACTTTTAAACCGATTATCCGAATTCGATGAGTCCGGACATTTCGGAAAGCCTGAAACGAGAGCAACAACTTTTGCCTAGTATGCTTTGGTCAAATTCCAACTTTTAATGCGTGATAATCAACGATTTGTTCGCTGGCCTGTTACGGATATTTGGTTTTGTAGTTGAAACGATGAAATCTTGATATGTATGTTGTATACATTTGTTATATATTGTATATATGTTTGATTCTCATGTATGTGTAAGTATTTGGCAGGTGTACGGAGTGTGCGCTACGACTTTGAAGCTCGCTTGCGCTAAAATGCTAAATGCCAAGGTAAATAAAAATGCAATATAACGCTAAAAGAGGTACGTACTTGTGGTATATGGTTTTGAGGGTTTTATATTTTGTTTTTCCCCACTTTTGGGATGCCTCATCATTGGATGAGATGTATATTGAGTCGTATATGTATTGGGATTTTTCCCGGACCTCTCCGTGCAAGGGAGATGCTGCCGAAATTTTTCGTGATTTCGGGAGTTAGAAAAATTTACGGATTTTACAACCATACTTGTTTTGGAAATATTATTTTTAAGTATGGATTTGAAAAAGATATGTGCTTGATATCGTTTCGTTCTCTTTTCGAGGACGAAAAGATTTTAAGTGGGGGAGAATGTAACGAACCATAATTTCTGTATATTTAAAATTTAAATTTTAATTAAATATATTATATACTATTGGTTAAATTTATATTTATTTATATTACGAGCCTGAAATGGCGCGGTAGTTTGAAAATTTGATTTTAAACTTTGGAAAAATATATAAAATTCATTTTAAATCAGAATTGGGTAAAACTGGAAACGTTAGAATCGAATTTATCATATCTTTCCAGAGAATGTAAGAAATTGAAATTTCGCCGGATAAATTGCAAGTTATGACTAAATCAAAATTTTGAAAGGTCGCTATGGAATTTATATAAAGAAATTATAAGCGTTTGCGATTAAAATTTGAATTTCGGATTTGTTAAATTTTAAATAATTATATATGGGAATGTAAAATATGTGAATTTGATTGATAAATTTTATTTAAGTTATAAATTGATTTAAATTGAATTTTAAGGATATTTAATTTGAAAGTTAAGTTAAAGTTGGAATTTTATTTGTTTATATTTAATTTGATATTCAAGTTTGAAATTTGAAAATAATTAAATGTGGAATTTAAAATATATGCGAAATAAATTTGTAAATTTATCGAAATTGTAATTTGGTTTAAATATGAATTTATAAATATTTAAATTTGAATTTAAACAGTTAATTGAATTTGAATATTTTATTAATTTATTTAACTGTGAAATTTAACTGTTTTGGCGACTGTCTCGGAATTCGATGAAACTGGCGCCAATGGATCCGGAACGGTGAATTATTGCAGGATTTCAGTTTTTAGAATTTTCGGACTTGTCGTTTGATCATACAGGAGAAAATGCGATTGAAATCAGTGTAATTGGATAATTTAGTTGTTTCTCTTATTGGGCCTTATATAAATGTAAATAAATTTCCTTTCCCCTACCCATCAGCCATTTAAAACATACGTTCACTTTTCTCATCAGAATCTTATTTCCATGGCTGAAATAAAAATCCAAAACCCTAGATTGAGAATGAATTTCAACTCCAAAATAAAACTTCTCTAAACCCTATCATATTATATGTCAATTCGAAGATCTCGACGATACGAACTCGCTGGTGGTCTCAGATCTGACATGCAACAACCCGGTTGGCCAGAAATTGCAGTCAAAGGTTCGGAATTTCGAAATTATGCATGCAAATTGGGGGTTTTTGATTCAAGGAACAATCGAAGAATTGGCGACCTGGGTATTGTAGAGGAGGAGCATACGAACCCAACGGAGGTAGTCGTTCAATTTTTAGTGGAGTAGGTGGTCGGGAATTCGAGTTTAAAGCCGGAAAAGCACCTCCGATCATCGGGTTCGCACCGCCAGAGGAGGAAGCCGGAGTTGATGGGTCTGGTGCGAGGTGGAGCGGCTCGAGGAGATATTTCCGACGGTGATGGCCGCTCGTCGAACGGAGGCCGGAGTCAACGGCGGGGGCCAGTCAAAGTTGGGCTCGATTTGGGTTCATTTCGGTCAACGCGTGGTAGAGGACGAGCGGGAAGGAGATGATGCTGGTGCTGACGTGGCGCCTCCGGGTTGGGTGAGATATTATTTAATTTATTTTTATATATTTTAAATCCGTATAGAAAAACACTGATAACTTCTTCATACGGACTCGGATTGACGAACGGTTTGTTGCGTTGGGATCGTGGCGGAGTTGCGGACAATTTGACACTAATTTCGCTGCATTTGGAGACTGTCAAATTTTGGGCCTCTTCTGGACGTTCGATTCAAATTGAACCCGAAGGTGAGTGTTTCATCGCTCACGAAATACTGAATTAATCCCATATTTATCGAATTAAAGTATGAAATAAATTGGTTGCATGGTTGTGTTTGATTTGGTGAATGATTGCTTGAATTCGATATGCCAGTGTGTTACATGCAATAATAATCGATAATTGGTTATTTAAATTTAATTTAAATTTCCAATTAGGAAACACCGACACCTGTCAAATCCGTATATGATTCGATTTACTGTTCGAATGAATGTTTGTGATGGATGCCTCGGTTTACTTGATTTCTGAATTCATACCGCTTGAATTATTCTGTCATTCAGTACATGATGTTGTGTGCCCATGTGACGATAAATCCTATGTACCCCTTGATGTTACGGGCATCGAATAAACCCGGGATTTATCGATAAAATGAATTAAGAACACAGAGTGAAATGATACATCTCTGTGACCCTGATTTGGATTGAAATGATAGATCCATCCCTGAACATCGAGAAATAAAAATTAAATCACTTGGCCATAGGATAGCAAATTATATACGGACATCGGTTGGTTAAATAATTTTTAAAATTATTTGAAATATATTCGATGTGAAATTTCATTTAAAGGAAATGTATCGATTTTCGATAAATTATCATTTTCTTTTAAATTATGGATTCTCGATGACATTTGAAATGATTAAGGAAAATTTCCAAATTAATTTGGAATTTGAAATTCGGATTTAAATATAATTTGGGATTTATTCCAATAGTTGGACTCAAGTGTAAATAATTCTTTTGAATTAAAATTTTGGAATAAAAAGAAATCGTGGATATTTGAATTGTTTAAAAACTATATACGAGTATGGTTTGAATTCTCGAAATGTAAAAATGGTTGAAGGGAGTTTGAAACAAGACTTTGAAATGGGGTAACTCCACTTGAGGTTGGGATTTTGATTCGAGTGCTGAAATTAGGAAGGAGAAATAATTTAAATGTTAAATTCTATTTTAATTTGTTTTACTTTATTTTATTTTAAACTATATATCTACCTTATTTCAAGTAAAGTTTTATACATTATTATTCAGAAATTATTTAGTAAAATCTTGTTTTATATATATGTAGCGATTTGAATTACCGTAGTATACTCTAATAAATTTTATCAGTAAAATTTTATATGTATATGGTTTGTTTATAGGTATTTATTTTAAATTTTATTCTTCTTCCGAATGGAAAGTGTTTGGTTTTTTTTAATCGTTGGTTCAAATGGAGTCGAGAGAATGTTATATTTTCTTTTTGAATATAAATTGATTTTAAACCGATTTTTTTTTCGGAAAAGGTAGATTTTATTCTATGGGAATATGAAAGGTGATCTCAAGAATTGAAATGAATAGATATGGAAATATATATACCCTATTTGAATATGAATGGGTTCAAATGTAATTTGATTTGGAATAACTGAAATCGTTTGGAATGAAGTATATTCTGTATGAATATATATATATCGATTTGAAATATTATATATGAATATAATATAATGGTATGGAAATAAATCCTGGTTTGGAATATAATCGGTTTGGGAATGATCGAAATATTTTGATATGAAAATTATATTCTATTTGAATATAAACTGGGCTCGAAACAAAATATGATGTTGATATGAAAGCGAACTTTTGTGAAATGTAAAAGAACCGACCGATGTGAAAAATGTAAACGTTTGGTTGTTAAGGAGACCGGAGTCGACATAAGGCATACTCTCTGTCAGTGTCGATACCACTTTGACAACTGTGTACGCGGTGGAAGTTCCAGAACCGGAGTAGGATGGTATGGAGGCGATTACTGGATTTGAAGAAAGAGAACGATGATGGATTAGCCTTGACCTTCGGGTCATAATTGAAATGACTAAAACAGGAGCCATACCCGGGTTAATGAGATCGCATCTCTGATCGGACGCGCTCCTTCGATACCATCTCTATTACTGCTGTGATTGATTTGGGTGCACCTTTTGAATATGGGAATGTCGTTCGAGGTGGGCGGTAGTTGCGGCTATGCGTTACCACCGGCCTGGGGGCCGCGAATTCGGTAGAATCCTACCGGGGTATTTCCTCAGTGCCTTGTCATATTATCCTGATCGAGCCCCTACGATTTTGATTTAACGTTGTCGTATCACGGCGCATCCCTATCCACCGACGTACTGGTGTGTTATATGCAAACTGTACAGCAATGGTATAAACGGCGTAAGGGTAACATGGTAATCCCGCTTACGCTATTTTCGATATTATATTTTACTGAATAAACACTATTGTAATAGCGTATTATACTATGTATGTATTAGTTTAACGGATCCTTGAGAGATGGAAAAATCCCGTAACATCTCTTGAGTTACTGCACCATGACACTGATATTATTTCGTATTTTAATTTGACTAATATGAGATTGTTTAGTGCTGATCCGAGTGTTTGTTGTGTTTTCTTTTATGCAATATGCTCGGGTCAGCAGTCGTTGCAGTTAATGAAGATTATTTGGCCTTGGAGATCGAAGACGGAGTTTGGTATATGTATCCACTACATTTTATTTCCGCTGCATTACTGTATGTAAGTGTATAACTCTGATGATTTAAATGTTGTAACTCGAATGTATATGTTTAAATGCTTTTGAATATTTATTTGTCTATTATATGTTATCCTTCCGCTGTGAGATTCCGTGATTGTTTTCCTTTTCTGTCTTTTTTTCTTCTTTTTCCCAATAACTATCCGGATTAGTGATTTGTTTGGGTCGACATGTGTGGTTTATTGTCGATTTAAACGATCAAAAATCTGGGTCGTTACAATTTTATTCGTTTTTATAATGATTATAGAAAACTAAGTGATTTCAAAATATAACGTTTTGAAAATATTACCATTTGTATATCGATGATGTGGAATATTCAATTTTGATTAGAAATTGAATATGAAGTTTAAATCGTTTTGAAAACGAATTTAAAACGATTTATAAAATACGTTTTGAAAGGAAATCGACGAATTATATATATTATATATATTAAATGGCTTGAATAGAACGCGCCGCGCTGTGACAGTTCGCGAATTTCGACCATTGACTTCGAATGGATATTACGGGAGATCCGACCGTCGGATTCTCCTAAAACCGGAACCTTTGGGTTCGTATCGAAAAGAGCTTTCTAATGAATATTAGAAATTAGAAATCTAGTGGTTGGATTTGGAATTATGTCCAAATCAAATTTGGAAAAGGTCCCTGTAAGTGCAGTTTGATGGCCGTTGATGGAAATCGACTGTACGGGCCTTGATAAAATTATTAAAAATAATAATTTGTGTAAAATCATAAGAAATGATTTGTGAAGAATTAGGATGAAAATTCCATATTTGAAAAGATAAAAATAGATTTTTATCGAAATAAACTAGTTTTGAACTAGAATTATAATTCTATTTATTTTTAAGTTAAATAAAGTGGATTTGAAATGGTTTCAAAGGTAACCAGAATTTCCAATAATTGAATTGGAATGGATTTGAATCGAAATTGTCTTTGGAATGTTTCGATGTTGTATTTCGTGATGAAATAGATATTGTTATGGGAATTTGAATGATATATTAATATCATTATTTCCAATACGGTATTTGTTGGTCATAGAATTTGATATTGAATATAAGCCGATATATTTTCTATTCAAAGCCTTGTATTTAATATCAAATGTGATTTGGGTTTGTCGTGAATGGTTTCTTCATTAACACTGTCCTTAAACCCAGTTGAGAAAAAGATTAAATCTTTTATTTAGATTTAATGAAGTGTACAAATTAAATGGTATTTAATTGGAATTGAATTTGAATTGATTTTTGGGTTTATCGTGAACGGTGTTTTAAATAACACTTGTTCTTTAACTGGATAATTAATGGAATGTGATTTTGGGTTGTCGTGAACGGTATCTTCAATAATACTGTTCTTTGACCCAACGGAGTTAAGAAAATCAGAAACTAACTGGAGATTAGTTAAGTTGAATGGTTTCTTGGGTATTGATCTGATGTTGGTTTCGGCCTTCGGGATTAATACTTAGCAAATTGCTCACTTGCTAATTTACGGTTAGGGACTGATTTAAACGTGATGTGATTTTGGGGTCTATCGTGAACATGTTTTAAATGACATCGGTTCTTTAACCCAGTTAAAGATTAAAACTAAGTGGAGTTTTAATGAATCTTTAATTAGATTGAAAAGATCGAGAACGGAGTATCACCAGTTTTTCTCCAGGCGATAGTTAAATCTTTAATTAGATTTGAACGGGAAATGGTAATTGAATTTACCGATAACATCATGGTGTTAGATATGAAGTATTACCAGTTTTACTTCACGGGATGAATAGGTTGGGATTGGGAAATTAAAACAAATGATTACTTCGGTAAGGTTCGTTAAATCCCGGCTAGTTTGGATAAACCATAATTTGGTTTGAATTGATATTCAAAAGAAGATTAAAGAATAAATTTAAGGAATTTATCTTTGATAAAATTAATGGGAACCTATCCCTAAGAATGTGAAATTTAGCAACTAACTGAAGATTAGTTAAGATGAATGGTTTCCTGGGTATTGATCTAATGTTGGTTTCGGCCTTTAGGGTTAATATTTGGGGAATTGTTCCCTTACTAATTTACGGTTAGTGACTGATGAATTGGAATGAGGCGTATGTTGTGTTTGTGTAACACTTGTTTATTATATACGCAAGTTATTCGGAAAGACCGGGTTTATCCCATTCTGAATAACTGATACGACGATAATTCGAAGGTGAAGACGGTGGTTGAAGACCGGAGGTCTTCACATCGTTTGGGTGATTACTGATGATCTTGATTGGGCAGTACACCCAAGAGGAGGGAATCAGTTAGTGATCGTCTAGACGTACTTGGAGATCGATGGATATGCGAGGTACAAGGTGCCTCCGGTTTCGTTCAGACCCAGAACGGACTTGTAAATGGACTGTGTGTCTGACATTGGATTTTATTCTGTGTGATTGATTTCTATTAAATATATATCTGTTTGGCGGCGGAGAATTTATTCTCTTGCTTAATGCCCTTCTCTGAGACGTACGAGCTCAGGGGTCATATATTGATGGATATTAATCGCATGGAGTGAATTGCCTGTGTGGCATGGCTAAGTGGCAATTGATCAAGGCTTCTGTTGAAAAGAAAAGTCTTGTGGTTGATGATCAAAGCACGGCCTGTGTGGCATAGCTTTGTGTAGCGTTGATTCACGAGCCTCACACCCCGGTATGAGCCAGAAACGGGAGAAGACCTCAGGGAGGACATGCGTTTCTTTCTAGCTAGAGGTGGTGTCAGTGCTTAAACTGGCTGACATTTATATTATTTTCACCTGTGTGGTTGCTGTTGCGAGGCGCCTCGGTTATATCGGTCGATCCGGGACCGATGGAGTCATTCATTGGCTCATTTACGCCCCCGAAGGGTGGGGAAACGTAGTGTTCAGGCATTTTAATCCACATCGGTGGACCGGCCCTGTCGCTCCGAGGGTCACTCGAGCTCTGATCCTGAGGCTCGGGCTAGACAGTCTCGAATTGGTAGAGGACGATCCCTGGCCTCGGATCATAGATGGGAATCGAATTTCCAAATACGTGACATTTGCGGTTTTGATTGTAGAGCCTAGTATTGGCGACATGATATATGGTACCCATGCCGTCTATGATTGATACTTATGATTGAAATTATTTTATACATTTATAGTAATAATAAAAGATGATTTAGCGTATCAAGCATTCTTTGGCTATTATAAGGTAAAACCCTATCCTCCGGCTTGGGTTGCATTGTATGATGGGACCTAGGTCTTATAATAGCTTCATTTTTCTTTATTTAGCATGGCGCTGTTTGTTTCATGCACTGGTATTCTTGGGAGGAAACCCGTTCCATGTTATACGGCATGGTCCCTTGATTTAGCTAATTTTAAAAATAAAGAATAATAACTGCTTTAGTTCTCACACCAGTCACATGACTGACCTGGAGTTTATTGTTTTAACCTAAACTCTGGGTGCCGCTATTTTCCGCACGGGCAGCTAGTAGTTTTGGTTTTGCAGGTTTATATCACAGGCACCTGGTTTACAGCTGGAATGATATCTGGAAGGCTCTGTATCCGTATATCTCTTTCAGTTGTGGATTGTATTATTTTTCCGCTGCGGTAATTTATTGTAATCTCTGATATTTATCGAATGTATTTTATTTGTTTATACTCTGTATATTCTTGTGTTCTAATGAAATTGTTGTAATTAACAATGAAATGTTCTTCTATCTGCGTTCTTTTGTGTGTTCTTCTCAAAGTATCCGCTCTTTCCTTACCAGAGAAGTTACGAGTCTTTACATTTGGTATCAGTGCTTTGGTTTACAGAGCTCGGAGAACAAGACACATTAGAACCGAACGAAAGAATTCATCGGAAATTGGATTAGTAATATCCAATGAGAATGACTCGTTAGAGATGGGATCAGTAGTATCCTAGAACTAGTGTGAAGAGTATATTTTTAAAATGAAAACAAGTTTTGTTTTGAAATTTAATTCAATTATTCGTATTTGAATATTTATTTGTATTGAATTTGGACAATCCAGTATATAAAGATTTTGCATACACGCCTTGCAAACGTGTATTCGAAGTTTTAATATACTGGATAGATATAGAGTCACACTCTAGTCGCCCGGGGATAATTCTGATGATGCGGCCGCATCATCAGTATTTATATTCGAGTGCCGAAAGTGTGATATTTATATATTTCCAATTGATTGGTGTGAGAACCAAAGCTAGATAGGACTTATTGTTGTGATTTGGCATCAAAAATGTGATATTTGACTATATATCAAAATTATGAGTTTGAAATGATAATCAACTAATTGATTGCTAGTTGCATTGATTGATTATTGTTTGATTAATTAAATGTTGAACCTTTAGCCAAATTGAACCAAATAGTGAATTGTATTGAAAATTTGTCGCATTTGCATGCATATACATGTACTTACATTGAACAGGTCATAGCAAGGAGGCTAGAGCAGAAGAATAAAATTGTTTGCCCGACAAATAGGTACATGTTTATTGTATTTCTTTGGGTTTGGATGATTTTATGAGCCGATTGGGTAGACGCTTGGCTATTTCTTTTTCTTTTTGGATTGATGAGGGCCATGGGAGGCTATTAGAAATATCCCGAAGTCCCTGGTGCAGGGGAGGTTATGACGAAATTTTTCGGAAATTTAGGGTGTTAGCCAAAATTTTGAAAAATTTGAAAAGTTCTTAGAAACTGAAAAGTTGAAGACCTTAAGCCGTAAAGAAAATAATGAAAGTTGAGTTGATTTGTTAAACAACTTTCGGCTTCGTTCCTTTTCGGGGACGAAATGTTTTATGTGGGGGAGATTGTAATAACCCGGAAATCTGGGCCAATTTAAAAATTTTATTTTGGCAATTTTAGCGAATTTTGAATATTTAAAATGAATTATTTTAAATAATAACGATGAGAAATTTATTTTGAATAGAATTCGAACGTATATATTTATTTGAATCGTCGTAAGAATATAAATAATTATAAAAGGAATTGAAAATGGCGCGGTAGCTTGAAATTTCGATTTCAAATGAATGTATAAGATTCAAAATAAATTGTATTTTAGTGAAACCAAAAATATTTGAATCTATTTGAGAATATCTTTCCAACGAATCCGAAAAATTGAAATTTCATAGCGGGAATAAAAAGTTATGTCCAGTTGAAAATTCAGAATAGTCGCAATGGAATTCTGGCCCTCAAAAATGGAAATTTTGCAAACGACCACGGTTTTCGATGAAACCACTTTTGTTGGAACTGTGATGTCAAGTTATTGCTAGGTATCAAAATTCGTAATATTCTAAATCAATATGTGAACGTGGCAAAGGAAAACGCATTTGGCCAGTTTTAGTTGATTTTAATCGACTGGAGAACGGTCATTTTTCAAACGGTCTCAGAATTTGACGAAATTATATTTGTTAGGACCGTATCGTCAATAAGAAGCTAGAAAAAAAATTGGGAATTTTTAGATTTAGTATGTGGCCCCGATAAATTGAATTATGCGTTCAAATTCAATATATAGAGTTATATGTTGATTTTGACGAAAACTGATTGAAACGATGGAATCAGCTTATGATACATACCCCATTGTGTTCATAATGGGGGTAATTAGCTATGGACGACAGTCGGTGGGTCTCGTTTCGAGTTCGAAATAAAAAAGTTGCTTTTTGAAAATTAAATATAATAAAATATATTAATTATAATTAAACCCCTATATCCTTTCCTCCTCTCCCATGTTCTTCATTCAGAAAAAAAATATATAATAAATAAAAAAACCTGCGAACCCTTCCATCGCGCCCCTCCATCGACGGAAACCGCCCACCGCCTGACCCTCCACCCCATCGCGACCAACCCCCTCCAATCCTCACTCTCTCTCCCTACTCTAATCGAAGGAAACCCCTCCCACCAGCGACAGAAGCCGCTACGCCGCCGCTCAGCTTGTTCGCCGCCCCCCTGATGTAAATGCCGACTCCTCCTCCGCCTATCCCCTCTCTCCCCCCTCTTCTGAAACCCATGACCCCCCACCAAGCTCCCACGCCCAAAACCCGATGCTCCACCACTTGAGAGCCACCGTACGAACGGCACACCCCTTCAGCCCTCCGACGAACCCTAGCAGCCCTCCTTCCCCTTCAAACAGTGAGTCTTACCGATTTCTCTTTATTTTATTTAATGTTTTAGTTTATAAAATAGGAAAAAAAATATGATTTTTAGTTAATGAATAAAATTGGATTTTTATTTAGATGATTTTAGAATAAAGATTTCATTTTTATATGGTTTATAGAAAAAGATTTGATTTTTAATTTATAAAGTTTTGATTTTGATTTATAAAAAGCGTATATTTTTCAATGTGTAAAGGCGAGATGTTTAACATTGTAAAGGTGAGGTTTTTAACGTATAAAAGAAATGATTTTTAACATATAGAAGGTTCGATTTTTAACTTAAAAAAGGTTAAATTTTTCTATGTGAAAAGATTAGATCTTTCCATATGAAAAGATAGGATTTTGTATTAGGTTGAAAAGCGAATAAAAATGTGATTTTTATATAAGTTGAATATAAAAGTATGATTTTGATTAAATGTGAAGAATAAAAATATGATTTTGATATAATAGAGAATATAAAAATATTATCTTTATATATGTAGCAAAACAAAATTCTGTTTTTTATTATATATATGTTGAGATAAAATGTGATTTTTATAGCGGTGATATAAAAATTCGATTTTTATATATATAGGAAGTAGCATTGTTAAAAATATAATTTTTAACGCAGACGGTGTTGAACAGATCTCGTTGGAGACACGATGAAGATTTTCTACATACGAAGAGTGGCGGTGTATTGGTTTAGCTAGTCGGTAAGAACTCCTCACTTTTATTTTAATTTCTAGTTGAAATATATACTTGGATGCAGACGATGCTTAGCAGCACCCGACACCCGTCGTCTACAGACCATGGATGACTTGTTTGTTTGATTGCTGTATTGTGAAATATGATTGCTATGTTGTGAAATTTGATTGCGGGATGTGAAATGAAATAAAATATTTTATAGTTAAAAATATGATTTTTAACGTGTAAATAAAATAAATAGTAATAAAAAAATCGGAGATTTGTTTATGTACACTGATTTGACTGATATTGATTGGGATGATAAATTTTACACATCGCCCAACTACACAAATAAAAATATGTGTTTGTTGATTTGAAACCCCACACGGGTATTGGGATGATATTTGGCGTACACTAATCCTAATTATTTAGCTGTTTGTCGATCGATTGGTCGACAGACTGTTTAAGCGTTAATTAATTATATTTAATGCTTATGCAGTTGTGTGGTGCACTCTGGATGATGGTTGATGATTTATCATTGCTGCTATATACATGTGTTGTAGGGAATCCATATAATTAACGTTATATGGTAATTGATTGGGCCTCATTCCAATTTGGAAAATAAGAAATGTTAATTCATGTGTTGAATTGAAAATAAATTCATGTGTTGAATAGAAAATAAATTCATGTGTTGAATAGAAAATAAATTCATTTGTTGAATAGAATAACGAAATTATTGAAATATATAAAGCCGTGTTGTTTAGATTGACACCATTTTGACGTGAACGATATTTATATCGATTTTATTCATTTTTATAATGATTATAGAAAACGAAGTGATTTCAAAATATAACATTTTGAAAATATTATCATTTGTATATCAATGATGTGGAATATTCAATATTGAATAGAAATTGAATATGAAGTTGAAATCGTTTTGAAAACGAATTTAAAACAATTTATAAAATACGTTTTGAAAGGAAATCGACGAAGTATATATAATATATATTATATATATTAAATGGCCTGAATAGAACGCGTCGCATCGCGGCAGTTCGCGAATTTCGACCATTGACTTCGAATGGATATTACGGGAGATCCGACCGTCGGATTCTCCTAAAACCGGAACCGTTGGGTTCGTATCGAAAAGAGCTTTCTAAAGAATATTAGAAATTAGAAATCTAACGGTTGGATTTGGAATTATGTCAAATTTAGAAAAGGTCGCTGTAAGTGCAGTTCGATGGCCGCTGATGGAAGTCGACTGTACGGGCCTTGATAAAATCATTAATAATAATAATTTATGTAAAATCATAAGAAATGATTTGCGAAGAATTGGGATGAAAATTCCATATTTGAAAAGATAAAAATAGATTTTTATCGAAATAAACTAGTTTTGAACTAGAATTATAATTCTATTTATTTTTAAAATAAATAAAGTGGATTTGAAATGGTTTCAAAGGTAACCAGAATTTCCAATACTTGAATTGGAGTGGATTTGAATCGAAATTGTCTTTGGAATATTTCGATGTTGGATTTCGTGATGAAACAGATATTGTTATGGGAATTTGAAAGATATATTAATATCGTTATTTCCAATACGATATTTGTTGGTCGTAGAATTTGATATTGAATATAAGCCGATATATTTTCTATTTAGAGCCTAGTATTTAATATCAAATGTGATTTGGGTTTGTCGTGAATGGTGTCTTCATTAACACTGTCCTTAAACCCAGTTGAGAAAAAGATTAAATCTTTTATTTAGATTTAATGAAGTGTACCAATTAAATGGTATTCAATTGGAATTGAATTTGAATTGATTTCTAGGTTTATCGTGAACGGTGTTTTAAATAACACTTGTTCTTTAACCCGATAATTAATGGAATGTGATTTTGGGTTACGGTATCTTCAATAATACTGTTCTTAGACCCAACGGACTTAAGAAAATCAGAAACTAACTGGAGATTAGTTAAGTTGAATGGTTTCTTGGGTATTGATCTGATGTTGGTTTCGGCCTTCGGGGTTAATACTTAGGGAATTGCTCACTTTCTAATTTACGGTTAGGGACTGATTTAAATGTGATGTGATTTTGGGGTTTATCGTGAACCGTGTTTTAAATGACATTGGTTCTTTAACCCAGTTAAAGATTAAAACTAAGTGGAGTTTTAATGAATTTTTAATTAGATTGAAAAGATCGAGAACGGAGTATCACCAGTTTTGCTCCAGGCGATAGTTAAATCTTTAATTAGATTTGAACGTGAAATGGTAATTGAATTTACCGATAACACCATGGTGTTAGATATGAAGTATTACCAGTTTTACTTCACGGGATGAATAGGTTGGGATTGGGAAATTAAAACAAATGATTACTTCGGTAAGGTTCGTTAAATCCTGGCTAGTTTGGATAAACCATAATTTGGTTTGAATTGATATTCAAAAGAAGATTAAAGAATAAATTTAAGGAATTTATCTTTGATAAAATTAATGGGAACCTATCCCTAAGAATGTGAAATTTAGCAACTAATTGAAGATTAGTTAAGATGAATGGTTTCCTGGGTATTGATCTGATGTTGGTTTCGGCCTTCGGGGTTAATATTTGGGGAATTGTTCCCTTACTAATTTATGGTTAGTGACTGATGAATTGGAATGAGGCGTATGTTATGTTTGTGTAACATTTGTTTATTATATACGCGAGTTATTCGGAAAGACCGGGTTTATCCCATTCTGAATAACTGATACGACGATAAGTCGAAGATGAAGACGGTGGTTGAAGACCGGAGGTCTTCACATCGTTTGGGTGATTACTGATGATCCTGATTGGGCAGTACACCCAAGAGGAGGGAATCAGTTAGTGATCGTCCAGACGTACTTGGAGATCGATGGATATGCGAGGTACAAGGTGCCTCCGGTTTCGTTTAGACCCAGAACGGACTTGTAAATGGACTGTGTGTCTGACATTGGATTTTATTCTGTGTGATTGATTTCTATTAAATATATATCTGTTTGGCGGCGGAGAATTTTTTCTCTTGCTTAACGCCCTTCTCTGAGACGTACGAGCTCAGGGGTTATATATTGATGGATATCAATCGCATGGAGTGAATTGCCTGTGTGGCATGGCTAAGTGGCAATTGATCAAGGCTTCTGTTGAAAAGCAAAGTCTTGTGGTTGATGATCAAAGCACGGCCTGTGTGGCATAACTTTGTGTAGCGTTGATTCGCGAGCCTCACACCCCGGTATGAGCCAGAAACGGGAGAGGACCTCAGGGAGGACATGCGTTTCTATCCAGCTAGAGGTGGTGTCAGTGCTTAAACTAGCTGACATTTATATTATTTTCACCTGTGTGGTTGTTGTTGCGAGGCGCCTCGGTTATATCGGTCGATCCGGGACCGATGGAGTCATTCGTTGGCTCATTTATGCCCCAAAGGGCGGGGAAACGTAGTGTTCACACATTTTAATCCACATCGGTGGACCGGCCCTGTCGCTCCGAGGGTCACTCGAGCTCCGATCCTGAGGCTCGGGCTAGACAGTCTCGAATCGGTAGAGGACGATCCCTGGCCTCGGTTCATAGATGAGAATCCAATTTCCAAATACGTGACATTTGCGGTTTTGATTATAGAGCCTAGTATTGGCGACATGATATATGGTACCCATACCGTCTATGATTGATACTTATGATTGAAATTGTATGATACACTATACACTTATAGTAATAATAAAAGATGATTTAGCGTATCAAGCATTCTTTGGCTATTATAAGGTAAAACTCTATCCTCCGGCTTGTGTTGCATTGTGTGATGGGACCTGGGTCTTATAATAGCTTCATTTTTCTTTATTTAGCATGGCGCTGTTTGTTTCATGCACTGGTATTCTTGGGAGGAAACCCGTTCCGTGTTATACGGCATGGTCCCTTGATTTACCTAACTTTAAAGATAAAGATTAATAACTGTTTTAGTTATCACACCAGTCACATGACTGACCTGGAGTTTATTGTTTTAACCTAAACTCTGGGTGCCCCTATTTTCCGCACGGGCAGCTAGTAGTTTTGGTTTTGCAGATTTATATTCACAGGAACTTGGTTTACAGCTGGAATGATATCTGGAAAGCTCTGTATCCGTATATCTCTTTCAGTTGTGGATTGTATTATTTTTCCGCTGCAGTAATTTATTGTAATCTCTGATATTTATCGAATGTATTTTTTTGTTTGTACTCTGTATATTCTTATGTTCTGATGAAATTGTTGTAATTAACAATGAAATGTTCTTCTGTCTGCGTTCTTTTATGTGTTGTTCTCAAAGTATCCGCTCTTTCCTTACCGGGGAAGTTACAGGTCTTTTCATTTGGTATCAGAGCTTTGGTTTACAGAGCTCGGAGAACAAGACACGTTAGAACCGAATGAAAGAATTCATCAGAAATTGGATTAGTAATATCCAATGATAATGACTTGTTAGAGATGGGATCAGTAGTATCCTAGAACGAGTGTGAAGAGTATATTTTTAAAATGAAAACAAGTTTTGTTTTGAAATTTAATTCGATTATTCGTATTTGAATATTTATTTGTATTGAATTTGGACAATCTAGTATATAAAGATTTTGCATATACGTCTTGCAAACGTGTATTCGAAGTTTTAATATACTGGATAGATATAGAGTCACAATCTAGTCGCCCAGGGATAATTCTGATGATGCGGCCGCATCATCAGTATTTATATTCAGGTGCAGAAAGTGTGATATTTATACATTTCCTATTGATTGGTGTGAGAACCAAAGCTAGATAGGACTTATTGTTGTGATTTAGCATCAAAAATGTGATTTTTGACTATATATCAAAATTATGAGTTTGAAATGATAATCAACTAATTGATTGCTGGTTGTGTTGTTTGATTATTGTTTGATTAATTAAATGTTGAAACTTTAGCCAAACTGAACCAAATAGTGAATTGTATTGAAAATTTGTCGCATTTGCATGCATATACATGTACTTACATTGAACAGGTCATAGCAAGGAGGCTAGAGCAGAAGAATAAAATTGTTTGCCCGACAAATAGGTACATGTTTATTGAATTTCTTTGGGTTTGGATGATTTTATGAGCCGATTGGCTAGCCGCTTGGCTAGCCGCTTGGCTGTTTCTTTTTCTTTTTGGATTGATGAGGGCCATGGGAGGCTATTTGAAATATCCTGAAGTCCCCGGTGCAGGGGAGGTTATGGCGAAATTTTTTGGAAATTTAGGGTGTTAGCCAAATTTTTGAAAAATTTGAAAAGTTCTTAGAAACTGAAAAGTTGAAGAACTTAAGCCGTAAAGAAAATAATGAAAGTTGAGTTGATTTGTTAAACAACTTTTGGCTTCATTGCTTTTCGGGGACGAAAAGTTTTAAGTGGGGGAGATTGTAATAACCCGGAAATCTGGGCCAATTTAAAATTTTTATTTTGGCAATTTTAGCGAATTTTGAATATTTAAAATGAATTATTTTAAATAATAACGACGAGAAATTTATTTTGAAAAGAATTCGAACGTATATATTTATTTGAATCATCATTAGAATATAAATAATTATTTATAATTATAAAAGGAATTGAAAATAGCACGGGAGTTTGAAATTTCGATTTCAAATTTCAAATTTCAAATGAATGTATAGGATTCAAAATAAATCAGATTTTAGTGAAACCAAAAATATTTGAATCTATTTGAGAATATATTTGAAAAGAATCCGAAAAATTGAAATTTTATAGTGGGAATAAAATGTTATGTCCAGTTGAAAATTCAGAATAGTCGTTATGGAATTCTGGCCCTTAAAAATGGAAATTTTGCAAACGACCTCGGTTTTCGACAAAAGCACTTTTGTTGGATCTGTGATGTCAAGTTATTGGTAGGTTTCAAAATTCGTAATTTTCTGAATCAGTATGTGATTGTGGCAAAGGAAAACGTGTTTGGCTAGTTTCAATTGATTTTAATCGACTGGAAAATGGTCATTTTTCAAACGGTCTCAGAATTTGACGAAATTATATTTGTTAGGACCGTATCGTCAATACGAAGCTAGAAAATATTTTTCAAGAATTTTTAGAGTTAGTATGCGGCCCCGGTAAATTGAAATATGCGTTCAAATTCAATATATAGAGTTATATGTTGATTTTGACGAAAACTGATCGAAACGATCAAATCAGCTTACGATACATATCCCATTGTGTTCAAGAATGGGGGTAATTAGTTATGGACAACAGTCGGTGGGTCTCGTTTCGAGTTCAAAATAAAAATTTGGTTTTTTGAAAATTAAATATAATCAAATATATTAATTATAATTAAACCCCTTTATCCTTTCCTCCTCCCCCACGTTCTTCATTCAGAAAAAAAATATAAAATAAATTAAAAAACCTGCGAACCCTTCCATCGCGCCCCTCCATCGACGGAAACCACCCACCGCCTGACCCTCCCCCCATCGCGACCAAACCCCTCCGATCCTCCCTCTCTCTCCCTACTCTAATCGAAGGAAACCCCTCCCTCCGTCGACGGAAACCGCTACGCCTCCACTCAGCTTGTTCGCCGCCCCCCTGATGTAAACGCCGACTCCTCATCCGCCTATCCCCTCTCTCCCTCCTCTTCTGAAACCCATGACTCCCCCACCAAGCTCCCGCGCCCAAAACCCGATGCTCCACCACCTGAGAGCCACCGTACGACCGGCGCACCCCTTCAGCCCTCCGACGAACCCTAGCAGCCCTCCTTCCCCTTCAAACAGTGAGTTTTACTGATTTCTCTTTATTTTATTTAATGTTTTAGTTTATAAAATAGGAAAAAAATATGATTTTCAGTTAATGAATAAAATTGGGTTTTTATTTAGATGATTTTAGAATAAAGATTTCATTTTTATTTCTATGGTTTATAGAAAAAGATTTGATTTTTAATTTATAAACTTTTGATTTTGATTTATAAAAAGCGTATATTTTTCAGTGTGTAAAGGCGAGATGTTTAACATTGTAAAGGTGAGGTTTTTAACGTATAAAAGAAATGATTTTTAAAATATAGAAGGTTCGATTTTTAACTTCAAAAAGGTTAAATTTTTCTATGTGAAAAGATTAGATCTTTCTATATGAAAAGATAGGATTTTGTATTAGGTTGAAAAGCGAATAAAAATGTGATTTTTATATAAGTATGAATATAAAAATATGATTTTGATTAAATGTGAAGAATAAAAATATGATTTTGATTTAATAGAGAATATAAAAATATTATCTTTATATATGTAGCAAAACAAAAATCTGATTTTTATTATATATATATATATATGTTGAGATAAAATGTGATTTTTATAGCGATGATATAAAAATTCGATTTTTATATATATAGGAAGTAGCGTTGTTAAAAATATAATTTTTAACACAGACGGTGTTGAACAGATCTCGTTGGAGACACGATGAAGATTTTCTACATACGAAGAGTCGCGGTGTATTGGTTTAGTTAGTCGGTGAGAACTCCTCACTTTTATTTTAATTTCTAGTTGAAATATATATTAGGATGCAGACGGTGCTTAGCAGCACCCGACACCCGTCGTCCACAGAACATGGATGACTTGTTTGTTTGATTGCTGTGTTGTGAAATTTGATTGCTATTTTGTGAAATTTGATTGTGTGATGTGAAATGAAATAAAATATTTTATAGTTAATAATATGATTTTTAACGTGTATATAAAATAAATAGTAATGAACAAATCAGAGATTTGTTTTTATACACTGATTTGACCGATATTGATTGGGACGATAAATTTTACACATCGCCCAACTACACAAATAAAAATATGTGTTTGTTGATTTGAAACCCCACATGGGTATTCGGATGATATTTGACGTACACTAATCCCAATTATTTAGCCGTATGTCGATCGGTTGGTCGACAGACTGTGTAAGCGTTAATTATTTATATTTAATGCTTATGCAGCTGTGTGGTGCACTCTGGATGATGGTTGATGATTTATCATTGCTACTATATACATGTGTTGTAGGGAATCCATATAATTAACGTTATATGGTAATTGATTGGGACTAATTCCAATTTGGAAAATAAGAAATATTAATTCATGTGTTGAATTGAAAATAAATTCATGTGTTGAATAGAAAATAAATTCATGTGTTGAATAGAAAATAAATTCATTTGTTGAATAGAATAACGAAGTTATTGAAATATATAAAGCCGTGTTGTTTAGATTGACGCCATTTTGACGTGAACGATATTTATAACGATTTTATTCGTTTTTATAATGATTATAGAAAACGAAGTGATTTCAAAATATAACGTTTTGAAAATATTATCATTTGTATATCGATGATGTGGAATATTCAATTTTGATTAGAAATTGAATATGAAGTTGAAATCGTTTTGAAAATGAATTTAAAACGATTTATAAAATACGGTTTGAAAGGAAATCGATGAAGTATATATATTATATATATTAAATGGCCTGAATAGAACGCGCCGCGCCGCAGTAGTTCGCGAATTTCGACCATTGACTTCGAATGGATATTACGGGAAATCCGACCGTCGGATTGTCCTAAAACTGGAACCATTAGGTTCGCATCGAAAAGAGCTTTCTAACCAATACTAGAAATTAGAAATCTAATGGTTGGATTTGGAATTATGTCCAAATCAAATTTAGAAAAGGTCGCTGGAAGTGCAGTTCGATGGCCGTTGATGGAAATCGACTGTACGGGCCTTGATAAAATTATTAAAAATAATAATACTTTGTGTAAAATCATAAGAAATTATTTGTGAAGAATTGGGATGAAAATTCCATATTTGAAAAGATAAAAATAGATTTTTATCAAAAAAAGCTAGTTTTGAACTAGAATTATAATTCTATTTATTTTTAAAATAAATAAAGTGGATTTGAAATGGTTTCAAAGGTAACCAGAATTTCCAACAATTGAATTGGAATGGATTTGAATCAAAATTGTCTTTGGAATATTTCGATGTTGGATTTCGTGATGAAACAGATATTGTTATGGGAATTTGAAAGATATATTAATATCGTTATTTCCAATACGATATTTGTTGGTTGTAGAATTTGATATTGAATATAAGCCGATATATTTTCTATTCAGAGCCTTGTATTTAATATCAAATGTGATTTGGGTTTGTCGTGAATGGTGTCTTCATTGACATTGTCTTAAACCCAATTGAGAAAAAGATTAAATTTTTTATTTAGATTTAATGAAGTGTACCAATTAAATGGTATTTAATTGGAATTGAATTTGAATTGATTTTTGGGTTTATCGTGAACGGTGTTTTAAATAACACTTGTTCTTTAACCCGATAATTAATGGAATGTGATTTTGGGTTGTCGTGAACGGTATCTTCAATAATACTGTTCTTAGACCCAACGGACTTAAGAAAATCAGAAACTAACCGGAGATTAGTTAAGTTGAATGGTTTCTTGGGTATTGATCTGATGTTGGTTTCGGCCTTCGGGATTAATACTTAGGGAATTGCTCACTTGCTAATTTACGGTTAGGGACTGATTGAATGTGATGTGATTTTGGGGTTTATCGTGAACCGTGTTTTAAATGACATCGGTTCTTTAACCCAGTTAATGATTAAAACTAAGTGGAGTTTTAAAGAATCTTTAATTAGATTGAAAAGATCAAGAAAGGAGTATCACCAGTTTTGCTCCAAGCGATAGTTAAATCTTTAATTAGATTTGAACGTGAAATGGTAATTGAATTTACCGATAACACCATGGTGTTAGATATGAAGTATTACCAGTTTTACTTCACGGGATGAATAGGTTGGGATTGGGAAATCAAAACAAATGATTACTTGGGTAATGTTCGTTAAATCCCGGCTAGTTTGGATAAACCATAGTTTGGTTTGAATTGATATTCAAAAGAAGATTAAAGAATAAATTTAAGGAATTTATCTTTGATAAAATTAATGGGAACCTATCCCTAAGAATGTGAAATTTAGCAACTAACTGAAAATTAGTTAAGATGAATGGTTTCCTAGGTATTGATCTGATGTTGGTTTCGGTCTTCGGGGTTAATATTTGGGGAATTGTTCCCTTAATAATTTACAGTTAGTGACTGATGAATTGGAATGAGGCGTATGTTGTGTTTGTGTAATACTTGTTTATTATATACGCGAGTTATTTGGAAAGACCGGGTTTATCCCATTCTGAATAACTGATACGACGATAAGTCGAAGGTGAAGATGGTGGTTGAAGACCGGCGGTCTTCACATCGTTTGGGTGATTACTGATGATCTTGATTGGGCAGTACACCTAAGAGGAGGGAATCAGTTAGTGATCGTCCAGACGTACTTGGAGATCGATGGATATGCGAGGTACAAGGTGCCTCCGGTTTCGTTCAGACCCAGAACGGACTTGTAAATGGACTGTGTGTCTGACATTGGATTTTATTCTGTGTGATTGATTTCTATTAAATATATATCTGTTTGGCGGCGGAGAATTTATTCTCTTGCTTAACGCCATTCTCTGAGACGTACGAGCTCAGGGGTTATATATTGATGGATATCAATCGCATGGAATGAATTTCCTGTGTGGCATGGCTAACTGGCAATTGATCAAGGCTTCTGTTGAAAAGCAAAGTCTTGTGGTTGATGATCAAAGTACCACCTGTGTGGCATAGCTTTGTGTAGCGTTGATTCGCGAGCCTTACACCCCGGTATGAGCCAGAAACGGGAGAGGACCTCAGGGAGGACATGCGTTTCTTTCTAGCTAGAGGTGGTGTCAGTGCTTAAACTGGCTGACATTTATATTATTTTCACCTGTGTGATTGCTGTTGCGAGGCGCCTCGGTTATATCGGTCGATCCGGGACCTATGGAGTCATTCGTTGGCTCATTTACGCCCCAAAGGGCGGGGAAACGTAGTGTTTAGGCATTTTAATCCACATCGATGGACCGGCCCTGTCGCTCTGAGGGTCACTCGAGCTCTGATACTGAGGCTCGGGCTAGACAGTCTCGAATCAGTAGAGGACGATCCCTAGCCTCGGTTCATAGATGGGAATCTAATTTCCAAATACGTGACATTTGCGGTTTTGATTGTAGAGCCTAGTATTGGCGACATGATATATGATACTCATGCCGTCAATGATTGATACTTATGATTGAAATTGTTTTATACACTATACACTTATAGTAATAATAAAAGATGATTTAGCGTATCAAGCATTCTTTGGCTATTATAAGGTAAAACCCTATCCTCCGGCTTGTGTTGCATTGTGTGATGGGACCTGGGGCTTATAATAGCTTCATTTTTCTTTATTTAGCATGGCGCTGTTTGTTTCATGCACTGGTATTTTTGGGAGGAAACCCGTTCCGTGTTATACGGCGTGTTCTCTTGATTTACCTAACTTTAAAAATAAAGATTAACAACTGTTTTAGTTCTCACACCAGTCACATGACTGACCTGGAGTTTATTGTTTTAACCTAAACTCTGGGTGCCCCTTTTTTCCGTACGGGCAGCTAGTAGTTTTGGTTTTGCAGATTTATATCCACAGGAACCTGGTTTACAGCTGGAATGATATCTGGAAAGCTCTGTATCTGTATATCTCTTTCAGTTGTGGATTGTATTATTTTTCCGCTGCGGTAATTTATTGTAATCTGTGATATTTGTCGAATGTATTTTATTTGTTTATACTCTGTATATTCTTGCATTCTGATGAAATTGTTGTAATTAACAATGAAATGTTCTTCTGTCTGCGTTCTTTTGTGTGTTGTTCTCAAAGTATCCGCTCTTTCCTTACCGGGGAAGTTACGAGTCTTTACATTAACCCTGACAATTATAGTTTAACAATTTTTAATTTGTTAAATATGACCATTTCAATAAAATGACATTTAGCTAACCTAACATTTCTATGTTCTCTTTAATGACAAATAAAAGAAGGATTTATTCGTATACAAAATTCCTATTTAACAAAAATGATATTTTTTCTTAATCTATTTTATTTCAACAAAAATGATTCACATTACAATATGAATGCAATCTTTATTGTCTATACTTTCTAATGATTTACATTACAATAAAAATGTAATTTTTATTGACAACTCTTTTCTAATGATTCATATTAAAATATAATTCTAAGTTTTTATCCACATCTAAATATAATATACCCTTTTAGTTCATATCTTTTACTTACATGCAAAATGTAAATAAAATATACTTCTTTATTCATGCCTTTATTCACATGTAAATGTAAATAAAATAAACTTTCTTTATTCATTACATAAAAAGTGTAATCTTTCATTTTCCTCTTTAATTACATATAAAATGTAATCTTTCATTTTCCTCTTTAATTTCATATAAAATGTAATCTTTCATTTTCATTCATTTGTTACATTATAGAAAAGTGAAATCCTTTCTATTCTTTGATTACATTAAATAAAAAGGTAATCTTTCTATTCTTTTGAATGACAACATATAAATTTGGTTTCATTCTTTTTCTTGACCAAAATGTAAATTTTGGTTTTCATTTTTTTTCTTGACCAAAATGTAGATTTTGGTTTTCATTCTTTTTCTTGACCAAAATGTTATTTTAATTTCACTATGCATTTCTAATAAAAAGTTTGTTTTTATTTCTAATGTAACATTTGTATAAAAATGTTATTTCTTTTTCTAATATCATATAAAAGAATATTTTATGTGTTAACAGTTTCTAATAACCAAAAATGATATTTTGGTTTCAACAATTTGGTTATAACAAAAATGGTATATTTTTGTTTTCAATCTTTTTGTCACAAACAAAATGATATATCTGTTTCCGACAAATTTGGTAACCAAGGTGACATACTTGTTCTCATCAATTTTATAATAACAAATTGACATACTTCTAATTCGACTAATTTAATGAACAAAAATGTAACTTTCTGATTCACTATAATCTAATTAACAAAATGTTAATCTTTGTTTAACCATAATCTAATTAACAAAAATGTTAATTTCAACACAAGGTATACTGACGAAATGGAGGTTTTATTTTGTCAATTTTGATTTAACAAAAAATGACATGATTATTTTGTCAATTCTAATATGACAATTTTCACATAAAAGGTATTTTTATTCTAATAAAGTATTTATAACAAAAAGGTTAATTTCTACAAAGATATTATTTTCTATTCTAACATAACATACTCTAAATAAAATGATGTTTTGATCTAACGAATTAAAGATTAGAATTTTATTCGAACTAGAACATATCATTCAACAAATAATAATCACCACAATTCATCACAAACAATAATCAACAAAGACCGAATAACCAATCTAAATTTTGAGCGACGCATAAAATATTCAACCATAATCATTATAAATATGTATATATAATTTATTAAAATTTAAAACGAAAAATCTCACAGAAGTATTGAATTCTGAATAGATCCGCTTTGAATTTGACCAAAATTTGACTTGCTCAGAATTGCTCTTTTTCAGTCTAGAAACGTAGATCTCCGCTTCACGATCACAACGCTTCAGAAATCGTTAAATTCTGATTCAGAACGAATGAGTTACGAATTATTTAAATTAGTAAACATTTTAATTAAATTAATAAATTAATTAAAAATAGAAAGTCCACCTTCTTCTTCTATTTTAGACTAAGGTCGTCGTTTTACTCCGCTTGTTCAATACTAGGTCACGGATTATCGTCTAACTCATGAAGTTTGGTGCCGATCAGCCACTGCCACACGAACGGGCTACGAGAGGTGCGCCTAGGAGGGTCCACCTCGTCGAGCTCGGCGCCAATCCGGGGGAGCACGTCGGCTACGAAGTCGATGGTTTTGGGGAGTTGTGGCTCGAGCTACGTGCGATTTCAGGGGATCTCACCGTACAGATTTGTAGAGGAGGAAAGGAGCTTTGATATTGTCAAAGGGGGAAGGTCTAACTCGATGTGGATTAGGAGAAATTGAGGAAGAAGAATCGGAGAAGGGTGGCCATTGTTCAAAGGGGGTGGCGGCTGTAGAAGAACAATAAATAGTGACCTAGGGTTTTAATTTCTAATATTTAAATGGTAAATTTGCAAATAAACCCATAAGTTCAAAACCAATCCAATTCCAGTCCAACCGGAGTTTACCCTACCTAATAGCCCCCATTTCGGATCCAGCGGGCTAGGTTTCGTCAGCCCAAACGAACGTCTGTAGCCTGTTTTATTTAATTTAATATTCAAATCATTTATTTATTTATTTTAATCGTACAAATAAATTCACCGGGGCTACATACGGACTCTAAAAATTCCAAAAAAAAAATATTTCTGGCTTTGTTATGACGATACGGTCCTAACAAAACTTATTTCGACGAATTCTGAGACCGTTTGAAAAATGGCCATTTTCGAGTTGATTAAATTTGACTGAAATGAACAAAACACATTTTCTTTTGCCACGCTCACATATTAATTCGAAAAATTCGGGAAAATTAAACTTAACAATAATTTGACACTCCGGTTCTAACAAAAGTGGTTTCGTCTAAAACCGAGGTCGTTTGCAAAATGGCTATTTTTAATATTGAAAAGTATATATAAATTCTACAGCGACTATTCTGATAATTAAGCTGGGCATAACTTTTGATTCCCACTATGAAATTTCAATTTTCCGGATTCGTTGGAAAGATATTTTTAAATAGATTTAAATATTTTTGGTTTCACTAAAATCCAATTTATTTTGCATCCTGTACGGTTAATCAAAGTTCAAATTCAAATTTTCAAGCTACCGCGCTATTTCTAACTCCTTTTGTAATTAAATAAGATTTATTCGTTCTAACTTCAATTAAAATAAATATTTAGTCGTTATTATTTAAAATAAATTATTTTAAATATTAAAAATCCATTAAAATTTCTAAAATAAAAATTTTAAATTGGCCCCAAAATTTCGGGTTGTTACAAGGTCAAATCATCATTCTCATTCTATTCTACACATTTTTGAATTTTTTGTTGAAAACATGATTTTGTTGTTTTGATGAAAACAAATATACGATGTTCTTACTAACGTTTTTCGTTGAGTTGTTTTAGAATAATCAGCTATTTATGCGATCTATGTATGACGTTGTCAAGAAAAAAGGCAAGATTGAAAGTATACTAGCATGAAGAAATATATGTTGAAACCAATACATGTGAACGAATCAAAATGGAAGACTAAAAAAAGGAATTTGAAGGTGCAATCAAAATGCAAGAATGGAAAAAGAAAGTGATTTGAAGGAGTACAAAATTGCAAGAATGGAGAGAGCAAGAATTAAAATCACACCATCTACAAAGCATGTAGATACCCCTACCAATAGGCCATAATAACATTTGAGATTTAGGCTGAAAGGGTGGAAACTAATTCATTCAAAAACACAAGTACAAGTGAAATTGGATCATGCATCATCCATGTGTAAGAGAAACGCCTGTACCATTTTGGGGCTGTTGGCACTAATACGGTTACGTAGTTTCATAAAGCATTAAAATACAAGAAATAAAGAAAGCATAAAATATGCTCATGCTTGCACTTGAACCCATCATGCCTTCCTGAGTAGCCAAGCGCTCAACCAATGAACTACATGCACCTTTGGAAGGTAACGGGGATGAACTATTTAAATGTTAAGAAAAGGCAGAAGCAAAATTAACATGGGGGAGGTAAGAATCAATCCCTGGTTACTTGGCAACAAAAACATCGCTTTACCAACCCACCATCTACATTTTCATCTCCTAATTTGCTATAATTTTACATGATCGTTACAGTATGAAATGACAAGTGCTAGTAGACATGTCTTATCAAAGAGGTGCAATTTGTCGATGGATGCATCTTTTCTAGTGGAGATCTCTGAAGGGTTGCACCTATTTAATGACATCTCCTCATTCCTATATAAGCTTCCTACCATATCAAATTCAAAGACACAATTCTCCTCTCTAATTCTCTCTCACGTTGCTTTTGAACATTTAATTCCATATCTATTCGAAAACAAATATTAGACCAATGCTATTTCACTCCATAAACACTGAAAGTGGCCCAAATTCGCTTTCTAGCCTCTGCGCACTCAATTTACATCATTATTGTTGAAGGCTATAGAATTTGTACAACATTGCGACTACACATTGTATTGAAGGCACAATATATAGTCAGTATACTTACTTTGTATTTAAAGTTTCGGTGAGCTTGTAGCTCGTTTAAATTAGGTGGGAAAGCTTGTGGCCTGTGAAATCAAGTAGTGTTTTTAACATGTTCCTCCTCTCGGTGAAGTGAGGGTTGCTTTGATAGTCAGAAGGCCGAAGGAGAGCTTCAGAACTGGACGTGGGACAGGAAGTCCGAACCAGTATAAATTGACTATGTGATTTATATTTTCGGCTGCTATTATAATTATTTCGCTGTTATTGTGGTTAGTGCGCTTCAAATTCTACACACACACACTCTCTCTCTCTCTCTCACACACACGCGCACACACACACACACACACACACACACATATATATATATATATTGGTCATCATCGATCCAGTGCATAGCGATTATTCATTCGTCATCGCACCGACTTTTCATTTTTGAGTTCGTGCTTTCTTGGCTTAAATTTTGAGTAATTACACATTCACTTCTTTATTCTAAATCAATATGTATCTTTTTTATCTTCACATACATACAATTATATGTATTCTACTTGAGGAAAAGATTATCAGAAGGGTGTATGACATTTGACAATTGGAATTGTTATAAGAACAAACAAATTCAACATAAGCTACTTTACTCGTATTTGAAGTCCTATGACATAACTCAAGCAAAGTGTATAGGTGTTCCTGTTGCCACGAAACCAGGTGTGAAAGCTTATGACGCATAGATCAAGTGGTGATTGTGAACGTGTTCCTCTAGGTGGAGTGAGGGTGTGAAAGCAATTCCCAAAGGGAGTCTGAGACTGGATGTAGTACAAGGTCCGAACCAGTATAAAAATATCTGGTGTGGTCTTTTTATAATTTTACTTTACTATTATCATCTGCATTCATATTTATTATCTATATTACACGATCCTTAGATTCTTTCAATTAACATAGACGATATGCAATTGTAATTGTGCATGCATTATGCACTTATGCAAGTACGTATTTTTTGGGAAAAGACAACCAGTTTTATAGCAGATGTATCACTTTTATTATTAAAATGAGGAGCATGTGACTTGCACATGCACAAAGTCAACTTTAAAAGGAAAACGAAAGAGAATAAACAACATACAAGGCAGGAGCTTAGCAAAGGGTTCCAAGACAACAGTGTCAAGAATAGTCTCCTTCAGTAGAAAGGAGATCTACTAGTCTCATACATTGATGCAGGCCCAGTGACATAAAGGAAATTAGTGAAAAGAAAAGAAACATAGCCATCTAAATTAGGACCATACATAAATTTTATATCCCATAAAGGATCAACTAACAACATAGAGTTCCTCGTACCATACACTCTAGAAGAATAAAGAATAATTTCATCACCAATGGCTTGGTAAATGACACGTCTATACTCACCTTCTCCCCTAATATATTATAGAAAACTTGATATTTTGAGGTATACCTCATGTCAGAATATACATGTTACCAAGTTTAGTCAAGGAAGTTCCAAACTATGGCAGGAAGAAGCATTGGACTATAGAGGCTCATTAGAGGAAACATGAATCTCAAAAGATATCATAAGCTCGACAAGAGGCTCAAAGGAAGGAGTAAGAATCTCAGTAGTAACCATTTGCTTGACAAGAGGGATAATAATAGCATTAAAGGGAATGTCTAAAACAATGGGTACATCAAATTCTATGGGATTAAAGTGAATAGACGAGACCTTTGGAACCCACATCCTAAGGGGTGTACATGAAAGTGGAAGCTTCTTAAAAATAAGAACACAGTTAGCTAGCTTACAATCATAAGAATGTGACCAAAAAAGTGGCAAGTGAGGCAGATGTCGGGCTTCCAACTGTATTTTATGTTGTATATAACGTAGTTGTATACACAATTATATGATTTTTGTTTGATGATAACAACCAAATAAATATTATTTTAAATGTGTTTGTTAATGTACTGTTACACCACATCACAGACTGGAATATGATATTTATATTTAAATAGAATACGACTGTACAAACATTCATATATCCATACAGTATTTTATATTTATATTTAAATAGAATACGACTGTACAGACATTCATATACTCATACAGTATTTTATTTAAATTAGATATTATACTTCAAACATTCAAACAGTACAACTATTTGCAACTCCACTATTTAAACATTTACTGAATATTGTACTTGTATATAAACTGAATACGATAAACAAATTTGCTTGAACACAAATTTGAGCACAATAATATAATATTTTATTTTAATATTCAAAATAGTACAACTTTTAACAACTCCACTATTTGTATACATTTCATTTCAATTCCATATGCAGTGCTCCTCACTGCATATTCACTATACAACTCATATACAGACTCTGTGACATTGATACATTCACGCATATACACTGACACTGATTTATCTTCTGTCTTCTGTCTTCACTGCTCACAGTCTGTCCAGTCACCATCTGCATACCTGTCATATATAGAAACATACACACAGAGTATCTAGAAAAGAAATATTTTTAAATTCTAGCGAATATAATTTTTATTTTAAAAATTTATTTGTCTTAGAATTTCAGTGTGTTTCCCATCATTTTTCTGACTCGATCTGATTTATCCGATTGTGTCTAGACAGCTTGTGATATTCACAGTGATACACTGTAAATACCACAAGGCAGACAACATATATATATATATCTCAATGCAGGGACAGGGAAATCTTTCTAATGGCTGCATATACACACAAGTATAAATATACACGTGTGCACTGCCTCGCCAATCAACGAGAAACTGAGGAGTAGCCACGTGGACCACGTGCACAAATAAAAATGGTCGAAACACAATCATGACAAGTCAAGTGGTCAAGAAACATGTGTCAACATAATTGAAAACACATTCAAGTAAGGCACCATAGTACAAATGGACAACACATGGAAATCAGTTCAGAATGATACACGGTGTGAAGGAAATCAAAGAAAACATGGCATAATCACTGAAGATCAAGAATACTTAGCTTGGCAGATCATTTTTGTTTCAGGCCAAACATATCAATTCAAAACAATTCAGCAAATACAAGAATGAATATGGCAAGATGCACACAACAGTTAAGTGTCAAGAAGTAGTTCAAACAGCAGTGAGCACAGCAAAATGGTGTATGATCAACTACATCAGATCAGTTTTTTTTCTTTGGTGAACAGCAATCATGGGCAGCAAGCTATGTGTACAAAACAACTTCAACTAAACAAAGCTATGCAGCAGCTTCCAAGATATTATGTTCAAATAAATATGGTGCAAATTCATATATACTTGATCAAGCAAAACTGGAAGCACAACAAACTTCATGGGTGGATCATTTCTTATTTAAGCAATGGCATGGTCAGCATATGTATACAACAATGGTTTGCAAGAGAGTGATGGGTACACAACACAAGAATTAGTACACACAACAAATCTGGTGCATCCAAGAAGTTTCAGCAAACAAGTGTACATTCAAGTCTACAAAAGGTTAAACAAATACTTGTGTACATGAAAGAACAGGTGAACTTAAATGGACAAGGCAGTTTCAAGTGTTGTCAAGGACAAGCAAATATGTAAGAATGCAAGAAGAACAAAGCTACAGGTGTATTGCTACTTTTCATGAATCAAGGCATAATAATGAACACAACATCATGTAGTGCCACATGCATATATGGAAATGGACTGAGTTCACGTATGCATAACAACAAGTCTGCTTATATACATGTTATACATAGTGAAAGTGTCAAGAGAAATGTCCATTCATAAGTTTCCAATAAAACAGATCATTTCATGGTTAATGAGCATGGTGTATGTGCACAATACACTGCAGTATTTATGTACTAGCACAAAAGCAGAAAGAGTTCCACAAATATCATTTTTGGCACTAAATTCATTCAAATATTTTTTTAAGAAAGTTTTAATCAGCTTATTGAAGTGCAGATGCAGAAAATCAGCAAGGGGATTTTATGGCTAATTCACAATGTATACAAGAGCCGACTTAATCAATGAAATATACATGGTAATAGTCACAGCAATAATTTATTTCCAGAAACATCAAAGGAAATTCTTGGGCATGAAATCAATCAAAGAATTTGAATAGGGAAACAAGTAAATCACATGAATCACGCAATGGGAATTTTTATAAAAAACTTGCATCATGACTAAAGAGGCTAAGGACTTGTATCCAGATTTCATTTATGTAGTTATGACAAGAGTTCAAATTCAAGGCAGCAGTTTTTTTCCAGAAATCACACAAGGAACTTTTGGAAACAATTTTTTAGTTTCCTGTTTTAATTTTGAAATGCAAACTAGGCAGAAGTTTATAATTTACACAAGGCAACAAAAGGAAGCAACTATAACGCATGGATTTTTTTCCAGATTTGCTAAAATCATTCATGTTTTAAATCGAGGAATCAGAAAGGGAAACCGCAATTAATCAGATCGTATCATTCAAGAAATCAGAGAGCCTAGGGTTTTATTTTACCCTATAAAATACACCTTTTACATCACAGGCAGGTATCGAAAATCAACACTAAAACTCAGAGCAATCAATTTTAATGCAGAAGGAACTCACATATTTCTCTGGAGATTTTCGATCGCAACAAAGAACCCCAAATCAGTGAGACAAAGAGCATCAGCAATCGACCACGAAGTAACATACAAGAACACAAAGCCGTCAAGATTTTCTTCAGCAAATCAATTGATTCGATTTGGGATAAAAGAGAGAAACCCTAGCCAAATTCCCAATCGCCCTACCGCCATTTTTTTCAAAGCAAAGAGGAATATAGAACGGGTTAAAGGAAATTAAAAAGGTTCGGCTTATGTTTAATTGGACTAAGCCAAGTCTATTTTAAAATGGGAGTTTAAATTCCTTTTAACTAGGGTTTTTCTTGTCTTCTTTATTCTGTTTTTTTTTAAAATGTGTTGTAAAATTAATTCTGAACAGTTCTAGGTCTGTAAAATCTAGGGGTTTCAGTCAGGGTGTTGACTGACAGTTGACAGAGTCTGTAAAATCTAGGTTACGGGGTCATAATCAGGGGAAATCTGATCGAGGGGATATTGATCAGTCTAGGGTTTTGAGCATAGGGTTAGAACAGGAGTAGGCGCTGCGAGTTTACATTGGATTGTAAGTGGGATCTGTTTATAACACCGAGTAGAAACCTTAGGAATGCAGCAGTAGGCAGGATTTTGCTGAAGCTGGGTATCTCTGTATGTTATTTCCTTTCTGCTTTTTATTTCTGCTGTATTCTGTGATCTGTTTATTATTTAATATCCCGTCGAATTTTTAATATCACATAAAAACTGTGAAAGACCTTATTCACCCCCCTCTAGGGTTATTCTAGATCCAACAAGTTGTATCAGAGCAGGTATTTTTTTTAACTCTAGAGTAATGGTGATACCTAGTTGTCAGTCCATAGAGACTTAGTCCTGTCATATTCCATCTATTTTTGATGGTACAGATTTTTTAAATTGGAAATCAGAAATGAAATCCTATTTAAAATCTGTTGATATTAAATGTTGGAATAGTGTTATAAATGGGTATGATATTGTAACTAGGGTTGATATTGAATTTGATTTACGCACTACTCATATTTATATTCTTGTATTGATGATGTACAATATAGCCTTATTTCCCATTGTTTAACTGCGTAGGAAATTTGGCAGACTCAACGCTTTGTATGGAAAAACTGACAACTGCTCAAAACTCCAGAAAGCCAACTCAAATTCAGATGTGTGCTTAACTGGAGCTATTAACGACGATTCAGGTGATGGAGACTCTTCGTTTGAAGAATTGGTTTCTTGTTGTATTGATTTAACTAAAACTATAAATCGTCTCCAAAGTAAAAATAAAATTTTGAAATCTGAAAACTCTGATTGCAATGTAGAAATAACGATTTGAAATCAAAACTTGAAAACTTCGACTGCAAAAATTGTATGATTGTGAAGACTGATTTAGCTCAACTCGATGAACATTCTAGAAAGCCTGAAAATAAAATTTTGATTTTGAAAAATCACGAAGATGAGTTAATTCATAAAAATAATGCTTTGCAGAAGGAGTTAGATAAGAGTAATTTCGAACATGAAATTTTTGAAAAGGAAAATTTGTTGAAAACGGATTTGATTTTGAAAGAGCTTAAAGCTAAAATTGAAAAATTCAAGAATTTTGAAAAACTTGAATTTAAAAAACAAAATCATTTTGAACTTGAAATTTCCGAATCCCAAGCCAAAATTAAATTACTTGAAAATGAGAATTTGGTTTTGAAACAGTTCAATGCTGAACAGGAGATCGCTATAAATCATTGCTCAAATTTGATAAAAGAAAGTAGCGATCTTAAATCCAAAATTCAACGATTAGAATCAACTTTGGATAAATTTTCTAATGGGAAAAAATCGTTGAATATGTTGTTGCAAAACCAAGTTTCTGTTGGAAATAAACGTGGTTTTGACTTTGGGAAAATTAATGTTTTTGAAAAAACGAAATTCAAATGATTTGAAAAATCCTTCAAAATTCTTTGAAAAGAATCGACTTGATAATTTGAACTCTAGTAATTTCAAAGGATTTTTGAATCATAAATGTGATGTGAATTTGTTTGATAACAATCCATTTAAACCATTATGGATCCCAAAAAGAGATATTGTGAATTCATTCAATTTCAGACAGATCTGGGTCCCTAAAGGTACTTTGGTAAATTCTGATGGATTGTTATATAAACAAGTTTGGGTACCTAAAGATGTGAACCAAACTGTGAGTGGTTTTACAAATTTTGTTAGACCACTCGATTCTCTAAACTGTTAGGTACCGGAGGTGGCTGAGGAACTGCTACGCAAAAGAGAATTGGATTCAAGCTGCTCAGTACTTCTGTAATCATTCACAATTCCTTAGCCAAACTTGTTGAGTTAGAGATTCTGATTTACATCGGATTCTGGTATGATCTCTAAACTCACCTTTGTAAATATTCTCTGTTTTTATTTTCTTTTTTATTCCTCCTTCTATCCTTTCTATTTTTTTTTTGCTTGATTTGTCACTATCATATCATTATAACTTCTTTTGGGCTTCATTAATTTCCAATTGTAGAACTCATATTTTCTGGAAATTTGATTTAGTTGAATAGAACTATGATGTTTTAATTATTTCCAGATCTTGAATTTAATCTTGTAAATATCTGCAATTGTTTTGAAGTTTATCTTTCTGTTTTCTGAATTCATTGCAGTGTTGATGTATTCTTGTCATATCTTGAACACTGTTATTTTAAATTCTAATTTTTTGAAGATCTAAATAATTAATGGAATTTCACACACTAATGCTGTTTTTGAGTTTCTTCCAATTCATTTTGGAAACGCTTAAAATATTATACTCATTACAGTACACTACTTCTTATCATTCGTGATAATTTCATTGATTTTCAGATTGGCTTGGAAATTTTGAATGTCTTGAATCACATTGTTTACATCTTGAAATTCACTGTCATTCATATCTAGCTTAGATTATTTGTTTGTTTGAGATCATTTGAAACTTTTGATATTTTGAATCTCACACACCTCTCAGATATGAAATTATTAATTCTGTGTGATTGATTCATTGTATCTCATGACTTACATTTATTCAAGTGATTTCGAATAAACCATTATTTTTGGATCATGAATTATTACACAATCTTGATGTAAATTACTCTTGTGCTTTTTAGAGAAAATTGTGAAAAATTCTTTTGAAATACAGATCATGAAACTTACTGTCATTTCATGGTTATTTGATTTAAATATTTGTTTATTTAAAATCATTTGAAATTATTGATTTATTGAATCTTACACAAATCTTGGAGCTGAAATTTATAATCTGGTGTGACTGATTCATTGAATCTCAAGCTTTTCATATCCCTTCAAATGATTTAAAATAAACCATATATTTAATCTTGGATCATGAACCATTCTTTAATTGTCTGAAGTATCTTTGAAACATCTCCTTGACAAGCCTACTTCGAAAATGATTTTTGAGTTACTCAGATATTGTTCTTGAAAATATTTTTTGGTGACCGCTTGTTTTGGTATCAAATATATACCATCTCTGATAGATGAAATTATTGTGCATGATTTGTTAATTGTCTTCTTGGGCTTAATGTATGTATTTTGCTATTTGGAATATCCTATTTGTCTCCAGTGTCTTGTTACAATCCTCACTAATAGAGACATCAAGTGATATCAGTTTAGAAGTGCTGATTTGTTTATTCTCATCATGTATATATTTCTTAATCACTCATGTCTTGTATAGATCTTCATATCCCTTTTGTAATTGATTTTCAATCTTAAAATTATTTATTAATTATTCATTCAGAAATTGAAATCAATATCCAAATCATCAAAATTATTATCAGATTTTGAAATTGTGATGAATTGTGACTGCAATATATTTCAGAACAAGAGGAGATTTTATTTAGATTTTCATGATGGTTGAACAATTATTATAATATCTTTGAATTGGCAATTATTTCACGACCATCTCATTTATCTATCATCATTCTGCCATCCATGATAATTTTATATTACTGTGGAGAGTTAATATGTTTTACTATTTTTTTTAAACAGTGGAAATATTTATGATAGAAATGGGACTATGTTATTTTTTAGAATTAGTGACAATTGAAAAATTTCAATGATCTTGGTACAGTTGATCATATTTCATAATATTATTAATTTAGAAATTTATTTCACAACCATTTCCGTACCTATCACGTTTCTATCGTTCATATTGGTTTATATATACTGAGGAGTTTTTCATTTTGGAGCTGAAATTTTTTCCCTAACCTCATTTAAAAATCCGAGCTCTGGTTATACATGGTTATGAGATTACTTATATTTAAGCTGCAACTGATCTCATTTAAAAATCCAAGATCTGGTTATGCGTGGTCAGTGTGCTCTTAAATCAAAAGAAAAAGAAAAGAAAATAATTTGCAATAAATAAATTTTTATATGAAATTCTCCTTGGTGTGTAAAAACCAGCCTATCAATCCATTTTCTAATTTGTGAAATGTGTTAAAATTTTATGAAATATTATGATTTGTTGATTGATAGGTATTGGGATTTGAGATTATTCGATTTTGTCACTTAAAATGAATTATTAACTATAGTCCAAATTCATCACTATTTTTGTGCTCATTTTTACAAAATCTTTGGAAAATAATTGGAATTTTTTTTTGTAACTCTCCCCATTTTTATAAATTCATCGTAAATCCGTCATTTCTAAAATGTGAAATATGACACCTGTTCTCATAATATTATGATTTTTGTTTGACTGATTGAGATTTATGATGACCGTTCTTCCTCTTAAGCTGAAATTATATTATTTAGCCATTTTTCATCTATATTTTAATTTCTAAATCCTTTTGATGATAACAAAAGGGGGAGAATGGGTAAAGATTTTGATTTATGAGTGAATATTTTATAAATATTTTTAATTTTGAAAATTCATTATTATTCAATTCAGTTCATCATGCACATATATAGGGGGAGTTTTCTGTTGTAGGGGGAGCTAATAAATAGGGGGAGTTCAATATTCACTGTAAAACACATTTATTGTGATCAAAGTCTTTTATTTGTTTGTCATCATCAAAAGGGGGAGAATGTTGTATATAACGTAGTTGTATACACAATTATATGATTTTTGTTTGATGATAACAACGAAATAAATATTATTTTAAATGTGTTTGTTATTGTACTGTTACACCACATCACAAACTGGAATATAATATTTATATTTAAATAGAATACGACTGTACAGACATTCATATATTCATACAGTATTTTATATTTATATTTAAGTAGAATACGACTGTACAGACATTCATATATTCATACAGTATTTTATTTAAATTAGATATTATACTTCAAACATTCAAAAAGTACAACTATTTGCAACTCCACTATTTAAACATTTACTGAATATTGTACTTGTATATAAACTGAATACGATAAACAAATTTGCTTGAACACAAATTTAAGCACAATAATATAATATTTTATTTCAATATTCAAAACAGTACAATTTTTAACAACTCCACTATTTGTATACACAAGTGTGAACCCGTGCTTCGCACACGGGTTGAAGCAAATAATATACGAAACTATGTTGTAATACGGAAGAACAACTATTTATAACTTAAACGTATTTGAAATGAACGGACAAAAATAGGGTTGATTTCGCGTGTTTTAAAGGTGTCATTTGCTTAATTGGACAAAAAAAATTATATTATTGTAAAGTGTTTATTGGCAAAAAGTTTATGATGAAGATTTGCGTAGGGTATGTATGATTCGAAGGCAGAAGCAATGGTTATATTAAGTAATAATTGAAATAATAATTTGTCCAGAAGGTTTTTATAATAATTTGGAGAAGTAGTTGTTGAAGCATGGTTTCATATGTAATAAAAGCATTTTACTTATTGGTCAACGTAATATAGATATCGTAGTTATAATAATAAAGAAGTAATTAGTTATGCAGAAAGGAACATTACGTATCCATTTCAATACGATTAAGGGAGAATGAAACCATAAAAATGCCAAAGACAACATAGTGCTATTGTAAACAGCAGTGTTGTTTAGAAAACAGAATATTAGTGATTGACATAGAAATGTGTTTATTTTAAGCTCTTATATCTTATCTTTTGTATATAAATAAATATTACTTGGTTATTGTTTTGTTACTTTTACAGATATTCCAACCCAGCTCGCATGCAACCAGGAAAGTAGAGAAATGGAGATCAGATTGCTATATATTTATATTTTGAAGAATTGTAGATGATGATCCCATATCTAGTTGCTATTGGACAAGAATTTATTGATAAAAAGGCCATGCACATCTCAGATCAAGGGAGGCTTGTCAAAGAACCAAGAGGAAAAGAAGAAAGGCCAAAATTTAATAGATTTAACTGAGGCCCATTTGAGATTCTCATTGTAAACTAATTAGTAATGTAATAGCTAGGCCCATTTGTAATTAGGGTTAGGGTTTGGCTATCTATCCTATAAATACCCTTGTAATGTCATTGTAGCCACCATCCTATCCTATTCTGAATCATATTTTCTCTTCTTCTTCATTAATAAAGTTTTTAGTTCTCTTTTATTTTTCTGCATTTTTCTTTTTCTTAGCAATCGGTGTTGTCTTCACAATTAGTTTTGGAAGAACACCAATTGTATTTTACATTTTTTTTGTTAATGATTAGTCGTTTGATTAGTTTAAACGACAATACTAATTTACTTTTTGTTGTTCTTCTTTTCCTGCAATTTTAATTTCTGCATTTTATTTCTATTTTGCATTTTAATTTCCAATTGATAATTGTGATTTGATCGTCGGTTCAATTAGATTTGTTCTGAATCGGATCGCAGTTTCAATTTTTATTGTTTTCAAAACCAACATCGAAAATCGTCTAACTCGCCCAAGAGATTAAATAAATAATTTGATTTTAATCTACCTCCCTGTGTTCGACCTGTATGCTACACACCTGTACGCTTGCAGTAATTTAATTTAAAATTCGCGCTTTTCTGATTCATTAGAAAACGTCGATCAAGTTTTTGGCGCCGTTGCCGGGGAGGTAACGATTAAATTTTATTATTTATTTAATTTCCGATTCGTGTTAGTTTTTTTTGTTTTTTTCTTTTTGTTTCTTGTATATATATTTATATAAAAAAAATCTTGATTGGGTTGATTTGGTATTATTCTATGGTACCGTAATCTCCCTAACAAGAGGAAAAAAAATGCCAAATTTTCTCAAATTTCTTTCCATCTTTCAATCACCTTTCCAGTTTTCACATCTTCAATTTCCTTGCTATCTTCTTTTTATTGCTTTCCATTTACAAAATTCAAAAAAGAAGAAAAAAACATTAAATTTCTTTCCTCTAATTTATTTTTCTTCCCCTAATTTCTTCTCTATCCTAATTCTCTCCTCTGCCTTAATTTTCTTCCTTTTTCTCAATTTTTTCCCTTTTTACACTTCTGTGCAATTTGTTTCTTTCCAAAAAAAAAAAAAAATCCTTTTGCAGATTTTTCTCGGTTTCCCTTTCTTACTTTGTACATCTTCTCATGCTCTCTTCACAAACCATTGTCCATCATCACAGGCCATTCTTCCATTAAAACCGCCAACACCTTCACGTCATCCCCACTCCACAACAATTAGCCATCACCCTTTTCACTGAAAACAGACACCAGCTCATAACCAAACATCAATTCACACCCATCCTCAGTTCATCTCCAGTCCGCAACCACCTGAAGTTCACCATCCTTCAGACCACTTCCACCCCCTCTGTTTCACCATACTACAAGCCACAAACCATACTTCCTTTCCTCTTCTCAGACCATCCTTCTTCACATTTTACCACAAACGCTACATACCAGACCAACGTCCCTCAACCCGTACGCAAACTCTCCCACCATCAACCAACGTTCACGAAAATCTATACATCTTCTGGCCATCACTACCCCATCACGCTACAATTACTCCACCGCACAACTCTCTCCCTTACACCAAACATCATCCGAAACATAGCAACTCTCAAACCCCATCACACCACTTCGGCTATCCAGCGCAACCACAAAATCATCGAACACCAAACTCCCTTTTCGCCCACTGAAAGCTGGTACTCCGTTCACCGTCGCTACAGAACTGATCTGCCATCAAAATCACTCACATGCATTTTTCAACCCACAGCAAAACACAGTCCGACATCAGTTCATCAACTCCCTCATCAATCACACCGCCCCGTTCATCCAATTCTGCCATAACCTCAACGCAGTGCTTACCATTTCAAACCTGAAACTTCACAACCGCACCCTTCAGAACCACCGTTCGCAAAACCACTGAACTTAGCATCCAAATCCTAATCGTGTACCCTCAATTCCAACCCCAGTTCACATACTGCTCAACGCAAGTAGCACACAGCCTCAACACTTCACCGAATTCTCCTGTCCTCCAGACTATGCCACTGCAGATCGTAATTCGAACCCCAAAGTCAACACCATCATTGACAAACCTGTACTCCACAACCAGATCTCAAAACCGAACTAGAGATCACCGAAACTTCCCCTTCACGTCCACAATTACAACTGCCCCGCACCATCACAGCAGTCCCCAAATCCGCTTCTGAACCCCATCATCAGATCAACTAGTTCACGCAAATCGAAAGCCTCATCAACACCGAAGCCCAAATTCGAAATCACAAAGCCAAAAATCGAAAAAATAAAAAGCCTCAATATCAATTCAATTCAGGTATCTGAGTTCGCGTTTAATTGGATTCGAAGCTTGCGTCACGATCTATTTTAATTCTGATTTACTCGAGTTCGAAATCTTTGAATTTTTCTTTTTTCTGGAGTTCGAATTAGTTTGCTGAGAAAAAAACAAAGGGGGCGTGAGTTTCATTTTATTTGGGGAACTGAGATTTTAGCTTCATTCTTGTTCTGTTTTCGAGTGCTAACTTGGGTGCACCACGGTCATAGACTATGGTATTGAAGCGGTCAGCGTATTAATTTGACAACGGCGTGAGTTGTTTTTGGCCTATGACCTCTTTCGTTTCTTTTTAATTGGTTTCTTTTCCTTTAGCTAGTATTTTTTTTTTCAAGTTGAATATTGTTCTGTTTCTCTATTTCGTCTAGCTTTTATTTTTGTTTTTTTAGTTAGTTTGATTTTTATTTCTTTAATTTAGTTTTTTTTCTTCTTTTGTTTGTTTGATTTGCTTCCAAAAAAAAAAGAGTCAAGCAACAAATCAAGATGTCAAAAGCGAACAAAGCAAAGCAAACAGTGGAATTGAACAGTTAGCGCAACACTACTCAAATTCTCTGGATGGACTGCCGTATCCCACTGTAAAATTCTCTAAACTCTACAGGTGCTCTGCTGCAAAGAAAAATATATATAGAAATTGCTTGTAAAAATCTTCTGCAGGGGCAGCGGTTTGCTTGTACAATATTTTAATTTTCTGTTCTGTGACTGTTCTGTGACTGATATTTCTGAATTCGTTTGTGAGTAACGAATTTCCATAACTAAAATCATCACGCTCATAGTTTTTCAATTTTAACACTTGATTTGATTTTCAAAATAATATAATTGCAAAGTGGTGTTTTGTGAAGTTGACTGTCTCGTATAATTGGATCGCGGATATTTAGTAGTTCAATTTATTGAACTATTAGCAAAAGAGGTTGCATACTACCCGTAAAACATTGGTCGTATCCATTAGTATTTATACTATACGTGAACGGCCATAAGACCCTCTTCCCCCTTCTAATTGAGTCAGTTAATTAATAGAGCACAGCTTAGTATTTTATACTATTTCGAAGTGAGAATAATTTCTGTTTTGTCCTGATTTCTTTAAAATGTCTGATTCAAAAAAATCATTGAGAGAAATGTGGGATAATAATCGGAGTAGACGTCCTCTTGAAGAGTATGATTTTGAATTACAATTCATAAAGCAAGATTTTCCAAAATTTCGCGACCCAAATGTCAACAATTTTCAAAATTTTCAAAATGACCAACATTTTCAAAGTTATGATCGAAATGGCGACTTCAATTCAAATTTCAATAATTTCGATTATGGGCCACATCCATATCAAAATAGCTTTGAATCCCAATATACCTTTGATCAACATCAATACGGGGTTGGAAACCAATTCGAACATAATTTTGGATATGAAAATGATTTTCCAGTCGATCAAGTCGATCAAAATCTTCAAAATTACAACCCATATCCACATCTTGAATATGACCAAAATTGCAGTTTTCCCTCGAATTTCGACAGTTTTGGTTATGAACCTAATTTTCAAAATCAAAATGATTTACATTGTCATTTCTCTGAAAATTCAAACAACCACCACATTGGAAATAACATTGATCGTGAAATTGATGTGGACTATAATTTTGAGAATCAAGAAATCCAAAACGAGAACTCTCAAATCAACGATTCTGAAGAATATCATCTTAACATTCTTAGAGAGAGAGTAGAAAAGCAAGATAGACAGCTTGGTGAAAAAGGTAGACAACTTGATGAACTTCTTTCTTTAATGACGTCTTTTAAAGAACAACTCGAGCAACAAAAGCAAATTCAATGCGATGAATCAGGAAATAATCCATTCTTTGCTGACATCGAAAATTTTCAGATTACAACTTTGGAAATTGAAAATGACGATCAAAATGAAGTTGTTCACAATTCAGCAAATGATTTAGACTTCAATTCTTTTCAGGAAAAAGATTTAAGCTCAGATTTTGATCTTCCTCTTTCCGGTTGTGAGAAAATTGAAATTCTAGGAATTGAACAGAATAAAAATGTTGAATTTTTCAATTCAAATTTGGAAAAGGATTTTAACGAACATGAATTCTTTGGATTGTACGAGGATGAGTTGCAAAATGAGGAAGAAGTGGATTCAAGTCACGAGTTCGAAAATTTTAACTTTGAGAAAATTTCAAACGAACTTGAAATTGTGAGTGTCGAAAATACGTTGTCAATTAATGATGAGAAATGTGATCACATAGTCTTGAACAACACTCAGATTTCAAATTTCACTGAATTTATATACGATCACAAATTTTTGAACAATTACACTGATAAATTTGTTGAGCACATGAATTACTTTTGGAATGTTGGCTTGATTGAAAAACTTCTTGTTAGGACGACCCTGGATATTTACCTACTGGACTATAAATCTAGGTATAAAGATGAGATGGTTTTCAAAAACCTTTGCTTATTAGAAAACATGCCTAGACATAATGGGAATGGGATTCATCGGGCTAAAACCAAGTGTGGGGGGAAAAGTTGGTGGAATTATTTGCATCGCATGCATCGTAAACACATACATCATTGTACATATGATCCATTCTTACATATAGTTAGATTGCATTTCATTCTACAAATAATTTTGCATCTCATTCACCTTTGGGTACGATCTTTCAAATTTAGGAAACGTTTACAGTGTGGACACTGTTTAGTTCTAGTGTGGGGGGAGTCTGCATTTCACACATTTTCGTTTTTTCTTTATTTTTCTTTCTTTTCAATTTCAGCCATTTAAATAGGACCATCATGCATTTTAGACTATACTAACATGCCATTTTTTTTAAACATGACTCATTTTAGTTTGATACAACAAAATAAGTTAACAATTATTAGTCAGTTGATAGTATTTTTTTCTCTCAACTTAGATCGAATAAGAAATATAGGAAAAGTTTAATTTTGAGGGATAATAGTGTAACCGGTACATAGGGAGATTCTTAGGTGATGGCCATGAAATCTATTCTATATTGTAGACTTTGTTTAAATAAGTGGAGGACTTAAAATACTTATATTGGCTTTTCGAATCTTTAAAACTAAGTTGTGTTAAGTTGAATTCGCGTAACTCTCCTTTGTGCTTATAATTCAATAATAATAATAGTAATCCAAGGGTATCCAACATTGCTTGTATATCAAGCGTTGGTGTGCAAACCCGCCAAGCTCTATCCGACACGTTGTTGACAAAGTCAGCGTTGGAATGTCTTGGTCTCATTTTATGAGATTGGACACCTAAGGATTACCGACACGTTGTTGACAAAGTCAAAGTCGGCCTGCACAATCCGCCAAGCTCTTTACCCACTCTCCGTTAGTCCGCGAGGCAGTGCATGGGTGATAAACCTTGGTCTTCTAAGTTAGGTGTATGTACTTAATCATAAATTTTAAAATTTCATAGAATAAAGAATAAGTGATGATGCCCAAACACTTCTTGACCTTATTGATTTGACTAGCCATACATGAGAAAATAAAAATACTACTTTGCAAACTGTGCCAAGCAAACTAAGAATCTATTTCATGGCTGCACTATGTTATCGACCGAACCAACTGGCCAAACTGGAATTTAACATTTGAAAACTTGATTTATATTAAAATTTTGTGACAAGTTAAGGTATCTAAAATAAAATCAACTGATTAGAAATTTTTAACTTAATTTGTTGTACCACTTTCCTGAAACAAGTCGTGTTTTCAATTTTTGTTTTCAATTGCATAAGTCCTTTGCATTCATGTAGTTACATTAGAATCATAGCATACTGCATTTAGATTTTGTGGGTAGTATCCGCTGAAAACCCTCATGAGACACCACTCGTCCTACTAGGGACACCTAGAGGTTTAACGGCTTGTTGCATACGCTCAATGCAATCGTGTTTCCTACGAAAGTGTGACCTATCTAGTCTAGTTTTTCATTTCTTCTTTTACTCGAGGACGAGTAAAAGATAAGTGTGGGGGTATTTGATTGACATAGAAATGTGTTTATTTTATGCTCTTATATCTTATCTTTTGTATATAAATAAATATTACTTGGGTATTGTTTTGTTACTTTTACAGATATTCCAACCCAGCCCGCATGCAACCAGAAAAGTAGAGAAATGGAGATCAGATTGCTATATATTTATATTTTGAAGAACTGTAGATGATGATCCCACATCTAGTTGCTGTTGGACAAGAAATTTATTGATAAAAAGGCCATGCACATCTCAAATCAAGGGAGGCTTGTCAAAGAACCAAGAGGAAAAGATGAAAGGCTAAAAATTTAATAGATTTAACTAAGGCCCATTTGAGATTCTCATTGTAAACTAATTAGTAATGTAATGGCTAGGCCCATTTGTAATTAGGGTTAGGGTTTGGCTATCTATCCTATAAATACCCTTGCAATGTCATTGTAGCCACCATCCTATCCTATTCTGAATCATATTTTCTCTTCTTCTTCATTAATAAAGTTTTTAGTTCTCTTTTATTTTTCTGTATTTTTCTTTTTCTTAGCAATCGGTGTTGTCTTCACAATTAGTTTTGGAAGAACACCAATTGTATTTTACAACTTTTTTTGTTAGTGATTAGTCGTTTGATTAGTTTCAACGACAATCCTAATTTAATTTTTGTTGTTCTTCTTTTCCTGCAATTTTAATTTTTGCATTTTATTTCTGTTTTGCATTTTAATTTCCAATTGATAATTGTGATTTGATCGTCGGTTCAATTAGATTTGTTCTGAATCGGATCGCAGTTTCAATTTTTATTGTTTTCAAAACCAACCTCAAAAATCGTCTAACTCGCCCAAGAGATTAAATAAATAATTTGATTTTAATCTACCTCCCTGTGTTCGACCTGTATGCTACACACCTGTACGCTTGCAGTAATTTAATTTGAAATTCGCGCTTTTCTGATTCATTAGAAAACGTCGATCAATTAGCATATAAGTTTTTTTGGAATAGGATAAGGAAGTTATTTATCTTATTGATGCTAAATGTCTTATTATGATATCTGGAATTTTGTAGATTGCAAGTTATGTTTAATTTGTAGTATTCAGCTTATTTAAAAGTTTTGAAAGGAAGATTGCGTTTTTATTTGGGTTTCAATCTATTGGACATTGTAGAGCGCAAATTCACATGTATCAATATGCTATAATGTGATATTAATATAAGGTTAATAACAAAGTTGAAGTGATTAAGGCAACAGCCATTATTGTCGACACAGTGTAGTCAATAACACGATCAACACATTATTAATTTTTTTTATTCCTAATTAAAATGTGTTAGTATTATAATATGTTAGCATATAGTTTTTACAAATTAAAACGTTTACGTGTTGTAGCCGTAAAAGAAGCCAATAAGTTATGTACGGAGAACTAAATTAGAGTGATCTAACGACTAAATTAAAGCTCATGAATTTAGAAACTTATGTTTTGAAGACAACAAAAGTTATAATGGGGCTTTGCAAGTATATCACAAAAGCTATGATGTTGAATGTATTCAAGGTAAAGAATTGAATTTTACGAATATATTACAATGCCTAATACCTTCATTTTGAAGATCAATTTTATTTTTCACGCTTACATTTAAATTATCTTTTAGTTATATTTTGTTGGTTAAAATTATAATTTCTTAAACAGTTGCGAACATGAGAAACATACGGTGGTCATATGCCCATAATATAGTCATTCAAAGTTACACCAACAGAATCAGCTATGTGAACCATAGAGAGAGTAACATGCATAAATAGTTGCAAAAAAAAAAAAAAAATCTTCATGTAGCCACTCCTACTGTTAAATCTATATTTACCAAATCACATTTTATCTGTTCATAATCTGCATTAGTTAGGTTAATTGCACACATTCAAACTAATGAAGAAGAGAGAAGTGCTAAAAAAATCCATAGATGCAACACTTTTTTAGAATTAGATACTTGTGTATAAACAAAATAGGATTATGAAAATGGATAACTATAAATTGGAACTATATAGCCCTATATTTACTAAAAATATTCTCAACACAAATTAGATAAACACGATTGAAATAATATTTGCAGTCATCTAAGGCTCAACTTACATATTGTGTACCTAGTCAGTACGCAGTAGTGCATGCAATTATCATAGCATTTGATGAATCACACAAACCAATTACTTAAAAACAATCTCGGGTAGAAAGAAACGTATATCTCATGATTTTTTAAATTTAAGAGTACAAATAGACATTATCGCATTATTTCAAATGCGTACAAAAAATATACAGCATCCTGCATACAAAACAACACAATTTATATCATACAATTTAATAAGGTAGTGATGGAGTCAATTCATTAGCCTAATATATTAAGGTTAAGAATTATTCATAAGAGAACATCAAACATTCCAGGTCTACTGTAGACACAAAATCATCAGCACCCAACCCTCATTAACTTCATCTTGAATGCAATATCTCTTGCTCTCTCTAAAATAAACAACACCGGATTTGCAGAAGGGCCATAAAATAGCTGTGCTTTGTTTAAGTAGCATTATGTATTTCTATCACCTTAATTACCATTATATTCTTCCACTTGGTGATGCAATTCTGCACAAACAACTTCAGAAAAATCCAAATCTACACATAAAAATAATTACCAGGGTACCCACTTTATATTTGAATCTAAATAGTTCAACAACATATAGCCTACTTGAAAATATTTTAAAATTCTAACAATTCATGCAACATTTCTATCTTAGAAACCATGATAGGTACGGTACTCGGAACCTCTTCCTCCTTCAGTAAACTGATACTGCAATAGACAACATAGGAAATTTTCATCCATGCGAACAATGTTAATAAATTCAGCTTGACAATGCATTTTGTATCATAGGAATCAATTGCTTCAACATATCAAATTTCAGTCCCCTCAAGATGAATGGGTAAAGTTTAGGGTTTATCCTTGAAGTGATTCCCCTACACTTAATAAATTTTTGAGAGTAATATCTCCAATGCAAAAGTTTTAATCATCTTAAATTCTAACTAAGCCTAATTCAAAACATTTTGGAGCTTTATAAAAATGTTTAAAAGTACATTTATACTTTGGATGGAGTAGTTTCAATCTAATTTAATAATTTTAACGGTTAGTATATATTTTGAATATAAATTGTAGGATTCTCTAGAATACTTGAATAATACCTCAATCTACTCTCTCTTCAAGTATTTCGGTCTGCAAAATCTATTGCAACTTTCCTTGCAGTTAAAATGACAACCAATTAAGATATTTAGAGAGCCATAAGAATGAATATGCAAAATGGAATGGTGCAGTTGTCCTTTTATATGCCTTTAAATGAAGACATAAGAATAAATAATTTGGTTGCTTTTTCTTTTGTTAAAAAAGAATGAAGAAAAACAAATTATAAACAAACCTACTTCAATAATTTCATAGAGCATATCTCTATCATCTTGGAGCAATTGTGGAACTTTCGCTTATAAAGTTCAGGTAGCTTATAACTGGGTGTTTCCTCTTCCACCTAGAAAATAAGTTATGCATATAGGACAAATGATCAATATGGAAATTAAATGACAAAAGTAAAGTGATGCTATATTAGGACCCAAACAAATAATCTCACCAAATACTGTACAGAAGTATCATTTTTTGTTAACCTGACATCAAGTATGAAGATCGTATGCTTGTACGATATTTGAAATAGCAAAACTAAGAATCTCACTAATACGAAATCTGCCCATTAAAATTGAATCAGGAACAGCTAGTAACCTTTATGGTTAGCAAGTATTATCACATTCTATAAAGTCAGGTCAATAAGAATGGATATTTTAGAAATACATTTCTTTCATGTTTAGTCGATGTGTGCAAAGTCACTTCCAAAACAGAAATGATAAAACTGCTAACAATTAAATTTCAATTTGTCTTAATCAATCCTATATTCAAAACAATCATGGTTTTAGACATCTGTATGTATAAATTAATATAAATGTATGAAGTCAATCTTATTCTCTTTGAACTTGCAAACTTGCAACAGTCCAACCATCAAATATGACATGATCTTGTAATCCACTAAATTATTCTCCAATGTATATTAATCTAGACATCACAAATGCTTGTGATATAGTATAATTTCTTATTTGCGTATTACGTTCTAAATGTTACTTTGAATTATTTAAAAAATAATCAAATCAGATTATTTTACAAAAAAAGTGACATAATAACATATATGAAATGCTAATGAAGTATCATAAGTTTCATCAAACATTGCAAAAAACACGTGAATGCTCAAAGTTTTAATGGGTTTTTTTTTGCATTATTAGCTTACACATAATCTCAAATACAGGAAGAAAGCGCACACTCTCCGTTTTATCAATCATATGATATAGATGGCTAGTTCTTGCCAAGTTCGTAGGATGAATAGAAAATACAATCATCATGGCAAACTGTCATTCATGGACAGATGCTTTGTGGAATTAAACTTGGAAAGTAATCAGATAGCTAGCATAACAGAAATATAACTGGCTAATGCCATAATCCATAGCTTGTTTCCTAGTTTATAACTTTCAACATGTAGTTCATATTTATATTAATGTGCCATGAATAGGAGTTTCCATTAAATGATACAGCATGTAATAGACACCATGTAATAGCAACAGTAATAGGTTTAATTACTTTGTAACTCCAATTAGTTGAAGCTTTTTCAATGGATATTAATCACAATATGAAACATAATATTAGGACACGCATATATCATCAACAACCTTAACCTTGAAGTTTAGAATAAATCCATTATATTATTGGGCTAGTATGAAGTGTTATAAATGGTTAATGCATATACATTAATACCGGTTTCGCAACATTTCATTTTTGTAGTCATAAGGCTTTTAACATATTGGAAATTACATGAGTAGGGTGAAAGCCTGGTGTTAATTTTTGGTAGAAAGTGATAAAAATTGAAGAATCTGATCAAAACTATTTTAGGCAGCTTGGAAGTTCCTATAAACAGAACAAATAAAGCATCTTAGAGGATGAATATTTAATAAAACAATATGATACCCTTATAAAGTGATGTTTAGATCATACAATAATGTCACCAGATTTGATTTCGGATTACGGAGGGATAATACAATTTTATTATCCAATGATGTTTATAGTCCACGTTTTTGTATTTCTAAACTAATGTGCATCAAGTTACGATATAATATAAAAAACACGTGCAAATTTTAGGTCTGGAAGATTAATTAGATGATTAAATTATATATGAAGAATTTAAACATTGGTTATGTAGTTCGTAGTGACAAAAACAATGAGCAATATAGATAATCTATTTAAAGTAAACCAATAAATTTAATTGTGGAACGGGATCCACATGAGTTCACAATTATAAAAAAACTTACCGTAATGAGAACACGATTTCTCTGATTAATTACAAAGATTGTTTTAATATAACATGATGATATACACACTTTTTTATCAAGGGCACCATCGACGCACCACAGAATTTCATTTAGGTGATACTTTGCAATTTTAATGCCCCCAGATTATCATAAGGCTTAATTGTCCCAATTGCCTGAGATGTCATTTGAGTGTTTAACTTTTCTTGAAGTGTCAGAAAATAAGCATTTTTGGTGTAAATTTATTTACTACTTAGCTAAATTAAATTCTGTCACGGTGAAATCATCTAGTAACTTTTTTATTTTATTGCAGATTTTTATATTTTAAGAATTTCAATGCCCGAATCATTTTTAAAACATTCTAAATATATACAAACAACCAGTTAATAAGTAATAATATTTTTCTTTACGATTGAGGTCGAAAGTTAACCTTAGCTTTACCAATTTGTCTCTTTTTATGTTAATCATGGTGTCGTTTTGAAAGTAATTTTAAAATAATTTACTAATCGAACGCAAAATAGCCAACAATAATCTTTAAAAAAATATTCGTTTATATTGTACTTGAATTTTTAAAGATTATCTGGTATAGAAATATTAAATTATTGTGCTGACCATTGTTGTCTAAAATCTTACTACCTAAATCCTAATTCACAACGGGTCTTTAACTTTACGGTTCGATTTAAACATGGTTTAAACAACAATTTTAATTACATTTGATTTCGACCAACATGTTTCATATACTTATTTGAATTCATCATTCTAATTGTAATGTTTTCTAAAAAAAATAAATTGAAATAGGAGATAATATCATGGTTTAAATTCAAGCATGGAAGTTCAAACATTAAATTAATTTGAAAGGATGTGAAACCTTAGAATTAGATTATTTGAATCTATGGTTTAAGATTTGAATCTCGTTTGTCTGAATTCGACGATTTATGATTTAAGTCTCATTTTGAAATCCTTGGTCCTGACACAATTTTGCTAATATATTTTTTCCTTCAATAAATTGTGAAAATATTCAAATCATTTTTAAATTTATTATTGATAAATTTATATGTACTTATCATTTAGACTGAACAAAAAAGCAGCGGTCATCTTATCAACATCAATATAGTTTAATAATCAGCATATTTTTTGTAATTAATTAAAGTGTTATTTATGCAAAATTCGTGTGACGATCCCCTGTTTTCATCAAGGCTTTGGCTGAACTCTAAAGTCAATCCTAGCGTTCAACACCTCTCTCTACCTCAAACAACACAATCTATACGTCTACAAAAAATCAACAAATGAAAGGAAATGCAAACTCAAGAGAAGTGATACAGTCAACATAAATATATTTTAGTGCTGCATAATTGTTGTATATCGTAACGTAAAACAAAGCTGAAATAAAGTAATGAAAACATGTAAGGAATGGGACAAAATAATTGCAGTGTTTGCAGAATTAATTTATTTTACCCTAACTGTTGTACCATGTTAGAATAACCTAGTCGAATTTCACCTTTGGTTACCACCTACATCTATTATTTTAGCAATCATAGGTATTATCAAAAGTATGAAATTCATCATGCAAAGTTAATGACGATTAGTCAATTCCTTTAGTTCCGCGCTCTTTTAGATATTGGGTGTTAAGTTATATGAAATTGAATAAGAGGTCCTGTTACCCAGTTGTGCATTTTTCCTATAATCATGCTATGAATCCAAGGTCATACTCATTTTCATTCCTATCATTAATTTTTAGGTATTTTTATTCTAAATATAAATTTAACGTTTAATGTTGGAAGAAAGAACATATAGCTTGTAACAAAGAACATGGAAGAAGAAGAAAACATATAGCTTGTAACAATGCTATCATGATTTGAAAATGTACAATAAGGCAAAAGAAATTGGAAAACATTAGAATGTAGACTACACATTTCACCGAGCATCAAGTGTGCATCGTCAATAATGCAATCATGTGCAGCCTCTGGTTCGAATCTTAATATAATATGATTGTTCGCCCTCCTATTGCATGAAAAACACCAACATCCAATACTACTACCAACATTAAATGTTAAATTTATATTTAGAATAAAAATATCAAAAAATTAATGATAGGCATGAAAATGAGTATGACCTTGGATTCATAGCATGATTATAGGAAAAATGCACAACTGGGTAACAGACCTCTTATTCAATTTCATATAACACCCAATATCTAAAAGAGCGTGGAATTAAAGGAATTGACTAATCATCGGCAAGAGGACCTTATGCTATCCCCAGTAAAGAACCACCAAGGAATAGTCGTAAGTTAAAAAAATGTTTACCCAACAGCATCAAATCGACCAAAAAAAGGACATGAAATTAAGACATTAAAGCAACAATTACCATACCTGAAACACGAACGAAGAAAATCATTAAAGCAAAAATATTAGATCAGAAGATTTAGGAGTAGAAGTAGACTATGAAGTCATATGCAAACTGAACAACTCAAGTAGTTAAGCAGGAACAGGTCCGAAAATTAAGAAAAATGGAACATAACAACTGAATATTATCTGAATCGGTATGAGATGTGAGGAGAAATGAGCAAGAGAGCAAATCATAGAAGATAGCCTCGAATGTACAAAGAAGGATGAGAGCAGCTGTTGATTTCTACATCCGCCAGTATTCACCGCCATTGATGTCTGAGCCTAGGGTTTAAATGGGATCGGTTAAGCCTAGGGTTTAGATTGGATCGGTTGATTCTTGCTGCTATTCATTTGCGAATCAAGAAGAAGGGGACTCTAGCTTCCGTATTTCGTGAGGTGAGCCAAGGTTTCACGATATGGATGGAAAAAGGATGGTTTATTTCACAAAATAGTGGGGAGGAACGTGGGCTCTTGAAATAAGGAGAGCTGGAGTGGAAGATGCTGGGTATGGCAGGAGGAGGAGAAGCCAGCATCGACGGTGGGTAAAAGGCTCAAATTTGGGGAGGCGGATATTTTAGGGTTTTGATGAGAAAGGGCAAGTAGAAGCTGGGTATGAGAAGAGACGTGAATACTTCGGGAATTTGTAAAAAGCTATGATGAGCGTGACCTTTGAGTTTAATTTAGTAGAATGGCTGAGAGCTCTCCAAACCAAACTCAGTAATCATAATATAGTATAGATTTCATTTCAATTCCATATGCAGTGCTCCTCACTGCATATTCACTATACAACTCATATACAGACTCTGTGACATTTATACATTCACGCATATACACTGACATTGCTTTATCTTCTGTCTTCACTGCTCACAGTCTGTCCAGTCACCATCTGCATACCTGTCATATATAGAAACACACACACAGAGTATCTAGAACAGAAATATTTTTAAATTCTAGCAAATATAAATTTTATTTTAAAAATTTATTTGCCTCAGAATTTCAGTGTGTTTCCCATCATTTTTCTGACTCGATCTGATTTATCCGATTGTGTCTAGACAGCTTGTGATATTCACAGTGATACACTGTAAATACCACAAGGCATACAACATATATATATATCAATGCAGGGACAGGGAAATCTTTCTGATGGCTGCATATACACACGTGTATAAATATACACGTGTGCACTGCCTCGCCAATCAGCGAGCAACTGAGGAGCAGCCACGTGGACCATGTGCACAAATAAAAATGGTCGAACCACAATCATGACAAGTCAAGTGTTCAAGAAACATGTGCCAACATAATTGAAAACACATTCAAGTAAGGCAGCATAGTACAAATGGACAACACATGGAAATCAGTTCAGAATGATACATGGTGTGAAGGAAATCAAAGAAAACATGGCATGATCACTAAAGATCAAGAATACTTAGCTTGGCAGATCATTTTTGTTTCAGGCCAAACATATCAATTCAAAACAATTCAGCAAATACAAGAATGAATATGGCAAGATGCACACAACAGTTAAGTGTTAAGAAGCAGTTCAAACATCAGTGAGCACAACAAAATGGTGTATGATCAACTACATCAGATCGGTTTTTCTCTTTGGTGAACAGCAATCATGGGTAGCAAGCAATGTGTACAAAACAACTTCAACTAAACAAAGCTATGCAGCAGTTTCCAAGATATTTTGTTCAAATAAATATGGTGCAAATTCATATATACATAACCAAGCAAAACTTGAAGCATAACAAACTTCATGGGTGGTTCATTTCTTAGTTAAGCAATGGCATGGTCAGCATATGTATACAACAATGGTTTGCAAGAGAGTGATGGGTACACAACACAAGAATCAGTACACATAACAAATCTGGTGAATGCAAGAAGTTTCAGCAAACAAGTGTACATTCAAGTCTGCAAAAAGTTAAACAAATACTTGTGTACATGAAAGAACAGGTGAACTCAAATGGACAAGGCAGTTTCGAGTGTTGTCATGGACAAGCAAATATGTAAGAATGCAAGAAGAACAAAGCTACAGGTGTATTGCTACTTTTCATGAATCAAGGCATAATGATGAACACAGCATCATGTAGTGCTGCATGCATATATGGAAATGGATTGAGTTCATGTATGCATGACAACAAGTCTGCTTATATACATGTTATACATGGTGTGAGTGTCAAGAGAAATGTCCATTCATAAGTTTCCAATAAAACAGATCATTTCATAGTTAATGAGCATGGTGTATGTGCACAATACACTGCAGTATTTATGTACTAGCACAAAAGCAGAAAGAGTTCCACAAATATCATTTTTGGCACTAAATTCATTCAAATATATTTTTAAGAAAGTTTTAATCGGCTTATTGAAGTGCAGATGCAGAAAATCAGCAAGGGGAATTTATGGCTAATTTACAATGTATACAAGAGCCGATTTAATCAGTGAAATATACATGGTAATAGTCACAACAATAATTTATTTCCAAAAACATCAAAGGAAATTCTTGGGCATGAAATCAATCAGAGAATTTGAATAGGGAAACAAGTAAATCACATGAATCACGCAATGGGAATTTTTTTTAAAAACTTGCATCATGATTAAAGAGGCCAAGGACTTGTATCCAGATTTCATTTATGTAGTTATGACAAGAGTTCAAATTCAAGGCTGCAATTTTTTTCTAGAAATCACATAAGGAACTTTTGGAAACAATTTTTTAGTTTCCTATTTTACTTTTGCAAATGCAAACTAGGCAGAAGTTACACAAGGCAACATGTAACGACCCGGATTTTTCGGCTATTTAAATTCGAATATTTAAATTTATTTTAAATATTTTATTTGAACTATTTATGGGATTCAATATCGAAATCGTTAATTAAATGACGACTGAGCGTTTATATTTAAATTATAAGACGAACTCGAAATTGCGCGGTAGTTCGTAAAATTAAATTTGAACTTCAGTTGGATATACTGAATCCGTGTTAAGTCGGATTTCGGTGAAACAAGAAGCGTCTGAATCTAACTGATAATATTTTTCTAATGAAGGAGAAAAATCGAGTTTTCATCTTATAGATTTTGTTTTACGTTCAAATCAAATTTTCAAATAGTCGTTGTGGAATCGATTATAAACCATAACGATTATTTAAATATAAATAAATATTGACTTCAAATTTGGACAAGTCCTTTGAGGCGTAGTCATAATTTAATTTTTAGAATTTTACTGTAATTTTTAATTCGCAAAATAAGCAACTTTTTATTTGGAGTATTTTGCACCCTATATCAACATTTTGGGGTATCACAATATAAGTTAACTTACCGATGTTATTATATATTTGTGATCGTGGCGCATTTCTGAGCGCGACAGTATATTTGTTTCTGTCTATAATGCATCGTATGCGGATAGAGATATATATAGCGGGGTACGTTGACTCTAAAACTAAACACTACAAAAATTAGTCTGATTTAAGACAGCATAATGTGGTCCTAATTTAATATATATGGTCCTTAATTTCTCTTTGAGACGCACTAAAGACAAATAATATTGTATCTAAATTCACGTCCCTAATTTTGCAGAGACCAACAACACTTGTCTCAATAAAATCTGAGACCACTAAATTTGTCTTAAGTAGGTCATCTGATTTAGGACTTCCTAAAGACAATTGATACTGTCTTAAATGTATAATGTAAGACCGCAAAATATAGTGACAAAGGAGTCTCAAATTATCATTTTAATACCCACCTATTCACCACAATAATTAATTTAATTTCAGCACAAACACGCAACTTCACAGCATGCATATTTCATGCATCAGAAACAGTACGCAGCATATTTCATGCTTCATGGACCGTATATAAACAGGGTAGTTCATGCATCACAACCATACAGACAGCACTCAGAAAACGCATGTAACACAGCATGGTTCATGCATCAAAAATAGTAAACAACCAGCATCTACAGCAATGTATAATTTCAGTTTTGTAAACATAAATTATTGAGAATCAATGCCATCAAAAACTGCAAATTTATTAATATGTGAAAGAGGTCACATACACTACTAGTAAAAAAAAAGACCTGTACAACATTAAAGAAAGAAGATGCATTAAACTAACTGCACCACAGCAATTTTCACAAAAGAAATTACAAACAAAGATGTCCAACTATGAAGCAAATACATAACACTAAATTATTATGGAGGAAAAGAAAAACAACTTCATTCTATCATGTCATCGTTAAGGGAAATGTACCATGATGAGGCATTGCTTGATAGTTAATACCGCCCAGATTGCAGGTTGTACTCGTTTGTACCTGGTCCGAGCAGCTGTGTGAACGGCCCGAATTATTGTGAAAAACTTCCAAAAGTCTGCTGGCATGGCATAGGAAAAAACTGAAAGCTTTCCAGTGTTTGATGATACGTAACTGATAGGTTGTGCAAACTGCAAAGAAGACGCGTAAACTGACCAGCTTGCTGAGAAATTTGATTAGCATGTTAAGGAAATGAAAATTCTTGTGTTGCTTCTTGGGGTTGTTGTGGCCGCAGTAGCTGTGATGGCGCAACAGAGCCATACTTGCCAGCTATTGCCAACTGAACTTCCTTCATGATTAATTTTTTGATCTCTAGTGTCAATATAATGTTTGCCGATTAATTGGATGTAGTAGAATCTTTGTAGCTTGTGATATTATCAGCGGAAATAGAAGATTTGGAACCTTTATTTAACACACTACCTGTATCGATGTATGATGCTCCCTATAATCTGCCTCTTGCTAGTCCTCCAAAAGCATGCACCCATAATTGAGGATTCCATTCTGTTACATCATCATTTAACTCGGCTTTCTTTTTCATATAAGTTTCCTGATAAAAAATAAAATATTTCTCCCATGGTTTTAGTTACTTCAGACATAAAAATTTAATTATAAGAGATGCATATCGATTGGCATTTATATATAAAGATGACTGTGATATTCGCATTGCTAATAAAACTCTGTTACTTTTCATACTATGTAAACAATAACTGATGTCATACGTCTACATAAACATTAATGAAGACAGAAGTGTACATGCCCATCAAATTGTTATATGCAGAGGTGAGGTATTTTTGATACCCAAGAACTTTTCGAAAAATAAATTGTTTACAATATATAAACGTAATTATTCTTATGTAACGATTAAGAAAAATAAATTTAGCTCAATACACGCCCTTATTCTTATATAGAAGGTTCATCAACGAGAAAAAGGAACCCGTTTGTTACCAAATTTATTCAGTATTTCCTTAACCACAAATGCAGTCAATATTCAATCTTTTGCATTATAAAAGACATAGCAGCAGCAAGTTGGTTTCATGATCATAGTTCAATATTACTTCAATAGTTTTACTGGGTTAGAAAATGATCCATACTTAACCCATCAAAAGTGTGCCATTTTAAGTCAATTACGTGACTCTTCATACACTAACGACAATTATTTGGTAAAATATGGAATTTAATAACTAAGACATAAAGAAGCACGAAAAAACTTAAAAATCATGGATTTCAAAGTAGAATTCAACCTAAAGTAAAATTCAGCATAATATCTAACTAAAATTAAAATGCAATCATGAAATAAGTAATTTTATAATTACCTACTCAGTACTTACATGGTTATTTGAAAATTGAAATTGACAATAACAAGCTAATAACAATTCTTTAGTGACTATAGCTTCGTCATACTGTATTTGACCCGAGGTTCTATGATAATACTTTGAAATTTTAAATGTTATGAAGTGGTTTTAAATTTTAAATTTCACATGTATCATCAGCCGAACTATACGTGACATAATTAATTAGCAAACCAAATTTTGTATTTCCATAACTTTAAATCGTTCTTCATGCTTTTAGTTCTTTGCCATGTTGATAAAATTTTACTTGTAAGCATATGATGGATAAGTCATGCTTTTATTCGTAATTTCAAATAACTAATTCGAATAATACTATGTACCATGGATACAATACTAAAAAAAAGAATCAGAAGGAAAGAAACTCAAATTTAAAATTCAATGTTAAGTAAATACCAGACGATTTATCCATAGAAAGCTGAATTAATCTTCCATCAACCAGATTTTTAACATGGTCTCCCCCCAAGTAACGACATATTTATCATCAAAAGTATCACTTGTAGCAGCTACTTTGACTAATGCTACTTCCAAAAATGAACCTGAATACTGTACGATATATAGGCCATGGTTTACTTATTCTTTCTTTCTATATACATATTAATTGTTGTGCTTGTTCATTACAATATATGTAGAGTACAACTATATATAGAGACATATTCTGAGCTAGTATCAGTCATGAGAAACATAGGAAATACAAATTACGAAAAGGAAGCATCATGTATCGCGTGAAAGAGGTTTAGAAATGGCACTCTACTACGCAACTTGTTTAAGTTCTTTGTCTTCTTACGTTTTATTGAGAATATCTAGGAAGTGCATACAATATACATCAGAACATGGTTTTAATACATTCTGCATAACTAAGCTGTTCCTACGCATTCACACACTGTTGCTGCTTAGGTATTGAATGGTTTTTACTCTTAGTTTGTCAACAATTGCATGTTGTACTTACTTTGAAACTTGTAACAAATCTCCCATCCTCTTCGTATAATGTGACTAAGTGATGGTCAGTAGCACTGTTTCGATATTATTTAACTTATTTGGTCGCAAATTCTTCTTAATGTTGTAGGGATTTTTAGCAACTGAGGTATAGTTTTATGAATTCAGAGGGAACTAGAAGATTAAACGGTAACAATTTTTACAGATCAAGTAGGAAAATGCTCTAACTATAGATAGAACCTGGCGTTGCCCGTGCTATGAATCAAATGAATGAATCCTAAAACTCCATAGAGCCATCAGTTTTACCTTGCGCCGTTTAACGTGATGATTACTAATGGATGAAGACTTCTATCATGTATACAATGCATATTCTTTTTATGCTAACTACATGCATAGAATTGCATTTGTAAATCGTGTTTCAAATTATTAAATACAATTTCACTTTATCCTGTATGCCATATCAGACTTTTTCAACATATCTGTAGTGGAAATGGTTTTTTGATTTGTTGATGGGTCATAAATAATTAGTAATTATTAAACTGTACTAAGAAGCACATATTTGTCTTCCTTGTATTATTTGTCCTGCATTAATTGTAATCCATAATTGTCAATTCATCAGTATTTTTAAACTGCATTAAGGGTTAGGTATTAGGTTCAGTTGCCTTATACACAAAAATCTAGAATTGTTGCAAAGGCACACGGCTACCTATGCGCTTTGACTAAATAAAGAGAGATTTTTGTGCATCGTTTTCAATCTTCTGATTATCAAATGAGTTGGCTGCATATTGTTTTCATCTGGATAACACAAAATTAATCACCAACAATCGATACTCAATCAAATAACCCAATAGATTACAATCAAGTGAAGTATATCAGCTGTGTATCAAGAATACTAACAGAATATTGAAACTCGCACTGATTTATGATTAGATTGGAAAATACTAACCTTTGATTTCTTTGATTAATCTTCCTCTTGAGCAACTTGGCTGTATGAATTATTGGCCTTGACGTTGTTGGAAGTTAGGGTCGATTAATCTTCCTCTTGAGCAACTCGAGTGTATAAATAATCGGCCTTGACGATGTTGGAAGTTAGGGTCAACTAATATTCCTCTTGAGCAACTCGGCTGTATGAATTATCAACCATGATGATGTTGGAAGTTAGGAAGGATTAATGCGAATAAAGTGATTTTGTTTTAAGATTAGAGAAAGAAACGATTTACGGTTTTAAGTTTAGAAAGGAAGAAAGCGTGAGATCTGATTCTCTGAAGAGGATTAACGGGAAATAAAGGGGGAATGATAAAAGTGGATGCGAAAATTAGGGGTCTATGCGTTAAGACATATTAGGCACGGCAATTTTGGTAAGTGTTTAATTAGTTGAGACAATATCATTTTGTCTTTAAATAGGCCTTGATTTAATACTAAAATGACATGCGTCTCTAAACACTTTGTACGAAATAAATGGCCACACATGGCTATACACCCTATTTCTTCAGGTATCTTCTGTAAGCTTAATCACACGGCTACTAAAGGACATCGACAGAATGACAAAAGCACTGCAAACCTAAAAGAAACTCTAAAACACAAGCCTACGACCTGCTGACTGAAACAAAACACATCACAGATCTAGGAAAACTCAAGCACAACTGTTATAGGTTAAATCACACACCAAGTATACACAAATACACAACCTATATTTAGCTACCCCTAAAACATGAATAGCAACTCAAATACTTTACTACACATTAAAGGTCACATGCAAGGTGTACTTACACAGCACATATCTATACTGTGCGTACCTCATATGAAATAACACTGCCCTGTTTCTCCTTATTAAACGAGCCTATTTACACTTTCCCTTCCTAAACAGCTAAAAACGTACCATTGGAAAGGAAAATACAATGGGGAACACACAGCTACATGCCTACGCTGAAACTTCTGCTGCTCTATGTTATACATTGTTTAGTCCTTATCAAAACCGATGTCGAGCGAAATGAAAACACAACGCTACTTATCTTACCTCGTTACTGCAGCTACTAGCCTAAACCTTGGGCGCCAAGGAACTACGCGTTATAAATACAGCAAGTTCAGCCATTTTCAGAAACTAAAAAAAAAAGAATAAAAACAAATTGCCACATTACCATTAAATAATACAGCAAGTTAGCCTCATATGTATAATAATAATAAAAAAGAAGAAGCATGAACTGGAAACGGTGCAGTAGGTAGGTCGGGGATCAATGATGTCGGAGAGGAAGGCAAGGTGTTCGGCTAGTCGGCGCAACAGTAGTGAGGTACGGTGGTGCTCTGAACAAGAGCAGCGTGGTGGAGTTACATGCGAAGGAACACCATGTGTAAGAAAGAAATATTATGAGGAAGTTGTGTATGTGGTCGGATTCAAATCAGTGGAAGGTTGCGAAGTCGGGTATGTGTTTGAGTAATCTGGGAAGGAGAAATTCATGGGGAAACAGACCGTGGAAGGAAGTGTTATTTGCGTAAAGAACTAAGAGGGAGCCCTACATTCAAAACAGTGGTTCGCGGAGGGGAGTATGCCAGGCGGATGTTGTATGGATGTAAAAGAAAAGAAAGGCGGTGGAGTGATCTTGAACTGGAGCATGTTTATCTGGTGAACGGTGTATGGGAATGGAGGATATGGTGGACCGTATGGCTTTGGAGTCTCGGATAAAATAAATAATAATAATAAAAAAGAAAAAAAAAGAAAAGAAAGGATAACGACAATGAAGGGGACGTTTGGCAGTGGAGGGTTCATGCACAGCAGGTTTGCTTTGCATTTGGAGGAAGCCAGGCTTTGGTTCGAATGCAATAACATTGGATATTTAGGGTAGCGGGCTGGATTTTAAGATATGAACTTTGGGTCAAGTAATAAAAGAAATATATATATATATGTATATATATAGAGAAGGGAATATGAGAATTGAGAAGAGTGAGGACGTGGTCTGGTAGATGGTGCTCAAACAAGAAAGAGAAGTGGTAGGTGGAGAAACAGTACAAGCAATGAAGTGAGGAAAAATAGGTACACTAGAAGAAGTAAATAATGCCGGCCCAATAGAATAAGAGGTAATTAATTTAAATTCTAATTAAGGTTTTATTTTTACTAATTTAAAACCATAATTCATATTGTTATGAATCGTTCATACAATAACAGAATCCAACCAAACCGAGTGACGTTAGAATCGCCTCGTTGAGCACTACAATCTGGAGCGGAATTAGATGCGATTGGAATCAACTAAAATGAACTGTTTTAACGTTAAATCGAAACCAAAGATGAGTTAATTCTCATACATTTCTGAAATACTTTGATGTGCTAAATTCATATAAATTTGAATTGGTTGATTGGATGCCGTGGATGCCTATGGTTGATTTAATGGTTGACGTTAATTATATTATCGTCGTTTAAAATATTTATATGTACTGATATGAAATATTATAATGGTCTATGTTGTAGGGAAGAACAGGCAGGAGGAATCAAACCGGTTCCTCAAATATTTAATATGCTATTATTTCATATTTTATGAACTGTTTAAAACCCCTTGACTTTAAACCCTGTTGGTTGTTGAATGTGGTTCAGTTTGAACCAATACATATAGTATTGGTTGAGAAATAAATAGCTAGTGGCCCAAATATACATCGTTTTATAAAGATCGATTCACCGTCAGGTGAATCGCTAGAAATTAAGTTATGTAATTTATTTTACAACCGAATATATTTTTAAATATATTAATTTAAATGAGCCACATATATACATTGATTGGTTTAACCACGAATCACCATTTTTGTACCAAATTTACCGTGCGCGAAGCACGTGCTTGTTAACCGATTGTTAAACGACTTTATTCAAATGAATAAAATTAACGTAATGAGTTTATATTGATAATGATTTAATAAAAATTAAATTAAATTAAATTATTTAGATTTGTTTATTTACTAATTAATATAAATGACAAGATCAATAACGATGGACTAATGGGATCGTCATGTTTTGAACAAGTTACGGTGTTAACGGAAGTTGTTGATCAAATTAGTTCAAAGAGAGCAGTTAATGGTTAAGTAACCCAGATTTGTTTTAATAAATGTTAAAATTTGATTATTTGTCATCAAGGTGAAAATTTGAAATGGGAAATATACTAAGGAAAGTTGGTAAAGTTTAAAGCCGTGTTTATAGTTAATAAGACGATTTAATATGTATAATGTGAAATCAAGTTTAACTTGATTTTTACTGATTTATATTTACATGGATTCTATGAATCCAAGTCATACGAAGTTATAAAACCTAGTTTCATTGAATATATATGGGACGAATTATTAGAAGTGACATTTGAATAAAGTAAAGGCCAGGATTTGAAAGTAAAGAATTAGAACTGAAACTCAGATTTGAAATAGAATGGTTAGACGAGTGAAGTTATAAAGGTGCGATCAAAGTTCGTTATATTTTATAAGGGATGATGTTTTACCAAGATACCACAAAAGGGAAATTACGGGAATGGATATCGGTTTTGGTATTTCAACTAATATATATCTTAAGATAAGAACGTTGTTGATCAATGTCTGAAAGGTAATTAAAATACCCCAACTTGAACAACTTCAGGATTATCAAAAGATGGTATTAGTCGTAATGGTGGAGATATTAAAGTAAATTAATTTAGGGAAATAACTGGGTAATGCCATTGAAGGTTTGGAAATATATATAATAAGCTTTCGAAATATAAAGGAAATAAAAAAGGGACTTGATGATATGGAACGATATCCCTATAATAAAAGAAATAAAAAGGAGATTTGTGGGAATATAATGGTATTTTCAAAGTACTGAAATAAGATTTAAATGGGTTTATTCTAAAAGGGATGAGTGGAGAATGTGGTGTTCAAATAACGAAGCCAAAGAAGATGCCGTTATGATAATTGAATCGATAAGATAAAAAGAAATGTTATAGAAATGTTTTGAAATGTTAGTTGAAAGTTAAATTAGATATGATTTAAGATATTTTCTAGGTATATAGGTAAAAGGGATTTGAGTATAATTATATATTAAACCAATATATTATTTTTGGGTATTTCAACTGATATATTATTTTTAAATGGCCAAATGATGCTGTGTAATAAACCAATGGATCTGTTTTATTTTTATGGTTGTTTATTTTGACAGTCAAAGAACCAACTATCAAAATCTGACCCAACGTTATTGGTACGGAAGGACCAGGATCGAATTTATATTTGAAAACCATTTCGACCAATAAATACGAATACGTCAAAGACGCTGATCGAGATGGAGCATTTGAAGACCATAGATCTTCATGAAACGGAAGAGTTACTTACAATCTCTGGCTTATCCCTAGAGATATACTGTGATTCTGTCGTGATTGGAATCTACGGGTTGCAAGGTCTACTCGCTACTGATCTATATGGTGATTCCTAGGATGCGGTAGGAGGGTGCCTTCGGTTCATCCTATACCTGGATGACATGTATGGACAATGTAAATAATGGCCAGATGTTTTCAAAAGTCGATTATAACCTCAAGCCTCAACAACAGGAAAATGAAAAAAATCGGGCTGGTAGCAAGGCTATGTGGGTCGCACCCATTAGGGTGTATTGTCACCACCTAGAGAACATTCATATTTGGTACTCTTTTCATTTCTGTATCTCCCGGAAACTATGGTGGTCGCGACAAAAAAGCCGTAAGGTGACAATACATTCGATACACTCAAGAGAAATGAGTGGTCGGTCATGTGTGGGCCGGGTTGCAAGACATTCTTGTTGAACCCAGTGTATTCGTCTCTAGAGATACACTATCGGCAGGTGCTCCAATACCTTGTCATAGTTGGAATCCATTCTCCAATAAGCGCATGCGGTTTTTGGTTGTATACTATATACGTGGAACGCAAGATGCAAGCGTTCTGCTAGATTCTATCTACTTGTATTTAGACACTATGATAATATCAGAAGAAGATATAAATTTCAAAATGATTTGGGTTATAGTAAGGTAAAAACCGTCCGTGTTTATTTGTGGGTTGGTCTTACTATTACCCTTTTATTTCAAAAGGATTTCCAAAGATAAACAAGTTGTTGTGTATGAATTTATCACTGAAAGTATTCCAGACTGATCCGGGTGAATTTTGTTTTAAATCAAATGTGCTCGGGTCAGACCGAGTATATTATCAGGTTAGGTATCGCTTGGAGCTTCAGAAGAGGAGTTGAAGTCTAGACGTATTCCATATATATACTGGTACTTGTTTATTTCCGCTGTGCGTGTTGTATTGATCTGAATGTATACTTTGATGTTGTAATATACAATTCTTTTATAAAGAATTATTGATTATTATATTTTGTCCATTCCGCTGTGAGACTCTGATCTTCTTATTCTTCTATTCTAACATTTCTTTCTTTCTTCTCTCACCCTCTAACTTCTTTCTATTAGCTTTCTGGGTTTTTCGATACTTGTGTTTGGACACAGGACGTGTTAGTGTCTGGATTCGAGTGTCGAAATTCTCGAGTCGCTACAGTTGGTATCAGAGCAATTGTTTAGGAATAACCTTGGCTCTGTGGCGTGTAACTCGATAGAGATTGGGCTAGTAGTACCCTAGATCGAGTTGAGTGTATATTTATACGAGAGTGCATATTTGTAATTTGAATATAAAATTATTTTTATATTGTTTTGACCTAAAATATTTTATAAGAAGGTAAAATTTATAATTTTCTCAAATTATTATTAAATTCAAAACTTGTATGATGTTGGAAACATTTCAAACATAAAACGGGAATTAATTTTAACTTGTATAAGTTAAAGTGAATCCTTTGAGTTGGAATTAAATATTTAACTAAAGATAAGTTAAATAAAAAGAAAAAAAATGAAATGATTTAATTGAGTGATTGTTGCTTGCTTGGCTGGATTGGATTAAATTGAAACCATTAGCAGTTAATTGAGAAGTTGAATGGATTGAAAAGAAAGGAATTCCAGCATAACGGCTTTTGGATGGGATTATATTATATAACCTGGTATCAGTTTTGAATTGGAAGTTGAGTAAAGGGCAGACTACCAGAAGGCTATGATAATTGACTTGATCACGGAGATTGAAGAACAGATTGGGGAATAAAGAGTTGTTGATTGATTTGCTTCGAAACTGGGATGAAGTTGCCTGACAAAAAGGTAAACCTTAATATTATTGATTGGGTGTTTGAATTTATACCCGAGATGGGTAGCTGCTTGACCTCTATTTTCTTTGGATCAATATGAGAGGCCCAGAGTGGCGGTTGTAGTTATTTCGATCGAACCGTGAAGAGGAGGTGCTGGCGAATTTTTCAAAAATTTTATAACTTGATAATATTTTGAATTAATTATTTTGAAATATATTTGTGGTTGGAGCATTCTTTTTACCTAGCAATTTCGAGGACGAAATTTATTTAAGGGGGAAAGAATGTAACGACCCGGATTTTTCGGCTATTTAAATTCGAATATTTAAATTTATTTTAAATATTTTTATTTGAACTATTTATGGGATTCAATATCGAAATCGTTAATTAAACGACGACTGAGCGTTTTATATTTAAATTATAAAATGAACTCGAAACTGCGCGGTAGTTCGTAAAATTGAATTTGAACTTCAGTTGGCTATACTGGATCCGTGTTAAGTCGGATTTCGGTGAAACAAGAAGCGTCTGAATCTAACTGATAATATTTTCCTAATGAAGGAGAAAAATCGAGTTTTCATCTTATAGATTTTGTTTTATGTTCAAATCAAATTTTCAAATAGTCGCTGTGGAATCGATTATAAACCATAACGATTATTTAAATATAAATAAATATTGACTTCAAATTTGGACAAGTCCTTTGAGGCGTAGTCATAATTTAATTTTTAGAATTTTACTGTAATTTTTAATTCGCAAAATAAGTAACTTTTTATTTGGAGTATTTTGCACCCTATATCTACATTTTAGGGTATCACAATATAAGTTGACTTACCGATATTATTATATATTTGTGATCGTGGCGCACTACTGAGCGCGACAGTATATTTGTTTCTGTCTATAATGCATCATATGCGGATAGAGATCTATATAGCGGGGTACGTTGACTCTAAAACTAAAAACCTTTAATCTCTTTCACCATTATTAAATCAAAATAAAACACTTTGTACGAAATAAATGGCCACACATGGCTATACACCCTATTTCTTCAGCTATCTTCTGTAAGCTTAATCACACGGCTACTAAAGGACATCAACAGAATGACAAAAGCACTCCAAACCTAAAAGAAACTCTAAAACACAAGCCTACGACCTGCTGACTGAAACAAAACACATCACGTATCTAGGAAAACTCAAGCACAACTGTTATAGGTTAAATCACGCACCAAGTATACACAAATACACAGCCTATATTTAGCTACCCCTAAAACATGAATAGCAACTCAAATACTTTACTACACATTAAAGGTCACATGCAAGGTGTACTTACATAGCACATATCTATACTGTGCGTACCTCATATGAAATAACACTGCCCTGTTTCTCCTTATTAAACGAGCCTATCTACACTTTCCCTTCCTAAACAGCTAAAAACGTACCATTGGAAAGGAAAATACAATGGGGAACACGCAGCTACATGCCTACGCTGAAACTTCTGCTGCTCTATGCTATACATTGTTTAGTCCTTATCAAAACTGATGTCGAGCGACGTTAGAATCGCCTCGCTGAGCACTACAATTTGGAGCAGAATTAGACGCAATTGGAATCAACTGAAATGAACTGTTTTAACGTTAAATCGAAACCCAAGATGAGTTAATTCTCACACATTTCTGAAATACTTTGATGTGCTAAATTCATATAAATTTAAATTGGTTGATTGGATGCCGTGGATGCCTATGGTTGATTTAATGGTTGACGTTAATTATATTATCGTCGTTTAAAATATTTCTATGTACTAATATGAAATATTATAATGGTCTATGTTGAAGGGAAGAACAGGTAGGAGGAATCAAAACGGTTCCTCAAATTTTAATATGCTATTATTTCATATTTTATGAACTGTTTAAAACCCGTTGACTTTAAACCCTGTTGGTTGTTGAATGTGGTTTAGTTTGAACCAATACATAAAGTATTGGTTGAGAAATAAATAGCTAATGGCCCAAATATACACCGTTTCATAAAGATCGATTCACCGTCAGGTGAATCGCTAGAAATGAAGTTATGTAATTTATTTTACAACCGAATATATTTTTAAATATATTAATTTAAATGAAGTTTCTAAAAAGGAAATAAAACAGCCACATATATACATTGATTGGTTTAACCACGAATCACCATTTTTGTACCAAATTTACCGTGCGCGAAGCACGTGCTTGTTAACCGATTGTTAAACGACTTTATTCAAATGAATAAAATAACGTAATGAGTTTATATTGATATTGATTTAATAAAAATTAAAGTAAATAAAATTATTTAGATTTATTTACTAATTAATATAAATGACAAGATCAATAACGATGGACTAATGGGATAGTCATGTTTTGAACAAGTTACGGTGTTAACGGAAGTTGTTGATCAAATTAGTTCAAAGAGAGCAGTTAATGGTTAAGTAACCCAGATTTGTTTTAATAAATGTTAAAATTTGATTATTTGTCATCAAGGTGAAAATTTGAAATGGGAAATATACTAAGGAAAGTTGGTAAAGTTTAAAGCCGTGTTTATAGTTAATAAGACGATTTAATATGTATAATGTGAAATCAAGTTTAACTTGATATTTACTAATTTATATTTACATGGATTCTATGAATCCAAGTCATACGAAGTTATAAAACCTAGTTTTACTGAATATATAAATGGGACGAGTTATTAGAAGTGACATTTGAATAAAGTAAAGGCCAAGATTTGAAAGTAAAGAATTAGAACTGAAACTCAGATTTGAAATAGGATGGTTAGACGAGTAAAGTTATAAAGGTGCGATCAAAGTTCGCTATATTTTATAAAGGATGATGTTTTACCAAGATACAACAAAAGGGAAATTCTGGGAATGGACATCGGTTTTGGTATTTCAACTAATATCTATCTTAAGATAAGAACGTTGTTGATCAAGGTCTGAGAGGTAATTAAAATATCCCAACTTGAACAACTTCAGGATTATCAAAAGTGGTATTAGTCGTAATGGTGGAGATATTAAAGTAAATTAATTTAGGGAAATAACAGGGTAACGCCATTGAAGGTTTGGAAATATATATAATAAGCTTTCGAAATATAAAGGAAATAAAAAAGGGACTTGATGATATGGAACGATATCCGTATAATAAAAGAAACAAAATGGAGATTTGTGGGAATATAATGGTATTTTCAAAGTATTGAAATAAGATTTAAATGGGTTTAAAGGGATGAGTGGAGAATTTGGTGTTCAAATAACGAAGCCAAAGAAGATGCCGTTATGATAATTGAATCGATAAGATAAAAAGAAATGTTATAGAAATGTTTTGAAATGTTAGTTGAAAGTTAAATTAGATATGATTTAAGATATTTTCTAGGTATATAGGTAAAAGGGATTTGAGTATAATTATATATTAAACCAATATATTATTTTTGGGTATTTCAACTGATATATTATTTTTAAATGGCCAAATGATGTTGTGTAATAAACCAATGGATCTGTTTTATTTTTATGGTTGTTTATTTTGATAGTCAAAGAACCAACTATCAAAATCTGACCCAACGTTATTGGTACGGAAAGACCGGGATCGAATTTATATTTGAAAACCATTTTGACCAATAAATACGATTACGTCAAAGACGCTGATCGAGGTGGAGCATTTGAAGACCATAGATCTTCATAAAACGGAAGAGTTACTTACAATCTCTGGCTGATCCCTAGAGATATACTGTGATTCTGTCGTGATTGGAATCTACGGGTTGCAAGGTCTACTCGCTCATCTATAGGGTGATTCCTAGGATGCGGTAGGAGGGTGCGTTCGGTTCATCCTGTACCTGGATGACATGTATGGACGATGTGAATAATGGCCAGATGTTTTCAAAAGTTGATTATAACCTCAAGCCTCAACAACAGGGAAATGACAAAAATCGGGCAGGCAGCATGGCTATGTGGGTCGCACCCATTAGGGTGTATTGTCACCATCTAGAGAACATTCATGTTTGTTACTTCTTTTCATTTCTGTATCTCCCGGAAACTACGGTGGTCGTGACAAAAAAGTCATAAGGTGACAATACATTCGATACACTCAAGAGAAATGAGTGGTCGGTCACGTGTGGGCCGGGTTGCAAGACGTTCTTGTTGAACCCAGTGTATTCATCTTTAGAGATACACTATCGGCAGGTGGTCCAATACCTTGTCATAGTTGGAAATCCATTCTCCAATAAGTGCCCGCAATTTTTGATTGTATACTGTATACGTGGAATGCAAGATGCAAGCGTTCTGCTAGATTCTATCTACTTGTATTTAGACACTATGATAATATCAGAAGAAGATATAAATTTCAAAACGATTTGGGTTATATTAAGGTAAAAACCGTCCGTGTTTATTTGTGGGTTGGTCTTACTATTACCCTTTTATTTCAAAAGGATTTCCAAAGATAAACAAGTTGTTGTATATGAATTTATCACTGAAAGTATTCCAGACTGATCCGGGTGAATTTTGTTTTAAATCAAATGTGCTCGGGTCAGACCGAGTATATTATCAGGTTAGGTATCGCTTGGAGCTTCAGAAGAGGAGTTGAAGTCTAGACGTATTCCATATATATACTGGTACTTGTTTATTTCCGTTGTGTGTTGTATTGATCTGAATGTATACTCTAATGTTGTAATATACAATTCTTTTATAAAGAATTATTGATTATTATATTTTGTCCATTCCGCTGTGAGACTCTGATCTTCTTATTCTTTTATTCTAACATTTCTTTCTTTCTTCTCTCACCCTCTAACTTCTTTCTACTAGCTTACTGGGTTTTTCGATACTTGTGTTTGGACACAGGACGTGTTAGTGTCTGGATTCGAGTGTCGAAATTCTCGGGTCGCTACACAACAAATGGAAGCAACTATAATGCATGGATTTTTTCCAGATTTGCTAAAATCATTCACTGATTAAATCGAGGAATCAGAAAGGGAAACCGCAATTAATCAAATCGAATCATTTAAGAAATCAAAGAGACTACGGTTTTATTTTTTAATTCCTAACTCCGTTTATTTTCAATCTTTAAAGTTGTACAATTAAAATGGTTAGCAGGTACAATGCGGTTGAGATACAAAAAGTCATAATAGGGATAAAATGAGGAACAACAAGATATAGCTGATGACTCTAAAATAGAATATATACTCATACTTAATGTTTATACAAATGTATAAATGGTAGTTGAATGAAAAATTAACATTTAATTCAATTATAATTAATACATATTTAATATTAAATAAAAACGTTTGTAAATATATTGTTAATAAACATAAACTGTTATATATCTGAATTAAATTTAATAGAATATTATAGTATTCTTATTTTTGAAAAAAATGTTGAAAGATTCAATTACAAAATTAATTTCACAATTTTTATAATTTTATAATAATTATTTTTTAATTCATTTCTTCAAAGAATATATGGCAATGGTAGCGAAATATGGCGTGATTGGCATGATATATCAGAAATAGCGGATATTAAAGTGAAAAGGCTATTTAGGAATATCATAATGATAGAAACTCGTTATAGGATATAGCGGGGTGATTTTGGGGTATTAGCCACACAACTTTAAAGTATGATAAACTTTTGTGGTTTAATAAATGTAACAACTCCCAAATCCGTACCATTCGAGTCGACTGAATACAACTCACGTCCAACCCAAATTGCACGAAAATACGAATCATTAATAGAAAGAAGTTAGAAGATGATAAATAGAAAGATAGAAAAGTAGAATAGAACAACTAGATAGAAGATAGAACTGAACAATAACACAGAATCTCACAATCGCAGCGGAATAAAATATAACATATAAATAATCACTTTTAAAATAAAAACTGTAATATCACTTACTTCATCAGAGACCATCACATATACAATACAGTGGAAATAACTCTAAATATCTAACGTTGAAGTCTCCTGCTCAAAGCTCCTCCAGATAAACCTGTAAAATCATGAACTATTGGACTGCCCGTACAAATTTGGGCACCTAAGAGTTTAGGGAAAACATAAAAATAAACTATAGGTCAGTCATGGGACTGGTGTGAGTAAACGATTTTTAAAACAACTTGATTAGTATAGGATATCTCATAAGACCATGCCGTAAAAATGGAACGGGTTTTCCCTTATGAAAAATCCAAGAATAACTTGGTTTAACTGTAATAACCCGCAAATTTTGAACCAATTTAAAAAATTTATTTTAGAAATTTAATGGGTTTTAAATAGTTAAAATAATTTCTTTTAGATAATAACAACGAAAATTTTATTTAAATCGAAGTTAAAACGAATATATTTTATTTAATTATAAAAGGAGATTAAAATAGCACGGTAGTTTGAAAATTTGAATTTGAACTTTGATTGACAGTATAGAATGCAAAATAAATCGGATTTTAGTGAAACCAAAAATGTTAGAATCTGTTTAAAAATATCTTTCCAAAGAATCCGAAAAATTGAAATTTCATAGCGAAAATCAAAAGTTATGTCTAGTTTAAAATTCAAAATAGTCGCTATAGAATTTATATATATATATATATATATTAATATTAAAAATAGCCATTTTTCAAATGATCTCTGTTTTCGACGAAACCACTTTTGTTGGAACCGGAATGTCAAATTATTGCTAGGTTTCAATTTTCATAATTTTTAGAATTAATTTGTGAGCGTGGCAAAAGAAAATGTGTTGTCAATTTCAATCAAATTGGATCAACCAGAAAATGACATTTTTCAGATGGTCTCCAAATTCAACGAAATTAGTTTTATTAGGATCGTATCATCGAAACATAACTAGAAATAATTTTTTGGAATTTTTAGAGTCACTATGTGTCCCCAGTAAATTTAAATGTATGATAGAATTAAATAAATAAATGATTTCAACTTTAAATTAAAGAAAAGAGGGCTGAGACAATCGAACTGGTTGACGGGACCTAGCCCATTGGGTCCGGAACGGGGGTATTTGCCGGAGGACAACTCTCGTTGGGCTAAATTTGGAGCTACTGGGAATTAATGGGTTTATTTGTAAAATAGAACAATTAATATTATTTTATTATAAATATTGGAAAAACCTAACCTTAGTCAAATTAGTAGTAGCCGCCGCTCTATTCCTCCAATGGCTGAAATTTGTCAAACCTTTCTTGCTTAATTTCTTTCTATCTGTTCTATGAAATCAAAAACTTTAAAAGGGAATTTGTAGAGCTCCATGTGATCTTCCAATCTATATGGATCATCATAGTTGTTTCAATCAAAATTCGCCAGAATTTGAGCATGAACACAGCGTGGGTTAGGGACGGCAGGAGGTGAACAGGACCGCCGGAAGTGACGTTGTGGTGGGCCCAGGCAAGGCTTGAAGAGGGGGATCCGATGGTGTCCTTGGATCGGAGGTCGGTCCACTCTGGTAGGCACGAGAATCGATGGAAGAGAACGACTTTGGGGTGGGTTCAGACATCGTGACTTCCTGAAGAGAATTACGGGATGGAGATGGGGCATACGCACTGGTGACGTGGCGGCATATGATAGAGTGGGATTTGTGTTAATTATTTTATTTTAATTTGAAATTCAAACGTTTAAATTTGAATAACTTTTACATGTGAACTCAGTTTGACACGTGGTCAGTTGCGTTGTGATCGTATCGAAATTCCGGACAACATGGAGCAGACCAGATCTGAAACGAGGCACTTTGAAAATTCAGACAAAAACCAAATGTGAGATTTCTTTTTAAAATAAAAATTAATTATTATTTCATTGGAAAATTTTACATATGCTGTCAATATTCGATTGTGTATATTGTATGTGATATGAATTGTTTGATATTGTTCGTTGGATCTAATTGGAAATGTTAGAATTGATATAAAAATATTCTTTTCTTGTATACGTTAATAATAGAAATTTGTTGTCTAAATAAAATTCTCATTTTTTTATTTATACAAATGAAACATAGAATATGTATGCAAATAAATATTCTTTTATTTGTCGTTGAAATGTATAGGAAAATTGCATTGAAATTAAAATGTCATTTTTGTTATAAATGTTTAATTAGAATAAAAATGTCATGATATAGAAAATGTCATTCTATAAAAATGTCATTATTTCGAAATGTCATGTTAATAAAAAAAAATCATGTTAATAAAAAATGTCATGTAAATTTAAAGAATGTCATTAGTTAAAAATGTTGCACTAGAAATAAAGTTACATTTTAGTTAAAAATGTTGCATTAGAAATAAAGTAACATTTTTGTTAAAATGTTATATTAGAAATAAAGTTACATTTTTGTTAAAATGTTATATTAGAAATAAAGTTACATTTTAGTTAAAAATGTTGCATTAGAAATAAAATTACATTTTAGTTAAAAATGTTGCATTAGAAATAGAGTTACATTTTAATTGAGGATGTTGCATTAGAATAAAAATAACATTTCAGTAAAAATGTCACATTAGAATAAAAATTGTCCTTATTGTTAAGAAATGTTTATTTGATTAAAAGTTACATTTTTGTTAAGAATATGTTATAAAAATAAAAATAACATTTCTGTTAGAAATAACATGTTAGAAAAAAATTGCCATTTTATAAAATGCTGCATTGGAATAAAAATGTCATTTTTGTTACAATTGTTTTATTAGAATTAAAAATATCATTTTTGTTAGAAATGTTTAGTTAGAATAAACACGTCACTTTTATTAGAATTGTTTTATTAGAATAAAAATATCATTTTTGGTTAGAAATGTACATTAGAATAAAGATATCATTTTTATGTTGAATTAGAAATGTCAAAACATTGAAATGTCATCATATTAGAAATGTCATTTATTTAATAATGTCATGCTAGAAATGTCATTTATTTGATAATGCCATGTTAGGAATGTCGTCATATTAGAAATGTCATTAGTATAGAATGTCATTTTATTAAGAATGTTATATTAGAATATTAATTTCATTTTATTGAGAAATGACATACTAATATAATGATGTCATTTATTTAGAAAATGTCATATAACTATGTCATGTTAACATAATAATGCCACCTTGTTAGACAAGAATAATAATAATTCCTTGTCAAAATATATGTTTTGTTGAAATTAAATTATAAATATTTATTTATAATTTAAACAGTGAAAATTGGTTAAATTTATTAACCAATGGTGTATGTATATAAACTGTGGTTGTTTGAAAACCCCACACGGGTATTGGGATGATACTTGACATGCACTAGTCTCAATATTTAGTTGTATGTCAATCGATGGATTGACAGTCTGTGATGAACTTTATTTATTTATTTTAATACTCACATAGTTATAAATTTCACTCTAGATGTGAGTGGATTTTTTAATGATTATTTATCATTACTTTTATATACATATGCAATGTATGAAATCCATATGACCGAACCTATATGGTAATTGATTGAGTCGCGTTCCGATTCAGAATATTTTTAATAAAACAACATTTTAAAATAAAGAACATCTGTATATAAAGAAATGTTTTAAAGTAAAGAATCTTGTAAATAAAGAATATTTTGAAATAATGAATATTTTAGAATAATATCAAATGAAGAATAAAAATATTGAAATATGAAGCCGTGTGATGTAGGAATGCTATTTTTAACACGAACAGGGTTTATCGATAAATTTATCTCATTTTAAAATGAATATAAAAAGAGAAGTGATTTCAAAATATAATATTTTGAAATATTATTATTTTAATATGATAAAAATATAGAATATTCAATTTTTATTTTAAAATTGAAAAGGAGTTAAAAATCATTATCAAATAAATTTATAGTTATTTTATAAAATACATTTTAAAAAGGAGATCGACGATATATAATATATTATATATATAACGGTCTGAATAGAACGCGCCGCGCAGCGACCATTCGCGAATTTCGACCATTAACTTCAAATTGATGTAACGGGAGATCCGACCGTCGGATTCTCCTAAAACCAGAACCCTTGGGTTCATATCGAAAAGATCTTTCCAATGAATATAAGAGTTTTGAAATTTAACGGTTGGATTTGGAATTATGTCCAAATCAAATTTGAAAAAGGTCGCTATGGATGCATTTCATTGGCCGTTATTGGAAACTGACTGTACGTGCGATAATAAAATTATAAAAATATGAAAAAATTATGTAAAATCATAATAAATGATTTAGAAAGATTTTGGATGAAAATTCTGTATTTGAAATGATAAAATATATTTTTGAAATAGTTATTAGCTAGAATAAATCATTAAATTAAGATTTAATGAAGTTTCCCAATTTATTAATATTTAATTGCAATTAAATTAAATAAATTAGATTTTTGGGTTTATCGTGAACTGTGTTATAAACGACATTTGTTCTTTAACCCAATTGGCAGTTAAAATATAATGTGGAATTTATAAATCTTTTTATTAATATTTAAATGTGAATTTTCCAAAGTAAAGTTTTCCAATTTAATATATTAAATTGGAATTGAATGGAATTCGATTTGATAATAATCGAGATGAGCTTATGTAAAAGAAGACTGTTAATATATATGGAATTTAAAAGGCTTTACCGTTATTCCATTTATATTATTGGTCTGATACGGAAATTTACATCGATTATATATTGATTTGATTTCTGTAAAAATTTCATATTTAATGGAAGACGATTTTGGGTTTATCATGGACTATGTTTTAAATGACATTGATTCTTTAACCCAGTTGAAGATAAGATTAATTTCTTAAACTTGAATGATCATAAAGTAATGATTTTTAATATTAAAACCAAATTGGGGTTTTAATGAATCTTTAAAAAGAAGATTAAAGGATAAATTTAAAGAATTTATCTTTGATAAAATTAATGGGAACTTTCCCTAATGTTGTGAATATTTATTTAAAAGAATATTCTGAATTGGAATGAGGCGTTGGATGTGCTTTTACAATATTTTATTATTGATTATAAAATACGCGAGTTATTCGGAAAGACCGGGTTTAACCCATTCCGAATAATTAATACGATGATTAAGACTCAAAGACGAAGACGGTGGTTGAAGACCGGAGGTCTTCACATCGTTTGGATGGTTACAGATGTCTTGATTGGGCGACCACCCAAGACAAGGTAATAAGTGGTGATCGTCCGGACGTACTTGGAGATTGATGGATATGCAAGAACCTCTCTCCTATATTGAACATATGGGAAAGAATATGGTGTCTCCGGTTTCGTTCAGACCCATAACGGACTTGTAAATGGATGTATGTCTGATGTCGTATTCCTTTATGTTGTATTTGTTGATCTCTGCAAAATATGTGTCTGTGGTGGCAGAGAATTTACTCTCTTGCTTAAAACCCTTCTCTGAGGCGTACAAGCTTAGAGATTAGATATTGGCAGGAATCAATGGTATGGTATGGATTGACAATGTGGTATGCTAATATGCAAATGATCAAGGCTTTTTTTGAAAAGCAGAGCCTTGTGGTTGATGATCAAAGCACAGCTTTAAATAGCATAGCTTTGTGTATAGCATTACTTCGCGAGCCTCACACCCAGTATGAACCAGAAACGGGGGTAAGGACTGCAGGGAGGACATACGTTTCTTTCTAGCTAGAAGTGGTGTCATGGTTTTTATAAGGCCTGACATTTTTACTTTTGTGGATGATGGAATGAGGCACCTTGGTTATTTGATTACCTAGTAGATCTATTTACGCCCCATAGGGCGGGGAAACGTATTGTTCAGGCATTATTAATCCACTAACATATTTGTGGATCGGCCTTGAAGACCCAAGGTGCAGTTGTGACTGATCCTGAGACATGATAGGCTAGATTGTCTCGAATTCGGTAAGGTCTATCTCTTGCCTTGGTTCATGATGGAAATCCCACTTCCAATACGACACCATACGGTTTTGATTGTATAACTAGTATGGCGACATAGTATATGGTAGCTATGTCATCTATGATTAATACATTATGACTGAAATGTTTTCGAAACATATATACACTAATAATAATATCAAATTCGTTTTATCGTATCAAGCATTTTTGACCATTATAAGGTAAAACTCTATCCTCCGATTTGCGTTGCATTGTGTGATGGGACTTGAGTCTTATAATTGTTTCATTATTCTAAAATGCATTGCGTTGTTTAACGAATTACTTTATTTTATGCACTGGCAGTCCAATGGAGTAAACTCATTCCGCGTTAGCGGCTTAGTCTTGTGATTAGCCTTATTATTAAATAGGTTAAGTAAGGTTTCTCATACCAGTCTCATGACTGACTCGTAGTTTGTTTCACTTTGCAAACTCGGGTACCCTCTTTCCCACATGGGCAGTCGAGTAACTTGTTTTGCAGATATTTATCTTTTGAGAAGGATTCTGGATCGAAGCTTAAAGCTGTGTCCAGAGCATGGTAGCCTTCCGCTGTGCTAGTTAAATTATTCCGCTGCATTGTATTAAATTCATTGTAAATAAATCTTCAGCTGTATTATTTATCCAATGTATAACATTATTATGATGTTCATAAAAGTCTTCTATTATTTGTTCTGATGTGTTGTATGCCCAAATTTAGCGTATGCAGGATTTGAACGGTCTTGGTCGATTAGGTCCGAGCAAAATCCGTATCGTTACAGTTGGTATCAAAGCTCTGGTTTGCTCAAATCTTTGGGGTACAACTCGTTATAACTGAACAAATGACTCATCAGAGATTGGATTAGTAATGTCCAATAGGAATACTCATTAGAGATAGGGTCAGTAGTATCCTAGAATGAGAAACTCATTAGAGATAGGGTTAGAAATGCCCTAGAATGAGTTGAGAGTGACAAGTCTATAATTAACGTATTTGTGATTATATATTTGATCCGATCTTAGAAAATATGATTTTAATATATATAAAAGTTATATATATAGTTGAAAAGTTAATCAACTAATAAAATTATTGAAACCAATAAAAGAGAAAATGAAAAGTGAGTTGGTTAATTAAACAACTTTTAGCTCCGTTCCTTTTCGAGGACGAAAAGATTTTAAGTGGGGGAGATTGTAACAACCCGCAAATTCTGAACCAATTTAAAATTTTTATTTTAGAAATTTTAATGGATTTTAAATATTTAAAATAATTTATTTTAGACAATAACGACGAAAAATTTATTTAAATCGAAGTTAAAATGAATATATTTTATTTAATTATAAAAGGAGTTTAAAATAGCACGGTAGTTTGAAAATTTGAATTTGAACTTTGATTGACAGTACAAGATGCAAAATAAATCGAATTTTAGTGAAACCAAAAATATTAGAATCTGTTTAAAAATATCTTTCCAACGAATCCGAAAAATTGAAATTTCATAGCGAAAATCAAAAGTTATGTCCAGTTTAAAATTCAAAATAGTTGCTACAGAATTTATATATATATATATATATATATATATATATATATATAAAATAGCCATTTTTCAAACGATTTCCATATTCAGCGAAACCACTTTTGTTGGAACCAGAATGTCAAATTATTGCTAGGTTTCAATTTTCATAATTTTTAGAATTAGTTTGTGAGCATGGCAAAAGAAAATGTGTTTTGTCAATTTCAATCAAATTGGATCGACCAGAAAATGGTCATTTTTCGAACAGTCTCCAAATTCGACGAAATTAGCTTTGTTAAGACCATACCGTCAAAATATAACTAAAAATATTTTTTTTGGAAATTTTAGAGTCAGTATGTGTCCCCGGTAAATTTAAATGTATGATAGAATTAAATAAATGATTTAAACTTTAAATTAAAGAAAAGAGGGCTGAGACGATCGAACAGGTTCACGGGACCTGGCCCATTGGGTCTGGAACGGGGTATTTGCTTGGGGACAACTCTCTTGGGCTAAATTCGGAGCTACTGGGAATTAACGGGTTTATTTGTAAAATAGAACAATTAATATTATTTTATTATAAATATTGGAAAAACCTAACCCTAGTCAAATTAGTAGCAGCCGCCGCTCTATTCTTCCAATAGCCAAAATTTGCCAAACCTTTCTTGCTTAATTTCTTTCTACCTGTTCTATGAAATCAAAATTTTTAAAAGGGATTTTGTAGAGCTTTATGTGATCTTCCAATCCATACGGATCATCATAGTTGTTTCAATCAAAATTCACCAGAATTTGGGCGTGAACATGGCACGGGTTAGGGACGGCTGGAGGCGAACAGGACAACTGGAAGTGACGTCGTGGTGGGCCCAGGCGCGGCTTGAAGGGGGGGTTCCGATGGTGTCCTTGGATCGGAGGCCGATCCACACTAGTAGGCTCAAGAATCGTTGGAAGAGAACGGCTTTAGGGGGGTTCAGACATTGTGACTTCCTGAAGATAATTACGGGATGGAGATGAGGCATACGCAGCTGGTGACGTGGCAGCATATGATAGGGTGGGATTTGTGTTAATTATTTTATTTTAATTTGAAATTCAAACGTTTAAACTTGAATAACTTTTACATGTGAACTCAGTTTGACACGCGGTCAGTTGCATTGTGATCGTATCGAAATTCCAGACAACATGGAGTAGACCAGATCTAAAACGGGGCACTTTGAAAATTCAGACAAAAACCAAATGTGAGATTTCTTTTTAAAATAAAATTTAATTATTATTTCATTGGAAAATTTTACATATGTTGTCAATATTCGATTGTATGTATTGTATGTGATATGAATTGGTTGATATTGTTCGTTGGATCTAATTGGAAATGTTAGAATTAATCGTACAATAAAAATATTCTTTTTTTGTATACGTTAAAAATAGAATTTTGTTGTGTAAATAAAATTCTCAATTTTTTATTTATACAAATGAAACATAGAATATGTATGCAAATTGTAACGACCCGGATTTTTAGCCAGTTAATTTTAAATATTTAATATGGTTTTAAATATTGAATTTATAATCTAAATGGTATTTTATTCGATTATCGATTAAATAATCGAAATACGATTTAAATTGATAATTATCGTAATATGAAACAGTAACAATTGAATTTAGAGTTAAAACTGTATCAAAACAATTCTATAGATTAATATTAATTCTATTTGAATTAGAACGATAATGATAATTTATTTCGATTAATTTAAATTGGCTAAATTCGATTTATAATTTAATCAAATTTTGTTTTAAATCATTAATTTAAATTGTTATTTTCTCTATAAAGTCGAATGGGGATTCAGTAACTGTTTCGTTGAATTTAGAATAGTGAATAACGTTGGAAACATCAGTCGTTCAGATTAAATAACGGTTCAGAATTTAGAATAAAGGACCATGAGATATTTTGGTAAAATATATTAATTAAAAATCAAATCAATTTATTTAATGTATGTACTTATGGAAACAGGCCGACCTAAAATTTGTACATCGCAGACCAAGTTGTCTTCAAGCAGACATTTGCTCCTTTTCTTCCCAGCAATAACAAAACACTGATTAATGGCGTTGCCTATATTTTTCCTCGAGCACAAACTTCTGTCCCTTTGTTCACCGCAGAGTAAAACAGGAAGTAATGGCAACGTACTACTTGTCTCTCGTTCACACGATATAAATCCATCGAAGCCTTCCTAATTTCACATTCCCAAAAACCACAAAGCATTTCTAATCTAATTCCCTTTCGTTCCTCCTCAGTCTTTCAAAAATCGAATCACCGAAAGAAAAAAAAAAAAGAAAAAAAAAAGGGGGAAATGGAATCGCGATATCTCCCTGGAGATCAACATCGGAGATGCTCGCGATTAGGGGAAAAGTGAGGGACGGAGTGCAATGTTGATTGATGATGTGGGGAGGGCGCCGTTGTTAAAAACGACAGTGAAGTCGAGGGCGATGTTGGTCACGGGATGTGGTTCGGTGGATGTTTCTGACCATCTTAAAGGGTGCGATGTCAGGGAGGTCGATAGATGGAGTGCGATTTAGGGATTCACAAGTTCAGCGAAGAAGTGGAAGGAGGAGAGATGCGTGAACTCAACGTTGAATGGGGGATTGCGGCGGTGAGGAGCAGTTTCCTAGAGTGAAGAAGAAGTGCTTGGTGAAATGCCAAGGAGAAAGAAGTAATTAAGGTAATATAAATTTTTTTTAATTTAATTCTAATTTACAAGTTAATAATGGTTGTTAAATTTGTTAATAACATTCTTTTTAGTTAATTTATAAAGTGATTAGGATTTTTAAGTTAGTTTATATAAAGGGATTAGTTAGTTAGAAATAAAATCTGTAAAGTAATCAGTTAAGATTTTAGTTGGAATTTAGTTAACCCATAAGTAATTTATTTAAAGTAAGTTAAAAATCAAATTTAGTTTACCTTAAATCCTATTAGTCGATATAATCCGTATATCTGATAAATGCAAAATTTAAATTTATACAAGGTAATTAAATCGAGAAGCCAGTTCCTTAGAATGTAGTTGCGGAAAATACTATTGGATGTTGGATTGGAAATTTCTAAAATCAATTGGATCAGAATGGATCGAACAATGAAAATCTGGTGAGTAAATCTCACTCACCTTTAGAATTATTTTTATTTTCATTAAAAATAATTGTCTGTTGCTTGTGTGGATGCTTTCTGCTTGTTTTATATATATTAGTTATTTAGGCTATATATATATATATTGGGTTGATTGATTGGTTGGATTCCCGCAGTCTCATTAGCGGATGCCCGCAGTTTCATAGCGGATGATTACCCTATACGCCCCACGCTATGATTAGTGGATGACCTTCTATACCACGATATTCTGCCACGAAGCAGAATGGGTATTATTTATGTGCTAACATCTGTGGATGCAGGAAAACAGGTTGGAGGAATCCAACTGGATTCCTCAAAAATATATTATCTGTTTGTTCTTTGGTTGCATATATATTGTTATATATGATGTGTTAGAAAAATAAATAATTCGTTGCTTTGTGTGTTTAAATATCACTGGGCTTAAGTAATGATATTTAAAAAAATATCGTGGAAGGATATTTGAGATTTAAAAAGGGAAAATTCTATTTTTAAATAGAATTTGAATTTTAAATGGAAATAAAATATAAAACTTGTTTTTGAAAAATAAAACAAGTAGTTTCTTTATAAACGAAGTTTATAGATAGTTCTTTTATAACGAAGTTATAGATGAAGTAAAAGAATTATCATTTGATAATTCAGAAATAGAAATACAAGTGTGAAATTGGAAATGGGAAATCTATCTTCAAAGAAAAGTAGAAATATCTATTTCAAAAGGAATTGAAGTCGAGACTTGTTTAAAGGAATTGGATATAAGAATTCAAATAGAAACAGACTTTGAAATATAGAATTTCAATGAAGAACTGAAGAGAATTTGAAATATAGAATTTCGAAGAAGGATTGAAATATTGAATTTGAACATGGAATTGAATATAGAAATTCAAGTAGAAATTTGAATATGAAATTTCAAAATAGAATTTGAAATAAACTTTGAAATAGGATTTTCGAAGTAGAATGGGAAATGGAATTTCAAATAGGATTTCAAAATAGGAAATCCAAATGGTTTTGAAATGGAATTTGGATTCAAGGGAATTCAAATGAGTTTGAGTGAAGAAATTCAAATGGTGTTAAAAATAAGTTTGAATATGGAATTCAAATGGGGTTGGAGATGAATTTGAATATTAGAATTCAAATGGAAATGGAAAACGAAATTTTGAATATAAGAGATTCAAATTTAATTCAAATAGGATTTAATCTATGGGATTTGAATATGAAATTCAAATGGGTTTTAAACTATGGAATTTTGAATATAGAATTTAAAAAGGAGTTTGAATATTTGAATTTCAATAAATTTCAAATATAAATTGGAATATAGAAGTTCAAATGGAATTTAAAAATAGAGTTTGAATAAGAGAATTCAAATGAATTCAAACATAGAATTTGAATATAGGGAATTCAAATAGAAATTCAAGTATTGAATTTGAATATCAAATAGAAAAGGAATTAGGATTTGAAATATAGAATTCAAAGGTGAGATTGAAATTTGAATCCAGGAATTCAAATAGAGTTAAAATGGAATTGAATTCATTTTAAAGAAGTTTAACGGTTTATAAATATAAATATAATTAAAACGAACTCGCCACAGCGCTGCAGTTCGTAAAATAGCGATTTGAACTTCAATCGAGTATACAGAACTCAATTGAAGTCGAAATTCTTTGAAACAAGAAACGTCAGGATCGGTTTGATAATAGTTTTCTAATGAAAGAGAAAAATATGAATTTCGTCGTATAGATTTTGAGTTATGTCAAAATCAAATTTTCAGAAAAACAGCGCCAGAACTATTTAAACACCATAACGGTTTATTCCATTTTATAAAAGGATGTTAAACAAATAAAATCCGAATTCCTATTTAGAAGATTTCAGATTTGAGTTATGGAATATATGTGAACTCAAGTGAAGTAATGAATTTGATTTTGAAACAGAAATCAGATTTTCGACTTTGAATAGAACTAACTAATTCGAATAGAAATTAGTTAAGGAGATTTCAAATGGATATTGGGGTTTGAATGAGTAAATTCGATTTGAATTTATATTCGAAATCAAAAAGGAAACTAGAATTGAAATTGAAATTCAATTTGGTTGTGAACAAGTTAAACATTTTTGAACGTGTATGTTCAAACAAAGAAGTGAAATAGGCAAAATAGCTAATCAAAGAATAAATGAGCGAAACTGAATTCAACGATTGGATTGAGTTAAACTGAATGGAAAACAGGTGAACATGTGTAAGCAGGTTTGATATGAAGTATATGAAGATTTTTAATGTATGTGCCCGACAAAAAGGTACATGTTTAAATTCATATATGGGTTTTATGCGCCGTATCGGCAAGCCGCTTGGCTTTTCCTTTTTCTTTTTGAGATTAGAAGATACCGGGAAGCTATTTGAAATTTCCCGACGCTCCCGATACAGGGGAGGTTATGGCGAAATTTTCCGGAAATTTAAGGAGTTAGAATATTTTTAAGGAATTTGACAATTAGAAATATATATATCGATATATATAGAATTCGATAAGGGAATGGAATCAAAAATAGCGTAAAGGGGCCAAGATTGACTATTGAAATATTTGGGTTAACAAATATTGATAGAGGAAATAGAGAGGTGATTTAATTAATGAATATTAATTAAAGAGCCCAGTGATTTGTTTGATATGTTGGATGAACACTTGTTTTTATTCGATAGTTAAATCACAGACTATCGAAGTTTTGACCATCGTTGTCAATATGGAGAGACCGGTTGGATTATTATCCTAAGAACCACTCCGTATCGGCATAAGCGTTGCGAACCAAGTATGCTGAATATATTGAAGACGGAGTAAAGTGCAAGGGCTTTTCTAGAAATAGAAATAGTGCCTTCGGTTTCGTTCAATCCCAGGACGAACGTAAATGGACGAATGTCTGACAGAGTATTTCCAATGATCAATTGGGTTGGTCTGTATGAATGTATATGGTTGCAACGGATTTATCCCTTAGCATAATATCCAGAATATTTGTGCAAACTCAACTAGTGATTAACGGATCTGACAATGTGGCATTCAAAGTGATGGTGTTATCAATGAATGGTAAGTATGCGTAGCCTCAGGCCTCAACAACCGGGAAAGGACAAAAATCGGGCAGGCAGCATGGCTATGTGGGTCGCACCCATTAGGGTGTATAATCACCTATCTAGAGAAATTCCTTTTGTTTCTAAATCTATCGATTCTGCCCATTCGGGAAACGGTGGTTTGAGTCCAACCGTTGGTGATATACATTCGATACACTCAAGCGAAATGAGTGGTCGGTCATGTGTGGGCCGGGTTGCAAGACGTTCTTGTTGAACCCAGGTGTATTTGCCTCTAGAGATACATCATCGGAAGGTGGTCCCATACCTTGTCATGTTGGAAATCCAATCTCCAATAAGCGCCATGCGGGTTTTGATTTTATACTATATATGTAGAGCGTGAGATGCAAGCGTTCTACTATTTGGTTATTTACTTGATGTAGACATTATTATAATATCACTGGATTTTCGTATCAAAGTGTTTTGGGTTATAGTAAGGTAAAAACCGTCCGTGTTTATGTGTGGACTGGTCTTACTATTATCTTTTCTTTCGAAAAGGATTGTTAAAGTTAAACAAGTGGTTGGAGTTTACTCACACCAGTCCCATGACTGACCCAGAGTTTGTTTTGTTTTGTTTTCCCTAAACTCTTGGGTGCCCAAATTTGTACGGGCAGTCAAGTGTTTCAGGCTTTTACAGATACACTTGGAGGAGCTTGAAGCAGGAGGCTTCAACGTTAGTTATTTAGAGTTACTTCCGCTGGATCAAATGTTATGTGTACTCTGATGATGGTATGTATGTATGTACAAAACAGATTTGTATTTCGGAGCCTATGTTATATAATATATTTTATTCGTTCCGCTGTGAGTTGTGATCTTCGTTTTTTCTTCTATTCTAAGTTTTCTATCTTATCTATTCTCACCCTCTATCTTCTTTCTAATAATGAGTCGTATTTCTGTGTTATTTGGGTTGGACGTGTGGTGTATTTAGTCAACTCAGATAGCTCGGATTTGCGGGCCATTACAGTGGTATCAGAGCTTAGGTTGAGCGAATACCTAGGCTTGTGTGTCATGTGCTCATTAGAGATAGGGTCAGTAGTACCCTAGAATGAGTTGAGTGTATATATGTACGAGAGAGCGTATTTGTTAGTTGATATAAAAAGTTGTTTTATATTGTGTTGACTAGTCCGTGAGTGGTTTATGAATTCTGGTCGAATCGTGGGACGCCACGAAGTCGATAGGAATTTCTAAACACTTGGGCAGAAGAATCGACATAATATTGTTTTAACTGGGTAAATGAAATAATTTTACCCAAAATTCTATTTTGATATAGAAAGAATAATTTTCTGAAATTATTATAATATATGGATGGGTTGATTGTTAGGATTATAATCAAACGAGATTATAAAATTGAAATGGTTATATATATAACCAAATAGGACTTGTATATGAATTAAATATACAAATGGGATGAATTAGAATTGGATTCAGAATTAGAATTAAGAATTCAAAATCCTGGGAAGTTGAAAAATATTTTTCAAAGTATATTAGAATAATATAGCTTTGTTTTAGAAGGATTTGAAAGAAAATCATTTTAGATGGATTTTGAAATAATAAAGCACTGAACTCACTTCAGTGGCTGGGAAATAATTCTGATGATGATTGCAAAATCATCAGTGTTCATTTCCGAGTTTCTAAGTGATGAATTGCTACCTTAGGAAAAGTTTTGATGGGAATTTGTTTGAAAGAAAACAAGTGGTTTAAAAATTCAAATGTTTTGAATTTGAGATGGGTTATAAATATATGTATATATTTATTTCAAAAGAATTTGGAAAGAAAAACCCAGGGATTTGAATTCTGGAATTTAAAATTTAACTTAAGCAAGTTAAATGGATTGAAGTAAATCAATTGACTAGAATCAATTTGAATTGGTTTAGTGGAATATAGATTGGATATAAATGGATTGATCGTAGATCATTCGAATTAAATGTGTGAAGACCAAAAGTTTTGGTTGGAGTTAATTTATTGAAATATGAGGAGTTGAGTTTCAACATAAGTGAGATGTTGAAAAGGAATGGATTTGTACCCTTTTTCCTACCTTAGCAATTTCGAGGACGAAATTATTTTAAGGGGGAAAGAATGTAACGACCCGGATTTTTAGCCAGTTAATTTTAAATATTTAATATGGTTTTAAATATTGAATTTATAATCTAAATGGTATTTTATTCGATTATCGATTAAATAATCGAAATACGATTTAAATTGATAATTATCGTAATATGAAACAGTAACAATTGAATTTAGAGTTAAAACTGTATCAAAACAATTCTATAGATTAATATTAATTCTATTTGAATTAGAACGATAATGATAATTTATTTCGATTAATTTAAATTGGCTAAATTCGATTTATAATTTAATCAAATTTTGTTTTAAATCATTAATTTAAATTGTTATTTTCTCTATAAAGTCGAATGGGGATTCAGTAACTGTTTCGTTGAATTTAGAATAGTGAATAACGTTGGAAACATCAGTCGTTCAGATTAAATAACGGTTCAGAATTTAGAATAAAGGACCATGAGATATTTTGGTAAAATATATTAATTAAAAATCAAATCAATTTATTTAATGTATGTACTTATGGAAACAGGCCGACCTAAAATTTGTACATCGCAGACCAAGTTGTCTTCAAGCAGACATTTGCTCCTTTTCTTCCCAGCAATAACAAAACACTGATTAATGGCGTTGCCTATATTTTTCCTCGAGCACAAACTTCTGTCCCTTTGTTCACCGCAGAGTAAAACAGGAAGTAATGGCAACGTACTACTTGTCTCTCGTTCACACGATATAAATCCATCGAAGCCTTCCTAATTTCACATTCCCAAAAACCACAAAGCATTTCTAATCTAATTCCCTTTCGTTCCTCCTCAGTCTTTCAAAAATCGAATCACCGAAAGAAAAAAAAAAGAAAAAAAAAAAAGGGGGAAATGGAATCGCGATATCTCCCTGGAGATCAACATCGGAGATGCTCGCGATTAGGGGAAAAGTGAGGGACGGAGTGCAATGTTGATTGATGATGTGGGGAGGGCGCCGTTGTTAAAAACGACAGTGAAGTCGAGGGCGATGTTGGTCACGGGATGTGGTTCGATGGATGTTTCTGACCATCTTAAAGGGTGCGATGTCAGGGAGGTCGATAGATGGAGTGCGATTTAGGGATTCACAAGTTCAGCGAAGAAGTGGAAGGAGGAGAGATGCGTGAACTCAACGTTGAATGGGGGATTGCGGCGGTGAGGAGCAGTTTCCTAGAGTGAAGAAGAAGTGCTTGGTGAAATGCCAAGGAGAAAGAAGTAATTAAGGTAATATAAATTTTTTTTAATTTAATTCTAATTTACAAGTTAATAATGGTTGTTAAATTTGTTAATAACATTCTTTTTAGTTAATTTATAAAGTGATTAGGATTTTTAAGTTAGTTTATATAAAGGGATTAGTTAGTTAGAAATAAAATCTGTAAAGTAATCAGTTAAGATTTTAGTTGGAATTTAGTTAACCCATAAGTAATTTATTTAAAGTAAGTTAAAAATCAAATTTAGTTTACCTTAAATCCTATTAGTCGATATAATCCGTATATCTGATAAATGCAAAATTTAAATTTATACAAGGTAATTAAATCGAGAAGCCAGTTCCTTAGAATGTAGTTGCGGAAAATACTATTGGATGTTGGATTGGAAATTTCTAAAATCAATTGGATCAGAATGGATCGAACAATGAAAATCTGGTGAGTAAATCTCACTCACCTTTAGAATTATTTTTATTTTCGTTAAAAATAATTGTCTGTTGCTTGTGTGGATGCTTTCTGCTTGTTTTATATATATTAGTTATTTAGGCTATATATATATATATATTGGGTTGATTGATTGGTTGGATTCCCGCAGTCTCATTAGCGGATGCCCGCAGTTTCATAGCGGATGATTACCCTATACGCCCCACGCTATGATTAGTGGATGACCTTCTATACCACGATATTCTGCCACGAAGCAGAATGGGTATTATTTATGTGCTAACATCTGTGGATGCAGGAAAACAGGTTGGAGGAATCCAACTGGATTCCTCAAAAATATATTATCTGTTTGTTCTTTGGTTGCATATATATTGTTATATATGATGTGTTAGAAAAATAAATAATTCGTTGCTTTGTGTGTTTAAATATCACTGGGCTTAAGTAATGATATTTAAAAAAATATCGTGGAAGGATATTTGAGATTTAAAAAGGGAAAATTCTATTTTTAAATAGAATTTGAATTTTAAATGGAAATAAAATATAAAACTTGTTTTTGAAAAATAAAACAAGTAGTTTCTTTATAAACGAAGTTTATAGATAGTTCTTTTATAACAAAGTTATAGATGAAGTAAAAGAATTATCATTTGATAATTCAGAAATAGAAATACAAGTGTGAAATTGGAAATGGGAAATCTATCTTCAAAGAAAAGTAGAAATATCTATTTCAAAAGGAATTGAAGTCGAGACTTGTTTAAAGGAATTGGATATAAGAATTCAAATAGAAACAGACTTTGAAATATAGAATTTCAATGAAGAACTGAAGAGAATTTGAAATATAGAATTTCAAAGAAGGATTGAAATATTGAATTTGAACATGGAATTGAATATAGAAATTCAAGTAGAAATTTGAATATGAAATTTCAAAATAGAATTTGAAATAAACTTTGAAATAGGATTTTCGAAGTAGAATGGGAAATGGAATTTCAAATAGGATTTCAAAATAGGAAATCCAAATGGTTTTGAAATGGAATTTGGATTCAAGGGAATTCAAATGAGTTTGAGTGAAGAAATTCAAATGGTGTTAAAAATAAGTTTGAATATGGAATTCAAATGGGGTTGGAGATGAATTTGAATATTAGAATTCAAATGGAAATGGAAAACGAAATTTTGAATATAAGAGATTCAAATTTAATTCAAATAGGATTTAATCTATGGGATTTGAATATGAAATTCAAATGGGTTTTAAACTATGGAATTTTGAATATAGAATTTAAAAAGGAGTTTGAATATTTGAATTTCAATAAATTTCAAATATAAATTGGAATATAGAAGTTCAAATGGAATTTAAAAATAGAGTTTGAATAAGAGAATTCAAATGAATTCAAACATAGAATTTGAATATAGGGAATTCAAATAGAAATTCAAGTATTGAATTTGAATATCAAATAGAAAAGGAATTAGGATTTGAAATATAGAATTCAAAGGTGAGATTGAAATTTGAATCCAGGAATTCAAATAGAGTTAAAATGGAATTGAATTCATTTTAAAGAAGTTTAACGGTTTATAAATATAAATATAATTAAAACGAACTCGCCACAGCGCTGCAGTTCGTAAAATAGCGATTTGAACTTCAATCGAGTATACAGAACTCAATTGAAGTCGAAATTCTTTGAAACAAGAAACGTCAGGATCGGTTTGATAATAGTTTTCTAATGAAAGAGAAAAATATGAATTTCGTCGTATAGATTTTGAGTTATGTCAAAATCAAATTTTCAGAAAAACAGCGCCAGAACTATTTAAACACCATAACGGTTTATTCCATTTTATAAAAGGATGTTAAACAAATAAAATCCGAATTCCTATTTAGAAGATTTCAGATTTGAGTTATGGAATATATGTGAACTCAAGTGAAGTAATGAATTTGATTTTGAAACAGAAATCAGATTTTCGACTTTGAATAGAACTAACTAATTCGAATAGAAATTAGTTAAGGAGATTTCAAATGGATATTGGGGTTTGAATGAGTAAATTCGATTTGAATTTATATTCGAAATCAAAAAGGAAACTAGAATTGAAATTGAAATTCAATTTGGTTGTGAACAAGTTAAACATTTTTGAACGTGTATGTTCAAACAAAGAAGTGAAATAGGCAAAATAGCTAATCAAAGAATAAATGAGCGAAACTGAATTCAACGATTGGATTGAGTTAAACTGAATGGAAAACAGGTGAACATGTGTAAGCAGGTTTGATATGAAGTATATGAAGATTTTTAATGTATGTGCCCGACAAAAAGGTACATGTTTAAATTCATATATGGGTTTTATGCGCCGTATCGGCAAGCCGCTTGGCTTTTCCTTTTTCTTTTTGAGATTAGAAGATACCGGGAAGCTATTTGAAATTTCCCGACGCTCCCGATACAGGGGAGGTTATGGCGAAATTTTCCGGAAATTTAAGGAGTTAGAATATTTTTAAGGAATTTGACAATTAGAAATATATATATCGATATATATAGAATTCGATAAGGGAATGGAATCAAAAATAGCGTAAAGGGGCCAAGATTGACTATTGAAATATTTGGGTTAACAAATATTGATAGAGGAAATAGAGAGGTGATTTAATTAATGAATATTAATTAAAGAGCCCAGTGATTTGTTTGATATGTTGGATGAACACTTGTTTTTATTCGATAGTTAAATCACAGACTATCGAAGTTTTGACCATCGTTGTCAATATGGAGAGACCGGTTGGATTATTATCCTAAGAACCACTCCGTATCGGCATAAGCGTTGCGAACCAAGTATGCTGAATATATTGAAGACGGAGTAAAGTGCAAGGGCTTTTCTAGAAATAGAAATAGTGCCTTCGGTTTCGTTCAATCCCAGGACGAACGTAAATGGACGAATGTCTGACAGAGTATTTCCAATGATCAATTGGGTTGGTCTGTATGAATGTATATGGTTGCAACGGATTTATCCCTTAGCATAATATCCAGAATATTTGTGCAAACTCAACTAGTGATTAACGGATCTGACAATGTGGCATTCAAAGTGATGGTGTTATCAATGAATGGTAAGTATGCGTAGCCTCAGGCCTCAACAACCGGGAAAGGACAAAAATCGGGCAGGCAGCATGGCTATGTGGGTCGCACCCATTAGGGTGTATAATCACCTATCTAGAGAAATTCCTTTTGTTTCTAAATCTATCGATTCTGCCCATTCGGGAAACGGTGGTTTGAGTCCAACCGTTGGTGATATACATTCGATACACTCAAGCGAAATGAGTGGTCGGTCATGTGTGGGCCGGGTTGCAAGACGTTCTTGTTGAACCCAGGTGTATTTGCCTCTAGAGATACATCATCGGAAGGTGGTCCCATACCTTGTCATGTTGGAAATCCAATCTCCAATAAGCGCCATGCGGGTTTTGATTTTATACTATATATGTAGAGCGTGAGATGCAAGCGTTCTACTATTTGGTTATTTACTTGATGTAGACATTATTATAATATCACTGGATTTTCGTATCAAAGTGTTTTGGGTTATAGTAAGGTAAAAACCGTCCGTGTTTATGTGTGGACTGGTCTTACTATTATCTTTTCTTTCGAAAAGGATTGTTAAAGTTAAACAAGTGGTTGGAGTTTACTCACACCAGTCCCATGACTGACCCAGAGTTTGTTTTGTTTTGTTTTCCCTAAACTCTTGGGTGCCCAAATTTGTACGGGCAGTCAAGTGTTTCAGGCTTTTACAGATACACTTGGAGGAGCTTGAAGCAGGAGGCTTCAACGTTAGTTATTTAGAGTTACTTCCGCTGGATCAAATGTTATGTGTACTCTGATGATGGTATGTATGTATGTACAAAACAGATTTGTATTTCGGAGCCTATGTTATATAATATATTTTATTCGTTCCGCTGTGAGTTGTGATCTTCGTTTTTTCTTCTATTCTAAGTTTTCTATCTTATCTATTCTCACCCTCTATCTTCTTTCTAATAATGAGTCGTATTTCTGTGTTATTTGGGTTGGACGTGTGGTGTATTTAGTCAACTCAGATAGCTCGGATTTGCGGGCCATTACACAAATAATTATTCTTTTATTTGTCGTTGAAATGCATAGGAAAATTGCACTGAAATTAAAATATCATTTTTGTTATAAATGTTTAATTAGAATAAAAATGTCATGATATAGAAAATGTCATTCTATAAAAATGTCATTATTAAGAAATGTCATGTTAATAAAAAAAAATGTCATGTGAATTTAAAGAATGTCATTAGTTAAAAATGTTGAATTTTAAATAAAGATACATTTTAGTTAAAAATATTGCATTAGAAATAAAGTTACATTTTTATTAAAATGTTATATTAGAAATAAAGTAACATTTTAATTAAAAATGTTGCATTAGAAATAAAGTTACATTTTAGTTAAAAATGTTGCATTAGAAATAGAGTTACATTTTAATTGAGGATGTTGCATTAGAATAAAAATAACATTTCAGTAAAAATGTCACATTAGAACAAAAATTGTCCTTTTTGTTAAGAAATGTTTATTAGATTAAAAGTTACATTTTTGTTAAGAATATGTTATAAAAATAAAAATAACATTTCTGTTAGAAATGACATGTTAGAATAAAATTGCCATTTTATAAAATGCTGCATTGGAATAAAAATGTCAATTTTGTTATGATTGTTTTATTATAATTAAAAATATCATTTTTGTTAGAAATGTTTAGTTAGAATAAACACGTCACTTTTATTAGAATTGTTTTATTAGAATAAAAATATCATTTTTGGTTAGAAATGTACATTAGAATAAAGATATCATTTTTAAGTTGAATTAGAAATGTCAAAACATTGAAATGTCATCATGTTAGAAATGTCATTTATTTAATAATGTCATGCTAGAAATGTCATTTATTTGATAATGTCATGTTAGGAATGCCGTCATATTAGAAATGTCATTAGTATAGAATGTCATTATATAAAAATGTCATTTTATTGAGAATGTCATATTAGAATATTAATATCATTTTATTGAGAAATGTCATACTAATATAATGATGTCATTTATTTAGAAAATGTCATATAACTATGTCATGTTAACATAATAATGTCACCTTGTTAGACAAGAATAATAATAATTCCTTGTCAAAATATATGTTTTGTTGAAATTAAATTATAAATATTTATTTATAATTTAAACAGTGAAAATTGGTTAAATTTATTAACCAATGTGTATGTATATAAACTGTAGTTATTTGAAAACCCCATGCGGGTGTTGGGATGATACTTGACATACACTAGTCCCAATATTTAGTTGTATGTCAATCGATGGATTGACAGTCTGTGATGAGTGTTATTTATTTATTTTAATGCTCACACTATTATAAATTTCACTCTGGATGTGAATGGATTTTTTAATAATTATTTATCATTACTTTTATATACATATGCAATGTATGAAATCCATATGACCGAATTTATATGGTAATTGATTGAGTCGCGTTCCGTTCAGAATATTTTTAATAAGACAATATTTTAAAATAAATAACATCTTTATATAAAGAAATGTTTTTAAGCAAAGATTCTTGTAAATAAAGAATATTTTGAAATAATGAATATTTTAGAATAATATCAATTGAAGAATAAAAATATTGGAATATGAAGCCGTGTTATGTAGGAACGCTATTTTTAACCTGAACAAGGTTTATCGATCGATTTATCTCATTTTAAAATGAATATAAAAAGAGAAGTGATTTCAAAATATAATATTTTGAAATATTATTATTTTAATATGATAAAAATATAGAATATTCAATTTTTATTTTAAAATTGAAAAGGAGTTAAAAATCATTTTAAAATAAATTTATAATTATTTTATAAAATATTTTTTAAAAAGGAAATCGACGATATATAATGTATTATACATATAACGGCCTGAAAAGAACGCGCCACGCAGCGACCGTTCGCGAATTTCGACCATTAACTTCAAATTGATGTAACAGGAGATCCGACCGTCGTATTCTCCTAAAGCCAGAACCGTTGGGTCCGTATCGAAAAGGGATTTTCAATGAATATAAGAGTTTTGAAATCTAACGGTTGGATTTGGAATTATGTCCAAATCAAATTTGAAAAAGGTCGTCATGGATGCTGTAACAACCCGAATTTTTACAACACGTTAAATCAAGAATCAAGGCAGGATTTAATTTTAAATTCTGAATCAAGTAAAACGGGCTATGCCATTGCGTTCGTCTCGGAAAAATACGCGAAATAGAGTCCGAGTTTTCGAGAATCGGAGTCCGTATGACCCGTTAAAGGCCCAAAGAAGATTTCTGAAAATTTGAATTTCGGAAACAGTTTTGGAAATCAGATCTGGGGCTAGGCGGGAAGTTTCCCCGCCTAGGCCATGTCGACAGGGCTGTCGACAGGGCTGTCGACAGGCCTGTCGATTTGGGCCCAGATCAAGTCGACAGCCCTGTCGACTTGCCTGTCGACAGGGGGTGGCCGGGGCAAACTGCCTGGTGCACCTGCTTGGCTCACCTGGTCTTGTTCTTGGGCTGGTTCTGGAAGCTTCCGAGATCTGATGGTCCTAATCTATCCTAGGGTTAATCTAAGGGCCTAAAACTATCCTAATCTCTATAAAAACACCCCTAAGCCCCCCCCCCTAAACCCTCATAACTCACCCTCTCCACGAAGTGCTGCCCAAATGCAAAGTGATCATGGCCTCCATCTCAAATCCCTTGAGCCTATGCATTCAAATCGGGTTCAAATCAAAGGATGCAAGCTTGCTACACCAAATAGAGGCCAAATCAACATTTCTATGCGAGTTTCGTGATGGTTCTTCATCAAAGGAGCCACCTTTCTTCGTCATAATGATGCATGATCCCTTTCCTAAGCCTTGCCTAGGTAAGTTCTAGCTACTTTTAGATGGAACGGTAGTTTTGATAATGACATGGGATAAAATGAGGCTAAACATGATTATGCGAACTTATATGAACCTTACCTTGCCTCTAGTGTTCATGGTTATGATTTTAGGCCATGTGAGTGACTTAATCATGCCTCTCATGCTATGCATAGCCTAGTTTAACTTGCAAGTTTGGATCTTTATGCATGAAATGCTAGCATGAACCTTTAGGAACCACTTATGTGTGAAACATTGGCTAAGACAAGATTTTGGGGCTTATGCATGTTTATGAACCCAAACCCCTTATGTTATCATGCAAGTTTGTGGCCAAATCCTTTATGAGATTATGCATGCTTATAGCCAATCCTCTCTTTTAAGTTGTGCATGTTTATGGCCAAACCCTTTTTGATAATATGCATGTTGTGGCCGAATTCCCTTGTGACATTTTGTGTGTTTGTGGCCAAAACCCTTTTTATGACACTATGCATGTTTGAGGCCAATTTGTAGTCATAGTATTCCTACTATGTTGACTCGTCTATACTTACGTTGGAAACACGTTTTGGGGTTAGGTTAGACGAGCGTGAATATACATGAGAAACTTAACTTGAAGTTCCATGAAATATGATGTGAAACATGATTTGGGTTAAATGGGTATAACATGACAACATGCAACATTGAATATAGCATGTAAGTTAACATGTAAATATGCATAATCATAAGCTTGGGAATTTACCTATTAAGTTAGGTCTACCCATTGGGAATTTACCTATTAAGTTAGGTCTACCCAATTGCTTGAAAACTTGACTATGAACATGACACTAGACTAAACATGAAAGTGGCCAACTCGAGGTTGGGTTGAGTTTGCAACGTAAAACTACCCGGAACCGACCGGCCTAACTAGTAGTTGCAAACAATAGGACTCAATGTGAGAAGTTGGTCATGTTGTGCTTGAACCCGAGGTTAGACCAAGTTGTGGTGTAAATCTACCCGGACCCGCCCGGCTTAACTAGTAACCACAACAAAGTCTAATGTGAGAGGTTGGGGTGCATTAAATAATTAATGCCACATAGTAGGGTTAAGTTAATTTGATTAATGAGGCTTAACCAAATATGACATGGACAAATGGGTTAAGTAATTTGATTAGGCTAATGATACTTAACAAAACATGACAGGGTTGGGTAGGTTAAGTAACTTGATTTGCCTAACGACACTTGACCATTTTTATACGACAAGGGGACGGGATTAAGTTAACCAACACTTAATCAATCCAACACGATAACTTGATAAGGTTAAGTAAATTTTCTTAATGACACTTAACCGTATAATACAGTTAATGGATGAGGTTAAGATTAGACTTAACTAATCTAAACATGGTAATCGGATGGGGTTAAGTTAGCCTAGACTTAATTAATCCAACTTGGTAATTTAATGGGGTTAAGATAAACACTTAACTAATTTAACACGATAATTTGATGAGGTTAAGTGACCTATACTTAACCAATCCAACTCGTTAATTTGATGAGGTTAAGTTAACCTATACTTAACCAATCTAACGTAAAAACATGATAAGGCTAAGTCACGAATCGTTTCGAATACGCTTGACTGATTTGACTCGGTAATTTGATAGGGTCAAATTAATATATATACTTAACCAATCTAAAATGATAATTAGACGAGGTTAAGTCATGGATTGCTTGATATACTTAACCAACTTGACACATGGTCCGTAGGGTTAAGTCTTGGACTTAGACACTTAGCCAGTTTCGACATGTTTTGTAGACGGGTTAAGTTGTGAACTTAAGTGACACTTAACCCATTAGATAAACCCTAATTCGGAGGATTAGGTAAATAACCATAGTTAACAAGGATAATGGAAATAAGGCTAAGTGGTAAACCTTAGTTAAGGGAAACTAAGTAATAATTCTTAGTCAAAGAAATTCGGACCACTTCTTAGATAGATTAGTAACCCGATACGTTAGGTCAACATTTAAGTATGCGTGTAGGAGCAGGCTATCTGATTTAGATAAAGGCTCCAACGAACTGGGTAACGAAGCAGCGGCTTCGGGGAACGTGAGGATATTCTTGGGATCCCTCTGTGAGCTGCCAGGTCATTATACTAGGCTCACGAGAGGTTGAGGTCTGCGGTAGAAGAACCAAGAATATGCCTTGGTTGCTATGCGAGCGACCTAAAGACTGGGGTGGATAGCAGTGAGTCGACGAATACCCAAGTTGCCCGAGATAGCAAGTTCGTCGTTCATCTACCATCTTGAGTCAAGCGTGTACGTACGGAAAGGCAGGGAACACCCAACAGACCATGATTGCTATCTAATTATGGGTGAGGTAGGCCGTAGGATGTGGGCTGGCCGGAGTGTAGTTCTCATGCAAGATTTTCTCTTGTGTTGCCTTTCATTAGTTGAGGGAGGGGTCTCGTGGGACCATAGCCACGTGTAGAAAAGCAGACCTTAGTATCTGCATCGGCAGATAAATCTAAAGCTCCCGACCGAGTCCTGTATTTCTTGTTTTGCCCTGGGACAGGACTCGGATGGCACGATGTGATACATGTGCATACAGTTATAGAAAAACGATTCACGATGAATGCGGGGAAAAAGGGCGCGGTTGAGGGTTAGCGTAATCCCTAGTGGCCTAGGTGGTTTAACCCAAACCGAAATACGAAAGCGTGCAATAGGTAAGCGTAATCCCTAGTGGTGCTAGGTGGCGTAAGTCCTAGTAGTTCAAACGATGATTCATATGGAAGAGCCTAGCTAGAACAAGGGTGACAGTCCAAACGATTTCAAGGATAATACGACATGAGGAAGCCCGTACGAGGTACGGCAAAGGACTGAATTTATATACATGGAAAGAAACATATGATTTGAGTAACCTATATATACGATATACTGGGTTGACATGGACCAGTACACGACTTTGAGTAAGGGACATTCAGGGTTAACACCTAACAAGGTTGGGATACTAGTACGAAGGGTGCAGAGCAAATATACATGTTAGAACTAGGAGGAATATACATAATAGATACCTTGGGATAACGTACTCGATAGAAACCTGACGATGTGATACCTTGACTTATCATAACACCGTAGTTTATCATGATACCTTAGTTTACCTTGCCGCAGTAGTTCAACCGGCTACCCTGGTTTATCTATATTGTAGTTATCCTTATGTTTACTTTCAGTTTATGCATGTCATGTTACCTTTACCTGTTTTTATACTGGAAGTAGATAGGACTTACTCAGTCTTTTTGACTGACCCGTTTTGTTTCGCCTCTTTTCTTCCGTTTCCCCCCCAGGTTTCAGGGAGGAAACAATGTTGTTTAGTTCGGACTTCTTCTGCTTGAAGGTCATCATGGATGGCTTGGACTTCTCTTGGCTATGGCTACTTTACTGTTTTACTTGGGAAATAGTTTATTAAAAATTCTTTATGCTTCTTTACTATGGCAAGACAGGTTTTTGATGTACTCTGATGTAAAAGGCTTTAGACCTTATTTATTCATGTTATGAAAGTTTGATTTTACTTCCGCTATTTATATATATGTTCTGTCTTGTGATATTTCTGTGCATGTTTACCAATAATGCCCCTCTAAGGCTAGTGCATTCCTTTGCGAGTGACCCTAGCGGAGGCGGGGTGTTACACTTGGTATCAGAGCAGAAGGTTACTAGACTGGGCAAAAGTTTTTAAAGACCTTATGAAAAATTATTTGAAAAACCGTTTACAAAGAAGCATTTTTCAAGAAAATTTTCTTTTAAGAAGAAAAAGGCTATTCCCCAAAGGCCATTAGCATCATCCTTGTTCCCTTGATTTAATCTCTTTTCCTTTCTTTCCTCCATCTGTAGTCACAGTGGTTTTGACTGCGACTAGTCTTTCTAGCTGCGTAAGTGTTTCCCGTACGATGGAGGTGGTTTTCGAGAGACCGTTGCAGAGTTATGCAAGAAAGGATAGTAAGAACAAGGATAAAGGATACGAGCTCAGGGATAAGCAACATGTTGGTATGGCTGAGTCCTAAAAGGAGGGAGAAAGATGAACAATGAAACCCATGACGAGAGAGTACCTTTGGCATGGTGAAACGGGACGGATAGTTAAGTATCATGGAACAGGGACAAGATCATTCGGAGGGCAATAGTATGCTCTCATTTCTAGGGTACCTCAGAAGGAGGGAAACGATCTTGTTAAAGGTTTAGTTTTTCTTCTCCATCATCCCGTCGGGACTTTGTTTGGATCACCGCATCTTTTAAGTCTGCTTCGATAGTTGAGTCTCTGCACCTTAGTACTAGCGTAGTAGAGGATCCCGTTTTTGTCTCAAGTCCTATTGGAAGATCGGTCCATTTATTCATGACTCGTTTGGATTTAAGAATGTCTATGTCAAGTATTGAGCTTGGAAATAATGCTTATGTTTATAAGTTGTGGATGGATTCTAGGGATGAAGTGGTTATCCAGTAAGGGGTGCCACTCTCGGTTTTAGAGGGAGGGTAGTTAGACTCTTGGCTTGCTTTGGTAATACCCTCGAAGTCTCGTGGAACCTTTTGGGTTCGGTCATGATTAGTTACCTAGGATCCCTTGATACCTTTATTGGAAATTTGAAGCCCGATCGAGTGGTGGTCGCCGATAAGACGGATGATTTATTTCACTTATGCATGGGTGATGGAAATCACCCTAGTAAGTGCGCTTAACCTGGTTGGCATCTGTTTACTTTCAAGAGAAAGTTCTTCTACGTGGAATACCTTATGGTACGAGGTCCGAGATTCACTAGTGAATTTTGAGGGCTCGCATGGAATAATGTGTACGCAGTCCTGTTTGCGCCAAGTATTCTAGAAGGAGAATAAGTGCAAGTGGAACGAGAGGCGACGAGGAAATGAGTTCCAACTCATGTTATGGAAACAGGAAATAAGAAGCTGCGAAATCGTGGAGTAAAAAGGGGCGGTCAAGGCATGATGGAACTAAGCTCAAGGTAATGCGACTCAGGAGACTGAAGACTAAACATGTGCATGATATCTCTTTTGGGGAATATATCCTCGATCCCTGTTTTTCTGTTGAGCTTGCTGGTAGGCTATCTTTTATGGATATCCTCTCGGTCCTGTCTCTGTTACAAACCCCGTAAGGAGTTTGTTTTGTTTATCTCCTCGACCCTGTTTCAGGGAATCTTAGGTATAACCCTGTGGATGTAAACATGTATTTGAAACATGTTATGGTTGATATGGTTGCAAATGGTTGCAAGTGGTTGCTCGTGGATGCGCGAATTTACGTTAGACATTAGCTCGACTCGGTCACATTTCATATTGCATATGCACGAGTATTTGTTTATGGATGAAATTGAATGTGTTATCATGCGGTTGTTGCATATGGTTGAATGTTTTTGCACGCATATAGTGTATATGATTAGGACTATTTGCATACATGATGGATTCATAGCACTAAACATGTTTTTGCATTCAAAAGATTTTCAGGCCTGATCATTAGCTAAGGAACATGTACACACACGTTTTGCATATATTCATATGGCATTAGAAATCATCTAAGGACAATGGTTGCTTGTGGATGATTTTTTGAGTAGATGGATGATGGATGGTAGGATATGTTCTTCCTAACTTGGAGATTTCGGGGACGAAATCCTAAAAGGTGGGGAGAATGCAACAACCCGAATTTTTACAACACGTTAAATCAAGAATCAAGGCAGGATTTAATTTTAAATTCTGAATCAAGTAAAACGGGCTATGCCATTGCGTTCGTCTCGGAAAAATACGCGAAATAGAGTCCGAGTTTTCGAGAATCGGAGTCCGTATGACCCGTTAAAGGCCCAAAGAAGATTTCTGAAAATTTGAATTTCGGAAACAGTTTTGGAAATCAGATCTGGGGCTAGGCGGGAAGTTTCCCCGCCTAGGCCATGTCGACAGGGCTGTCGACAGGCCTGTCGACTTGGGCCCAGATCAAGTCGACAGCCCTGTCGACTTGCCTGTCGACAGGGGGTGGCCGGGGCAAACTGCCTGGTGCACCTGCTTGGCTCACCTGGTCTTGTTCTTGGGCTGGTTCTGGAAGCTTCCGAGATCTGATGGTCCTAATCTATCCTAGGGTTAATCTAAGGGCCTAAAACTATCCTAATCTCTATAAAAACACCCCTAAGCCCCCCCTAAACCCTCATAACTCACCCTCTCCACGAAGTGCTGCCCAAATGCAAAGTGATCATGGCCTCCATCTCAAATCCCTTGAGCCTATGCATTCAAATCGGGTTCAAATCAAAGGATGCAAGCTTGCTACACCAAATAGAGGCCAAATCAACATTTCTATGCGAGTTTCGTGATGGTTCTTCATCAAAGGAGCCACCTTTCTTCGTCATAATGATGCATGATCCCTTTCCTAAGCCTTGCCTAGGTAAGTTCTAGCTACTTTTAGATGGAACGGTAGTTTTGATAATGACATGGGATAAAATGAGGCTAAACATGATTATGCGAACTTATATGAACCTTACCTTGCCTCTAGTGTTCATGGTTATGATTTTAGGCCATGTGAGTGACTTAATCATGCCTCTCATGCTATGCATAGCCTAGTTTAACTTGCAAGTTTGGATCTTTATGCATGAAATGCTAGCATGAACCTTTAGGAACCACTTATGTGTGAAGCATTGGCTAAGACAAGATTTTGGGGCTTATGCATGTTTATGAACCCAAACCCCTTATGTTATCATGCAAGTTTGTGGCCAAATCCTTTATGAGATTATGCATGCTTATAGCCAATCCTCTCTTTTAAGTTGTGCATGTTTATGGCCAAACCCTTTTTGATAATATGCATGTTGTGGCCGAATTCCCTTGTGACATTTTGTGTGTTTGTGGCCAAAACCCTTTTTATGACACTATGCATGTTCGAGGCCAATTTGTAGTCATAGTATTCCTACTATGTTGACTCGTCTATACTTACGTTGGAAACACGTTTTGGGGTTAGGTTAGACGAGCGTGAATATACATGAGAAACTTAACTTGAAGTTCCATGAAATATGATGTGAAACATGATTTGGGTTAAATGGGTATAACATGACAACATGCAACATTGAATATAGCATGTAAGTTAACATGTAAATATGCATAATCATAAGCTTGGGAATTTACCTATTAAGTTAGGTCTACCCATTGGGAATTTACCTATTAAGTTAGGTCTACCCAATTGCTTGAAAACTTGACTATGAACATGACACTAGACTAAACATGAAAGTGGCCAACTCGAGGTTGGGTTGAGTTTGCAACGTAAAACTACCCGGAACCGACCGGCCTAACTAGTAGTTGCAAACAATAGGACTCAATGTGAGAAGTTGGTCATGTTGTGCTTGAACCCGAGGTTAGACCAAGTTGTGGTGTAAATCTACCCGGACCCGTCCGGCTTAACTAGTAACCACAACAAAGTCTAATGTGAGAGGTTGGGGTGCATTAAATAATTAATGCCACATAGTAGGGTTAAGTTAATTTGATTAATGAGGCTTAACCAAATATGACATGGACAAATGGGTTAAGTAATTTGATTAGGCTAATGATACTTAACAAAACATGACAGGGTTGGGTAGGTTAAGTAACTTGATTTGCCTAACGACACTTGACCATTTTTATACGACAAGGGGACGGGATTAAGTTAACCAACACTTAATCAATCCAACACGATAACTTGATAAGGTTAAGTAAATTTTCTTAATGACACTTAACCGTATAATACAGTTAATGGATGAGGTTAAGATTAGACTTAACTAATCTAAACATGGTAATCGGATGGGGTTAAGTTAGCCTAGACTTAATTAATCCAACTTGGTAATTTAATGGGGTTAAGATAAACACTTAACTAATTTAACACGATAATTTGATGAGGTTAAGTGACCTATACTTAACCAATCCAACTCGTTAATTTGATGAGGTTAAGTTAACCTATACTTAACCAATCTAACGTAAAAACATGATAAGGCTAAGTCACGAATCGTTTCGAATACGCTTGACCGATTTGACTCGGTAATTTGATAGGGTCAAATTAATATATATACTTAACCAATCTAAAATGATAATTAGACGAGGTTAAGTCATGGATTGCATGATATACTTAACCAACTTGACACATGGTCCGTAGGGTTAAGTCTTGGACTTAGACACTTAGCCAGTTTCGACATGTTTTGTAGACGGGTTAAGTTGTGAACTTAAGTGACACTTAACCCATTAGATAAACCCTAATTCGGAGGATTAGGTAAATAACCATAGTTAACAAGGATAATGGAAATAAGGCTAAGTGGTAAACCTTAGTTAAGGGAAACTAAGTAATAATTCTTAGTCAAAGAAATTCGGACCACTTCTTAGATAGATTAGTAACCCGATACGTTAGGTCAACATTTAAGTATGCGTGTAGGAGCAGGCTATCTGATTTAGATAAAGGCTCCAACGAACTGGGTAACGAAGCAGCGGCTTCGGGGAACGTGAGGATATTCTTGGGATCCCTCTGTGAGCTGCCAGGTCATTATACTAGGCTCACGAGAGGTTGAGGTCTGCGGTAGAAGAACCAAGAATATGCCTTGGTTGCTATGCGAGCGACCTAAAGACTGGGGTGGATAGCAGTGAGTCGACGAATACCCAAGTTGCCCGAGATAGCAAGTTCGTCGTTCATCTACCATCTTGAGTCAAGCGTGTACGTACGGAAAGGCAGGGAACACCCAACAGACCATGATTGCTATCTAATTATGGGTGAGGTAGGCCGTAGGATGTGGGCTGGCCGGAGTGTAGTTCTCATGCAAGATTTTCTCTTGTGTTGCCTTTCATTAGTTGAGGGAGGGGTCTCGTGGGACCATAGCCACGTGTAGAAAAGCAGACCTTAGTATCTGCATCGGCAGATAAATCTAAAGCTCCCGACCGAGTCCTGTATTTCTTGTTTTGCCCTGGGACAGGACTCGGATGGCACGATGTGATACATGTGCATACAGTTATAGAAAAACGATTCACGATGAATGCGGGGAAAAAGGGCGCGGTTGAGGGTTAGCGTAATCCCTAGTGGCCTAGGTGGTTTAACCCAAACCGAAATACGAAAGCGTGCAATAGGTAAGCGTAATCCCTAGTGGTGCTAGGTGGCGTAAGTCCTAGTAGTTCAAACGATGATTCATATGGAAGAGCCTAGCTAGAACAAGGGTGACAGTCCAAACGATTTCAAGGATAATACGACATGAGGAAGCCCGTACGAGGTACGGCAAAGGACTGAATTTATATACATGGAAAGAAACATATGATTTGATTAACCTATATATACGATATACTGGGTTGACATGGACCAGTACACGACTTTGAGTAAGGGACATTCAGGGTTAACACCTAACAAGGTTGGGATACTAGTACGAAGGGTGCAGAGCAAATATACATGTTAGAACTAGGAGGAATATACATAATAGATACCTTGGGATAACGTACTCGATAGAAACCTGACGATGTGATACCTTGACTTATCATAACACCGTAGTTTATCATGATACCTTAGTTTACCTTGACGCAGTAGTTCAACCGGCTACCCTGGTTTATCTATATTGTAGTTATCCTTATGTTTACTTTCAGTTTATGCATGTCATGTTACCTTTACCTGTTTTTATACTGGAAGTAGATAGGACTTACTCAGTCTTTTTGACTGACCCGTTTTGTTTCGCCTCTTTTCTTCCGTTTCCCCCCCAGGTTTCAGGGAGGAAACAATGCTGTTTAGTTCGGACTTCTTCTGCTTGAAGGTCATCATGGATGGCTTGGACTTCTCTTGGCTATGGCTACTTTACTGTTTTACTTGGGAAATAGTTTATTAAAAAGTCTTTATGCTTCTTTACTATGGCAAGACAGGTTTTTGATGTACTCTGATGTAAAAGGCTTTAGACCTTATTTATTCATGTTATGAAAGTTTGATTTTACTTCCGCTATTTATATATATGTTCTGTCTTGTGATATTTCTGTGCATGTTTACCAATAATGCCCCTCTAAAGCTAGTGCATTCCTTTGCGAGTGACCCTAGCGGAGGCGGGGTGTTACACTTGGTATCAGAGCAGAAGGTTACTAGACTGGGCAAAAGTTTTTAAAGACCTTCTGAAAAATTATTTGAAAAACCATTTACAAAGAAGCATTTTTCAAGAAAATTTTCTTTTAAGAAGAAAAAGGCTATTCCCCAAAGGCCATTAGCATCATCCTTGTTCCCTTGATTTAATCTCTTTTCCTTTCTTTCCTCCATCTGTAGTCACAGTGGTTTTGACTGCGACTAGTCTTTCTAGCTGCGTAAGTGTTTCCCGTACGATGGAGGTGGTTTTCGAGAGACCGTTGCAGAGTTATGCAAGAAAGGATAGTAAGAACAAGGATAAAGGATACGAGCTCAGGGATAAGCAACATGTTGGTATGGCTGAGTCCTAAAAGGAGGGAGAAAGATGAACAATGAAACCCATGACGAGAGAGTACCTTTGGCATGGTGAAACGGGACGGATAGTTAAGTATCATGGAACATGGACAAGATCATTCGGAGGGCAATAGTATGCTCTCATTTCTAGGGTACCTCAGAAGGAGGGAAACGATCTTGTTAAAGGTTTAGTTTTTCTTCTCCATCATCCCGTCGGGACTTTGTTTGGATCACCGCATCTTTTAAGTCCGCTTCGATAGTTGAGTCTCTGCACCTTAGTACTAGCGTAGTAGAGGATCCCGTTTTTGTCTCAAGTCCTATTGGAAGATCGGTCCATTTATTCATGACTCGTTTGGATTTAAGAATGTCTATGTCAAGTATTGAGCTTGGAAATAATGCTTATGTTTATAAGTTGTGGATGGATTCTAGGGATGAAGTGGTTATCCAGTAAGGGGTGCCACTCTCGGTTTTAGAGGGAGGGTAGTTAGACTCTTGGCTTGCTTTGGTAATACCCTCGAAGTCTCGTGGAACCTTTTGGGTTCGGTCATGATTAGTTACCTAGGATCCCTTGATACCTTTATTGGAAATTTGAAGCCCGATCGAGTGGTGGTCGCCGATAAGACGGATGATTTATTTCACTTATGCATGGGTGATGGAAATCACCCTAGTAAGTGCGCTTAACCTGGTTGGCATCTGTTTACTTTCAAGAGAAAGTTCTTCTACGTGGAATACCTTATGGTACGAGGTCCGAGATTCACTAGTGAATTTTGAGGGCTCGCATGGAATAATGTGTACGCAGTCCTGTTTGCGCCAAGTATTCTAGAAGGAGAATAAGTGCAAGTGGAACGAGAGGCGACGAGGAAATGAGTTCCAACTCATGTTATGGAAACAGGAAATAAGAAGCTGCGAAATCGTGGAGTAAAAAGGGGCGGTCAAGGCATGATGGAACTAAGCTCAAGGTAATGCGACTCAGGAGACTGAAGACTAAACACGTGCATGATATCTCTTTTGGGGAATATATCCTCGATCCCTGTTTTTCTGTTGAGCTTGCTGGTAGGCTATCTTTTATGGATATCCTCTCGGTCCTGTCTCTGTTACAAACCCCGTAAGGAGTTTGTTTTGTTTATCTCCTCGACCCTGTTTCAGGGAATCTTAGGTATAACCCTGTGGATGTAAACATGTATTTGAAACATGTTATGGTTGATATGGTTGCAAATGGTTGCAAGTGGTTGCTCGTGGATGCGCGAATTTACGTTAGACATTAGCTCGACTCGGTCACATTTCATATTGCATATGCACGAGTATTTGTTTATGGATGAAATTGAATGTGTTATCATGCGGTTGTTGCATATGGTTGAATGTTTTTGCACGCATATAGTGTATATGATTAGGACTATTTGCATACATGATGGATTCATAGCACTAAACATGTTTTTGCATTCAAAAGATTTTCAGGCCTGATCATTAGCATTAGCTAAGGAACATGTACACACACGTTTTGCATATATTCATATGGCATTAGAAATCATCTAAGGACAATGGTTGCTTGTGGATGATTTTTTGAGTAGATGGATGATGGATGGTAGGATATGTTCTTCCTAACTTGGAGATTTCGGGGACGAAATCCTAAAAGGTGGGGAGAATGTAACAACCCGAATTTTTACAACACGTTAAATCAAGAATCAAGGCAGGATTTAATTTTAAATTCTGAATCAAGTAAAACGGGTTATGCCATTGCGTTCGTCTCGGAAAAATACGCGAAATAGAGTCCGAGTTTTCGAGAATCGGAGTCCGTATGACCCGTTAAAGGCCCAAAGAAGATTTCTGAAAATTTGAATTTCGGAAACAGTTTTGGAAATCAGATCTGGGGCTAGGCGGGAAGTTTCCCCGCCTAGGCCATGTCGACAGGGCTGTCGACAGGCCTGTCGACTTGGGCCCAGATCAAGTCGACAGCCCTGTCGACTTGCCTGTCGACAGGGGGTGGCCGGGGCAAACTGCCTGGTGCACCTGCTTGGCTCACCTGGTCTTGTTCTTGGGCTGGTTCTGGAAGCTTCCGAGATCTGATGGTCCTAATCTATCCTAGGGTTAATCTAAGGGCCTAAAACTATCCTAATCTCTATAAAAACACCCCTAAGCCCCCCCTAAACCCTCATAACTCACCCTCTCCACGAAGTGCTGCCCAAATGCAAAGTGATCATGGCCTCCATCTCAAATCCCTTGAGCCTATGCATTCAAATCGGGTTCAAATCAAAGGATGCAAGCTTGCTACACCAAATAGAGGCCAAATCAACATTTCTATGCGAGTTTCGTGATGGTTCTTCATCAAAGGAGCCACCTTTCTTCGTCATAATGATGCATGATCCCTTTCCTAAGCCTTGCCTAGGTAAGTTCTAGCTACTTTTAGATGGAACGGTAGTTTTGATAATGACATGGGATAAAATGAGGCTAAACATGATTATGCGAACTTATATGAACCTTACCTTGCCTCTAGTGTTCATGGTTATGATTTTAGGCCATGTGAGTGACTTAATCATGCCTCTCATGCTATGCATAGCCTAGTTTAACTTGCAAGTTTGGATCTTTATGCATGAAATGCTAGCATGAACCTTTAGGAACCACTTATGTGTGAAGCATTGGCTAAGACAAGATTTTGGGGCTTATGCATGTTTATGAACCCAAACCCCTTATGTTATCATGCAAGTTTGTGGCCAAATCCTTTATGAGATTATGCATGCTTATAGCCAATCCTCTCTTTTAAGTTGTGCATGTTTATGGCCAAACCCTTTTTGATAATATGCATGTTGTGGCCGAATTCCCTTGTGACATTTTGTGTGTTTGTGGCCAAAACCCTTTTTATGACACTATGCATGTTCGAGGCCAATTTGTAGTCATAGTATTCCTACTATGTTGACTCGTCTATACTTACGTTGGAAACACGTTTTGGGGTTAGGTTAGACGAGCGTGAATATACATGAGAAACTTAACTTGAAGTTCCATGAAATATGATGTGAAACATGATTTGGGTTAAATGGGTATAACATGACAACATGCAACATTGAATATAGCATGTAAGTTAACATGTAAATATGCATAATCATAAGCTTGGGAATTTACCTATTAAGTTAGGTCTACCCATTGGGAATTTACCTATTAAGTTAGGTCTACCCAATTGCTTGAAAACTTGACTATGAACATGACACTAGACTAAACATGAAAGTGGCCAACTCGAGGTTGGGTTGAGTTTGCAACGTAAAACTACCCGGAACCGACCGGCCTAACTAGTAGTTGCAAACAATAGGACTCAATGTGAGAAGTTGGTCATGTTGTGCTTGAACCCGAGGTTAGACCAAGTTGTGGTGTAAATCTACCCGGACCCGCCCGGCTTAACTAGTAACCACAACAAAGTCTAATGTGAGAGGTTGGGGTGCATTAAATAATTAATGCCACATAGTAGGGTTAAGTTAATTTGATTAATGAGGCTTAACCAAATATGACATGGACAAATGGGTTAAGTAATTTGATTAGGCTAATGATACTTAACAAAACATGACAGGGTTGGGTAGGTTAAGTAACTTGATTTGCCTAACGACACTTGACCATTTTTATACGACAAGGGGACGGGATTAAGTTAACCAACACTTAATCAATCCAACACGATAACTTGATAAGGTTAAGTAAATTTTCTTAATGACACTTAACCGTATAATACAGTTAATGGATGAGGTTAAGATTAGACTTAACTAATCTAAACATGGTAATCGGATGGGGTTAAGTTAGCCTAGACTTAATTAATCCAACTTGGTAATTTAATGGGGTTAAGATAAACACTTAACTAATTTAACACGATAATTTGATGAGGTTAAGTGACCTATACTTAACCAATCCAACTCGTTAATTTGATGAGGTTAAGTTAACCTATACTTAACCAATCTAACGTAAAAACATGATAAGGCTAAGTCACGAATCGTTTCGAATACGCTTGACCGATTTGACTCGGTAATTTGATAGGGTCAAATTAATATATATACTTAACCAATCTAAAATGATAATTAGACGAGGTTAAGTCATGGATTGCTTGATATACTTAACCAACTTGACACATGGTCCGTAGGGTTAAGTCTTGGACTTAGACACTTAGCCAGTTTCGACATGTTTTGTAGACGGGTTAAGTTGTGAACTTAAGTGACACTTAACCCATTAGATAAACCCTAATTCGGAGGATTAGGTAAATAACCATAGTTAACAAGGATAATGGAAATAAGGCTAAGTGGTAAACCTTAGTTAAGGGAAACTAAGTAATAATTCTTAGTCAAAGAAATTCGGACCACTTCTTAGATAGATTAGTAACCCGATACGTTAGGTCAACATTTAAGTATGCGTGTAGGAGCAGGCTATCTGATTTAGATAAAGGCTCCAACGAACTGGGTAACGAAGCAGCGGCTTCGGGGAACGTGAGGATATTCTTGGGATCCCTCTGTGAGCTGCCAGGTCATTATACTAGGCTCACGAGAGGTTGAGGTCTGCGGTAGAAGAACCAAGAATATGCCTTGGTTGCTATGCGAGCGACCTAAAGACTGGGGTGGATAGCAGTGAGTCGACGAATACCCAAGTTGCCCGAGATAGCAAGTTCGTCGTTCATCTACCATCTTGAGTCAAGCGTGTACGTACGGAAAGGCAAGGAACACCCAACAGACCATGATTGCTATCTAATTATGGGTGAGGTAGGCCGTAGGATGTGGGCTGGCCGGAGTGTAGTTCTCATGCAAGATTTTCTCTTGTGTTGCCTTTCATTAGTTGAGGGAGGGGTCTCGTGGGACCATAGCCACGTGTAGAAAAGCAGACCTTAGTATCTGCATCGGCAGATAAATCTAAAGCTCCCGACCGAGTCCTGTATTTCTTGTTTTGCCCTGGGACAGGACTCGGATGGCACGATGTGATACATGTGCATACAGTTATAGAAAAACGATTCACGATGAATGCGGGGAAAAAGGGCGCGGTTGAGGGTTAGCGTAATCCCTAGTGGCCTAGGTGGTTTAACCCAAACCGAAATACGAAAGCGTGCAATAGGTAAGCGTAATCCCTAGTGGTGCTAGGTGGCGTAAGTCCTAGTAGTTCAAACGATGATTCATATGGAAGAGCCTAGCTAGAACAAGGGTGACAGTCCAAACGATTTCAAGGATAATACGACATGAGGAAGCCCGTACGAGGTACGGCAAAGGACTGAATTTATATACATGGAAAGAAACATATGATTTGAGTAACCTATATATACGATATACTGGGTTGACATGGACCAGTACACGACTTTGAGTAAGGGACATTCAGGGTTAACACCTAACAAGGTTGGGATACTAGTACGAAGGGTGCAGAGCAAATATACATGTTAGAACTAGGAGGAATATACATAATAGATACCTTGGGATAACGTACTCGATAGAAACCTGACGATGTGATACCTTGACTTATCATAACACCGTAGTTTATCATGATACCTTAGTTTACCTTGCCGCAGTAGTTCAACCGGCTACCCTGGTTTATCTATATTGTAGTTATCCTTATGTTTACTTTCAGTTTATGCATGTCATGTTACCTTTACCTGTTTTTATACTGGAAGTAGATAGGACTTACTCAGTCTTTTTGACTGACCCGTTTTGTTTCGCCTCTTTTCTTCCGTTTCCCCCCCAGGTTTCAGGGAGGAAACAATGCTGTTTAGTTCGGACTTCTTCTGCTTGAAGGTCATCATGGATGGCTTGGACTTCTCTTGGCTATGGCTACTTTACTGTTTTACTTGGGAAATAGTTTATTAAAAAGTCTTTATGCTTCTTTACTATGGCAAGACAGGTTTTTGATGTACTCTGATGTAAAAGGCTTTAGACCTTATTTATTCATGTTATGAAAGTTTGATTTTACTTCCGCTATTTATATATATGTTCTGTCTTGTGATATTTCTGTGCATGTTTACCAATAATGCCCCTCTAAAGCTAGTGCATTCCTTTGCGAGTGACCCTAGCGGAGGCGGGGTGTTACAGATGCAGTTCAGTGGCCGTTATTTGAAACCGACTATACGGGTGATAATAAAATTATTAAAAATATGGGAAAAAATTAAAATCATAATAAATGATTTAGAAATATTTTGGATGAAAATTCCGCATTTGAAACGATAAAATATATTTTTGAAATAGTTATTAACTAGAATAAATCATTAAATTAAGATTTAATGAAGTTTCCCAATTTATTAATATTTAATTGGAATTAAATTAAATAAATTAGATTTTTGGGTTTATCGTGAACTATGTTATAAATGACATTTGTTCTTTAACCCAATTGACAGTGAAAATATAATGTGGAATTTATAAATCTTTTTATTAAGATTTAAATGAGAATTTTCCAAAGTAAAGTTTTCCAATTTATTATATTAAATTGGAATTGAATGGAATACGATTTGATAATAATCGAGATGAGCTTCTGTAAAAGAAGACCGTTAATATATATGGAATTTAAAAGGCTTTGCTGTTATTCCATTTATATTATTGGTCTAATACGGAAATTTATATCGATTATATATTGATTTGATTTCTGTAAAAATTCCATATTTAATGGAAGACGATTTTGGGTTTATCATGGACTGTGTTTTAAATGACTTCGGTTCTTTAACCCAGTTAAAGATAAGATTAATTTCTTAAACTAGAATAATCATAAAGTAATGATTTTTGATATTAAAACCAAATTCGGGTTTTAATGAATCTTTAAAAGGAAGATTAAAGGATAAATTTAAAGAATTTATCTTTGATAAAATTAATGGGAACTTTCCCTAATGTTGTGAATATTTATTTAAAAGAATATTTTGAATTGGAATGAGGCGTTGGATGTGCTTTTACTGTATTTTATTATTGATTATAAAATACGCGAGTTATTCGGAAAGACCGGTTTTAACCCATTTCGAATAATTAATACGAAGATTAAGACTCGAAGAAGAAGACGGTGGTTGAAGACCGGAGGTCTTCACATTGTTTGGATGGCTACTGATGTCTTGATTTGGCGGCCACCCAAGACAAGGTAATAAGTGGTGATCGTCCAGACGTACTTGGAGATCGATGGATATGCAAGAACCTCTCTCCTGTATTGGACATATGGGAAAGAATAAAGTGTCTCTGGCTTCATTCAGACCCAAAACGGAATTGTAAATGGATGTATGTCTGACGTTGTATTCCTTTATGCTGTATTTGTTGATCTCTGCTAAATATGTATCTGTGGTGGCAGAGAATTTATTCTCTTGCTTAACACCCTTCTCTGAGACGTACGAGCTTAGAGGTTATATATTGGCAGGAATCAATGGTATGGTATGGATTGACAATGTGGCATGCCAAGATGAAAATGATCAAGGATTTTGTTGAAAAGTAGAGCCTTGTGGTTGATGATCAAAGCACAGCTTTAAATAACATAGCTTTGTGTATAGCATTACTTCGCGAGCCTCACAAACCGGTATGAACCAGAAACGGGAGTAAGGATCGCAGGGAGGACATACGTTTCTTTCTCGCTAGAAGTGGTGTCATGGTTTTTACAAGGCCTGACATTTTTACTTATGTGGATGATGGAATGAGGCGCCTCGGTTATTTAAGTCCCTAGTGGCTCTATTTACGCCCCATAGGGAGGAAAAACGTATTGTTCAGGCATCATTAATCCACTAACATATTTGTGGACCGACCCTGAATATACAAAGTGCAGTTGCGACTGATCCTGAGACATGGTAGGCTAGATTGTCTCGAATTTGGTAAGGGCTATCTCTTGCCTTGGTTCATGATGGAAATCCAACTTTCAATACGACACCATACAGTTTTGATTGTATAACTAGTATGGTGACATAGTATATGGTAGCTATGTCGTCTATTATTGATACATTATGATTGGAATGTTTTCGAAACATATATACACTAATAATAATAATATCAAATCCGTTTTATCGTATCAAGCATTTTTGACCATTATAAGGTAAAATTCTATCCTCAGGTTTGTGTTGCATTGTTTTATGGGACTTGAGTCTTATAATGGTTTCACTTTTTAAAAAGCATTGCGTGTTTAACGATTTACTTTATTTTATGCACTGGCAGTCCAATGGAGTAAACCTGTTCTGCGTTAGCAGCGTGGTCCTGTGATTAGCCTTATTATTAAATAGGTTAAGTAAGATTTCTCATACCAGTCCTATGACTGACTCGTAGTTTGTTTCACTTTGCAAACTCGGGTGCCCTCTTTTCCACACGGGCAGTCGAGTAGCTTGTTTTGTTGATATTTATCTTTTGAGCAGGATTCTGGATTGAAGCTTAAAGCTATGTCCAGAGCATGGTAGCCTTCCGCTGTGCTAGTTTTATTATTCTACTGCATTGTATTAAATTCATTGTAAATAAATCTTCCGCTGTATTATTTATCCAATGTACTCTGATATTCTGTACTCTGATGTAACATTATTATGATGTTTATAAAAGTCTTTCGTTATTTGTTCTGATGTGTTGTAAATAAATCTGTATCGTTACATTAACTTTCAAAATGATTTGAAAGAAAAGATAATCGTAAGACCGACCCACACATAAACATGGATGGTTTTTACCTTACGATAATCCAAAACATATTTATATCAAAAACTCGTCTGATATTGTAATAATGTCTATCAATCCACAGATAAATAATCATCTAGCAGAATGCTTGCATCTCACGCTCTATATATATAGTATACAATCAAAACCGCAAGTGTTTATTGAATAATGGATTTCCAACTATGACAAGGTATGACACCACCTTCCGATAGTGTATCTCTATAGGGGAATACACTGGGTTCAACAATAACATCTTACAATCCGGCCACACATGACCGACCACTCATTTCGCTTGAGTGTTTTCCCGGTTGTGAGGCTTAAGGCTGAACTTACCCTTGGATATAATAAGTCTTCATTCACTTTGAATGCCACATAGTCAAACTCGCCTAATCACAAATTGATTTCCCCAAAAATATCCCGAGTATATAGCTAATAGAAACGAATTCCTCCGCCACTAAACATAAGTATGTTTGAAGAAATCAATTTAAGCAATTTATTAGACATACTCTGTCAGCCACTCATCCATACAAGTTGTCCTGGGACTGGACAAACCGAAGGCACTATCCTGTAAATCCACCTTAGGCAATTTCTACCTAGGATTAACAAAATAGCCCTTGTATAAACTCCATCTTCAATGGTGTTCAATAATTTCTAACTCGTAACGAATATATCGAATCGAAGTGGAATTCAGATTCCGGTCACTTCAAACGATAACGATAAAGGTCCAGATTTGATAGTCAGTTATTTAACTATCAAATATAAAATAAAATAAATAGATTTAACTTCGTTGGACTTGCTAAGTCTTATTTGAATACTCTTTAAATATTTCAATACAAATATTAATTTTGTTAATATGTTTATTAGTGCTAATTAACTTAGAAAACTCTTATTAAAATCTTCCGTGAAAATCTCACTCTCGAATATAGGTTTTCAGAATTGGAAACGATATTCAACTCTAACACTCATTTCGAACACGAACTAATGCGATTTACCAGAAAATAGTGAAATCATTCAAGTTAGGGTATTTTAATTACCTCTCAAACCTTGAGAAGAAATCATTCTGGTCATCCAGATTCGTAGAAGTTTGATGTCCAAAATACTCGATAAACCAGAATTTGTAAATCCAATTGATTTTCCAAATCTTAAACCCTTTTCAAACAACGTTGTTGTTTTGGACTTATTTATCAAGTTGACTTGATTAATATTAAATTAGGAAATTTAATTCAAATAATTGACTTGATTTACTATTTCCTTGATAATCAAATTATCTGTTAAAACTTTCTTAATTAAGATTAAAACGTCCTTCTGATATAATTTATCTAAATTTAAACTGCTATTTAAACTACACCATTATCTTACTAAAATCTATTAATTAAAAATTAATTAACTTCTCACAGTTCATTTAATAATATTTCCCTTTTAAAATTAAATATAATTAATTTAAATTAACCCAATACATTTAATTGTTTCTTCAAAACAATTTATATCCAACTACCAAAACTTATTTTTATTTCTGAGTTACGTTGCAGAAAATATAACTTAGCTGTTCCAACGGTATATAGCGGTTCCTATAACAAACGACATTCAAGTCGTTTACCCAATATGCACAAACAACTAAGTAAATACAATTCAATATTATCAACTGATAATATAATAACTCACGAAATATATCTACTGATAAAATATATCAAATAAATATAATAGAAGAACGGTGTTTATTTCTACTAACAGGGTATCCAAACGATTCAGTCAATCTATTTATATAGTAGAACAGTGTTTATTTCCATTAAGGGATGTCAATAAAAGTATATTTTTACGATTAACGTATTTTAAAACAACTAAATTCATTAAATAACTAAACTCGGTATTTACTGAATTTACAAATCATTACGACGAACTGTTACCGGCTGTACGTAATTTAGTTCACAACTAAATTTACACTAGTTGTAATTATTAAACTCTACCTATCACCTATGTATATAAATACATAAATATATATTATTCAAAATAAGATTTAAATTAAAACCTCCTTTTTCTTTTTAATTGGGTCGAGTCCAGTCAGTCCACTCCTTACACTTACGCAAGCCCATTGCCTACCCTCCTTCTTCTAGTCCTAGTATTTTCTTTCTTCTTTTTCGCAGCCTTATTTCTTTGTTTTCTTCTCATATATTTCGGTTGTTCCTTCCCTTTACATCATTTATGTTTCATTGTTTTCTTTTCATTTTCATTTTTTTTATACGTGTTGGGTCGAAGCCTAGTCCAGATCTTACGCATCAAATAAAACCGCACCTTGATTCCTTCTTTCTTCTTTTTCTCCAATTTCCCTTTCCTTTCCTGTTTCATTTCTTATCTACTATTTTTTTTATGGTTCCAGACCCAAAGTTCCATGCATGAAACACAACTGTATCAGCATCCTCAGGCAATGCAAATCCCCCACCCAGTTTCCCCTCTTATCCTTATATTTCGTTCCCTTTTTAATGTTTATTTTTTGTTCTTTTTTATTCGTTTGTTTGTTTTGTATTAAATTTCTACCCTTTTTTTAGAACCCAGTCCAATAACCCAGAGACCCACGATTACAAAGCTAAAACCGCCTGCACTCAAACCTTTCGCCAGTTATCAGTCCAACAAAAAAAAGGCCTACCCCAACACACTATTATTCCTTTCTTTTTGTTTGTGCCAGCTTATTCCTTTCTTCTCGTCTGTTAACAACTTTACGCATACAAACAAGTTCCCATCCAATTCCTTCCCCTTTTCTCTTCTGTTTCCCATCCCAGTGCACAACGTGCATAGTGTGCACCTGCACCATAGACGCTCCAGCTATCTCTCCTCCGCCATATCCATGCAACTGTAGCTTCGCTCCCAGAAACCGAAGGATTAACACGTGCGGTGTACACAAACCTCTTGGAATTTGCAGGTTCGCCTTCATTTACACACTGATATTGAGGAATCGACCATGGTTTCCACAAGCAAATACCATTCCATGTCTGTTGCGCATACGAAGAATCACTGACTTGTTTTGCATAACCTTTGTTTTTTCTTTTATGTAAAAATAACCCATATCCTTCTTTTTTTCTTTCTACTGTTGTTTATATTCATTATGGGATTGGTGTTTACTCAAATACCGTTTTCACTATAGTTAGCAATAGACTTGAAAGATGTTTACTCACTGCAGTTTAACATTTCAGGTTTTATGTGAAATTTTACTTACCTATATTTAATAAATACAAAATCATGTATGCATATATATATATATATATATATATCCATAATAGAATTATTTTTAGATGGGAAAAAGAACTTGTACTCACATACCGTTTTCAGTTTTCATGCTCTGGGTTCTACTTTGTTTTTCACTAGTTGTGTGCAAACAATCATTTGGTTTTCATAGCATCATTACAGATGAATGTATTCCATATACAGTTGAATTAACAAGGATTTATGTATAAATATAACGCAGTAGAAAACTTGGTGTTTACTTAAATGGTTGTTCATGGTTTTGGCCATTCAAGTTACAGAGTTTAAGTTTGAAACCATATCAATCCATTCGTATGTGCACACATATACATTTGCATTGTCTAATACCACTTAGTAATATACTAAATTAAAAAGAAGGTTTACTCACAGAATATGTCCTTTGTTCCAAGTTTTTAGTTCTTTTTCTTTCGGCCATGACTTTCTCTTTTAATTTGATTTAAATTGATAAATGGGTTTTCTCACATTAGTGCTCACATGCTTTGCACTCTGTTTTCAAACTTTGCTCCCATTCTTGTACTCACAGATTCTGTTTGTTTTAGATTTTAAAGTGAATGCGTATGGGAGTGTATGCTTGTATATTTATAGGCGAAAGAAAAATAAAATATAACTTAGCTTGGATAACCTTTACAGGGGGTCTAGGCTACTATATCGTTAAGTCATCTCTACATAAATATTGTTGGAATTTAAGAGGAGGAGGATATTTAATTTTCTTGCAATACTTCTTACAATATTTCTTGCATTCCTTACAATAAAATATGGCCACCCTTATATAGTAGACTAGACACCCTTACAAATACCAATAAACACCGTTTCAATAATAGACACTACACTAAACGAAGTGACATGACACTTAAACTAATAGATACAACAAATTACGAGACACAATAAATTGGGTTTATTTTCCAACACCAACGTTAGAAATTTAAGCACAACAAGAGAACATTTTTTTTTTTTTTTATTGCAATTTTCTGCCTTGTCCAAATGCAGAGAATGGATACATTTATAGGCTTTGAAACACCACTTTAGTACAAAAAACTAAGCAAGTAATTAATTATGATGCTTGGTTACTAAGAGACATGTCAATTAGACTCCTTATCCAAATAGCTTTTTGCCCCTTCAGCTTCTCTTTTGACCAAGCATTAAACCTGAGCATCCTTTGGATTACATTCAACACCCCCCCTTAATCCGAAGTCTAACACATTCATCATGTCACGACACCAGCTGAACTTTTCTTGAGTAAGTGATTTCGTCAATACATCTGCAACTTGCTTGTCTGTCTTCACATACTGCAGCTCAATCACTCTTTGCTCAATCAAGTCGCGCACAAAATGGAGTCCAGTGTCAATATGCTTTGTCCTACCGTGTTGCGCTGGATTGGAGGCAATTGCAATTGTTGATTGATTATCACAATAGAGAATTGTTGCATTCTTCTGTTCACAATTTAGCTCCTCTAACAAGCGCCTTAACCATACTCCTTGACATGCAGCTGCTGTTACTGCATTGTACTCAGCTTCCGCAGTTGATAGTGCAACCGTTGATTGCTTCTTCGAGCTCCAACTAATTATGCTACTGCCATAGAAAAAAACAATGACCTGTTGTGCTTTTTCGATCATCAATGCTTCCAGCCCAGTCGCTGTCACTATACCCTTTTAAGCAAGGCTCATCAACTGCATTGTACCATAGACCATAACTTGTTGTTCCTGCAATATATCGGAGAATTCTCTTTGCTGCTCCCATATGATTTTTTGTCGGGTTGTGCATATACCTTGCAACCATTCCAACTGCATGTGTGATGTCTGGTCTTGTGTGTGTCAAATACATCAGTCCTCCTACTAAACTTCTAAACCGAGTTGCATCTGCTGCTCTGGAACCATCAACTGTTGTCAACTTTTCATTTGTATTCATCGGTGTATATACCGGATTGCAGTTTTCCAGCCCAAACTTTTCTATCAAATCTTTTGCATATTTGCGTTGGGATACAAATATTTTTCCCTTCTCTTGTTCAACTTCTAGACCTAGGAAGTAATGCATTTTTCCTAAGTCAGTCATCTCAAATATATTCATCATCTGCTCCTTAAACTCCTTCACCATTGCATCATCCGTGCCGAAATAAATCATATCATCAACGTAGAGACATACAGCTATAAAGCCTCCTTTTTTTTTGTTTTTGACGTAAAGATTAGGCTCATTTTTGCTTCTCTCAAAACCCAGTTTATGAAAATGTGCATCAATCTTGCTGTACCATGCACGGGGGGCTTGCTTCAAACCATAAAGTGCCTTAAATAGACGGTACACGCACTGCTCTTTTCCTTTTACTTCAAAACCTTCTGGCTGCTCAACATACACTTCTTCTTTCAGTTCACCATTGAGGAATGCTGATTTCACATCAAATTGATAGATAGGTTGTTTCAGCTGGGCTGCAAATGCCATTAGTAGTCGAACCGTCTCAAATCTAGCCACTGGAGAAAATGTCTCTTCATAATCTATGCCTTGCTTTTGTGTATATCCTTTAGCTACTAACCTTGCTTTATATTTCAATATGTTACCATCGGCTCCAAATTTTGTCTTGTAAATCCATTTAACTCCAATTGCTGTGCGATCTTTGGGTAATTCCACCAACTTCCAAGTATGATTTTGTTCAATTACGCTCATCTCTTCTTTCATTGCTTGCATCCATTCTTTTCTTTTTGCTGCTTCTTCAAACGACACTGGGTATGCTACATACATAACTTGAGTTGTTTCATATAGTTCTCGTAAGGACCTTACCCTTCTTGGTGGTGAAATAGAATCGACCGTCTGATTTGGTGTGCCATTTGTGCTTGTGTCAGCTTGCGGTTGTTGATTACTGTCTTCTTCTTTTTCCTCTTCTACAACTGCTACTGATGTGTTGTCTTCCTCGATGGACCATTTCCAGCTAGCATTCTCGTCAAACATGATGTTTCTACTGACTATAATCTTCTTTGTCACTGGATTGTACAACCTATAGCCTTTAGATTGTATGCAATATCCAATGAACACACATTTCTCCGATTTAGAATCCAACTTCTTGCGGTTTTGTGCAGCTACGAGGGTGTATGCAATGCTTTCAAATACACGCAAATGTCCCACACTTGGCTTCCTTTCGAACCATGCCTCAAATGGTGTCTTGTTCATTACTGCCTTAGTTGGTGACATATTAAGAATGTATACTGTTGTTGCCACCGCTTCTGCCCAAAACTGATTCGGCATACCTTTGAATTTCAACATGCTTCTTGCTAGCTCCACCACGGTACGGTTTTTGCGTTCAGCCACACCGTTTTGCTCAGGTGTGTATGGGGTAGTTAATTGCTGCAGCATTCCTTCATTCTCACAAAACTGCTTGAATTCTTTTGATTGAAACTCACCACCACGATCTGATCTTAGAGCTTTCAGTTTAGCTCCTGTTTGTGTTTCAGCCATAGCTTTGAATTTTTAAACAATCCAAATGCTTCACTTTTGTAGCTAAGAAAATATACCCAGGTCATTCTGCTGTAATCATCAATGAACAACATGAAATACTTGCTTCCTCCCATCGACTCAACCTCCATTGGTCCGCATAAATCGGTATGCACCAACTCGAGTGCTTTGGTTGCACGCATCGACCGATCTTCTGGAAATGACAGCTTTGAATGTTTTCCATACACACATCCTTCGCATATCCCGATATCATCAATATCCGGCAACCCAACCACCATTTTCTTTTGATTAAGCAATCTCAAACCATTTATGTTCAAATGACCGTACCTTAAATGCCATAAGTTGCTGGAACTAATCTCCTTGACTGCAAGAGCTTTGCTTTTCACCTTCGCTACCTCCAAAGGGAACAAGTTGTTTTGTGTCTTCTTGATTGTTGTCATTGTTTGATTTGAGGCTGCATCCACAATTCTGCAATTGTCTCCTTCAAATATGATGGTATACCCATTGTCCATCATTTGGCCAATGCTAAGTAGGTTTTGCGACAGCTGAGGAATGTAGTATACATCATGTAGCATCCGTGTGCTGCTGCTGGATTGCACAGCCACTCTTCCCTTTCCTTTAACATAAATCTCTTTATCATCACCAAGCTTTACTGCCTTCATGTATGACTCATCCAAATCATCAAACAAGTGCTTAAAACCTGTCATGTGATTTGAGCATCCACTGTCCAGAAACCATATTTGACTAACATCTACTTCTTTATCAGTTTTGGCCATAAATAGCCGTGCTTGATTGTTCTTCTTCTCAACAAAACTTGTCTGCCCTTCTTCCCTTTTCTTCTTGTAACAGTCAGCCTCTACATGACCAGATTTGTGACAGTAATTGCACTTCTTATCTCGACTTTCATCTCTTTGTTTCTTGTAACATTCAGCTTGCATATGTCCTTTCTTATGACAGTAGTAACAATCCTCGTCTTTCTTTGATTGATAATAATATTGTTGGTTGTCAGTTGGCTTGCCTCTACCTCTGCCGCCGTGACCACCTCGGCCTCTTCCGTTTCCTCGGCCTCTGCCTTGCTGCTGCCTGCTTGAGAACTTGCTCTTGGTATAAAAAGCTTTAGTGTCATCATTTACTTCTGATCGACTGAGACGGGCTTCATGGACCTGCAGTGATCCCATCAACTCATCAAACGTATAGGTGGACAGGTCTTTGGATTCTTCAATCGCTGCCACAACATGATCAAACTTGGTCGTCAAACTACGCAACACCTTCATCACAACTATTTGCTCAGAAAGATCTTCTCCACAAATTCGGATTTGGTTGACAATTGATGTAACACGTGTGAGAAAAGATTGAACTGTTTCACCTTGGTTCATTTTTAGTGTCTCAAACATTTGTCTCAGCCCCTGTAACTTGATGGCTACTACCTTGGAACTTCCTTGAAATGCAGTCTTCAAAATAGTCCAGGCCTCCTTTGCTGTTTTTGCTGCTGCAATCTTTGCGAATACCGAATCATGTACGGCTTGCTGAATATAATATAACGCCTTTGCATCTTGCTTTGCTGTTTCGATTGGTCTCGGATCAGGATTTGGTGCTCCTGTTTCTACAAGTTGCCACAAGCCATGAGATTTCAACATCGTCTGCATCTTGATGCTCCAGAACTCGTAATTTTCACCCTTGAACAGAGGTAAAGTCTGATTGATGACAGTAGTGTTGCTGCCTGCGTCGGCCATGGCTCTGATACCACAATGTTAGAAATTTAAGCACAACAAGAGAACAATTTTTTTTTTTTTATTGCAATTTTCTGCCTTGTCCAAATGCAGAGAATGAATACATTTATAGGCTTTGAAACACCACTTTAGTACAAAAAACTAAGCAAGTAATTAATTATGATGCTTGGTTACTAAGAGACATGTCAATTAGACTACTTATCCAAATAGCCTTTTGCCCCTTCAGCTTCTCTTTTGACCAAGCATTAAACCTGAGCATCCTTTGGATTACATTCAACAAATATTTCCAAGCTAGGGCCATGTGCAAAATGTTGTCAAACTCATACTTAGTCCCTAAATAAAATTCAAATTGTCACTATCATATAGGCCTAGGGTCTTGGCTGTCTATAACTTTGATGGAAAGGATGGATGGTGCTTTAATTTCTTTGCCTACACATGTATAAGCGTTGAATAGGCTGCCTATACTTGCTTGAAATGTGTGTTTGCATCCAACCTTCTTAGGCTATAGGTCACGGCTATGCAAGTGTGAAGATGTATGTGTACTAACAGTTGTACTAGCCATGTTCCTAGCTATGCATTGATTTGAAAAGAATGAGCTATGTTAATAGCTGTGCTGGTTCGATTTAAAAAGAATGAGGCTATGGGTTAAGCTGTGAATAAAATTTTGATTGAAAAGAGCAGTCAGTTCCTCTTTGCTGTAGATAATAAGGCACGATTGTGTAGCCATGTGTACTTAAACAAATTAAATAACTAAACTTGGCTTCCAAACTTCCAGCTATTTGATGTGCTTGACTGTATAGCCTACATGAAGTACTTGCTTGTGCAGATATATGACAATATACTGATTAGCCTTATGTATTAAAAAAATCAAAGCTTCATTACTAAGAAAATTTATTATTAAATGTATATGTATCCAAACAATTTAAAGGGCATATCCATGGTACAAATGCATGTCTTTCCATTTTACTATTTTGATTCTGGGGTACAAAAGATGTTAAAATTTTCATTAATGTAACATTGTTTTCACATGAAGTAAACCTATATTTTACTTATGTTATATACCTTAATTTAACCTAAGTGATGCTAAGTTTAATTCACATAAGTTTAAAAAGTATAAAACAAAATATAAAATGCTATATATTCGTATATACACATATGTTCATGCATATATGTTAAGGAACATAATATAAATATATACATATTGGATTTTAAAAAGGAATTTTCCTATATATGTTTCAAATGTTCAAATTCAATTCTATTAATTATTGATATAATCAAAAATTTACTGTTTATCCAAGTTATTGAAAATCCAGGACATTACAATCTACCCCTCCCCCCTTAAAATAATTTCATCCCCGATATTATAGAGTAATGGGACAATTTCACTTATATTAAAATCATAGACTTCCAACAAAAAACATATATGGTTCATCCCCTAACAACTACAACAAACAAGGCATCTAAACACACAAGTTATCTATCAAAACATTTGATAGCAAACAATACAAACATTCATCAGCCCCTGACTGTAAACCAGTAAGAAAATAATCATCTAAGTATCAACCCCGAAGACCAAAATCAACATCAAATTAATACTCGGAAAATCACTTAACTCAACCAATCTCCAGTTAGGTTCCGATTTCCAGTTAAATTTCCAAAGTCCAAATTTCTGATTTCTATTCCAAACAAGTTTGGAATCATATATCTTAATCCCGTTATAAATTCAAAACCATCGAATTTTCCCAAACACTTTGTATTACCAAGAAATTTTCCTGTTTGTCCCATCTGTATATTTTATTAGTATACAAACTCATTGGGTTCAATATATAACCATCTCAATGTTTAAAATTCTATTTGATTGTAATAATCGACACATCACATACAGTAATTTCAAAAATTATTCCTTTAATATAAAAATATAATTTTTGGCAAAATTATTTTATTTGCCCAACTTTTAAAACAATACAATGTCGAATTACTTTGTTCAAGTGTTTAGAAACACATATTGATACAGCTGTTCCTTTCTATATCGACCAGAATTCATAAACCACTTAACAAATCAAATCATCACAATATAAAACAATTTTTATATCAATTAACAAATACACCCTCATATATACACTCAAACTCAATCTAGGGTGTTACTAACCCTATCGTTATCGAGTTACGCCACAGAGCCAATGTTATTACTCAACCATAAGCTCTGATAGCAAGTGTAATGACCCGCAAATCCGTACCATTCGAGTCGACTGGATACAACTCACATCCAACCCAAATTGCACGAAAATACGAATCATTAATAGGAAGAAGTTAGAGGATGAGAAATAGAAAGATAGAAAATTAGAATAGAAGAAATTTGACAGAAGACAAAACTGGACAATAACACAGAATCTCACAATCGCAGCGGAATAAAATATAATATATAAATAATCACTTTAGAAATACAAACTGTATTATCACTTACTTACTTCATCAGAGTACATCACATATACAATACAGTGGAAATAACTCTAAATATCTAACATTGAAGTCTCCTGCTCCAAGCTCCTCTAGATAAATCTGTAAAATCCTGAACTATTGGACTGCCCGTACAAATTTGGGCACCCAAGAGTTTAGGGAAAACATAGAAAATAAACTTTGGGTCAGTCATGGGACTGGTGTGTAATAACCCGAAAATCTGAGCCAGTTTAAAAAAATTTATTTTGGCAATTTTAATGAATTTTGAATATTTAAAATAGATTATTTTAAATAATATCGACGAAAAATTTATTTTGAATATATTTAGAACGTATATATTATATACGTCGTCGTTAGAATATAAATAATTATAAATAGAATTGAAAATGGCGCGGTAGTTCAATAATTCGATTTCAAACTTCAATTGAATGTACCGGGTGCAAAACAATCCGGATTTTAGTGAAACCAAAAATGATAGGATCTAATTGAGAATATCTTTCGAACGAATCCGAAAAATCGAAATTTCATAGCGGGAATCAAAAGATATGTCCAGTTGAAAATTCGGAATAGTCGCTATGGAATTCAGGCCCTTAAAAATGGAAATTTTGCAAACGACCTCGGATTTCGACGAAACCACTTTTGTTGGATCCGCAGTGTTAAATTATTGCTAGGTTTCAAATTTTATAATTTTTCAAATCAATATGCGAGCGTGGAAAAGGAAAACGTGTTTGACCAGTTTCAGTTGATTTTAATCGACTGGAAAATGGCCATTTTTCTAACGGTCTCAGAATTCGACGAAACTAGTTTTGTTAGGACCGTATCGTCAATGCGAAGCTAGAAAATATTTTCCGGGAATTTATAGAGTTAGTATATGACTCCAATAAATTGAAATGCGTGTTCAAATTCAATATATAGAGTTATATGTTGATTTTAACGGAAACTGATTGTAACGATCGAATCAGCCTACGATACATATCCCATTGTATTCGGAATGGGGATAAAACGCTATGGACGACAGGCGGTGGGCCTCGTTTTGAGGTCGAAAATAAAAGTTGCTTTTTGGTGGAAAATAAAATAATTAAATAATAAATTAAAACTTTCTCTCTCTCTCTCTCCTTCCTTTATCTGCCCTACCCCCCCCCCCCCCCCCCCCCCCCGTTCAAACCCAAATCGAAAATGGAAGAAGAAGAAAAAATGGAGGGAGGACGAAGGTGGAAGAACCGCCATCGCGCCCCCCCTAGGGCAGCGCCGCCCACCGCCGTGCCCCAAGTGGTGGCGCGCCACCTCCGAACCCCCCCCCCCCTTTCCTCCCGCCGCGATCGAAGACCCCCCACCCCCTGCCCTCGCGACACAACCCCCCCCCCCTCCGCCACCAAAAATTGACCACCGCGAGCCCCCCCTGTTGGCGTGCGACGCGACAACGCCCCCCCTCCCCTCCCTCGTTGGAGCGCAGCCCCACGGCCACCGCACCGCCCAATCCGACCCCCTCTAACCCGCTACAGCCCTCGAGCGAGACCCAGACCCAAACCCTAACCCGTTAGCCCCCCCTCCTTCCTCCAATCGACGCTGTAAGTCCCTCCTTTTTATTTTTATTATTTTATTGGTTAATGTAATTAGTTTTAGGGATTTTTAAAACAGAAAAGATTTGTTTTAGAGATTTTTAAAATAGAAAATATTAGTTTTTTTTAAAATAGAAAAGGTTAGATTTTTAAAGGGAGAAAGGCGTGATTTTTACATATGTAGTGGATTAAAAATATGATCTTTATATAGTATAGATATTAAAAATATGATTTTTATATTTTTAAAGTAATAAAAATATGATTTTTATATTTTTGAAGTATTAAAAATATAATATTTACTATATAGAGGATGTAAAAATATGATTTTTGTTTATGTAGAGAATTAAAAATATAATTTTTACATGATAGGAATATTAGAAATATCATCTTTATATGTGTAGCAAAATAAAAATGTGATTTTTATAATGATATATTTGAAAAGGCGAAATCTTTATATTTGAAAAGGCGAAATCTTTATATAGAGAATAGCGAGGTAAAAATATAATTTTTATCTATATAGTAGCAATGTAAAAATAGAATTTTTATCCATATAGCGGGATTGTAAAAATTCGATTTTTATATATTGAATAGCGAAGTAAAAATTCGATTTTTATATATTGAATAGCGAAGTAAAAATTCGATTTTTATATATTGAATAGCGAAGTAAAAATTCAATTTTTATATATTGAATAGCGAAGTAAAAATTTGATTTTTATATATTGAATAGCGAAGTAAAAATTCAATTTTTACATATGTAGAGGATACGGGCAACGAAAGCGACAAAAGGCGAGAACGATGAAGATTTCTATCAATGAAGTGTCGTGGAATTGGGATAGCTTTGATGAGAATTTCTCACTCTTCAATTTCTTTTTCTAGTTATATATATATACTAGGATGCAGACGGTGTTTAGTAGCACCCGACACAATCGTCCACAGACCATGGACTTGTTTGTTTGGCTGTGTAGTTGGTTAGATTATTTGGGTTGCATTGAATTGTTTGGGGAAATTAAATTGATTTGATTGATGTGTGAATGGCGTGGGCCTTCACTAGACCGGGGATAAGGCTAGGCCTTGTCCCGTTTCTAGTATCGTGCCGTTATACCGCCGAAATTTTCTAAAATAAGTTAGAAAAATAAAAATATCATTTTTATTTTGTAAATGAACTGAATAAAAGTTCATGTGTTAAAATAAAATGTTTTATCGTTAAAAATATAATTTTTAACGTGAATGTGAATAAATAAATATTCATTTACAAACCGGACGGTTTGTTTATGTACACCTATTTGAAGGACATTGATTGGGACGATAAATTTTACACATCGCCCAACTGCACAAATAAAATCTGTGTTTGTTGATTTGAAACCCCACACGGGTGTTGGGATGAAATTTGAAGTTCACTCATCCTGATTGATTGAATATGTCGATCGATTGATTGACAGGCTGTTATAAGCGTTAGATATCTATATTTGATGCTTATACAGTGTAGTGCACTTTGGATGATGGTTGATTATTTATCATCGCTATTATATACATGTGTTGAATGGAATCCATATAATTAACTTTATATGATAATTGATTGGGCCTCATTCCAATTTAGAAAATAAAGAATATTATAATATAAAGGTTCATGTGTTGATCGTACTCATCCGTTGAGATTAGTCATGTGTTGAACGAAATATTTTAACAATAAAATTTACATCTTTATCATATTTGAAATTAGAAACTAACTGGAAAATAGATAAGATGAGTGGTCTCCTGGATATTGATCTGATGTTGGTTTCGGCCTTCGGGGTTAATATTTAGGGAATCATTCTCTTACTAGTTTACGGTTGGAGTCTGATTTGAGATCAAACGATAGATACCATAATTTTTATAAAATATATTAAATAACAAAAAGAGTCACACGTGGACAGTATTCATTCGTTGAGATTAGTCGTGTGTTGACAAAAATATAGATTCACGTAATGAATAGAATAAATATTCATTTGTTGAATAGAATAACGGAATTTTTGAAATATATAAAGCCGTATTGATTAGAGATGCGCTACTTTGACACGAACGATATTTATATCGATTATATTCATTTTTAAATTTGAATTGAATCGAATATAAAACCAATTTGATTTGAATTGAATAGAAAACGAATTTTAGTTGAATTGAATAGAAAACGAATTTTAGTTGAATTGAATAGAAAACGAATTTTATTTGAATTGAATAGAAAACGAATTTGATTTCAATTGAATAGAAAACGAATTTGATTTCAATTGAATATAAAACGAATTTGATTTCAATTGAATATAAAACAAATTTTATTTGAATTAAATAGAAAACGAAATGAATTCGAATTGAATAGAAAACGAAATGAATTCGAATTGAATAGAAAACGAAATGAATTCGAGTTGAATAGAAAACGAATTCAAATTGAATTGAATTGAATAGGAAATGAATTCGAATTGAATTGAAAATCGATTTGAATTGAAATCAAACAGGAATGAAAATAAAAAGGATTTATAATAGAAAATTCAATTTTTATTTGAAATGAAACGGAAGTTGAAATTGTTTTTGAAACGAATTTAAAACTATTTATAAAATTCGTTTCAAATAGAAATCGACGAAATATATATTATATATATAATATAATGGCTTGAATAGAACGCGCCGCACCGCGGCAGTTCGTGAATTTCGACCATTGATTTCGAACGGACATTACGGGAGATCCGACCATCGGATTCTCCTAAAACCGGAACCGTTGGGTTCGTATCGAAAAGAGCTTTCTAACGAATATTAGAAATTCCAAATCTAACGGTTGGATTTGGAGATACGTCCAAATCAATTTCAGAAAAGGTCGCTGTAAGTGCAGTTCGATGGCCGTTGATGGAAATCGACTGTACGGGCCTTGATAAAATTATTAAAAATAGTAATAATTTGTGTAAACTCATAAGAAATGATTTGGGAAAAATTGGGATGAAAATCTCCATATTTGAAAAGATAAAAATAGATTTTTATCGAAATGAACTAGTTTTGAACTGAAATTAAAACCCATTTATTTTTAAATAAATAAATTGGATTTGAAATGGGTTTAAATAGAATTGATTCTTGGGTTTACCGTGAACTGTGTTTTAAATAACACTAGTTCTTTAACCCGAAAATAAATAGAATGTGATTTGGGTTTATCGTGAACTGTGTTTTAAATGACACTAGTTCTTTAACCCAGTAAAAGGAGTTTTAATGAATCTGCAATTAAATTGAAATGTGAATTAATAATTTCAATTATCAAATTTAGAAAGTGAGCGAGGATGGAGTATTACCAGTTTTGCTCCAAAGCGATAGTTAAATCTTTAATTAGATTTGAACGTGAAATGGTAATTAATTTTACCGATAACACCGTGGTATTAGATATGGAGTATTACCAGTTTTGCTTCATGGGATGAATAGGTTGGGATTGGGAAATAAAATAAATAATTACTTCGATGTGGTTCACTAATCTCGACTAGTTTTGAAAACCATAATTTGGTTTGAAATGACATCCAAAGGAAGATTAAAGGATAAATTTTAAAGAATTTATCTTGGATAAAATTAATGGGAACCTTTCCCTAAGAATATGAAATTTAGAAACTAGCTGTAGGTTAGGTAAGAAGAATGGTTTCCTGGATATTGATCTGATGTTGGTATCGGCCTTCGGGGTTAATATTTGAGAAATTGTTCTCTTGCTAATTTACGGTTAGTGACTGATGAATTGGAATGAGGCGTATGTTGTGTTTGTGTAACATTTGTTTTAATATACGCGGGTTGTTCAGAAAGGCCGGGTTATACCCATTCTGAATAACCGATTCGTCGATATGTCGAAGATGAAGACGGTGGTTGAAGACCGGAAGTCTTCACATCGTTTGGGTGATTACTGATGATCTTGATTGGGTTGTACACCCAAGATGAGGGAATCAGTTGGTGGTCGTCCAGACGTACTTGGAGATCGATGGATATGCGAGGAAAGTGCCTCCGGTTTCGTTCAGACCCAGAACGAACTTGTAAATGGATTGTGTGTCTGACATTGGATTTTATTCTGTGTTGATTGATTTCTATTAAATATATATCTGTTTGGCGGCGGAGAATTTATTCTCTTGCTTAACACCCCTCTCTGAGACGTACGAGCTTAGAGGTTATATATCGATAGAAATCAATCGCATGGCATGAATTGCCTGTGTGGCACGCTGAGTTGCATGGATCAAGGCTTCTGTTGAAAAGCAAAGTCTTGTGGTTGATGATCAAAGCACGACCTACGTGGCAGCTTTGTGTTTAGCGTGGATTCGCGAGCCTCACACCTCGGTATGAGTCAAAAACGGGATGAGGACCCAAGGAGTGCACGACGTTTCTTTCTAGCTATGGGTGGTGTCAGTGACCTACCAGCCCTGACATTTATATACTTTTCACCTTTGTGGTTTGGATGCGAGGCGCCTCGATTATAGGTCCTATAGGGCCGGGTAACGTGTGTTCAGGAATAATTAATCCTCAAACGTAAGAGAGGACCGGTCTTGGAGGATCCCAGTATTACCCAGAGTGTGTAGTCCTGAGGCATTTGCTAGAGTGTCTCGAAGCGGAGAGGAGCTTGCCCCTTGCCTCGACTCATGACGAAAATCCAATTTCCAATACGTGTATTTCGGCTTTATTTGTAGAGCCTAGTATGGCGACATAGTAGCATGGGATGCTATGCCGTTTATGATTTATAAATATGATTGAAATTGTTTTGACACTATACACTTATTATAGTATCAAATGATTTGTTTTAAACGTACCAAGCATGTTTGGCTATTATAAGGGAAAACCCTATCCTCCGGCTTGCGTTGCATTGTGTGATGGGACCTGGGTCTTATAATAGCTTCATTTTTCGAAAAAGCATTACGCTGTTTATTCTATGCACTGGTATTCTTGGGAGGAAACCCGTTCCGTGTTATACGGCGTGGTCCCTTGAATTACTATCTTTTAAAGTAAAGTTTTAAATAACTATTTTAGTTCTTACACCAGTCACATGACTGACCTGGAGTTTATTGTTTTAACCTAAACTCTGGGTGCCCCTATTTTCTGTACGGGCAGCTAGTAGTTTTGGTTTTGCAGATTTATATTCACAGGATCCTGATTTACAGCTGGAATGATATCCGGAAAGCTCTGTATCCGTATATCACCTTCAGTTGTGCTTTGTATTATTTCCCGCTGCTATGTAATTTATTGTAATCTCTGATATTTATCGAATGTAATTTATTCATTGTACTCTGTATATTCTTGTATCTGATGGAATTGTTGTAATAGCAATGAAATGTTCTTCTGTTTGTGTTCTGATTTGTCCCGTTCTCAAACGATCAGGGGTTTCGAACGGTCTAGATCGGTTTAACGACTGATTCGGATCGAGCGAAATTCCCGGCCGTCACACAGTGTGAGTAAACGATTTTTAAAATAGCTTGATTAGTGCAGGATATCTCATAAGACCATGCCGTAAAAACGGAACAGGTTTTCCCTTATGAAAAATCCAAGAATAACTTGGTTTAACTTTCAAAACGGTTTGAAAGAAAAGATAATCGTAAGACCGACTCACACATAAACATGGATGGTTTTTACCTTACGATAACCTGAAACAACTTTATATCAAAAACTCATCTAATATTATAATAATGTCTATCAATCCACAAATAAATAATCATCTAGCAGAATGCTTGCATCTCACGCTCTACATATATAGTATACAATCAAAACAGCAAGTGTTTATTGGATAATGGATTTCCAACTATGACAAGGTATGGAACTAGCTTCTGATAGTATATCTCTAGAGGGGAATACATTGGGTTTAACAAGAACATCCTGCAATTCGGCCACACATGACCGACCACTCATTTCGCTTGAGTGTATCGAATATATTGTCACCAACGGTTGGGAGCTACCCAGCATTTCCCGAAAGGATTAAGAAGTAAATGGAATTTCTCTAGATAGTGACAATACACCCTAATTGGGAGTGACCCACTTAGCCATGCTGCCTGCCCGATTTTTGTCATTTTCCAGTTGTGAGGCTTAAGGGTGAACTTACCCTTGGATATAACATGTCTTCATTCACTTTGAATGCCATATTGTCAAACCCGCCAAATTAAAAATTGATTTCCTCAGAAATATCCTAGATATATAGCTAAGAGAAACGAATTCCTCTGCCACCAAACATAAATACGTTTGAAGAAATCAACTTACACACTTTAGTAGGCGTACTCTATCAGCCACTCGTCCATACAATTGTCCTGGGACAGTATAAACCGAAGGCGCTATCCTATAAATCCGCCTTAGGCAACTTCTACCTAGGATTAATAAAATAGCCCTAGCATAACTCCATCTTCAATGGTCATCAGTAATTTCTAACTCGTAACATATATATCGAATCGAAGTGGAATTTAGATTTTGGTCTCTTCGAAATGATAACGATAAAGGTCCAGATTTGATAGTCAGTTATTTAACTATCAAATATAAAATAAAATAAACAGATTGAACTCCGTTGGATCTGCTAAGTCCTATTTGAATACTCTTTAAATATTTCAATACAAATATTTATTTTGTTAATATGTTTTTTAGTACTAATTAACTTAGAAACCTCTTACTAAAATCTCTCATGAAAATCTCACTCTCGAATATACGTTTTTATAATCGGAAACGATATTCAACTCTAACACTCATTTCGAGCATGAACTAATGCGATTTATCGAAAAATAGTTAAATCGTTCAAGTTGGGGTATTTTAATTACCTCTCAGACCTATAGTCGAAATCATTCTTGTCGTCCAAATTCGTAGAAGTTCGATGTCCAAAATACTCGATAAACCAGAATTTGTAAATCCAATTGATTTTCCAAATCTTAAATCCTTTTCAAACAAAGTTTTTGTTCTGGACTTATTTATCAAGTTGACTTGATTAATATTAAATCGGGAAATTAAATTCAAATAATCGACTTGATTTCCTATTTCCTCTGATAATCAAATTATCCTTTAAAACTTACTTGATTAAGATATTAATTAAGATTAAAACACCCTTCTGATATAATTTGTCTAAATTTAAACTACTATTTAAACTACACCATTATCTTACCAAAATCTGCTAATTAAAAATTAATTTACTTCTCACAGTTCATTTAAGAAAAACAAACTGTGTAAAACGATTACAACTAATCTTTCCCTTTTAAAATTAAATATAATTAATTTAAATTAACCCAATCCATTTAATTATTTCTTAAAAACAATTTATATCAAATTATCAAAACTTATGTTTATTTCTGAGTTACTGAAAATACAACTTAGCTGTTCCAATGGTATATAACGGTTCCTATAACAAACGACATTCAAGTCGTTTACCCAATATGCACAAGCAGCTATGTAAATACAATATTACTAACTGATAATATAATAGCTCATGGCATATATTTAATGATAAAATATATCAAATAAATATAATAGCAGAACGGTGTTTATTTCTGCTAACAGGGTATCCAAACGATTCAGTCAATCAATTTATATAGTAGAATGACGTTTATTTCCACTAAGGGATGTCAATAAAGTATACATTTACGGTTAAAATATTTTAAAACAACTCAATTTATTAAATAATTAATTGAATAATTAAATTCAGTATTTATTGAATTTACAGGTCATTACGTCGAACTGTTACCGGTTGTACGTAATTTACTTCACAACTAAATTTACACTAGTTATAATTATTAAACTCTACCTATCACCTATGTATATAAATACATAAATATATATTATTCTAAATAAGATTTAAATTAAAAACTCCTTTTTCTTTTAATTGGGCCGAGCCTAGTCCAGTTAGTCCACTCCTTACACTTACGCAAGCCTAATGCCTATCCATCTTCTTCTAATCCTAGTCTTGTTTTTCTTCTTTTTCGCAGCCTTCATTTCTCTGTTTTCTTCTCATATCTTTTGGTTGTTCCTTCCCTTTACATCATTTCTGTTTCGTTGTTTTCTTTTTCATTTTCATTTTTTATACGTGTTGGGCCGAAGCCCAGTCTAGATCTTACGCATCAAATAAAACCGCACCTTAATTCCTTCTTGCATCTTTTTCCCCACCTTCCCTTCCCTGTTTTGTTTCTTATGTACTGTTTTTTTATGGTTCCAGACCCAATGTTCCATGCATGAAACGCAACTGTCTCAGCATCCGCAGGCAACGCAAGTCTCCACCCACTTTCCCCTCTTATCCTTATATTTCGTTCCCTATTTAATATATAGTTTTTGTTCTTCTTTATTCTTTTTTTGTATTAAATTTCTACCCTCTTTTTCAGAAACCAATCCAATAACCCAGAGACCCATGACTACATAGCTAAAACTGCCTGCACTCAAACCTTTCGCCAGTTATCAATCCAGCAAAACAAAATGCCCACCCCAACATACTATTATTCCTTTCTTTTTGTTTGTGCCAGCTTATTTCCTTTCTTCTTGTCTGTTAACAGTTTCACGCATACAAACAAGTTCCCATCCAACTCCTTCCCCTTTTCTCTTCGGTTTCCCATCCCAGTGCACAAAGTGCACAGTGTGCACCTGCACCATCAACGCTCCATCTATCTCGCCTCCGCCATGTCCATGCAACCATAGGTTCACTCCTAGAAATCAAAGGATTAACACGTGCGGTGTACACAAACCTCTTGGCATTTGCAGGTTCGCCTTCATTTACATACTGATACCGAGGAATCGACCATGGTTTCCTCAAGCAAATACCATTCCATGTCTGTTGCGCATATGAAGAATCACTGATAGTTTTGCATAACCTTTGTTTTTCCTTTTATGTAGAAAAAAAATCCATATCCTTCTTTCTTTCTTTTTCTACTGTTGTCTATATTCATTATGGGCTTGGTGTTTACTCAAATACTGTTTTCACTATAGTTAGCAATAGACTTGAAATATGTTTACTCACTACAGTTCAGCTTTTCCAGGTTTTATGTGAAATTTTACTTAGCTATATTTAATACATACAAAATCATGTATGCACATATATATATATATATATATATATATATATATATATATATCCACAACAGAATTATTTTTAGATGGGAAAAAGAACTTGTACTCACATACCGTTTTTAGTTTTCAAGCTCCCGGTTATACTGTTTTTCACTAGTTGTGTGCAAACAATCATCTGGTTTTCATAACATCATTACATATGAGTATAGGCCACATACAGTTGAATTAACAAAGATTTATATATAAATATAAGGCAGTAGAAAGCTTGGTGTTTACTTAAATGGTTGTTCATAGTTTTGGCCATTCAAGTTACAGAGTTTAAGTTTGAAAAACCATATCAACCCATTCGTATATGTACACATATATATTTGCATTATCTACATACCATTAGTAATATACTGAATTGGAAAGAATGTTTACTCATAGAATATGTCCTCTGTTCCAGGTTTTTAGTTATTTTGCTATTTACCATGTCTTTCTCTTTTAGCTTGATTCAAATTGATAAATGGGTTTTCTCACATTAGTGCTCACATGCTTTGCACTCTGTTTTCAAACTTTGCTCCCATTCTTGTACTCACAGATCCAGTTTGTTTCAGATTTTAAAGTGAATGCATATGGGAGTGCATGCAAGTATATTTATAGGTGAACAAAAAATAAAATATAACTTAGCTTGGATAAGCTTTACTGGGGGTCTAGGCTACTATATTGTTAAGTCATCTCTACATAAATATTTCTAGGCTAGTGCATGTGCAAACTGTTGTCAAACTCATACTTAATCCCTAAGTAAAATTCTAATTGTCACTACCATATATAACTAGGGTCTTTGTAACGACCACGATTTTGGAACCAATTTAAAATTTATTTTTAATTGATTTAATGGATTTTAAGAATTTAAAATGATTTATTTTGAGAAATAACGATTTAAAATTTATTTAACTCGAAGTTAGAACGTATAACTATAGAATTTAATTAAAACGAACTCGCAATGGTGCAGTAGTTTGAAAATTCCATTTTGAACTTTGAACGAATATACAGAATTCAATATAAATCAGAATTGGATAAAATAAGAAAGGTTGGAATATTTTGAACTGTAATTTTCTAACGAATGTAAGGAACTGATATTTCACTTTATAAATTGTAAGTTATGTCCAGATTAAAATTTAAAATAGTCACTGTGGAATTTATATGTATTTTAAATTATATATAGCCTTTAAAAATAGTCATTTTGCAAACGACCTCCGTTTTCGATAAAACCACTTTTGTTGGTTCGGGAATGTCAAGTTATTGTCAAATTTAAAATTTCATAATTTCTAGAATTAATATGTGAGCGTGGTAAATTTAAACGCGTTTTCAATTTTAGTTTAAGTTTAATCAACCATTTAAAGAGGTCATTTTTTAAACGGTCTCCAAATTCGATGAAATTAATTTTGTTAGGACTGCATCGTCAAAACATAGCTAAATTTCAATATTCATAATTTTTGGTGTTAGTATGTGGCCCCGGTAAATTAAAATGTACGTTCAAATTCGATATTGACCATTATATTAATTTATATTTTAATTATGATGAACAGTAGAATTGGCTTATGAAACATATCCCATTGTGTCCGAGGTGGGAGTATATAACTAGGAACGATAGTCGTTGGGTTTGATTTGGAGCTCGGATCGATAAACTAGTATTTTTGGAATTAAATATTATTATATATATATATTAATTTTTAGAATCCTAACCCTATCATTATTTCTGATCCGTCGCCTCCTAAGAAACCGATACTCCACATCTGGCGATTTCTTTTCCATTTTGCTTCTGATTCATTCATTATTATCGAACGATTTCAAAAGAAAATTTGAAGTACTTTCTTTGCTCTTCAATTTTGTTCGTGGTAATTTCTAGAACTATGGGGTGTGCGAGTGAGCCCTTGTGCCAGGCGCAGGGATTCGGCGTCGAGCCCTCCGGCGTGAGCACCTCCAATCGTGCTCCGGTGCTTAGATCTGCGTGCGAGGTGGAAGGGTTTAAATCGAACGATGGGTTTGAGCAACGTCTGGAGGAAGAAAGAACGGGGAGAGAGAAAGGGTGGGATTATGTTATTTTATTAATTATTTAATTATGTAATGAAATGTTCGTAATACCATATCTTCTTAGATCGAAATCCGATGATTTCATTTGCGTTGCGCTCGTATCAGCGAACTCTACAACATGGAACTAGCCAGAACGGAAACGGAGGAAGTTGAATTTTTAGCTAAATTAAATGCTCGTTTAATTTAGTTTAAAATTAAAATCTTCAAATAAAGACTGACGGAGTGGAAACCAAAATGAGAACTCTCTCACTAAAATATTTATACAGTTATTTATTTTATAACTGAAAATGTATATAGATTGCCAGTGTTGATTTTTATCAGTTTTAATTATCATAAATCTGTGTACGGTGCCTGTTAGCTCACTTCACCGTTGTTTAAAACCCCTGGATGACTTGATTGACTGTATTTTGTTTCGTTTGTGATATTGAAATATTTAATATGATAAAAGTAATGTTAATAAATTTGTGGTAGTTGAAATTAAATTATAAATATTTATTTATAATTTAAACAGTGAAAATTTGTTAATTAGAAAATTAATTCAAATCAAATTAGAATTGGTTAAATTTATTAACCAGTGATTAATTTGAATTCATTGTTGTTGGTTGAAAACCCCACAGGGGTCTAGGGATGATAATTAATTCACATCTCCCATGGATTTAATTGTATGCCAACTGATTGATTGATAGACTGTGATAAGCGTTATTTAATTATTTAATGCTTATACAGTTGTAAATTGCACTTTGGATGTGAATTGAATGTTTAATAGTTATTTATCACTATTTTTGAATACATGCGATGTATGGAATCAATAAAAATAAAATTATATGGTAATTGATTGTGTTTGATCCCAATTCGGAAATAACAAATATTTTAAAATAATATTCAGTGAAAAATCAAAATATGATTTAGATGTCCGATTTTGGATGGACACCAAAATATGGAAATATTCATAACTGAAATGAATATGAAGCCGAATTAAGTAGATACACGCCATTTTTACTCGAATGGATTTTTCTGGCAATTTTATTCATTTTCAAATGAATATCAAAAAGATTTGATTTCAAAATCTGATATTTTGAAAATATTATCATTTTAATATTATAATAATATAGAACATTCGGTTTTGATTTAAAAATTGAAAATGAAGTTGAGATCGTTTTAAATGAATTTATAAACGATTTATAAAATATGTTTTAATAATGGAAATCATATATTATATATATATATATAATGGCTTGAATAGAACGTGCCGCGCAGCGACCGTTTGCCAATTTCAACCATTAACTTCAAATTGATGTAACGAGAGATCCGACCGTCGGATTCTACCAAAACCGGAACCGTTGGGTTCGTATCGAAAATATTTTTCCAATGAATATAGGAGATTTTAATTTGAATAGTTGGATTTCAAATTATGTCCAAATCAATTTCAGAAAAGGTCGCTATGGATGCAGTTCGGTGGCCGTTATTGGAAACCGACTGTAAATGCTTTAATAAAATTATTAAAAATATGAATAAGTTATGTGAAATCATAACTAATGATTTGGAAAGATTTAGGTGAAAAATTCCAAATTTGAAAGGATAAAAGATATTTTTATCTAAATGAACTATTTAATAACTAGAATTAAAATCCAATGATTTTTAGAAATAATAAATTGGTTTTGCGAATGGGTTTTTATATAACCAGAAATTCCATCTAAATTGGAATGGATTTGAATGTAAATAATCTTGGAAGTATTTCGATATTGGATTCCAAGATTATACGGGTACTATGAGGAATATGGAAGATACAAATATCGTTATTCTCAATACGATATCCGTTAGTTTCAGAATTTAATATTGAATATAAGTCGATATTAATTTCTATTTAGAGCCTTGTATTTAATATCAATGGGATTTTGGGCTTGTCGTGAATGATGTATTTAATAACACTTTTCTTAAACCCAGTTGAGGAAAGAATAAATCTTTTAACCAGGATTTAATGAAGTTTTCCAATTAATTAATATAATTGGAATTGAATGGTAGTTGATTATAGGTTCATTGTGAACGATGTTTTAAATGACATTAGTTCTTAAACCCGATTAACAGTGAAGCTATAATTTGGAATTTCTAATTAAGATTTAATAGAATTTTTCAGAGTAAAGTTTTCTAATTTAATATATTAAATTGGAACTGAATGGAATTCGATTTGGTGATAATCGGGCTGAGATTCTGTGAAAGAAGACCATTACTATTTATGGAATTTAAAAGGACTTGTCGTTATTCCGTTTATAGTACAAGTACGATATGGAAATTTATATTGATTATGTACTGTTATGAATTCCGCGAAAGTTCCATTTAATTGGAAGAGGATTTTGGGGTTTACCGTGAATAATGCCTTAAACGACATTTGTTCTTTAACTCGAATAAAGATAGAATTTATTTTCTAAAATTTGAATAATCATTAAGTAATGATCTTTGAGATTAAAACTGAACTAGAGTTTTAATGAATCATCAAGTAGATTAAAAATGAGAATGGAATAACTAAATTTATCAAATTCATGAAATGATCGAGAATGGAGTATCACCAGTTTTACTCCAGGAGATAGTTAAATCTTTAATTAGATTTGAACATGATATGGTAATTAAATTTACTGATAACCTAGTGGGTGTTAGATATGGAGTACGACCATTTTTGCTCGATGGGATGAATAGGTTAGGATTGGAATAATAAAATAATAAATGATTACTTTGGTAAGGCTCGATAATCCCGATTAGTTTTATAAACCTTAATTGGGTTTAAATTGAGGAAAGATAAAATAATTTTTTTTGAAATTGATATCCAAAGGAAGATTAAAGAATAAGTTTAAAAGAACTTATCTTTGATAAAATTAATGGGAGCCTTTCCCCTAAGATGTGAATATTTAAATAAAAGAATATTCTGAATTGGAATGAGGTGTATGATGTGTTTTTATAGCACTTGATTATTGATTATAAAATACGCGAGTTACTCGGAAAGATTGGGTTTAACCTATTCTGAATAACTGACACAACGACTAAAATTCGAAGAAGACGGTGGTTGAAGACCAGAGATCTTCACATCGTTTGGATGATTACTCATATCTTGATTGGGATGTACACCCAAGACAAGGTAATAAGTGGTGATCGTCCAGACGTACTTGGAGATCGACCGAATATGCGATGACCTCTCTCCTGTATTGGACATATGGGACGAGGAATAAGGTGCTTCCTGTTTCGTTCAGACCCAGAATGGACTTGTAAATGGATGTGTGTCTGACATTGGATTTCGTTCCGTGTTGATTGATTTCTATTAAATATATATTTGTTTGATGGCGGAGAATTTATTCTCTTGCTTAACACCCTTCTCCGAGACGTACGAGCTTAGAGGTTATATATTGTTAGACATCAGTTTTATGGTGTGAATTGTCAGTGTGGCATACTGAGATGCAAATGATTAAGATTTTTGTTGAAATGCAGAGTCTTGTGGTTGATGATCAAAGCACGGCTTTAATTAGCATAGCTTTGTGTATAGCATTAATTCGTGAGCTTCACACCTCGGTATGAGTCAAAAACGGGATAAGGGAATGCAGTGAGTGCATGACGTTTCCTTCTAGCTAGAAGTGGTGTCATGGTATGGATCCCAGACATTTTTACATATGTAGATGATGGATTGTAAGGCGCCTCGGATATATTGGTTGCTACTGGTCAAGTGATAGGTCCGATAGGACTGAGAAACGTATGTTCAGGAGTAACCAATCCTCAAAAGTAAGGGAGGACCGACACTGCAGGATCCAGGGTTGCCCGTAGGTGTGATCATGAGTCATCTTTCTAGAGGTGCCTCGAATTGGTAAGGAGACCATCATTTTCCTTGACTCATGACGAAATCCAATTTCCAATACGACATCGTTCAGTTTTAATTATAAACCTACGTATGGCGGCATAATATATGGTACCTCTGTCATCTATGATTGATACATTTATATTTGAAGTTGATTTTGACACTATGCACTTATAGTAGTATCAAAATAATTTGTTTTAAACTACCAAGCATGTTTGGCTATTATAAGGGAAAACTCTATCCTTTGGCTCGCGTTGCATTGTGTGATGGGACCTGAGTCTTATAATAGCTTCATTTTCCAAAAAGAATTGCGTTGTTTTATTTTAAACTGAGATTCATGTGGAGTAAACCTGCACTGTGTTATACGGTGTGGTCCCATGATTTCCCAACTCTTAAAGTAAATATTTAATTACTGTTTTAGTTCTCACACCAGTCTCATGACTGACTTGGAGTTTATTGTTTCTACCTAAACTCTGGGTGCCCATATTTTCTACACGGGCAGCTTGTAATTTTGGATTTCGCAGATATTTCTTTTCATGGGATCCTAGATTACGGCTGGAGCTATATTCGGAATGCTTTGTATCCATGTATTTCTTTCAGTTGTGGTAGTTGATGTTTTTCCGCTAAGCATTGTATTTATGTATATATATTTTCTGCTGCTTTGTAATTTAAATCTCTAATATTTTTCTACTGTATATTATTCGAACTCTGATGTATTCTTGTACTCTGATGTAAATTGATAGCAATGAAATGTTCTATTTTTTGTGTTCTGACGCGTCGTATTCTCAAAACTATCCGGGTTCCTCCGTCTCTTTGGGGACCGGGGAAGTCTAGGTTGTCTACAATTTTGATGGAAAGGATGGATGGTGATTTAATTTCTTTGCCTGCACATGTATAGGCATCGAATAGGCTGCCTATACTTGGTTGAAATGTGTGTTTGCATCCAATCTTCTTAGGTTATAGGTCACGACTATTCAAATGTGAAGACGAATGTGTACAAATAGTTGCACTAGCCATGTTTCTAGTTGTGCATTGACTTGAAAAGAATGAGCTATGTTAATAGTTGTGCTGGTTTTGATATAAAAAGAATGAGGCTATGGGTTAAGCTGTGAATAAACTTTTGATTGAAAAGAGCAGTCAGTTCCTCTTTGCTACAGATAATAAGGCACGACCTGATGTAAATGAGGTACAAACTTTGTGTAGCCATGTGTACTTCAACAAATTAAATAACTAAACTTGGCTTCCATACTTCCAGCTATTTGATATGCATGACTGTATAGCCTACATGAAGTACTTTCTTGTGCAGATATATGACAATATATTGAGTAACCTTATGTATTAAAAAAATCAAAGCTTAGTTGCTAAGAAATTTTACTATTAAATGTATATGTATCCAAATAATTTAAAGGGCATATCCATGGTACAAATGCATGTCTTTCCATTTTACTGTTTTGATTCTTGGGTACAAAATGTAACATTGCTTTCACATGAAGTAAATCTATATTTTACTTATGTTATATACCTTAATTTAACTTAAGTGATGCTAAGTTTAATTCACATAAGTTTAAAAAGTATAAAACAAAATATAAAATGCTATATATTCGTATATACACATATGTTCATATATATATATGTTAAGGAACATAATATAAATATATACATATAGGATTTTAAAAAGGAATTGTCCTATATTTGTTTCAAATATTCAAATTCGATTCTATTAATTATTGATATAATCGAAAATTTACTGTTTAACCAAGTTAGTAAATATCCGGGACATTACAATCAACCTTTAAAACTATTTTCACAATTAAATTGGAAATTTATTGAACTTTCCAATGATATCCAGTACTGATGCTAAAAATAATTTGTTTCAAAGATAATAATTTATGTAGCATGTTTTTAGTTGTTTTATAAATGCAGCTAAAACTGCTTCATTCTAATGTAGGTTTTAGCTGCATTTCATAAATACAGCTAAAAACTGCAATAAAATACAATATATTTAACTGTATTACACACGTGCAACTAAAAACCACATTTAAATGCAGTTGTTTTTAGTTTCATATTTGAAATGCAACTACAAACTTAAGTATTTTAATGCAACTTTAACCTGTATTTCACAAATGCGGCTAAAAACTCACCAAAATGCAGCGGTTTTTAGCTGGATGTGTGGAATACATCTAAAACTGCATCAAAATGCAGTTGATTTTAGTTGCATTTCACACATACGAATAAAAAATGTTGTATTTTAATGTAATTTTTTGCAGTATTTTGCATATGTAGCTAAAACTACACCAAAAACAATTTTTTTTTAATTGTTTATGGGAAGTGAGCTAGAATAAAACCGCGAAAGCCAAACCGGACAAAAATCTTCTTCCATGAGAACCTCTGTTAATGGAAACAGGGAAATTACCCCCTTTTTCCTTTTCACTCTCCCCTCTCTGATTTCTTTGTTTCGCTTCCTCGTCTCCACAAATCGCTTATCTCTTATCATCTAATATCTATTTCCTTGCTTTTGCTCTACGTAGCGGTTCTCACATCATATTCTCCTATTTCAGATTTGCAACTTCTCATATTAATGTTTCATACCCGAGTCCTCCTTTAATTCCTCTACCTCATTCAAGCAACCACCTTTTCGTTAGAGAATGATTCAAAGTTTTATTTTAGATTAGATCTAGTCTTCCTTTTTTAATGGATCAGTTTGAATTATTTTAGCTATTTTATTGTTTGATATTTTAGTATTATGTAAGTATAAGTACATGTACTGCCTTTTGTATTTCTTTGAAATAATAGAAAGTTGTTTTGCATTGCTCCAATTCATTACTCTTTCTTCTATTTCCAACAAATTTGGTATCAGAGCGGGTTATTCTTAGGGCTTGTGAGGTTAAAAAAAAAAATTGTGAGCGTTCTTCAAATGTCTACTACCACAAATTATTCACTTTCCGTTCCTCTATTCAAAGGAGAAAATTATCAATCATGGGCTATCAAAATTAAGTCATATCTCAAAGCTTTAAGTTTATGGGATGTCATTGAAACTGATAGTGATCCCACTCCTCTTCCACAAAATCCAACAGCCACTCAAGTCAAAAAATATAAAGAAGAAATGGCAAGAAAGCCAAGGGCACTTTCTTATCTACATGGGGCCGTGTCGGAAGAAATTTTCACAACTATTATGGATTGTGAATCTCCCAAAGAAGCATGGGATAAAATTAAAGAGGATTATGAAGGAAATCACCAAACAAAATTAATACAAATTTTGAATCTTAAGAGGGAGTTTGAAAAAATGGGAATGAAAAGAAATGAAGGTGTTCAGGAGTATGGAAGCCGGCTGATGTCGATTGCCAACCAAATCAAGCTACTTGGTGGAGAATTTACAAGCCAAAGGGTGGTGGACAAACTACTTGTCACTCTTCCAGACAAGTACGAAGGTAAAATTTCTTCACTTGAAGATACTAAAAATTTGTCCAAGTTAACTTTTTCAGAATTGAACAATTCACTCCATGCGGTGAATCAAAGGAGGATCATGAGAAATGAAGATGGTGAAAACATCAGTGAAAAAGCTTTTATAGCAAAGTATCAAACTCAAAAAGGGAAAGGCAAATTTCTCAAATGCAACATTTGTCACAAAACCGGTCATGAAGAAAATGATTGTTGGTATAAGGGAAAACCTAAGTGTTTCCATTGTCAAAATTTTGGGCATATGGCAAGGAATTGTAGATTCAAAAATGAAAAGCAAGAGACCATGACAGATGAAAAACAAGAGAACATGGCACAAGTGGTCGTGGAAGAAATTTTATTTTAGAATTGTTGGTGAGAAAGTGCTTCGATCTAAATTATTGTTAGAGTTTATTAATCCCCTTATTATCACAAAACCAATTGGCAATGTGATGGGGAACATCTTAGTTTATATCCATGATCATAGTTCAGTATTTTCCCGATGTGGGACAACTTTGAAGCACCAAACACACCCCCTTGCTTCAAAGTTGTGAGATAACCGAAGAACTTTCTCTTCGATTTGTGATGCACTTTCTCATCACCTTCAATTGTTGAAGCACTTTCTCTTCAACTCTACTGAAATCCTGAGTTCTGATACCATGTTAGAGTTTATTAATCCCCTTATTATCACAAAACCAATTGGCAATGTGATGGGGAACATCTTAGTTTATATCCAAGATCTTAGTTCAGTATTTCCCGATGTGGGACAACTTTGAAGCACCAATATTTTCAACACTTTTTTCCTTAATCGCAACTGTCAGCCTCTCTTCCCTATGCCAAGCCTTTTTCAGGCAGTTGCGATCTCCTCGTTCTTCTATTAGGAGGCTACGCCATGGAATTGAGTTGACACTGACACGGAAGTCTTAGATGAGCAGTAATTCCACACTGATTTGTACAGATTTCACATTTCGACCTTGCGCCTGTGATTGTTCTACTCGGTTGGTATGGTATTCAGTGTTAACCTAGATCTGCCTTACTGGTAGCACGTTTTGGCAGTTTGTTTTTCTACTTAAGGGTGTTTTTTCTTAGGTGTTTGGTTATTTACTTTCGGATGCTGGAGTACAAACTTTCCTATGAAAATTTTAAACTGTATGACATTGATTTTGTCAAGGGAACAAACTTTGGGCATTGTTATTGACACTCCATTTTCTGTTAAGGGGAGGCCAAATTTTAAGAACACTCCACTTTTTTTAAAATGTTAAGGGAGGGATCAATGTAGGTGACTATTTTAATTTTTACTTTTTACGTTTTTACCCTTACTTCTAAAAATTACTCACCATAAAGAAAAATTCTATTTACACACCGAAAATTCCTTAACATACACCATTATTTTTTCTATAAAATTTTATTACTAAATGATCCTTTTCTCATAGTTTCTTTTTTAATACGTCTGCATATAAAAAGTCAAATCATTCTTAAAAGTATTGAAATTTGATACAAACTAGATATATTAATGAATTATTTAATCATGAAATCTAAAATTTCAATTAAGAAAACATTCATAAATAATGGTATAACTTAGAATTGTTGATTTATTTTGTAAAATTACAGTAATTTGTTTGAAATTGTTTTTTCTCATAAAGTTAATAAAAGTTGCAATATTATTACAAGAAATATATTTCATTTTGTAAAATTTTACTCAATTTGATGCAAAGAGTTTCTAATTTTTGGTAATTGTGTTTTTAAATTTGAAAAAGGAAAGAAAAAGAAGATGAGAACATGGATATTTTAGTAAAAGAAACGGTGTATGTAAAATAATATATGGTGTATATTAGTTTATTATAATTTTTGGTATATGTTTAGCAATTTTTGGTGTATAAATAGAATTAGCCAACTATAAAATCATAAGTCTCCTAAATCCCAAAAACCCAAATTAAGCCTAAATGGGTAATAATGTAAAAATACAATTATTTGTTAAGGGGCTAATTTCCTCCTTGGTACTCCCCTTAACAATATTTTAGAAAGTAAAAAATTGGCCTTCCCCTAACAATATTTGGAGTGTCAATAACAATGCCCTAAACTTTTGGTCATCACCACGATATCGACTATATACAAGATGCTATGCACTGACCACAGTTGGTCTCTTTGGTGGTGATTCTATTTGTTTTCCCTGTTTCTTGGTCAAGTTGCACAATTCTATTTCATGTATTATTCTAGTGCTATATTGAGTATTGAGAGTGAGATCTAGTTCCTTTGTTCACCGTTGATTCTTGCTCACGCACATCACGGAGTTTAGCTTCTCCTTCCATCTCTGTTTACTGTCAGTATACGTCTATTGAGGGATCTTCTCTTTGAAGCCTTACTTTGTCAGATCGAGCTAAGTACGTAGGTATGTAGCTAAAGAAAGCTGATGATGTAGTTATGCCATCTTTTCGTTCCAGTTGTTTATGTAGCATATGTAACTATTCATGTAATATTACCCATGTAATTTGTATATGACATTGATCTGTCGTATATTGTGATGTAAATTGTAGCTTAGTTAAATTAGACTAGCTCTTGTACCATAAGCCTGTTAGGTAGAGTGGACGGAACACTTTAAACTCCATAAGAGGCAGACCGTCCACCTTAAAAATCGATTTTTAGCTGACTGCTAACTACAATCACCTGTACTATATTGTATTTTTTTTATTATTAATCATAATAAAAGGTGTTTGCGGTCACCTTAAAAACCGGTCGGCTCTGCCAAAACAAATGAGCTGGAATTCATATTAGATGCAGTAGTATTTAACTACAATTCACACATGCAGCTAAAAACTATCGCATCTTAATAAGATTAGTTGTATTTCGCATGTAGTTTAAAATTGCATTAAAGTAAAATAATTTTTAGCTGTATTTCACACAAGCAGCTAAAAACTACTGTACTCTACAGTTTTTAGCTATATTTCATGTTCGAAGGCTAAACCATCATTGCAATAGTTTTTATCTGTATGTGAATGCAGCTAAAAGATGTTGCAGCTGAAAGCGTTTTTTAGCTACATTTTACAAATGCAACTAAAAATTATTGTACTAGATGTGTTATTAAGCTGCATTTATCAAATAAAGCTAAAAACTGCATTAAAATAGAATAGCTTTTTGCTGTATTTCACAAATATAGACAAAATTGCTAATATTAATGCAAATTTTCTAATACTCAAATTTATAGATAACGATGTTGAAAACTTTATTTTTACATATCCATAATGCATATCATTAAAAATATAATTTAATTTGTGACTTAATAGTAAAAACTATTTGTTAATATGATATTTATTGAAAAATTATTTCGTATTAAAGATTAATACCAATGAGTGCACATTTCAAATAAAAGTGTAAGACTAACAACAACATGCAAGAAAATGCATTCGCAGTGACCTAATTTACATAAGTTATTACGGAGGAGCGTTTTGTTTATCTTAATTAGAAACAGAGGCTTGTCGTGCAAAGCCTCTAGTGAATATTTATAGAAGCCTTTGTGGCAGTTTGAGTATGTTTTGATCCATGTAGGAAGTTTACGAAAATTTAGTATAAGTAGGAGTTAAGACAATCGAATCCCGAATGTAAGGATTACTGTAAACACTTGGTTTCTACTGTTGAATTGGAAAATTGGTTGTTTGCGCACGTCAATCTCCAACTGTAAGTTTAACAATAAACTTATAACACAAATATCCGAAGTATGAGAAATATAATGGGATGCACAATTTTTATAGTGGTTTAGCACTAACGCCTACGTCCACTTATCATTCATAATAATATCATCGACTACAATGTTTGCACAAGTTTGGACAATTTGTGTATACAGAGTTGTACAAATGAATAACAAATAGCTTATTAATTCATAACTTTGACCAAAATATCATTCCTCCTTCGTTGAGCCAAAGCGTATAACAATGTCCAAGAAATAGCTTCAATGTCCAAAAGCATGCATGTATGTCCAAAAGATGTACAAATGTCCAAGTAAATGCGAAAAAAGTGTAGACAAACTTCTATGTGAAGTTTAGAAGTCCAAGCAGCGTCCGAAAGCCATAAGATGATGATGGCAGCCATTAATGGTGTCTTTAAGCTCCAATCCCGTATGGTAAAGTGTAGGCAAAGTCCAAAAAAGTCCTAAGAATGTCAAGAAAAGGAGTATTTATATGTGAGGCTTGGAGACATGAACCTGAATTTTGTATCCCGAGCTGATGCGAAATTTGCATCAGGAAAAGATAGCCAAAAAACCAAGTTATTTGCGAGAATTCGCATCCAAAAGCCAAGAAATTTCATATCTCAAAATAGCCTGATCGATACGAGCGGATCAACAAAAATCGTGTTATCTGCAAGTAAAAATTGGTTTGCCAAATTTCCTCGCCAAAAACCCAAAATTCGCATCCCGAGTGTTGTGCTAAATTTCGATCCCAATCCACTGCTTCGCACACAGAAGTTTCCACATCCAACTCAGTGTGATCAGCCAAAGTAGCATCCCAAATATGGACCAAATTTCGCATCCACACCTTGCAAGATCCGCTTTGCATACCAAAATCATGCATGCTTTTGCCTTGCCAAACACGATGCGGTCAAGGAAATTTCGCATCCCGATCCAATGCGAATTTGGAGGTGCGAAATTCCTCTGAGGCCAAACCAAAATTCGGAGCTTGCCGGGGAAAACGCACGCACGTGTAAATCCAAGATTTTACCGTGTTGATCACCAGATTTTTTCATGCCAAATCAAAAGTTTTCCAAATGCCAGATTTTGATGCACCGAGTCGCGCAACACATTTTAAGCGATCGTGCCATGCCAGTAAGCTGTTACTAAGTGTGCGAAACCAGAATTTACCAGAATCCTAATATTTTCCAATGATGATTTTTGCTACATGATTGGACTGACACACTCAAGGATTTTGAGCTGATCGGACTAAGTTAATCATGTATTTTTACCATGCCATGTTTTTCAAGTTTATTATCGATGATTTCAAGAATCAACGATATTTCCAACCTTTTCCGAACACAGTGCGACTTTGACCAAATCGCTATGTATTTTCTAACGACGTACTCGAGGTTTGAGCGTCTCGCTAACCATAATCTTGACGTGTGATTATTTTGCCAAAAAGCTAATCAACATTTTGCCCCCAAAACATGTATTTCTTGATCGAAGGAAGATGTGTTTTGTGAGTGAACCAGAAATCCAGAAATTCATAAACCGAAGCCAGAGAAGTCAGAAGTGAACTTCTATAATCAAAAAACTGAAGAACTATGATCGCATTAGATTGTACTAACCCGAAAACAAAAGCCAGAAATCTACGATCACGCTGGATCGCATTAACCAGAAAAACAGAAAGCCAAATAAAGCCGACAACCGCTGCAGATTGTTTTTGAGAGATAACTAAAATAGCCGAATAACCAGAATAATTAAAGTAACTAGAATAATGAAGAGACCACAAGGGTCCGAGAACCTGAATAACCAGAATAACCATATCCAGGAGATTGGGAAAGCCCAAAATCCGTAAATTCAGAGTAACCAATAACCAGTTAGTCAGATAACCAGATGAGTCCAAGGAGATCTTTTCCAGTCAAGACGACTAAGAACAGCCAGAAGAGCTCAAGGCGGCCTTACCGAGGCAAGACGACCAAGAATAGCCAGAAGATTTCAAGGCAACCTTGCCAAGGCAAGACGACCAAGAATATTCAGAAAGGTTCAAGGTGGCCTAGCCGAGGCAAGATGACCAAGACTAGCCAGAATGGACCATCGTGATCTTGCCGAGGAAAGACAATCAAGAGTAGCTAGAAGATTTCAAGGTAGCCTTGCCGAGGCAAGAAAACTAAGAATAGCCAGAAAAGTTCAAGGCGATCTTGCCGTCGAAAGACGACCAAGTAGCCAAAAACCATGGATCAGAGTCCTTAAAGTTCGCAATCTAGTTTTAGATTTCTTACCCCGTAGTCGGCGTCCTGGCGAACAAAGCAATTTTGATTAAAGTTATAAAACTTTGGAGTTCTTAGTAAAACCAAAAAGAAAACTTAACGATTTATCATCCGTAAAGAGCATGCCGAGGGATGCTTATTTTCGTACATAGGTATGTGGACTTAGCCGTCTTCAATTTCAAATTCATTTGTGAAAGAGACTGAATGGTTTATCGTTTACGAGGAGCATGCCTAAGGATGCACGTTCCCGTACATAGGTAAGCATACTTAGCCATTCCATCTCCAAAACTGAGAGAGCTCAAGGTAGCCTTGCTGAGGCAAGACGATTAAGAGTAGCCAAAAAAGTTCAAGGCGGCCTTGCCTTAGCAAGACGACCAAGAATAGCCAAAGTGTTCAGGGAGGCCTTGCCGAAGCAAGACTACCAAGAAAAGCCAGAAAAATTCCATTTTATTAATAATCAGGGGTGATGGTGTGTCTTCGAGCAAATATCATGGTTAGGGATTATAACAGCTCCCGTACATGGGCAGGTCGACTCAACAATCTACAACTAGAAAACCAAAAAGCTACATCCAACCGGCCAGAGCTTACAAAGCAAAACCATGGGCCGGAGCCCGAATATCCAAATCTAGAAGAAGCCAAGAAATCCAAAAGCCAGAAAATCGAGAATCAAAGAAAACCAAACACCAAAAGCCAAAATATCAAATCCAAGAAGCCGGAGAAGACCAAAACCAAGAATCCATAGAACCAACAAGATCCAGAACCAAGATACTAAAAATTCAGAACTAGAATCCAGAAAACCAAGCAAGACCAAGAGCTAAGTAACCAAAGAATCCACAATACCAAAAGATCAGAAACCACAAGCCATAAGATACTGATGTCCAGGAGGCCTGAATCCGAGACATCAGAGCAAGAGTAAGATCAATTAAATATTATGCCGTAGGGGCGAGAGCTGGCCGCAAGCTTATCTTGAGTAGCATGAAGGGGTTGTTCCCATCCTGGCACCACAACTCGAGTACGAACAAACCGTGCCAGCTCACCGCATTTGACATGCTCCTCGATTATATCCCGAAGATGTCGATAATCGTTTGTATTATGACCGTCGAGATGATGAAACAAGTAATCTCGACTAATATTCTTTTCTCTTTGAGTCGACTCCATTGCCGGAGGCTTTCTGAAAGGAGCAGTGGGATGAACCTCCAAGTAAATATCTTTGAGGTTGTGAGAAAGTTCTGAATAAGACGGGAACTCAGGTTGCTTCCAAACCATGTTTTGATCATTCCCGAAGAAGGTTTACATGTACTCAAAATCCTTAGCTTTACCAAAATTGGATGGTGTCCCGCCCTTAACTACATTACCCTAGAGAACCTTTTTATAGGTCCTCGCATCCTCTTCACGAAGAGACATTTCCGCTTCAAAGTAGAACTCATTGGGATCCCTCGGTGGTACCGTTGCAATGAAATCTTGAAGTCAGACTTATCCAAAGCACCAGAGACTGTGGCCATCAAAACTATAGACGGCTCAGGTGTGTCCACCAATGTCACCGCAGCATTAAACCTTTCAAGAACCTGCGCAGAGTCTTGCCTGACTTCTGCTTGATTGCTGTTAGAGTCATAACGCTTTTGGGATGAGCGATGTGAAATCTGAACTGCTCGACAAACCTGCAAACCAAAGCATTCCAAGATTGAATGGAATCTGTTTCCAACTACCTAAACCGCATGGCAGCAATGTCTCTCAAGTAAACCAGAAAACACTTTGCCATGACACTATATGAAGCGGAGAGAACTTCCATATGGCAAACGTAGTGCATCAAGTGAGCAGTCAGATCCTTTCGACCGTCATAATCTTCCAACACCGGCAATTTGAAGTTCGGTAGGTTATGAGAGTTCCTAATAACCAGAGAGAACGAACTGCGAGTAACACAATCCAAATCTGAAGAAGAGGCACCGCCTCGAGTGAACTGATGAATAACATCCATGATCTAAGATCCATTACCAAAAGTGAGCAACTGATGAAAGTTATCCAAAGTGACACTGGTACCCCCAGTGTATAAGTCCATGTTTGCAATCAGTTGATTTGCAATAAGCACTTCCGGTTGAATTCCAACCTAAGGAACTGCATCGAGCACAGTTCTTACTCCTGGAATTGTAGGAGCATACCGTCCAAAGCTAAGCGCAAAGGCGCTTGAACCACATTACCAATGCCAGAGCCCGCGATTTGACCAACCAAAGCGTCACAAGTTGGAGCAATGTTGGGATTAGGGGTGCCCCCGAGTGTAGAGGGAACGACACCGGTCCAAGGACCAGCTACTTATTAGTTTGCAGGGTTGCTCCCTAGTCCTGAGTCGCTGCTTGTGAAAAACTAATGATTGTCCTGATAATATATGTCTTGCCTGTCAGCCTTCCAGTGCTTCTAATTCTATCCTTACCCCAAGCGAGAAAATAAGTCATTGCTTCTTCCTATCGCTCGAATCGAGCATTGAAATCCGTAGTCAAATTCTTAATCATCCCGACAACATTGTCTCGAGTGACGAAATTTGAGGGAATGTGAGTCGAAGAAAGTTCTTGACTTCCTTCACCTCCAGCACCTTGAGCCTCAGCAATATCATCGAGCTTCTTGCATTTAACCATGAAGAAAAGCGAGCGAGATCTGTTTCCGGAACAAAGTCGAGTCCAAAGACTGAAATCGAAGTCGAAAACCAGAACCTAAGTCAAGAACCAAATCCAAAAGTAGAAGTTGTGCGCTCCCTTCTTGGTGCGCCAAAGTGTTGACGTTAAAAATTGGTTATTTGCGCTCGCCAACCCCCAAGTTTAAGTTTAACATTAAACTTATAATCCAAATATCTGAAGTACGAGAAATGTAAAGGGACACACAACTTTTATAGTGGTTTGGCACTAACGCCTATGCCCACTTTATAGTAATCATTCATCATAATAATGTTGCTTATAAGGTTTGTACAAGTTCAGACAATTTGTGTATACAAAGTTGTACAATTGAACAACAAATAGCTTGTTAATTCATAACCTTGATCAAAATATCATTCTTCTCCTTCGTTGAGCCAAAATGTGTAACAATATCCAAGAAATAATTTAATATCCAAAAGTATGCATGTATATCCAAAACATGTCGAAATGTCCAAGTGAATGCCAAAAAAGTGTTGACAAACTTCTATGTGAAGTTTAGAAGTCCAAGCAACATCCCAAAACCATGAAGATGATGATGCAACCATTAATGTGTCTTGGAGCTCCAATCCCATATGCCAAAGCGTAGGCAAAGTCCAAAAATGCCAACCCCTAAGAATGACAAGCAAGAGGGTATTTATAGGTGAGGTTTGGAGGTATTAGCCCGAATTTCGTATCCCGAGGGGATGCGAAATTTGTTTCACGAAATGATAGTTAAAAAACTAAGTCGTCTGTGAAAATTAGTATCTCGAAGCCAAGAAATTTCGTATCACAAAATTGCATGATCGACACGAGTAGATCAGCCAAAATCGTGTCATCAACACATGAAAACTGATTTGCCAAATTTCCTTGCCAAAAACCCAAAATTCGCATCTGAGTGTTGTGTCAGATTTCGCATCCCAATCCACTATTTTGCACCTGAAAGTTTTCGCATCCGACCCAGTGTGATCAGCCAAAATCGCATCCCTAACCTGGGCCAAATTTAGCATTCGCTCCTTGCCAGATTCGGTTTGCATCCTAATGTGCATGCATGCTTTTGCCCTACCGGATACGATGCGATCAAGGAAATTTCGCATTCCAATCTGATGCGAATTTGGGGATGTGAAATTCTCTTGAGGACAAACCAATATTCGAAGCTTACCTGGGCAAGCGCGTGCACGTGAAAATCCAAGTTTTTACCATGTCGATCACCAAATTTTGGCGTGTTAAATCAAAAATGTCCATATTTTGATATACCGAGTCGCACTGCCCATTTTAAGTATCGTGTCATACCAATCAGCCGTCTTTGAGTGCACGTAATCAGAATTTACAAGAATCCAAATATTTTCCAACGACGAGTTTCGCCACGTGATCGGACTGTCGCTCAAGAATTTTGAGCTAATTGGACAGAGTCAATCACGTATTTTTACCATGCCGTATTATCCAAGTTTATCATCAATGATTTCAGGAATCGACAAAATATCCAACCTTTTTCAAACACATCGTGACTTTGACCAAATCGCTTTGTGTTTGCTGACGTCGTTCTCAAGACTTGAGCACGTCGCTAACCAAAATCTTGACGTGTGACAGCTTTGCCGAAAAGCTAATCAACATCTACTGTAAAGCACAAGTCAATAGAGTTTGGAGCCATGAATGAGTACTATTCAGGGGCAGGAGTAGTGCTAGAAACTCCCGAAGGTCGCTCATTATGCTATGCATTGAGATCTTCAATTATCTATCTCTAATTATGCACTCTCTTCGCCATTACCTTTCTCATAATCCTCTTGTCAAATTCTTTGTTAATAATTACTAAACTACAGCATAAAACTGCACTTTTTCTTTTTTTAATTATCTTTTTTTTATTATTGTTATATTCATAAAACTGGAAAATAAATCATAGGACAAACTTTGAAAAAAAATTAAGTTAAAAAACATAAAGTTTTATTTTTAGACTGAATGATGATTTTTAGCAAAGATTAAACATGAGGATGATGCTAAATATAATTAGCATTTTGCATAGTGTAAATTGAATATAATGCTTGTTACAACTAGCATTTTTGTACAGTGTAAAAACCGGATATAATGCTAGTTGTATTTAACATTTTCGTTATATCTAATTTTCCCAAGGTTTGTCCTCCAATTGAAAATGTAACTTAATCTCCTTTTGCTTATTTTTTTTCTTTCAAGGTTTGTCATTCTCCCTAATTATCTTTTTATGGAGTTCTATGACGAAATTCATTTGTATTTTCCATATTTTTCAATGATTCTTACTAATCAATCCCGAAGAAAAGAATCTAACGTTTTATTAGGTTTCCATGTTAAATCGTTGTTTTCTCTTTGCATAACCTTGTTGGCGTTTACAGTAGGAATATCAAACAAAAATATAATCTGAACATCTTCTTCAAATTGGAAATGCTAATCTTCCCAACAAATTACCCATTTGTTTGTTCTCTTGTATATTTGTAGGGCATTGTTATTGACACTCCAAATATTGTTAAGTGGAGACCAATTTTTTATTTTTAAAAAAATTGTTAAGGGGAGTACCAATGAGAAAAGTAGCCCCTTGACAAATAAATGAAATTTACCTTATTGCCCATTTAGGCTTAATTTCATTGTTATGTTCATTAATCTATTTTTTAATGGTTAATCAACACCATTAGCTGTGGAGAATCAACACCATTAACTGTGGAGAAATCAAATCCTAACCAAAAAACACGAAGGAAATATACAATACGACATTGACACAGGAGAGTGAGCGTTATTGTGGGGTTTATCGCCAATCATCAATAATTGGATCGTTTGTCCTCATATAAGGAGTGGAAATCAGAGAGAGATCCAAAGACTTTGATTCTATGTCAAATATTTGTGTTTAAATGGACTTTCTTTATATATACACACACACACACATAAAATCATAAACACACACATACATATTATTAATACACATGTTTATTATACGTATATACACAATGTTTAATTGTTTTATTATTATTTAAGTACAATTTAAAATTGCAATAAAAATACACAATAAACTTATATATACACCTTAAATTTTAATTAGATATATTTTTACTATTGAGTTATAATTTCCCACCATGACAATATATATATATATATATATATCTTCCATAGAGTAATCTTTGGGCATGTATGATTTTAACAACGAATTTGTTTTCATTGTTTATGCTTGGGTACAACGATTTGTATCTACGCAGTTGCTAGATGTAAATGAAAGTTTTCTTATTCTACATCTGCTACTCAAATCATTCTTACGAAAATTTCAGTAAATTCGTGATAAAATTGGAGTTGCTGGCTACGGTTTAATCCCCAAACCACATGTTAAACCGAGAGTCATGACAGTTTTCTTTATATTTGATCCTAAAGATATTATAGCAACGTTTGTTCCCTTGTTACACTAATTCAACCAAATCTGAATTCCAACAATCCGAGATATATTATAAATTCACAAAGAGGATAGTGATGTTTTCTTCGATTTTGCCCTGACGTAAGTTTGTAGTTGAAACGATTTAGGGTTTTTGTGATTTGGGGGACTGGTGATTTTACGGTGAGTAATTTTTAGAAGTAAGGGTAAAAGCGTAAGAAGTTAAAAAAAAATTAGTTACCTACATTGACCACCCCCCCCCCCTCCCCCCAACAATTTAAAAAATGTGGAGTGTTCTTAAAATTTGACCCCCCTTAACAGAAAACAGAGTTCCAATAACAATTCCCTATTTGTAGATCTAATTACCTCATCATGATTTCTTCTAGTTTTCTTATATTTCTCCTCAATGCTTCTAAACAATTCTAATTTTTTTTTCTTGGCACTCCTGCTCTTTGATCCAAAATTCCGGTCATTTTGAAAGATTTTTCCTTTTATATTGTTTATCCAGATTTCTAATTAATTAAAAAGGTCTGCTTTTCAAATTCAAAAATGCATATAGTCAAAACCAAATTTAAATCGAAAATACGTAGTGGTCAATTAAGTTTTAAAAAATATTAAACATCCTTTTCAAAAAAAGTATGTAAATTATGTCCTTAAAATTAAGTTATCGAATAAATGCATAAATTTTATGTTACTATTCAGTGAATAGTTGCAGACATTGTTACAATTATATCAAAAAATTGCAGATATTTCTGCAGTCATTCAATAAAAATTAGCAGGAACTTCCGCAATGAATCACCAGAAAATTGCAGAAATTTATGTAATTGTTCATCACAAAAATTGTGTAAATATCTGCAATTATTCATCGAATAATCGCGTAAATTTATGCAGTTTTTTAATATAGTTGCATAAATATCTGTAACTGTTTGTTGGATAATTTAAGCGGTTGTTTATAATTAAATTCTAAAGACCTAATTTACAAAAAAAAATATGAAAAAGTTTTGTGTATTAAGTTTGATTTGAAGGACATAAACCTAATATTCACTCGTTTTTAAATACATTATCAGCACAAATTCACGCTATTTCATTTTATAATCATGAAATTGAAGTTAATAATCACTAACCGTTTTAGACATTTCAAAATATGATTAACTATCAAACATTAAATAAAGTTTCAAGATATTTTTTAGAATTATGTATTTTGTTATTTGACATAATCATGCAAGGAGCATTAAATCACTTCATGTGATTTGCTAGCAGCTCTGAGGCTCAAAGATAATTGAGTTTTGAAGCAATCAAATTAGATAAGCCATTTCTACCCATATCACATACTCAAATCCAAAATACTGACAGATAAACAAAACATCACTTACCAAACGAAACATGTTATATCACCTAATGGTAAAGATACTCAAACATGTTATATGCTATTTAATAACAAGCATATCATGAACAGAAGATGAAATACAAAAGTAAAGATATACAAAAACAGAGACAAGGCAGTAATGGTCATAGCAATCCATATACAGTTTTAGCAGAATCAAGAGTGTTGGAGAGAAGCATAGCAATTGTAACAGGGCCAACCCCACCAGGCACAGGAGTGATAGCTGAAACCATCTGCAGCGCTTCTTCATAGCAGACATCTCCTGTCAAGTAGTACCCATGCTCCCTGCTTTCATCCTGCATTTCATAACGCTTAGCATTTGAACATATAGAATATCGGCATATTTAACGCATTATAGTACAGAAGATGATACCATGTGTGTACCTCAACTGGATTAGTGCCCACATCGATCACAACCGAGCCACGTTTCAGCCAATGCTTGCGAACCAAGTTGGGTACTCCAGCTGCCGAGATCACGATATCAGCTTTGCTTGTGATCTCTTCTGGATTTCTTGTGAATGCGTGCACTGTAAACACGGTTGCATGATGTCTCTGTCAAACCACCAGTGCAGTCACCATTTAATCAGTAGGGTAAATTATTCACATTTACTTCTACTGCTGAAGAACTTTTAGCTACTCTACAACTACTGCTGGTTTATTTCAAAAAAAACAAAAAAAAAAAAAAAAAAAAAAAAAAGTTGTGTGTAGTTGGGAGAGGGGGGGGGGGGGGGAGGGGGGTTTGGAGGTAGCAGAAAAAATGGTCATCTGAAGTTGTGTCAAAACCCATAGAAGTCCTGTTCCTTCTAATGTCCAGGGGCATATTACTATATTAGAAAGTACGGCAGTTTAGTTAATGGTAAATTTATAATTACCATAGCAATACCGGGCCATCGGTAATCAATATAGAGCTACATCGTTTTATCAATGCTATCACCATTGTAACGGTAAATTTACCATTATTAACGGTAAATATAACAATAAAGAAATGTCAAACAGGCGCTGACAGTAAATTTACCCATCGTACTACTTTTTTGTCATTTAACTATTTTAATTAACTCTAACCACCATTTTTCTTTTTGACGGTTTATCATATTGATACTAGAAGTATTACATACGGTGGTAATTCTTTCCGGCATTATTGACTAAATTTTTTAGATTAACAGAATCATTATTTCATATTGTTGTAAAATAACTTGCAAACAACCAAGAATATTTCCTACGTCAACTCAAAACGTTTATAGAAACATTAGCTGTGTTAGAATTAGTAATATACTTTATTATTATTATTACCAAAATTTTAATGTAATAAATATTGATGGCTTTATTATCGGTAAATTTACCGTTACTAGTAAATGGTTTGCTAATATATCGGTATCACAATGAAAATTTTACCAACAACAACAAAGTATCAATAGTCATTTTTAACTTACCAATAGTACCGGTACGGTAACAATTTTCTCATATCACTAATAGTTACCATTACCATAACAACCCTGTTAAAAAACGACAAGAAAACCCCATCTTTACAGATTCATAATAACTCAAATGTTTTTTCTGTAACAAACTTTTTGTTAACCTGAATATATGACATTTTTAACAGAAACTCTAATCAGCAATCTAATTACAGCATTTACTAACAAATTTGATGTTATTTATAACAAATGTCATCCCAGTATAACAATGTCATTCTCGAATCACATACAACTTCTTAATCATTTTTAATTCACATTTCGTTAAAAAAAGAAAGTGGCTTCCGCTTTTTTAGAAGAAAAAATATATTTTCATCGAAAGTGCCCATGGAAAGAAAGCTAACCAAAAAAAAGCTGCAAAAAAGGCTGGAGGACTAACCTATCTTTTATTTTATTTTTTTGGGAAAATTAGTAATTATTACTACATTGCATATACTAATCAAAATCTTACAACCTTCTAACCTAGATGGGTGTCTTGAAAGGAAAAAGTTCTATATAATTAATTGATGTACAAGAAGGATATCAAAGCTGCTACAGCCAAACGTGTTGAACAGAACGATACAAAAACAAAACACACATACCACCTACTTAGCGACCCACTCTGGTCTCAATACCTAAAAAATAACTAACCAACCTCTTGAACAAAGCCTAAGCTGTTCATTAGAGAAAAAATGATCAGGTTGGTCTATGATCAGACAATATCCTGCTGGTGTTTTCTACTTCTGTAAACAATAACAACATACCACCACCACCAATAATACTACTTTGCAGTTTTCATAAGCAGACAACTAATTTGCACTGTGTACAGTGCATTGCACTGCAAACAATACATTGCAATACCAAACCAAAGTAGACCATGTAACAAAATGCAAGTTGAACCTTCTTATAAGTAGCCCAAAACAACTTCAACTTGTACTTGCACTGGGTTGAGATTTTTTAATGAAGCACGATGTACAACTAATTCAAACCAACAACACTATAAAAAAGAGTAAAAATTATACAAAACTTCAGTTCTTTTAAATAAAAAATAAATAAATAATATTGTTAATCTTGGATCTGTTGTGAAACAATCTGATTCCAGTATTTGGCTTTTCTTTTTTTTTAACGTCCAATGTAAGGTTTCTTATGTCGGACTTTAGAGTTACGTCAACCACTGGTAAAGGAGCTTTTAAATGATCAAAAATGGGAGTTCTGCAAGGAGATAAGCTTTTATGTCCAATAAATAAGACTTACGTAAGTTCCCCTATAAATTCCTCCCCACCACCCCAGTCACTTATTTGTTCTTACATATCATACCTCATCGTCTATAATATTTTCAAAAATGTCCAAATACAATTTCGAGTGTTATCTTTTGGATTCAGAAAACCCTGATATGTCGGTTGATAGCAATGATATTTGCGATGAATCTGATTCGTTCTCAAAGTTATCGCTAAAATAACGATGATGAATTTCAACAAAGAGCTCATACTCAAAAGCTTATTCCTCCGTTACAAGTTAAATGTGAGTAGATGATGTTCATGATGATCATAAGAACTTTTTGTTGCTATTTCTTTGGCAAACTCCAAAAGTGATTCTACTGTGAGGAGAATTCCATTGCAAGTATAAAAAGACATTTGTAAAAGCACTTCAAATTCAGGATTTAGAAGTAATTCTTAAAGATTAGAAAAGAAAGAGTAAATAAAAATTTGAAATTCAAAATTGCTGTCATCTGATAACTTTTCTCCCACCTCAGAGAAAATCTTCCTTCACCACCCTCATACAATTGCAATCCTTCCCCTCCCCACCCTGTGTCTTGTCCCCAAATCATCACCCCTTCTGACAGCTACCCCCCTACTTGCCCCGAACCCTTGCTCCCTTGCCTGCTTTCGCCATATGGTACTCCCTTCCTCATTCCTTGCTGCTACGTTTGACCCTCCAATACTAGCATCGTCATACAGAAAGAGAATTGTAGAAACAGATCCGAACATCATCAGAAGCAAAGTCCTCATTGTGGAGCCTTTTTGCGGACGTGACAAGAGACCAAGTCCACCAGATTCCAGCATTTGTTCATCTTTAAAAATTCCTTCGATTTCATGAGCCGTTAATTAAAATAAACTGGTTGTGACATGTCATATTGGTGATTTTATTTGTTTTGATGAGTCCACTGAAATGCGGAAAAGATTTGAATTTGCCAAAGTCTTAACAGAAGACAAACCCAATAAACCTTTTCCTTGAAGAATCAGAGTACAACCCGTGTTACCATAGTGATCGCTATAGCGCGCTATAGCTGCAAATAGCGCATAGCGCATGGGTTGCGCTATTCTATTTCTTATAGCGCGGGGGTCCCTTATAGCGCAGAAATAGCGCGCTATTTTATCATAGCGCAACATAGCGCATAGCGATAAATAGCGCGTTATTTTTCTTTTTCCTTTTTAAGGTTTGGAGAGTGTGCAAAGAAGCCCGGTCTGGCCCATTTCATTTGAATAATAACGTAAGAGGTCCATTTTGTTTCCTATTTAGACAGTTACGTAACAAGTGAATTAACTTCTAACCTAGGGCAAAATTACTTTCTTCTTCAAATCAATTTCTGCTGCTAGAAAAGCTAAAGTTGACTTCAATCAGTTTGTTTATTCTTTATTCATTTAATTTCGTGATTGACTTTACTTTTGTTTTCTCCTTCTCCAAATCCGAATTTTAAAACTATCCATGTCTTTTTGTTGAGACATTTTTCCCCTTTTATCTACTTTCTAGATGGACATATAGGTTTCTTTTTTAACATACAGTTTCGGATTTATTTTATTTTATTTTGGAGATATTTTGAGTATATAGAATTTGTTTTGTGCTTTTTTCCTATGTTAACATTTTGCTGAGATTTTTCTAAAGAAAAAAAGAAACTATTTTCTACTTTCTCGATGAACATACATGCTTTCATATTTTATGTGAATTGTACTTTTCATGCATTTTTCCTGTGTTAACTTTTTTCTGAGATCTTTTATATTTTATGTGAATTGTATTTTTCATGCATTTTTTTTTATAGAATCCCATCATAACTCACAAACAGAATAAATTTTATCATAACTCATTAATTTAAGAATAAATTCCAAATTGTGTAAGACATAAATATGTTATATCCATCAATAATTTTGAATGTACAATATGAAATTATTAATTTTTCTCTTAACATAATTACATTTAACATTAATAAAGATAACATATGCATTAAATACGCTAGCATTGCATTTGGAGCCTTAAACGTCTTGGATATGGCACAAAATCTGCAACAAAAATATTAAATTTCAGTTATGTATGATAATTTGATTAGTTGTGTAAAAAAGACATTATAGCGCGCGCTATAGCGCATAGCGCAAAATAGCGCATAGCGCAAGCCTTGCGCTATTCGCTATTGACTACACTGAGTACAACTAAATAATAATGAAAAATTCCTCTGTAGAATTAACTTATAAGTGGAAACCCGATATATGTACTACCTGCCGATCTTTTTGGACATGCTGCTTCGACCTGCAACTGACAACTTATACCCACTATCACAAACAGCCCTATTACCCATAGCCAACACCTCTGATGCCTCCCCTCCTATGACCTAATTGTATTTTTTTCTCTAATACCATCAAACGCAAACACAACCTTCTCCTCCTACGCCTGTCACTGCCAATGACCTCCAAATTGGTCACATCCCTTACTGACCTTGAAGCTAATGTCGTATCACCATCCGACTCCGGCAATGGACCATTCCGTGCCTAGCTAACACTGACATGTCCCACCCTTGATGACTCCTCCCTCCCCAAACACACGACACTTTCCATAGACAATCATCCCTTAAAGAACCCCCATCATCCATGAAAACTCCGATCAATGCCACTACTTCTTTTGACCCTGACTCTGCGATTAGAGCATTTTATTAATGCTTTAAGAGAAAATTCTCCTTAGTCTGAGGGGGGGAAATTCCATTAAACTAGCAGAGAAACCCTGTGAGGAAACCCTCTTAACTGGTGTCAAGGGGAAACACTTGGAATCATCTAGAAAGAGGACCATGCTACCATTTAAGGTCCAATATTTTCTGCAAATGGATTTTTGATAATGCGTAGGATGAGCAAGAACTCTCCTACAAAATCCAAGACAATGATCTGGTGCTTCACACAGGTGGAACTTTGGCTCTAACGAAGTGGCTACACTAGCTGATAGCTCTTGGAACGTAAAGTCCACGTTCTCACCATCAACTCCTGGTTTCTCACCCGATTTGATCAGTTGGTTTATCAGATGTGTTGGCATGTAGCAGGTGCAGGTCCTTGTGCGTTGGCTATTGTTATTCCTACTGGTTATGCTCCCACGGTCTCTAACTCTTATGTACCTGCTAGCAGTAGGGTTCTTCGAACCAAGCTTACTTTTTCCTTGGGGAAAATATAAAATAAAATCTTAAAGACTATTTTATAAAACACACACACACACAGAGACAGAGATTGAAAAGAAGACACTAGTAAAAGCATTTCAATTCTAGGTTTTAGGAATTCTTGAAGATTAAACAAATTCAAGGGTTAAAAAAAATAGAGATTCGAAAAAAGGAAATACTCCTTAAGAATAAAAGGAAACGGGCAATAAATACAAGGGTGAATCCTAAAAGGCAGAAAAACACTATAAAGAGAATGTCCATTGCGAGAAAACACTTTTTGTTTACTTGTTTATAGCAGACTAACTGAGGTGGAACCTTGGCGCAATGGTAAGGTCACCTGGCTAGTGGCTTGGACGCCCAGATTCAAATCCAGAAACAGCCTTTTCGCAGTGCGATGGAAAGGCTGCGTACTATCGACCTCCCCAGAGCCCGTTCTTGTACGGAAAGCCTCGTGCACTGGGTTCCACCGTTTATAACGGACTACCTATTTATAGTTGAAATATCATGATTGTGTTTATTTATAACAATAAAATTATAATTAAATATAAATGGATCAATTTCATTTTAGGTGATAAGATATTATAAATACAACTCTGCCGTCGTGGGAGTGCATTAAGCGTACCTCAACATTCCATAAATCTGAAATTTTACTCTTACACATCTAATGATGAGTGCACATTCACAAATATAGTTGTCCAATGGTTGAAAAGATAGATTACTAGTCTCAGTTTGCATAATTTGTAAGAGGTACCTCCTCTTTATTCCTATATGAATTCATTTAGCCATCCATTCTCAATCTTGAAGTTATAACTCAAGGCTTTAGTATGGACCTTGAAGCCTACATCCAAACACGAGCCTGAAACCCACTAAATAAGTACAATCATGATATTCCAACTATGAGTAGATAGATCTATATATAGAAAAGTGTTCACTCGCGACAGACGTTCACCGTTCAGATTTTATTCTTATATTTGTTGCTTGTATCAAGAGGGGTACTGTCTTTTTTACAGTGTCTATATATCTCTTATTCCAAATATTATAGTCTTTAGGAACCACTTTTTAAAATTTAGAATTTAAATACTTCCACTGATGTCTTTGTTTTCCATACTTGTCAGAGACTCCGCATTCCCTGGGTTCAAAGGACTCTGAAACATTCATTCAATGATAGAAAATAATATCATAAAGTTTTTAAGTTTATATTATTATTTGCTGAGATTGTTATTTTTTCAATTTGTGGATAACTGCAATTAATCAAGTGCTTGCAAAAGTTAAAATGAATAAAGAAGCAAGGTGGTGGTATTATTTTTTATTTCTTTTTTGATACCAGAAAAAAATACTATCAAACATCTGGTAATGACTACCAGAATTAAGCTATCAATCCTTTTCCTTAGCCACCTGCTTTATATTTTCCTCTTTATTAAATTTTTTTCCCTTTTCCATAACCCTAGTCCTCAACTTTACTTCATCCTTCAGGTGCCTCAACCTCTGTCTCCAGCTCCGCCTCTCTGCTTTATCTCGCTTTAGAAATATTTCCACTCTTCAATTTTTACTTAATACAAAAGTAGAGTCCTTGATTTGCTTCATATACTGATTTCACAAATTTGGATTTATATTTTGTTTACTAAGCCAGCATTTGTTTCACTTCCAAACATTTACAATTTCTCGGTTTCTTCCGCTTTAATCACCAACCCTTCTCTCCAAAATTTAATTGGCAATCCCTTCTTCTCCTACCATTATCTACCTTGTCCCAGCTCCGCCTCTGCTTTATCTCACTTTGGAAATACTTCCACTCTTCAATTTTTACTTAATACTAAAGTAGAGCCATTGATTTGCTTCATATACTAATTTCATAAATCTGGGTTTGTATTTTGCTTAGTAAGCCAGCATTTGTTTTACACTTCCAGACATTTACAATTTCTCGGTTTCTTCCGCTTTAATCACCAACCCTTTTCTCCAAAATTTAATTGGCAATCCCTTCTTCTCCTACCATTATCTACCTTGTCTAAGTCACCTTTTCTTCCTTCTTCAAATCCTAGTTGTTCCTCTTGCTAAAAAGTTGGATAATTCATGATATTTTCTTACCGCCATAAAAAACCGCGATTTGTATATTTCTTCTGCAGTTCGTTCGAGTTGGCAATCCATTAGACCACTAATAGTTACATGCTCGACTTCAAAATGATTAGGACAACCTATTGGTTTGAAGGAACATTTTTTATATAAATGAAGTTTGCTTTCCTTTAATCTCACTATGCTTTTTTTAACCCTTAATCTACAATTAAATTTGCACTTACATTTTAAAATTTCTATAATTGCTTTGAAACCTTTCTTAATTTTCTATTAATATCTTATGTTCAATTCCATATATATTTAAATGATTGTGCAGTCTTTGGTTTAAACTATTTCAATAGATTCAATTAACCGATATCCATTAAATTTTCTAATAAATCCTCGAAATATGATAATTTCAATATATATATATATATATATATGAGAAAATAAATTGTGAACTTAATATTTACTCAAATGTAGAGATACTTAAATCATAAAAAAAGATACTTAAATCATATTACATAAAAATTACACACAAATAATAATAGTTCTTTTAATATCCAATTCATTTATTTCAAAAAAAAAAAAAAAAAAATTGACTTACATAACATAATTTCATTTTTAATAATTTTTAAATGAATAAGATCATATATTTTACAACATTACAGTGTGGACGGACATATTAAATTGATAAGAGTTAGATTATATAAACATTCTCATTTTCAAAGTGATATTAGAACTTATCTAACTCATAGGTTAAGTAAACGCTACAAAACGGTGATTTGTAATTATCAAAATTGTAGACATAACTCTCCTACAATGAAATATATGGATAAAATTATTTAAAATTAAAAACTAAATAACTGGTAAAATTCACATACAAATAAGTTGATCATAAAACGATCTTCTCAATTACAAATAAGTACAGAGCTCCTCTTTGTTTTCTCTGACTATCTTACATACAACTTATATTTAATTAGCCCATTTGATTATATATTTAAATTATTTAGATATATTCATTTATAAATTCTTAAAAATGACAGTTCGGTATGTATGCGACATTCATATTAGCAAAATCGGTAAAGTTATTCATTCATCCTTACATGTAAAAAGTATAATATAAATATATGATCTTTAATGTAAAATACTTGGAAAGAATTGGAAAAAATACATACAGATTGTAGTAATTTACAAAAAAAAGTATCTGAATGTAAAACGGTGGGAGAAGTTTAGTGTAATAATTATCAAGTGATCAATTATATAATTTTGAAAATAAAATATCTACAAATGAAGAGAATTAAGGAGATCAGAGAAAACTCCTTAGAATTAATAAGAGAGTTTTAAATTCTTCGGATTTGCTATTATTTAATAGATAGATTTGAGTAAAAAGTTCCTACAATAAAAATCATATGCACATATGTAGGTACATTAAGATTGCATAATAATCTTTATGATCTCAAAACCTTTACCAAAAATCCAAATGTTTTGACGCTGAAACTGAGGATGTGACATTAAATATCAAGGCATTACAAATATCACCTCAACTGAGTCTAACAAATTCAGTTGGATATGCTATATGAACACAGTCCTTCTAAATGTTGCGTATACAACTTCAAGTTGAACCATTGTGGAAGCTCGTCAACTAGTATGTATTTCACAACCAGTTGCAAACAATGCTGATGTTAAAAAAAAAAAAAAAAAAAAAAAACCTCCAATATCATATGTAACAACTCTACCTAATAAACATAAATACTGTACTCAACTTAACCATTTCAACAATGGATTATGGATCAAACAACGTTGTGGCCTTCTTTTTTCTAAAAACCATCATACTGTTTGAGGTCGTATGTCAATTCTATAACTAAATCTGTCAATATGGGGGCTATAAACCTAAAGTTATGCAAATCAATATAGTTTTAACATACATCTTTGATCAACTTTTAAATGAAATGTGCTTTAAATTCATACAAACAACTTTTTAGAAGTTATTTGAACCTAATTTCCATTAAATTTACCTGTAGCAGTAAAGAAACAGGCAGACCAACCACCCTACTTCGCCCAATCACAGCTACCTTTTTCCCCATAAGCTTGACACCAGATCTTAGCAACAACTCCATGCACGCTTTTGCTGCACAAGGAACAAATAGAGGTTCTCCCCCATTCATTGCAAGATTCCCCACATTTAAAGGATGAAACCCATCAACATCTTTCTCCAGCTTAACAGCATTTAATATTTTCTTCACATCCATATGCTGCTTTCAGTCGAAAAGATTATAACAAACAAATAAACGATGCTGTAAAGAAACAAGGAAGATAAGTAGATAAATTACTTGTGGCAATGGTAGCTGTACAAGAACACCATGAATTGTAGGATCTTCATTAAAGCTAGCAATGGCATCTACTACATCGTCTTCAGAGCAATTGTTGGGAAGTTCTTGCAATTGAGATTTGATTCCAACCTCGTGACATGCCTTTCTTTTAAATCGGACATAACTTGCTGAATCTCTTTTATTGCCAACTAAAATTACAGCTAGGCCAGGAACTTTGTTAACAGAATTTCTCATTTGTGCCACTTCTTGGGCTATCAGTGTCCTTATTTCTTTAGCTATTGAATTCCCATCAATGATTTTTGGGGTTAAGTTACCGTTTTCTGCACAGGTGTCAAAGCCCAAACTTCTTAAAAGGAAAGGTTGCGAAATGAAGGCATCCAAGCTTAAATCTAATATATGTCAAAAGTTCCTAAACTATGATTTTATAACATTGATAAAACATACCTTCAAAACAGAAAATGTTTTTCAGTTCATGTATCTTGGATAATTATGTAAAGCCATGTCGTTGTCCTCAGATTATTTATCCAAATTATCAAATAAATAAAGTCGTCTAAAATATGGAAACTAAGAAATCTTGAGGAGTTAAATGAAGACGAATTCACGATATAAACGACAGGAAATTAGTCGTCCTCAAAAATGGCCAGCTAAGTGTTCGTTAAAATGAACAAAAATAAAAATTGTGGAAGTGGACGCGTTTACCTTGAATGATATGATGATTTTGTGAAGAGAGGATAGGATTAGGATGAGGAATCCAAATGTCAGGGAGAAGAGGACCCAACAAATATGATTTCTTGTTAATGTTGATATTCTTCTTCATTGTCATGGTGGTACTGATATCTTCATTTCCATTGCTTCTGCTGCTACTGGTGGTGCTATAGGAAGCGGAGGCTCCGCTGTTGAGATCAAATAGAGATTGAAATAGAGGAGATTTTGGGATGGAGAAAGGCTTTGATTTTCTAAGCGAAGCTCTCATTTTTCACCCTCTCGATCTAACTTCAGTACATTTGAGATAAAGCAGTAATCCGATTAAGTCTCGACAAAGGAAATTATATCGGGCAAATTTTATTCTTATCCGCCCAAATTTTTAGGATTAGTATTAAACTTATGGTATCTATAATTATTTAAAAGTGAAAATTGATTAGTTTATCAAAATTGATTAGTTTATCCACACAATGTACACTTTCTATTTGTTTTCACGTTCCTCTTTCTGTTCTTGCATCTCTTTTTCTACTCCTTCTGCTTCTGCTTCTTCATTCTTCTTATAATCAAATCTCAAATACATATGAATTAAAAAATAAAATAAAATTGTCAAAACTACTTTCCTTTTCTTCTCATTGTAATGCTCTATGAAGAAGAGTAAATCCAGATTTGAAATGGCAAAGTAGACGGTTGAGGTAAGATACCTTATCTTCAAAAGGAAAATAAATAAATAAATAAATAAGATGATTCGATATGCAATGGAGTTTTGGTTGTAAATTTAGTTGTTTTTCAAAATGATATCATCTTGCAAAATCAATTATTGATTTATTGATAATTGAATGAAATTACAGTTTTTCCTGCTTAAAATTTAATCATTAAAAAAAAGGTATTTTTTTAAAAAAAATTATATGCCTTTTAATCTAGGTTCAACAAGAATATGTCTGAAAATAATAGTTCTTCCCATGCAAATGAGAACATCTACATTTTTAACAAACGAAAGTGAACAATGGTTAGCATATTCAAAAATTATAAGTAATGAGACGGATGGGGAGTGACTAAATGCAACAATAGCAGAAAAAGAAAACACATACAACAATGATGTTGTGGAGCATTGTGTTGGTAATCCTGAAATCTCAACTTTCAGCATGGTAAATTTTAAGTTTAATTTTTTGATTATTTTACACAAAGTTTTATTTTGCTTTCTTACGTTTACTTTGGTATTTTGTTATCAGGATAGTTCACTACTTTGCTCCAAAGATCAAGTAGTAGACAAGGATAGCACTTTTGCATTTCGAACTTCTAAGGCATGACAAATTTTTTTATTTTAACATTACAAAAAGGATATAAAACTAATTAATTTTTCATATATAACTCAAATTTTTAACTCACGTGATGAACTTACTGAATGGTGCAAAAATATTGGAAAGTCGTGTGTAGTTGTTACAATTAAACAACGTAAAAATTCAAAAAATGGACGTAAAGGTCGAATATCTTATTTGTGAGAGAAGTGTATTTTATGTTGGAATTAAGGGGAAAAAAGAGAGGCAATTACCGATAAACCTGTTAAGGCTAAAAAGACAGAAACAAAAAAAATGTGGTTGTCCTTTCTTATTGAAAGGAGTTAAAATGCAAATGCTAGATCAATGGAGAGTGGAAGTTGTATGTAGATTTCATAATCATCCAGTGGAAAAAATACAAATTTTGAAGGACATTCATATGTTGGTAGACTTACCACAAAAGAACAGATCGAAGTAACCAAATTGTGTGCATGTGGTGTAAAACCAAGGACAGTGCTCCGTATTCTCAAAGAAAATAACCCAAATAATGCTTTTATGATTCAAACCATCTACAATTTTAAAACTAAACATCGACTTACTGAAATGAAAGGAAGGACTTATATGCAATAAATGTTGTATATGTTGGATGGAAACAAGTGTATTGAACTTCATCGAAGAGATGAAAATAAAGAAGAGGTGTTAGATTTATTATTTGCACATCCATATTCCATAACGCTTATTAGATGTTTTCCGCATGTTTTGATTATGGATTGCACCTATACAACTGACTATCACGGTAGACCTTTATTAGAGATAGTAGGAGCCAAATCCACATGGATAACATTCATAGTTACACATGTTTTTCTAAAGCGTGAAATGATTGACAACTACATATGGGCTTTGCAATGTTTAAATGAAATTCTTGGTCCAACTAATTGTTCTCCGTCTGTAATTATCACTGATCGAGAAATCTCCTTAACGAATGTCAATCATGCGATATTTTACGCTACCTCACATTTATATTTACATTTCGTATATCAAAGAACATCGAAGCAAAGGGGAAAAATACTATAAAACAACAGAAGAGTGTAATGATTTCATTCAACAATTTCATAGATTAATTGATGAAGCTACTGAGAAGTAATTCAATGAAGCGTGGATATATTTTTAAAACAAGAATGTTAACCTCAAAGATCTCATATTATATATCGAGGATAGTTGGATTGTACCATTTAAAGAAAAATTTGTAGCTGCATGAACAAACAATGTGAGATATTTTAGAAAACCAATAGAGTAGAATCACAACATTCATCATTGAAGATCTGATTGGCGAGGAAATGAAAAGATTTGAAATATTATTTTAGATATTTCCAAATGTGGTTGCATAATTAAACGAACACATGGTCTTCCTTGTGAACATGAAATCGTGCAATTAAAACAAGAGAATAGGTTGATATTATTATCGTCTGTCCATCCATTTTGGAGAAAACTTAATGATGTTGTCAACGTGTCTATTGAAAGTCCACTTGATCCTAACCCAGAAATCTCCCCATTTTTATGTAAATTTTATAATTCTACCGAGGAACAACAGCTTAAAATGATGAAAGTGATAAAAGAGGTACGTATGATATTGAATTTTTTATTTATTCATTGCTTCTTATTCAGTAGCTTATGTCTCTTGTACTATTTTTTTTACAAATTAACTAGCTTGAAAGTACAAATATGGAACCACCAAAGAAGAATACAAAGCTCAAAGGACGCCTTAAAAGAAAAGAGAACTTCACAAAAATCTATAGTACAAAACGTGATAAATCCGCTTTTGAGTATGCAAAAATACAGGAGGAAACACAAAAAAAAAACTCAAAAAAGAAAAATACCTACTGTTAATAAATGCACACGGAAGAAACAAAGGTACAAGCTTACTAATTCAGATTATGAGTTGTCACCTACTGAATTTGCATTCAAGTTTTTTGTCCACCATTTAGAGAACATGTATTTGAAAGTGTGGAAGACGTTCTCCCAGACGTGCACTGCGGATATCGTTGTTGTGCACGACTCTTGGGTTTTGAAGATGATGATTCATGGGAAACCGTGCAAGTAACCATGTTAGAGGAATTGCGCTTGCACAAGGAACAACATGCTGACTTGTTAGGTGGTGTGAAAAGATATCAACAAGTTGAATCTGCATTAGCATATTTTGGCCAATATGCAAGCAAAAAATATTGGTTGAGTTTTTCAGAAATGGGTTGCTTATTCACAACGTCATTCAATTATATACTTTGTATTTATTCCCTAGAACAATGCATGACATATTTTCCATTAAGAATGGGTCCAAAAGATGTACACAGAATAATACCAATAGCTTTGATGGGTGGAAACCACTTTATGATAGTCCACTTGAAAGATGAAGCACCACTACCACATATTTATCCAGGTTGGGAGAAACTGTGTTATCCGGATGTACAGAAATGACTTGATGTAGTTAAGAGTAGAATTCTCAAATGGGACACACTGATGACTTCAGAATTTTCTTTACTCGGTAAATTTCCATGTTTAATACTCATCTTATTGTAGATTTGTGCTTAAAATACACTATTGCATTTCTTAATTAGTATAATGGTGTAATAAATGAGATGTATTTTTTTGTTTTGATTCATGCAGCAGGGCCAAAATAAAGAATGGAAGACACAGTGTCCACGAGGCTTCACGTAGCTGATGTTTATTTATATTTTAATAAAGCACTTCTATTGTTGTTTAAATAAATGATTTGCTGTTGTTTTTTTCGAAGCAGTATGAAATAATGTTTGAGTGTTGACTTATGGTGCTTCTGTACAAAGATATTGAATAATTGTACATTATATCTGCAGTTCTATACACTTTAGTAGGGGGCTAACTATGCATATATGCCCACTAATATTGCTTATAAAACTTGATTTATTATGTTATATAAGTTTTATAACTTTTGTATGTATTTTTGTCTAAAACTTCACTGTAATTCCACTCAATATTTCTTTATACTTGCTGCAAGTTCATTTTCTCTAAAATGTTACTAAATTTTGAGTCGTTGTAATGACAATATCTTTTATATTTAATTAATTGAGTAATTTTAACCATTTAGCTTACAATGGTTGGACGTTCAAGTCACGACTTAATCAGAAGATAGTATTGAAAATAGTGGTTCATGCTTCATGAGTTACTACATGTCCTTATGTTCACTAAAATGCATTACTATGCATCATTATTTTTAGGAACAATAAGAAGAAACCATAAGACATTCACAAATAACAATTTATACTAGGGCTGCACAAAGTATGGGTTGGGTCGGATTGGACCAAATACTACATCCGACCCGCATAGGTATGAGTTTAAGGTAGTTCAACCCGTATCCGACCCTATATGAGGTTGGATATGGGTTGGGTTGAATTATGGATTGGGTCGGATTTAGTGGGGTTGGGTTGGGTTGCTTGAATATAATAAAAAATGAGAATATAAGGGAATTTTTTAAAAATAATATTAAAATATTCCGCATAATATATCACATTTTTGTTAGCATGATGCATTTAAAATAACTGATTCGTTATAAGACATATTTATTGAAATTTCATTGTAAAACACATCATATGAAATCAATTTACTACATAGTAGAACAAGTGTTTCATTTTAAGATACATTAATTGCTCTTTAAAATATATTTACTAAATTCTATCTAGTTTGGATTGACATGAAATATGCTTTTTTGTATATTTACTATAGAATAGATAAACATTATTCTAGGATTATACTACTCTAATTTTAAGTGGGTTGATATTAAATTAGGTTTTTAATATAGGGTTGGGTTAAAATGTGTTACAAATTGTAACCCATATCCGACCCGAACTAGGATGCATTGGGTTGGGTTTATGTGGGTTGGATCAGGTTGGTGGGTTGAGTCGGATTGGATATGGGTTGTGTGCAACCCTAATTTATACATGGACAAAACCACCTAACATTATGTGATAAACTAATGTTATAAATAAATAGAGTGGAAGCACAGTCGGCTGAGTTGAGAATATCATAATAAAACACTGAAAAGTTGAAGGTCATTCCATGCCTTATACGATAGGTAATGGGCAACTCACCAAAAGCAATATCCTATTTTTGGTGTAATCAAGTAAAGACAATATATAATTCTTCAATTTACATATGTACCCAAGAAGAAGAAAAAACCGTAAACATGAAATAAATTGGGTGGATGAACTTATCAATTTTAAATAATTATAGACACGACAAAATTAGATAATAATCATAAATTTTAGGTTGGATTAACTAATAGGTATGGCGGATAAGAACAAAATTAGAAAAAATAAATTGGGTGGATGAACTAATCAATTTTAAATAATTACTGTAACATCCCGGATTTTTGACCGTTCAAATCGACAATGATCCTCAAATGCCGACTTAAACAAATCAAAAATACAGGTAGTTATTGGGATTAAAATAAGAAAAGAGAAGGAAGAAGAAAACAAATACAAAATCTCGTAGTGGAAGGACAAAATATAATAAATAAATAACAGTTCATGAAGCTGTTAAAACATATATTTGATTATATTTTACAACAATGATCAAAGTTAACTATTATACAACATACCAATAATTTTGAGATATGTTTTTTTTTGCTTCATTTCTTTTCTCTTTAACTGTGAACGTGAGTAGAGGAATGATACAAGAGGTGGCGGCGTATTTGAGTAGTAGGAATATAAGAAAATGAGAAAATTAGATTACTATTTGAAGATTATTTATAGGAAAGGAAGTTCAATGGTTAATTACATAGATAGAGCATTGTATATATTCTTATTCTTCTTTAATTCAATTCCAACGGTGCTAACTATATCCTTATCCAAAATAGGATTTACATTTAGTTATAGGAATGAATTACGTACACTAAAATCTCAAATTCTTTTATTTTTCCAATTTTCTTTTGAACATTAAATTTTAAAATAATCAACTTAATTTAAGTCTTAGAAATTCGGTATATTTAATCCTAATAAGATGGTTTGATTTAATTTCAATGCTATTTATTTACAACAATTGGTTTAATTTCTTTTATTTCAATTAATAACCAAATCTTATATCTACAATCATATACAAGTTATTATATTAATAACCTATTGAATTCACCGTTTAATAAGCTTATATATTCAAGTTTATATCAATTAAATTCACTTAATAATTTTTATTAAACTTGCAATTATCCATTGTCATCCAAAATCAACATTAAATTTAATAATATAAATTATCGCAAAATCTCGGGACGTTACATTCTCCCCTACTTAAAAACTTTTCGTCCCCGAGAAGGAACATAGTAATAAAGTGGCAAAATAAAATAAATAACAGTTCATGAAGCTGTTAAAACATATATTTGATTATATTTTACAACAATTATCAGAGTTAGCTATTATAGAACATACCAAAAATTTTGAGATATGGTTTTTTTTTATTCATTTCTTTTCTCTTTAACTGTGAACGTGAGTAGAGGAATGATACAAGAGGCGACGGCGTATTTGGGTAATAGGAATATAAGGAAATGAGAAAATTAGATTACTACTTGAAGATTATTTATAGGAAAGGAATTTCAATGGTTAATTACATAAATAGAGCATTGGTTCTATTCTTATTCTTCTTTAATTCAATTCCAACGGTGCTAACTACATCCTTATCCAAAATAGGATTTACATTTAGTTATAGGAATGAATTACGTACATTAAAATCTCAAATTCATTTATTTTTCCAATTTTCGTTGAACATTAAATTTTAAAATAATCAACTTAATTTAAGTCTTAGAAATTCTGTATATATTTAATCCCAATAAGATGGTTTGATTTAATTTCAATGCTGTTTATTTACAACATTTGGGGTTTAATTTCTTTTATTTCAATTAATAACCAAATCTTATATCTACAATCATATACAAGTTATTATATTAGTAACCTATTGAATTCATCGTTTAATAAGCTTATTCAAGCTTATATCAATTAAATTCACTTAATAATTTTTATTAACCTTGCATTTATCCATTGTTATCCAAAATCAACATTAAATTTAATAATATAAATTATCGCAAAATATCGGAATGTTACAATTATAAACACCATAAAATTAGGTACTAATCCTAAAAATTAGGGTGGATTAACTAATGGATATGGTGGATAAGAATAAAATTTCCCATCATATCATCTGGGGTTTGGTTTATCTTTTTATTTCGTTCCTTAAATTAATAACAAATTCAACGCACCTTGAAGATTTATCATAACGTAGGTGTTTACCACGTTAGCACTGAATCAACATTCAACACTCTTCTATTGATGCAATATAAAAATAGGCTATAATTTTTATGTTTTGCATTACTAATGGTGTTGATGAAACTTTTTATTGACTTCATTTGAAATTGTTAAAAAAAAACTTGCTAATGTAAAACTACTAATTAGGTGTATTTTCAAAATGCGCCAATAGGAGTGCAACAGACTCAGCATCAATGTTGCAAAGCTATATATATATATATATATATACATACATATATATATATATATATGGGAGCGGTTATTTGAACAGAAAGTGGTGACACAAAATTAGTTACACAAATGTGGACCATGAGATTTGTTTGTCTTTACTTGAAAGGTGGAATTCAGGGAGAGATCCAATGATCCACAATTTGTTTGTTTCATTTTGTGTCACCATTTTGTGTTCAATTAGAATTTCCATATATATATATATATATATATATATATATATATATATATATATGGGACGACTATTTGAACATAAATTTAAACACAAATTAAGAGACACAAAATCCTAACTGTTGGATAATTTTGTCATTGTATGGAAAGGTGGAATTCAGAGGACAACCCAATGGTGGAGATCCACCGTATCATCAATTGTGTCATCATTTCGTGTGTGTGTGTGTATATATATATATATATATATATATATATGACCGTTCCGGGGCACCCCTATTTTGCAGCACTCCCACCCTACCGTGAGCTACACTAATCCAACAAGATTTTGTAGATGTTCAATCCACATATATATTATTATCTATCTAAAATTTGAGTTTAATTCGACATTCGTAGAATAATATATTTGATGTTTAAATTTAACAGTTCGATTAAACATCTAAACGGTGAATAATTAAGCTAAGATTTTGAAAATATTAGGAATGTCGGAACAAATTTTGGATAGATGATAATATATATGTGGATTGAACATCTACAAATCTTGTTGGATTTGGATTAGCATAGTTCACGGTAGAGTAGGGGTTCTAAAGGGGTTCCTCGGAACTATCCTTACACACACACACATATACATATATTTGTAGTAAGTTTTCAAAGTGATCTAACTTTTTGTTATTAGTTTTGGAAACAAACCTAACTTTAGAAAGAAAAAAAGATCTCGTCATATTATATTGGCTGATTTATTTTTATTCAGTTACTTATAAAGTCAAATTGAATTAGAGGTAGATGTTATAGTTTGAGAGAACTAATGATTAAATTATGGTCAGAGGCTCAATAGAATACAAAAGTACTTTAAATTTTGTTTAACGAGTTTTTATGGTACGAGTGATGCACGTGTATAAAAAAACCCTTGTAAAAGTATTAGATTTAAATTTCCATGAGTTTTTGGTAATAAGTTGGAATATTTTTTTTAATGTTGCTTTTTTGTTAGAATGGGTTTCCAACATGGAAACGTATTTGCGTTTAAAAGTTTCATCTAAAAATGTGTTTTATTATTTTTTCCCTAGGATTTAAAATCTTGGACTTCTTTTTTATACATAAAGACATTTTTGGAACTTCACGTTCAAACCAAAAGTTTCTATTCCATCTATTAATAAGGAAAGTAAATGAGTAATGATTAATTCTAAATAATAATTAAATATTTATTAATTGATAATTGAAACTAATACTGCACATTTAAATTTGATTTCAACTCCAAATTTAATTATAAATCCAAATGCTCTCTAAATCCAGAGATTTTAAATTAAACGAATTCATATTTCAAAGTTATATCATTAGTTGTTTATTACTAATCGATTATTAAATATTTCATACCTAATATTTAATAATTAACAGTTGAAATTCAAATACCTACTATCGATTTAGACACACAATAATTTTAAAAACTCGTAAAAATCAAGTAAGAGTCGCATCGAACATAAATAGCTTACATCCTTCAAAGTGTTGTAATTTCGAGCATCCAAATGATGTCCATCAAAATGCATAGACCTTAAGTTTGACTTATCTGAGTTGAGTTGGACGTAAGTCCTATTTCATGCTTTATCTTAAGTATTTTTTTGTGTTTTTGAATGCATCCTAAGTTTGAAGATGAAGATTAAGTAATCCAAACTCAACATCAACTTGCAATAGTTGATGTAATATACCATAATAAGAAGCAATTTTATTACAGATTAGTGACCAAATATATGTGCTTATTAACCGCCCTTATAGGTTGTAGTGGCTATCTAACGGCTGGTTTCTAAACCCTCATAAACAAGAAGTTCAAATTATTTCCACCAATTAAATTCCTCATTTTATCTATACTTTATTCTACTTCAAATTACAGTATTGTCCACATCAAAATTCCTCGGAATCAATATGGATTCCAATCATAATAATAAAAAAGGCCTGATTAGAAAATGAAGTTGGACAACCATCTCCTCAGCGTGAATACTCTATCTTGGGTAGATGATACGTTAGTCGTGGTCATTTCTCCTTCAGTCAGCAATTGATGGATGATTATTTTATCCGACATCTAACGTACATCACAGATGTGTTTAGAAGGATGTTAGAATGAGACATCCATTTTTCAAAATAATTTTAAAGACATGAAAGTAATGAAAATATTAGGATGCCTTCCCCTTTCTATTTTCTAGTTTTCGGTTTTCGTATGTACAAAAGTACGAACAACACACACATATCGTGGAAAACGATCATTTTACAAAACGAAGTTAACACACAAAACAAAAAACAACTTTTTATCATTTTCCGTATTTTCAGAAACAACGGAAGAACAACGTGTACTTTATCTGTCCACCATCCTCCATACCCTTCATCATCCCCTCCGTTTTTAGTCCATCACCTCCGTTACCTTTCAAATTTTTGCATGTTTCGAAATTAATGTTGAAAACTCAAAACACAAAATAAACCAAACACTACTACATATTTAAACCAAATGTTTATTGACTGTACATAAAAAGTTGACTATTGTTAAGAGATTATTATCATGCGACAACCCAATTGATATGCTTTGTTGACCTTTTGTACTTGGAGGAAAGTACAATGTTAGAAGCACTCCATAAATTTTGTCAAGCCGTCGTAGATATCTATGGAACTAAATATTTGTGGAGACTAAACGAAGTGGACATTGAAAATTTACTTGTAATGCATGGTAGTAGGGGACGATACGGAACGCTAGGAGCATTGACTATGGGTGCGTTCTTAACGAAGGGGAATGAGGTATTTGAGCATGACACTTGAGCAGGTTATTTGAGCGTGGTACTGTAGAGAACGGGGAATATGTTTTTTGCAGCGAATGGGGTATTTGAGCGTGTTATTTGAATGGGGTAATTAGTTGTTAATTTGTTTGTTTTGAATTAATTAACACTAAATTTTAAATAGAGGGTACTTAGTTGTTAATTTATTTGTTTTAAATTAATTAAACATTAATTTTTAAATGGGGGTAATTAGTGTTCTTAACCAATGTTCCATTATTGATTAACCTGGTTGTTCTAATACTAACTTTTAGCATTAACAAATAGGCCAAAACTTCAAAACAGTCTATATGTGACTTGATCCCTGAACTGAAAAATGTGACTGGAAAATAAAGAGCCCAGCGTGTGACTTGATCCCTGAACTGGAAAATGTGAACTGAAAATAAAAAACAATGAAAAATAAGTACATGGCTGTAGTATGTAGGACTTAAACCCTGGTCTGTGTGCAGCAAAGCAAACGCATTGACCAACTAAGCTATACACATCTTCATTATTAAACAGGTTTAGGCATTTTAATGCCTTTGCGTCGGACGCGTCCGACGCATACACCTCGATTTCTCATGTTCAGAAATTGTTCCATGTGGATGGAGAGAAATGTGCTGATGCGTCGGACGCCACTGAAATTTCCAACGTGCCAAAATCTTGCTGTGAACGGACCCTATGTGCATTGAGAATGGAGGGAATGCAATGAGAACTACAAGGAGTGAACGAAGGTTAAAAAAAAGAATCTAGTTTTAACTCTCGAAATAGTTACTTCATGTCATTATGGATTTTACTTCTTTTTTTGTTATACATGAATCCAATAATGATGTTTAGGTTAGATCGAGATATTTCAAGTACCCTAGTTTGATAGCTCTCGAGAGGACCTCATTCAGATTATTCAGTTATGCATTCATGTTATCATCATCTTGTGTGTATGTGTTTGTGTATTCATATAGTATATATATCTGTTAGAGAACCCCAAATTATCATAAAACCAATTGGAAATGCGAAGGATGGACTCTTCATAGTTATACAGAATTTATTTTTATAATTGGTAATTTAAAGGGTGAACTCTTAATGTTTATACAAGAATTATTTTATAAATTCCCCGATGTACGACTTATTTCAACAGTATCTTTTGTCGTGTTTAGACACATTTTGCGTACATATTTATCCCTTAATGTGGATCACCATGACCACAGTTTTGTCTGCATCTTTTATCTGTCATACATGTTCGTTTGCATCTTATTATTTCGTTGTGTATCATGCTCTATGCATTGTGTAGGTCGATTCCACTTTAGGAAGAAAAAAATTAGCACCTAAATTGATGTATTGATGCTTGCTTGAAACAAAATTCATAGATGGTCACTCCTAACCAGTCATATTCTCTGCACTATCAGACGATATTACCCAGTAACATCCCTTGTTAGTATGAATCTCGAGGTAGGATCAAAATTATTTAACGGTTATGGTTTTGTAAAATAAAATTAACGATTGTTGCACTGTCTTTAACAGTAATTCATATGGTCATGGATAATACCATGATGATGGAATTTACCTAGAATAGGGCATCATTTTTGAAAACAATCCATAACCATGTTATTATAATACAATCAACATTTGTCGCAATGCAAAAAGGACAAAGAAAAGATGCAAAACTAGTATTTGTGTGTCACAATCCATATTTGATAGAATAAACAATCCAATAAGTGATCTCTAATGAAAATGAACTGATCATGCACACTTATGTGCTTTTACACAATATGATTCTTGAAGATGAAAGGTGCGTTGAGCATAATTTTGACTATGATCATGCTAATTTTATGCTATATATTTTTTATCCAAACTAGTAATTTACTGGTGATAACTTCTAATTTCATATCGAATAACACGTTGCACATCATAATGCAACCTTACATAATATAATCCAAAAAGGTTTTGTGGAATGCTTTCGAAATCGGTGTGGAAATTCTTCGTTATACTCAATCATGTGTGAATATTTATTTATGCAATATCATAATGTTGTCATGAAAGTCATTCGAAAACTTTCTTAATTTTAATTATCTATATTTTTAGTATACAAATGTTATATCATTCTTTCAGCTTCAGTTATGTAAATTATAAATACATCAAAACAATCACAAATGAAGGTAATATAGAAGTAATTTAAATATAAAACTTAAATATGAATGCATTAGTCTATCGTAAATGAAGCTAATGTAAAATTCAACCCAAAAAAATATGTATATGTCAAGCAATTCCAATTGCACTTAAAATTAAATAATCAAGTATTTATAAAAAATATTGAATATACATCAATCTTCTGAATGTGCAAGTGTTTGATGACTGTTATCGCCATGAACACCACCATCTAGCTAGTCAAATTAAAGGTTCATATAATCCCTCATATTTCTAGATGTGATGTTGCATCTACAACATATCATGTGTCTGCTGATAAGTGTCGTATAGAGTATGTTGTAGTGCCATGGCCTCAAATGTTGCTATGACATGCATCTCATGTTCCAGATACTAGGAATATTTTACAAATTAAAGAATGGCATATGTTGGAAATATAATTTGAAATGTTGACTTACTAAATAATTAATATTTGTATTGGAATCATGTATCTAGAATATTGAAAAGGCATGTCTATTGGTTGTTGTAAAGTTATGTCTATTGGGTGAATGGTTATGTAAACCACTATAAATATGTGGTCATTTTGTATGTTGAAAGCAAGAAATTCAAAAGAAGTTCTTCACTTAAATTAAGTGTTCTTTCTCTATTTCTCTTCCTCTAACAAAGTGAAATCAGAGCCAGGTTAGTAAAGGTGTGATAAAATGGCAAACAATGGAATGTTTTCCTTCCAATATCCTCATCTCACAAAAGAAAATTATGAAAAATGGTGTATTCGAATGAAAGCTTTACTTGGTGGACAAAAAGTGTGGGAGATCGTAGACAAAGGCTACGACGAGCCAGAAAATGAAACTGCATTATCTCGAGCAGAGAAGGAAGCCTAAGCAAAGACGAAGGAAAAAGATCAACTTGCACTTAGCCTCATCCCCCAATGTTTGGATGATTCAATGATAGATAAAATTTATGATGCAGCCACTTCAAGTGAAGCCTAGGAAATTTTGAAAAAATCTTTCCAGGGAGTTGATAAAGTAAAGAAAGTTAAGCTTCAATCACTAAGCAGTGATTTCGAAACAATGAAGATGAGTGATTCCAAATCGATTTCGAATTACTATACAAGGGAAAAGGCGAATGTGAATCAATCAAGAGGCTATGGAGAAAAAATTGCAGATGTTTAAGCGGTGGAGAAGATTATTCGTTCTTTGACATCGAAGTTCGATTATGTTGCATGTGTCATTGAAGAAACGAAGGACCTCGAAGAAATGAGAGTAGAAGAATTGGAAGGTTCTTTACGTGCTCAAGAAGAGAAAATAAAGAGAAGACAAGAAGAACCACAAGAGCAAGTTCTTAAAACCAAAGAAACTTTAAAAAACGAAGAAGGAGAAAAACGGTAATTTAGAGGAAGAGGACACGGATATGGACGAGGAAGAGGACGCGGAAGGCAAGGACGTAAACAAGAAAGAAGCAATGGATAAAGTTCAAATAACGACGAGAGAAATCCTTCATATTTTAGAGGCCGTGGAAGAAGTCGAGAACGAGGTCGTGGAAATTACCAAAGATCAAATGATAGAAGATATGACAAGTCCAAAATTGAATGTTATAAATGTCATCGATTTGGTCATTATTCATGGGAATGTCGAGAATCTACTAATGCTGAAGAAACAGCCAATCTTGTTAATGATAACCAAAAAATTGAAGAATCCACCTTGTTGCTAACTGAGAAAAAGGAAGAAAAGGAAGTTGAAAGCTCGTGGTTTTTGGATAATAATGCTAGAAATCATATGTGCGGATACAAAGAAAAATTTGTGGAGATCAACGACAAGGTGAAAGGTAATGTTTTCTTTGGAGATTCTTCAAAAATTCACATTGAAGGCAAATGTACAATTCTCATCTCTTCAAAGAATGGTGACCATAAATTGATCTCTGATGTTTATTATGTTCCTAAAGTAAGAAGCAATATTTTTAGTCTCGGACAATTTGTTGAGAATGGTTATGAAGTTTTGATGAAAGATAATTATCTTTGGCTTAAAGATAGAAACAATAACTTGATTGAAAAGGTGGGCATGTCACGGAACCGGATGTTCAAATTGAATGTCCAAACTGTTGAAGCAAGATGCTTCAAGGTTAATGTGCAGGATGTGGCATGGTGTTGGCACATGAGATTTGGACACTTGAACTTTGGATCATTGAAAGCAATAGGAGAAAAGATGATGGTAAAGGGGATGCCAGCAATTGAAAATCCAAATCATTTGTGTGAAGCATGTCTTCTTGGCAAGCGTGCAAGGAAAAGTTTTCCAAAGAAAGCAACATTTATAGCCTCCAAACCACTTGAATTGGTGCATACGGATATTTGCAGGTCTATCAATCCACCGTCTTTTGGTAAAAGTAAATATTTTATACTCTTTATTGATGATTATAGCAGAAAAACGTGGGTTTATTTTCTCAAATAGAAATCAGAAGCTTTCACCACAGTCAAAATTTTTAGGATGCATGTTGAGAAAGAAATTGGCTATAATATCAATGCATTGAGGTCTGATCGAGGAGGCGAGTTCACTTCAAAGCAATTCAATGATTTCTGTATAGCGCATGGAATTTGTCGTCCTCTCACTATTCCTAGATCACCTCAGCAAAACAGCGTGGTAGGGAGAAAAAATAGTTCAATTCTTAATATGGCAAGGTGTATGTTTAAAACAAAAAATATGCCAAAGGAGTTTGGGGCTGCAGCCGTTTCTTGTGCGGTGTATTTGTCAAATCGCTCTCCAACTGTGAATGTCAAGGTTCAAACTCCTCAAGAAGCATGGAATGGAAAAAGGCCAAGTGTCCGTCATTTGCGAGTCTTTGGAAGCATCGCTTATGCTTTAGTTCCACAACAAGAGCATTCAAAGCTAGTTGATCGAAGTGCCAAGTATGTTTTTGTTGGATATGATTATCATTCCAAAGGATACAGGTTGTATAATCCTAACAATAGTAAAGTAGTGGTAAGTCGTGATGTTGAATTCGATGAAGGAGCAACTTGGGATTGGGATGGACAGCAAGAGAGCACATATAATTTTCTTTGATATTTTGATGATGATCAAGAATCAGAGAATGTTGAAACTATACAAGAACCTTCATCTCCAGCTTCAGATCTTGAAGGCTCAAATGAAAGACCGCCGAAGATGAAATCCCTTGTTGATTTTTATGAAAGAAGTGAAGAAATTACTCTTAATAATGATGAACTCTATTGTCTTTTTGCAGATAGCGAATCAATAAATTTTCAAAAAGTCGTGCAAGACAAGAGGTGGAGAGACGCTATGGATGAAGAAATTAAATCCATTGAAGAGAATGACACATGGGAATTAACTTCTCTTCCCAAAGGTCATGAATCCATTTGCGTTAAATGGATATACAAGGTGAAAAGAAATGCAAAAGGAGAGGTGGAGAAATATAAAGCAAGACTTGTTGCGAAGGGCTATAGACAAAAGCATGGAGTTGATTATGATGAAGTGTTTGCTCCAGTTGCATGCATGGAGACTATTTGCTTGTTGATTTCTCTAGCTGCTCAAAAGAAATGGAAAATTTACCAAATGGATGTCAAGATGGATTTTTTGAATGGATATCTTAAAGAAGAAGTTTATGTTGATCAATCGTTGGGCTACGTAGCTGAAGGGAATGAAAAGAAGGTACTGAAACTCAAGAAATCATTGTATGGATTGAAACAAGCCCTACGAGCATGGAATAGCCGCATCAACCAATACTTTCAAGGTCACGGGTTTGTTCGTTGCTTAAATGAGCATGCTTTATATTCTAAGTTTCACAATAATGGAGATGTTATGTTTGTTTGCATTTATGTTGATGATCTCATTTTCACGGGAAATAATCCCGATTTATTTGATGAATTTAAAAGTTGCATGTCGACAGAATTTGAGATGACAAATTTGGGGCAAATGACATATTATTTGGGATTGGAAGTGAAACAAATGGAGGAAGGTATATTTCTTTCTCAAACAGGTTATACAAAGGAAGTGTTGAAAAGATTTAAGATGATCGATTGAAATCCTGTGAACACACCCATGGAAGCTGGAATGAAATTATCCAAGTTTGAAGATGGAGAAAGGGTAGATCCTACTCTTTACAAAATTCTTGTGGGAAGTTTGAGATATTTGAGAAGTACAAGGCCCGACATACTTTATGCCGTTGGAGTGATAAGTCGTTTCATGCAGACTCCTACTTCTGTCCATATGACTGCTCCTAAGTGAATACTTCGTTACATTAAAGGAACGCTTGATATTGGAATATTTTATTCCTCATCCAGTGATCTTCTGTTGCATGGATTTTGCGATAGTGGTTTTTTTGGTGACATAGATGATAGAAAGAGTACTACGGGGTATGTATTCTTCCTGGGTAATTGTGCTATTTCTTGGTTATCAAAGAAGCAATCTATTATCACGTTGTCAACCTGTGAATTTGAATATGTTGCTGCAAGTTCAAGTACATGTCATGCTTTATGATTAAGAAAGTTGTTGAAAGAACTTCATTTGCCACAAAAAGGAGCTACTGAAATATGCATTGATAATAAATCAGCATAAGCACTTGCAAAGAACCCGATATTTCATGATCGAAGCAAACATATCGACACGAGATATCATTTTATTCGGGAATGCATTGCCAACAACGAGGTGGAGCTGAAATATGTGAAAACTCAAGATCAAATTGCTAATATTTTTACCAAGCCATTGTAGATTGAAGATTTTTGAAGAATGAGAGATATGCTTGGAGTAAGGAAGGAAATTTCAAATTAGGAGGAAGTGTTTGAAATATAATTTGAAATGTTGACTTACTAAATAATTAATATTTGCATTGGAATCATGTATCTAGAATATTGAAAAGGCATGTCTATTGGTTGTTGTAAATTCATGTCTATTGGGTGAATGGTTATGTAAACCACTATAAATATGTGGTCATTTTGTATGTTGAAAGCAAGAAATTCAAAAGAAGTTCTTAACTTAAATTAAGTATTCTTTCTCTATTTCTCTTCCTCTAACAGCATTTACCCGACGTTGTTGATGTAATCCAGTAGAAGGCACATTTTATATCATCTAGAATTAAAGTGGAAGGTTTACAATAATACTTAAATGATCATAAACTATAAATGTATGTGTCCGTGTAAACCGAGATGATACATACTCAAAAGTAGACCAAGGATCTGAAATTCTACCAGCAACAATGCAAGGACTGATATGATCAAACTTCTCCTATGTAAGTGATATGGTAAAGAAAATGCACGTGGAGCGACTCAAGTCTAATAAGTGTCAAAATGATCAATGGTGATGTAGTCTGAGCTATCGCAATAACTATATATGTTGATCCAATATGACTTGAACCAAACATGTTATCAACTGAAGGACGATCTAAAGGAATCTGTACAATACCGTATGTTTGTCCATTTATCGACTAAAAATAATATAGGAAGCTATGTAACCATATGTAAACAAATCCTACAACTTAGTAAACCTCAGATAATCCGAGAAGATGTGTTACATCCCATTTTTTAAGGCCCAAAGTTAAGCGCTACGTGTAACACCCCGTAAAAATATACCTTAAATAAACTTAGATAATTAAATTAATCATTAAACAACAATAAATTAACAAAATATTAATTGGTCGAAAATAAAAATTTCGTAAAATTGAGAAATGGGGAATGAAAATATTACTATTGTGTTCGTGGCGAGATTCTGATCCATTTGCATATTTTATTTGCTGAAAACGGAGTCCATATGAACAAGTTATGCGTGAATTGTTCACACACAATATTTGAAATTCAAATTATACAAATAAATATGTGAAATATAATTATATATTAATTGGCATGAAAAGAATATTCCATGATAATTTGAATGTTGTGTGTGTATATACATACATGTAGGAGGGGAGAAGAATAATCAACTTAAGGAAGGTAATCAACCTAATTTAATACTATAATTAATATAAAAGAAACGTTCAGAGTAACAAATTATTTGGCTAGATCCCAGAAGGTGGGTTGACCGCCCCCATAGAAGAGATGTCGACTTGGGGATCGACCGCCCTTCTATGGAAGGAGGGACCGTCCTTAAGGAAAAAGGGCGGTGAAAGCTAGTTTTTATAGGGACTTATATACAAATTGCAAACAACGAACCAGGTTAAATCCAATTGATCTAATGGTTTGTATACACACTTGCAACTATATATACCACCTACCTAGCCTCTCCCAAACCATAATCTATTTTCTTTTTGTGCCTCCATTCTACCATTGGAATTCCAGAGAAAAGTTTATGTTTTCTTCTAAATTCTTAATATATATTTTGTTTCTTCTCTATTCCGAATTAGTATTATATTCTGGAATTCAAATATTTATATATAAGATTCTAATCCCTTGATTCTTATATATAGATTAATAAGATTTGGAGAGCGTTTTGTTCGAAGGATTGGATCCAAAAGCAAAACTATTCAGATTTCTACTATTTTATCCTTCTTAGCACTATGAGTGGAAATAACATCAGTTTTCTATTTTCTTTGTTTTGTAGTGTAAATTTGGATCTATATGCCAAAGGGAATTTGGAATTATTCGAAAACATCATATTAAACATCCTTCAAATTCCCTATATTTTAAGTGTTCGTAGAAATGTTCAATCTATTGTATTTCTGGTTTTGGGTTATTGTAATGATAAAAGAAGAACATGCCACTTATATTGTAACACCCCACCTCCGCCAGGGTGGCTCTTGCAAGCACCCTGACTTTGGAGGGGCGTTTGTACCGGGTAAACATGCATAATGATATATCAAGGCAGAACAAGAACATGTGTATATATGTAAACAGAGTAAATAACATAGATAAAACAGCGGAAGATTTCAAACCATTTCAAAACAAGTCTGGTACAACATAATGTCAACTTTCCAAATACACAAGTCTAGATAAAACAACACTGTTGAAAAACTGAAATACATAAGTACTATCCCCAAAATAAGTGATAACCATAGCTAGCTTCATGTCAAGACCGTACATGAGCTAAAATCCCACAAGCAAGCGATCAGAAATCCAAGCTAAGCTCCAATATTCCCACCCTGAGAACCTGGGGGGGGGGGGAAACGGAAGAAAAGAGGCGAAAGGAAAACAGGTCAGTCAAAAAGACTGAGTAAGCCCTACTACAATCAATGTAAACTGATAAAGTTAACTGGCATGATGAAAGCTGAGATGAACATATGGATAACTACATACTGGCATGATGATTAACTAACAAGGTAGATAAAGGTGTCATCGCATAATCAGCTTTAAGGTTTTTGCACCACAGGTGTACTAGCAAACTAACATGACTTGAATAAACAAGTATTGATCCCTTGGCCCAAGCTTTGGCCCAATAACATGAAGTGACCCTAATATGAGGTCCAATAACATGAAGCGACCCTAATATGAGGTCCAATAACATGGTTTGACCCTAATACGAGGTCCAACCAAACGGTCTAATCGATCGGCTCCCTAAGCCTAACTCGTCATGTGTTGGTGTCAATGCGGCCCAAACATAATTGTAGTCAGACTGTGCAGGGTCTCCCGTCGGGTGTATCAAGCCCTAGGGTGTCAACCCCTGGACACCATAAACATGAGTGCACAGTCTCGATCTACTGGTACCCGTGCATGCTTTCCCCGGCTTCGGACTATGTGCACGACCATGGTCCGCCCGGAACTACACCGGCGTACCACTCTGCCGTCGCTTTTGGTCACTTACCTCCAGTCCAGTAATCGTGCCCCCACCCTAGCCTAGTCCCTAGGGTCATGATGATACAAACTTGGGATTACTGCTGGAGTGGACCCCCATTGCTAGGATTTTTCTAGTGGGTTAAGTACGGTTTAACCCTCTTGCTAATCATGGATTAACTTGGTTAAGTGTAACGATGAGTTCACGACTTAACCCTGATTAATCTACCAAGCCCAAATTGGTTAAGTATTAAGTGGACCATGACTTAACCCTAATCATGAGGCATTAATTAATTTAATGCGCCTTAACCTCTTACATTAGACTTTGTTGCGGTTACTAGTTAAGCCGGTCGGTTCCGGGTAGCTTTACACCACAACTTGGTCTAACCTCGGGTTCAAGGTACAACATGACCAACTTCTCACATTGGGTCCTATTGTTTGTAGCAACTAGTTAAGCCGGTCGGTTCCGGGTAGTTTTACGCTACAAACTCAACCCAACCTCGAGTTGGTCACACTTATATTTTCTAAGTGTCATGTCCATCATGTTTCCAAAACATATCACAAGTTTTCAAGAATTTGGGTAGACCTAACTTAATAGGTAAATTCCCAATGGGTAGACCTAACTTAATAGGTAAATTCCCAATCTTATGTTTTTACGTCTTTTAAGTTTACCCAACCCCAAACGCAATCCCATCGCTTACATATCGCAATAGCGCATAAAGGATAGAAAGAGGGAACTTGGCATAATCATGACATAAAGGTGTTGAAGCCACAAGTTTAACATGGTGGCATATGAAATGTACATATGTTCATATACTTGCATATTACATTTTTAGGCCTCAAAAGCATGCATAAAACCAAACTTAGCATATTGGTGATACATGGTGATAAATGACATGTAGAAATGGCCATAAGTTCGCATTTAGCCTCACATGCAAGTTATCATAAGAGATATGATAACTTACATGTTGCCAAAATGCAACCTTTAGCATAAAGCTTGAAGCTTTATGTTCATATACTCAAGGTAAGCTTGCATAACATGATAACATGAGTAAAATGATTCACCCAAACTTGCATATCATAACATAGCAAACTTGCATATCATAACATGGCAAACTTGCATATAAACTTGCATATCATAACATGATAAACTTGCATATCATAACATGGCAAACTTGCATAACATAACATGATTAACTTGCATATCATAACATGGCAAACTTGCATAGCATAACATGGTAAACTTGCATATCATAACATGGCATACTTGCATAACATGATAAACTTGCATATCATAACATGGCATACTTGCATAACATGATAAACTTGCATATCATAATGATCAACCAAACTTGCATCATTCATTTAACTTTAGAGTTTAAATATGAAAGTAGAAAAGGGCTTACAATGCTTATGAAGACATAAAAATATGACAAAGCCCTTATGCAATCAAATAGACCCAAAATGCAAGCTCTAATAGAAAATCCCTTGAGCCAAAATGATCAAAACCCTTGCTTTATGATGTAAATATGGAAACTTGACTTGAATGCAAGCTAATGACACTCATACAAGCTTGAAAACACTTGTATGCATGGAAAATCTCTCATAGAAATTTATTTAGGATTTTATGAAGAGAGTGGAGGCCATGAGAGGGATGATTTTGCCATAGTTTAGTTACTTGAATGAATAATGTTGATTTAGGCTTAGGTTAGGGGCTTATTTATAGATATTAGGATTAGTTTCAACCTTAGGATTAAACCCTAGTTCCAATCTCAGCCCTCAAAATCGAATCTGGCCCCCAAACTCAACACAACCCCAAAATGGTGCACCAGGCAAGACTGCTCGGCTGAACCCAGTCGACAGCCAAGTCGACAGGGCTGTCGACTTGGGTCCAACCAAGTCGACTCCCAAGTCGACAGGGCTGTCGACTTGGGTGCTCTGGCGGGAATTTTCCCGCCTGGCCCAAACTGACCCAAATTTCCAAATTCAAACTTGAATTTGAAATCTGTTTTTACTTTGAATTTTTCTGAAAACTTCGTTGGGCCTTAATCGGGTCATACGGACTCCGATTTTCGAAAACTCGGACTCTATTTCGCGTATTTTTCCGAGACGAACGCAATGGCATAGCCCGTTTCCCTTGATTCAGATTTATAAATTAAATTCTGCCTCGATTTACGTTATAACAGGTTATTGAAAATATGGGTTGTTACATTCTCCCCTCCTTAAAGGATTTCGTCCCCGAAATCTTCAAGTTAGGAAGAACGTATCCTACCATCCAACATCCATCTACTCAAAACATCATCCACGAGCAATCATTGTCCTTACAAGATTCTAAATGTTGTATGAACATATGCAAAGGTGTGTGTATATGTACTTATCTAATGCAAATATCATCAATGCAAATTATGTTAGTGAAATGAATCCATATGTATGCAATTCCTAACATAATTTATAACATCTATATGTGTGCACATAACATACATCCATATGCAACATCCATGTGATAACACAAAAATTTTCATCCATGAATAAGCATAAACACTCATGCATATGCAATATGAGGAGTGTGTGAGCCGATCTAGTGCCTAATGTGTATAATGCATCCACGAGTAACCACTTGCAAACACTTGCAACCACTTGCAAACATCAAGCATAACATGTTTCAAACACATGTTTCATCCAAAGGGTTTCTACCTAAGGTTCTCATGACAAGATTAACACGATATAGATAGCAAAAGAAAGATATGCTACAAAGAGATCGGGAAGATAAGCAGGATATACTCCTTTCGGATTACAAGAAATCCCTTCCTAACCCAACCCATATTCTATAAAAGCCCAAAAGGTTTAGTCAACCTAACGGACCCCTTCAAACCTTGACATGTATTACTAACCGATGAGTCATACCCCCTTATGGAGTTTACAACAAAAATGGGATCGAGAACGGGACCGAGAGGATATATGTAAAAGATAACATGCGAGTAAGTTCCACCGGAAAACAAGGATCAAGGATATACTCTTAGAAAGAGATATGATGCGCGTATCTAGCATTCAGTCTTCTAAGTCATGTTTCCTTGAGTTTAACTCCACTGTGCTTTGAACGTCTTTTACTTCATGATTCCTTGGCTTCTTAACTCTTATTTCCAAATATGAGTTGGAACCCATTTCATTGTCGCCTCTCGTCTTCCTCTTTTACTTACTCTTCTATCATTCTTGGCTTAAACATAACTATGACCTCATGATTTCATGCAAGCTCTCCAAAATTCACTAGTGAATCCTGGATCTCGTTTACTTACTATAAAGTATTCCACGCAGCAGAACCCTTCTTGGAAATACCAATCCACGTTGCCAATTGCCCTTACCAACGTGATTTTCTATAACTCATGCTTGAACGAAATGAACCATCCGCCTGCGAATGATAGGCCGTACTTAGATTCAGTCGCTTGCCCATGACTTCCCGTAGACTATTCCAAAACTGGCTAGTGAAGATTGAGTCATGGTTACTAACTATACTTTAGGAAACCTCGTGCAACCGCTTTATTTCTTGAAAGTAAACTGTCGCTAGCTATGATGCAGTCCTTTCGCTCTTTACCGGAGTGAAATGAGCACTCTTCGTAAGTCTATCCACAATAACCCAAATGCTCGTATTCCCTTTCCTTGACCTAGGCAGTCCATCCACGAAATCCTTCGTGATGCTTTTCCCTCTTCCATTGCGGGGACCTCCAATGGATATAATAGCCCACCGGGCTTCTATGACTCGGCCTTTAACCTGTTGGCACAACATGCACCTTGGGACAAACTCGGCCACCTCCTCGAGTGATGTGCATCTTCAAGAGCCTTCTTTCTCTCATCGCGTCTTAGCCATCCCTTGTCATCTATAGCGAGGTGACTTACCATCTCGCCTCGAATCAACTTGTCCATGATCTCGATTAACTGCGGGTCTTCCCTCTGTGAAGTCCCTACTTGATCCAGAAGGGTAGGTCTAAGCTCAAGGGACACTAACTAACTAATTAAACCGAGAAAGCTTCTTACTTTAATTGTCCTCGTCGGAGCTTTTCGGTTTTGAACCGCGACCACTTTAGCAGGATCCACCACTAAGCCTTGCTTAGAGACTATGTGCCCAAGAAATCTAACTCCTTTTTCTCCAAAATGACATTTGGAGGACTTGGCTTTCAACTGATGCGCTCTAAGCGTATCCATCACCTCCTTGAGATGTCTAGCATGTTCTTCCTCATCCTTAGATAAGATCAGAATATCATCTACGAAGACCACGACAAACTTGTTCAAGAACTCCCTGAACACCCTACTCATCAAGTCCACGAAGTAGGCGGGTGCATTAGTCAAATCGAATGGCATGACCAGCCATTCTAAGAATCCATCTGGAGTTCTGAACGCAGTTTCGCCTATACTATCCTCAGCTATTCTGAGCTGATGGAACAGATGTTCCTACAAGCTGATCAAACAAATCATCGATCCTTGGCAATGGTTGTCTATTCTCCTTGTTTAACTCACGATAATCGACACAAAGTCGAAGAGAACCATCTGCCTTGGTAGTAAATACTACAGGCGCTCCCCATTCAGATATACTTCATCTAATGAAGTTCTTCTCAAGCAACTCCTTGACTTGCTTTCTTAACTCTCATCTTGCGGGGCCATGTGCCTAACCGGCCACGAAACTATCTTGGCATTATCAACCAGATAAATGCGGAAATCTATCTCTCCTTTAGGGGTAACCCCCTTCACTTCACCCAAGATATCAGGATATTCTCGGACCACCCTCACCGATTGCAAACTATCGATAGACGAGTTGAGGGATTCAAGATAACACAACATGACGGGACTCGTAGGGTTACTAGAAATTTTTAGGGTATTACCGAGGCGAGTCATGAGCCTCACAACCCTATGCTCAAAAATCAAGGATGGCTCCAAAACTGGACAACCCATCCATGCCCAAAATCAACCCATACCCCATGAAACCGAGAACATAAGCATCACATGAGAATTCTATACTCAAGATAGAGATTTTCAAATCCACGTAGATAATAGACAAATGGGCGGAAACCCCAATTGGATTTGAAACACACACGGGATCATTAACTAGACTAGTACTTAGGTGCAAACTTTCAACTAAACCAGATGAAATAAACTATGCGATGCACCAGAATCAAACAAAGTACGAACAGGAAATGTAAACAAGACTTTTAACAGAAACACTACCTCGATCGGGAACTGGAGCGGCATTGAGAGCATGAACTTGCCCTCCCGAAGGTCCAGCACGCTGAGTCTGACCCTGGCCTTGCCCTTGCTTCTTCGGGCAATCTTTACTGAAATGTCCAAACTCACCACAACGATAGCATTCACCACTCTTCCTTTTCCTCTTCTTACAATCCTTAATAAGATGCCCAACTGAACCGCAATAATGGCACTTCCTCTTGTCGTTATTGCCCTTGCTATTGTTCCCCTTGTTGCCTTGACTCTTGTTCTTGTTTTGATTGCCTTGACTGCTCTGACCACTTGGATTACCCTGATTTCCTCTCCACTGGGAATCAGTCTTCTTGGCTTGAGTATCATTCATCTTGATCTCTTTCTTGTCACTCCTATTCTCTTCATTGAGTAGGGCCATATTCACCAAACTCTCAAAAGTTGCCCCCAAGGGTATATGAGACATGGCTAAACCATGTAATGGCTCGTTTAATCCTAGAGCAAAGTATAGGGCCTTCTCCTGAGCTGTGTTAACCAAGTCTAAACCGAACCGAGCCAGTTGATTAAACTTATCTATGTATTCCTTAATGGTCATGTCCCCTTGCTTCAGTGATAGGAACCTTAGTCCAAACTTTCCCCGAAAGTCATCCCAAGTCTCAATTGGCCTAGTAGCGGTGGTGACCACCCACCAACGTGCAGCTTCTTCCTTTAGCAACCACACTGCTAATAAAACCTTCCTACGGTCATCTATATCAAAGAAGGAAAAAAGATCTTCGGTTTCTTTCAACCAATTCCTTGCCTCTACAAAAGTCTCGGTTCCAATGAAATTCTTGCAACCCATCATCTTAAAGTTCTTACAAGTTTCCGAAAAATCCTCTTGTGGATGCTGAGGGGGAAGACGAACATTAACTACCGGAGGAGGAGGAGGAACATCTGCGGGGCCGGCTTCGGTCGCCCTAGCCTCCAAAAGTCTCCTATACCAAACAGGTACGTGTACTCCCTCCGGAATGGAAAAGTTATTGGCCATACTGAAAACGAAGAAAAAGATAGATTCAGAATGGAGAAAAACGAAGGAATTTTTGCTAATGGCTTTTTGGGGAATAGCCTTTAAAATAAACTAGACTTTTCTTTGGAAAATACTTTATACTTGGTTTTGAAAATAGTTTTCCAAAAGTTTTCTAAAAACCTTTTTTTGTTCCTTCTCGTAAACCATATGCTCTGATACCAAATGTAACACCCCACCTCCGCTAGGGTGGCTCTTGCAAGCACCCTGACTTTGGAGGGGCGTTTGTACCGGGTAAACATGCATAATGATATATCAAGGCAGAACAAGAACATGTGTATATAAGTCAACAGAGTAAATAACATAGATAAAACAGCGGAAGATTTCAAACCATTTCAAAACAAGTCTGGTACAACATAATGTCAACTTTCCAAATACACAAGTCTAGATAAAACAACATTGCTGAAAAACTGAAATACATAAGTACTATCCCCAAAATAAGTGATAACCATAGCTAGCTTCATGTCAAGACCGTACATGAGCTAAAATCCCACAAGCAAGCGATCAGAAATCCAAGCTAAGCTCCAATATTCCCACCCTGAGAACCTGGGGGGGGGGGGGGAAACGGAAGAAAAGAGGCGAAAGGAAAACAGGTCAGTCAAAAAGACTGAGTAAGCCCTACTACAATCAATGTAAACTGATAAAGTTAACTGGCATGATGAAAGCTAAGATGAACATATGGATAACTACATACTGGCATGATGATTAACTAACAAGGTAGATAAAGGTGTCATCGCATAATCAGGTTTAAGGTTTTTGCACCACAGGTGTACTAGCAAACTAACATGACTTGAATAAACAAGTATTGATCCCTTGGCCCAAGCTTTGGCCCAATAACATGAAGTGACCCTAATATGAGGTCCAATAACATGAAGCGACCCTAATATGAGGTCCAATAACATGGTTTGACCCTAATACGAGGTCCAACCAAACGGTCTAATCGATCGGCTCCCTAAGCCTAACTCGTCATGTGTTGGTGTCAATGCGGCCCAAACATAATTGTAGTCAGACTGTGCAGGGTCTCCCGTCGGGTGTATCAAGCCCTAGGGTGTCAACCCCTGGACACCATAAACATGAGTGCACAGTCTCGATCTACTGGTACCCGTGCATGCTTTCCCCGGCTTCGGACTATGTGCACGACCATGGTCCGCCCGGAACTACACCGGCGTACCACTCTGCCGTCGCTTTTGGTCACTTACCTCCAGTCCAGTAATCGTGCCCCCACCCTAGCCTAGTCCCTAGGATCATGATGATACAAACTTGGGATTACTGCTGGAGTGGACCCCCATTGCTAGGATTTTTCTAGTGGGTTAAGTACGGTTTAACCCTCTTGCTAATCATGGATTAACTTGGTTAAGTGTAACGATGAGTTCATGACTTAACCCTGATTAATCTACCAAGCCCAAATTGGTTAAGTATTAAGTGGACCATGACTTAACCCTAATCATGAGGCATTAATTAATTTAATGCGCCTTAACCTCTCACATTAGACTTTGTTGCGGTTACTAGTTAAGCCGGTCGGTTCCGGGTAGCTTTACACCACAACTTGGTCTAACCTCGGGTTCAAGGTACAACATGACCAACTTCTCACATTGGGTCCTATTGTTTGTAGCAACTAGTTAAGCCGGTCGGTTCCGGGTAGTTTTACGCTACAAACTCAACCCAACCTCGAGTTGGTCACACTTATATTTTCTAAGTGTCATGTCCATCATGTTTCCAAAACATATCACAAGTTTTCAAGAATTTGGGTAGACCTAACTTAATAGGTAAATTCCCAATGGGTAGACCTAACTTAATAGGTAAATTCCCAATCTTATGTTTTTATGTCTTTTAAGTTTACCCAACCCCAAACGCAATCCCATCGCTTACATATCGCAATAGCGCATAAAGGATAGAAAGAGGGAACTTGGCATAATCATGACATAAAGGTGTTGAAGCCACAAGTTTAACATGGTGGCATATGAAATGTACATATGTTCATATACTTGCATATTACATTTTTAGGCCTCAAAAGCATGCATAAAACCAAACTTAGCATATTGGTGATACATGGTGATAAATGACATGTAGAAATAGCCATAAGTTCGCATTTAGCCTCACATGCAAGTTATCATAAGAGATATGATAACTTACATGTTGCCAAAATGCAACCTTTAGCATAAAGCTTGAAGCTTTATGTTCATATACTCAAGGTAAGCTTGCATAACATGATAACATGAGTAAAATGATTCACCCAAACTTGCATATCATAACATAGCAAACTTGCATAACATAACATGGCAAACTTGCATATAAACTTGCATATCATAACATGATAAACTTGCATATCATAACATGGAAAACTTGCATAACATAACATGATTAACTTGCATATCATAACATGGCAAACTTGCATAGCATAACATGGTAAACTTGCATATCATAACATGGCATACTTGCATAACATGATAAACTTGCATATCATAACATGGCATACTTGCATAACATGATAAACTTGCATATCATAATGATCAACCAAACTTGCATCATTCATTTAACTTTAGAGTTTAAATATGAAAGTAGAAAAGGGCTTACAATGCTTATGAAGACACAAAAATATGACAAAGCCCTTATGCAATCAAATAGACCCAAAATGCAAGCTCTAATAGAAAATCCCTTGAGCCAAAATGATCAAAACCCTTGCTTTATGATGTAAATATGGAAACTTGACTTGAATGCAAGCTAATGACACTCATACAAGCTTGAAAACACTTGTATGCATGGAAAATCTCTCATAGAAATTTATTTAGGATTTTATGAAGAGAGTGGAGGCCATGAGAGGAATGATTTTGCCATAGTTTAGTTACTTGAATGAATAATGTTGATTTAGGCTTAGGTTAGGGGCTTATTTATAGAGATTAGGATTAGTTTCAACCTTAGGATTAAACCCTAGTTCCAATCTCAGCCCTCAAAATCGAATCTGGCCCCCAAACTCAACACAACCCCAAAATGGTGCACCAGGCAAGACTGCTCGGCTGAACCCAGTCGACAGCCAAGTCGACAGGGCTGTCGACTTGGGTCCAACCAAGTCGACTCCCAAGTCGACAGGGCTGTCGACTTGGGTGCTCTGGCGGGAATTTTCCCGCCTGGCCCAAACTGACCCAAATTTCCAAATTCAAACTTGAATTTGAAATCTGTTTTTACTTTGAATTTTTCTGAAAACTTTGTTGGGCCTTAATCGGGTCATACGGACTCCGATTTTCAAAAACTCGGACTCTATTTCGCGTATTTTTCCGAGACGAACGCAATGGCATAGCCCGTTTCCCTTGATTCAGATTTATAAATTAAATTCTGCCTCGATTTACGTTATAACAGGTTATTGAAAATATGGGTTGTTACATATATATAATTGTCTATATTGTTTGGATTCCATTCTGTTCCATTTCATGTAAATCCATATGTTTGATTTTATGCAAAAGGTTAAAATTTGGATAGATTTGTAAATCTAAATAGGTTTGAGTCTCTATTTTCTAAATAGAGCATTCAAACGTATTATTCACAATATATCCAAATATTAAGGTTTTGTATATAAACAAATTTAAGAAAGCACTATAAGAAAATATGTATTAATAACGCCATTTAATAACGTGTTATTATAAAGTGTTATTGTTTATGGTTATACGTTTGTTTTTTAACTCATTTTGTTCTATACCGCGCTGTGTAGCGCTCTTCCTCCCAATTTTTTGTCCTCCCTCCAAAACAATAATTACCCCGTATTCCCTCTCCAAAATAATTTCATTTTCGTATCTCCTCCCAAATTTTATCTCCGACCAAATAACCCTAATTAAAACTGTCCACTCCATCTCAGTTCTTCGCCGCCGTTCTCCTTTGTTACAATAGTTTACTTTTCAGGAATCAACTCAATGATGTCTGAAACCCTAATCTCCAATTTTGATTTTGCCTTTCATTACAGATTTGGTCTTTTCAACAATCCAAAATGTGCTAGATTCTCACCTGATGGCCAGTATTAGTTTCGTGCTCGGTTTATGGCTTTGTTGAGGTACAGTTATTCTTCGAAAATTTTAATTTGTGAGATACCTGTTTTGGATATTTTCTTTTTTACCTGAAGCACCAATAGGCCGCTTTGTTGAGGTACACTACCGACCAAAAACGTTCAATTGGGAGCAAGTAGACAGGCAACTGCATACAATCTCATTTTACATCATTTCAAATACTTGCAATGTCTGTTTGCATAAACTTTCTGATGATCAGTATACTATCCGACATCTATTACAGTAAAAATATTTTAGATAAATTCCTAGATAGGAAAAATAAAGGAGCAAGAAATAATATTTGTTTGCGTCCATTATACATATAAATTAGTTTAACTTATTACTGATATTAAGAAATGATATTAATATGTTGAAGTAATCTTGAGATGAAGCCTCTTTCTTTTTTTCGCTCCTATTTTGCCAGTGTTAAAGTAATCATTTAATCAAGGGGTTGGGGCTGTTTGCACTTCTGCTACAGTTGGAAAAGCGTTTATGGTTTCTCGTAAACTCTCCCATTTATAAGCTCTTACAGTTATAATTCAGTCGCCTTGAGCATCTCTTTGACCAGCGACATGGAACTTTATTTTTTATTGCCACTCATACGGTATTTTCTATATGCCTAATTTTTTAAATTTAGGCACTTGTTAATGATGGACTTTATAGTTATTTGGTTATCGTAAATTGCGATCATTCTTTATCCAAACGAATTACTAAAGTTCACGCAGTGTGTGTCAATTTTTAACCAAGCGGCCCAATGGTGCTTCAATGCTAGATTCTCCCTATTTTACCTGCAGCCTTGGATTCAATAAACATATATGTGAAATATAAGTATTCAAGGTCCCTCCCCGTAACCACGAACCTCCTTGAATTTCCTATTGGCTAGTACTGAATATACTATATGCATACCCCAAGATGCTTTTATGATGCATGATGATGTTGTCCTTTGTGTTGATTTTAGCAGAGATTCAAAGTTGCTTGCATCTGAATCACAAGATGGAAAGATTAAGGTAATGTTTATTCCTAGTTCATGATGTACAAGTGTGTACATAATGTAGACAGATAAATAAAGAGAGAGAGACTCTAATATCAAGTTGATATACTGGACAAAAACTTCTTAAAGTCTGAAAGCTTAAATTAGTCCAGTTTACTGCTTGAAGTGTGTCAGTGCAAGCATATGCATTTGTTAACGTTTTCTCCCAGTTTAAATAGATCTGGCTTATTTTCTACAGCACTGCTGACTTCTCTGCCTTTCTCTCCTTTTAAAAAAAATCCTCAAGGTTTGGAGATAAGGAGTGGTCAATGCTTGAAACGTCTTGAACGCGCACATTCTCGGGGTGTTACTAGTCTTACGTTTTCTCGTGATGGAACACAGCTACTAAGTACATCCTTTGACAATCTTGCAAGGTTTTTATAACAAAGGGTTCATATTCTGAATTTTACTATGCATATTATCAATTGTGTGTCTGCGTTCACGTAAAACTTGTCTATCTAAATATCTGAATGATCGAATGACAGACTCCATGGTCTCAATTCAGGAAATTTTTTGAAAGAATTTAGAGGCCACAACTCATATGTAAATCATGCCATCTTCTCAAATGATGGTGCTCCGGTCATCACTGCATCAAGTGATTACACTGTAAAGGTATTTTTCTGTGTCTTTCAATCTTTAACAGTTATAGTTTGTAACACATGGTTAATTATAGAAACTCTTGAAAAGTTTTAACTACTACAGGTTTGGGATGCAAAAACAACTAATTGTTTACACACCTTCAAGCCTCCACCTCCATTAAGGGTACTCTTATAACAACACTATGAACTTGTCTCTTGTACATAGTAACCTAAGCTTGATGAATCGCAATGTTCTTATATGGAGGTGATGCTTCTGTATATTCTGTAGATCTGTTCCCTAAAAATACCGATCAGATTATTGTGTGCAACAAAACATCATCAGTTTATCTCATAACACTTCAAGGACAGGTACTTTGCATCTATTATGCATAATTTTATTGAATACAATTATGTATAGGAAGGTTATTTTTCATGTGATCTTGATTTCTCTCTTTCCATTTTTTTCAAACCCAAATACCCATTATGTGCTCTAGCATTTCTTCTTTAATTTGCATTCAATAGGGGAACAAACGAGAAAAATAATTTACCTGCTCATTAAGAGACCAAGCCTCTCCAATTGAAATAAAGTCCACTACTTATGGCACTTCTAAGAAGAGAAAAGTGTTTTTTCAACTTATTTTTTTTTGCGTGAACCAGAAATGGAATTATGATGCCAGTCCTGCCTTCGCGGGAACTAGGCGGAACGGGAACAGATTGGCTGACGTGCCAGAATCTAGAACCTTGGTATTTTTCTATAAATGTTAGTCATATGGGGTAATATTTTATTAAGCAACAATTTTTAGCACGAGGATCACTTGTCGTTGTTGAGGTCTGAACCTTGCATCGCTAAATTCTCATCTTGTTGTTCTGCCAAAGTTATGATCTCTTATAGGCATATGACCTATTAATTTCTTCTTGATGTTTCACCTGGTACTGGAAATCGTATTAATGCTTTTCTATGTTGAATCATTTATATTGCATCTTGAGGTTCGAAATGATTGAAATGTAAAAGGCAACTTTAACATAACATGTGCGTATTAGCACTGTATTTGATTGGTATTTGATTTTTTTTCATGCAATTATCTGTATTGAAAAAGTACGAGAATGAAAGAAACACGACAAATATGGCTATGTTGGCAATCCTTGATGGCTTTCAGAAAGCTTACTCTATTAATTTGGGACCCATCAATATATTGAGAGCTGTTGCCCTACATGGTGCTCACTGAATTGGGACTCTCAAGAGAAATATAATACAGTATGCGATGGGGGATCGAAGGTGGCCAGTATTCTCATAAGAAAGAATAAATTCTGCTTCATTAAGTTCCTAATGCAAACTTGAACGTCTTAGTTTAAGTAGCTAAGCAATAAACAAGCAAGAAATTCTAAGGAGGAACGCTATGGTCTACCAGCATGCATTTAGAGTCTTATTCTATTGGCAGTCATTTTACTTTTTACATGATGCCTTTGGCGAGCAATTAGAAGACATTCTTTCTTACAAAACTGTTATGTGGTCCGTGCAATATTTTTACTTTAGAGAACCTTAAGAACACATATACAATGTCAATTTGATCTCTGTCAATTGTAATGGCCCATTAGAGCTTAGAAAAATACATTTTACTTGCGGTTACTAAACATAAAACCTGTAACCATTTCAACAAAAATTAATGTCAGATCAAAGAATATGGCTGACAAAAACAAAGCGTAGGATCTATGATGATATTTAGTAATAGTTGTAAAATATTCATGTCAGGTATACCACCCACATCGAACTCCAGCTGCTCTAAAACCATACAGAGAAGAAGACCTCCTTCACTTGAGAGGCGATGAGGTAACTAGACAACTACAAGAGTGGGATTAAGTGTACAACTACGCCTGTTACAGTGACCTTGCTAACTCGAACTCTGGAACTTTCCGACCAATACTGGGAGATTCGGAAGAATACTCGTATCCACGAAGGGGAAGGACTAATCGACCACCTTCAAGGACAGGTAAAAATGATATTTTATTTTATATAGTTTGTCAGGCTTCGTATTTTGATGCATGAATAACTGACAAAGGATAGGCATAAGTACCAGCACCATAAAAATAGAATTCAACATATTTTGTTCAGGCCAGATCTGTAAATTGTATTAGACATAATTATTTTTATGACAGGAGTTCGTTGCATTGAATTTTAAAATAGAACGTGCTGACTATCTTATCTTACAATCATTATGACATAACGTAATTATTTTTATGGCTGAACCACTATAAAGTTTGTGTCTTGTTTTCGCCCCTTGTTTTCATTTAATTTCTTCACTTATTTCTCTACTATATTTCTCCAGATGTTAATGTCATGTTATGGTAGAAACATCAACCTTTGTATCTACAATGTTAAGATATTTGTTTAATATATGTACTTTCCTTTCGTATGATTTTTTATCTAGTCCATGCATTCTCGAAGTCGCTAAGAAAGCTTTAAGATGATTGCTTCAATCTTAAAGAATAAGCTAGATTGTTCCTTTTTCAGTTATGTTTCAATAATTAGAGATGAAAATTTTGAATTACGCCTAGTTGAATGCTTGAGTTGTTTTTGAGTCTTTCGGTTGTAGTCCTAATAGCATGTATAATTATCACTTTTTTATATACATGTCATTTTCCGTGCTAAAGCGTAAGGTCTTGTTGTTGTGCCATAATATGGAGTTGTTTATCGAAAGCATAGTATGTTTAGGACCTTTGGGTTATCATCACGTGAAGATAAGCATATGGACTAATAGTGAAAGCATGCATTTGATGATCATTAATATTATGTTTATAATATAAAATGTGTAGAGAATATTAAGCGTGTAAAATAATGGTAATGGGGAAAATAGCTGCATTTTGAAGGTGTAATGCAATGTGCCCTTTTCATAGAAAGCTATATTTAAAGGTATTTCTATAAATTCCCTTATTTATTCTTAGTCTTGATATATAAAGACACGTTCCCGTTTTATAGTGGCACTGTTGCTATTTTGATATTAAGTATACATTTTCACGAATGGATTATTGTTATTTGTATCAAATTCTGCATGATGACCATATGATTTTACAGGCAATATTGAGCAATCAACTAGAGATGAGTTGCGTAAAGTTCACGGGATTTGGGTTAATAATGTATCGTCTACTAAATTAATAATAACAAAATGTTCTAATGACATTTACTGAATTAGAACTGATGACATTCATGGGATTTGGGTTTTCTAAGCCAGAGCTTTTGATTCATGAAATGACCAAGACTTTTATATACAAATATACAGATTAGAAGACTTCTTTGATAACTACTATTGCTTATCTGGTCCAATCTTGTTCAATAGGCACACACCCTCAAATCTTGTTTATACTGTATCCCAATAATGGGGTATAAGCGAATATCTGAAACGGTAGTTGATGAGAAAAATTTGCAAAAAAATGATTGGAAAAATTTGCAAAAAATGGAAAGTAAATATTTTTATAATGGGAATGCATTGATTGCATTTGATGAGACGGTAGAGAAATAAATGAAGGGATTAATTTCTTCCATCTATGCAAAAGAAATGGATTGATTTACTTTCTATCTTTGTACATTTCTTGTTATGGTAATTTTCCTCCATTATATTATTACCATATGTTGGTTGGTAATGTAATTGATGACTCACATGAATTTGCACTGACTATATATTGAGGGGTAGACTTTAGTGTAAACTCATCCTGGCATGGAGCCAGTGATCCCCAATGGTGTCTCTTCTTATTAAGCCTGTTTGAGGTTTGGATATGTAAACTCTTATTTTGTAATCTCTTGTAGTTCTTTCATATGGAATAAAATCTCTCTCTTTTGGAATGGACGTACACTATCTTATGGAGGATAGTAGAACCAGTATAAATATTGTGTCTCTTTGTTTCTCTGTTATAGTTATTTACTATTTGCTTGATGTAATAGAATAACTGCTATCATATTAGATTGATGTCCAATTGGCAAATCTAGATCCTGCTTATTGCGCTTCCTCATTCGTGCAATTTTTGCATAACAGATTGGTATCAGAGCGAGGCGATTTATTTTAAATTGTGCATCAATTATTTCTACAAAGGTTGCTAGATTCATTGGTGATTATGCTATTACTATTTTAGGAGAAAAGGAAGACTTTTGTAACGACCCGTAGTCTACGCATCATAGGATCGTAGAATATTTGTTTCTTTCACATACAAAGTCGTATGGTCATGTAACTTTGGGAGACGACTAGTGGGGTCATTTCCCATGTTCATGATTTTTCCCGATTTTTAAATGATCATTTTACCCCTAGTTGGCACTGTTTTGGCCATAACTTTTGACTGGAAAGGAATTTTGACCTGAAACCACTTCCATGGGCTTCGGATGATGGTTTCTCTTTCCGTAGAGTAGTCACATGAGCCAAACGGACTTACCGTTTGGGAGATATGGCTGAAACAAGTTTCAGATGGTTAAAAACAGCTTAATTGGGCTTAACCGGGTGATTAGCAGCTAAGCCCAAGGGGAATTTCGGGTTTAGGGGTATATGGAGGCTGATTAGGGTTAGAAAACATTTCTTTAGACATTTTCCAGCCGCCACTTTCATTTCTCTTGACCTAGCCATGGCCTCCACTCTCTAAATCTCTCTAAAACACCCAAAAATCACTTTCTAATTGGAGATTAGGCATAGCAAACATCAAACCATGGAGTATTAGCACGAGAGCCGAGGTAGAGCTGCTGTGTAAGATTGGGAACAGCGCCAAATCAGAGAATATTTCAGTTTTGGGGTTCTAGTTGTGACCAAGGTGAGTGATTTGCATAGTTTTTGCACTAATTACGGTGATTAAGGGTAATTAGTGAAGATTAGCGAATTTATACGTAAATAAATTCTGGAAAAATTCTTAAAATTCTAAAATAATGTTTTAAGGCTCTGTTAGAAATTTGGGTTAATTTCGATGTGTTTTGCTAATTGTATGCTTGAACATGATTAAGGGTGATTAGGGGAAAATGAGGAGTTCTAGCTATGTTTGATCCATTTTAAATCTATCAAATTGTTGTTACGGTGTTTGCAATTGATGTTACATGTTGCTATGACTCTATGGTATGTTTCATGATTGATTAGAATAGTTAAATTGGTCGAAAACGTCGTCGAATGGCGTAGAAAGCTCGCTGGAAAGTTGCAGAAGTGTGCAGGTTCCGAACCGGTTCGGATCGGATAAAGGGGTCGGATCGGACTAGTGAACTGACCAAGGGAATCCGAACTGGATTGGGACTTGTCACTGGAAGAAGTTTGGCAGGAAGGAAGGCCATTGCTTAGAGTTGGAGTTGGACAGAAGATCGGATCGGAGCAATAGAGCAGATCGGATCGGAGAAAGGGAACATGACGGATCGGAGCAGGCAAACAAGTCAAACAGAAAGAATCGGATTGGATGAACTACCTCCGAACCGAACTCAAGCAGGGACACCCGAACCGAACTCAAGCAGAGACACCCGAACCGAACCGATATCTGAAGGGGGAGAATCACTGAACCGACCCGACCCGGAGGAGGACACCGACCCGACTCGAAGTGGAGTACCGACCCGAACCAATGAAGATGATGACTACCGACCCGAACCAATGAAGATGATGACTACCGAACCGAACCGAATTCTAGGACTGTTAATGCGCGACAACTCTTCTGAAGACCCACTCCAATTCGACCTAAACCCGAGATGCAAAGGAAGTCCAAATGAGAAGTTAGAGCTCAAGATTCAGATGGGAATCAACGAGTTCGCTTCATGGTTGGGCTTTGCCGCGGGACGCGTGCCAAGGAGTTATCGACGTCTATAGCTTTGGACCACTATGGTAGGAGGTACGAAGGCGGATTCAGGGCCATTATGGCATCGGTAGAACCAAGGGCTACGACCAATGAAGTGGGTCATTGAAATGTTTGGTCATGACTCCAAGTGTTTGGCTTGGTCACAGCAGGGTTTCTACAAGTCGGGATTCGTCGTTACCTCAGTTTGTCTAGTGTTCCAAAGTGGTAGATGTCGTACGCTTTACGCACTGAGTGAGAGATGTGAGGATGGTTGCTATGGATGATTTGTTGCTATCATTGTGACATGCACACCCCACCCCCGTATTCTTACACTATTTATTATGGCACCTTGGAGTATTGTACGGTATGTGGTACTAACTCTTTGGTTGCAGGTCCAGGTTCAGGTATGGTTTAGTATACCTGTTATTATTCTGTTTAGATGCTTATCGCTCATACCAGGCTTTATGTCTGACCCAGAGTTTTATGTCTCCTCTTATTACTCTGGGTGCTCACACGAGCAGACTAGAGACAGGTTAGCTGATGATGCACGGGTAGATGATCCGGAGACGAGCAGGAGGCTTCCACGTAACATATATATAGTATTCTCCTTGTGTTGTTGAAGATCACTGCTTGGGCATTGGTGGTGTATCTTCTATTTTGGCTTTCTTTTGTTTAGAGACAGTAGATTTTGAAAAGTTGTAATAAGCTGTATTTGGATTTCCGCTGCTTTGAGATTTATGTTGGTTTTAGTTATCAGCTTATGCACTGTCTCGCCTGTTTTATGTCAAGTATGTTATTATTATATTTTATCCCATGCGCTGTGAGACATTCTACAGGTTCCTTGATTAGTTCATTCTCTTCTTTCTACTCTTCTGACGACCGTTCTGTGCTAGCTGGGCATGTGTACATCGCACTTTCGGAGGAAATGCAGGCTGGTGCGGGACGGGCCGTCACACTTGGTATCAGAGCTCTAGGTTGCGTAGTTAACCTAGGGAAGTTATCAGGGAGAGATAATATACGTATACGAGAGAGCGTATTTGTGATTACTTTGGTTTTTAAAAGCTATATATATATATACTATTAGTAGTATAAGGATGAAGTCGTACTGCACTAGCACCACTATGGAGTCGTTAATCGTTTCCTTTTTCAGATTGACGATGAGCCGGTATACTAGAGGTGCTGGTAGAGGAGCCAATAATGGGAATGCTGCTGACATGAGGACGATGTTTACTGACCTCATGAGGGAGATGCTTAGAGATGTGCAGAGGGCAGCTCCCAATGGTGGAAATGGTGGTGGTCCAATAGTGCAGGCGCCAAGAGTCGACTTCGCCAAGCTGAACAAGGATTATACTAGTCTTGGTGGGAAGTCATTCCATGGAACGGAGTCGGCTACGGACGTTCAGGATTGGTTGGATAGTTGCGAGCGTATCTTCGAGGATTTGGGTATCGAGGATGCGATGAAAAGAAAGCTAGCGTCCCGTCAGCTTCAAGGGCGGGCAATGAATTGGTGGAATGCTATAAAGGCAGCTACTCCCGAAGATCAGATTACTTGGGAGCAGTTTAAGGCTCGCTTTAGTGAGAAGTTCATTCCGGCTGCTCAGAAGTCAATGTTGTTTAAGAAATTCTTGGACCTCAAGCAGAATGGCAGGGCTGTCTCGGAGTATATTGCTGAATTTGACACTTTGTCAAAATATGGGTTATCTCTTATTGATACTGCCGAGAAAAAGAATGAGAAATTCATAACTGGTTTGGATCAGTACTTGGGGGAAAAACTTATTAACCACATCGATGAGACGTTTGAATCGATTGTGGGGAAAGCGTTAAGATCGGAAAGTCTCTACCCTAAGTCGAAGACTGAGGTTGCATCCGCAGATGAGCCAAAACCACAAGCTAGTGGTGGAGGCAAAGGTGGTTCTCAGAATAAGAGAAAGCAGAATCAGGCTAAGGACGGCCAGAAGAAAAAGAATAAGCAGGATGTGGAGTGCTTCAGCTGTGGTAAGAAGGGCCATTATGCTAGTAATTGTCGGGCCAAGCCAGCGGATAGGAAGTGCTTCAACTGTGGCCAAATGGGACATCACAAGGACAAGTGTCCACAGCCCCCTAAAGAAAAGCAAATGGTGAAAGCATATGCTCTTAATGCTATTCCTTCTTCGTCGAATGCCCCAACAGCGGCGGAGAAGGGAAAGAATGTCGTCATTCAAGGTATGCTTTCTGTTTATGATGTTCCTGTTAGAGTTTTGTTTGATACCGGAGCTTCCAGTTCTTTCATATCTAGTGACCTGGTAGATAGGTTGGGACTGGAGCCCGAAATTGTCGATAGACCTTTAATAGTGACGAACCCGATTGGTGGTTCGACTAGCCTTAGCATGATTTGTCGCAATGTGGTCTTATCGAGTCATGGATGCATGTTTGTTTGTGATTGCTTTGTTTTGGGCTTTACTGGGTTTGGCATTATTTTGGGAGTAGATTGGCTCCAAAGACACGGGGTGGTGGTATACTGTGAGGGCTTGTTGGTGACAGCTAGAGCGGATGATGGGCGGAGGATAGTGTTTGGTGGCCTACCCAGTAAGGGGGTATTGGCTAGTTTTCTAAACTCCCTCGACATTCCGCATAGTGAGTTGTCAGGTTTGCCCGTGGTTGGCCAGTATCCGGATGTTTTCGAAGAAGTGACCGGACTTCCACCACACCGAGAGATTGAGTTTCGTATTGATTTGGTAAAAGATGCCAGACCTATAGTGATGCCACTTCGTCGTATGGCACCAAGAGAGCAGCGGGAGCTCGAGGTGCAAGTCAGCGATCTTTTGAAGAAGGGATTTATCAGAAGGAGTGTTTCTGAATGGGGAGCACCAGTTGTGTTTGCTACCAAGGCGGATGGTTCCCTTCGGTTGTGTGTAGACTACCGTGAGTTGAATAAAGTGACGAGGAAGAACAAGTATCCTCTACCGCGGATAGATGATTTGTTCGATCAGTTGAGTGGCGCGAGAATATTTTCTCAGTTGGATCTCGCGACAGGTTTTCATCAGCTTAGAGTGGAAGCTGAGAGTATAGCTAAAACGGCATTTCGAACGCCGTCTGGATTTTATGAATGGTTGGTTATGCCATTTGGGCTGACTAATGCCCCGGCATATTTTGTGGATCTTATGAATAGGGTATTCAGAGATCAGTTGAATAAGTCTGTTCTTGTGTTCGTGGATGATATTTTGGTCTATTCGAGGACAGAGGAAGAACACAAGGAACATTTAAGAGTAGTGATGGAGGTGTTGAGAAAACACCAATTGAAAGAAAAGTTTTCTAAGTGTCACTTCTGGAAGAGGGAAGTGAGGTTCTTGGGCCATGTTGTATCAGAGAATGGTATTGCCGTGGACCCGGCAAAGGTGGCTACGGTACAAGATTGGCCTACGCCCAAGAATGCAACAGATGTAAGAAGTTTCTTGGGATTAGCGGGATATTATCGTAAGTTTATCCAAGACTTCTCCAAGATAGCAGCACCGTTGACTCAGTTGACAAAGAAGAATCAAGCTTTTGTCTGGGATGGAAGGTGCGAGAATGCATTCAAGAGTCTAAAGGACAAGTTGACAAGCGCACCAGTGTTAGTCATTCCTAAGGGGGATGAAGAGATGACGGTATATACGGATGCTTGTGGTACCGGACTGGGTGCTGTATTGATGCAAGGCGGTAGGGTTGTAGCTTACGCAAGTCGGCAGTTGAAACCGCACGAGAGAAGATACCCTACCCATGATTTAGAATTGGCAGCGATCGTGTTCGCGTTAAAGATGTGGAGACACTATCTCTTGGGAGAAAGATTTGAGCTGTTTACAGATCATAAGTCGTTGAAGTATCTATTCTCCCAGAAGGATTTAAATCTCCGTCAGCAGAGATGGTTAGAGTTCTTAGCTTCCTATGATTTTGACATCGCATATACACCAGGAAAGGGCAATGCGGTGGCTGATGCATTGAGTAGAAGACATGCCAGCTTAGGGGCTATGTTCCTTGAATGGAAGCAACTGGAGTTTATCGCGGGGTTTGATTTCAGACCAAAGTGCGAATTGGATCCAGAAATGTTAGCAAGTTTGACGATCAGACCCACTTTGATTGAGCGGATCGACTCTAGTCAGAGGGACGATCCTAACCTATTGGAAATCATCTCCAAGTTAGAGATGGGTATCGATGAGGAGGTGGACAAGTATGGGCTTGATCGAGATAGATGGCTTAGAAAGAATGGAAAGCTTGTTGTACCCAATGTCAATGGATTGAGGGATGAAGTGCTTAGAGAATGTCATCACTCAAAGCTGACTATACACCCCGGTGGTAATAAGATGTATCGAGATATGAAGCAGACCTACTACTGGGAAGGGATGAAAAGAGACGTTGGGAAGTTTATATCCAAATGCATGAATTGCCAGTTAGTTAAAGCCGAGCAAAAGAAGCCTAGTGGTTTGTTACAGCCATTAGAAATTCCCGAATGGAAATGGGAGCAAGTCTCGATGGATTTCATCGATGGTTTACCAAGGACTAGATCGGGATATGACAGCATTTGGGTAATTGTAGATCGACTGACTAAAAGTGCAAGGTTTATACCAGTCAAATCGACCAGAACGGCGGCTAAGTTAGCAGAATTGTATATGAAGTGGGTAGTGAGATTTCATGGAGTACCTAAAAGCATTGTGAGCGACCGAGACCCGTTGTTCACTAGTGGGTTTTGGAGGAGCTTACAAGAGGCTCTAGGGTCGGAGTTACATCTCAGTACCGCATATCATCCTCAGACCGACGGTCAGACGGAGAGGGTGAACCGTATTTTGGAAGATCTCTTGAGAGCATGTATATTGGATTTTGGTGGATCATGGGATGACCATTTGCATCTAGTAGAGTTTGCATATAATAATAGCTACCAATCCAGTATCGGTATGGCTCCGTTTGAAGCTTTGTATGGAAGACCGTGCAACTCACCATCATGTTGGATAGAGACTGGCGAGAAGTTTATGCTTGGACCAGATGTGGTGAGGGAAACTTCAGATAAGATCAAGATCATTCAACAACGAATGAAGGCTGCCCAAGATAGGCAGAAGAGTTATGCTGATAAGAGGAGAAGAGACTTAAAATTCTCCGTTGGCGACTTGGTGTTTGTCAAGATTTCTCCGTTGAAGAGCGTAATACGATTTGGCAGGAGAGGCAAGTTGGCACCAAGGTTTGTTGGCCCATTCCCTGTTCTTGAACTAGTCGGGAATTTGGCATATAGAATTGACTTACCAGAGAAGATGGCGGGAGTTCATAACGTATTTCATGTTTCCCAACTAAGGAAGTTCGTTCACGACTCAGATATGACTATTTCACCTGATCAGTTGGAGGACTTTGAAGTAGAACCCGAGGCGGTTGGGAACCGCAAGCAGGCCCGTATTGTCGAGTACGACATGAAGCAACTTCGAAGGAAGGCGGTGAAGCTAGTCAAGGTACAGTGGAGCGAGGACGAGAGTGATTGTACTTGGGAAACAGAGGAGGACATAAGGAAGAAGTATCCAGAACTCTTTGTCTGGTAAGATTTTGACTTCGATTTAGTTTTTCCGCATGCTAGGATAGGCTTGTTTGCTTGTTTTGCATATTTGATTGTTGTATATGGTTGTTAGGCATGCGGGATCACTTGTATGTTTTGGGTTAAGGAATTTCGGGGGCGAAATTTCTTAAGGGGGGGAGAGTGTAACGACCCGTAGTCTACGCATCATAGGATCGTAGAATATTTGTTTCTTTCACATACAAAGTCGTATGGTCATGTAACTTTGGGAGACGACTAGTGGGGTCATTTCCCATGTTCATGATTTTTCCAGATTTTTAAATGACCATTTTACCCCTAGTTGGCACTGTTTTGGCCATAACTTTTGACTGGAAAGGAATTTTGACCTGAAACCACTTCCATTGGCTTCGGATGATGGTTTCTCTTTCCGTAGAGTAGTCACATGAGCCAAACGGACTTACCGTTTGGGAGATATGGCTGAAACAAGTTTCAGATGGTTAAAAACAGCTTAATTGGGCTTAACCGGGTGATTAGCAGCTAAGCCCAAGGGGAATTTCGGGTTTAGGGGTATATGGAGGCTGATTAGGGTTAGAAAACATTTCTTTAGACATTTTCCAGCCGCCACTTTCATTTCTCTTGACCTAGCCATGGCCTCCACTCTCTAAATCTCTCTAAAACACCCAAAAATCACTTTCTAATTGGAGATTAGGCATAGCAAACATCAAACCATGGAGTATTAGCACGAGAGCCGAGGTAGAGCTGCTGTGTAAGATTGGGAACAGCGCCAAATCAGAGAATATTTCAGTTTTGGGGTTCTAGTTGTGACCAAGGTGAGTGATTTGCATAGTTTTTGCACTAATTACGGTGATTAAGGGTAATTAGTGAAGATTAGCGAATTTATACGTAAATAAATTCTGGAAAAATTCTTAAAATTCTAAAATAATGTTTTAAGGCTCTGTTAGAAATTTGGGTTAATTTCGATGTGTTTTGCTAATTGTATGCTTGAACATGATTAAGGGTGATTAGGGGAAAATGAGGAGTTCTAGCTATGTTTGATCCATTTTAAATCTATCAAATTGTTGTTACGGTGTTTGCAATTGATGTTACATGTTGCTATGACTCTATGGTATGTTTCATGATTGATTAGAATAGTTAAATTGGTCGAAAACGTCGTCGAATGGCGTAGAAACCTCGCTGGAAAGTTGCAGAAGTGTGCAGGTTCCGAACCGGTTCGGATCGGATAAAGGGGTCGGATCGGACTAGTGAACTGACCAAGGGAATCCGAACTGGATTGGGACTTGTCACTGGAAGAAGTTTGGCAGGAAGGAAGGCCATTGCTTAGAGTTGGAGTTGGACAGAAGATCGGATCGGAGCAATAGAGCAGATCGGATCGGAGAAAGGGAACAGGACGGATCGGAGCAGGCAAACAAGTCAAACAGAAAGAATCGGATTGGATGAACTACCTCCGAACCGAACTCAAGCAGGGACACCCGAACCGAACTCAAGCAGAGACACCCGAACCGAACCGATATCTGAAGGGGGAGAATCACTGAACCGACCCGACCCGGAGGAGGACACCGACCCGACTCGAAGTGGAGTACCGACCCGAACCAATGAAGATGATGACTACCGACCCGAACCAATGAAGATGATGACTACCGAACCGAACCGAATTCTAGGACTGTTAATGCGCGACAACTCTTCTGAAGACCCACTCCAATTCGACCTAAACCCGAGATGCAAAGGAAGTCCAAATGAGAAGTTAGAGCTCAAGATTCAGATGGGAATCAACGAGTTCGCTTCATGGTTGGGCTTTGCCGCGGGACGCGTGCCAAGGAGTTATCGACGTCTATAGCTTTGGACCACTATGGTAGGAGGTACGAAGGCGGATTCAGGGCCATTATGGCATCGGTAGAACCAAGGGCTACGACCAATGAAGTGGGTCATTGAAATGTTTGGTCATGACTCCAAGTGTTTGGCTTGGTCACAGCAGGGTTTCTACAAGTCGGGATTCGTCGTTACCTCAGTTTGTCTAGTGTTCCAAAGTGGTAGATGTCGTACGCTTTACGCACTGAGTGAGAGATGTGAGGATGGTTGCTATGGATGATTTGTTGCTATCATTGTGACATGCACACCCCACCCCCGTATTCTTACACTATTTATTATGGCACCTTGGAGTATTGTACGGTATGTGGTACTAACTCTTTGGTTGCAGGTCCAGGTTCAGGTATGGTTTAGTATACCTGTTATTATTCTGTTTAGATGCTTATCGCTCATACCAGGCTTTATGTCTGACCCAGAGTTTTATGTCTCCTCTTATTACTCTGGGTGCTCACACGAGCAGACTAGAGACAGGTTAGCTGATGATGCACGGGTAGATGATCCGAAGACGAGCAGGAGGCTTCCACGTAACATATATATAGTATTCTCCCTGTGTTGTTGAAGATCACTGCTTGGGCATTGGTGGTGTATCTTCTATTTTGGCTTTCTTTTGTTTAGAGACAGTAGATTTTGAAAAGTTGTAATAAGCTGTATTTGGATTTCCGCTGCTTTGAGATTTATGTTGGTTTTAGTTATCAGCTTATGCACTGTCTCGCCTGTTTTATGTCAAGTATGTTATTATTATATTTTATCCCATGCGCTGTGAGACATTCTACAGGTTCCTTGATTAGTTCATTCTCTTCTTTCTACTCTTCTGACGACCGTTCTGTGCTAGCTGGGCATGTGTACAGCGCACTTTCGGAGGAAATGCAGGCTGGTGCGGGACGGGCCGTCACAACTTTGTTGGAGGAGATTATGTTGAGAGAGAAGAATGTTCCAATCTGGGAACTTTGACGTGATATGGAGTTTACTACGTTGAAGGGACCATTAGATTTGGGAACTTTTGATCATGTTTTAGACAGGGGTCTTCATGTTGATGATGCTCGAGGGATCCAAGATGATCAGGAAAGGAGCTGAGGTCAAGTGATAGACGGGTGTCGAGACAGAGATCATTGTGGTTTAGACAGGGGTCTTCACGTTGATGATGCTCGAGGGATCCGGGGTGATCGAGGAAGGAGCTCAGGTCAAGTGTTAGACGGGTGTCGATGTTATTGCAAGCACTTTTAGACCATTGGTTTATGCATAATGCAGCTCATGGTCGTAGATGCATCTTTTGCAGGCGGTGGGAGAAGTTTGTAATGGTTTTGATTAAGTGGTAGGAGGGAGATTTTTTTTATGCGTACATAGATTTGGATTTTGGCTCTGTATTTTCTTGGTGATTGAGAGAATTATTTTTTGGCCTTGGCGGTGTTGAGATTACTTTGGTGTCTGCCTTCTTTTTATTTTGGATATTTGCAACATTTTATTGGCGGGCGGGGACGTAGTTTGAGCTCGTTAACATGGTGTGATGGGGGTAGCTTTGCTGGAACCCATTAGGCAAATATTCATTTTTTTGGTTTCTATCTCATGGTGAGATTTTGATTGAAGGTGGAGTTCTGTTGAAGAGTTTTATGATGTGAAGAGAATTTGATTCGAGATGGGGTGTTGTAGATATGTGATTTTGCATCAAGGTGGAGTGTTGAATTTAGGTGATACAAAATCACAAATTGATTGGAACAAATTTGCAAAAAATGGAAAGTAAATATTTTTATAATGGGAATGCATTGATTGCATTTGATGAGATGGTAGAGAAATAAATGAAGGGATTAATTTCTTCCATCTATGCAAAAGAAACTGTTTGATTTACTTTCTATCTGTGTACATTTGTTGCTATGGTAATTTTCCTCCATTATATTATTACCATATGTTGGTTGGTAATGTAATTGATGACTCATATGGATTTGCACTGGCTATATACTGAGGGGTAGACTTTAGTGTAAACTCATCCTGGCATGGAGCCAGTGATCCCCAATGGTATCTCTTCTTATTAAGCCTGTTTGAGGTTTGGATATGTAAACTCTTATTTTGTAATCTCTTGTAATTCTCTCAAGTGGAATAAAATCTCTCTCTTTTGGACTGGACGTACACTATCTTATGGAGGATAGTGGAACCAGTATAAATATTGTGTCTCTTTGTTTCTCTATTATAGTTATTTACTATTTGTTTGATGTATTAGAATAATTTCTATCAGATTAGATTAATGTTCAATTGGCAAATCTAGATCCTGCTTATTGCGCTTCCGCATTCATGCAATTTTTGCGTAACATTTTTCATGTATGCAATAATTAGTGATGGTGCTGCTGCATTGGTATTGATGAGTGGAGCAAAAGCACGAGAACTAGGGTTAGAAGTTATCGTAAAAATCACAGGTTATGCAGATGCAGCACAGGTGTAAGCTTTAATTTATACTCAAGTTACCAAACTTGCTGAACTATACGCACTACATTTATGCTGCACTAAAATGGTTGCATGGTCATTTAGGCTCCTGAGCTCTTTACAGCGGCTCCAACACTTGCAGTACCAAAAGCTATTTCAAATGCTGGGTTGGAAGCTTCTCAAATTGATTTTTACGAAATTAACGAGGCATTTTCTATGCGTAATGATCGCACATCCACTTCTTTCTTATACATTTTATATAGTGTAGTTTTACTACCCATGTTTTTGAACTTATAATCCTTTGGTTGCAGGTTGTAGCTCTAGCAAATCGGAAGCTTCTTGGAATTCCAGCCATAAGCAATTCAGCTTCTCAATAATAATTCCATAGCAAGACATGTAAAGTTGATCCTTTTTCTTTTGTCAACCCAGGAAAAGATCAATGTATATGGTGGAGTTGTAGCTTTAGGGCATCCTCTAGGCTGTAGTGGAGCAAGCATCCTTGTCACCTTATTAGGGGTATATATAACTTTGTTTATTCTGTTTATATATTTACTAATTTTGTATATTCTATTGTATAGTTATTTTTCGCTCTTACATATGTATTAGCAGCTTCCATCATTTGCATCCAGCTCATTGTCTTTTTCCGTAAAATAGCTGCAAATGAACTTGAACTTAATTTAACTCATTGACAGGTTCTTAGGCTGAAAAATGGAAGGCATGGAGTTGATGTGTATGCAATGGCGGTGGTGGTGCTTCTGCTCGTGTTGAACTTGTTTAATTTTCAAAGCTTTAGTTGTTGTAAGAATATATTTCTAACACTAGAACAACCCATTTTTATTTTCTTGCTTTATATAACTCGTTCAGAAGACATTTAAGTAACTATGATAGTTTACAATAACTAAACTTATATTATTTGATAATCCTAGTTGCATTATGCAAGTATGCTGAACTTTTAGCATCCATTTAGGCTACTTAGCTGGTTAAATGTGAGTAACTAAGAACGTCGTTAGTTGTCGCGACAAACTTAGTTATCTTCCATTTTTTGCAAGCTTTATGTCAGGAGTTTGTTGCATGTATTTTTATTGCAAAATTTTATAAATTGGTTTCTTCTACAATCAAGGGTCTAATTGTTTTGATTTACAAGTTTACATTTCCATGTAGTACCATCCTCAGCCAACCACATCAGTCACATAAGCCACCGGTTCCTCCTTCATTCTCTGGAGATGAGTTCTTCGGCAGGTAAACACATTTTCAGACATATTCGCTGTAAATCCTCAGCTTTACTATACACCCAGTAGCATTTATTGTGGATTTTATGAGAATTATGCATATCTTGTAACTAGTTAAATATGCTTTCAGATCATATATGGACGTAGTAATGCAATGGTGCAACGGTGATGGTCTTTGACTTGTGTGTTTGGACAGTGAATGTGTGGAGTAGAGATCTGATGGGTAGCATGGCTGTGGAAGTTTGATGGGGGAGAGTGGTTGGTTCAGGTTTTATTGTAAACTTTAAATTTGAACTATGTTTTATTTTTTGTTAACTTAAATTGACATCAATATGAAATTGAAATCATATATATTGAACTTATTTCGGTTAGTTGATCCTTATCTTGCTACCATGAATATGTGTTACATTTGTTGAGTTACTGCATTTGAAATTGTTGTGAAGATTCATATGATTGTTATTATTATAATATATTGAAAAGCATTATAAAAGATAATGTAATACATGAGCTTGATCGCAAAGGATATCATTGAGGTGTTATATCTGCATATTTTATAGTGGCATATACATGTTGTAAAAGAATTTAGAAATGCTATTCTGTTGGTTTATAGCGCAATAAACCCGCTATTGAATTAATATTTTATAGCAGCTATAGAGTTTTATAGAAATTCGTTATTCTCATGAAGAATGACATGTTTTATAGCGGCAACAACAAGCTACTATACTTACATGTCATAGCGGCATATAGCCGCTATAAAATCATATTCTTTTATAGCAGCCATTTTTGTGTTATAATTATTCAACTATTTTTATAACATGTCATTATACAACGCTTTTCATGCCACTATAGTATTGTTTAATAGCTGCTACATGCCGCTATAAAAGACTATTTCTGTTGTAGTGAAGGAATCTATCCAAAATAGGAATTATAAACGTATATGTGTATTTGATGTATAAAGTTGTGTTTTTCTCTTATTGTTACAATAATCAAAACTTGGGTTGCAAGTTTATATGTTGATGTGATTGTTTTTTCCATTTTATTGTTATACATTAATATGTATATTTGTGCGGTGGTTGAGGAAAACATGGGGAAATGACTTGTACACCTTTAAGAATTTAACATGGATTAACATTTCAAATACGTGGTAAGGACGTTAATCTCGTTTGCTTAATTTACGTTTATATTTATATATATCTACAATACAATCAACATATATAAATGCGTATTAAGTGCGTTATAAATACAATTAATTTAGGAATAGAATTTAAATGTCCCTTTAGGATATGTACGCTTATATGTGTGTGAGTTAATGGCTTAATTAATATTAATGACACATAGACACGAGGTTAACCGTTACTTGTAGTAGAAGTCTACTTGGAACCGACCAACATATCCAACGTCTACAAGTAAACCTGGTTAATGCGAGAGGACTAGGTTCTATGGGCCATTATAATTAGTATGATATGATGCGAGGTTAGGTCCAACTTGTAGTAGAAGCCTGCCCGGAACCGCCTAGCAAATCCAACGTCTACAAGTGGTAGGCCTAATGTGAGATATCTAGTATGCATATATATATATATATATTGTGTGCGTGCGAATTAGTCCTTCCTTGGAAAAAGGTATTAAGTGGTTGATCTATCTCTTATTGGATATTAAGTGGTTAGGACTAGGTTCACTCCTTAGTTGAGAACCCAAGTCATTGGTCCCGCCCTTCGAGAAGTAAATGGTTTTTGAATCCTCCTTTCTCCTATAAGGTATTAAATGGTCTTGATAGACGATAACGTGCGTGGAAGCTCACTAAGTAATGTTCACTTCTTATCTAGGGGATAGTGAGGCCTGGCCTAGGGATGGATTATGTATACATGGCCTAAGGAACCATCGTCTAAGGGAAGTATTAAGTGGCTAAGGGTTCACCTGTAGGGACAGCTAGATTGTAATAGGAGGGTTCGCCGGGGGGGTTTTCTTATAAAAAGTCGTGTTCTTGACCCAAAGTCTAGTATTAAGTAGTCGTTACTATTTCTCTCCCTACAAGAGAGTTACCATTTATAACAATTAACGTTAGAACGGGGTCCTAAGTGGCTTGGGGTCCACCATTGGGTATTAAGTAACCAGAGGAATGTCTGTCCTGAATAAATACGGTATTAAGTGACCATAGGAGGTGCCTTAATTTGGTTTTAGGGTATTACGTGTTTTTTAGGACTTCTGTCCTATATGTTTGCCTTGTGTGGATGCTTGTTTGTGTAGATGTATCGTGTACTGCTAAATATAGGAGATAGTTACTCCTGAAAACTTATGTGTTTCTCATTTACCAGAACTTTATATTCTGACCTCGCTCCTCTTAATATATAAACATGACAGTAGGTAGGAAAGTTTGGATCAGTGATACCTTAGAGATGGAGCCTGACGATGGAGGATCTGTAACTATTAGGCACTATTTATGGTAGTATTATTATATTGGGATGATTAATGTTAATGTACCTATTATTGCATGAGACTCTTGTAACCAACATTTATGATGGTTTTAACTAAAGGTATATCTATTTTAAGTTAATTATATTTTATCCCTTCTGTTGTTTGAGATACTGATTTTGCTTTAATTTGCTCTATTATATCCGTTATACCATTTTCTTATAGGAACCAACGATCCATTTAAAATGGCTCTAAGTTCTGATTGGCCTTTATAGGTTGAAATTTAGGCCCATTTCGGGTGGGCCGTTACAGTTGGTATCAGAGCATAGGTTACCGGATTACGGGAAAATATATACGTATGAGAGACGTATTTATTATTTTGAAAAAGGACTTTCAAAAGTTTTACTATATATATAAGTATATATATTTTTAAAGTACGCATACCTTTAGAAAATATTGTATGTAGATCCTTCTAGGAAAGGACTAACCTTAACTAGAAAAACCATAGAAGTCATGCAAGTATTAAGTGGTTCCCTTATCTATTTGGAAGCCTATAAAGACCTACAGGATGTAAGAACCAAAAAGTTGGAAAGTGGAAAGAAACTCCCTAATTTAATAGGTAGTTAATGAGAATAAATTGGTGATTTAATTATCATTAATGGAAGAGATAAGGCAGAAATTAGTAAGAATTTGGATAAGATAAATTAACGTCCATAACATGATGGTGTGAAGGTTTCAGGAAAAAGCGGAAGAATACCTTTTATTAAGTAGGATAAAACTTCCACATGGGTAATTAATGGAATTTTGAAATTCGAAAGAGCACTAATTGGTCAACAAGAAAAAGGATATTGAAATCGGAAAACATTAAGGATGTAATTAAGGACATTTATGCAAAATGAATATTTGATTTTGAATTAAATCTCCATAAGAATGAACTTGTTAAATGTATAAAATGGCATAAAGGAAAATTATAATGACAACAATTTGGAATGTCAAGAAGTGAAAATATAGGAATATGGAAGAAAGGATTCGATAAAGGAAGTAGACCTCCGTAGAGTAGTGAGTCAAAAGGATTACATGGAAAAATCAAAAGTGTTAAGAAAACTATAAAGTGATTTTTGACACACTATTAAATTATTTTGAAAAGGAAATTTTGACATCTCAAATATAAACACAAGTTGCATAATAATTCCATTTAAGAAGGAAAAATTGAAATATGGGTTTTGAGAAAATAAATGTTTTAAGGAATTTGAAAAAGTTTATCATTTCTTTTGTTAGATAAACTATAATTTTGAACTTTAAGGAAAACAGAAGGTGAATTCCTTAATTAAAGAATAATAATAAACGTTTTCAATTATGAGCTTTAAGATGATAGAAATGTAAGTGTTAAGCAGCAAACAACTATAATGATAAATTTATTATTGTCATTGTCTTGATCTGACAAGCTTTTATTATTAAAATGAATTTGAAAAGATTATTTTCTTAAAAATCCAATATAAGTTAGGATGATAAATTTGGCATTCCATTAGAAATAAAGAGGAAAAAGAAAAGAAGACATACAAAAGTTTGATAGAGTGAACGTCATAAATATACTCATTTGAGAGAGAGAGAGAGTGGTAGTAAATTTATTTACTAAAGTTTGGGTAGAATTTGAAATAGTAAAGTTCCCTTACAATAAGAGGCATTAGAGGAAGTAATAGTGCTAGCAGTAGAATACATAGGAAACAACTACCCCGTAAATTAATTTAGCGATTTATAATTTGTTGAATTGATTTTTTGTAAAAAGCACCTCATTGTGCAAACAAAGAATAATGAGTGATATAATTCTTCCCTTTTTTTTAGATACAAAGTTATGAGTAATTCTAACATTAATATATGGTGTGACCCTTGGCTGGAACATGGTCTAATTCTATGTAGAGAATTTACTAACCTTGAAATGGAAATGACTGGGTTGAGCATGAACTCTAAAGTTAGTCTATTTATTAACAATAATGTTGTTTGCATACCTGAGTCAACTATGATAAGAATTAGCACTATGTAGAGAAGGGCTAGAGAGCTAAAGATTGAGACTGGAGTTGTTGCTATTACACATTGGGGGTATTGATGATATATCATATAAAATTAAGAACATGTTCCTGAATCTGTCTGGTTTTGCTACTATGGAGACATGCAAATGGAGGAAAAGAATTTGGCAAAAAGATAATTGTGTGAAGGGGAACATGCTGTTATGAAGATAATAAATAAAGGAGTATTAACAAGAGACAAGCTACAAAGAAGAGGTATGCAAATATATGTGATGTGTAATGTGTAGTGTGCAAAATGAAAGTGTTGCACACTTATTCTTTGAATGCTGTTGCATTTTTCCTATATGGGTAGATCTGATGGCAGTAATAGAGAGAAGAGGTGCAAGTCAAAGCTATGTGACTGAATGGAAGAATATTGAAAATCAAACAAGTAAGAGAATTAGTAAAGGGAGAATAATTTGCTTCACTCTAAAAAAGGTTTTGTTTGTTGCTTGGAGAGAGAGGAATACGAGAATTTTCAACCCAGTAGAAGCAAAAAGTAGTGATCAATTTATTAGAAATGTCAGAATGGAGTTAAGAAATGGATTGAAGCTGTTGAACTTTACATTTGATCCTGGAATCTTGCAAAAGCTGCTTTGAAGCCAAACATGTTAATATGTGTTTATGTTTGTTTCCTTGTGTTTGATGTACGGAGTTTCTATGTTTTCTTTTGTGTTTTGTAATTTTCTTTCTTTTCTCCAGTGCATTAATAAAGTGGTAGGGGTCCACTCAACCCCATCGGCCTTGCCAAAAAAACGAATAATGAGTGATTAAAAATTTCCTAAATTCAGATGCACACTACAAAGAATTTGACAAGAGTATATGTGCATGACAGTAAGGATTTTTAAACTGTAGTTTTAACGTAAATGTAGTCTTGGGTTAATGTTTTAAAACGTATTTTGGCAATAGTAGTATAAATAGAAATTACGGAAATGAATGTGTTAAAAAGCTTAATTACTACCTAATTTAATGTTGGATTATTAAAATCTTGTTTTCAAATAAAAACAACCATTTACTCCAAAACATTTGTTGTATTGAAAGACATTAAAGACTGACACTCAGAATACAAATAAAAGACAAGTGTTAAAATAAAAGAAATTATTTTTCTCTTTATTCAAGAATTTATGAACGTTTGATAAATGTTATAACTTTTAAAATGAGGCATTTATTTAAAACGTTTTGTAAAGAAAGGAAGAAGTTATTAAGCTTTGTTGTTAAAAGATACACATACTTTGATCAAGGTCTTAAAAGTATTATTGTGTAAAGTAATAAAGTATTCTAAAAAAATTAGCAATAAGCATCGTTAGACCTTTACGAAAACTAAAAATCTAAATAATTCAATCTTGGATATTAATTGGGATTCTCTTTTCTAGAATAAAATGAACAATTGTTATTAGTTATAAAAAAAATTATTGACCGTTTTAAAAGAGTGAATGGTTGGCATTCAAGTAATTAACAAGGTTAAGTGTTAAAAAGAAAACGTATTTTACTCTCTTATTTTGAACATTTAGTTAACATTGAAATAAAAAGAAGCATATGAATCTTTATTGTAACATTTTGGAATAACTTTTGAAAGGATGTTTTGTTAAAAATAAAAAACCGTATTAACATTAAGAGTAGTGAAAATTAGTATGAAGTGCAATTTATTTCAAGATAATAGTTTTTAAGGACAACACTTCTGAATAATTAGTTTTAAGGACAATTTACAAAAAAAAGGTTAACTCATTTATCTTTTTAAGTTATATAGGAAAAATATAAATTCTTTTGTCTTTATTTATACAAAACTGAAAATGCTAAATTCTTTTATCTTTCTCCTGTAAAATGTCCTTTAAACTAATTTTTCAAAAGTGCTATCCTTAAAACTTATTACGCTGAATAAGTAAGTCCTTTAAGTGAAAATCCTCTTAAGAGTAAGTATTAAAGTCTTCAGGAAAATTTAACACTCAGGTTTTAATAAGATATTAGCTAATTGTTTTCAAACTTGTGAAAAATTGAAAATAATAATAATATTCAAAAGAACATAATTTGGGTAATCACTAAAATAATTACCTTATAAAAAGAGAAAACTCTGAAATAATAAAACTAGCTGATTAAGTAAGCTAGAATTAGGTTCTAGGACTAAGTAAGGATATATTACACAACCTTATCTGGAAATTTCAGTGTCAGTCCTAGAAGTTTCCTGTTGATGGGCAAAATTATCGCACGCCAACACCCAATGTGTATGTGTGTTGGGAACACAACAAATCCAAAGTAAGTAAAGTAAATGCGGGGAGACACCGCTTTTTATAGTGGTTTGGTACTAACGCCTACGTCCACTTTATAATGATCATTCATCATATGATATTTGATTACAATTTTGTACAAGTTTTGGCGATATTCGAGTACAAAATATTACAATAGAATAATAATGTCCTTCTTCTCCCTCCTGTAGATGAGTTGACTTGGTCAACTTTGTCCAAGTTTATCTTTAATGTCCTAGAAGTCCAAAAGATCCCAAATGGAGCATAAGTATCCTTGTGAATGTCCAAGTGTTGATGGAAAACATGTAAGTCACATTTTAATTATCCTTGCCATTCCAATGGCCAAGAAGAATAAATTGGAAGCCATTAATGAGTGTTTGGAGCTCTCAAGGTCCGAAAGTTCCAAGGGGAAAAACCTCTCAATGAAGGCCAAGGCTTGGGGTATTCATAGGAGGGAGGTTAGATGGGAGTAGGTAGGAAATAGGGACCAGAACCCATAATTTCGGACCCAGAAAGGGACAAATAGCAGGAAATTCGTACCCCTGGAGAAGGGTATGAATTTCGTACCCCTCCAAGAGGATAGGAATTTTGTACCCCTTGGAGGGATACGAATTTCGTACCCTCTCTGGGGGTACAGAATTGATGGAGAGGGGGCCGAAATCATGACGTTTGAGGGAGTCGAGGTTCCTGAATGCGAAGTGAGGGAATCCGAGGTTTTGTTGGTCCAAGCTAAAAGGATCTGAGCTTTCGTCTTCGAGAAAATCGGATGCCGCCAGGACTGTGGGCCCCCGGATCCCCACCGGTGCAGCGCCCGGACCCGTTTGATGGCTTGCCTTTGGCTCGGAGCACGGCTCGCCTTCGACTCGGATAACAGTTCGCGTAAGAGTTCGTCGAACCCAAAAGTGGTCATCTGATAGAAGTTTTAGGCCTTATTATGTTTGCCACGTGACTTCGACCAAATTGCTTTGTGTTTCCCGATGACGTACTTCATGCTTGAGCGCATTGCTAATCAAATACTTGACGTGTGACGACTTTGACCAAAAAGCGTGTCAAGATTTGCCCCCAAAACATATCTTGCTTGATCCAAGGAAGGTATGTTCTGCAAGGAGAAGAGAAATCCCAAAATAAAAGCCAGGAGAGGTCTGGAGCAAGCCTTTATATCCATAAAACTGAAGAGTGACGACCGCACCGGATCCTATTATCTAGAAAGCCAAAGTCGATAAACCAGAAATCCATGATCGCTTTGGATCATATTAACCAGAAATTCACTGAAAGCCTACGATCAGTTTAGATCATTTAAAGATAACCAGAATAGCCAGAATGTCCAAGGGATTGGAGGAGCCCAATAACCAACATAGAAGAGGAATTATCATCACCATATGTGAGCAATCCTGTCGTGTTACCGGCAAGGCTGCCACAAGTCGTCGTATGTATTTGAAAGACTGCATTCAAGGAAATCTCATTTTGGTGAGATGACCCCGACAAGTCAAGTCAAGGCAACCTTGTCGAGGTATGTCATAGGGCTAAGATGGTCACGAGTGGATATTCTTGTCGTGTCATTGAAAAGTCCACTCGATGTAATCAAAGGTCGTTGATAAGGCGACCCGCTAATCCAAACGAGCAGGATCGTACGAGATCTAAAACTCGCCACAAATCAACAATGGATATTCTTTTCGTGTCACCGATAAGTCCACTCGATGTAATCCGAGGTCGTTGACAAGGCGACCTACTAATCCAAACGAGCAAGATCGTATGAAATCCGAAACTTGCCACAAATCCATGAGTAGATATTCTTGTTGTGTCACCGGCAAGCCCACCCGATGTAATCCAAGGTCGTTGACGAGGCGACCCACTAATCCAAATGAGCAGGATCGTGCATGATCCAACACTCGCCATGAGTCAGGGCATTCTCGTAGAAGTAGGACGAAAAGCCAAGATAGCCAGACGCTTATTGGAGTTTGCAATACTATTATGGATTTCATACTTCATAAGTAAGCGTTCTCATTTTGCGAAGTAATTTTATTAAAGTTATAAAAGTTGGGGATTTTTTAGTAAAACAAAAGGAAAACTCAACGGTTCGTCATCCATAAAGAGCATGCTTAAGGAGCTTGCCTGCCCCCGGGCATGGGTAGGCGGACTCGACCATTCTATGATTCCAAATTCATTTGTGAAGGAAAGCAAATAGTTTATTGTTCGTGAAGAGCATGCCTAGGATTTCGCTGGTTCCTGTTACATGGGTAAACAAACATAACCATTCACAATTCAGAGCTAGGAAAAGTAAACTTTTCATTAATAACCAAAGGGGGGTAATGGTGTATCGTTAGCAAAGAGCATGCCTATGGATTATAACAGCTCCCGTACATGGGTATACAGACTCAACCATCTTACAACCATAATACCTAAAGTAACCAAAAGGAAGGATACATCCAAAAGACCGAAGTCCTTAAAGTCGAAACCATGGGTCGATGCCCAACTAACCAAGTCCAGAGAATCCGAACGAGAAAGCCATAAGTGAGGAGCGCCTTATTCGAAAACCATATTATCCTAAAGCCAAGAAAAACATGACTACAGCCTAAACACTGAAGTCTGGAAAACCAAGATCTAAAACCAGGAAGCCGAGAAAACAACATCCATAATGCTAGAAAATCCAACGCCGCAAGTCACAAGATATTGATGCCATGGAGACTTGCATCCAAGACATCAAAGCTAGAAAGAGGTTAATTGATAACAATGCCCTTGTGACCATTGCTGGTCCCAGGACTATCCTAATTCCTATGAGGGGGCTGCGCTTGTCCTATCCTGATTCCTGTGAGGGGGCTGCGCTTGTCCTAACACACCAACACCAGTATCAACAAACCGTGTAAAAAGTCCATGCCTGATACGCTCCACTATCTTGTCCATGAGCTGCCTATAAATGTTCGTATGATGGCCATGGAAGTTGTGAAACTTGCAAAGTTGATCAGAATTTCTTTCTTATGGGGTTAGTTCCCTGGGGAAAGGCAGTGTGAAAGGATGAATGGGATGAACCTCACGAAAGATATCCTCAAGGGTATGAGTAAGATCTGAATAAGATGAGAACTTGGGTTGCCCCGAGTTCTAATGCGATCATTCCTCGAGGGAGGTTCCTTAGCGGTAGCAGAATCTTAGCCCTTCTAGAGTCGGGCGGTTTTCCATCCATACCCGCATTAACTTTGAGGTCTTTTTTGTTGTTAGCCTTCGCATCCTCCTCCCAAAGGAATCTTTCAGCTTCGAAATAGAACTTGCCAAGGTCCCTTGGGGGGTCCCGATGTAGTGAACTCCTAAATTCAGACTTATCTAGAACAACAAATACTGCGGCCACTAATACCATGGAGGGGTTAGGTGTAACACCCCGTATTTCTGTTAATACTAATATTCACAAATTAAAAGAATTAATATTGAGAATTTGCACGAAATAGCCTTAAAAAGGCATATAACAAATTTGAGATATGTGAATTGCCTTAAAAGGCGAAAAATGGAATTAAGACATTAATTGAAAAATTAATGTGTAGAAATGGTCATAAGTTAATTATGGATTAATTTGAATTCATGAATAGGTGTGTGTGTATATATATATTTATATATATATGGGCAGTTAATGTAAACATGAATAGAAGTTTATTAATTTGCTGAGTGTTTGCTGAGTCACTTCTGACTCATTGCTGAGTCAATAAGATAAACCCCATCTGGTCTGAATGGCTGCGGTTATTTCTAGGTTAAATCTAATGGCCTAAACGAATCCTAACATCTATAAATAAGTGGGTAGACTCTAACCCTAAATCACTTGAAAAATTGGAGAGCTACCGACATGCCGTTGCCATGGAGTTCAGCATAGCCGTCACAAACTAAAGAAGAAGAAGGCCTAATCTACAAACTAAATCTACTCAAATCAAATCAAAAGCTCTCTCTCTTTCTATTTCTCTTCTTTAAAATTGTGAGTATGATGAATCTCACAATATTATTATAAAATAATTTGATTAAGTTATGAATGGATCACAAGAAAGTGATATGAATTGTTATGTATTTGTAAATTATGTTGTGGATCTCTTGTTATGCTATTATGTTATCATATATATGTTGTTATGTTGTAGTGATTATGTTGTAAATAATCCTATGCTATGTCATATGTGATTAATCATGCTATGCTATGTTATAAATCATGTTATGCCATGTTGTAAATCATGCTATGCTATGTTATAAATCATATCATGCTATGTTGCAAATTATGATATGCTATGTTGTAAATCTTATATATGTTGTAGATCTCATATTATCACATATGTTGAAATACTTATGTTATATGATAATGATGTCATGTTAAGTTGTGTTGAATCATACAAGTTGTAAAATCATGATGTTAGTATTTATGCGAATTGGATCATGATTAAAGTTTATGTTTTTTTATAATAGATCTTGATTATGGGAATTTGCCTATTGAGTTAGGTGTACCCATATACATGAATCTACAAATTAATTGGATCTTGAATATGGGAATTTGCCTATTAAGTTAGGTGTACCCATATACATGAATCTATGATTAAATGAAATTTGATTTTTGGGAATTTGCCTATTGAGTTAGGTGTACCCATATAAAACCATATTGTTAATGATGTTGATTCACACATGTCCTATACAAGTTTATGAAATTTGATCAAAATCATATTATGTGAATTATGAATAAGTTGACACCCTTAGATCCATGACATGTATAACCTTATGCAAGTTGTAATGTATGCAAGTTTTACCCCTTGTTATGATTTATTTAGTCACATATATATGTTGTTGTTGTGAATATTTTCTTTTATGCTATGAGTTAGACTAATCGGGTCTAGCATACATTTTGCGAATAAACGTTCAAACGTGGGGTAGGGGTAATATTAGGAAATTAATAAATTGGGGTGCAATTGATATGATTTTGCATGCCTTAAATGGATGTCCATAATTGAGTCAATTATGGACATTGTTAGCTTTGGAATTAATTAATAATTCAAGTAGGGAATTATTAAAATTGGGGAAAGTGGATTATTAATAATAATCAATGCTTAGGACACGAGGTTGGACCCGTTTGTGACGTAAACCTGCCCGGACCCGCCCGGCAAATCCAGTAGTCACAAATGTCGGCCCAATGTGAGAGGTCCTAGGCCCAAACTAAAGCATAACAGTTGTAAAGACACGAGGTTAGACTCTTTTATGGTGTAAGACTGCCCGGACCCGCCCGGCAAATCCAGCTGCCATAAATGCCAGTCTAATGTGAGAGGTCTTTATGAGGTTATGGCCTTAATGAATTAAGAAATACTTAGCCAGATAATCATGTAAGGTGGGACATGGGGGTTAAGTAGGTGCCTTGGGTGGCATGAGGAATCTAGTGGTTGCCTTTAGAGGCATTTGAAATACGATTAGACTTAACCAAATACACATGTAAATGAACATGACTAAGTGGGTTAAGTGGATGGACTAATGGGACAAGCTTAGGTGGAATGCTTGTGGGAAATAATGGGGGCCCATTTCAACCAGTATCCCAAAACGTATCTTTGTGGGCTCAACCCAAGTCGAGGACGGGACACGCATACTGGGTTTGACTATAAGAGGCCAAAACAGGGAGCGGTGGCAACGCAAGTCCAACGGGTTTCATATGCGTGTGTGGACCCGGGCTGGTAGGTAAGACGTTGTTGCATCGTGTAGGTATAAGCCGTGCATCTCCGTTATATCGGGTTGCCACTTTAGGGGAATGATACACCCCACTGTGGGGCCAGCACGGGTATCTACGAGTAGGGAGCCGATCGAAAAATGGAAAGTGGGGTACACCTAGTGGAGATAGGGGCAGGCGGCATCTATGTAGTCAGCTAGGAGTACGTAAAGCCATTAAGAAAGTTTCTAAGTGAAGCTAAGTGGAATCAATCTTTAGGGTGACTGGTGTGGTGCAGTATAGTGTTTATCCTTTTGTATTTAGGAGCGCCTATAACGTTTCCTTTAGCGATTGTCTATGTCCTTAATCTGCTCTTTCATAGACATTTCCTTGTTTTCCAGCTTATGCTTTAGTCCAGTTATTTTGATAATAGTATTGTAGAATTATCATACTCACCAGACTTTATGTCTGACCCCCCCTCTTTTTCATCTTTTTCTCCCTTCAGGTCCTCAGGTTGGGCCAAGTTCCAGTGGAGTCTGATTGGATTGCTTATCCCTTGGAAAGCTTGGACTGCTGAAGTAAAGTCCAGCTTGTTATCTTTCTTTTTAATGGATATTTATGTAATGGGATTATGTACTTGTTTTATCAAGATAGATATTGTACTTGACTTTGATTATGGTGTTATGATGTAATCAAACATGTTTTGACTTCTGCTGCAATTGAAATAAAGTTTTTAAATTTCCAAGTACTATTTTATATCTGTCTTGTTGAAATTTTACTGTTCTATATTCACCTAAAACCTCCATAGAAGTTAATGCATTCCCTTTGTGAGTGACATTAATGGACGTGGGGTGTTACACGTGGTATCAGAGCATAAGGTTACCAGAACAGATAAAAATTTTAGAAAAATATTTTTCTAAAGTATTTTTGGAAGAAGTGCTTTCAAAAACATGTTATTTAGAGAAAGTTTTTATGAAAAACATAATCCCAAATAGCCATATCCTTATCTTTATCTTTCGAATTCTCCATTTTGAATCTTTCCTTTTTCGTTTCAGCATGGCTGAAGATCTTAATCTCCTAGAAGGTGTGACAGTTCTAGGGTGGTTTAGGAGATATTTGGAGGCTAGGGCCACCACTGCAGGCCCAGCAGATGTTCCTCCACCCCCAGTTGCACCCATTCCTCCTCCTCCTCCTCCTCCTCCTCGTGTTGACACTTTTGCAAAGACGTGCAAGGAATTTAAGGCTATGGGAGGAAAAACTTTTCAAGGGACTGAGACGTTTGTGGAGGCCAGAGACTGGCTTATGGAGACTGAGGAATTGTTGGATATCTTTGAAGTGGAAGATGGGAGGAAAGTCCGTTTAGCTGCTTGGTTAATGAAGGGAGAGGCCTCGTTTTGGTGGGAGGTCACTAACGGGGAACGTCCAGTTGATTCATGGGCGGATTTCAGACGAAGGTTTGAGGCAAAGTTTCTTTCAAGGGCAGAGGAGAATTTAAATATGGAAAAATTCCTGACATTAAAGCAAGGGAGCTTATCAGTGAAGGAGTATGTCAATAAATTTAATCAGTTAGCAAGGTTTGGCTTGGAGTTGGTGAACACGCCAGAGAAGAAAGCTTTGAGGTTCGTTAGAGGCTTGAATGAACCGTTGCAAGGGTTGGCTATGACCCACATCCCTATGGGAGCCACCTTTGTAAGGCTAGTAGAAATGGCACTTATGCATGAGGATAAGGCAGTTGAAAAGAAAGGGGATCAGAAGAAACCCCAACAGCAAAATAAGAAGGGTGGTAAAAACAATAATGGCAAAGGGAAGAAGAGATGCTTCAATTGTGGGACGCCTGGCCATCTCAGCAAAGATTGTAGAAAGAAAAAGAAGACTGGTTGTTTTCATTGTGGAGATGCGGGACATTTGGTGAAGGACTGCCCAAAGAAGGGGCAGAGGGCAGGGTCTACCTCGGGAGGACAGGTGCAGGCTCTTATGGCACCAGGGCAGGCAAGGGGGCAAGTTCAGGCTATTGCGGCCCCACCGCTGCAAGAAAGAGGTAGAACAATTTCTGTTGAAAGCTTAATTTTTCTGTTTGATCATCCTGTCTGTACCTTATTCGATTCTGGCGCATCTCATTCGTTTATCTCTGCATCATTAGTTGAATTACTGCACTTGAACACCAGTTTAGTAGAGGATCCCTTGGTTGTTTCAAATCCAATTGGGGGTTCGGCTCATTTGACCATGATATGTTTGGATTTGAAAATCTCTATACTTAGCGTTGAATTTAGATGTGATGCTTATGTATTGGGCTTCACGGGCTATGGGCTAATTTTAGGAATGGATTGGTTATCTAGAAATGGGGTCATTCTTGATTGTGAAAGGAGAGTAGTTAGGCTTGTAACTCGCCTTGGTAATGCTCTCGACATCTTTTGTAGTCCCATAAATTCCGTTATGCTAAGTTATCTTGAATCGCTTGACGCGTCTGTAGAGAATCTGCGAACGGTAGGGGTGGTCCGGGAATATCCGGATGTGTTTGAGGAGGTGAAGGGCTTACCTCCAAAGCGGGAGATAGACTTTCGAATTTATCTTGTGGATAATGCTAAACCCGTATCTTTGCCAGTGCGCCACATGGCTCCTCGTGAAAGGAGGGAACTCAATAAGCAAGTGAAGGAGTTGCTTGAGAAGGGGTTCATAAGATGTAGTATATCAGAGTGGGGTGCTCCAGTAGTATTTGCTACAAAGCCGGATGGGTCCCTTAGAATTTGTGTGGACTATAGAGAACTAAACAAGCTTACTAAAAAGAACCGACACCCACTGCCGAGGATTGACGATCTCTTTGATCAGTTAGTTGGCGCCTCAGTGTTTTCGCAGTTGGACTTAGCCACTGGCTTTCATCAACTGAGAGTGACTGAGGATAGTATAGATAAGACTGCTTTTAGGACTCCTGACGGATTCTATGAATGGCTAGTGATGCCCTTTGGTTTGACAAACGCCCCCGCATATTTTGTTGATTTGATGAGTAGGGTGTTTAGGGAGTACCTTAACAAATTCGTGGTAGTCTTTGTGGATGACATCTTAGTCTTTTCTAAGAATGAAGAAGAGCTTGCCCTACATCTTAGGGAAGTGTTGGAAACCCTTCGAGCGCATAACCTTAAGGCAAAATTTTCTAAGTGTCACTTCTGGAGGAAAGAAGTACGGTTCTTAGGGCACGTGGTTTCCAAGGAAGGGATAGCAGTGGATCCCGCAAAGGTGGTGGCCATCCAAGATTGGAAGGTCCCTAAAAATGTAACCGAAGTAAGAAGTTTCTTGGGGTTGGCTGGCTATTATAGGAAGTTTATCAAAGACTTCGCAAAAATATCAGCTCCATTAACACGGTTAACGAAGAAGAACCTGGTTTTTACGTGGGACGAAGATTGTGATGATGCGTTCTAACGTTTAAAGAGAGCCTTAACTTCAGCCCCAGTCTTAGTGCTGCCAGACGGGAATAAACCGTTTACCGTCTATACTGATGCTTGTGGGACGGGACTTGGCGCGGTCCTCATGCAAGAGGGAAGAGTAATAGCCTATGGTGGAAGGCAGTTGAGGGTTCATGAAAAGAATTACCCTACGCATGACCTTGAGTTAGCCGCAATTGTTTTCGCGCTTAAGTCTTGGCGTCACTATCTTCTTGGTGAGAAATTCGAACTGTTCACTGACCACAAATCATTAAAATACTTATTCTCTCAGAAGGATTTGAATTTAAGGCAGCAACGGTGGATGGAATTCCTAGCCTCCTACGATTTTGAAATAGCATATACCCCGGGCAAGGGTAACGTGGTAGCAGACGCCTTAAGTAGGAAAAGGTTGTCCTTGAGTCTGTTGTTTGTTGAACGACGAAGCTTAGAATTCATCTCCATGTTTGACTTTAGACCCTCCGTTGACCTAGTACCTGGTTTGTTAGCATCCTTGGAGGTTAGACCTACACTTCTAGGACGAGTTGGTGAGGCACAGCAAGACGACCCCCAGTTGGTTGAGATAGTAGAAAAGCTCAAAGGAGGGGAGTCGTCTAGCCATCTTCGTAGGTATACCCTAGACGATAAGGGTTGGTTACGAAGGGATAATAGACTTTGTGTACCACAAGACGAAGACTTAAGGAAGGCCATTCTTGATGATGCTCATCGCTCAAAGATGACCATTCATCCCGGCGGAGACAAGATGTACAAAGATATGAAGCGGGTTTTCTTTTGGGCCGGTATGAAAAAGGATGTAGCCGAGTACGTCGCTAGATGCTTGGTGTGCCAACGAGTAAAAGCGGAACAAAAGAAACCCGGTGGGTTGCTTCACCCATTGGAAGTTCCATTATGGAAATGGGAAAGCGTCTCAATGGATTTTGTGGATGGATTACCAAGATCAAGGAAGGGTAATACGAGGATTTGGGTTATAGTAGATAGACTTACTAAGAGCGCCCATTTTATTCCCGTGAAAAGTAAGAGGACTGCTCCGTGGTTGGCTTCTGTATACATTAAAGAGATAGTTCATTTGCACGGTATTCCTTCTAGTATTGTAAGCGACCGTGATCCCATCTTCACTAGCGAATTTTGGAAGAGTTTACAAGAGGCGATAGGGACTCAGCTATGTTTGAGCACCGCATATCATCCTCAGACGGACGGCCAGACCGAGAGGGTGAATCGTATTCTAGAGGATCTTTTAAGGCTTTGTATCCTAGACTTTGGGGGTACATGGGAAGAGCACCTTCCGTTGGTAGAATTCGCATATAATAATAGCTTTCAGTCTAGTATTGGCATGGCACCTTTCGAAGCTCTTTATGGAAGGCCTTGCCGTTCGCCTACATGTTGGTGGGAATCTACCGATAAAATCCTACTTGGGCCCGATATGGTTAGGGGAACCTCGGAGAAGATTTATTTGATTCGAAGGAGGATGAAAGCAGCACAAGATAGGCAGAAATCGTATGCTGATAAGAGGAGGACAGATCTTGAGTTTGACATTGGGGACATGGTTTTTATCAAAGTGTCTCCGTTACGGAATGTTGTTCGCTTTGGGTCCGTTGGGAAATTAGCGCCAAGGTTTGTAGGGCCGTTTCCTATAAAAGACAGGATTGGGAAGATGGCGTATAGGGTGGAGTTGCCTGAGAAACTTAGTGGAGTACACGACGTATTCCATGTATCACATTTGAGGAAGTGTTTGCACAAGACCGCGGAGGTGGTAGAGCCGAGCTTGCTTAAAGAGGTGGAAATAGAGCGTGATGCAACAATTAGACGAGCTCCTACATGCATTCTTGGGTCGGAGATCAAAAAGTTGAGAAATCGAGAGGTCAGACTAGTTAAAGTGCAATGGGGAGATGATGAGAGCAACGCTACTTGGGAGACCGAAGGGAAGATACGTTCGCTATACCCTTTTCTTTTTGAGGGTATGTCTTTTAATTTCTCCTTTATCGCTTAGCTTATCTTATCTTATCTTTAGTATGTCCTCTCATTAGTATCTTTGACCTTTAGTTAGGATAATCCTATGGTTGAAACATGTGTTTGAGACATGTTATGTATGATGGATGCAAAATGGATGCAAGTGGTTGCTAGTGGTTGCTCGTGGATGCATATATACACACACTTTAGGCACTAGATCGGCTTAGTCACTACATATTGCATATTGCATAAATGAATGTATTTAGTATAATGGATGTATAATGGTTGTACCATCATATAGATGCTGCATTCGGTTGAATGGATGTGCACGCATATAGAAGTAGTTTGTAAGCAATTAGGATCTTTTGCATACATAATGGATGCATGGCATTATCATGAATTGCATCAAGGAGGTCAACTGAATCAGTGGACCGCCTGATTTTGCATTAGATACGGACATAGACACACACTGTGCATTTAAACATGAAAGCATTAGAAGTCTATAAGGACAATGGATGCCAGTGTTTGTTGATTGAGTAGATGGTTGATGATAGGATATAAACTTGAAGATTTCGGGGTCGAAATCCCTTAAGGAGGGGAGAATGTAACACCCCGTATTTCTGTTAATACTAATATTCACAAATTAAAAGAATTAATATTGAGAATTTGCACGAAATAGCCTTAAAAAGGCATATAACAAATTTGAGATATGTGAATTGCCTTAAAAGGCGAAAAATGGAATTAAGACATTAATTGAAAAATTAATGTGTAGAAATGGTCATAAGTTAATTATGGATTAATTTGAATTCATGAATAGGTGCATGTGTATATATATATGGGCAGTTAATGTAAACATGAATAGAAGTTTATTAATTTGCTGAGTGTTTGCTGAGTCACTTCTGACTCATTGCTGAGTCAATAAGATAAACCCCATCTGGTCTGAATGGCTGCGGTTATTTCTAGGTTAAATCTAATGGCCTAAATGAATCCTAACATCTATAAATAAGTGGGTAGACTCTAACCCTAAATCACTTGAAAAATTGGAGAGCTACCAACATGCCGTTGCCATGGAGTTCAGCATAGCCGTCACAAACTAAAGAAGAAGAAGGCCTAATCTACAAACTAAATCTACTCAAATCAAATCAAAAGCTCTCTCTCTCTCTTTCTATTTCTCTTCTTTAAAATTGTGAGTATGATGAATCTCACAATATTATTATAAAATAATTTGATTAAGTTATGAATGGATCACAAGAAAATGATATGAATTGTTATGTATTTGTAAATTATGTTGTGGATCTCTTGTTATGCTATTATGTTATCATATATATGTTGTTATGTTGTAGTGATTATGTTGTAAATAATCCTATGCTATGTCATATGTGATTAATCATGCTATGCTATGTTATAAATCATGTTATGCCATGTTGTAAATCATACTATGCTATGTTGTAAATCATATCATGCTATGCTGCAAATTATGATATGCTATGTTGTAAATCTTATATATGTTGTAGATCTCATATTATCACATATGTTGAAATACTTATGTTATATGATAATGATGTCATGTTAAGTTGTGTTGAATCATACAAGTTGTAAAATCATGATGTTAGTATTTATGCGAACTAGATCATGTTTAAAGTTTATGTTTTTTTTATAATAGATCTTGATTATGGGAATTTGCCTATTGAGTTAGGTGTACCCATATACATGAATCTACAAATTAATTGGATCTTGAATATGGGAATTTGCCTATTAAGTTAGGTGTACCCATATACATGAATCTATGATTAAATGAATTTTGATTTTTGGGAATTTGCCTATTGAGTTAGGTGTACCCATATAAAACCATATTGTTAATGATGTTGATTCACACATGTCCTATACAAGTTTATGAAATTTGATCAAAATCATATTATGTGAATTATGAATAAGTTGACACCCTTAGATCCATGACATGTATAACCTTATGCAAGTTGTAATGTATGCAAGTTTTACCCCTTGTTATGATTTATTTAGTCACATATATATGTTGTTGTTGTGAATATTTTCTTTTATGCTATGAGTTAGACTAATCGGGTCTAGCATACATTTTGCGAATAAACGTTCAAACGTGGGGTAGGGGTAATATTAGGAAATTAATAAATTTAGGTGCAATTGATATGATTTTGCATACCTTAAATGGATGTCCATAATTGAGTCAATTATGGACATTGTTAAATTTGGAATTAATTAATAATTCAAGTAGGGAATTATTAAAATTGGGGAAAGTGGATTATTAATAATAACCAATGCTTAGGACATGAGGTTGGACCCGTTTGTGACGTAAACCTGCCCGGACCCGCCCGGCAAATCCAGTAGTCACAAATGTCGGCCCAATGTGAGAGGTCCTAGGCCCAAACTAAAGCATAACAGTTGTAAAGACACGAGGTTAGACTCTTTTATGGTGTAAGACTGCCCGGACCCGCCCGACAAATCCAGCTGCCATAAATGCCAGTCTAATGTGAGAGGTCTTTATGAGGTTATGGCCTTAATGAATTAAGAAATACTTAGCCAGATAATCATGTAAGGTGGGACATGGGGGTTAAGTAGGTGCCTTGGGTGGCATGAGGAATCTAGTGGTTGCCTTTAGAGGCATTTGAAATACGATTAGACTTAACCAAATACACATGTAAATGAACATGACTAAGTGGGTTAAGTGGATGGACTAATGGGACAAGCTTAGGTGGAATGCTTGTGGGAAATAATGGGGGCCCATTTCAACCAGTATCCCAAAACGTATCTTTGTGGGCTCGACCCAAGTCGAGGACGGGACACGCATACTAGGTTTGACTATAAGAGGCCAAAACAGGGAGCGGTGGCAACGCAAGTCCAACGGGTTTCATATGCGTGTGTGGACCCGGGCTGGTAGGTAAGACGTTGTTGCATCGTGTAGGTATAAGCCGTGCATCTCCGTTATATCGGGTTGCCACTTTAGGGGAATGATACACCCCACTGTGGGGCCAGCACGGGTATCTACGAGTAGGGAGCCGATCGAAAAATGGAAAGTGGGGTACACCTAGTGGAGATAGGGGCAGGCGGCACCTATGTAGTCAGTTAGGAGTACGTAAAGCCATTAAGAAAGTTTCTAAGTGAAGCTAAGTGGAATCAATATTTAGGGTGACTGGTGTGGTGCAGTATAGTGTTTATCCTTTAGTATTTAGGAGCGCCTATAACGTTTCCTTTAGCGATTGTCTATGTCCTTAATCTGCTCTTTCATAGACATTTCCTTGTTTTCCAGCTTATGCCTTAGTCCAGTTATTTTGATAATAGTATTGTAGAATTATCATACTCGCCAGACTTTATGTCTGACCCCCCCTCTTTTTCATCTTTTTCTCCCTTCAGATCCTCAGGTTGGGCCAAGTTCCAGTGGAGTCTGATTGGATTGCTTATCCCTTGGAAAGCTTGGACTGCTGAAGTAAAGTCCAGCTTGTTATCTTTCTTTTTAATGGCTATTTATGTAATGGGATTATGTACTTGTTTTATCAAGATAGATATTGTACTTGACTTTGATTATGGTGTTATGATGTAATCAAACATGTTTTGACTTCTGCTGCAATTGAAATAAAGTTTTTAAATTTCCAAGTACTATTTTATATCTGTCTTGTTGAAATTTTACTGTTCTATATTCACCTAAAACCTCCATAGAAGTTAATGCATTCCCTTTGTGAGTGACATTAATGGACGTGGGGTGCTACATTAGGTCTGTCGAATGAAGCGACCGCTGCATTAAACTGTTTTAAGAATTTCTGCAGAGTCTCGCCAGACTTCTGCTTAATGATGTTTAGAGTCATTACGCTTTTCGGGCGAGCTATATTGACTCTAAACTATTCCACGAATCGGGTAATCAAAGCATTCCAAGAAGTGACGGAGTCTGGCTCTAGTTGCTTGTACCACATCGCCGCTATGTCCATTAAGAAGAGCGAAAAGCACTTGGCCATGAAATTTTCCAAAGCTGAGAGAACTTCCATATGTCGAATGTATCTCATGAGGTGAGTGGTCGGGTCCTTGCGACCATCATGGGGATCCGAGACTGGAAGCATGAAATCAGATTGGTTACGAGAGTTTCCGATATCCAAAGAAAGCGGACTGCGAGTCATACAATCCATGTCCATAGAAGAAGCACCGCCTCGAGTGTACCGATGGATGACATCAGCGATTTCTGACCCATTTCCGAAAGCAAGAAGTTGGTTTAGACTAAGCGGCACTGGTGCCCCCATTGTTCAAGTACAAGTTGGGAATCAGTTGATTGAGAAGAAAGTCTGGTTGGATTCCAACTTGAGGGGCCACATTGGGTGTAATCCTGACTCCTGGAATCGTGGGAGCACTACCATCCAAAGTTGTGCGCATTGGCGCTTGAGCAACATTTCCCACTGCGGAGCCCGCAACCTGTCCGATCAAAGTAGCATCACGGGCCAGAGCAACATCGAGATTAGGGGTGCCCCCAAGTGTAGCGGGACCGACACCATTTTGAGGAGCGGCGTCGGCTTGCTGATTAGTTTGTGGGGTTGCCCCCAAGTCCCGAGTCACTAGCGGAGGAATATCGGTACTAGTTCCAATAATATATGCCTGGCCGGTCAGCCTTGAAGTGTTTCTTATCATGTCTTCAATACAAGCGAGAAAGGTATTAAAGGCATCTTCTTGTCGCTCGAGTCGAGCGTTCAGATCTATAGCTAAGTTTTTAATCATTCCATCGATGTCCTCTCGAGTGACATAGTTCGATGGCACTCCATTCAAAGAAAGCTCTTGGCTCCCTTCATCTCCCGTCGCCTCGTGAGCTTCAGTGATAGCTGGGAGTTTCTTGCGCTTAACCAAGGTGTAAAGCAAGTAAAGTTGAAGACGAGATTTGAAGACAAATCCAGGTACTTAATCTGATGTAGAGGTCGAAGCTGTGTGTCCTCTTCCTGGCACGCCAAAATGTTGACGGGCCAAATTGTCGCACGCCAACACCCAATGTGTATGTGTGGTGTGAACACAACAAATCCAAAATAAGTAAAGTAAATGCGGGGGGACACAACTTTTTATAATAGTTCAGCACTAAAGCCTACGTCCACTTTATAATGACCATTCATTATATGGTATTCGATTACAATTTTGTACAAGTTTTGGCGATATTCGAGTACAAAGTATTACAATAGAATAATAATGTCCTTCTTCTTCCTCCTGTAGATGATTTGACATGGTCAACTATGTCTAAGTTTATCCTTAATGTCCTGGAAGTCCAAAAGAGCCCAAATGGAGCATAAGTATCCTTGTGAATTTCCAAGTGTTGATGGAAAACATGTAAGCCATACTTTAATTTTCCTTGCCATGTCCAATGGTCAAGAAGAAAGAATTGGAAGCCATTAATCAGTGTTTGGAGCTATCAAAGTCCAAAAGTTCCAAGGGAAAAAACCTCTCAATGAAGGCCAAGGCTTGGGGGTATTTATAGGAGGGAGCTTAGGTGGGAGTAGGTAGGAAATGGGGACCACAACTCATAATTTCGGACCCCGGAAATGGCCAAATAGAGGAAATTCGTACCTCCTAGAGAGGGTTACGAAATTCGTACCCCTAAGAGGATACGAAATTCATATCCTCTGGGGGGATACGAATTTCATACCCCTCCAAGGGGTACGAAATTTCATACCCCCTGGAGAGGTACGAAATTCGTACCCCTTTAGGGGGATACGAATTTCGTACCCCCTAGGGGTGCGAAATTCCCACAGGGGCTACGAAATACGCACCCCTTAGAGGATACGAATTTCATACCCTCTCCGTGGGTATGAAATTGATGGAGGAGGGAGCCGAAATCATGTTGTTTGAGGGAGTCGAGGTTTCTGAATGCAAAGTGAGAGAATCCGAGGTTTGGCTAATCCGAGCTAAAAGGATCCGAACTTCCGGCTTCGAGAAAATCGGATGCCACCGGAACTGCGGGGCCCCAGACCCCCACCGGCCCTGCGCACGGACCCGCTTGATGGCTCACCATTGGCTTGGAGCACGGCTCGACTTCGGCTCGGCTGATGGTTCGCCTAAGAGTTCGTCGGGAGCAAAAGAGGTTATCTGATAGAAGTCTTGGGCCTTTTTATGTTTGTAACACGACTTCGACCAAATTGTTTTGTGTTTCCCGACGATGTTCTTCATGGTTGAGCGCATCGCTAATCAAATACTTGACGTGTGACAGCTTCGACCAAAAAGCGTGTCAATGTGTCCATTTTAAATGTTGTGAGGTGTAGTATTTCTAGAGCCAGGGGTTATTTGTGAATTAAATTGCCCTAGATAGTTAGTTTATGAATTAGTATGTTTATATTTGTATTTAGCGCTTAGTATATATAAATAAGTGTAACGCAACTTAACGTAGTTCGCGATTTCTTAGAAAAGATTCATGGATATTAATTGCAAATTTAGTGGGCAATAAATTTGTAATTAATAATATCAAAACAGGATTTGAGGAACTGATTTAGAAAAATAAATTGATTTAGAGAAAATGAATATATTTTCAAGCTTAAAGGAGCTTGAGAGAGTTAAGTAAATACCTATGGAATGGTCCAGTTTTGGAAATAGATGGATTGAATTATAAGAAAGACAAAGGTGGAAAATTTAAAGAAATGGATTGACATCTTAGGAAATTAAAATAAAAGTATTTAGACCTCAGCACCATTTAAGCCACGTAATCGTAGAATAGAACTTCCAAAAGAATATTTTTAGGTTATGATCACTAATGATCCCCCATATTAGTTGGATAAGGGTATAAAGTGGTATAAGTAGTGGATCCCTATTTATGTCTGCGATATTGGGATTTAAAACCCATATTAAATTTTGAGATAAATGCGTAAGAGAGGATTTTGTGGGTATACTTAGCTTAGTGATCTTCCATTTATGGGATTTGGAAGTTAATAATGGAATTAGATTTGTAGTCTAAAAAAGGAAGTGGGTGGTATATATATATATATTCTTATTTTCTTCTTTATTATTACCAAATCTGTAACTTGGATTGAAAATACTCAACGAATAAGAAGTATAGCCTTCGAGGATGTTATCCTCATGAATAAGAATTGGAAGTATGAGAATAAGGGATCGCCTTAAACATTGGATTTGTATTAGCCATTTTAGTTCGGATATGACCATGTTTGGTTTTCTTATGGGTATTTGTCTAATTTTTATAAATTATCCCTTTTTTCATTTTTCACAAAAGAGATTATATTTGAAATTATAAGGAATATACTCAAAATATAAAGAATATGATGTGTAATTTTACGTATTTGCACGTAGATTATACTATCTATTCAGAATAAGACAATAGTCGTTCCTTGTAATTTTAAATATGTCAATATGAATTGTTTGGGCCAATTTATGGAAATTATAATGGAAGACCTCATTGGAATTTAAATTCCAGCAACATGGAGCATAGGGAAATATTCTAGTTATCAGTATAGACTAGAGCATTATTTCATTAAGATTGAAAATTTTATTTAGGAAATTACTAAATTTTGAGTTACATCTCATCTGAAGACTGAAGGACAAACTGAAGATGACCGGAGCTTTGGGAATAAGAAGAAGGGTTGCATCATGATCTCTTAGACAATAGGAATACTATTTATCTTTTTAGCAGTAGCGTAATTATCTTTTTCTTTGGTAATTAGTGAGCACTCTTGAAGAATTACAAGGAGACCATCTAAAATACCAAAGTGTTGATGGGATAGCTATTGACAAATTTCCACTCGAACCAGATTTCTGGTTAGATTTTAGAAAAAGTCAAATTTGATTAGGCTGCTTCTAAAGTATAAAGGGTCAATATTGTATTTTGAGCTTTCCCAAAGGGAGATATATGATATTATTAATGACAAGAGCCCATAACAGTTTTATGTTTGATAAGATATCTTCACAGTACAACGAGTTTTGGTGGGGCCTACTCAAGAAACAGAGACAAAAGACGGAACCTTGGGAATCTTGTGCCACCATAGATATTTTATAGCATGGAATTTCAAGACTCTGCAACATTTAGTTAGATTAGTTCGAGTACATAAGGAAGGAAATTCGAGAGAAGGCGTGAAAATTTCAAATTTTGTAGCTTTTCTCGAAAGTTTAGGATTCTATGGTTGCATTGTGGTTGCTAGATAGGATGGTAGGATATGGTTGCAACACAAATGCACCGTGCACTCATATAAAAACTATATGCATGTTTGGAAGTTTTGCATACATCCGACATCACTTATTGCACATACGCGCTAGGACTGAACTCACTTTAGCAAGTCTGCAATACATAACCACTGTGAGGTATGGATGTTTATAAAATAACATGGGTGTATAACATGATTGTTTAAAGCAAGTTATGTTTTTGCTCCTTCAAAAAGATTTCGGGACAAAATCTCTTTTATAGGGGGAAGAATGAAACTCCCTTAAAAATATACCCCAAATATACATACATAATTAAATTAAGTATAAACAATAATAAATAGATAAAATGTTGATGGATTGAAAATAAGAATTTTGAAAAATTGAGAATTAGGCACGAATGTACTGCCATTGCGTTCGTGGCGAGATTCTAATTTGTTTGCATATTTTATTTGCTGAAAACGAAGTCTGTATGAAGAAGTTATGATTTAAACAAGTTACACTTGAATTGTTTACACATAATATTTCTAATTCAAACTGTATAAATATATGGAATATAACTATATATTAGTTGGCATGAGAAGAATATTGTAACACCCCGAAATCGCCCTGCCTCCGAAGAGACGGGAAACCCAGATTGTAATGAGAACACGATGAATCAAAACACAAACATAAGAACATTTCATTGTTATTACAATAATTTTCATCAGAGTACAAGATATCAGAGTTCAAATAATATACAACAGAAAAATATCAGAGATTTAAATTACAAAATAGCGGAAAATATATACATAATTATAATGTGCAGCGGAAAACATCAACTACCACAACTGAAAGAAATACACGGATACAAAGCTTTCCGAATATATCTCCTGCTGTAATCCAGGATCCTGGTAAAAGAAATATCTGCGAAAAACCAAAACTACTAGCTGCCCGTGTGGAAAATATGGGCATCCAGAGTTTAGGTAGAAACAATAAACTCCGAGTCAGTCATGGGACTGGTGTGAGAACTCAAAAACGGAATGGGTTCACTCCCATGAATACTCTAAAATAAAACAATTTATAAACAACACAATGCTTTTTGAAAAATGAAGCTATTAAAAGACTCAGGTCCCATCACACTATGCATCGCAAGCCGGAGGATAGAGTTTTAACTTATAATAGCCAAACATGTTTGATATGCTTTAAAACAATTCATTTTGATATTATTATAAGTGCATAGTGTCATAAAACAACTTCAAATATAAATGTATCAATCATAGACGGCATAGGTACCATGTATTATGTCGCCATACATAGGTTTACGATTAAAACTGAAAAGTCGCGTATTGGAAATTGGATTTCCATCTATGAGTCGAAACAAGGGATCTTCCTCACCGATTCGAGACACTCTAGCAAAATGCCTCAGGATCACACCTACAGGCAACCCTTGGATCTTCAGGGCTAGTTCACACTTACTTTAGTGGATTAGTTATTCCTGAACACACGTTTCTCGGTCCTATCAGACCTATCTCTGAGCCATCAGAGACTCAATATCTGAGGTACCTCATTCCATCATCCACATAAGTAAAAATGTCTGGGATCCATACCATGACACCACTTCTAGCTAGAAAGAAACTTTGTGCACTCCCTGTAGTCATTATCCCGTTTTTGACTCATACCAATGTGAGGCTCGCGAATTAACGCTATACACAAAGCTATGCTACTTAAAGTCGTGCTTTGATCATCATCCACAAGACTTTGCTTTTCAATAAAAGCCTTGATCATTTGAATCTTAGCATGCTACATTGTCAATCCACACTGTACCACTGATTTCCACCAATATATAACCTCTACGCTCATACGTCTCAGAGAAGGGTGTTAAGCAAGATAATAAATTCTCCGCCACCAAATAGAAATATATTTAGCAGAGATCAACGAATACAGTATAAAGAAACAATGCTAGACACACCATCCATTTGCAAGTCCGTTCTGGGTCTAAACGAAACCGGAGGCACCTTATTCCTCATCCCATATGTCCAATACAGGAGAGAGGTCCTCGCATGTCCGGTCAATCTCCAAGTATGTCTGGACGATCACCACTTATTACCTTCTCTTGGGTGTATAGCCCAATCAAGACATCAGTAATCATCAAAACGATGTGAAGACCTACGGTCTTCAACCACCATCTTCAAATCATCGACTTTTAGTAGTATCAGTTATTCAGAATGGGATCATTCTAGTCTTTCCGAATAACTCGCGTATTTTATAATCAATAATCAAGTGCTATAAAACACATCATGCACCGCATTCCAATTCAGAATATTATTTTATTCAAATATTCACATCTTAGGGGAAAGGTTCCCATTAATTTTATCAAAGATAAGTTCTTTTAAACTTATACTTAAATCTTCCTTTGGATATCATTTTCAAAAGATTTTATTATATGTTTTCACAATCTAAACCAAAACAAGGTTTATTAACTAGTCGGGATTATCGAGCCTTACGGAAGTAACCATTTATTTATTTATCCCAATCCCAACCTATTCATCCCATGGAGCAAAACTGGTAGTACCCCATATCTAACACCCATGGTGTTATCGGTAAATTTAATTACCATTTCACATTTTCAAATCTAACTAAAGATTTAACTATCGCATGGAGTAAAACTGGCGGTACTCCATTCTCGATCATTTCTTGAATTCGATAAATTTAATTACCCTATTCTCATTTCAGTCTAATTAAAGATTCATTAAAACTCTAACTTGGTTTTAATCTCAAAAGTCATTAATTTATGATTACTCAAATTTTAAGAAATTAATCTTAACTTAACTAGGTTAAAGAACCAATGTTATTAAAAATACAGTTCACAATAAACCCAAATCAACATCCATTAAGTATGGAATCTTCACGGAAACAAATCAATATATAATCGATATAAATTTCCCTATCAGACTAATAATATAAATGGAATAATGGCAAATCCTTTTAAATTCCATATATAGTAACGATCATCCTTCACAAAAGCTCATCTCGATTATTATTAATCGAATTCCATTCAATTCCAATTTAATTAAATAAATTGGAAAACTTTATTAAATCCTGTTTAAAGAATTATTATTTCGACAATTGGGTTCAAGAACAGTACTATTTAAGATACCATTCACGACAAACCCAAAATCCAATTTGATATTAAATACAACGCACTGAATAAAAATAATATCGGCTTATATTCAATATCAAATTCTGAAACCAATGGATATCGTATTGGGAATAACGATATCTGTATCTTCCAAATTCCTCAACAATATCTGTATAATCACATAATCCAATATCAAAATATTCCAAAGATTATTTCCAGTCAAATCCATTCCAATTTATATGGAATTGCTGGTTATGTAAAAACCCATTCACAAATCCAAATTATTATTTCTAAAAATCATTGGATTTTTATTCTAGTTATTAACTAGTTCATTTAGATAAAAATATCTTTTATCCTTTCAAACTCATAATTTTTCATCCAAAATCTTTCCAAATCATTAGTTATATTTTTTCCATATTTTATTAAGGCCCTTACAATCGGTTTCCAATAACAGCCACCGAACTTTATCGATAGCGACCTTTTCTGAAATTGGTTTGGACATAATTTGAAATCCAACCATTCAAATTTAAATCTCCTGTTTTCATTGAAAAGATCTTTTCAATACGAACCAAAAGGTTCCGGTTTTAGGAGAATCCGATGGTCAGATCTCCCATTACATCAATTTGAAGTCAATGGTTGAAATTCGCGAACGCTCGCTGTGCGGCGCGTTCTATTCCAAACCATTAAATATGTATAATATATATATCTTCAATTTCCATTTAAAACATATTTTATAAATTGTTTATAAATTCATTTTAAAACCATTTCAACTTCATTTTCAATTTTAAATCACAATTGAATATTCCATATCATTTTAATACTAAAATGATAATATTTCCAAAATATCAGATTTTGAAATCATATCTTTTCGATATTCATTATAAAATAAATAAAATCGACAGAAAATTCCATTTGAGTAAAAATGGCGTATATCTACTAACTCGGCTTTGCATATTTCAATATTTTCGTGTCCATCTAAAATCGGACATCAAAATCATGTTTTGATTCTTCATTGAATATTATTTTTAAAATATTCGTTATTTCTGAATTGGAATCAAACTCAATCAATTACCATAAAATTTTATTTATATGGATTCCATAGATCGCATGTATTCAAAAATAGTGATAAACAACTATTAGCCATCAATTCACATCTAGAGTGCAATTTACAACTGTATAAGCATTAAATAATTAAATAGCGCTTATAACAGTCTGTCAATCATTCGGTTGACAAACAGTCAAATCCAAGGGAGATGTGAATTAATTATCAACTCCAGACCCGTGTGACGTTTCAACCAACAACAATGAATTAAAATTAATCACTGGTTAACAAACTTAACCAATTCTAATTATTTTTCTAATTAACCAATTTTCACTGTTTAAGTTATAAACGGATATTTATAATTTAATTTCAACTACCACGATAATATTAACATTATTTTTAATATGTTTAACATCACCATCACAACACAATACAGTAAATTAAATCATCCATGGTTTTCAAACAATAGTGAATGTGAGCTAACAGGCACCGTACAACATTTTTGTGATAATTAAACAAATAAAAATCAACACTGACAATTCATATATTTTCAGTTATAAAATAAAACAAATAACTGTACAAATATTTTAGTGAGAGAGTTCTCACATTTCTACTCTGTCAGTCTTTTATTGGCGATGGCTTTAAGTAAATCAAACCGAACATTTAATTTAGTTAAAAATTCTAACCGCTTCCAAATTCCTCCCAGTCAGTTCTGAAATGTAGAGTTTGTTATCACAACCCCGACGATGAAAAAGATATTACCATTACAATTTTTAACACAAATTAATATAATTTAATTACACCATTAATCACTAATTACCCTCGTTAACATTTAATCCATCGTCTTCCTCATTGGTAATTCCTGGACCGTGAAAATCGCCGCTCGACTTCTAGGGTTCAAAACTGCGCAAAGACCAAGGCGCCAGAACCAGATCAGCTGCCTCCACCTGAAAGCCGCCACCGCCACCGCTTTGCGCCGAGTGTAGTGCCAAACTCAGTGGTCTCCAACTGGCAGAAAAGGGGTTCGAAATGAGTGCGTTTGCGCTGAAAATTCAAGCCATCCTCTCCACCATATACGATCTCTTCCGTTTCAATTTAACGAGCACGAAAATCTCTTCGATCTTCGCTTTGAAATCATAAGATAACTCGTATTAGATTGAGAAAATTTAGGGATTTAATTTGGAAAAATTTCGGCTCTTAGTTTTAGAGATGGCGGCGGGTTTGAATAAGGTCTAAAGTTTAGCAATTTAAGGGATATTTATATGAAGAGTTTAATTTTATTTATTCACTTATTACTTGTTTATCGTTCTGAACTCCAAATCGGACCCAACAATTATCGTTTCTAACCAAATAACCCTATTCCGAACTCAATGGGATATATTTCGTAAGCAAATTCGATTGTTATGATAATTTTTTGTTAAAATTAAAATATAAATTAATATAACGTTTCAAATTAAATTTAAATATACATTTTAATTTACTGCGACCACATACTAACTCCAAAAATTATGAAATTTTAAATCTAGCTATGTTTTGACGATACGGTCCTAAAAAAATTAATTTTGTCGAATTTGGAGGCCGTTTGGAAAATGGCCTTTTTACTCGGTTTATTAAATTCAACAGAATTTACAAAACGCGTTTTAAATTTACTACGCTCACATATTATTTCCAAAAACTATGAAATTTTAAACCTGACTATAATTTGACATTTCGAATCCAACAAAAGTGGTTTCGTCGAAAATGAAGGTCGTTTGCAAAATAACCATTTTTAAAGGCTTAAATATATTAAAAAAAAATATAAATTCTATAGCGACTATTCTGAATTTTAATCTGGTCATAACTTACAATTTTTAATATGAAATCTCAATTTTTCACATTCGTTAGAAAGATATAATTAAATAAATTCCAACGTTTCTTGTTTCATCAAATTCTGACTTATATTGAATTCCGTATATTCATTTGAAGTTTAAAACCAAATTTTCAAACTACCATGCCATTTCGAGTTTGTTTTAATTAAATATTAAATTATTACATTCTAACTTCGATTTAAATAAATTTTAAATTGTTAATTCTCAAAATAAATCATTTTGAATTCTTAAAATCCATTAAATCAATTAAAAATAAAATTTTAAATTGGTTCCAAAATCAGGATTATTACAAATATTCCATGATAATTTGAATTGTGTGTATACATACATATACATGTAGGAGGAAACAAGAATAATCAAATTGAGGAAGGTAATCAGTATAATTTAATATTATAATTAATGCAAAAGAAACGTTGAGAGAAACAATTCTCTAGCTTGATCCCAGAAGGGGGTCGACTGCCATTATAGAAAGGGTGTCGATGCGGAGGTCGACTTTCCTTAAGGAAAAAGGATAGTGAAGGCTAGTGTTTATAGGGACTTATATATAAATTACATACAATGAACCATATTAAATTTAATTTATCTAATGGTTTGTATACACACTTGCAACTATATGTACTACCTCCCTAGCCTCTCCCAAACCCTAATGTATTTTCTTCTTACGCCTCCATTATGCCATTGGAATTCCAGAGAAAAGTTTAGGTTTTCTTCTAAATCCTTAATCTATATTTCTTTTCTTCTCTATTCTGATTTAGGATTATATTCTGAAATTCAAAGAATATATATAACATTCTAAGCCCATGATTTATATATACATATTAACAATAATTAGAGAACGTTTTGTTCGAAGGTTTGGATCCAAAAGAAAACACTATTCATATTTCTACTATTTTATCCTTTTTAGCACTGTCAGTAGAAATGACATCAGTTTGCTATTTTCTTTGTTTTATAGTGTAAATTTGGATCTATATGCCTAAGTGAATTTGGAATTATTCGAAAACATCATATTAAACATCCTCCAATTTTCTATATATAAATTGTTCGTAGAAATGTTCAATTTATCGTATTTATGGTCTTGGGTTATTGTAATGATAAAAGAAGAACATGATGCATGTATATAATTGTCTATTTTGTTTGGATTCCTTTCTGTTCCATTTCATGTAAATCCATATGTTTGATTTTATGCAAAAGGTTAAAATTTGGATAGATTTGTAAATCTAAATAGGTTTGAGTCTTTATTTTCTAAATAGGGCATTCGAACGTATTATTTACAATATATCTAAATATTAAGGTTTTGCGTATAAACAAATCTAAGAAAAGGAATGTGACAACAAGGAATTTCGCTCGATCCGAATCAGTCGCTAAACCGACCCAGACCGTTCGAAACGCCTGATTGTTTTGAGAACACGACAAAATAGAACGCGGACGGAAGAACATTTCATTGCATATTACAACAATTCCATCAGAATACAAGAATATACAGAGTATAAATGAATATTACACTGAAATATCAGAGATTTAAATTACATTTAATAGCAACGGAAAATAATTCAATACATAACTAGAAGAGATATACGGATACAAAGCTTTCCGGATATCATTCCAGCTGTAAACCAGGATCCTATGAATATAAATCTGCAAAACCAAAACTACTAGCTGCCCGTGTCAAAATAAGGGCACCCAGAGTTTAGGTTAAAACAATAAACTCCATGTCAGTCATGGGACTGGTGTGAGAACTAAAACAATTATTTATCTTTATTTTAAAGTTAGGTAAATCAAGGGACCACGCCGTAATACTGAACGGGTTTCCTCCCAAGAATACCAGTGCATAAAACAAACAGCGCAATGCTAAATAAAGAAAGATGAAGCTATTATAAGACCCAGGTCCTATCACACAATGCAACGCAAGCCGGGGGATAGGGTTTTCCCTTATAATAGCCAAACATGCTTAATACGTTTAAAACAAATCATTTGATACTATTATAAGTGCATAGTGTATAAAACAACTTCAAATCATAAATATCAATCATAGACGGCATGGGTACCATATATCATGTCGCCATACTAGTTCTACAATTTAAAATCGAATTATCACGTATTTGGAAATTGGATTTCCATCTATGAACCGAGGCCAGGGATCGTCCTCTACCGATTCGAGACAATCTAGCCCATGTCTCCGGAAGAGCCACAACTGCCCCTTGGATCGTCAGGGCCGGTCCACCGATGTGGATTATTATGCCTGAACAATACGTCTCTCCGCCTTATGGGGCGTAAATGAGCCAACAAATGACTCCATCGGACCCGGATCGTCCGATCAAACCGAGGCGCCTCGCAACAGCAACAACCACATAAGTCAAACTCGTCAGGGCGTGTAAAACCATTGACGCCACTTCTAGCTAGAAAGAAACGCATGCCCTCCCTGAGGTCCTTCTCCCGTTTCTGGTTCATACCGGGTGTGAAACTCGCGAAGTAAACGTTACACAAAGCTACGCCACGAAGGCCGTGCTTCGATCATCAACCACAAGACTTTGCTTTTCAACAGAAGTCTTGATCATTTGCCACTTAGGCATGCCACACAGGCAATTCACTCCATGCGTTTGATATCCATCAATACATAACCCCTGAGCTCGTACGTCTCAGAGAAGGGCGTTAAGCAAGAGAATAAATTCTCCGCCGCCAAAAAGATATATATTTAATAGAAATCAATCACACAGACTAAAATCCAATGTCAGACACACAGTCCATTTACAAGTCCGTTTTGGGTCTGAACGAAACCGGAGGCACCTAGTACCCCGCATATCCATCGATCTCCAAGTACGTCTGGACGATCACCAACTGTTTCCATCTTCTTGGGTGTACCTCCCAATCAAGATCATCAGTAATCACCCAAACGACGTGAAGACCTCCGGTCTTCATCTTCGACTTATCGTCGTATCAGTTATTCAGAATGGGATAAACCCGGTCTTTCCGAATAACTCGCGTATATTATAAACAAGTGTTACACAAACACAACATACGCCTCATTCCAATTCATCAGTCACTAACCGTTAATTAACAAGAGAATAATTCCGCAAATATTAACCCCGAAGGCCGAAACCAACATCAGATCAATATCCAGAAAACCATTCTGCTTAGCTAACCGACAGTTAGTTTCTAAATTTCACAATCATAGGGAAAGGTTCCCATTAATTTTATCAAAGATAAATCCCTTGAATTTATTCTTTAATCTTCTTTTGAATTTCGATTCAACTAGTCGGGATTGACGAACCTTACCGAAGTAATCATTTGTTTTAATTTCCCAATCCCAACCTATTCATCCCATGAAGTAACTGGTTATACTTCATATCTAACACCACGGTGTTATCGGTAAATTCAATTACCATTTCACGTTTAAATCTAATTAAAGATTTAACTATCGCCTGGAGCAAAACTGGTAATACTCCATTCTCGATCCTTTCAATCTAATTAAAGATTCATTAAAACTCCACTTAGTTTTAATCTGTGACTGGGTTAAAGAATCAGTGTCATTTAAAACACTGTTCACGATAAACCCAAAAATCAATACCAATTCAATTCCAATTAAATATTATTTAATTGGTACACTTCATTAAATCTAAATAAAAAGATTTAATCTTTTCTCAACTGGGTTCAAGAACAGTGTTAATGAAGACATCATTCACGACAAACCCAAATCACATTTGATATTAAATACAAGGCTCTGAATAGAAAATATATCGGCTTATATTCAATATCAAATTCTACGACCAACAAATATCGTATTGGAAATAACGATATATATACATATATATCTTTCAAATTTCCGTAACAATATCTGTATCATCACGCAATCCAACATCGAAATATTCCGAAGACAATTTCGATTCAAATCCATTCCAATATAATTATTGGAAATTCTGGTTATTTTTAAAACCATTTCAAATCCAATTTATTTATTTTAAAAATAAATAAATTATTATTCTAGTTCAAAACTAGTTCATTTCGATAAAAATCTATTTTTATCTTTTCAAATATGGAGTTTTTTCATCCCAATTCTTCACAAATCATTTCTTATGATTTTACATAAAATATTACTATTTTTAATAATTTTATCAAGCCCGTACAGTCGATTTCCATCAACGGCCATCGAACTGCACTTACAGCGACCTTTTCCAAATTTAATTTGTACATAATTCCAAATCCAACCGTTAGATTTCTAATTTCTAATATTCGTTAGAAAGCTCTTTTCGATACGAACCCAACGGTTCCGGTTTTAGGAGAATCTGACGGTCGGATCACCCGTAATATCCGTTCGAAGTTAATGGTCGAAATTCGCGAACTGCCGCGGCCCGGCGCGATCTATTCAGGCCATTATATTATATATATAATATATATAATATATACTTCGTCGATTTCCTTTCAAAACGTATTTTTATAATTCGTTTTAAATTCGTTTTCAAAACGATTTCAACTTCATTCCTAATTCAAATCAAAATTGATTTTTTCCTTATAAATTCGTTTTAAATTCATTTCAAATTGATTTCAATTCAAATTGATTTCTAATTCAATTTCAGTTCGTTTTCAATTCAGTTCAATTTCAATTCGAATTCATTTATATTCAATTTCAATTCGAATTCATTTCTATTTAATTTAAATTCGAATTCATTTATATTCAATTTCAATTCGAATTCATTTCTATTCAATTTCAATTCGAATTCATTTAGATTCAATTTCAATTCGAATTCATTTCTTTTCAAAATATCAGATTTAGAAGCCACTTTCGATATTCATTATAAAATGAATAAAATCGATATAAATATCGTTCACATCAAAATGGCGTCAATCTAATCAACACAGCTTCATATATTTCTATTTTCAAATATTCTATTTCAAATATTTCTATTTCAAATATTTCTTTTTCAAATATTTCTATTTCAAAACTGGAGTGAGGCCCAATCAATTACCATATAATGTTAATTATATGGATTTTCTACAACACATGTATACAATAACAACGATGAATAATCAACCATCGTCCAAAGTGCATTCTACACTGTATAAGCATCAAATATAAATATTCAACGCTTATAACAGCCTGTCAATCAATCAATCGACATACAACTAAACAATCGGGATTAGTGTACGTCAAATATCATCCCAATACCTGTGTGGGGTTTCAAACAATCAAACACAGATTTTATTTGTGCAGTTGGGCGGTGTGTAAAATTTATCGTCCCAATCAATATCAGTCAAATGTGTGTATATAAACAAATCGTCCGATTTGTTTATTTTTATTTCATTTCATATACACGTTAAAAATTCTATTTTTAACTATAAAATATTTTCCATTATAAAATATTTTATTTCAACTATATAAATATTTTATTTCATTTCACATCACACAATCAACTACACATCAAAATCAAACAAACAAGCATACAAGCCGTCCATGGTCTGTGGACGACGGGTGTCGGGTGCTACTAAACACCGTCTGCACCCTAGTATATATTTTAACTAGAAAATTAAATTAAAAGTGAGAAGTTCTCACCAAAGCTATCCCAACTCCACGACACTTCATATGTAGGAAATCTTCACATTTTCGTCTTTTGTCAATTTCGTTGTCCGTAGCCACAACATATATAAAAAATCACATTTTTATATTGTAGCTATGTATGTAAAAATTCTATTTTTATACCGCTACTATATAGATAAAAAAATTCTATTTTTACACTGCTACTATATAGATAAAAATTCTATTTTTACACCGCTACTATATAGATAAAAATTCTATTTTTATACTTCTCACTATATAAAAATCCGACCTTTTCACTTTGATTAACTATATAAAAATCCGACCTTTTCACTTTGATTAGCTATATAAAAATCCGACCTTTTCACTTTGATTAACTATATAAAAATCCGACCTTTTCACTTTGATTAACTATATAAAAATCCGACCTTTTCACTTTGATTAACTATATAAAAATCCGACCTTTTCACTTTGATTAACTATATAAAAATCCGACCTTTTCACTTTGATTAACTATATAAAATTCCGACCTTTTCACTTTGATTAACTATATAAAAATCTTTTCAAAACTTAAAGATTATAACTTTATAATGCTAAGTATACAATAAATTTATAACTTTTCAAACAATAAAAAAATCATTGCTTTAACTTAATGAAAATCTAATCTTTAGCATACGCATACATATAAATTTCAGATTTTTAATTATATAGAGATATAATAAAACTGAAAATAAATAAATATAAATAAAATAATAAAAGAAAACTCACTAGGATGGCGTCGTCGGAATTGGTAAGTGGAGGGGGAAGCAGGGCTGACCGGCGGCTCTGACCAAGGGGGGGGGGCGCTCGGTCTTCGATCCATGGGGGGGGGGGGGGGGTTGCGATGGGTTCAGGGGAGGGGCGCGAGGTGGAGAAGAAGAGGGGGAGGAAGGAAGGAGGGGTGCGGGGGGGGGGGGGGGGGGGCTGCCTATGGCGGCGCGTAGGCGGTGGTCGGGGGGGGGGGACGCGATGATTTGGTTTTTTTTTCTTGTTTGACTGTAATGAACGGGGGGGGGGGGGGGAGGGCCTGAGAGGGTAAGGGGATGAAGAGAGAGGGTTTTTTTATTTAATTATTTTAAAATTCAAAAAGGTACTTTAAAATACGAACTCGAAATAAGACCCACCGACTGTCGTCCCTAGCGTTTTACCCTCATTCCGAACACAATGGAATATGTATCGTAGGCTGATTCGATCGTTACGATCAGTTTCCATCAAAATCAACATATTACTCTATATATTGAATTTGAACGCGCATTTCAATTTACCGGGGTCACATACTAACTCGAAAAATTCTAGAAAAATATTTTCTAGCTTCGTATTGACGATACGGTCTTAACAAAACTAGTTTCGTCAAATTCCGAGACCGTTTGAAAAATGGCCATTTTCCAGTCGATTAAAATCAACTGAAACTGGTCAAACGCGTTTTCCTTCGCCACGCTCACATATTGATTCGAAAAATTATGAAATTTGAAACCTAGCAATAACTTGACATCACGGATCCAACAAAAGTGGTTTCGTAGAAATCCGAGGTCATTTGCAAAATTCCCATTTTTAAGGGCCTGAATTCCATAACGACTATTCAGAATTTTCAACTGGGCATATCTTTAGATTCCCGCTATGAAATTTTGATTTTTCGGATTCGTTGGAAAGATATTCTCAATTAGATTCTAATATTTTTGGTTTCACAAAAATCCGGTTTATTTTGAATCCTGCACATCCATTTGAAGTTTGAAATCGAATTATCGAACTACCGCGCCATTTTCAATTCCTTTTATAAATATAAATAAATATTTATATTCTATCGACGAACTATATAATATATACGTTAGAATTCTATTCAAAATAAATTTCTCGTCGTTATTATTTAAAATAATTCATTTTAAATGTTCAAAATTCACTAAAATTGCCAAAATAAAATTTTAAATTGGCCCAGATTTCCGGGTTATTACAATCTCCCCCACTTAAAACTTTTCGTCCCCGAAAAGGAACAAAGCCGAAAGTTGTTTCACAAATCAACTTCCAGTGTTTTCCCTACGGCTTAAGTTCTTCAACTTTTCAGTTTCTAAGAACTTTTCAAATTTTTCAAAAATTTGGCTAACACCCTAAATTTTCGAAAAATTTCGCCATAACCTCCCCTGCACCGGGAGCACGGGAAAATCCCGAAATTGCCATATAGGCCCTCTGATCTCAAAAAGAAAAAGAAAAAGAAAAAGCCAAGCAGCTAGCCAATCGGCTCATAAAATCATCGTCACCCAAAAAAAACAGTAAATTATGGTAAACATGTACCTATTTGTCGGGCAAACAAATTTTATTCTTCTGTCCTAGCCTCTTTGCTAAGACCTGTTCAATGTAAGTACATGTATATGCAAGCAAATGCGACCAAATTTCAATACAATTCACTTTTTGGTTCGATTGGGCTATATGGTACAAATTTAATCAATCCAACCATAATCAAGCAACACAACCATCAATCAATTAGTTGATTAGCTTTTGAAATTCATAACTTTGATACATAGTCAAAAAATCAGATTTTTGATGATAAATCACAACAATAAGCCCTATCTAGTTTCGGTTCTCACACCAGTCAATTGGAAATATATAGAAATCTCACTTTCAAAACTCGAAAATAAATACTGGCGATGGTGCCCCGCCACCAGAATTATCCCCGGGCACTAGAGGGATTCTATATCTACCCAGTATATTAAAACTTCGAACACACGTTTGCAAGACATACATACAAAATCTTTATATATTGGATTGTCCAAATTCAATACAAAATAAATATTCAAATACGAATAATTGATTTAAATTTTCAAAACAAAACTTGTTTTCACTTTAAAAATATACTCTTCACACTCGTTCTAGGATACTACTGAACCTGTCTCTAACGAGTCATTCCCATTGGATATTACTAATCCAATTTCTGATGAATTCTTTCGTATGGTTCTAATGTGTCTTGTTCTCTGAGCTTTGTAAACCAAAGCTCTGATACCAACTGTGACAACAAGGAATTTCGCTCGATTCGAATCAGTCGCTAAACCGACCCAGACCGTTCGAAACGCCTGATTGTTTTGTGAACACGATAAAATAGAACGCGGACGGAAGAACATTTCATTGCATATTACAACAATTCCATCAGAATACAAGAATATACAGAGTATAAATGAATATTACACTGAAATATCAGAGATTTAAATTACATTTAATAGCAGCGGAAAATAATACAATACACAACTAGAAGAGATATACGGATACAAAGCTTTCCGGATATCATTCCAGCTGTAAACCAGGATCCTATGAATATAAATCTGCAAAACCAAAACTACTAGCTGCCCGCGTCAAAATACGGGCACCCAGAGTTTAGGTTAAAACAATAAACTCTAGGTCAGTCATGAGACTGGTGTGAGAACTAAAACAGTTATTTATCTTTATTTTAAAGTTAGGTAAATCAAGGGACCACACCGTAATACGGAACAGGTTTCCTCCCAAGAATACCAGTGCTTAAAACAGACAGTGCAATGCTAAATAAAGAAAGATGAAGCTATTATAAGACCCAAGTCCTATCACATAATGCAACGCAAGCCGGGGGATAGGGTTTTCCCTTATAATAGCCAAACATGCTTAGTACGTTTAAAACAAATCATTTGATACTATTATAAGTGCATAGTGTATAAAACAACTTCAAATCATAAATATCAATCATAGATGGCATGGGTACCATATATCATGTCGCCATATTAGTTCTACAATTTAAAACCGAATTATCACATATTTTGAAATTGGATTTCCATCTATGAACTGAGGCCAGGGATCGTCCTCTACCGATTCGGGACAATCTAGCCCATGTCTCCGGAACAGCCGCAACTGCCCCTTGGATCGTCAAGGCCGGTCCACCGATGTGGATTATTATGCATGAACAATACGTCTCTCCGCCCTATGGGGCGTAAATGAGCCAACAAATGACTCCATCGGACCCGGATCGTCCGATCAAACCGAGGCGCCTCGCAACAGCAACAACCACATAAGTCAAACTCGTCAGGGCGTGTAAAACCACTGACGCCACTTCTAGCTAGAAAGAAACGCATGCCCTCCCTGAGGTCCTTCTGCCGTTTCTGGTTCATACCGGGTGTTAAACTCGCGAAGTAAACGTTACACAAAGCTACGCCACGAAGGCCGTGCTTAGATCATCAACCACAAGACTTTGCTTTTCAACAGAAGCCTTGATCATTTGCCACTTAGGCATGCCACACAGGCAATTCACTCCATGCGTTTGATATCCATCAATACATAACCCCTGAGCGCGTACGTCTCAGAGAAGGGCGTTAAGCAAGAGAATAAATTCTCCGCCGCCAAACAGATATATATTTAATAGAAATCAATCACACAGTCTAAAATCCAATGTCAGACACACAGTCCATTTACAAGTTCGTTCTGGGTCTGAACGAAACCGGAGGCACCTAGTACCCCGCATATCCATCGATCTCCAAGTACGTCTGGACGATCACCAACTGTTTCCATCTTCTTGGGTGTACATCCCAATCAAGATCATCAGTAATCACCCAAACGACGTGAAGACCTTCGGTCTTCGACCACCGTCTCCATCTTCGAATTATCGTCGTATCAGTTATTCAGAATGGGATAAACCCGGTCTTTCCGAATAACTCGCGTATATTATAAACAAGTGTTACGCAAACACAACATACGCCTCATTCCAATTCATCAGTCACTAACCGTAAATTAACAAGAGAATAATTCCCCAAATATTTACCCCGAAGGCCGAAACCAATATCAGATCAATATCCAGAAAACCATTCTGCTTGGCTAACCGATAGTTAGTTTCTAAATTTCGCATTCATAGGGAAAGGCTCCCATTAATTTTATCAAAGATAAATCCCTTGAATTTATTCTTTAATCTTCTTTTGAATTTCGATTCAACTAGTCGGGATTAACGAACCTTACCGAAGTAATCATTTATTTTAATTTCTCAATTCCAACCTATTCATCCCATGAAGTAACTGGTTATACTTCATATCTAACACCACGGTGTTATCGGTAAATTCAATTACCATTTCATGTTTAAATCTAATTAAAGATTTAACTATCGCCTGGAGCAAAACTGGTGATACTCCATTCTCGATCCTTTCAATCTAATTAAAGATTCATTAAAACTCCACTTAGTTTTAATCTGTGACTGGGTTAAAATATCAGTGTCATTTAAAACACTGTTCACGATAAACCCAAAAATCAATACCAATTCAATTCCAATTAAATATTATTTAATTGGTACACTTCATTAAATCTAAATAAAAAGATTTAATCTTTTCTCAACTGGGTTCAAGAACAGTGTTAATGAAGACACCATTCACGACAAACCCAAATCACATTTGATATTAAATACAAGGCTCTGAATAGAAAATATATCGGCTTATATTCAATATCAAATTCTACGACCAACAAATATCGTATTGGAAATAACGATATATATATATATATATATATATATCTTTCAAATTCCCGTAACAATATCTGTATCATCACAAAATCCAACATCGAAATATTACGAAGACAATTTCGATTCAAATCCATTCTAATATAATTATTGGAAATTCTGGTTATTTTTAAAACCATTTCAAATCCAATTTATTTATTTTAAAAATAAATAAATTATTATTCTAGTTCAAAACTAGTTCATTTCGATAAAAATCTATTTTTATCTTTTCAAATATGGAGTTTTTTCATCCCAATTCTTCACAAATCATTTCTTATGATTTTACATAAATTATTACTATTTTTAATAATTTTATCAAGGCTCGTACAGTCGATTTCCATCAACGGCCATCGAACTGCGCTTACGGCGACCTTTTCCAAATTTGATTTGGATATAATTCCAAATCCAACCATTAGATTTCTAATTTCTAATATTCGTTAGAAAGCTCTTTTCGATACAAACCCAATGGTTCCGGTTTTAGGAGAATCCGACGGTCGGATCTCCCGTAATATTCGTTCGAAGTCAATGGTCGAAATTCGCGAACTGCCGCGGCGCGGCGCGTTCTATTCAGGCCATTATATTATATATATAATATATACTTCGTCGATTTCCTTTCAAAACGTATTTTTATAATTCGTTTTAAATTCGTTTTCAAAATGATTTCAACTTCATTCCTAATTCAAATCAAAATTGAATTTTTCCTTATAAATTCGTTTTAAATTCATTTCAAATTGATTTCAATTCAAATTGATTTCTAATTCAATTTCAGTTTGTTTTCAATTCAGTTCAATTTCAATTCGAATTCATTTATATTCAATTTCAATTCAAATTCATTTCTATTCAATTTAAATTCGAATTCATTTATATTCAATTTCAATTCGAATTCATTTCTATTCAATTTCAATTCGAATTCATTTAGATTCAATTTCAATTCGAATTCATTTCTTTTCAAAATATCAGATTTTGAAACCACTTTCGATATTCATTATAAAATGAATAAAATCGATATAAATATCGTTCACATCAATATGGCGTCAATCTAATCAACACGGCTTCATATATTTCTATTTTCAGATATTCTATTTCAAATATTTCTATTTCAAATATTTCTTTTTCAAATATTTCTATTTCAAAACTGGAATGAGGCCCAATCAATTACCATATAATGTTAATTATATGGATTTTCTACAACACATGTATACAATAACAACGATGAATAATCAACCATCATCCAAAGTGCATTCTACACTGTATAAGCATCAAATATAAATATTCAATGCTTATAACAGCCTGTCAATCAATCAATCGACATACAACTAAACAATCGGGATTAGTGTACGTCAAATATCATCCCAATACCCGTGTGGGGTTTCAAACAATCAAACACAGATTTTATTTGTGCAGTTGGGCGATGTGTAAAATTTATCGTCCCAATCAATATCAGTCAAATGTGTGTATATAAACAAATCGTTCGATTTATTTATTTTTATTTCATTTCATATACACGTTAAAAATTCTATTTTTAACTATAAAATATTTTCCACTACAAAATATTTTATTTCAACTATATAAATATTTTATTTTATTTCATTTCACATCACATCACACAATCAACTACACATCAAAATTAAACAAACAAGCATACAAGCCGTCCATGGTCTGTGGACGACGGGTGTCAGGTGCTACTAAACACCGTCTGCATCCTAGTATATATTTTAACTAGAAAATTAAATTAAAAGTGAGAAGTTCTCACCAAAGCTATCCCAACTCCACGACACTTCATATGTAGGAAATCTTCACATTTTCGTCTTTTGTCAATTTCATTGTCCGTAGCCACTACATATATAAAAAATCACATTTTTATATTGTAGCTATGTATGTAAAAATTCTATTTTTATACCGCTACTATATAGATAAAAAAAAAATCTATTTTTACACCGCAACTATATAGATAAAAATTCTATTTTTACACCGCTACTATATAGATAAAAATTCTATTTTTATACTTCTCACTATATAAAAATCCGACCTTTTCACTTTGATTAACTATATAAAAATCCGACCTTTTCACTTTGATTAACTATATAAAAATCCGACCTTTTCACTTTGATTAACTATATAAAAATCCGACCTTTTCACTTTGATTAACTATATAAAAATCCGACCTTTTCACTTTGATTTACTATATAAAAATCTTTTCAAAACTTAAAGATTATAACTTTATAATGCTAAGTATACAATAAATTTATAACTTTTCAAACAATAAAAAAAATCATTGCTTTAACTTAATGAAAATCTAATCTTTAGCATACGCATACATATAAATTTCAGATTTTTAATTATATACAGATATAATAAAACTGAAAATAAATAAATACAAATAAAATAATAAAAGAAAACTCACTAGGATGGCATCGTCGGAATTGGTAAGTGGAGGGGGAAGCAGGGCTGACCGGCGGCTCTGACCAAGGGGGGGGGCTCGTTCTTCGATCCACGGGGAGGGGGGTTTTGCGGTGGGTTCAGGGGAGGGGCGCGAGGTGGAGAAGAAGAGGGGGAGGAAGGAAGGGGGGTAGGGGGGCTGCCTATGGCGGTGGTCGAGGGGGGGGGGGCGACGTGATGATTTGGTTTTTTTTTCTTGTTTGGCTGTAATGAACGGGGGGGAGGGGGGCTGAGAGGGTAAGCGGATGAAGAGAGAGGTTTTTTTTATTTAATTATTTTAAATTTCAAAAAGGTACTTTAAAATACGAACTCGAAATGAGACCCACCGACTGTCGTCCCTAGCGTTTTACCCCCATTCCGAACACAATGGGATATGTATCATAGGCTGATTCGATCGTTATGATCAATTTCCGTCAAAATCAACATATAACTCTATATATTGAATTTGAACGCGCATTTCAATTTACCGGGGTCACATACTAACTCAAAAAATTCTAGAAAAATATTTTCTAGCTTCGTATTGACGATACGGTCTTAACAAAACTAGTTTTGTCAAATTCCGAGACCGTTTGAAAAATGGCCATTTTCCAGTCGATTAAAATCTACTAAAACTGGTCAAACGCGTTTTCCTTTGCCACGCTCACATATTGATTCGAAAAACTATGAAATTTGAAACCTAGCAATAACTTGACATCACGGATCCAACAAAAGTGGTTTCGTCGAAATTCGAGATCGTTTGCAAAATTCCCATTTTTAAGGGCCTGAATTCCATAGCGACTATTCAGAATTTTCAACTGGGCATATCTTTAGATTCCCGATATGAAATTTTGATTTTTCGGATTCATTGGAAAGATATTCTCAATTAGATTCTAATATTTTTGGTTTCACTAAAATCTGGTTTATTTTGAATCCTGCACATCCATTTGAAGTTTGAAATCGAATTATCGAACTACCGCGCCATTTTCAATTGCTTTTATAAATATAAATAAATATTTATATTCTATCGACGAACTATATAATATATACGTTCAGATTCTATTCAAAATAAATTTCTCGTCGTTATTATTTAAAATAATTCATTTTAAATGTTCAAAATTCACAAAAATTGCAAAAATAAAAATTTTAAATTGGCCAGATTTCCGGGTTATTACAAAGAACCTATCCAAAATAGGAATTATAAACATATACGTATATTTTTATATTTGATTAAAAATTTAGGTTTTTTCTTATTATTACAATAATCAAAACTTAGGTTGCAAGTTTATATGTTGATGTGATCGTTTTTTCCATTTTATTGTCATATGTTAATATGTACATTTGTGCGCTGGTCGAGGAAAACATGGGAAAATGACTTGTACACCTTTAATAATTTAATAGGGATTGACATTTCAAATACGTGGACATTAATCTCGTTCATTTAATATAACGTAATCAATGTATATAAATGCGTATTAAGTGCGTTATAAATACGATTAAATTAGGAATAGAATTTAAATGTTCTCATAGGATTTGTACGCTTATATGTGTGTGAGTTAATGGCTTAATTAATATTAATGACACATAGACATGAGGTTAACCGTTACTTGTAGTAAAAGTCTACTTGGAACCGACCGACATATCCAACGTCTACAAGTAATTCTGTTTAATGTGAGAAGTCCAGGTGCCATAGGCCATTATAAATAGTATGATATGATGAGAGATTAGGCCTAACTTGTAGTAGAAGTCTGCTCGAAACCTCCCGACAAATCCAACATCTACAAGTGGTAGGCCTAATGTGAGATATCTTGTGCACACACACACACACATATACATATATAGTGTGTGTGAGGTAGGCCTGCCTTGGAAAAAGGTATTAAGTGGCTGACCTATCTCTTATTGGGTAGTAAGTGGTTAGGATTAGGTTCGTTCCTTGGTTCGGAACCCAAGTCATTGGGCCCGCCTCTCGAGAAGTAAATTGTTATTGTGTCTGTCTTTCTTCTATATGGTATTAAATGGTCCAGATATAACGTGTGAGGGGGGTAGTTCTCCAAGTAATGTCCGCTTCTTATATAGGGGATAGTGAGGTCTAACCTAAGGACGAATGTATACATTGCCCGAGGAACCACCATCTAAGGGAAGTATTAAGTGGCTAGGAGTTCACTCGTAAGGATAGTTAGATAGTAACAAGATGGTTCGCCATGGGGTTCTTCTTATAAGAAGCCAGGTTCCTAAACTAAAGCCTGGTATTAAGTAGGCGTTACTATTTATCTCTCTACAAGTTAGTTATCATTTATAACGTTTTAATGTTCTAACGAGGTCTTAAGTTGCTTGGGGTCCGCCATTGGGTATTAAGTGACTAGAGGAATGCCTGCCGTAAATAAATATGGTATTAAGTGACCATAGGTGGTGCCCACCCTTAATTTAGTTTTGGGGTATTAAGTGACTTTTAGGATGTCCGCCCTATATGTTTTCCTTATGTGTATGCTTGTTTGCATAGACGTATCATAAAGAATTTATACTGCCAAATATAGGAGATAATTACTGTAACGATCCAATATTTTCAACATTTTAAAAATATGAAATTAATTTGGAATTAGTATTTAAGAAATTTATATTTATTTATAATTTTGAAATCTAGTATGTTTTAACTTGGTTTTGAGTTGATTTTGTAAGTGAAAATTTAAAGTTTTATTATTTGAATCTGAATATCTTTGTTAAATTTAACATTACCTATATTTTAAACTAATTGAATATATTGTTTACGAAGTGAAAATTTTTGTTTTAAAATTTAAACTTGAGTTTTATTTATTTTATTTTAAATTTGAATTTGATCTTTATTTAAGTTGAGATTTATTTTAATTTATGCAGATTTAAATTTGCTTTAATAATTATAATAATAATAATTTAAGATCTGTATTTGGAAATATATAAAAACATTGTATTGTGTTTGTATACAAAGTATTAAATGGTGTATACACTTTGAAGAAACAAATACTTATTCATTTATAATGCCACTCGTTGAAGTCATGCTGAATATTAAACACTTGTCTGTTTTCTCCCGCATTCGTTAACACGTGTTCCTTTGTTTTGAAAATTTTACACCACGCGTTCCTTATTTTTTTTATTTTATTGTCCCTTTTTCCCCATTCATTTCTCACTTCCCATTTCTTCTACCGAAAAAATCTTATTGTTTCCAAATCGTCATCACGACCGATTCGAAACCAACCTGTGATCGTATTCGCCACCACGAATCCTTCTACACTGCAAGCTCCAGCAAGGACCACTACCTCTCCTCCAAACACACGCACACTCGACCAAAGCCTCAACCGCTGTTCCCATCGTCCGCCTTGACACTGCTGAAGCCACTTCACCGTCCGAGACCGAGCACTTTCTTGTTCCTTCGCTACTCGAGCCTGCCGCGAGCTTCAATCAGCGTCTACCTCGTCACCAGTGCTCCATTGAAGCCAAGCCTGAAACTGGAAGTCGCTCAACTACCGATTCGAAGCCACCTGCACCATCGTCTCAGCTCCTCCGTGCATCTAAATCCATTATCGCGTCGTTGCAAAGGTGAGTTAAATCTCGCGATTAGATTTTTTCAAGTATTTTAACACCAAATAAAATTGAGTATAATAGTATAAGTGGGATTGTGGATTTTTCTTTGTGATCAAATGGTCATAAATCCCCTGTTCCTACAATGTCTGCATGTACCTGGGCTAGGATGTCTGCATGACCAATACAAAGGAATGCTATGACCTGTAAGTGTGTGTCTTTACCTTTATTGTCCTTGTAACTGTGCCCTTATGTTTGTGAATTTTACCAAACCCGAGACCAGGTTGCTACATTTGGACTTCACGTATGTTTAAACTGTTATTACGTCGCTGCTCCATTTCTTTGTACTGAACCCGGTATTTCAACATTGTGTGCTTTGATACCACCCTTCCATCGGAACTCACTATCATGGTTGTGTATATATGTATTCTAGCACGTGTATGTATATATTTATATATATATATATATACATATGTACATATACGCATGTATTGTTCTACGTATATACACAATTGTTTTAAATAAACTGTAATATGAATTTAAAGTATTTTTTACATTAGACACTTTGAGCTTGACATTGAGTAATGTATTGGGAACTTAATTGGTTAACCTTAAACCATGATGTTTCATCACATATTTATTCTCTCACTCATGTTTGTAAACCTGAAGTTCATTAGTTATTTAATCATGCTCTATTATCCTATGACAATATACCATCACATATCCTCGTTGAAAATATTCCTATACCTACCCGTTGTGATTCATATATGTATACACCAGCTATGTTGATTGTTGCATAACTATTTAGAAAAGAAGAAGAAATGTTGTTGTTGGTAGTAGTAGCAGCAAGTCAAAAAAAAAGGGTAGTATGAAAAGCCTATAGGCATGAATGTTCATTTTCTGTGCTCTACGTGCTTCCATTTCACTTGCTTTCTTTGGCTTTATCATTAGACAACTTTGGAAATTCTTGTAAACATATTGTAATATGTTGATATTCTGGGCAACAGGATGTAGTGCCACTTCTAAAACTCATGAATGCTTGCCTCGTTATGTATATCTGTTCACCCATGCCTTGTTTTGTAAAACTGAAAACCACTGTCCTATTTGTTTCCATATTAAATTTATGCTTGGCAATTTGGACACATATTGATACTCAATAAGTTAATGAATTTTTTTCTTCTTAATTTATATTTGTAAACACAAGCATTAAACTATATATGCATGACAACATAATAAACTGTTGCCTTATTTGGTTTCAGTACTAGATTCACACTGACCATGATATTTGACAGTTTGGATATATATATTTGAAATTTAGAAATTGCATGTAAATTGGGATTAACTATTATATTCAGTTTCTATTGAAGTTAATTTACTTGAACGTTGATTAATCCTGACTCGAGTGTTTTATGTTTTTGCATGAAATGCTCGAGTCAGATACGCGAGTTGCAGATTTTAGAGATGTCCTCTATCGAAGCTTGAAGCACGTGAAGACGCGCTCGCTTTGAGTCCATTCTTCCCTTTTTATGTTATTTAATCTATATGTATTAATTAAATCTTCCGCTTTATATAAAGTTTTTGTAAACTCTGATATTCATGTATAAATTTTTACTGTGAGATATTGTTATCTTTTCTTTGTTTGTGATTCTGTATGTATTTTCTGTTTAAACCTTGTAAGCTAAATAACAATCTGTCATTTTGAACATTTCGAGTTGTTTTAATTACCAATTTGAAGCGGTCAAAAAGGCAAGTCGTTACAGTTGGTATTAGAGCCAGGTTTGACAAAGCTTAGCTTACCGGGTTTAAAAACTCATTAGAGATAGTGTAGAAATACTCTAGAATGAGTGGAATTATCACCAGAATTGCTGTAGAGAGAGCGTATTTTGAAATATAAATTATTATGAAAATTAATAAATCATTTTGAAAAGCGTAATTATTTTGAAATATAACTTATGATAAGAGTTTTGAGTATATTATTGGACATCAAGGTTGGACTTTCAAGTATGTAAATTTTTTGCATATACGCCTGATCAACTTATATACGAAGTCCAATATATATTAGATAGATATAGAATCAAACTCTAGCCGCCCAAGGATGATTCTGATGATTGATGCATCATCATCAGTATTTATTTTCGAATTTCGAAAGCGGAATGGCTATATGATTCCGATTGAAACGTCAAGAAATATTTGAAACCATGTAGATAAGTGTTTGAAAATGTTTTGATAAATTTTAATAAAACGTTTTGATAAATTGATATGAACAGGAATAGATAAGCGAAATTTAAATAAATGACATTTTTAGTATTTCTAAGTATAATTTGAAATTGCAAATGAATTGCGATGAAACTGGAAATCATTTGATTAAAATTTGAATAAGTAATGAACGTTTTGAAAATATAATGCTATCCTTCCGCTGGTTGTCATGTTTTTCTTTTCTTCGACCTGCTGTCATCTTTTGTTTATCATTTATTCGATCTATTCATATTGGAATTTTGAAATTGTCCAATTCTTATCTATGAATCCTTCGCCTTGCTTTGACAAATTCATGGACAAGTGGATTAATAACATCGTTTTGGATTTGAAAACAAGTGTTTTGAATTATCTCATACTTTGAATTTTGAAATAAGTACAATTGAATTTCAAAGTGTTGAATTTGATCCAAACTACTATGTTAAATATTGACAAATGATATTTGTAAAATAAATTGAATATTTTGGGAAAAGAAATATTTATTTGAGAATTTGGTTCCCAATATTTTTGAAATCGAGTTTAAATTAATATTTTGGATTCATAAACTAGTTTGGAATATGTTTACAATAGATCAGAGTAGCGCAGTAACGGTGTGAAGATATTTTGAAAACAAATGTTTTCAAGTTATTTTCCGACTATTCGAATAATGTAACTTTTTCAAGCAAGATTTAAATATTTGAAACCAAAATTAATAAAATCCTATATTTTGTACAAATGATCTTGGAAATGAAATCTGAAAAGGGAAATTATATGATTGTATGAATCCCTTGAAAAATATTATCTTATGTGAAATTGTCTGAAATTATTTCAAGAATGTTTCGAAAATAATTTGAAATTTATGAAAACTTGATATGATTTATAAATTGAAATGGTTTATAAAGTGGTTTATAAACATAGAAAGTTCGACGATTTGAAATTCTGATATTTTGAAATGCTTGAAAAACACAATAATATGATTTGAAAGTAATTGTAAAATTATTATTGCGAAATGTTTTAACTTGGGGATATGAAATGAAATAATTTTTTACTAAGATTCGAGTAACCCGTGACTAAAGAAAGGTATGACATGGGTGTAAATCCTATGGTTTGATCTGGGGTCCGGAGAGACATCATTTATTTATCTCGATGCGCGCATAGGTCGTGCCTAGTGGCCTTGTCCTTGGGAAAACCTCCCTACTTGGGACATAAATGTTGTTATGTCGTTTTGTATTGAAATATTTAAAATAATTCAAAATAATTTTGGTTTTGAAATACCAAAGCAAGTATGATTCAATATCAAAAGAAAAATGTAATATTTCAAGTGATTTGGAAATAAAACCGAAGATTTTAAGTAGAAGAAATCATTTTGATTTCAAGTTTTATTTAAAATTTGGTTTTTATAAAAATAGTTGATGAGTTTAATTTATAAAAACCTTTCAAGTTTTAAATCTTATTATTTTATTTTAAATTACATGTAGTATTAGTAAATATTTTGTTTTATATATATATGTATTTATGTATAAATTTAACAATATCTCCTTTTCGAGGATGAAAAGTTTTAAGGGGGGAGATTGTAACGATCCAAGATTATCAATGTTTTAAAAATATGAAATTAATTTTGAATTAGTAATTAAAAAATTTTATTCGTTTATAATTTTCAAATCTAGTCCGTTTTAACTTTGTTTTGAGTTGATTTTTTAAGTGAAATTTCAAAATTTTATTATTAAAATATGAATACCTTTGTTAAATTTAACGTTAATTATATTTTAAACTAATTGAATATATTGTTTGTGAAATGAAAATTTTTGTTTTAAAATTTAAACTTGAGTTTTATTTATTTTATTTTAAATTTGAATTTGATCTTTATTTAACTTGAGATTTATTTTAATTTATGTAGATTTTAATTTGGTTTAATAATAATAGTAATAATTTAAGACTTTTATTTGGAAATATATAAAAACATTGTATTGTGTTTGTATACATAGTATTAAATAGTGTATACACTTTGAAGAAAATTTATTTGTTCATTTATATTGCCGCTTGTTGAAGTCATGCTGAATATTAAACACTTGTCCGTTTTCTCTCGCATCTGTTAACACGTGTTCCTTTGTTTTGGAAATTTTACACCATGCGTCCCTTACTTTTTTATTGTCCCTTTTTCCCCGTTCATTTCTCACTTCCCATTTCTTCTACCGAAAAAAATCTCCTCCTTCCCCAAATCGTCATCTCCACCAATTCGAAACCAACCTGAGATCAGATTCATCACCACGAATCCTTCTACACCGCAAGCTCCTCCAAGGATCGCCTACCTCCCCTCCAAACTCATGCACACCCGACCAAAGCCTCCATCGTTGTTCCCATCGTCCGCTTCGTCACCGCTGAACCCGCTTCACCGTCTGAGACCGAGCACTTTCTTGTTCCATTGCTACTCGAGCATGCCGCTAGCTTCAATCTGCGCCTACCTCATCACCATGTCACCAGTGCTCTATTAAAGCCAAGCCTGAAACTGGAAGTCGTTCAACCGCCGACTCGAAGCCGCATGCACCATCATCTCAGCTCCTCCGCGTATCTAAATCCATCGCTGCATCGTTGCTAAGGTGAATTAAATCTAGCAATTAGATTTGTTTCAAGTATTTTAACATCAAATAAAACTGAGTATAATAGTATAAGTGGAATTGTGGATTTTACTTTGTGATCAAATGGTCACAAATCCCCTGTTCCTACGTATGTCTGCATGTACCTGGGCTAGGATGTCTGCGTGACCAATACAAAGGAATGCTATGACCTGAAAGTGTGTGTCTTTACCTCTATTATCCTTGTGACTATGTTACTGGCCCTTATGTTTGTGAATTTTACCAAACCCGAGACCTAATTGCTACATTTGGACTTTGCATATGTTTAAACTGTTATTGTGTCGCTGCTTCATTTATATGTACTGAACCCTGTATTTCAACACTGTGTGCTTTAATACCCACCATGCCATCAGAACTCACGATTATGGTTGTGTATATATGTATGCTAGCACATGTATGTATGTATGTATATATACACATACACACATATATGTACATATATGCATGTATTGTTCTACGTATATACACAGTTGTTTTAAATAAACTGTAATATGAATTTAAATTATTATTTACGTTAGGCACTTTGAGTTTGACATTTAGTAATGTATTGGGCACTTAATTGGTCAACCTTAAGCCATGATCTTTCATCACATATTGGTTCTCTCACTCATGTTTGTAAACCTGGAGTTCATTAGTTATGCAGTCATGCTCTATTATCCTCTAACAATATACCGTCACATATCCTCGTTGAAAATATTCCTGTACCTATCCATTGTGATTCATATATGTATACACCACCTATGTTGATTGTTTCATACCCATTTAGAAAAAAAATGTTGCTGCTGGTCGTAGCAGCAAGTCAAATACGAGTTATGCAGGTTTTAGAGATGTCTGCTATCGAACTTGAAGCACGTGAAAACGCGCTTGCTTTGGATCCTTTTTTATGTTATTTATTTAATCTATATGTATTAATTAAATCTTCCGCTGTATATAAAATTTTTGTAAACTCTGTTATTCATGTATAAAATTTCTGCTGTGAGATATTGTTATCTTTTTTGTGTTTGTGATTCTGTGTGTATTTTCTATTTAAACCCAGTAAGCTAAATAACAATCTTTCATTTTGAATGTTTCGAGTTGGATTAATTATCGACTTGAAGCGGTCAAAAAGGATGGTTATTATAGTTACTCCTGAAAACTTATGTGATTTTCATTCACCAGAACTTTATGTTCTGACCTCCCTCCTCTTAACACATATAGGTGGGAAAGCATGGATTAGTGATACCTTAGAGATGGAGCTTGATGATAGAGGATCCACATCTATTAGGCACTATTTATGGCAGTAATATTATATTGCGATAATTATTGTTGATGTACCAATTATTGCATGAGACTCTTGTAACCGACATTTATGATGGTTTTAATTAAAGGTACATCTATTTTAAGTTATTATATTTTAACCCTTCCGCTGTGTGAGATTCTGATTTTGCTTTAGTATGCTCTGTTATATCTGTTATACCTTTTCCTTATAGGAACCAACGATCCGTTTAGAATGGATCTAAGTTTCGATTAGCCTTTTTAGATCGAAATTTAGGCTCATTCTGGGTGGGTAGTTACACTACGGATGTTGCAATCATCTATAATATCAACTTTATGTGATATATAATGATGAGTTAATAAATAAAAATCATTCGAGAGCATGTGAGTTTGAAAAAAAATTTGAAATAATATTTATTCAATATAATTCATTACATATTGTCTTTCGCATAGCTCGTATAGAGAAAAAAAAAATATTACAAAACAAAAGAGCGATATATGAGGATGCCCTCGCGGATGATCAAATCCTAAGTAAAAGGAATTAAGCACCTTTGCCTCTACCTTTATCATAAATGATAAATAAACATACAACGGAAAACTCCTTATTATGTATAACCACCTGCTCGTCTCCGGAAACTTCATTCAAAGAAGGCAACTTGAAAACCTTGACTCCCAACCTACCCAAAATGAGTATTCAAGAGTTAAACGGGTAAGTAGAAAATACAGGTCAGTTAAACAGACTGGTGTAAAAAATATTCTTCCTGAAACCGAAAGGTAACTAGCAAGAGCATGCCACTTAGCGAAATAGATTTTCCCTCGCTAATGCCAAAATATAGCAACCAACCTTGTGCTCTTGCATTCTAATGGTTAGCATAATACAAAACAATACCGAATGAAAGCAATGCGACATGCGACTTGCAAAATGCAATCGTGTTATGGATTTCCCATCTCACCCATTTACTGACTAACGGTCTTAATAGTACCTTTAAATTCCTTTCGACTTACCAATCCCATAGCTACTATTCTACTTTCCTAACTCTTTTACAAGGAACTATTCTTTTATTCAACGTTGGGATACACTCCTTTAGCTTTTGGATTAACACTTCTTTAAATTCATGAAGTGAACCCTTCAATGAATCACCCTTTTAGTTTTATCCGTCGATTTACTAAGAACCGGGTATTTTTGTACCGTAGGATAACTAAAAATCCGTCATTGGGTGTTGGTTAACTGGCTGGCACTCTTCTAGTTTTATCCATTGGTAAACTAAGAATAGTGTAGTTTTATGCCATGGGATAACTAGAAATCCTAAAACCTGCTATGGATTATTTGTCGCACATCTCTTAGTTTTGACCGTACAATAACTAAGAACCAAGTAGTTTATACTGTGGGATAACTATAAACTCTTATTCAAAATGGTGTAGTTTTATCTGTAGGGTTACAACAATCCTTTTATACCTGATGTGGAACCTCTATCAACATCTCATAATTTACCCTGGGTTAAATAAGAACCTATCAGTTTATTTTATACTTGTATCCCCGATAAGTGCTTATGTAAAATTGGTAAATCCCTAATTTCCCTCTCACTGGTACCCCGGTGTGTTTAGTCAAATGAAATGACATGTATGGTTTCCTACTATTATTCAAACAAAAGACCAACCTTTCGAAGGCTGGACTTAACAGTGATAATGATGTTTTCAGCTAGCTGTCGAAAGCATCCAATAATCAACCGGTTCGGAAAACCCCTTTCGACCCTATCCCCTTAACTTCTTCCTTAGGTGTCGAAGTCACATGATAAACCACATGAGAAAACAAGACAAAGGAACAATCATTGCTAGCAACCTAGCCTAAAAAACATGTAATAATCAAGTTGTTCAACAAGGTAAGGCTTATGTTTAAACTCATCCCCTTCAGTTTTACCGAAGATTATTAATGGAACAACCTCTCTCTCATATTTGGGTTTTAAACGTAAAACCCCCCTTCGATCCTTTCCTCAAGAGTCGAAATCAACAACATTTTGAATGATTGACAAAACCCTATTGGCATCAAACAAACAAGCAAGTGATCATAACCTGCCAATATAGTGATAAGGTATAGAGGCATTAGCCTCTAGCTAGTTTCTAAACAATAAATACTGTTACACCTTGACAATTCTTCCAACGAATAGGTAACGGAGGCAAAGCCTCAAGATGAAGATTTGTCGTCATAGGCAATATACTTTAAGGGTTTTTGGAAATAATTATAAACCAACCCTTTCAATGCTAACAGTGTTGACCAGGACATAAGCAAAAGCCTTGGTTTGTTGAACAAACTTGGCATATCAATACCTTCAGTAGCAACCATGTAGAAGGGAATTGTGGCAATAAGCCAACATGCTCCTTTAACTAAACCTTGTCGGCCTCACATGATTCAGCCTGACTCTAAAGCAATAGTTCATAACAATCCTTCCCTAAATCAACTGCATTGGCAAGTTTCATAGGCAATAAGCCTATAAACCAACAACAACCAATAATCAAAACTTATATTGGAAAATTCACCCTTCCAAATCCACTGAAGGGTGCTGAGGCCGTAACCTCTATTCAAAGTTTTAAGGTTACAAAACAAAACACTCTTTCGGTTCCATGGAAGATAGGAGGAGATAACCTCTTCTACTTTATAAAAGTAAAGTCTTTATTATGACAAGTCCCTATAGTTCCTCTAAAGTGTATCGAGGTAGCAGTCTCACACTAATCTCATATTCAGACAACCCAGCATCAAAATGAAGGAACCCTTCTAACTCCATTGGATAGTGAAAAAGCTATATGCTTTAGATCGTTTTAAACATAGTTACCACAAATATATATCTTTGTCCTTATCAAGAGATACCGGGATGATAACCCATTGTATCTTTTATAAAGTATGAAAAAAATTTAATTAAACAAATCCTTTGCAAGGGGATCCTTTTGACCTCGTCATAGTAACTTAGGCATTATTTCCTTGACTTTTATATAAAGGAATTTAAAAAAATCTCACTTCTTCCATTGCCCAAGAAAGATGTTGAGGCAACAACCTCAAATGCATTTAGGGAATCCTTTATATTCAAAAACCTTTTAAATAACAAAACCCTTTTTCTCTGCCGAAGGGTTCGGAAGCACTATCCTTCCCAAGCCTCATGGTCTTACCTTATTATACTCCATTTTTTTAATCATGGTCTTACCTTATTGCACTTCATGTTTTGGATATTTAGGCATAATTCTACACCGTTGAGTGGTGCCGAAGAATAATCCTTTATCCTTATAAAATAGTAGTAAGGGAAGTAACTCCTTTCAACTGCGTCTAAAGTCATTGGGTCATAGAAACCGATTCCCTTATCTGATTAAATTTAGAAATAATCCTTGTGATGCCCTACCCCGATTCCCACCCTAATAAAGAGCATTACAGAGTAATACTGTCTATTAAGGCGGAGAATAAGGCTGGATAAGGGCGACCATTCGTAATCTTGTATTAATCAAGTATTAAGTATGTCGATCAATGCTCCATTTTTTTCATTGTTTGCATTTTGACATACTTATTACTTAATACAATATCACGATGGTTACATGATCAATTCATAACAAGACAGATATAATATGAGATATTCACATACCACATAACAGGACACAAACACGAATACAAACTTACATACATCATGTACAGTACAAATATATATACACAGATACATCCCTCTAAAATTATTGTATCAGAAGGTGTCTAGCATAAATATAAGTATGAAACTGAAGATCCAAAAAGGATCTAAATAAGGTGAGTCATCCAGGAGTAAGCTAATCTGCAAAAGGGATTATCTCATGAATTACCTACAAGAACTCGATCTAACCCGAGCATTAACACACACGGGTCAGTCTAGTTGAAATATTAGATCACAAATAATAATAATGATATGATACATGAAGGGTGATATTCTCTTCTAGAAATGCTACAATGTGAATAACCCCAGGTCGTGAACTCTAATGAATTTCATAAGTGAACGACCTTCATGGATTTAGGAGTCGTGGACTCAAAGATGGATTATACATGGAAACAACACATCAAGGAGATACACAAATTGCCTCAAGTGATAATTAATAAACTCGCTCATGAGTTTATTCTCAAAAAGGGGACACTACGTGATATAACCTCAATTGTCATAATGGATAAGATTAATCAACTTGACAATACAACTGGATTCAACAATATACACCAACAACCAAATCACATAATTGGATCCTAAGCCCCAGAGCTACGAAAATAACATCGACAAGGGAATTAATTTTCCAAGTACTATAATTTTGGATCTACCTAGGAATACCCCTTTTGGATCAACCTAGAAATTATAACATTTGGATCTACCTAGAAATCACTTGTTGGATCTACCCAGCGTTATAATATTTGGATCTACCCAGAAATCTCAATGTTTGGACCTATCAAGGATTGGCCAAATGTTTTGGATCTACCCAAGATTACAGTTGTTGGATCTACCTTATTTCCCAATAATATTGGTTTTACCCAGCATTACAACATAATATTGGATCTACCCAAAAACACAATGCGGTATTGGATCTACCTAGATGTACAGCTTTTAGACCTACCCAAACTTCACAAAGGATTGGATCTACCCAAAATCGCAGGATAATTAACTCGAAGGTCTAGTACTGGAAATAACAACAAGATATGTCACAGGCTTCCAAATAATAACTCAAGAAGTGAGATTAGTACGTCCCATACTATACGTTTCACTAGCCAATTTACCACAAGTTAGTCTACTCCACACTAGGATCATAAGAACCCAAAAGATACCACCCTAGAATAAAATCAGTTTGTCTCGATTAACAAGTCTAAAATTAACCAATATTATATACCATTGCATCCCATACCACGAGATTTACAATATCATTTAATCGCAATCATGTCTTTTCGAAAGGTACGATAGTGTGTGTATTTTTATAAATATAGAAAATATATTTTGAGAAAACGAGTTACAAAACAATTTTCTGGAAAATATACGAAATCAATATCTTTGAAATCCTTCCCTGCAGGGATAATATAGATTATATATTAATAAAATACTTGAAATATATATAATTATTAGTTATTAAGTTTGGTGGTCATTTGAAAAATATTTAATTATAACAGCTTTGAAAACATGTATGGAATCGATAGATTTCCACGAGCTTACTCCAACGCTTTTCACCTAAACATCATCGATTTACCATTACGAATTGCAGTTAACAATGGCATTTCCCCACTGGAATTTGCTGCCATTATATTGCCAATGCCATCACCAAGAAAATATACTAATTCAACCTATAAAACATCCTATATACAAGTGTTAAATTATGTAAACATGGTCACAAAACACACTGCAAACCTCAGGAAGGAGCCGCGCCTCTTACCATTAAAGGTATAAACCCAAAGGTCGACCCTTTTAAGTAGGAGGTCGACCCTTGGGCCGACCTCTTTAGCTAGGGGGTCGACTCCTAGGTCGACCCCTTAAAGGGGAGGCACGCTTTCCTAAAGCGTGAAGCTTCAGGCAAATTTCTGACATACGTCTTCATCTTTTGCTTACTGGTTAGATACCTAAACAACAACAAAATGCAATGAAAATTTGCATGCACATTGTCAAGAATCCGGACAACGATCCGGGGTAATTTGGACATCGTTTTGCTGTAATTTAAGGAAATTATGGTTACATTAAGTCGGCATCATTTCAACATATCAATAAGGAAAGAAAATGTACAGGAATAGAACTGACAGAAACCAATTTCTTCTCAACCACTTAGAAAACACGGAGAATATCACAAACAATGATTTCGATTAGAAAGTGTGAAGTTCACTCGCCTGAATTTTAGAAATAAGAATCCATATTAAGAGATTTGATGCAAAATTTGCACTTAGAGCTTCAAATAGTCTTCTGAAAGCCTGCTGAGAAGGTTACTATAGCAGGCAAGCCTAACACTTCAATTATACTAAATAAATTTTCAATCAGAAATCAAAGAGGGATTAAGATTTGGTATTAGAATGATTACATGTTGGATCTCTTTCTTTTACTAATTAAATTCACTAGTTGGAGAATTGGGAGGCTAAGATTTTGATTTGAAATGAATTTAGAGTGTCTTCCTTCTTTCTAGTTTTTAGAAAATGAAGCGAGGAAGAAGAAGTACATATTCAGATAATTTCTCTATAAGCCTCCCTTATGATATTTAATTAAGGAACAAGAAGCTTGGTTAAGGGCACTAATGGATGCTTAAGCCATAATTAATCCCTCTTTATACTAATTAGCCTTGTTTTACAACTTTTTTACACAACATTTAGCTACTTGATGTAAATTACACTATCAACACATAATAAAATTACCAGTTACAATTTCTAAACACTTCTTATAATCATTTTAAAGATTTATTACCAAAGTTTACTAATTTATTACAAATTCATTTTTCTTGTAAAACATTCAAAAGCTAAGGGTTATAATAAATCAAAAACTATATCTTACTATAGAAGATTTATACAAGCTTATGAAAATTATTTTCAACTTGTATATAAATATGTTTTGCAATAAAATTTACATTTTGTATTTTATTTTCAACAAAGTGTTTAAGGAAACACTATTTTGATGCAAAAATAATTAAAATAATTTTACTTATATTTTTGGCATATCATTATGTTATATAGCCTAAAAATCTTAAAACACCTATTTTACCTTAAAAATCACTTATCGAAACATTTTTAATAACCCGATTTATTTTTTATAAGACTAAAATCAAATTTATCTCAAAACCCCTATATATTAAATCCATATATATATATACATATTTAATTTGCACACTTTCACCAAATTCCCAAAGACATCAAAAATCCTTCCTTTCCCAATTCTCAACAATTTATATTAAATAAAACTCCAACCAAGCTCTGTTTATATTTTGAAAGACGTTTATTTCTTAATTAATAAATTATAATTCTCTTTATAATTCCTTAATTACTACAGCAGGTTATCATCTAAAATCAGGGTTGCCACAATCCTCTTTCATTACTTGAAGGGCATGAAGAGTATTGGTCTTTAATCCTTAAAAAACCATAACTTTGTAGAAAATAACCTTTTGATCATAAAAAAAGGGTACTAAGGTTTTACATCTTAGGTTCATTCATAAAATATTTCTTCACGGGAACAGTCTCATCGACTCGACATCACGACTGAAGCCCATGTGCAAGGGCGATAGGATTCACTAGAGTTAATGCTCTGAAACATAAAACCAATAGCCAATATTGAAAGTACCCTCTCTATTCTCTATATAAATATGGTCATAATGTGCAATTGAAAAGATTGCCACTGAGAGTACTTTCTCTTAAAAGCAAACAATATACTTTCTTTAAATTATTTTGATATAATGTTAGACCATTGTATTCCCAGGCATCTCTTTTACACCATTATAAACAAACCAATATACTGTAATATGCTTTTAACTTGTATATAAGATGTTATACAAGCCTCGTTTGTTTTAAAAATCAGAGTTTAATTCAAAGAGCAAAAGCCAAATGATTAGTTTAAATTTAGCTAATTATCACATAGCAAAAGTTCTAGTGAGTATTTACATTTCTAATATCAATAACACTTGCCAATATCTATAATTTATGGGTCTTATAAACTATTAGATTATAAGTTAAAAATAGAAATGTTGGAATATTCTTAACTAACATATATATATAGACATATACGTATGTGTGTATATATATATATGTATATATAACCACTTTCTTATAACTTAGGGCACCATGGTAAATATGCAGAGTCTTAACACAAGCTGATGACTTACTAAATTTCATTAAAAATAAGATTTAATCCCCAACAAAATGTAATGCTTCTCATTTAAAGTACATCAGCTTGTATTCCGACCAAACAGAGCCAACTTATTCAACTACTTTCTGGAGAAAATGAGTCTAAGCTAAGGTGTATTTCCTTGTATTAAAATATAGCTTACCTTATATCCTATTTGTATGAATTGGCTAGTCATGAGTGCGCCATTTACTTTAAAAATAGGCACTTGACTATACTTCTTGTCATAAATCAACCACTTTCATTCCCACTATTCTATGTATATACATAAAACCATGAAAGTTTTACTACATAAAATTCTTATGTAACTACACTCAGGTTATCTTTAACATGAAGCTTCTTAGGCAATTCCATGCATAATGTATTCAATTAGAAAGATAACTTTACTATACCCAAATTTTGTTCAATTTGTATGGGTTGCACTTTATAGAAGCAGGTATACAATTTATTTCAACAAAAGCATTTTCATAACCTTTCATAAATAATCATTTAGTAAATTAAGCAATACAACCGAAACTACTAACCAGTAATTAAACTCAATTCACTTCAACATGAATCTTAGACAACGAGGACATTAAAACAATCTAAAGAACATCCTCATAGCTTAATACTTAACAAATTATTCATATAACATTTAACTTATTTTTTCCTTCAAGCAAACTTCTTCAAACCATTCTACTTAGCATCCATATTTCCTGCAAAAGCATCAGAGACGACCTCATTGGTAATATTTATATTATATGCATGTCCAAATTTTTACTAAACCCTTCATGTTCCTAAAGGGATACTTTATAATTGTAAACATGCTTGTATATCATTCAAGGGAACACTTCTTAAGATCATTTGTGAAGTGGCTTTATTTCATCGAAACCATCTAATATAAAGAGTCATGCACAAGCAACATACACAATAACCAGCATACAACATTCCCGACAACTTGCATAATAATATTCTCAGCAACATGCATAGCAATGTTCATAGCAATATGCATAATAGTATTCATAGAAATATGCAAGACAATATACATGTCAACATGTATGCACATGCATGTTCAATTAAGCTAAGGTATTACTTCGAGTCTACCGTAACCATGACTCACTTATACCCCCATCTATCAATCTTCATCGATCTCTGACCTTAATTATACCTTTAAACCATACTGCAGCCATGATTACACTAGTGCACACTATCTGAGACCTGCCATCCTTACTCTCAGCCACTCTTAGTCCCTTGGACATCATCATGCTATGTACGAACTCACCAACTTGCCTGGTGACATAATCGCACACTGACTGAGACCCCCACTAATTTCCTCATCCACTTATTGGACTTTAGAAGGCATAAACATGTCGTGTACAAACCTGCATGTTGCAAGCGAATCCACTGCCACATACCATCCTGAGTGTGTTGATTTATATCCTTAATTTATTTGTAAGCACATAAACTTTCCAAACCTTTACACCAACTATGTATACTTTGCATCCTTAAGTTATTTACCGTACTATAATCCCAATATTTTTAGGAGCATAAATGCAACTACCTAACATCACAAGCTTCTACCAACCATTCATACATTACCGTATTCATCACAAACACAAAACATTCATAAATATGCGCATTAAATACACACAAAAATAGCAGTAACTAAGAGGTTATCAGTACTCTACATGGCATCTTGTACTAGGTATCATTATTAATCCAAAGAGTATCATTGTCATGCTGAATAATAGGGTATGGGAATCAATATTGAGTCAAAAGTATTAGTCTCATATAGAGTTACTTCCTCTATAATATCATTATGGGTATTCATTGTTGTAGCTAGGTAAGGATGTGGGTATCACCAATTAAGGATGTGGGTATCACCAATTAAGGAGTGGTTCACTATTGTTTATCCAAAAGTTAGATTCTCACAACCAAACTAGCCAGAGATGAGCTTGGTTGTTACACAACCCTACTTCCAGAAAATGCACTTGATGACAAAAGGCTCAGCACATGAAAAACTCATTGCACCATTGTCATCCCATTTCAGATATTAGACATAAGCTGGAGGACTAATTTCCTCCTACTGCCTAAAACCGTACTTCCTTTTTAATCCCTTTTTGCTATAACAAACATACATAGGTCATTATAACAGAATAATATTGGCGTGATCAAATGTTTTTATAGTTAGAACCGATGAACATAAATTTCATAGTTCTAATGCATGACAAATATTATCATAAAGAAGCCATAGCTAAACCCATTTCAACAAACATGCAGGTCAACCAAAATTAAAGAGAAATGCATGCAAAGAAAACAGTAGTGGTTGCCTTCTGGAGGTCTTAATGCCATATTAAAGAGAGATCCACTCACCAAAACTCTTCCCTCCAAAGCATTGCCTTGCACCTCCATGGCTGTTACCTTTCTGCTTTCCATATTTTTTCTTGAGTGGTAATTTATGTATGTACAAACCCTATGGTTGTTAATTATTATATATAGATGGATGCTTTTTGGGTTTAAGTGTCCCACTAGTAATTTACATTAGGTCAGAAAATCAACACCCAGGCCATTAACAACAAGCACTTTTCTACCCCTATTTACTTTTGCTTCATAGTTTTTTCCCTCCCTTTTAGGTTCACATATTCAGCACCTCATTTTAATTCCTAAGTGATCATGCCATTTGCATGACATAGTTTGACTTGAATATATTTTATTTGTTGCCTATTATTATGTTAGGTCAGGTTATCTTGTCATGTGTGAATTGTGTTATTACCTTACTAAATATTCATGTATCATTTGTATTCATAATACATGCATAGCTAGATCCTCATTCTATTATACTTGTATGTGCACAAACCATTTATCAGTTTATACATAATAATATATAACAACCAAAATTTGGTTCAAGGTTTATTTTAAACTTCTGTTATATTTTTTTTATAAAAAAATCATTCACTGCACAAAGCCTATGCAGTCATTCCCCTTTGCTACTTATGTGGTTGCTTAAATTTCGTGTTTTCACATGTATGCCTTCTTTAAGGAATTGTGTCCCCTAATTTTCACTTACTTATAGCAGGTATTAAATCTATTTTTCAACACTTAATTCATGTTATTATAAGCTAGTCATATGGCTTCTATATAATTACAAAGAAAACTTATAACATTCATTCATTCTTTGAACCCCTAATGCCGATAAGCTTATTCAAACAATACTTTTTTTTTTGAAAACAAAAATGTGTGATCTTCTAAGAAGAAGAGAGCACACATATATATAAAAAAACAAAAAGGATACAAAATCCAATTACAGACCCAAAAAGAGACAAAAGCAAAACTGATACTGCAAAAAGAAAGAAAAGGAAAGTAGATAGATGAGCTCCAAATAAACCACCGCCCATCATACTTCAATACCGAATTCCGGCAAAGCACCACCCGATATTGAAGTACGTCTACTCCAATACAAGAGCTAGACACCCAAGAAAATACAACAAAATTAGGAACAAAGCACCTAAATAACTCTCCAACTCCGCACAAACAAAAGATCCAGTGCTAAAAAATCTCGAGTCCTGACAGCTATCTACTGAGCTTCTGAGCCAAATCTATAGCCTGAAACAAAAAGAAACTAGGCAAAAAATCAGTAACCAACACACACATATATATGGGTATATGAGTATATATATATATAGGTATATATCCATACATATATATGCACCAAGAAAAGAAATTAACAACAAAGACGAGATATATTACAGCTAAAATAACTATTAATTCTAATAAATGAACTCAAATTAAATTTGACCTTATTCAAAAAACACACAAAACGCGATTCACCAAAAAACTTAAAGAGCGAGTTAGACATCCAATCAAGAAAGAAATCCACTATCCTAATGATAATTTCATCAACAGAAATTGAAATGGAATGAAAAAACCCCTAATTCCTCTCTAACCAAATGAACCAACTAATGATAGTTACTAAAGAATCCAACACATACCTCTACCAAGAATTAAAAAGAAATCTATAACTAACCCAATAATCAACACAGCAACTAAAGGAATTAAAACTATCAAAAGAAAAAAAATCCTCAAAACCATATTAAAAATAAAAAAGGTAAAAAAAACAAGAGAAAAATAAATGATCAACATCTTCATCCACAATACTACAAAAACAACACTTAACATCAAAAATAATATTCTTTCTCTTTAAAAGCTCAACCATATTAAGTTTCTTGTGAATAATTAACCACATAAGAAACTTAGCTTTCGGAGGAGAATTAGATTTCCAAAGAAATTTAAAAGGGCGCAAAGAAACACCAGAGAAATTAATAAATTTGTACATTGAATTAACAGAGTAGACTAAACTCTTATCCAAACCCCAACTAATAGAATCACTAATCTCATCCAAATGATACAAAGCTAACTTGGCTTTAAGTAAGGCTAATTGCCTTAACAAACGCCCTTCTAAAATATTGTCAAAGGAGAACACCCACGGAGGATTTAAATATCTTCTATAAATATCAATAATCAAAGCATTTTTAAAACTACTGATATTAAAAAGCTCGTTAAATTCAATTTTAAGCGGCACACGAGAAATCCAAGCATCATGCCAAAAGAAAGTAAGGTTACCAGAGTGAACAGTCACCTTACAACCTAACTTAAAAAAAATCAAAACAATTCAAAACCGACTTCCAAAAATGAGATAACCTATTAAGCCAACCAACACTAGAACCAACAATAAACCCACCACCAAAATAATAAAACTTGGAAACAATAATCTTCCAAGTAGCCGACACTCTAGGGCATCTAAATCTCCATAACCACTTGGCTAGCAGGGAAGAATTAAAGTTATATAAGTTAATGATCCCCAGACCCCCATCTTTCTTGGCCTTACAACACACCTCCCAGTTGACTAGACATTTAAAGCCTCTACAAATAGGGACACCACTCCAAAGATAATTACACCTTATTCTATCAATTTTCTCAATAACCCATTGAGGAAATCGATGGACAACCATCCAATAAGAAGGAATAAAAGATAAAACCGAATTAACTAAAACTAATCTTCCAGCTCTAGACAAAAATATATTATTCCAACCCGATAATCTATTATTGATCTTATTAATGATAACTAACCAATCCTCCTTCTTGAGCTTCGAAGGCCTAATCTTAAAACCTAAGTAATCAAAAGGAAATTTTATGACAGAACAGTTTAACGTACTAGCAACCAAAGACTCAACATTGTCAAAATCATTAAGGACCATAACAACACTCTTATCAAAATTGATTCTAAGACCATATAGCATCTCAAAACTGTAAAGAATAAACTTAAGGGCAATAATATGCTTCGGCAAGTGGGAAGAAAATAATAATGTATCATCTGCAAATTGAAAAATAGATAATTCATTATTAAATTCCTCATTACCAACACTACCTAAGGCACCTGATCTCGCAGCTCTCTTAATAATTCTAGAGAAAACATCAGCCGCTAAATTAAATAGAAAAGGCGATAGCGGGTCACCTTGTCTAAGGCCTCTCTTAGATTGAATCTTCTTGCCCACCACCCCATTAACAACAATACTGGAACAACCAGACCTAAGCAATAACATGATCCAGTTAATCCATCTAACGCTAAAACCTCTAGCAAGACATAATTCACAAATAAATCTCAATCAATCGAATCAAATGCCTTCTCAAAATCTAACTTCAAAATGGCATAGGAGAAATTATTTTTACAGCAAACATTAATATACTTCTGTACCGCTGCCACCCCATCCACAATATTTCTGCCTTTAATGAAGGCAGTTTGAGAACAATCAATAAGATCGTTCATCTTTAAACCAAGCCTATTCGCTAGAACTTTAGAAATAATCTTAACAGAAACATTGATTAAGGAAATAGGCCTAAAATCCTTAAGAGAATTAACCCCCTCTCTCTTATGGATAAGGATGACATTAGCAAAATTAAAACTACCTAATCGTAAATCACCACAATAAAAGTCATTAAATAAATTAATTAAATCAAACTTCAAAACCTCCCAAAACTGCTTGTAAAAAAGAACAGAAAAACCATCAGGCCCAGGAGCTTTATCACTAGGCATATCACAAATAGCCTTCCAAATCTCCTGCTCAGAGAAAGGCTCATCTAAATCTACTAGATCAACCATAGTATCAGAAGGGTACAATACATTCCATCTGACATTAGTCCTTCTCTTAATCCTAGAACCAAAGATCTGCTTATAATACCTAGTGAAGGCTTCATTTAAATCCCTCTGAGAGGTCAATTCAACATCATTAATAAAAATAGAATGGATCAAATTATCATGTCTCCTATTATTAGCCACACTATGAAAGAACTTCGTGTTATTACCCCCCTCCTTAATCCATTGAACTCGGGATCTTTGCCTCCACATGATCTCTTCTTTTTCCAAAATCAACTTGAGATCAATTCTAAGGTTGCAAAGTTTATCTCTCTCATTGGGATTAAGAATCCTAGACTCGCTAACCTTGTCTAAATCTAACATCTCGCACAAAATCTTATATTTCTTAACTATAACACTACCAAAAATGAACTTATTCCACCTCTTGAGAAAAAATCTTAACTTACCAAGCTTCGCAACAAAAATCTTCGCCGAATTTCCCCTATACAGATTATTAAAATAAAATAAAGAAGTCCACTTAACAGAGACAAGATTAATGAAACTAGAATCCAAAAGCCACATCTTTTCGAATTTGAAACCGTTGCTAATAGATAAGTTCGAATCACACGAAAGAATATAAGGACAATGATCTGAATAAAGAAAAGGCAAACCCTTGACTCTATAGAAAGAATATCTATCATCCACCTCAGAACTATTGAAAAATCTATCTAATAAGGCAAAGAAGGACTATCTCTGACATTAGACCATGTGAAAGATCTATTATATAGAGGAATCTCAATCAAATTATTATCTAATATGAAATCATTGAATTCCTCCATATCAGAGAAATTACCTTCCCGAGGAGATCTCTCCCCTAAAAACCTAGTTACATTGAAACCTTCCCCCACAATCCATTGGTTGGGGACAGAATTCCTAAAATCTGCACATTCAGCCCACAAAAATCTCCTCTCAGTTTTTGTATGATGCCCATACACATTAGAAATGCCTAGCAAAGAATTATCTACAAGAGAGGCTAAAAGAATGTGCAGAGAATAAACTTTAGGAAACTCCTGCACCAATCTAAACTGATTACCTTTCCAACCAATCATAAGTCCTCCAGCACTACCAATAGCCGGAAGACAAGCGCAATTATGAAAGAGGGACCCACCTAAACTCGTATAGAAACTAGAATTAGGGTTCTCAATTTTAGTCTCCTGAAGTAAAACAATATTAATATGAAAATCCCTAAAAAAGGTCCTGACCTTGGCACATTTATGCAGGTTATTTAAACTCCTAATGTTCCAACTAATGACCCTCATCGACTCAATAAATTAACTCTCTCTAATTCCCTACTCCTAATGAAATCCGCTTCTAACTCAACATCAGTAAATAAAAAAGCAGTATCATCAGCGAGCTGAAGTAACTGACTAGTCGAAAGACTACCCAAAGCATAAGGAGAATATTCGCTACCATCAACAGGAGACATACCTGAGCCCAAACCCAAATTGCTACTACTAGCATTCGGGCTCGGGAACTTACCTCGAGATGAAGAGGATCTATATCTGATCCTAGCGTTGCGACGGACCAATTCAGAATTGGGAGCTACTCTCCGACGCCTCCCTCTCCTAGTCGACGAAGTGGAACCAACACGATAATGTGAATATCCACTGTCAGCCTCTGCCGAACCATCACTAATCAAAGAACAGATCCCGTCTCTAGAACCAGACTCCGGACAATACAAAACCCACTTCCAAATAGTCACACTGAAACAAGGCCTCAAAAACAAGCGAAATAGACTCCCACACAAACTATACAGAAACACAGAACAGTCCCTCATATCCAGCATAGCTGAAAGGCCATGCAGATCCGCACAATCCAAAATAGAAACATATACAACTGAGCCCCCATTTGCACACGCCATATCACCACCCAAGGAGAGGCCTGCAACCATTCCATCCACACAAATCGAAGGCTCTACAATGCCTTCCCTATCCACAACAGGCTCAACGCCAGTATAGTAAAGCTGACAACCCCCTTATCAACTTCATCTCCACAAATAACCACGGCCAACCTGACCCCTGAGTTCTCACTCACCAAAGAAATTGCCCCCAACTTCTCTTGCTCGAGATTAGAAGAACAAAATCACGACTCTTTACCTTTTCTTCCGAGCTTAAACCTTCCCACTTTAAAGCCTTTCCTCATCAAAACAGATCTCTTCAAAGACCCCTTCTGAATCACTGAAACTCCATCCGCTTCAACATCCCTAGCAGTCTCCTGAACAACAAAGTTCTCCAACACCTCAAAACTGTTCAACAGTTCCACATCCTCTGCCACTAGCCATTCTGACCCCGCCATAACACCTGATCGAGATGAAGACTCTACCGCAACAATATAAATGTTTTTAAACAATATAAATGTTTTTAAATAATTTATTCCATCCTTATTTTATTTTTTCCAGTTTTCCAGATAAAATTTTCTATGTTTAGTTCTTAATTTCCTTCCCTTTAGCACCACACTGAAAATCATGGTTATATATATTTACTTTATCTTATATTTATATATATTAAAAGAACTGGGTCTTAACAATAAAGCTAGTTTATTGATATCCTGCTTTTTTTAAGATTTTCAACTTCTTCTCTTGTTAAGAGCCTATAACATGCTTAAACATTGCCACTTTTGCTTCCTGGAACCTTGGTCAGTATCCATTACTTAAAAAAAAGTTTTATAGTAATTCAACTCATTCAGTTTCTTTTGCAAGAATGAAATTTAAATCTTAAGTGCATTTCCATATGTATCAGGAATCACAATATATATGCAGGAATCACAATATATATGCACATACCTTATAATAGTATAAGAAAATGCAAAAAATAAAAAAAATCTACTCATTTTCTTTATTAAAATGCATATAAATCTTTTTAAAAGTTTAATCTCCTCCTCTGCTTTCCTTACACCAGTCTGGTTTAACTAGTTATTTCCCACGCACCATAGTTAACAATATCAACTTATGCATCCCTGTAACATCATCTCATATAACTCTGTTAGTCCCAAATATGAAATGGTAACTTACAATAAATTGGAACATACATTTATATAAAAATTCAGCAATAACAAGCCATCCAAATGCATCTAGTAAATTCAAATAAATGTGTCATTCAGTCATATAATCCATGATAATAATCATGTGCATAAATCGACTAAAAACTGGTGTGTAACAAATTATTTATACCGCATATCCTAGGATCTAAAACTTTTTCGGGTTCTGGTTTTTAAACAAAAGAAAATACTATTGTATAAACATTATATTAAAGTGAACATATGGTTAGAGATGGTTTTGGTATCTCTCAAACCAGATTCTCTTCACATATACCTTTCATCGAAAGCCATGAATTACTGTCTTTGCTCAGAGAATACATCAGTGACAAGTGGATCAACACATGTATAAATTTTATTCTTATCATCCATGAACCATCTAGGGGACTTCTAACATGCAAAGAACCATTAATAAATATATAAATTACTCCTAACTACTGAATTATATCATGGGATATAGGGGTGTGTTGCCCAGCTATTATGCACAACAAATATGAGCAAGCTCTTAATAAATGAAATACCTTCCTCTTGGGTTGGGGGCTTTGTATCTTTGCTCATGCCTTCCAACACAGCTACCCTTTCCACCTCTAAACAATGCTTACACGTTCCCTTCTTTTCCGCAGTTATAACACATAAGGCTAGTTGACCTAGCTGCTAGACACTTGGTTTTAATGTGGCCTTCTTTTCCATAGTTGCAGCAAATGATTTTCTTCTTCTTGTTGTCAGTACAGGTAGCTTGTCTACCCTTCTTATCATACGGTTGTACCCTATTCTTTCTTTTTCTATTATTGCTCTTGAATTTCTTGAACTCCTCTCTAGTTTTATCATATCATTCCAAGGCCAGAGTTAAATCTAAAACTTGATCAAATGTCCTGTCCTTATAAAGAAACAATGCCCTACCCAACCCAACATTTAGTCCCTGAATGAATCTTGAATTTTTGGAAACTTCATTAGTTATCATTATAGCGCCATACTTAGACAAACTTTCAAATTTTCCGGTGTATTCAGTCACACTCAATTGTCCTTGCCTTAACCTGATAAATTCCTCTAATCGTGATGCTTTGGATGATGCTGGCACAAACCTTGCCTCAAGAAATTCTTTAAACTGATTCCACGTAATCTCATTCTCAGGTCTTACTGCTGTTACCATTTCCCACCAATCTATTGCAGTACCTTCCAATTCCCTTGTTGCTATCTGTCTCCTCCTCTGATCGTCCACTTGCATATCAACAAAGATTCCATCCGAAGTCCTCAACCAACTTTGAACTCCCATTACACTTTCAGTACCTTCAAAGTTAGTGGCTCCTAAGTGTGTAAATGTCTTTAACAACTGGATAACTCCTCATGGGGATTTCCTTGATGTTCTGCTATCCCATTTCTTACTACTCCTACAAAATCCTGCATATTCATCATGGGAGGACCAGTGGCTCCTAACACTCTGACTAACCCCATCTGAATCTTGACCTGGTTCCACTTAATCCTTTGGGTGTTTGTCCTATCAGTTCTTGATCTCTATTAATATTTTCAACTGAGTCAATTTAATTCCCTGCTATTTATTCTATCAATCAAAATAAACAAGAAACTCAACCATAGCAAAGAACAATGCAATTAAGGCAACCAAATGCATGCACAAACATTTAGTTGTGTATATATCAACATAGCTCTGATACCAACTGAAAGAACCCTCTTCATTCCCTATATAAATATGGTCATAATGTGCAACTGAAAAGATTGCCACTGTGATTCCTTTCTCTTAAAAGCAAACATTATACTTTCTTTAAATTATTTTGATATAATTTTAGACCATTGTACTCCCAGGCATCTCTTTTACAACAGTATAAATATACCACAATACTTTAATATGCATTTAACTTGTGTATGTGATGTTATACAAGCCTCATTTGTTTTAAAATCAGAGTTTAATTCAAAGAGCAAAAGTCAATTGATTAGTTTAAATTTAACTAATTATCACACAACAAAAGTTTAAGTGAGTGTTTTTATTTCTAATATCAATAACACTTGCCAATATCTATAATTTATGGGTGTTATAAACTATTAGATTATAAGTTAAAAATAGAAATATGGAACATTCTCAACTAACTTATATATAAACCTCTTTCTTATAACTTAGGCCACTTTCCAGATAAGAATGCATGTTCTTCTTTTAAAACTGATTTATTTTGTAATAAAGAAACTATAGACCAATACACATATCAGATCAACCTCTTGGATTTTTATACATACGTTTGAGAGGTTTTAGTTTCAGACCTTTGATTTCATTCTTGCTATTTGATGTTTTTAAACTATCCCTGGTATGTGTGTATACATACACACACGCGCGTAATCCCACAATTCCTTCCCATACTAACTCTAATTGTTCTCTCATGCGTATAAGCATGTGATACTATGAAATAGCTACTTATATATATATATATATATATATATATATATGAGGAGCGTTCAATGGCACCCCAAATAGTGAGCACCCCTTTAGCCTACCACTTTTCCACCACACATTTCCTCCCTCTCTCCTTCCACTAACTCTCTCACCTTCCACTCACATTAAAATAATATAAATGAGAGGTGGAAAAGTGGTAGGCTAAAGGGGTGCTCACTATTTGGGGTGCCATTGAACCTGCCTCTCTCTCTCTCTCTCTCTCTCTATATATATATATATATATATATATATATATATAGAGAGAGAGAGAGAGAGAGGAGGGTTATATAACATCTCTTTTGCACCCGAATGAGGGCCAAGCATTAGTAATTAAATAAGTTAGTGGGGGAGAGAGAGTTAGTGGGAGGAGAGAGAAACATGAATGTGTGGTGGAAATTATGGGGGCTAAAGGGGTACTGCACTATTTGGGGTGCTCTTGAACGCTCGTCATATATATATATATATATATATATATATATATATTTCTTATCAGTGCATACCTGTTTTAATGTCATAGCACATGCCATTTTACTTCATATAAAGATCATGGCACGACACTGTGAATAAATAAGCACATAGTATCCGAACTCATTCAATCCTCTCTGATACCCGTTCATTTCTGGATTGATATTAAAACATATAATTTACTAAATCTTTATCTTTTAATGCTGGCACCATGGCAATATATAAAGTCTTAACACAAGCTGTTGACTTACTAAATTTCATTAAAAATAAGATTTAATCCCCAACAAAATATATTGCTTCTCATTTATAGTACATCAGCTTCCAACTAAAAGAGCTTACCTTAAACTACTTCCTGTAGAAATGAGTCTAAGCTAAGGTATATTTCCTTGTATTAAAATATAGCTTACCCTATATCCTATTTGTATGAATTGCCTAGTCATGGGCAGTGTTATGAAGACCCGACCGCTGAATCAGCCGTGGAGTTCAATGGTCGGCGACTCTGGCGATCTGATTGGTCGGACCGTTGGTCTGATGTTGAAGGAAAAGTGAAAATTTGAAGGAAGTTCAGGCCAAAATAAAGAAGGGAACGGGAAGAAAATAAGAAAATGGGGCTGGAGGAAGAAGGATGAACAATAATTGTTTGTTTCAGCTCTGATTAATCGGCTATTCATCACTGATTCGTTTGATTTTCAGACGGTTTGGAGGGTTTCAGAACGGTATCAGATAATTTTTCACGGTCCGACCTCATTTTTGGCTCGAATAGCCTTCGGACCGGACTGGCCCACGATCCACGTTTTCCGCGGTTGGACCGGCGGTCCGGTTCGGTTTTTATAACACTGGTCATGAGTGTACCATTTACTTTAGAAATAGGCACTTGACTATACTTCTTGTCATAAATCAACCACTTGCATTCCCACTGTTCTATGTATATAAATAATACCATGAAAGTTTTACTATATAAAATTCTTATGTAACTACACTCAGGTTATCTTTAACATGAAGCTTCTTAGGCAATTCCATGCATAATGTATTCAATTAGAAAGATATATTTACTATACCCAAATTTTGTCTAATTTGTATGGGTTGCACTTTATAGAAGCTGGTGTACAATTTATTTCAACAAAAGCATTTTCATTACCTTTCATAAATAACCATTTAGTAAATTAAGCAATACAACCGAAACTACTAACCAGTAATTAAACTCAATTCACTTCAACATGAATCTTAAACAGCGAGGATATTAAAACAATCTAAAGAACATCCTCATAGCTTAATACTTAACAAATTATTCATATAACATTTAACTTATTTTTTCCTTCAAGCAAACTTCCTCAAACCATTCTACTTAGCATCCATATTTCCTGCAAAAGCATCAGAGACAACCTTATTGGATAATGAGACACCCCATTGATGCCATTAAGAACATAGGGTCAGACATACTTGTCTAGTGTGAGCAATTTCTCTTATTTATGAAATTGTATTCATGACTATGCTATTTATCTCCAGTACTGTATGTATAAATGAGGAAATCAAACAGGCAATATTTATATTATATGCATGTCCAAATTTTTACTAAACCCTTCATGTTCCTAAAGGGATACTTTATAATTGTAAACATGCTTATATATCATTCAAGGGAACACTTCTTAAGATCATTTGTGAAGTGGCTTTATTTCATCGAAACCATCTAATATAAAGAGTCATGCACAAGCAACATACACAATAACCAGCATACAACATTCCCGACAACTTGCATAACAATATTCTCAGCAACATGCATAGCAATGTTCATAGCAATATGCATAATAATATTCACAGAAATATGCAAGACAATATACATGTCAACATGTACGCACATGCATGTTCAATTAAGCTAAGGTATTACTCCGAGTCTACCCTAACCATGACTCACTTATACCCCCATCTATCAATCTTCATTGATCTCTAACCTTAATTATACCTTTAAACCATACTGCAACCATGATTACACTAGTGTACACTGTCTGAGACCCGCAATCCTTACTCTTAGCCACTCTTAGTCCCTTGGACATCATCATGCCATGTACGAACTCACCAACTTGGCTGGTGACATAATGTCACACTGACTGAGACCCCCATTAATTTCCTCATCCACTTATTGGACTTTAGAAGGCATAAACATGTCGTGTACAAACCTGCATGTTGCAAGCTAATCCACTGCCACATACCTTCCTGAGTGTGTTGATTTATATCCTTAATTTATTTGTAAGCACATAAACTTTCCAAACCTTTACACCAACTGTGTATACTTTGCATCCTTAAGTTATTTACCGTACTATAATCCCAATATTTTTAGGAGCATAAATGCAACTACCTAGCATTACAAGTTTCTACCAACCATTCATACATTTCCGTATTCATCACAAACGCAAAACATCCATAAATATGCGCATAAATACACACAAAAATAGCAGTAACTAAGAGGTTACCAGTACTCTACATGGGATCTTGTACTAGGTATCATTATTAATCCAAAGAGTATCATTGTCATGCTTAATAATAGGGTATGGGAATCAATATTAAGTCAAAAGTATTAGGCTCATGTAGAGTTACTTCCTCTATAATATCATTAAGGGTATTCATTGTTGTAGCTAGGTAAAGATGTGGGTATCACCAATTAAGGAGTGGTTCACTATTGTTTCTCCAAAAGTTAGACTCTTACAACCAAATCACCCAGAGATGAGCTTGGTTGTTACACAACCCAACCTCTAGAAAATACTCTTGATGATCAAAGGCTCAGCACATGAAAAAATCATTGCACCCTTGTCGTCCCATTTCAGATATTAGACATAAGCTGGAGGACTACTTTCCTCCTACTGCCTAAAACCGTACTTCTTTTTTAATCCCTTTTTGTTATAACAAACATACATAGGTCATTATAACATAATAATATTGGCGTGATCAAATGTTTTTATAGTTAGAACCGATGAACATAAATTTCATAGGTCTAATGCATGACAAATATTATCATAAAGAAGCCATAGCTAAACCTATTTCAAAAAACATGCAAGTCAACCAAAATTAAAGAGAAATGCATGCAAAGAAAACAGTAGTGGTTGCCTTCTGGAGGTCTTAATGCCATATTAAAGAGAGATCCACTCACCACAACTCTTCCCTCCAAAGCATTTCCTTGCACCTCCATGGTTGTTACATTTCTGCTTTCCATATTTTTTCTTGAGTGGTAATTTATGTATGTACAAACCCTATGGTTGCTAATGATTATATATAGATGGACGCTTTTTGGGTTTAAGTATCCCACTAGTAATTTACATTAGGTCAGAAAATCAACACCCAGGCCATTAACAACAAGCACTTTTCTACCCCTATTTACTTTTGCTTCAGAATTTTTTCCCTCCCTTTTAGGTTCACATATTCAGCACCTCATTTTAATTCCTAAGTGATCATGCCATTTGCATGACATAGTTTGACTTGAATATATTTTATTTGCTGCCTATTATTATGTTAGGTCAGGTTATCTTGTCATGTGTGAATTGTGTTATTACCTTACTAAATATTCATGTATCATTTGTATTCATAATACATGCATAGCTAGATCCTCATTCTATTATACTTGTATGTGCACAAACCACTTATCATTTTATACATAATAATATATAACAACCAAAATTTGGTTCAAGGTTTATTTTAAACTTCTGATATTTTTTTTATAAAAAAATCATTCACTGCACAAAGCCTATATGCAGTCATTCCCCTTTGCTACTTATGTGGTTGCTAAAATTACGGGTTGTCACATGTATGCCTTCTTTAAGAAATTGTGTCCCCTAATTTTCACTTACTTATAGCAAGTATTAAATTTATTTTTCAACACCTAATTCATGTTATTATAAGCTAGTCATATGGCTTCTATTTAATTACAAAGAAAACTTATAACATTCATTCATTCTTTGAACCCCTAATGCCGATAAGCTTATTCAAACAATATTTTTTTTTTTGAAAACAAAAATGTGTGATCTTCTAAGAAGAAGAGTACATATATATAAAAAACAAAAAGGATACAAAATCCAATTACAGACCCAAAAAGAGACAAAAGCAAAACTGATACTGCAAAAAGAAAGAAAGGGAAAGTAGATAGATGAGCTCCGGATAAACCACCGCCCATCATACTTCAATACCGAATTCCAGCAAAGCCACCACCCGATATTGAAGTACATCTGCTCCAATACAAGAGCTAGACACCTAAGAAAATACAACAAAATTAGGAACAAAGCACCCAAAAAACTCTCCAACTACGCACACACAAAAGATCCAGAGCAAAAAAAAAATCTCCAGTCTTGACAGCTATCTACTGAGCTTCTGAGCCAAATCTATAACCTGAAACAAAACGAAACTAGGCAAAAAATCAGTAACCAACACACACATATATATGGGTATATGAGTGTGTGTGTGTGTGTATATATATATATATATTGGTATATATCCATACATATATATGCACCAGGAAAAGAAATTAACAACAAAGACGAGATCTATTATAGCTAAAATAACTATTAATTCTAATAAATAAACTCAAATTAAATCTGACCTTATTCAAAAAACACACAAAACGCGATTCACCAAAACCCTTAAAGAGCGAATCAGACATCCAATCAAGACAGAAATCCACTATCCTAATGATAATTTTATCAGCAGAAACTGAAATGGAATGAAAAAACCTCTGATTCCTCTCTAACCAAATGAACCAACTAATGATAGTTACTAAAGAATCCAACACATACCTCTGCCCAGAATTAAAAAGAAATCTATAACTAACCCAATAATCAACACAGCTACTAAAGGAATTAAAACTATCAAAAGCAAAAATCCTCAAAACCATATTAAAAATAAAAAGGTAAAAAAACAAGAGAAAAATAAATGATCAACATCTTCATCCACAATACTACAAAAACAACACTTAACATCAAAATAAAATAAAATTCTTCCTCCTTAAAAGCTCAACCGTATTAAGTTTCTTGTGAATAATTAACCTCATAAGAAACTTAGCTTTCGGAGGAGAATTAGATTTCCAAAGAAATTTAAAAGGGCGTAAAGAAACACCAGAGAAATCAATAAATTTGTACATTGAATTAACATAGAAGACTAAACTCTTATCCAAACCCCAACTAATAGAATCACTAATATCATCCAAATGATACAAAGCTAACTTGGCTTTAAGTAAGGCTAATTGCCTTAACAAACGCCCTTCTACAATATTGTCAAAGGAGAACACCCACGGAGGATTTAAATCTCTTCTATAAGCATCAATAATCAAAGCATTCTTAAAACTACTGATATTAAAAAGCTCCCTAAATTCAATTTTAAGCGGCACACGAGAAATCCAAGCATCATGCCAAAAGAAAGTAAGGTTACCAGAGTGAACAGTCACCTTACAACCTAACTTAAAAATCAAAACAATTCAAAACCGACTTCCAAAAATGAGATAACCTATTAAGCCAACCAACACTAGAACCAACAATAAACCCACCACCAAAATAATAAAACTTGGAAACAATAATCTTCCAAGTAGCCGACACTCCAGGGCATCTAAATCTCCATAACCACTTGGCTAATAGGAAAGAATTAAAGTTATATAAGTTAATGATCCCCAGACCCCCATCTTTCTTGGCCATACAACACATCTCCCAGTTGACTAGACATTTAAAGCCTCTACAAATAGGGACACCACTCCAAAGATAATTACGCCTTATTCTATCAATTTTCTCAATAACCCAGTGAGGAAATCTATGGACAACCATCCAATAAGAAAGAATAGAAGATAAAACCGAATTAACTAAAACTAATCTTCCATCTCTAGACAGAAATATATTATTCCAACCCGATAATCTATTATTGATCTTATCAATGATAACTAACCAATCCTCTTTCTTGAGCTTCGAAGGACTAATCTTAAAACCTAAGTAATCAAAAGGAAATTTCATGACAGAACAGTTTAAGATACTAGCAACCAAAGACTCAACATTGTCAAAATCATTAAGGACCATAACAACACTCTTATCAAAATTGATTCTAAGACCAGATAACATCTCAAAACTGTAAAGAATAAACTTAAGGGCAATAATATGCTTAGGCAAGTGGAAAGAAAATAATAATGTATCATCTGCAAATTGAAGAATAGATAATTCATTATTAAATTCCTCATTACCAACACTACCTAAGGCACCTGATCTCACAGCTCTCTTAATAATTTTAGAGAAAACATTAGCCGCTAAATTAAAAAGAAAAGGCGATAGCGGGTCACCTTGTCTAAGGCCTCTCTTAGATTGAATCTTCTTGCCCACCACCCCATTAACAACAATACTGGAACAACCAGACCTAAGAAATAACATGATCCAGTTAATCCATCTAACGCTAAAACCTCAAGCAAGAAATAATTCACAAATAAAATACCAATCAATCGAATCAAATGCCTTCTCAAAATCTAACTTCAAAATGGCACAGGAGAAATTATTTTTACAACAAACATTAATATACTCCTGTACCGCTACCACCCTATCCACAATGTTTCTGCCTTTAATGAAGGCAGTTTGAGAACAATCAATAAGATCGTTCATCTTTAAACTAAGCCTATTCGTTAGAACTTTAGAAATAATCTTAACAGAAACATTGATTAAGGAAATAGGCCTAAAATCCTTAAGAGAACTAGCCCCCTCTCTCTTGTGGATAAGGATGACATCAGCAAAATTAAAACTACCTAATCGTAAATCACCACTATAAAAGTCATTAAATAAATTAATTAAATCAAACTTCAAAACATCCCAAAACTGCTTGCAAAAAAGAATAGAAAAACCATCAGGTCCAGGAGCTTTGTCACTAGGCATATCACAAATAGCCTTCCAAATCTCCTGCTTATTTAAAGGCTCATCTAAATCTGCTAGATCAACCTTAGTATCAGAAGGGTACAAGACATTCCATCCGACATTAGTCCTTCTCTTAATCCTAGAACCAAAGATCTGCTTATAATACCTAGTGAAGGCTTCATTTAAATCCCTCTGAGAGGTCAATTCAACATCATTAATAAAAATAGAATGGATCATATTATCACGTCTCCTCTTATTAGCCACACTATGAAAGAACTTCGTGTTATTATCCCCCTCCTTAATCCATTGAACTCGGGATCTTTGCCTCCACATGATCTCTTCTTTTTCCAAAATCAACTTGAGATCAATTCTAAGGTTGCAAAATTTATTTCTCTCATTGGGATTAAGAATCCTAGACTCGCTAACCTTGTCTAAATCTAAAATCTCGCACAAAATCTTATCTTTCTTAACTCTAACACTACCAAAAAATGAACTTATTCCACCTCTTGAGAAAAAATCTTAACTTACCAAGCTTCGCAACAAAAATCTTCGCCAAATTTCCCCTATACAGATTATCAAAATAAAATAAAGAAGTCCACTTAACAGAGACAAGATTAATGAAACTAGAATCCAAAAGCCACACCTTTTCGAATTTGAAACTGTTGCTAATAGATAAGTTCGAATCACACGAAAGAATAATAGGACAATGATCTGAATAAAGAAAAGGCAAACCCTTGACTCTACAAAAAGAATATCTGTCATCCACCTCAGAACTAATGAAAAATCTATCTAATAAGGCAAAAGAAGGACTAACTCTAACGTTAGACCATGTGAAAGATCTATTATATAGAGGAATCTCAATCAAATTATTATCTAATATGAAATCATTGAATTCCTCCATATCAGAGAAATTACCTTCCCAAGGAGATCTCTCCCCTAAAAACCTATTTACATTGAAATATCCCCCCACAATCCATTGGTTGGGGACAGAATTCCTAAAATCTGCACATTCAGCCCACAAAAATCTCCTCTCAATTTTTGTATGAGGCCCATACACATTAGAAATGCCTAGCAAAGAATTATCTACAAGAGAGGCTAAAAGAATGTGCAGAGAATAAACTTTAGGAAACTCCTGCACCAATCTAAACTGATTATCTTTCCAACCAATCATAAGTCCTCCAGCACTACCAATAGTTGGAAGACAAGTCCAAATATGAAAGTGGGACCCACCTAAACTCGTATAGAAACTAGAATTAGGGTTCTCAATTTTAGTCTCCTGAAGTAAAGCAATATCAATATGAAAATCTCTAAAAAAGGTCCTGACCTTGGCACATTTATGTGGGTTATTTAAACCCCTAATGTTCCAACTAATGACCCTCATCGACTCAATGAATTAACTCTCTCTAATTCCTTACTCCTAATGAAATCCGCATCTAACTCAACATCACTAAATAAAAAAGCAGTATCATCAGCGAGCTGAAGTAACTGACTAGTCGAAAGACTACCCAAAACATAAGGAGAATATTCGCTACGATAAACAGGAGACATACCTGAGCCCAAACCCAAATTGCTACTACTAGCATTTGGGCTCGGGAACCTACCTCGAGATGAAGAGGATCTATATCTGATCCTAGCACTGCGACGGACCAATCCAGAACTGGGAGCTACTCTTCGACGCCTCCCCCTCCTAGTCGACGAAGTGGAATCAACACGATAATGTGAATATCCACCGTCAGCCTCTATCGAACCATCACTAATCAAAGAACAGATCCCGTCTCCATAAACGGACTCCGTACAATACAAAACCCACTCCCAAATAGTCGCACTGAAACAAGGTCTCAAAAACAAGCGAAATAGACTCTCACACAAACTATACAAAAACACAAAACAGTCCCTCATATCCAGCATAGCTGAAAGGCCATGCAGATCCGTACAATCCAAAATAGAAACATACACAACTGATCCCCCGTTTGCACACGCCATATCACCACCCAAGGAGGGGCCTGCAACCATTCCATCCATCGAAGGCTCTACAATCCCTTCCCTATCCACAACAGGCTCAACACCAGTACAGTAAAGCTGACAACCCCCCTTATCAACTTCATCTCCACAAGTAACCACAGCCAACCTGACCACTGAGTTCTCACTCACCAAAGAAATTGCCACCAACTTCTCTTGCTCGAGATTAGAAGAACAAAAACACGTCTCTTTACCTTTCCTTCCGAGCTTAAACCTTCCCACTTTAAAGCATTTCCTCATCAAAATGGATCTCTTCAAAGACCCCTTCTGAATCACTGAAACGCCATTCGCTTCAATATCCCTAGCGGTCTCCTGAACAACAAAGTTCTCCAACACCTCAAAACTGTTCAACAGTTCCACATCCTCTGCCACTAGCCATTCTGACCCCGCCATAAAACCTGATCGAGATGAAGACTCTACCGCAACAATATAAATGTTTTTAAACAATATAAATGTTTTTAAACAATATAAATGTTTTTAAATAATTTATTCCATCCTTATTTTATTTTTTCCAGTTTTCCAGATAAAATTTTCTAGTGTTTAGTTCTTAATTTCCTTCCCTTTAGCACCACACTGAAAATCATGGTTATATATATATTCACTTTATCTTATATATATATATATTAAAAGAACTGGGTCTTAACAATAAAGCTAGTTTATTGATATCCTGCTTTTTTTAAGATTTTCAACTTCTTCTCTTGTTAAGAGCCCATGACATATGCTTAAACATTGCCACTTTTGCTTCCTGTAACCTTAGTCAGTATCCATTGCTTAAAAAAAAAATTTATAGTAATTAAAATCATTCAGTTTCTTTTGTAAGAATGAAATTTAACTCTTAAGTGCATTTCCGTATGTATCAGGAATCACAATATATATGCAGGAATGACAATATATATGCACATACCTTAGAATAGTGTAAGAAAATGCAACAAATAAAAAAATCTACTCATTTTCTTTATTAAAATGCATCTAAATCTTTTTAAAAGTTTATCTCCTCCTCTGCTTTCCTTACACTAGTCTAGTTTAACTAGTTATTTCCCACGCACCATAGTTAACATTATCAACTTATGCATCCCTGTAACATCATCTCATATAACTCTGTCAGTCCCAAATATGAAATGGTAACTTACAATAAATTGGAACATACATTTATATAAAAATTCAGCAATAACAAGCCATCCAAATGCATATAGTAAATTCAGATAAATGTGTCATTCAGTCAAATAATCCATGATAATAATCATGTGCATAAATCCACTAAAAACTGGTGTGTAACAAATTATTTATATCACATATCCTAGGATCTAAAACTTTTTCGGAATCTGGTTTTTAAACTAAAGAAAATACTATTGTATAAACATTATATTAAAGTGAACATATGGTTAGAGATGGTTTTGGTATCTCTCAAACCAGGTTCTCTTCACATATACCTTTCACCAAAAGCCATGAATTACTGTCTTTGCTTAGAGAATACATCAGTGACAAGTGGATCAACACATGCATAAATTTTATTCCTATCATCCATGAACCATCTAGGGGACTTCTAACATGCAAAGAACCATTAATAAAAATATAAATTACTCCTAACTACTGAACTACATTATGTGATATAGGGGTGTGTTGCCCAGCTATTATGCACAATAAATATGAGCAAGCTCTTAATAAATGAAATACCTTCCTCTTGGGTTGGGGGGTCTGTATCTTTGCTCATACCTTCCAGCACAGCTACCCTTTCCACCTCTGAACAATGCTTCTTCATGTGCCCTTCTTTTCCACAATTATAACACATAAGGCTAGTTGACCTAGCTGCTAGACACATGGTTTTAATGTGCCCTTCTTTTCCATAGTTGCAGCGAATGATTTTTTTTCTTCTTGTTGTCTGTACAGGTAGCTTGCCTACCCTTCTTATCATACGGTTGTACCCTATTCTTGCTTTTTCTGTTATTGCTCTTGAATTTCTTGAACTCCTCTCTAGTTTTATCATACCGTTCCAAGGCCAGAGTTAAATCTAATACTTGATCAAATGTCCTGTCCTTATAAAGCAACAATGCCCTACCCAACCCAGCATTTAGTCCCTGAATGAATCTTAAATTTTTGGAAACTTCATTAGTTGTCATTATAGCGCCATACTTAGACAAACTTTCAAATTTTCTGGTGTATTCAGTCACACTCAATTGTCCTGGCCTTAACCTGATAAATTCCTCTAATCGTGATGCTTTGGATGATGCTGGCACAAACCTTGCCTCAAGCAATTCTTTAAACTGATTCCACATAATCTCATTCTCAGGTCTTACTGCCGTAACCATTTCCCACCAATCTATTGTAGTACCTTTCAATTGCCTTGTTGCTATTTGTCTCCTTCTTTGATCGTCCACTTGCATATCAACAAAGATTCCATCCCAAGTCCTCAACCAACTTTGAACACCCATTACACTTTCAGTACCTTCAAAGTTTGTGCCTCCTAAGTGTGTAAATGTCTTTAACAACTGGATAACTCCTCATTGGGATTTCCTTGATGTTCTGCTATCCCATTTCTTACTAGTCCTACAAAATCCTGCATATTCATCATAGGAGGACCAGTGGCTCCTAACACTCTGACTAACCCCATCTGAATCTTCACCTGGTTCCACTTAATCCTTCGGGTGTTTGTCCTATCAGTTCTTGATCTCTATTAATATTTTCAACAGAGTCAGTTTAATTCCCTGCTTATTATTCTATCAATCAAAATAAACAAGAAACTCAACCATAGCAAATAACAATGCAATTAAGGCAACCAAATGCATGCACAAACATTTAACTGTGTTCATATCAATATAACTCTGATACCAACTGAAAGAACCCTCTTCATTCCTTATATAAATATGGTCATAATGTGTAACTGAAAAGATTGCCACTGCGAGTCCTTTGTCTTGAAAGCAAACATTATACTTTCTTTAAATTATTTTGATACAATTTTAGACCATTGTACTCCCAGGCATCTCTTTTACACCAGTATAAATATACCACAATACTGTAATATGCATTTAACATGTGCATGAGATGTTATACAAGCCTCATTTGTTTTAAAAATCAGAATTTAATTCAAAGAGCAAAGGTCAATTCATTAGTTTAAATTTTGTTGGAATATTTCGACATTTGGGTCAAATATGTAAAATAAAATGTGTTATGCTATTTTGGTGTAAAGCCTAATTAAAGTGATCTAATTTTAGATTAGAATTAATAGGCTTAAAGTTTAAGTTATCATGGGCCTAATGTGTAGATACCGGGGCATTTTATAATTTGTTGAAGGGCCGAATTACAAAATGCCAACTCTATAAATAAAGGGTTATGGTCCCCAAATTACACAAGCCTTAGCAACTTTCTAACCTCTTCTACGGAGTGCTGAATCTAATCTAGGGTTTGTGTCAATTTGGAAGACCGAACCAAATTCATCTTCTTCTTGGCCATCGATTATGGAGTTCAGGTAGTGCAACAATTAACTACGGATTCAGGTACGCTTCTGCTAATCAAGCTAATTTATTTCTGATTTGTTCTCAATTAAATCAATATGGGTTACATATTTGAATCTAGGGTTTCACGATTGGATATTGTTAAAGTATACTGAAATCCTAACAAGTGGTATCAGAGCCAACCATTATTGATTATATTGGGAAAATTTTCTTTTTTTTCTTTTATACATGTTGTTTTGCCATTTCAGAACAAAGGTTGAATTGTGTTTTCAATTCATACGGTTTATATGTTATGTTTTTATTTCACAACAGGTTGAGTTTATTAACTGCGGCTAATAATTTTTAATTTTTTTTATTTGGGTTATGTCTCAGATCTATATGGATTAAGATCTATTATCTCCTTCACGTTCTTTCATTGGTTCTATGGATCCAGTATGAATAATTTTAATATAATAAAGTTTGAAATCTCCCTCTAACTTAAGTAATAAGATCATTGGTTATGAATAACTATTCAAAGCCAAAAGGGACCAAGAGGGTAATATTGAATTTTATAAGGCACTTTTATTGAAATCGCTATTATTAAAAGGAAATTTTATTTTCTTTAAAGAATGTTTCATTTTGGACTTAGTAAACGATTCTTTAGAATCGATCGCTTTGGAGCTTACTACATTTTGTACTTTTGAGCATTATCTGATGGAGATTAAAGTTATGTTTCTCAATGGAGACATTGGTGAAACTACTTAAGAAACTCATTTATGGATTAGTCTTTTGTATTTGGGATTCAAATACACCATTATTGTTCATGGGGTGATATTTGGATTATTACAAAAGAATTAGGAAGATAAATGCTTAAAAGATTTGGTATGTAAAAATATAAGAGGTGTAGCGGAACCCTCCTCTCTCTCTCTCTCTCTCTCTATATATATATATATATATATATATATATAGAGAGAGAGAGAGAGAGAGCAACGGGAGATTCGGTGAATGGCAGCAAGCCAATAAGCAAACAACAAAGTCCATTACACTAAACTTTTTAGTACGTTGAAGTATGCGATACTATATGTTGGATTGAAGAGGTCGAAGATAGCTTCGAGTCGTAGGTGACCGTTCGTAAATCGAAGCTTGTATGTAGGAGTTATGAGCTGGAAGGTGTTTACTGTCAGCAGGAAGCGGGACAAACGTCTGTCATAGGGAATGACAGACGTCTAACTACAGGGTGGTGATTTGCCGAGAGCTCAGACTGAAGTCTGACACATGAGGGACAAACGTCTGTGCTGAGTGCATATGCCCAATTAATCTCTGGAAGATGACAGACGTCTGTTAGGCGATGTGACAGACGTCTGATTGGGTATTGAGCTATTTTGGGCTGGAAATTACCACTCTATAGTCAGATGTCTGTCATCCCCTATGATAAACGTCTGTCCCGCTTCCTGCTGACAGCAAACACCTTCCAGCTCATAACTCCTACATACGAGCTCCGATTTGCGAACGGTCACCTCCGACTCGAAGCTATCTTCGACCTATTCAATCTAACATATAGTATCACATACTTCAACAATAGGGTCAGACTTACTTGTCTGGTGTGAGCAATTTCTCTTATTTATGACATTGCATTCATGACTAAATGCAATTTATCTCCGGTACTATATGTGTAAATGAGCAAATCAAACTTGTAATATTTTATTATATGCATGCCCATATTTTTACTAAACCCTTCATGTTCCTAAAGGGATACTTCATAAATTTAAACATGCTTATATATTATTCAAGGGAGCAGTTCTTAAGATCATTTGTGAAGTGGCTTTATTTCATCAAAACCATCTAATATAAAGAGTCATGCCGAAGCAACATACACAATAACCTGCATAAAATATTCCCAACAACTTGCATAACAATATTCTCAGCAACACACATAACAACGTTCACATCAATATACATAATTGTATTCACAACAATATGCCAAACAATATACATGCCAACAAGTACACACATGCATGTTCAATTAAACTGAGGTATTACTCCGAGTCTACCCTAACCATGACTCACTTATACACCTCATATATCAATCTTCATTGATCTCTGACCTTAATTATACCTTTAGACCATACTACAACCATGATTACACTAGTGTACACTGTTTGAGACCCACATCCTTACTCTCAGCCACTCTTAGTCCCTTGGACATCTCATGCCATGTACAAACTCACCAACTTGCCTGGTGACATAAGCGCACACTGAATGAGACCCCTACTAATGTCCACAACCACTTATTGGGCTGTAGAAGGCATAAACATGATGTGTACAAACCTGCATGTTGCAAGCTAATCCACTTCCCTACACCTTCCTGAGTGTACAATATCCTTTATTTATTTGTAAGTACATAAACTTTCCAAACCTTTACACCAACTGTGTATACTTTTACATCCTTAAGTTACTTACCCTACTATTATCCCAATATTTTTAGGAGCACAAATGCAACTTCCAAGCATCACAAGCATCTACCAACCATTCATACATTTCCATATTCATCACAAACACAAAACATCCATAATTATGCGCAAAAATACACACAAAAATAGCATCAACTAAGAGGTTATAGGTACCTACAGGGGATCTTGTACTAGATATCAATTAATCCAGAGAGTATCATTTTCATGCAGAATAATAGAGTCTGGGTACCAGTATTAAGTCAAAAAGTATTTGTCTCATACAGAGTTACTTCCTCTATAATATCAACATGGGCATTCATTGTTGTAGCAAGGCAAGGATATGGGTGTCACCATTTAAGGAGTGGTTCACCATTGTTTCTCCAAAAGTTAGATTCTCACAACCAAACTACCCAGAGATGAGTTTGGTTGTCACACAACCCAACTTCTAGAAAATACTCTTGATGATCAAAGGCTCAGCACATGCACCCTTGTCTTCCCATTTCAGATATTAGACATAAGCTGGAGGACTACTTTCCTCCTACTGCCTAACACCCTACTTCCTTTCTAATCTCCTTTTTGCTATAACAAACATACATAGGTCATTATAACAGTACAATATTGGTGTGATCAAATGTTTTTATAGTTAGAACTGATGAACATGAATTTCGTAGGTTAAATCCATGACAAATATTAGCATAAAGAATCCATAGCTAAACCTATTTCAATAAACATGCAGGTCAACCAAAATTAAAGAGAAATCCATGAAAAGCAAACAGTAGTGGCTGCCTTTTGGAGGTCTTAATGCCATATTTAAGAAAGATCCGCTCACCAAAACTCTCCCCTCAAAAACATTGCCTTGCACCTACATGACTGTTACCTTTCTGCCTTACTTATTTTTTTCTTGTGTGGTAATTTATGTATGCATAAACCCTATGGTTGTTAATGATTATATATAGATGGATGCTTTTAGGGTTTGAGGGTCCCTCCAATAATTTGCGTTAGGTTAGAAATCAACACCCAGGCCGTTTACAATAGGCACTTTTCTGCCCCTATTTACTTTTGCTTTAGAATTTGTTCCCTTCCCTTTAGGTTCACATATTTAGCACCTCATTTTAATTCATAAACGATCATGCCATTTGCATGACATAGTCTAACTTGAATATATTTTATTTGCTACATATTAGTATGTTTGGTAAGGTTATCATGTCATGCGTGAATTGTGTTATTACCTTAATAAATATTCATGTATCATTTGTATTCATAATACATGCATAGCTAGATCCTTGTTCTGTTATACTTCTATGTGCACAAACCATTTACATATCAGTTTATACTCAATAATATATAACAACCAAAATTTTGTTTAAGGTTTATTTTAAACTTCTGATATTTTTATATAAAAAAATCATTTTCATTACTGCACAAAGCCTATGCAGTCATTCCCCTTTGCTACTTATATAGTTGCTAAAATTATGGGTTGTCACAAATATCCCAGGACAAAAGCCGAAGTTCGAAACCTTGTATAAGGAAGAGGAAGTCTGGTTGTTTCATATGCCAGGCGATGACATTAGAGCATCCGATACTTTTTAGAAGGAAGCGAAAATTTCTTTCGATCATTCCAAAAGACAAGAAAGATGTTTTCTATCTTCAGAATGATGGCACTGACCATAAATAAAAAGAAAAATTGGTTAATCCATTTACAGTTTTCAAATTATCATTGGGATAAAAGTGAACATTCTAACCAAACTACAATACTTCCTGTACTTTGCCTAGTTCAAAGTATAGAATATTTGCACTTATGTGTTAAACACCCTATTTAACGCATAAGCTTTCCTAAGCGAAAGCAATCTTAGGAAATTCATATCAATTAAAGAAAGAATGGGAAAAATCCCAAAATCTTATAAAATGAGAAGTATGTCACAGATAATCACCCTCGAAATAATAAATTAACCTATTTAATCAATTACTCTCGAAATTAACAAATAATCTTCCTTAGAAAATTCACAGAATATTCCTAAGTACTCAGAAAATTATGAAGTCAAAACTTATCTCTGAAATCACATAACAAACAATATATCCAAATTTCATATGTTTGGAGATTTTTAACTATAGGTTTCGCCCTAAAACCTATTTGTTTTCATGCAAAACAAGCATATAAGGCAAAATGAAAACATAGGAATTGCTAAACAATCAAGTAGCAACCATTAATCATGAAAGCAATCATGAATTAACACATACAATTCGAGTATAAGCAAATAGCCAAATCAAAATATGGGTAGAGAATATTATTCACCTTGTTTGGATTGAGAACTTGAGATTTGTAGATGTTGATTTCATAAGCTTTAATCATTAGTTATCTTTTAAGTTTTCTTCTTCATCCTCTTTCTTTTAATGGTCGGCCACCCTTAGGTTTATTTCAAGTTTTGAGAGGATGAGAAAATGAGAGAGAAGAAGTAGGAAAAAGTCTTATATAGGAGCCAAATATTACCCATTTTGCCCCTTTCACATATAATTCATTCTCACGAACGAACCACACTATTATTTGTTCATATGTACAACAGGAAAATATTCCTAAGGAAAAAGCGGCTCAAATTTTATCCATAAGGACATGTGGCTCAAATTTTATCCAGAAGGACAGAAGCATCATCTTCTTCATTTGTGAGCTGCATTTCTCCTTCCGTTCTTTCTTCAGTGTCTCCAAATCTCCTTTCGTTCTTTCTTCTTCATCTTAATTATTCAAAAAAAAAATTCAATGCTTAAACTCCTAATCTAAATCGATTAATTCAAAATATTTAACCCTAATCTAAATCTGGAATCGCTCTAATCGATTTCCAGTTCAAAATGGAAATTAACAAATATTAACCCTAAAACGTGATAAAGAAATAAAAAATGAAGACAATTGACATGAGAAAAACAATCAAATTCATATGTGAACTAAATATTTTTCTTCGCTTCAGTTTTGTGTTATTTTCATGATTTTAGTTTTTAGGTATCAGTTTCATGTCTCGTTAGGTATCAGTTTTAGTTTTATTAATATTCTATACATAACATAGTTAATTCTGAAAAACTGATAACTAAAAAAATATTAAACTGCTACCTAAAAACTGCTGCAATGTGTTACAGAAAAATTGATGGAAAAAAATGTTTACACCATAGTTTGATTGATTAAAATGAAATAAATTCGACTGAGTTACAAAGTTGAAGCAACAATACAACTAAAAAATTAACATAACAACAAAATCACATGAAAAAAAAAACATAACACAGTTAAAACAGGAAAACTGATACCTAAAAATATATATAACTGATACCTAAAAACTGTAACAAAGTTAATACTTTAAAACTGACACCTAAAAAAAAAAAAATGATACCTAAAAACCGCTGCATTGTTTTAAAAAAAACTAACGAAAAAAATGTTTACACCACAGTTTGATTGATTAAAATGAAATAAATTCAACTGAGTTACAAAGTTGAAGCAACAATGCAACGTAAAAATTTACACAGGAACAAAATCACATAAAAAAACATAACGAAGTTAAAACAGGAAAACTGATACCTACAAAAATGTAAAACTGATACCTAAAAACTATAACAAAGTTAATACTGTAAAACTGATATTTAAAAAAATATAAAACTGATACCTAAAAACTACTGCACTGTTTTAAAGAAAAACTAACACAAAAAATGTTTACACCACAGTTTGATTGATTAAAATGAAATAAATTCGACTGAGTTACAAAGTTGAAGCAACAATACAACTAAAAAATTAACACAGCAACAACATCACATGAGAAAAAAAATATTACACAGTTAAAACATGAAAACTGATACCTGAAAAAATATAAAACTGATACCTAAAAACTGTAACAAAGTTAATACTGTAAAACCGATACCTAAAAAAAATATAAAACTGATACCTAAAAATTACTGCACTGTTTTAAAGAAAAACTAACGCAAAAACTGTTTACACCACGGTTTGATTGATTAAAATGAAATAAATTCAACTAAGTTACAAAGTTGAAGCAATAATACAACTAAAAAATTAACACAGTAAAAAAATCACATAAAAAAAACATTACACATTTAAAACAGGAAAACTGATACCTAAAAAAATAGCAAACTGATACTAAAACTGCTTTAATGTTAAAAAAAAAAAACATTTGCAACCTAAAAATATAGTTTCAATCCTTTCATCTTCTTCAACTGTGCTTTCCATTTGTTGTTGAAGATTTTCATTCCATTCAATTAGGGTTCCAATCGATTTTCGTTATTCGAATGATTTTTTAGGTGCCGATTTTTGAGTTCGATTGTAGGAGATGATGCGAATTTCGATTGTGATGTCATATGATTTCGTGATTTCGTGCTAAAAAATCGAACGAGAATGATAAACGATGGATTATTTTAGGCGGCTGTCCTTTTGGATAACATATTAGGCGGTTGTCCATATGACTAAATTTTATTAGATGGTTGTCCTTGTCGTTAATTGCCCCTATGTACAAATATCAACTCAATAATTTAACTATAATTTTCTTATTTAATCCATTTAACTAAATATCCTGAATAATATTTTATAAAAATGAGGGACACCACATCCTCCACTCCTAAAGAAATTTTTTCCTCAAAATTCAATCAAGAACTTAAACAAATATGGAAAGAAACGTACCTGATACTCCTAGCTCAGTTGGTTAGAGGCAGACGAATTGGGATGAGACATAAGAGGTCTCAGGTTTGAGGGCCGCCTCTGCTGACTATCTTGGTGGTGCGTAGACGTTAAAAAATCGGGGTATACACCACTCGTGGGGTTTACTAAGACCGACAAGAAATGTCTTGAGTGAAGTCTTAGGTTCCCACGAAAATAAATAAAAAATACGGAAAGAAACATATAATGCTATCTATACTAACGTAACCCACTAGTCATTAATCTATAAAACAATATAGAACACACCCTATATTGGTGATTCTCTGAGAAAAGTGTCATCTCCACTGAGACTTAACATCCCCATGCCTTATGTTTGCATAGATGAGCAATTCTAATGAAAGTCGCTTCATATACGCAGTCGCCTGCACTCGCGCTTCCCCATTGGTCACATTTTCTCACTAATTTTTATTTATTTTCTTATCAACATTTAATAGGTCCCAACTAAAATATTGTAACCAATAATGTGGCGAGTGCTGATGCAGTCGCTTCAGAGCGAGTGATGCTAGCATTTGTCTTGCATAGATACTTTGCCCATGATGGCTTTCTACCGTTGATCTTGAATCTTCTCGATCTACTTTACAGCTTTTTCCATCTATCTTAGGTCAAAAACCAGTAACCTCCATCTGCTAGTAGGAAAGGACACTTCCTTATCGCAACAGAATACCTTAACATTAGACTGTTTACATTCCTTCCTCCCTTACTTCTTTATCTGCGAAAGTTGGTCTAAAAGGTGAGGGTTTCGAAGCAACTTCTTTACCCTTCGTCACCTTTGAATGCTTATCCTTACGATGTCCAAGAGAATTACCATCGAAGTATCGCAACTACTACCTCCGAGTAGCTGATAACTGGCATTCCATAACATAAGGACCCTTCCAGTCATATCTGAGGTAAGCGGTCTCGGCTCTTCTCTTCATAATGTTCTCTTCCTTCCAAGCCTCTTGTTCTAGAAAGAACTTCCTTTTACATTTCGGAAGATCCAAGATATTAACTGGTCTATTTCTCCATACATGTACCTCCTCTTTTTATTTCTTCATGGTGAAACCTCAGCTAATCCTGACATGACCTTCACAAGCTTGTGCCTTGGGATAATCTAATCTAACCATAGAAACAAGAGGTCCCATAAAACCAGCGACAACTACAACTAGCGTCCTTCAAAGAAAGGAACAGAGCATACTTCTCTCATCCATTGGAGGTGATATAAATTTGCTATCCTCATCGCTCCTTCGATGCTAACCTCCCATAACTCTGGATCGAACATTTCTGTTAGTAATAGCGCCTCTGCCACCGATATACCATTCCATCCCTTCTTCACATATCTTACCTTCCTCATCTACCACACAAACTATTGTAATATATTGAAGGAGGACTAAGAGTGTAGAAATATATATACTTATATAGTTTAATACAAGTATGTCATAAAATCATTATACCATACCCTAAAATATTTATCTGATCATTCGGTTTAGTAAAAAAGTCTTGATAAGATTTTTTTTAAATTTACACAAATCCATTCTCTAATATCAATTTGTAACGCCCTATTTTCTGAATCCCGAAGCTCAGCGCTACGGATGTTGCAGCCATCTATAATGTCAACTTTCGATAATAGAAAATAGAAAGTTAATAAATCAAAAACATTCAAGAGCATGTGAATACGAAAAATATTGAAATAACATTTATTTAATATCATTCATTACATATTCCCTTTTGCATAACCTGTACAGAGAAAATAGAAATATTACAAAACACAAGAGCGACATATGAAGATGCCCTTTTAGATGATCAAAGTCTAAGTATAAGTCATTAAGAACCTTTGGCTCTACCTTTCTCATAAGAGATAAAAAACATATGACGAAAAACACTTATTATCTGTAGCCTCTTGCTCATCTCCAGAAGCTTCATTCAAAAAGGTAACTATAGGATCTAAATTAACCATAGAGGGGGTGAATAAGGTTTATTGCAATTTAAACGAAATATAAACTAAAGCAAAAACAACACAGAATAACATAACAACTTGTAGAAGGTAAATCACATACAGATTATCCAGCTTCGGCAAGACCCTGCCTACGTATGCATCCAAGGTTTCTACTAGGAATTAAAATAATATTTACGTTTACAATCCCTGTAAACTCGTAGCACTCTTTCCCAATTGTCCTAACCCTACGCTCAAAACCTTGACACAACTTAATCCCCTAAGTTGTGATTTCGTAACTACAAATCCCTGTAGTTACTAACTCAAAAACCAAACTTTCTTTAAACCAGAATAGAAAAAGGAAATAAACTAAAAGGATTTAAACTCTAGTTAAATATGGGCTAAAATAGTATAAAGTAAAAGAAAATGGTTATTCCCTTTCATTGCATATTTCTTTTCTTCAATATCTACTGTCTCTGATGAAAAACTAGGGTTTTCTTAGGATCGAATCTGTCATAGTTTCATCGATTGTACTCTCTATATCATTTAATTGCTCCGATGATATTCGATTCCTCTATGGGGATTTGTTGAGATGAAGTTGCTCCCTGAAATTAGTATGTGATTTTCCCCCTTTTTAATTTTTAATACTGCTCGATTTTCGGTTCGATTTTCTGCACTTTCCAGTGATGATATTGGGTGTATTTATAGGATTTTGAATCCTATTCTTTCTTTGATTTAAGCAATTGATTAGTTAGCTTTTCTAAAATATTCAAATAGGTTTTTGGAAAGTTTGATACGTTCTTCTTTCCAAAAATAAGATATTGCGTACATATTTGACTTCAGCTTTTTGATAATATCTTCATCTTGATTTCCCTGACTGTTTCATAGTATTCCTTTAGCTTCCCTAGTTCCCTATATATGCTTGTTCGAATTAAAACATTCTCTACTTTGCTTGGTTTCCTTTTCTCTTCACTGATAAGAATAGATGCTATACATATGATTGCCATTCGAAAACTTGAATAAATACTCTAACTTGATCTTAACTTTGTGTAGTTTTCACTACTTGCTAGTATTTGAATTTCTTTACTGCGCTTATGTTGATGTCCTGGTGCCATTTTGCATTTGATTATATCATTGCTTCCTACTTTCCCTTTGGTTGTATTTTTGACATGTTGGTTTCGGCACTGTACCATAGTGTTGTATGCTTAAAAAATGTGACTTTCCAATGCTGGTTGCATCGATTTTCCACACTATGTTGGTTTGGTCTGTCCACACTCATTTGTGTTGCTCCATTTCATTTTTGTCATTGCAGTTGTGTAGATATTTTTAATGTGCTTGCATTAGCATGGTTTGTTTTAATTGCTTGTAACCGCCTGATGTTGCATTACCATCTGTATACGAGGCTGATGCATTTGTTCATTGAACTTGGTTACTACTGAGTTGCATTCTTGATGTATACTTTGTAAACATGCTTGTTGTGTATACTTTGTAAACATGCTTTATGATATTGAATTAAAATTTGAAGTTGCACCATGTACTAGCTTTTGATGAATCCACATGCATTACTTTGCTATACCTTTTATCTTGTTGACTTAATATTGTTTTGTGCATATTTTACCATGTTATGTCTAGTACCTTGCCACACTTGTCTGCCGTGGCTTTGTCCTTTTGTTTGTTCCATGTCGTTTTTCACTATCCTGTACTTGATGAGCCATTCCTTGTCTTCATTACCTTGTGCCTTTTTCCTTGAGATGTTCACTGGACTGAGCTATGTTTGTGTTGTGTACTCTTTTGTGCACTTTCTGGGTTGCACCTATGTTGTTCTTTTATATGCTTCCTACCGTGTTGATTATTTTACTGAAATTTTCCTTTGTACATGTTCGTATGTATGTGTATATATATATATATATAATTTTTATTTTAGTAAACCAGCTACTAGTTGTGTTGAGGTTGGTCAAGATCAGTAGACGACATATGTGTGTCGAGGCTGGTCTTGATCAGCAGACCATTGTAGCCGTGTTGAGGTTGGTTTACAAGCACTTGACAAGTCTACTAGACTCAAGTATATATATACCTGACCCTGTCTGAAAATGATGAGAAAAAACCCAAATTAAGGCAAATAAAAAATAAATTTATATTTGCATATATTTAATCTATTTTTGTTCCAGTTTACTATGTAAAATTCTGTGATAGGTATGCAGGTGACTAGACTGGATGATGGAGTATATGCAGACTCAAATTGTGTTAGTATGTTTGTATATATGTATGAGTGTGTATACGTAACTAAGTGCACTTAGTGATCAATCTGTAGTGAGGAATGTATATATATGTTATTGAATGTATTGTATAACATTGAGTTGTGCAATAGTGGAGTTAGAAAGTTGTACTATTTCAAATATTGAAATAAAATATTTAATTGAATAAAATAACTGTTTAAGTATCGAATTCTATGCAATAGCATTTTATTCGATATAAATATTTATTTTTATATGATATGTAATGTAGAATAGTAAAGTTATATACACATTTATATAATAGTACATATGTTTGTTATCATCAAACAAAAATCATATGGTTATAGTCAACAATCTCCCCTTTTTTATGATGAAAAACATACACTAAGATTTTGAATGTGATAAATGTTATGCTCCTGCTACAACTGAACTCTCCCTATATATAAGAAAATTTAAATTCAAATGAATTTCAAATATTAAAATATTCTTTATTTAATCACTCATCAATCAAAATCTTAACCATTCTCCCTCTTTTTTATCACTAAAAGTACAATAGAAATCGAAATAGTGATGAACATAGACTAGACATGTAAATTCAAATCAAGAGGGAAAAATATACATACCGTAAATCTCGTTTAATCAAACAGAAATCATAATATTTCACAAATTAGGAGCAAATTTCACTTTCAGAATAATGGATTTACGATCGATTTTATAAAATGAGGAGAGTTATTAAATTTAAAATTTAGGAATACGAATTCCAAACCTTTTAAATAAATTTTCAGTTTAAGCACAATAATTTAAGCACTTACTAATTATGCATAAACATTAGGTCTTTTAAATGGAGTTAGTTGTAAATTAAAAAATGTTAAGTATTTTCTAATCATGCACAACCGTTAGGACTTTTAAATGAGATTAGAAATATACTTAATTTTTATCCATCTCTTATATGAGTTCCATCCATGCATAATTGTAATAACTTTTAAATGAGAACGAAAGCACATATACAGAGATTGAAGTGATTCACTCATGCATAATTGCAAGGACTTTTAAATGAGAGTGAATACCTAGGATATTTTTTTAAAGTACATCCTAACTCTTCACTTTATGGAAAACCATGATGAATGATAGGAAAATGATAATAAAGGAAAATTATCATGGAATAAGCATTAATTCAAAAATATTATAAAATTTGTCCAATCATCATGAGATCTTAAATATATTTTCTCATGTTATGAAAGATACAATAGTCACTACTCATCACAATTTCAAAAATCTAATAATAATTTTGATAAGTTCCAAAATAGTTCAATTGGTCAATAATTTCATTATTTGAATAAATAATCAAAAATGATTTTAAAACTGAAAATATTAATTTAAAGAGGGGCTTTGAAGACTCGGATGTCACTTTGCCCATAATGACACTACATGGTATTTCAGACACTGATTTTTCAATATATCATACAAACATCAAGCTCACTCATACATTTATAACAATTCAATTCCGTTTATCAGAGTAGTAGAATATCAAACCAAGGTTCATAAGAGAATTTTTTCTTCATAGCATTTTATCAAGCACATGGGATAATTAATGATTCAAGTCTAAAACGGTTAATTTAAATCACTTATTGGGATGTTTATTATCAAAATTCAAATACGATGGTTCATGAAATTCAGCATAACATCAATCACAAATGATTTTCAAACCAAATCTCCAAGTCAAGGCAAACGACTATGAAATTGACATAACTCATATAAGATGATTTTTGAATAGTGTTCTATAATGAGTACAATTTTTAAAGATTTTCCAAGGTGAATTAGTAGAAACTCAAAACAACAAAGTTGCATGAAATTTTATTAGCTTTTAAGAACATGTAAAATTCTATAATTCCGAATAATAGAGTTCAAGATATGACCAGAATACTACAACAATGTCAGAAATTCTGGGAGCACTCTATAACCTATACTTCAAATTTTATGCAGTTATTCATCAATTTAAGTTCAGAATCTGCAAATACTCAAAATACAAAAGTTGTAGACAATTGAATATATTTTCCAGAAAATCTTAAATTTTGTAATTTGAAGTTAGGAAGTTCATGATATAACAGAATACTATAGCTATATCAATACGAATTAGCAATAATAGAAGAATAAAATAAAAATACGAGTTTAGAGATCATACCTGATTTACAATTGACGTTGTGGATTCTCTAACTCGACTTTATTGGCTAACGAACTCATAATAATTTATTTAATAATAATATGGAACAACCGGAATTTTATCTCTCTCGAAGTTGTTCCCTAGCCACCTTCGGCACCTAATTGTTTATAGGATCGAGTGGTCTAACAAAAGATGTTTTACCACTCTTAACATTATTTAAATATTTTGGTATCCAAACCCGTTTATATAACAATCCATTAGCATCCACTAAAGTGCCCTTAGAAACCCAAATTTGTTTAATCTTAAACGAATTCAGCTTGTCATCTTTTAGGATCCAAACTCGTTTAATTAGGTTGTTTCTAAACAAGTTCTCATCTCGTTTATGATTAAAAAATCCTTTGAAATTATTAGAGTTCAAATTTCTAATTAGATCTTTTCCAAAACCAATTCCTTGTTTATTCTGAACAGTCAATTGGTTTTTCGGTAACATATTCAATGAATTTTCTCCATTTGAAAATTTTCTTAAACTCAACTCAAGATCATTGATTTCATATTTCAAAAGATTGTTCATGTTTATTAGCTAGAATAACGATTAAGGCAATTTCTCTCTTTTTAGAATCATTTTGTTTTAAGACTGATTTTCATTTTCAAGTGCTTTTATTTTGGTATTAATTTCGGTCATCTCATGTTCAAACGTTTATGCTTTTCAAAATCAAGTTTCTCAATCTCCTTTAAATTTTCAATCTCTTTTTCCGAATCATTGTTTTTGCTCACTAGCTCATTTCTCATTATTCTTCAAAATGGAAAGCTTGTTTTTCATAACCATAATATTAGTCGTGTATTCAATCAACCTTTATTCAAAATATTGCATTTCTCACATTCACAATTTTGAATATTTCTAACTTTTTCAAGCTTGGTTTCTAACCTATTATTTTCGTGAACTAAGTTTAACTTATCAGATTTTAATTTCTTAACATTTAGATCGAGAGTATCAATAGTTTTCGTGAGATCATGACACATTAAAATAAATTCTTTGTAGGTGTAGTTCGGTACCTTATTAGAGTCCTCTTCACCTATTTTCGAATCCGATTGCGCCATAAGACACAAATTAGCTTCCTCTTCATCACCGTCAGAAACTTCTTCTCCTTCCTCATCATTCCATATAGATGCAAAAGCCTTCTACATCATCATCATCATCATCTTCTTCTTCTTCTTCTTTCCTTTTTCATTCTGAAATTGTGGGCAATTTGGTTTGATATGTCCTGGTTTCTTGCAATTATAACAAATTCGTACTTCGTCTGAGTTGTCTGAATTTTTGGACTTGTTGGATTTTGAACTCTTATTGTGCGGAATTGTATTTACTGTTAAACCATTTATTAAGAAATATGGAAAGATCTTCAATGGGATTTTTATATTCATCATCACTTTCAAGAGTACTGTTTAGAGCAACCGACTTTCTCTTCGATTCAAAACTGTTGCATTCTTCTCTAGCTTTTAACTCCATCTCATAAGTCATCAAATTTCCAATCAAGTATTCCATGCTCAATTTATTTAGGTCTTTTGACTCTTGAATAGCCATCGATTTCAATCAAAATTCATCAGTAGCACTCTTAGTATTTTCCGCACAAATTCCACTTCAGCCTATATTTTACCAAGAGCTCTTGCATTATAAACCAGCAATGAGAATCAACCAAACTTCTCTTTTACATCTTCATCTTTTCACATCGATTTTTTTTCATATTCATTACTGAGTAGAGTAAGACGAGATTCCTTAACTTGAGATGTCCCTTCGTGTATGACCTCCAAAGTATGCCAAATTTCCTATACAGTTAAACAATGAGATAATAAATTAAACTCATTTTTATCAAGAGCACAAATAAGAGCATTAATGACTTTAGCATTTAATGATAACAGATTTTTATCAGGTGCATCCCATCTTTCTTTTGGTTTAGGAAATTCAATATCATTAATAATCATAGTAGGAGGCTTATAACCTATTTCGAAAATGTCCCACACATCATAATCAACTGAACTTAAATGAATTTTCATCCCAACTTTCCAGTACGCATAATCAATTCCACTAAACATAGGTGTCCTAGCTGTTGACTTAACCTCAGAAGAAGCATTACTAGACAAATTCATGACTATATAGTTATTTTAAATAAAATAAAAAATACTTGCTTCGATGCCACTTGTAAGATCTGAATTAACCCTAGAGGAGCGGTGAATAAGGTTTATTGTAATTTAAACGAAATATAAACTAAAATAAAAACAACATAGAATAACAAAACACCTTGCAGAAGGTAAATCATAGACATAAATTACCTAGCTTTGGCAAAACCCTACATACTGCTGCATCCAAGGTTTCTACTAGGAATTAAATCAATCTCTACATTTACAATCCTTGTAAACTCGCGACACTCGCTCCCAATTATCCTAACCCTACGCTCAAAACCTTGACACAACTTAATCCCCTAAGCTATGATTTCCTAACTATAAATCCCTATAGTTACTAACCCAAAATAAACTTTCTTTAAACTAGACTACAAAAGGCAAATAATCTAGAAGGAGTTAAACCTTATTTAAATATAGGCTAAAACAATAATAATAAAAAAGAGAATGGTTGTCCCCATTTTTTAGTTGTACTCGATCACCTATATTAAGAACAGCCTCCTCTTTTTCTTCAATGTATACTGTCTCTGATGAGAAAATAGGGTTTTCACAGAATGGAAACTGCCACAGTTCGATTGATTGTACTCTCGATATCCTCTTGTTGCTCTGATGATCTTTGATTCCTTTGTGGTGATTTGTCAAAATGAAGTTGCTCTTTGAAATCAGTATGTGATTTTCCCTTTTTTACTTTATATTACCGCTTAATTTTTGCGATTTTCCAAACTTGCCAGTGATGGTATTAGGTGTAATTATAGGATTTTGATTTCAGCGATTGGTTTAGTCAGCTTTCCTAAAATATCCAAACCTATTTCTAGAAAGTTTGATTCGTTCTTCTATCTGAAATAAAAGATTATGTTAAGGATGAGAATCACATATCTTAAGGCAAAACTAACACTACAGGGGGGTGAATAGTGTTTTAAAGAGATTATGGAAAACTTAAACAATTAACGATTATTCAAACAACTGTATGAATCACAGAATGAATATCACAACGGAAACAATCAAAGATGCAAATATAAAAAGAAATAAAATGCAGAGAAGGAAAGAACACACTAGAATTTATACTGGTTCAGATTACTCCTACGTTCAGTCCCACGCAACGCTGGATTGCACAGAGTTTTATTAATACTAGTATCAATCTTACAACGCCCTTGATTTCACGGCTACAAGGTTAACACTGATTCCACGCCCTTGATTTCATGGCTATAAGGTTCACACCGATTCATTTTCCATGATTTCACGGCTACAAGGTTCACACCGCTCCCTTTCCTTGATTTATAGGCTACAAGGAACACACCTTTTCCTTAATAATTACAAACATCCCGAGAACCCTTGAATAACACTTCCAAACATAGAGTATTTGATAGAAATTGAGAAGAGAAATAGAATGATATAATCTGTATTGAAATCGGTAGGATATAAGTGTAGAAATCAAGGAATTAAGTTAGAATAATGGTGGTAAGAGTAAGGATGAAGAAGGAGAAGAAAAGTTGGTTAAAAGATTGAAAATGACCCCTTTATATAGGTTCCAAAGATTGCAACAGTTCTGAATCGTTTCAAATAATAAAAACACTTCCTTTGAATTTTGAAAATGTGGCGGTTATATGTCGACATGTCAATATATGTATGTCAACATATATATGTTTTTTTAGTTTTAAAATCATTTTTTCAAGTATTTAAATCAATATATATATATATATATATTCTGGAAATTCTTGAATTAAAATTAGTTATTTAAAATACATTTTCTAAAGTATAAAAACATAGTAATATATAATTTAAACATATATATAATTATATGATATAAAACTATATATTATAATTATAAACATACATATAATTATAAAACTTAATAATATATCAAATATATAATAAACATATATGTTTGAAAACATAATTAAAAATAATTTGAAATCATTTAGAAAGGAGTTTGAAAATAAAACGAAATTTGAAAGTACTAACAGGAGTTTTACATATTAACTAGACTCTATTACTTTGATATTCTTGAGCTCTCGAAATCTTAATATGTTGATTTGTATGAGTCTCTAATCTTGAAATCTTAAATCTTTTAAACTATTCAGTCTTCTATATCACCTGTATATAATTCCTATATATATATATATATTATGGGTAAAGATGTTAGTATATATTTTATAATTAATAATGATTGAAACAAGGTTGTTGTCATCAAAACATCATCAATATCTATTCTCCAACAATCTCCCCCTTTTTGATCATGACAACCTTGGTTTATAAAATATTCATACCTGATATTACTTTTCAATCTGTTTCTTTGATTACTCCCTTTTCACCATGAATTCCTTATAACTCCCCCTTAAACTATACCTATTTTATAATTTCTCCCCCTTTGTCATCAACAAAAAGTATATCTATCTAAACCAAGAATAATCCTAGTGACTAGTTCTATGTATAACTCCCCCTAAATCTATGATATTTTCCTTAAATCTGTAATTTTCTTATAACTCCCACTTAAACTATGATATTTTCCTTAAATCTATAATTTTCTTATAACTCGCCTTAAACTAACACAAAACTAATCCTATCCTAAACTATAATACCCTTAAAACAATAATAAGACTTTAATCTAGACTAAGAAATAATTTTTTGATATATAATATTTCCTTAAAACTAGATTAATGATAAGTCAATATTTGAGCAATTTAATCCAAATTATCAACCAATTTAAGTTTTGTTGTCACAAAACATCAATTCAAATAAATTCAAACATAAAACCAAACATTTCTTGTAACTTCTATTTATCCTAAAAACCTATAAAGCTCCTGCTTTAATCTAATTCTACAAGAACTATAAGTGAAGTAATGAAATCTGAAAAAGATAGTCATATTATTTTATACCTATATATGCATAAGTATATTTCTAACAAACCTATCAACCATAAATGAAATTCGACCATGTCACACAAGTTATTCAAGTCAAACAAATCAGACAAGTCAATTAAGTCAAACAATTCAAACAAGTCAAACAAATATGTTATGTATTTAATTTATAATCCTATTTATTTCTAATTAGATAAAGACTCCCCATATAGTATACTTGTTGTGTGTAGAGTACAAAGTTAACATGTAATGCAGTGTGTGCAGTATGTTAGTTCTAATGTCATATGCAAAGCAATATGAAATGATATATTGAATGAAATGCAACTTGTGATGAAAAAAAATTAATTTGAGATGCACTGTAATGTATGAAATAAGATGTGTAATGATAATATGCAGAATGATTTGGTGATGATATCTATTATGCAATAATACATATATATTATAAATTACTTTATAACAACCCGAAATTTCGGAATCAATTTAATTTTTTTATTTTAGCTATTTTAATGGGTTTTGGATATTTAAAATGATTTATTTAAATAATAACAACTAAAAATTTATTTAAAACGAAGTTGGAACGTATAAATTTATTTTAATTATAAAATGAGCTTGAAATGGCGTGGTAGTTTGAAAATTCGATTTCTAATTTCAAATGAATGTACAGGATTCAAAATAAATCGAATTTCAGAAAAATAAGAAACGTTAGAATCTGTTTAATTATATCTTTCTAACGAATGTAAGAAATTGAGATTTCACTTTATGAATTGAAATTTATGTCCAATTTAAAATTGGAAATAATCGCTATGGAATTTATATATATTATAACATAATATATAACCCTAAAAAATAGCTATTTTGCAAACCACCTCCGTTTTCGACGAAACCACTTTTGTTGGATCTAGAATGTCAAATTATTGCTAGATTCCAATTTTCGTAATTATTGGAATTAATATGTGAGCACAGTAAATTTAAACGTGTTTTCAATTTCAGTTTAAATTTAATCGATCAGTTAAAATTCTTCAAACGGTCTCCAAAGTCGACGAGATTAGTTTTGTTAGGACCGTATCGTCAAAGTATAGCTAGATTTATTTTTCTGTACTTTTTTGGAGTAAATTAAATATGTGGCCCCGATAAATTAAAATATACGTTTAAAATTCAATATACTAATCTATATTTTAATTTAAAGGAAAACTGGTCGAAACAGTTGAATTGGCTTAAGAAACATATCCCATTGTGTCCAAAATTGGGGTATTTAGCTAGGAACGATAGTCGTTGGGTTTGATTTGGAGTTTACATCAATAAATGGGTATTTTTGGAAATTGAAAGAATTAAATAATATTATATATATTAGTGGGCCAATCAGAATTCATTAAAACGCTAAATTATTTTCTGGAAAACCGCAGTCGCCTTAAGCGATACATGGCGGAAAAAGCTCCAAAACAATTCCTCCGAGATCTCCAAATCCACGAATTAATATGAAAAACCATAACTATAAAATCAAAAAGGGAATCGAGATAGTGATATTCAACGGACACAATCTGAATCAACCTCGCGAGGAGGACGAAATTGCTCCTAAAGCGGCGACGTTCGAGCTCATTTCTGGTTGCGATGGGATGAACAATCTCCCCTAAATCGTGGGCATGGAAAGGCGGCGTGAAAGGGGATGCGGGGTACCATTTGATTGGGGTCACGGGGTCGGAAGTGGCGACGATGAGGAGCCCTAGGTGATGAAGGTGGTGCGCTTTTTCAGTAGTATACGGGGAGAGAGAAACAAGGGAGGGTAACGCTTTTTAATTAAACGTTATTAAAGGAGAATGAGGATAATTTAGTTAATTATAAAAATTAATTATATTTATTATGTGTTTAAACTTTAAAATGCTATAACATTGTCATACGAAAACAAAATGCAGCAATTTCAGATGCGTTGGGATCGCATCAGCGAGCACTACACAATGAAACTGACTAGAAGTGACTGGGAGCAAATTAGAGATTGAGGTGATTTTAAATCAGAACTAAACTGGAATCTTCAAATAATGAATGACAAAGTGGAACCCAATGTGACAACTCCTTCTCACTAAAATATATTTTATCATGTTATTGTATTCATATATGAAAATATATAGAATTGCCAGTGTAGATTTTTTATCAGTTTTAATCATTATAAATTGTATACAGTGCCTGTTAGCTCACCTCCCTCATCCACAAAGCATGGACGATTTAATTTACTTTATTGTGTTTTGATTGTGATGTTGAAATGTTTGACATTAATGTGGTATTGAAATTAAATTATAAATATCCATTTATAATCTAAACAGTGAAAATTGGTTAACTAGAAAAATAATTCAAATTCAATAAGAATTGTTTAAATTTACTAACCAGTGATTATTTTAAATAGACTGTTGTTGTTTGAAATTTTCACACGGGTATTGGGATGATATTTGACATACACTAATCACAATAATTAGCTGTATGTCAATCGATGGGTTGACAGGCTGTGATAAGTGTTATTTATTTATTTTAACGCTTATACAGTTGTAAATTGCACTCTGGGTGATGTTTGAATGGTTAATGATTAACTATCATTATGATGAATACATGCGGTGTATGAAATCCATATAACTGAAATTATATGGTAATTGATCGAGTCGCATTCCGATTCAGAATTAACGTATATTTTGAAATAAAGAATATTTTAAAATAATATTCAGAAAAGAATCAAAATATGAATGTCCGATTTGGGATGGACACGAAAAATATTGAAATATGGAAGTCGAGTTAAGTATAGAAACGCCATTTTAATCCGAACGGGTTTATCGATCGATTTTATTCAATTTATAATGAATATCGAAAAGAAACGATTTCAAAATCAGATATTTTGAAAATATTATCATTTTAATATTATAATGATATGGAATATTATTTTGATTTAAAATTAAAAATGAAGTTAGAATCGTTTCAAAAGCGATTTATAAAATACGTTTTAAATGGAAATCGACGATATTATATGTATATATATATTTATATGGCCTGGATAGAACGCACCGCGCAACGACCGTTCGCGAATTTCGACCATTAACTTCAAATTGATGTAACGGGAGATCCGACCATTGGATTATCCTAAAACCAAACCATTGGGTTCATATCGAAAAGAGCTTTCCAATAAATATAAGAGATTTGAAATCTAATTGTTAGATTTTAAGATATGTCCAAATCAATTTCAGGAAAGGTCGCTATGGATGTAGTTTGGTGGCCGCTATTGGAAACCGATTATAAAGGCCTTAATAAAATTATTAAAATATGGAAAAATTATATAAAATCATAATTAATGATTTGGAATTATTTTGCATGAAAAATTCCAAGTTTCGAAAAGATAAAAATATATTTTTATCGAAATGAACTAGTTATTAACTAGTATAATAATCCAATATTTTTAAATAAATGAATTGGAATTGAAATGGGTTTGACATAACCAAAATATCCAATATTAAATTGGAAATGATTTGAATGGAAATAATCTTCGGAATATGTCGATATTGGATTCCGTGGTTATACGGATATTGTTGAGGAATTTGGAAGATATAGATATCGTTATTCCCAATACGATATTTGTTGGTTGCAGAATTTGATATTGAATATAAGCCAATATTATTTTCTATTCAGAGCCTAGTATTTAAATATCAAATTGGATTTTGGGTTTGTCGTGAACGGTGTCTTAAATAACACTGTTCTTAAACCCAGTTGAGAAAAGAATAAATCTTTTAATTAAGATTTGGGGAAGTTTACCAATTAATTAGTATTCAATTGGAATTGAAAGGAAAGTTGATTGTGGGTTTATCGTGAACTGTGTTTTAAACGACATTTATTCTTTAACCCAATTAACAGTGAAGATATGATTTGGAATTTATAAATCTTTTTATTAAGATTTAATGGGAATTTTCCAAAGTAAGATTTTCCAATTTAATATATTAAATTGGAATCGAACGGAATTCGATTTGGTAATAATCGAAATGAGATTCTGTGAAGGAAGACCAATACTATTTATGGAATTTAAAAGGCCTTGTCGTTATTCCGTTTATAGTATTTGTAATAACCCGGAATTCTGAGCCAATTTTAAAAAAAATTATTTTGGCAATTTTAGCGAATTTTGAATATTTAAAATGAATTATTTTAAATATTAACGACGAGAAATTTATTTTGAATAGAATTCGAACGTATATATTTATATAGATCGTCGTTAGAATATAAATATTTATTTTTAATTATAAAAGGAATTGAAAATGGCGTGGTAGTTTGAAAATTCGATTTCAAACTTCAAATGAATGTACCGGGTGCAAAATAAACCGGATTTCAGTGAAACTGAAAACATTAGAATCTAATAGAGAATATCTTTCCAACGAATCTGAAAAATCAAAATTTCATAGCGGGGATAAAAAGTTATGCCCAGTTGAAAATTCAGAATAGTTGCTATGGAATTCTGGCCCTTAAAAATGAGAATTTTGCAAACGACCTCGGTTTTCGATGAAACCACTTTTTTTCGATCCGTGATGTCAAATTATTGATAGGTTTCAAAATTCGTAATTTTCTGAATCAATATGTGAGCGTGGCAAAGGAAAACGCGTTTGACCAGTTTCAGTTGATTTTAATCGACTGGAAAATGGCCATTTTTCAAACGGTCTCAGAATTTGACGAAATTAGTTTTGTTAGGACCGTATCGTCAATACGAGGCTAGAAAATATTTTTTGGGAATTTTTCTAGTTAGTAGGTGGACCCGGTAAATTGAAATGTGCGTTCAAATTCAATATGTAGATTTATATTTTAAATTTGACGAAAACTGATCGAAACGATCGAATCAGCCTGCGATACCTATCACATTGTGTTCAGAATGGGGGTAATTAGCTATGGATGACAGTCGGTGGGTTCGATTTCGAGGTCGAAATTAAAAGTTGCTTTTTGAAATTAAATAGTTAAATAAATAATAAAGAAAACCCTCTCTCTCTTCCTTTTATCTCAGGCCCCCCTCCCTTCATCGTTTTCAACAGAAATCAGAAATAAAAAAGAAAAAGGGCTTCGAGCCCTAATTTCCTTCGCCGCCTTCCCCAAGTCTGCACCCCCCTTCCCGCCTCCTTCTCCGCCGTTTCTCCTTCCTCCCTCCTCTTCTGATGCCGACACAGCCCACCCTGAAACCCGTTCAACCCCAAGCCTCCATCCACCGCCGCACAACCACCCACCACCACAGCCGCCTCCAATCCTCTCTCCGCCACCTGATGAAGCAGTGAAGCCCTAAACCCCCTCCCCCTCTTGAGATTTTTACTGTAAGTCTTTTATTTTATTTTATTTTACTACTCCTTTGTTTATTTTAGTGTAATTAATTTTTAAAATTATAAAAATCTATTTAGATATAAAGAAAGCTAATATTTTTATATGAAGAAAGTTATATTTTTATATACACAAGTTAAAAATTTTATATTGTAGAGTATAAGAATATAATTTTTATAAGATAGAAAACGTAAAAATATGATTTTTATATTAGTAGAAGAATAAAAATACGATTTTTATATTATATAGAGAATAAAAATTTGATCTTTATATATGTAGCGAAATAAAAAACTGATTTTTATTATATATATGTTGAAATAAAAAAAATGTGATTTTTATAGCGATGATATAAAAATTCGATCTTTATATTAGAAGTAGATATAAAAATATAATTTTTATATAGAGAATAGCGTGATAAAAATATAATCTTTATTATATGAACACCGTTGTAAAAATAGAATATTTATCTATATAGTAGCAGTATAAAAATAGAATTTTTATCTATATAGTAGCGGTATAAAAATAGAATTTTTATCTATATAGTAGCGGTATAATAATAGAATTTTTATCTATATAGTAGCGGCATAATAATAGAATTTTTGTCTATATAGTAGCGGTATAATAATAGAATTTTTATCTATATAGTAGCGGTATAAAAATAGAATTTTTATCTATATAGTAGCGGTGTAAAAATGTGATTTTTATGTACATAGCAACAATATAAAAATGTGATTTTTATATACGTAGTGGCTACGGACAGTGAAATTGACAAAAGGCGAGCACGACAAAGATTTCTACATATGAAGAGTCGTGGCGTTTGGTTTAGCTAGTCGGTGAGAACTTCTCACTTTAAATCTTGTTTTCTAGTTAAAATTATATACGAGGATGCAGACGGTGCTTAGCAGCACCCGACACCCGTCGTCCACAGACCATGGATGGCTTGTATGTTTGATTGTTTGTTATGGTGAAAATTAATTGTGTGATGTGTAATGAAATAAAATATTTATATAGTTAAAAATATTTTATCGTTAAAAATATAATTTTTAACGGGTATGTGAATAAATAAATATTTATAAACAAATCGAACGATTTGTTTATATACACTGATTTGACTGATATTGATTGGGACGATAAATTTTACACATCGCCCAACTGCACAAATAAAATCTGTGTTTGTTGATTTGAAACCCCACACGGGTGTTGGGATGAGATTTGGCGTACACTAATCCAAATTGTTTAGTGATTCGTCGATCGTTTGATTGACAGGCTGTGTAAGCGTTAAATATTCATATTTAATGTTTATGCAATTGTGTAGTGCACTTTGGATGATGGTTGATTATTTATCGTTGCTATTATATACGTGTGTTGTATCAAATCCATATAATTAACATTATATGGTAATTGATTGGGCCTCATTCCAATCGTGAAAATAAAGAATATTATAAAATAAAGATTCATGTGTTGAATAGGATAAATAGTCATGTGTTGACGATGCTCATGTGTTGAAAATATTCATGTGTTGAAACTTGTCATGTGTTGAGTAAAATATTTTAAACAATAAAATTTACATCTTTACCACAATTTTATAAAATATATTAAATAATAAAAATAGTCATGTGTTGACGATGCTCATGTGTTGAGAATATTCATGTGTTGAAAGAAATATAGATTCATATGTTGAATAGAATAAATATTCATTTGTTGAATAGAATAACGAAGTTATTGAAATATATAAAGCCGTGTTGATTAGAGATGCGCTATTTTGACGCGAACGATATTTATATCGATTATATTCGTTTTTATAATGAATATAGAAAAGGATGTGATTTCAAAATATAACGTTTTGAAAATATTATCATTTGTATATCGATGATGTGGAATATTCAATTTTGATTCAAAATTGAATATGAAGTTGAAATCGTTTCGAAAACGAATTTAAAACAATTTATAAAATACGTTTTGAATTGAAATCGACAAAATATATATATATATAATATATTATATATATATATATATTAAATGGCCAGAATAGAACGCGCCACGCCGCGGCAGTTCGTGAATTTCGACCATTGACTTCAAATGGACATTGGGGGAGATCCGACCGTCGGATTCTCCTGAAACTGGAACTGTTGGGTTCGTTTCGAAAAGACCTTTCCAATGAATATTAGAAATGTGAAATCTAACGGTCGGATTTGGAATTATGTCCAAATCAAATTTGGAAAAGGTCGTTGTAAGTGCAGTTCGGTGGCCGTTATTGAAAACCGACTGTACGGGCCTTGATAAAATTATTAAAAATATTAATAATTTGTGTGAAATCATAATATATGAATTGGAAAGAACTGGGATGAAAAATTTCCACATTTGAAAGGATAAAAATATTTTTTTTATCGAAATGAACTAGTTTTGAACTAGAATTAAAATCAATTTATTTTTGAAAAAAAAAATTGAATTTGAAAGTGGTTTTGAAAATAATCAGAATTTCCAATATACGAATTGGAATGGATTTGAATCGAAATTATCTTCGGAATATTTCGATGTTGGATTTCGTGATTATACAGATATAGTTGTGGAAATTTGAAAGATATATTTATATCGTTATTTCCAATACGATATTTGTTGGTCGTAGAATTTGATATTGAATATAAGCCGATATATTTTCTATTTAGAGCCTTGTATTTAATATCAAATGTGATTTGGGTTTGTCGTGAATGGTGTCTTCATTAACACTGTCCTTGCACCCAGTTGAGAAAAGATTAAATCTTTCTATTAAGATTTAATGAAGTGTACCAATTAAATAATATTTAATAGGAAATGAATTTGAAAGTGATTTTGGGTTTATCGTGAATCGTGTTTTAGGTGACATTGGTTCTTTAACCCAGTTAAAGACAGGATATTGATTTTTGGGAAGATTAAAACTAAGTGGAGTTTTAATGAATCTTTAATTAGATTGAAAAGATCGAGAATGGAGTATCACCAGTTTTGCTCCAAAGCGATAGTTAAATCTTTAATTAGATTTGAACGTGAAATGGTAATTAATATTTACTGATAACACCGTGGTGTTAGATATGGAGTATTACCAGTTTTGCTCCATGAGATGAATAGGTTGGGATTGGGAAATAAAACAAATAATTACTTCGGTGTGGTTCGCTAATCCCGACTAGTTTGGAAAACCTTAACATGGTTTGAAATGATATCCAAAGGAAGATTAAAGAATAAATTTAGAAGAATTTATCTTTGATAAAATTAATGGGAACCTTTCCCTAAGAGTGTGAAAATTTGAATACAAGAATATTCTGAATTGGAATGAGGTGTATGTTGTGTTTGTGTAGCACTTGTTTATTATATACGCGGGTTATTCAGAAAGGCTGGGTTTATACCCATTCTGAATAACCGATTCGACGATAAGTCGAAGATGAAGACGGTGGTTGAAGACCGGAAGTCTTCACGTCGTTTGGGTGATTACTAATGATCTTTATTGGCCTGTACACCCAAGAGGAGGGAAACAGTTGGTGATCGTCCAGACGTCCTTGGAGATCGATGGATATGCGAGGAAAGTGCCTCCGGTTTCGTTCAGACCTAGAACGAACTTGTAAATGGATTGTGTGTCTGACATTGAATTTTATTCTGTGTTGATTGATCTCTATTAAATATACATCTATTTGGCAGCGGAGAATTTATTCTCTTGCTTAACGCCCTTCTCTGAGACGTACGAGCTCAGAGGTTGTATATCGATGGACATCAGTCGCATAGAGTGAATTGCCTGTGTGGCACGCCTTAGTGGAAAATGATCAAGGCTTCTGTTGAAAAGAAAAGTCTTGTGGTTGATGATCAAAGCACGGCCTATGTGGCATAGCTTTGTGTATAGCGTGAATTCGCGAGCCTCACACCTCGGTATGAGTCAAAAACGGGATACGGACCGTTGGAAGAACACGACGTTTCTTTCTAGCTATGGGTGATGTCAGTGACCTACCAGCCCTGACATTTATGTACTTTTTACCTGTGTGGTTGTTGGAATGCGAGGCGCCTCGAATATATGGTCGATAACTGGCACTATGTGAGCCGACGTACAGACCATTATATATAGGTCCGATAGGACCGGGAAACGTGTGTTCAGGAATTGCCAATCCTCAAAAGTAAGAGAGGACCGACCCAACCGATTCCAAGGATCGCTGTGTGTGGTCTTGAGACATTTGCTAGAGTGTCTCGAACAGAGAGGAGCTTGCCCCTTGTCTCGACTCATGATGGAATCCAATTTCCAATACGTGACATTGCGGTTTTATTTGTAGAGCCTAGTATGGCGACATGATATATGGTACATGCCGCCTATGATTGATACTTATGATTGAAATTGTTTTGAAACTATACACTTATAGTGTAACACCCCGAATTTTAGTTAATACTAAAATTCACTAATTACAGGATAAATAATCTCAGATGTGGGAATTGGGGGTAACGGGCTGCGTCATTGCGTTCGTCTCGGAAAAATACGCGAAATAGAGTCCGAGTTTTCGAGAATCGGAGTCTGTATGGCCCGGTTATGGCCCAAAGAAGTTTTCAGAAAATTCAAAGTTAAAAACAGATTTAAAATTCAGTTCTAAAACAAGTTTGGAGCCAAAAGCGGAAAGGGCGGGAAAGTTCCCGCCTAGCCCCGTGTCGACAGGCATGTCGACAGGGGTGTCGACAGGCATGTCGACAGGGGTGTCGACAGCCCTGTCGACAGGGGTGTCGACACAGGGTGTCGGCCCTGTTGATCTGGGTGCACCAGATCTGGTTTTTGGGTTAGTCTTGGGCTGTGTTCTAGAGATTTCCTAAATCTAAGGGTCCTAATCTAATCTAGGGTTAACCTAAGGGCCTAAAACACTCACCTAATCTATAAATACACCCTAATGCAAGCCTAATCCATACTAAAAATAGAAATGATGCCATCATGCCGCCAAAATCAAACCTAAGAGGAGCCTCCACTAGTTTATGAAGGAAGTTGCAAGCTAATCAACCTCTAATCATCATCTTCTTCATATTTAGCAACTAGTTCTACTTCATAAGTTTGCTAATCTTGGTTTTGGTGAGTTTCTATTACTTTAACATCAATTGCTAAAGTAAGTAGATTAGGCGTAATGAGACTTATGGTCTTGAATGCGGATTAGTGAGTTTGAATCATTTGTAATGATATGTTACTCTATGTTTTCCTATGTTTATGCATATTTAATAAGTGGGTTTATGCATGTTTAATAAGTTGGTTTATGCATGTTTAACAAGTGGGTTTATGCATGTTTAATAAGTGGGTTTATGCATATTTAATAAGTGGGTTTATGCATGTTTAACAAGTGAGTTATGCAAGTTCATATGCAAGTTATGTGTATGATGTTATGTAAGTTATGTGTAGGTTGTTATGCAAGTTCATATGCAAGTTATGTATATGCTTAAATGCAAGTTTAACATGATATGCAAGTTATGCATGCTTATGCAAGTATGAGAATGCTTATGCAAGTTATGTGTATGCTTAAATGCATGTTTAACATGTTATGCAAGTTATGAAAATGCTTATATGCAAGTTCAACATGTTATGCAAGACATGTGTATGATAATATGCAAGTTTGGGTTAAATGTAGTTGGGTTAATATATGCTCATATATGCAAGTTGACATCCTCTTAACCCATGACAAAGTTATATGCTAAGATTTGGTTAAACCCATGATATTTGTGATGGATCTTCCCTTTATTATGTCATGAAATGAGAACGATTTACGTGGGGAACGATGGGGTTAATAAATATGTTAATAAAAGTATGATTGGGTATGATTAAGCATACCAAAAAAAAAATTTTTAACATAAGTGGGAATTTACCTACTGAGTTAGGTCTACCCCATGGGAATTTACCTATTGAGTTAGGTCTACCCATGTTATGAAAAATGTGTAATTAATTAGGGATAATTAATTATGGGGGTGATTAATTAGGTGTAATTAATCAACTAAGACACGAGGTTGGACCCTTTTGTAGCGGAAGTCTGCCCGGAACCGACCGGCCATCCAGCGGCTACAAATGATTGGCCCAATGTGAGAGGTCTTAGTCATAAATTAAATACGTGATTAAAGTAAAGACACGAGGTTAGACCCTTTTGATGACAGAAGTCTGCCCGGAACCAACCGGCATATCCAGCAGTCATAAAAGACGGTCTAATGTGAGAGGTCTTTATGAGGTCATGATCTTAATTAATTAATTAAGAAACACTTAACCATATTAGCATGTAGAGGGACATGAGGGGTTAAGTGGGTGCCTTGGGTGGCATGTGGAAATCTAGTGGTTGCCTTGGGTGGCAATAGAAAATACGATTAGAATACTTAACCAAAGTGGAAACATGTAATTAAACATGAATAAAGGGTTAAGTGGGATGCACTAGAAAAAGGGACAAGCTTAGGTGGGTAGCTTGTGGGGGCCCATTTCAACCAGTAACCCATATGTATCTTATTGGGCTCGACCCATGTCGAGGACGGGACACGCGTACTGGGCTTGACTATAAGAGGCCAAAACGGGGTAGCGGTGGCAACGCAAGTCCAACGGGTTTCATATGCGTGTGTGGACCCGGGCTGGTAGGTAAGACGTTGTTGCATCGTGTAGATATAAGCCGTGCACCGTTTGTGGTATCGGGTTGCCACTTTGGGGAGTGATACACCCCACTGTGGGGCTGGCACGGGTATCTACGGTAGGGAGCCGATCATTTGGGAGTAGTGGTTACACCTAGTGGAGATAGGGGCAGACGGCACCTATGTAGTCAGCTAGGGGTATACGAGACTACTGGGGAAATTTTCTAAGTCCTTGGGAGGGATCAACCTTTAAGAAGAAATGACTGGTGTGGTGCAGTGTAGTAATTATCCTTGGGTGGGTAAATGCGTCTTTACAGTTATCTTAGTTTATCCTAAGTCTACCAAGCTGCTTAGTGTAGCCATTCATCCCTAGACATTACCGTATGTCAAGTTTATGTCTTCTCTGGTTACTTTAATGATTGTATTGTTAAAGTTATAGGACTCGCTCAGACTTATGTCTGACCCCGTTGTTTTTTTTTCCAACCCTCAGGTTCTCAGAGTGGGCCCAGCACGAGTGGGCTTTGATCAGGCTGCTTTTATTTCTCTCTTGGAGCTTGGACCCTAGATGTAGAGCTCAGTTTACCCTTTTCTTTTATGGCTATCAGTTCATGTATTGGGATTATGTATTTTTATTTAGCAGGATGGATATTTGTACTTGACTTCTATTATGGTTTTGTGATGTAACCAGACATGTTTTATTTTCCGCTGCAATAGAAATGATGTTTTAAATTTTCAAAGTATTACTTATATCTGTCTTGCTGTAATTACTCTGTTCTATATTCACTCAAAATACTCCACCGATGTTATGGCATTCCCTTAGAGAGTGACCATAGCGGGCGTGGGGTGTTACACGTGGTATCAGAGCAAAGGTTACCGGAACAGATAAAATTTTTAGAAAACTATTTTTCTAAAAACATTTTTGGAAGAGATATTTTTTAAAAACATGTCTTTAAAGAGAAAAGTTTTTGAAAGAAAAGCATAATCCCCAATAGCCATATCTTTATCCTTCGAATTCTCCGTTTTGAATCTTTCCTTTTTCGTTTCAGCATGGCTGAGGATCTTAACTTTCCGGAGGGTGTGACGATACCAGTATGGTATAGGATATTGATGGAGGCTAGGACCACCACTGCGGGTCCAGCAAATGTTCCTCCACCAACCGTAGCACCCGATCTTCCTCCTCCCCCTCCTCCTCGCACGGATACTTTTACTAAGACTTGCAAGGAATTCAAAGCTATGGGAGGAAAACCTTTTCAAGGATCTGAAACTTTTGTGGAGGCTAGAGATTGGCTTAAGGAGGTGGAAGAGTTGATAGATATCTTCGAGATGGAAGAAGGAAAGAAAGTCAAGTTAGCTGCTTGGTTAATGAAGGGAGAGGCCTCATTCTGGTGGGAGGTCACTAATGGAGAACGCCCCGTTGACTCTTGGGCGGATTTTAAGCAAAGATTTGTGGCAAAGTTTCTCTCAAGGGCGGAGGAAAACCTGTATATGGAAAGGTTCTTGACTCTAAAGCAAGGAAATCTCTCAGTGAAGGAATATGTCAACAAGTTTAATCAATTGGCAAGGTTTGGCCTAGACATGGTGAATACACCGGAGAAGAAGGCTTTGAGGTTCGTGAAAGGCTTGAATGAACCAATGCATGGTTTGGCTATGACTCATATCCCTATGGGGGCCACCTTTGAGAAGCTAGTGGACATGGCACTCATGCATGAAGAAGAGAAGGGTCCAAATGCTAACAAGGCACCCGAGAAGAAGGGAGATCAAAAGAAACCTCAGCAACAACAGCAAAACAAAGGTGGGAAAGGCAACGGTGGCAAGGGCAAGAAGAAGTGTTTCAATTGTGGGACACCTGGCCATCTAAGCAAGGATTGTCGCAAGAAGAAGAAGACTGGCTGCTTCCACTGTGGCGAAGCAGGGCATCTAGTGAAGGATTGCCCTAAGAAGGGGCAAAGGACGGGATCTACCTCAGGAGGACAGGTGCAAGCTCTTATGGCACCGAGTCAGGCTAGGGGGCAAGTACAGGCTCTCGCGGTTCCACCGATTCAGGAAAGAGGTAGAACTATCTCCGTTAAAAGTCTGGTTTTTCTATTTGATCATCCTATCCGTACATTGTTTGATTCAGGCGCATCGCATTCGTTTATCTCATCATCATTAGTTGAGTCACTGCACTTAGACACCAGTCTGATAGATGATCCCTTGGTTGTTTCAAACCCAATTGGGGGCTCCACTTATTTGTCCATGATATGTTTGGGTTTGAAGATTTCTATACTTAGCATTGAGTTTAGATGTGATGCTTTTGTTTTGGGCTTCACGGGCTATGGGTTGATTTTGGGCATGGACTGGTTATCCAGTAATGGTGCCGTTCTTGATTGCGAAAGGAGAGTTGTTAGGCTCATGACCCGCTTGGGTAACACTCTCGAGATCTCTTGCAATCCCATGGATTCTGTTATGCTAAGTTATCTTGAATCGCTTGACGCTTCGGTCGAGAGTTTGCAATCTGTTAGAGTGGTCCAGGAATACTCGGATATGTTTGAGGAGGTGAAGGGCTTACCTCCGAAGCGGGAGATTGACTTCCGAATATATCTGGTGGATAATGCTAAACCTGTATCTTTACCAGTGCGCCACATGGCTCCTCGTGAGAGGAGGGAACTCCATAAGCAAGTAGGGGAGTTGCTTGAGAAGGGGTTCATAAGACGAAGTATATCGGAGTGGGGTGCTCCAGTAGTTTTTGCTACGAAGGCGGATGGGTCCCTCAGACTTTGTGTAGACTATAGAGAACTCAACAAGCTCACAAAGAAGAATAGACACCCATTGCCGAGGATTGACGATCTTTTTGATCAATTGGTTGGCGCTTCAGTATTTTCTCAATTGGACTTAGCCACGGGGTTTCATCAGTTGAGGGTGGCTGAGGATAGCATAGACAAGACTGCCTTTAGAACTCCGGATGGTTTCTATGAGTGGCTGGTGATGCCATTTGGGTTGACGAACGCCCCTGCATACTTTGTTGATTTAATGAGTAGGGTGTTCAGGGAGTTCCTTAATAAGTTCGTGGTGGTCTTTGTGGATGATATCTTAGTATTTTCTAAGAGTGAAGAAGAGCATGCCCTACATCTTGGGGAGGTGTTGAAGACTCTTCGAGCACATAGCCTTAGGGCTAAATTCTCTAAATGTCACTTCTGGAGGAAGGAAGTGCGGTTCTTGGGGCACGTGGTCTCCAAGGAAGGGATAGATGTGGATCCCGCAAAGGTAGTATCAATTCAGGATTGGAAGGTTCCGAAGAATGCTACCGAAGTGAGAAGTTTCTTGGGTTTGGCGGGTTATTATAGGAAGTTTATCAAAGACTTCGCGAAGATATCAGCCCCATTAACCCGCTTAACGAAGAAGAATCTTATTTTCACATGGGACGTAGATTGTGATGATGCGTTCCGACGGTTAAAGAGAGCTTTAACCACTGCTCCAGTTTTAGTGTTGCCAGATGGGAGCAAGCCATTTGTTGTCTATACCGATGCTTGTGGGACAGGACTAGGCGCAGTCTTAATGCAGGAGGGAAGGGTAATAGCCTATGGTGGAAGGCAGTTGAGAGTGCATGAGAAAAATTACCCTACCCATGATTTAGAGTTGGCCGCTATTGTTTTCGCGCTTAAGATTTGGCGCCATTATCTTCTTGGTGAGAGGTTCGAATTGTTCACTGACCACAAATCATTGAAGTACTTGTTTTCTCAGAAGGATTTGAATTTGAGACAGCAAAGGTGGATGGAGTTCTTAGCATCCTATGATTTCGAGATAACGTATACCCCTGGCAAGGGTAACGTGGTGGCGGACGCCTTGAGCAGAAAAAGGCTGTCCTTGAGTCCATTGTTCGTGGAACAACGAAGCTTGGAGTTTATCTCGATGTTTGATTTCAGACCTTCCATTGATTATGTACCCGGTTTGCTAGCATCCTTGGAGGTCATACCTACTCTTTTGGGGAGGATTGGGGAAGCACAGAAGGACGACCCACAGTTGGTTGAGTTGGTAGAGAAGCTCATAAGGGGGGAGTCGTCCAGCCATTTGAGTAGGTACACCCTAGACGATAGGGGGTGCTTGCGTAGAGACGGTAGACTTTGTGTACCGCAAGACGAAGGGTTGAGGAAGGCTATTCTTGATGATGCACACCGTTCTAGGATGACCATTCATCCCGGTGGGGACAAGATGTACCAAGACATGAGGCGGGTTTTCTTCTGGGCCGGTATGAAGAAAGATGTAGCCGAATATGTCGCTCGATGCTTGGTCTGCCAACAAGTGAAGGCGGAGCAAAAGAAACCAGGTGGGTTGCTTCACCCATTGGAAGTTCCGCAATGGAAGTGGGATAGTGTCTCGATGGATTTTATTGACGGGTTACCCAGATCGAGAAAGGGTAATACGGGAATTTGGGTGGTGGTAGACAGACTTACTAAGAGCGCCCATTTCATACCTGTGAAGAGCAAGAGGACTGCTCCATGGCTAGCTTCAGTATATCTTTGAGAGATAGTTCGATTGCATGGGGTACCCTCTAGCATAGTGAGTGATCGAGATCCTATCTTCACTAGCGAGTTCTGGAGAAGTTTGCAAGAAGCAGTGGGGACTCAATTGTGTCTGAGCACCGCATATCATCCTCAGACGGACGGCCAGACTGAGAGGGTGAATCGTGTTCTAGAAGACCTGTTGAGGCTTTGTATCTTAGATTTTGGAGGTACATGGGAAGAGCATCTTCCATTGGTGGAGTTCGCATATAATAACAGCTTTTAGTCCAGTATTGGTATGGCTCCTTTCGAAGCTCTCTATGGAAGGCCTTGTCGATCACCTACGTGTTGGTGGGAATCTACGGATAAGATCTTGCTTGGGCCTGATATGATTAGGGAGACTTCTGAGAAGATTGACTTGATTCGAAGAAGGATGAAAGCAGCGCAGGATAGGCAAAAATCTTATGCGGACAAGAGAAGGACGGATCTTGAGTTTGAAGTTGGGGACATGGTCTTTGTCAAAGTGTCTCCGTTACGAAATGTGGTTCGCTTTGGATCTGTTGGGAAGTTAGCACCAAGGTTCGTAGGGACGTTTCCTATCAAGGAAAGGATTGGACGGATGGCATATAGAGTGGAGTTGCCTGACAGACTTAGTGGTGTACATGATGTATTCCATGTGTCCCATTTGAGGAAGTGCTTACATGAGACCGCAGAGGTGGTAGAGCCGAGCTTGCTTAAAGAAGTGGAAGTAGAGCGTGATGCGACTATTCGACGAGCTCCTACCCGCATCCTTGGGTCAGAGACTAGGAAATTGAGGAATCGAGAGGTTCAACTAGTCAAAGTACAATGGGGAGAAGACGAGAGCAACGCAACTTGGGAAACGGAAGCGAAGATGCGTTCATTGTACCCGTTCCTTTTTGAGGGTATGTCTTTTAACTTCTCCTTTATCGTTTGTCTAGTACTTATCTTATCTTTAGTATGTCCTCTCGTTAGTACTGTTTGACCTTTAGATAGGGTAAACCTATGGTTGAAACATGTGTTTGAGACATGTTATGGTTGATGGACGCAAGTGGATGCAAGTGTTTGCTAGTGGTTGCTCGTGGATGCATATACACACACTCTAGGCACTAGATCGGCTCAATCACTTCATATTGCATATTGCATAAAATTGTGTGTAGGAAACTATATTTATGGATGTATAATGATTGTGTTATCATATGGATGATGCATTTTGGTGAATGATTGTGCACTCATGTAGATATTGTATGTGTCAATAGGATTCTCTCGCATACATAATGGATGCATGGCACTATCATGGTTTGCATATGTTCATACATTAGGTAGGGAACATATACACACACTTTTTGCATATGCTCATACATCATTAGAAATTGTTTTAAGGACAATGGATGCCCGTGTTTGATGGATTGAGTAGATGGTTATTTGGATGGTAGGCTATGCATTCTCCTTAGCTTAGAGATTTCGGGGACGAAATCCTTTAAGGAGGGGAGAATGTAACACCCCGAATTTTAGTTAATACTAAAATTCACAAATTACAGGATAAATAATCTCAGATGTGGGAATTGGGGGTAACGGGCTGCGTCATTGCGTTCGTCTCGGAAAAATACGCGAAATAGAGTCCGAGTTTTCGAGAATCGGAGTCCGTATGGCCCGGTTATGGCCCAAAGAAGTTTTCAGAAAATTCAAAGTTAAAAACAGATTTAAAATTCAGTTCTAAAACAAGTTTGGAGCCAAAAGCGGAAAGGGCGGGAAAGTTCCCGCCTAGCCCCGTGACGACAGGCATGTCGACAGGGGTGTCGACAGGCATGTCGACAGCCCTGTCGACAGGGGTGTCGACAGCCCTGTCGACAGGGGTGTCGACAGCCCTGTCGACAGGGGTGTCGACACAGGGTGTCGGCCCTGTTGATCTGGGTGCACCAGATCTGGTTTTTGGGTTAGTCTTGGGCTGTGTTCTAGAGATTTCCTAAATCTAAGGGTCCTAATCTAATCTAGGGTTAATCTAAGGGCCTAAAACACTCACCTAATCAATAAATACACCCTAATGCAAGCCTAATCCATACTAAAAATAGAAATGATGTCATCATGCCGCCAAAATCAAACCTAAGAGGAGCCTCCACTAGTTTATGAAGGAAGTTGCAAGCTAATCAACCTCTAATCATCATCTTCTTCATATTTAGCAACTAGTTCTACTTCATAAGTTTGCTAATCTTGGTTTTGGTGAGTTTCTATCACTTTAACATCAATTGCTAAAGTAAGTAGATTAGGTGTAATGAGACTTATGGTCTTGAATGCGGATTAGTGAGTTTGAATCATTTGTAATGATATGCTACTCTATGTTTTCCTATGTTTATGCATATTTAATAAGTGGGTTTATGCATGTTTAATAAGTTGGTTTATGCATGTTTAACAAGTGGGTTTATGCATGTTTAATAAGTGGGTTTATGCATATTTAATAAGTGGGTTTATGCATGTTTAACAAGTGAGTTATGCAAGTTCATATGCAAGTTATGTGTATGATGTTATGTAAGTTATGTGTAGGTTGTTATGCAAGTTATGTATATGCTTAAATGCAAGTTTAACATGATATGCAAGTTATGCATGCTTATGCAAGTATGAGAATGCTTATGCAAGTTATGTGTATGCTTAAATGCATGTTTAACATGTTATGCAAGTTATGAAAATGCTTATATGCAAGTTCAACATGTTATGCAAGACATGTGTATGATAATATGCAAGTTTGGGTTAAATTTAGTTGGGTTAATATATGCTCATATATGCAAGTTGACATCCTCTTAACCCATGACAAAGTTATATGCTAAGATTTGGTTAAACCCATGATATTTGTGATGGATCTTCCCTTTATTATGTCATGAAATGAGAACGATTTACGTGGGGAACGATGGGGTTAATAAATATGTTAATAAAAGTATGATTGGGTATGATTAAGCATACCAAAAAAAAAAAATTAACATAAGTTGGAATTTACCTATTGAGTTAGGTCTACCCCATGGGAATTTACCTATTGAGTTAGGTCTACCCATGTTATGAAAAATGTGTAATTAATTAGGGATAATTAATTATGGGGGTGATTAATTAGGTGTAATTAATCAACTAAGACACGAGGTTGGACCCTTTTGTAGCGGAAGTCTGCCCGGAACCGACCGGCCATCCAGCGGCTACAAATGATTGGCCCAATGTGAGAGGTCTTAGTCATAAATTAAATACGTGATTAAAGTAAAGACACGATGTTAGACCCTTTTGATGACAGAAGTCTGCCCGGAACCAACCGGCATATCCAGCAGTCATAAAAGACGGTCTAATGTGAGAGGTCTTTATGAGGTCATGATCTTAATTAATTAATTAATTAAGAAACACTTAACCATATTAGCATGTAGAGGGACATGAGGGGTTAAGTGGGTGCCTTGGGTGGCATGTGGAAATCTAGTGGTTGCCTTGGGTGGCAATAGAAAATACGATTAGAATACTTAACCAAAGTGGAAACATGTAATTAAACATGAATAAAGGGTTAAGTGGGATGCACTAGAAAAAGGGACAAGCTTAGGTGGGTAGCTTGTGGGGGCCCATTTCAACCAGTAATCCATATGTATCTTATTGGGCTCGACCCATGTCGAGGACGGGACACGCGTACTGGGCTTGACTATAAGAGGCCAAAACGGGGTAGCGGTGGCAACGCAAGTCCAACGGGTTTCATATGCGTGTGTGGACCCGGGCTGGTAGGTAAGACGTTGTTGCATCGTGTAGATATAAGCCGTGCACCGTTTGTGGTATCGGGTTGCCACTTTGGGGAGTGATACACCCCACTGTGGGGCCGGCACGGGTATCTACGGTAGGGAGCCGATCATTTGGGAGTAGTGGTTACACCTAGTGGAGATAGGGGCAGACGACACCTATGTAGTCAGCTAGGGGTATACGAGACTACTGGGGAAATTTTCTAAGTCCTTGGGAGGGATCAACCTTTAAGAAGAAATGACTGGTGTGGTGCAGTGTAGTAATTATCCTTGGGTGGGTAAATGCGTCTTTACAGTTATCTTAGTTTATCCTAAGTCTACCAGGCTGCTTAGTGTAGCCATTCATCCCCAGACATTACCGTATGTCAAGTTTATGTCTTCTCTGGTTACTTTAATGATTGTATTGTTAAAGTTATAGGACTCGCTCAGACTTATGTCTGACCCCGTTGTTTTTATCTTTTTTTTCCAACCCTCAGGTTCTCAGAGTGGGCCCAGCACGAGTGGGCTTTGATCAGGCTGCTTTTATTTCTCTCTTGGAGCTTGGACCCTAGATGTAGAGCTCAGTTTACCCTTTTCTTTTATGGCTATCAGTTCATGTATTGGGATTATGTATTTTTATTTAGCAGGATGGATATTTGTACTTGACTTCTATTATGGTTTTGTGATGTAACCAGACATGTTTTATTTTCCGCTGCAATAGAAATGATGTTTTAAATTTTCAAAGTATTACTTATATCTGTCTTGCTGTAATTACTCTGTTCTATATTCACTCAAAATACTCCACCGATGTTATGGCATTCCCTTAGAGAGTGACCATAGCGGGCGTGGGGTGTTACATATAGTAATATCAAAATAATCTATTTTTAAACGTATCAAGCATTCTTTGGCTATTATAAGGTAAAACCCTTTCCTCCGGCTTGCGTTGCATTGTGTGATGGGACCTGGGTCTTATAATAGCTTCATTTTTCTTTATTTAGCATTGCGCTATTTGTTTTATGCACTGGTATTCTTGGGAGGAAACTCGTTCCGTTTTATACGGCGTGATCCCTTGATTTACCTAACTTTAAAATAAAGATTAATAATTGTTTTAGTTCTTACACCAGTCACATGACTGACCTGGAGTTTATTGTTTCAACCTAAACTCTGGGTGCCCCTATTTTCCACACGGGCAGCTAGTAGTTTTGGTTTTGCAGATTTATATTCACAGGATCCTGATTTAGAACTGGAACGATGCTCGGAAAGCTCTGTATCCATGCGTCACTTTCAGTTATGTTTTGTATTATTTTTCCGTTGCAGTAATGTATTTAAATCTCTGATATTTATCAAATGTGTAATATTTATTCATACTCTGTATATTCTTGTATTCTGATGGAATTGTTGTAATAAACAATGAAATGTTCTTCTGTTTGCGTTCTGATTGGTCTTGTCCTCAAAGCAATTCGTGCTTTCCTTACCGGGGAAGTTACAGGTTATCACAGTGGTATCAGAGCTTTGGTTTACAGAGCTCGAGAACAAGACACATTAGAACCATACGAAAGAATTCTTCAGGGATTGGATTAGTAATATCCAATTAGAATAACTCGTTAGAGATGGGATCAGTAGTATCCTAGAACGAGTGTGAAGAGTATATTTTTAAAATAAAACAATATTGTTTTGAAAATTTAAACCCGTTTATACGTATTTGAATATTTTATTTATATTGATTTTGGACAATCGAGTATATAAAGGTTTTGCATATACGCGTCATGAATGTATATTCGAAGTTTTGATATACTGGATAGATATAGAATCACACTCTAGTCGCCCGGACATGATTCTGATGATGGCGCGCCATCACCAGTATTTATTTTCGAGTGACGAAAGTGGGATTTCTATATATTTCCATCAGGCTGGTGTGAGAACCAAAACTAGATAGGTTTATTGTTGTGATTTGGCATCAAAAACATGATTTTCTGTATATGTATCAAAATTATGAATTTGAATTCTAATTCACTAATTGATTGCTGGTTGTGTTGTTTGATTATTGGTTGATTAATTAAATGTTGAACCCTTTAGCCTAATTGAACCAAATGTTGAACTGTATTGAAAAATGATTACAAATGCATGCATATACATGTACTTACATTGAACAGGTCATAGCAAAGAGGCTATAGCAGAAGAATAAAATTGTTTGCCCGACAAATAGGTACATATTTATTGTATTTCTTTGGGTTTGGATGATTTTATGAGCCGATTGGCTAGTCGCTTGGCTTTTTCTTTTTCTTTTGGAGAAGGCCATGGGAGGCTATATGAAATATCCCGAAGTCCCCGGTGCAGGGGAGGTTATGGCGAAATTTTTCGAAAATTTAGGGTGTTAGCCAAATTTTTGAAAAATTTGAAAAGTTCTTAGAAACTGAAAAGTTGAAGAACTTAAGCCGTAATTAAAATAATGGAAGTTGAGTTGTTTTGTGAAACAACTTTCGGCTTCGTTCCTTTTCGGGGACGAAAAGTATTAAGTGGGGGAGATTGTAATAACCCGGAATTCTAAGCCAATTTAAATTTTTTATTTTGGCAATTTTAGCGAATTTTGAATATTTAAAATGAATTATTTTAAATATTAACCACGAGAAATTTATTTTGAATAGAATTCGAACGTATATATTTATATAGATCGTCGTTAGAATATAAATAATTATTTTTAATTATAAAAGGAATTGAAAATGGCGCGGTAGTTTGAAAATTCGATTTCAAACTCAAATGAATGTACCGGGTGCAAAATAAACCGGATTTCAGTGAAACCGAAAATATTAGAATCTAATAGAGAATATCTTTCCAATGAATCCGAAAAATCAAAATTTCATAGCGGGGATAAAAAGTTATGCCCAGTTGAAAATTCAGAATAGTCGCTATGGAATTCTGGCCCTTAAAAATGAGAATTTTGCGAACGACCTCGGTTTTCGATGAAACCACTTTTGTTGGATCCGTGATGTCAAATTATTGCTAGGTTTCAAAATTCGTAATTTTCTGAATCAATATGTGAGCGTGGCAAAGGAAAACGCGTTTGACTAGTTTCAGTTGATTTTAATCGACTGGAAAATGGCCATTTTTCAAACGGTCTCAGAATTTGATGAAATTAGTTTTGTTAGGACCGTATCGTCAATACGAAGCTAGAAAATATTTTTTGGGAATTTTTCTAGTTAGTAGGTGGACCCGGTAAATTGAAATGTGCGTTCAAATTCAATATATAGATTTATATTTTAAATTTGACGAAAACTGATCGAAACGATCGAATCAGCCTGCGATACCTATCCCATTATGTTCGGAATGGGGGTAATTAGTTATGGACGACAGTCGGTGGGTTCGATTTCGAGGTCGAAATTAAAAGTTGCTTTTTGAAATTGAATAGTTAAACAAATAATAAAGAAAACCCTCTCTCTCTTCCTTTTATCTCAGGCCCCCCTCCCTTCATCGTTTTCAACAGAAATCAGAAATTAAAAAAAAAGAGAAAAAGGGCTTCGAGCCCTAATTTCCGTCGCCGCGCCGCCAGGGGGTGGGCCACCGCCGCCTTCCCCAAGTCTGCACCCCCCCTTCCCGCCTGCTTCTCTGCCGTTTCTCCTTCCTCCCTCCTCTTCTGATGCCGACGTAGCCCCCCTGAAACCCGTTCAACCCCAAGCCTCCATCCGCCGCCGCACAACCACCCACCACCACAGCCGCCTCCAATCCCCTCTCCGCCACCTGATGAAGCAGTGAAGCCCTAAACCCCCTCCCCCTCTCGAGATTTTTACTGTAAGTCTTTTATTTTATTTTACTACTCCTTTGTTTATTTTAGTGTAATTAATTTTTATAATTATAAAAATCTATTTAGATATAAAGAAAGCTAATATTTTTATATGAAGAAAGTTATATTTTTATATACACAAGTTAAGATATTTATATTGTAGAGTTATAATTTTTATATACACAAGTTATATTTTTAAAATTATATTTTTTTTTGAATTTTAAAATCAATTTTCCAAGTATTTAAATATATATATATATATATATATTCTAGAAATTCTTGAATTAAAACTAGTTATTTAAAATACATTTTTTGAAGTATAAAAACAAAGTAATATATAATTTAAATGCATAAACATATATATATAATTATATGATACAATATATATATATATTGTAATTATAAACATATATATAATTATAAAACTTAATAATATATAAACTAGATAATAAACATATATGTTTGAAAACATAAGTTAAAATAATTTGAAATCATTTAGAAAGGAGTTTGAAAATAAGATGATTTGAAAACAAAATTTGAAAACAGAATTTGAAAGTGCTAACCGGAGTTTTATATATTAACTAGACCCTATTACTTTGATATTCTTGAGCTCTCAAAATCTTGATATCTTGATTCTTACGAGTCTTGAATCTTGAATCTCTTAAATTGTACAGTCTTCTATATCACCTGCATATAATCCTTGTATATATATATATATTCTGGGTAAGATGTTAGTATATAATTTATAATTAATAATGATTGAAACAAGGTTATTGTCATCAAAACATCATCAACATTCCATTCTCCAACAGATTGCGCATATATTTGACTCCGTCTTTGTGATAATATATTCGGCTTGATTTCCTTGACCGTTTCAACCGGCATTACGAAATTTGATATTATTCTTTTAGCTGCCTTGATTCCATTTATATGCTTGTTCGAATTAAAACATTGTCCACTCTACTTGATTTCCTTTTCTTTTCACTGATAAGAACAGATATATACATATGACTGCCATTCAAAAGGTTGAACAAATACTTTAACTTGGTCTTTGCTTTGTGTAGTTGTCACTGCTTCCTTGTATTTGAATTTCTTCCATGTACTTGAGTTGACGGTCTATTGTCATTTCACATTTGATTATGGATTTGCTACCTACCTTCCCATTAGTTGTCATTGTGTTTCTGACTTGTTGGTTTCTGCATTGTACCATATTTTTGTATGTTATAAAAATGTGACTTGCCAATGCTAGTTGCATAGAGTTGCCATACATTGTTGGTTTGTTCTGTCCATATTCATTCGTGTTGGTCCATTTTCTTTGTTTTGTTGCAGCTATGTATATGTTTTCAATGTTTGCATTAGCATGGTTTGTTTTCATTGGTTGTAACTACCCGTTATTGCATTTCCATTTGTATATGAGGTTGCTGCATTTAATCATTGAACTTAGTTACTGCTGAGTTGCATTCTTGATGTTGGTGCTATACTTGTGTATACTTTCTAAACATGCTTTATGATCTTAAATTAAAATTTGAAGTTGCAACATTTCTTGCTTTTGCTGAATCCACATTCATTACTTTGCTGGACCATTTATCTTGCTGGCTTGATATTTTTTGTGCATATTTTCCCATGTTATATCTAATGTCGTGCCACAATTGTTTGTTATGGCTCTATCATTTTGTTTGTTGCATGTCATTTTCACTGGCTTGTACTTTATGAGCCATGCCATGCCATGCATTCACTGCCTTGTGCCTTAAGCTGTTCACTGGCCTAAGCTATATTTGTGTTGTTTATTTTTTTGTGAACTTTTTGAGTTGCACCTCTGTTGCTCTTGTACATTCTTGCTGCTGTGTTAATTTATTCCTAAAATTTGTGTAACGACCCAGAAAACCTGAACCAATTTAAATTTTTTAAATTGGCTAAAATAATGAATGTTAAAAATTTAAAATAAATATTTTAAATAATGGCAATGTAAAGTGAGTTGGATCGACAATTGAAAACGAATATAATTAATTTTAATTATAAATAAGGCTTGAAAAGGCGCTGCAGTTTCAAAAATTGAATTCAAACTTTGTCAGACTGTACCGGGTGCAAAACAAAACGGATTTTAGTGAAACCAAAAATATTTAAATTTGTTAGTGAATACCTTTCTAACGAATCTGAAAAATCGAATTTTCATAGCAGAAAGCAAAAGTTATGGCCGAATGAATTTTCAGAACGGTCGCTATGGAATTTATATAGCCCGTGAAATTGGCCATTTTGCATACGAACTCAGAATTCGACGAAACCACTTTTGTTGGATCCGGGATGGGAAGTTATTGCTAGGTTTCAAATTTCATAATTTTTGAAGCTAGTATGTGAGCGTGGCAAAGGAAAATGTGTTTTGGTCAATTACAGTTAAATTGGATCGACCAAAAATGGGCCTTTTTGCAAACGGTCTCAGAATTCGACGAAACTAGTTTTGTTGGGACCGTATCGTCAAAACATAGCTAGATTTATTTTTCTGGAATTTTTCGAATCAGTTTGTGACCCTGGCAAATTGAAATGTTCGTTCAAATTAAATATTGAATGTTATATATTTTAATTTGAAGGAAAACTGGCTGAAACAGTCGAATGGGCCTACGAAACATATCCCATTGTGTTCGGAATGGGGGTAAAACGCTAGGGACGATAGTCGTTGGGTTTGGATTGGGGTTCGTGTGCGAAAGGGGGGTATTTTCGAAATAAAAAATATATATAAAATAAAGAAAAAATCTCATTGGGCCATCATTACTCTTCTTCCCCGACAGCCTCCAAATCGAACGGCGCCTCTTCTTCAATTCTTCTCTCCTCTTTAACTTCTAATCCGCGCATCAAAATGCATCGCTCCAGTTAAGGATTTCAGAGAGCCCACTTCGATCTACACATCCATCCTAGCCTCGCCTTCTGCCGTTGCGTCGTTCTCGAGATTCGCGCCTGGGAAGTCTGCTGCCGTCGAGCCAAAAATCGCCACCACCGGAGATTCGAGCTGGCCGTGACTTACCTCGCCGGAAACCCCTTTCGAAGCTCTACAACGCAGCGTAGTCCGATCGGCCAACAGTTGCACGGATTTTGCGAAATTTCAAAACCTAGTTTTGAACCTTCATATAAAGGTACGGCCTTGTTTTTCTGAAATGAAAACAACATTATAAAGCGTTGCAAAACTTTGAAAAATCGTATCTTTTTCGTATGTTAACGAAATTCGATGAAACAGGAAACATCGTGACCGTGTGGACGCCTTCTACATTTTAGAAGAGACCGCATATTTTTCTGAGCCTTCTGCTATTTTTTTGGTGGAGTGGAACCCAATGTGAGATTTCTGATTTAAAAACAATATGGAAAACGACGATGTATAAATTATATAGTCGATGTATGAGTTATATAAGCATAGTACACTTCATGTATATGCGTTGTATAAGTTGTATGTTCGATGTATAAGTTATATATGCGTTGTAAAAATTATATTTGTGTTGAAATAAAAGTGAATTGCTATATATAAATATGTATATATATATACGCCCCTCGTCCACAAACCATGGACGATATTTATTGATTGTGATTGGTGTGAAAATTGATTGATAGCGAATGGTTGTTTGGGATTGTTTGTGGTTGATATTGATTGATTGTGGTTGAAAAATACCCGTTTGTGGTGGAAAAATATTTGGTTGAAACCACATAGGATTAGTTTGTGGAAATGAAATAAATATATACATGCCGCCTGCGTGCGAACTAGATGCATGATCCCCATTGTCAAAAACCGCGAGGTTTTAAGGTAGAGCGAGGAGCCGTACTAGGGACGGTCCCGGTTTTAACTACCCTGCCGTTATGCTGCCGAAATTTTCTGAAATATACATGTGTTAGAATAATTTTCATTCGTTGAAATAAATTACATATGTTGAAAGAATATTAATGTGTTGAGTTGCAATTCATTCGTTGAGTTGAAATTCATGTGTTGAATATTATTTGAATTTTAAACAAATATTTTAGCAATAAAAATCACATTTTTATATATATACAAACTATAGAGAATATTCATGTGTTGAGTTGCAATTCATTCGTTGAGTTGAAATTCATGTGTTGAATATTATTTGAATTTTAAACAAATAGTTTTAGCAATAAAAATCACATTTTTATATATATACAAACTATAGAGAATATTCATGTGTTGAGTTGCAATTCATTCGTTGAGTTGAAATTCATGTGTTGAATATTATTTGAATTTTAAACAAATAGTTTTAGCAATAAAATCACATTTTTATATATATACAAACTATAGAGAATATTCATGTGTTGAGTTGCAATTCATTCGTTGAGTTGAAATTCATGTGTTGAATATTATTTGAATTTTAAACAAATAGTTTTAGCAATAAAAATCACATTTTTATATATATACAAACTATAGAGAATATTCATGTGTTGAATTGAAATTCGTTCGTCGAGTTGAAATTCATGTGTTGAATGTTATCGTATTTTAAAATAAAATGAATAGACAATAAAAACTGCATTTTTATTGTGAATATGAAGTGTTAAAAACATTCACGTGTTGAATAAATATTTTGATGATAAAAATATTTCTTTTATCATGTATACGCTTTGATAAAAATACACACGTGTTGAAATAAATAATAGTTTGCTAGAAATATTATTATTGGCTTTGTTCTGCATATATATACATGTGTTGAACAGGAAAAATGGATTAGCTGTAGAGTAAAGAAATTATTTGCGTGCCCGACAAATAGGTAAGCCTTGATGAGTTGGCTGCGCAATTTTATTTTTATATCAACTCCTGTGAATGCCATTGGATGCGGAGTGCTGGTTATTCTGTGTGAAATAATAAATATCGCCATAGGATAGTAACAATTAAATTTGAACTACGCTACATGGCATACTTCTTGACGATAGGCATACTTCATCATATTCCACATAAGCAATTGGAGCTTGTGTGACGAGGTGGAAGATTTACCATACGAGCGAGAGGCTTGTATGGCGATGATTATATACTACAGGTTGAACTGATGACTGAAGATGGATTCTATCATTTATCTCTTTTTATGCTGTTCAGCTCCTATTGTACATATTATGTTTGTTTTCCGCTGTAGACATTTATGTATAGCTGAACTATATTTTTACTAAGTATGATCCTGTATACTGTGTAACTCTGATAATTACTTTTATCCAGTATATTATATTGTTCATTATCTGGTGTATTTATTTCATTATGTTCTGCTATTATCTGATTCTGTGTTATATTCCACGGATTACCCTTGCCACCGTCAGTACGGGGTTTGGGGTCGTCTCAATTTGCCTGTGTACATATGCATATAAATATATTTATTATTTTTATTTCATCAAACCATCTACTAGTTGTGTTGAGGCTGGTAAGAGCAGACCACGTATGTGTGTCGAGGCTGGTCTTGATTAGCAGACAATTGTAGTTGTGTTAAGGCTTGTTTACAAGCACTTGTACAAGTTGTCCAGACTAAAAAAAATACCTGACCCTGTCTGAAAATGATGAGAGAAAAACCCCAAAACTAAGCCAAATAAAAAACAAATTTGTATCTACATACATTTAAATCTACTTATGTTCCAATTTACTATGTGAAATTCTTTGATAGGTATACAGGTGACTGCACTGGATGCTGGAGCATATTAAGACTCAGTGTGTGTTAGCGTGTCTATATATTTATATGAAAGTGTATATGTAACCGAATGTACTAAGTAATCGGCCTGTAGCGAGGAATGTATATATATGTGACTGGTTGTATTATATAACAATGAGTTGTACGATAGTGGAGTCAGAAAGTTGTATTATATCAAATATTGAAATATGATATTTAATTAAATAAAATAACTTTTAAAGTATCGAATTCTATGCAATAGCATTTTATTCAATATAAGTATTTATTTCTGTATGAGATGTAATGTAGAATAGTAAAATTATAAACACATTTATATAATAGTATATATATTTGTTATCATCGAACAAAAATCATATTGTTATATTCAATAGTAACCTGAAAACCTTAACTCTTAACCTACTCAAAATAAGTACCCGAGAGTTTAAGGGGAAAACAAAAACTATAAGTTAGTCAAACAGATCACTGCGACTAATACTGTATCTACCTGAAACTGGAAGTAACTAGCGAGACCACGCAACTTAACAAGACGGGTTTCCCCTCGCTAAAACTGAAATCCAATAACTGGCCATATGCTCCTGCACTTTAATGGTTAGCATAATACAATTAATAATGAAGGCATTGTGATATGCAACATGCTATATGCAATCGTGTGGTTGATTTCTTGTCCCTCCCATTATATTGATTAACCATCTAAATGATACCTTTAAATGCCCTTCGACCTACCCATCCTATAGGTGTCATTCTAGTTAGGCATGTCAATTTACTACACGACCCAAAAACCGCTCGGAAATTTGTTGGTTAACCTGACCCGTTTAGTTGGTGGGTCATTTTTTGGTCAACCCAAATTTGACCTATTTATAAACAGGTGGGTTTCGGGTTGACCCGCTAACCTGAGTTTGACCTGTTTATAGCCCGCTTATACTTATATAGGTTGACCCAACCTGTTTATAACCCATTTGACTCATGAACTCGAATTTGATCCATTAACAATTAATTTATAACTCGTTTGACTCGTAAACCCGAATTTAACCTGTTTATGACCCGCTTATATCATATATAGGTTGATTCGACCCATTTATGAACAAACCCACTATGACCCGTTTGTGACCCGATCCAGCCAAATTGAACGGGTTACATGGTTGGGTCGGGTCAACCTGTTTATAAATGCATTAGGTTCAGGTTGAGCTATTTCTGACCCATTTAATAAACGAATTGACCCAGCCCGTTTAAAATCAACTCGAACCCGACTTGACCCAACCCAAATCTGAACCGACCCGACTCATTGACACCCCTATTCTAGTTTCCTAACTCATTTATAGGAACTATTCTTTCATTCAAAGCTCGAATACCCTCCCCTAGCTTATGGATTAAATTTCCCCTATAAATTATGAATTAACTCCTTCAATGGATGTCGGCTAACCGCCAAACAACCACTTTGTTTTATTCATTAGTTTACCAAGAACGAGGTAGTTTTAAACTATAGGATAATTAGAAACCCTTCAACTAGATGTCGGCTAACTTTCTGGCATCTTTTTGATGTTATCCAATGGTTGACTAAGAGTCGAGTAGTTTTATGCCATAGGATAACTAGAAACCCTAAATCTAGATGTGGATCATCATCGCACATCTCATAATTTTCCCGTAGGGTAACTAAGAACCCGCTAGTTTATGCCATACTATAACTATAAACCATTAATCTAAATAGTGTAGCTTTATCTATAGGGTCATTATAAAACTTTTATACCTTATGTGGAATCTTTGTCGATGTCTCATGGTTTTACCTTAGGTTAACTAAGAACCTATCGGTTTATTTTATACTTATCTCCTCAACAAGTGTTTATGTCATTTTAGTAAACCCCTGATTTCCCTCCAACTGTACGCCCAATGTGTTCAGACACATGCAATTATATGTATGGTTTTCAACAATTATTCAGACAAATGCCTAGCCTTTTGAAGACAAGGCATAACAGTGATAAAGATGATTTCAGCTATCTGCCGAAAGCATCCAATAATCAATGGGTTCGGAAAATACATTTTGATCCTAACCCCTTTCAACTCCTTCCTTAGGTCGATGTCACATAATAAACCCCATGAGAAAACAAGAAAAATGCAACAACCTTTGCTAGCAAACAAACCTAAAAAACATACAACAATCAAGCTGTTCGACAAGCAAAGGCTTATGTTTGAATTCATCCCATTTGGTTTCGTCGAAGGTTATTGAGGCAACAACCTCCCTCTCTTATATTTGGGTTTTGAAAATAAAACCCCTACCGATTCTTTCCTCAAGAGCAGTATGTGAAGAAGCTCTCTTGGTTGATCAAAGTCAATATTGAAATGGAATGGTACAACTTTGCATTAACATCCATTGAATAATATGAAATACATAGAAAACTAGAAACTCCTCTATAGCAAGATTGCTTCTAGCACATCTCTATAAGCTTATTCGTTAAGAGAGGAAACGTAAAAGCCTATTCTCGATAGCATCCGAGAGTTTGAGGAGAAAAAAATAAAACTTTCGAGCAGGGGTCTGTCTGATGTGAATATTAACATTTAGATTAAACCAATGGATATCTAAGGAGAACATGTCGCTTAGTGGAACATGTTTTTTCCTCAATGGTATCTTATAAATATATATTAACCGTATCCTATGCTCTGCACATATAATGGAGGGAAATAATAAATAATCATGTGCATGTATGCAATATATAGTGGATTACTCACCCTTATTTATCTGACTACCCGTCTTAATTTTATACGGCTACTCATCATATACATTCATGTGAGTTACCAATCCCATATAAGATTATCCACCCCTCTGGTTTGCTTATTGGGTTGAATCGGTTCGGTACCGGAACTTTGTATTCAAAACCATTACCGTACCGACTTTATATGGTAATAGAAAAATCATACCATTACCAGCCAAAGAAATCGGTTACCAACGATTCGGTGTATGGTTGGTAATGGTTGGTAGAGGTCGGTAATAAGTTTTTGTCGTTCACTAGTATGAGATTTTTTTTGTTTACAATATTTCACGTTAAAATATTAAAATTGATTTTTTGTTATTATATTATTATTTATCTATCTTATTTTACGTAGTCAAACATGCATGAAAACTTTATGGATGAACGAAAATATCATATAAATTGTACCGTTTCTAAGATATATGATAAAGATTGTATTCAATCTTGTATATCGTAATAGTATTTTCCTAAGTATTTAATTAAATCATTACATATTAGAAGTTTTTTGTTATGTAATAAACATATATGATGAAATATAAGAATATACATATGTATTATTTAAGATATGTGGTAGGTATGGTAATTACCATTGTTAATGCTCAATTACCATTACCGTACCGCATATTTTCATGTGGTTTGGCATACCGTACCAATCAATTTGGTTACCGATTGTTCGGTACCACTATCGTTGGTTCGGTTGGTAATGGCTGGTAAGTGGTAATATGGTAAAAATGTCCAGCCCTAAGAAATTGTGTGGATTCTCTGTCCGTTAGATATCATATTTCCTTATATATAATGTGTACTACCATCCGTTAAATCATTGATTTCCTAAGATGAACATGAATCAACTATTCCCCAAATACAAGCTATCCATCTCATGCATTATGTTGGTTATCTATCACAAAGTATATAGTTTTCCTGTGTTTACTCTATACCCACCTTGTCCTTTATGTTCATAATTTAGTCTTATACCCCAAGATATAATTTATAGGAGTCCTCAGTAAAAAATCAACAATAAACTATGGTTGTGTAGCATAACACCGAAAACAAGCGACATTTATGACTCTTCCCATCAGTGGTCAAAATAGTGGAAGAAACGGTTATCCACCACTAAGCCAATAATATGAGAGACACTCATGTAGCTCCGGACCCTTATTGACCCTTTACCCATGGCATACAAATAAACTTAACTTAATTTAAGTAACAAAGTTTCTTTAAGTCGAAAGCAAGGCTATAGACCATCATACATGTAGGCTTACAACCCTTTTTTATAAATTTGTTTATTTTAAAGTGAAAATAGGGCATTGGGCTTGCTTATCCAGCTTGGTGTCGACACAAATAAAAAATGACATTTAGAATGTCAATATGAAAACAATAAGGTGTTGACCATAATAAACGTGGTACCATTTGAAGGTGAAACAATAAGATATTGACCCTAAAGCGAGCAGGTCCTTCCATATGGAGTCAATATCATGTAAAACAATTTTAAAATAGGTGGTACTGCCCATGTAGACTATAGGGGTGTCGGCGTCGACATTTTCTTCCTATCACCTATTGTTGACTTGCTCCATACCAACCTTTGGTATCATGCATGTCTTTGATGAAGGTGACACGAAAATGGGATGGAATGGAATGACCACACCACCTGTCGACCTCAGCAAGACAACAAATAATATAAAATTTGCTAGTTTCCTTTTAAAAGCAATTTCTTTTATACTATTAGCTGCTTGTCGAATTCTAATTGGTTAGAATGAAAACTTTGATTTTTTTCTTAGACATCACCAAATATATCTTCGTTCCCAAAATCATCTATGATCTTAGTAAATAACATTATTAGTTAATAAAGCATTTATAGGCTTATCTAGCATAAATAATTCATAGAGATACATTTTACATTGGAAAATACCCAAAAATCACATTAACTCAAATCTATCCATTTCTTTTCCATATAGGAATTATAGGACTGAAAACGTTATATAATTATTTTAAATGGTTAAACCCCAAATTAACTCAATTTCCTCCTTAAAAAATATATCGAATGTTTGATTAGCTTAGAAAATTATGAATATTAAAACATATCTCCAAATTTGTGTTATACACAACATATCAAAACTTCAAAGAATTCGAAGACTTTAATCTCGGGTTTATATATATATAGCATACTTAAATAATCATCATACTAATTATAATAATATTATTAGTTCAAAATAATAATAATACATCTATGAGTTAGTAAATCCACCATCAATAATTTATTCATTACCAATATTTGAATTCAAATAAGGATGAAAGAGGGATTTGAGTATTATTTACCTTACATGGGTGTTAGAATTGAGATTTGACGTTGATTTAGTTTCCTCTAAACTTCCTCTCTAGATTTCCTCCTACGTTTTCTTCTTCCTATCTCGGTTAGTGGTAGGCCTCCTTGTTAAATTTTGATTGTTTATAAGAGAAATGAGAGGATGTAGGTTTAAGCAACAAAGATAGAGCCATTCATATTTTACCCTTCACATATATCTTATCTCATGTTAAGCTTTAAACAATCTTAAGGATTAACTAGTTAAGGGCTCACCATAATAATCATCAAATCCCATTTTGTTATCCCATTACATTATTCTATTTAAGTTATCCAATTAAATATCTTGAACAATTTTAAATTACAAACCCCTCATTAATGAATTTCATCCTTGAAATTCATTAAGGACTACAAAAAAAGCATAACGACCATGCAAACAATGATAGCATATCCTGCCAGTTATCAAGTTTATGTAGAAAATTATAGAACATACCATTAAACAACTTAGGATAAGTATCCTTAATCTTGTCCTATAAATCCTAAGCACAGTTTTCTCGTGGTTGCTCCATCGAGCTTACATCAAGTTGACTTTCTTATTTCTTAGCCTTTTCTTTGCAGCCACAACTCAAAGTGGTTGTCTCGCAAAATTTAGATCTCGTCCCACTAGTTAAAATTTCCAGTGCCATAAGAGCAATAGTTTTCTCTGGATCATTCCTATATTTCCCAAGATGAAAAACATGAAAAACATTGTGGGCACCTGCCAAACTACTCGGTAGCTCTAGTTAATACACAAGTTTTTCGATCCTCTCTATGATATGAACCGATCTAACATATTTAGATGCTGGTTTCTCCGCCTTCCTAAGTCGTACCACTCTCTTCGCCGGTGACACTATGATAATAAAACATGGTCTTCAATAAAGAACTCAAGATCCTTACACCTTTTATCAGCGTAACACCTCTATATTTCGAACTTTCTTCATCCTGTTCTTGATCAACTCAACCTTCTATGTAGTTTCTTTAACCAGATCAGTCCCTAGGACTAACCTCTCTCTGGCCTATAACCAAAAAGCCGGTGACTCGCCTGGCCTTCCATAGAGAGCTTCAATAGATGTCATTCTTATACCATGCAATCTAAAGGGAATGAAATGACCACTCTTAGTCAATCTATTTGTTATGACCAAAATATTTTTATTTCCTCTTCTTGGACCTTGGCAATCTGTTAATAAAATCCATAGATATGAAATCTTATTTCCAAACTAGAACATCCAAAGGCTAAAGTAATCCACTTTCTTTTGATGTTTGGCATTCACTTGCTGACAGTTTAAATACTGCTTTACCCATAAACCCACATCCCTTTTCATACCTTCTTAAAAGAAACTCCTCTTCATATCTTGATACATCTTGGCACACCCAAGATGGATCATATACTTTGATCAATAGCATTCCCTAAAAAATTCTTCCTTAGGTTTCCGATGTCAGGAGCACAAAACTGACACTTCTTCCTTACCTGTGCTTTCTAGTTAAGACTAAAATCCTTTATGTCACCAATCTTCAATCCAATCCTAAGAATTCTAATATTTTTGGCTAACATTGGATCCTTTTCTTTCTTAGCAACAACCTTTTTAATTAAAACTAGCCAACCTTCGAAACATGACATCATAGCAGTACTTTGGCTTGAACTAGCTATCGACCTAACATTACGAGTAGTCAAAGCCTCTAAGTCCTTCCATTCTTCCAACATAGCTAATGCTAAACTATGATGTTTCTTATTGAGTGCGTCAATAACTTTATTCCCTTTTCCAAGTGTATACTCAATTCCAAAGTCATAATCTGCTCAAAACTCTAGTCATCTTTGTCATTTCATATTCAGCTTTCTATAAGAGAATAAATACTTAAAGATTTATGATCTATAAATAACGCTAGTGTCTCTACTAAGAGGTAATGCCTCCAAACCTTCAAAACACAGCTAACAACTTCAATCACGAGCAGGATAACTCAGTTCATAAGGTTTAAGTTGTTTAAAAGCATAAACAATCACTTTGCCTCTTTGCATCAGCACAACTCCTAATCTAATTTCGCAGGCATCAGCTTATACCAATAAATCTGATTATCATCTAACACCGTTTGCACAAGAGCTTGGTTAATAAATGTCTCAAACTATGCATTCCTTCTTAACATTTACTTGGCTAAGCAAATTTCACTCCCTTCCTGGCCAGTCTAGTCAATGATGCTGCTATACGAGAGAAATCCTTAATGAATCTCTTGTAATACCCAGCTAATTTAAGGAAGCTCCTTGTTTCCTTCACACTATCTAGTTTCTTCCAATTAATGATGATGTCAATTTTAGATGGATCAATCAATAACACTTTACCTAAAATGACATGACCAAAAAACTTTACTTTTATCTCCTAAAAGCGACATTTCGAAAATTTAGCATTCAGTTGATGTCGCCTCGACATCTCAAGCACATTATAAGATAAAACTCATAATCTATTTCGTCTTTAGAATATACCAATATTTCATGAATGAAAAACAGCATGAACATAACTATGTACTCTCGAAAAAACTTGTTTCATCAAGTCCATAAAAAAGTAGGTGCATTAGTTAGTTTGAGTGACATTACCAACCACTCGTGTGAACCATACTTTGTCTAAAACGCCATTAAAGAAATACAACCTTTACTACTATTAATTAATGGAACTTTATTTATAAATATGCTGGAGAAAGGAGTTTTGATGACAACAACCTTATTTCAACTATCATTGATTATAAAATATATGCTAACACTTTTTGTATAGAATATATATGTATATATATACAGGAATTATATACAGGAAATATTACTGAAGACTGTACAGTTATAAAGATGATAGAGATTCAAAGATCAGAGAAATTTCAAGACTCATGAGTAATCAAGATTTCAAGAGTTCAAGATTAATATAGTTATAGAGTCTAGATTTTGTAAGACTCTAAATAGCACTCCATGTTCAAATTCTAATTTTCAAATTCTGTTTTTCAATTCTATCCTCAATCCTCTCTATTTTATTTTTCTATTTTTTCTTCTTTGTTTTCCAAATTTAAGTTTTTTACTCTACATTTATATACTCTATATTTATACTTTATATAGTTTAAAACCTTATAATTTTATAAATATATTTATATAGTTTAAATTTATGTTTTATATGTTTTTCTATCATATAATATTAATTTACAACACTAGAATTTTACTCAAGAATTTCCAGAATTATTTTTATATCAAAACACTTGAAAAATGCTTTGAAAATCAAAAATACACATAAGTATGTCGACATAGCAAAAACTCAATGTCGACATATAATTCCAATTTTGAAAGGAAGTGTCTTTTCACTATTTAAAACGCTTCAGAACCGTTGCAACCTTTCATACTCTATAAAAAGAGGTTAAAACCGAATTTTTTATCATCTCTTTTTCTCTAACTTCATCCTCTTTCACTCCACCATTACTCTTAATCATTTTTAAGATTCTTATACTTATACTCTGCCGAATTCAATTCTGTTTTGATCAAACTTCTTCTCTCTACACTCTCTACTCTCTACTCTCTAAATCAAGTGCTATTGAAAAATTAAAGGGTTGTTTTGTAATTGCTTGGGTTGAATAAACCTTGTTTGTAAGTCAAAGAGGAATTGGTGTATCCTTGAAGCCGTGAAATCAAGGAATAGGAATCGGCATATCCTTGTAGCCGTGAAATCAAGGGATAGGAGTCGGTGTGTCCTTGTTGAGCCGTGAAATCAAGGAATAGGAGTCGGTGTCTCCTCGTTGAGCCATGAAATCAAGGAGGGTGTATTTGACTATTGGAAATAGTAATAAAACTCTGCGCAATCCAGCGTTGTGCGGGACGGACGTAGGACGGTAGGAGTTGTAGGATCTAAATTAACCCTAGAGGGGGGGGTGAATAGGGTTTATTGCAAATTAAGTAAATTTAAAATGTAAAAAAAATTGCAGAAATAAAAAGATCACACACAGAAGATACCCAGCTTCGGCAAAACTATGCCTACTGCTGCATTCAAGGTTTCTACTAGGAATTTTAAACAATCTCTTCGCTTACAGACTCTTGTAAACTTGCGACCTTCGCTCCCGACTGTTAAAACCCTACGCTCAAGACCTTGACACAACTCAACCCCTTAAGTTGCGATTTTTCAAACTACAAACACTAGTAGTTATTGACTTTAAGGAATGAAATTTAAATTTTTAAACAAAAAATAAATAAAAAGAAAGTAAAACCCTAGGAGTTTAAATGTTTAGGGTTATCCCCTTTTTTTATCATAAGAGAAAAAAGGCGGCTCCCTTATTTTGTTGCTCCCCCGCTTTTGTTTAGCCCAAGCTTCCTTTGTCTCTTTCTGGAAATAGAAATGGCGGCTTAAAAAACTAGGGTTTCTCTGAAAGTGCTGGATCGAGATCGCTGGTTGATGAAAATCAGTTTTCTGTTGCTCGATTCTTCTTAGCTTCAATCTCTGGTGGCTTGTATCTTCTTCGATTGAATTTATAGGCTCTGATTTGGTTTCTGGCTTCTCTCGATTTCTGGTATTGTTTTTACTATTCGATTTTATGATTTAGATGTACTTGATCTTCGATCGTTAATATGCCGATGATGATTGGTGTTTATATAGAATCAAAAATCCGATATTTGCTCTGATTTCGTATTGGAATTGGTCATTGATATATACGAAAATATTTGGGGCTTTTTAAAATAGCTTTCTTGCGGCTGATCTGGAACTTTTGATTGAGTCTTCCTTGACTTCGAATTCCTTGATTTGAACTTGTGATTAATATATATTTTGCGTGATGAATTCTTCCTTGCCTCGTATGCTTCTGGAACTTTGTATTGGTCTTGAAATAAATTTAAATCCTGATTTCTGGAAAAAAATTCTTTGAATCATTCTTTTCAAAGCAAAACCATTTTTCCTGTCTTTAAATCTGATATGAACAGTTGCTTCTTTTTTAAAAAAAAAACTAGGGCAGATGCTTCGCTTGACTTCCTTGACTTTGAATTTGTGTTATTCTTTGATAAGAACAGATGCTATCCATTGCTTGTTATGTCTTATTTATGCCATCCTCTTGCTTGTCACATGAATTGTGCCATGACTGATTAACTGATGCTCGCCACCGTAATTTGTTCCATACATAAATATGTACTGAACTTTTTGGTTTTGCCTTTCTAGATTTAAAGCTTTGCCATTCATGTTTTGCGTACACACTATGCTTCCCTGAATTTGAGTGCTTATGCACCTTGTTTGCATCAGTATTGTTCATGCTATTTTGCCGTTTCTGGAAGCTTGTTGTAACTGATCATACTTTTCCTGCTCTTGAACATTTATGTTTCACTATCCACTTGTATGTATCTGTGCCATGCAGTTTGCACCATTCTGTCTTGCTGTTTGAACATGACCTGTACATACTTACATACTGCTTCATCCTGTCTTTTACTTAGTTTGTAGTATACCCATGAACACTAGTTAGATTTGAACTAAAACTTGTGTAAAATCTAGCTTGCTCCTGCGATGTTTCTAAAATTATGGTTGATTCGACCTTGATAATTTTATTTGATTGTGTTGAATTCGGCCTGATTGATCTTGAGAATTTTGTGGCTCTTAAATTGATTGCATACTGATTTAAAACTTGCCAAGTCTTGCACTGTTAATTGATGATTTCGACCCTTATTTGAGAATTGATTTCATGCCTTATCTGCTGCATTAATATCATTGATTGATTGCCATCACCAGTGGAAAACATGTTTTGATTCCAAACATTCTCTGAGTCACCATGCATCCATGTAGCCTTGCATTTTTTACTTTGTTCATTACATGAACATGCTTGTTCCCTGATATTTACCATGTGACCATGTTTATGCTGCCTTGAACACTTGCATTGATTTCTGAGCTTGAGATAATTGAACTGATGACAATGTGCATTTGAAAATGAGGACCTACACTTGATCATGTGACATTGCTCTATGCTGGTTGACTTGAAAATTGATGTTGCATTGTTCACTTGCATTCTTGGATTCATGAATATATTGCGCTGAGTCGAGATGGTCCAAGCGGCTACTCCTCAGTCGCGATACTGGATTGGCGTGGCAGTGCACATGTGTATACACGTGTGTATATGCAGCCATCCAGACGAGTTTTTCTGTTCCTGCATATCAGACCAAGTCTAGAAAAGTGATGAGAAACACACCGTAATTCTGAGGCAAATAAAATTTAAAAATAAATTTTTATTTGCTTTTATTCTATTTTATTTTTGTTGCAGTCTACTGTGTGTTCTTCTTGTGACAGGTATGAAGACAGGATTTGACTGAAGGCTGTGAAGATAGAAGATGGACGATAGAAGACAGTAAAAAAAAAGTCAATGTATGAAAGTGTTTGTATATGTGAGTGTAAATGTAGTTGTATAGAGTGAGTGACAGAGTTGTATGAATGAAATGTAGTATGTCAAATAGTGGAGTAAAAAGATGTACTTTTTGATATTGAAATAAAATATTATTATTTTTTATAAAATACTGTGTGATTGTTCGAATTTCTGTATCAGTGCATTTACAAACACATTCAATAATAAAATATATTTGATTGTTATCATCAAACAAAAATCATATAATTGTGTATACAACACTGTTATATACAACAATCTCCCCCTTTTGATGATGACAAACAAATAACAGATTTTGAATGTATGAATGTGTTTGAAACGTGAAGTATGTTACTCCCCCTATTTGTATGCTCCCCCTACAACTAAGCTTCCCTTATTGATGCATAGATTTGAAAATTTTAAAATGAATTAATCAATCCCAAATTTCAAAATATTCTATAAATGTTTACTCATCCATCAAAATCTTGACCATTCTCCCCCTTTTGTTATCATCAAAAGAATAGCAGAAATTAAAACAGTGATGAATATAAACCAGAAATATAAAATTAGATCAAGAGGATAATATATCGTAAATCTCATTGAATCAAACAAAAATCATAATATTCTTGAAATTAGAGACAAATTTCACTTTTAGAATGAATGGATTTTCTATGGATTTTATAGAATTAGGAGAGTTCAATAAAAAAACTATTTGAATGTAAAGTTTAAAGATGTTAAATATGCTTTGAGAAATGTGTTAAGCACTTCCTAACCACGCATAGCCCAAAGGTCTTTTAAATGGGGTTAGTAGTAACTTAACTTTATCCTCTCTGATGAGTTCCATCCATGCACAGCCCGAAGGTCTTTTAAGTGAGAATGGAAGCACATAGAGATTAAGGTAATTCACCCACGCATAACCGCGAGGACTTTTAAATGGGAGTGAGTACCAAGGATAAATTATTATTTTTTTATTTTATTTATTTATTTCTAAATTCCAAGAATAATTAGAACTCCCCAAATTAAATAAAACCATGATGAGTGATAGAAGTATGATAGATATAGAAGATGGTCGTGAAATCAGCTTTAATTCAAAAATATTATAAAATTTGTCCAATCATCATGAGATTTAAAAATATTTCCTCATGATAAAAAAAACATTATAGTCAATACTCATCACAATTCCAAGATCTGTCATAATTTCAACGAGTTCCAAAAACAGTTCAAATGATCAATCTTTTAACTCTCGAATAACCATTTATGAATTTGTTTAAAAATGGATAATGATCAATCAATTTCTATGATTCCCAAATCTAAGCGTAATCGTGAAAATCTATCTTCGGGAAGAGGTTTTGTAAAGATATCAGCAAGTTGACAGTCAGTTGAAATAAACTCAATACAAATATCTTCTCGTGAAATGTGATCTCTAATAAAATGATGTCTCACATCTATGTGTTTAGTGCGTGAATGGTGAACAGGATTATTAGACAAGTCTATAGCACTTTTACTATCACATTTTAGTGGTACTTTTTTATAAATTAGACCAAAGTCTGAAAGAGTTTGCATCATCCATAGTATTTGTGCACAACAACTTCCCAAAGCAATGTATTCAGCCTCAGTTGTGGATAAAGCAACACAATTTTGTTTTCGACTTGACCATGAGACTAACGAGTGTCCTAGCATAAAACAAGTTCCACTAGTGCTTTTTCTATCAACAAGGGATCCAGCATAATCAGCATCAGAATATCCGATTAATTTGAAATTATTGCATGCGGGGTACCATAAACCAAATTTGTGTGTGTGTAAAAGATATCTTAATATTCTTTTTGTGGCTTTTAAGTGAGATTCTTTTGGATTGGATTGAAAGCGTGCACATAAACAAACAGCAAACATAATATCAGGCCTAGATGCAGTGAGATAAAGAAGTGAACCAATTATTCCACGATATTTTTTCTGATCAACCGCAACTCCTTTCTCGTCTTTGTCAAGCTTGGTTGAAGGACTCATCGGTGTTCTGAGTGGTTTTGCATTTTCTAGTCTAAATCTTTTCAGCAATTCAGCAATGTATTTTGTTTGTGATATGAAAATTCCCTTGGAGCTTTGTTTGATTTGAAATCCAAGGAAGTATTTTAATTCACCTACTAAGCTCATTTCGAATTTATCCTGCATGACTTTTTCAAATTTCTCACACAAACAATCATTAGTAGCACCATATATAATATCATCAACATAAATTTGGACTATTAAAAAGTCATCCCCTTCATGTAATAGAAACAATGTAGTGTCAGCACTGCCCTTTTTAAAACCGTTCTCCAAAAGATATGCACTTAAACAATCGTACCAAGCTCTAGGAGCTTGTTTAAGACCATATAATGCTTTTTCAAGTTTGAATACATGATTTGGAAATTCATGATTTTCAAAACCGGGGGGTTGTTCCACAAAAACTTCTTCTTTTAATTCTCCATTTAAAAACGCACTTTTTACATCCATTTGTTTAAGTTTGAAACCTTTATAACACGCAAAACTGAGCAAAATTCTAATGGCTTCTAACCTAGCTACTGGTGCAAATGTCTCATCAAAATCAATGCCTTTAATTTGATTATATTCTTTTGCAACCAACCTAGCTTTGTTTCTAATTACATTTCCGGATTCATCAAGTTTATTTTTGAACACCCATTTAGTTCCTACTACTGGATAGTCATTCGGTCTAGGAACTAATTTCCAAACTTCATTTCGCTCAAATTGATTAAGTTCTTCTTGCATCGCTAGAATCCAAGTTTCATCATTAAGTGCAATTTCAACATTTTTGGGTTCGATTTCAGAGATAAAACAATTGTGAATACAAAAAGTACAGATATCTTTATTAAATGATGAACGAGTTCGTATACCTGCCGTTGGATTTCCTATCACCAATTCTGGAGGATGGTTGGTTTTGAATTTCAACTTTTCGACTTCAAACGTTTGTTTTGTTTGATCCTCATTGTCAGTCTTCTCTTTGCTATTTTCTTTTTCACCCTCATATGTAATTCCCTCATCGTTTTTCTCTTTGTCCACCGTATCCAGATCTGATTCATCAAATTTCACGTTTATGGTTTCAACAATGGTTTTTGATCGTTTGTTGAAGATTCGATAAGCCTTGCTTCTTGACGAGTAACCCATGAAAATTCCCTCGTCAGCCTTTGATTCAAACTTACCAAGATGATCACCTGTATTAAGAAGATAACAAGGGCATCCAAAAACTCTAAAATATGAAATGTTAGGCTTTCTGTCAAACCACAATTCATAGAATGTTTTGTTAAGTATTGGTCTAATCATTACTCTGTTCATTACATGGCAGGATGTATTAACTGCCTCTGCCCAAAAAGTCAAAGGCAAATTATATTCACTTAACATAGATCTAGCCAATTCCTGTAATGTACGATTTTTCCTTTCGACTACCCCATTTTGTTGGGGTGTTCGAGGAGCAGAAAATTCATGTTTAAAACCATTTTCTTCACAAAAATTTTCAAAATCCAAATTTTCAAAATCCAAATTTTCAAATTCACCACCATGATCACTTCTTAAAGTTTTTATTGAAACACCTTTTTCATTTTGAACAAGTTTTGCAAACTTTGAAAAGTAATCAAAAGTTTCGGATTTTTTGGCTAGAAAATAAACCCATGTAAATCTAGAATAATCATCAACCAACACATAACAATACCTTTTTCCATTCAAGCTAGCGATTTCATTTGGTCCAAATAAATCCATGTGAATCAATTCAAGTACCCTATTAGTGCTAACAACATTTTTGGGACGAAATGATGAACGACTGAATTTTCCCATAGCACATGATTTACACACTTTATTATTTTTATATTTCTGATGTGGTAGACCTCTTACCAATTCTTTTGATTCAAGTTTTTCCAAGAGACTCATACTAGCGTGACCCAATCTCCTATGCCATAAGAAAACTTCTTCATCCGTAGCTACTAAACATCGTGAGAGAGTCAAATCATCAAATGAAATCGTATAAACATTTCCTTTTCTTTTTCCCGTGAACACAATATTGTTTGTGGATTTTTCAATAATCTTGCAAGATTCATTATCAAATATCACACTCATTCCTTTGTCACATAGTTGGCTTATGGAAATAAGATTATGATGCAAGTTTTCAACATATAAAACATCAGTTAAGGAGAAAGTACTATTACCTACTTTACCTTTACCGATAATTTTACATTTTCTGTTATCGCCCATTATCACACTTCCTCCTTTATATTTTTCAAGGCTAAGGAACTTTGATTTATCTCCTGTCATATGTTTGGAACAACCTGAATCCAAGTACCATTCTTGTTGTTCCTTAGCTCGCCAACATACCTACACACGAGAAAAAGAGATTGACCTAGAGAGACTCATAGGTCTAACAAAATTAGTAACAGAAAATTTTTGATTCTGAACAACAGATCCTTTTGGAATCCAAATTTGTTTGTTCTTACCAATTCCAAATCTATAACATTTGCTTGTCGACCCTTTTGGAACCCAAATTTGTATGAATTTTTTATTGTTTTTCCTACTTTCACATTTTTCATAGCTATGTCCAATTTTTCCACATTTTGTACATTTAGGAAAAACACTTCCACCCTTCGCATTATCATTCATATTAACGTGTGTTTTCCCAAATCCTAATCCTTTTCTATTATTAGCATATAATTGGTTTCCAAGCAGCATTCTAAACGATTTTTCCCCTTTTGAAAACTTACTCAATGTTATTTCAAGATTTTTTTCTTTGGTTTTAAGTGTTTCATTTTCATTTACAAGAGAAGTGCATCTGTTAATAAAGTTCTTTCTTTTTGTGTCATCACTTTCTTTTAAAGCTAAGTGTTCTTGTTTTAATTTTTCAAAATTTTCCTTAAATTCTGTTTGCTCTTGTTTTAATAACTTGCAGTTTTCACAATCAAGGTTTGTCACTTTTTCAAGCTCAGTTTCTAACCTATTGTTTTCGTGGACCAATTTTAACCTATCAGATTTTAATTTCTTGATTTTTAGTTCAAGTGAATCAACGGTTTTGGTAAGATTATGACACATTAAAATTAAATCTTTATAAGAGTAATTTGGTACCTCAGTGAAATCATCTTCGCTACTTTCTGAATCTGACTGTGCCATAAGACACAAATTGGCTTCCTCTTTATCACTGTCAGAGTCTTCTTCTTCTCCTTCTTCATCGTCCCATGTAGCTGCAAAAGCTTTCTTTTTCTTCTTCTTCTTTCTGTCTTTCTGAAGTAATGGGCAATTTGGTTTGATATGGCCAGGTTTATTGCAGTTGTAGCATATGACTTCATCGTCTGAATTGTCGGAATTCTTGGATTTGTTGGATTTTGAACTCTTCTTTCGTGACTTGTATTTTTTGTTAGTCCACTTTTTAAGAACCATGGCCAACTCTTCGATAGGATTCTCAGTTTCATCGTTACTTTCAACAGTGTTGCTTAGAGCAATTGTCTTTTTCTTTGATTCTGAATCATCGCGTCCTTCTTTGGCTTTTAACTCCATTTCATAAGCAATCAAGTTTCCAATCAATTCTTCTATTTTCAACTTATTTAGATCTTTTGATTCTTGAATGGCAGTTACTTTGGCTTCGAAATTCATTGGCAGTACTCTCAGTATCTTGCGTATTAGTTCTACTTCAGTGTAAACTTTACCAAGAGCCCTTGCATTATAAATTAGTGTGGAAAAACGGCCATACATCTCTTTTATATCTTCGTCTTTCCGCATCGTGAAATTTTCATATTCGTTGCAGAGTAGTGCGAGACGAGATTCCTTGACTTGAGATGTTCCTTCATGTGTAACTTCCAAAGTATGCCAAATTTCCTGCGCAGTTGAACAGTGAGATATACGGTTAAATTCAGTTTTATCAAGAGCACAAATTAAAGCATTCATTGCTTTGGCATCAGTTGAGAATAATTTTTTATCATTTGCATCCCACTTATCTTTTGGTGTAGGAATTTCAATATTATTGATAATCGTAACAGGAGGTTTGTAGCCTGTTTCAACGATATCCCATACATCATAATCAACTGAACTTAAGTAAATTTTCATCCTAGCTTTCCAATAGGCATAATCAGTTCCATTAAACATTGGTGGCCTAGCTATGGACTGACCTTCAGAAAAAGCGTTGTTAGACAAATTCATGACTCTAGAGTTAAAAATACCCGCTCTGATACCACTTGTAGGATCTAAATTAACCCTAGAGGGGGGGGGGGGTGAATAGGGTTTATTGCAAATTAAGTAAATTTAAAATGTAAAAAAAATTGCAGAAATAAAAAGATCACACACAGAAGATACCCAGCTTCGGCAAAACTATGCCTACTGCTGCATTCAAGGTTTCTACTAGGAATTTTAAACAATCTCTTCGCTTACAGACTCTTGTAAACTTGCGACCTTCGCTCCCGACTGTTAAAACCCTACGCTCAAGACCTTGACACAACTCAACCCCTTAAGTTGTGATTTTTCAAACTACAAACACTAGTAGTTATTGACTTTAAGGAATGAAATTTAAATTTTTAAACAAAAAATAAATAAAAAGAAAGTAAAACCCTAGGAGTTTAAATGTTTAGGGTTATCCCCTTTTTTTATCATAAGAGAAAAAAGGCGGCTCCCTTATTTTGTTGCTCCACCGCTTTTGTTTAGCCCAAGCTTCCTTTGTCTCTTTCTGGAAATAGAAATGGCGGCTTAAAAAACTAGGGTTTCTCTGAAAGTGCTGGATCGAGATCGCTGGTTGATGAAAATCAGTTTTCTGTTGCTCGATTCTTCTTAGCTTCAATCTCTGGTGGCTTGTATCTTCTTCGATTGAATTTATAGGCTCTGATTTGGTTTCTGGCTTCTCTCGATTTCTGGTATTGTTTGTACTATTCGATTTTATGATTTAGATGTACTTGATCTTCGATCGTTAATATGCCGATGATGATTGGTGTTTATATAGAATCAAAAATCCGATATTTGCTCTGATTTCGTATTGGAATTGGTCATTGATATATACGAAAATATTTGGGGCTTTTTAAAATAGCTTTCTTGCGGCTGATCTGGAACTTTTGATTGAGTCTTCCTTGACTTCGAATTCCTTGATTTGAACTTGTGATTAATATATATTTTGCGTGATGAATTCTTCCTTGCCTCGTATGCTTCTGGAACTTTGAATTGGTCTTGAAATAAATTTAAATCCTGATTTCTGGAAAAAAAAATTCTTTGAATCATTCTTTTCAAAGCAAAACCATTTTTCCTGTCTTTAAATCTGATATGAACAGTTGCTTCTTTAAAAAAAAAAACTAGGGCAGATGCTTCGCTTGACTTCCTTGACTTTGAATTTGTGTTATTCTTTGATAAGAACAGATGCTATCCATTGCTTGTTATGTCTTATTTATGCCATCCTCTTGCTTGTCACATGAATTGTGCCATGACTGATTAACTGATGCTCGCCACCGTAATTTGTTCCATACATAAATATGTACTGAACTTTTTGGTTTTGCCTTTCTAGATTTAAAGCTTTGCCATTCATGTTTTGCGTACACACTATGCTTCCCTGAATTTGAGTGCTTATGCACCTTGTTTGCATCAGTATTGTTCATGCTATTTTGTCGTTTCTGGAAGCTTGTTGTAACTGATCATACTTTTCCTGCTCTTGAACATTTATGTTTCACTATCCACTTGTATGTATCTGTGCCATGCAGTTTGCACCATTCTGTCTTGCTGTTTGAACATGACCTGTACATACTTACATACTGCTTCATCCTGTCTTTTACTTAGTTTGTAGTATACCCATGAACACTAGTTAGATTTGAACTAAAACTTGTGTAAAATCTAGCTTGCTCCTGAAATGTTTCTAAAATTATGGTTGATTCGACCTTGATAATTTTATTTGATTGTGTTGAATTCAGCCTGATTGATCTTGAGAATTTTGTGACTCTTAAATTGATTGCATACTGATTTAAAACTTGCCATGTCTTGCACTGTTAATTGATGATTTCGACCCTTATTTGAGAATTGATTTCATGCCTTATCTGCTGCATTAATATCATTGATTGATTGCCATCACCAGTGGAAAACATGTTTTGATTCCAAACATTCTCTGAGTCACCATGCATCCATGTAGCCTTGCATTTTTTACTTTGTTCATTACATGAACATGCTTGTTCCCTGATATTTACCATGTGACCATGTTTATGCTGCCTTGAACACTTGCATTGATTTCTGAGCTTGAGATAATTGAACTGATGACAATGTGCATTTGAAAATGATGACCTACACTTGATCATGTGACATTGCTCTATGCTGGTTGACTTGAAAATTGATGTTGCATTGTTCACTTGCATTCTTGGATTCATGAATATATTGCGCTGAGTCGAGATGGTCCAAGCGGCTACTCCTCAGTCGCGATACTGGATTGGCGTGGCAGTGCACATGTGTATACACGTGTGTATATGCAGCCATCCAGATGAGTTTTTTTGTTCCTGCATATCAGACCAAGTCTAGAAAAGTGATGAGAAACACACCGTAATTCTGAGGCAAATAAAATTTAAAAATAAATTTTTATTTGCTTTTATTCTATTTTATTTTTGTTGCAGTCTACTGTGTGTTCTTCTTGTGACAGGTATGAAGACAGGATTTGACTGAAGGCTGTGAAGACAGAAGATGGACGATAGAAGACAGTAAAAAAAAATGTCAATGTATGAAAGTGTTTGTATATGTGAGTGTAAATGTAGTTGTATAGAGTGAGTGACAGAGTTGTATGAATGAAATGTAGTATGTCAAATAGTGGAGTAAAAAGATGTACTTTTTGATATTGAAATAAAATATTATTATTTTTTATAAAATACTGTGTGATTGTTCGAATTTCTGTATCAGTGCATTTACAAACACATTCAATAATAAAATATATTTGATTGTTATCATCAAACAAAAATCATATAATTGTGTATACAACACTGTTATATACAACAGGAGTAATCTGAACCATTATAAAATTCGGTATGTTCTTTCCTTTTCTGCATTTTTATTTCTGTTTATTTTGCATTTGTATTTGAATCTGTGTCTGTGATTTTGTTTGTGGTGTTAGATTCATCTTGTAGTTAACATTAGATTTAAATTTTATTTAAATTCTTACAAACACCATACACTGTCCCTCTTGGGTTTGCTTTGCCTTAACGATCCATTCCGCATTCCCTAACAATTAGTATCAGAGCAAGGTCTTTCAAAAAGTTCATAGTCTGATTTTTGAAAATTTTAAATGGCAAGTTTTTAAATGATTTATAACACTAGTTTAAATCTATGTATTGCATCAGTATTAGATAAGTCTGCATTCAATTTTATTGAAAAATCAAATTACTATTTGATTTTTGAATTTTGAAATTTGAAAATTTTGAAATCTTGGATATGTTACAAAACCATCATGATAGAATTATAGTTAGTTATTTTGGAAATTCCTTTGATTATTTGAAAAGTCATTTGAATATTTGAAAAGACATTTGAATTATTTGAAAAGTTATTTGATTATTTGAAATGTTTCGTTGTTTTACAGGAAAAGATGTGTTATATGGCTATTGGATAATCAAACTCTGAAAAGATAGTTGACGTGGCTGTTGGAAATTCAAATTCTGAAATGGTGGCTACTGAAAATTCAACTTTTGAAAAGAAATTAAAAAGAGGAGAGGAGTAACGACGCTTGGTGAAGAGACATCAAGAAGAAATGGATATATATATATAATATAAATCAGCAAAGAAATGGAAACCAGATCACTTTATAACTTGGATTTTCATCTACAACTTATTTCCATACTCTACTTCTCTTCATTTGCTTTGCAATGCCGTTGGTTGCATGTAAATCCGTCAAGAATTGATCAAGCAATGATCAAATGAAGTTTTGGTGAATAAAGAGAGAAGGAAACCAAAACTATCAACAGTTATCTTCAAATTGCATCCACAGTTTAGACTATTTTGTCTCAAATCCTTTTCCATATTATAGTTCTCTTTCTCGCGGTCGATTTGATAGGTAGATCGTCAAATTCCGATCAAAAATTGAGTGAGATATGGCAGTTTGAAGTTGGTGATTCAAAACTGGAAACTGTTACGGGATTTTATGCATACCTCTTACTGTTTCGACTTGCTGCACACCAATACCATCCAAATTCATCTCCAAACTACTACCAGATCGTAGTCCTCGAATTCCTCTCCGATTTGACGCTGATTTCGTCTGATTCCGCCAAGAAACGAAGAAGTTATGCCTCTTGAAAGTTTGATTAAAAATGAAAAACAAGAAGAAGAAGAAGAATAAGAAGAAGAAGAGAAGTGATTATGAAGAGACATGACTTTTAGGAATTTATATAGTAGTAGAAGTGTCCATTCATTCAAAATTCAAATTCAAATTTTGGTTCCAAGTTGGTTGAACTACTAAATCTTCAATATCTTTCTCATACGGTGTTCAAATTCAGCAAATGAATACGCTATCCTGATCAGAAAAACGAGCCCGTCGCAATAGAGCAGATCTCATCATCAAACTCCAGAAGATCAATTTAGAATTCAGAGAATACTGAAGAAATGGATCTAAAAACCGGGTAGCCTTAATTAATTTTTAAATTTTTGGTTGAATGGATGTTTTGCTTGCTTTGCTTTGTTTTAAATTTGAAATTTAAACTTTAAAATTCAATTTTGAAATTTAAAATTCAAATTTGAAATTTGAAATTCAAAAATAATTATAATAAAATTAATATAATCATAAAATAAATTTAGTATGTTTGTTAGGATTAATATTATTTCAGGAAATAGTTAAACCTGAAATATAATTCGATATTTTAAAACCAAAGTCACAAAACCATATTCTCTTTGAAATAATACATATAATGTCAATATATATATATATATATATATATATATATATACGTTAACATATCAGCCTATAGAAAGAAATTCAAATTCTAAATTTCAAAAGTTTAATTTTCAAACTTCCCTCCATCTTTTCAATTAGAAAATGCCAGTTAGTTATTAACTTTATCTGTCTACTTATTTTCTTATAACTTGTTTCAAAATATATATATTAAAATATATAATTTAATAAAATTATATAAACATGTTAATATGATATACAGAGTTAATATTAAATTTTGATATTGTTTTAAAATATAAATTTATTCATCTTTTATATAGTTTAACTTATATATTATTCTTATGATATCATAACAATTTTGGGTTACATTATCACAAATACTATTTGTAACTTAATACTTATTTTGACTTCCTATTAACATTTATAAAACTTGTATATTTTACTTAATATAAAGAAATATATATACATGATTTATTTTTAAGTAGATTAAATATAAGAAGTTTATAGATTACTTTATAATGTTTCCTTCTAAAGTATAAATGGTTTTTTTAGCAAATAAATATGTTTTGATTTCTAAAGTTTAAATTTAAAATTGATTTGTATCAAAATATTAATGTATATCTCATAAATTAAATTTTAAGTTCTTTTTAGATTAGTTTTATATATACTTATGAATATATGTTTATATAGCTTACTTTATAGTATACAAATTTTATATTCTCTTTAGAACGATCTTCAATTTTTACAATATTCACCCTACTAATATTATTTAACTTCATGATTTTTATGAATATTTTAATACTTATCATGAATATTTTTTAATTAAACTCTTATCTTTATTATTCTTTTAATCAATTTCATTAAAATAATTAACCTAAGTCTAGAAATTAACATTATCTTTGTTTGATTCAAATAATTTATAATAGTTAGATAGTACTTTGAATATATTTTACCTAAATAGATATTATCACCAAATCATTCTACATAGTATTATTATACATCTTATTTCATATCATCATTATAAATTACAGTTGCATTTCAAATCAAGATTATTCACACCATAAGTTGCATTTCATATTGTTTTACATATGATATACATTTCATACTACATTATAATCAACATACTTCACACACTGCATTACAAGTTAACTTTAACTCCACACATAACAAGTATATAGTATGAAAAGTTTTAATTAGAAATATAAGATTATTAATTAAATACATAACATATTTACATTGTCTTGATTAATTTGATTGAATTGATTGACTTATTTAGTTTGTTTGTTTGACTTGAATAACTTGATTTACTTACTTAACATGGTTAAATTTCATTAGTGGTTGATAGGTTTGTTAGAAATATACTTACGAATTTATAGTTGATAAGAGCTTTATAGGTTTTAGGATAGATAAAAGTTACAAGAAATGTTTAGTTTCATGTTTAAGTTGATGTTTTGTGACAACAAAACTTAAATTGATTCATTGATTGGATTGAATTACTTTACTTATATAATAATTTTAAGGATATCTTATCAGAGTTATTTCTAAGTCTAGATTAAGGTCTTATTATAGTTTTAAGGGTACTAGAGTATAGGTTAGGCCACTGGTTAGTGATGACCCCTAACAATTGGAGGTTTAGTCTTGTATTAGATCAAGGGGGAGTTTTATAGTTTCTAGGTTTAATTAAAGGTTCAATAAGTGTTTATTAACACATATTATTTAATTTGATTGATTTGGTTGATTGCTTACATTGATTGCTTGAATTAATTTCTTAAATAGATTGCTTGAATTGCTTGCTTGAATTAATTGCTTGAATTGCTTATTTGGATTAATTGTTAGAATTGATTATAAACATTGATTAGATTGCCTTGTTTATTATTCTTCTAATAGACTAGTATAGTCATAATTTTAGGGGGATTTATAATTTTTTAGGCTTAGAATCATAGAGTTAGAGGGAGATATAAGGGTATCATAGAATCAGGGTGAGTTATATAGAATATTATAATAGAATATATATATATAGATATAGGACTCAGGGGGAGTATTTTATGATTATAGATTTAGGACTCAGGGGGAGTACTTTACTTTAGTATAGGGATCATTTGGATAGTTATATGATTTAATGGGTGTTAGACCAAAAAATGGCACTACCACCCAATTGATCATGTTTCGTAGAGAATGATCGAGAAGAATAATCTAAAATCATAGAAAATCAATCAACACACAAGAATTATAGTGGTTCGGCGTTAACGAGCCTACATCCACTTCATGATTCCTTAATTCATTCAAAAATTACAATTACATTGAATATAGACATTCAATCACTCGAATACAATGAATAATTCTCTCCGAATTCCTTGATTTTCATTGAAGAAGAAGGTGGTTATTACTAGGGGAATTCAGCCATGGCAGTTGTGAAGAGATAAACCGCCCAAAAGTCCCCTGAAATCTCCACGAAATGCTATACTTATAGGCGAAAAGAGGTTGTTCCTGGGATCGGCTCGGGTGTGATGTGTCAGCCATACAACGGGTCATGGAAAAGTAGTGGGAAGCGTGGAGAAACGGTTTCCAGATCGTAGACTGCCACGTGTAAGTATATCCGAATGATAAGCCTAGAAAATAGGAGCACGTTGAGGAGTAGTTGCAGCTTCAAGCAGTTCGGGTAGAGGGTACTCCGATCCGATCCGGAGAGGGGGATCCGATCCGATCCAATCCGAAAGGGGGGTCCAATCCGATCCGAAAGGGGGGATCTGATCCGGTGACATTTGCATGAATAATTCAGGTTTTCCAGCTTTCTATCACTCCACCCAAGTGGTTGCCAATCAATGTAAGTTCATACTCAAGTCCCTGGCTTTGGGCATCCTGGTTACAAAGCAGGCTAACATTTTGCCCCCCAAAGTACATCTTATTGCAGATGAGATGTGCTTTGAATAAGTCGAGCTAGATCTTTTTGGAACATTATCCACCCTTGAAGAGGCTTTATCAGATTGTTGCATTGCTTCCATGGGCGCTAGTCAGGCCAAATTCTATGGAAGGAGTAGTCAAAATGATCAGGTGACTGTTTTAAACCTCGTCGAATTAAGAGAATTTAATTCTTTAATCAAAAAGTCATGTAGGACTGTTGGCTCCCGTGCATGTGATCATGCCTGCATAGGTCATTGCCAAACGACATTCTCTTCCCAAGCAAATCAAATGTATTGCAGAGTTAGACCTTCTTTTGCATACGAGCAAACATATGAAGTAGTCTTCCAAGTCATGTGTTAGTATAAGAATCTTCGGGCTCTGAGCTAGGATCTGCCGAGAACACCTTGGAATTGGCATAGGAATTTGTCATTTGTGCTTGGATTTGGACTATCTCGATATCAAGATATTAATTTAGGGCTCCACGATCGCGTTGAATCGTAACATTAAGGAATCTGAAAGCGACGATCACTCCAGATCATGTTAATAGAAAATCAAAAACCAGTGGATGCGTCGGACCGTATTGAGAAAAATCCATGATCGCTCCGGATGGTTTTATAATCTCGTGCTCACATATGAGTCAGTACGAGATATTGTTGAAAACATGCAAACCAATAGCTGGTATTGTCATCATAGTCGTAAGGCAGCAGAGTAGTTTATCACACTCTCCATTTAACGTAGTGAGGATCAAGTCTTTGGATTCATGCCTGACCCGTTTGTTGGCTCACTTGAATGGTCAAGACGAATCATGTCATACTCTGGAGATATAGTATATATGTTCTAAATCATGCATCCACACAGGGTCATATTCAAAGTCATTCTGTGTGTTGAAGGTCGTGCTCCTAATGTTAGTACAGGACAAGCGAAGTCAGTGCTTATGCCCCCAGCGTTGGTGGGGGTTGGGAAAAGTCAATCGGATATCCGGTCTTTTAGCCTTTATACTTTTTTCCGCTGCATCGGGTTAGAGGTGTAGGTTCAGTAATCTTAGTCACCCTATGTTGTTCTGTGCACTTTCCCAAGTCATCAAGGGTTGGAGTTGTATATGCGAATAGTCGAATCACATTTGAGTCGGGGCCATCCCATCTGTTTAGTCAGAAAGCAGTGATCGCCCTACTGAGTATCAGCGAACTTAGATACTCTCCTTGCATCAGCCACAAAGTTGAGCAAGCTCATCAATCTCGCAAGCGAGCGAACGTCATTAGTGAGTTATTCGAGCTCCTTTGTTCATGCTTTGGCATAATTCGAAATAGCCATCATAATCTTGTTGAGTCTATTTCACATGCTTGGTTCCATTAAGCTTGACAATCAAGATCGCAGGCCCGATTAATGACATTAGTCTTTTCCGGAATTGTAAATTCATGTCAATCTTTCCTGGGGATTTTCTTCTGCCTTTATCATTTCAAGAGTCAGATGGTGCTCCATTTTGTCGTGAAGACATTGAGATCATCCATTTCAACATTAGCACCCTCTTGTTGCATGAATCTGTCTCAGGATAGGATTTTCCAACGTTTCTAGGAAATTCTCATGGTAGAGAGATACCGAGGTTTGTTTCAGAGGTGAATCCACCAAGTCCTCTTAGTGGGTCTCGATGTAGAGAGATTTTGAAGTTTGAGATATCCATAATACCAGATACTACTACAATCAACACCATATATGGTCCGGGTCGGTTTACCAATGCCACTGGGGCGTTGAATCTTTCAAGGAATACATGTACGGTCTCGTCGGAGCTCTGTTGAAGCATCAATTAATGTTGGCAATCTGGCCCTCGTCTTTGAGAAGTTGTCGCCAATTGTCCAATTTAGCGCTGGTGCCCCCGGTATGAAGTCTTGAAGTGGGTGGAAGCCAGTCTCTGGCTACTTGGTTGCACATATGTAATAGCCATCAATCAGGCTTCTGTCTTTTAATTATGGATGGTGATCCGCTACTCGGATGTACGCAGGTTGTTCTTGAGGATCCATTCTTCTGGATATAGTATGGGATCTTGCGGAACTCCGATAATAATAAATGTGCCTAAAGTTGGCAGATAGTCAAATTATGTTGCTCGAAGCTCGTATCCCGTACTCCCCATCTACGGGGATTTTACTAAACGGTGATCATCAAATCCACATCTTCTCTGAATTCATACTCCCTCATCAATTCGTGAGTTAGAGTTGATACCCAATTATTTGTTTGTGTCCAGCTCATGTTAGTCTTTGGTCTCTTATCCAAGCTCTAAGGATCGGAGTCGGGTGGCAATAAGGTCAAATTATAGTCACTTCAAATGCTTCCACTTTCCTCTTGCATTAAGGAATGGGGAACTTCATGTCGAAGTTGAGTTGGATTTGAAGCGTTCATCTGAATTGGAGCTTAGGTTGGTCGGACTTCGTTTAAGTTTCCAGTGGCTCTACATTGCCGTCGTTTTCATCCAAAATGTTACGGTCAGAAGTTACATGCCGCATATAGCTAGGAGGAGGTTGATTTCCCCTTGTTTCATCCAAGACGACGTTGCCAACTTGTCGTAGGGTCTTGTGCAATATGAACTGCGAAGCAGGGAGTGTTCAAGCCAAGTTTGTTGTCGCTTGACTTCCCCCGGTGCTCACTCCTTGCCGAGAATCGGGGTTCTCGATTCAGCAATGGCACTATCCATTTCATATCTAGTCTGACATGCTGACGGATCATCGCAAGAAGAAATCTGCCGACTTCCTTCGTTCCTAGCACCTTCTGCACCAACATCCTCACCATGGAAGAAATTATTATCTTCCTTCTTCTTGGCCCTTGAGTCGGAGTATCGGGCAATTCGATTCCTTGCAAGCTAGAAATTAAAATAATAGCATGCCCCCTCATCCGGGGTGTTTCAGTCGGAAAATCGGTCGAGAATAGCAAATAGACGTTCATTCTGCATCCATTCTGTGGTCCTTAAGCGGCCTCCAGTCTAGGGGTAGTGGCATAAAATAGGTGGTGGTTAGATCATGTCCTTTTCAAATTTAGACGAAGGGAGGCGTATTCTGGATAGTCAGGGAAATCTTCAATCCATAAAAATCCTGAATGCCATGACCGTGTTAGATCGTATTAAGACCGGAAAATCGACGATCACTCGAGATCGTATTAAGGCCGGATAGAAATCCAAGAATCCCAAGGCTTCACCGGGTCCTTTCCAGCCGCGAGTATTAAGTCGCATGACATGTCATTGAATAATTCACTCTCAAGGCCTCGTTTGGGTCACCGCCTCGAGTTACGTAGGATGCTTATCATCTGGCATCAACATAAGCCTTCTGGATGTGGCCCTTTATTTGTTTTCTATTGGCCTGCTATTGTTGCGAGTGCGGGCCTTGCGTTCTTGACCAGTTATCCTTTGTAAATCTGCAATCAGCAAACAAAGTTGTATTCCTGCAAAATCATACATTTGCAAGTTTGTTATATATTTCAATCGAATATATTTGTAGTCAGAGCATTACTACACTGAGTAGTAAACAATAAATTACATCACAAATCAGATAAGGGTTTCAATTCGGTACCCCTTCAAATCATAATCCCTACAAATAAATAACATATCATATCGCAACCATCGTAGGGGTGTGATGTGTGTGTACGCCCCCATCAATAGTGAATAAAGTGCCTGGCCAGGGCTTGTTTGGGATTGATTAGGAACGACAGTGTATTGCCCCCCATGTCTAGAAATAAGGGGTTCGGGCTCAGCTTTCATTCTTGCCCCCTATCTTGTAGCGGGGTAGGAGCCCTTCCATGGCATTTAATCATAATGCCTTTATACTCTCCTGTCGTATGCCCAGGATAGAGTTCGAACTCAGCTTTCAGTCTGCCCCCCAATCCTTCTATGGGGTAGGAGTTCATTTGCAGCGCTCAGTCCTTGGCGCCTTTATACTCTCCCGTCGAATACCAAGGGTAGAGTGGAATCAAGGCGGTTATTAGTCGTGGTGCACCATCATGCCTTGGGGACATCATTTTCCCGTCCTTTATACTCTCTCGAATCATGAGAGTTAGAGTTAATTAGGCGAACGGTTATGTCATTCGCCCCGGCTTTCCTTCTGCGCTCTAATCCCAAGAGCGGGATTCTGCCGGCTCGAGTGTCGTTCTCGAACTCGATTTTGATCCATAATTCCCGCTTCGCTCTGGAGGATGTACATTATCGGCCAAGTGGTCGGGCCACACCAGCCAAATCTTTGCATTCCTCCATTCAATCTATGGGAGGAGTGATTTCCACCGAAATTTGGATACCTGCATCATTCATATTGCATGAGTTAGTCGTGTCAACAACTCAGGAAGCATGTAAAAGTAGATCACATAATTGAAAAGTAAGCATATCAAGGGGCAGTTCTGCCTCCTTCATTTGGATTCATGTAATCTGGTAGTGTCAAATATAGGATTGAGCCATGTAGACGGTCTAACTGCATCCATCTAAAATCGGATTCCAACTTTGAAATGCAAAAGTCAATGCATAATTATCTTTAGCTCTGCCACGTATGAGCCAAGGAGTGGATGGTCATCTCGGATCGACCTTGAGCTATATCTTTCAGGCGAAGGGTGTGGCTTTGTAAACGAGCGGTTCAGTCAAGCTTGTCATGATATTGCTCCATAACTCTACATGTGGGTGTTAGAAGTTTGATCGGTATCAAATCCTAGGTACCTACACCATCCACATATTACTTCGTCTGAGTTAATTACATCAATAACTCATAAAGCATGTAAATATAAGAGTTATGGTTAAAGAGTAATCCTGTTAAAGGAATGAATATCATTCTATGCGAAAATGGCATTGCATGCTCTTTGCAGGTCCATTTTGCCTCGACAATCTCTGCCGGGGATGGCTACCAAAAACTTTAGCTGCTGATGAACGTCTTTTCAAACCGTCGTGGGATGGCGGTCCCGAGAATGAACAGACCTTGATTGGGGCCTTGGAGCGACAAAGCCAGTTAGGTAAATACTGTAAGCGAATGACAAGGTCGCATCTCCTTTGAATCGCCTTCTTGCCCCCTTGCTAAGGGCAAGGATTGAGTGTTAGGGAGTCACGTCAGTACAGCTAATAGTAGCACATCATCATATTGGTTCTAGGACGGTGGTTGGCAGGAGAACAATAGATCTATGGTTAGAGGAACTTTGCACTCTCCATGCTATGAAGTAGGACATGGCTGAAAATGGATCCATGCTTAAAGGATTTTTGCCCATTCCATGTCAGGAAGTTGGTGCGGGAGCCATAAGGATAAACATGCCTCATCCGTCTGCAGACACGCCTTCGATCCCGCGCCGAGGATAAAAGCTTATACACAATCAATCAATCAGCATCTAGATTCAAGTGTTCCAAACCCTTAATTCGCCACTCTTCGGGAAAGACTGAGGCAATCGGTCATGCAGGCTTATGATGTATCAGCATTGAATTAGATGATGTAATCACGAGCATTCCACGCTTGATTCTCCTATTGCCCCCAACATTTGGGGCATGAGTTACTTGGCAGATAATCGATCAATGGAGTGGAATTGTGAATCTTCATTTTATAACTCCAAGACATCTTTCGTCAGAAGCTTCATTCGTGTACATCTCCCATCTAGTGGGAAGCTGATTAGTGCTTTTGTCTAATCATTCAGGATGGTGTATTCAGCAATAGGACTTGTTGCTGTCAATCTTAGGACAACCTTCCAAAGGAAATAAGCAATGTCGCCTTGCTTGTTATATCTTGAGGCATAACGAACAGTGGCACGCCTTTCACTTCTCCTTGCTGGATGCAGTTTGTGCTGCAGGAAATTCTTTATGGGGGTTGTCCATGAATCTCTTTCGGGTTCGGTCTCCAACACTGGACAACTCCATCTGATCAATGGTCGGAGTTTGTAGTGTCCTGATTGGGATTATCTTCATCTCTTCTAGATTGTCGGAACTTTTTAACTTGGCCAGGTAATCCGCTTTCTAATTTTCTATGTGCTGAAAACGAAACATGTTGTAATGTCCTCATCCATCAAACAACTCTTCTACCCATTATAGGTAAGTTGCGAGCCGTAGTCCCTTCGTCTCGAATTTCCTTTGAATCAATACAACTCAACGTTGGACTGTCGATTATTCTTTGCACCGTCTGTACACAACTTCCGGGTGCTTGGTTTTCATCTTTCATTTTGAGGGGCCATCTTCTTCATCTAACACATCCTCTTTGGGAACAGTAAACTCGGCGATGAAGTCGGGTAACGTTTTCCCCTGTATGGATTTCTTTAGGAGGGAATTGAGATCAAATTGGTTCAGCTTGATGTTTCATTCGAGCAAACATTCAGATGCCTCAGGTCGTTGTAGGACCTGTGGTATTGGCCAATCAATGTGTATCACAATTATATGAACTTGGAAATAGTGGTGGAGTTTTCTTGAGGCAATCAACAAACTGTAAGTGAACTTTTCAATCTTTGGGCAGTTGCTTCGTTAGATGTCGCCCTCTTGCATCCCAAATCTTCATCTTCTTTGAAATTATGTCTTTGGGCCGGTCTTTATGTGATGTTTCGTTTACTTGCTAAGTCGATGCCTTCTTCGCACTTCATCTCATCAGAAGGGGAAGAGTATTTGGGTTCCATCTCAGATGTGTAGCATATTCCATTTAGGCAAATAGCAGGATCTTCTAGTAATTTAGTCACCATGGACCATTCCCACTCTAGCTTTGGTTGGGAATTTTGGCAATAGAAACTAGGCTACAATGTGAGTTCTGAATTTTGTTGGAGCCGTTCAGTCTAAGCCTTGATCAGATAAGCTTGAATACGAAAGCATAGTTTGCGAGACTTTAAGTAATATTCATGTGTTATGTCACAATGGAAATAAGAAGTAAACAGCTAATGGTTGATTCATATTTGCTTTAATCTCGAGCTCTCATCACTTGACCAAGGTCGTATGGTGGTTGGGGAGCAGTCAAGTTGCTATAATCCGAGAAAGGATCCATAGGTCCAATCATGGCATGTGGTGGTTCAACCAGTACCTAACCCTTGGCACCAAAGTACGTTGACTTAATCCTTATTCGATGGAAATCTGTCTTCCTCGGTGCTATTGACACAAATAGCCATTGCAAAGGTTAGCCAAGTTCTTCGGGAGGTGAACCTCAGGACATATTTCATTCATCACATCATACGATTGAAGTGTAGCTTTGGGTTGTTGAGATCCTTAGCTGCTTTCTGGTATCCCATTATTGACAATCATGGTCATTAAGATCACATGAATCATCTTCGAATTAGTGCTCGGACTGTACCATATAACCGTCATTAGATGCTCTGCCGATTGGACATGTTTAAGTTACATAAATAAGGTGGTAACTGCTCGCTAGGGAACAACATCAGTTGCACTGGTGAAATCTACACACCATCAGAGATATGGAAGAGGAAGCTGGTATGAGACAATCATTGTCTCTTATACTGTCGATGATAACACGCCGAATCTAATCGATAGCTCCTCACACTAGCTTACTGATGTAAGTAGGTGTCATGGCTCTAGGAAAAAATCTAGTCGTTGTCATTTGCTGTGATATTCTAAGACTATCCGTCTAATCTTCATTGACAAGCTTTGATGACTGCTATTGGCCAAAATATATGTCGAGCCGAAGGCGAGCCGTACTCCGAGCCGAAGCCGAGGCCGTCAGCGGGTCCGGGCGCAACGCCGGTGGGAGTCCGGGGCCCCACAGTCCCGGCGGCGATTTTTTCGATTTTGGAAGATGGAGCCTTTTCTGAAATGATCTGAAAAATGTATTTCTCCCAAAAATATCTGTTTCGAGTCGGATCGGAATTTGCCTTCAGGCTGCGGTTCGGAAACGTCTTCGGGTCGCGGTTTGGGTGTGTCATCGAATCGGGATTGAGTCCTCGGGTCGGATCGGGCAAGTCACTTCGGGTCAGGTCGGTCCTACTTCATTTGAGCGGATCGGATCAACTCTCTAGCACGAGTGGGTCGGGTCGACTCCATCTGATCTAGAGCTTATCCTTTGTTAATTCGAACCAGCACCCCTCTTTTCTATCCGATCTGAGGCTTCATTTGCATCTGACCCGATCCCTTCATCTGCAACTGATCCGAAGGCCATCCAAACTGGAAGTATATCCGATCCTATCCAGAAACTTTTATGGACTTGATTTCCAATCTTTGGCGATTGCTACTAGATGGCATGGAGGTGGCTACACATCTGGTTATCTCTTGCAAAGTCAGCATAGAATTGACAGGATTTCCTCATCGGACTTGGCGATCTAATAAGTAGATTGGAGAATCCTTAAATGTTGAGAATCTTCATTTCTCAGTGAAAGCACTAAAATGTTAGACCAAAAAATGGCACTAACACCCAATTGATCATGTTTCGTAGAGAATGATCGAGAAGAATAATCTAAAATCATAGAAAATCAATCAACACACAAGAATTATAGTGGTTCGGCGTTAACGAGCCTACATCCACTTCATGATTCCTCAATTCATTCAGAAATTACAATTACATTGAACATAGACATTCAATCACTCGAATACAATGAATAATTCTCTCCGAATTCCTTGATTTTCATTGAAGAAGAAGGTGGTTATTAATGGGGGAATTCGGCCATGGCAGATGTGAAGAGATATACCGCCCAAAAGTCCCCTGAAATCTCCACGAAATGTTGTATTTATAGGCGAAAAGAGGTTGTTCCTGGGATCGGCTCGGGTGTGATGTGTCAGCCATCCAGCGGGTCATGGAAAAGTAGTGGGAGGCATGGAGAAATGGTTTCCAGATCGTGGACTACCACATGTAAGTAGATCCGAATGATAAGCCTAGAAAATAGGAGCACGTTGAGGAGTAGTTGCAGCTTCAGGCAGTTCGCGTAGAGGGTACTCCGATCCGATCCGGAGAGGGGGATCCGATCCGATCCGAAAGGGGGGTCCAATCCGATCCGAAGGGGGGGATCCGATCTGGTGACATTTGCATGAATAATTCAAGTTTTCCAGCTTTCTATCACTCCACCCAAGTGGTCGCCAATTAATGTAAGTTCATACTCAAGTCCCTGGCTTTGGGCAGCCTGGTTACAAAGCAGGCTAACAGTGGGAGTACTTTTAGAATTTCTTTTTGATAATGCCAAAGGGGAGAAATTATAAAATATAGGCATAGTTTATAGGTTTCTTACAAACAGGGGGAGTATAGAAGGAACATCATCAAACAGGTATATACAGGTATCATATTTTATAAACTAAGGTTGTCATCATCAAAAAGGGGGAGATTGTTGGAGAATGGAGCTTTGTTGACAACAACCTTATTTCAGTTATCATTGATTATAAAATATATGCTAACACTTTTTGTATAGAATATATATATATATATATATATATATATATATGCAGGAATTATATACAGGAAATATTACTGAAGACTGCACAGTTATAAAGATGATAGAGATTCAAAGATCAGAGAAATTTCAAGACTCATGAGTAATCAAGATTTCAAGAGTTCAAGATTAATATAGTTATAGAGTCTAAATTTTGTAAGACTCTAAATAACACTCTAGGTTCAAATTCTAATTTTCAAATTCTGATTTTCAATTCTATCCTCAATCCTCCCTATTTTATTTTTCTATTTTTTCTTTTTTGTTTTTCAAATTTAAGTTTTTTACTTTATATTTATATACTCTATATTTATACTTTATATATTTTAAAACCTTATAATTTTATAAATATATTTATATAGTTTAAATTTATGTTTTCATATGTTTTTCTATCATATAATATTAATTTACAACACTAAATTTTACTCAAGAATTTCCACAATTATTTTTATATCAAAACACTTGAAAAATGCTTTGAAAATCAAAAATACACATAAGTATGTTGACATAGCAAAAACTCAATGTCGACATATAATTCCAATTTTGAAAGGAAGTGTCTTTTCACTATTTGAAATGCTTCAGAACCGTTGCAACCTTTCATACTCTATAAAAAGAGGTTAAAACCGAATTTTTTTGTCATCTCTTCTTCTCTAACTTCATCCTCTTTCACTCCACCATTATTCTTAATCATTTTTATAATTCTTATACTTATACTGTCGAATTCAATTCTGTTTTGATCAAACTTCTTCTCTCTACACTCTCTACTCTCTGAATCAAGTGCTATCGAAGAGTTATAGGATTGTTTTGTAATTGCTTGGGTTTGAATAAACCTTGTTTGTAACTCAAAGAGGAATCGGTGTGTCCTTGTAGCCGTGAAATCAAGGAATATGAATCGGTGTATCCTTGTAGCCGTGAAATCAAGAAATAGGAGTCGGCGTGTCCTTGTTGATCCGTGAAATCAAGGAACAGGAGTCGGTGTCTCCTTGTTGAGCCGTGAAATCAAGGAGGGTGTATTTGACTATTGGAAATAGTAATAAAACTTTCCGCAATCCAGCGTTACGCGGGACTGGACGCAGGAGTAATCCGATACATAGTTAACTTAGTTAAATTTCACAATACATAGTTAATTTTTATAAACCTAATTATTAATTTTATATCATAGTTACTTTTTTATAAAATCGATAATTTAGTTAATTTTTTATAATACTATATGTTATAAAAATTTGAGTTTATACATATGAGATTTGAATCACATAAATAAAATCAAGCGTGACTCAATCTTGGAATCGTTAAATACAGTTTATATCTTCTTTACATGACTTAATAATATAATAAGTTTTGCTTTTTATTTAAAATTTGATGTCCATTTCTCTTAACATATTCAGTAGACCGGTGAAACATGTGGGCCACCAAAGACCATAGCAACACACACGAAATGTCTGAAACAAAATAATCTACATATCCATGTTTATCTAAAAGAAACCAAGCACCAAACAGTTTCAAGTAACACTGCTTATTTTGCACTTGCATGTTACAAGATTAGCAGTTATAAGTTCTAAATATGACACCCCATGTCTTGCTTGCATAAATAAATACAAGTAATTTGTGCATTGATACGTTAAACTATACCTGATAATGAGAATTTCAACTGTTTACAAGTCAATGTTATAGGCACAGAGAATTGCTCGTGTTGTAACATAGATTTATATAGAAACAAACCTCTATCATTTAGGCACATGAAAACTGCAGATATTTTGCCTTAGAAACAAGAAAAAACACTAACCTTGGTTCTTATAATATCTCCAAAAGTGTTTCTGAATAAGTTAGCACGGCCACAAACCCATCTATATTGCTGGTTTCTGAAATTTTGAATGTTTCCAAACAATTCGCCTTTGACCTAAATGTTGCCAGCATAAATGAATTTCCAACCTCAAAGACTTGTACTTGTTGCTAAATCCATGTCTTGTTCGTTTGTCCCAGCCTCCTGCATCTTTCATAGCTTGCTCAAATCTTGGCCCTTCAGTTGCTGGAAAAGAAAGTCTTCTTAAAAGGAATGCATATTTGCATTGGTCAAACATATTTAGGTAAGAGTTTTAGACAGATTGCATGAACATTATAGTCCCAAAAAGCATCATCATAGGAGTTTTATATACTTTAGTTAATTTTCATAAATTAAACATGTTAATCTTTATAAAACTTAGTTAAGTTAAAACTTAGCTAATATTATATTTTTTTTAAATATTTATAAATCTTGTTTCTACTACTACTATTATTATATATAAAATATTATATTAGATTTATTTTTATTTTATATAAAATATATTTAGTTAACTTTTATAAACTAATTTTTATAAAAGTTTAGTTGACTTAGTTAAATTTATGAATACTTAGTTAAGTTTAGTAAACTTATTTAATATTTATAAACCTCAGTTAACCTATTATTATTGTTGTTGTTGTCGTCATTATTATAAATCTTAGTTTATTATAGAAGATTTAGTTATATTTTTTATATTTTAGTATACTTGGTTAATTTTTATAAAGTAAACTTGTTAATTTTCATAAAACTTAGTTAACTTACTTAAATTTTTACGACACTTAGTCAATTTTTATAAACTTATTATTCATAAAGTTTAGTTAACTTATTATTATAATTCTTAGTTGTAATTATTATTATGATTAATATAGAAGATGTAGTAATATAGCATATGAATTAATATGAGTTCTAAGCATACAATATCCAAAATTGAAACACTAACTCATAAACATACATTATTATGTAATACATGTATGGTGTAGCCAAAAGAATTGTTGAAAACAAAGTGATGAATAAGCCTTTTCTAGTGTAGAAGAAATAGACTATTAATTGCTATTATTTGTCGATAGCCTACTTTCAAATAAAAATAAACTATATGTTTTGGTTCAATAAATTAAATAAACGTATGTGCAATCATTTACAAAATAAACAACTACTGACCTCAAACGCAACCATAGTCAAATATCCTACCTTGGTTAAACTCATCCGTGCATTAGGCACCACTGCGTCGGCATGCGCAGGAATGTTATGATTTTTGTGCGCAGCGGAAGTTTGACAAAACGCCCGAAAAACATGATCTTTTTCACCCAATCACTTGAAGATGAATTTGATTGAAAAATAAAAAAAACACAAATAATATCGGAAGCTAGTGCGTGGCCCGTGCTACGCATACGGGCAGCGTTGGTTATTAAATTGATGTCAAAAGATATTTTAAGTGAAACATTTGTAAAATTAAGGAGAGTACATAATAAAAAGGTAGTCGGAAAAGAAAATGAAATTTAGACTGTTTTTTGTCGTTGCTAAAATTTTCTCTTCCTTCATCTTTGTCTCTCTCCCTGCATATATTTTTTTTTTTTTTTTGAAGGAGGTTAAAGATTTCATTGATGCATTGGGCCAAAATCAGCCCAAGCCGAAAACACTTATAGATTCAGCCCATACAAACAACAGCAGCCAATGATAGTACGAAACGCAATGATTGCGTGTACCAACCAGGAGATGCCATAACGGCGTGAAACACATTAGTATAGGCCTCAAACTTTTATCCTAATTTAGTAAAAAATAGGGCATCAGTCATGGAGGCCGAAAGCACCAGTTCTCGGCGATGCTATCTTCTTCCTGGGCATTTCTGGTAACCGCCTTCCTCTTAATGCGTCTGATAAGTATGTTGACATCTGATTGTATGAGTGAATTGACTAATTTGCTGTTTCTTCTTTTCTGCTCAAACACACGGCGGTTTCGTTCTTTCCAAATGTGGTGTATTGAAGTGGTCAGTGCTATTTGAATCAATTGCAGGCGGAATGGCGAGAGGCTTTGCAGACTCAGGTAATGTAGTTCATCTTCAAGGTTGCCATTAAAATAAATTTCGCATTTTTTCCGAGTCTCGTTGATTATGTCTTTGCTGTAACAGCACTCGTAAAACAGATGAGAATGCGATTCCTGCGTGATATTGCATAAATTGCAAGTAAGATTGACATTGAGGTTCCATTTGGCCAAGCGATCTGACGTTGGTAATCTGCAATTTATTGCTTTGTAGGTCGTGAAGGCCATTTTAGGGCAGTTAGATTTGTTCCAGACGGATTTTGCCCAGTCCTTCACTTCATGTCTTGACCTTATACTATTCCAAGCCGAGAGGGTGGAGTAATGACCATCAGCCGAGTCTGTCCACGCCCAGATGTCTGAGGTTAGGTTAGGCTCAATTTGGATTGTCTGAATTGTAGGTTGTAGTGCCTGCATGCAGCTGAGATTGGTAGTACACCAGTTGCCATTAGTAATAAGTTTATCTACCTTGTGTGCGTAACCCCCTACAGCCGTGAGAGAGTCCCAGCCAAGCACCTTAATGAGTGTATTGCCATGGAACCAAGGGTCTTTCCATAGAAAAGTATTTTTACCATCTGCAAATTTTCTATGAATCAACCTTTTCAGTGAGTCTCTATTATCCATAATAGTTTTCCACACCGATGAGGCATTGTTATCGCATTTCATAATCCAAAAATCGTCTTTCATGTATCTGTTTCGCATCCACTTCGACCAAAGAGACTCGCCTTGAATGATTTTCCATGCTAGTTTAAGGCAGTATGTTTTCTTGAGCTCTTTGAGATTAATTAACCCCACACCCCCTTCGGCCTTAGGTCTGCAAAGTATATCAAAACTTACTTTGTGAATTCCTCCACGCCAAAGGAAATTAGCACAGATTGAGTTTATTTTTTCGATGGAGCAGTCTGGGATTTGGAATGTTTGCAACCAAAACCTAACCTTGGCTGTAATTACTGTGTGAATCAGTTCCATACGACCCGCGAAAGAGAGTAATTTTGAACTCCAGCCATTGATTTTGTCTTTGATTTTTGCAATCAAGTCACCACATTCACTGTCAGTGATGGTGTTAGACGAGAGAGGAACGCCTAAGTATTTGACTGGGAGTTGACTTTCATTAATATCCAAGCCACTCAGTATTGATGCTTTTTCTTTAGCAAATTTGTTGAAGTAGCATTTGGATTTTCCATTGTTGATTTTCAGACCTGCATAGGATTCGAGATTAGCAAAAATTTCTTTGATTGCCTTGGCAGCCTGAGCATTGGATTTAGTAACCACGATGAGGTCATCAGCATAAAGGAGGTGGTGCACACATGGCTGGTGGTTATAAATCGGCTGGAACAAACCAATGTGACAAGCCAGCTCCATTTGCAGGGAGAAATACTCCATTGCAATGGCAAAAAGGTATGGCGAGAGCGGGTCGCCTTGCCTAATTCCTCTGTTTGAATAGATGAACCCCTTAGGAGCTCCATTGATTATGATAGAGAAAGTAGGCGATGAGATACATTCCTTAGCAAGCGCCGAGAATTGAGTGGGGAAACCCATACAATTTAACATATGTATAATGAATTCTCGATTTAATCTGTCATATGCTTTATGTAAATCTATTTTTAAGCACATTTTATCGGCTCCTTTTTTGTTAAATTGCCGAACCAATTCATGAGCAAGAAGAGAGTTTTCTGAGATATGTCTACCTCTAATGAATGCAGACTGACATGAGGAGATTAGATCAGGTAGAAATTGAATGAGTCTGTTGCATATAACTTTGCTGAGTAGCTTGTAAATCAGGTTACAGCAAGCAATCGGTCTGTAGTCCTCAATTTTGCTTGGTTTGTTTATTTTTGGTATGAGAGTGATGAATGTATGGTTGATTTCTTGTAGAAGCTTTCCTGTGATGAATGATTCTTGAATTGCCAGTAAAACAAAATGTTTCAACTTTTCCCAATGCAGTTTAAAGAACTTAGCGTTCCACCCGTCGGGACCGGGGCTGGAGTCGTCTTTGATGGAGTACAAAGCAGCCCTGACTTCCATTTCGGTTACCATACTCAGCAGCATAGTAGCCCCCTCTTCGTTTACCAGTCGCCTGCAGTTAACATGGGGTAACACACTAACATATGTACCATTATATAAATCTTTGAAATATTCAATAGCAGCCTTTTCAAAAGTATCCAAGTCAGAGACTGGTTCGCCATGTTCATCGAGAGCATTCAAGAAATTATTGTAATTCTTCCGATAAGACATTTTCGTATAGAAAAATTTTGTGCAATCATCGCCTTGAGTCAACCAGTTTACTTTAGCCTTCTGTTTCAACTCGATGGCATGAGTTGCCATGGCCAATTTAAGTTGAGACTGAAGCCTAAAATAATTGGTATTCAGAGTTTCATCAAGCGGATTTGAGTCAAGATCAAAAAGAGCTTTTTCACACTGAGATTCAATATCATCTAATGTTATTTTTGGTCTGCAATTGTTCCATTCTTTGAGTCTAGATTTTACTGTTTTGAGAGTACACACAAGAGAGTACCAGCCATGCCCCACAAAATGCGGGATGGAAGGGAAATCAACGATATCGTCATAATCTTCCGCTAAATGCCAAGCATTCACATAGCGGAAAGGTCTACCTTTGGGAGGAGGTACGTCGTTGTTAAAGGTAACGTAGATTGGACAATGATCACTGGTAGAACAGGGAAGAATTTGCACTTTAATATTTGTGTTCTTGATTAGCATATCCGGGTTAACCAAAACTCTATCTAACCGGCAACTGATTTTCTTAGCTTCACCACTTCGCCATGTGAATTGCAGGCCCGTATGGCACGCTTCAACCAATCCTGTAGCAGCAACACAGGCGTTAAACTCAGCAACTTGTGCTAATCTGATGGTACGTCCCCCTTTTTTCTCATTAGTTTGGAGTATTGCATTAAAGTCTCCAAGAACCATCCATTCATTCGACATAGTGCTGGCTAAGTGTATGAGTTTATCCCACAATTGAGTACGAATTGAGGCCCAGTTGTGCGCATAGACAAAAGTACATGTAAATCTGAGTCCACCAACATTAGATGCCATGACCGTAAGCTGTTGCTCATCTGCACTGATTTTTGATAAATGCCAGATAGACTTGTGCCAAAAAACCATAATACGACCAGTAGATAAGGAAGAGTTGTTATTAAGTATTCCCCAATCTAGGCCAAGAAGGCTTACAAAAGTTGACAGCGCAGAGGTTGCCAATTTATTTTCAAGAACAGCGATGATAGTAGGATTGTATTTATTTCTTACTTTAAAGAGGTCAAGCTGACGGGTATCCCCGTTAAGACCTCTAACATTCCAGCATAGAACAGACATTAAATACCGCCCGATTTGCTCCTGGTACACGGAGCCGTGGCTGCGGTTGTGCTACCCATCTTTTGTTTACCAATAGCAAACTGCTTGGTATACAATGGGTTCTGTTTAGTTAATGAATGCGATTGTTCTTCGTTGTGATCATTATCTGAGTCCGAAGATGGATTCTCCAGGTTAACATCTAATGCATTTATCTCTTGAACATTTGCAGGGTCCAGTGGGCCAGGCCTTTCAGCAGACTGATGAGGAGGTTGAGTCGAATGGACCAAAACTGGAGATGCCAACATGGGCTTGGCAGGAACTGCCAGCTGATCTGTATCCACCAGCGCAGCCCCAGTAGTCAAGATCGAAGCCGGAGTTTGTAAATTATTAGGTTTTTGTGGTAGGAGTTCGGTCTCTCTCTCCGATTCAAGGTTGGTGGATGTTTCTTTTTGCGGCTGACCTTCTGTAGAAAGAGAATCGGAGGAGGTAAGATTACTAGGGGGTTCAACTGGTATCCAGACTTGGGAGGGCGTTGTGTTCTTAGTGCTGTAATTTGGAATTGGACACTGAACTGTACTGTGACCGAAACATTTACACTCAGCACACACAGGTGGGATAGCTTCATATTCCACCTCTTGTAGATAGGTTCTTCCTTGGCTGTCTTTAGCTCTGATCGTTCTAGGAAGCGTAGTATTTGCTTTTATGTCTATGAGCACTCTGGCAAAGTTTAGACTATTAACATTTCTTGTGTTTTCATCCATGTCAATAGGGGTACCTATTATACTTGCTAATTTGCTGATACCTCTGGCATTCCAGAGCGCAATATGTAATTTCTTCAGTTTAACCCAAACAGGGTATGAAGCAAGCATATCACGCTCAAACTGAAAGTTTGCTTCCCATTTTTTCATGATAATAAGTCTACTATCCATAAACCATGGCCCCCCATTGAGAACTTTCTCCAAATCTTCAGCCAGGTTGAATTTAACAAGGTAAAAGCCGTTGTCTCTTGAGTAGATTTCCCATGACCCTTTGGGCTTCCATTCCCTTTTGATATAGGCATTAAAGTAAACATAATAAGGGCGTTTACCTGCCATATAGATATAAATCGAATTGCTCCAGATTTTGTTTGAATAAGAATAGTCAATGTCATCAATTTCAGCAAAATGGCCGTCAGCATCGGTGAGGGGAACATGAAATTGCATGTTTTCCTTGAGCTGAACCCGATTACCAAGGGCTTCAGCCCAAGAACGCGCACCCAGAGAGGAGTTGATTTTGATTGCAGGTGGATTAGGGCGTGGGGGCCCAGCTGAGGCGGTGGGGAGTTTGGGCGGATGAGGTCGACGTCGTCCATGCGCTGGTTGCCAACCCTCCTCCACAGTTGAGGCGCTGGGAGATCCCCCTGAAGAGGACGCCATTTTTTTCCCTGTATATATATATATATATATATATATATATATATATATATATATATATATATATATATGGGGTCGACTATTTAGACACAAAATCAAACACAAAGAGAGAGACACAAAACCTCCACCATTGGATTTGTTTGTCTTTACGTGGAGAGTGGAATTCATGGGAGGATCTAGTGGTTGAAGTTTATTATGTGCAATTTTGTGTTCTTATTTTATGTCTAAATAGAGTTTCCCTATGTATATATATACATACATATATATATATATATATATATATATATATATATGTATGTGTACACACACACACACACACATATATATATATATATATATATATATATGTATGTATGTGTACACACACACAGAGATATGTACACATACATATATATATATATATATATATATATATATGTATGTATGTATGTGTACACAAACACACACACATATATATATATATATATATATGTATGTATGTATGTATGTATGTATGTATGTATGTATGTCTGGATTAGTTATAGCATGTTCTACACATGAAGCATATGAAATAACCTTTTGGTTGTGTGACTAAGGAATGACGAAGGAGAATGTACGAAAATTTCAATTTAAACCTTGATTCAGACCCAAGTCCATGGTGGTGATCATATTGCAGTCAAAGTTGATAGAATATAATAATTGGGTTAATATGATGATGCCAAAGTCATCAGTACAGATTTTTTTAAGCACTTTGCATTACAAATGCATATAAAATTCTTTATTAAATTATTAAATTCATAATTTTTATTTAATTCATTAGAAATAACCAAAGACAAAGAAAAGTATAATTTTTTATTATAATAATGTTTAAACTTGTAATCTTTTTTATATTCGAAATTGCGGAATTAAAAATATATTTGATTTGTGATTATGATTTGATTTGTAGATCCAACCTTTTGTTTACACAGAAGAGCATTCTGAAAAATTTGTGATCGGACCAAAAAATTAAGTTTCCAACCCAATATAAATATGGACCTATTCATGGGAATAAAACAAATAAAAAGCAGTTTGTGAAGATCTGACACAAATATGGCAAGATCATCCACCAAACGGCTATTAACATAGTATAGAGATGTAAACATAGTATATCAGAACGCACAACAAACGGGAAAAACCAATATACTATCAAAATGGATGTATGAACCATATTATAATCGTTCTTGCTGTTGGAACCTATTATTTACAACAAACTTTTCGTAACTATTATTACTGAAATATTAGTTAACATGGAAATATAAACTGAGATTTCTAACATGCATCACTTTCTAACCACTTATATTTTTCCTACGTTATCATCAACTGGAGTAGAAGATTCAACACCAGTGATGGTATTGCTGCAACGAAATGTGACTAAAAACTTCTACCAAGTCAGCTTGGTTCATCTAGACAAATTAGCACTTTAATTTGTAGTTCCAAAATACATTATATAAGCCTTACAACAAACATGTCAATTACATAAATATGGCTAATCAAGTAAAACACTCATAATATTCATCAACTATAGACTCTTTCGTATGCTTCAACTATTTACTTAAGGCACGTAATATTTGCAAAAATTTCCAGCTGTGGGTTGCAGCCTCTTTCATCAATAGCAATTGTAACACTCCTTTAATTGTCTTCATCCTGAAAAAGATCATAATTATAATTTTGCTTAGTGTTTCTATTTCAAATACGTAATGTTTACATATTTTGTACACTGTGGAATGCTGTACAGTGGCTCATGAATAGAAAAGAAGCTTAATCCTAACAATTCACAACGAAGGATTAAAGCTACTCAATGCCAGGGAAGATCAAGTCACTGTTGGCCCAAATCAGGTGGATTATCAACTCAAAATGCAACTAAGTTGACCTCTACCATAATTCAAGTATTTCCCTGACGTTTATAGCTGATTTTGACAATAGAACTGCTCAAGCAGCATTTGTAGTATTAACTGTTTATGTGTGGCGGTCTTAAGCTGCAACTCATAACAGTAAAAAATTCCGATAGAAGCATTGTTATGAGTTATCAAATTAGCGTACAGTTAGTACAAAGATAGGTAAGATTACTATGATAATCTAGCACAATGGATCAACTTTCTGATGTAAGTTTGTGCTTTCATGAATTTGACAGTAGTGTCATAAACATGTACTTAATTTCCTGTCATCCAGACAATTTACCATTTATGAATTTGACAATAGTGTCACAAACATGCAATTAATCATCGGTCACCCAGGCAATTTACTAAACATATAAAAAGATGTGAACTTTATGCGTAGAAAATGATGAAAATTACGGTCAGAAAGTGTGAATAAAAATAAGGACAATGTTATTATATAAAACATATTAATACAATGCGGATTGGTATGCTATCAGGAAATATTAGTACAATGCGAATACTTGACATTATTATAAACTAAACAACTAAAATCTATTAAAAAATTAGCAGAGGTGATGAATAAAAATTCCTAAATTTGCAACGTCCGTGCATTATAATTAGCAGCATGTGCACTACAACAATCATATGACATGCACCATGCGCAAAGCAACATTTTATATAATTGAACCATTAAAGTAAGTACGTATAAAATTGTACAGAACTTATGGTCATTGTTATTCACTTATAAGTTGTACGGTTGAATTATTGTGGTTATACGACAAAAATTATTTTTCGGCCCTTACATAATGGGTATAATAATAGTTTGAAGATTTAAATTAAGTCAAATCAACATTAGATACACATAGTTTGGCTGTTAAAAAAAGGAAACATGAACACAGTTTAGCATGAGAAAACATAATTAGACACAACAACATTGAAGAAAAAGAAATAACCAATGCAATTAATATTGAAGTTCTTTACTTTGGAAAATAACTTGTGCAAATTAATCATCTTTGCCTAAGTATTTGATGTTTACAAATAGAACTAAATAGTGCTTGATCTTTATGATTGGCATTATTGATCTAACCAATATTCGTAACTACAACAATAATAATTCAAGTCAGCTTGATTGAATAGAGAACTCCTGAAAATATGCAAATCATCAAGGTCAATTTTGGCTAATATTCTGTCAAGACATAAAAGAAATGACATGAATGCAGATTTTATGATAATGCTTCCACATAATAGTTATTCACTCTTAGGTTATATAATATATTTTATACTACTGTTAGAATATTAGAAAACATCAGTTAATATATATCCATTTCAATGAAGAAATTTCAATTTAAATAGCTTATTCATCTATGTATACCGGGATGCATTGGCAATTTCCTCACATATGCAACTGTGTTTAATACAAAATTCATAATTCAACAATTTGTACAAAAGGTCCAAAATATATTAAATGTATTAACATCAATGAGCACATGGTATGTTGTAAAAACGCTAGATGTTGGAAGACATGAACTATATGCACCACATGATTAAGTTAGAAAGTTTCAGGGCTACAATACATATTACCTTAGGAGCAGAAGTGATAAAACAAATTCAATCTTATGTTAATTGCAATGATTACATTTTAATACATTTAATTATGAGTATATTTTACAAATTGGAAAATCAAAATAGTTTCTTTTTATGAGAAAATATTAATTTTTTTTACTTCAAATGAGTGTCTGTTTGCTAAATTTGAAATGCAAATTCATAGAACGCACGTGACATTAATAACAGTAATTTCAAGTGTATATATATTTGTGCATAAGTACATATATGCCTGTTTGTGTTGTTTTATTGTTTAGTGAAGAAAATTTGTCTTAAACTTATATAACTTATTAAATTTACATTTTCCCTACTTCATATTTGTCTACCAATTGCTTGCTCCGGATCGATGCAATCTAGATAGGTGGTAGTGTTCCACCAAAGAAAAGAGTAAAATTCAAAATAAAAGGTAGACATTAAGAACCAATATATACTTCCCTATATTTGAAAATAGTAGTCACTTGAGTAGAAAATAAAATGAAATATGAAACCTCGACAGGTACCCATTTCTATTTGAATGCGATTTACCATTGCAGCAAACGACATGCGTGCATAAAAACAAAAATAACCTCCAGCGTTTTTTTCCTTATATGCAATATGATAAGTACAGTGAAATAGTTAAAAGTATATTTTTTTTGGGAATCAAATGATCTAGAATGAAGAATGTTAAATAAAATAAGATAACCATGTATTCTCTTATGAGAATGATTATAAACTGATGGGTAAATAAATAAGATGTTAACAAAATAAAAATTGAAGCACGACAGTTAGAATAAATTTAAAGTGTACCTGACAGTTAAGCAAATCATCACCAGAAACCAGTTGTCCTTCTAATAAAAGCTGCAGACATTTTCAACCGTACAATGCATGTAATACGATGTTCCTAAGAGCACAACCAACCATGGCTTGTTCAGTTACTAAACAAGTCACGGAGCAATCAGGTGTGGCTTGTTCACTCATCCGTGGCTGGTTCGTGGCTAGTTTTGAGCTCCTTCGTGGCTGGTTCACTGAACAGAGGCTAGAGCTTATAACGGCAAAGAGAATATCGTTATAACGGCAAACTCTTTGCCGTTATAAACTTATAACGGCAAAGAGTTTGCCGTTATAAGCTTATAACGGCAATCTCTTTGCTGTTATAATACATAGCCGTTGCACTCCAACGGCTACCCCATTTTCCCCTCTAATACACCAACTTTCCTCCTTCTTCTTCCATACAACCACTCCACCTTCTCAACTCCAACTTCTTCAACAACAAAAATGTCTTCTTCCGCACCCAAGCGAAGCATCAAAAAATGCGGAAACAAGAATCCCATGTCCAAACCGCCCTCTTCATCGTATGCCATGCAACGGTCAGTCCAACAACATCAATCGTTGCAGCCATCTCACGAATATGGCTACTCGCCGTATTCAAATTATCCATATCGAGCATCGTACCAACCGCTCGCTCCTCCTAACTTTCCTCCCGTCCATTCGTCCGCCCCGCCACATTTTTACCAACGACCGCCCGTGTCAGGCGTGTACGATGATCATTCGTCGTATATGTCAATGATGATGCAGACCGATCAAAGTCAACAACCTCACCTACCTCCGCAACAGACCGAGGTTCGTGACCGCGAAGGTACACAAAATCTGCAAAGACAGTTTTCGTACGGGTTTGTCTCTCCTAGTAACGAAGAAAATGTTGAAACTTCAACGGAGGAGCCGGAGGACGAAGATGCAAATGAGGATGCGAATGTTACAAATTCTGAAGAATTTAGTCAAGAATACACTGCACCTGTCAGTCCCGAATATAACCAAAAGAAGACGAAGTGGAAGTCTTTAAGCGGCATTTTCAGTAAACGACACCAAACCGAAGTTGAATCGGAGCCGGATCCCGGAATAGAAGATGTTGAGGATGATCATGCTGAAGAGGAAGAAATAGCAGCGGATGGAAGAAGAAAACAATGTAAGTTTACTTCCGAGCAGTACGTTTCACTTGCTAAATCGTGGATACGCATTTCAAAAGACAGCATTGTTGGGAATAATATGAAAGGTCAGAAATTTTGGGAAAGAGTTGCAGATTTCTACAATTCGTTGGAAACGAGGAGTAGAACATGGGGATCACTTAGAGGCGGTTATAGAGTTATGAATGCTGCATGTCAGAACTATCTAGCAATACTGACAGGCTTGCAGAACAGGCAGCAAAGCGGTGCTGCACCTTATGACGTTGTAAGTATCGTAGATTACTTTTAAAAATAAGTTAGTATACTATGCTTGATTAGTTAGAAATGTCATGCACTCATACAATTTCGACTTTATGTTACAGATTGAAGAGTCACGAACGGCCTACCAACGAAAGTATGGACTTCCATTTAAATTTAACGACTGTTTCGAGCTTCTATCTAGGTTGCCTAAGTGGAAGAACCCAAGCAACTTCATGGTTGAACAGTAGAACAAAGCTAGAAGGATGAACTACTCTGAATCTAGTCCAGGAAGTGACCCGAGCTCGCAAGAAAGAAACCCTTTATTTGGAACTAGTGACGGACGACTTGTTGGCAGAGCCAAGTCAATTCAGCTGGAGCAACGCGGTGTAGAGTTCTCTAGATTTATTGAAACAGTAGAGAATTCAGCTACGGAGACAAAAGAGCATAGACTACGATTTTCGAAGCAAAGAAACCGCAGTGACGAAGAGTTCCACAAAGCAGCTAGTGTTGATAGAGAGCTTCGCAGACAACAACATACGGAGAAACAAGCCCTGTTACGAGCAAGGCTGGAGAAGAAGGAAGCACTAGTGCGGGAGAGCAATTATATTAAAATGATTACATGTAATTTTAGTAAGCTTTCCCCTTTACAGCAAGAACTAGTAAAAGAGCAGATTGCAGAGTACAGAAGAAGCAAAGGAAGCGGAGGCGGAAGCTGTAGTGGCTCGTTTGAGGACTAGCTATGTATGTTGGGTTAAGTTGTAATATGACTGTGAATTGTTTGTAATAGTTACATACTAGTGGGTATTTATGTACTAGCTAGGGTTTAGTTGTAATATGATTGTGTCCTATTTGTAGTATGTATGCAGTAGTTGTTTATGTAGTAGCTGTATATGTTGGGTTGAGTTGTAATATGATTGTGATCTGTTTGTAGTATTTATGTACTGGTTGTTGAAACAATGATACAATCGACAATATGATTGGAAACTAGATTTATTGACCCAACATACACACTGATACATAGTGCACGAGTGCAAACCGATACATAGTTCTAATACCAACTACTGATTCTGACTATTTGTTCCTTTATGCGCCCACAAATGATCCACTAACTGGTCACGCAATTGGAAGTGTGCAGCTTGATCTTCAATATGTTGAACCATATCAACATACTCGTCCATTGAGTTTACATCTTTATGGGGTTTTGCATTTGACCCCGTAAACATGTCAGGATAATTAGACTTTTGATTCTTGTACCCACCTCTTTCAGACTCCACAATCATGTTATGTATTATTATACAAGCGTACATGATTTCTGAAAGCACTCTTGCATCATGAAAACGAGCAGGATTGCGTAAAATATGAAATCGGGCTTGTAGAACACCAAACGTACGTTCGATGTCCTTTCTGTAGCTAGCTACTTTCTCAGTGAAATAACGTTCTTTGTCATTTGATGGTACTCTGTATCCTTGAATCAAAGTTCTCCACTTTGGGTATATTCCGTCCACTAGATAGTATCCAGTTTTGTGTTCGATATTACCAACGTTATATGAAACATCTGTTGACAGTCCGTTAGCAAGCTCTGTTAAAAGATATGATTGTTTTAAAACATTTATATCATTCAATGAACCTGGGACTCCCAAAAAAGCATGCCAAACCCATAAATCGTCTGTTGCTACTGCTTCAAGGATCATTGATGGCACTTTCTTATGTCCGGTGAACATTCCTTTCCATCCCGTTGGGCAGTTTTTCCAAGGCCAGTGCATGCAATCTAAACTTCCAAGCATACCTGGAAATCCTCTAGCTTCTCCCCTGCGTAGTATCCTGCTTATATCGTTTGGTCCAGGTGTCCGTAGATACTCGTTCCCGAACTCTTGAACAACTGTTTTACAGAATTCTTTCAGACACTCTATTGCTGTTGATGCTGCAATTCTGAAATATTCATCCATTTGGTCGCCAGTTGTTCCATAGCTTAACATCCTCAATGTCGTTGAAATTTTGATGTGGGGCGAATGGCCAATTTCTTGTGCTCCGTTCAGTCTATAAGTGAAATATGGATTTGACTGATTAAGTTTAAGATAAATTTTAGAGAAGATTGTCGGACTCATACGATAACGGCGGCGGAACAAAGTTATATCGTAGGTTGGATTGTCGATGAAGTAATCTCTCATTAGTCTTTCATGTCCAATCCTGTAGTCTCTCTTATACCGCCGGTCACGCCGGCCAGACATACTACCTCGATGGTTGCTAATTGAGCTTTCAGCGAAATTATTGGAATACCCAACCATTGTGTGTTGCTCCAGCTGCTCCTCCGTCTCTTCCTCATCTTCTAGGTCGTAATCTTCAGTTTGATTCATGTGGTAGTAATGGTGACGTAGATTTGGATCCATTGCTTGCTTTTTTTATAAATTGAGTTTCGTTGTTCTGCCTAAGTGTAGACGTACGACAGATATATATAAGCAATGATGGTTAACATATTTTAAATATATTTTTTGGCAATAATGGTTCCGACATAAAGGTTGGGATAGTAATGATTCTGTCATTGACTAGTCAATTCAGAAAGTTGTTGTGCTGTGAACGGTTGGCACTAATGGTTGGCAATAATGGTTCCGACATAAAGGTTGGGATAGTAATGATTCTGTCATTGAGTAGTCAATTCAGAAAGTTGTTGTGTTGTGAACGGTTGGCACTAATGGTTGGCAGATTGAGTAGGCAATAATGGTTTGGATAATATGTCTGCGTTGAGTAGTCAAATTCCTTTATAATGGTTTGGATAATATCTCTGCGTTGAGTTGTCAATTCGGACAGATGATGTGATATAAAGTGATATCCAAATATGTTTAAAATCTCCACTAAATCCAACCCGTGGAGTAGGATACGGGGATACAACAATTTATAAAGATACAACAATAAGCATAAAGATACAATAGTTTATAAAGGTACAACAACTGCCGACATAACATGCGAACTAGCTTCGTCAAAGTATGAAGTGAAAATTAGCAACTTCAGTAAACCCCATTTTACGTTTTAGTCTTATGGGAATCGCAGGATGTTCAATCGCAACTGGGCATTTTCACTTCGAACACGTCTATTCTCGCATTCGAGTTCGTTACAATATGCTATTCCCCGAGGACGCAAAGGTTGGTCTATCCAGTCCGTGTATTTGCAACCATTTGGATAGGCTGGACATCGCTGCACGCGCCGACCTATATTGTTGCCCTCTGCTTGAACGACAACTTCAACTGCATACCCGCAATAGCAACGAACTGGATAAGAATCCACTACATGTTCATGCAGTGGTACACGAAAGAACTCTTCTTCTTGCGTTGTTTGAGTGACCTCTTGTTGAGATGGAACTTGAACAGGGGGTACTGGGGTTTCATGTGGAGTTTGAACGTTCACTTGTTCGTACGGCGGTATAGTTTGCGGTTTCATTTGGTTTAGGAACTAAAGTTCGTCTTCAAGCTCCTGTAGCCTCATGTTTTCGTAAGCTTGTTCCTCGGAATCTGTAGATGTTGCCCACGAAGACATTTTCAGTGAGTGCGAATCAAAGGATGTGCTCTAAGAATGGGGAAGAAGTTGTTTGAGTTTTGCATGTTGTGAGTAAATTAACATATGTATATATAGCTGGAAGATGGGCAATGGTGTGAACGGTCAAAAGCTACACTGTAGGGAACACTAAATGGAATCTGGCAGATGACATAACTGCACTATGCGAAGTATGCAAGACTTGACCAGTCATTGCGCTATAGTTGGTTGACCGATTACGTTCTTACGTAGAATATGGAGTTATCTGCAAACCTTGTTATGTTGGCGCGTTATGTAAAAATTTTGCATTTGTAAACGAGAAGACGATAATCTTGTTCACGATCAAATTGAAACAGTAATACATTCCAAACCACACTTACAGGAACCAGAACAACAGAACATAGCAACATCAAATTCAAAGTAGAGTAATAAATCTTCGATTCAAGAAAAACTAAATCCTAACAATTTCTGAGATAGCCAGATCTAGTTGCATCCGCAACAATCTTATTCAACCGCCTTATTTCGGCTTGCGCTTCCAGTGCATATTGAAGTCCACGTTGGCACATTGGCGGGTCTATCCACTGCATAAAATTACAACAGTGAATATCATTGGGGTAATACCTATGGTCTTCGAAGGCAGGACATCCGAAGAATCGGCGTCCAGCATTTTTTTCAGTTTTGGCAACAACAACAACCGATTCATCTCCACAACAGCAAATAGGGTAAGCTCCACTAGGTAGCGTTGGACCGATCGGATGTAGGGGCTCGATTTCTTGTCCTTCGTATATGATCTGCTTACCAGGTCTTTGATTTGCTACAACTTCGCGCAATCGAGCGTTGAAAGATTTTGTTCTCGGCTTCACTGATTTAGAATGAACTTGTGCTCCTTCACCGAAATCCACCGTAGGCTTGTTGTGTTGTACACTACTCCTTGACCGTTCAAACTCTTTATAACAGTTATTCATTGTTTCATCGTCAATCTCCAAGTTGTCCATAGCTTCAATACAAAACAAATCGTTAATCAGTTGAATTGGATGGGAAGTGTATGGAATTTTTGTTCTGTTAGAGATATTAACCTGGTGCATATTTATTGCTGCGTTTACGCAAAAAGCAAGGCTAGATTTGTAAAAAGAAATGTTGAACTTCCCAACAAAAACAAAAAGTAGGTGATACCCGTGATAAATTTATGGTTTTGATATTTAATGCATCAACTTTTTCAGTAACAGAATTACTGGTACTGTATCAATGTATAGTGTATCATTGTTTGCACTGTGTACTGTTTGCCCGTTTCCGAAAAATGTTTGACATAAAGTATGCGGACCCTTTTTTTAAACTCCTACACGTATTGAAAAGGTTAATGCACCCGCGGACGACCCCTATTTTTAACTCGTAATATCTAAAATGTGATAATAAGTTACAAATAATGATAAATTAAACGAACGGTAGATTAGACAAACACTAGGTTCCGTGTAATTGTAAGATGGTCCTGAGAGAAGGTCCGTGTAATTGTAAGAAGATGGATACGATATTGGCATTTTTCTTATTTGAGATACAGTTTCCAGTCCGTATGGATCGGGTATTGCTTAAGCAATGTTAGCTATATATAGGAGGAGATTTAGTTACCACTGCATAAGGAAATTACTTCCCGTTTTCAAAAGACACGGAATGTGAAAACAAATTGACAAGGGGTAATTGCAACCGTTGGACTGTGCTCTGTATACTGTGCACTATTTACTGCACACTGTCCGCTGTATACTGTACACTGTGCACTGTTTCCTATAGCTACGTTGGAAAATGCGTTCATAACTTTAGAAAAAGAGTGACATGACCACACTCTGGTCTGAAAACTGTAGAAAAAGAGTGACCGGCCTACACACTAGGAAAATATATATCCTGTATTAAAATATAACGGCAAACTGTTTCCCGTTATATTTTTTGTCGTGGCACCACAGTGTTTGAATTTGATGCTTGTGTGCTCAGTTGTTGTAGTTTGTATGATTATGGTTTGGCATTTCCTTCTGTTGTACTAGTTGTCGTTGTTTCAGTTGTTATAATTGCTCAATAGTTGTTATAATTGCTCAATAGTTGTACTAGTTGTTGAAGTTTGTATGAATATAGTTTGGCATTTCCTTCTGTTGTACTAGTTGTCGTGAATTGAAATGGTTAAAGCACTGGTGGACGACCCCTATTTTTAAACTCTTACATATACACAAAATTACCACCATGACAAAACAATTACGAATAATGCTTCCAAAGGCTGCTACAGTCAATGAAATGACTAGACACTGAGTCATACAACAATATTACATACTGTAATATCACTGTGAATTTAATACGAGTCACGTGTATGTAGAGTGTACCCTTTCACATGCACGTACGGCATGATTGGACCAGTCACTGAGAAGAAAAAATTAAAGACGCGTCTCCATCATTCATAGCTGTGATTCCATTAAAAGTCTCCATCTTTCGCTCACTGCATTGAGTGGTCTCTTCCGAATTAAATGACAACATTTCATGTGATGGCACCATTTTTCGGGCTGCAATGATGTGACCGGTCATTGTACAGAATCACCCATAATATCACGAGAACCCTATAACGGGTATTCTACTATGTTGAATTGTAACTGGTGGTCGTACATTGCCCTTACAAGTACTCCATATCTGATAATCCATCTCATACCTTCTACAGCTTCAAGCTGCACCGTTGTAGACTAAAGTGAGAAAATTTATTTTCTTGTTGTCTTATAGGTAACGTTTATTATCAACAAAATTCGTACTTCTACTAACTCTACTTATTCTACTGATCCACAGGTTACATGGACGATTCAGAAATAAGTGATGAAGAAATGGGAAGGATTTTTGATGAGTACGAACGAAACTTAGTGAACAATAACGAAATTGGATTAGTTCATGATACACAAGTTGAAGAAGTGCCTGCCGCTATTCAGCATCGAGCGGTTACAGCTCCGCGTCCTTCTCCAGCAAATCAACTACCTAGTAATAGAGCTTGAACATTGAATTCTCCAACTTCAGAATTTTCTTCTAAGGATTTGCTGGCCCTCGTTAAATCCTATATTGAGGTTGAAAAGAGGGATGAGTTGCTAATGCAAAGTGGAGGGGGTTTAACATATGAAGAAAGATGGGCAATGATCACGAGGCTATACAACAACCATCGTTCCCGGCCCACTACACGAACATCGGTTGAAATCCAAATGGCTAATCATCATTTTGCAGACGCTTGTGATCGGTACACAAAGATTATCGAAACTGTTGAAGACGAGAACATATTTAAAACAAATCAAGCAACATATGATTCTCGTTACCTTTTCAAGTATGGTGAGGAGTTCGTTGGTTACAAAGCGTATAAACTCCGCTAAAGTTGGTTGACCCGCTACGGAACTGAGTAGACTTATGGTATTGTGATTTTATTGTTGTTTTACTGTCTATTTAATTTGATGTTTGTGCGTAGACTATGGAGTTATCTGCAAACCTTGTTATGTTGGCGTGCTATTTAAGAATTTTGCATTTATACACGAGAATAGGGAAACCTTGTTCAACATCAAATTCAAACGCTATTACATTCCAAACAACACTTACAGGAACTAGAACAACATAACATACCGGCTATACACAAAAACATTCTCTACACAGAAATACAGTCTCTCCACATAACCAAATGCAGTCTCTACACAGAAACATAATCAAAACGTACACAAAATACATCGAAAGTACATAATAGTGGTAGTCAACAAATACAGAATGCATACTCAAACAACAGGAACATACAACTATCAACTAGGAAAACGTAATACAACAAAAGTACATAACAGTGGTAATACAACCAAAATACATAACAGTGGTAGTCAACAAATGCAGAACGTCTACTCCAACAGTAGGATCATACAACTGACAACTGCGAAAGTACATAAAAGTGGTAGTAACTCAGTGTAACAACCCGAAAATCTGGGCCAGTTTAAAATTTTTATTTTGGCAATTTTAGCGAATTTTGATTATTTAAAATAAATTATTTTAAATAATATCGACGAGAAATTTATTTTGAATATAATTCGAACGTATATATTTATACGCGTCGTCGTTAGAATATAAATATTTATATATAATTATAAATAGAATTGAAAATGGCGCGGTAGTTCGATAATTCGATTTCAAACTTCAATTGAATGTACCGGGTGCAAAATAATCCGAATTTTAGTGAAACCAAAAATATTAGAATCTAATTGATGATATCTTTCCAACGAATCCGAATAATTGAAATTTCATAGCGGGGATCAAAAGATATGTCCAGTTGAAAATTCTGAATAGTCGCTATAGAATTCAGGCCCTTAAAAATGGGAATTTTGCAAACGACCTCGGATTTCGACGAAACCAGTTTTGTTGGATCCGTGATGTTAAATTATTGCTAGATTCCAAATTTCATAATTTTTCGAATCAATATGTGAGCGTGGCGAAGGAAAACCTGTTTTGATCATTTCAGTTGAATTTAATCGACTGGAAATTGGCCATTTTTCTAACTGTCTCAGAATTCGACGAAATTAGTTTTGTTAGGACCGTATCGTCAATACGAAGCTAGAAAATATTTTTCTGGAATTTTTCTAGTTAGTATGTGACCTCGGTAATTTGAAATGTACGTTTAAAATTCAATTTAGTGATTTAAATGTAAATTTAACGGAAATTGATTGTAACGATCAAATCAGCCTAGGATACATATCCCATTGTGTTCGGAATGGGGGTATAACGCTATGGACGACAGGCGGTGGGCCTCGTTTTGAGATCGAAAATAAAGGTTGCTTTTTAGCGAAAAATAAATAAATTAAATAATAAGTAAAAAAAATACCTTTCTCCCTTCTTATATGCTATCTGGCCCCCCCCCCCCGATTCAATTCGTTCAAATAAAAAAAAATGAAGACCCGCGTCGATGATCTGAAAATCGCCCCCTCCCTGATGCCATCGCGCCGCCCAAGGCCAGCGCCACCGCCGATGACCGACCTCCCTCCCCTTCTTCTCCTCTCGCGCTCGATTCCCTCTCCTTCCTAACGCCCTAGCCCACGCCCTAGCCGCCGTTAGCCACCCGCGCCACCAGCAGGTCCGCCGACCCCAAACGCCGCCACCGACTCCCGGCGTCATCACCAGCAAACCTCGGACGATCTGAAGCCCCCCCCTTCCTCCAATTTGTGCAGTGAGTTCTTCCTTTCCTTTTTCTTTTTTTTCTTTTGTTTATAAACTTCGATTTTAATTCTGAAATAATACATGATTTCTTCGATTAAAATATAGGATTTTGAATCAAACAAAGAAAGGTTTTTATCATGAAAAGGATGGGATTTTTGATTGTATGAGTAGCATGATAAAAATAGGATCTTTATATGTGAAGTAAATTAAAAATGTGAATTTTTATTTATAAACATCGAGGTAGAAACGTGATTTTTGTTGTAAGGATAGTGGAATAAAAATATAATTTTTATATTATAGAAAATAAAAATATGATTTTTATATATTGAACATCGAAGTAAAAATATAATTTTTATATTATAGAAAGTAAAAATATGATTTTTATATATTGAACATCGAAGTAAAAATATGATTTTTATATATTGAACATCGAAGTAAAAATATGATTTTTATATATTGAACATCGAAGTAAAAATATGATTTTTATATATTGAACATCGTAGTAAAAATATGATTTTTATATATTGAACATCGTAGTAAAAATATGATTTTTATATATTGTATAGCGAAGTAAAAATGTGATTTTTACATATGTAGTGGCTACGGGCAAAGAAAGTGATATCGACGAGAACAGTGAAGATTTCCTGCATTAGGAGTGTCGAGATGGTTGGATAGCTATCGGTGAGAATTTCTCACTCTTCAATTTCTTTTCTAGTTATATATATATATATATATATATACTAGGATGCAGACGGTGCTTAGTAGCACCCGACACAATCGTCCACAGACCATGGACTTATTTGTTTGATTGCAAAAATTAGTTAGATCATTTGATTGAAATTGAACTGTGTGGTGAAATGAATGGATTTGATTGATGTGTGAATGGCGTGGGCCTTCACTAGACCGGGGATAAGGCTAGGCCTTGTCCCGTTTCTAGTATCGTGCCGTTATGCCGCCGAAATTTTCTAAAATAAGTTAGAAAAATAAAGATAACATTTTATTTGATAAATGAACTGAATAGAAAATTCATAGGTTGAATAAAATAGTTTGATCGTTAAAAATATAATTTTTAACGTGAATGTGAATAAATAAATATTCATTTACAAACCGGACGGTTTGTTTATGTACACCTATTTGAAGGACATTGATTGGGACGATAAATTTTACACATCGCCCAACTGCACCAATAAAATCGGTGTTTGATTGTTTGAAACCCCACACGGGTATTGGGATGATATTTGACGTACACTAATCCCGATTGTTTAGTTGTATGTCAATCGATTGATTGACAGACTGTTATAAGCGTTGAATATTTATATTTGATGCTTATACGGTGTAGAATGCACTTTGGATGATGGTTGATTATTCATCGTTGTTATTGTATACATGTGTTGTAGAAAATCCATATAATTAACACTATATGGTAATTGATTGGGCCTCATTCCAGTTTTGAAATAGAAATATTTGAAATAAAATATTTGAATAGAAATATTTGAAATAAAATATTTGAATTGGAAATATTTGAATAGAAATATTTGAAATGGAAATATTTGAATAGAAATAGTTGAAATAGAAATATTCGAAATGGAATATTTGACAATATCAATATATGAAGCCGTGTTGATTAGATTGACGCCATTTTGACGTGAACGATATTTATATCGATTTTATTCATTTTATAATGAATATCGAAAGTGATTTCAAAATCTAATATTTTGAAAAGAATAGACATTCGAATTGAAACTGAATAGAATTAAATTCGAATTGAAATTGAATAGATTTGAAATTCGAACTATATAGAAATGAATTCGAATTGAAAATAAATAGAAATGAATTCGAATTGAATTTGAATATAAATGAATTCGAATTGAAATCGATTTGAAATGAATTTAAAATGAATTTATATTGTAATATTCAATTTTGATTAGAAATTGAATATGAAGTTGAAACCGTTTTGAAAACGATTTATAAAGCACGTTTTAAATAGAAATCGACGAAATATATATTATATATATTATAGATATAATATAATGGCCTGAATAGAACGTGCCGCGCCGCGGCAGTTCGCGAATTTCGACCATTTATTTCAAACGGATATTCCAGGAGATCCGACCGTCGGATTCTCCTAAAATCGGAACCGTTGGGTTCGTATCGAAAAGAGCTTTCTAACAAATATTAGAAATTTGAAATCTAACGGTTGGATTTGGAGATACGTCCAAATCAAATTTGAAAAAGGTCGCTGAAGTGCAGTTCGATGGCCATTGATGTAAATCGACTGTACGGGCCTTGATAAAATTATTAAAAATAATAATAAATTGTGTAAAATCATAAGAAATGATTTGGGAAAAATTGGGATGAAAAACTCCATATTTGAAAAGATAAAAATAGATTTTTATCGAAATGAACTAGTTTTGAACTAGAATTATAATTCTATTTATTTTTAAATAAATAAATTGAATTTGAAAAGGGTTTTAAAAATAACCAGAATATCCAATGATTGCATTGGAGTGGATTTGAATCGAAATTGTCTTTGGATTATTTCGATGTTGGAATTCGTGATTATACGGATGTTGTTATGGAAATTTGAAAGATATATATATATCGTTATTTCCAATACGACATTTGTTAATCGTAGAATTGGATATTGAATATAAGCCAATATATTTTCTATTCAGAGGCTTGTATTGAATATCAAATGTGATTTGGGTTTGTCGTGAATGGTGTCTTCACTAACACTGTTCTCGAACCCAGTTGAGAAAAGATTAAATCTTTTTATTTAGATTTAATGAAGTGTACCAACTAAATAATATTTAATTGGAATTGAATTGATATTGATTCTTGGGTTTATCGTGAATGGTGTTTTTAAATAACACTCGTTCTTTAACCCGATAATTAATGGAAATGTGATTTTGGGTTTATCGTGAACCGTGTTTTAAATGACACTGATTCTTTAACCCAGTCACAGATTAAAACTAAGTGGAGTTTTAATGAATCTTTGATTAGATTGAAAGGATCGAGAATGGAGTATCACCAGTTTTACTCCAGGCGATAGTTAAATCTTTAATTAGATTTAAACGTGAAATGGTAATTGAATTTACCGACAACACCGTGGTGTTAGATGTGAAGTATAACCAGTTTTACTTCATGGGATGAATAGGTTGGGATTGGGAAATTAAAACAAATGATTACTTCGGTAAGGTTCGCTAATCCCGACTAGTTTGAATTGATATTCAAAAATAGATTAAAGAATAAATTCAAGAAATTTATCTTGGATAAAATTAATGGGAACCTTTCCCTATGAATGTGAAATTTAGAAACTAACTGTCGGTTAGCCAAGCAGAATGGTTTTCTGGATATTGATCTGATGTTGGTTTCGGCCTTCGGGGTTAATATTTGGGGAATTATTCTCTTGATTAATTTACGGTTAGCGACTGATGAATTGGAATGAGGCGTATGTTGTGTTTGTGTAACACTTATTTAAAATATACGCGAGTTATTCAGAAAGACCGGGTTTATCCCATTCTGAATAACTGATACGACGATTGGTCGAAGATGAAGACGGTGGTCGAAGACCGGAAGTCTTCACGTCGTTTGGGTGATTACTGATGATCTTGATTGGGCTGTACACCCAAGAAGATGGAAACAGTTGGGATCGTCCAGACGTACTTGGAGATCGATGGATATGCGCGGTACTAGATGCCTCCGGTTTCGTTCAGACCCAGAACGGACTTTTAAATGGACTGTGTGTCTGACATTGGATTTTAGTCCGTATGATTGATCTCTATTAAATATATATCTGTTTGGCGGCGGAGAATTTATTCTCTTGCTTAACGCCCTTCTCTGAGACGTACGAGCTCAGGGGTTATATATTGATGGATATCAAACACATGGAGTGAATTGCCTGTGTGGCATGCCTAAGTGGCAATTGATCAAGGCTTCTGTTGAAAAGCAAAGTCTTGTGGTGATGATCAAAGCATGGCCTTTGTGGCATAGCTTTGTGTAACGTTTACTTCGCGAGCCTCGCACCCCGGTTGTGAACCAGAAACGGGAGAGGACATCAGGGAGGGCATGCGTTTCCTTCTAGCTAGGCTGGTGTCAGTGACCTACCAGCCCTGACATTTATATACTTTTCACCTGTGTGGTTGTTGCTGTTGCGAGGCCCCTCGGTTAGGTCGGACGATCCAGGTCCGATGGAGTCATTCGTTGGCTCATTTACTCCCCAAAGGGCGGGGAGACGTAGTGTTCAGGCATAATAATCCACATCGGTGGACCGGCCCTGACGATCCAAGGGGCAGTTGCGGCTGTTCCTAGACATGGGCTAGATTGTCTAAAATCGGTTGAGGACTATCTTTTGCCTCGGTTCATAGATGGAAATCCAATTTCCAAATACGTGACATTTGCGATTTTGATTGTATAACCTATATATGGCGACATAGTGGGATGGGGGGCTTATGCCGTCTATGATTGATACTTATGATTTGAAGTTGTTTTATACACTATGCACTTATTATAGTATCAAATGATTTGTTTCAAACGTATCAAGCATTCTTTGGCTGTTATAAGGGAAAACCCTATCCCCCGGCTTGCGTTGCATTGTGTGATAGGACCTGGGTCTTATAACAGCTTCATTTTTCTTTACTTAGCATTGCGCTGTTTGTTTTATGCACTGGTATTCTTGGGAGGAAACCCGTTCCGTGTTATACGGCGTGGTCCCTTGATTTACCAAACTTTAAAAATAAAGATTAATAACTGTTTTAGTTCTCACACCAGTCACATGACTGACCTGGAGTTTATTGTTTTGACCTAAACTCTGGGTGCCCTTATTTTGACACGGGCAGCTAGTAGTTTTGGTTTTGCAGATTTATATTCACAGGATCCTGGTTTACAGCTGGAACGATATCCGGAAAGCTTTGTATCCGTATATCTCTTTCTAGTTGTGTATTGTATTATTTTCCGCTGCGATGTGTTTAAATGTAATTTAAATCTCTGATATTTCTGTGTAGTATATATTCATTTATACTCTGTATATTCTTGTAATCTGATGCATTGTTGTTAATATACAGTGAAATGTTCTTTTATATGCGTTCTGTTATGGCCTGTTCTCGAACTATCCGCCGCTTTCCTTTATGGGGAAGTTGCGGGTTTTTACAGTTGGTATCAGAGCTTTGGTTTACAAAGCTCAGAGAACAAGATACATTAGAGCCATACGAAAGAATTCATCAGAAACTGGATTAGTAATATCCAATGGGAATGACACGTTAGAGATAGGATCAGTAGTATCCTAGAACGAGGGTGAAGAGTATATTTTTGAAAATGAAAACAAATTTTGTTTTTAAAATCTAAATCAATTATTTGTATTTTATTTGTATTGATTTGGACAGTCCAGTATATAAAGAATTTGCATATACGCCTTGCAAACGTATATTCGAAGTTTTAATATACTGGATAGATATAGAGTCACATTCTAGACACCCGGGGATAATTCTGATGATGTGGCCACATCATCAGTATTTATATTCGTGTTTCGAAGGCGTGATTTCCATATATTTCCATTAGACTGGTGTGAGAACCAAAATATAGCTAGAATACATTGTTGTGAATTGGCATCAAAAACATGATTTTTGTATATATATCAAATTATGAATTTGAGACTCTAATTCACTAATTGATTGATGTTTGTGTTGTTTGTTTATTTGGTTGATAATTTTGAACCATTTAGCCTAATTGAACCAAATATTGAATTATATTGAAAATTGGTTGCGTTTGCTTGCATATACTTGTACTTACCTTGAACAGGTCATAGCAAGGAGGCTAGAGCAGAGAATAAAATTTGTTTGCCCGACAAATAGGTACATGTTTACTACATAATTTACTGTTTTGTTTGGGTGATGATGATTTTATGAGCCTATTGGCTAGCCGCTTGGCTTTTTCTTTTTCTTTTTGAGATCTGAAGGACCGGGGAAGCTATTTGAGATTTCCCGATGCTCCCGTTGCAGGGGAGTTTATGGCGAAATTTTTCGAAAATTTAGGGTGTTAGCCAAATTTTTGAAATTTTAGAAAATTCTCAGAAACTGAAAAGTTGGAGAATGGAAGCCAGATCGAACATAGAGTTGATTAATCAAACCACTTTCGACTTTGTTCCTTTTCGGGGACGAAAAGTTTTAAGTGGGGGAGATTGTAACAACCCGAAAATCTGGGCCAGTTTAAAATTTTTATTTTGGCAATTTTAGCGAATTTTGATTATTTAAAATGAATTATTTTAAATAATATCGACGAGAAATTTATTTTGAATATAATTCGAACGTATATATTTATACGCGTCGTCGTTAGAATATAAATATTTATATATAATTATAAATAGAATTGAAAATGGCGCGGTAGTTCGATAATTCGATTTCAAACTTCAATTGAATGTACCGGGTGCAAAATAATCCGGATTTTAGTGAAACCAAAAATATTAGAATCTAATTGATGATATCTTTCCAACGAATCCGAATAATTGAAATTTCATAGCGGGGATCAAAAGATATGTCCAGTTGAAAATTCTGAATAGTCGCTATAGAATTCAGGCCCTTAAAAATGGGAATTTTGCAAACGACCTCGGATTTCGACGAAACCAGTTTTGTTGGATCCGTGATGTTAAATTATTGCTAGATTCCAAATTTCATAATTTTTCGAATCGATATGTGAGCGTGGCGAAGGAAAACCTATTTTGATCATTTCAGTTGAATTTAATCGACTGGAAATTGGCTATTTTTCTAACGGTCTCAGAATTCGACGAAATTAGTTTTGTTAGGACCGTATCGTCAATACGAAGCTAGAAAATATTTTTCTGGAATTTTTCTAGTTAGTATGTGACCCCGGTAATTTGAAATGTACGTTTAAAATTCAATTTAGTGATTTAAATGTAAATTTAACGGAAATTGATTGTAACGATCAAATCAGCCTAGGATACATATCCCATTGTGTTCGGAATGGGGGTATAACGCTATGGACGACAGGCGGTGGGCCTCGTTTTGAGATCGAAAATAAAGGTTGCTTTTTGGCGAAAAATAAATTAATTAAATAATAAATAAAAAAAATATACCTTTCTCCCTTCTTATATGCTATCTGCCCCCCCCCCCGATTCAATTCGTTCAAATAAAAAAAATGAAGACCCGCGTCGATGATCTGAAAATCGCCCCCTCCCTGATGCCATCGCGCCGCCCAAGGCCAGCGCCACCGCCGATGACCGACCTCCCTCCCCTTCTTCTCCTCTCGCGCTCGATTCCCTCTCCTTCCCAACGCCCTAGCCCACGCCCTAGCCGCCGTTAGCCACCCGCGCCACCAGCAGGTCCGCCGACCCCAAACGCCGCCACCGACTCCCGGCGTCATCGCCAGCAAACCTCGGACGATCTGAAGCCCCCCCTTCCTCCAATTTGTGCAGTGAGTTCTTCCTTTCCTTTTTCGTTTTCTTCTTTTGTTTATAAACTTCGATTTTAATTCTGAAATAATACATGATTTCTTCGATTAAAATATAGGATTTTGAATCAAACAAAGAAAGGTTTTTATCATGAAAAGGATGGGATTTTTGATTGTATGAGTAGCATGATAAAAATAGGATCTTTATATGTGAAGTAAATTAAAAATGTGAATTTTTATTTATAAACATCGAGGTAGAAACGTGATTTTTGTTGTAAGGATAGTGGAATAAAAATATAATTTTTATATTAAAGAAAATAAAAATATGATTTTTATATATTGAACATCGAAGTAAAAATATAATTTTTATATTATAGAAAGTAAAAATATGATTTTTATATATTGAACATCGAAGTAAAAATATGATTTTTATATATTGAACATCGAAGTAAAAATATGATTTTTATATATTGAACATCGAAGTAAAAATATGATTTTTATATATTGAACATCGTAGTAAAAATATGATTTTTATATATTGAACATCGTAGTAAAAATATGATTTTTATATATTGTATAGCGAAGTAAAAATGTGATTTTTACATATGTAGTGGCTACGGGCAAAGAAAGTGATATCGACGAGAAAAGTGAAGATTTCCTACATTAGGAGTGTCGAGATGGTTGGATAGCTATCGGTGAGAATTTCTCACGCTTCAATTTCTTTTCTAGTTATATATATATATATACTAGGATGCAGACGGTGCTTAGTAGCACCCAACACAATCGTCCACAGACCATGGACTTATTTGTTTGATTGCAAAAATTAGTTAGATCATTTGATTGAAATTGAACTGTGTGGTGAAATGAATGGATTTGATTGATGTGTGAATGGCGTGGGCCTTCACTAGACCGGGGATAAGGCTAGGCCTTGTCCCGTTTCTAGTATCGTGCCGTTATGCCGCCGAAATTTTCTAAAATAAGTTAGAAAAATAAAGATAACATTTTATTTGATAAATGAACTGAATAGAAAATTCATAGGTTGAATAAAATAGTTTGATCGTTAAAAATATAATTTTTAACGTGAATGTGAATAAATAAATATTCATTTACAAACCGGACGGTTTGTTTATGTACACCTATTTGAAGGACATTGATTGGGACGATAAATTTTACACATCGCCCAACTGCACCAATAAAATCGGTGTTTGATTGTTTGAAACCCCACACGGGTATTGGGATGATATTTGACGTACACTAATCCCGATTGTTTAGTTGTATGTCAATCGATTGATTGACAGGCTGTTATAAGCGTTGAATATTTATATTTGATGCTTATACGGTGTAGAATGCACTTTGGATGATGGTTGATTATTCATCGTTGTTATTGTATACATGTGTTGTAGAAAATCCATATAACACTATATGGTAATTGATTGGGCCTCATTCCAGTTTTGAAATAGAAATATTTGAAATAAAATATTTGAATAGAAATATTTGGAATAAAATATTTGAATTGGAAATATTTGAATAGAAATATTTGAAATGGAAATATTTGAATAGAAATAGTTGAAATAGAAATATTCGAAATGGAATATTTGACAATATCAATATATGAAGCCGTGTTGATTAGATTGACGCCATTTTGACGTGAACGATATTTATATCGATTTTATTAATTTTATAATGAATATCGAAAGTGATTTCAAAATCTAATATTTTGAAAAGAATAGAAATTCGAATTGAAACTGAATAGAATTGAATTCGAATTGAAATTGAATAGATTTGAAATTCGAACTATATAGAAATGAATTCGAATTGAAAATAAATAGAAATGAATTCAAATTGAATTTGAATATAAATGAATTCGAATTGAAATCGATTTGAAATGAATTTAAAACGAATTTATATTGTAATATTCAATTTTGATTAGAAATTGAATATGAAGTTGAAACCGTTTTGAAAACGAATTTAAAACGATTTATAAAGCACGTTTTAAATAGAAATCGACGAAATATATATTATAGATATAATATAATGGCCTGAATAGAACGCGCCGCGCCGCGGCAGTTCGCGAATTTCGACCATTTATTTCAAACGGATATTCCAGGAGATCCGACCGTCGGATTCTCCTAAAACCGGAACCGTTGGGTTCGTATCGAAAAGAGCTTTCTAACAAATATTAGAAATTTGAAATCTAACGGTTGGATTTGGAGATACGTCCAAATCAAATTTGAAAAAGGTCGCTGTAAGTGCAGTTCGATGGCCATTGATGGAAATCGACTGTACGGGCCTTGATAAAATTATTAAAAATAATAATAAATTGTGTAAAATCATAAGAAATGATTTGGGAAAAATTGGGATGAAAAACTCCATATTTGAAAAGATAAAAATAGATTTTTATCGAAATGAACTAGTTTTGAACTAGAATTATAATTCTATTTATTTTTAAATAAATAAATTGAATTTGAAAAGGGTTTTAAAAATAACCAGAATATCCAATGATTGCATTGGAGTGGATTTGAATCGAAATTGTCTTTGGATTATTTCGATGTTGGAATTCGTGATTATACGGATGTTGTTATGGAAATTTGAAAGATATATATATATATATATCGTTATTTCCAATACGACATTTGTTAATCGTAGAATTGGATATTGAATATAAGCCGATATATTTTCTATTCAGAGCCTTGTATTGAATATCAAATGTGATTTGGGATTGTCGTGAATGGTGTCTTCACTAACACTGTTCTTGAACCCAGTTGAGAAAAGATTAAATCTTTTTATTTAGATTTAATGAAGTGTACCAATTAAATAATATTTAATTGGAATTGAATTGATATTGATTCTTGGGTTTATCGTGAATGGTGTTTTTAAATAACACTCGTTCTTTAACCCGATAATTAATGGAAATGTGATTTTGGGTTTATCGTGAACCGTGTTTTAAATGACACTGATTCTTTAACCCAGTCACAGATTAAAACTAAGTGGAGTTTTAATGAATCTTTGATTAGATTGAAAGGATCGAGAATGGAGTATCACCAGTTTTACTCCAGGCGATAGTTAAATCTTTAATTAGATTTAAACGTGAAATGGTAATTGAATTTACCGACAACACCATGGTGTTAGATGTGAAGTATAACCAGTTTTACTTCATGGGATGAATAGGTTGGGATTGGGAAATTAAAACAAATGATTACTTCGGTAAGGTTCGCTAATCCCGACTAGTTTGAATTGATATTCAAAAATAGATTAAAGAATAAATTCAAGAAATTTATCTTGGATAAAATTAATGGGAACCTTTCCCTATGAATGTGAAATTTAGAAACTAACTGTCGGTTAGCCAAGCAGAATGGTTTTCTGGATATTGATCTGATGTTGGTTTCGGCCTTCGGGGTTAATATTTGGGGAATTATTCTCTTGATTAATTTACGGTTAGCGACTGATGAATTGGAATGAGGCGTATGTTGTGTTTGTGTAACACTTATTTAAAATATACGCGAGTTATTCAGAAAGACCAGGTTTATCCCATTCTGAATAACTGATACGACGATTGGTCGAAGATGAAGACGGTGGTCGAAGACCGGAAGTCTTCACGTCGTTTGGGTGATTACTGATGATCTTGATTGGGCTGTACACCCAAGAAGATGGAAACAGTTGGGATCGTCCAGACGTACTTGGAGATCGATGGATATGCGGGGTACTAGATGCCTCCGGTTTCGTTCAGACCCAGAACGGACTTTTAAATGGACTGTGTGTCTGACATTGGATTTTAGTCCGTGTGATTGATCTCTATTAAATATATATCTGTTTGGCGGCGGAGAATTTATTCTCTTGCTTAACGCCCTTCTCTGAGACGTACGAGCTCAGGGGTTATATATTGATGGATATCAAACACATGGAGTGAATTGCCTGTGTGGCATGCCTAAGTGGCAATTGATCAAGGCTTCTGTTGAAAAGCAAAGTCTTGTGGTGATGATCAAAGCACAGCCTTTGTGGCGTAGCTTTGTGTAACGTTTACTTCGCGAGCCTCGCACCCCGGTTGTGAACCAGAAACGGGAGAGGACATCAGGGAGGGCATGTGTTTCCTTCTAGCTAGGCTGGTGTCAGTGACCTACCAGCCCTGACATTTATATACTTTTCACCTGTGTGGTTGTTGCTGTTGCGAGGCGCCTCGGTTAGATCGGACGATCCAGGTCCGATGGAGTCATTCGTTGGCTCATTTACGCCCCAAAGGGCGGGGAGACGTAGTGTTCAGGCATAATAATCCACATCGGTGGACCGGCCCTGACGATCCAAGGGGCAGTTGCGGCTGTTCCTAGACATGGGCTAGATTGTCTAAAATCGGTTGAGGACTATCTTTTGCCTCGGTTCATAGATGGAAATCCAATTTCCAAATACGTGACATTTGCGATTTTGATTGTATAACCTATATATGGCGACATAGTGGGATGGGGCGCTTATGCCGTCTATGATTGATACTTATGATTTGAAGTTGTTTTATACACTATGCACTTATTATAGTATCAAATGATTTGTTTCAAACGTATCAAGCATTCTTTGGCTGTTATAAGGGAAAACCCTATCCCCCGGCTTGCGTTGCATTGTGTGATAGGACCTGGGTCTTATAACAGCTTCATTTTTCTTTACTTAGCATTGCGCTGTTTGTTTTATGCACTGGTATTCTTGGGAGGAAACCCGTTCCGTGTTATACGGCGTGGTCCCTTGATTTACCAAACTTTAAAAATAAAGATTAATAACTGTTTTAGTTCTCACACCAGTCACATGACTGACCTGGAGTTTATTGTTTTGACCTAAACTCTGGGTGCCCTTATTTTGACACGGGCAGCTAGTAGTTTTGGTTTTGCAGATTTATATTCACAGGATCCTGGTTTACAGCTGGAACGATATCCGGAAAGCTTTGTATCCGTATATCTCTTTCTAGTTGTGTATTGTATTATTTTCCGCTGCGATGTGTTTAAATGTAATTTAAATCTCTGATATTTCTGTGTAGTATATATTCATTTATACTCTGTATATTCTTGTAATCTGATGCATTGTTGTTAATATACAATGAAATGTTCTTTTATATGCGTTCTGTTGTGGCTTGTTCTCGAACTATCCGCGCTTTTCCTTTACGGGGAAGTTACGGGTCTTTACACTCAGTCGTCCGAGTCATCTGAATGTGTACGTGGACGTGTGCGGCGCCGATGACGTCTCTCATCATCACCAACATCTGGAGGCTGACTGGACCCAGCACTAGACCTATGGTGGTAATACATCTGCAAGTCCTGAAGTCTCTTGCGCTCTGCCTCAAGCTGGGCCTCTAAATGCGCCTGCTGCTGTCGTGCCTCCTCTGCAACACGACGTAGCTCACCATCATAGTAATCTAGGCTACGCCTATGCTCTATATAGCCCGTATGCCTAATCCCCATCTGCATATCATATAGATCATGATATGATATCTGTGTAGGATCCGGGTAATCGTGATAGGCCGGAGGATGAAACACGTCAACGTAACGATCCGGTCCAATGGTGGGCACTGCCATGGTCCATCCAAAATGACTGGCGGCCGCCACATGATCAGCTGCACGAAAACTCTGGCTGGGCTGGGTAATATCCTCGACAACAGGTGGACGTATGCCGTGTCGTATAGCAGATGGCCCTACTAAATCAATCGATGCTGCATGCGTAATCGTGTCTGAGGACCCGGTGAAAAATCTATGCCAGAAGGTAAGGTAACACTCCCCGATAATAACAAAGCTCTCAGCCGTCCACCAGCCTGCTGCCCTGGCTATATATAGCTGCTCCCTCGGGTAAATCATACACCGATAAGTATGTGGGTGTGGATCATCCGGAATAGCATCGAAGTCATACAACTGTCTCCAGCACCTCTCACCAAGATACCAATAAGCACATAGCGCCACGGGAGAAGATATAAGTGGAAATCTCCGTCCGGCAAGCATCCTTGCAATCTGTATGATCTCAAGATCGATGGATGTACTCTGCTCAAATGGATGCCATAGAATCTGATCCCTATACATCCTCAACTCGATCTGGTTATGGGCAACGGGATACACATGGCGTGACTCATTATCTCTGGACCCCCGGTTGTCCGCAGTCCAAAAGCATATACGGGGAAAAAAGGTCGATGGGTCTGCAGTACGGGTGATAAAATGAAAGTTCCTAGAGTACTCAAAGTACCAATACTGTAACAACTCCCAGAATCCAAATAAAGAAACCTGAGAATCAGTGATGGTGCACTGCATGTCGAGACATCTGTATAGGTATGCAAGGATAGGTGTGCCCCAATCATATAAAATCGCCCCATCGGCATTTATCTCAGCCGCGACCGCAAAAAACCCCACAGGAACGCTACTGCTCGAAGAACTAAAGAAAAGGTTACCCATAAGGTATAACATAAATAATCGAGCAAGCTCCAAGTCGTCATCAACAGAGTAGTGATCGAGTATCCTATCCATAGCCGCACGGATCGCGCTCACTCTAATAGCGCCTTCTGCCTGATACGACGTAGCAGAAACATCCAAATGAGGCAGTAGATCATGAACAAGTGCACGATCACGCCATCGACCATCGTCATAAGGCAGTGGGGGATAAGCACCAACTCCAATGCTAATACCAGTAAGCATGGAGAAATCAAGCGGTGTAAGTCCTAACTCACCACAAGGAAAGTGAAATGTGTGGGTGGTTTTGTACCACCGTAGAGCAATGGCCGCACACAATTGGACATCGACATTTATAACATGATTTATTCCTAAAATAGCAAAGAGCACAATAAGATAAAATATGACTACTAAATTATCCACTTATTTCATTAAAAGGTCTATAATATTACCTAGAAAAAATTGAAATCCAAGAGCATGTAACAGTCCTGCGACCCCCTCATTACTCGCCAAGTGTGCATGATAATATCTAAGTGTGGTCGCTAACGAACCACGTGGACATATATTCCGCGACTGTTAACGGTTCAACAAAATGTTATTCTACCCAATATCTAACACTCAAAGAATACTATTTAAATATTACTAAAAATACTTACAGCCAAACTCGACTGCGTGCTAACGTGTACTTCGTCATCTGGAAGAATGCGAAAGTTGGATAGCATAGGAAGCTTCGCCGCGCTGAGGTTCATATCCACATAGCCATCGAGATCGACCTGTCTAGCGGAAACCGATCCAACACCCCTACGCGCTCTGCCTATTCGTCCGCCTCTACGCCCGCCACGTCCCCGATGGGCGCCTTCCTCGTGCGCCCCTATTTCTTCGTTATCCATGTTCTCGGCGGCTACAAGCAAGTCTTCTATTCCGAGCACTGGTTGTTCGCCACTACCCCCTGCACCACTCCCGCCTGCGCCACTTCCCCCGGTGCCACGATCGTCGCCGTGCATGAATTTTTTGGCGAATTTTTTTAGTAATCTAGCCATATTAGAAGCTGACGGATTGGTGAATTGAAGGTAAAATTTAGGTGAAAAATGGGGGTTGGAAGATGGTTTTCGGGTTAGGAAAATGGAGGAAGGGGATAATGAAGCAGGAGGCGGCTGGGGAGGGTTTTGAGAGGGTTTGCTTATAACGGCAAACTCTTTGCCGTTATAAGTTATAACGGCAAAGAGTTTGCCATTATAACGTTACAATGGCAAAGAGTTTGCCGTTGTAACCCCCTCCCCCAAACCAGTCTGTGGCTGGTTCGCCCTTTCTGGGTACTCGGCTCGTTGGACCAGTTGCAGAACATGAGAGAGAATAACTGAACAGAACGGATAGTTGGTTTTGGTCTAAGAGGAATAATGGAGCAAGAAATCATTGGATGGAAAAAAAACACATGCAGGACTTGGATATATATGGCTACGTGGAGGGACAACATGTGAAAATCTACAATACATCGTTTTTATTTATCTGTTATTAAAGTAGAATAAGTAGATCTGAGATGACATTGTGCGATGAGTATGGTTTCGTTTTTGGACTTAACATATTACACCGAATCAACATCATCAAGCATATGAAAATTGAAAATATATCAGTAATCAGGGATTGAAAAATTAATGAAGTCGGTGTATTGTGTTTTACAGTACCGTCGGTTGTCGCAATAAGAATCGGGATGCAGATGCGATGAGTAACCAACTTCGTTAAGTCATCTATCGGTAAAAAAATTCAATCTATTTGTGTTGTCCTTTGGTCTTTTAGAGTAAGCAAGTTAAGACAGGCTGTGGGATTGAAAAGAAGAGATGTAGAAGAAGAAGCGATGAGAAATGGATACGGTTTATATAAGCAAAAGTACGTTAAACACAATCTCTTCTGCCACGTGTGAGAAATGGTAGTGTTTTTATTATGTACCCACCATGGAATTTGGCCAATACACATACCGTATCTCATATTGCCATATATGGTACACATATAGGATCCCCCAGTTGGAATATTGTGTTACCCTTCAACGCTCATCAGCCCAAATTTTGTTTTAGAATTTTACAAAATATTTGTTCTCAAAGATATCATATTTTCAAGCCAAATTAAATTGTTATATACAAAAATTTAAGCTTAAAACTATAAGTTTCACTTTTCCCCACCTATATTGCTGAAATTTTTTCATGTAATCGGAAAAAATTGAGTGAGTCATATAACAGAGAAAAACGTGTATGGTAACTCAGTTTTATTTTTTATTTGTTTTATTATTATTATTTTTGTAAGAGGGGGAAAACTCTGCAACTTGGTTGATTTTGATAAAACAATGTTATTGCCGCAAACTACCTGAACTGTAGCTAAGAAAATATAAACATCCCTAAAAGTGTAGAAAGTGCACACGTCAATTATTCTTACAAAGGACCTACATTCAGTGGTATTCGATCTTGCATGTAAGCAGAGTAGAAAACTGAAAAGGCCGCAACAGAATGGAGCAGTAACGGACCCAAAGCCAAGGGAAATGCTTTGCGAGTTGCGACCAATCTTATACCAAACACAGAGGAGAATACGAAAGCTGATCCGAACGAAATCGTATGACCTGCTTGCATTGTTTCTGGAGACTGCATTAAGCAGAAGGCGGAGGCCATAAGCAGAGAACCCAAAAGCCCTCAATTATCCATTGCTCCTAGATTTCAAATAAGCAAAGGCTCCGTCGCCAAGTAACACAGCTCCATATTCTACAGAAGCAGCAGGAGCAAAGTTAGCTAGTAGCTGAGCATTGCAACGAAGAAAGAGACAGGCAGAGCCTTTTTCATTGGGCTCATATTTTGAGTTCGATTTTCGTTTTGATTTCAGAGTAGGGACCAAAAAGGAAAGGATGAGAGATGAGCTGGGTAATTTGTAACTGAGAGTTAGAGGCGATGAAAGCGACATATTTTGAGTACTTTGATGATGACCTTTCAAGGCATACAGAACGCTACTTTAGGGCTTTGGTAACTCAGTTAATTGGTACACAATTATTGAAAAAATGAATTAGCAGCAAACCATTTGTTGTACAAAATTTTCACAAAATATGGCTTACATAAAAAGTAATATAAATAAAATCAATTCACGTAAAAGCACAGAAATCAAATTAGTTTCCATCCATTATTTCATTAAGAGATTTAAAGGTCTGAGCGTACAATTTAATTTTGTAAATCATATTGTTACGGATGAACATTTCAATATACAGTTTAAAGACTTCATTAAGTAAGGCACATGTTCCTCCCTACTTATGTGGACTTAGTTATTATATTTTTCCTTTATTTGTCAGATAAATGCAGTAATAGTATGTACATATGTTTATTCAGTCATTATTTATATAAAAAAAAACTGGAACTTCTCCTAAGATAAGCTTATCAGCATAAATGTATGCATACATAATGAAAATATTGTCACATGTGTTATGATACTTAAAAATGTAAATTACTTTTTATTTCCTATAGAAGGCATCCAACAGTTTTAAACATATTCATTGCAGCACCATGGTAGATCTTCCTCATTTTTGGTCTGTTCAAATATATGAATCTCTACCTCCATGGACTTATACTTGATGTATAGTGTAAAACATGTAGAGTTTCTCGAGGTAAACCTATGAATAATAGAAGTAAATATGAATCAAAGCAGAATGAAAGTAAATAAGAAACATAACATTGGCTATAAGAGTCAACTGTTATATAAGCTATAAATCTGTCATGAAGTAGGAATCTATATATAATATGTCATGGAGTAGGACTCTAAATATAATCTTCCATGGAGTAGAACTCTAAATATAGTTCAATCTAAAAAGAAAAGCACACAAGTGGATAAAAATGGAAATATTTACTATGAAAGGTATTGAGATTGCCAAGTAGTTAATAGGAAAAATGTATTCTTCCGATGCAATCAACATACTCATAGATTGCAGATGAAGTGGCACTTGTATGAGTATGATGTTCATGTTGAAAATAGCTGTACGCATTATCCATATCCAGAAGAATTGTTTATATAAATCCTCTCCATCAAGTGCTGCCACATACACCTCTACATGTCGAGCAATCTATGATCAGTCTGAAAAAAGTTTAGAGGTTCGATCACTCTATATATTTTGACGCTGTATGTACTACCTATTGTGTTGCTGCAAAATTATCAAATATAATAAATGACCTATTAGTTTATAGCTTTCGACAAACTCTTGGTCTTCCTAAATTTAAGCAGGCGACATATTAGACACAACTAAGTTAGCTAGGATCACATAAAATGGTGTTGTTCGAAACCAAAATCTAGATAAAAGAAGTGAAAATCTGATATATATATATATATATATATATTTCTTCTTTTTATATTTTGAAAAAAAATGAGGATACATAAAAATAAAGCTTTATACAACAAAGCCTATAGCTGAGAAATTGCATATACATGTGGATGTCCAGTTACATTAAACAAAAATGACTTCATAACAATCTGATTGTTAAGTTGTGTTATTGTTAATGCATTAACATTTACTCAAATCACTAATATAGAATAAGTTAATAACTAACCAAACAGTTTAATGGAAAGAGTTAAGAGCACTAAAGAAAACCAGATTGTAAGATGAGAACTAAAGAAGACCAGATTGTATGATGATCAATTTGGAAATAGATATGCAGGTTGCAAATGTTGACTACCTACAAAGCAAGATGGCTAGTTGGCAATCAAACCATAGTAGCGCAGTATGGTGGATAAGGATCTAGGAGAAGCGAAAGACATTTAAGAATTTCATAAAATAGAGGATTTCATTTCTTTTAGCCATTGAAATCGTGGATCTGCAAACTTGTTGTGGATTGCACACTACTGTCGTAACAAAAAAAATTAAAAGCTCAAAATGATATATTAATACCTCATTTTGGGACAGGGTAGTTGCTATTTGAAGCAATCAACTGTTAAGTGGCTAAACCGAATCTGGAATCACAAAATAGTTAGATATTGGTAAGATCAAGTTCGAATTGTTTAATACCTTCTATCATAACAATTATCTCCATAAATATAAAGAGTTTGACTCATTCAAAGAGCAAATTTGCATTTTTCTTCCTTATTTTAGTGATTATAGGGGATAAACCATAATTTAGGTATGAATTCAAAATGATGAACGTGGAAAAGGCCTAATTTCATAAATTGCCCGTAAACAGGTCGAAACTTATAATACATGAGTTAAAGAAACCATAATCGTGAAATTGATGGAAGGAATTGCAGAAAATCGGAAAGCGAGGTGAAAATTACTAAGTTGAAGAAGACCTGAGTTTAAAATTTGTCGATAAGCCGGCAGAGGACCAACATCGGTGCTGCAAAGTTTGTCGAAATAGAGGGAAGGAAAAGGGTTGGGGCAATCTTCACAATTTCAGACGGCTGGGGAGATTGGTATTGATGAAGAGGCGGTTAGCAGGGAAGAAACGTACAGGTTTGGAAGAAGTGATTAAAAAAGCGTTTTAATTAAATCAAAACAGGGTGCATTTCTGTAAATGAGAAGGGACACATGTCACCATAAGAATGATTTGGTTCCTTCTTTCCAGTATAAGTAATAGATATGAGCACACGATATTCCACCCAACCACCCTCTTTATTGATTCACTAATAAAAAATTGTTTACAATCGATCTCAACTATCGTTACAAACAATTACAACTTGAACCAATAACTTTATTGAGAAATAGGTAGAGAATATCTAATGGCTAAAAATTTGAAGGAAAACACTCAATTTGGAATAGCTAGAATGATCACTCTTGGTGGCTCTCACTACCACTCTTGGTGGCTCTCACCCACTCTTGGTGGCTCTCAGCCACACCTAATGAAGATGTTAGCTGGCCCTTTTTATAGAGAGAATTGCTTTATGCCCAAGAAAACTTGGCATCCAAATTATCTTCATATATTGTAACGTCCCGTATTTTTACGGTATTATAATTAATTAATTTAATTATATAAATAATGGTTTAGAGATTTGTATGGTCGTTTAATTAAATATTATTGAATATTTAATTAAATTAAATAACAGAATAATATATTTAATTTCAAAATAGTCAAAATTAGTGAATTGACAGTATAATGTGAACTGGACAATTTAAAATATTTAATTCAGCTTAGAATTTGAATTAGAATAACGAATATATTTAAATAACGACAGTCTGAACGTATAATTATATTATAATTATAATCGAGCTCGAAATGGCGCTGCAGTTCGTAATTTGGCGATTCGAACTTTAAATGAGTATACAGAACCCGTTTTAACTCGGACTTCTGTGAAATAAGAAACGTTCAGAGCTGGTAAAGTATATTATTCCAATGGAAGAGAAAAATCGGGATTTCATCGTGTAGATTTTGATTTATGTCCAAATCAAATTTTCGAATAGTCGTTATGGAATCGTTATCAACCATAACGATATATTTAATTATAATTAAATATTGGCCTCGAATTTAGACAAGCCCTTTGAGACGTAGTGATAATTTAATTTTTAGAATTTTACTGTAATTTTTAATTAATTAAACAAGCACTTTTTATTTTGGGGTATTTTGCACCCTATATCAATATTTTGGGGGTTTCACAATATGAGTTAACCTACCGATGTTATTATATTTTCGGGGTCGTAGAGCGCTGCTCAATACAATGGTATTTTTATCTTTGTCATTTGCAGTTCATATATATAAACAAAATAGTGTACAAAGGGGTATCTATATTTTCGTTTTTTTTAAAGGTGAAAAAATGGGCCACGCCCTCATCGTTTTCAGCCGCTAGTTCTCAAGATCCTCAAAACAAAACGTGGCCTTTAATTATCCTCAGGAAAACCCAACTAAACACTATAAATAATACTTATCCTATAACCTAACTCATTTGCGCTGCCGTTCATTTATCTCGAGCCGCCACTGAAGCTTTTCTCGGAACAAAAACCGAAGCCTTCAATCCTCAAAAGAAAATCCTCTAACAAATCAAAACAAAATCCTTAAATCCTAAAACCAATACCTTTTCAATTCGGGTATCCTCCTATTCAATCATGTGTGGTTTGTCTCGAGTTCGAATTCGATTTGTTTGCGGTTGATATTGAATCGATGCGTTGGAGACTGTGAAGGAGATTAAATGGTGGTCTCGTCTGAGAATAAGGTGATGTCGGAGGGGTCGATCGTGGGAGGTCTGACCGCCGGAAAATGGGGGAATCACTAGGTGACGGCGGTTCGTTGCTGAAGCAGTGGTGGTGTTTTTGAGTGAAGGGGGGTCTGACGAGGGGAATAAGGGTGGCGAAGGGGTTCTGTGTGAGTTTGACTGTGATGAGCTTTGTGTTAAGGAAGATCTGTGAGCTGAGGGACGTGGTAATATTTTTGTGCGAAGTGTAGGTGATGATGGCTAAAACATTGGTGATGGTTGTTTAACTGATTGACGAGTTGATGATGGCTGAAACAAAGGTGGGAGGTTGGACTCGTTTCTTGTGTATGGCGAGGGTGAGAGGAGTTCGAGCAGTACGCGTTGGAGTTTGAGATGATTATGGGAGAACGGAAGTTGACGTAATGGTGGTCCTTGAATACTGGAGGTAGTGCGGGATGGAAGTGGTGGATTGAAGAACTCGTGTGAGTGTTTTCTAGAAGTGGGTCTGGGCATTTTTGAAATGGTGTTGAAAAGTTTGGACTGTGAAATTCAAAGAACAGGTGCGGGCTTTGATAAGTGTTGGAGGGGTTGAAAGAAGAAAGGAAAGTATGTTGATTTGTCGGTTACAGGAGCATTGGATTTTGAATTCAAGAAGAAACAGGAGAGGATATCAAAATGGATAATGAAGGACAATTTCTTGGAGCATAACAAATTGATTCGGGAAGAAAATTTGTTGGAGTTTTAGGCCGGCGGGTTAACGGATATTTATTGGGCTTGGATTGGGTGGAATTTGATGAAATCAGATCCGATAGGATTGTATGAACGTAGACTACAACGTGGAACTAGTTTGGAATTATTCGGAGCTTGTCTGGATTTACGGAAGAATATTACGTCCAATCCGAATCGACGATCGATTATCGTTATTTAACGATAACTGTCCAAGGTGAGTAAATCTCACTAACTCTGAATAGTTTATATTTTTATAATGTATTCTTAGAACGAATAATTATCTGTTGATTATTGTGTGTTGACTGTTTGATTGAATTGCTGATTGATTGATTGAAATTATAGATAACGATATATATATATGTATGTATATAAATCGTTAATCAAATATTGATTCTTTTTATCCGAATATTTTATATTCGTATTGTTTAACATCTGTGATGCAGGAAAACGGGTTGGAGAGATCCAACAGGATTCCTCAATATTTATTATACTGTTTGTTTTCATATATTGTGTTATATGATGTGGTGTATATTCTATGATTGATTATAATGACACTGGTCCTGTTATTTGGTTCTGTTGAATACCAAAAGAAATAATGGAATGGAAAAGGGAAATTTCAAACTGTGTATTGAAATAGAATATTTATAAAATCAAAATTTTTTATAAAACGATTATTTACTTAGAAAGTAAACAGAAGTGTAAAATGATTATTTACTTAGCAAGTAAATAGAAGTACAAAGAAAGATATTTACTTAGAAAGTAAATAGAAGTATAAAATGGAATATTTATTTGGGAAAACAAATAGAAGTATAAAGAGATTATTTATTCAGAAAATAAATAAGATATTATATGGGATATTTATTTGGAAAATAAATAGGATCGAAAAGGAAATATTTGTAAAACATTTACAAATGAAATCGAAAAGGAAATATTTGTAAACCATTTACAAATAGGATGGAAAAGAGAAATATTTGTTAAACATTTACAAATAGAATTGAAAAAAGAATTTATTTATTTAGAAAATAGATAAAAATAAAAAGGGAATTATTGATAAACAAAAGAAGTTATCTAATATAGTTATTCGAAGTGAGTTTATTGAATATAAGTTATTCGAAAGAGAATTAATCGAATATAAGTTATTCGAAAGAGAATTAATCGAATATTAGTTATTCGAAAGAAGTTAATCGAATTTAGTTATTCGAAATGAGTTAATCGAATATTAGTTATTCGAAGAGTGTTAATCGAATATAAATTATTTGAGTTAGAGTTAATCGATTAGAGTAAATCGATTAGAGTTAATCGAGTTAGAGTTAATCGAGTTAAGTGAATAGGGTTAAGTAAATTGAATATGGTATTCGAAAGTTAAGTAAATCGAATATGGTTTTCGAAGGTAAGTAATTTGAATATAGTTATTCAAAAGAAGTTAATCGAATATGGCTAATCGAGTCGAGTACGGTTAGTCATGTTGTGTTAAATAAGTCGAGTTAATTAAGTTAGTCAAGATGAGTTAATCAAACCGAGTTAATCCAAATGAGTTAATCCAAAGGAGTTAGTAGAATATAGTTTATTCGAATAGAGTTAAAGGAGTATCGAATATAGTTTATTCGAATAGAGTTAAAGGAGTTAGTCGAATATAGTTTATTCGAATAGAGTTAAAAGAAAGGAGTTATCGATTTTAGTTTAATCGAAAGGAGTTATCGATTTTAGTTTAATCGAAAGGAGATTATCGAATATAGCGTATTCGAAAGAAAGAGATCGAATATAGTTTATTCGAAAGAGTGAGTTAATCGAATATAAGTTATTCGAAGTGAGTTAATCGAATATAAGTTATTCGAAGAGAGAAAATCGAATATAAGTTATTCGAAGAGAGATAATCGAATATAGGTTATTCGAAGAAGAGTTAATCAAATAGAGATTACTCGAAAGAGAGTTATACGTCGAATTCAATTATATCGAATTCGGGAAAGTACTTATACTTTCCGGTTTTTAAAGCAAGATTTATTTATTTATAAATAAATGAGAGTAGGTTAATTATTCACATTAAAGAATAAAAGTTATAATTGAAGTTAGATATTTTGAAAGTAGGGATTATAACGTTATCGTTATAATCAAATGTTTTCAATAAAGAAGTGGATACGTAAATAGAATCCGAGAGTTACGTAAGGAGGGTTGTTAAAGATTTAAAAGATAAACTTTGACTATTTCGAAGTTAAAACGTTGTTCAGTTAAGGTCTGAGAGGTAATTATACCCCAACTTGATTGACTTCCTTCTTAACTAAGGAATGGTAAGGTTTGATAGTGAAAGATGGTTAAGAGAATTTAGTTAATGAGCGTAATGGTTAGTGTTGGCATAGCGATGTTTATTTAAACATCTGTTTAAAACCAAATGAAGGAGATTTGGAAATGTTTTCCAAATAAGAATCAGAAATGTTTTCTAATATAGAAAACAAGAAAGGGAAATATTTTCCCATGTCAATAACATATATTTTCTAAGTATAGAAAATAAGAAACGTTGAATATATGGAAGTAGGAAATGGAAAATAAATAAATTAATGAACTAAAGAGAATAAATGTTAAATGTTAAATGATGATTGATCGATATAATTTCCATCTAGAAATAATATCGTTGTTTGCACACCTGTTTTTCTTTGATAGTTAACTCACCGACTATCGAAGTTTTTGACCATTTTAACGTTGTTAATATGGAGAGACCGGTTGGATTATTATCCGAAGAACCACTCCGTATTGGCATAAGCGTTGCGAATCATATATGCCAAAGATAATTGAAGATGGAGTAAAGTGCTAGGGCTGTTGTATAAATCTTAGGTAAAGATTGCCTAAGATGGATGTACTGAATAGTGCCTTCGGTTTGTCCAGTCCCAGGACAACTTGTATGGAAGAAGGTCAGACAGAGTATATCTAATAGATCGCGTAAGTTGATCTCTTCAAACGTATTTACGTTTGGTGGCGGAGGAATTCGTTTCTCTTAGCTGTATACCCGTGGTATTTTTGGGGAAATCAATTTGTGATTTGGCGGGTATGACGATGTGACATTCAAAGTGAATAAATGTGTGATCTGTCAGAGATAAGCGTGGCCTCTAGACTCACAACCGGGAAATGACAAAAATCGGGCAGGCAGCATGGCTATGTAGGTCGCACCTATTAGGGTGTATAATCACCTGATCTAGAGTTTCATTTACTTCTAAAAATCTATTGTCGATGCTGTCCCATTCGGGAAACGGTTGTTGATCCCAACCGTTGGTGATATACATTCAAGCGAAATGAGTGGTCGGTCATGTGTGGCCGGGTTGCAAGATGTTCTTGTTGAACCCAGTGTATTCCTCTCTAGAGGTACACTAGCGAAAGGTGGTTCCATACCTTGTCATAGTTGGAAATCCATTACTCAATACGTGCTTGCGGTTTTGATTGTATACTATATATGTAGAACGTGAGATGAAAGCGTTTCTGCTAGATGATTATTATATTGTGGTTGATAGACACTATTATAATATCAATGAGTTTTGATATACAGATTATTTTGGATTCTCATAAGGGAAAAACCCGTTCCGTTATACGGCGTGGTCTTATGAGATATCGTTTAATGGATCAAACTGTTTTAAACTATTTTACTCGTACCAGTCCCATGACTGATCCGGAGTTTATTTTGTTTTGTTTTCCCTAAACTTTTGGGCGCCCAATTTTGTACGGGCAGTCAAGTAGTCGGGATTTACAGATACTTGAAGAGCTAAAGCAGGAGGCTTCAGGATTTTATATAGCTATTGTTATTCCGCTGTGTTGTAAGTGTTGTACTTGATAATGATATGTATATTCAAGTACAATCTTTTATTTCAAAGTTAGATTATATTTTATTCGTTCCGCTGTGAGATTCGTGTTACTCTGATGTTGTATGTTCTTCTTCTTCTATTCTAAGTTTCTATCTTATCTATTCTCACCCTCTATTTTCTTTCTATTAGTTTTCTGATTTCCAGTGTAATGTGGGTTGGACTTGTGTTATTTAGTCAGCTCAAATTGGACCGGAATTTCGGGACGCTACATATATGTTATAAAACTATTTGGATAAGCACCAAATATCCTTGCAATAAATGTCCATAAATATAGCAACCAATATCTTTCCGTAAAATCTAGCACCAAATCTCTTCATCAAATCTAGCACCAAATCTCTTCACAAAATATGTAAGATTATTTGTTGCTTAAAATTGTGATTTGTATCACCAATTTCAACACTCCACCTTGATACCAAATCACAACATCTCCTCCACTCAAATAATAGCCCCTTAGCTCTCACTTTCAACCTCTTCTTTCTCAATTAACACCATCTCGATTTTAACGGCTACGAGATTAAACCATCTTGTCTTCTCTTCAAGTCCAGGCTCAATTGATTTACAGGCTCAATCACACCTTCTTGATTTCATCAGGCCACAAGATTACCTAATTGATTTCCAGGCTCAATCACACCTCGTCATTATCGATATACGCCTTCCACTTGATCCCTCTTCATCTACATGGATCCCTCGAGAATTATTAACGTGAAGACAACAATCGCTAACATGATCCTCAACGGATCCTCAGCAGTGATCAAAACCAACCTTTCCACCTTGCTGCGGACTAGGTTCTTCATTCCAAATTCTCATAATCTCCTACTCTACAATAGCCATCCATGAAAGCAACATCATCTCCGACATTTACAATCTTCAATCCAAAATCACTCCAAGTTATGCAATGAGCTGGCTCCGGTACCAAACTGTTATGATTTTTGTGCGCAGCGGAAGTTTGACAAAACGCCCGAAAAACAGGATCTTTTTCACCCAATCACTTGAAGATGAATTTGATTCAAAAATAAAAAACAACACAAATAATATCGGAAATATGAGCACACGATATTCCACCCAACCACCCTCTTTATTGATTCACTAATAAAAAATTGTTTACAATTGATCTCATCTATCGTTACAAACAATTACAACTTGAACCAATAACCTTATTGAGAAATAGGTAGAGAGTATCTAATGGCTAAAAATTTGAAGGAAAACACTCAATTTGGAATAGCTAGAATGATCACTCTTGGTGGCTCTCACCACCACTCTTGGTGGCTCTCACCCACTCTTGGTGGCTCTCACCCACACCTAATGAAGATGTTAGTTGGCCCTTTTTATAGAGAGAATTGCTTTATGCCCAAGAAAACTTGGCATCCAAATTATCTTCATATATGTTATAAAACTATTTGGATAAGCACCAAATATCCTTACAATAAATGTCCATAAATATAGCAACCAATATCTCTCCATAAAATCTAGCACTAAATCTCTCCATAAAATCTAGCAACAAATCTCTCCACAAAAATATGTAAGATTATTTGTTGCCCAAATTTTGATTTGCGTATCACCAATTTCAACAAGGAACGATAATACTGATTCAACGTCAACAAATCATCTACAAACAATATCTTCTTCCCTTTATATTTCATCGACATGTTCCTCCTATAAAACCTTAATAATTGCACAGGAAACCAACAATCAATTTACAGATTCATTTTAGGAGCCCTTATGAATTAAATATATCAAACTGAGACATAAAGCTTCATAAGTTTGCTCCCCTCTGCAAAAATCAGTTACCATACGAAAGCGTTTTGAAATTGAATACTGCTAGTTACTACCATTAAAATAATCTAATAATTAAACCGAATCAGTAACATTTATTTGTGCAGAATTAAATGTTCGCAAAGTATTTAAGCTACAAATTATTCAGCGGGAGCTAAAATATAAAAAACACAAATAACTTCTAGAAATAATACATAGAATTGACAACATTTTCTGCAATCATTTGTAGCCTTAGTTACAGAATTGGTAAAATGGACCATTTATATCTTAATTGGCGATATTTTCTTTGTAGGGTTTCACAAATTTATCAAAGAAATTATGTCTTAACAAAACTGCTAACTTTGACCAAGTTAAGTGAAAACAACCCAAAATAGTATAGCATGCCGAAATGGTAGCGTGAATAGCCCAAAAGGTATAATAGCCCATTTAATATCATAATGGATTGCACTGTGTTTGCTACTGACATGCACCATCAGTTTATCACTATTGGAATACGTTCATGAATATATGTTTTCTATTAACTATTTTGATTTCAATATTCTCATCTATTTTTTTCCACAGTTCCGCTAATATATCAATAAATTTGACATGCAGCTGATACTAGCATTATACTACACGAATATTTCTGCACATAAGAAAAACACTGTTCCTTTGATAGTTTGATGGGAACCATGCATTCGCAATGTGAACCAGCTCATGCAATGAATTTCCCTGCGAAAGTGCATCAAGCTACAACAACATTGGTTAAATCACAATTAATTAAATAACACAATTTCTTTTTCTAAAAGATGGGGAGTATCATATGCACTCGAGATTGTTTTTGCTTATTAGATAACATACTTGAGCTGATATCCCATTGTAATAGTCTCAAGTTATTGGCTCTGGACTACTTTATTACAGCAATCATAGATGTTGCCATTTTCTAACATTAGAAAACTAAACCTGTATATGACATGTAATGGATTCACATTTCTATAGTTATGCAGCAGACTCCATTTTGAGACAATAATGCCTGCTCAGCTTGTCCTGTCACTTTAATTAACAGAAGCGGTAATTCTTACAATATTTTCCTTGGAAACGTTCTGCTAGTACTCAAAGTTGTTTAAATATACTTTAAAAGCATGCATACATTACAATATATGGTATGCACCTCATTTCAGTAAAACCCCCTCCAATTGCAATAATCAAGTGTTCCAACCTTATTAATTGCATATCTACAATACTCGCTTGTAAGAGTGGTCAGAGGTTGTGGCTTTGATTCCGTAACATGTGATTCGTGTCTTAACCCTTCAACAAACATGTGATTGAGTTGCTTTTGAGTTGAAAATATAGCTATACGGCCACTTAGTTAAAAACCCAAACAACAAAAGCTTATGCCAAAAGGAAAGCATGTCCAACAGATGTGCAATGATGGCACATAGAAAAGATCACCCAAATATAATTTTTTTCATCATTTGGAGATTTAAAACTAATAGGTGTGCAAATAAAATTTATCGTGATTAATAGAAAATATTCAACTATGCACGTACCTTCTTGGAGCACCATTAGGATTGCCAAATCCCTCATTAAATGCCTGTGATGCTTGAGTAGTAGGTACAGCTGGTATATTAGTTCCAACTATCTTTATTTTCATGGGCCTGCCAACAAGTTGCACATTGTTGCATCTTTTCACTGCTGCTAGAGCATATTGGTTTCTTGAAAATATTACCTCAGTCGTTCCCTAACAAGAAAAGAAAAAACAACTTAAATCTCAAAATTAAAAAGTTGAGATGAAAAAGTAGGTCTCAGATTGACCTACAAAAATTTACTTAATGCAATACCTTAGATTTTCCACTTCTGTCAAAATGAACTCTGCAATATTTCACATCTCCAGCCTCTGAAAATATTTCCTGTAAAGAAAAAACACTATAGCAATAAATTGAAGACTAAAAAACAAGGGTAAACAGAACACAAACTAGAAAAGTCGACTTGGGAAAATTGAAGACTAACAAACAAATGTCCTGTGGCAGTAACTAAAAACGTAAAATGTTGCTAGCAAGCAATTTCTAGTAGCGAGTGATTTCCTAAACTCTAATGATTCCATCAGTGCAGCTTCGCATTCACAATTGCAATAAATTTGCTGTAATCCACAATTTTTGATGTATTTTCCAATTTCGCTGTTTGATATATGTGACAAGTAGAAACCTTCGTACAACTATCTGATTTTGTTGTTTTCTTTTTACTCAGCTTATATTTTTTAACCCCTTAAGATTTATGTCCTATTTATTTTTTATTTTTTGAGTTTTTTCATCTATAATCTGTAACTTATTTCAAAGATAGAGCAAGCTAAAACGTAGGCCGATTCAGTACAAGCTATATCTATTAAAGGAAGGACCGAAATGCATGTCAAAATATTCAAAGCTAGAGAAAATATTATGACATGATGATGAATAAAGAAAAGCATTTTTAGCATTAATGAAATTTCAATACTCAACATTGTAATTCGCATGAATATTTGATAAATGTGAACCAGGATGCGGTGTGTGTGTTTCTATAAGTAATTACTACCAGTTGTAACGTCAGTTGATTAAACATAAAAAGCTCTGTATGACCAAGTATGTTCCAATTGAACATCTTTTACTTTAAAGTCATTATTCATGTCTAGTGCATCATAAAATGTAAAGTCTTGTTATGAAAAGATACAATCACTAGAATAACATACATTATAACAGCCCTAAAATGTTATACTTAGTGACTCGATGACAAAGTTATATAGGATACTAGGATACATAGCAAAAAAGAGAAAACATATACCTATTAGAACCAAATGTAACAACATTTAACGAAAATACAATATATAATGTAAGGGAAGCTTATTTACTACTCCCTTCAAATAACGAGTATATAAAATTATAACTTTTTGTAATCATACCAGAAAATAAAATCCAAGCTATAGGAATTATAACCACATTTTTACTACACTAAAATGTTTAATATGTATACCAAGTATTTTTAGATAAAATGAAAATTGTAGCGATGAATCTAATAAGGAAGAATAGTAAGGTTGATTACAATAAAGTATAAATCCACCAGCAAATGCATAAATCTAATTTATTAACAGTGAGCTCTGCTTTTATCAGTTTGTAATGAAAACCCACCCCACCCTATCCAACACCCTTCTCCTACCCAAAAAAAAAAACAATTAAAACCCTTAAAAAACACAAACATGTGTATGCAATGAGGATTCTACGGACTGATGTAACTAGATAACAAAATCAGAAGTATGAAAAATATAAGATGAAAGCAACTCACCATTATATGTTACTAACATGTTAAGAAAATATCAAACATTTAAATAAACTTGGACTAAGGCGTATTCAATAAATAACACAAGTTATATCAACGTATGCAAAGTCAACGAGAGAATTATTGCGTAGTGAATTTTTTAAGCCATCAGATATTTTCTACCATAACTGTTTAAAAACTTTTCACTTCTGTAATTTCTAAATTCTAACTTGGTCCAAAATTTCCATAAGTGAAAATATTACAAGGCTCCATGCTTCATTCAGCAGTCAACATAGAACCTAACAAAAATGCATATGAAAAGCAGTTCAACTTACAATACTTGAGCGAGATCAAATTCTAAATCAATACCTAGAAATTAATGTTTGAATCAAAACGTATTGTAACAACCCGGAAAATCATAACCAATTTAAAATTTTTATTTTGGCTATTTTAATGAATTTAGAATATTTAAAATAATTTACTTTAAATAATAACAACTAAAAATTTATTTTAAATGAAGTTAGAACAAATAAATTTATTTTAATTATATAACGAGCTAGAAATAGCGCGGTAGTTTAAAATTTTGAAGTTGAACTTTGATTGAATGTACAGGATTCAAAATAAATCGGATTTCAGTAAAACCAAAAATATTTAAATTTGTTTAAAAATATCTTTCTAATGGATCTGAAAAATTAAAATTTCATAGCGGGAATAAAAAGTTATGGCTAGTTGAATTTTCAGAATAGTCGCTATGGAATTTAATATAAATATAGCCGTTAAAAATAGATATTTTGCAATCGACCTCCGTTTGATGAAACCACTTTGGTTGGATCCAAAATGTCAATTTATTACTAGGTTTAAAATTCCATAATTTTTGGAATTAATATGTGAGCGTGGTAAATTAAAACGTGTTTGGTAATTTCAGTTTGAATTGGATCGACCAGAAAATGACCATTTTTCAAACAGTCTCCAAATTCGACGAAATTAATTTTGTTGGGACCGTATCGTCCAAACATAGCTAGATTTATTTTTCGGGGATTTTTGGAATTAGTATGTCGCCCCGGCAAATTAAAATGTACATTCAAGTCTAATATTGACTGTTTTATATTTTAATTTGAAGAATAACTGACTGAAACAGTCGAATAGGCTTACGAAACATATTCCATTATGTCTGAAAAAGGGGTATTTAGCTAGGAGGGACAGTCGTTGGGTTTGATTTGGCGTTCGTATGGATTAAAGGGTATTTTCGGAATTAAAGAATTAAAATAAATATATAAAATCATGGGCCAATAGGATTTCATCGTTCATTTTCTAGAAAACCCGATACCCCTTACAGCGAATGACGGAAAGAAGCTCCGACCTTCTCTCCTCCGTATCTCTCAAACCACGCAACGAAATCATTCGATCCAGTTGTGTTTGTAATTTATTGCTGCTTATTTTGCTCGAATCACCTCTGAGAAGTCTGGTCGTTCATCACCGGAATCCTCCTCCGATCCGCTGACGAGTTCAATGCGGTCACCATCGATCTGCATGCCATTCAGAGCTCTCCAGCATGGTATAATCCGATCGTGTCCAAGTTGCATGGAATCGAAGTAAAATCTAAACCTAGTTTTGAAGGATTGGATGAGGTATACGGTTTGTTTATTTTAAACTGTTTTCAACTTCTAAAAGCGTAGCAAAGTATGATTAATGAATAAAAATCATATCCTTTTGCTATGTTGTCGAAATCAAGTGAAATAAGAGACATTGGACTCGTGACGACGTCTTTTACATTCTAGAAGAGACCGGAGAATTTTTGGAGCTTCCTACAATTTTAGAAGGAGTGGAACCCAATGTGAGATTTCTAAATTCAAATTGGAATGGAATAGTGATGTATAAATTATATAATCGATGTATGAATTATATAAGCATTGTATATCTCACATACAAGCGTTGTATAAATTATATATGCGTTGTATAAGTTATATATACGTTGTATACATCATATGTGCGTTGAGTGGAATTGAAATTGAAATTGAAATATATATATATATATACTCTCCTCGTCCACAGACCATGGACGATATAAATTGTTTGGATTGTGATTGTGAATTATTGATTGTGGTTGCAACAAAATTGGTTGTGTTTGTGGTATATTCATTGTGTTGTGAAAATGGATGATATTGTGGAAATCATTGAAATAAAAGTATTGTCATGCTGCAAGGCCTGGGATAGCATAGGACCCGTGCTGGACACAGTGCTGGTACTAAATACCCTGCCGTTACAATGTTGAAATTTTCTGAAATATTCATGTTTAAAATAAATTGTTTGAACAATAAAAATCACATTTTTATTGTATATATAAATCACTAAAAATATTCATGTTTGAAATAAAATGTTTTAACAATAAAAAACCATATTTTTATTGTATATATGAATCACTAAAAAATTTCATGTTTGAAATAAAATGTTTTAACAATAAAAATCACATTTTTATTGTATATATGAATCACTAAAAATATTCATGTTTGAAATAAATTGTTTGAACAATAAAAATCACATTTTTATTGTATATATGAATCACTAAAAATATTCATGTTTGAAATAAATTGTTTGAACAATAAAAATCACATTTTTATTATATATATAAATCACTAAAAATATTCATGTTTGAAATAAAATGTTTTAACAATAAAAATCACATTTTTATTTTATATATGAATCACTAAAAATATTCATGTTTGAAATAAATTGTTTAAACAATAAAAATCACATTTTTATTGTATATATGATTCACTACAAGTATTCATGTTTGAAATAAAATGTTTTAACAATAAAAACCACATTTTTATTGCATATATGAATCACTAAAAATATTCATGTTTGAAATAAATTGTTTGAACAATAAAAATCACATTTTTATCGTATATATGAATAACTGAAAATATTCATGTTTGAAATAAAATGTTTTAACAATAAAAATCACATTTTTATTGTATATATGAATCACTAAAAATATTCATGTTTGAAATAAATGTTTTAACAATAAAAAACACATTTTTATTTTATGTATGAACCTTTAAAAATATTCAAAGGGTGAAATAAATATTTATTGATAGAAAATAATATTTTTAACATGTATATGAAGTGTTAAAAATAACCATGTGTTAAAATAAATATTTGTTGATTGAAAATAATATTTTTAACATGTATTTGAAGTGTTAAAAATAGCCATGTGTTAAAATAAATTTTTGTTCATAGAAAATAATAGTTTTAACATGTATATGAAGTGTTAAAAATAGCCATGTGTTAAAATAAATATTTGTTGATTGAAAATAATACTTTTAACATGTATCTGAAGTGTTAAAAATTGCCATGTGTTAAAATAAATATTTGTTGATTGAAAATAATATTTTTAACATGTATCTGAAGTGTTAAAAATAACCATGTGTTAAAATAAGTATTTGTTCATTGAAAATAATATTTTTAACATGTATATGAAGTGTTAAAAATAGTCATGTATGGAAATTAATATTTGTTCGCTAAAAATATTTATTTTTAGCGTAGATATGCATATATGTATACACATGCTAATCAGGTAAATGGATTTGCTGTTGGGTAAAGAATTTATTTGCGTGCCCGACAAATAGGTAAACCTTAATGAGTTGGCTGCGCAATTTTATTATATAAACTCCTATGAATGCCATTGGATGCGATGTGCTGGTTGTTCTGTGTGAGATTATAAACAACACCATAGAATAACAACAATTAATTTTGAACTACACTGTATGGCATACTTCGTGAAGATAGCATACTCTATCATATAACACATAAGCATTTGGAGCTTATGTGATGAGGTTGGAATTACCATACAAGAAAGATGCTTGTATGGCGATGACTGCATTTCAGGTTGAACCGAAGAAGAACTACTGATTTCATAGCATATCATATTCCATATAAGCATTTGGAGCTTGTATGACGAGGTTGGAATTACCATACGAGCAAGGCGCTCGTATGGCGATGATTGAATTACAGGTTGAACTGAGGACTGATATGGACAAAATAAATATAATGGCAAATTGCCAGATTAAATAAAAAAACCACACTCCATCGGCACATGGATGATTTATTTTCTAATACTGGACGAGGTGACGAGATTTATCTCTGGAGTAATTTTACACACTCCCTCGGGCATAGAATAGGACACGAAAAATTGTGTATGCTTATACTGGATTTATTGGGTGCCTAATACGGCCTAATAAATTTCCAAACCCTTCCCCATACAAAGGAGGTTATGGCGAAATTTTTCGAAATTTAAAGGCGTTAGCCAAATTTTTGAAGTGAAAATGGTTTGGAAATCGTCGAATTAATTATATATATATAAATATAATTAAAATAAAACGAATAACGACGCTGCAGTTCGCATTTTGAAATCGTAATTTTAAACGATTATTATGAGAGATCCGACCGTCGGATTTTCTCGAAACCGGAACCGTTGGGTTCGCTTTGGAGAGATCTTTACAACGATATAAAGTTTGTTAAGATCCGTCGGTTAGATTTTGAGAAATGTGTAAATCAAATTTGACTGAAAGCAGCGCCAGTGCCATCGAATGACCTGAAACGTTGTTTGATGAAAATGGGCTATTTTTAAACAAATAAAAATAGCGAAAAATCATTATAAAATATTACAAGCGATATGGAATGGAAATAAACCAATTTTGCTTGGTTTATTGGATATTCTGATGGTTAGATGTATTTGACATGAAATTAATATATTGAATTGAAACGTGAATGTTGAATAATTTAACCATGGAGAATAATTGATTTGAATTCTATGTATGCGTGAATTATTTGAAAAGGCCGAGTTAATTCTCATTTCAAATAATTGATCGACGATGAAAAAGTCGAAGATATGAAGACGGTGCAAGACCAGTGATCTTCACATCGAATGGATTACTACTGATGCCCTGGATCGGTTAGCTCCCAGGAGGGGTTACAGTGGTAGTAGTCCGGACATATTTGTTGATTGTCCGGATGTGCGAGGGTCTCTCTCCTGTATTGGACATACGGGACGAGGAATAAGGTGCCTCCGATTTCGTTCAGACCCAGAACGAACTAGTAAATGGATATGTGTCTGACATTGGATTTTATTCTGTGCTGATTGATTTCTATTAAATATATATCTGTTTGGTGGCGGAGAATTTATTCTCTTGCTTAACACCCTTCTCTAAGACGTACGAGCTTAGAGGTTATTTGTCGATAGACATCAGTCGCATGGCGTGGAATGTAAATGTGGTATGCTGAGATGCAGTGATCAGGGCTTTTGTTGAAAAGCATAGCCTTGTGGTTGATGATCAAAGCACAACTTTAATATAGCATAGCTTTGTGTATAGCATTAATTCGCGAGCCTTACACCCCGGGTATGAACCAGAAACAGGAGAGGACTTCAGAGAGGACATGCGTTTCCTTCTAGCCAGGAGTGGTGTCATGGTTGGAGCCCAGACATTTTTACTTATGTGGATGATGGATAGCAAGGCGCCTCGGTTATATCGGTTACTGCGAGGCTGATGGATGGTTTGGTCGATATACTGACCAGTTTATGCCCCCAAAGGGCCGAGAAACGTATTGTTCAGGCATTTTAATCCACCAAGGTGGACCAGCCCTGATGATCCAAAGGCTTGACTAAGTACTTGCCTGACACATGGGCTAGATTATCTCGAAGTCGGTAAGGACGATCCCTTGCCTTGGTTCATGATGGAAATCCAACTTCCAATACGACATTGTGCAGTTTTGATTGTAAACCTATATATGACGACATAGGATGGTAGCTATGTCGCCTATGATTGATATTATGATGAAAATTGTTTTTGAAACATATATACACTAATAATAATATCAAATGATTTCGTTTTATACGTATCAAGAATATTTTGGCCATTATAAGGTAAAACTCTATCCTCCGGTTTGTGTTGCATTGTGTGATGGGACTTGAGTCTTATAATGGCTTCATTTTTGTAAAAAGCATTGCGATGTTTAAATGATTTATTTGTTTTATGCACTGGCAATCCAATGGAGTAAACCCGTTCCGCGTTAGCAGCGAGGTCCTGTGATTAGCCTTATTACCAAATAAGTTAAGTAGATTTCTTATACCAGTCTCATGACTGATTCGTAGTTTGTTTCACTTTGCAAACTCAGGTGCCCCTTATTTCTACACGAGCAGCCTTGTATCCAGGTTTTAGCTGGTTCATTCTGGATAGCTATGGAGCTGAAGATGGATTCTGTCATTTCTATTATGCTGTTCAGACTTCATTATGTATATTATGTTTGTTTCCGCTGCAGACATTTTATATTAAGCTGTAACTGTATTTTGTACTAAGTATGATTCTGTTATGCTGTGTAACTCTGATGTTGACATTATTTACAGTGTAATCTGGTGTACATTATCTAGTGAAATTCTATATTTATGTTCTGCTGTTATTGTTTATATGTTATATTCCAATGATTATCCTTGCTTCTATGGCATGGGAGTTTGGGGTCATTACACGTATGAATCAAAGTTCTAACCAAAATGAGAGAACTCTAGAATCAATCTCGAAAGATAAACTAATATGTAACCTACAAATTCAAACATTGGTAAAAACAAGGAGAATTAGATCTGAACATACTGGAGTACTTGAACAAACGAATTAGGGCATAACCAAACTGAAGAACGAGAAGTTTAGGCATGACGAAAGTGATGAACTACGGATTAGGGTTGGATGAAATTGGAAAACGAGGGAAACGAAAACAAGACAAAATAAGACGAGGGAAACCTGTTTCTTTTTTGTGGAAGGTAATAATTAGAAAGGGGGCCACAAATGTTTTAGGTAGGTTCGATATGTCAGCGTTTGGGATAAAAATATTTCATTCGGAAAAAAACTTAACAACACTTCATTTGCCAACGCTGAGACCAATTGCAGTTAAATGCCAATTTTGTTGTAGTGACAGTTCATAACAGTTCATTTAGTTGATCTAACATCTATGAAATAATGTGAGTCAGGTGTGAGATAAACTCAACTTTCGTGGCCCAAAATGAAACGTCGACTTGCAGGCATGATTTAGAATGGATTTTAACTCGATGATCGCTCAATATTTTATTTTATTTTATAAGAGGAGGCTAGAGAATTTTCAATGGATCGGTACGGCTATTTGGGTTTTGGAACGGTTCTCAAACTCAATACCAAACTTGACTCAAAATAAACCCAATAAATTCTTTACACAATATATATATATATATATTTTATATATACAAACACATAGAAAATTTTAACATATATATATATATATTTAAAATTCAACACACAAAAATATATTTTATAAATTATACATTTATTTAAAACACAACGCTAACGCATACAAAATCATATGTACTTATATATAATATAAAATTAGAAACACACATAATCTCATACACACACACACACACACACCGTAGACACAACACAAATTATAATAGTATATATATTCTAAATCATACATAAACACACAACAAATCCTTTTTCAAAATAGTGTATATATATATTTAATATAAATGTATACACAGTAAAATTAATATATACCTATATACTTAAAATTCGACACATTCCAAATCACTTATATAAATATATATATTAAATTATATAGTAGCAAACCATACATATTTTTAAACTAAATACAACGCCAACACACCCAAATAAAACCATAAAAACGGTATATATAAATAAATATTTAAAACAAATATATATATATACACATATTTATTTTTTTCAAAATAATTAAATTTCCAAAGTGACTCAGCGCCACACATTCAACACCGAAATATATGTTTCTTTTATATATAATCATAGATTTATAAACGCACACAAACATTTATCACAAAAAACCATATATAAATATTTTATACAAATTGGTGCACACAACCAAACTATATATATATCTATATATCTATACATATATATTTCTAAAATAATAAATTTTTAAACAAAAATGTACACACTCAACAAAAGGGGACACACACAAAATCACACTCACGACAAACAAGATCACTCACGCCACATAGTAACAAAAACACACACTGTCAGCACACCACACAAACAAAATAACACACAGACATGTTAATACTCATACCTTGACACATGAACGCACGCGTAAAACATACCCCATAAACTTACACAGCTCAACAAACTCACGCCCAAAACAAAATTTATGCCTTTTGATTTGTGTGACCCCTCCTATTAATCATGTTTATGTTGTAAATTCATGTCTTGATAAAAATATAAACTTGCATACATACTTATGATTTATCATATGAATCAACATACCCAAACTAGCTTATGAACAACATGGTGATTCGATTATACATAAGCCAATCATAAAATTACAACATAGATGATCACAACTTTACAAGATAGCATCATAGAATTTACAAACAAAATTTTGACACAAATCAAAAGGCATAAAATCTCAACCACATGATTAATTTGTCTTTATGTGAGGGATGCAAGTCATGAGGTAATCATATGGTTTAGATTTTTGTGGCACTCAATTTGTGTCTATATAGACTTTCCCTTATATAAATCACACAAACACACACAGAAGAAAGAAAAAAAAATACAGCACACACTAAATAAAACTCACACACAAACATGTACTAAATATATACACAATATACATACAACACTCACAAAAAAAGAAATAATAAATAAGAAACTCACGCACGCAAAAGACTCAAAGGGGATTGGGTGGATGTAACACCCTGTATTTCTATTAACACTAATGTTCACAAATTAAAGAATAACTAATCTCAGACATGAGAAATAAGGGAAACGGGTTGCGCCATTGTGTTCGTCTCGGAATTCTGGTTGAGATAGAGTCCGAGTTTGCGTGAATTGGACTTCGTATGAAGAAGTTATGGCCATCGGAAGTTTCAGAAAATTCAAAACAGATTTCAGAAAATTCAAATTTCGGAGTCAGACAGGCTAGGCGGGAAAATTCCCTCCAGGGCTAGGTAGACCATAGGGTCGACCTGGGGGTTGACCTGCCCTGACCAGGTCGACCATAGGGTCAACTTGGGGGTCGACCTGCCACCCCCCTCCCCCCCCCCGGGGCAGATTTGTTTTATGACCTATTGATGACTAGATGCTGACTCATTAGGGTTTCTGATATGCTCTGATTGGCTGGGATTATTTCTGGGATGATTGGACAGCTTAAACTAATCCTAAACTCTATAAAAACACCTCTAGACTCAAACCCTAAAATCAAAACAAAATTAGATTCATGGCCTCCATGCCGTCACCTAGCAACTCAACATAGCCGCCACCAATTAGAGAGGAAGAAAGCTAATCTAATTCAATTCTTTTCAACTTAAACAACGAATCTTCTTCAAGGGAAAGCTATTACAACTTCAGAACTCAGAATTCAGAACTCAAGACCTTCTTTGAGTTGTGAGTTCGATAATTTTAATAAAATAATTAGCAAATTAATTGGATTGAGTTATGATGTGGATTATTTGGATATGATGTGAATTATTCATGTAGTAAAATTGTGATGTTTATGTTGTAAATTCTATGATGCTATCTTGTAAAGTTGTGATCATCTATGTTGTAATTTTATGATTGGCTTATGTATAATCGAATCACCATGTTGTTCATATGCTAGTTTGGGTATGTTGATTCATATGATAAATCATAAGTATGTATGCAAGTTTATATTTTTATCAAGACATGAATCATATGCAAGTTGGGGAAAATTATATGTAACCTTACATGCTTCATGACATCTATTTTAGATCTAAAGTTAGGCTATGACATGTGTGAGTTATATGCCAAATTCTACATGCTAGTTAACATGTTTAGATGTAAGTTTATACCATTGTTATGTTGCATAAATCACATATGCAAGTTTATATGAATACATGTGTTTGAATATTAATCATGTTATGCAAGTTTGAGGTTACTACCTATGCAAGTTTACACCTTTAGATGTAGATCTATGACATACATGATTTATGCAAGTTTGTGACCATTATCCCAACAAGTTCACACCTTTAGATTTGGGTCTATGACATATGTAGTTTTATGCAAGTTGTAACTTTGGCCTATGCAAGTTTTAGATGTAGAACATCATTCACACATGCAAGTTCACCCCTTATGTTTAGATCTAGTTTTAATTATATGTATGTTGTGATGTTTTCTCTTTATTCCATGAGTTAGACTATTCGAGTCTAACGTATATTTTACGTTAAACGAACAAACGTACAACGCGGGGTAAGGGGATAATATTAAAAAGATTTAATTGGCATAAATGCCTTAAAAGGCATAAAATAAATTTGTGATGAAAATTGGTATGATTTTACATACCATAAATGGATGGACATAATTGAGTCAATTATGGACATCGTTAAATTTGGAATTGATTGATAATTTGAATAGGGAAAGTAATTCAAATTGGGGAATGATTAATTAGGAGTAATTAATCGTCTAAGACACGAGGTTAGGCTCTTTTGTGGTGTAAGACTGCCCGGACCCGCCCGGCAAATCCAGCTGCCACAAATGCCAGTCTAATGTGGGAGGTCTTAGGCATAAATTAAATACATAACAATTGTAAAGACACGAGGTTAGGCTCTTTTGTGGTGTAAGACTGTCCGGACCCGCCCGGCAAATCTAGCTGCCACAAATGCCAGTCTAATGTGAGAGGTCTTTATGAGGTTACGGTCTTAATGAATTAAGAAACACTTAACCAGATAAACATGTAGTGGGACATGAAGGGGTTAAGTGGGTGCCTTGGGTGGCATATGGAATCTAGTGGGTGCCTTGGGTGGCATTTGAAATACGATTAGAAATACTTAACCAAAATTTGAAACATGTAAGTAAACATGAATAAGAAGTGGGTTAAGTGGGATATACTAGAGGGGACCAAGCTTAGGTGGATAGCTTGTGTCAAGTAATGGGGGCCCATTTCAACCAATAACCCATAAGTATCTTTTGTGGGCTCGACCCAAGTCGAGGACGGGACACGCATACTGGGCTTGACTGTAAGAGGCCAAACTGGGCTAGCGGTGGCAACGCAAGTCCAACGGGTTCATATGCGTGTGTGGACCCGGGCTGGTAGGTAAGACGTTGTTGCATCGTGTAGGTATAAGCCGTGCATTAGTTGTGGTATCGGGTTGCCACTTTGGGGAGTGATACACCCCACTGTGGGGCCAGCACGAGTATCTACGAGTTAGGGAGCCGATCTCTTAGGGGTAGTGGGTACACCTAGTGGAGATAGGGGCAGGCGGCACCTATGAATGCAGCTAGGGGTGCACGAAACTACCATTATCATTATTTAAGTCTGTAGGCGGGATCAACCTTAGGGTGACTATTGGTGGTGCAGTATAGCAATTATCTTATAGTGTTGGTGTAGTTTAGTAATTATCTTATAGTGAATTAGGTGCGCTTTAACGATATCGTTGTTCATCTTGTTTCCTTGTTTACTCTGCCATACTCAATGGTTCATCGTCATTTCCTGATTTTCCAACTTATGCCTTAGCCTGGTTACTTTGGTAATTATATTGTTAAAGTTATCGCACTCGCCAGACTTTATGTCTGACCCCCTTTGTTTCCTCCTCTTTTCTTCCTCCCCCCCCCCGGTGCTCAGGTTGGAACTAGCACAGTGGAGCTTGATTTTGGACGGCTGTGCTTCTTGCTTTTAGAAGATTGCTTGGATCGCTGAAGTAAAGTTCAGCCTCTCTTTTATTTATGGCTTTTTTGTATTGGGGATTATGTCTTTTAATTTATGTACTTTGAGTTGGTCAAGATGGATATTATGTACTTTGACTCTGGTTTTGATGATGTAATCAAACTTATGTATTTTCCGCTGCATTGAAATAAAGTTTTAAGGTTTTAGTACTGTTTATATCTGTCTTGTTGTTAAGTTTCTGTTCTATACACACTTAAAATGCTCCATGGAAGTTAATGCATTCCCTTTGTGAGTGACATTAATGGACGTGGGGTGTTACACGTGGTATCAGAGCTGAAGGTTACCAGAACAGATATGAATTTTGAAAAGCTATTTTTCAAAAACAATTTTTATAAAGAAGTACCTTCAAAAGTATGTTTTAAGGAAAGTATTTTCAAGAGAAAAGCTTATTTTAGAAAGCATAAACCCAAGAGCCATATATCTTTCCTTCGATTCTTTTGTATTGAATCTTTCCTTTTTCGTTTCAGCGTGTCTGAAGCATCTGAGATACCAGAGGGTGTTCATGTACCCGGTTGGTTTCGTCAATATCTCGAGGCTAAGGCCGCCACCGCAGGTCCAGCAAATACTCCTCCTCCTCGCGTCGATACTTTTGCTAAGATATGTAAGGACTTTTGGGCAATGGGTGGAAAACCTTTTCACGGGACGGAGACATTTGTTGAAGCTCGAAATTGGCTAAAGGAGGTGGAAGAATTGTTTAGAATCTTTGAAGTGGAAGATGGAAGGAAGGTCCAGTTGGCTGCCTGGCTAATGAAGGATGAGGCCTCGTTTTGGTGGGAGGTCACTAATGGAGAACGTCCAGTTGATACATGGCCAGATTTTAGGCGGAGGTTTGAGGCGAAGTTTCTCTCACGGGCTGAAGAGAATCTCTACATGGAAAGGTTTCTAGCATTGAAGCAAGGGAATCTATCGGTGAACGAATACGTCAACAAGTTCATCCAGTTGGCGAGATTTGTCTTGGACTTGGTGAATACTCCAGAAAAGAAGACTCTAAGATTTGTTAAGGGTTTGAACGAGCCACGTCATAGGTTAGCTATGACCCACATCTCCATGGGGGCTACCTTTGAGAGGCTAGTTGACATGGCGCTTATGCATGAAGAAGAGAAGGGTGCCAATGCTAATAAGGCACCCGAGAAGAAATGGGATCAAAATAAGTCGCAACAGCAACAACAGAACAAGAAAGGTGGCAAAGGCAACAATGGTAAGGGAAAGAAGAGATGCTTTAACTATCGGACACCAGGCCATCTAAGCAAAGATTGTAGGAAGAAAAAGAAGACTGGTTGTTTCCACTGTGGCGAGGCGGACATCTTATTAAGGACTGCCCAAAGAAAGGGAAAAGGGCAGGGTCTACCTCGGGAGGACAGGTGCAGGCTCTTATGGAACCAGGGCAGGCAAGGGGACAAGTTCAGGCTCTCATGGTCCCACCGCTGCAAGAACGAGGTAGAGCAATTTCCGTTGAAAGTTTAGTTTTTCTGTTTAATCATCATGTTCGTACTTTATTCGATTATGGCGCATCACATTTGTTTATCTCTACATCATTAGTTGAAACACTGCACCTAGATACTAGTCTAGTTACGGATCCCTTAGTAGTCTCAAATCCTATTGGTGGTTCGGCTCATCTTTCTATGATTTGTCGGGATTTGAGAGTGTTTATCTTGGGCGTTGAGTTTGAATGCAATGCCTTTGTTCTTGGCTTCATGGGCTACAGTTTAATTCTAGGTATAGATTGGCTAACTAGATATGGGGCCATCCTAGATTGTGAAAGAAGGGTAGTTAGATTGTTGACTCGTTTTGGAAAGACCCATGATATTTCTTGTGACCCTAGAGGTCCAGTAATGCTTAGCTACGTAGAATCCCATGACGCATCCGATGATGATTTACATTCTGTTCCCATAGTCCGTGAATATGTTGATGTCTTCGATGAGGTGAGGGGTTTACCCCCAAAACTTGAGATAGACTTTCGAATATATCTAGTAGATAATGCAAAGCCAGTTGCATTACCAGTGCGCCACATGGATCCAAGAGAGAGAAGATAACTCAGTAAGCAAGTGAAGGAATTGCTTGAGAAAGGGTTCATTAGACGTAGTATATCGGAGTGGGGTGCTCCAATAGTATTTGCCACGAAGGCAGATGGGTCCCTTAGACTTTGTGTGGACTATAGAGAACTTAATAAGCTTACTAAGAAGAATAGACACCCACTGTCAAGGATTGACGATCTCTTCGATCAGTTAGTTGGCGCCTCTGTGTTTTCGCAGTTGGACTTAGCCACGGGTTTCCATCAGTTGAGAGTGGCTGAGGATAGCATAGACAAGACTGCCTTTAGGACTCCAGACGGCTTCTTCGAGTGGCTTGTGATGCCCTTCGGTTTGACAAATGCCCCCGCATACTTTGTTGACTTGATGAGTAGGGTGTTTAGGGAGTACCTTAATAAATTCGTGGTAGTCTTTGTGGACGACATCTTGATCTTTTCTAAGAACGAGGAAGAGCATGCCCTACATCTTAGGGAAGTGTTGGAGACTCTTCGAGCGCATAGCCTTAAAGCTAAATTTTCTAAATGTCACTTTTGGAGGAAGGAAGTGCGATTCTTAGGGCACGTGGTTTCCAAAGAAGGGATAGCCGTGGATCCCGCAATGGTAGTGGCCATCCAAGATTGGAAGGTCCCTAAAAATGCTACTGAAGTGAGGAGTTTCTTATGGTTGGCCGGCTACTATAGGAAGTTTATCAAAGACTTCGCAAAAATATCAGCCCCATTAACACGCTTGACGAAGAAGAACCTAGTTTTCACATGGGACGTAGATTGTGATGATGCGTTCCAACGTTTAAAGAGAGCTTTGACCACAGCCCCAGTCTTAGTGTTGCCAGATGGGAGTAAGCCATTTACCGTTTATACCGATGCTTGTGGGACAAGATTAGGCGTAGTCTTAATGCAAGAGGGAAGGGTAATAACCTATGGTGGAAGGCAGTTGAGAGTGCATGAGAGAAATTACCCTACACATGACATAGAGTTGGCCTCTATTGTTTTCGCACTTAAGTCTTGGCGCCATTATCTTCTTGGCTAGAAATTCGAATTATTCACTGATCACAAATCGCTAAAATACTTATTTTCTCAGAAGGACTTGAACTTAAGGCAGCAAAGGTGGATGGAATTCTTAGCATCCTACGACTTCGAGATAGCATATACCCCTGGCAAGGGTAACGTGGTGGCGGACGCCTTAAGAAGAAAAAGGTTGTCCTTGAGTCCGTTGTTTGTTGAGCGGCGAAGCTTAGAGTTCATCTCTATGTTTGACTTTAAACCTTCCGTTGACTTTGTACCCGGTTTGCTAGCATCCTTGGAGGGCAGACCTACGCTTTTGGGACGGATTGGCGAGGCACAACGAGATGACCCACAGTTGGTTGAGTTAGTAGAGAAGCTCAAAAGGGGGGAGTCATCGAGCCATCTCAGTAGGTATACTCTAGATGATAAGAGTTGGTTACATAGGGACAGTAGACTTTGTGTACCAAAAGACGAGGACCTAAGGAAGACCATTCTTGATGATGCACATCGTTCGAAGATGACCATCCATCCCGGTGGGGACAAGATGTACATGGACATGAGACGAGTTTACTTTTGGACCGGTATGAAGAGGGACGTGGCTGAGTTTGTTGCAAGATGCTTGGTGTGCCAACAAGTAAAAGCAGAGAAAAAGAAGCCAGGTGGATTGCTTCACCCATTGGAGGTCCCACAATGGAAGTGGGAAAGTGTCTCGATGGACTTTGTTGATGGGTTACCGAGATCGAGGAAGGGTAATACGGGGATTTGGGTCGTGGTAGACAGACTTACCAAGAGCGCCCATTTCATTCCCGTGAAGAGTAAGAGGACTGCTCCATGGTTAGCCTCCGTATACATTCGAGAAATAGTTCGTTTGCACGATGTTCCTTCTAGCATAGTGAGCGACCGCGATCCTATCTTTACTAGCGAATTTTGGAAGAGCTTGCAAGAGGCGGTAGGGACTCAGTTATGTTTGAGCACCGCATATCATCCTCAGATGCACGGCCAGACCGAGAGGGTGAATCGTATTCTAGAGGACCAATTGAGGTTGTGTGTCTTAGATTTCGGAGGTACATGGGAGGAACATCTTCCGTTGGTGGAGTTCGCATATAATAACAGCTTTCAGTCTAGCATTGGCATGGCACCGTTCGAGGCACTTTATGGACGACCGTGTTGTTCGCCTACATGTTGGTGGGAGTCTACAGATAAGATCTTACTTGGGCCCGATATGATTAGAGAGACTTCGGAAAAGATCGATTTGATTCGAAGGAGGATGAAGACTGCGCAAGATAGGCAGAAATCTTATGCGGACAAGAGGAGGTCAGATATCGAGTTTGATATTGGCGACATGGTCTTTGTCAAGGTGTCTCCATTACGGAATGTAGTTCGCTTTGGGTTCGTTGGGAAGTTAGCACCAAGGCTCGTAGGACCATTTCCTATTAAGGAAAGGATTTGGCAGATGGCGTATAGAGTGGAGTTGCCCGAGAGACTTAGCGGTGTACATGATGTATTCCATGTATCAAATTTGAGGAAGTGCTTGCACGAGACCGCGGAAGTGGTAGAGCCAAGCTTGCTTTGAGAGGTGGAGATAGAGCGCGACGCGATGATTCGACGAGCTCCTACGTGCATTCTTGGGTCGGAGATTAAGAAGTTGAGGAATCGAGAGGTCAAGCTAGTCAAAGTGCAATGGGGAGATGATGAGAGCAACGCTACTTGGGAGACGGAAGAGAAGATGCGTTCATTGTACCCTTTTCTTTTCGAGGGTATGTCTTTTAATTTATCCTTTATCGCTTAGCTTGTACTTATCTTATCTTTAGTATGTCCTCTCGCTAGTACCTTTGACCTTTAGATAGGGTAGTCCTATGGTTGAAACATGCGTTTGAGACATGTTATGTATGATGGATGCATGTGGATGCAAGTGTTTGCTAGTGGTTGCTCGTGGATGCATATACACACACTTTAGGCACTAGATCGGCTCAGTCACTTCATATTGCATATTGCATATAAATGTGTGTGCATATTTAAGATAATGGATGTATAATGGTTGTGCTATCATATGGATGCGGCATTTTGGTGAATGGTTGTGCACACATGTAGAAATGATATGTATCGATAGGGTTCTTTCGCATACATAATGGACGCATGACACTATCATGGTTTACATTAAGGAGGTCAATTGAATCAGTAGACCGCCTGATTTTGCATTAAATAAGGAACATATACACACACTTCTTGCATATGTTCATACAGCATTAGGAATTTTATAAGGACAATGGATGCCTGTGTTTGATGGATGAGTAGATGGTTGTTTGGATGGTAGGATATGCATTCTCCTTAACTTGGAGATTTCGGGGGCGAAATCCTTTAAGGAGGGGAGAATGTAACACCCTGTATTTCTGTTAACACTAATGTTCACAAATTAAAGAATAACTAATCTCAGACGTGAGAATTAAGGGAAACGGGTTGCGCCATTGTGTTCGTCTCGGAATTCTGCTTGAGATAGAGTCCGAGTTTGCGTGAAATGGACTTCGTATGAAGAAGTTATGGCCATCGAAAGTTTCAGAAAATTCAGAACAGATTTCAGAAAATTCAAATTTCGGAGTCAGACAGGCTAGGCGGGAAAATTCCCGCCAGGGCCAGGTCGACCTGGGGTTTGACCTGCCCCCCCCCCCCCCCAAGAAGATTTGTTTTATGACCTATTGATGGCTAGATGCTGACTCATTAGGGTTTCTGATATGCTCTGATTGGCTGGGATTAATTCTGGGTTGATCGGACGGCTTAAACTAATCCTAAACTCTATAAAAACACCTCTAGACTCAAACCCTAAAATCAAAACAAAATTAGATTCATGGCCTCCATGCCGTCACCTAGCAACTCAGCATAGCCGCCGCCAATTAGAGAGGAAGAAAGCTAATCTAATTCAATTCTTTTCAACTTAAACAACGAATCTTCTTCAAGGGAAAGCTATTACAACTTCAGAACTCAGAATTCAGAACTCAAGACCTTCTTTGAGTTGTGAGTTCGATAATTTTAATAAAATAATTAGCAAATTAATTGGATTGAGTTATGATGTGGATTATTTGGATATGATGTGAATTATTCATGTAGTAAAATTGTGATGTTTATGTTGTAAATTCTATGATGCTATCTTGTAAAGTTGTGATCATCTATGTTGTAATTTTATGATTGGCTTATGTATAATCGAATCACCATGTTGTTCATAAGCTAGTTTGGGTATGTTGATTCATATGATAAATCATAAGTATGTATGCAAGTTTATATTTTTATCAAGACATGAATCATATGCAAGTTGGGGAAAATTATATGTAACCTTACATGCTTCATGACATCTATTTTAGATCTAAAGTTAGGCTATGACATGTGTGAGTTATATGCCAAATTCTACATGCTAGTTTACATGTTTAGATGTAAGTTTATACCATTGTTATGTTGCATAAATCACATATGCAAGTTTATATGAATACATGTGTTTGAATATTAATCATGTTATGCAAGTTTGAGGTTACTACCTATGCAAGTTTACACCTTTAGATGTAGATCTATGACATACATGATTTATGCAAGTTTGTGACCATTATCCCAACAAGTTCACACCTTTAGATTTGGGTCTATGACATATGTAGTTTTATGCAAGTTGTAACTTTGGCCTATGCAAGTTTTAGATGTAGAACATCATTCACACATGCAAGTTCACCCCTTATGTTTAGATCTAGTTTTAATTATATGTATGTTGTGATGTTTTCTCTTTATTCCATGAGTTAGACTATTCGAGTCTAACGTATATTTTACGTTAAACGAACAAACGTACAACGCGGGGTAAGGGGATAATATTAAAAAGATTTAATTGGCATAAATGCCTTAAAAGGCATAAAATAAATTTGTGATGAAAATTGGTATGATTTTACATACCATAAATGGATGGACATAATTGAGTCAATTATGGACATCGTTAAATTTGGAATTGATTGATAATTTGAATAGGGAAAGTAATTCAAATTGGGGAATGATTAATTAGGAGTAATTAATCGTCTAAGACACGAGGTTAGGCTCTTTTGTGGTGTAAGACTGCCCGGACCCGCCCGGCAAATCCAGCTGCCACAAATGCCAGTCTAATGTGGGAGGTCTTAGGCATAAATTAAATACGTAACAATTGTAAAGACACGAGGTTAGGCTCTTTTGTGGTGTAAGACTGTCCGGACCCGCCCGGCAAATCCAGCTGCCACAAATGCCAGTCTAATGTGAAAGGTCTTTATGAGGTTACGGTCTTAATGAATTAAGAAACACTTAACCAGATAAACATGTAGTGGGACATGAAGGGGTTAAGTGGGTGCCTTGGGTGGCATATGGAATCTAGTGGGTGTCTTGGGTGGCATTTGAAATACGATTAGAAATACTTAACCAAAATTTGAAACATGTAAGTAAACATGAATAAGAAGTGGGTTAAGTGGGATATACTAGAGGGGACCAAGCTTAGGTGGATAGCTTGTGTTAAGTAATGGGGGCCCATTTCAACCAGTAACCCATAAGTATCTTTTGTGGGCTCGACCCAAGTCGATGATGGGACACGCATACTGGGCTTGACTGTAAGAGGCCAAACCGGGTTAGCGGTGGCAACGCAAGTCCAACGGGTTCATATGCGTGTGTGGACCCGGGCTGACAGGTAAGACGTTGTTGCATCGTGTAGGTATAAGCCGTGCATTACTTGTGGTATCGGGTTGCCACTTTGGGGAGTGATACACCCCACTGTGGGGCCAGCACGGGTATCTACGAGTTAGGGAGCCGATCGCTTAGGGGTAGTGGGTACACCTAGTGGAGATAGGGGCAGGCGGCACCTATGAATGCAGCTAGGGGTGCACGAAACTACCATTATCATTATTTAAGTCTGTAGGCGGGATCAACCTTAGGGTGACTAGTGGTGGTGCAGTATAGCAATTTTGTATTGGGGAGTGATACACCTAAGATTGCTTGGATCGTTGAAGTAAAGTTCAGCCTCTCTTTTATTTATGGCTTTTTTTGTATTGGGGATTATGTCTTTCAATTTATGTACTTTGAGTTGGTCAAGATGGATATTAAGTACTTTGACTCTGGTTTTGATGATGTAATCAAACTTATGTATTTTCCGCTGCATTGAAATAAAGTTTTAAGGTTTTAGTACTGTTTATATCTGTCTTGTGGTTTAGTTTTTGTTCTATACACACTTAAAATGCTCCATGGAAGTTAATGCATTCCCTTTGTGAGTGACATTAATGGACGTGAGGTGTTACAGTGGAGCTGTAGTTGGAGGCTTTAGCAGAGAGGTTTGGGCGGTTGAAGGTCAAAGGCTGGAGGACATGGGCGAACTTGAGTTGGCATGTGGTGGGCCTTGCAGCGGAAGCAAAGGACGATGGCAGTCAGGGGTTTCGAACGCGGAGGTTGCGGGGTTGGCAGATGTGAGGCTCGGCGAAAGAAGACAGCGTGGTGGAGAGGCTTTCGGGAAAAAGAGAATAGAGAAGACTTGTTTTTCACGATGATAAGATTTGTCCAGATCTAAAATAAGAAGTGGAGAGGCGAGGGAATTAAAAGAAAAAAAATGGGATGATGGGAGGAAAAAAAACAAATACCAATTATATATTATTATTTTGAATGGACAGATGAATACAAAAAGGAAGCAATGTTTAAAAGGGGAATGAGAACATAAATAAAGTAATAAATAGCAACAGTTGAGGTTTCAAAATTTTAACGGTAGGGATTCTTGATTGTTTCAATTCACGAAAGTGGAAACACACTATTTTTTAGCACAATAGACCGCTTCGTTATTTTTTTATTTTTATTATTATTTTATTTTATTAAGAACCATTCATTGCTTCATTCCAGAATTGGAAATGAATAAGTTGAAATTTCACGTGCATCAGTATTGAAGAAACGGAAAGTGAAATGAACGGTTTGAATTTTTTGAACATAAAAAAATAAATAATGGGAAGAATCAAGGGAAAAATGGTAAGAATAAGGAAAGAAATTAGAGGAGCTTTATTAACACTTATCAGCAAATAGAATGTATATGCATGAATTTTGGGAACAAACAGATTTAATTTTGAAAACAACGAACATGCAAGGAAAGAAATTAAACTAATAAATGGACGTCATTTTTAAATGGTAAACATTGATAACAAAAAAAATATTAACTACTAAGGAACTAAAGGTTTTTGGCAATATAAAATTAACAACAATTTCGCAAATCAAATATAAAATAAACGATATCAAAGAAAAAGAATCTGATAATTAAAATTTTGCTATATTTACATCAACAACAATAAATATGGATAGAAATTAAATTAAAGAACAATTAAAATTTTGCTATATTTACATCAACAACAATCAATAAGAATTGAAATTAAATTAAAGATATAATCCCATATTGAAAACTGAGGGTATAATTATACAAATTTAATATTTATATAAAAAATCAAGAATGAATGCAAATAAATAACTCGATTAAAATTTACCATAATTACGATTCTAAAATAGCAAATATTGAATTGTATTGTTAAATTGTATTCATATCAAAAATAAAATTCATTTGTTTTATAAAATCCAAACAAATTTAGTTTTAAATAATCAAAATAAAAATTATCTCCAAAAAAAATGCAAACAAATAAAATAAATAAACCAAAATTTTAAATTAAATAATTAACTAAAATACTCTAAACTTGAGGTTGTTACAATCTCCCCTACTCAAACCTTTTCGTCCCCGAAAAGGAACGAGGTAGGGAAATAGTAATTAAATAATTAATATATTTAAAACAAATGGTTCATATTTATCTTCATACTTATATATATTTAGTATATCAAATTTTTTCCAAACATTTCAAAATAGTTCTAAGTATTCACCCGACGTCTCGATTGGCTAAATATATTTATCCCACTTTCGAAACCGGAAAATAGATATCGTTGATGCTGCGATCATCATTAGCATCATTTTCAAGCGGCTAGAGTGTGACTTTATATCAATCTAATACACATAGGATTTAACATATATGTTGATCAGACGTATACCCAAATCACTAAGTGTAACGACCCGGACTTTTACCGTTTAATTCTAAATATTTAAATTTGTGTTTAAACATTACATTTGAAATATAAATGGAAATTTTTATGAAATTTATTAATTTAAAACAAAGTTTAACGTATAATCTATAATTAAATTTAAAAAGAAAGAAACTTAAATAAACATGTTTTAAAAGGGATATTACTCAAGTTCACTTAGTTCATTGATTCTGTTAAGTGGTTATTGGTAAATACTACAAGTCAAAAGAGGGAAAAATCCATATGATTAACGACCATCTATCGAAAAGAAAACATTGACTAATGCCTGTTAGTTCCAACTTGAACGGGATTTTCTTTTCAATGAAATATAAAAGCATGATCATATATACCTTTACAGAATACGGACAGCAAATAACATGACTAAACAGGCATGTCAACAAGAATTTATGGCCAAGTTTCAATTAAACCGACAAATTTGCTTCAAAGTGTCCTTTTTCAAGGTCAGGTTTCCAATCCTAGCAAGGTAAAAATTCTGCATTCCGCCACCCTATTATAGAGACCAAAGCAGACCTATGTTTAAGTAGCATCTATACCCAGACCATATACATCTCAATGATGTCACACAAACCAATAATGGAGGCGCATACCTAAGAAGAAATTTTACAGATCTACGTTTTGTGCTTCACTCCAGATTCAAAACCGTGTGAGTCAAGTTTCTCCCAACCGTGCTTACCACGCCAATACTTCCGTGCTTTCCAAGAAATTACTTTGTGCACCCTAAGTCACTTCGTTAAATACTGTATCCCTTCACCCTCATTCTCGTTTACTCTATCCACTATTTCTTCAGCAAAACCAATAAATCGACCACCTTCACAAATTAAAATAAAATTCATTTTAAAACGAAATTTAGTGATTTTCGATCCGATAAGTTCGTTTATTCATGAGCCCCCTGCTGATACCCTTTTCGTTTAGTTCGACGCTGATAATTTCGCAATCAGTTGTGGCGGCGGAACCTAGGGCGTAGGCTCTTGTCTTTGAGGAGGGCTGGGGAAAATTCCAGAGTTGGAGTTCTGGAGGTAAACCGCTCTGACTAGCGGATTTTGGTGCGAAGTCGAAGTTCGATGACAGATTTTGGTTTGCTGATTTGGGGGTTTTGGCGACGTTCTGGTCCACGGTGGAGGGAAGTTTGGTCGCATCATTACTGTGGTGGGGAACGGCTGTCGTGATTCATGTAGAAGGGGAAAAGCGTCGGACTGGTTATGAAGGGAAGGGTGAAGCCGGGTGTGTTGTGACTGTGGTGGTCGGGAAGAGCTCGTGTAGAGGAGAAAGTCGATGGGTTTAGTTTCAGAAATAAGGGAGTAGAAAGAGAGATAGAAGGAGTTGAAGATATCGGCTATGAAGGATTGTCTTTTACTGGAACGTATTGTATGAAGAAGTGGGAGGAAGGAAGTTGAAATCAGGGGCGCGAGCTTCAAACTGTCAGCCTGGTATGGAGGAGCGGTTATGTTACCTGATGGAAGAAGAATGAGTGCGAGTTGATAAACAGAGCAATGGGCATGAAGTGTTTTCGAAGAGCAATACATTGGTGGTAACGAAAGGTTAGGGGCTGATTTTGCACTAATCACGATTAGTTACACTAATAGGTTAGTTAGAGAGAAATAACAATATTGTAAGCGGTTTTTACTAGAATGAGGTATTCAAGTATTTCAGGGAAGAAAGTAGGTACAGTTAGTTTCCATTTTGGTTGTGGGGTGAATGAGTCAAATTGGGTTTGAAGAGTACTGTTGTTGGAGGAGCACGATAGACCGGATAGTATAATAATGAATAAGTCATGCCAGTGAGGAGAATACTGAGAAGGGGAAGGCTAATATGTGAGACAGCTGGTTGTTAGCGTTTTGGGGCTTGTACTATTGTACAAGAGGTTGGCTTTTGAACAGAAGGGGGAAAAGTTTGGCAGATGTAATTATGGTTTAGTGATGTTTAGGGTGCAGTACCAAACATAAAGCACAGGGATGATGGTGCAGTTCCAAAGCGCAAGGATGATGGTGATATTATTTTGTTTGCTAAACGAGGTGCGTGGAGTTAATTTAGACAAGAATGAGTACACGGAAACGTGATATTATTCTAGAGCTGGTAAGGAAGAAATAAGGGTCGGACTGCTCAGAGGAAAAACAATCGTAATTAACGTTAACCATTTAATTTAAGGAAAATAATTAATTTATTAATTCATACAATTTTAATGGTTATATCTTGAATATGTGAACAGAATTGAATCAGGCCGGTAACGTTGAATCGTAACGACGAGACCAATGTTGTGGGGTTGGCATCGCCGACAACGAAGCTATTGGAATTTTGTGGTAAAAAATAGCGTTTGTTTCATTTTAAATGAAACCAAGGCAGAATCATCAACTGCAAAACAAGGTGAGTAAACTCACTAACTCCGACTCATTATATTTTTATATAAACGAGTTTTAAAATTATTTATAGTAATTCTATACCGTGTGATGGTTGTTTGGTTGCATGGTTGATAAAATTGGTTGAAATGGTTGATATAGTTAATCATTATGTTCACCATGATATTTCATATTGATGTGAAATAATATTATTGATGTTGATTAACGTTTGCGGATGCAGGAGAACAGGTTGGAGGGATCCAACTGGATTCCTCAACATTTATATCACTGTTTTTATTTGTGATATATGATGTGTTATATAAAACATGATTGGATATGTTGTGTTTGTTTTACCCTGGTACTAGAAACTTGGTATTTTAGATACCGTAAAATATTTTTGAAAATAGAAAATAAAATTTGAGTTTTGAAAAGGAAATTTATTTCCATAAATAGAAATGTGAATTCGAATAGAGTTGAAATTAAAAACAAATTAATGGAGAATACAAGAAGTTATAAAAATGTGATATTTTATGAATAATTCTTAATAGAAGTTATAAATCTAAACAGCGATTTTAGCGCTGTCGTTATAATTAATATTTAGTAAATTCTAAACAACGAATTTAACGCTGTCATGATAATAAATGTTTTGTAAATCTAAGCAACGATTGTAATGCTATTGTTATAATAAATGTTCTATAATTCTAGACAGCGATTGTAACGCTGTTGTAAAAAGTAATGTTTTATAAATCAAATATTTGGAAACAGCGATTATAACGCTACCGTTATAATAAGTGTTTTCCCGTAAAAGAAGTGTGTTCTTAGATTGAATCCGAGAGGCGCATAAGCGATGGTTTGTTTGAAGTTGTGAGCTTTGATTGTTTCAAAGTTGAGAATGTTGTTCAGTTAAGGTCTGAGAGGTAATTATACCCCAACTTGATTGACTTCATTATTAACTAAGGAATGGTTAAGGCTCGGTAGTGAAGATTAGTAAGAGATCTGATTAGTAAATGAATAATTAATGAATTGAGTTGTAGCAACGATGTTTATTATGTAACATGGGTTTAACTAAATGAAAAGGTCTTGGAAACATTTTCAAAAGTAAATTAGAGATGGTTTCTAAGTATAGAAAATGAAATGATTTGGGATAACTAGAAGAAAGGAATGATAATTGGAAATGCTTTTCCAATGTTAATGAAGTATATTTTTCTAAAATATAGAAATAAGAGTATATGAATATATAGAAATGATTTATTATTGGAATAAGAGATATCTTCCCAAATGAAGAAATAATGACGTTGGAAATGTCTTCCAAGAATCGAGATTGAGATTTGAAAGGATATGGAAGATTGAAAATGCACTTTAGAAATGATAATATAATAAGGAATTGATTTAAAGGGGCCCAGTGTTGTTTGATGCTTGATCGGTATGATTTCCAATTGGAAATAAGACCGTTGATTGTATGGATGTTTCTTTGATAGTTAAATCACCGACTATCAAAGTTTTGATTTATTTTATACCTCTATTGTCAATATGGAGAGACCGGGATTAGATTTAATATCTAAAAACCACTCCGTATTGGTATAAGCGTTATGAATCAACTTATGCTGAAAATAATTGAAAACGGAGTAAAATGCAAGGGCTGTTCCGTTAACCCTAGGTAGAGATTACCCAAGATGGATTAATAGAACGGTGCCTTCGGTTTGTCCAGACCCAGGACAACTTGTATGGACGAGTGTCTGACAGAGTAATTCCAAAGGGATTACGTACGTTGATTCCTTCAAACGTACGAAGTTGGTGGCAAAGAAGGGAAACTTCTTTAGCCTGACAATCTGAGTATTTTTGTGGGAATCAATTAGTGATTTTCGATGGATCTGACAATGTGGCATTCAAAGTGAATGGTGGCCAGATGTTCTGGAAGATAATTCAAACCTCAAGCCTCACAACCGGAAATTGACAAAAATCGGGCAGGCAGCATGGCTATGTGGGTCGCTCACATTAGGATGTATAATCACCTATCTAAAGAAATTCCATTTCCTTATTTAATATATTTCGATGCTGTCCCTTTCGGGAAACGGTTGCTGATCCCAACCGTTGGTGATATACATTCGATACACTCAAGCGAAATGAGTGGTCGGTCATGTGTGGGCCGGGTTGCAAGAAGTTCTTATTGAGCCTAATGTATTCGCCTCTAGAGATACACTATCGGAAGGTGGTTCCATACCTTGTCAAGTTGGAAATCCAATCTCCAATAAGCGCAATGCGGTTTCCGATTTTATATTATATATGGAGCATGAGATGCAAGCGTTCCACTAGATTGTTATTTAATTAATTTAGACATTATTATAATATCACCAGATTTTGATGTCAAAAATATTTTTGGTTATCGTAAGGTAAAAGCCATCCGTGTTTATGTGTGGATCGGTCTTACGATTATCATTTCTTTCGAAACGATTTTGAAAGTTAAACCAATGGTTGGAGTTTACTCACACCAGTCCCATGACTGACCCAGAGTTTATTTTGTTTGTTTTCCCTAAACTCTTGTGTGCCCAAATTTGTACGGGCAGTCAAGTAGTCAGAATTTTACATATTCACTTGGAGGAGCTTGAAGCAGAAGGCTTCACCAGTTAGCTATAGATTATCATATTTTCCGTTGTGTACTATGTTGTATCTGGAAACATGTGTTTATAACTGTTCCAGGGATAACCGTTGTGCTCTGATAATGGTATGTATATAAAGTTACTGATTTGTATTTCAAAGTTTATGTTATCTAATATATTTTATTCGTTTCGTTGTGAGTTTGTGATCTTCGTTTTCTTCTATTCTAATATTTATTTCTTTCTATTTCTCATCCTCTAACTTCTTTCTAATAATGATTCGTATTTCTGTGCAATTTGGGTTGGACTTGTGGTGTAATTAGTCAACTCAAAGGGTATGGAAATTCGGGCCATTACACTAAGTACTCGATAGGCCAGTTTTAACGTCAAACAAATACGCAAAACATTTTTCTATTTTAAACAATATATATACCAAATTTTCAATCATTTATTATAAATAATATATATCAAATCATAAGAATTAAAATTTTAAGTAGGGAAAATTATATGTCTCCCTACTCATTTATTAAAATTCAACCTCAATCCATAATAAATATACAAACAGTATTATTATTAAATCAAATAAAAAATATATTATACAATCAAGATAAAATCAATTTCTTACAAAATTTACGTCTTTAAATCTTATTCAAAATATATAGTTTATAAAATCTTAAAGTATAAACATCAATTATTTCCAAAATATTGGTATTACCAACACATGTTATTTACAAAATATATATAACAAAATTGCCTCAATAAAACTTATATTATAATACCTTTCAAAATACCAATTTCAAATCAATATTACATAAGAATGGACTCGCTAGAAGTCTTATACTCTTCTTCTACTTCCTACCTAGTTATAGACAAGGATAAATTATGGAATTCGAGTTAAAAGTTGAACGAACGAAAGAACCTAATCAAAGAGGATCTACGAAGGAAGATGGATTCAAATGAAAGGGAGATTTCAAAAAGGATTTAAATACTAAACAAAATTTTATATCCAAAAATATTTGCTTAAAAATATTTTAAAACCACTAAAAACTACTTATACTTTAAAAATACGCTTTCTCTCAAGAAGGATTCTACGACTGATTCCACTCATTCTAGGGTACCACTACCCTATCTCTATTGAGCTTTTATCCCATAGGATAAAGCTTTGATAAACCAAAGCTCTGATACCAAATGTAACATAACGTCTTTTGTAGCGACCCGATCGAACTTCCCCATCTCCAAAGAGAAGAGAAAGAACGGATTACCTTGAGAACACGACAAAATAGAACGCAGACAGAAGAACATTTCATTGTTTATTACAACAATTCCATCAGAATACAAGAATATACAGAGTATAAATGAATAATATACATTCGATAAATATCAGAGATTACAATAAATTACATAGCAGCGGAAAATAATACAAAACACAACTGAAAGTAATACACGGATACAGAGCTTTCTGAGCATCGTTCCAGCTGTAAATCAGGATCCTATGAATATAAATCTGCAAAACCAAAACTACTAACTGCCCGTGTCGAAAATAAGGGCACCCAGAGTTTAGGTTAAAACAATAAACTCCAGGTCAGTCATGTGACTGGTGTGAGAACTAAAACAGTTATTAATCTTTATTTTAAAGTTCGGTAAATCAAGGGAGCACGCCGTATAACACGGAACGGGTTTCCTCCCAAGAATATCAGTGCATAAAACAAACAGCGCAATGCTAAATACAGAAAAATGAAGCTATTATAGGACCCAGGTCCCATCACACAATGCAACGCAAGCCGGAGGATAGGGTTTTTACCTTATAATAGCCAAAGCATTCTTGATACGTCAAAAACACATCATTTGATATTACTATAAGTGTATAGTGTCAAAACAATTTCAAACATAAGTATCAATCATAGGCGGCATAGCTACCATCTACTATGTCGCCATACTAGGTTCTACAAATAAAACCGCAATATCACGTATTGGAAATTGGATCCCATCATGAGTCGAGGCAAGGGGCAAGCTCCTCTCCGTTCGAGACACTCTAGCAAATGTCCCAGGACCCCACTATGATTCTTGGATCTTCAGGGCCGGTCCTCTCTTACTTTTGAGGATTAGTTATTCCTGAACACACGTTTCCCGGTCCTAACAGACCTATATCCGAGGCGCCTCGTATCCAACAACCACACAGGTGAAAAGTATATAAATGTCAGCCAGTTTAAGCACTGACACCACCCATAGCTAGAAAGAAACGTCGTGCTCTCCCTGCAGTCACTATCCCGTTTTTGACTCATACCGAGGTGTGAGGCTCGCGAATTCACGTTATACACAAAGCTGCGCCATACAGGCCGTACTTTGATCATCAACCACAAGACTTTGCTTTTCAACAGAAGCCTTGATCAATTGCCACTTACGCGTGCCACACTGGCAATTCACTCCATGAGACTGATGTCCATCGATATACAACCTCTGAGCTCGTACGTCTCAGAGAAGGGCGTTAAGCAAGAGAATAAATTCTCCGCCGCCAAACATATGTATATTTAATAGAGATCAATCAACACAGAATAAAATCCAATGTCAGACACACAATCCATTTTCAAGTTCGTTCTGGGTCTGAACGAAACCGGAGGCACTTTCCTCGCATATCCATCGATCTCCAAGTACGTCTGGACGATCACCAACTGATTCCCTCATCTTGGGTGTACAGCCCAATCAAGATCATCAATAATCATCCAAACGATGTGAAGACTTCCGGTCTTCAACCACCGTCTTCATCTTCGACTTACCGTCGAATCGGTTATTCAGAATGGGTAGAAATCCGGCCTTTCTGAATAGCCCACGTATATAATAAACAAATGTTACACAAACCCAACAAATGCCTCATTCCAATTCAGAATATTCTTTTATTCACAACATCACATTCCTAGGGAAAGGTTTCCATTAATTTTATCCAAGATAAATTCTTCTAAATTTAATCTTTAATCTTCCTTTGGATATCATTTCAAACTAGTCGGGATTAGCGAACCACACCGAAGTAATTATTTATTTTATTTCCCAATCCCAACCTATTCATCATCCCCTGGAGCAAAACTGGTAATACTCCATATCTAACACCACGGTGTTATCGGTAAAATTAATTACCATTTCACGTTCAAATCTAATTAAAGATTTAACTATCGCTTTGGAGCAAAACTGGTGATACTCCATTCTCGATCACTTTTCTGATTTGATAATTTAAATTATCAATTCACATTTCAATCTAATTAAAGATTCATTAACACTCCACTTAGTTTTAATCTTTTAAAAAATCAATATCCTGTCTTTAACTGGGTTAAAGAACCAATGTCATCTAAAACACGGTTCACGATAAACCCAAAATCACATTCACATTCACATTCAATTCCAATTAAATATTATTTAATTGATACACTTCATTAAATCTAAATAGAAAGATTTAATCTTTTTCTCTATTGGGCTTAAGAATCGGTGTTAATGAAGACACCATTCACGACAGACCCAAATCACATTTGATATTAAATACAAGGCTCTGAATAGAAAATATACCGGCTTATATTCAATATCAAATTCTGAAACCAACAAATATCGTATTGGAAATAACGATATAAAATATACCTTTCAAATTCCCATAACAATACCTGTATTGTCACGAAATCCAACATCGAAATATTCCGAAGATAATTTCGATTCAACTCCAGTCCAATTCACGTATTGGAAATTCTGATTATTTTCAAAACCACTTTCAAATTCAATTTATTTATTTCAAAAATAAATTGATTTTAATTCTAGTTCAAACTAGTTCATTTCGATAAAAATCTATTTTTATCTTTTCAAATGTGGAATTTTTCATCCCAGTTCTTCACAAACTATTTCTTATGATTTTACACAAATTATAGATATTTTTAATAATTTTATCAAGGCCCGTACAGTCGATTTCCATCAACGGCCATCGAACTGCACTTACAGCGACCTTTTCCAAATTTGATTTGGACATAATTCCAAATCCAACTGTTAGATTTCTAATTTCAAATATTCGTTAGAAAGATCTTTTCGATACGAACCCAATGGTTCCGGTTTCAGGAGAATCCGACGGTCGGATCTCCCGCAACGTCAATTCGAAGTCAATGGTCGAAATTCACGAACTGCCGCGGCGCGGCGCGTTCTATTCAGGCCATTATATAATATATATATATATATATATATATATATATATTATATATTTCATCGATTTCCTTTTAAAACGAATTTTATAAATCGTTTTAAATTTGTTTTCAAAACAAATTCAACTTCCTATTCAATTTCGAATCAAAATTGAATATTCCATATAATTCGTTTTAAATTCACTTCAAATTGATTTCAATTCGAATTCATTTCTATCTCATTTCAATTCGAATTCATTTCAATTCAATTTCAATTCGAATTCATTTCAATTCATTTTCAATTTGAAATCACTTTTCGATATTCATTAAAAATGAATAAATCGATATAAATATCGTTCGCGTCAAAATAACGCATCTCTAATCAACACGGCTTTATATTTTTCAAAAACTCCTTTATTCTATTCAACAAATGAATATTTATTCTATTCAACACATGAATCTATATTTCTTTCAACACTTGACTAATCTCAACAAATGAGTATTGTCAACACGTGAATCTTATTTTATAATATTCTTTATTTTCTCAATTGGAATGAGGCTCAATCAATTACCATATAATGTTAATTATATGGATTCCATACAACACATGTATATAATCACAACGGTAAATAATCAATCATTTCCCAAAGTGCACCACACAACTACATAAGCATTAAATATAGATAATTAACGCTCACACAGTCTGTCGACCAATCGATCAACATACAATGAAATAATTGGGATTAGTGTATGCCAAATTTCATACCAATACCCGTGTGGGGTTTCAAATCAACAAACACAGATTTTTATTCATTCACATACCCGTTAAAATTTATATTTTTAACGATAAAATATTTTTAACTATATATATTTTTTATTCCATTTCTCAACACACAATAAATTTTCACCACAACAAACATACAAGCCATCCATGGTCTGTGGATGACGGGTGTCGGGTGCTGCTAAGCACCGTCTGCATCCTAGTATATATTTTTAACTAGAAAAAGAAATTTTAAAGTGAGAAGTTCTCACCGACCAGCTAATCCAAACGCCACGACTCTTCTTATGTAGAAATCTTCGTCGTTCTCGCCTTTTGTCACTTTCGTTGCCCGTAGCCACTACATATATAAAAATCACATTTTTATATTGTTGCTATGTATATAAAAAACACATTTTTATATTGTTGCTATGTATATAAAAATCACATTTTTATTATCACTCTATATGGATAAAAATTCTATTTTTACAACGGTGCTATATAGATAAAAATTCTATTTTTATCACGCTATTCTCTACATAAAGATTTCACCTTTTCAAATATAAAGATTTCGCCTTTTCATTTCATCACTTTAAAAATCACATTTTTACTTCATTATATATATATATATATAATAAAAATCAGATTTTTATTTTGTTACATATATAAAGATGATATTTTTACTATCTTACCTATATAAAAATTATATTTTTATACTTCTACAATATAAAAGATTATATTTTTATACTTCTACAATATAAAAGATTATATTTTTATACTTCTACTTCTTATATAAAGATCGAATTTTTATTTCGCTACATATATAAAAATCACATCTTTTCTCCTTCTACATAATAAAGATCAAATCTTTAATACTTCTATAATGTAAAAATCATATTTTTAACTTACTACTCGAATAAAAATTATATTTTTAACCTTTCTATATTATAAAAATTATATATATTTACAGTTTTAAACTCATAGCCTTTTATTTAAAAAAAGAAATCTAACTAAAAATGAAAATCATATATAAAAACTTACATCATTTTCTAGCGAGAGGAGGGGTTTGCTACATCGCTGAGAAGGTGGTGGGTGCGGACTCCGGTGGCACGGCGTTGCTGTCTCGAATGGTAGAGAGCGAAGAAGAAAGGGTTTTTGGGCTTTAATGGACAGGGGGGTATAGGGACTCGGATTTGAGGAGGGGGGGTGCTTCTCGCCGGTGGTAGTGGAGGGGGAAAGAAGAGGGCGCAGGCGGCGGTGGGACTCAGGGGAGGGGGGGTCGGCGGTTTTATTCAGAAGAAGAAGGAGAAAGAAACGCGAGAGGGAGGGAGGGCTGACACCGCACGGCGGTGGTGGTGGGCGGCGCCACCTGCGTCGGTGGGGAGGGGGGGATCGCGCGGCTGCGCTGCGCGGTTTCCTTCCCTTTTTTTTATTTCATCTGATTTGGGAAAAGAGAGACGGGGGGCCTCTATATAAATATATATATTTATTATTAAATTAACTCTAAAAAGCAACTTTTATTTTCGACCTCTAAACGAGACCCACCGCCTGTCGTCCATAGCTAATTACCTCCATTCTGAACACAATGGGATATATATCGTAAGCTGATTCGACCATTTCGATCAGTTTTCGTCAAAATCAAAATATAACTCTATATATTGAATTTGAACGCGCATTTCAATTTACCGGGACCACATACTAACTCGAAAAATTCCAGAAAAATATTTTCTAGCTTCGTATTGACGATACGGTCCTAACAAAACTAATTTCGTCAGATTCTGAGACCGTTTGAAAAATGGCCATTTTCCAGTCGATTAAAATCAACTGAAACTGGTCAAACGCGTTTTCCTTTGCCACGCTCACATATCGATTCAGAAAATTATGAAATTTGGAATCTAGCAATAACTTGACATCATGGATCCAACAAAAGTGGTTTCGTCAAAATCCGAGGTCGTTTGCAAAATGGCTATTTTCAAGGGCCGAAATTCCATAGCGACTATTCTGAAATTTCAACTGGACATATCTTTTGATCCCCGCTATGAAATTTCAATTTTTCGGATTCGTTAGAAAGATATTCTCAATTAGATCCAAATATTTTTGGTTTCACTAAAATCCGGTTTATTTTGCACCCGATATGTTCATTTGAAGTTTGAAATCGAATTATCGAACTACCGCGCCATTTTCAATTCCTTTTATAATTTAAAATAAATATTTATATTATAACGACGACTTATGTAAATATAGACATTCGAATTCTATTCAAAATAAATTTCTTGTCGATATTATTTAAAATAATCTATTTTAAATAATCAAAATTCACTAAAATTGCCAAAATAAAAATTTTAAACTGGCTCGGAATTCCCTGGTTGTTACAATCTCCCCCACTTAAAACTTTTCGTCCCCGAAAAGGAACGAAGCCGAAAGTTGTTTTAAAAACCAACTCAACTTTCACTATTTTGACTACGGCTTAAATTCTTCAACTTTTCAGTTTCTAAGAACTTTCCAAATTTTTCAAAAATTTGGCTAACACCCTAAATTTTCGAAAAATTTCGCCATAACCTCCCCTGCACCGGGGACTTCGGGATATTTCATATAGCCTCCCATGGCCTTCTTCAATCAAAAAGAAAAAGAAAGAGCCAATCGGCTCATAAAATCATCATCACCCAAACAAAACAGTAAATTATGGTAAACATGTACCTATTTGTCGGGCAAATAATTTTATTCTTCTGCTCTAGCCTCCTTGCTATGACCTGTTCAATGTAAGTACGTGTATATGCATGCAAATGCGACAATTTTCAATACAATTCAATATTTGATTCAATTAGGCAAAATGGTTCAAAATTTTCAAACAAATAAACAAACAACACAACCATCAATCAATTAGTGGATTAACGTTTCAAATTCATAATTTGATATATATACAGAAAATCATGTTTTTGATTCCAAATCACAACAAATAAATCTATCTAGTTTTGGTTCTCACACCAGTCTAATGGAAATATATAGACATCACACCTTCGAAACTCGAACACAAAGACTGATGATGTCGCGACATCACCAGAATTGTCCCCGGGTGACTAGAGTGTGATTCTATATCTATCCAGTATATTAAAACTTCGAATATACTTTCATGACGCGTATATGCAAAACCTTTATATACTAGATTGTCCAAATTCAAAATAAATAAATATTCAAATACATATAAAACGATTTAAATTTTCAAAACAATGTTGTTTTCATTTGAAAAATATACTCTTCACACTCGTTCTAGGATACTATTGATCCTATCTCTAACGAGTCATTCTAATTGGATATTACTAATCCAATATCTGATGAATTCTTTCGTTCGGTTCTAATGTGTCTTGTTCCCGAGCCCTGTAAACCAAAGCTCTGATACCAACTGTAGCGACCCGAACTTCCCCATCTTCGAAGAGAAGAGAAAGAACGGATTACCTTGAGAACACGACAAAATAGAACGCAGACAGAAGAACATTTCATTGTTTATTACAACAATTCCATCAGAATACAAGAATATACAGAGTATAAATGAATAATATACATTCGATAAATATCAGAGATTACAATAAATTACATAGCAGCGGAAAATAATACAAAACACAACTGAAAGTAATACACGGATACAGAGCTTTCCGAGCATCGTTCCAGCTGTAAATCAGGATCCTGTGAATATAAATCTGCAAAACCAAAACTACTAGCTGCCCGTGTCGAAAATAAGGATACCCAGAGTTTAGGTTAAAACAATAAACTCCAGGTCAGTCATGTGACTGGTGTGAGAACTAAAACAGTTATTAATCTTTATTTTAAAGTTCGGTAAATCAAGGGACCACGCCGTATAACACGGAACGGGTTTCCTCCCAAGAATACCAGTGCATAAAACAAACAGCGCAATGCTAAATAAAGAAAAATGAAGCTATTATAAGACCCAGGTCCCATCACACAATGCAACGCAAGCCGGAGGATAAGGTTTTTACCTTATAATAGCCAAAGCATGCTTGATACGTCAAAAACACATCATTTGATATTACTATAAGTGTATAGTGTCAAAACAATTTCAATCATAAGTATCAATCATAGGCGGCATAGCTACCATCTACTATGTCGCCATACTAGGTTCTACAAATAAAACCGCAATATCACGTATTGGAAATTGGATTCCATCACGAGTCGAGGCAAGGGGCAAGCTCCTCTCCGTTCGAGACACTCTAGCAAATGTCACAGGACCCCACTATGATCCTTGGATCTTCAGGGCCGGTCCTCTCTTACTTTTGAGGATTAGTTATTCCTGAACACACGTTTCCCGGTCCTAACAGACGTATATCCGAGGCGCCTCGTATCCAACAACCACACAGGTGAAAAGTATATAAATGTCAGCCAGTTTTTGCACTGACACCACCCATAGCTAGAAGAAACGTCGTGCTCTCCCTCCAGTCACTATCCCGTTTTTGACTCATACCGAGGTGTGAGGCTCACGAATTCACGTTATACACAAAGCTGCGCCACACAGGCCGTGCTTTGATCATCAACCACAAGACTTTGCTTTTCAACAGAAGCCTTGATCAATTGCCACTTACGAGTGCCACACTGGCAATTCACTCCATGCGACTGATGTCCATCGATAAACAACCTCTGAGCTCGTACGTCTCAGAGAAGGGCGTTAAGCAAGAGAATAAATTCTCCGCCGCCAAACAGATGTATATTTAATAGAGATCAATCAACACAGAATAAAATCCAATGTCAGACACACAATCCATTTTCAAGTTCGTTCTGGGTCTGAACGAAACCGGAGGCACTTTCCTCGCGTATCCATCAATCTCCAAGTACGTCTGGACGATCACCAACTAATTCCCTCATCATGGGTGTACAGCCCAATCAAGATCATCAATAATCATCCAAACTATGTGAAGACTTCTGGTCTTCAACCACCGTCTTCATCTTCGACTTACCGTCGAATTGGTTATTCAGAATGGGTAGAAACCCGGCCTTTCTGAATAGCCCACGTATATAATAAACAAATGTTACACAAACCCAACAAACGCCTCATTCCAATTCAGAATATTCTTTTATTCACAACATCACATTCTTAGGGAAAGGTTCCCATTAATTTTACCCAAGATAAATTCTTCTAAATTTATTCTTTAATCTTCCTTTGGATATCATTTCAAACTAGTCGGGATTAGCGAACCACACCGAAGTAATTATTTATTTTATTTCCCAATCCCAACCTATTCATCCCCTGGAGCAAAACTGGTAATACTCCATATCTAACACCACGGTGTTATCGGTAAAATTAATTACCATTTCACGTTCAAATCTAATTAAAGATTTAACTATCGCTTTGGAGCAAAACTGGTGATACTCCATTCTCGATCACTTTTCAGATTTGACAATTTAAATTATCAATTCACATTTCAATCTAATTAAAGATTCATTAAAACTCCACTTAGTTTTAATCTTTTAAAAAATCAATATCCTGTCTTTAACTGGGTTAAAGAACCAATGTCATCTAAAACACGGTTCACGATAAACCCAAAATCACATTCACATTCAATTCCAATTAAATATTATTTAATTGATACACTTCATTAAATCTAAATAGAAAGATTTAATCTTTTTCTCTATTGGGCTTAAGAATCGGTGTTAATGAAGACACCATTCACGACAGACCCAAATCACATTTGATATTAAATACAAGGCTCTGAATAGAAAATATACCGGCTTATATTCAATATCAAATTCTGAAACCAACAAATATCGTATTGGAAATAACGATATAAAATATATCTTTCAAATTCCCATAACAATACCTGTATAGTCACGAAATCCAACATCGAAATATTCCGAAGATAATTTCGATTCAACTCCAGTCCAATTCACGTATTGGAAATTCTGATTATTTTCAAAACCACTTTCAAATTCAATTTATTTATTTCAAAAATAAATTGATTTTAATTCTAGTTCAGTCTAGTTTATTTCGATAAAAAACTATTTTTATCTTTTCAAATGTGGAATTTTTCATCCCAGTTCTTCACAAACTATTTCTTATGATTTTACACAAATTATAGATATTTTTAATAATTTTATCAAGGCCCGTACAGTCGATTTCCATCAACGGCCATCGAACTGCACTTACAGCGACCTTTTCCAAATTTGATTTGGACATAATTCCAAATCCAACCGTTAGATTTCTAATTTCAAATATTCGTTAGAAAGCTCTTTTCGATACGAACCCAATGGTTCCGGTTTCAGGAGAATCCGACGGTCGGATCTCCCGCAACGTCAATTCGAAGTCAATGGTCGAAATTCACGAACTGCCGCGGCGCGGCGCGTTCTATTCAGGCCATTATATATAATATATATATATTATATATATATATTTCGTCGATTTCCTTTTAAAACGAATTTCATAAATCATTTTAAATTTGTTTTCAAAACAAATTCAACTTCCTATTCAATTTCGAATCAAAATTGAATATTCCATATAGTTCGTTTTAAATTCACTTCAAATTGATTTCAATTCGAATTCATTTCTATTTCATTTCAATTCAAATTCATTTCAATTCAATTTCAATTTGAAATCACTTTTCGATATTCATTAAAAATGAATAAAATCGATATAAATATCGTTCGCGTCAAAATAACGCATCTCTAATCAACACGGCTTTATATTTTTCAAAAACTCCTTTATTCTATTCAACAAATGAATATTTATTCTATTCAACACATGAATCTATATTTCTTTCAACACTTGACTAATCTCAACAAATGAGTATTGTCAACACGTGAGTCTTATTTTATTATATTTTTTATTTTCTCAATTGGAATTAGGCCCAATCAATTACCATATAATGTTAATTATATGGATTCCATACAACACATGTATATAATCACAACGGTAAATAATCAATCATTTCCCAAAGTGCACCACACAACTGCATAAACATTAAATATAGATAATTAACGCTCACAAAGCCTATCGACCAATCGATCAACATACAATGAAATAATTGGGATTAGTGTATGCCAAATTTCATCCCAATACCCGTGTGGGGTTTCAAATCAGCAAACACAGATTTTTATTCATTCACATACCCGTTAAAATTTATATTTTTAATGATAAAATATTTTTAACTATATAAATATTTTATTCCATTTCTCAACACACAATAAATTTTCACCACAACAAACAATCAAACATACAAGCCATCCATGGTCTGTGGATGACGGGTGTCGGGTGCTGCTAAGCACCGTCTGCATCCTAGTATATATTTTTAACTAGAAAAGGAAATTTTATAGTGAGAAGTTCTCACCGACTAGCTAATCCAAACGCCACGACTCTTCTTATGTAGAAATCTTCGTCGTTCTCGCCTTTTGTCACTTTCGTTGCCCGTAGCCACTACATATATAAAAATCACATTTTTATATTGTTGCTATGTATATAAAAATCACATTTTTATTATCACTCTATATGGATAAAAATTCTATTTTTACAACGGTGCTATATAGATTAAAATTCTATTTTTATCACGCTATTCTCTACATAAAGATTTCGCCTTTTCAAATATAAAGATTTCGCCTTTTCATTTCATCACTATAAAAATCACATTTTTACTTCATTATATATATATATATAATTAAAATCAGATTTTTATTTCGTTACATATATAAAGATGATATTTTTACTATCGTACCTATATAAAAATTATATTTTTATACTTCTACAATATAAAAGATTATATTTTTATACTTCTACAATATAAAAGATTATATTTTTATACTTCTACTTCTTATATAAAGATCGAATTTTTATTTCGCTACATATATAAAAATCACATCTTTGCTCCTTCTACATAATAAAGATCAAATCTTTAATACTTCTATAATGTAAAAATCATATTTTTAACTTACTACACGAATAAAAATTATATTTTTAACCTTTCTATATTATAAAAATTATATATATTTACAGTTTTAAAATCATAGCCTTTTATTTAAAAAAAGAAATCTAACTAAAAATGAAAATCATTGTAATGACCCGCATTTTTAGCTGTTAAATAATTAATTTGTTTAACTATTTAAATATCGTTTTGGCGATATCGACGACCTGAATTAAATAAAAATGGATATTTAATTAATATTATAAAATAGAATAATATATTTAATTCTGAAATAATCAGATTGGGCCGAAATGGCGATATGGTGTGAACTGGGAAATTCAAAATATATATTTCAGTTCAGAATTGAATTTGAATAACGAATATATTATATATACGACAGTTTGAACGTAGAATTATAATATAATTATAATCGAGCTCGAAATGGCGTGGCAGTTTGCTATTTGGTGATTTGAACTTCAACTGAATGTACAGAGTTCGTTTTAAGTCGGATTTCTATGAAACAAGAAACGTGTGGAGCTGGTGAAGTATATTTTTCTAATGGAAGAGAAAAATCGGGATTTCGTCGCGTAGATTTTGATTTACGTCCAAATCAAATTTCAGAAAAAGTCGCTGTGGAATTCCTTTATAATTTGCGATGCTTTATATACGTATAAATAGATTTTTCAGTATAAACTGAGTATCGAGATAATCTGGAATCTAAAATATCAAGCTGTAAATTCTGATATGATATTCTGTAGCTATACGATATCATATGTGAATATATACGATAATATTAATTAATTTATATTTAATTTAATTATATTTAAATATATTTACATATTTAAATAGGTTATTTAGGGCTTTAAAAATAGCCACTTTTGCAAACGAAGTCGGAATTCGACGAAACCAATTTTGTTGGATCCGCAATATCAAATAGTTGTTAGATTTCCAGTTTCGTGATTTTTAGAGTCACTGTGTGGCCGTACGGATTTTTAGAGTGAAAAACAATCAGTATTTTGACGGTTAAAAATACGCTGTGTGAGCATACGGAGTCGGAATTCGACGAAACCAGTTTCGTTAGGACCGTAATGTCGAACTCTAGCTACATGTCTAGTTTCGTGATTTTTGGGTATCGTATGTAATCACGAGAATTTTTAGAAAGCAAAATGAATATATAAATGAGAATATACCGGGAATATTCCCTCTATAAAATATCTAGATATTTATCCTACCTATAAATACACCCCCTTAACCTAAAACCCTAACTTTTATTTCTGTTCTGGTCAAAGGCAAGAGCGCCGCTGAAATTTTCCTCCAAAACAATTTCATGATCTTTCATAAATCCGCAATAATTCAAACAAAATCCCATAAATCAAAACTCGAACATCATTGAAATCTCTGAAGGGTTCTCTTCAGTTCTGTGCGTGTTTGGAGGGGTGCGATGCTAGGAAAGTGGGGATCGAGATTGGACAGTGAACTAGGGTTACAGTGCGATCTCGATTTGAGCAATGGTTTGTGGAATGGTGTTCGTTTTGGGATTAAGGAGTTGAAATGGAGTCTGTAGGTTGAGTTTCTGGGTTTTCGGTGAACATTGCTGTCGTGAGTTACTGTAGGGTTCAAATGTCGCGAGGGAGAAGGTTGGTGCGAGTGTACGGTTGAGGTGGTGGTTTCGAAGCTCTTCGAATGGTGAATCCATTGGTGTACTTCGTTGGTTGAACGGTATTGAGATAAAGGAGGTTCAGGGGATTGAAGATCCGGTCATGGTGCGTGTTTTGTTGCCTGGAGTAGGAGGAAATCGCGAAGGGTAAATTGGGGGAGAAGAGGTTTAATGGGTCGGTATTTAGTTGGAGGATGGGCCGAAAAGTTTAAATGGGGTGAGGCCCTTTTGTTAATAAATGTTTAGTTTAAAATTCAATTTAAATGGTATCAACTTGTAATTGTTATATCTCGAACATATGATATCAGAATTTCGAACCGTCAGATCCGTCGGGATCGTATGGACGAAAGCTTCACAATGAAGCCGACTGGAAGTAGATTGGGACTCGTTTGAATTTACGGCGAATTAAATTGTTTGATTCAAATCGAACACACGGTTTATCGTTCTTTAACGATGAACTGCCAAAGTGAGTAAAACTCACCAACTCTGAACAGTTATATTTTTATAACGTATTTTTAGGACTGTTAATCATCTGTTGATTGTTGTGTGTTGGTTGATTGATTGAACTGCTAGTCAGTTAGTTGAAAATATATATAAAAACCGTTATATATATATATATATGATGTTGTTTATCAGAACATTTCATATTGAAATGAAGTTGATGTTAATTATATGGTTTAACATCTGTGATGCAGGGAAACAGGTTGGAGGGGTCCAACTGGACTCCTCAAATATTTATAATACTGTTCTGTTCATATATTGTAAAATATGATGTGGTATATATTCTGTTATCGATTGTGTGTGTTTGGACGATATTGTCCATCGTGATTTGATATGTTGAATACCATAACATACCGGAATGTTGAAAAGGGAATTTTCAAAGTGATATTGAGAATAAAATATTTATAAAATAGAATATTTATAAATAAGAGATATTTATAAATTTGAATATTTATAAATAAGGAATATTTATAAATGGAATATTTATAAATAGGAGATATTTTAAAAAGGAAATAAATTCAAAATATTTTCTTTTTGAATGGAAAGGCCTGTGTGGCGGGTTTGGGGATTTTCCCGATGCTCCCAATACAAAGGAGGTTATGGCGAATTTTCCCGGGAATTTAAGGAGTTAGAATATTTTTAAGAATAAATTTAAAAAGGAAATATTTGCAAACCATTTGCAAATAGATTATAAGAGAAAGGTTTGTAAACCATTTTCAAACCAAATAGAAAGAAAAAGGTTTGTAAACCATTTTCAAACCAAATAGAAAGAGAAAAGTTTGTAAACCATTTACAAATGAAATCGAAAAGGAGATATTTGTAAAACCCTTTACAAATAGAATTGAAAAGGAAATATTTAAAAAATAAATAGAGTTAATAAAAAGGAATTTGGTTTATAACGGAATAAGAAGTTATAAAAAGGAAACTGTTATAAAAAGGAAAACGTTATTAAAAGAATATTTATAAAGTGAAGAATCGTTACTAAAAAGTGAATCTTTATAAATGAATAAACGTTGTTAAAAAGGAGATCTTTTTAAATGGATAAACGTTATAAAAAGGAGAAATCGAATATGGTATTCGAAGTTAGTTAATCGAATATGGTATTCGAAGTTAGTTAATTGAATATGGTATTCGAAGTTAGTTAATCGAATATGGTATTCGAAAGGAGTTAATCGAATATGGTATTCGAAGTTAGTTAATCGAATATGGTATTCGAAGTTAGTTAATCGAATATGGTATTCGAAGTTAGTTAATCGAATATGGTATTAGAAAGGAGTTAATCAAATATGGTATTCGAAGTTAGTTAATCGAATATGGTATTCGAAGTTAGTTAATCGAATATGTTATTCGAAAGGGGTTAGTCGAGTCGAGTTAGTCAAATAGAGTTAACCAGTTAGAGCTAATCAGTTAGAGTTAACCAGTTAGGGTTAATCAGTTAGAGTAAATCGATTAGAGTTAAAACAAACTAGAGTTAATCAAGTGTAGTTATTTGAGATAGAGTTAGTCAAAACATAGTTATTCAGGATAAGTGTCATTCAGCACGACTGCTAGCGTAATTCGCAGGGCTATAAATAGCCTACGGCGGTCGGATGTTTCCTGAGGGAATCAGGCGTAACCATTGTGATCGCTGCGATCTAGAGTCAAGCGAATGGAGTTAAATCAAATATTAGCTATTCGAACTAAAGTTAAAACAGACATAGTTATTCGAATATAAGTTAATCGAATATTATGTATTCGAATGGAGTTAAATAGAGTTATCGAATATTAGTTATTCGAATGGAGTTAAATAGAGTTAAACGGAGTTAAATAGAGTTATCGAATATTAGTTATTCGAATGGAGTTAAATAGAGTTATCGAATATTAGTTATTCGAATAGAGTTAAACGGAGTTAAACAGAGTTAGTCGAATATAGTTTATTCAAATAGAGTTAAAGGAAAGGAGTTCTCGATTATAGTTTAATCGAAAGGAGTTATCGATTATAGTTTAATCGAAAGGAGATTATCGAATATATAGTATTCGAAAGAAAGAGATCGAATATAGTTTATTCGAAGGAGAGAGATTTCGAATATAAGTTATTCAAAGAGAGATAATCGAATATAGGATATTCGAAGAAGAGTGAATCAAAGAGAGATTACTCGAAAGAGAATTACACGTCGAATTCAATTATATCGAATTTGGGAAAGTTATATTTACTTTCCGGTTTTTAAATCAAGAGTATACACTAATAAATTAGGGTTAGGTTTAATTATTCGAATTAAAGAATAAAGGTTATAATTGAAGTTAGATATATCGAAAGTAGGGATTATAACGTTATCGTTATAATCAATGTTTTCAATAAAGAAGTGGATTCGTAAATCGAATCCGAGAGTTACGTAAAGAAGTTGTTAAAGGTTTAAAAGATAAACTGTTACTATTTCAAAGTTAAAACGTTGTTCAGTTAAGGTCTGAGAGGTAATTATACCCCAACTTGATTGACTTCCTTTTTAACTAAGGAATGGTAAGGTTTGATAGTGAAGGATGGTTAAGTGAATTCAGTAAATGGTTTGAGTTGGCATAGCGATGTTTTATTTAGCATCTGTTTAATTCCAATGAAGGAACTTTGGAAATGTTTTCCAAATAACAAATCAGAAATGTTTCCTAGTATAGGAAACAGGAAATGGAAATGTTTTCCATTATTAATAAAGTATATTTTCTAAAATTAGAAAATAAGAAATGTTGAATATATGGAAACAGGAGATAAGTAAATTAATGAACTAAAGAGATAAATGTTGAATGATGATTGATTGATAGAATTTCCATCTGGAAATAATATCGTTGTTTGCACACGTATTTTTCTTTGATAGTTAACTCACCGACTATCGAAGTTTTTGACCATTTTAACGTTGTTAATATGGAGAGACCGGTTGGATTATTATCCAAAGAACCACTCTGCATTGGCAAAAGCGTTGCGAATCATATATGCCAAAGATATTGAAGACGGAGTAAAATGCAAGGGCTATTGTATAAGTCTTAGATAACAGTGCCTAAGATGGATATACTGAATAGTGCCTTCGGTTCATCCTGTTCCTGGATGACTTGTATGGATGAATGTCTGACAGAGTATTTCCAGAAAGGTCACGTACATTGATTGCTTCAACCGTACCAAGAGTGGAAGCGGAGAAGGGCACTTCTTTAGCTAACACGTAATGTACTGTTGTAGGTGTCAATTAGTGATTTTCGATGGATCTGACAATGTGGCATTCGAAGTGAATCTGATGTGATGATAAAGCGTAGCTTCTGGCCTCACAACCGGTAAATGACAGAAATCGGGCAGGCAGCATGGCTAAGTCGGTCGCACCGAAGTAGGGTGTATAATCACCTATCTAGAGAATATTCATTTGCTTCTTTAATCTATCAATGCTGTCTCATATATATACGGGAAACGGTTGCTGATCCCAACCGTTGGTGATGTACATTCGATACACTCAAGCGAAATGAGTGGTCGGTCATGTGTGGCTGAGTTGCAAGATGTTCTTGTTGAACTCTAGTGTATCGTTCCTAGAGTACACTGATCGAAAGGTGGTTCCATACCTTGTAATAGTTGGAAATCCATTACCCAATACGTGCTTGCGTTTTTGATTGTATACTATATAGTAGAACGTGAGATGAAACCGTTTCTGCTAGATTGATATCTATTTGTACTTAGACATTATTATAATATCCGAATGATATTGCTTTACAAAGTTGTTTGGATTTTCATAAGGGAAAACCCATTCCGTTTTCACGGCGTGGTCTTATGATATATCCGTTATTAAACCAAGTATTAGGAGTTTTATTCACACCAGTCCCATGACTGACCCAGAGTTTACTTTGTTGTTTTCCCTAAACTCTTGGGTGCCTAAATTTGCACGGGCAGTCAAGTAGTCGGGATTTTACAGATACACTTGGAGAGCTTGGAGCAGGAGGCTTCAGGATTCTATAGCTATTATTATTTCCGCTGTTGTTGTAAGTGCTGTACTCTGATAAGTGCTATTGTATATATATATATATCTGTTTGTATTTCAAAAGTTATGTTATATTTTATTCGTTCCGCTGTGAGATTCGTGTTTACTCTGATGATGATGTTCTTCTTCTTCTATTCTATAAGTTCTACCTTATCTATCCTCACCCTCTATCTTCTTTCTATTAGTTTCTTGAATTTCAAGTGCAATTTGGGGTTGGACTTTTGTTATTTAGTCAGCTCAAATTGGACCGGATTTTCGGGTCACTACAGTTGGTATCAGAGCATTGGTTTAGTTATTACCTTGACTCTGTGGCATGATTCAGTAGAGATGGGGTTAGTAATATCCTAGACTGAATTTGAGTGTATATATACGAGTGCGTATTTGTTAGTTAATATAAAGTGATTTATATTGTGGAGACTCATTGGTTGAGTGGCTTATGGATTCTGGACGATCAGTTTGATCCACTGTATCGGTAGGAGTTTTATAAACACTTGAATACGATGAACCGACATGGTATGTTTTGAAAAGAGGGTAAATGGAATAATTTTACCCGAATATATTTTGATATAGTATATTGGTTGTGTTGGTTGTTATTATAATCGAGTAAGATTTATAAAAAAGTAAAATGATTATAAATAACTAATCAGAATTCATATAAGTAAAGTATATGAAATAAGATGAAGTAAATCTGAATTCAAATCAGAATTGGAATTTAAAATAAGGAAATTTTAAGTTCTTGGGAGATTTTGAAAACGTTGTTTTTCAAACTGAAAGTGATATAGTATTGAACTCACTTCGATAGCTGGAAAATAGATTCTGATGATGAATCACGACATCATCAGTGTTCATTTTCGAGTTCAAAGTGACGGATTACTACCAAAGGTTTTGTTTTTGAATTTTTTTGAAGAAACAAGTTGTTTAGAAATTCAAAGGTTTTGAATTGGCATTATGATTTCAAATTGATTTGAAATTTACCCAGGAATTTGAGTTCTGGAATTAAAATTTAACTAATGAAGTTAAATAAAATGAGATGAATGAATAAATTGAAATTTAACTTAAACCCAAGTTAAATAAAATTGAATTGGATTAGAGATAATCTAGAATGGAACCAAATTGATAAGTCAATAATTTGGAATTCGATATTGGGGTTCGAATGAAATTCGATTTGGATTTGAGGATACGAACTGATTGGAATTTGATAACACTGGAATATGCTGAGTTGATAGCATATGGAAGTGATGCCAGACAAAAAGGTACCAGTTTATATTTTATACGGATATGAGATTTATGAGCCAAACTGGCAAGCCGCTCGGCTGTTTGATTTTCTTTGGGTTGGAGAAGGCCTAGAGAGGCGAGTTGTGGTTTTACCGATAGGGCCGTACAAAGGAGGTTATGGCGGAATTTTCCGAAAATTAAAGGCGTTAGAAAATTTTCTGAATTTTTGAAAATTTAGTTAGTCGGAATAAATTAATATTTTAGTCGATATTAATTGGTTCAGTTGAAACCGGAGATAAGAGGTAAACGGATAAATTTTTACCCAGTAGATAGGGTCGTCCCCTACCTTAGCAAATTTCGAGGACGAAATTATTTTAAGGGGGAAAGAATGTAATGACCCGCATTTTTAGCTGTTAAATAATTAATTTATTTAACTATTTAAATATCGTTTTGGCGATATCGACGACCTGAATTAAATAAAAATGGATATTTAATTAATATTATAAAATAGAATAATATATTTAATTCTGAAATAATCAGATTGGGCCGAAATGGCGATATGGTGTGAACTGGGAAATTCAAAATATATATTTCAGTTCAGAATTGAATTTGAATAACGAATATATTATATATACGACAGTTTGAACGTAGAATTATAATATAATTATAATCGAGCTCGAAATGGCGTGGCAGTTTGCTATTTGGCGATTTGAACTTCAACTGAATGTACAGAGTTCGTTTTAAGTCGGATTTCTATGAAACAAGAAACGTGTGGAGCTGGTGAAGTATATTTTTCTAATGGAAGAGAAAAATCGGGATTTCGTCGCGTAGATTTTGATTTACGTCCAAATCAAATTTCAGAAAAAGTCGCTGTGGAATTCCTTTATAATTTGCGACGCTTTATATACGTATAAATAGATTTTTCAGTATAAACTGAGTATCGAGATAATCTGGAATCTAAAATATCAAGCTGTAAATTCTGATATGATATTCTGTAGCTATACGATATCATATGTGTAACACCCCACCTCCGCCGGGGTGGCTCTTGCAAGCAACTCCGACTTTGGTGGGGCGTTTTAAAACAAGGTAAACATGCATAATGATATATCAAGGCAGAACAAGAACATGTATATATATGTAACCAGAGTAAATAACATGGATAAAACAGCGGAAGATTTTCAAACCATTTCAAATCAAGTCTTAGTACAACATTATGTCAATTTTCCAAATAAAATAAGTCTAGTACATAAACAACATCATCTGAAAACTGAAAAGAAAACATAAGTAGCTATCCCCAAAGCGGAAAAACCATAGCGAGCTCAAGTCCAAAGCATACATGAGCTATCCAAGAAAGCGGGTAGGATCCAAGCTAAGCTCCTGTATTCCCTCCCTGAGAACCTGGGGGGGGGGGGAACGGAAGAAAAGAGGCGAAAGAAAACAGGTCAGTCAAAAAGACTGAGTAAGCCCTACTACAATCAATGTAAACTGATAAAGTTAACTGACATGAGCAGCAGGTATGAACATAAGGATAACAACAGGATGATTAACTATCAAGGTAGATACAGGTGCCATCGCATAATCAGGATTTAAAGTTTTGCACCATGGGTGTACTAGCAAACTAACATAACAGGTATTGATCCCTCAGCCCAAACTTTGGCCCAATAACATGAGGTGACCTTAATACAAGGTCCAGCCCAACGGTCTAGTCGATCGGCTCCCTATAAACCTAACACGTCAAGTGTTGGTGTCCATACGACCCACATATGGTTGTAGTCAGACTGTGCTGGGTCCACCTTCGGGTGTATCAAGCCCTCGGGTGTCAACCCCAGACACTGAAGCAATAATGCACAGTCTAAACCTACTGGTACCCGTGCCTCGAGTTTGTCCAATACCGGACTACGTGCACGTCCGTAACCCGCCTGGACCCGCACCGCTGTACCACTCGGCCATCGCTTTGGTCGCTTACCTCAGTCCAGTAATCGTGCCCCGCCCTTGCCTAGCCTCTAGGGTTGTGATGATACCAAACTGGGATTACTGCTGGAACAGACCACGTTGCTAGGGTTTCCTAAGAGGGTTAAGTGCGATTTAACCCTTCACTAATCATGGATTAAATTGGTTAAGTGTAACCGACAGTTCACCACTTAACCCCATTTCAATCCCTCGGACCCCCAAATGGATTAAATTGGTTAAGTGTAACCAACAGTTCACAACTTAACCCCATTTCAATCCCTCGAATCCCCAAATTGGTTAAGTATTAATGGGCCATGACTTAACCCTAATCATGAGGCATTAATTAATTTAATTGTGCCTTGACCTCTCACATTAGACTTTATTGCGGTTACCTAGTTAAGCCGGTGGGTTCCGGGTAGATTTACACCACAACTTGGTCTAACCTCGGGTCTTGGCATCACATGACCAACTTCTCACATTGGATCCTATTGTTTGTAGCCACTAGTTAAGCCGGTAGGTTCCGGGTAGAATTACGCTACAAACTCAACCCAACCTCGAGTTGGCCACACTTATGTTTTCTAAGTGTCATGTCCACCATGTTTCCAAAACACATTACAAGTTTAACAAATACTTGGGTAGACCTAACTTAATAGGTAAATTCCCAAGGGGTAGACCTAACTTAATAGGTAAATTCCCAAGTTCATGTTTTTATGTCTTTCAAGTTTTCCCAACCCCAAACGCAATCCCATCGCTTACATATCGTAATAGCGCATAAAGGATAGAAAGAGGGAACTTGGCATAATCATGACATAAAAGTGTTAGAGCCACAAGTTCAACATGGTGGCATATGAAAGATTCATGTGTTCATACACTTGCGTATTACATTTTAGGCCCAAAAGCATGCATAACATGTTAACATGAACCACATGACCATCCCAAACTTGCATAAGCATACTTGCATATCATATGACAACTTTGCATATCAAACTTGCATAATAAAACTTGCATAACATATATCAATTTTCATATCATACATGCATAAACGAACTTGCACAACATATGACACTTGCATATCATACTTGCATACTAAACTTGCATAAACAAACTTGCACAACATATGACACTTGCATATCATACTTGCATATATAAACTTGCATAAGCAAACTTGCACAACATATGACACTTGCATATCATACTTGCATATATAAACTTGCATAAACAAACTTGCACAACATATGGCACTTGCATATCATACTTGCATAAATAAACTTGCATAAACAAACTTGCATACTTGCATAAATAAACTTGCATAAACAAACATGCATACTTGCATAAATAAACTTGCATAAACAAACTTGCATACTTGCATAAATAAACTTGCATAAACAAACTTGCATACTTGCATATCATGCATTTAACTTCAAAGTTCAAGTATGAGAGGAATAGGGCTTACAATGCTTATGCGGACTCAATTGAGTATAGCAAATGTAAGAAACCCCTTATGCAACAAATTAAACCCCCAAAAATGCAAGCAAACTTGATCAAGACTCCTCCTTTATGATGACAATAGAGAAACAAGACTTTAATGCAAGCTAAAGAGGATCATACAAGTCTAAATACACTTGTATGCATGGAAATCTCTTAGGAATTTGTTTAGGAATTGTATGAAGAGAGTGGAGGCCATGAGAGGATGGATTTTGGCATAGTTTAGTTGCTAGATTGAATAATGAGTGATTTAGGGTAGGTTAGGGTCTTATTTATAGATTAGGTTAGTGATTTAGACCATAGGATTAACCCTAGCTTGAATTAGGTCCATCAGATCTCGGAATCCTCTAGAACCAAGCCACAAGACCAGACCAAACTCAAAATGGTGCGCCAGGCAAAACTGCCCGGCCACCCTGTGTCGACAGGGCTGTCGACAGGGCTGTCGACACCCTGGGGACCCTGTCGACATGCCTGTCGACATGGGGGTCCTGGCGGGAATTTTCCCGCCTGCGCCAGTTTGCCCTAATTTCCATGTTTGAACTTGAAATTCAAATCTGTTTTTACTTAGGAATTTTCTGAAAACTTCAATGGGCCTTAACTGGGTCATACGGACTCCGATTTTCGAAAACTCGGACTCTATTTCGCGTATTTTTCCGAGACGAACGCAATGGCATAGCCCGTTTCCCATGATTCAGATTTTAGAATTAAATTCTGCCTCGATTTATGTTATAACAGGTTATTGAAAATACGGGTTGTTACATTCTCCCCTCCTTAAAGGATTTCGTCCCCGAAATCTTCAAGTTAGGAAGAACGTATCCTACCATCCAATCATCCATCTACTCAAAGCATCATCCACGAGCAATCATTGTCCTTACAAGATTCTAAATGCTGGATGAACATATGCGAAGGTGTGTGTATATGTACTTATCTAATGCAAATATCATCAATGCGGGTTATGTTAGTGAAATGAATCCATATGTATGCAATTCCTAACATAATGTATAACATCTATATGTGTGCACATAACATACACCCACATGCAACATCCATGTGATAACACACAATTTTCATCCATGAATAAGCATAAACACTCATGCATATGAAATATGAGGAGTGTGCGAGCCGATCTAGTGCCTAATCGTGTATAATGCATCCACGAGCAACCACTTGCAAACACTTGCAACCACTTGCAACCATCAAGCATAACATGTCTCAAACACATGTTTCATCCAAAGGGTTTCTACCTAAGGTTCTCATGACAAGATTCACACGATAAACTAGATAAATATGGATAGCAAAGAGAAAGATATGCTCAAAAAAAAAAGAGATTGAGAGTGTACCCTCAAAAAGGAATGGATAAAGCCCACGCATCTTCTCCTCGGTTTCCCAAGTTGCGTCTTCTTCGGCTTCACCCCACTGAACCTTCACCAATTTGACCTCTCGATTCCTTGGCTTCTTGGCCTTCGTCCCCAAGATACGAATCGGAGTTCTCCTCAAGGTAGCCTCTCCCTCTACTTCCACATCTTCCAAAACACTTGGCTCCACAACCTCTGCTGATTCATACAAACACTTCCGGAGATGCGAGACATGAAAATCATCGTGTACTCCGGCAAGCTTCTCGGGCAACTTCACTCTATAAACCATCTGCCCGATCCTCTCAACAATGGGGAATGGCCCAACAAATCTCGGGGCTAACTTCTCAACGGCTCCAAATCGGATCACATTCCGTAAAGGAGAAACCTTTACGAAAACCATATCCCCAATATCGAACTCTAAATCGGATCTTCGCTTATCAGCATAGGATTTCTATCGGTCTTGGGCCGCTTTCATTAGTCTCCGAATCAACTCGATCTTCTCGGATGTATCTCTGATCATATCGGGCCCATGTATGAGCTTATCTGTAGTCTCCCACCAACATGTAGGCGACTTGCACGGCCTCCCATATAAAGCTTCAAATGGTGCCATCCCTATGCTTGCCTGATAACTGTTATTATATGCAAACTCAACAAGAGGAAGATGGTCTTCCCAAGTACCACCAAAGTCCAGAATACTAAGCCTCAATAGATCCTCGAGTACTTTATCCACCCTCTCGGTTTGACCGTCCGTCGGTGGGTGATAAGCAGTACTTAGATTCAATCTCGTGCCCATAGCCTCTTGCAAGCTATTCCAGAACTGACTTGTAAAGATTGGGTCACGGTCACTGACAATACTAGAAGGGACTCCATGAAGTCTCACAATCTCACGAAGGTATACGGACGTTAGCCAAGATGCGGTCCTCTTGCTCTTCACCGGGATGAAATGAGCACTCTTCGTAAGTCTATCTACAATAACCCAAATGCTCGTATTCCCTTTTCCTGACCTTGGAAGCCCATTAGTAAAATCCATGGAGACACTCTCCCACTTCCAAAGTGGAACGTTCAGAGGATGCAATAGCCCACCGGGCTTCTTTGACTCGGCCTTAACTTGCTGGCAAATGATACATCTAGAGACCAACTCTAAGTCATGAGTGGGATAATTCTTCTTATGCACTTTGAGTTGTCTACCGCCAAAGCATATCACCCTTCCTTCTTGCATCAGAACAGCTCCCAGCTCTGTGCCACACGCATTGGTGTATACCGTAAATAATTTCCCTCCATCGGGCAAAGCTAGAATGGGTGCTGATGTGAGAGTTCTCTTGAGCTTCTGAAAAGCAAGCTCGCACCCTAAGCTCCAAGCAAAAACTAAATTCTTCTTCGTCAATTTAGTGAGAGGAGCAGAAATCTTTGCGAAGTCCTTGATGAACTTCCGATAAAAACCTGCAAGACCTAGAAAACTTCTCACCTCGGTTGTATTCCTTGGAGTCTTCCAATCCTGAACTGCAACCACCTTAGCGGGATCCACCACTAAGCCCTGCTTGGATACGATATGCCCAAGGAATCTAACTCCCCTTCTCCAAAAGTGACACTTGGAGAACTTGGCCTTCAACTGATGCGCTCTAAGCGTATCCATCACCTCCTTGCATGCTCTTCCTCATCCTTAGAGAAGACCAAAATATCAAGAACTCTCTGAACACCCTACCCATCAAGTTCGCGTAATATGCGGGTGCCTTAGTCAAACCAAATAGCATGACTAGCCATTCCAAAAATCCATCTAGAGTCCTAAACTCAGTCTTGTCAATTCCATCCTCAGCCATCCTAAGCTGATGGAATCCGGTAGCTGGATCAAAAGAAAACAGATGCTCCTACAAGCGGATCAAACAAATCATCGATCCTTGGTAACGGTTGTCTATCGTTCTCACGATAATCAACACATAAGCGAAGCAAACTGTCCACATTAGTAACGAATACTACTGGAGCACCTTACTCGAAAATGCTTCGTCTCAGGAAGTTCTTCTAAAGCAACTCCTTGACTTGCTTTCTTAACTCTCATCTCGTGAGGTCATGTGCCTAACCGGCCACGAAACTGGCTTGGTATTACCACCCAGATAATGCGGAAATCTATCCCACGTCCAGGGGTAACCCCTTTACTTCCCCCAAGATATCAGGATATTCTCGGACCACCCTCACAGATTGCAAACTACCGATAGACGAGTCGAGGGATTTCAACATAACATGACGGGATCCATAGGGTTACTAGAAATTTCTAGGGTATCACCGAGGCGGATCATGAGCCTCACAACCCTATGCACAAAAACCAAGAATGGCTCCAAAACAGGACAACCATTCCATGCCCAAAACCGACCCATATCCCCTGAAACCGAGAATATAAACATCCCACGAAAATTCTATACTCAAGATAGAAATTTTCAAATCCACCCAGACCACAGACAATTGGGCGGAACCCCCCATTTGGATTTGAAACACATACGGGATCATCAACTAGGCTAGTACTAAGGTGCAAACTATCAACAAGATCAGATGAGATAAAACTATGCGATGCACCAGAATCAAACAAGGTACGAACTGGAAAATCAGAAATATATACAAGGCTTTCAACAGAAATACTACCTCGATCGGGAACTGGAGCAGCATTGAGAGCATGAACTTGCCCTCTCGAAGGTCCAACACGCTGAGTCTGACCCTGGCCTCGCCCTTGCTTCTTCGGGCAATCCTTACTGAAATGTCCAGTCTCACCGTAGAAAAAGCATTCACCATTATTCCTTTTTCTCTTCCGACAATCCTTACTAAGATGCCCAACTGAACCGCAATAATGGCACCTCCTCTTGTTGTTCTTGCCCTTGTTCTTGTTCTTATTGCCTTGAGTGCTCTGACCGCTTGGATTACCCTGATTTCCTTTCCACTGGGAATCAGTCTTCTTGGCTTGAGTATCATTCATCTTGATCTCCTCCTTGTCACTCCTACTCTCTACATTAAGTAGGGCCATATTTACCAAACTCTCAAAAGTTGCCCCCAAGGGTATATGAGTCATGGCCAAACCATGTAATGGCTCGTTTAATCCTAGAGCAAAGTATAGGGCCTTCTTCTGAGCTGTGTTAACTAAGTCTAAACCGACCTGAGCCAGTTGATTAAACTGATCTATGTATTCCCTAATAGTCATGTCCCCTTGCTTCAGTGATAGGAACCTTAGTCCAAACTTTCCCCGAAAGTCTTCCCAAGTCTCAATTGGCCTAGTAACGGTGGTGACCACCCACCAACGTGCAGCTTCTTCCTTTAACAACCACACTGCTAATAAAACCTTCCTACGGTCACCTATATTAAAGAAGGTAAAAAGATCTTCGGTTTCTTTCAACCAATTCCTTGCCTCCACATAAGTCTCGGTTCCAAAGAAATTTTTGCAACCCATCGCCTTAAAATCTTGGCAAATCTCTGCGAAGTCAGTCTGAGGATGCTGAGGGGAAGGAGGAAGAGGAACCTCAGCGACAGGAGGAAGAGGAACATCAACTACCGGAGGAGGAGTAATATTTGCGGGGCCGGCTTCAGTCGCCCTAGCCTCCAAAAGTCTCCTATACCATACAGGTACGTGTACTCCCTCCGGAATGGCAAAGTTATCGGCCATACTGAAAACGAGGAAAAAGATAGATTCAGAATGGAGAAAAACGAAGGAATTTCGCTAATGGCTACTTGGGGAATAGCCTTTAAAATAAACTAGACTTTCCTTTGGAAAATACTTTATACTTGATTTTGAAAATAGTTTTTCCAAAAAGTTTTCTAAAAACCTTTTTGTTCCTTCTCGTAAACCATATGCTCTGATACCAAATGTAACACCCCACCTCCGCCGGGGTGGCTCTTGCAAGCAACTCCGACTTTGGTGGGGCGTTTTAAAACAAGGTAAACATGCATAATGATATATCAAGGCAGAACAAGAACATGTATATATATGTAACCAGAGTAAATAACATGGATAAAACACCGGAAGATTTTCAAACCATTTCAAATCAAGTCTTAGTACAACATCATGTCAATTTTCCAAATAAAATAAGTCTAGTACATAAACAACATCATCTGAAAACTGAAAAGAAAACATAAGTAGCTATCCCCAAAGCGGAAAAACCATAGCGAGCTCAAGTCCAAAGCATACATGAGCTATCCAAGAAAGCGGGTAGGATCCAAGCTAAGCTCCTGTATTCCCTCCCTGAGAACCTGGGGGGAACGGAAGAAAAGAGGTGAAAGAAAACAGGTCAGTCAAAAAGACTGAGTAAGCCCTACTACAATCAATGTAAACTGATAAAGTTAACTGACATGAGCAGCAGGTATGAACATAAGGATAACAACAGGATGATTAACTATCAAGGTAGATACAGGTGCCATCGCATAATCAGGATTTAAAGTTTTGCAACACGGGTGTACTAGCAAACTAACATAATAGGTATTGATCCCTCAGCCCAAACTTTGGCCCAATAACATGAGGTGACCTTAATACAAGGTCCAGCCCAACGGTCTAGTCGATCGGCTCCCTATAAACCTAACACGTCAAGTGTTGGTGTCCATACGGCCCACATATGGTTGTAGTCAGACTATGCTGGGTCCACCTTCGGGTGTATCAAGCCCTCGGGTGTCAACCCCAGACACTGAAGCAATAATGCACAGTCTAAACCTACTGGTACCCGTGCCTCGAGTTTGTCCAATACCGGACTACGTGCACGTCCGTAACCCGCCTGGACCCGCACCGCTGTACCACTCGGCCATCGCTTTGGTCGCTTACCTCAGTCCAGTAATCGTGCCCCGCCCTAGCCTAGCCTCTAGGGTTGTGATGATACCAAACTGGGATTACTGCTGGAACAGACCACGTTGCTAGGGTTTCCTAAGAGGGTTAAGTGCGATTTAACCCTTCACTAATCATGGATTAAATTGGTTAAGTGTAACCGACAGTTCACCACTTAACCCCATTTCAATCCCTCGGACCCCCAAATGGATTAAATTGGTTAAGTGTAACCAACAGTTCACAACTTAACCCCATTTCAATCCCTCGAATCCCCAAATTGGTTAAGTATTAATGGGCCATGACTTAACCCTAATCATGAGGCATTAATTAATTTAATTGTGCCTTGACCTCTCACATTAGACTTTGTTGCGGTTACCTAGTTAAGCCGGTGGGTTCCGGGTAGATTTACACCACAACTTGGTCTAACCTCGGGTCTTGGCATCACATGACCAACTTCTCACATTGGATCCTATTGTTTGTAGCCACTAGTTAAGCCGGTAGGTTCCGGGTAGAATTACGCTACAAACTCAACCCAACCTCGAGTTGGCCACACTTATGTTTTCTAAGTGTCATGTCCACCATGTTTCCAAAACACATTACAAGTTTAACAAATACTTGGGTAGACCTAACTTAATAGGTAAATTCCCAAGGGGTAGACCTAACTTAATAGGTAAATTCCCAAGTTCATGTTTTTATGTCTTTCAAGTTTTCCCAACCCCAAACGCAATCCCATCGCTTACATATCGTAATAGCGCATAAAGGATAGAAAGAGGGAACTTGGCATAATCATGACATAAAAGTGTTAGAGCCACAAGTTCAACATGGTGGCATATGAAAGATTCATGTGTTCATACACTTGCATATTACATTTTTAGGCCCAAAAGCATGCATAACATGTTAACATGAACCACATGACCATCCCAAACTTGCATAAGCATACTTGCATATCATATGACAACTTTGCATATCAAACTTGCATAATAAAACTTGCATAACATATATCAATTTTCATATCATACATGCATAAACGAACTTGCACAACATATGACACTTGCATATCATACTTGCATACTAAACTTGCATAAACAAACTTGCACAACATATGACACTTGCATATCATACTTGCATATATAAACTTGCATAAGCAAACTTGCACAACATATGACACTTGCATATCATACTTGCATATATAAACTTGCATAAACAAACTTGCACAACATATGGCACTTTCATATCATACTTGCATAAATAAACTTGCATAAACAAACTTGCATACTTGCATAAATAAACTTGCATAAACAAACTTGCATACTTGCATAAATAAACTTGCATAAACAAACTTGCATACTTGCATAAATAAACTTGCATAAACAAACTTGCATACTTGCATATCATGCATTTAACTTCAAAGTTCAAGTATGAGAGGAATAGGGCTTACAATGCTTATGCGGACTCAATTGAGTATAGCAAATGTAAGAAACCCCTTATGCAACAAATTAAAACCCCAAAAATGCAAGAAAACTTGATCAAGACTCCTCCTTTATGATGACAATAGAGAAACAAGACTTTAATGCAAGCTAAAGAGGATCATACAAGTCTAAATACACTTGTATGCATGGAAATCTCTTAGGAATTTGTTTAGGAATTGTATGAAGAGAGTGGAGGCCATGAGAGGATGGATTTTGGCATAGTTTAGTTGCTAGATCGAATAATGAGTGATTTAGGGTAGGTTAGGGTCTTATTTATAGATTAGGTTAGTGATTTAGACCATAGGATTAACCCTAGGTTGAATTAGGTCCATCAGATCTCGGAATCCTCTAGAACCAAGCCACAAGACCAGACCAAACTCAAAATGGTGCGCCAGGCAAAACTGCCCGGCCACCCTGTGTCGACAGGGCTGTCGACAGGGCTGTCGACACCCTGGGGACCCTGTCGACATGCCTGTCGACATGGGGGTCCTGGCGGGAATTTTCCCGCCTGCGCCAGTTTGCCCTAATTTCCATGTTTGAACTTGAAATTCAAATCTGTTTTTACTTAGGAATTTTCTGAAAACTTCAATGGGCCTTAACTGGGTCATACGGACTCCGATTTTCGAAAACTCGGACTCTATTTCGCGTATTTTTCCGAGACGAACGCAATGGCATAGCCCGTTTCCCTTGATTCAGATTTTAGAATTAAATTCTGCCTCGATTTATGTTATAACAGGTTATTGAAAATACGGGTTGTTACAATATGTGAATATATACAATAATATTAATTAATTTATATTTAATTTAATTATATTTAAATATATTTACATATTTAAATAGGTTATTTAGGGCTTTAAAAATAGCCACTTTTGCAAACGAAGTCGGAATTCGACGAAACCAGTTTTGTTGGATCCGCAATATCAAATAGTTGTTAGATTTCCAGTTTCGTGATTTTTAGAGTCACTGTGTGGCCGTACGGATTTTTAGAGTGAAAAACAATCAGTATTTTGACGGTTAAAAATACGCTCTGTGAGCATACGGAGTCGGAATTCGACGAAACCAGTTTCGTTAGGACCGTAATGTCGAACTCTAGCTACATGTCTAGTTTCGTGATTTTTGGGTATCGTATGTAATCACGGGAATTTTTAGAAAGCAAAATGAATATATAAATGAGAATATACCGGGAATATTCCCTCTATAAAATATCTAGATATTTATCCTACCTATAAATACACCCCCTTAACCTAAAACCCTAACTTTTATTTCTCTTCTGGTCAAAGGCAAGAGCGCCGCTGAAATTTTCCTCCAAAACAATTTCATGATCTTTCATAAATCCGCAATAATTCAAACAAAATCCCATAAATCAAAACTCGAACATCATTGAAATCTCTGAAGGGTTCTCTTCAGTTCTGTGCGTGTTTGGAGGGGTGCGATGCTAGGAAAGTGGGGATCGAGATTGGACAGTGAACTAGGGTTACAGTGCGATCTCGATTTGAGCAATGGTTTGTGGAATGGTGTTCGTTTTGGGATTAAGGAGTTGAAATGGAGTCTGTAGGTTGAGTTTCTGGGTTTTCGGTGAACATTGCTATCGTGAGTTACTATAGGGTTCAAATGTCGCGAGGGAGAAGGTTGGTGCGAGTGTACGGTTGAGGTGGTGGTTTCGAAGCTCTTCGAATGGTGAATCCATTGGTGTACTTCGTTGGTTGAACGGTATTGAGATAAAGGAGGTTCAGGGGATTGAAGATCCGGTCATGGTGCGTGTTTTGTTGCCTGGAGTAGGAGGAAATCGCGAAGGGTAAATTGGGGGAGAAGAGGTTTAATGGGTCGGTATTTAGTTGGAGGATGGGCCGAAAAGTTTAAATGGGGTGAGGCCCTTTTGTTAATAAATGTTTAGTGTAAAATTCAATTTAAATGGTATCAACTTGTAATTGTTATATCTCGAACATATGATATCAGCATTTCGAACCGTCAGATCCGTCGGGATCGTATGGACGAAAGCTTCACAATGAAGCTGACTGGAAGTGGATTGGGACTCGTTTGAATTTACGGCGAATTAAATTGTTTGATTCAAATCGAACACACAGTTTATCGTTCTTTAACGATGAACTGCCAAAGTGAGTAAAACTCACAAACTCTGAACATTTATATTTTTATAACGTATTTTTAGGACTGTTAATCATCTGTTGATTGCTGTGTGTTGGTTGATTGATTGAACTGCTAGTCAGTTAGGTGAAAATATATATATATATATATATATATATATATATATAAACCGTTATATATATGTATGATGTTGTTTATCAGAACATTTCATATTGAAATGAAGTTGATGTTAATTATATGGTTTAACATCTGTGATGCAGGGAAACAGGTTGGAGGGGTCCAACTGGACTCCTCAAATATTTATAATACTGTTCTGTTCATATATTGTAAAATATGATGTGGTATATATTCTGTTATCGATTGTGTGTGTTTGGACGATATTGTCCATCGTGATTTGATATGTTGAATACCATAACATACCGGAATGTTGAAAAGGGAATTTTCAAAGTGATATTGAGAATAAAATATTTATAAAATGGAATATTTATAAATAAGAGATATTTATAAATTTGAATATTTATAAATAAGGAATATTTATAAATGGAGTATTTATAAATAAGAGATATTTTAAAAAGGAAATAAATTCAAAATATTTTCTTTTTGAATGGAAAGGCCTGTGTGGCGGGTTTGGGGATTTTCCCGATGCTCCCAATACAAAGGAGGTTATGGCGAATTTTCCCGGGAATTTAAGGAGTTAGAATATTTTTAAGAATAAATTTAAAAAGGAAATATTTGCAAACCATTTGCAAGTAGATTATAAGAGAAAGGTTTGTAAACCATTTTCAAACCAAATAGAAAGAAAAAGGTTTGTAAACCATTTTCAAACCAAATAGAAAGAGAAAAGTTTGTAAACCATTTACAAATGAAATCGAAAAGGAGATATTTGTAAAACCCTTTACAAATAGAATTGAAAAGGAAAAATTTAGAAAATAAATAGAGTTAATAAAAAGGAATTTGGTTTATAACGGAATAAGAAGTTATAAAAAGGAAACCGTTATAAAAAGGAAAACGTTATTAAAAGAACATTTATAAAGTGAAGAACCGTTACTAAAAAGTGAATCTTTATAAATGAATAAACGTTGTTAAAAAGGGGATCTTTTTAAATGGATAAACGTTATAAAAAGGAGAAATAGAATATGGTATTCGAAGTTAGTTAATCGAATATGGTATTCGAAGTTAGTTAATCGAATATGGTATTCGAAGTTAGTTAATCGAATATGGTATTCGAAAGGAGTTAATCGAATATGGTATTCGAAGTTAGTTAATCGAATATGGTATTCGAAGTTAGTTAATCGAATACGGTATTCGAAGTTAGTTAATCGAATATGGAATTCGAAGTTAGTTAATCGAATATGGTATTCGAAGTTAGTTAATCGAATATGGTATTCGAAAGGAGTTAATCGAATATGGTATTCGAAGTTAGTTAATCGAATATGTTATTTGAAAGGGGTTAGTCGAGTCGAGTTAGTCAAATAGAGTTAACCAGTTAGAGCTAATCAGTTAGAGTTAATCAGTTAGAGTTAACCAGTTAGGGTTAATCAGTTAGAGTAAATCGATTAGAGTTAAAACAAACTAGAGTTAATCAAGTGTAGTTATTTGAGATAGAGTTAGTCAAAACATAGTTATTCAGGATAAGTGTCATTCAGCACGACTGCTAGCGTAATTCGCAGGGCTATAAATAGCCTACGGCGGTCGGATGTTTCCTGAGGGAATCAGGCGTAACCATTGTGATCGCTGCGATCTAGAGTCAAGCGAATGGAGTTAAATCAAATATTAGCTATTCGAACTAAAGTTAAAACAGACATAGTTATTCGAATATAAGTTAATCGAATATTATTTATTCGAATGGAGTTAAATAGAGTTATCGAATATTAGTTATTCGAATGGAGTTAAATAGAGTTAAACGGAGTTAAATAGAGTTATCGAATATTAGTTATTCGAATGGAGTTAAATAGAGTTATCGAATATTAGTTATTCGAATAGAGTTAAACGGAGTTAAACAGAGTTAGTCGAATATAGTTTATTCGAATAGAGTTAAAGGAAAGGAGTTCTCGATTATAGTTTAATCGAAAGGAGTTATCGATTATATTTTAATCGAAAGGAGATTATCGAATATATAGTATTCAAAAGAAAGAGATCGAATATAGTTTATTCGAAGGAGAGAGATTTCGAATATAAGTTATCCGAAGAGAGATAATCGAATATAGGATATTCGAAGAAGAGTGAATCAAAGAGAGATTACTCGAAAGAGAATTATACGTCGAATTCAATTATATCGAATTCGGGAAAGTAATATTTACTTTCCGGTTTTTAAATCAAGAGTATACACTAATAAATTAGGGTTAGGTTTAATTATTCGAATTAAAGAATAAAGGTTATAATTGAAGTTAGATATATCGAAAGTAGGGATTATAACGTTATCGTTATAATCAATGTTTTCAATAAAGAAGTGGATTCGTAAATCGAATCCGAGAGTTACGTAAAGAAGTTGTTAAAGGTTTAAAAGATAAACTGTTACTATTTCAAAGTTAAAACGTTGTTCAGTTAAGGTCTGAGAGGTAATTATACCCCAACTTGATTGACTTCCTTTTTAACTAAGGAATGGTAAGGTTTGATAGTGAAGGATGGTTAAGTGAATTCAGTAAATGGTTTGAGTTGGCATAGCGATGTTTTATTTAGCATCTGTTTAAATCCAATGAAGGAACTTTGGAAATGTTTTCCAAATAACAAATCAGAAATGTTTCCTAGTATAGGAAACAGGAAATGGAAATGTTTTCCATTATTAATAAAGTATATTTTCTAAAATTAGAAAATAAGAAATGTTGAATATATGGAAACAGGAGATAAGTAAATTAATGAACTAAAGAGATAAATGTTGAATGATGATTGATTGATAGAATTTCCATCTGGAAATAATATCGTTGTTTGCACACGTATTTTTCTTTGATAGTTAACGCACCGACTATCGAAGTTTTTGACCATTTTAACGTTGTTAATATGGAGAGACAGGTTGGATTATTATCCAAAGAACCACTCTGTATTGGCATAAGCGTTGCGAATCATATATGCCAAAGATATTGAAGACGGAGTAAAATGCAAGGGCTATTGTATAAGTCTTAGATAACAGTGCCTAAGATGGATATACTGAATAGTGCCTTCGGTTCATCCAGTTCCTGGATGACTTGTATGGATGAATGTCTGACAGAGTATTTCCAGAAAGGTCACGTACATTGATTTCTTCAACCGTACCAAGAGTGGAAGCGGAGAAGGGCACTTCTTTAGCTAATACGTAATGTACTGTTGTAGGTGTCAATTAGTGATTTTCGATGGATCTGACAATGTGGCATTCAAGGTGAATCTGATGTGATGATAAAGCGTAGCTACTAGCCTCACAACCGGTAAATGACATAAATCGGGCAGGCAGCATGGCTAAGTCGGTCGCACCGAAGTAGGGTGTATAATCACCTATCTAGAGAATATTCATTTGCTTCTTTAATCTATCAATGTTGTCTCATATATATACGGGAAACGGTTGTTGATCCCAACCGTTGGTGATGTACATTCGATACACTCAAGCGAAATGAGTGGTCGGTCATGTGTGGCTGAGTTGCAAGATGTTCTTGTTGAACTCCAGTGTATCGTTCCTAGAGTACACTGATCGGAAGGTGGTTCCATACCTTGTCATAGTTGGAAATCCATTACCCAATACGTGCTTGCATTTTTGATTGTATACTATATAGTAGAATGTGAGATGAAAGCGTTTTTGCTAGATTGATATCTATTTGTACTTAGACATTATTATAATATCCGAATGATATTGCTTTACAAAGTTGTTTGGATTTTCATAAGGGAAAACCCGTTCCGTTTTCACGGCGTGGTCTTATGATATATCCGTTATTAAACCAAGTATTAGGAGTTTTATTCACACCGGTCCCATGACTGACCCGGAGTTTACTTTGTTGTTTTCCCTAAAGTCTTGGGTGCCTAAATTTGCACGGGCAGTCAAGTAGTCGGGATTTTACAGATACACTTGGAGAGCTTGGAGCAGGAGGCTTCAGGATTCTATAGCTATTATTATTTCCGCTGTTGTTGTAAGTGTTGTACTCTGATAAGTGCTATTGTATATATATATATATCTGTTTGTATTTCAAAAGTTATGTTATATTTTATTCGTTCCGCTGTGAGATTCGTGTTTACTCTGATGATGATGTTCTTCTTCTTCTTCTATTCTATAAGTTCTACCTTATCTATCCTCACACTCTATCTTCTTTCTATTAGTTTCGTGAATTTCAAGTGCAATTTGGGGTTGGACTTGTGTTGTTTAGTCAGCTCAAATTGGACCGGATTTTCGGGTCACTACAATCATATATAAAAACTTACATCGTTTTCTAGCGAGAGGAGGGGTTTGCTACATCGCTGAGAAGGTGGTGGGTGCGGACTCCGGTGGCACGGCGCTGTTGTCTCGAATGGTAGAGAGCGAAGAAGAAAGGGGTTTTGGGCTTTAATGGAGAGGGGGGGTTATAGGGACTCGGATCTGAGGAGGGGGGGTGCTTCTCGTCGGTGGTAGTGGAGGGGGAAAGAAGAGGGCACAGGCAGCGGTGGGACTCAGGGGAGGGGGAGGTCGGCTGTTTTATTCATAAGAAGAAGGAGAAAGAAACGCGAGAGGGAGGGAGGGCTGACACCGCACGGCGGTGGTGGTGGGCGGCGCCACCTGCGTCGGTGGGGGGGGATCGCGCGGCTGCGCTGCGCGGTTTCCTTCCCTTTTTTTCTTTATTTCATCTGATTTGGGAAAATAGTAACGGGGGGGGCCTCTATATAAATATATATATTTATTATTAAATTAACTCTAAAAAGCAACTTTTATTTTCGACCTCTAAACAAGACCCACCGCCTGTCGTCCATAGCTAATTACCCCCATTCCGAACACAATGGGATATGTATCGTAAGCTGATTCGACCATTTCGATCAGTTTTCGTCAAAATCAAAATATAACTCTATATATTGAATTTGAACGCGCATTTCAATTTACCGGGACCACATACTAACTCGAAAAATTCCAGAAAAATATTTTCTAGCTTCGTATTGACGATACGGTCCTAACAAAACTGATTTCGTCAGATTCTGAGACCGTTTGAAAAATGGCCATTTTCCAGTCGATTAAAATCAACTGAAACTGGTCAAACGCGTTTTCCTTTGCCACGCTCACATATCAATTTAGAAAATTATGAAATTTGGAATCTAGCAATAACTTGACATCATGGATCCAACAAAAGTGGTTTCGTCAAAATCCGAGGTCGTTTGCAAAATGGCTATTTTCAAGGGCCGAAATTCCATAGCGACTATTCTGAAATTTCAACTGGGCATATCTTTTGATCCCCTTATGAAATTTCAATTTTTCGGATTCGTTGGAAAGATATTCTCAATTAGATCCAAATATTTTTGGTTTCACTAAAATCCGGTTTATTTTGCACCTGGTATGTTCATTTGAAGTTTGTAATCGAATTATCGAACTACCACGCCATTTTCAATTCCTTTTATAATTTAAAATAAATATTTATATTCTAACGACGACGTATGTAAATATACACGTTCGAATTCTATTCAAAATAAATTTCTCGTCTATATTATTTAAAATAATCTATTTTAAATAATCAAAATTCACTAAAATTGCCAAAATAAAAATTTTAAACTGGCTCGGAATTCCCGGGTTGTTACATCTTTCATCCACTTTAAGCTGGTAATTAAACCAACTTGAACCGTTCGAAATGATAGAATGTTATTAGCTTCTGAGGTAAATAGAATAAATCACAGAATCATAAACATAGAAAAAAAGAATATGTCGCAGTGGAATAAATAAATTATACAATATTAGTTCATGAAGCTACTAAATAAAAATCAAAATTTATACATAATGTTAGAGTTACAAAATTTAATACACCGGAAGTCTAAATACAAGAATTTCTAATACAAAGGAGAAATAGCCAGAATCAACAAGTAGAGGTGATATTTTCAATAGTTTCCAGCTTTAAAGGGTGAAATCTCAACACTGCAATACTCGATCTGACCCAAGCAATAATGCAAAATAAAACAACTCGGATCAGGACTAACATTCTCATGGAAGTAAATCAACTTAAATGAAATATTCAATGAAATGCATCAATAACTTAAAGGATGTTTGGGATCACCATCCTCTAAGGATCCGTTAAACTAATATCATATAATATAATATGCTATTATAATAGTGTCTATAGTAAATACACTATTGAAAATAGCATAAGCGAGGTTACATTTTTACCTTTACACTGTTTATAAACATTGTCGTAAACATTGCATATAAAACACCAGTAACAGTCGGTGGATAGGGATGCGCCGCTATACGACAACGTCAAATCAAAACCATAGTGGTCTCGATCAAGATAATATGACAAGGCACACGAGGAATGCCCAGAGTAGGAATATACTAGTTGCATGCCCGGACTGGTGGTATCGCATAGCAGTGACTACCGCCCACCTCGAACAACACTCTGAAATCATGGATGCGCATCAAATCAAACAATCAAACCGAAGGACTATAGTAATAAAGAAGAAGTGTTACCGATGGAGGTAGCTAACCCCACTTGGTCCGGTATAGCCCTGTTTTAGTCATTTTAATTATGAACCAAAGGTCAAGACATCCATCATCGTTCTCTTTCTTCAAATCCAGTAATCGCCTCCAAATCAACCTACTTCATTCTGGAACTCCACCGCGTACATAGTTGTTAAAGTGGTTTCGATATTGGCAGAGAGTATGACAATATCTGATCCCGGTCTCTTTAACAACCAAACATTTACATTTTTCACACCGTGGCCATTTTATAAAATCATATCTTGAAATAAATTGATTTAAGAAATTTCTTAAATTCAAACCAAACAGTTTATGAATCAATTCCAAATGTAAAATTATTTCAATTCATATTCAGTCAATTTATAACAGAAATCGTATATTCATATCAATTATAATTTCAAATTCCAATTAATTACACAGTTCATGTTCATTTCCTATAAAGTTCAATATTTAAGTCTATTCAAAATCACATTTAGTTGATTTAAAATCAAATTCATTGAATGAAGTATCATTATATAAATTTAAATCTTTAAACCTCAAGTTTAAGTCAAAAAACAAAACTTATCCACCTATTGAGCTTATTATTAAAGTTTATAAAATATATATAAAATAAGCATTGAAAATATATTTATAAATTTATATAGAAAATAGCTTTATATACATATATAGGTTTAAAATAATTCAGAAACAAGTTTAAAAAGAATAATTTATTATAATATATTAATTTAAAGTTAAAAATACATATATGATTAAATTATACAGTTTAAAATAAATAAATTATAAGTAAAATCTTAAATAAGCATTTAAATACATTTTTGCTCATAAAATCATTTTAAAACATATAATTTGAAATTTACAAAATTTAAGTATAAATATTTAAAATATAAATATAAGATCTTAAATTAATATTATTACAATCAAATTTTCCAAATCATTTTAATTTGAAAACATGACCAACGATGTCCGTATATAGTTTTCTACCCTATGGTCAAGTAATACAGATATTTATCATTTTAACCTGCAATTTATAAAATTTCTACTGGTTTATCATTTCAACCCACAATCCCAAATGTAACGACCCGGATTTCGAGCGACTTTGGTTATCGACATAAACACGATATCGATAACCAAAACATCGAAAAATCCTGGTAATTAGTGAAAGAAATTAGAGGGTGAGGAAAGATAAGATAGAAAATTAGGATAGAAGAAGAAGAAGAAGAACACAACATCAGAGTAACACGAATCTCACAGCGGAACGAATAACATATAATATATGTAACATAACTTTGAAATATACATCTGTATTTGAAGATACATCATTATCAAAGTACAGCACTTACAACACAGCGGAAATAGCTATAGCTATATGATCCTGAAGCCTCCTGCTCTAGCTCTTCAACTATATCTGTAAAATCCCGACTACTTGACTGCCCATACAAATTTAGGCACCCAAGAGTTTAGGGAAAACAACAAAGTAAACTCCGGGTCAGTCATGGGACTGGTATGAGTAAACAGTTTAAAAATAGTTCGAACAAGTAAACGATATCTCATAAGACCACGCCGCATAACGGAACGGGTTTTTCCCTTATGAGAATCCAAAATATCTTTTATATCAAAGACCTTTTGATATTATAATAATGTCTATCAACCACAGTATATATATAATCATCTAGCAGAAACGCTTTCATCTCACGTTCTACATATATAGTATACAATCAAAACCGCAAGCACGTATTGGGTAATGGATTTCCAACTATGACAAGGTATGGAATCACCTTCCGCTTGTGTACCTCTAGAGAGGAATACACTGGGTTCAACAAGAACATCTTGCAACCCGGCCACACATGACCGACCACTCATTTCGCTTGAGTGTATCGAATGTATATCACCAACAGTTGGGATCAGCAACCATTTCCCGAATGGGACAGCATCAACAATAGATTTTTAGAAATGAATGAAACTCTAGATCAGGTGATTATACACCCTACTTCGGTGCGACCGACTTAGCCATGCTGCCTGCCCGATTTCTGTCATTTATCGGGTGATGAGGCTAGAAGCTACGCTTTATCATCACATCAGATTCACTTTGAATGTCACATCATCAAATCCATCAAATCACCGATTGACGTCTTCAACCATACATTATGTGTTAGCTAAAAGAAGTTTCCTTCCTTGCTTCCACTCTTGGTACGGTTGAAGAAATCAATATATGTGATCGTCTGGAAATACTCTGTCAGACATCCGTCCATACAAGTCATCCAGGAACAGGATGAACCGAAGGCACTATTCTATAAACAGGATAGCCCTTGCATAACTCCGTCTTCAATTTCCTTTGGCATATATGATTCGCAACGCTTATGCCAATACAGAGTGGTTCTTTGGATAATAATCCAACCGGTCTCTCAATATTAACAACGTTAAAATGGTCAAAACTTCGATAGTCTGTGATTTAACTATCGAATAAAAACAAGTGTGCAAACAACGATATTATTTCCCGGAGGAAATTTATATCAATCAAACATCATTCAACATTAATCTCTTTATTCCATTAATTTACTTATCTCCTGTTTCCCTATATTCAATATTCCTTATTTTCTAAATTGGGAAAATATACGTTATTAACAATGGAAAACATTTCCATTTCTTGTTTTCTTTATTAGAAAACATTTCTGGTTTCTTATTTGGAAAACATTTCCAAAGCTTCTTCATTGGACTTAGACAGATGTTTAAACAATCCATCGCGATGCCAACTCAAACCATTTCCTTTACTGCCGAACCTTAACTATTCCTTAGTTAAAAATGAAGTCAATCAAGTTGGGGTAGAACTACCTCTCAGACCTTAACTGAACAACATTTCTAACTTTGAAATAGACAAAGTTCACTTTATATTCCTTTTACTAACTTCCTTACTTAACCCTCCTTCGAATAGCTATATTCGATTGACTCTTTTCACTTAACTCTATTTGATTACCTCTTATCAATTAACTCTATTGGACTAACACTATGGATTTACTCATTTCACTTAACTTCTTTCGAATAAACTATATTCGATAACTCCTTTTTCTTTCTATTCGAATAACTATATTCGATTAACTCATTTGCCTCTATTCGAATAACTATATTCGATTTAACTCATTTGCTTCTATTCTAATCGATTAAACTAACATCGATTATCTCCTTTCAACTTTATTCTCTAATCGATTAACTAACATCGATTAACTTCTTTTTAACTTTATCACTAATCGATTAACTAACATCGATTAACTTCTTTTTAACTTTAACACTAATCGATTAACTAACATCGATTAACTTCTTTTTATAAACTACGTTTTCCGTTACAACTACTTCCTTTTTATAACGTTTACTTACCGTTACAAATATATCCTATTTATAACTTCTATTTACTGTTACAAATATTTCCTATATATAACCTCTATTTACCGTTACAAATATTTCCTATTTATAACTTCTATTTACCGTTACAAATATTTCCTATTTATAACTTCTATTTACCATTACAAATATTTCCTATTTATAACTTCTATTTACCTTCTAAACAAATATCCCTTTTATAAAACCGTGTTCGTTTTATAAATAATTCCTTTTATAAAATCCTGTGATTTTATAAAATTCCTTTATTTCAATATACATTGAAATACTTCTTTTTACATCCCAGGGTCTTTTTATGATATTTACAATATCGAATAACAATGATCAACATCATTCCAACACACATAATCCATAACAGATTATATAACACATCATATATCACAATATATGAAAACAGTAAAATAAATGTTGAGGAATCCAGTTGGATTCCTCCAACCTGTTTCCCTGCATCACAGATGTTAAACAATATAGATAACATCACTTTTCAGTTCTATATGATATATTCTGTTAAACAGAATCAAATATAGGAATTCAATCAACTGACTAGCAGTTAAATCAAACAGTCAACATACAGTAAATCAGACAATTTCTAACAGTTCTAAAAGTTCAACATGAAATTATAAACTGTTCAGAGTTAGTGAGATTTACTCACATTGGACGATCATCGTTGATAACGATAACCATCGCTTGATTTAGACGGACAATTTATTTCGCCATAAATTGTAACGAGCTCGGATTCACGCCCAGTCAGCTCCATGGTGTAGTGTCCATGCATACGATCCTATCGGATCTTGTTTCGCTCAATTCTGATAACGTACGGAAAAGATATACGTTATACAAGTGCATATAATATTTAAAATTTAATCTAAACTAAACTTATTAACTAATTGGGCTTTACCCTACTTGAGCCTTAACAACCAACTTCAAAAACCCACCCCGCATCACTCATCTTCCCTTGTGACTTCTGTTGTTCCTCAACTAGTAAATCAAACCATAACCGGACTCACTAATTTCAAAAGCCAAAAATCAACATTCTCTTCAAATCCTAAATCCACATCTAAACTGACCGAACTCCTCTTCTTCCTTATACAACTTCACGCACAGTACCCATTTATCCTATTTTTGACCGCCACTTTGACCTCTCCTATCCGCTCCTCCGGCCATTTATGGCCGTCGCCGTCATCACCATGTCACCCCGCGCCTTATTCTCCACCCGACCGTCACCCTTATTTCACTCTCGCACCCTCCGTCATGAAATTGACCTGTTGCCGCAACTAAGAAAGCCCCACATCGCTTTCTTCCAAAAACCGTCTGACTCCCCTACGATGCCACCATCTGTTGCGCCTCGCCGTCAGAAATCCTCCGACAACCACGAGCTGACCCATCTCACCCTACGTCGACCTCCTACCTCAGCCCTAGTCGGTCTGTAGAAAAAAATCGAGCTACCAGGAATTCAATCGCACCCAGTAGGAAGGCTACCAACATGAAGCTCTCGAGAGCAGCAGTTCTATGCATCCAACGATGTTCGATTTTGTTTTGTATTCGATTTTAGAAAATTTGTTGAAGAATTCTCAAAGAGGCGGCTACATTCTTCATTGTTCAGAGAAGGAAGACGATTTATATAGGATAGTTTTAGAAAATTCTTTGTGGATAATTAGTTTCCACGTTGAAGCTTAGGGAAGTCTGAGGTTAAGATACATTGCGTATGGCTCCTTTGCTAATTGAGCAAAATACGAGAGAGGACGTGCGTGTTCAGGAGCCTTGAATGTAACATAGGTACATGCTGGGTAGGTTATTGTTTTTCAAAATATAACTGTGCGATGTGAAAACACAAGCTAGAGGAAAAACTTAAGCATTAAGTTTTAGGACGACAGAGTTCTGTAGCACGTTTGTCAAGAGTGGATTGGCATGAGTCGTTCCCCTTTTTAGCCGATATGGTTTGTGAAAGCACTGGCCGCCTAGCTCGTATATTTGCCTTATATATATATATATATAATTTTAGTATTAGGTAGCTTAGCGTGAAAGTGTATTGTTTTAATTTTAAAAGTTATGTACCCCGATGTACCAAATTCCGTTCACGCACGAGCTGCTACAGACAAAAATAAAATTACCATTGTGACGAGCAATGTGCCACGATCTCGAAAATATAAAAATACCGGTAGATTAGCTTATTCTGTGAAATCTCAAAATGTTGATTCCAGGGTGCGAAATACTCCAAATAAAAAGTCTCTTATTAAATTAATTAAAAATTACAGTAAAATTCTAAAAATTAAATTATCACTACTTCCCAAAAGAACCTTGTCTAAATTCAAACCCGATCTCTAGTTATATCGAATAACCCGTTACGGTCGATAACGATTCTATAGCGACTGTTTTAAAATTTGATTTGGACATATCTCAAAATCTACACGACGAAATACCGATTTTTCTCTTCCACTAGAAAGATATACTCCACCAGCTCCACACGTTTCTTGTTTCACAGAAATCCGATTTAAAACGAACCCTGTATATTCAGTTGAAGTTCGAATCGCCAATTTACGAACTGCAGCGCCATTTCAGCTCGATTTTAATTATATTATAATTCTATGTTAAAATTGTCGTTTATATAATATATTCGTTATTCAAATTCAATTCCAAGCTGAATTAAATATCCCAGATGATCCGGTTCACACCATATCGCCATTTCAGCCAATTCTGATCATTTCAGAATTTAATATATTATTTAATTTATTATTTTAATTAAATATTCATCATTATCTAATTCCACGACCATTAAATCCACTACACCACCATTGATATACTTAAATAAATTAATCATAATACCTCTGCCAATGCGGGTCATTACAATCTTCCCCACTTAAAATAATTTCGTCCTCGAAATTGCTAAAAGGTAGAGAACGACCCTATCGACTGGTTAGAACATATTTGTTCACTTCTTAACTTCAATTTCAGCTGAACCAATTTAATTTCAATTAAATTATTAATTAATTCTTATCAACGAAAATTTTCAAAAATCCTGAAAATTTTCTAACGCCTTAACTCTTTGAAAATTTTTGCCAGCACCTCCTTTGTACTGGTCAATACGTCAAACTCCAACTCGCCTCTCTGGGCCATCTCCAACCCAAAAGAAAATCAAACAGCCAAGCGGCTAGCCGATTCGGCTCATAAATCTTATATCCAATAGAAATATAAACTGGTACCTTTTTGTCGGCATAAAATTATATCCTTTCCACCTGTTATCACATCAGCGGATACAAGGATCATTCCAGTCAAATCCCCATCTGCTTTTATCCACGACACAGCCATTCGCTTATATCCTAAGTCGAATTTTATTTCAAATTCGAGTTCCATTCTCGATTTCAAACTCTTAACTTCCCAATCCAATTTTCATTTCAAATTCTTATCTCGACAATCCAATTTTATTCAAGAATAAATTTTTCCTGATATCGTTCTATTTCCATTCAGTTTTCACTTAACTGCTTCAATTCAATTTCAGCCTACTTTCGCAAACTTCTATTTAAATTTGTTCTTAATTCAAATAGTCTCTTCCTGGGAATTTTAAACAGTTTACTTTTTCAAAAATTTCCCTTTTGAAATTCAACTGAGCCCATAATCAATATTCCATTAGTTAAATCACTTCTCTATTTCTTTATCAATATTTGTTAACCAAATATTTTCAATAACCATATTGGCCTTTTATGTTATTTAGAAAACATTTCCGAATATCGCCTTCCTTTATTTTCTAAACTTTAGAAAATATATGCTATTTATAATTGGAAAATATTCCAATTACTTATCTCTTTTTCGATCTCTTTTATTTCTATACTTAGGAAATATTCTTTATTCTATTTCCAAGTTTACACTTATTTGGGTTAAAACGGATGTTGTGTAAAACATCGTTACGACAACCCAAATACTATATTCAACTAACTCTTATTCAACATCTATCTTCGAGCCTGAAATCTTACTGTTTATTTGTTAATAATGAAATCAATCAAGTTGGGGTATAACTACCTCTCAGACCTTGACTGAATAACATTTATAACGTCAAAACAGATATGACTACTTACTCGAATAATCAATACCATACAACTACTTCTTCACTTTTAAACACATATACGATTCCTCTTTCTATTCTTACTAGATTTTATTCTTAGTCTTCCTTTTTGATTTTACTATTCTATTTCTAAGTTCATTTCCTTATCGACTTCTATATATATCGATACGTTGATTTCTAATTATCAAATTATCTTAAAAATATTCTAACTTTTTAAATTCCCGGAAAAATTTGCCATAACCTCCTTTGTACCGGGAGCATCGGGATATTTCAAATAGCCTCCCATGGCCCTCACCAATCCAAAAGAAAAAGCCAAGCGGCTAGCCGATACGGCGCATAAAATCTCATATATGAATTAAATACATACCTTTTGTCGAGCATTCTATTTATAACTCTTGCATTATCCTTATCCATACCTATCTCATGCATATTTATACATTTCTAATTCATTTCATCTTAATCCAATCATTTTAACTTAGTTCGTTAAGTGTTTTTCAAATTACTGGTTTGCCCATTTCACCTTTTTATTTGAATATACATGTTCAAATATAGGTTTAACTTGTTTATCAATTAATTGAATTCCATTTCAATTTTAATTGAATTTCCTATATTCAAATTCCATTTCGATTCTCTTATTCAAATTCTATATTTGAATTTCATTTCAATTCACTTATTCAAATTCCATATTTGAATTTCATTTCAAATCTCTTATTCAAATTCCATATTTGAATTTCAATATTCGAATCTATTTGAATTCTCTTTATTTCGTTTTAATTCCCTTTGAATCTTCTATATTCAAATTTCAAATTCAACTCTATTTGAATCTTCTTTATTCAAATTTCATTTCACTTTCGATATTCAAATCCTATATTTGAAATCTCTTATATTTTCTATATCCAAACGCCATTTGAATTTCTATATTCAAATTCTATATCACTTCCATTGAATTTCATATATTCAAACTCCCTTTGAATTTCTATATTCAATTTCCATTTGAATTCTCTTTATTCAAATCCCCTTTGAATTTCTATATTCAAATTCTATGTTTGAACTTCCTTTCTTCAAATTCCTTTTCAAACTTTCTTTATTCATTCTTTACATAAGTCTCGATTTCAATTCCTTTTGAAATCGGTATTACTACCTTTGGAAGATAGATTCCCCTTTCAACTTCACACTTGTATTTTTATTTCTGAATTATCCAATGATAATTCTTTTCACTTCATTTTATAAACTTCGTTTATAAAAGAACTTTTTATAAACTTCGTTTATAAAGGAACTTCTCGTTTTATTTCTTTTAAAACAAGTTAATATTTCAAATCTATTTAAAAATTTCAATTCTATATTTTAAATCCCATTTTGAAATTCAACACACTTGTCTTTCCCAAAACAAATTCAAAACAGTATCTCTGGTAGTAATCCGTCACTTACAACTCGAAAATGAATACTGATGATGCAGCTGTCATCATCAGAATCTATTTCCCAGCGATCGAAGCGAGTTCAATACTATAAAACCATTTCTAGACATTTCCACTTTGAAATTCATTTCAAAATATAATTCACACTGCTTGTAAAACAATTTAAAATCTCCCAGGATCTTAAATTTTTCTTATTTCTAATCCCAATCCATTTACAAACACTTATCCAATTCTCCAGAATTTTAACTCCATTTCTGGTTTAAATTTCAGATTTAACTCATCTGATTTCACGTATTTCACTTATATGAATTCTGATTGGTTATTTACATAACCATTTTACTTATAATCTTACTCGATTATAATATCAACCAATAAATCCAATATATATATCAAAATATACGTTGGGTAAACTATTTCGTTTACCCTCTTTCAAAACATACCATGATGGTTCATCGTATTCAAGTGTTTAGTAACTCCTACCGATACAGTGGATCAAACTGATCGACCAGAACTCATAAACGACTCAACCAATGAATCTCCACAATATAAAACAAATTTTTATATCAATAACAAATACGTTCACTCGTATATATACACTCAACTCAATCTAGGGTATTACTAACCCTATCTCTACCGAGTCACGCCACAGAGCCAAGTAATTCTTAACTTAAGCTCTGATACCAACTGTAACGACCCGGATTTCGAGCGACTTTGGTTATCGACATAAACACGATGTCGATAACCAAAACATCGAAAAATCCTGGTAATTAGTGAAAGAAATTAGAGGGTGAGGAAAGATAAGATAGAAAATTAGGATAGAAGAAGAAGAACACAACATCAGAGTAACACGAATCTCACAGCGGAACGAATAACATATAATATATGTAACATAACTTTGAAATATACATCTGTATTTGAAGATACATCATTATCAAAGTACATCACTTACAACACAGCGGAAATAGCTATAGCTATATGATCCTGAAGCCTCCTGCTCTAGCTCTTCAACTATATCTGTAAAATCCCGACTACTTGACTGCCCATACAAATTTAGGCACCCAAGAGTTTAGGGAAAACAACAAAGTAAACTCCGGGTCAGTCATGGGACTGGTATGAGTAAACAGTTTAAAAATAGTTCGAACAAGTAAACGATATCTCATAAGACCACGCCGCATAACGGAACGGGTTTTTCCCTTATGAGAATCCAAAATATCTTTTATATCAAAAACCTTTTGATATTATAATAATGTCTATCAACCACAGTATATATATAATCATCTAGCAGAAACGCTTTCATCTCACGTTCTACATATATAGTATACAATCAAAACCGCAAGCACGTATTGGGTAATGGATTTCCAACTATGACAAGGTATGGAATCACCTTCCGCTTGTGTACCTCTAGAGAGGAATACACTGGGTTCAACAAGAACATCTTGCAACCCGGCCACACATGACCGACCACTCATTTCGCTTGAGTGTATCGAATGTATATCACCAACAGTTGGGATCAGAAACCATTTCCCGAATGGGACAGCATCAACAATAGATTTTTAGAAATGAATGAAACTCTAGATCAGGTGATTATACACCCTACTTCGGTGCGACCGACTTAGCCATGCTGCCTGCCCGATTTCTGTCATTTATCGGATGATGAGGCTAGAAGCTACGCTTTATCATCACATCAGATTCACTTTGAATGTCACATCATCAAATCCATCAAATCACTGATTGACGTCTTCAACCATACATTATGTGTTAGCTAAAAGAAGTTTCCTTCCTTGCTTCCACTCTTGGTACGGTTGGAGAAATCAATATATATGATCGTCTGGAAATACTCTGTCAGACATCCGTCCATACAAGTCATCCAGGAACAGGATGAACCGAAGGCACTATTCTGTAAACAGGATAGCCCTTGCATAACTCCGTCTTCAATTTCCTTTGGCATATATGATTCGCAACGCTTATGCCAATACAGAGTGGTTCTTTGGATAATAATCCAACCGGTCTCTCAATATTAACAACGTTAAAATGGTCAAAACTTCGATAGTCTGTGATTTAACTATCGAATAAAAACAAGTGTGCAAACAACGATATTATTTCCCGGAGGAAATTTATATCAATCAAACATCATTCAACATTAATCTCTTTATTCCATTAATTTACTTATCTCCTGTTTCCCTATATTCAATATTCCTTATTTTCTAAATTAGGAAAATATACGTTATTAACAATGGAAAACATTTCCATTTCTTGTTTTCTTTATTAGAAAACATTTCTGGTTTCTTATTTGGAAAACATTTCCAAAGCTTCTTCATTGGACTTAGACAGATGTTTAAACAAACCATCGCGATGCCAACTCAAACCATTTCCTTTACTGCCGAACCTTAACTATTCCTTAGTTAAAAATGAAGTCAATCAAGTTGGGGTAGAACTACCTCTCAGACCTTAACTGAACAACATTTCTAACTTTGAAATAGACAAAGTTCACTTTATATTCCTTTTACTAACTTCCTTACTTAACCCTCCTTCGAATAGCTATATTCGATTGACTCTTTTCACTTAACTCTATTTGATTAACTCTTATCAATTAACTCTATTGGACTAACACTATGGATTTACTCATTTCACTTAACTTCTTTCGAATAAACTATATTCGATTACTCCTTTTTCTTTCTATTCGAATAACTATATTCGATTAACTCATTTGCCTCTATTCAAATAACTATATTCGATTTAACTCATTTGCTTCTATTCTAATCGATTAAACTAACATCGATTATCTCCTTTCAACTTTATTCTCTAATCGATTAACTAACATCGATTAACTTCTTTTTAACTTTATCACTAATCGATTAACTAACATCGATTAACTTCTTTTTAACTTTAACACTAATCGATTAACTAACATCGATTAACTTCTTTTTATAAACTACGTTTTCCGTTACAACTACTTCCTTTTTATAACGTTTACTTACCGTTACAAATATATCCTATTTATAACTTCTATTTAATGTTACAAATATTTCCTATTTATAACCTATATTTACCTTTACAAATATTTCCTATTTATAACTTCTATTTACCGTTACAAATATTTCCTATTTATAACTTCTATTTACCGTTACAAATATTTCCTATTTATAACTTCTATTTACCTTCTAAATAAATATCCCTTTTATAAAACCGTGTTCGTTTTATAAATAATTCCTTTTATAAAATCCTGTGATTTTATAAAATTCCTTTATTTCAATATACATTGAAATACTTCTTTTTACATCCCAGGGTCTTTTTATGATATTTACAATATCGAATAACAATGATCAACATCATTCCAACACACATAATCCATAACAGATTATATAACACATCATATATCACAATATATGAAAACAGTAAAATAAATGTTGAGGAATCCAGTTGGATTCCTCCAACCTGTTTCCCTGCATCACAGATGTTAAACAATATAGATAACATCACTTTTCAGTTCTATATGGTATATTCTGTTAAACAGAATCAAATATAGGAATTCAATCAACTGACTAGCAGTTAAATCAAACAGTCAACATACAGTAAATCAGACAATTTCTAACAGTTCTAAAAGTTCAACATGAAATTATAAACTGTTCAGAGTTAGTGAGATTTACTCACATTGGACGATCATCGTTGATAACGATAACCATCGCTTGATTTAGACGGACAATTTATTTCGCCATAAATTGTAACGAGCTCGGATTCACGCCCAGTCAGCTCCATGGTGTAGTGTCCGTGCATACGATCCTATCGGATCTTGTTTCGCTCAATTCTGATAACGTACGGAAAAGATATACATTATACAAGTGCATATAATATTTAAAATTTAATCTAAACTAAACTTATTAACTAATTGGGCTTTACCCTACTTGAGCCTTAACAACCAACTTCAAAAACCCACCCCGCATCACTCATCTTCCCCCGTGACTTCTGTTGTTCCTCAACTAGTAAATCAAACCATAACCGGACTCACTAATTTCAAAAGCCAAAAATCAACATTCTCTTCAAATCCTAAATCCACATCTAAACTGACCGAACTCCTCTTCTTCCTTATACAACTTCACGCACAGTACCCATTTATCCTATTTTTGACCGCCACTTTGACCTCTCCTATCCGCTCCTCCGGCCATTTAAGGCCGTCGCCGTCATCACCATGTCACCCCGCGCCTTATTCTCCACCCGACCGTCACCCTTATTTCACTCTCGCACCCTCCGTCATGAAATTGACCTGTTGCCGCAACTAAGAAAGCCCCACATCGCTTTCTTCCAAAAACCGTCTGACTCCCCTACGATGCCACCATCTGTTGCGCCTCGCCGTCAGAAATCCTCCGACAACCACGAGCTGACCCATCTCACCCTACGTCGACCTCCTACCTCAGCCCTAGTCGGTCTGTAGAAAAAAATCGAGCTACCAGGAATTCAATCGCACCCAGTAGGAAGGCTACCAACATGAAGCTCTCGAGAGCAGCAGTTCTATGCATCCAACGATGTTCGATTTTGTTTTGTATTCGATTTTAGAAAATTTGTTGAAGAATTCTCAAAGAGGCGGCTACATTCTTCATTGTTCAGAGAAGGAAGACGATTTATATAGGATAGTTTTAGAAAATTCTTTGTGGATAATTAGTTTCCACGTTGAAGCTTAGGGAAGTCTGAGGTTAAGATACATTGCGTATGGCTCCTTTGCTAATTGAGCAAAATACGAGAGAGGACGTGCGTGTTCAGGAGCCTTGAATGTAACATAGGTACATGCTGGGTAGGTTATTGTTTTTCAAAATATAACTGTGCGATGTGAAAACACAAGCTAGAGGAAAAACTTAAGCATTAAGTTTTAGGACGACAGAGTTCTGTAGCACGTTTGTCAAGAGTGGATTGGCATGAGTCGTTCCCCTTTTTAGCCGATATGGTTTGTGAAAGCACAGGCCGCCTAGCTCGTATATTTGCCTTATATATATATATATATATATATATATATATATATATAATTCTAGTATTAGGTAGCTTAGCGTGAAAGTGTATTGTTTTAATTTTAAAAGTTATGTACCCCGATGTACCAAATTCCGTTCACGCACGAGCTGCTACAGACAAAAATAAAATTACCATTGTGACGAGCAATGTGCCACGATCTCGAAAATATAAAAATACCGGTAGATTAGCTTATTCTGTGAAATCTCAAAATGTTGATTCCAGGGTGCGAAATACTCCAAATAAAAAGTCTCTTATTAAATTATCACTACTTCCCAAAAGAACCTTGTCTAAATTCAAACCCGATCTCTAGTTATATCGAATAACCCGTTACGGTCGATAACGATTCTATAGCGACTGTTTTAAAATTTGATTTGGACATATCTCAAAATCTACACGACGAAATACCGATTTTTCTCTTCCACTAGAAAGATATACTCCACCAGCTCCACACGTTTCTTGTTTCACAGAAATCCGATTTAAAACGAACCCTGTATATTCAGTTGAAGTTCGAATCGCCAATTTACGAACTGCAGCGCCATTTCAGCTCGATTTTAATTATATTATAATTCTATGTTAAAATTGTCGTTTATATAATATATTCGTTATTCAAATTCAATTCCAAGCTGAATTAAATATCCCAGATGATCCGGTTCACACCATATCGCCATTTCAGCCAATTCTGATCATTTCAGAATTTAATATATTATTTAATTTATTATTTTAATTAAATATTCATCATTATCTAATTCCACGACCATTAAATCCACTACACCACCATTGATATACTTAAATAAATTAATCATAATACCTCTGCCAATGCGGGTCATTACACCAAATTCAGTAAAAATTGTTCAGGTTTATCATTTCAACCCATAACGATTTTTCCCTAATCTAATGTCCATTCGGGTATGCATCATTTCAACCTTTAGTGATTTTTCCTAAAATAGGGTATCTACAACATAACAAATCATCACATACTATCAACCACATCATAGTCATATATAATCAGTGTACATACATGTCATATGAATATGGTGTCACATATGAAAGTGTATATTTAAACAAACAATTTCTACTAGCAATACTATAATTTCATAACAATTCATTTAGTTGATCTAACATCTATGAAATAATGTGAGTCAGGTGTGAGATAAACTCACCTTTCATGGCCCAAAATGAAACGACGACTTGCAGGCATGATTTATAATGGATTTTAACTCGATGATCGCTCAATATTTTATTTTATTTTATAAGAGGAAGCTAGGGAATTTTCAGTGGATCGGTACGGCTATTTGGGTTTTGGAACGGTTCTCAAACTCAACATCAAATTTGACTCAAAATAAACCCAATAAATTCTTTACACAAAATATATATATTTTATATATACAAACACACTGAAAATTTTAACATATGTATATTTAAAATTCAACGCACAAAAATATATTTTATAAATTATACATTTAAATAAAACACAACGCCAACACATACCAAATCATATATACTTATATATAATATAAAATTTGAAACACACACATAAACTCATATATACACACACACACACACCGTAGACACAACACAAATTATAATAGTGTATATATTGTAAATCATACATAAACACACAACAAATCCTTTTTCAAAATAGTGTGTGTATATATATATATATTTAATATAAACATATACATAGTAAAATTAATATATACGTATATATTTAAAATTCAACACATTCCAAATCACTTATATAAATATATATATTAAATTATATAGAACCAAACCATATATATTTTTAAATTACATACAACGCAGACACGCCCAAATAAAACTGTTAAAACGATATATATATAAATAAATATTTAAAACAAATATATATATATACAATTTTTTTTCAAAATAGTTAAATTTCCAAAGCGACTCAACGCCAAGCATTCAACACCGAAATATATGTTTCTTTTATATATAATCATATATTTGTAAATGCACACAAACGTTTATCACAAAAAACCATATATAAATATTTTATACAAATTGATGCACACAACCAAATTATATATATATATATACATATACATGTATATTTCTAAAATAATAAATTTTTAAATAAAAATGTACACACTCAACAAAAGGGGACACACACAAAATTACTCTCACGCACAAACAAGATCACTCACGCTACACAGTAACACAAACACACACTGTCAACACACCAACAAACAAAATAACAAACAGACATGTTAATACTCAAACCTCTACACATGAACGCACACGTTAAACATAACCCATAAACTTATACAGCTCACCATACTCATGCCCACAACTACATACATATTATATAAAGGGAGCAACTATATGAACACAAAATTTTGACAAAAATCAAAAGGCATAAAATCTCATCCACATGATTAATTTGTCTTTATGTGAGGGATGCAAGTCATGAGGTAATCATATGGTTTAGATTTTTGTGTCAAACCTTTGTGTCTATATAGGCTTTCCCTTATATAAATCACACAAGCACACACAGAAGAAAGAAAGAAAAAATACAGCACACACTAAATAAAACTCACACACAAACATGTACTAAATATATACACAATATACATACAACACTCACACAAAAAAAAAAACTCATGCACGCAAAAGACACGAAGGGGATTGGGTGGAGCTATAGTTGGAGGCTTTGATGGAGAGGTGTGGGCGGATGAAGGTCGGAGGCTGGAGGACATGGGCGAACTTGGGTTGGCATGCGGTGGGCCTAGAAGCGGAAGCAAAGGACGATGTCAGTCAAGGGTTTCGAACGCGGAGGTTGCGGGGTTGGCAGATGTGAAGCTTGGCGGAAGAAGACGGCGTGGTGCAGAGGCTTGCGGGCAAAAGGGAATAGAGCAGACTTGTTTTTCACGATGGTAAGATTTGTCCAGATCTAAAATAAGAAGTGGAGAGGTAATGGAATTAAAAGAAAAAAATGAGATGATAGGAGGGAAGAAAAACAAATGCCAATTATATATTATTATTTTGAATGTACAGATGAATACAAAAAGGGAGAAACTTTTAAAAGGGGAATAGGAACATAAATAAAGTAATAAATAGCAACAGTTGAGGTTTCAAAATTTGAATAGTAGGGAGTTCTTGACTGTTTCAATTCACGAAAGCGGAAACGCACTATTTTTTAGCACATAAGACCGCTTCGTCATTTTTTTTTTATTAAGAATCCACGTGTTGCTTCATTCCAGAATTGGAAACGAATAAGTAGAAATTTCACGTGCATCAGTATTGAAGAAACAGAAAGTAAAATGAATGGTTTGAATTTTTTTGAACATAAAGAATTAAATAATGGGAAGAATCAAAGGGAAAATGGTAAGAAATTAGAGGAGCTTTATTAACGATTATCAACAAATAGAATGTATATGCATGAATTTTGGGAACAAACAGATTTAATTTTGAAAACAACGAACATGCAAGGAAAGAAATTAAATTAATAAATGGATGTCATCTTTAAATGGTAAACATTGATATCAAAAAAATTAAATACAAAGGAACCAACGGTTTTTGCTATATTTACATCAACAACAATAAATACGAATAGAAATTAAATTAAAGAATAATTAAAATTTTGCTATATTTACATCAACAACAATCAATACGAATTGAAATTAAATTAAAGATATAATTCCATATTGAAAACTGAGGGTATAATTATACAAATTTAATATTTATATAAAAATTCAAGAATGAATGCAAATAAATAACTCGATTAAAATTTACCATAAATAAGATTCTAAAATAACAAATATTGAATTGTATTATTAAATTGTATTCATATCAAAAATAAAATTCATTTGTTTTATAAAATCCAAACAAATTTTGTTTTAAATAATCAAAATAAAAATTATTTCCAAAAAAAATGCAAACAAATAAAATAAATAAACCAAAATTTTAAATTAAATCATTAACTAAAATACTCAAAAATTGAGGTTGTTACACACTTTTCCAATGGCGTATAGATCTTCAATTTTGTACTCCAGCTTATTGGATTGCCACTTGCTTTCAACCCTATAAGCCAATTTAACGTGATCAGTCATGATATAATTTGTATTCAAATCGCTACATTGAAAATTTACGTTCTTTTTTCATTTTGTTCCTCTCATTTTTTTGCATATTTATTTGTCTCAAAAACATAATTATTCACACTTTTCATAAATCAGTTCATTGCTTTCTTCATTTTTCCAATTGGGTATTGTGCTCAGCCAATTGTTGAGTGTCTTTAAGTCTTCAATATAACAATAGGAAAGGAACAAAAAGAAAATATAAATGCAATAAGATGGAGTACAAAATTGGAGATCTGTATGCCATTGGAAAAGTAAGAGTGAGAAGGCAGGAAAGGAATTTTGATTGTTGTGAATATTTGTTCAAACATGTTAGTTAATTCACAGAAATCTTTGACCGACTTATGAAAAAATTAATGTTTTAAAAGACATGTTCATACCAAATATTTATAAAAAGAAAAATATATGATGTATGACATAGCTAGTGACAATAATAAATTACATTTGAGTCGCAGTAATACTGGTGAATACAAAATAGCCAAATTTTTACCAAATGACCTAATGACATAAACTGTGGATTCTAGCCAAATCTTCATGTATTATTATTGCTATTTTTTACATGTTATCACCTTAGTGGATTCTTCTTAATGTTGTAATGATATTTGACATTTCAATCAATAAACCAAAAAACTTGTTAAAAAATTTAGGGATAAAATAGAAATAATTTTCAATGCTTGCTTATAAATCCCTATTTGAATTAGAATCATTTCAGTGACATCATGTAGAATTTATTTACCCAAGCATCCTTCCAATATAGAAATTAAAGTTTAAATTAAAATTCAAAAAATAAAATACATAATCATACAAACCACATTTGAAAACTTCAAAGAAGGAAAGTAGAACCCAACAATAAAGATCAGGAAGTCTTTTCTTCTAAATGATTTCAAACCTCACTGGTAAATGAAGCTATAAATATAGACCCAATAAATAAACTCACAAATCAAGAAATGTAAAATATGATAAGAAATTCTCCTAATACGAGAAGTTAACAATAAAGTAATCTTGAATAACAGCAGGTAAAATTAAGAAATTAGTACTTATCTAACTCATGGTGGTTTTATTTCATTTGTTAGGAGAATTATATTAACTTCAATTTCCAAAATCTCCATGTTCAAATAGAACGTACGATATTCGTTTGATTTCAAAATTTTATGAGTTTACAAATAATTGTTGAATGCACCTATTTTAGCTAGATGTAAGTCACAATTCTTAACCATTCAACATGCCCAAAATCAAACCATCAAAATAATTAACAGTTGAATAATGTATGATATATCAAGTTCAAAATAGCATGTCTCATGCGATATGAAAATGAGTATACAAATTCATAATCATAGAATTAAAGAAAATAACAAATATAGATTTGAACTCAATGGGCAAATTTATGTATATTTAAAAAGAAGATTTCCTTCTCTTTTAGGTAATTAAGTTCTCACAAGATGTAATTTAATTATTTGGAAGAGTTCTAAAAAACATCAAAAAAAAATCTTAAACCAAATAAAATAGTAGAGGTCTTTTAATTTAAAGAATACATAAATTTAAACCAAAAAAAGAAAACATAAATAATATTTTGGCCATTGCTTTTTTTTCTCCCGAATCAGATTTGAATGTTGTTGAGCACTATCCAAACTTACGTATAAAAAAATAACAAAGCAATAAACAAAAAATGAGTTTTTAGAGAAGGAATCACCACGAATCTTCTTATTAAATTCAGGCTAGATAGGTTAAAATCAAAAAGTCATGATGAAGACTATTGTAGGACTAAATAGATCAGTATGAAACTTAAAAACGGAATGAAAAACCTAATAATTATGCATGGACTATGAAAATTGCTGCAAATAAAATGTTATGCACCCGGTGTTTATAGCTGCTACTATTGAGAGATTGAACTGAAGCACGTTTTTGATAGTTATTTAAAATGAGAAATCACTACATGGTTTGGCTGGAAATGCAATAGATATCGATGGTAACAAACACAAGGAATAAAATTAAAATAAATTAATAAACTAAATCCTTGGTATTTTGGGAACTAGTTATTTCTTTTACATGTGAAGAAAAATTGCAGCTAATAGATTTAAGCGAATAAACTGTTTGCTTGACAATAATTACCCACAATTAATTATAATTAACAACTAAAAATAAATGATAATTATTGATTACAAGGAAAAAATTGGAAATTATAAATTATTTATTAATAATCATTAGTTGTAAATTATAAATAATAGCAGACCTATGTTTTCATTTATAATTTTTTAGTAATAATTTACCATTTATAAAATATCTATTAAGTATTAAGAACTTATTGTTATTTATAAACTATTCATTATTATACTACTTTATTCATTACTGAACATATTAAAAAAAATCCAGGTAGACCTAAAAGTATTGTTACTTTTTAGAAAAGTTGTAATAAGTTAATATCCAGTGGTAAAAACAATGTTCTTATAGCTTTTTTTATATATGTTGTTAAACAGGTAGTATGATGACCTTTAGTGCTAAACGTTGTAAAACATTACTCTTTTGTAATAACTATTAAAAAGACGTAAAACAATTTTCTTTTATGACTATTTTTGAAAAAAGGTTGTAAAAAGTCATGTTTAATAACATTTTCATGAAAAACATTGTAAAAAAGAAGCCTTCTACAACGTTTTTGCATAAAACATTGCAAAAATGGTTTTCTACAACCTTTGTAAACCAAATGTAGTAAAATAAACATTGTAAAATGTATAATTATTGCTGTGCTAGCTCAGTTGAAGTGTAGAATGCTCCAACCATCAATTAAATGGAAGCTGATTTGGGTTTAGGAAATTGAAGCAGAGGAGCCATAAATTATTCTGATTAAGGATTTTTTCCAGAGCATGATACTTACAAAAAAAAGAATGAAAATGCCAAAATATTTTGCAATGCTTAAACATATATCATTCGGTAAGGAGTACAACATATAAAGGTTTCCCAATTACCATGCTTCGATGTGTTTCTGATAGTAAGGTTAAATGAATTTTAAAAGAGTCAACGATGGAGAATGCGAGACCACACCAGGAGACAAACCTCTGAGAAGAATTTCATTCAATATGGTTACTTGTAGATAAACATCAACCAAGACGCATCCGATTAAACTAGATGAAGTAATAAATTCCATAGGTTTTGCTAAGATTTCATGACCCCGCAAATGGAGATTGCTTGGATTCTTAGTCCTTAGTTATCCGCAACTTAAGGTCATTGATATCGTTGGTTTATTACCGGTTTTCAAAGGTGGTGCGAGGTACGTCATCATAGTAATAAATTACTTTACTAAATGGGCTGAAGGAGAGCCATTTACTACAATCACGGTGAATGAAACAATCAACATTGTTATCCGAAGCACCATCTATCATTTTAGAGTTTCCCAAAGGATCATAACTGATAACGGGACCAAATAAGATAACATCAAATTCAGGGTTTTTGTTGCTAACATGCATTCAAAAGAGATTTGCAGCATTAGCACATCCTCGAGAGAATGGACAGATTGAAGTTGTAAACAAAATTATTGATTCTATTCTGAATAAGAAATTGAAAAGGCTAGTGGAAAAGTGGGTCGATGAAGTTCCATTAGCACATGGCTATATCAAACTACCCATTAATCTGTAGCTGGCCATACTTCATTCACCTTTGCTTACGTTATGTTCCATAATTCCTATTGAACTTGAAATCTCTTCATATCAAATAACTTGTTATGATCCCAGAAAGAACAGAGTATTAATACTAGGATCTCTAAACATGATTAATGAGAAGCATAAAGATTGAAATTTGCATGTAGTTACATACTGTAGTCGAGTTGCTTGATATAGCAATACCAAAGTCCAAACTAAGATTATTGAAATTTGTGACCTTATTCTCAAACGAGTCTTCCCAAGCCCTATCAACATGGGCACTAGAAGGGAAGGTCCTTATATGATAGATCAATAGCTTAGAGATGGAATGTTCAGGCTTGCTATAGTAGACATGATCTTGCTCTCGGGAACATGGAATAGATAGCATTAACAATGCTTTTTGACTTAGAGTAAATTTGTATGTAATTGAATAAAGCCATGTAATACTACATATTCTAACATTTTCCTTCTTTGTAATTGAATAAAATGGCTTTTTGCATTTGCAATTTTTTTGTTACATTCTTTAATAGTTGTGAAACGTGATTAACCCGAATGGATCTACGCATCGTTATGATAATGCACAGGCATAATAAATTTGGCACTACCTAACTTCTTTTATCTATGATCAGACAAAAGAGATCCAATCAAGATGAATGATAATGGACCATTCATCGATAAACTCTCACCTTTGACATGATGTATGGAGTACAATACTCAAGTGGATGTTGTTCAACCATCAGCCTACCTAATTTTTCTTAGGTTCAATGTGTAAAATATAAATGAAATAAGCATGAGTGGATCACCCATCAACCGACTTTTGCCCTTAACCTTGATGCAAAAGTGCAATCCGGGATGGATATGATACGGTTGTCCACTAACCAACTCTATTCCTTATATCTAGGACATAAGTATAACCCTATAACAGATGTAACTCAAGCATCCATCGAATGACTCCATCCCACAATTCGACATGAGGAGTATACTTAAAATGGTTGTGGCTTTATCATCAACTTATCAACTTTTGCCTAACATTTAAGGGCAACACTGATAATTTAGGTGAATGTGGCTCAAATTCAACGACCAACTTTAGACCTCAAAGTTTGAATGGGATTATAAACCAAGCATGAATGTGACTTGATCATTCATCCTCTAACTCCTATTTTAGGTTCATTGGGAGAGTATAAACTTGGAATAGATGTGACTTGGCCATTCGTTTTCTAACTCTGACCTTAGGATTAATAGTAAAAATATAAAATCCAAAAGGACAAGGCTTAAATGTCCACATAATAACTATGTTAACCCGAGACCGAGGCAAGGGTATAATCATTTGAAAGCTGAATACAACAACTTAATATTGTGGCTTGAGCCTAAAATTAGAGACACAATGAAGGTCATGACCAAAAGGATGCATAAGAAGGAATCATCGCATCAACACGTGAAATTACACAGTAAATCATCACTATTCGAACTTAAGGACGAATAATGGGTTGCATGACATTGATTGAGAAACTTATTACCTGAGTATTTAAATAAATTCAAATAAAGGCTTATACATAAAACAAAATCTTTATTATTCATAACTAAACTAAATCTTAGAAAGAAAGGTATAAGTTTATTTCCATCTAAGGAGATGAAATCAAAAGCGAGGTAAGTGCCTGCATAAGCTCTGTCAAAGAAAAGAAAAACTGTCCGTCAGACTACATGTAACCTAAGGCTGATACAATGGCTACTTCTTAGGTTTCCGTGGCTTCTTCGGGATGATAAACTAGTACCATTAATTTTCCTTCCTCTTTTCTTTATCTCCTTACCACCTCAACCTCGAGCATCCTTAAGGGTAGATATGTGAAGGGTCTGGGTCTTAGAAACAAAGAGTGCTCATTCAGCAAATTGGAGGACAAGAAGAACAAATTGAAGAACAAGAAGAATATTGAGGAAGCAGAAGATTTTATTGATGAAATAATATATTTCTTGTACAAGGAGTAATGAAACAAAGACATGTATATATAGGAAAGCATTGTAACAACTAATTGTAAATTACAAATCATACTAAATATAACATAACGGCTAATTATAAATCATACTAAATGTAACATAATGGCTAATTGTAAATTATAAATCATACTAAATATAACATAATGCGTTTACACGCGCCTATGTAAATAATGGATGTGAATATGTATTCAGGAAACCTCTTTTGTCTTCATCATGCCCCTCGGTTCGAACAAAGATTTCCTATTTCATTTCCGCCTCCATCAACTACTTTCAGCTCCTCTCTTAATCTCACAAAATTCTTGGTCGATAATGCTTTTGTAAGAGTGTCAACTCGCTGATAGTGAGCAGGAATATGACAAACAATTAGCTTTCCATTTTGTGTCCTTTCTCTCACAAAATGAAGATCGATTTCAAAATGCTTTATCCTTGAATGTTGGATTGGATTGAGGGAAAGAGAAACCGTACTTTTATTATCGCACCAGATAACAGATTTTCGTGTTAAATACAACCTTAGTTCTTCCATCAGCATTTCAATCCATGCTACTTTTGCAGTTGCACTTGCGAGAGCTCGATATTCAGCTTATGTACTGCATCTGGATGTAGTCTGTTGTTTCTTAGTGCACCAGGAAATTATGTTGTTGCCAACATAAACACAGTATCCTGATACAGATCGTCTATCGTCAACATCATTTGCACAATCATCATCGCTAAAGCACTGTAAGGAAAATTTTCTCTTTGATTTTATAATTATTCCTAAATTCTTTGTCCCTTTCAAATATCTTAAAACCCTTTTTAAGGCAATCCAATGTTCATATAATGGATTTTGCATAAACTGACTAAGTTTGTTAAAACTGTAACAAATATCTAGGCGATTAATTATTGCATAATGCAGTGCTCCTATTAAACTCCCGTACTGTTTTGCATTAGTGATGGCTTCCCCTTTATGTTTAGATAAGTGTGGATTACTTATCATTGGTGTTGGTAGATGTTTGGCATATTGCATATTGGCCCTGTGCAAAATTTCAGAAATACAATTTTCCTTCACAGTGTTTGATAATTTGAATCCCAAGAAAATATTTTAACTCTCCTAAATCTTTAATAGAAAAATGTTGATCCAATAATTGTATGACTTTGCTTATCCCTTGATCATTATCTCCTGTGATTAACATATCATTCACATATACTAAAATAAAGATAGTTCCTTGCCTACTCCTTTTCATGTATAATGAGTTGTCAGACTTGACTTGAATAAAACCTAAATTTAATAATGTTATCTTGAGTTTCTCCTACCAAGCCCATGAAGCTTGCTTGAGTCCATAAATTGCTTTATAAAGCCTGCAAACCTTTTTATCATCAGAATTGTATCCTTCATGTTGTTGCATGTAGACTTCTTCAGTTAATTCTCCATTCAAAAAAGCATTGTTCACATCAAGTTGTTTTATATTCCACCCTTTACTTAAGGCAACAGTTAAATTATCCTAATAGTAGTGGGTTTTATAAATGGAGAAAAGGTTTCATTGAAATAAAAACCAAATTGTTGTGCATAACCTTTAGCTACCAGTCTGGCTTTGTATTTGTCAATAGATCCATCAGCCTTTCTTTTTATCTTATATACCCATCTACAACCAATTACATTCTTGTGTGTTATTGGTACAACAAGTTCCCAAGTTTTGTTTTTCATAAGAGCTTCATATTCTGTATCCATGGCCTTTTTCCAATTTCTTGACTTTAGTGCTTGTGTGAAATTAAGTGGTTTAGTTTTAGTGATGGCCACATTATAGACTTTTGGTTTAAAAATACCACTTTTTGATTTAGTAGTCATGTGATGCATGTTTTGATGTTGTTGTGCCTGTTGTGATTGTTGTTCCTGTTGTGATATCCTTGTACTACTGTTGCTTTGCCTGCTACCATCATCATCAGTGTTGTGCATGTTATTATCATCTTGACTTATTTCTGTGTCATTTGAATTTCTTTCTTCTGGTCCACTGATGTGCATACTTGTTTCTCTTATATCCTCAGCTTATATGCCTGAATGTTCATTATCTTTAATTGTTTCAAGAGTAACTGGTCTAAACTCCATAGTCTTAATAGATTCCACTCTATTGTCTTCTTTGGAATTGTGTCTATCTGCATAAGGAAATTTACTTTCATCAAATATCACATGTCTTGAAACATAAATTCTACTATTCTTGTCAAGACATTTATAACCTTTTTGATTTTGAGCATAGCCAATAAATGTGCATGGACTTGACCTCATACCTAATTTATGTTTATTATAATCACTTAGACATGGAAGACACAGACAACGATATATTTTTAGAAACTTATAGTCTGGTGTAACATTGTATTTCATCTCATGTGGAGTTTTATTATCTAGGATCTTAGTGGATAACATGTTAATAAGAGAAACTAAAGTAAAAAAGGCTTCATTCCAATACTTCATAAGTAATGAGCTTTGTGATAACAATGCTAAACCAGTTTCTACAATGTGTCTATGTTTTCTGTCAACCAAACCATTCTGCTCAGATGTGAGAGGACATGTTAATCTGTGTTTAATTCCTCTTTTAGCAAAATAATCAGCCAAAGGTTTGAATTCTGCCCCACCATCTGTTTGCAAAAAATTTGACATTACAGTTAAGTTGCTTTTCAACATGAGTTATAAATTGTATAATTGTGTTAGAAGTTTTAGATTTATTTTTTAGCATATATATCCAAGTATATCTCGAATAGGCTTCTATAAAAGAAAGATAGTACTTGTGCCCCTGATATGAATTTAGAGGTGCTGGCCCCCATAAATCTGCAGCTACAAGCTCCAATGGCTTTTTATACCTGGTTCTAGAATTACTAAAAGGGAGCTTGTGGCTCTTGCCAAGATGACAATGTGTACATGTGTGTTTAACAGGTGCATTTTTAAAAGCAATATTATTAATAGATAAAAAAAAGTTCTTACAGTTTCAAAATTTGGATGTCCAAGTTTCATACGACGTAAAGTAATATTATCTAAAACATTATTTCTATTACAATGCTTATTACTACTACAATCATAATTACTACAAGCATCCACATTGTTGCACCAGAGTTCACCACTTGAATTTCCAGTCTTCAAGTTGTTAAATCTGTAAAGCCCATCAAGTAGACTACCCTGTAGTAATATTTCATGACTTAGAATATCTTTGGCTAAGCAAAATTTTGGGTGAAACTCAAAATATACACAATTATCATTGGCAAATTTTGATACACTTAAGAGATTTTTATTTATGGTATGAACCCTAAGCATGTTATTTAGTTGAAGTTGTCTTTTACCTAGAATAGTACCTTTACCAATATGTGTTATATTTGCAGTCTCACCATTGCTCATATATAAATTTTTCATACCTGAGTAATTTTTGCTTCCAATGTTCAAATTCTGAAGATTATCAGTAATATGATGGGTTGCACCTAAGTCTGGATACCATTCCTCAAAATTACTTTCATCGCCCTTGTATGCATCATACTGTCTTAACTGTCATTGTTGCCTTTGCTTGAGTTTATTATAGCAAAATTTGCCTGTGCTCCTTTCTGAGAAAAACTGCCTTGACTGTTTTGAGTACTATTATCTGAATTGTACCTAAAGTAACATTTATTTGCCATATAACCCAAATTTTGACAATTTTGACATTTTACATGATTGTTATTATTCCATCGGCCTCTTCCACGACCTCGCTGAGGCTAGAAACCCCCTCTTTGTGCTTGAAAGCCTCCTCTTTATGGTTGAAATCCTCCTTGAAACCCTCCTCTTTGTGATTGAAAACCTCTTGAATACTCATTTTCTTGTCTATTTGAATTATTGTTGTAGTTGTTTCCTTGTTGGTTATTTTTAGCTGCTGCATAATTGACAGAAAAATCACCTTGTATGGTTTTTCTTTGTTCAATCCTTACTTCATGAGCAAGTAGAGCAAATCTAACAAACTGCAAATCAGGTAATGTTTGCTGAGCAATAACAGTTATTAATGAGTCATATTCCTCATCAAGTCCACCAGTGATAAACAATATTTGCTCACTATCACTTATCTTATGCCCATTTAATTTATCACAACTATTTTTTGTTTTGCCTAAATTTTCTTCATACTCATTCCTTCTTTTTTGGAGCTTTGTAAACCCCTTCTATACTGCATTACCCTTGCTGCAGACTGAGAACTAAAAATTTGCTCAATAGATGACCATATTTCACGAGAACTAGTACATCCTACTATCTATGACAACAAATTTGAACTTATAGATGACATAAGCCATGATGATAATAGATTATCCTGCTTGTGATATCTAACATAGTCTGGATTTGAAATAGTGTTACCGTGTTGATTCAAACTCATGACTGGTGGTATTGTTATGGTTTCGTTGATGTATTCCAATAGTCCACAACCTTTTAAAGCAACTTCAACTTGATATTTCCATAATATATAATTATTTTCTTCAAGAGATGTGGTAATAATTCGGCTTTTGGGTTTTATTAGTTTAGGGGTGTTTGGTGGTGGATCAGCACTTGTGTTGAGCGTAGCTGCAGACGTGGCTTCATTACCGTTGGCCATAGTAGATCAGAAAAAATATTGAGCGAGGCAAAAGAAGGAAATTGCAGCCAATGTAAAAAGATGCAAAATAGGAAGAGCAATAATAAGGTATATAATGTATGTCTGGCACACAATATCAGATCTTGTAGCCGCCTTTGTGCTTAGCAAGTCCAGACTGATATTTGTAGCTGCTACAAAAAAATACCTATGATTAAGATATGTTCAATAAACTAGCAGCCTGTTGATCTAGGTGTGGCTAGTTTTCAGACCGATGATCCAAAACAATCAAGAGTTGGATTTCCCTACGGTGAGATCTCTGATGATGATAAAAACAAAACTGAGGAGACAGATAAAATAAAACAATTCTTGGTTGATAGAAAGCCTTTCGGCAATTTTCTCTGATACCAAATTGAAGGACAAGAAGAACAAATTGAAGAACAAGAAGAATATTGAGGAAGCAGAAGATTTTATTGATGAAATAATATATTTCTTATACAAGGAGTAATGAAACAAAGACATGTATATATAGGAAAGCATTGCAACGGCTAATTGTAAATTACAAATCATACTAAATATAACATAACGGCTAATTATAAATCATACTAAATATAACATAATGGCTAATTGTAAATTAAAAATCATACTAAATATAACATAACGCGTTTACACGCGTCTATGTAAATAATGGATGCGAATATGTATTCAAGGAACCTCTTTTGTCTTCATTACAGCATTTTCCTTTTTAGGCAGCACCACCTTAAGGGGTGTGACATCAACATCATCGAAAGACTCCCTCTTAATCTTCTTAGATATCAGATTTTTTTTTGTTCATCATCCCTAACAAGATAAGACTATCAGTTGTTAAGTGGCATGAGTTATCGCAACATCTTCCTTCCCCCATTAGACTAAAATAGTGTAGGTCCTTTCTTCGATAAGGGGACCAACCACCTAAGCAAGCCTTGATAAGTAGGATAGTTGGAACCATTTGTGAAGTATGGTCTGTTATTCTAAGTAAGTCAGAAGCCGCAAAGCAAAGAGCAATTACTATTTGAGTAATTGCAAATCAGTATATGATAGGAGAAGAAGAAGGCAGTACCATGCAATTACAGTCCGCCTGCGTGTATTTTGCCCGAGTCCAGTAGTCGATACTATTCCCTTAAAGCAATATTGCTCTCCCACTGATGCAGAGGAGATGATCAGCAATTCGCCTCCCAAGGTTAAATGGACCTTACTCCGCGATGTTGCGCTACAATCGCAGAGCGACGACGAACGCAAGGCAGGTATTTAACTGCAGAACAGAGTTATGTAGGTTGGAGAAAAAGAGGAGAGAAGATCAGAAAATAAGCAGTGTTCAATTTTGGTTTTCGCAGGCCCTTATATAAGCGGCAAAGAGGCATCTTTTCAGGAATAGGGGCTCCTGTTTGAATTGCAACGGTTGTGACTTTTGGAAAGGTTGCGACCCTTTACCAACAGATATTTCCGTTAGCGTTTGCGTGGCCGAATTCAAAAAACAACCGTTTTGTTGTGCAGCGAGCGCATCCGCATCCGGAGGCCCAATCGATCACGAGACCCCAAGAGCCCCAAGGCCCAAGGCCCTTATCTTTGACCCGTTTAATTTAATATGAAATATATGCATGCTTTGTTCATGCCATTGCCTCTCTCTCTTCTATCTTCTCTTTCTTTTGTAATAACATATCATGCCTTAATATAAGTAGTGGCATAGATGCTAGTTTTCCCCCGATGTGGGACTAAATGATTTTGGCAAAATTTTCCTTAACCATTTATTCATTCTTCCAACAATCCCCCACATGAATGAGTGGTTATATGATCTGTTCTTAAAATGGCGAAACATTTATCATATCGGTAAAAGTAGCATAAAGGCCTTGAACTTTTCCTAGTGTTTTATCGTTATAACTAACTGGCGAATCAGCGGACTAGACTGTCTTTGAACTATAAGCCGTTTGTGTAAGTCTATAAAGATAACACATGATAAATGTTCTTTTTTAACTCCTTGGTTCTCTGTTTGTGTTCGTTTTTGCCATGAACACCACCTTGATTTCATGAGTGCTTGAACAATTCGACCTTACAATTCTTCTTGAAGCGGCGCCTTCGCACTCACATAGGTGATTCTATAAAGAGTATCCCGTAATACCCCACTTGGTTCTTTATAACACCACAGTATAGACATCATTAAAAGCCAAGCTTATCCTATTTTCCGATGGGTTGTGCACTGACTTATCACAGGAATGGGTTTTAATTTATAGTGCCGTCAAGTTTATCTTAAACTTAGTTGTCCCTTTGAACCTATATCTTGGGATCTCCAGTCAACTAGGTAGGGTTTCCATTTTAGAAAACTTTCAGTTAACAGGTCTTAAGCCCATTCCCATCGATAAGATTTGAACTTTCTCTCTCGGCAAGCCTTTTGTTAGTCGATCCGCTATGTTATCCTTTGACCTTACATAGTCTATAGTGATAACTCCATTAGAGAGAAGTTGTCTTATGGTTTTATGTCTACGACGAATATGTCGAGATTTACCATTATACAATGTACTGTTAGCCCTTCCTATAGCAGATTGACTATCACAATGTATACATATTGGAGGTACTGGTTTTTCCCAATTTGGAATATCTTCTAGAAAACCCCTAAGCCAATCTTCTTCTTCTGCGGCTTTATCTAGAGCAATGAATTCCGATTCCATTGTCGACCTTGCTATGCAAGTCTGTTTGGATGATTTCCATGAGATTGCTCCATTTCCTAATGTAAACACATATCCACTTGTAGATTTTGAGTCATTTGAGCCAGTTATCCAATTTGCGTCGTTGTAACCTTCCAGTACTGAAGGATAATTTGTATAATACAAACCAAAGTTCTGTGTATATTTTAGATATCCAAGAACTCTTATTATCGCTTTCCAATGATGTTTACTAGGATTGCTGGTAAATCTACTTAGCTTACTTACAGCATATGCAATATCTGGTCTAGTGCAATTCATTACATACATGATACTTCCTAATATGCGAGAATATTCAAGCTGATATATACTGTCACCAGTGTTCTTAACCCAATTTTGGTTCATATCTACTGGCGATTTTGCAATAGTAATATTGTATTGCTTGAATTTTTCAAGTATCTTGGCTATGTAATGTGATTGGGATAATACATATCCCTGTGGTGTTCTTACAATTTTGACACCCAATATTACATCAGCTAGTCCTAGGTCTTTCATATCAAATCTAGAGGATAACATATTTTTTGTTGACATTATTATGGCCTTATTACTGCCTAGGATTAATAAGTCATCAACATAGAGACATACAATGAAATATCCAATATGTGTGTATTTTATATAAACACATTTATCTGATTCATTTATACTGAATCCATTTGATAACATAGTTTGATCAAATTTCTCATGCCATTGTTTTGGTGCTTGTTTAAGACCATAAAGTGACTTCACCAACTTATTTTCATTTCCTGGGCTTACAAACCCTTCAGGTTGCAGCATGTATATTTCTTCTTCTAACTCACCATTCAAAAATGCCGTCTTTACATCCATTTGATGTATTTCCAAATTTAGTATAGACGCGATTGCAATAAGCATCCTAACGGATGTTATTCTAGTTACTGGTGAGTAAGTGTCAAAATAATCCAGATCTTCTTTCTGTCTGAATCCTTTGACTACTATACGAGCTTTATACTTATCTATTGAGTCGTCAGCCTTGAGTTTTTACTTAAATATCCATTTATACCCTAGTGGTTTTGATCCTTTAGGTAGATCCACTAGTTCCCATGTATGGTTTTGTAAAATGGATTCTATTTCACTGTTGACAGCCTCCTTCCAGTATGGAGCCTCAGGAGATGACATTGCTTGTTGGTAAGTAAGTGGTTCATTTTCTATCATATATGCATAGAAATCGGGTCCAAAGGTTTTCGAAGTCCTTTGTCGTTTGCTCCTTCTGGGTTCCTCTACCTCAGTTTCAACATTTCTCTTATTCGAGTTTTGATTAACATTATCCTCAGGAGTATCTGTATCTATTGATCTCTTTTGAACAGTTGTTTCAATAGAGGATTTTAGAGGATAGATGTGTTCAAAGAATCTAGCATTTCGAGATTCGATAATGGTGTTTTCATGTATGTCATCGATTTCAGATTTGTATACCAAAAACCGATAAGCAGCACTATTATGAGCATATCCTATAAATATGCAATCTATAGTCTTTGGTCCAATTTTGATCTATTTTGGTTTTGGTATTTCTACTTTGGTAAGACACCCCCACACTCTCAAGTATTTGTAGGATGGTGGTCTCCCTTTCCACAGTTCATGCGGTGATTTAGAAGTCTTCTTTCAAGGCACTTTGTTAAGAATATGATTAGCAGAAAGTATAGCTTCTCCCCAAAGGTTATCTGGTAAACCAGAGCTTACGAGTAGAGCGTTCATCATTTCTTTCAGTGTACGGATTTTACGTTCTGCTATTCCATTTGATTGAGGGGAATATGGTGCCGTTGTCTGGTGTATAATTCCATGTTCGGCGCAGATCTCCTCAAAAGGAAATTCGTATTCTCCTCCTCTATCACTTCTTACTGATTTTATCTTTTTATTAAGTTGATTTTCAACTTCTGCTTTGTATTGTTTAAATACGTCGAATGCCTCGTCCTTGCTTCAAAGGAGATATACATAACAATATCTTGTACAGTCATCAATAAAGGTAATGAAATACCGTTTTCCACCTCTAGTTTGACACATTTTTAAGTCGCACACATCTGTGTGAATTAAGTCTAGAGGTTCCGTATTCCTTTCAACTTGATGAAAAGAAGTTCTAGTTAGTTTTGATTCCGCACATGTTTCACATCTGTAATTGGAATCTATTGTAAACTTAGGTATAAATTCTAAGTTTATCATTTTTTGCAATGTATCAAAGTTAACATGGCCTAATCTAGCATGCCATAAATTAGATGACTCAGCGATATAAATATAAGGTTCCACTTTATTCATATCTTTAGGTACAATAGTCATTACATTCATTTTGAACAGACCATCACTCACATACCCTTTACCCATATACACTCCGTTTTTAGACAATACAAAATTATCAGAAACAAAGTCCAACTTGAATCCATTCTTGCTCAGTAGTGATCCTGAGACCAAGTTCTTCCGAATGTCTGGAACGTGGAGCACGTCATTCAAAGTGAGTTCTTTTCCAGAAGTCATTTTGAGAACCACTTTTCCCTTGCCTTTAACCTTTGACGTAGAGGAGTTTCCCATAAAGAGTTTCTCTTCCTGTGTCGCGGGTTTATAGTCGGAAAACTTCCACTTGTTGGCGCAGATGTGTTTCGTGGCACCAGTGTCCACAAACCCTTCTTTAGTGTTGCCAACTAAGTTGCATTCTGAGATCACCGCTGACAAATTCATTTCAGAGACATTTTCTGAAAGCTCTTCAAATTGTGTAACATTAACTTGGTCTTTCTTTTTGTTCTGATTCTTTGGGACTCGACACTCGCTTGCCTTATGTCCTTTCTTCCCGCAATTATGGCAGTTTCCCTTGAATTTCTTTGCCTTCTTTGCGTTTGGGTTGTTTTCCCTCTTCCGTTTGTTGTTCTTTTCAGTTTCGACAACATTTGCCTTTGCCACAATGGTATTAGTTGCCTTCTTTTCAGATTTTCGATTGTCCTCTTCAATTCTGAGTCGAACTATCAAATCTTCCATTGTCATCTTTTTTCGTTTGTGCTTCAGATAATTCTTGAAGTCTTTCCATAATGGTGGCAATTTTTCTATCGCGACAGCTACTTGAAATGACTCACTTAAAGACATTCCTTCATCATGTATCTCATGTATAATAACCTGCAACTCTTGAATTTGGCTAATCACTATCTTAGAGTCTATCATTTTAAAGTCCAGAAATTTACCGACGATGAATTTCTTCATGCCAGCATCTTCGGTCTTGTACTTTTTGTCAAGAGACATCCAGAGTTCCTTCGATGTCTTCACTGTACAATACACATTGTACAGACTGTTGTCCAGTCCGTTCAATATGTAATTTTTACATATGAAGTCGGAACTTTTCCAAGCAGTGAGTGCCTCGACCTTTGTAGCGTCAGGCTCCAATTCATCGACTTTAGGAGGATCCTCTGTAAGGAAATTTGCCAATCCTAAAGTGGTCGGGTAGAACAACATTTTTTTGCTTCCATCTTTTGAAGTCAACACCAGTGAATTTTTCTGGCCGTTCTCCATGCGAGAATGTGACAGTAGGAGGAACCAACGGTCCTGTTGGTGGTGCGATCACAGCAGTTTTCCGTGCCGAAACCTTGCTTTCGGTCGCCATTATCTGAAAGCGAAAGTAGTTACTTAGAAAAACAAAACAATATTGCTTTAAGATTGTTATTCTAAGTAAGTCAGAAGCCGCAAAGCAAAGAGCAATTACTATTTGAGTAATTGCAAATCAGTATATGATAGGAGAAGAAGAAGGCAGTACCGTGCAATTACAGTCCGCCTGCGTGTATTTTGCCCGAGTCCAGTAGTCGATACTGTTCCCTTAAAGCAATATTGCTCTCCCACTAACGCAGAGGAGATGATCAGCAATTCGCCTCCCAAGGCTAAACGGACCTTACTCCGCGATGTTGCGCTACAATCGCAGAGCGACGACGAACGCAAGGCAGGTATTTAACTGCAGAACAGAGTTATGTAGGTTGGAGAAAAAGAGGAGAGAAGATCAGAAAATAAGCAGTGTTCGATTTGGTTTTCGCAGGCCCTTATATAAGCGGCAAAGAGGCATCTTTTCAGGAATAGGGGCTCCTGTTTGAATTGCAACGGCTGTGACTGTTGGAAAGGTTGCGACCCTTTACCAATAGATATTTCCATTAGCGATTGCGTGGTCGAATTCCAAAAACAACCGTTTTGTTGTGCAGCGAGCGCATACGCATCCGGAGGCCCAATCGATCACGAGACCCCAAGAGGCCCAAGGCCCTTATCTTTGACCCGTTTAATTTAATATGAAATATATGCATGCTTTGTTCATGCCATTGCCTCTCTCTTCTATCTTCTCTTTCTTTTGTAATAACATATCATGCCTTAATATAAGTAGTGGCATAGATGCTAGTTTTCCCCCGATGTGGGACTAAATGATTTTGGCAAAATTTTCCTTAACCATTTATTCATTCTTCCAACAATCCCCCACATGAATGAGTGGTTATATGATCTGTTCTTAAAATGGTGAAACATTTATCATATCGGTAAAAGTAGCATAAAGGCCTTGAACTTTTCCTAGTGTTTTATCGTTATAACTAACTGGCGAATCAGTGGACTAGACTGTCTTTGAACTGTAAGCCATTTGTGTAAGTGTATAAAGATAACACATGATAAATGTTCTTTTTTAACTCCTTGGTTCTTTGTTTCTGTTCGTTTTTGCCATGAACACCACCTTGGTTTCATGAGTGCTTGAACAATTCGACCTTACAATTCTTCTTGAAGCGGCGCCTTCGCACTCACATAGGTGATTCTATAAAGAGTATCCCGTAATACCCCACTTGGTTCTTTATAACACCACATTATAGACATCATTAAAAGCCAAGCTTATCCTATTTTCCGACGGGTTGTGCACTAACTTATCATAGGAATGGGTTTTAATTTACAGTGCCGTCAAGTTTATCTTAAACTTAGTTGTCCCTTTGAACCTAGATCTTGGGATCTCCGGTCAACTAGGTAGGGTTTCCATTTTAGAAAACCTTCAGTTAACAGGTCTTAAGCCCATTCCCATCGATAAGATTTGAACTTTCTCTCTCGGCAAGCCTTTTGTTAGTGGATCCGCTATGTTATCCTTTGAACTTGCATATTCTATAGTGATAACTCCATTAGAGAGAAGTTGTCTTATGGTTTTATGTCTACGACGAATATGTCGAGATTTACCATTATACAATGTACTGTTAGCCCTTCCTATAGCAGATTGACTATCACAATGTATACATATTGGAGGTACTGGTTTTTCCCAATTTGGAATATCTTCCAGAAAACCCCTAAGCCAATCTACTTCTTCTGCGGCTTTATCTAGAGCAATGAATTCCGATTCCATTGTCGACCTTGCTATGCAAGTCTGTTTGGATGATTTCCATGAGATTGCTCCATTTCCTAATGTAAACACATATCCACTTGTAGATTTTGAGTCATTTGAGCCAGTTATCCAATTTGCGTCGTTGTAACCTTCCACTACTGAAGGATAATTTGTATAATACAAACCAAAGTTCTGTGTATATTTTAGATATCCAAGAACTCTTATTATCGCTTTCCAATGATGTTTACCAGGATTGCTGGTAAATCTACTTTGCTTACTTAGAGCATATGTTATATCTGGTCTAGTGCAATTCATTACATACATGATACTTCCTAACATGCGAGAATATTCAAGCTGATATATACTGTCACCAGTGTTCTTAACCCAATTTTGGTTCATATCTACTGGCGATTTTGCAATAGTTATATTGTATTGCTTGAATTTTTCAAGTATCTTGGCTATGAAATGTGATTGGGATAATACATATCCCTGTGGTGTTCTTACAATTTTGACACCCAATATTACATCAGCTAGTCCTAGGTCTTTCATATCAAATCTAGAGGATAACATATTTTTTGTTGACGTTATTATGGCCTTATTATTGCCTAGGATTAATAAGTCATAAACATAGAGACATACAATGACATATCCAATATGTGTGTATTTTATATAAACACATTTATCTGATTCATTTATACTAAATCCATTTGATAACATAGTTTGATCAAATTTCTCATGCCATTGTTTTGGTGCTTGTTTAAGACCATAAAGTGACTTCACCAACTTACACACTTTGTTTTCATTTCCTGGGCTTACAAACCCTTCAGGTTGTAGCATGTATATTTCTTCTTCTAACTCACCATTCAAAAATGTCGTCTTTACATCCATTTGATGTATTTCCAAATTTAGTATAGACGCGATTGCAATAAGCATCCTAACGGATGTTATTCTAGTTACTGGTGAGTAAGTGTCAAAATAATCCAGATCTTCTTTCTGTCTGGATCCTTTGACTACTATTCGAGCTTTATACTTATCTATTGAGCCGTCAGCCTTGAGTTTTTTCTTAAATATCCATTTATACCCTAGTGGTTTTGATCCATTAGGTAGATCCACTAGTTCCCATGTATGGTTTTGTAAAATGGATTCTATTTCACTGTTGACAGCCTCCTTCCAGTATGGAGCCTCAGGAGATGACATTGCTTGTTGGTAAGTAAGTGGTTCATTTTCTATCATATATGCATAGAAATTGGGTCCAAAGGTTTTCAAAGTCCTTTGTCGTTTCCTCCTTCTGGGTTCCTCTACCTCAGTTTCAACATTTCTCTTATTCGAGTTTTGATTAACATTATCCTCAGGAGTATCTGTATCTATTGATCTCTTTTGAACAGTTGTTTCAATAGAGGATTTTAGAGGATAGATGTGTTCAAAGAATCTAGCATTTCGAGATTCGATAATGGTGCTTTCATGTATGTCATCGATTTCAGATTTGTATACCAAAAACCGATAAGCAGCACTATTATGAGCATATCTATAAATATGCAATCTATAGTCTTTGGTCCAATTTTGATCTTCTTTGGTTTTGGTATTTCTACTTTGGCAAGACACCCCCACACTCTCAAGTATTTGTAGGATGGTGGTCTCCCATTCCACAGTTCATGCGGTGATTTAGAAGTCTTCTTTCGAGGCACTTTATTAAGAATATGATTAGCAGAAAGTAAAGCTTCTCCCCAAAGGTTATCTGGTAAACCAGAGCTTATGAGTAGAGCGTTCATCATTTCTTTCAGTGTACGGTTTTTACGTTCTGCTATTCCATTTGATTGAGGGGAATATGGTGCTGTTGTCTGGTGTATAATTCCATGTTCGGCGCAGAACTCCTCAAAAGGAAATTCGTATTCTCCTCCTCTATCACTTCTTATTGATTTTATCTTTTTATTAAGTTGATTTTCAACTTCTACTTTGTATTGTTTAAATACGTCGAATGCCTCGTCCTTGCTTCTAAGGAGATATACATAACAATATCCTGTACAGTCATCAATAAAGGTAATGAAATACCGTTTTCCACCTCTAGTTTGACACATTTTTAAGTCGCACACATCTGTTTGAATTAAGTCTAGAGGTTCCGTATTCCTTTCAACTTGATGAAAAGAAGTTCTAGTTAGTTTTGATTCCGCACATGTTTCACATTTGTAATTGGAATCTATTGTAAACTTAGGTATATATCCTAAGTTTATCATTTTTCGCAATGTATCAAAGTTAACATGGCCTAATCTAGCATGCCATAAATTAGATGACTCAGCGATATAAATAGAAGGTTCCAATTTATTCATATCTTTTGGTACAATAGTCATTACATTCATTTTGAACAGACCATCACTCACATACCCTTTACCCGCATACACTCCGTTTTTAGACAATACAAAATTATCAGAAACAAAGACCAACTTGAATCCATTCTTGCTCAGTAGTGATCCTGAGACCAAGTTCTCCCGAATGTTTGGAACGTGGAGCACGTCATTCAAAGTGAGTTCTTTTCCAGAAGTCATTTTGAGAACCACTTTTCCCTTGCCTTCAACCTTTGACGTAGAGGAGTTTCCCATAAAGAGTTGCTCTTCCTGTGTCGCGGGTTTATAGTCGGAAAACATCCACTTGTTGGCGCAGATGTGTTTCGTGGCACCAGTGTCCACAAACCATTCTTTAGTGTTGCCAACTAAGTTGCATTCTGAGATCACCGCTGACAAATTCATTTCAGAGACATTTTCTGAAAGCTCTTCAAATTGTGTAACATTAACTTGGTCTTTCTTTTTGTTCTGATTCTTTGGGCCTCGACACTCGCTTGCCTTATGTCCTTTCTTCCTGCAATTATGGCAGTTTCCCTTGAATTTCTTTGCCTTCTTTTCGTTTGGGTTGTTTTCCCTCTTTCGTTTGTTGTTCTTTTCAGTTTCGACCACATTTGCCTTTGCCACAATGGTATTAGTTGCCTTCTTTTCAGATTTTCGATTGTCCTCTTCAATTCTGAGTCGAACTATCAAATCTTCCATTGTCATCTTTTTTCGTTTGTGCTTCAGATAATTCTTGAAGTCTTTCCATAATGGTGGCAATTTTTCTATCGCGGCAGCTACTTGAAATGACTCGCTTAAAGACATTCCTTCATCATGTATCTCATGTATAATAACCTGCAACTCTTGAATTTGGCTAATCACTGTCTTAGAGTCTATCATTTTAAAGTCCAGAAATTTACCGACGATGAATTTCTTCGTGCCAGCATCTTCGGTCTTGTACTTTTTGTCAAGAGACATCCAGAGTTCCTTCGATGTCTTCACTGTACAATACACATTGTACAGACTGTTATCCAGTCCGTTCAATATGTAATTTTTACATATGAAGTCGGAACTTTTCCAAGCAGTGAGTGCCTCGACCTTTGTAGCGTCAGGCTCCAATTCATCGACTTTAGGAGGATCCTCTGTAAGGAAATTTGCCAATCCTAAAGTGGTCAGGTTGAACAACATTTTTTTGCTGCCATCTTTTGAAGTCAACACCAGTGAATTTTTCTGGTCGTTCTCCATGCGAGAATGTGACAGTAGGAGGAACCAACGGTCCTGTTGGTGGTGGGGTCACAGCAGTTTTACTTGCCGAAACCTTGCTTTCAGTCGCCATTATCTAAAAGAGAAAGAAGTTACTTAGAAAAACAAAACAATATTTCTTTAAGATTGTTATTCTTAGTAAGTCAGAAGCCACAAAGCAAAGAGCAATTACTATTTGAGTAATTGCAAATCAGTATATGATAGGAGAAGAAGAAGGCAGTACCGTGCAATTACAGTCCGCCTGCGTGTATTTTGCCCGAGTCCAGTAGTCGATACTATTCCCTTAAAGCAATATTGCTCTCCCACTGACGCAGAGGAGATGATCAGCAATTCGCCTCCCAAGGTTAAACGGACCTTACTCCGCGATGTTGTGCTACAATCGCAGAGCGACGACGAACGCAAGGCAGGTATTTAACTGCAGAACAGAGTTATGTAGGTTGGAGAAAAAGAGGAGAGAAGATCAGAAAATAAGCAGTGTTCGATTTGGTTTTCGCAAGCCCTTATATAAGCGGCAAAGAGGCATCTTTTCAGGAATAGGGGCTCCTGTTTGAATTGCAACGGCTGTGACTGTTGGAAAGGTTGCGACCCTTTACCAACAGATATTTCCATTAGCGTTTGTGTGGCCGAATTCAAAAAACAACCGTTTTGTTGTGCAGCGAGCGCATCCGCATCCGGAGGCCCAATCGATCACGAGACCCCAAGAGGCCCAAGGCCCTTATCTTTGACCCGTTTAATTTAATATGAAATATATGCATGCTTTGTTCATGTCATTGCCTCTCTCTCTTCTTTCTTCTCTTTCTTTTGTAATAACACATCATGCCTTAATATAAGTAGTGGCATAGATGCTAGTTTTCCCCCGATGTGGGACTAAATGATTTTGGCAAAATTTTCCTTATCCATTTATTCATTCTTCCAACAATCCCCCACATGAATGAGTGGTTATATGATCTGTTCTTAAAATGGCGAAACATTTATCATATCGATAAAAGTAGCATAAAGGCCTTGAACTTTTCCTAGTGTTTTATCGTTATAACTAACTGGCGAATCAGTGGACTAGACTGTCTTTGAACTGTAAGCCGTTTGTGTAAGTCTATAAAGATAACACGTGATAAATGTTCTTTTTTAACTCCTTGGTTCTCTGTTTGTGTTCGTTTTTGCCATGAACACCGCCTTGGTTTCATGAGTGCTTGAAGAATTCGACCTTACAATTCTTCTTGAAGCGGCGCCTTCGCACTCACATAGGTGATTCTATAAAGAGTATCCCGTAATACCCCCACTTGGTTCTTTATAACACCACAGTATAGACATCATTAAAAGCCAAGCTTATCCTATTTTCCGACGGGTTGTGCACTGACTTATCATAGGAATGTGTTTTAATTTACAGTGCCGTCAAGTTTATCTTAAACTTAGTTGTCCCTTTGAACCTAGATCTTGGGATCTCCAGTCAACTAGGTAGGGTTTCCATTTTAGAAAACTTTCAGTTAACAGGTCTTAAGCCCATTCCCATTGATAAGATTTGAACTTTCTCTCTCGGCAAGCCTTTTGCTAGTGGATCCGCTATGTTATCCTTTGACCTTACATAGTCTACAGTGATAACTCCATTAGAGAGAAGTTGTCTTATGGTTTTATGTCTACGACGAATATGTCGAGATTTACCATTATACAATGTACTGTTAGCCCTTCCTATAGCAGATTGACTATCACAATGTATACATATTGGAGGTACTGGTTTTCCCAATTTGGATTATCTTCCAGAAAACCCCTAAGCCAATCTGCTTCTTCTTAGGCTATATCTAGGGCAACGAATTCCGATTCCATTGTCGACCTTGCTATGCAAGTCTGTTTGGATGATTTCCATGAGATTGCTCCATTTCCTAATGTAAACACATATCCACTTGTAGATTTTGAGTCATTTGAGCCAGTTATCCAATTTGCGTCGCTGTAACCTTCCACTACTGAAGGATAATTTGTATAATACAAACCAAAGTTCTGTGTATATTTTAGATATCCAAGAACTCTTATTATCGCTTTCCAATGATGTTTACCAGGATTACTGGTAAATCTACTTAGCTTACTTACAGCATATGCAATATCTGGTCTAGTGCAATTCATTACATACATGATACTTCCTAATATGCGAGAATATTCAAGCTGATATATACTGTCACCAGTGTTCTTAACCCAATTTTGGTTCATATCTACTGGCGATTTTGCAATAGTTATATTGTATTGCTTGAAATTTTCAAGTATCTTGGCTATGTAATGTGATTAGGATAATACATATCCCTGTGGCGTTCTTACAATTTTGACACCCAATATTGCATCAACTAGTCCTAGGTCTTTCGTATCAAATCTAGAGGATAACATATTTTTTGTTGACGCTATTATGGCCTTATTATTGCCTAGGATTAATAAGTCATCAACATAGAGAAATACAATGACATATCCAATATGTGTGTATTTTATATAAACACATTTATCTGATTCATTTATACTGAATCCATTTGATAACATAGTTTGATCAAATTTCTCATGCCATTGTTTTGGTGCTTGTTTAAGACCATAAAGTGACTTCACCAACTTACACACTTTGTTTTCATTTCCTGGGATTACAAACCCTTCAGGTTGCAGCATGTATATTTCTTCTTCTAACTCACCATTCAAAAATGTCGTCTTTACATCCATTTGATGTATTTCCAAATTTAGTATAGACGCGATTGCAATAAGTATCCTAACGGATGTTATTCTATTTACTGGTGAGTAAGTGTCAAAATAATCCATATCTTCTTTCTGTCTGAATCCTTTGACTACTATACGAGCTTTATACTTATCTATTGAGTCGTCAGCCTTGAGTTTTTTCTTAAATATCCATTTATACCCTAGTGGTTTTGATCCTTTAGGTAGATCCACTAGTTACCATGTATGGTTTTGTAAAATGGATTCTATTTCACTTTTGACAGCCTCCTTCCAGTATGGAGCCTCAGGAGATGACATTGCTTGTTGGTAAGTAAGTGGTTCATTTTCTATCATATATGCATAGAAATCGGGTCCAAAGGTTTTCAAAGTCCTTTGTCGTTTGCTCCTTCTGGGTTCCTCTACCTCAGTTTCAACATTTCTCTTATTCGAGTTTTGATTAACATTATCCTCAGGATTATCTGTATCTATTGATCTCTTTTGAACAGTTGTTTCAATAGAGGATTTTAGAGGATAGATGTGTTCAAAGAATCTAGCATTTCGAGATTCGATAATGGTGTTTTCATGTATGTCATCGATTTCAGATTTGTATACCAAAAACCGATAAGCAGCACTATTATGAGCATATCCTATAAATATGCAATCTATAGTCTTTGGTCTAATTTTGATCTTCTTTGGTTTTGGTATTTCTACTTTGGCAAGACACCCCCACACTCTCAAGTATTTGTAGGATGGTGGTCTCCCTTTCCACAGTTCATGCGGTGATTTAGAAGTCTTCTTTCGAGGCACTTTATTAAGAATATGATTAGCAGAAAGTATAGCTTCTCCCCAAAGGTTATCTGGTAAACCAGAGCTTATGAGTGGAGCGTTCATCATTTCTTTCAGTGTACGGTTTTTACGTTCTGCTATTCCATTTGATTGAGGGGAATATGGTGCCGTTGTCTGGTGTATAATTCCATGTTCGGCGTAGAACTCCTCAAAAGGAAATTCGTATTCTCCTCCTCTATCACTTCTTATTGATTTTATCTTTTTATTAAGTTAATTTTCAACTTCTGCTTTGTATTGTTTAAATACGTCGAATGCCTCGTCCTTGCTTCTAAGGAGATATACATAATAATATCTTGTACAGTCATCAATAAAGGTAATGAAATACCGTTTTCCACCTCTAGTTTGACACATTTTTAAGTCGCACACATCTGTGTGAATTAAGTCTAGAGGTTCCGTATTCCTTTCAACTTGATGAAAAGAAGTTCTAGTTAGTTTTAATTCCGCACATGTTTCACATTTGTAATTGGAATCTATTGTAAACTTAGGTATAAACTCTAAGTTTATCATTTTTTGCAATGTATCAAAGTTAACATGGCCTAATCTAGCATGCCATAAATTAGATGACTCAGCGATATAAATAGAAGGTTCCAATTTGTTCATATCTTTTGGTACAATAGTCGGTACATTCATTTTGAACAGACCATCACTCACATACCCTTTACCCGCATACACTCCGTTTTTAGACAATACAAAATTATCAGAAACAAAGACTAACTTGAAACCATTCTTGCTCAGTAGTGATCCAGAGACCAAGTTCTTCCAAATGTCTGGAACGTGGAGCACGTCATTCAAAGTGAGTTCTTTTCCAGAAGTCATTTTGAGAACCACTTTTCTCTTGCCTTCAACCTTTGACGTAGAGGAGTTTCCCATAAAGAGTTGCTCTTCCTGTGTCGCGGGTTTATAGTCGGAAAACATCCACTTGTTGGCGCAGATGTGTTTCGTGGCACCAGTGTCCACAAACCATTCTTTAGTGTTGCCAACTAAGTTGCATTCTGAGATCACCGCTGACAAATTCATTTCAGAGACATTTTCTGAAAGCTCTTCAAATTGTGTAACATTAACTTGGTCTTTCTTTTTGTTCTGATTCTTTGGGCCTCGACACTCGCTTGCGTTATGTCCTTTCTTCCCACAATTATGGCAGTTTCCCTTGAATTTCTTTGCCTTCTTTGCGTTTGGGTTGTTTTCCCTCTTTCGTTTGTTGTTCTTTTCAGTTTCGACCACATTTGCCTTTTCCACAATGGTATTAGTTGCCTTCTTTTCATATTTTCGATTGTCCTCTTCAATTCTGAGTCGAACTATCAAATCTTCCATTGTCATCTTTTTTCGTTTGTGCTTCCGATAATTCTTGAAGTCTTTCCATAACGGTGGCAATTTTTCTATCGCGGTAGCTACTTGAAATGACTCGCTTAAAGACATTCCTTCATCATGTATCTCATGTATAATAACCTGCAACTCTTGAATTGAGCTAATCACTGTCTTAGAGTCTATCATTTTAAAGTCCAGAAATTTACCGACGATGAATTTCTTCATGCCAGCATCTTCGGTCTTGTACTTTTTGTCAAGAGACATCCAGAGTTCCTTCGATGTCTTCACTGTACAATACACATTGTATAGACTGTTATCCAGTCCGTTCAATATGTAATTTTTACATATGAAGTCGGAACTATTCCAAGCAGTGAGTGCCTCGACCTTTGTAGCGTCAGGCTCCAATTCATCGACTTTAGGAGGATCCTCTGTAAGGAAATTTGCCAATCCTAAAGTGGTCAGGTAGAACAACATTTTTTTGCTGCCATCTTTTGAAGTCAACACCAGTGAATTTTTCTGGCTGTTCTCCATGCGAGAATGTGACAGTAGGAGGAACCAACGGTCCTGTTGGTGGTGCGGTCACAGCAGTTTTACTTGCCGAAACCTTGCTTTCGGTCGCCATTATCTGAAAGAGAAAGAAGTTACTTAGAAAAACAATACAATATTGCTTTAAGATTGTTATTCTAAGTAAGTCAGAAGCCGCCAAGCAAAGAGCAATTACTATTTGAGTAATTGCAAATCAGTATATGATAGGAGAAGAAGAAGGCAGTACCGTGCAATTACAGTCCGCCTGCGTGTATTTTGCCCGAGTCCAGTAGTCGATACTGTTCCCTTAAAGCAATATTGCTCTCCCACTGACGCAGAGGAGATGATCAGCAATTCGCCTCCCTAAGTTAAACGGACCTTACTCCGCGATGTTGCGCTACAATCGCATAGCGACGACGAACGCAAGGCAGGTATTCAACTGCAGAACAGAGTTATGTAGGTTGGAGAAAAAGAGGAGAGAAGATCAGAAAATAAGCAGTGTTCGATTTGGTTTTCGCAAGCCCTTATATAAGCGGCAAAGAGGCATCTTTTCAGGAATAGGGGCTCCTGTTTGAATTGCAACGGTTGTGACTGTTGGAAAGGTTGCGACCCTTTACCAACAGATATCTCCGTTAGCGTTTGCGTGGCCGAATTCAAAAAACAACCGTTTTGTTGTGCAGCGAGCGCATCCGCATCCGGAGGCCCAATCGATCACGAGACCCCAAGAGCCCCAAGGCCCAAGGCCCTTATCTTTGACCCGTTTAATTTAATATGAAATATATGCATGCTTTGTTCATGCCATTGTCTCTCTCTCTTCTATCTTCTCTTTCTTTTGTAATAACATATCATGCCTTAATATAAGTAGTGGCATAGATGCTAGTTTTCCCCCGATGTGGGACTAAATGATTTTGGCAAAATTTTCCTTAACCATTTATTCATTCTTCCAACAATCCCTCACATGAATGAGTGGTTATATGATCTGTTCTTGAAATGGCAAAACATTTATCATATCGGTAAAAGTAGCATAAAGGCCTTGAACTTTTCCTAGTGTTTTATCGTTATAACTAACTGGCGAATCAGTGGACTAGACTGTCTTTGAACTGTAAGCCGTTTGTGTAAGTCTATAAAGATAACACATGATAAATGTTCTTTTTTAACTCCTAGGTTCTCTGTTTGTGTTCGTTTTTGCCATGAACACCACCTTGGTTTCATGAGTGCTTGAAGAATTCGACCTTACAATTCTTCTTGAAGCGGCACATTCGCACTCACATAGGTGATTCTATAAAGAGTATCCCGTAATACCCCACTTGGTTCTTTATAACACCACAGTATAGACATCATTAAAAGCCAAGCTTATCCTATTTTCCGACGGGTTGTGCACTGACTTATCACAGGAATGGGTTTTAATTTACAGTGCCGTCAAGTTTATCTTAAACTTAGTTGTCCCTTTGAACCTAGATCTGGGGATCTCCAGTCAACTAGGTAGGGTTTCCATTTTAGAAAACTTTCAGTTAACAGGTCTTAAGCCCATTCCCATCGATAAGATTTGAACTTTCTCTCTCGGCAAGCCTTTTGTTAGTGGATCCGCTATGTTATCCTTTAACCTTACATAGTCAATAGTGATAACTCCATTAGAGAGAAGTTGTCTTATGGTTTTATGTCTACGACGAATATGTCGAGATTTACCATTATACAATGTACTGTTAGCCCTTCCTATAGCAGATTGACTATCACAATGTATACATATTGGAGGTACTAGTTTTTCCCAATTTGGAATATCTTCCAGAAAACCCCTAAGCCAATCTGCTTCTTCTGCGGCTTTATCTAGAGCAATGAATTCCGATTCCATTGTCGACCTTGCTATGCAAGTCTGTTTGGATGATTTCTATGAGATTGCTCCATTTCCTAATGTAAACACATATCCACTTGTAGATTTTGAGTCATTTGAGCCAGTTATCCAATTTGCGTCGCTGTAACCTTCCACTACTGAAGGATAATTTGTATAATACAAACCAAAGTTCTGTGTATATTTTAGATATCCAAGAACTCTTATTATCGCTTTCCAATGATGTTTACCAGGATTGCTGGTAAATCTACTTAGCTTACTTACAGCATATGCCATATCTGGTCTAGTGCAATTCATTACATACATGATACTTCCTAATATGCGAGAATATTCAAGCTGATATGTACTGTCACCAGTGTTCTTAACCCAATTTTGGTTCATATCTACTGGCGATTTTGCAATAGTTATATTGTATTGCTTGAATTTTTCAAGTATCTTGGCTATGTAATGTGATTGGGATAATACATATCCCTGTGGCGTTCTTACAATTTTGACACCCAATATTACATCAGCTAGTCCTAAGTCTTTCATATCAAATCTAGAGGATAACATATTTTTTGTTGACGTTATTATGGCCTTATTACTGCCTAGGATTAATAAGTCATCAACATAGAGACATACAATGACATATCCAATACGTGTGTATTTTATATAAACACATTTATCTGATTCATTTATACTGAATCCATTTGATAACATAGTTTGATCAAATTTCTCATGCCATTGTTTTGGTGCTTGTTTAAGACCATAAAGTGACTTCACCATCTTACACACTTTGTTTTCATTTCCTAGGCTTACAAACCCTTCAGGTTGCAGCATGTATATTTCTTCTTCTAACTCACCATTCAAAAATGTCGTCTTTACATCCATTTGATGTATTTCCAAATTTAGTATAGACGCGATTGCAATAAGCATCCTAACGGATGTTATTCTAGTTACTGGTGAGTAAGTGTCAAAATAATCCAGATCTTCTTTCTGTCTGAATCCTTTGACTACTATACGAGCTTTATACTTATCTATTGAGCCGTTAGCCTTGAGTTTTTACTTAAATATCCATTTATACCCTAGTGGTTTTGATCCTTTAGGTAGATCCACTAGTTCCCATGTATGGTTTTGTAAAATGGATTCTATTTCACTGTTGACAGCCTCCTTCCAGTATGGAGCCTCAGGAGATGACATTGCTTCTTGGGGTATATTCACAAGTTTCACCGTCATCATCCTTTTGTTAAATTTCCATTGGTTCTTGGGGTAAGCTAAGTTGAGTACTCTTACGATCATTTGGGCTCTTCCCCATGTAAAATTTGTGCATAAGCTGCTCCTTATTCACATTTTTGCTACCAAGAGACTTATTTCTCTACTCCATAATTCAATCCCATGCTTCAACCAATGATTGAAGACAGCTGTCTCTAAGGAATTTTAGGTTATAGTGCTTAAGAAGCTTGCACTGAAATAAGCGAGTAAGGCATCAAATTCTTCCTTTATCTCCCTCTAACTAACCTCTTTATCCTCTGTAATAAAGGCATCAACATAATTAGACTTATTAACAAACTCATCTCTTTCCACAATGGCTTAAACTTTCCTTACAATAATTTTGGGCTATTTAAAGGGTGTTAGACTTTTCTTTCTTCTTCTTAGAAAGCTACCTATCGGGTTTCTATGCACACCCCACTAGATTATTCTCATCCTTATACAGGTCATATGACCCTCTCCATAGAACGAATTTTTCTAAAGTCAATGCACCACCCTTATGGAAAGCAACCACCATCTTGGTTTTATGCTCCTTTTTCACATGCTTAAGCGCCTCGGTAGATTCTTTGTCCTTCTTATTAGCTTTGGCCAGTGACTTGGTAAGCTTAGCAATTTCAGTTTAACAAATGGCAAGCTCCTTACCTTAAGCAGCCATGAGCTTTAAGCTGTCAATAATTTCAACTTGCCTTTCTCTCAAGACCTTGGAGACTATAGTCATCAGTTTCCATAAGGTTGATATTGATCATAAGAATCTACGATAAAGCATAATATACTCATTGGTACCCTCAGAAATATATTTGATGTTAAAAACAAACGTCACTACATCTAAATAGTCCTTAGGAAGTTGGCTTTGAACTCATTCCTTTGAAGTTAGGCATCAATGCATAACACCGTAAATGCGACCAAAGGCCTAACTTCTCTTTTAATAACTCTATATATGGATGGGTCGTGACCTTCCCGGATGCTTTATGGGTTGATGACCGATGAGTATCAAAGGAGCAAGTAGCCTGGATTGGCTATAAAGCTGAAGTAGGTGCATGCAAGACCAATTGAACAAATTTATGAAATGTAGATCAATGCCCTTATGAAGTGAAGTATGAGGTTTTGACTTATGCTTGAACGAAGAATCCTTAAAATGATGACTTTTCATGACTATCTCTTTTGACAAGGCTATTCCTTTCCTTGCTTGGGTTACAACTAAAATCTGGATCATAAGTATGCTCATAAGAGTGAGGCTAGGATGTGATGACTTCATGTGGTCATAAGCATAAGACATCGCTTAGAATGCATGTAGAGATAAAGCTTGAAATTATTGTAGTGCAGTGCTTGTGTATGGGTGCAAGTGTATCGGTATTGTCCCGACGGACCATGTGCTAGAGCCTTGCTTATTGGAATGACTTCTCCTACATTAGCAAGAGGAATAACAGTATTAAAATAAAGAATTAAGCCTGTCAAAGCCCATGCGACCAATGTCATCAGACATGAAATCCATCGGGATCTGCCTAAGATCTTTAAATATGTCTTCTGAAAGCACGGAAGCAGCCTTCTCGGTGGCGGTAAATAGTTTGAGAGTTTTCCCTATTGGTAGTTTTACGAGAAGTCATGACTTTGCCGATTTCTTATGGTATTCCAGCTTTTCGACCAAAGGATGATGGTTAGAAGCACCATTAGTCTCGTCACTATAGTCTATCTCACTATCTTTGACGTCTTCCTAAGCATCTTTGTTCCCAGGACCTAGAACTGGGGGTAAGTTGGTATTCACTTGACCCTTTAATAGTGAGGTATGACCCTCACCCTCTTTCTTCTTCTCTTCCTTCCTCCTCATCAGATGGTACTTGACCAGTTTTGCAATCTTCTTTAAGCTGATCAAGTTTTATGAGATTCAGGTCAATGATGAGGGGTATAACCTCCCTTTCCTCTTCGAGAATGCCCGTCAGCATCACGACTGCATTTCTAAGAGCACTGGTATCTGGTCTTAGAGGAACATCAACACAATTTAGTGGACTGCATTAATAAGGACACGACTTGGTTAAAGCATTCACATTAGTGTTTAAAAAGACATCTACATCCTACGAGCCATCGCCGCGCGAATCCAAATGGATAGCACACACAAAACCATTCATTTTTTAATTAGGAGAGCTTGTTTCTAGCATCAGGTATGACTACAGTTTTTGGGTGGCTTTACTTATGAGAAAGGAAGAATCCTTTTCCGACGCATAAAGTTGTATATGTGTGGGTGTCCTCCTCACTTTGCTCGGGATTTAAATGTTACTAACAGAATTCAACACCGGAAACAGGCTGGGGTGAAGGGGTATCATGCCAGAGCCGACAATCGAAAGCCAAAGTCGGTGACCGAAAGCAAAGTGGGAAATCAAAAACAAGGACGATAGCATCATCAATTACTTGTTGTAACACATGGTGTCGACACTAAATCAGAAACGAAGAAAGCATGCTATCAGCACCAACATGATCGGACAGTTAGCTTGGTGCCGATACTTGAAGAAGGGGCAGTTGATCTGGTTTCGATACCTAGAAAGAATGGCTGAGTCGCGGACTAGGTCGCTCTCTTGAAGACGATTCGGCGATCTGGTCGGTGGTGCAAAACCAGTTCGTACTTCCGCCGCCGCCTCTAGGATAAAACAACCTCTCTAAAATTAATAACTGATTTGCTTTGCACAACAAATCAGTGCAGATTTGCACTTCCGAAACTAACAATTGATCGAGAAATTCTGTAAGAATATTTTAATGGCGGAGGAGAGAGTAATATTTTTTTTCTGTAGTAATCTCGTCTACAACTGAAGATAATAATATAGACGAAGATTAGGGTTAATCGAAAATACTGGGCAGAGGAAGAAAAATAGGATCTGCTGAAAATACTGGATCAAGAGTTTACCGCTTCATAAATAAAAGTCGGCTCAGAAATATTTTCTGTATTTAAAAAATAGTTCGAAAAACACAGTGTTTTCTGGATCAAAAATATAAGTGTCTACACCACATAGCCAAGGCCCAAGCCCAATCCCGAACCGAGCCGGGTCGGGTCGAGTCGATCGGTCGGTCGCGCGCGTGTGTGGTGGTCATGATGCATGGTCTCCCTCCTCACAACAAAGCATACATTGGGAGCCTAAGGCCCCAACATGATTTCTTAGAAACAAGTATAAAAACTTGCATCTTTCTTATAATCCCATGATGTGGGACTATTCACAAATAGGAGTCATCATAAATTTATTTCATATTTTAAATAATTCATAAAATTTCCAACAATCCCCCACTTGAATTTTTTAAAATATTATCGAGCAGTTTCTAAAAACATAAGACTGTCCATAAACAAAGGTGTCATCCGACTTGAACCTTTGCGTAGTGAATAAGATTCAGTTTTTACTAGAGTGACACGTAGTCTTGAACTCTATTCCTGACATCAAACCACACACAATCTTTTCTATAGTGCAATCAAATAAGCCCGTGCGTTTATGGCCATGCACGTCTATCCCAGTTTAGTGAACGCTCTAGAAGTTTTGCCTAAAACTTCATAGGAAACGGCCACATTTCCACATTCACAAAGGTGAGTCCATCAAGAGCACTCCTGAAGGTAGGTACTCCACTCCAAATAGAGTATAGATCTCATTAAGAGTTTTATTAACTCATCCTCTAATCACTTCAGGAATACATGCTTCTTAATCTAAAATTTAGCATGTTCATCTACTATCACTACACAACTTGTTTTTACCCATTGAACCTAGTTCTTGGGAGCTCCAGTCATTTAGGTCGGGTTACCATTGTGCGTGATTCCACAATCACAGGGCAATAGTCCCATTCTTTTAGAATTATTAAGGACTTTCTTTCTGGACAGTCCTTTCGTCAAAGGTTCTGCCAAATTATCATCATCTTATATGTGATGTTCTCTAACAATACTGTGCATACGACTGTCATTTCTTACCGTTGTAATATCGGTTCTGTTTTTCTTTCAATAGTCGTCAAATTTTTTCATCACTATATATATGATGTTCTTTTACAGTATTGTGCTTACGACGTCGTTTTCTACCGTTGTTATAATGGTTCTATACTTTTTGCAATAGCCACGAAACTATCACAATTGATTACACCACTGGTGTCTATTTTTCCTTTATAGGGATTTCAAATAGCAGATTTCTTTAGTTCTATGCTTCTTAACTAGCTGTAGCTAGTGCTATTATCTCAGTCTCTATAGGAGACTGAGTCGAAATAGTCTGTTTCTTGGGTTTCCAAGAGACAGCTTCTTCAACGATGCTAAATATATATAGCCACTGGTCCTTTAGAATCATCAGATAAAGTATTTCAGTCTATATCAGAGTATCCTTCAAGTACAACTGAAAACTTTTCATAATGTAATCCAAGGTTCATAGTTTATTATAGGTATCTCATAACCCTCTCATTAGCATGTTAATGCTCTATACTAGAACTACTGATAAACCTGCATAATATCCCAACACATCGGCAATGTCGGGTCTAATACAATCAGTGGCATATCGAAGGCTGCCAATGATTCTCGCATAATCAGACTGTCTTACACCTTCACCAGTGTTCTTAAATAACTTTACACTGTGATCGTATGGTGTATTCGCAGGTTTACAGTCAAAGTAATTGTATTTCTTTAGTATCTTCTCAATGTAATGAGATTGATCCAAAGAAAGTCTCTTTTCTGACCTAGTAATTTTAATACCAAGGATTACACTCGCCTCATCTAGATCTTTCATATCAAAATTGGCACTTAATAAGGATTTGACTGAATTTATGGCATGAATGTTTGACTCAAAAAAGAGTAGGTCATCTACATAAAGGCATATAATAGTGCAAATGTCATTCTTAGATTTGTAATAAATGCATTTGTCACTTTCATTAACTTTAAAACCATGTGAAATGATTGAAGTTGTCAAATTTTTCATGTCATTGTTTAGGTGTTTGTTTTAAACCATATAATGATTTATCTAATTTGCATACTTTATGTTCTTGACCATGTACTACAAATCCTTCAGGCTGATCCATATAAATTTCTTCGTCTAATTCACCGTTCAAAAATGTGGTTTTCACATCCATTTGGTGTATTAATAAAATATGAATAGAGGCAGGTGAGATTAATATCTGAATGGATGTAATTCTAGTTACAGGTGAAAAGTATAGAAGAATTATATATTTTTTCTTTTTGTTAAAAACCTTTAGCTACTAGTCGTACTTTATATTTATCAATAGTGCTATCAGGTTTTAATTTCTTTTTAAGTACTCATATACAGCCTATAGATTTACAACCAGGAGGTAAACCTATCAAATGCCAAGTCTTATTGGATTCCAGATAATCCATCTTATCATTTATAGCCTCTTGCCAAAAAAACCGGCATCTAAAGAAGATAAGGCCTCTTGGAGGTTTAAGGGATCCTCCTCTATAGTAAAAGCACAAAAAATGAACCAAAATCTTTTACGGTTCTTGCTCTTTTACTTTTTCTAGGTTCAGTTTCAGAACTTTTATTAAGTTTTGTTCTAATAGGCATACTTGATGTGCCCCCACTATTCCTTAATTTAAAAGGAAATTTCGTTTCATAAAAATTGACATCATTTGATTCAAATTATATTATGTGTATTTAGGTCATAAATTCTGTATGCTTTGCTATTAACAGCATAGCCTATAGATACACATTCGTAACCTCTATTTGCCAATTTTATTCTCTTAGGGTCTGAAGTACGAACATATGATTGACAACCCCAAGTTCTAATATATGACACATCGGATTTATAATTCTTTAAAATTTCATAAGATGAAATTTTATTCTTAGATTTGGGGATTCTATTCAGAACATAACATACAGTCTATAAAATATCCCCCCACTAATGTTTTGCTGCACCAAAATTTAATAAAATGTCAATTACTAATTCGGTAAAGATCCTATTTTTTCCAGCTTTACCGTTCATATCAGGTGACTAGGGTGCAATTCTCTTATGTACAATATATCACATAAAAATTCAGAGTAGAATTTGATTCGTATTCTGTTCCTCTATCACTATATAGTCTCTTAATTTTTCTTATTTGCTTGATTTCAATTTTGAATGTTTCAAACATATCAAATGCATCACATTTTTAAGAATCAATGTCTTTTCAATCATATGCTTAATTTTCATATTACCAGTCTCTACAGCTTAAGTGGTGCGAGGATCTCACAACACACTTTCTGATCGTCAGCAACCGTGTATATTGTGAATATATCACGATCATAGCAAACATGGCGAGAAACACCAATGTCTACCCACCAACCCTCTGATCCACCAACAAGGTGAATCTCAGTAATCATAACCATTAGAGGCTCCTCAGTCAGGTTTGCCTGCAGTGCAGGGTCTGGCCTGTTCCGACACTTTCGTGACGTATGATCTGGTTTTCTACAGTTGTAATATAGAATATGTAACAACCCGTATTTCGATAACATGTTAAGACGAGAATCAAGGCGGAATTTAATTTTAAATTCCGAATCAAGTAAAACGGGCTATGCCATTGCGTTCGTCTCGGAAAAATACGCGAAATAGAGTCCGAATTTTCGAGAATCGGAGTCCGTATGACCAAGTTATGGTCTGACGAAGTTTTCAGAAAATTCAAGTTCAAAAACGAGTTCTAATTTCAAAAGTTAGGGCTGGAAGGCTAGGCGGGAAGAATTCCCGCCAGGAACCCCAAGTCGACAGCCCTGTCGACTTGGGAGTCGACATGCTTGACCCAAGTCGACAGCCTTGTCGACTTGGGGGTCGACTTATGGTGGTCGGGCAGTTTTGCCTGGTGCACCTATTTTCTGTCTTGGCTAGGTTTTTGGGCCTGGTTCGAAATCTGATGGCTCAGGTTGATCCTAGGGTTAATCCTAAGGTCCTAATCACTCCTAATCTCTATAAATAAGCCCCTAACCTACCCCTAAACCCTCATTATTCATTCATGCAACTAAACTATGGCAAAATTGCTCCTCTCATGGCCTCCACTCAAAATCCTAGCCTCCACTTCATTTCTATGAGAGGTTTCATGATCATGTGAGTGTTAGAGAGTCCCTATGTTAGTATGAGAGCTTCTCAAGTTGATTTCAAGGCTAAAGCTTTGACCTTTGTTCATCAAGATGGGGTTTTTATTGATTTGGAGCCTTCATCTTTGGGTTTTTGGATGATGGCATGCATAGGCGTTGTCTCAATCTTTAACTTAATCGATTTGTGCCTTCATAGCAATGTAAGCCCTTTCCCTACTCTTAGATATTAACTATGAAGTTAAATGTTCATGTTGCAAGTTTGGGTTTGATCATTGAGAATGATACATGCTATCATGTCATGCAAGTTTATGAAGTCATTATCTTGATCTTATGAGCTAAAAGCTACAATCTTTATGTTGAAATGTTGCATTATGCAACATGAGAACCTTCATAATCTTTATGTCAACTTGCATATGAAGTCATAACCCTTATATGATGATATATGCGAGTTTCTAGGCATCATTCCATGTCTTTTGTCACCATGATTCGTTTATGTGCCAAGTTTGGGTTTATGCATGTTTTTGAGGCTTAAGAATGTAACATGCAAGTTAATGAATACATTTGTGCCTCATTTGCCACCATGATTAACTTGTGGCTTAATATCCATTTTTGCCATGCCTTTGCCAAGTCTATTCTTTTAATCCATTACGTTGTTGCGAACGTATATGCGAGTTTAAAAGCGTTGGGTTATGTTATGGGAAATTTCTAATGACATAAAAACATAAGCTTGGGAATTTACCTATTAAGTTAGGTCTACCCATTGGGAATTTACCTATTAAGTTAGGTCTACCCAATTGCTTGAAAACTTGAATATGAACATGACACTAGACTAAACATGAAAGTGGCCAACTCGAGGTTGGTTGAGTTTGCAACGTAAAACTACCCGGAACCGACCGGCCTAACTAGTAGTTGCAAACAATAGGACCCAATGTGAGAAGTTGGTCATGTTGTGCTTGAACCCGAGGTTAGACCAAGTTGTGGTGTAAAGCTACCCGGAACCGACCGGGTTAACTAGTAACCACAACAAAGTCTAATGTGAGAGGTTGGGGTGCATTAAGTAATTAATGCCACATAATAGGGTTAAGTTAATTTGATTAATGACTCTTAACCAAATATGACATGGACAAATGGGTTAAGTAATTTGATTAGGCTAATGATACTTAACAAAACATGACAAGGTTGGGTAGGTTAAGTGACTTGATTTGCCTAATGACACTTAACCATTTGTATACGACTAGTGGACGGGGTTAAGTTAACCAACACTTAATCAATCCAACACGATAATTTGGTAAGGTTAAGTAAGTTTTCTTAATGACACTTAACCGAAAGATACAGTTAATGGATGGGGTTAAGATTAGACTCAACTAGTCTAAACATGATAATCGGATGGGGTTAAGTTAGCCTAGACTTAATTAATCCCACTTGGTAGTTTAATGGGGTTAAGTTAAACACTTAACTAATCTAACACGATGATTTGATGTGGTTAAGTGACCTATACTTAACCAATCTAACTCGTTAATTTGATGTGGTTAAGTTAACCAATACTTAACCAATATAACGTGAAAACATGATAAGGCTAAGTCACGAATCGCTTGAATACACTTGACCGATTTGACTAAGTAAATTGATAGGGTCAAGCTAATATATACTTAACCAATCTAGAATGATGATTGGACGAGGTTAAGTCGCGAATTGCTTAATATACTTAACCAACTTGACACATGGTTTGTAGGGTTAAGTCTTGGACTTGGATACTTGGCCAATTTTGACATGATTTGTAGACGGGTTAAGTCATGAACTTAAGTGACACTTAATCCATTATGTAAACCCTAGTTCTGAGGATTAGGTGGATAACCGTAGTTAACAAGGATAACGGGAATAAGGCTAAGTGGTAAACCTTAGTTGAAGAATAACTAAGTAATGATTCTTAGTCAAGGAAATTTAGACCAGTTCATAGATAGATGAGTAACCTGATACGGTAGGTCATCGTTTAAGTATACGAGTAGGAGCAAGTATCTGATTTAGATAAAGGCTCCAGCGAACTGGGTAACGAAGCAGCGGCTTCGGGGAACGTGAGGATATTCTTGGTATCCCTCTGTGAGCTGCCAGGTGATCATACTAGGCTCATGAGAGGTTAAGGTCTGCGTTAGAAGAACCAAGAGTATGCCTTGGTTGCTATACGAGCGACCTAAAGACGGGGATGGATAGGGGATAGTCGACGATACACGGTCGTACCCTAGATAGCATTTCGTCAGGCTACCTACCATCTTTGGTCAAGCGTGTACGTACGGAAAGGCAGAGAACACCCAATAGACCATAATTGCTATCTAATTATGGTTGCGGTAAGGCTAGGATTGTGGGTTGGCCAGTAGTGTGTTCTCATACAGGATTTATCCTGTCTTGTCTTTCACTAGTTGAGGGAGTGGTCTCGTGGGACCATAGCCACGTATAGAAAAAAAACAGACCTTAGCATTTGCATCGGCAGATAAATCGAAAGCTCCCGACTGAGTCCTGTATTTCCTGATCTGCCCTGTGACAGGACTCGGATGGCACGATGTGATACATGTGCATACAGTCATGGAAAAACGATTTACGATGAATGCGTGGGAAAAAGGGCGCGGTTGACGGTTAGCGTAATTCCTAGTGGCCCTGGGTGGTTGAACCAAAACCGAGATACGAAAACGTGCAATAGGTAAGCATAATCCCTAGTAGTCCTAGGTAGCATAAGTCCTAGTTGTACAAACGATGATTCATGTTGAAAGACCCCAGTTAGATATAGGGTGACAGTCCAAAACGATCTTAAGGATCATGGAACTATGTTAAAGTAGTATAGAATCTCATGGGAAAGCCCGTATGGTCTACGGCAAGGGACTAAACATTTACATGAAATAAAACATACGAGTTGAGTAACCTATATATGTGATATATTAGGTTGACATGGACCATTACACGACTTTTGAGTAAGGGTCATTCATGGTTAACACATGATACGGTGGGGATACTAGTACGGTAGGTGCAGAGCTAAAAGACAGGATAGATACCATGGGATGTTATACGTGATAGATATCTCGGGAATATTATACTTGATAGGAACCTGACGATGGGATACCTTGTTTTATCTTGACATCGTAATTTATCATGACACCTTAGTTTATCTGAGTTCAGTAGTTCATCCTGTTATTTTAATTTAGCTTATCTATCTTGTCATCATGCTTATGTTCATCTCAGTTTCTCATGTCAGTTAACTTTACTAGTTTTTATGCTAATAGTAGATAGGGCTTACTCAGTCTTTTTGACTGACCCGTTTTGTTTCGCCTCTTTTCTTCCTTTTCCCCCCAGGTTACAGGGAGGAAATACTGTTGTTTAGTTCGGACTTCTTCTGCTTGAAGGTCATCATGGATGGCTTGGACTTTTCTTGGCTATGGCTACTTTACTGTTTTACTTGGAGAATAATTTTGGAAAAAGCCTTTATGCTTCTTTACTATTGCAAGACAGGTTTTGATGTACTCTGATGTAAAAGGCTTTAGACCTTAATTATTAATGTTTATGAAAGTTCGATTTTCTTCCGCTGTTTTATATGTTCTGTCTTGTGATATTTCTGGGCATGTTTACCAATAATGCCCCTCTAAAGCTAGTGCATTCCTTTGCGAGTGACACTAGCGGAGGCGGGGTGTTACATTTGGTATCAGAGCAGAAGGTTACCAGACTGGGCAAAAGTTTTTAAAGACCTTCTGAAAACTATTTGAAAATCGTTTACAAAGAAGCATTTTTCAAGAAAATTTTCTTTTAAAAGAAAAAGGCTATTCCCCAAAGGCCATTAGCACTATCCTTGTTTCCTTAATTGAATCCCTTTTCCTTTCTTTCCTCCATCTGTAGTCACAGTGGTTTTAACTGCGACTAGTCTTTTCTATCTACGGAAGTGCTTTCCATACGATGGAGGTGGTTCTCGAGAGACCAGTGGCCGCGTTATAAGAAAGGATAGTGAGAAAGAGGATAAAGGATACGAGCTTAAGGATGAGCAACTTGTTGGTATAGCTTAGTCCTCAAAGGAGGGAGAAAGATGAACAATGAAACCCATGACGAGAGAGTACCTTTGGCACAGTAAAACGGGGCGGATAGTTAAGTATTATGGGACAAGGACAAGATCATCGGGAGGGCAACAGTATGCTCTCATTTCTAGGGTACCTCGGAAGGAGGGTAACGATCTTGTTAAAGGTTTAACTCTTCTTCTCTATCATCCCGTTAGGACTTTGTTTTGATCATCGTATCATTTAAGTTTGCTTCGATAGTTGAGTCTCTGCACCTTAAGTACTAGCGTAATAGAGAATCCCATTTTTGTCTCAAAGTCCTATTGGAGAATCAGTCCATTTATACATGACTTGTTTGGATTTGAGAATGTCTATGCCAAGTGTTGAGTTTGGAAATAATGCTTATGTTTATAAGCTATGGATGGATTCTGGGGATGAAGTGGTTATCCAGAAGGGGATGCCACTCTCGGTTTTGATAGGAGGGTAGTTAGACCTTTTGACTAGCCTTGGTAATACCCTCGAAGTATCGTGTAACCTTTTTGAGGTTCTGTCATGACTAGTTGCTTAGAATCCCTTGATGCCTCTATTGGAAATTTGAAGCCCGATCGAGTGGTGTTCGCCAATAAGACGGATGGTTTACTTCATTTATGCATGGGTTATAGAGATCACCCTAGTAAGTGCGCTTGATAACCTGGTTGACACCTGTTTACTTTCAAGAGAAAGTTCTTCTACATGGAATACCTTATAGTATATAAACGAGATCCAAGATTCACTAGTGAATTTTGGAAAGCTTGCATGAGATCATGAGTACGCAGTCATGTTTGCGCCAAGTATTCTAGAAAAAGGATAGGTGCAAAGTGGAACGAGAGGCGACGAAGAAATGAGTTCTAGCTCATGTTATGGAAACAGGAAATAAAAAGCTACGAAATCGCGAAGTTAGAAGACGGTCAAGGCACAATGGAATTAAGCTCACGGAAATACGACTTTGATGGTCAAAGACTAGATACGCGCATGATATCTCTTTTTGGGGAGTATATCTTTGATCCCTGTTTTCTGTAGAGCTTACTTGTAGGCTATCTTTTGTGGACATCCTCTCGGTCCTATTTTCTGTTACAAACTCCGTAAGGAGTTTGTCTTGTTTATCTTCTCGACCCTGTTTCAGGGAATCCTAGGTAGAACCCTATGGATGTAAACATGTATTTGAAACATGTTATGATTGATATGGTTGCAAGTGGTTGCTCATGGATGCGCGAATACACATTAGATACTAGCTCGACTCGGTCACATTTCATATTGCATATGCACGAGTATTTATACTTGTTTATGGATGAAATTGAATGTATTATCATGCGGTTGTTGCATATGAATGAATGATTGTGCACGCATATAGTATCTATATGACTAGGACTATTTGCATACATGTTGGATTCATGGCACAATACATATTTTTGCATTAGAAAGATTATTCAGGCCTGATCATTAGCATTAGCTAAGGAACATGTACACACACGTTTTGCATATATTCATACAGCATTAGAAATCATCTAAGGACAATGGTTGCTTGTGGATGATGTTTTGAGTAGATGAATGATGGATGGTAGGATATGTTCTTCCTAACTTAGAGATTTCGGGGACGAAATCCTAAAAGGTGGGGAGAATGTAACAACCCGTATTTCGATAACATGTTAAGACGAGAATCAAGGCGGAATTTAATTTTAAATTCCGAATCAAGTAAAACGGGCTATACCATTGCGTTCGTCTCGGAAAAATACGCGAAATAGAGTCCGAGTTTTCGAGAATCGGAGTCTGTATGACCAAGTTATGGTCTGACGAAGTTTTCAGAAAATTCAAGTTCAAAAACGAGTTCTAATTTCAAAAGTTAGGGCTGGAAGGCTAGGCGGGAAGAATTCCCGCCAGGAACCCCAAGTCGACAGCCCTGTCGACTTGGGAGTCAACATTCTTGACCCAAGTCGACAGCCCTGTCGACTTGGGGGTCGACTTATGGTGGCCGGGCAGTTTTGCTTGGTGCACCTATTTTCTATCTTGGCTAGGTTTTTGGGCCTGGTTCGAAATCTGATGGCTCAGGTTGATCCTAGGGTTAATCCTAAGGTCCTAATCACTCCTAATCTCTATAAATAAGCCCCTAACCTACCCCTAAACCCTAATTATTCATTCATGCAACTAAACTATGGCAAAATTGCTCCTCTCATGGCCTCCACTCAAAATCCTAGCCTCCACTTCATTTCTATGAGAGGTTTCATGATCATGTGAGTGTTAGAGAGTCCCTATGTTAGTATGAGAGCTTCTCAAGTTGATTTCAAGGCTAAAGCTTTGACCTTTGTTCATCAAGATGGTTTTTTTTTTATTGATTTGGAGCCTTCATCTTTGGGTTTTTGGATGATGGCATGCATAGGCGTTGTCTCAATCTTTAACTTAATCGATTTGTGCCTTCATAGCAATGTAAGCCCTTTCCCTACTCTTAGATATTAACTATGAAGTTAAATGTTCATGTTGCAAGTTTGGGTTTGATCATTGAGAATGATACATGCTATCATGTCATGCAAGTTTATGAAGTCATTATCTTGATCTTATGAGCTAAAAGCTACAACCTTTATGTTGAAATGTTGCATTATGCAACATGAGAACCTTCATAATCTTTATGTCAACTTGCATATGAAGTCATAACCCTTATATGATGATATATGCGAGTTTCTAGGCATCATTCCATGTCTTTTGTCACCATGATTCGTTTATGTGCCAAGTTTGGGTTTATGCATGTTTTTGAGGCTTAAGAATGTAACATGCAAGTTAATGAATACATTTGTGCCTCATTTGCCACCATGATTAACTTGTGGCTTAATATCCATTTTTGCCATGCCTTTGCCAAGTCTATTCTTTTAATCCATTACGTTGTTGCGAACGTATATGCGAGTTTAAAAGCGTTGGGTTATGTTATGGGAAATTTCTAATGACATAAAAACATAAGCTTGGGAATTTACCTATTAAGTTAGGTCTACCCATTGGGAATTTACCTATTAAGTTAGGTCTACCCAATTGCTTGAAAACTTGAATATGAACATGACACTAGACTAAACATGAAAGTAGCCAACTCGAGGTTGGGTTGAGTTTGCAACGTAAAACTACCCGGAACCGACCGGCCTAACTAGTAGTTGCAAACAATAGGACCCAATGTGAGAAGTTGGTCATGTTGTGCTTGAACCCGAGGTTAGACCAAGTTGTGGTGTAAAGCTACCCGGAACCGACCGGCTTAACTAGTAACCACAACAAAGTCTAATGTGAGAGGTTGGGGTGCATTAAGTAATTAATGCCACATAATAGGGTTAAGTTAATTTGATTAATGACTCTTAACCAAATATGACATGGACAAATGGGTTAAGTAATTTGATTAGGCTAATGATACTTAACAAAACATGACAAGGTTGGGTAGGTTAAGTGACTTGATTTGCCTAATGACACTTAACCATTTGTATACGACTAGTGGACGGGGTTAAGTTAACCAACACTTAATCAATCCAACACGATAATTTGGTAAGGTTAAGTAAGTTTTCTTAATGACACTTAACCGAAAGATACAGTTAATGGATGGGGTTAAGATTAGACTCAACTAGTCTAAACATGATAATCGGATTGGTTAAGTTAGCCTAGACTTAATTAATCCCACTTGGTAGTTTAATGGGGTTAAGTTAAACACTTAACTAATCTAACACGATGATTTGATGTGGTTAAGTGACCTATACTTAACCAATCTAACTCGTTAATTTGATGTGGTTAAGTTAACCAATACTTAACCAATATAACGTGAAAACATGATAAGGCTAAGTCACGAATCGCTTGAATACACTTGACCGATTTGACTAAGTAAATTGATAGGGTCAAGCTAATATATACTTAACCAATCTAGAATGATGATTGGACGAGGTTAAGTCGCGAATTGCTTAATATACTTAACCAACTTGACACATGGTTTGTAGGGTTAAGTCTTGGACTTGGATACTTGGCCAATTTTGACATGATTTGTAGACGGGTTAAGTCATGAACTTAAGTGACACTTAATCCATTATGTAAACCCTAGTTCTGAGGATTAGGTGGATAACCGTAGTTAACAAGGATAACGGGAATAAGGCTAAGTGGTAAACCTTAGTTGAAGAATAACTAAGTAATGATTCTTAGTCAAGGAAATTTAGACCAGTTCATAGATAGATGAGTAACCTGATACGGTAGGTCATCGTTTAAGTATACGAGTAGGAGCAAGTATCTGATTTAGATAAAGGCTCCAGCGAACTGGGTAACGAAGCAGCGGCTTCGGGGAACGTGAGGATATTCTTGGTATCCCTCTGTGAGCTGCCAGGTGATCATACTAGGCTCATGAGAGGTTAAGGTCTGCGTTAGAAGAACCAAGAGTATGCCTTGGTTGCTATACGAGCGACCTAAAGACGGGGATGGATAGGGGATAGTCGACGATACACGGTCGTACCCTAGATAGCATTTCGTCAGGCTACCTACCATCTTTGGTCAAGCGTGTACGTACGGAAAGGCAGAGAACACCCAATAGACCATAATTGCTATCTAATTATGGTTGCGGTAAGGCTAGGATTGTGGGTTGGCCAGTAGTGTGTTCTCATACAGGATTTATCCTGTCTTGTCTTTCACTAGTTGAGGGAGTGGTCTCGTGGGACCATAGCCACGTATAGAAAAAAAACAGACCTTAGCATCTGCATCGGCAGATAAATCGAAAGCTCCCGACCGAGTCCTGTATTTCCTGATCTGCCCTGTGACAGGACTCGGATGGCACGATGTGATACATGTGCATACAGTCATGGAAAAACGATTTACGATGAATGCATGGGAAAAAGGGCGCGGTTGACGGTTAGCGTAATTCCTAGTGGCCCTGGGTGGTTGAACCAAAACCGAGATACGAAAACGTGCAATAGGTAAGCATAATCCCTAGTAGTCCTAGGTAGCATAAGTCCTAGTTGTACAAACGATGATTCATGTTGAAAGACCCCAGTTAGATATAGGGTGACAGTCCAAAACGATCTTAAGGATCATGGAACTATGTTAAAGTAGTATAGAATCTCATGGGAAAGCCCGTATGGTCTACGGCAAGGGACTGAACATTTACATGAAATAAAACATACGAGTTGAGTAACCTATATATGCGATATATTAGGTTGACATGGACCATTACACGACTTTTGAGTAAGGGTCATTCATGGTTAACACATGATACGGTGGGGATACTAGTACGGTAGGTGCAGAGCTAAAAGACAGGATAGATACCATGGGATGTTATACGTGATAGATATCTCGGGATTATTATACTTGATAGGAACCTGACGATGGGATACCTTGTTTTATCTTGACATCGTAATTTATCATGACACCTTAGTTTATCTGAGTTCAGTAGTTCATCCTGTTATTTTGATTTAGCTTATCTATCTTGTCATCATGCTTATGTTCATCTCAGTTTCTCGTGTCAGTTAACTTTACTAGTTTTTATGCTGATAGTAGATAGGGCTTACTCAGTCTTTTTGACTGACCCGTTTTGTTTCGCCTCTTTTCTTCCGTTTCCCCCCCCCCCCCCAGGTTACAGGGAGGAAATACTGTTGTTTAGTTCGGAATTCTTCTGCTTGAAGGTCATCATGGATGGCTTGGACTTTTCTTGGCTATGGCTACTTTACTGTTTTACTTGGGGAATAATTTTGGAAAAAGCCTTTATGCTTCTTTACTATTGAAGACAGGTTTTGATGTACTCTGATGTAAAAGGCTTTAGACCTTAATTATTAATGTTTATGAAAGTTCGATTTTCTTCCGCTGTTTTATATGTTCTGTCTTGTGATATTTCTGGGCATGTTTACCAATAATGCCCCTCTAAAGCTAGTGCATTCCTTTGCGAGTGACACTAGCGGAGGCGGGGTGTTACAGAATAACTGCCCAGAATCATTCATTTGGGTTGGTTGTCGCTGTCATTTATGGTTTCCTTGCAGATTCCATTCTCTTATTTACTGAACAGTTGTGGATGCTTACTATTTTAAATGTCAATATGTTTGAAAAATTTATATTTTTCTTACAGAAAAATATACGTAAACCCAGAGACTAACAAAAGTTAATTACAGAAAATATCATTTTCTGCATTTTTAATTATCAATCTTAATAATTACTTAGAACTCAATCTTGATCTAAGTCAGAAAATCAAAATCTGCATGTGCATTCTTTACGCTATGTTCTGTCATGCAATATTCATTTGCATGTTCTAACGGGGTAATACATATGTTAGCCTAAATAAGCTACACATTCATGCAATGAAACTTTAATTAAATACAGTAAATATCATAAGCATACCTTCGCCACGAGATGCATTCTCTTCCAATATAAACTATACAGCTCACGGATTTGAAACTTGAATATGCTCTCGTGATGAAGCATTGCTCCCCGTATTTCATCCTTCAATACTCCAAATACATGCAAATTCAATTCACTTGTTTCAGCATCATGATTTTCTATTCTTACTTTGAACCACGCATGCAATTAGTCAGTGCTCAAACCCAGCACATCAGCTCGACTTCGTTCAGGTAGAACTTTCTCTTTTGTGCCAGGCAATCCTCCAGCATAAGGCGAAATCAAAGTCGTCCCTTTGATAATCAAAAGCCCTCCACTGTGCCAACTTAAGACGATGCAGATCGCTCCAATTAGAGGAATAGCACCCCAAATTAATTCAATTAAAATTCGCAGCCCTTGCCGAATCCAGTGCAAGACATCACATAATTGATCCTTGTCCCAATTTACGTCTGGGTCCAGCAATTTGGGGAATTTGAATGAGTGAACGTGGCCATTTTTGCTGCTGATTATTAGGCTGTGCTTTAGCTGCTTTCGATTTCTTGTTTCCGCTATGGCGAGAGTTTCAGTTTGCTTCAGTCAAAAGTATGAGGGAGAAACCAAATCGCAAATCCCGTATTTCTGAGGCTGTTTTATGTTTTCTACAGTTGATCGATTCTCCGATTCACTGTTGTCATCATTTGCGTTTTCTTGTAGCTCATGAAAGATCAGATCTGGAAGGCAGAAGCAGCGTCGTGCGGAATTGAGTCGAAGCCATTGTTTGATAATTCGTCTTCAAATTGTTTGGAAAGAATGGCTGAGTCACGGACTAGGTTGCTCTCTTGAAGACGATTCGGCGATCTAGTCGGTGGTGCAAAACCAGTTCGTACTTCCGCCGCCGCCTCTAGGATAAAACAGCCTCTCTAAAATTAATAACTGATTTGCTTTGCACAACAAATCAGTGTAGATTTGCACTTTCGAAATTAATAACTGCTCGAGAAATTCTGTAAGAATATTTTAATGGCGCAGGAGAGAGTAATATTTTTTTCTGTAGTAATCTCGTCTACAACTGAAGATAATAATATAGACGAAGATTAGGGTTAATCGAAAATACAGGGCAGAGGAAGAAAAATAGGATCTGCTGAAAATACTGGGTCAAGAGTTTACCGCTTCATAAATAAAAGTCAGCTCAGAAATATTTTCTGTATTTAAAAAGTAGTTCGAAAAACGCAGTGTTTTCTGGATCAAAAATATAAGTGTCTACACCACATAGTCAAGGCCCAAGGCCAATCCCGAACCGAACCGAACCGAGCTGGGCCGGGTCGAGTCGAGTCGGTCGGTCGGTCGCGCGCGCATGTGTGGTGGTCATGATGCATGGTCTCCCTCCTCACAACAAAGCATACATTGGGAGCCCAAGGCCCCAACATGATTTCTTAGAAACAAGTATAAAAACTTGCATCTTTCTTATAATCCCATGATGTGGCACTATTCACAAATAGGAGCCATCATAAACTTATTTCATATTTTAAATAATTCATAAAATTTCCAACAGTTTTTGGATGGCTTTACTTATGAGAAAGGAAGAATCCTTTTTCGACGCATAAAGTTGTATATGTGTGGGTGTCCTCCTCACTTTGCTCGGGATTTAAATGTTACTACCAGAATTCAACACCGGAAACAGGCTGGGGTAAAGGGGTATCATGCTAGAGCCGACAATCGAAAGCCAAAGTCGGTGACCGAAAGCAAAGTGGGAAATCAAAAACAAGGACGATAGCATCATCAATTACTTGTTGTAACACATGGTGTCGACACTAAATCAGAAATGAAGAAAGCATGCTATCAGCACCAACATGATCGGACGGTTAGCTTGGTGCTGATACTTGAAGAAGGGGCAGTTGATCTGGTTTCGATACCTAGAAAGAAGAAGCAAGGATAAAGCCTTCAGCGCAATACCGAAAACAAACAATATGGTAAAGACGAAAGCACTTGATCCGACACCAGAGTAAAACGTCACCAAAGAAGAATCAAAGCCAATAGCATATTATTGAAAGGATGAAGCTAAGAAGCACGACACCAAGATTGAATGAGAACAAAAACTCCAACAAAATTGCTATCTCTACCAACAGGCTTGGTAGCGATACCGAAAGAAATTCCAAAAACTGCATGGAAGGAAGAGGTAAAGCATATCCTGAAAGGTGGCCAAAATTGAATTATCACTTCCGCAATAGAAGCGTCAAGATACAGAGAGTCCAGAAGAGAAGCAGTACCGAAACCAAAGAAACCAACACCCGAAAGAGGCACCGAAAGCCGCTAAAGTGACTCGACACCGATAGCCTAAATCGAAAGCGCGCTTCTAGAAGAGGCATAACAAAAGGGGCCCCAAATTGTCTATAAATAAGACCCAAGGGTCTCATTTCATGGGATCTTTTTCTCATTCTACAATCTTGTACACCTTTCTTAGAGAGCAAACCCTAATTTCAAAATCGAATTAGGGATTTCCGCAACTATTGCAATACATTTAAAATAAATATACAAAAGGGAAAATCGAGACTTGAATTTTCCTCGATTCAATGATCTTGTTGTGTTTATATGAATTGAATAAAGAGTTGCCATAAACTTCTTTTCGTGAGGGTATTGAACATAAGAGCATCTAAGTAAGGAAATTCATTGACTAAAATCAAATAATTCCCCTCTTTATGATGTTCATGCATGCTTCAAACCCATCACCACAAAACCTAATGTATCGGAACATTCTAAAAAGGGGACCTATTGTAGCCTTATGACTCGATAAATGACATAATCAAGGCCTTTTTGTAGGTTGGATCGATATGGAAGTATCATTTTAGTCCTTAAGAGCCACATTATGTTCCCAAAACCAATTGATGTGATATTTTAACCTGTTTCTTGTCAACACAATGTATATTATTCAATTCTGAATCTAGGGGTTACTGCAGTAGTAAGGTTCTCAACCTTCTATAAGCCTATAATGTACTTATCCCAAGGTAACTGATGACTCTTAAGCTCCGTAAGTATGATACTCATCTCTCGAAGGAAGAGTAACTAATCTTCGAGCTAGAGGTCTTGATATCTAGGAAATGACAGAATAAGATAAGCTTGTTGAGGCTGAATTATCTTTCAGCACCCATAAGATTGATTACCCTCTAAATCTCATTACATATGCATTGTCAAACTTTTAATCGAATGTTGAAAATTTTTATCGTTAACATTTTAGCGCTAGGAGGGCGTGAACCTCCGATTCTGTAACAACCCAAATTCCGACAGACCGATTTTTTTTCAAAATTCCAACCTATCGAAACTCGTGTTGGTTTGCTCTGGTATCCTGCAGAAAAGACAGAGACATAAAATATGTCAGAGCTAAAAAAGTATCTCACAACAGAATGGATAAAATATAATGTAATCAAAATATAGCCTTACTGTATTAATAATACTGCCTAACCAGTATTAAAAGCTATCATGTCTCTACCACAAATCTAACCTGCGAGTACGTTATGAGGAGGGGGTCAAAATACAAGTTCTGGTGACTGGATTTAAATTATACATTTTGGATAATCCTATATATACCGTTCAATCACATATTCTTATTTATTAGGTTGCTTGGGTTAACAGCACTCAAGGCTTACACACACGTTGTACCTGTTTACTTCCAGTTGGATTAACCTAATATAGTATATATGTAGCTGCCCCCAATATTAAGGTATATCCCATGGTACCCCACTCGCACGGTCTCCACCGCAATGCCATAGAAATGTGTGCAGTCCCTTATCCTATGCTGGAGTGACGTACGGATCTCTATATAACAATGTTACATTCTGCATATATCTGTCAACTATTATGCTACGTAAGCGTACAGACTGCCGCATTCGATCGAATTAGGTTCTATCACAGAGTAATGCCCTCAAGTCTACGATACACCACCCAGAGCAGACATGCATGTATCTAGACTCTCCCACATACTTATCGTCAATTGTAGCTCGATGCCTTAACCACACATCCCATAATGTGCACCGAGTTCCGTGGCCGGGCGATACAAGAAACACGGAACTCGGTCGGGAGATTTTCCAAACCTATACAGGCCCGCCTTTAAGAGCCTCAAAATACAGATATTCCTAGGGTCTGTGTTCACGGTGGCTATGGCCCCACCTCGGCCCCTCCCTCAACTAGTAAAGACCACAAGAGCTAAACAACTTGCCCCTAACAAACAATCTAAACATCCAGATGGCGTCTTCCCTCAACCACCGTACCTCGATAGCGAAAGGTGAATGGTATATTGGTTTAAGCTCTAGTCTTTTCGCATCCCACTGGTTGCCCATGACGGGTACCTGGCGATCTACTATCCTTGTTGGTCCAGACCTCGCCTCCCGTTGAGGCGATAGCTGAATCACCCTGGTGTCACCTCGTCACAGCATTCTGACTGCAAAGCTACTCTTGCAGTAAAAGCCCACCCACCTAGTAGTTACGCGCAAACCCAACCTCTGCGAGCACAGCCTAAACATCCGCCACCACACAGAGGACTATCATGAGCACCTTACGTATCTCAGGAAGCCGCGTGCTTTCCCTTCCAGTTCTTCGAAGCCAACAGAATAATCAGATGAACACGTGCTCCCCTCGTGCCTCATGACACCACGATGATCTACCCCATTGAGTTATTCACCCTCAAACGTACGGATTGGTCCAAGCGCTTCATTTTAATGTGTCATTAGACCCTATGTCTAAACATTCTTTTACGCACTTGCTTTACCTCACCAGATTTCCATTTAACTTGGTTATCCTCGTTCACATTGACTTCTTATTCAAGTTACCAAGTTTCTCTTGCTCACTAATTTCAGTTATATAACTTAACCTTTTTAAGTTTATTAATAAGCCCCAACATGTTATTCTCTAGATTGTGATCCAAGGTTTGTAATCCATAATCCCTTTATATTCTTGTTTTATTTCATCGTTACAACAACATGTTGTACTTAATATGTAATTAAGTATATCTCAGTTCACATGTTTTCTTTTAAACATGTCAGTCATTATTTATGATTAAATATAACTTATTTCATTTCATAAGTTTTCCTCATTCTTTCTCATTTAATCATAATTCCATTTTACACTGTCACTACAACTTATCGTTGTTTACTTACTAACTTAGTTCTCTTAACTAAGGTCCACTAATAAGTTTCGCTTCCCATAAATATAACTTATGTTGTCCTCATTCGTAGATTTCAGATTCTTGTTCTTGTAAATAACTTAATTTACAATTAAGTACAACTTATCCCCTTACATAAGTTATTCTATTCCCTTTATCATTTATTATAACCTAAGTTATAATTTCCACTTGTCCCTAGGACAAGCCTAAACATGCTTTTCTTATTAGCAGATTTCATACTTCCAAGTTCATAGATTACTTAATTTATAATTAAGTACAACTTCTTACATTTCATAAACTTTCCCCCTTTTCTTTACTTACTACAAACATCTAGTTTCAGTTTTCCCCATTTACTGATTACTTAATTTACAATTAAGTGCCACTTATCTCATTTCACCAGTTATCTCATGTCCTTACTAGTTTATTATAACCTAAGTTATAATCTTCACTTGTCCTTAGGATAAGTCTACATATTATACAACATTCTTATTAATGTAATTTATTCATAATGGGTTATCATCATTCCCTGTTCATTCCATTCCTTTTTACTGTTGTAACTTTCTTTCAATTCCATTTATTTCCATTAATTACAATTAATGATGTTTATCAGTCCTGCTATATATATATATATATATATATGTTTATGCACTAGACCTCTCACATTAAGTCTACACTTGTGGATGCTGGATTTGCCGGGCGGTTCTGGGCAGACTTCTTCCACAAGTTGACTTAACCTCGTGTCTTAGCACCATTACATGTTTTATTTATGCACTTAGACCCCTCACATTAGATTTACCACTTGTGAATGATGGATATGCCGGGCGGTTCCGTGCAGACTTCTATCACAAGTGTAATCTAACCTCGTGTCTAAGCGTGTTACAGTGTCAAATTACTTTGAATCTAGGCATGTTCATTCTTTAACAATTATTCCTATTTCATTATAAGTTTTCACGCCCCTTTCCCAAGTCATATTTATTACTATATGCCCAAATTAAGATCTTTAATCATAATTTGATTTATGTTCCAAATTCATATTCATGTATTCAATTCTATGCTAACATGAAACCATTTAATCATATAACTATTCCAATTCATACAAGTAAGGGTTCATGTATATAAATGTGACAAGTTAACATGTAATATGAACAACAGTAGTTGCTACCCATATTCTAACATGGTTATATTTCAACATATGAACTTTCCAACATATTAATATCTTAACATGTCACTCTAATCTTTTTAACATATGTTTAAATCTTTCAACATATCATATTACAACTTGTCATATATAGCATTTCAATGCTTTTTAATTATTCTAGCAAATTCATATTGTACAATAGCGGGGAATGTTAAACGATAATATATTATTATCAAAAATGATATAGCTTAAATTCACTCACCTCATATGCTTTCCAAGTCCTGGATCTGGTCCAGATATATCACTCCATGGTTTTTACCTAACTGGATTCAAAACCTAACAACCAAGTATTCATAATTTTTACTAAAAGAAAGAAAAAAAAGAAGAAAGAGAAGAGAATGGAAAATAGTCCAGATCTAGGAATTACCTCACTTCGTTAAGAGATCTGAACACCCATTTACAAAACATATGTTCCTTTCCTTCAGATCTGGATTTAGAATTTTTCCTAAACTAATAATCTTAATTTTCTGAAGAGTTTTGAGGAGGAAGAGGAATGGCAGAGCTTCTGCGTTGTCTCAGAAATATGAGATTTAGGGTTGGCTCTACAGGCTTATTTATGAGTTTTTAGAAATGAATTTGGCAAAGAAATAGTCCACGTTCACGCTCCAGAATCTGTCCAGATCTGTCGTGGGGTTGACCCCGGGGTCAACCTCCCCTCAGGTGGATCGACCTATGTGTCGACCCTCCTGTTGATGGGTCGACCCCCAACGGGCCAAATTCTCGCTCTGTTTTCCCGCTTCATGTTTTGATTTTCTAGATAAATTTATTTAATATGTATACATATAAGTTCCTTATATGTATACAAACTTCCAACACCCATAACTTCTTCATACGTTATCCGTTCTACGCAAACCAGGTGTCTATCTTGACCAGAATTCCGAGACGGACGCAATGACATAGTCCATTTTACTTAATTATCATTATTTAATTAAGTTAATCATATTTTGTTATCTTAAAAATGCGGGGTGTTACATATTATATTATATAATCATGCTTCATGGCAGGAAATGATGAAGTCAAAAAGATTGGAAGCACTAAACAAAGAACCAGCTCCTAATACTACTCTTGAGAAGAATGTGAATTAGACACTCAATCTAAATAACACCGAAGTAGGGACCATATCTAACCCAAATGCCGCGAAGAAAATGCTATCAAGCTAATGGCTTTAGAGCAATGTGTACTTGAGATGCAAACTTGTCTGGAAGTTGTTCAAGCGCAAAGGTCTTCAAGGGTCATCAAGTCAAGCCGAAGGGAAGAGGATTAATCCCCGAGAAGAAAGGCTTCCCTCCAGCACTCCGAAGGGAAGGAGAAAGACAAACCAACTTCCCTAAGAAGAAAAAGTCTCATCTGACAGGAATAGATCATCTGGGAAACCAATGTGACACGGAGCAATCCAGAAGCTCTACTTCCAAAGGCTATAATCCTAAGAGGATGGATTATGATAACACATAAGCTTACCTTAAGGACATAACAAGAAAAATTGTCAAAGATTTGCTAGGGAACAAGGCATAAAGGACCCTGGATGAAAGGGTTAACGACAATGAAAGGGTGCCTCCTTTCGCTTGTGAGATTATGAATACTATTATACCATCTCGTGTAAAGGTTCCAACCATGAAGTACCTTGGAGCCACTGACCCTGATGATCACCTGATGGCTTTTAACAGCCAAACGGGCCTCTATAATGCTTTCAGAGTTGTCTGATGTTGTCTTTTGCTAGTAACCCTCTAAGGGGAAGCAACCAAGTGGTATCGTCAATATCGGGAGAATACCATTTATTCATGGAAGCAGTTCGCTTATGAATTCTCCGCACAATTTTGCATCTGCAAAGACCCGACGGTAGATTACACTGTCATCGCCAACATAAAGAAAAGGCAGGGAGATTCTTTAGGAGATTATTTGAGAAGGTTCAATGTAGAAGCTTTGAAGGCAAAAGTCATGAATGATCGAGACAAGCTTATTGTCGTCCACTCAGGGCTTATTGAGAACACTCCTTTCTTGAAGGAGTTGTATATTCATAGGTGTAAAGACTTGCAAAATTTCCACTTCCAAGTTGACAAATTTATTTGTATGGATGACTTGTACTATACAAAGAAGAAATTTGGCTCTCGCGAGGAAGGAGGGAAGTCGGGCTTTAATCGAAAACCACAAAGTGGAAGGTTTGGATTTGACAGAAGCCAGAGGAAACCAAGATAGGAAGAATATAGCATTAACTCAGTGGCTAAAGAAAGAGTCAACAACTTTCCCATGTCTTTTAAAGCCAAGAATTTCCCGGAACCATACATTGGAGGGAAATATTATGAGTACCACAAAACGAACGAACACAAGGTTGATGAATGGAAGGTATTGGAAGGCATAATCCAAAAGCTCATCCGTGAAGGCCACTTGGAAGAATTCATTTTGGACAAACAACCATCAACCAAATGTGCCAATGGGCACCAAAAGGTTTCAGCCAACTTACTGGAAGCTCCAATCGAGGAAGGTCAACTAGATCAAGGCCCTCCAATACAACAAATTAATGTGATTCATGATGGGCTACACCCTGTTGGGAATAGTCAAGCGGCTCAGAATCGATATCTAAAGGAAGCCCACGAGGAAATATTTTATGTACAAGAGGAACCATCATTAAAGAATGCTCGCTACAACATTAATATGCATATCGTTGTGGTTTCACCAAATGAGATGCAAAAAGGGGTTCATCGCCCACACAATGACCCTCTCATGATAACTTCACAGACCGGGCTTTCTATAGGTGTTAAAATACTTGTTGACACTGGGAGTGTGGTAAATGTAAGTTGTAAACATGCTTTTAACCAAATGGGGATTTCCGAGAAAAAGCTGGAATCAAGCAATGAACCTATCTTTGGTTTCAACAGCAAAAGATCAACTCCGATAGGGCATCAAGCTTTTGGTCCAAGTTGGGTTATCACCTCTCTGCAGGACGTTTGAGACTCTCTTTGTCGTCATTGACCAGCCGTCCTACTACAATGCTTCCTTTGGACGACCTGCTCTAGATGAAACTGATGCTTCTGTCTCGTCCAAATATCTAATGATGAAATTCCTAACTAAGAAAGGCTGGGGCACAATTAGGGGGAGCAGTTTAGTTCTCGTGAATTGTATTTCGTAACCGTTGACCAATATAAGTGGGAGTATTCCTCTTATTTCAATTTTTCTATAGTTTTTCAACCTATGGATGACGAATTTTTAAACCCGACATTCAAAGCTAAATTAAGAATCAACAAAACTTACAAACCTGTGAATGGTAGGTACAGTTTTTTGAGAAGAAAGAGAAAGAGGGTCGGCTAAATAAACCTGGTAGAAGAGGAAGAAATTGTAAGAGGATTGGATTCCCGTAGGGATATAGAAAGAGTTAAACCAATAGAAACTTGGAGGAAATAAGCATTGATTCAACTGATAAAGGCAAAACCATTATGATAGGAAAGAGTTTGGAAGAACCAGTGAGAAGCGATTTGATTCAGTTCCTACAACAGAATAAGGATGCATTCGCTTGGACCCACTCAAACATGGTAGGAATTAACCCCTATATCATGAACCATGCTCTAAATATCAACCCTTCCATAATCCATGTTCGGCAAAAGAACAGGCAGTACAACAGAGATAAATCAAAAGCCTTGAAAGAAGAGGTCAAGGAGTTACTCACAAACAAATTTATTCGAGAGGTCTTTTACTCCAAATGGTTGGCTAATCCAGTGTTGGTGAAAAAGTCTAATGGGAAATGGAGGACTTATGTTGGCTATGCGGACTTGAACAAAGATTGCCCAAAGAATTGCTATCCCCTTCCCCGGATAGATCAATTGGTTGATGCAACTAGCGGACATAAATTGCTATCCCTCATGGATGCCTATTCGGGATACCACCAGATCCCTATGCATAAACCCGATGAAGAACATACGAGTTTCATTACCGATTAGGGAACTTTTTGTTATAAGGTAATGCCTTTCGGGTTAAAGTACGCTAGTGCAATATATCAGAGGTTGATTAAGCGAATGTTTCAGGACCAAATAGGACGAAACATGGAAGTATATGTGGATGACATGCTAGTAAAATCTACTAAGGCAAAGAATCACCTGAAGGACTTGGAAGATATGTTCAATATCTTGACAGAATATCAAATGAAGTTAAATCCACAAAAGTGTTCTTTCAGAGTACAACTTGGAAAGTTCCTTGGACATGTTGTAAGCAAGCAAGGAATCGTGGCAGTCCCAATCAGATTAATGCCACAAAGGACATGAAAGAACCTAAGACAAGCAAGCTTAAACGGAAAAGTAGCAGTCCTGAGCCGGTTCATTTCCAAAGCATCTGATAAGTGCGTCCATTTCTTTGATGTGATAAAGAAGAAGAACTTTGAATGGAATGAGAAGTGCAGGAAAGCTTTTCATGAGTTGAAGGATTATATGGGAAAGCCCTCAATTCTACCCAAAAAAGGGGATGACTGTATATGGCTATCTAAGAGTATGTGTAGCACCCCGTAATTTTATAAAATATTATAATGATAAATTAAAGAATACTTGATTAAATATTCAGAACTAAGTGAAATGGACTGCGCCGCGGCGTTTGTCTCGGAATCTTGGTCAAAATAGATGCCTGGTTTGCGTAAAACGGACACTGTATAAAGAAGGTATTAAGGTTTGAAGTTTGTATACGCATAAGACGAATATATATATATATATAATAAGTACATAATTCAAAATTTGAACAGCGGAAAGAGAGCGGGAAAATTCCCGCCTATGGGTGTCGACCCCATCAAGGGGTGTCGACCCGTGGGTCGACACCCACACAGGGGTGTCGACACCCTTGTAGACACCCACACAGGGGTGTCTACAGAAATTCATTTCTGCGTATGTGGACTGAGTTCTTGACTATATTCGTTGACCCTATGCTATAAATAGGACCCTATACCCATTGTTTTATTCATTCAAAAACAATGGAGAACTAGATGCTGCCTCTGCCTAGACTAAAATAGCCTATTCTTCTTCTACAACAAGAGTTAGACAAAATAAGAGATATGTGCTTCTTCATCTACAATTATTCTTATGTTTCTTAGATCCAATCATAGTGAGTCTACGTTATTTTTAGATATGAATACTTAAAAGATAATCTTAACTAACATGTTTATGAATTGGATCTAAGCCTGTGACTAATTGAATCATATCAGATCTGCCATAACTTGTGTATCTAAGTTATTTTGACATGACTATGAATCGGATCTAAGCCTATGCCTATTTACTATGTCAGATCTGTCATTATTTGTATATATAATTCACTGAGTAGATCTCATCATGCCTGTTTATGATCATGACACTAAGCCTAATTAGTTCTATTATCACATGTTCATCAGATCTATTCTTATATGCTTATTTCTGCTATTATATGCCCATTTCTGTTACTTTTGGTTTTATGCCTATTTTGTTCTTCTCTCTCATTCCGCTTTTATTTTTATAGTTAGGCTACCTTCGAGCCTAGGTCGATATCGCTGAAATATGCGTACGAACGAAATTGGGTTAAATTGGGAATGATTGGAAATGGTAATTTAGGGGCATAACTTGTACTTCGAGTCACGATTGGAATCTAGGGGTATAAACTATATTGTGAAATTAGACTAAAAATTTGGGCATGATTTATACGGTAAATTATGACTTGTGGTTTGGGACATATAAATCTGTAGGCTTAATTTAAGACTAAGCGAAACATGTTAATGGAACTGTAAAGAGCATGTGAAGCATGTTTAATTCATTAAAATTTGGGGCATAACTTGAATTGAAAACATGAATATGGATTTGGGGCATAAACCAAACTGTGATTAAAGCTCTTAATTTGGGGTATATAATACATGATGAATATTACTTGGGAAAAGTTCATGAAAACCTATAATGATATAGTGATAATTGTTAAAAGAATGGAAATGCTTGGAATCACAGTAATTAGAAACTGTAACCGCACTTAGACACGAGGTTAGATTACACTTGTGGTAGAAGTCTGCTTGGACCTAACCGACATATCCAGCGTCCACAAGTGGTAAATCTAATGTGAGGGGTCTAAGTGCATAAACACGTGACGGTGCTAAGACATGAGGTTAAGTCCGACTTATGGAAGAAGTCTGCCCGGACCCAACAGGCATATCCAGCATCCACAAGTGGTAGACTTAATGTGGGATGTCTAGCGCATTATAACCATAAATGAATGTATGGTAATGAACTTGTAATACTTAACCTATTTGAATCCATAAGAATTGTATGAGGCTGTTAAATCTGTGGGGTTAAGTAAGCCGTTAAGTATGTAGGGTTAAGTAAGCCTGTTAAGTATGTGGGGTTAAGTAAGCCTGTTCAGTATATGAGGTTCAGTAAGCCTGTTAAATCGTTGGGTTAAGTAACCTGTTAAATCTGTGGGGGGTTATACAAACCTGTTAATCTGGGAAACTTAACCTGCTAAATCTGTAGGGGTTATATGGACCCGTTAACTCGTAAGGTTTAACCCGTAAATCTGTAGGTGGTTGTGCGAGTCTGTTAAATCTGTTAGGCATAACCTGTCAAAATCCTAGTTAATTGGGGACACAAGATCTGTAAGGGTTGGCTTGTGTTATCTATTGTGTGGGACCCATATTAGTCAGTAACCCATTCAGGTATTAAAGGGGGGCCCCGTGCCAGGTAGGGGCCAGGGCACGCTTACTCAGCTGATTGTAAGAGGTTCATCTGGGAGGAGGTTTGCACTGGCATGCTCCAACGAACTCATGTGTGTGCATGAGTACGGCTTGCTTTGGGAAAATAAGTTGTTGTAGCACCAGTAGATAGGTCTGTGCCCTTCTGTAGATTGCCACTTTAGGAAGTAATACACCCTACTATGGGGCCGACATTGGGTTATAGGGTGCCGATCGATTGGGGGGTAGTAAGTAGGGTACATCTAGTCCTGCCTGTTTTTGTGGGGTACCTGCATTTCTGTTTGGATTAACACCCGTTATTTCTCTTTAGGTACTGGTTAATTCTGTTTGGGGTAAAACCCGCTACTAGAGTACACCTAAAACTACCATTATATTTCTGTCTGGATCATCCTATTTCTGTTAAGTAACTATGGAGTATGCAGTCATGTTACATATCTGTTATACTAGTATTGGTGCAGAGAAAAGTGCTAGAGAAGCGTAACCTATTTTTTTTGTTTATTCTACTTATCTTGCTCAGTCTGTTATACCTGTCTTATGACGTTGTTATCTCTCTCATCCAGTTTATATGCCTATCATGATGCTTTTACTTATTTATATGCTAAAAGTAACTGGACTCACCAGACTTTATGTCTGACCCATTTTGTTTCCTCTTCTCTCTCTTCCGTTCCCCCCAGGTTCTCAGGGTGGGAATACTCGGGTTTGATTTGGATTCTCTCTTCCATTCTTCTTGGAGCTGTTTTGATCTACCGCTTGATTTCTTGTCTTCTTTGATATGGCTATATTTTGGGGATTATGCTTTTTCATGTATTTCCGTACTCTGATGATTTTAAGTGCAAGACATAAGCTTTATATTAATGTAATGGGGTTTCAGTACTTCATACTTATGATGTAATTGGGTTTTGAACCACTATGTTTTCTGCTTAAATAAAAGTTTTAAATTCCACTGCTATTTTATATATGTCTTTTAATGTTTCAGTTTCTGTTTACCTATAACACTTCCCGAAACTTAATACATTCTCTTAATGAGTGGCATTAACGGACGTGTGGTGTCACACTTGGTATCAGAGCTGAAGGTTACCAGATCAGATAAAAGATTTTGAAAATTGTTTTCAAAAAGGCTTTTAAAAGAAAGCATTTTCAAAAGAAAAGTCTGTTTTGAAAAACATATTCCCAAAGCCATAGGAAATATCTTTCGATTCACTGTTTGAATCCATTTTTCCTTTTTTTTCAGCATGTCTGGGGAACCTAATATTCCTAAGGGAGTACAGATACCTGGTTGGTTTCGTAGGTATCTGGAGGCTACGGCACCTGCCGGAGGCCAAGCAGACGCCCCTCCCCTAGCTGCAGCCGTTGTTCCTCCTCCTCCGCGTGCAGATTACTTTTCTAAGATCCGCAAGGATTTATGTGCTATGGGCGGAAAGCCATTGAGAGGAACTGAGACTTTCGTAGAAGCAAGGAATTGGCTCAAAGAGACGGAGGATTTGTTTGGAATTTTCGAAGTTGACGATCATAGGAAGATTCAGTTAGCCATCTGGCAACTGAAAGATGAGGCTTCGTTCTGGTGGGAGGTGACGCAAGCGGGACATCCAGTTGAGACATGGGATGATTTCTGACAAAGGTTTGAAATGAAGTTTCTTTCTCAAGCCGAACAAAGTATGCAAATGGAAAGGTTTTTGGCGCTTAAGCAAGGAAACATGTCTATGAAAGAATATGTTAATATATTCAATCAATTGGCGAGGTTTGGTTTGGAGCTAGTGAATACCCCACACAAGAAAGCTTTGAGGTTTGCTAGAGGATTGAATGAACCCCTCCATGGGTTAGCTATGTCCCATATTCCGATGGGAGCAACTTTTGAGAAACTCGTTGATATGCCATTGATGCATGAAGAAGACAAAGGTAAAAAGAAAGAGGCTGAGGTTGAGGAAACACAAAACAAGAAAGTGTGGCCCAAGAAAGAACAACAAGAGGGCAGAAAGAACGACAAAGCTAAAGGCAAAAAGAAATGTCATGGTTGCGGGAACGTGGGTCATTTGGTCAAAAACTGTAGAAAAAGGAAGAATTCTTGCTTCAACTGCGGTGAAGTCAGACACTATACTAGGGAGTGCCCGAAGAAGCAAGGACATGACCAAAGGGCTGGACCTTCTGGAGGGCAGGTTCTTGCTCTTGAGGCTAGTGTACCGGACAGAGGTATGAAAGTTTCTGTTGAAGGTTTGATTTCTCTTTCCGATCATCCAGTTAGGACTTTTTTTGATTCTCGTGCTTCTCACTCTTTTATATTCTGATTCTGTGGTTGAGTCTCCCACCTTAGTACTAGTATTGTTTATGATCAAGTTATTATCTCAAACCCCATTAGGGGTACGACTCATCTGTTTATGATTTGTCTGGGTTTGAGGATATCTGTTTTAGGGCGTCGAGTTTGAGCACGACGCATATGTACTTGGTTTTATGGGATACTGTCTGATTCTAGGGATGGATTGGCTAACCATGTATGATGCCATTCTGGATTACTATAGGAGGGTCGTTAGACTTCTGACTTGCCGTGGGAGGACTCTGTAGATTTCTAGTGACCTAATGGGGTCTATCATGCTTAATTTCCTAGAATCACTTGATGCTTCTGTCGATGATTTGCGATCTGTACCTATAGTTTGTGAGTATCCAGATGTTTTCGAGGAGGTTAGGGACTTACCTTAAGAGGCACGAGATTGATTTCTGGATATGCTTGGTAGATAATGTGAAGCCAGTTGCATTACCTATGCGCCACATGACTCCAACGAAAGGAGGGAGCTCAGCAAGCAAGTAGGAGAGCTACTTGAAAAGGTGTTTGTTAGGCGAAGCATATCAGAATGGGGTGCTCCGGTCGTCTTTGCAACTAAGGCGTACAGCTCGCTTCGCTTATGTGTGGATATTCATGATGTTTCTCCACATTTCTTATTTATGGAGGTGTTTGCACGATACAGCAGAGGTAGTTGAGCCGAGCATGCTTGAGGAAGTAAAGGTAGAACAGGAGGTGACAATTAGACGAGTTCCTACCCGTATACTTGGATCAGAGGTTAAGATACTACGCAAAAGGGAGGTTAACTTAATAAAAGTGCAATGGGGAGAAGACAACGAGGATGCGACTTGGGAAACTGAAGATAAGAATTGCGCTTCATACCCTCTCCTCTTCGGGACTATGTTCTTAACTTCTTTTTCCAAGATTTTATTCATACTTGCTTCTGTCATTCGTGTGTATCCTATCAATCAAATCTTCGACCTTTAGATAGAAATCCCATGGATGTAAACATGTGTTTGAGACATGTTATGATTGAGGGATGCAAGTGGATGCAAGTGTTTGCTAGTGAATGCTCGTGGATGCATATACATACATTAGGCACTAGATCATCTCAATCACTCTCATATTGCATATGGATGTGTGTGCATTTTTTCTTTTCTTTTTTATGGATGAAAATGGGTGAATCGTCATATGGATGTTGCATTTGGATGGATCATTGTGCATGCATATAGCATTTACATGTTATGTTAGGATTATTTGCATACATGTTGGACTCATGGAACGAACATGAATTGCATTGAGGAGGTCGACTGAATCAGTAGACCGCCTGATCTTTCGCATTAGTGTAAGGTCATATATACACACCTTTGCATATGTTCATATAAGCATTAGAAATATTTTAAGGATAATGGCTGCTTGTGATTGGTGGATGAGTAGATGGATGATGGATGTTAGGATATACATTTTTCTTAACTTAGAGATTTCGGGGACGAAATCCTTTGAGTAGGGGAGAATGTAACACCCTGTAATTTTATAAAACATTAGAATGATAAATTAAAGAATACTTAATTAAATATTCAGAACTAAGTGAAACAGACTATGCTATTGCGTTCGCCTCAGAATTCTGGCCAAAATAGACACCTGGTTTGCGTAAAACAGACACCGTATAAAGAAGATATTAAGGTTAGAAGTTTGTATACGCATAAGAAGAATATATATATAAGATAAGTCCAAAATTCAAAAATCGAACAGCGGAAAGAGAGCAAGAAAATTCACGCCCATGGGTGTCGACCCCATCAAGAGGGTGTCGACCCATGGGTCGACACCCACACAGTGGTGTCGACACCCATGTCGACACCCAACATGGGTGTCTACACCCCCTAGATCTGGGCGAAATTCATTTCTGTGTATGTGGACTGGGTTCTTGGCTATATTCGTTTATCCTATGCTATAAATAGGACCCTATACCCATTATTTTATTCATTCAAAAACAATGGAGAACTAGATGCTGCCTCTGCATAGATTAAAAAACCTATTCTTCTTCTACAACAAGAGTTAGACAAATTCAGAGATCTGTGCTTCTTCATCTGTGATTATTCTTCTGTTTCTTAGATCCAATCACAGTGAGTCTACGTTATTTTTAGATATGAATACTTAAAAGATAATCTTAACATGTTTATGAATTGGATCTAAGCCTGTGACTAATTGAATCATATCCGATCTTCCATAACCTGTGTATCTAAGTTATTTTGACATGACTATGAATCGGATCTAGGCCTATGCCTATTTATCATGTTAGATCTGTCATTATTTGTATATCTAATTCAATGATTAGATCTCATCATGCATGTTTATGATCATGACACTATGCCTAATCAGTTCTATTATCACATGTTCATCAGATCTGTTCTTATATGCCTATTTCTGCTATCATATGCCCATTTCTGGTACTTTTGGTTTTATGCCTATTCTGTTCTTCTCTCTCTCATTCCCCTTTTATTTTTATAGCCAGGCTACCTTCGAGCCTAGGCCGATATCGCTGAAATATACGTACGAACGAAATTGGGTTACACTGGGAATGATTGGAAATGGTAATTTAGGGGCACAACTTGTACTTTGAGTCACGATTGGAATCTGGGGGCATAAACTATATTGTGAAATTAGGCTAAAAATTGGGGCATGATTTATATGGTAATTTATGACTTGTGATTTGGGACATATAAATCTGTATGCTTAATTTAAGATTAAGCGAAACATGTTGATGGAACTGTAAAGAACATGTGAAGCCTATTTAATCCATTAAAATTTAGGGCATAACTTGAATTGAAAACATGAGTATGGATTTGGGGCATAAACCAAACTGTGATTAAAGATCTTAATTTGGGGCATATAATACATGATGAATATGACTTGGGAAAGGGGCATGAAAACCTATAATGAAATAGGGATAATTGTTAAAAGAATGGAAATGCCTGGAATTACAGTAATTAGAAACTATAACCGCGCTTAGACACGAGGTTAGATTACACTTATGGTAGAAGTCTTCTGATCGACGCTAGTCTATGAATTAGAAAAGCGCGACATTTGTAATAAATTTCTGCAAGCGTACAGTTCGTGTAGCAAACAGGTCGAACACAGGGAGGTAGATTAAAATTAAATTATTTAGATAATTCCTTGGGCGAGTTAGACAAAGCCTTGAGGTTAGTTTGAAAACAGTAAAAATTGAAACTATGATTTGATTCAGAACAGATCTAACTGAACCGACGATCAGATCACAATTTCAATGGAAAAGAAATAAAACTATGAATTAGATTTGAATCTAATCAAATCCAATTTGACCTAAGAAAATAATAAGAGCAGAAATTGAAATTGCAGAAATTGAAATAACAAACAAGAATTAAAATTAGGATTTCCGCTGAATCTAATCAGACGGTAAATCACTAATGCAAATAAGTGCAAAATACAAATAGTGTTCTACCGAATCTAATCGTATAGACAACACTAGTTGCTAAGAAAACAAAAAAATGCAGAAAATAAAAGAGAAAGAAGAACTTTTATTAGAACAATGGAATAAGAGATGAGATGAGATGGTGGCTACAAGGTTATTACAGGGGTATATATAGGGTAGATAGCCAAACCCTAACCCTAACCCTAATGATAAATAGGCCTGGTCATTACATCACCAATTATTTTACAATGAGAACATAAATGGGCCTTAGATAAATAAAGCAAATTTGGGCCTTTTCTCTTTTTCCTCTTGCTTTCTTGACACTTCCTCATTGATTTGTGATGTGCAAAGCCTTTTTATCAATCCTTTTCTTGTCCAACAGCAACTAGATGTGAGATCTTCATCTACAATTCTTCAAACTGCAAATACACAGCAAATTGATCTCTATTTCTCTACATTTCTGGTTGCATGCGGGCTGGGTTGGAATATCTGTAAAAATAACAAAACAATACCCAAGTAATATTTATTTATATACAAAAGATAAGATATAAGAGCATAAAATAAACACGTTTCTATGTCAATCAAATACCCCCACACTTATCTTTTACTCGTCCTCGAGTAAAACAAGAAATTTAAAACTAACTAGATAGGTCACACTTTCGTAGGAAACACGATTGCATTGAGCGCATGCAACAAGCCGTTAAACCTCTAGGTGTCCCTAGTAGGACGAGTGGTGTCTCGTGAGGGTTTTCAGCGGATACTACCCACAAAATCCAAATGCAATATGCTATGATTCTAATGAAACTACATGAATGCAATGGACATATGCAAAAAAAAAAAACGAAAAATGACAACACGACTTATTTCAGGAAAGTGGTACAACAAATTAAGTTAATAATTTCTAACCGGTTGATTTTATTTTAGATACCTCAACTTGTCACAAATTTTCAATATAAATCAAGTTTTCAAATGTTAAATTCCAGTTTGGCCAGTTAGTTCGGTCGATAACATAGTGCAGCCATGAAATAAATTCTTAGTTTGCTTGGCACAGTTTGCAAAGTGGTATTCTAATTTTCTCATGTATGGCTAGTCAAATCAATAAGGTCAAGAAGTGTTTGGGTATCATCGCTTATTCTTTATTCTATAAAATTTTAAGATTTATGATTAAGTACATACACCTAACTAAAAAGACCAAGGTTTACCACCCATGCACTGCCTCGCGGACTAACGGAGAGTAGGTAAAGAGCTTGGCGGATTGTGCAGGCCGACTTTGACTTTGTCAACAACGTGTCGGTAATCCTTAGGTGTCCAATCTCATAAAATGAGACCAAGATATTCCAACTTTGACTTTGTCAACAACGTGTCGGATAGAGCTTGGCGGGTTTGCACACCAACGCTTGATATACAAGCAATGTTGGATACCCTTGGAATACTATTGTTATTATTATCGAAAATATAAGCACAAAAGAGAGTTACGCGAATTCAACTTAACGCAACTTAGTTTTAGAGATTTGAAAAGCCAATATAAGTATTTTAAGTCCTCCACTTATTTAAACAAAGTCTACAATATAGAATAAATTTCATGGCCATCACCTAAGAATCTCCCTATGTACCGGTTACACTATTATCCCTCAAAATTAAACTTTTCATTATATTTCCTATTCGATCTAAGTTGAGAGAGAAAAATACTATCAACTGGCTAAAAATTGTAAACTTATTTTGCTGTATCAATTGAAAATGAGTCGTATTTCAAAAAAAAAAAATATGGTATGTTACTACAATCTAAAATGCATGAAGGTCCTACTTAAATGGCTGAAAATAAAAAGAAATAAAAACAAAAAAAATGAAAATGGATGAAATGCAGACTCCCCCCACACTTGAACTAAACAGTGTCCACACTGTAATTTTTTTCTGAATGTGAAAGATAGAAACCAGCGATGGATTAATTGCAATATGATTTGTAAAATAAAATGCAATTTAGCAACTATCCGCGTATGAAAATCATATGCAAGACGAAATCTATGAAGATGATGAATGGTTTGTGAAGAATGAAATTTCCTTTTCCCCCCACACTTGCCTTTGTCGAAAATGATGCATGATGATTTCATGTTTGATTTGTGAGGTACCCTAGGCATATCAATGGATTCTGAGATCAAAATCCTTCCAACAATTTTTTTATCGTGCCAATGATTTGTATTATTCAACTGAAGATTATCATAATCCCATAAATTTGAGTTTTCAATCATAATTTCTTTTGATGATATGCAATTATGGTTATCTTTGAGACTTCCCAAATATTCATTTTCTCCATTTAAAAGCTTAAGTTCATCTTCAAATAATTCTTCAAAAGACATAGTGGTCACGTCTATCGAAGAAAGTGAAGTTTTCTGAGGAGATAAATTAGACGTGTCATCCAAAACTGTTTCTATTATGTCGACTTCTCCTATTTCGATTTCTTTGGGTTGATGAAAAATATTCAGTTCGATGGTTAAGTGCCCAAATGATAGTCGAAGTAGGCCGGACCTACAATTGATGATGGCATTTGAAGTAGCTAAGAATGGTCGACCCAATATCAATGGAATCTGATTATTTGGATTCGAAACAGGCTCGGTTTCAAGAACTATGAAGTCAACCGGAAAATAAAATTGTTCAATTTGAATCAAGACATCTTCAACAATGCCTAAGGGTTTTTTAAAAGATCGATCAGCTAGTTGAAGTGTGATATTCGTAGGTTTCAACTCTCCTAGTCCAAGTTGACGATAAACAGTGTAGGGAAGAAGGTTAACACTTGCACCAAGATCAAGTAAGGCGTGACTGATGTGAGTATTTCCTATTTTACAACCGATTGTAGGGCAACCGGGATCCTTGTACTTGATTAGTGAAGGATTTGAGAAAACAGAGCTAGTATTTGCCGTTAAGAAGGCAGTTTTGGGAATGTTGGTGGCTCGTTTTTGGGTGCATAGCTCTTTGAGACACTTGGCGTATTGTGGAATTTGTTGGATAGTGTCTAAGAGTGGAATATTGACACGAACTTGTTTGAAGATTTCAAGAATTTTTTCGAAATTCGCATCCTTCTTCTTATTGTTAAGTCTATGAGGGTATGGAGCTACTGATTTATAGACTCTTTCAGACTTTTGATCGTTTGAAGAAGAAGGTTTCGATATAGGAAGTGAAAGAGTCACGGGTGTAGAAGATGGTTTGTTGGGATTGCCGTAATTAGAGGAGGAGATGTTGCGATTGCCAACAGTCGATGGAAGTTTAGAAAGTTCAGAATGGTGGGCATTAGTAGTCATTGGATGAGTGTTAAGGATTTCGATTGGGGTTGAAATCGAATGATTGTCGGGATTGCCGACACTGTTGTCACCCGTTTTTCCTGATCTGAGGGTGATGACTGAGTTGTTCGAATTAATGTTTTTGTCCTTACAAGAGTTCACGGTACGAGAATTATATTTTGGATTCACCTCGGGTTGACTAGACAAATTTTAATTCTCATTATTTTTTCTTAGTTCCTTTATCATATCCATCATTTGTTCCATTCGTTTCTCTAAACGCACAATTTCTGGTGACGATTGAGAAGATGAAGTAGATTGAAAGTTAGAATGTCTATATGGTTCACTCGAAGGCTCGAATTGAGGTGAAACTTGAAAAGTTTGAGGACCAAAAGAAAAAGGAGCTTGGTAATTCGAATCTGATATCATGTGAGAGGGATTTACTTCATTATTTGGATTAGACCATGAGAGATTTGAATGATGTCTCCAACTAGGGTCAGATGTGGATGAGTAAAGACCATTTTGAGGTATGGCATTGACTTGGTCTTGAAGGTAATATTGGGGTAGTCCATTGAATTGAGGAGTTTGAGTCTCTAAGGGAATATGAATTGTATCCACGACATGCACTCCTCTAGTGGAAGCACGGATGGGAACACGAATGGACTCCCATTGCATGTCCTTTTCAGAATAATCCTCTAAGAATTTCCAAGCTTCATCGGCCGTTTTAGACATAAAATCTCCCCCACACATTGATTCTAGTTGAATTCTAGCCTGATAGTTTAGACCCTCATATACAATTTGACATAAGTGATCTTTTATGATTCCATGATGAGGACAACTATACAGTAATTGGTTGAACCTATCAAAGTATTTTGAAAAAGTTTCCCCCTCATTTTGAGAAAATTGATGTATTTCAGTTCGAATTTTTAGAGTTTTGTGAAAAGGGAAAAACTTTTTCAGGAATACACTGACGAATTCATCCCAACTTCTTATTGACTGTTTGGGAAGAGAATTTAGCCATCGTTTAGCGCTTTCAAGTAGTGAAAATGGAATTAGCCTTAGCTTGATTGATTCATTGGATAATTGTTGCATTTGAGTTGTGGTTGAATACAATTCAAATTCACTTAAAAATTCATAAGCATTTTCAGAACCAATGAATTTTGGTACCCCTCGAATGAAAGAATGTTTAAGCTCAAAATTTCCTTCAGCGGGTGGAAACATGATGACAGAGGGTTGAACGGTTCTATTTGGATAACAACGTTCTCGAAGAGATAAGGGTCTATTCATTTCCAAATTGAGATTTTGAAAGTTTTGATTTACTCGGTTTTGATCCAACTCGTTTGGAAAGTTCTGATTTACTCGGTTTTGATCCCTAGGAGAATTATGTTGGCTAACACTGTTTTCACTCATCGTTATCAAATGTAAACAAAGAAAATCTTAGATTCGAGGTTGACAAAATGAGCTTCACTTCAAAATAAATAACGTACACTAGTATATCTCATTAATTGATAATCTCGATTTGAAGGGGGAAGAGGGTCTTATGGCCGTTCACGTATAGTATAAATACTAAGGGATACGACCAATGTTTTACGGGTAGTATGCAACCTCTTTTGCTAGAAGTTCAATAAATTGAACTAATATATATCCGCGATCAAACCGTTGAGAAAATCAATTTCATGAAATACACTTTTGTAGTTAAATAATTTGAAATATCTAATCTGTTGAAAAACGATGGAAGTGATGATTTTAATTATCGAAATTCGCTCCTCACCAAATAGATTCAGAAATTACAACAACACAGAACAGTCACAGAAATATAAATCAACGATTAAATTTTTTACATTCAAGCCGCTGCCCCTGCAGAAATTTTTTACAACAATTGTCTATATATTTTTTTCTTTGCAGCCGAGCACCTGTAGAGTTTTAAAAGTTTTCACCTTCATCAGCAGTCCTCCAGTGAAATTGGGTAGCGCTAGCGCGTTCACACCCCACTTGGTGTGCAACCGCTCCAACCCATCTGAATCACCCGCTGCTTTTGTTGTGGTCTCTTCTATTAATTGCTTGACTGCGCTGCGGCACGGGTTCGGGCTAGGAGCCCGAAAAAAATTTTTTTAGACCTTTTTTTAAAATTTCAGCTGTACTTGCTTTGAAAAATTCTCCGTTTTCTTTTTTTTTTTTTTTTTTTTTAGGATAAAACGAAGTCAAAATACATGACTTAATACAAAAGAAATAGCAACTCAAAATAAAAGACAAATAGAACTCAACAACTCAAATAAGAAGAGAGAGTAAATAGAAGAAGGAACCCCTACTTAATCCATACAACTAAATTGAATGCACCATACCAAATTTAACACAGGCCACCTAACACAAATTGGCATTCACGTTCCTTTTTCAACAATATCAAGGCAATTTACGCAACAAATCTTTATTCGTTTCCTTTAAGTCAGTGCAAAAATCAGAGATCCAACCTAATGGTGTATTTACTCAACAGCTAATTAATATAAAGAAAAAGGCATAACAAGTGGATCTCACTTCCAAAATTAACTCATGCCCCTTATTCTTTTCCAAAAATAAAGCGCCCTCCTTTTATAAATTTCAAAACGCACACCTTCTGATTTCACGACCTTCTATGGTTCACGAATGAACCAAAAATTTCGAGCTGCTCGTTTTTTTTATTTTTTTATTTTGAGATTCAAACTGGATGCGGGTCGAATTTGGGGTGGCAGACGATGATGCGGTTTGTCGATGTGAAGATGAAGGTGGGTTTGTGGAGGAGATGGTGAAAAGGCAGTTGTTTGCGTTAGATTTGGGATGTGGGAGTCGGATTGTGGATGAACTTGGCCGGAGTTTCAATTTTTAAAGGGGTCCGATTGGAGATGCTTCTTGGTACGGATGAACTGAGCAGCGGAATTTCGGATGTGTGGATGCGTGATTTGGGCTTTGCGATGGATGGGAAACAGGATTGGTTGGATTTATTGATGTTGGAAGACTGTTTGTGATGCTGAAGTATGATCCAGAAATGGTGGTATGGATGTATGTAGGCTTGTGCATTAAAGCTTGTAAATGCGGTTGCTGTGTGGTTCGGGATGATGTACGGCTGATGGAAATTGTATGGAGTCAGGTAGGGGTGATGCGTGGACTGTTGTGGTATTGGTGCTGATTGACTTTGTGGCAGACGAGCAAAATTTTTTTTTTTTTTTTTTTTTTTTGATTGCGGGGTGTTGTAGGCTATAAGCTGACGGTGGATTCAGTGTTGTGTGAATTAGTGAATATGAGGTGATGGACGGTTATGAGTTGGAATTACAAAAGAAAAAGAAAAAAAATTGCAGAGAGGACAAGAAGAAAGAAAGAAATTGTGGGAAAAAGAAAAACGAAAAGAAAAGACTGAAGAAAAAGAAAAACAAAAAAAATCAAATAAAACTAGAAAGGAATTTTTTTTTTTTTATGAATACGCAAAAACAAGAAAAATAAATAAAAAATAACACGAATCAGAAATTAAATAAATAATAAAATTTAATCGTTACCTCCCCGGCAACGGCGCCAAAAACTTGATCGACGCTAGTCTATGAATTAGAAAAGCGCGACATTTGTAATAAATTTCTGCAAGCGTACAGTTCGTGTAGCAAACAGGTCGAACACAGGGAGGTAGATTAAAATTAAATTATTTAGATAATTCCTTGGGCGAGTTAGACAAAGCCTTGAGGTTAGTTTGAAAACAGTAAAAATTGAAACTATGATTTGATTCAGAACAGATCTAACTGAACCGACGATCAGATCACAATTTCAATGGAAAAGAAATAAAACTATGAATTAGATTTGAATCTAATCAAATCCAATTTGACCTAAGAAAATAATAAGAGCAGAAATTGAAATTGCAGAAATTGAAATAACAAACAAGAATTAAAATTAGGATTTCCGCTGAATCTAATCAGACGGTAAATCACTAATGCAAATAAGTGCAAAATACAAATAGTGTTCTACCGAATCTAATCGTATAGACAACACTAGTTGCTAAGAAAACAAAAAAATGCAGAAAATAAAAGAGAAAGAAGAACTTTTATTAGAACAATGGAATAAGAGATGAGATGAGATGGTGGCTACAAGGTTATTACAGGGGTATATATAGGGTAGATAGCCAAACCCTAACCCTAACCCTAATGATAAATGGGCCTGGTCATTACATCACCAATTATTTTACAATGAGAACATAAATGGGCCTTAGATAAATAAAGCAAATTTGGGCCTTTTCTCTTTTTCCTCTTGCTTTCTTGACACTTCCTCATTGATTTGTGATGTGCAAAGCCTTTTTATCAATCCTTTTCTTGTCCAACAGCAACTAGATGTGAGATCTTCATCTACAATTCTTCAAACTGCAAATACACAGCAAATTGATCTCTATTTCTCTACATTTCTGGTTGCATGCGGGCTGGGTTGGAATATCTGTAAAAATAACAAAACAATACCCAAGTAATATTTATTTATATACAAAAGATAAGATATAAGAGCATAAAATAAACACGTTTCTATGTCAATCATCTTCCTAGGCCGAACCAGCATATCCAGCGTCCACAAGTGGTAAATCCAATGTGAGAGGTCTAAGTGCATAAACACGTGACGGTGCTAAGACACGAGGTTAAGTCCAACTTGTGGAAGATGCCTGCCAGGACCCAACCGGCATATCCAGCATCCACAAGTGGTAGACTTAATGTGGGAGGTCTAGCGCATTATAACCATAAATGAATGTATGGTAATGAACTTGTAATACTTAATCTGTTTGAATCCATAAGGATTGTATGAACCTGTTAAATCTGTGGGGATAAGTAAGCCCATTAAGTATGTGGGGTTAAGTAAGCTCGTTAAGTATGTGGGGTTAAGTAAGCCTATTAAGTATGTGCGGTCTCCATCAAATTGTTGAAACTCTCGCATTATGTTTCGTTATCTCAAGGTTGTTCTTTTCACCCAAGTTGGGAGGGAGGAGGCCCATGGCATTGGCGCAATGTCGTATTAAAAGATAGATGGTTTCCATTTCATTAGTTAGTAATGCATAGTTGTGTGCTAGGTTTGAACCAAGAACCATCTAAAGAGAACTTCTTTCTACTTTCTTACTTATTTTTTTATGAAGGTTCTCTACCCATATGCTACTAAAATGATCACGTTATACATATTTCGCCTTCGAACAAGTGAGGCTCTTTCACTCGCACGATGCCATTCACCCTGAGTAATATGACGACCACCAAGCTATTTTGAAAGGCTTTTCTTATACATTTGTAATATCCCTTATCCTGAGGCCTAAATATAAGTGTTAGTGATGCTGTGGCCATCAGTAGAATTGTCTCCAGTGAAAAATAAGATTAGTTAATAGCCATTAATATCGAAGACGTTGGTCTATGAAATTTAAAAACACATTTCATTAGTCAACATTATCCATTACATTTTCCCATGTGTAATCCCATGTTTAGAGTAAATATAATTATTACAAAGTGCTCTAGAAGCAACATGTAAAGATGCCCTTGCTTGACCGAAGTCAATACTGATAGGCAACAATACTGCTTTTCCTTTACATCCATTAAATAAAATGAAATATACAATAAGCTAGAAACTCCTGAATATTTGGATTGCCTCCTTCATGTCTTTGAAAGATTATTTGTCAATTGGGGAAACCTAAAGAATCTTACTCTCGATCTACTCAAATAAAAACCCAAGAGTGCAAAGGAAAAAACTTTGGGTTAGACAACTATTTGTTGTGAATGATGCACTGTAGTGCACTTTTTCTCAATGACCATTTACCTTTCAACCTTACTGTTGTATACGCTGCTAATTCCGTTAATGTTAGAAAGCTTCTGCTAGACAAAATTCCCTCTCTAAGGCTATCTACCGTACTTTGGATTATACTCGAAGACTTCAATTGTTGCTATGAATTCTCTCAAAGGTATGGAGGTAACCCGTTATCCCTTGCCGAGATCATCCCTTTGAAGGAAGCGATTGCGACTAGTAACCTGGTCCTAGATCATCCCTTTGAAGGAAGTGATTGCGACTAATAACCTGGTCCCAACAAAAAGGACGGGCCTTCCATTTTCCTGAAATAATAAGAGTAGATTCAGACCTAGTACTTTCTCCCTCATTGACCATTCCTTTTGTAATCCTTTATCTTTCAACCTTTGGCCTGCCATATCCTACCATCAACCTCCTCCTCTCCTGTCTGACCATTCCTGGATTATCCTACACCTCAATGGGGTCAACATAAAAGGTTCCACTAGTTTCAAATTTTTTAACAATTGGTTCGGTGAACCCGATTTCCTTGACGCTGTGATAGGATCTTGGGGGAGAACAACTTACGGTAACCCTATGTACATTTTGCAGGGTAAATTAAAGGATCTTAAATTAGTGTTGCATGATTGGGCAAAGGAAAGATTTGGCAATGGGAGCAAGAAGACAACCTATTGGAGAAGGAAACTAGAAGAAATTCAGAAGAAGTTGATGATCGACATTAGCAATCCTGTGCACGCTAACATGGAGTCTCACATATCAAAACAATATCTAGCTGCACTTATCCTTAAAAGATAAACAATGCCGTGAGAACTTGGTGAGCATAGTGGATAATAATGGTAATACTGCTAACAATCAAACTGAAGTGGAAAATGCGTTCATCAATCACTTCTCTGATTTATTGGGAAATAAAGATGGTTTTATTCCTAATATAGACTTAATAGACCCATATATATTGCCTAAGATAACAAGTGCATAATTCCAATTCTTGTGTCAAGAAGTAAAGAATGAAGAAATAGAAAAGGCAATGTTCTCTCTGAATAGCAGCTCATCATATGGACCAGATGGATTTAACGCCTACGTCTATCAGAAATGCTGGTGTCATATTCAGCTAGTTGTGCGTAATGCAATACATCATTTTTTTCAAGATTGGTAAAATGAATCAAGCATACAACTAGTTCTCATTACTAAAATTAAGAATGCAACTAGCGTATCCGGCTACCGACCAATATCCTGCTGCAATACCATCTACAAGTGCATCTCCAAGATCATAGCTAACAGATTAAAGGTTGTCCTTTCTTCGATAATTTCAACGAATAAAGCTGCTTTCCTAGCAGGTAGGAGCATCCTTGATAATGTGCTCCTATCGCATGAATTACTAAACGGTTACAGTAACAAGAATTTAAGCCCTAGAGCTATGTTCAAACTCGATATAATGAAGGCTTTCGATATGCTACAGTGGGACTCCATCGTTAGAGTTTTGAATTACATGAATTTTCCATCTTACTTCATTAGCTGGATATATTCTTGCATCTCCACATCGATGCTCGATCATGCTGAATGGATCAACAGTGGGCTTTTTTGACAGTAAGCAAGGAATACAGCAAGATGACCCCTTATCCGCGTATATTTTCATTACTATAATGGAAATTTTAACACAAATGTTGAATGCGAAGATTGAGCTTGGTCACATTAAATTGCACCCGCACCGTGTTGAGCCTAGAATATCGCCACTGATGTTCGCGGACGATCTTGTAATATTCTGCACGCCTGACATAGGAACTATTCACTCAATATTTGACACTCTCGATAGCTTCTACGTGATGATCGAGCTTTGTGTGAATCTCCAAAAATCAGAAATGTTGTTAACTGGTCTTACCACTAACCAAGTACATGAGATTTGTTCCACTACTGGCTTGAGTTGTAATGGCAACACAATTACATACGTGGGGCTTCCTCTTACTACTGCTAAGATTACTACAACACAGCGTTTGCCGATGATTACAAGAATCACTATTCAGTTGTCTTATTGGACGAGTAAAATGCTAAGTCAGGCGGGGAGGCTGACTTTGATAAAATCGGTGGTGTTCTCCATGTAAGTATATTGGGCAAGAACATTTCTATTGCCAACAAAGTTGATTAACATGGTACGTTCAGCATTCATGAAGTTTTTCTGGAAGGGTACTCTTGTAGGAAATTACCAAGCTCCAATATCCTTTAAGATGCTTGAAAAACCTGTATGTAATGGTGGACTAGGCATATTGAACATGGTTAACTGGAATAAAGCGGCTCTTGTCAAGCGTATTGACAGTTTCCTAAGCAGCAACACCAGTCTTTGGGTTCAGTGGTCTAAAGTGCATGTGGTTAAGTCCAGAAGCTTTTGGATAATGCAACCCCCGTAAAAGCTAAGTTGGACGTGGAGGAGTATATTTAAAATAAGAAATATTATTCTTCCATTTTTCTCATACAAGGTTAACCGTGTCGCGAATGTGAAACTATAGTTAGATCCCTGGTTGAAAAATGGAATGATTATATGTACTGAACTGACTGAAATTGAGATTGAAGTTTCTGGCCTTTCGAGAAATGCTTTAGTAAGACAATTTATACATAACAATGTTATCTCTCCATCGGTTTCCGCTATGCCTCGTATTAATCAATTATGGAGAGAAGCTCGGCAACTAACCGTTGGAGCTGACTCAGAGCGGGTAATACAATGGTGTAAGGAGAAAGGTCCTTTTCAAATTAAAAGAATATACCACTCTATGTCTGCTTTTGATGGTTTGTTGACGTGCAAGTGGTATAGGAAAATTTGGTGTAGGGATAATTGTGCAAGGGAGAATTTGCTACTGTGGAAGGTTCTGAACAATGCTATACGTACTAAAGATAAACTATTGAGTCGTGGGATGCCAATTGAGCCGCGCTGTGTTATGTGTGGTACCCATCAAGAAAGTATTGCACATCTATTTTTCGAGTGCAACAGAACTCATGGGATTTGGAATGAGCTGAAGAAAATTGTTGTTGACATTGGAGCAAATGTTAATAGTGATGTTGAATGGAAGAATTTGGAGAGGAAGACTGGTAGAAAGAGGAGCAGTGGAAGAATCTTATGTTATATGTTAAAGAAATTTGTCAATTCTATATAGTGTGAGAGAAATTGTAGGATTTTCAATCCGACTGATGTAAAAAGTGATGAGCAGGTGAGAGATGGAATTAGAGCTGATGTGCGAAATGGATTGAAGCTACTGACCTTCACATTGACCCAGGGATAATTGCAAAGCTGCAATGAGTAAAAGTAAATATGTGTCTTTGTTGTCTTCTTGTGTTAGTGTACCATGTTTCTATGTGCTCTTGTGTGTGTTGTTTTGTCTTCTTTCTCCGGTACACTAATAAAGTGGTAGGGGTCCACTCAACCCCGTCGACCTTGCCCAAAAAACTATTTGTTGTGAATGATAACTTAGCATCCGAACTAAAATAGATATCTAGTGAAACCACGCCAATTAGCGGAATAAGTTTTCCCTTTACTAGTATCTTGTAAAACATATTAACTATACACAGTGCCGTTGTGCTCGTAGTGGTTAAAAATGATAAATAATCATGTCATGTGTACAACACATAATAAATTACCCATCTTTATTTGTATGACTGCTTGTCTTTATTTCATATTACAATCCATTATATATATATATATATGTGTGTGTGTGTGTGTGTGTGTGTGTGTGTGTGTGAATCAGCCATCCCACATAAACTATCACAAGGATTATATATTCCTTACCATGTGGATCACTCATCCCATGTGGTTTAGTTATTCATATTGCTTGGGCTATCCACCCGACATATATCATATTTACTTTTAAATAATGTGAACTATCCATCTAGCATGACATAGTTTTCCTAGGATGACAATGCACCTAGTATTCTATTGTGCGGACTATCCATCCAACATATATTATATTTAATTTTAAATAATGTGAACTATCCATCTAGCATGACATAGTTTTCCTAGGATGACAATACACTTAGTATTCACAAACATGGACTATCCATCTTAAGAATTATGTGAACTACGCATCACACATTCTATAGTTTTCCTAGATTATAAACCTATTATGCTTGTTAACTTAATAATTTAGTCTTGTTAGTGAAAATTTTCATTTGCACCAATGCCATAGGTCCTGAGAGTGTAGTCCCACAAACAAGTGGTAACCTCGACCTATCGGGATAGTCGTCGAGACTAATCTAGGTTCAAGATGTTGAATCAATGTTAATGTAAGGGAACACAATATGTTATAAATAAACGACACTGACATTTATGCTAATTTAGGCTAAAAGTCCATTGTCTTTTCCTTCTTTAGTAACTCTTGTATAGCCGAATAGCTTATTACATTTGATGTATACATATCTCTTATTAATGAATTGAGCTCTGATATAAAAGAGTACAATACTATTTGTTGTGATTCTATTTTTCTTTCTTGGCTTGTGCCTTCCTTGTAGAAGCAAATGGTTCCTCTATTTATAGTAAGTACGGGGTCCTTCTAATGGTGTAGGAGCTTTTCCATGGGATTGATGGCTTGGCTGGCAATAAGCAGCTCCAATTTATACACTTGTCTTTGTATGGACAAAAGTTCTTGTGATACCAGAAATTTGACGTCGGTTGTTTAATAAGATTCCAAAAATAAATTTTGAGCAAATGGTGGAATTTGGTCACAAAACTTACATATAATATTCTTTAGCATAGGGGTGGCAATTAGACCCGACCCGATGGACCCACACCCGACCCGTCGGGTCTCGGTTCTTGGCGGGTCGGGTTTTGTCGGGTCTGAACTATACTTTTCAAAAATCTGGACCCGACCCGACCCAAGCTTCGGTTCAGGTCGGGCTGGGGGTTCGGGTTCGGTTGGATTATAACACTATAAATACATGTATTTCAATGTTTTTTGGTCGGTTCTTTCGGGTCGGGTCCATTTGGGTCGGGTCTGATTGGGTCTAAAATGTGTTTTTCATCACCTAGACCCGATCCGAGACCCATCGGGTTCGGTTCGGGTCTTTTCGGGTCGGTTCGGTTCGGGTTTTCGGTTCTCTATTCTAATTGTCAGCCCTACTTTAGCACATACATATAATATTCTTTTATGATTTATATAAATAAAAGGTCAAGAAGAAATAATAGAGCTCCACTACTCTAGAAAATTTAAGAAGTGAGAGATTTTGCATGTATAGTAGGCACTTGAATTAGTTTGGTATGTTAGATTAAAATTTATTTAATCTGGACCATAGTCAATCTTCAAATCGCTGCCAACCATAATTGATTGGCTAACCGACCCTAGTTGGTTGTCTATTGACAGGACAATGTTATTTATTTCCATTTAAACAATGCATTGATTTTGTTAATTAATATTTATTTCCTTATTTCTATTTTAAGTTATTTTAGATATAAAATCTTCAACTCAAATAATTTCAGCATTTGAACTTCGACCGCTAAGCTTATATGAAAGTTGCTCGGAAATTACCACAGACACAATGTTGCAAGTTTCGTAAGCAAATTTTGATGTTTGATCATATTCCATTTTTGAGTTCTCTTATTATTATTATTATTTTCACAAGTTGTTACAGTGTTCATTAGCTTCAGCGTTGGCACTTAATATTGTTAGACCATGCATCATCACAATGGAAATTAAGAGACACCCTGTCTTTGTAAGAAATATTTTAGGCCTCGCGTTACTGATCTTTTATCATGTAAGGAACTAATTGGTTGATAGTGAGACATGTGACATACTAATTATTGTTTGGTACAATAGTGGGTAATGGTGCGGAGGTCTTGGTGCATCATCTATTTGACAAGCTTTGGCCTTGTCGGTAGACCCCGTGACCCACTAGCTTAAAGTGTACCGTTTTGTTTACACTTAGGATGCCATTCTGATTTAAATAGATTAATAATATTATCACCTATTATGTAACAATATGATAAATACATGCCAACTTGTATACAAAGGAAGATACATGCTAAGGTGTGGTTTCATTACCTAGTAAGACACCACTTGGTATTGTATGCGTTATACTGGTACACTGGCAATCATGTGTTAGCAATATCTTCTTTTCACCAGGCTTTATGCATGGCTTTTTTGATGTTGTATCTTTTTCCATCCATTCTTTGAGCAGGTCGACTTCTTGGAGGGGACACTACTAGCTCGAGTTATGTTTTACGGATATAGCCATATATCGCTTCAATTATATATTATGATTTATGCATGGATATGCTAGACTTTATCATATATTGTACTTGTCGTATGGATTTGGACTCCATTTCTTCACTATGATGCTGGAACTTATGGCTCATGTTTTTTTTAATTCAGTGCTTAGTTGTAGTAAATATCGGTGCTAGAAGTCTTAAATAGTATACAACATATTACATGTTAGTATACGTGGTTCGAATCACGCCACGTAAGTTTCAAACGTACGACTTCTAACATCAAAGTCGGAGCGCCAAACCATTGGCACATTGTTGTTGGTCATCTTATGTCTCACTCATTTATATTATATTCAATTAATCTTGCGCACGTATATTTTAATATTGTATTTCATTCCTTCCATCGTAGTTTTTTGTAAACAATGGTAGACATATTCTCTAGTTTAGTTTTACTTGATGAACCATTCCCATAGATTATTGTGGATTTGAATGCAAATACTCACTTTGACAGGTTGTTACAGTATAAGTATACAAATACTCACTTTGACATACTTACAACATTGCAAAATTTTTTTGTGATGAAGTAAGACATTTAGGTACATTTTTTGACTAAAAACATATGCCTAAATGCTACAACCATGTTCCAATAAAATTACATAGCATTTATATTTATTTATGGACAAATTTTCAAAAGTAGCTAGTTTTTAAAACTAATAGCATAAATAGGCTAGTTCAAAAACTATTTGCAAATACAGCCTGGTTTTGGTCAGCTCAGCGATGAGCTGGTGTGGGGGTAAAAAGACAATACGGGGGCGCACCTGCCTAGTGTGCCCCCTTTATTTTAACATGGGCGCACTTGCCAAGTGCACTCATATTATTTTTACACCTAGCAATTAGTTTGTATGGTCTGTTTAACTAATAACCATAAACATAGAATATAATTTCGACTAATAACCATAAACATTTTTTAGTTCCCTTGTCCATTTCCACTATTCCTCATATTCATGTTTTCTTTTCCACATCTCATTTGTTTCTTCTCCATATCTTTCTTCAGATGTCCTTCCTCTTTTGAATTCTTATATCGGCTTGTAGAATAATATTACAGTTAAAATAAAAACATAAAACCATTAAATAATAATATTGAGGACAAAACAGATGAATGACTTTAATTTAATTTTAATGGATGAAGTTGATGGATTAAACGGTGTCGTTACTACATCCTTCTTTCTCCCTCACGCTTCCATTTCTTAATCACATGGCTAATGCAGAAACTGCCCCAAGCTCATCCAATATCCTCTTCTTGTACTCGTGCACATATGATAAACTGGACAACATTGCAGCGACATTCTTCTTGGCTTAGGGGTTGTACCCATGTGCTAAAATAATATGGGCGCACTTGGCATGTGCTTCCATGTTAAAATAAAGGGGCATACTTGGTAGGTGCGCCCCGTTTTTTTTTTCCCAGACCAACTCACCCCTGAGCTGATCAAAACCAACTTATATTTGAAAATAGTTTTTGAATTAGTCTATTTATGCTATTAGTTTTAAAAACTAGCCTCTTTTGAATTTTTTTTCAACTAAATGACTTATACTTATCCATATTTAATAAAAGGCATTGCGTTATAAAAAATATTAAAGTATAGATTGAAATTTCAGTCTTTAGTTTAACATTATAAATATGAAAATATATATAAAGACCAAAACTTCCATTTATTTCTCAAATCACAAAGTAGCTTTATGACTACTTTTTCATCTTGAATATTTGCACTAAAATTTAATCTTAAGTATTGTTAAAGATTGAAATTTAGAGATTAAAGAATAATGTTTAGCCAACCTCAATAAAATTCAAAAAGTAATTAATTTCCTTTTTTTGTTTGTTCACGTTCAAGATAGAAATGATACACGTACGCGCGCGCATACACACACATATGCATACATATTATAGATTAAGAATAAAATGTACTTTATTCAAATAGAGTACTCATTTTGATATCTCGAGATTCGAACCTCCGATTTTTATAACCGTAATTTAAAACGTCATATATCTTCTCATTTGAGCTGTTGATTGAAATTTAAAATGCCACATATATATATTTGCGTGTGTGAATTATATTATAGGTTAGTAGATCATAAGAAGATTTCTTACACATCTACATTACAAGTTGATTTTTCTTACACATACGTATTATAACTTCGGTAATTATATTACATATACGTATTATAAGTTGTTAATTATATTATACATACATATAACATAATTCATGATATTGAAAGCCCGAATTTGAAGACTCTAAGGACAACAAGAAAAAAGGAATCCGAAATGGATTTGGCTACGTCAAAAGTTCATTATAGTTTAGAAGATGTTAACGTATAAGTGATAGTATTTGATTACAAAATCAATTTTGTGATCTCAAGTTGAATTTCAAATATATGCAGACACATATATGTATGCATCCATAATTTTCAACACTTAACGTAGGTATTAATTTTTGTCAACTATATATTTAGAGTTCATGTCTTGCTTTTGAAAATATAAGTTAATTTTTTGTTCAATATATTATCATGATGTAGCTAGTTGAAATCAAAGAGGTAAACTACTACTATTTTTTTAAATATCGTATAATCAAACAGTCAGTTTCTACACCATTGTACTAGTTTTAACACGAGTGGACATTTTTACTATATTATCATTTACTAAACAGTTACCAATCGCTTCCAGTGGAATACCGTCAGAAAATCATAATCGAAATGATTGGTATCATTCGGTGAACAACATAAAAATGTACGGTACAACAATGATAATCAATTACCAATAATGGTAATTAGCATATCTATCTCATACGTTAAGCAATGTATATTCCTACATTTCGTCATATATTTTTAGCATATAGCGTCACATAATGATTTAATAGAAAGTCTAACAGAAAAAAAAAAAAAAAATCAAATTGAACTCAATTTTTGCTATGTATTTGAAAACATGATCTTATACAATGTTCTAGTCTCTTCAACATTATTTCTTCGTATGTTTCTTTGCAATGAAAAAATAATAAATTTTGATGTTTAAGTTAACTTTTGATATTGTAGACAAATATATACCACTATAATTGGTAATGATATTTTTTTTTTTCTAGAAGTGGACTAAATGATGATAGTTTTAAACGGTGAGAAGATTGTGGTAGCGTACGAGAGAAAAATGAATAGGTTTGCTTCTTTGTTTGTGTCAAATGCGTTAACGAAAAAAAACCTATTCACTTGTTAGATTCAGGTTGACTAACCAATTTAAACTTAATAAAATTATTGAATTAATAATTTGCAAATGTGGTCCATTTAAAACATTTTTTTTTTTGGCGTTTTGATTGTACTAAAATAGTGTATATCAGAGTTATTTTTAAACAAAATCTGAACAATTTTTACAATTTAAAATCTTTTATTTATGAAAATTATTAATACATATTATAATTATAATTATGTTTAAAAAAAATTAATCAATTAAATTAAGAATTAAACGTTTTTGTTTTTTATTTGATGCGTTTCAAGCACGATCACATGCGCGCTGCTGTATATAAATAATGACTTGACCAGAATCTTAATAGAAAGGTTCCTAGATTCTATCCTCACCGTCACACTTTCTTCCTTCCCTATCCAAAACAACAAACGACCTAGCTGGCCAGGTAACCCTAATTTTGTCTAATCCTCCCCAGCTTTTTTCCATATACAAATCCAAACATGGAGGGAGGAGGATTCAAGTCGGAATCGTCATCTGATTCGATCTCCAAGTTTCGATCCAGCTTCCAAAGAACATACCAGCATTATCTCGATCGATCCACCCCACATTCGGTTGGAAGATGGATCTGTACGCTGGCTTGTCTTGTTATTTACGCGATTAGGGTATACTTGGTCCAGGGTTTTTATGTTGTGAGCTACGGCCTTGGCATTTATTTGATTAACCTTCTGATTGGCTTTTTGTCTCCTGCTGTTGATCCCGAAAGTAACAGTGATGGCCCCTCTTTGCCCACAAAAGGCTCTGATGAGTTTAAGCCTTTTATGAGGAAATTGCCAGAGTTTAAATTCTGGTCAGTTTTCCATTTAACTTACCGTATTTCATTATTTCCACAGTATAATTGGATATTGCCTTTTTGTGAGCTTGTTATACATCTCCACCATTGATTAATTCGTTAGAGTGCTTGGTTTTCTTCTTTGCTAAACAATCGAACTTTGTTAGCAAAGAGATCTTAGAAGATTCGAAACAAACAGAAAGTGAAGGAAATCTTCACAGCTTAGGTCTTGAAAGTTGGTTTATTCAATGAATATTTTAATTGTTTGTGTTAATTGAATCTTATAAAATGATGAGTATTATGTTGAGTTTTAGCATAATGGTTTGGATAATTTTTCAAAAGCTTTGGCCATGAACGTATTATGATTTTGAGAGGATTTTCCAAAGCATTTTGTACCCTGTAAAATAATGTGGATTACGACTAGCATTAAAGAATAATAAAATTACACTCAGAAACTCACATCACGTCAAAATACATAATGAAAAAGTCGGACTTAAATGCAATCAGTTTCCAATGGAAACATATAAAAGTGAAGAAAACAACATGAATTATTGTCCAACATAATTGCCCTTTTTTTACTTTTTTTCGAAAAATCATTTAAATGTCATATTTTTGAATAATTTTATTGAATGGTATTTTCAAAAATAAAAAATATGATATCAAAATTATACTTCTAGATTTGAAATATTTGAAAATAATTGTTTTAGAGTCCGTAGAGTTGTATGAACTTTGAAGAAACAATAATCCAAAAGCAGTTATCTGACAAGTTGAAAGATGCAACCAAAATTAAACTACACTGGTTTAGCTTTTGAAATTTACAAATCAGGCTGTTCAGTCAGAAACCTCACAGCTGTAGGTATGGCTATCAAAACGTGATGCAACGCAACAAGGCAACCGAGGCTTTTGTTCTCATAACATGACAAACATCAGAAAGTGTACCAAATGATGTGTAAGGTGCATATAGTAGAGGTGGTAATATGGGACCAATGAACAATCAACAATGAAAACTGTAAAAGATGAACAAAGGTATGAGAAAAATGGATGAAAAGGGCACATAAGCTGAGACATGCTATGGTTATAGGGATTTAACATTTTATATGAACGAGACAAGATGTTGAAAATGTGTGGAAAGGAGGGACATTCGACTTCAATAGAGCTGGAAGTCCGTAAGATCTAGGAAACAACCCAAATCACTTTCAAGATAAATTTGATTAATAAAATATTTTCTAAGGTACCAGTCACAATGTGGAAAATCCTAATGGTGGTATTTTCTTTTTCTTAAATCACAACCTAAAGATGCTCAACCAACTCATAGCGTTAAAATGCAAGTATTGCATAGCTAACAAGGAAGAGATGATGAACCACATATGCACATATCATGCAGCATTGACATTGCCACCAACACGCGGCACCTCAGTGAAATCTTGATGAGAATAAGGAACAACTATTCAAAACTGAGAGGTCTACAGTCCTGGTGGTCCAAGATTCAAAACAAATCAATTGTGATTTTTTATTCAAATCCTGCTGCATTTGCTTGAGGATTTAGTGCAATAGGTATCAAGCTGTTTTTTTATGATGAATTCATGAAGTCAGGGAGTGTAATTAGATTAACATACGAAGATGTTAGTTTGCTTCAAAGTAAAATCTTATGCAAAATCAGGTTGTGTTGACGTCAAAAGTTGGTCTAATGACAGTCAACCCCCAAAGTGCGTAATCCACACACAATTACAATCACAATGAAAAAAAAACAGGGGACACACGACAATTTTGTAGTGGTTCGGTTTCAACCAAGCCTGCGTCCACTTTATAATCTCCGTTTATATTGTCGATTACAAGTTACAGATGCTTTTGGTGAGAGAAAGTAGAGAAAAAAGTGGTTTATACACAAAATCCTTGTGTTTACAATGATTTTTGATCAAAGTGTACGATAGGTTATTTTTAGAATGCCAACTACGAACTTTTTAGAAGAGAAGATCTCTCTTTTTCATTTCTGGAAAGGTGTATTTATAGGCATACATGGATCTTGGAATCTGGAGTAAGGAAAGTTGAATAGGCCCAGTTTGACCAATAAAGCAGCTTCGAGAATCGGGCTTTGTTGTGTAGTGTAGGAGGTTGATCGGCTTAGCAGGGGCCAATCTGTTGGATCGATCGACCCGATCTCTGAACTTCGATCCATATTTGAAGAAGATTACTCCTGCTTGGGACATTGCCAGTTGGGACGAGCCAAGTTTATATCGACCAAAATTCAGATCGATCATGGGAAGAGATAATTCAACTTTAGTGAGAATTTGAGTTGTGACGGCTTTTGCCAAAAAACTGGTCAACACTTTGCCTTTCAGAACACATCTTTTTGTATAAAGAAAGGTGCATTCTGGATCTTCCAGAGAATGATGCATAGAAATCCAGATTGTCATGGCTACGCCAAACCATATTATAAGATGAACAGAAAACCGACGATCGTTAACGATCATATTAAGGCCGTTAGAGAAATGAGAATACCAGAAAACCTACGACCATGCTGGGTCATATTTAGAAAAGACCAAAAGGTCCAGGGTCTCGCCGAGCCAGTCCAATCGTGAGGATAACCTGTACTCATATGATGATCTGATTTTTCTTGTCAAATCCTGATGAGGTAGCGTAGTTCTTCAGGTATAAGCCACACCTAGAAATCCAAAGAGGGGTATAAACCATACCGAGAGACAGAGTACAAACCATACTCGTATTAGAAAAGAGTTGACTATGTCATAGCCTGACAGATAGGAGGTATCAACCATACTCGAAAGGTGGGGATGAGTATGGACCATACTCAGGCAGGGATCAAATTATCTTGCCAAATCCTGGCAGGGTAACTTGCTTGGTCAGTTATAAGCCATACCTGGGGGTCGAGTGTAAACCATACTCGGGATTTGGTGGTGTTTGCTTGCCAAATCATGACGAGGTAGTTTAGCTTGTCCAAGCATAGTCCGTACTTAGTGGGTAGGTTCGAGTATAGTTCATACTCGTATTGAAAAAGAGCTTGTCATATCCTAACAAGTAAAGTTATAACATAGGTATTAGCCATACCTTAGGTAAAGGAATGAGTATAAGTCTTATTCTTGTTTTGTTTGAGGACCTTGACAAATCCTGACAAGATACTTGTATTGATCAAACATAGTCCATGCTTGAGCAAATAGGTTTTATTTATCCCAAAGATTATTACATAACCAAAACAAATCCTAATTGGTTTATGGTTGAACTTAGAGCACGTCTTGGGATTATATCCTAAGCCCGTACGTGTGTACTTCAATCTAACCATTTTATTCATAGAGTAGCTCCATTGTTGAGAATGTGGTATGCCCGAGAGTTAAAGCCTAACCCCCTTGCGTACATGAGTCAACATAGCCATTGAAAATTTTAAAATTTAAAAGGTGGTATACTTCTTATATCCTAAGAAGTGTAGCAATTCCAGACTGATCTACTCCGGATTAGTTGATGATGATGCCGCGATTGCTAGGTTCAGGGTTCTTCCCATTCCGAGGAGCGTGGGAACCATTCTGAGGAGCATGGGAGGGCAGCAGTGGCAATGCGGATGTTGCATATTTCTTGATATACTCGGGTAGCTCTCCACATCTAACCCGTTATTCGATGAGATCACGCAAGTGCCTGCAGTCATCAGTGCCATGATCTTCCATATCATGAAACATGCAGTGCTTTCCTGATTCACGTTCTCTTTGAGTTGGCTCCCTCCTGGGAAGCTTAGGAAAAGGAAGAGTTCCTCGCACGTCGAGGTATATGTCCAGTGGGATGAACTGAGCTCGATGTATCTATCGTATTCCAGAACCACATATTTCTATCGTTTTTTCCGAGACTTTCCCTTTTTCTTTGTTTTGGACAGCAGTGGATGTTCCTCCACCCTTTGTAGCAAGTATGTCGAGATTCTCCATCTCGATATTAGCATCCTCTTGCCGAAGGAACCTGTCTGCCTCAAAGTAGAAATCTCCAACGTCTCTCGAAGGGTCCCTCTGAAGGGAAATTTTGAAGTCTGTTCTATCCAGAACACCGGCCATGGCGGCTATGAGCATCATCGATGGTTCAGGTCGATCGATCGATGCTACAACTGCATTGAATCTTTTGAAGGAGCGTAAGGTCCCGTCGGATCGCTGTTTGATAGATGTGAGGAACATGACGCTCTTAGGTCGAGATATGTGAACTTTGATTTGTTCAATGAAGCGGGTGATCAACATATTTAAGCTGTTGATCGATTCAATTGTTAGCTGTCGAAACCACATGGTGGTGGTATCAGTTAGATAAAGGGGGAAGCACCTGGCCATGACATTGACTAATGTCGAGTGTACTTCCATGTGGCGCATATAACGTATAAGATGAATGATAGGATGTGTCCTGCCGTTGTAGGGCTCCAATGCTGGAAGCTTGAAGTCAGGTCGATTACAGAAATTCTTGATTTCCCATGTGGAAGGACTGCGGTGGACATTATCCGCATTTTGCTGAAAAGTAGTGCCTCGGGTGAAGCGCTTAATGATGCTAGCGATTTGATTCACATCTCGAGAAGTCGTTGCCACAAACCCAATTTTTCATCGGTGGCTTCAGCGAGAGTCTCAGTACGGGGTGGAAACATGCCTTGCGCTCTTAGGGTCAATTTGGTACGACCTACGAGTGATGGGTGAAGGTGGTCCGCAGCCTCGGTTGTTGGTTCCAGATTGCCTAGGACCTTTGAGTTGGCATGTGTGTTGGGCTGAAGCATATCCATGCCGGTGGGATTGGATCGACTCGGAATAGCATTATCAGTTCGGGGTTCGACATTGCCCTCGCTTGGGGCGATATTTGAATGGTTTACAGTGGCGTTTCCCTCCGTCGCATGAAGAGCTGATGTGGTATTGCGGTCTTGGAGAGACCGAGGGTTGCTAAGCTGTGCTTGGATCACCATACTGGCAAGGCCTAGTGGGAGGTGGCATAAGTCCAGTTTGTGGTAAGAGATTGGATCAAATCAAAGGTTGCATCGAACCAGGTTCTGGTCGATCCGAAGGTTGCATCGAATCAGGTTATGGTCGATCCGAAGGTTGCATCGAACGATCTGACACAATATTCGATTGATCGAGAAGTTGAGTCGAACCAAGACCCGATCGTCCAGAAAACTGGATCGATCCAGGTGGTGGCAGAGTGGTAGACCGATCCGAGGCTTAGATTTCATTGGTTGGAAATGTAGCTGCTGCCTCAGCTTCGCCTGTTGCAATTAGTGATGGTTGGTTGCTCGGTCTTCCTTCCATCTGAGAGAAGAAATCGCCCATTATATCATGCTGCTTTTTGAGGAGTTCATCTTGGTGCGCCATCTGTGCTCTGAGTTCAGCTAGAACTCTATTCATCTCGTCCAAAGTCAGTATTGAGACATTTCTTCATGAGAGGAAGCCTTCAGGCTTGCCTCCACTACTGCGTTTGTTGGACCAGTAGTTCGAGCATGGGAAGATGTTGTATCCTTCTTCCGTTCACCATTATTTCTTCAACGAATAGCTATCCAAATCCTCAAGCTTAGAAATTACCGAAGGTGATTGCGGGTGCCCACACCTGATGCGTCAAAGTGTTGACGTCAAAAGTTGATCTAATGACAGTCAACCTCCAAAGTGCGTATTCCACGCACAATTACGATCATAGAATGCAAAAGAAAACAAATAAACACTGGACACACGGTAATATATAGTGGTTCGGCTTCAACCAATCCTACGTGCACTTTATAATCTCTGTTTATACTGTCGATTACAAGCTACAGTTGCTTTTGGTGAAAGAAAGTAGAAAAAGAAGTGGTTTATACACAAAATCCCCGTGTTACAATGATTTTTGATCAAAATGTACGGCAAACTATTTTTAGAATGTCAACCATGAACTCTTTCAAAAGAGAAAATCCCCCTTTTCCATTTTTGGGAAGATGTATATATTAGCAAAAATCCGGAATTGAACTCGATTCCTTTTTTTACTGTAATTTGTCTTTTATTTTGTTATATTTTTTGTTTAGCGGCCCTTTTTTAATTGGTTCGTAATTTCTATTATTGGCTAGGTTAATTTAAAATGAGCAAATGGGATATTAAATGTATGGCAACATGCTTATGGATGAAGAGGAAATATCATTTGATCTTTTGCAATTTATATTAAATGTGCAATGATGATTGTATTTTGTTTGAATTATTTCGATTGCTTTATGGTTTTTACTTACTATTTGACGTTTAATGTTATTCCATATTAAACAATATGTGTTGTGCTTTTTTCCTACCCGCAAGGATTACGCCTCAACGCTTCGAGGCATACGTCTCGCCTCACGGACCCGAAAACGCCCCACGTACGCCTTTTGCGTTTTAAAGCATTGGGTACATCTAACTGAAAACACCATAGTATGCAGACGTTATTTTCAGAGTCATTGATAACGCATTTTCTTTATCGCATTAAACATTCTTTACATACTGTATACACAACTCTATAGAATGAGATGTCAAGTGCCACTTGCTCGTGTTAAGTTCTTTGGATAGTCGTTCCAGAGGCCATGAGTTCGATCTCTCGAGACATAGAGTGAGTGCTCTGCTTAAATTAAATATTACCCTTGTTATTAAAAAACATATCTTTATACGATTTGTGATTAAAATGTTTGTCTAATGACATGTTGGGGAAATAATTGCCTTTTAACTAAGCTAAATTGATACTTTGGTCGTACGCCTGAAATCATTGATTAAAAAAACAAAAGTTGGTCTCAACCATCGTTTCCATTTGTTATTAAAGATATGTCATGTAAGTCACTTCAATGTATACACTCACATACATTAATACACGTACATACATAAATACTCATATATACGTATGCACACATGTATAAGGGAGAGAGAGTTAGATTCCTTTCTTATAAATCATCCTCTACTTCCATTGAAGTTTTTTTTTTTTTTGCCAGATAATTTTCAAATAGAATAATGTGTGTGTGTGTATATATATGTGTGTGTGTGTGTGCGCGCGCGCATGCATGCATGTTTGTGTTTAAAATGCATGATTTGGAGTTGTTTGAATCCTTTAACTCCACCGAATTTGCAGGTGATTGCAAACCATCAAAAATATTTCTGTTGTTGATTTGAAAAGTAATTAAGGGAATAGAAGTATTGAAACATTTCCAGATTTCACATAGATAATCTTGCTGTCTACATAAATCATATATTTTTCGTCTTTATTTTTTTATTTATTTTTTTGCACGGAAAGATGGAGGAGGGTACACACATATGCGTGCGTATCTCTCTGTGTGGAAATCACCATTTGGCAGTGGAACCATTCCTGAGCTCTAATGGGCAGAATACTAGGATGCAAAAATGTCCTTTTAAAAAAATTGAAGTAAAGCAGTTTTATGCATAATAAATTTTAAACGGCATTGTTGAATTTTTTTATAGAACACATGCATTAAGAGCATAAGATATTAATGTATAAAATATTCAGTTTGCTTGAATGTTGATAGGAAGCTATGTTATCATTGCGGCCCAATTTTGATTCTTTGAGTATGGGTGAGAAAACACACACATGTGTGTATAGAGAGAGAGGTAACACACTCACTTACTCTCTCTCTCTCTCTCTCTCTCTCTATATATATATATATATATATATATATATATATATATATATATATATATATATATATATATATATATATGTATGTGTGTGTGTGCTTGTGCGTGCGTGCGTGCACGCGTATTTTTTTTTAAAATGTAATCCCAGTTCAAGTAAAATAAAAATAGTTAGTTAAAAATGTCCGATCCACCTGTCCATGTTTAATGAAACTGACATAAAATTACAAGTCGAACAGAGAATTTTAAAATGATTGCAATTGAAACTACAAGTTTGTATGAATTTTGTATTCCTTTTTGCTTGAATAACCGAACCTCTCTATTTGGATTTTGAAGGTATGGTTTAGTTGGACAAGTTAGTGGGTGGATTTAATATAGACAATCAGTAGTTGCATCACATCACATCCTTTTTCAAGATTCTCTTGGATCATCGTTTATCAAGGCTAGTTCAGTGGTCAGCGTCTGATTATTATGAAAAAAATAGCAGGGATATGGGCTTATGGACTATTGAACTTGAAAACAACACGTGGTTTTGTTTTTACAGTATTAATGATTGACAAACTGTACAACATCACATGTTTAATTTGCTTTGGCGAAATTATACGGTTTTAGTGTGCCGATAATTGTTTTGTGAATGGACCTGCTAACCGTCTGAAGATGAAATTGTGGGTGTAAGTTTATTTTCTCCTCTTATACAAGGGTTGTCTTATGGTATAAAATCGTTACATTCTTTTTACAATGTGATTGCAGACTATCTCTTGAGTTTCAAAAGGCAATGAAAACCAATATGGTTTCCTTTTCTTTTCTATCCAAAATAAAACAAGACATGTTTTGAATTTCAGGTATTCCATAACAAAAGCCATAGGCATTGCATTTGTGATGACATTCTTCTCTATGTTTGATGTTCCTGTCTTCTGGCCAGTACTTATATTTTACTGGATTGTTCTTTTTGTTTTGACTATGAAGCGCCAGATCGGACATATGATCAAATACAAATATGTTCCTTTCAGCGTTGGAAAACAGGTAAACTTAATTAAGAAAATAAAACATTTCATTATTATTTTTCAGAAAATGAAGCTTTAGGATCAGATATGATATACAACAAGACATTGTTTAACTGTATCATTAAGTTCATATTACAAATGCAGAAGTACACTGGGAACAAGAATGCTACAATGAAAGGTAGCATAGATTGATTACGGATGGCCAAAAAGGGGCATTTCCTTGAGCACTTGTGTGGGTGTCTGCTAAGCTCATTTGCTACAATGTTACGGTGAACTGCTTCTTGTTCTTATAACCTATCCACTTATGTTGATGAAATGTCGTTTATGTCAACGGGACTATCTATTGTGTATAAATATGTCTATATATACATTTCCATTTGTTTGTTGACCTGTATGCACTGGTTTCCAAACTTACCCTGTTGTGTTGATAGAGGAGTAGTTCTTTTTCATCCTGCACATTACCCTTACTATGATCTCTTTTTGAAAATTTGAAAGTAAGATGCTGTTTTTCTGTTTTCAGATTCTGCGTTTTTTTTTTTCCACGAGTAAGTAAGATGTTTGATTATCAGCGTCAACAAAAACCAAATTTGCATTTGACAGTATTATTGATTATTATTTGGAGAATAATTCAAAAATACCATTCATTGTCATTCTCTTTACTTAGGAGGGAGACAAGTGCCACAATGCCGCCTCTTCAAATTAGCAGATCGGGCATTATTCAAATATACCTTATCCAAATGGTAAGATCTGAGTTATGGACATAATGATGGAGGCTTTCACTCGAAGTGCTTAAGAATAACAAGCTTTAAAAGACAACACTTTTGAAAAAACAGTTTTAAAGGATAATTTGTAGAAAGAAAAATAAATAAGTTTATCATTTTCAATTATATAGAAATAATAATAAATGGATTTATTATTTTTTTATATTTTTTTCCTATAAAGTTGTCGTTAAAATTTATTATTTGGAAATTTTGTCTTAAAAACTAAATTATTTTGAAGAAAGAAGCTATTCATCTAATTTTCAATGGTAAGTAAATTACACATATAGCTTAGCTGCTTTTGGAAAGTAGGCTGATATATGTATGTCGCTTACCATTCAAAGAAAATGGAAAGCAAAAAAAAAAAAAAAAAAGGAAGGAAAAAAAAATCAAAGTCCTCAAGTTGTAAAATAAACCTCTTTCTCATTCATAGCCGCCACAGTTTTTGTCTCTTAAGATAATCTTCTTTTCCTTCATTAGTTGTTTCTAAAGTATATTTTCGTTATTGTGGATTGTAGTTTTTCCATTTGTAGTTAATGTATTAAACATCATTGTATAAATTTTATTCGTCACTTATTTTGAGAAGGGAAAAAATTTTTTAAGGACAAAAGCCCACTAAAATTTATCCATAAGGACAGCCGCCTAATATTTTATCCTTTAGGACAATACACTGGAAAAAAAAATCGGCCGCTTCTTTCTTCCTCACGTGCGCTCTATTTTCTCCCTTCGCAATCGATTCTCGTCCGCTCCATCTTCTTCCTCTGTCGCTTTTATCTCAAATCGTAAATCATAAATCCCGAAAAACAGAAGAACATCAGATTCGAAATTGCAATCGAACCCAAAAATTCGAATTCATAAATCGCTCGAAACAGAAACCCTAGAAAACCAAAAAGGCCTTCGAACAACAAAAATCCATTGGAAATCGCAAGCGAATTGAATAAAAATATTTTTCAGACGATGGAAAACACAAATGAAGAAGTCGATATTGTTGAAACATTTTTTTCGTGATTGGAAATGTTTTTTTTTTTCTTTAATACTATAGCAGTTCGTAGGTATCATTTTTGTATTTTTTTAGTTATCATTTTTCCTGTTTTTAACTTTAAAACATAGCAGCAGTTTTTAGTTATCGTTTTTCTATTTTTTTAGTTATCATTTTTCCTGTTTTAACTTTGAAAACATAGCAGCAGTTTTTAGTTATCATTTTTCTATTTTTCTGGTTATCATTTTTAGTGTAACTTCTGTGTTATGTTTATACGCATCTTTTTTTTACCTACAATACTAAAAAACTGATATCCATGAACTGTTTTTAGTTATCATTTTTCCTGTTTTAACTTTAAAAACATAGCAGCAGTTTTTAGTTATTATTTTTCTATTTTTCTGGTTATCATTTTTAGTGTAACTTCTGTGTTATGTTTATATGCATCTTTTTTTTACCTACAATATTAAAAAACTGATATCCATGAACTGTGAATATGAGAAAAACTTTAGCTTAGCCCTACCAACTTATCAAACTGATAACAGAATAAAAAATCACATGAAAAAACAATTAAAATAGTTAAAATAGTAAAACTGATACGAAAGAAAATAGGAAACTTATACCTAAAACCTGATTCAATGTTTTGAAGTAAAAGTAATGGAAAAAATGTTTACTTCAAAGTTTGATTGAATAAAATGAAATTAGTTCGACTTAGTTACAAAGTTAATGCAACAGTACAACTGCAAAATTAACACAACAACAAAATCACATGAAAAAAACACATAACACAGTTAAAACATGAAAACTGATAACTAAAAAAATAGAAAACTGATACCTACAAACTGCATCAATGTTGTAAAGAAAAACTAATGAAAAAAATGTTTACATCACAGTTTGATTGTATAAAATTAAATAAATTCGACTGAGTTAAAAAGTTGATGCAACAATATAACTTCAAAATTAACACAGTAATAAAATCACATGAAAACAACACATAACATAGCTAAAACAGTAAAAATGATACCTAAAATATTAGAAAAATGATACCTAAATACTGATGCAATGCTTTGAAGATAAAAAAATGAAAAAAAAAATTATATCATAGTTTGATTGATTAAATTGAAATAAAGTTTGACTTAGTTTCAAAGCTGATACAACAATATAACTTCAAAATTAACACAGCAACCAAAATCTCATGAAAAAAACATATAACACAGTTAAAACATGAAAAATGATAACTAGAAAAATAGAAAAATGATACCTAAAAACTGCTGCTATGTATTACAGTTAAAATAGGAAAAATGATAAATAGAAAAATAGAAAAATGATAACTAAAAACTGCTGCTATGTTTTAAAATTAAAAACAGAAAAAATGATAACTACAAAAATACAAAAATGATAATTACGAACTGCTGTACTGGTAAAATGAAAAAAAAACATTTCCAATCTAAAAAAATTGATTCAACAATTTCGACTTCTTCAATTGTGGTTTCCATCGTTTGAAAAATATTTTTATTCAATTCACTTGTGATTTCCACTGGATTTTGTTGATCGACATTTTTTTTTTAATTTTTTAGGGTTTCGAATGATTTTCTTCTCGATTTTGATTTCGTGATGTTTTCCTTATATTTCGAATTTCGATTTTATTATTTTCTGAAATTCGTAATATCGCGTTTTTTGATTTTGCGATTTAAGATGAAAAAGAGAACGACGTGAGAGAAGGAGAAGTTGAAAGTAGCGGCCGACGTGAGAGAGGGAGAAGATAAAAGTAGCGGCCAGAATTATTTTTGAATGTATTGTCCTTCTGAGTAAAATTTTAGTGGGCTGTCCTTATGAATAAAAAGGCCTTCAGTTTTGTCCTTGTAAATATTTTCCTGTTTTGAGAAATGCTTGCCTTGTTTTGGTATTTAATCTTAATCATTTATTTACCATTGCGAGTATAATTCAAATCTTAATCTGAATGTGTATGGTTAGTGTGTCATAGAATGTCCCTGTGCTTGTTTTAAGGAGAGGGCATGATCTTCCTCCTATGTAGAGAATAGGACGATTATCCCTTTTTTTGGAGGATTCTTGTCTTCACTTGAAGAAACAAAAATCAATCATAATTTTTTTTGTATGGTATGCCAAATAATATTACAGCGATCTGTAGCATGTACGTCATTTCTTTTATACGGTCTACAAATAAAATCTTCCCACCTATTTGTGAACTCCACTATCAACCATCAACAGGACTACTTAGGCTTCATTTGTTTTAAATGTTGAAAGTCGAACATTGAACATTGATTGTTGAATATTGAATTCTTAATGCTGATTGTTGAATCATGAATAGCTGTTTGTTTAAATTTTAAAAAACTGTTATAGTTAGAGTATAAAGTTGTCTTGACAATATTACCCTTTATTTTAATATTTTTCGCATGATAACTACTAAATTTAGAAATTTGAACTATTACAAACACAAATTATTATCGGTTTTTTTATTTTAAATATTTATAATATTTGGACTTTTAAACTTGAATGTTAGGTTAAAAATAGGAAGTTTTAAATTGTTATTGTTCAAAAGTTTAATTTTCAAAATGGTAAATTTTCAAAAAATAACCTTTAAAAATAATTTTTCCAAATTAAATTTAAAAATTTATATTTAAAGAATATTATTTATAAATATAAGTTATTAAAAGTTTAATTATTAGATATTTTTCATTGGAACTTTGAGGCTTAAAAAAATTAAGATTAAAGAACCTGAACTAACAAAAATAAACTTTGAAAAATGAGTTTAAATTATGTTAATTCAAAATTGAGCATCATAAATCACTGGATTTTCTAATATAGTCAAAAGATTTGTATTTTACGAAGTCTGAATTTCTATTATGTGTGTGTATAAGTAATTTGATGGATGTATGTATGGGAAAAAATGGAAAAATTATCATTAAGCATTCAGAACTTGAATAAGCAATATAAAAGTGCTTAATGCTTTTTTCCTTTGATAATCTTTTTAGGTCTGAACACTTGCAAAAAACAAACACAATTTTAGTTCTTATTCAGAAATAAGCGATCAAACAAGTGGATGCTGTTTGTAAACTATGTAATACCAGTATACCTTGAATAGACATACATAATTAAATTAAAAATAAACAATAAAAAATTAATGAGATACTAATGGGCTAAAAATAAGAATTTTGGATAATTGAGAATTTGGCCGTGAAAATGTTATCATTGTATTCGTGGCAAAATTCTAATCCGTTTTCATATTTTATTTGTGGAAAAAACGAAGTCTATACGAAGAAATTATTAATAAAACAAGTTATATGATAATTATACACACACACGATTTGAATTTCAAACTGAATAAATATAAATCTAGAATATGATTATATACTGATTGGCATAATGAAATATTCCCTAGATATTTGAAAACGTGTGTGTATATATATATATATATATATATATATATATATATATGCAAGAGGGGACAAGAATAATCAAATAACAGAAAGAATCAATCAATATTTATAACGTAATCAATATAATTAATACGACAAGGGAATAAATCTCTCTACATTCGGCCTTAGATGGAGGGTCGACCGCTCTCCTGGTCGAGGTGGGAGAGAGGCACTATTTTTAAAAGGTTTTTATATAGTTTTGTTTAAACGAACGTCTAGATTAAATCTAACTAATTTTATGGTCCATACACGCACTAGCGACTATAAAAAGATCCCTAGCATCTCCTTCAAACCATGTATTCATCTTCTTCTACCCTCCATTCTATATATCCGTCGTTTTCTTAATTCTAGAAACATGTTAGGTTTCTTCCCTTCTTCTAACCATTATTCTATCTCTTCGAATCTGAATTCTTATATATATATATATTCTGGAATTAAGTATAATATATATGTATATACATATACATATATATACATACGAGATTCGATTTTATATATATATATATATATATATATATTAGGAGAATTTGGAGTACGTTCATTCAAATGCTCTATCCAGATTGATAGATTCTACACTGAATTCACTATTCTTTTCATCCTATCTCTGTAAGTGGAAATTACATGAGATTATTATTTTCTATATGATGTTAGTGTAGATTTGGATTATTATGCCTAAAGAGGTTTGGATTTACACAAAACCAAAACATTAACAAATCCTCCAAATCCCTTATAATTTGTAGAAATGGTCAATCAATTGTTATATATTGCGTTTTGGTTATTTTGTAATAAAAGACATGCTTTCAGTGTTGGGAAATATGGATCACGGATCTTAAGGCAATCTTAACACTAGAGGGCGGAGGGGGGGGGGGGGGGGATGAATAATGTTTAATGGAATTTATAAATTTTATGAAATCTTTTTTTAACATATCAAAGATAAATGCAAATCATAGATATGAAACAGTCACAGAATCAACATAGATGCATATAACAATAAGTAGATGCAACAAAGGAAAGAACACACCATGATTTTTATACTGGTCCAGAGTACCATACACCCAGTCCCACACAACCCTAGGTTGATGCAGTTTTTTTTCTAAATAATATCCAAATTACAATCCTCGATTTCACAGGACACGAGATCCACCCCTCATGTTTCTTAGTACAGTGAGACTCAATTGATTTCCAAGCTACAATCATACCCAATTGATTTGCAGGCTACAACCACACCTAGTTGATTTGAAGGGCTGCAACCACACCTTTTCGTATTGGTTTTGGAAGAAAAATTCGATAGAACTTTAATCTTATGATCTTTGATTACAAAACTCCTATAACTCTGAATAACACTTGATTCTTTGAGAGAGAATGGTAAAGAATCAAACTAGAATTGAATTGTTTTAATTCTCTTTGAAATCCAGTAGAATTTGGTTATAGAGACTTAAATTTTTAAGAATAATAATGGAGGGGAGAAAAGAGAAGAAATTAATGGAAGTTGTTAATTAAATTTTGAAATTAGATGGTATTTATTGTGGATAAACAGTCATATCTCTTCAGGAAAAGATTTAAACAATTAGATACATCATTTGAAATTCGAAAATAATGGTAACCATGTTGACATGGGGGTAGTACATGTCAACATGTCTCTTATATTTTTTGAAATTTAAGTTTTTGAAAACAACGTAAATGATGTGTAAATAAATCGAGGTAATTTTGGAGTTTAAATAAACTTTTTCCTATATGTTAAAATAGTATAATAAAGTAGGAATATAATTTAAAAACATATATTTATAATCTATGAAAATGATACCAAAACTTAATATAAAACTATAAATATTAATATAAGAAACTTAAAACTTAATATAAAACTATAGATATAAATATAAAAAACTTAATATAAAACTATATATATGAATATAAGGAAATAATAATATTAAAACTCAAGTAAACATATATATAATTAAAACTAAAATATAAGTAAAAAAAATCTAAAATAACTAAATTAGGAGTTAGATTTAAAATTCGAGAAATAAATTTGAATATTAAAAAATATATATGTTAAATAGGAAGTAATTTCGAAATCAATTTTAAAAATAAAAATTTAAGAATATTTTAAAATATTATAAAGCTAAAATTATGAGTAAATCGGAATAAGAATTTAAGTGCTATTACCGAGTTTTAACAAAATTTCTAGAATCTATTAATTATCGTGATTTCTTGAACCGTTGTTACTCATGAGTCTTCAATTTTGAACTTTTCTTTTTGAATATTTAAATTGTATAGCCTTCAGTATCAATACATGCACCTGCATATATATATATATATATATATATATATATATGAAATAGTGTTAGTATATATTATATAATAATAATAGTTAAAAGTTAAAACAAGGTTGTTGTCATCAAAATCATAATCACCAACATTTCATTCCCTGACAATCTGCCCCTTTTTGATGATGACAACCTTCGTTTATAAAATATACTTACCTGATACCGTGATTCTGAAAGAGGCTATGTAGCGGTATAGGATCGTGTAGTATGGACAACAGAATGTAGTGTATATAGTAGAGTAGTAAGTAAATATCACACAGCAAATTTATACTGGTTCGGACCACTGTCCTACGTCCAGTCTCAGACTCACTTCTGGTATTTCACTAACACTAAAACCCTCACTTCACCCGGAGGAATAGGTTCACAATTACCCGAACACACGAACGGGATTTCTTGCCTCAATCAGTGAAGAGGTCTTCACAAATATAGAATAATTGTTGACTATTTTGTGTTCTTGATAACACGGATTGTCTAATATTAAGTACACCCTTCCTACAGCCTTTCCTTAATGATAATCATGAAGTACATGAAGGAATATGAAAGTTTAAAAGTCTCAAGTATGAAAATAGATCGCTTTTTAGAACTTAGATAGCTTTGAATAAGATAGAGAAAAATAGAAGGTGATTGGATCAATTAATCAACTCTCTATTTATAATATATAAAAAGATACAACTGATCACGAAAGGTTTTGATGAAGAGTTATGAATTAAATAGTTGTGTCTCTTCATAGAAGTTGCAACCTTTCAGAATCAGATGTCTGAAAATAATTTTCAGATGTCTATTTGTAAGTTAAAATTAAACCCGCAAGGAAATAGTGCATTTCAGAACAAATTCAGACGTCTGAATATTGTATTTGAAAACAATCTGTTTCAGCAGACAGATATCTGAAATTTTCAGACTAGACGTCTGTTTTCTGTTATCAGCCTATACCTTGCCTATTTTATAATAAAAGAACTATATATATAAAACATGTGTGTGTAATCATCAAGGAAGACTTTAACATATAAATCTAGGACTAACAGACTCTTACAACATATAAGTGATCTTCGTTTTGTGTTCTTGAATCTGATTGTCAAAAGTATCTTCCTGCAACATAGAATTAGCCAATAATATGTATATTTGCTTGTATAGTTGTCACAGTCAAAATAATATATGGTGGGATTCAACATTCTCCCTCTTTTTGACTAATGACAACTATATAAGCTCCCCCTGTCAATATGCATATAAAATTACTTGTTTCTCCCGCTTTGTCATTTGACAAAAAAGAAAAGTTGTTAGAAAACTGAAGCACGTATATAATACACATAAACACACATACAGAAATAGACAAGCAAGCATATCATCGTACATAACACAGATCAGCACATAATAAAGTCTTTGTGCGAAATAAAAAGAAGTACCAAAAAATATTACAAACCATGGAAAGAGTTTAAGTATTTTTAAGCAAAATACTTATGCTAGCATACCGTGAACTACGCTTACCATTCTGCTGAATTTGATGCAAACAATAGTCGTTCCATCATCTTTGGGAGAGCCTTCTTCAGAATCGGGAACCTCTTCGGAGCTTGAAGACCACTGGAATGGAACTGGAGCTTAAGCTTGACCCAAAGAAGTGCCAGTGCATGAAACCTTTTCCCAAATTTTATTCAAGAAACCTTCGATCGAGTTAAAATTTTTGTTTATTTGTTTTTCAAAACGCTTTAGGTCGTTATGAAGTTTTGATTGATTGCGGGAAAGCGTAACCAAAGCTTGTTTAGAGGAAGTATCGGGAGAAACGATGTGAATGTCTTCCTCTTCTTCTTCCCTCAGACGATGACAATGAGAAGGCTCAGTAACTAGAGTTTCCGGTTGAGCAACAACATGTTGAGTCCAATCCTCAAAAGACATGTATTCTAAAGATCGAGGATTCAGATCGATATTCATGAGCTTCAACGTTTTGGGACCAAATTCTTTGATGGATAAGGAAGGTATGTTGTTTGGAATGTTGATTTCAAAAGCGACAAGAATGCGAGTAATGAAGGCATCTAGTGTAAAGTCTTGTACTTGCGCTTATATGTTATGTCAGTCCATTCGTCCATGATAATTTTGGCCCAATTGATTTGTTTGTTGGAGTATAAAGCATAGAGAGCTTGAAAATCCCGTTTGTATATCTTTTCATAACTATCTGTCCTAGGTTGGATGGTGCGTACGATAATACGATTAAGTAAGCGAGCTTGTGGTCGGAGATGAGTGGAGGTAATGTCTTGCATGTTAATTAGATCATCGGTCAGAAATTGATGTGAAGTCTCATCTCGTGTTGCCATATCTACTTCTATTGAGTCTATATCCAATCCTTGCCATGCACATTCAAGAATTTGGCCTAAGCGTTGCATAGTTATAAGCATACGCTTTCCACATACCCATGACCAAATCGTATCCTTTTTAACTTGAGGCTTGGTATGATCAAGGTTTAGATTTGCTAAAATGGTTAAAAGAGGGTAGATTTTGACATTGTTTTTGTTATAATCAACAAGCGATTCAAAGTGAAAGTATGTAGCATAGTGTAGTAGACGATAATTCGAAAAAGCATCAAATTTCACAAATGCACCTTCGAAGAATTTTGAATTCTTCATTGCCTTATACCTAGCTTTTACAGTATCATCCCAAAGCCATCTTTGAATCAATTCTTCGGAGGGAGGGAGTGCTTCTTCTTCTCATGTTCTTTTACCACGATTTGCCATGAATTGATTTTGATTTGATGAAGTTGTTGTGGTAAAAAAATTATTTGGGGGCTAGGGTTTTTATTGAGAGTGAATGGGTAAAAGTAAAAGGTGAAGAGATGAATGGTAAAAAGATGAATAGGTGAGGAGTTATTATAGGAAATTGACGTGTCTTTTTTTTTTAAAAAAAAAATTTGCGCAGATTCAGACGTCTGAAATTTTAGGGGCAGATGCCTGAATTAAAGCAAAAACGAACCCGCAAAGAAATAGTTCATTTTTGAACTAAAACGTACGTCTGTTTTAAATTATTCAGACGTCTGATTATTGAGTTGGTGAAGTTATTTAATCTTAGATTTCAAACATCTAAAAAAATTTAATCAGACATCTGGTTTGAAGAAAAAATCAACCCGCAAGAAACTAGTTCATTTTAAACATATTTTAGATGTCTGTTTTAAACTATTCAGACGTCTATGGTAAAAGTTGAATATATTATATATATATCAGTTCAGACGTCTGTTTATATATGCTCAGACGTTTGTTTTGACATTTTGAGCTGAAATAAATTTTATTTCATATAATTTTTAAGTAATAATTAATATATGAAAATATATATAAATGATAACGAAAAAAGCTTCATTTTTTTGAGAGTGGAGTCTTCGTAGGTGTTGTCGAACTGGTTCCTTCATTTGTTTTATAATTTTTCTCCCATGAGTTTGGTGTGAGAGGTGGTCTTTGTGGAGAAAAGGTATAGTATTTTAACGTGGGATTTATTGGATCGTTCTCAGTTCAGTAAGAAGAAGATGGATCAATAGGATTTGGCGGAGTTGGTAAAGGTGGAGCAACATCTTTTTCTTTTGAACCACAAAACTTATATATCATCTTTTCGAGAAGACTCAAGCGAGTCGATGTCACTTTCTGTTCGAAATATAACTCCTTCCGTAGCGCTACTTGTTCTGTCTAGTAGTGATGAAGATCATCAATTTTACGTTTGGTATCCGGAGATGAGAATAAGACTCGTCTAGCTTTCTTTGCTTCTGGTGTATATCTGGTGTGATAATTACCCCATCGATATTGAGGTTCATTTCTAGGTGTAGGTGTTGAAAGATGAGGAGAATCGGAGGAGCTGTTTGATGTGAAGGTTATACTGATAGAGGAGTTGGAATTACTTGACGACATAGTTTTGAGTTGAATTTAGTGTTTAGTGTAAAATTTTGATTGTGAGTTTGTAGGAATTCATAGGTTTATATATAGAAGGTAATTAACGAATTTGTGGTTCAGAAATCTATAACCATAAAGAATTTGAATGATGAGAGGAATTTTAGGAAATGCTAAAAATAGGTAGAAGTTTTGTTGTAAAAAACGTATTTTAGTTTTTTAAGAGAATGGGTTATCAAATGTTGAGTTATATGTCTGTTACTGAAACAATTCGAAGTTCTCGTCGTAATTTTATAAACGAATTTTCTAATAAAGGTTTAGTAAAAATATCCGCAATTTGGTTTTCGGTTGAAACATATTCTAAGTTAATAATATCCTTTTCGATATTGTCACGTAAGAAATGATGTCGGATATCTATATGCTTTGTTCTAGAGTGATTTATCGGATTCTTAGATAAATTTATAGCGCTAGTATTGTCACAGTATATTATTGATTTTGATAAATTTATTTCAAAATCTCTAATTGTTTGTTGCATGTAAATTACTTGAGCACATGCTAAAGCGGCAGATATGTGTTTTGTTTCACATGTAGAAAGTGATAAACAATTTTGTTTTTTTACTAAACCAGGACACAAGTGATTTTCCAATGAAATGACATGTACCACTTGTACTTTTTCTATCCGTTCTGGATCCACTAAAATCAACATCACTGTAAGAAACTAATTTGAATGGACACCCTTTCGGATAAAAAAGACCAAAGTCCTTAGTATTATTTAGATATAGTAGAATATGTTTTACTGCTCTTAAATGAGATTCTTTTGGGTTTGATTGAAATCGAGCACACAAACATACGCTCATCATTATGTCAGGTCGACTGGCTGTTAGGTAAAGTTGCGAACCGATCATACTTCTATACAATTTTTGATCAACACTTTTTCCATTTTTGTCTTTATCAAGATAAACTGTAGTGCTCATTGGAATTGGTTTACCGGAAGTGTTGTCTAACCCAAAACGTTTAATTAAATTATTACAGTATTTTTCTTGATTAATAAAAATACCATTCGAAATTTGTTTAATTTGCAAGCCTAGAAAATATGATAGTTCACCTATATGTGACATTTCAAATTCATTTGTCATTATATAAGAAAATTCTTTACATAAGTTATCATTAGTTGACCCGAAAATTATGTCATCTACATAAGTTTGAACCATTAAGATATCTTTATTTGAATTTTTAATAAATGAAGTCTGATCTGCTTTTCCTATTCTAAAACCAGAATCTATTAAATAGCTTTTAAGTCGTTCATACCAAGCACTTGGTGTTTGTTTTAGACCATATAAAGCTTTCTTAAGTTTATATACATGATCTGGAAATTTCTCATGTACGAATAATGGTGGTTGTTCTACGTAAACATTTTCCTTAATGAAACCATTTAAAAAGGCGCTTTTAACATCCATTTGATAATGTTTAAAGTTATGAAAACTTGCGTATGCTAATAAAATACGTATGGCTTCTAATCTTGCTACGGATGTGAAAATTTCTTCATAATCGATTCCTTCTTCCTGATTGTATCCTTGAGCAACTAATCTGGCTTTGTTTCGTGTAATATTTCTGAGTTCATCTGCCTTGTTCTTATATACCCATTTTGTACCAATAATAGATTGGTCGTTTGGTCTGGGTACAAGTTCCTACACATCATTGCGTTCAAATTGGTTTAGTTCTTCTTGCATAGCAACAATCCAGTAATCATCAGTGGAGGTTCTTTCAGATTTTTGGGTTCAATGGTTGACATGAATGCTACATGACCCATTTGATTTAATTGACTTCTAGTTCGAAAGTGTGTGTCAATTTCACCAATAATATTTTGTGTAGGATGATCTCTTAATATTCTGGGAGGTGATCGAATATGTTCTACATGATTATTTTCTGTATTTTCAAGACCCGTATTTTCAATAATTTCATCATCGTCATTGTTATTTATGTGTTTATTAAAATTTTCATCAAAAGATACATGTATATATTCTTCTATGATATTAGTACGTTTGTGTAACGACCCGCATTCTACGCATCGAGGGATCGTAGAATATTTATTTCTTTCCCATATGAAGTCGTATGGTCATGTAACTTTGGGAAACATCCATTAGAGTCATTTCCCATGTTCATGATTTTTGTTGATTTTTAAATGACCATTTTGCCCCTAGTTGGTACTGTTTTGGCCATAACTTTTGATTGTAAAGGAATTTTAACCTGAAACCACTTCTGTTGGATTCGTTTGATGGTTTACCTTTCCGTAGAGTGGTCATAATGGCCAATCGGACTTACCGTTTGGGAGATATGGCTGAAATAAGGTTTGGAGGGTGAAAAACTGCTTAACCGGGCCAAATCGGGTGATTAGTGAGTAGGCTCATAACCCATTTCGGGATTAGGGTTATGGGGAGGCTGAAATGAGATAGAGGATCATTCCATTTCAGTTTTCTAGCCTCCACTTATCACCAAGAAACCCTAAAAATGACCTCCAACCTCTAAATCACCTCCAAATCACCTTTTGGTCAAGGATTTGGCTTAGCAACCTCTAATCAAGGAAGATCTACACTAAAGCAACATTGGAGCTGCTGTTTAGCATTGAGATTCACATCAAATCAGAGATTTATTTCAGATCTTAGTTTATTTGTGGCTAAGGTGAGTGATTTGCATAGTTTTTGCACTAATTACGGTTAATTAAGGGTAATTAGTGAAGATTAGCGAATTTATACATTATTAAATTCTAGAAAAATGTTTATAAATTCATAAATGTTGTTTTAGACCTCTGTTAGAAAATTTAGCTAATTTGGTTAAGTTTTGCTAATCCTGCTGTTAGTTGTTGTTAAACATGATTAAGGGGAAAACATGGGTTTTGGGTACGTTTGATCCATTTTTACATGATATATTGCTGTTTTGGTGTTTATGGTCGATTTTATATGTTGCTATGACCGTTTGGAATGATTTATGATTGATTAGAAAAGTTAGATTGGTCGAAAACGCCGTCGTATGGCGAAAAACAGTCACTGGAACAAAGTGCAGGAAATACACCGGATCGGATCGCCCCCCACACTTGAACCGTGGGGTAGAGCACGATCCGCACACTTGGACCGTGAGGAAGTATAACGATCCGCACACCGCGACCGTGGGGAGGAGAACGATCTGCACACCGCGACCGTGGGTAGGACCACGATCCGCACACCCCGACTGTGGGGAGGAGCACGATCCGCACACCCCGACTGTGGGGAGGAGCACGATACACACACCGCGACCGTGCCAGGAAGGAAAGAGGACCACGAGTCGATGCAAGGTGGACCATGAACTGACGCCAGAGTAAGCTGACCACGAACCGAACCAAGGGGATTGGACGCGAGGCATGGGGTTGCGAACCAAAAGAAGAAGACCGATCCGGTGATGACTAAAACCCGAGATGCAAAGGTAGTCCAAATGAAAGTTAGAGCTCAGGATCCAGTTGGGAACCGATGAGTTCACTTCATGGTTGGGCTTTGCTGCAGGACGTGTGCTAAGGGGTTGTCGACGTTCATAACTTCGATTCACCACTGAAAAGGAATGATGGGCTATTTATCAGTGCAGTAGGGTCATTATGACCTGAGGGGCTAGGTGATGGTAGCAAGACTACGTTATCAGTGCAGTAGAGTCATTACGACTCGAGAGGCAAAGTGATGCGTAGTAAAACTATGAGCCAGTGCAGTGGCGTTCTTGTGACTCCATGGGGCAGAGTGGACATAGTAAGGATTAGTAAGGCTATTAGCCAGTGCAGTGGGGATCTTGTGACTCCATAGGGCAAAGTGGACATAGCGAAGGATTTGTGGCTACGTTATCAGTGTAGTGAAGCCATTTATGACTTCATGGGGAAAAGTGATCGTAGCGAAGTATGTTGGGTGATCGAAGTGATGAATATCGTATGCTTTACGCACTGAGTGAGAGATGTGAGGATGGATGCTATGTTTGATTGTTTGCCATCACTATGACATGCACACCTCCCCCACCTCCGTATCTTTACACCGTTTGATATGGTACCTTAGAGTGTTGTACAGTATGTAGTGCTAACTCTTTGGTTGCAGGTCCAGGTTCAGGTATGTTTCTAGTCTACCTGTTATTGTTCACTTTAGATGCTTATCGCTCATACCAGGCTTTATGTCTGACCCAGAGTTTCATGTCTCCTCTTATTACTCTGGGTGCTCACACGAGCAGACTAGAGACAGGAGAGCTGGTGATGCGCGAGTAGCTGATTCGGAGGCGGGCATGAGGCTTCCACGTATGATATATATATACACATTCTCCCTGTGTCGTTGGTGGTCGCTACTTGGGCATTAGTAGTGTACCTCCTTTATCTTACTTTTGCTTTGAGACAGTTTGAAAGTTGTAATAAGCTGTATTTTGGATTTCCGCTGCTATGATGTTTAGTTCTGATTTTCAGCTTATGCACTGTCTCTCCTGTTTTATGTCAAGTATGTTATTACTATATTTTATTCTATGCGCTGTGAGACATTCTATAGGTTCTTTGTATGTTCATTTCTTTCTTCTTCCTTTTCCTTCTGACGACCCGTTCCGTGCTAACTGGACATGTGTACAACGCACCTTTGGAGTAAATGACGGTTGGTGCGGGGCGGGCCGTCACACTTGGTATCAGAGCTCTAGGTTGCGTAGTTAACCTAGGGAAAGACACTAGGGAGAGTTAGTACGTATATGAGAGCGCGTATTTGTAATTATTTTGGTTTTCAAAAGCTATGTATATATATACTATTGGTAGTATAAGAATGAAGTCGCACTGCACTAGCACCACTATGGGGTCGTTAATCGTTTCCCTTTTTCAGATTAACGATGAGCCGAGACACGAGGGGTGCTGGCAGAGGGAACAACCAAGGGAATGCCGCTGACATGAGGGCAATGTTTACTAACCTCATGAGAGACATTCTTAGAGAAGTTCAAGGGGCAGTTCCCAATCCCGGAGTTGGTGTTGGCCCAGTAGTGCAGGCGCCTAGGGCCGATTTCGCCAAGTTGTGCAAGGATTACACTAATCTTGGTGGAAAGCCGTTCCACGGAACGGAGTCGGCCACGGATGTTCAAGATTGGATGGATAGCTGTGATCGTATCTTTGATGACTTGGGTCTTGAGGATGCGATGAAGAGAAGGCTAGCGTCTCGTCAGCTGCAAGGGCGAGCGATGAATTGGTGGAATGCCATTAGAACAGCTACTCCAGAGGATCAAGTTACTTGGGATCAGTTCAAGGCTCGCTTTAGCGAGAAGTTCATTCCAGCTGCCCAGAAGTCAGTGTTGTTCAAGAGGTTCTTGGAACTCAAGCAGAACGGAAGGGCAGTTTCTGACTATATTCCTGAGTTCGACACTTTGCCGAAGTATGGACTGTCTCTTATCGACACTCCTGAGAAGAAGAATGAGAAGTTCATTACTGGTTTGGATGGATACTTCGGGGAAAGGCTTATCAACCACATCGATGAGACTTTTGAATCGATTGTGGGGAAGGCTTTGAGATCAGAGAGTCTTTACCCTAAGTCAAAGACTGAGGCTGCATCTGCAGAAGGGCCAAAGTCGCAGGCAGACGGTGGAGGCAAGAATAACTCTCAGAATAAGAGGAAGCAGGACCAATCTAAAGGTGGCCAGAAAAAGAGCAAGAAGGATGTTGAGTGCTTCAGCTGTGGTAAGAAGGGCCATTATGCTAAAGAATGTCGGGCCAAGCCAGCGGAAAGGAAGTGCTACAACTGTGGTCAAGTGGGACATCATAAAGATAAGTGTCTGCAACCTCTTAAGGAGAAGCAGATTGTGAAAGCATATGCTATTGATGCTGTTCCTTCTTCATCGAATGCCCCAACTGCGGCGGAGAAAGGAAAGAATGTTGTTATTCAAGGTATGCTTTCTATTTATGATGTACCAGTTCGAGTTTTGTTTGATACTGGGGCTTCCCGTTCCTTCATATCTAGTGACCTGGTAGATAGGTTGGGACTGGAACCCGAAATAGTCGATAGACCATTGGCTGTGACGAACCCGATTGGTGGTTCGAATAGCCTTAGTATGATTTGCAGGGATTTGGTCTTATCGAGTCATGGATGTATGTTTGTATGTGATTGCTTTGTTTTGGGCTTTACTGGGTATGGCATTATATTGGGAGTCGATTGGCTCCAAAGATACGGGGTGGTGGTAAGTTGGTAGATAGCTTGTTGGTTAGAAACTGGAGATAAGTTGGTACTTGGGCCCGAGATGATTAGAGAAACCTCGGGTTGTATCAAAATTGTTCGGCAACGAATGAAAGCGGTCCAAGATCGTCAAAAGAGTTACGCCGATAAGCGTCGTAAGGATTTAGAATTCGACGTAGGTGATATGGTTTTTGTGAAGATTTCACCGTTAAAGCATATGGTTCGATTCGGAAGTAAAGGGAAGTTGGCTCCTAGGTTTGTTGGACCATTTCCGATAGTCGAGCGAATAGGAAAGCTCGCATATAGGTTGGAGTTACCCGAGAAGATGTCGAGTATGCATAATGTTTTCCATGTGTCGTTTCTACGGAAGTTTTTGCACGACTCGAATGTGGTGGTATCTCCAGAACAGTATGAAGATTTAGAAGTCGAGACCGCAGTTGCGAAACCTCGTAGGCCACTTCGTGTTGTGGGAAATGATACGAAACAGCTTAGGAGGAAGACGGTTAAGCTAGTTAAGGTACAATATAGTGAAGATGGCGACGATTGTACATGGGAGACGGAAGAGAGCATGAGGGCGACTCATCCAGAACTCTTCGTCGGTAGGACCCTTTGATATCGTATCTTCGTTGTGTCGTTGTATCTTGTTGTTGTGTGGTAGAATTCCGCGTGCTAGGATAAGGCTATGGATGCATGGCTTGATGGTTGCTAGTTTGGATGATAGAATTGGCTTCACATGGATGATAGGCATGCGGAATTGTTGTGGTTGCTTGTGTTTGCTTGGAATTTCGGGGGCGAAATTCTTAAGGGAGGGAGAATGTAACAGCCCGCATTTTACGTATCGGAAGATCGTAAAATATTTTTATTTTATTCCCTGAGGGTTGGATCATTCTCATCTTTTGATATGTTGCTTATGGGGATGTGTGACATGTCCATAGTTTTTACCGATTTTGTTTGTGACCATTTTGCCCCTGTCAGTCTTGTACTGGGCATAACTTTTGACTCAGGTCGAATCAGAGGGTGAGACCTGTGCCATTGGAAAGGAATTGATGATTCCCTTTCCGTAGAATGGTTACATTAAGGATTTGGTTCAGCGGTTTGGGAGAAATCGCTGTTTTAAGGTTTTTCAGTTGGCTGTTCAGGTTTTGGAAGGCTAATGGGCTGATTTGGAGAAGGCCCATTAGAGGGTGGGTGGAGACTATAAATAGGGGGTAAGGGGTATGGAGAAAGGTTGGCATTTTCCATTCTCTTATGAGGAGGCTTTGATCTCCTTCTTCCTCTAACATCTTTCCACCATTAAAATTCCAAAATCCAAGGAGGGAAATCGAAGATCTACACCATAAGAGTCTATATCTACATCGTCTCAAGGGCAAATTCATCGGATTGAAGAGTTTGATTCGAAGTGTTCGCTGTCCGGATTGCGTTTTCATTGCTTTTGCTTAGATTTGGATAATTGGTGAGTGATTTACATCTCTCATTCGGATTCATGCAAGTATATGGGTTTTAGGATGTTAATTTCATCATTTCCATGTTATTTTCCTTAGATCCACACCATGCTAAGTCCATTTTATATATGAATCACCTTAGGATCTGATCTAGATAATTTAAATGGTTAATTTTATGATTTTTCTCAAGATTATGCAAGTTAGATCCGTTTTTATGTTCATATGATTCACTTATCATGTTTTGGGAAATTTATGTGTTTTGATGGAAATTGTTAGATTGATGATATTGTTGGTTGCATAACATGTTTGTGATTGCGTTTGGATGAATCGGATAAGCTGGTTTTGTCGAATTCGTCGTTTGGCGAAGTTTTGGTCGAAATCGGAGTCGATTTGGATATGTGCAGGTTTCTGGTCGTCCTGGAGTTGGTCGGGTCGGTCTGGAATGAGGTGGTCGGTCATAGTATGGCTTGGGAAGCAAGTCAGGGAGCTGGTCGGTTTAAGCTGGTCGGTCCAGAAGGAGCAGAAGTGTTTCTGGTCGGTTTCAGATGGTGGCATTCTGGTCGGTTTCAGATGGTGGCATTCTGGTTGGTTTTTACTGGAAGCAAATCCTGGTCGCTCTGAAGGAGCTGGTCGGTCAGGTGGAGCAAAATCTGGTCGGTCTTGACGGGGTCGATCCAAAGCTGGTCGGTCCCAAGGAGGTCGAGTCGATCCAAAGCTGCAAGGAGGTCGAGTCGATCCAAAGCTGCATGGAGGCGGGTCGTTCTGGAGCAAGGTTCTGGTCGGTTTTGGCAGGGTCGTTTTCTGAAAAAGTACGTTTTCGGGTACGACTCGGGTACGAACCAAAAATGATGTGTTTTGGTTTTGGCGTGACGCAGCGCAGTGATGTGTTTTGGTTCGGTGATGGCGTGACTTCGAGGTGATTCAAGTAGGAAGACTCGAAGTGATGAATGTGTTCGTTGATCAAGGCGGAACAACGAATGCGAAGACAACTCAAAGGTCGTGAGTTGGTGGATAATGGCTGCTCGAGAAGGTTGCTTGAGCTATGAAACATCGTCAAGGTTGGACGATTAGAGATGCGAAGGCCGAGAAGTCATCGTTGTCGTAAGTTCTAGCAGGCTCAAAGCAGGGGTACGATGGGTATCGTTGAAAGGCCCAAAAGACCGGTTGTTGGTCGAGTACCCTGAGTCTTTCTGGTTGGGGAAAGGCCTAGTGTTAAGGTTGGACATTGCCAAGGTTGGGCATATGCAGTTCATGCTACAACTGGGGTTATCATTAGCCCTTGACATATGGCAAGGTTGGCCGTCATATGATAATGATGATTTCGAAGCAGGATTGGCGGTGATAGCCAGAGTCGGTTATGGATGATTGTTTGTTCTGTTTGTACTATCTCACATAGATTATCCAAAGTCGAGGGAGATGTTCTTTGAGTGCTTAAGTGATATTGGTTTAGGCCTCTGGCGAGGGTACTTGAGGAATGTTAAACTCGATTAGGGTTGTCTGTGTGAGACTTATATAATCTGGATGTTATGTGTGTTCTCTATGATTGAATGGGTGTTCTGGTTTCTATGGATGAATGGTTGAAATGCTTGGTGTAAAGGCTATCACTGTCCGATGTGGGAAGATAAGGTTGAGTTCTTCTCTGGTGATGTGGGTAGATAAGTTGTTCATTTACCCATTCTCATATGCTTTCTTGTTGAAGTTTGTTAGCTGTATTATCGCTCACTAAGACTATTGTCTGACTCAAGGTTTTATGTCTCCTCTTATTACCATGGGTTGTTCATCCGGTTGTGGATGGGCAGACTAAGTAGCAGGTTACAGGTAATGGAGCTTAGTGATACGAAGAAGCTGAGCGATGACGAGCAGGAGGCTAGCGTACCAGTTTTATTCTATCTAGTATTTCTGTTTCCGCTGTTTGAGTTGCTTGAGAGTTGTAGTGAGGCCTTATGTACAAACTTGGATATCAGTTGGATAATCTTTCTGGATGTTTGAAAGAGTTTCAAAAGTTTGCTATATGATACCTCATTACTATCACCTGTTGTATATGTTCTATTATATTTTATCCTTGCGCTGTGAGTTCTACGACAGGTTTCGATGTGTTCACTTACTATGATGATCGTCCATAGCAGCCTGGCACGCCTTTCAGCGCATTATTCCTCTTGTTTAGTACGGGGGTTATGGGCGGTCGTCACAATTTTTGACCTTTAAATTTTTAGAATTTTGAATTCTTTTAATAAAATTTCTAAAGTGTTCAAAAGTATCACTTTTATTCTTCATATATATAGTCCATGTATATCTTGAGGAATCATCAATTATTACAAAAACATAACGATTGTGATTAATTGATTGAACTTGAGTAGGTCCAAACAAGTCCATATGTAATAGTTCTAATGGTTTTAAAGTTGAAATAACTCTTTTTGATTTAAAAGTAGACTTGGTTAATTTTCCTTTTTGATAATCTTCGCAAAGATTATTTACTTCAAAATTTATTTTTGGTAAACCTTTTACTAGTTCATGTTTCGAAAGTTTTTAATAGTTTTAAAATTTATGTGACATAAACACTTGTGCCATAACCAAGAATCATTGTTATTGGCAGTCAAACACATGTCCTTATTATTATTAACTTTCATATTTAAAACATAAATATTTCTATCTCGGTTTCCTTCGAAAATAAGGTTTTGTACTTTATAAAAAAATACTACATTTATTTTCAGAAAAAGTTATCTTAAAACCTTTGTCACATAATTGACTAATACTTAGTAAATTATGTTTTAAATTTTTAACTAAAGAAACATTAGTAATAAGAGGTAAATGTGAAATACTGTAGTTGCACACATCTCCTTTTCCAATTATATAACCTTTTGAGTTGTCTCCGAAGGTAACTGAGCCACCGTCAAAGTATGAAATATTGGTCAACATGTCTTTGTCTCCAGTCATGTGTTTTGAGAACCCACTGTCTAAGATCCATTTTCTCTTTTTGAGTGGGACCTGCAAAAAATATTAATAAGCATATTAGTACCCACTTTTTGATAGGGTCCTAAGAGTTAGGTCTTAGGAAGCAAAACCCAAGTGGGTTTAGTATCCCTTTTATATAAATAATTGATATTATTATGTACATATTCCAAAAATGGATAAATATATTTGTTTCTGATCAACTATTATTAGTTTTTGGAATCCATATTGTAACGACCCATCTTTTTTCCCTATTTTTCGTAGGTAATTAAATCGACTTAAACCGTTCACAAAGATGAATTGTTATGGGTACATACATATATTGAATAGAATACCATAACCTTTCATTGCAAAATACAATGTTACATCAGAGTTACATAGAATATCAGAGTTACAACACATACAGCGGAAGAAAAGAAAATATACTCTCAGTGGAAGAAACAGTATGATATGGCGGAAGCTCCAAACTCTAGCGTGGACTCCAACTCTAAAAGCTCTCTGAATCCTGCTCCAACGATCTATAACTGCAAAACTAAACTACTAGCTGCCCGTGTGGAAATTAATGGTCACCCAGAGTTTAGAAAGGAACAATAAACTCCAGGTCAGTCGTGGGACTGGTGTGAGAACTCAAAAACCGTTATTTTTAGGTTTTATTTTAAAGTTGGGAAATTCACTGGACCACGCCGCTAACGCGGAACGGGTTTACTCCATGTGAATACCCGTGCATATGAATTCGCAATGACTTTGGGAAAAATGAAGCTATCATAAGCTCGTCCCATATCACAATGCAAGCGCACACCGGATGGGCGAGTTTACCTTATGATAACCAAACATGCTTTCATACGTGAAAATCCTCTTCTAATATTATCATATAGTGTGGAAAACAATTTCGCAAATAAATGTATTAATCCTAGACGGCATAATACCCATAATATTATGTCGCCATATATATATATATATATATATATATATACATACATACATATATATACAATCGAAATCGTATGGCTCGTATTAGAGATTGGATTTCCAACTTGATGATTCCTGGCACGAAAGATCTATCAGGGATACAAAACGAAGTGCCTCAATGGCTTTTTCGTCCATTCGCGGACACCAACTACACATCGTCAGGGCAGATCAATGGTTTTCGATCAGACACGACCCCCCGAACATACCCAACTTCCCCAGGTTCATAAGTGGTTCCCACTGCTGCACAACTTCATCATCAATTCATATATAAATATAAAACCTAACCGCCAGTTTCTCATCAATCCGGGGTGTGAGGTTTGTTGCTGTCACGTCATACACAAAGCGATGCTTCGATAAGCCATTCTTTGATCATCACTAGCTCGTTTCATAACTTGGGTATGTCACATTGACAATTCACGACATATCACTGATTTAAATCAATTCATACCCTCTAAGTTCATATGACTTAGAGATGAGGATAATATATTGCCATAAATCCGATATACATTAACGGAAATCAGTGCTATGTGGTCAATTTCAATGTCAGGCACACCATCCATACAAATCCGTTCTGGGTCTGAACGAAACAACAACCCGAAAATACTTAAATATGTTCAGGTCTCATGTAACTCATACCTCGTATCGGTGGCCTACCTAACCGAGACATCAATCAACAATCAATCTAAACAAATTCAAATATTCCCGGTCTTCATTCGTCGTCTACCGAGTCTTGAATTGCTTCATAACGTCGTATTATTACATGGACTGGTTTTCGAACATATATTCGATCCCGGTCTTTCCAAGTAATAAGCAAACTTTAAAACAGTAGCTATGGTTTACACAGGCTTTTCACTTCAAATCTCCTTCCAAATAGTTATTAATTCATTTACGACTCAAGATTTGAATTTCATACATCTCGTTATCATCTTATCTCTTCTTTGAAATCAAAGATTATACCTTCGCTTCAATTTCTTCTCTTTAATTCCTTGAATTAAAGATTTGATTAAATCCTCAATTACGATATGAATTTCCACCATTCAATCTCACCGGGTTTCAAGAATGATATTATTGAAGATACGATTCACAACAAACCCAAATCAATCGATATTGAATCATGAATTACACAGAAATTTTTAATCCACTTATATTCGATATAAATTCTCCTAATCAACGAATATTATAAGCGGAATAGCGATATAATAATATCTTCCAAATTCCCCAGGTAGTATTCATTTACACCATTAAATTTTATATCCAATATTGAAGATTATTTCTATCTAACTTATTTCAATCAGGTGGAGAAACCCATATCTTAATTAGAAGATTTATTCAACTCTTTGATATTTGATCTGGATAGAAATGACATCAACTTATCTTCAATATTAATCTCCGTATCCAACTCATATTATAAGTGGAATAACGGTCAATTACCTTTTAAATTCCTCATATAATAAGAGTTTTCATCCACCGAGTTAATATCAAACATCCGAAGATTATCTCCAACCATACCCAAATTTTAAAATTGGAAAAACCCATTTCAATCCTATACAAGTATTCCCGACACTTTAATAATCTTTGAACTATTTTTTTTATATATATATCATTCTTATAGTCAAATAATAATTCACGCCTATAAATTTCCAACCAATAATAGCATTTTGAAAATGTTACCAAAGCACTGCTATTAAAAATAGCCCTTTTAAATTAAATAGATTTAAAATTATTTGAAATTCAAGTATTCCAATTCTAATCACCTTTTTAGGAATTATCATAAATTTCTCCAACTTAGTAACTTGTTTTTATTCGATTTCCGTTATGATCGACAACTACACGTATTTAAAATTTGTTTTGAATATAATCTCGAAAATCATATGTCGAAAATTGAAACTGTTCTTTCTATTCAAATACTATTATTATTTGAAATCCAATGCGCCTTATTTCCAGTCAAGTCAATTTAAAAAAAATTTGTAATAACCAGGAAAATCCGAGCAAATTTAAAATTTTTATTTTGGCAATTTTGATGAATTTTGAATATTTAAAATAGATTATTTTAAATAATAACGACGAGAAATTTATTTTGAATAGAATTAGAACGTATATATTTATATAGATCGTCGTTAGAATATAAATATTTTATTTTAAATATAAAAGGAATTGAAAATGGCGCGGTAGTTTGAAAATTCGATTTCAAAATTCAAATGAATGCACTGGGTGCAAAATAAACCGGATTTTAGCGAAACCAAAAATATTAGAATCTGATTGAGAATATCTTTCCAATGAATCCGAAAAATCAAAATTTCATAGCGGGAATCAAAAGTTATGCTCAGTTCAAAATTTAGAATAGTCGCTATGGAAATTATACATGGCCCAAAAAGTCATATTTTACATACGGATGAATTTGGACTCGAAACCACTTCCACTGAGTTCAAAATGCCGTTTAGAACTCCGAAAAGTATAAGCTTCGATATATTCCGATATCCGGAATAGTGGCAATTGGCTGGAGCTTTTCGGTTAGCAAAACATAGCCCTTAAAAGGTGAAATTTTGCATACGAGCTGAGAATTCGATGAGATAAATTTTTATGGATTCATAATGACAAATTATTGTTGAGTTCCAAAGGTCGCGTCGAACAGAGTCAGTATGTGGCCATGCGAGTTAAAACAGTTCAGAGTAAAACAGGCAGTCATTTTACAAAGGAACATTATTGATACGATCTCAGAATTCGATTTCGTTTTTTTTCTGGACTCATATCGTCTAATAATGGTTAAATCCAAAAAGGCATGATTTTTGGTGTTAGCATGTGAGCGTGCAAGAAGAAATGGTGCGCCAGAATCACATTTTTAGAGCTTATCTGAGTATTTTTTAGAATTTTAACGGACGGTCAAACGAAATCGGAATTCGACGAAACTTATTTCGTTGGACTCGTCTTCACGTCTACAACCTCGTGTCTGAAATCCGCGGCAATCGGAGATCATTTGCATTCGGACGATACGCGAAAAACTAGCATATAATCACTTTTCCTCTTTTTTTCTCTTCATTATTTCACTTCTCTCTTCCTCTTCAAAAAACTCAAAAATGGCTTCCTCCTCCACCGTGCCGCTGCCGCCTCTCCTCCACCAGCCATCCCACTGCCGCACGCCCCCCTCCACCTCCTCCTCTTCCTCCTCTCCTTCCTCTACTCCTCTTTCTCACTTTGATTTTGTGAACCCTACCCTAAGCCACCACCCAAATCCGCCACCATGGGCCCCACCACCGCCACCCACCAGCGCCCTCCCCACCTCCAATCAGGTCCGGCGCCCCCCTCAGGCCCTCCAACTCCGGCCGTGGGCCCCGCTACACCCAAAAACCCATTTTCACCAAAAATCCCGTTTTGCAAATAACACCCTGTCCTTATTTCGTCAATAACTCCCAAACCGTGCACTTCTAGCCAAAACTCCTCTAGACCAAAGTCGAAGAGCACGATTTTCTTTTCGATTTGGTATATGATAGTCCTATTTTGCATTGCGGAGTTGTCGGGAAAACGCGTCCAAAGTTTGCTGTCCAAACACTGTCAAAATGCTGTCTTTTCGCGATTTCCGGCGAAATGGCACATTTTCGGAAGAAAGACCACTAGGTGAAAGTTGTCCGGAATGACACGTTTAAGCTAGGAAAAAAGATGGTGTGAAGATTGAAGCTCGTTTGCAAATTCTGGAACCAGAACAACGAATCCAGACATTAGAAAAAAGTGAGTTTTCTCCGCTTTAAAGCTTCTATGGTTTTTGACGAATGAAGTATATAAAAATATGATTTTTATATTATAGGAATAATAAAAATATGATTTTTATATTACAGGAATAATAAAAATATGATTTATATATTTTAGAAAGAATAAAAATTCGATTTTTATATAATAGAGAATATAAAATTGTCATCTTTATATATGTAGCGAGATAAAAATATGATTTTTATCATATGTGAAATATAAAAATATAATTTTTATAAAGTAGAAGTATTAAAAATATAATTTTTATCTATATAGCAACGGTGTAAAAATAGAAATTTTATCTATGTAGTAGCGGTATAAAAATGTGATTTTTATATATGTAGTGGCTAAGGACAATGAAAATGATAAAAGGCGACCACGACGAAGATTTCTACATATGAAGTGCCGTGGTGTTTGGTTTAGATAATCGGTGAGAACTTCTCACTTTAAATCTTCTTTTCTAGTTAAAAATATATACTAGGATGCAAACGGTGTTTAGTAGCACCCGACACCCGTCGTCCACAGACCATGGACGACTTGTTTGTTTAGATGATTGTTTCGTGATTGATTTATTTGTTTAGTTGATTAATTTGATTGAATTGGTTTGAAATGTGAAATGGGATTGATTAAATTAATATGTGTATGGCGTGGGCCATTATTAGACCGGGGATAAGGCTAGGCCTTGTTCCGTTTCTAGTATCGTGCCGTTATGCCGCCAAAATTTTCTAAAATAAGTTAGAAAAATAAAAGTACCATTTTACTGAATAAATGAACTGAATAGAAATATGACATACACTAATCCCAATAATTAGTTGTATGTCGATCGATTGATTGACAGACTGTTATAAGCGTTAGATATTTATATTTAATGCTTATGCAGTTGTGTGGTGCACTTTGGATGATGGTTGATTATATATCATTGCTATTATATACATATGTTGTATGGAATCCATATAATTAACATTATATAGTAATTGATTGGGCCACATTCCAATTGGGAAAATAAAGAATATTATAAAATATAGATTCATGTGTTGACAGTACTCATCCGTTGAGATTAGTCATGTGTTAAACGAAATATTTTAACAATAAAATTTACATCTTTATCATATATAAAATTAGAAACTAACTGGAAAATAGATAAGATGAGTGGTCTCCTGAATATTGATCTGATGTTGGTTTCGGCCTTCGGGGTTAATATTTACGGAATCGTTCTCCCACTAATTTACGGTTAGAGTTTGATTAAGAATTAAACGATAGAAATCAAAATATATTAAATAGCAAAAATAGTCATGTGTTGACAATACTCATGTGTTGAGATTAGTCATGAGTTGAAAGAAATATAGATTCATGCGTTGAATAGAATAAATATTCATTTGTTGAATAGAATAATGAAGTTGTTAAAATATATAAAGCCGTATTGATTAGTGATGCGCCATTTGAACGCGAGCGATATTTATATCGATTATATTCATTTTTATAATGATTATAGAAAAGGAAGTGATTTCAAAATATAATGTTTTGAAAATATTATCATTTGTACATCGATGATGTGGAATATTCAATTTCGATTCGAAATTGAATATGAAGTTGAAATCGTTCCGAAAACTAATTTAAAACGATTTATAAATTACGTTTTAAAAGGGAAATCGGTGAAATATATAATATATATATATTATATATATAATGGCCTGAATAGAACGCGCCGCGCAGCGGCGGTTCGTGAATTTCGACCATTGACTTCGAATGGACATTGCGGGAGATCCGACCGTCGGATTCTCCTAAAACCGGAATCGTTGGGTTTGTATCGAAAAGAGTTTTCTAACGAATATTAGAGATTTGAAATCTAACGGTTGGATTTGGAATTATGTCCAAATCAAATTTGGAAAAGGTCGCTGTAAGTGCAGTTCGATGGCCGTTGATGGAAATCGACTGTACGGGCCTTGATAAAATTATTAAAAATAGTAATATTTTTTGTAAAATCATAAGAAATGATCTGGGAAGAATTGGGATGAAAAACTCCATATTTGAAAAGATAAAAATAGATTTTTATCGAAATGAACTACTTTTGATCTAGAATTAGAAATCCAATTATTTTTTAATAAATAAAGTGAATTTGAAGTAGTTTTGAAAATAACCAGAATTTCCAATATATGAATTGAAATGGATTTGAATCGAAATTATCTTTGGAATATTTCGATGTTGGATTTCATGATTATACATATACGGTTGTGGAAATTTAAAAGATATATTTATATAGTTATTTCCAATACGACATTTGTTGGTCGTAGAATTTGATATTGAATATAAGCCGATATATTTTCTATTCAGAGCCTTGTATTTAATATCAAACGTGATTTGGGTTTGTCGTGAATGGTGTCTTCATTAACACTGTTCTTAAGCCCAATTGAGAAAAAGATTAAATCTTTCTATTTAGATTTAATGAAGTGTACCAATTAAATAATATTAATTGGAGTTGAATTTAAATTGGTTTTGGGTTTATCGTGAGCGGTGTTTTGAATAACACCTGTTCTTTAACCTGATTAACAATAGAAGATGATTTGGGGTTTATCGTGAATCGTGTTTTAGATGACATTGGTTCTTTAACCCAGTTAAAGACAGGATATTGATTTTTGAGAAGATTAAAACTAAGTGTAGTTTTAATGAATCTTTAATTAGATTGAAATGATCGAGAATGGAGTATCACCAGTTTTGCTCCAAAGCGATAGTTAAATCTTTAATTAGATTTGAATGTGAAATGGTAATTAATTTTACCGATAACACCGTGGTGTTGGATAGGGAGTATTGCCAGTTTTGCTTCATGGGATGAATAGGTTGGTTTTGGGAAATAAAATACATAATTACTTCGGAGTGGTTCGCTAATCCCGACTAGTTTGGAAAACCGTAATATGGTTTGAAATGATATCCAAAGGAAGATTAAAGAATAAATTTTAAAGAATTTATCTTTGATAAAATTAATGGGAACCTTTTCCTAAGAATGTGAAATTTAGAAACTAACTGTAGGTTAGCTAAGAAGAATGGTTTCCTGGGTATTGATCTGATGTTGGTTTCGGCCTTCGGGATTAATATTTGGGGAATTGTTCTCTTGCTAATTTACGGTTAGTGACTGATGAATTGAAATGAGGCGTATGTTGTGTTTGTGTAGCACTTGTTTATTATATACGCGGGTTATTCAGAAAGGCCGGGTTTATACCCATTCTGAATAACAGATTCGACGACATGTCAAAGATGAAGACGGTGGTTGAAGATTGGAAGTCTTCACATCGTTTGGGTGGTTACTGATGATCTTGATTGGACTGTACACCCAAGATGAGGGAATCAGTTGGTGGTCTTCCAGACGTATTTGGAGATCGATGGATATGCGAGGAAAGTGCCTCCGGTTTCGTTCAGACCCAGAACGAACTTGTAAGTGGACTGTGTGTCTGACATTGGATTTTATTCTATGTTGATTGATCTCTATTAAATATACATCTGTTTGGCGGCGGAGAATTTATTCTCTTGCTTAACACCCTTCTTTGAGACGTACGAGCTCGGAGGTTGTATATCGATGGACATCAGTCGCATGGCATGAATTGCTCGTGTGGCACGCCTAAGTGGCAATTGATCAAGGCTTCTATTGAAAAGCAAAGTCTTGTGGTTGATGTTCAAAGCACGGCCTGTGTGGCGCAGCTTTGTGTATAGAGTGAATTCGTGAGCCTCACACCTCGGTATGAGTCAAAAACGGGATAGTGACTGCAGGGAGAGCACGACGTTTCTTTCTAGCTAGTGGTGATGTTAGTGCATAAACTGGCTGACATTTATATACTTTTCACCTATGTGGTTGTTAGATGCGAGGCGCCTCGATTTTAGGTCTGAAAGGACCGGGAAACGTGTGTTAAGGAATTGTCAATCCTCAAACGTAAGAGAGGACCGGCCCTAAAGATCCAGGGGTTACCCAGAGTGTGTAGTCCCGAGGCATTTGCTAGAGTGTCTCGAAGCGGAGAGGAGCTTGCCCCTTGCCTCGACTCATGACGGAAATCCAATTTCCAATACGTGACATTTCAGTTTTATTTGTAGAGCCTAGTATGGCGACATGATATATGGTACCCATGCCATCTATGATTGATATTTATGATTGAAATTGTTTTGACACTATACACTTTTAATAGTATCAAATGATTTGTTTCAAACGTACCAAGCATGTTTGGCTATTATAAGGGAAAACCCTATCCTCCGGATTGCGTTGCATTGTGTGATGGGACCTGGGTCTTATAATAGCTTCATTTTTCAAAAAAGCATTGCGTTGTTTATGCTATGCACCGGTGTTCTTGGGAGGAAACCCGTTCCGCGTTATACGGCGTGGTCCCTTGATTTACCTTATTTTTAAAGTAAAGCTTTAGTAACTGTTTTAGTTCTAACACTAGTCACATGACTGACATGGAGTTTATTGTTTTAACCTAAACTCTGGGTGCCCTTATTTTTGACACGGGCAGCTAGTAGTTTTGGTTCTGCAGATTTATATTCACAAGATCCTGATTTACAGCTGGAACGATGCTCGGAAAGCTCTGTATCCGTGTATTACTTTCAGTTGTGTTTTATATTGTTTTTCAGCTGCTATGTAAATTATTGTAATCTCTGATATTTATCGAATGTATTTTATTCATTCATACTCTGTATATTCTTGTACTCTGGTGGAATTGTTGTAATACACAATGAAATGTTCTTCTGTTTGCGTCCCGATGTGTGTTGTTCTCAAGGTAACCCGTGCTTTCCTTACCGGGGTTACAGGCTATCACAGTTGGCATCGAAGCTTTGGTTTACAGAGCCCGAGAACACGACACATTAGAACCGAACGAAAGAATCCATCAGATATTGGATTAGTAGTATCCAATTAGAATGACTTGTTAGAGATAGGATCAGTAGAGTCCTAGAAGGAGTGGAAAGAGTGAAATTTTTGAAATAAAAATTTGAAAACAAACATTATTTTGAAATTTTAAACCATTTTATTCGTATTTGAATATTTTATTTGTATTGAATTTAGACAATCTAGTATATAAAGATTTTGCATATACATGTCATGAACGTATATTCGAAATTTTAATATGCTGGATAGATATAGAATCATACTCTAGTGGCCTGAAGATGATTCTGACGGTTGAGTACTCGTCGTCGGAATTTATCTTCGAGTGACGAAAGTGTGATATTTATATATTTCCATAGACTGGTGTGAGAACCAAAATTAGATAGGATCTATAGTTGTGATTTGGCATCAAAACATGATTTTCTGTATATATATCAAATTATGAATTTGAAACAATAATCCACTAATTGATTGATGGTTGTGTTGTTTGATTATTGATTTGAAATTTTGAACCATTTGGCCAAATTGAACCAAATATTGAACTGTATTGAAAATTGTTTGAAAATGCATGCATATACATGTACTTACATTGAACAGGTCATAGAAGGCTAGAGCAGAAGAATAAAATTGTTTGCCCGACAAATAGGTACATGTTTACCACAATTTACTGTTTTGTTTGGGTGATGATGATTTTATGAGCCGATTGGCTAGCCGCTTGACTTTTTCTTTTTCTTTTGGATTGAAGAAGGCCATGGGAGGCTATATGAAATATCCCGAAGTTCCCGGTGCAGGGGAGGTTATGGTGAAATTTTTCGAAAGTTTAGGGTGTTAGCTAAATTTTTGAAAAATTTGAAAGGTTCTTAGAAACTGAAAAGTTGAAGAACTTAAGCCGTAATAGAAATAAAGGAAGTTGAGTTGATTTGTTAAACAACTTTCGGCTTCGTTCCTTTTCGGGGACGAAAATTTTTAAGTGGGGGAGGTTGTAATAACACGGAAAATCCGAGCCTATTTAAAAATTTTATTTTGGCAATTTTGATGAATTTTGAATATTTAAAATAGATTATTTTAAATAATAACGACGAGAAATTTATTTTGAATAGAATTAGAACGTATATATTTATATAGATCATCGTTAGAATATAAATATTTTATTTTAAATGTAAAAGGAATTGAAAATGGCGCGGTAGTTTGAAAATTCGATTTCAAAATTCAAATGAATGCACCGGGTGCAAAATAAACCGGATTTTAGCGAAACAAAAAATATTAGAATATAATTGAGAATATCTTTCCAATGAATCCGAAAAATCAAAATTTCATAGCGGGAATCAAAAGTTATGCTCAGTTCAAAATTTAGAATAGTCGCTATGGAAATTATACATGGCCCAAAAAGTCATATTTTGCATACGGATGAATTTGGACTCGAAACCACTTCCATTGAGTTCAAAATGCCTTTTAGAACTCCGAAAAGTATAAGCTTCGATATATTACAATATCCGGAATAGTGGCAATTGGCTGGAGTTTTTCGGTTAGCAAAATATAGCCCTTAAAAGGTGAAATTTTGCATACGAGCTCAGAATTCGACGAGATAAATTTTTATGGATTCATAGTGACAAATTATTGTTGAGTTCCAAAGGGCGCGTCGAACGAAGTCAGTATGTGGCCGTGCGAACTAAAACAGTTCAGAGTAAAACAGGCAGTCATTTTACAAAGGAACATTATTAATATGATCTCATAATTCGATTTCGTTTTTTTATGGACTCGTATCGTCTAATAATGGTTAAATCCAAAAGGGCATGATTTTTGGTGTTAGCATGTGAGCATGCAAGAAGAAATGGTGCGCCAAAATCGCATTTTTAGAGCTTATCTGAGCATTTTTGAGAATTTTAACGGATGGTCAAATGAACTCGGAATTCGACGAAACTTGTTTCGTTGGACTCGTCTTCACGTCTACTACCTCGTGTCCGAAATCCGCGGCAATCGGAGATCATTTGCATTCGGACGATACGCGAGAAACTAGCATATAATCACTTTTCCTTCTTTTTTCTCTTCATTATTTCACCTCTCTTCCTCTTCAAAAAACTCAAAAATGGCTTCCTCCTCTACCGTGCCACTGCCGCCCCTCCTCCACCAGCCATCCCGCCACCGCACGCCCCCCTCCACCTCCTCCTCTTCCTCCTCTCCTTCCTCTCCTCCTCTTTCTCACTTTGATTTTGTGAACCCTAGCCTAAGCCACCAACTAAATCCGCCACCATGGGCCCCACCACCGCCGCCGCCACCCACCAGCGCCCTCCCCACCTCCAATCAGGTCCGGCGCCCCCCTCAGGCCCCCCAACTCCGGCCGTGGGCCTCGCTACACCCAAAAACCCATTTTCACCAAAAAAATCCCGTTTTGCAAATAACACCCTGTCCTTATTTCGCCAATAACTCCCAAACCGTGCACTTCTAGCCAAAACTCCTCTAGACCAAAGTCGAAGAGCACGATTTTCTCTTCGATTTGGTATATGATAGTCCTATTTTGCATTGCGGAGTTATCGGGAAAACGCGTCCAAAGTCTGATGTCCAAACACTGTCAAAATGCTGTCTTTTCGCGATTTCGGCGAAATGGCACATTTTCGGAAGGAAGACCACTAGGAGAAAGTTGTCCGGAATGGCGCGTTTAAGCTAAAAAAAAATTGGTGTGAAGATTGAAGCTCGTTTGCAAATTCTGGAACTAGAACAGCGAATCCGGACATTAGAAAAAAGTGAGTTTTCTCCGCTTTAAAGCTTCTATGGTTTTTGACGAATGAAGTATATAAAAATATAATTTTTATATTATAGGAATAATAAAAATATGATTTTTATATTACAGGAATAATAAAAATATGATTTGTACATTTTGGAAAGAATAAAAATTCAATTTTTATATAATAGAGAATATAAAATTATCATATGTAGCGAGATAAAAATATGATTTTTATCATATATGAAATATAAAAATATAATTTTTATAAAGTAGAAGTATTAAAAATATAATTTTTATCTATATAGCAGCGGTGTAAAAATAGAAATTTTATCTATGTAGTAGCGGTATAAAAATGTGATTTTTATATATGTAGTGGCTACGGACAATGAAAATGATAAAAGGCGAGCACGACTAAGATTTCTACATATGAAGAGTCGTGGTGTTTGGTTTAGCTAATCGGTGAGAACTTCTCACTTTAAATCTTCTTTTCTAGTTAAAAATATATACTAGGATGCAGACGGTGTTTAGTAGCACCCGACATCCGTCGTCCACAGACCATGGACGACTTGTTTGTTTAGTTGATTGTTTGGTGATTGATTTATTTGTTTGGTTGATTAATTTGATTGAATTAGTTTGGAATGTGAAATGGGATTGATTAAATTAATATGTGTATGGCGTGGGCCATTATTAGACCGGGGATAAGGCTAGGCCTTGTCCCATTTCTAGTATCGTGCCGTTATGCCACCGAAATTTCCTAAAATAAGTTAGAAAAATAAAAGTATCATTTTACTGAATAAATGAACTGAATAGAAATTCATGTGTTGAAAATAAAATATTTTATCGTTAATAATATAATTTTTAAAGTGAATGTGAATAAATAAATATTCATTTACAAACCGGGTGGTTTGTTTATGTACACCTATTTGAAGGATATTGATTGGAACGATAAATTTTACACATCGCCCAACTGCACAAATAAAATATGTGTTTGATTGTTTGAAACCCCTCACGGGTATTGGGATGATATATAACATACACTAATCCCAATAATTAGTTGTATGTCAATCGATTGATTGACAGACTGTTATAAGCATTTGATATTTATATTTAATGCTTATGCAGTTGTGTGGTGCACTTTGGATGATGGTTGATTATATATCGTTGCTATTATATACATATGTTGTATGGAATCCATATAATTAACATTATATGGTAATTGATTGGGCCTCATTCCAATTGGAAAACAAAGAATATTATATAATATAGATTCATGTGTTGACAGTACTCATCCGTTGAGATTAGTCATGTGTTGAACGAAATATTTTAACAATAAAATTTACATCTTTATCATATATAAAATTAGAAACTAACTGAAAAATAGATAAGATGAGTGGTCTCCTGGATATTGATCTGATGTTGGTTTTGGCCTTCGGGGTTAATATTTACGGAATCGTTCTCCCACTAATTTACGGTTAGAGTTTGATTAAGAATTAAATGATAGAAATCAAAATATATTAAATAGCAAAAATAGTCATGTGTTGACAGTACTCATGTGTTGAGATTAGTCATGTGTTGAAAGAAATATAGATTCATGCGTTGAATAGAATAAATATTCATTTGTTGAATAAAATAACGAAGTTGTTAAAATATATAAAGCCGTGTTGATTAATGATGCGCCATTTGAACACGAGCGATATTTATATCGATTATATTCGTTTTTATAATGATTATAGAAAAGGAAGTGATTTCAAAATATAACGTTTTGAAAATATTATCATTTGCATATCGATGATGTGGAATATTCAATTTCGATTCGAAATTGAATATGAAGTTGAAATCGTTCCGAAAACGATTTTAAAACAATTTATAAAATACGTTTTAAAAGGGAAATCGACGAAATATATATAATAAATATTATATATATATAATGGCCTGAATAGAACACGCCGCGCCGCGGCGGTTCGTGAATTTCGACCGTTGACTTCGAATGGACATTGCGGGAGATCCGACCGTCGGATTCTCCTAAAACCGGAACTGTTGGGTTCGTATCGAAAAGAGCTTTCTAACGAATATTAGAGATTTGAAATCTAACGGTTGGATTTGGAATTATGTCCAAATCAAATTTGGAAAAGGTCGTTGTAAGTGCAGTTCGATGGCCGTTGATGGAAATCGACTGTACGGGCCTTGATAAAATTATTAAAAATAGTAATAATTTGTGTAGAATCATAAGAAATGATTTGGGAAGAATTGGGATGAAAAACTCCATATTTGAAAAGATAAAAATAGATTTTTATCGAAATGAACTAGTTTTGATCTAGAATTAGAAATCCAATTATTTTTAAATAAATAAAGTGAATTTGAAGTAGTTTTGAAAATAACCAGAATTTCCAATATATGAATTGGAATGGATTTGAATCGAAATTATCTTTGGAATATTTCGATGTTGGATTTCATGATTATACAGATACGGTTGTGGAAATTTGAACAATATATTTATATCGTTATTTCCAACGCGATATTTGTTGCTCGTAGAATTTGATATTGAATATAAGCCGATATATTTTCTATTCAGAGCCTTGTATTTAATATCAAACGTGATTTGGGTTTGTCGTGAATGGTGTCTTCATTAACACTGTTCTTAAGCCCAATTGAGAAAAAGATTAAATCTTTCTATTTAGATTTAATGAAGTGTACCAATTAAATAATATTAATTGGAGTTGAATTTAAATTGGTTTTGGGTTTATCGTGAGCGGTGTTTTGAATAACACCTGTTCTTTAACCTGATTCACAATAGAAGATGATTTGGGGTTTATCATGAATCATGTTTTAGATGACATTGTTTCTTTAACCCAGTTAAAGATAGGATATTGATTTTTGAGAAGATTAAAATTAAGTGGAGTTTTAATTAATCTTTAATTCGATTGAAATGATCGAGCATGGAGTATCACCAGTTTTGCTCCAAAGCGATAGTTAAATCTTTAATTAGATTTAAACATGAAATGGTAATTAATTTTACCGATAACACCGTGGTGTTATATATGGAATATTACCAGTTTTGCTTCATGGGATGAATAGGTTGGGATTGGGAAATAAAATAAATAATTACTTCGGTGTGGTTCGCTAATCCCGACTAGTTTGGAAAACCATAATATGGTTTGAAATGATATCCAAAGGAAGATTAAAGAATAAATTTTAAAAAATTTATCTTTGATAAAATTAATGGGAACCTTTCCCTAAGAATGTGAAATTTAGAAACTAACTGTAGGTTAGCTAAGAAGAATGGTTTCCTGGGTATTGATCTGATGTTGGTTTTGGCCTTCGGGGTTAATATTTGGGGAATTGTTCTCTTGCTAATTTACGGTTAGTGACTGATGAATTGGAATGAGGCGTATGTTGTGTTTGTGTAGCACTTGTTTATTATATACGTGGGTTATTCAGAAAGGCCGAGTTTATACCCATTCTGAATAATCGATTCGACGATATGTCGAAGATGAAGATGGTGGTTGAAGACCGGAAGTCTTTACATCATTTGGGTGGTTACTGATGATCTTGATTGGTATGTATTGATTGGGCTGTACACCCAAGATGAGGGAATCAGTTGGTGGTCGTCCAGACGTATTTGGAGATCGATGGATATGCGAGGAAAGTGCCTCCGGTTTCGTTCAGACCCAAAGCGAACTTGTAAGTGGACTGTGCGTCTGACATTGGATTTTATTCTGTGTTGATTGATCTCTATTAAATATACATCTGTTTGGCGGCGGAGAATTTATTCTCTTGCTTAACGCCCCTCTCTGAGACGTACGAGCTCAGAGGCTGTATATCGATAAACATCAGTCGCATGGCATGAATTGCACGTGTGGCACGCCTATGCGACAATTGATCAAGGCTTCTGTTGAAAAGCAAAGTCTTGTGGTTGATGATCAAAGCACGGCCTGTGTGGCGCAGCTTTGTGTATAGCGTGAATTCGCGAGCCTCACACCTTGGTATGAGTCAAAAACGGGATAGTGACTGCATGGAGAGCATGACGTTTCTTTCTAGCTAGTTGTGGTGTCTGTGCATAAACTGGCTGACATTTATATACTTTTCACCTATGTGGTTGTTAGGATGCGAAGCGCCTCGATTTTAGGTCTGAAAGGACCGGGAAACGTGTGTTCAGGAATTGCCAATCCTAAAACGTAAGAGAGGACCGGCCCTGAAGATCCAGGGGTTACCCAGAGTGTGTAGTCCCGAGGCATTTGCTAGAGTGTTTCGAAGCGGAGAGGAGCTTGCCCCTTGCCTCGACTCATGACGGAAATCCAATTTCCAAAACATGACATTTCGGTTTTATTTGTAGAGCCTAGTATAGCGACATGATATATGGTACCCATGGCGTCTATGATTGATATTTATGATTGAAATTGTTTTGACACTATACACTTATAATAGTATCAAATGATTTGTTTCAAACGTACCAAGCATGTTTGGCTATTATAAGGGAAAACCCTATCCTTCGGCTTGCGTTGCATTGTGTGATGGGACCTGGGTCTTATAATAGCTTCATTTTTCGAAAAAGCATCACTACACCAGAAACGTAATTTTGCCACGGCTTTGGGCCGTGGCTAAATAGATTTGCCACGGTTGTAGGCCGTGGCAAAACTGGGCGTGGCAAAATTTTTGCCACGGCCCAAAGCCGTGGCAAATTGTAATTTTGCCACGGCCCATAGCCGTGGCAGACTTAAGTTTTGCCACGGCTTTAATCCGTGGCAAAATATCATTTTGCCATGGCTCAAAACCATGGCAATTTCAGGATGTAATTTTTTTTTATATGATTCAACCATGGCTAAATTAAATTGGAAAAACTGCATATTTATAAGATTCCTCTAATTAGCATAACATTTAGTGATGTTTCAAAATTTGAAACAAGCAACTATCAAACAAAGCTAAAACACAATCATAGATATAAATGTTGATATTGACAAACAAGTTTCTTAATTAAGATCCAAAATTCGAAACATTAAGATCCAAAAGTCTAAACACAAGCAACTATCAAACAAAGCTAAAACATAATCACGGATACAAATAGTGATACTAACAAACAAGGTTCTTAACTAAGATCCAAAAGTCGAAACACAAGCAACAATCAAATAAATCAACTTGTTTTGCCCAATATCTTCATCATATGGATGTAGCCTTCTTAATACAGCAGCTCAAAATTTCTCACCTCCCTTCCTATAACATTAACAATAAAAATTAATTAATAAAGAGTCTGAGCAACATGTAGTAAAAACATAGCTTAATGTTTTTAGAACATGACAAAATGATAAAGTCGGTATTAACATATATGACAGAATAATCGACAAAAAAAGTGCATATATGGAAGCAAACCATGCATCTTAATTTTATTCATGAAATCCATTATCAGTAATTGGGCACTACAGTGAAGCCCAGCCATTTGACAGTATATATATTTATATAAATCAAAATGATACTATGATTAAAAAAAGTTAAATGCTCAATTCTTTTATAATAATAGAGGTATAGAGTTACTACAACCTTCTGTATCAAATCAAATACAGAACAAAAAAATGGGTATCTGTAATCCACTAAATCATAGACAGTGACTTTGCAAGAGCAATAGTTAATCAGGTATATAACTTATTCGCAGTCACCTGGAATCTACAAAGGTTGGGCTAACAAAAACAAACATGAAACAAAATAACAAAATTACATTGGCTAACCAAACTAAAAACTAAGTATAGCACAAAAATAAAAACTTCGCATTTTACCTTCAACAAAGCACTTGCCAAAGCAATGGAGTCTGTCCCACCAGTTATATATAAACACACACAAACAACAGTTATATAATAAAATTTTCAACTGATGTTCTTTGGAACCCACCAATGTGCACTGGCAAATAGAAGTTAAGGTGCAAACTTCATAACTCCATATTGTAACAGCAAACCATAAGCATTGACTAAAAGGGAATTCACTGGCAAATAAAGGTGTAAACAATTATATACGAACGCATTTTGTATAATACATTTGGAATGAATTAATATTAAGAACATCCTAATTTTGACAAAAAATCTTTCGCACAAGCCAAAGGAGATCAAGAAGCAAACAAACCATATTAGAAGAAAATTAATTATTTTGACTAACCTCTATATTGTCACTTACTAATTATGAGAGCTGGAAATATTATAACATCTCCTCTTGAACCTTTTCCAGTCCATTCCTCCTGCTTTTGCTTCAAAACGGGATTATCAGCCTTAGAATTTGGATGTCCCATGCACACTTCTATCTTTTTGGCATCAAGATCTTAAGACAAGTTGCTGCTTCAACCAGTTGCAACTAACACAGCCAAATCTGAATGGGAAGATAACTAACATCAATATAAACATTTTTTTCATATAAGAACTAGAACTGACTGTAATAACATGATAAAAATGCTAACGATAATCAAGAACTAGAAAACAGAATAACCAAATACAGTGAATTCAACAAAAGCTACAGTAAAGTAAAGATCAAAGCAAAATATTGAGAGATTCCACAATTAACAATTAGATAAAGGATCAAAACAATGAATAGTAACTGAACATAAGAAGCAAAGATAACCTCAACAATTATCAGAATTTTGATATCACTTCGCCTGCAAATGAAAAAGAGCAAGTACCTTAGATTATACAGTGAACTGGCCATTGTAAATATTATATTCCAACAAATTTAAATCATAATGTGAACTAGCCAGTGCACAGTAGCATGAAAATTTCTTTTCTAATTCGGTTTTGAATATATTTCGAATAATCATATTCAATACGATTTAGGTATCCAAACTCGCTATTACCAGCAGTTATTGTCATACAATAATTCCCTCCCTCTATAGATCACATATTTATCTATTATTTGACACTATACTGGAAATAGCCTACAAATTCATCCAACATAACTACTATGTCTTGGCTTATAGTTTCTTTTGTGAAAATATATTCCCCAAAAAAAAGACATGACAGCCGATGGGGCATGTTCAATAGCTATTACCACAATAATGGTTATCCTTAAGTTATTAAACACACGTCAATGTGTACTAGCTTATCATATACTAACTATAATGGAAATATATAAAATTGAATTGTATCCTACTGAACTCTTCACAACCAATTTTCCAATTGTGAACATTAATTCAAAATAATTTGCCTTATTAATGTGATCAATTAATATGAATGTGCATAGCTTAGAGGATCTTGAGTTTGCAGAATCATATTGTGTTAGATCTTCCTTCCTACTGAAAAGAAGAAGATACCATTTAAAAGGACTGATAGCGAAGTAACTGCAAGACAAAAGAAGTAGAAATATGTCAAAATCAATAGAACTACCTTTTGCATGCCCAAAGCCAATAAACCCTTATCTTCTTTCAGATCACCTCCATCATAAAAGATAGAACCGGGCGTAATATTTTGATTCAGACCATGCATGTCAGGAAAGTGTACTATCAAGACAAAGTTGCCAAACCGTTGTCATAGAACCGGGCATAATTAATTAAAACTCTCTACAACCCTCAAGGATAAGAATAACCCTGTGATTTTTATCTGGGACACCAAAATATGTTTCCAATAGAATGACAAATTTGTATTGAGGTATGACAAAGAATGCAGACACCATAGAAGCCAATTATTTACCTTGTTTAACCCTTGCTTGAACTGCATCACATATTTGTTTGGTAATGTCAGTGAGTGTAAGTTTTGAGGCAGCCACCTCTTCGCCTGGTATGACCTATTGTGAGAAGCACAAACAATACATATTATATATTATTTATGCTGATATATAAATGTGATCCAAAAAATGAAATAAAAAATATATATAGATAAATGAAATTAGACGACTAACCATGTTAGGATGAGACTGAAGAGCACATTCTAGTGCCACATGAGAGGCCTTGCGTCCCATCAGACGAATATAAAATGATAATACTGCAGTTATCAGGAATTGGTCAGTAAAACATGATCATGCACAAGAATATGATACTGATTATTTAGCACCTATGTTTTCTGTAGATAGAGCATCTCATTGGAAACTCATAGAAACTTCATAGTTACGGTATTTCTATGCATGACAAATAAAATGATGAGGACCTAAGCATAAATAAAATTTTCCAAGTAGTTAGACATCAACATTAGTGCTAAAACAACACTTAAAAATTATGCTTCTGTAAACTCTATTTCTATGCATGACTAGTTTGTAGAATGGCTATAAATTGTAGTAAGAAAAAAAAGAGTGTGTGTGGTTTTGGTTTTGTGGGGGGAGGGGGGTTGTTTTGTGTAGGGTTAACTTCAAGTATTAAACTAAACTGCACAATATTAGGATGACAGAGCTGAGAAAGAAATGCAACTTCTGACATAAACTGCTCCTCAACCTTCTCTCTTGAATGTAGATCTTGATCAGGAAGTCTGACCATTTTTATGTATACCATTTAACTAATGAAATTTTTTTATTATACTAATAAATCATAAAAGCAAATAATTTAATTTAGTAACAACTTTTGCTTGAATTTAAAAAGACAAATTATAAAAGAAATATTACTTGATAAACTGTGATTTTGTTAAATTTTATCTTTTTTGTTTTTAAATTTGAAGTAGTTATTGATTAATTATTGGTTTTTATAATTTATCATTTATCTTCTTATCTTTTTTTTTCATTAGTCAAAGGATAACATTTCTCCATTTACAAAGAATAAACGAGTAAAATGGTGGACTTGGTTCAGTTTGACATATAAATTTTTGGAAAATGAATAAATGATTAACATTTTTCATTGCAAAATAATACCTACATATAAATTTTAGGCCTGATTTGTTAAAATGGATAAGCATCCAATTAACAATCATTTGTCGTGTGTTAAAACGATCGTATACCTTCCCTTAAATTGAAGTGTTCTTAATAAGTAAGTGTGACTTTGTAAAGCTGTTTTATATGCACATGTATCCTATGCATTAAAACAGGATCAAAAAATAATAGCAATATGAATAATATTCTAATGGGTTAACATGTGAGTCAAAATCTCCATCCAAGCTAATCTGTTGATTAATAGATACTCATATAAGATAAAATAATCCAATTTGCTGTGCTTGAATTTGTACTAGATGCTAGATAACCAACCCAACCTAAATTTAATACAGATGGGAGCATTAACATTGCTAAACGGCAAGCTGACTCTGTTTTATCTTCATACCAGTTAGAAATTTAATGGTGTTCTAGTAATAAAGTTAACTATAAAGATGCTGTATTATGGTATATGTTCATTATTTCCTATATATTTTTTATAATATAAGAATTAGGATGCACTTTTAGTCAAATATGTTTCACAGTTTAAGAAACCCAAATGGTTAAGTGTCATAGTCAGATTCTTAGAGCTATAGTGGTTCTCACTATTCGTAAAGAAGCCAAAGAAGGTCAGGCCAAAGTTGAATAAAGGCTTCAAACGTTTCAGTATAAATGCTTGGAAGTAAATTATCTTGACGCTTTTGTAAGGACTGATGCCACAAAAAGAGAAGTAAACCATTTGAATAGCAATAAATTTTTTCAGCAGTAAAAAAGTAAATCAAATAGAAGTTTGGCATTAAGAAGCTAGCCAAATAAAAGTAGATCATACAAGAATGACCCTAAAGTTATTTCATATGAGTCTGCATCATTTTTTACATATTTGTAGTTGTATATCATCAAATTGTGAATAAGAAAACATTCAGGGAAAGGGGAGGGGGAGCTTTTTTTCTTCTATTCGTTTTCACTCCCTAATGCTGATAGTTTGTTCATTTGATTTTCACTTTAGACTTTGTAGTTGAAGATGCGGTTTAAGCTGATAATTTTGGTTACGTTATTTTCTTCATTATTCATATCTGTTAGAGAATGCTTTAAAAAACTAAAATGTTCACAGGAGTGCATGTAGAAAAACTGCCGCCTTTGTGAATACAATGGAACAACATTAGCAACAAGAATTACTCAGTTCAAAACCATGCAATTTGACAGCAAATATATGATAAACATACAAATATGCAATAAGTACATAAATAAATATAAAGAGAAATAAACCACAATGTAACAATTTTTTTATTGAAATAATGTCTAGTAACAAAATTTAAGTATTGGGAGTCTGCAAAGTCAGCCCATTGGTACCAATACATACAAATAGCATTAAACAGATTCCCAAAATTAATGTGCTTAATACAATTTTTCAATGAGCTGCTTTTCATGCATGGAACATTCAACAATAGTACTAGTTGAAACATAAATATTAAAAAAAAAAAATTATCAATGCAGAAAGCTCGGTCATGAAGGGGTAACAAACAATAACCTCATCAATAACAAAAGCGTTAACCCAACCCATTAAAAAGAAAATGCTGCATAAGCTGGAAAAACTGCACATTGAAATGAAAAAATCACACTTGTATTAGTAATACTACATAATAAACAAAAACAACAATAAAAAATGAAATACTGCACTGATCGATTAGACATTAAAAAAAAATCTGCACCAAAAAATGAAAATGAACCACATAGCGGTCAATTCTACATTAAAAAAAAAATCTGCATCAAAAAAACCAAATATTGCACAAAACTAAAAAAAAATAAGGTCCAACATGGTACAGTTACAAAGTACAACATTAGAAACTAGAAAATTCAACACTTTTAGGTGAAAACTCCATAATTTAATACAAACAGTGCATCAAAATAACTGAACTATATACAACAAAAATAAAACCATATCATACATAAGTAATAAAACTACAAAATATATAGAAGTTTTACGGTATTTAAGCATGGCCTTATAGTCATGAAGTCTTGAAGCTCAGCCCTGTAGTCTAAATGAAAAACAATCAGTTCATAAATGAAAGTGGTAAGAATTAAGATGACTGACACATAAAAACATAGAAACTTCATGTTACGGTATTTTCTATGCACAAGAACGTGTAGTAAAATTGTACTAACTATAAGATACCATCAACTCATTCAAAACACCAATTCAGATACTGGTGATATGAATCACGGAAAAAATTCAAGAAAAGCACTGTATATCAAGTGCAACCTGGAAAAAAGCACAATATGAATCTTCTCAAAAGTTTTGATAGTTAATTCTTTTTTAATCAAACCCAAATTGGTACATAGTTGAATTTATATTATCAAGCCATAGATTGGCTAGGGTTTGACAATAAACACATTAGCATCATGCCATAGATTAAAGTAGAACAATAATACACTATCTCAACGTGCCTAAAAACCAAAACCACAACATTTCACCCTCCTAAGCCTTCAATAATCAACCCTGAAATCTAAATCGAAATCGAAAGCAAGTTAGGGTCACCATGAATTCGATTTTGCTGTTCATATGAGTAGCTGAAAAATTACTTGAAGTAACCTTAAATAACAACATAATATTACCTATATTACTATGTTTTGGGTTGAAATCGTGAAGAGGAAAACGTTAATTCTTGGATCAGTAAAGGAAAACGCGAAATCGAATTTGGAGGAAAAGAAAACGCAAGATCGGCGGCGGTGAATTGTTTTAGGTCGAAATCGTGGAAGACAGATCTGAGGAGGACGGTTTTTTTGTTTTGTTGGTAGAGGGGCGTGAAGTAATTGGTACATAGGACATGGGTACTGCGTAAATTTGTCCATTAAGATTGGAACGGTCCAAACCCATTCCAAAACCACCACGGCTCAAAACCATGCCAATTCATTTTACCATGGTCAAAAGCCATTCCAAAATTGCCACGGTTTTCAGCCGTGGCAATTCATCCGCATTTGGGTGTGGCAATTCTGTCAATATGGTGTTGTGCATTGCGTTGTTTATGCTATGCACTGGTGTTCTCGGGAGGAAACTCGTTCCGTGTTATACGGCGTGGTCCCTTGATTTACCTTATTTTTAAAGTATAGCTTTAGTAACTGTTTTAGTTCTCGCACCAGTCACATGACTGACCTGGAGTTTATTGTTTTAACATAAACTCTGGGTGCCCTTATTTTTGACACGGGCAGCTAGTAGTTTTGGTTTTGCAGATTGATATTCACAGGATCCTGATTTACAGCTGGAACGATGCTCAGAAAGCTCTGTATCCATGTATTACTTTCAGTTGTGTTTTATATTGTTTTTCCGCTGCTATGTAAATTATTGTAATCTCTGATATTTATCGAATGTATTTTATTCATTCATACTCTGTATATTCTTGTACTCTGGTGGAATTGTTGTAATACACAATGAAATGTTCTCTGTTTGCGTCCCGATGTGTGTTGTTCTCAAGGTAACCCGTGCTGTCCTTACCGGGGAAGTTACGGGCTATCACAAAAATCAAGTCATAGCCATTCAAAGTTTGAAATCGATATTTATGAATTGTTGCATCATAGTGCGTTCTATTCAAACCATATAATGATTATAAATTTTCACGTCCTTTTCAATTTTAATTATAATTCCAAATCATTTGAAAACCAGTTTCAAATTATATTTTAAATTTGATTTCGAATTTACCATCCCGTTGTTAGACCAGTTAGGGATAGCCAGGGAGAGCAGGAAACTGAATTTCCAAACCCAAGCCTAGACACTATCTTTTATGTCATCTTAGAACGTTCTGGTGTATATTATATAATTATTATAATATATATATAAAATTTAAAATCTCATTTTTAATTTAAACTGAAAATGACATATTTTTACCAAAACTAGTTTCAGATAGATATAAAGATCGTTATACAAAAATCAATACATAATTCAAATAATTTAAAATCCTAATTCAATATTTAAAAAGTTGATATTTAATTCAAAACTAACATTTTTAAATATTATTTAATAATCAAATAAAATCGTATATAGGAAGGAGATTCTAAATCGATCACCCATATATTTCCGCAGCCACGGTGTGTGTGTGTGAGTGTGATATCATGTAATGCAATCATATTTATCCAAATGAATCATACGACCAGGTGGATACGAATTCATTCATCACAAACAACATTTTAACTGTGCACAAGCGTTACAGATAATAACGCTTATCAGTGTTCCGTGTATTATCTAATTGCATGAACAACCATTCAAACATCAACATCCATCACACAATCATCATCAACTAATTATAATTATCTCAGCTAATTATAATTAACTAATTTAAAAAAATAATTCAAATTAGAAGTTCTCACCATTCGAGCTCCAAACTTTTCATTATCAGAACAACAGACCAACAAATATTGCCATTGCTACTTGTACTGTTCTCAGTCCATTCTTATCAGCAGCTGGTAATCCTTCTGCTGATTTATATTTTGAAATTAAATTAATAACGATATTTGTTATATATATGTTCATATATAAGGACCTTTTATTTTATTTTTTTATAAATTTTTACTTAACTAAAATTATCAAAACTATATACCATTGCGTTCTATTTTCCGGTACGATCCTAATGGATCCAACGGTGAGTAAATCAGGTTTGAAACGAGTGAGATATTGGTGTTTGAAATTTTAACTAATATCGATTAAAAATAAAATAAAACATACCCAAATCAAAAAGGCCCGGCACAATTGCTCTACATCCAATCCAACCCGCAACACCTTCTTCTCCTTCTCCTTCTCCTCCTCTTCCTTTTTCACGCACCAAATCCCCTTCCTGGAACCCAATCCACACGCACCGTGTGCACGTGCACACCTCCAAACATCCACCGATCATCAATCCAAGGTCACCATCGCATCTCTTTTCTCCTTCTCGTTCCTTCGCACCACTTCACTTCGAGTTCGGCCTCCCGTATCAAAAACCGGCCATATGCCGTGACCTGGAACCACATAGGAAACCCACGGCTTCACTTCATCGCACCCCCCATTCAAGCACCGATCTTCACAAAAATTACACCACATTTAAGCCTGCTTCGTGCTCATCGCCACTCCATACTCGAATTCGCCAATCATCCCTCGTTTCTCCAACAATCCTCAACCCTAGTTTTCAACTTTTCAAATTGTCGACACGGAATCGCCTCGAAATCGCCTCGAAATCGCATGAAAAATACTACGTTCCTTGCTGGTCGCAATGGTGCTGACGGCGTTGAACGATTCTTCCTGGATTGGGAGATTTGATTTTTCGAAGTTTTGAACACATTTATTATGTTTACAGTAGAATTGAGATATCTCTTCTATTAATCAGTGAAATTTCGATCCGTCAATTTTTAAAAATCGGCAATGATGATCCGGACGACTTCCGCATATATTATCTCATCTAAAACTGAACGGATCAAGAGGTATGGATTTTTAATTAGAAGAAAAGGTGAAATTTTATTTACTGGAACTTGAAAATGGAAGAAGATAGGGTACGATAGATGAGGAATTGTTTCAGGAATGAAAAATGGCTGAAGTATGCATTACAACAAGGTTTGGCTCTTCTTATATAGAGTGGTTTCAAGGTCTTTTTGGTCAATTTATCAAGGACACATGGAATTTCAATAGAAAGCATCTTCATGCATGATGACAACTAAGAAGACGCATGGATCATCTCATGTTGCTAATGACATGCATGAAGACAACTCATCATTGATCCTTATCTTAAGGGTTTATTAAAATAGCTTAAGTTGGCAACACTTTTGTAACACCTATAAATGTGGCCAAACGTAACCATCATATTACTTAAGATAAATCAAAACATAACTTTTAAAGAAAATATTTATTTATATTATTCATCAAATATATTATATACATACACTTTACCAAAAATTTATACAAAAAAATGGTTTAAAATAAATGCTTAATATATTCTATAAACATCATTAAAGAAAATAAAATCATTCTTGTGAATTTTTTTAAAAATAAAGTATCCTTTACCAAATTCATATAAATCAATATTATCAAAATTAGAAATATTATTACTTAAAAGAAAAATCTTATAAATTAAGTATAACTTTTAAAATAAGTTCTCTTAAATAAAACAAGATACTTATTCAAAATAAAAAATTTATATTCAAACCTAAAGAAAATCCTTTATATTCAGAAAATCCAAAAATTTATATAAATAAAAATCCAAATCAAACTTAGTAAAAATTCCGGGATGTTACACATATTTTGATATTTTTTTTATAGATTTAGAAATGTTTTTAACTTTTGAACCAGTTCTCCTTTTTGTTTTTTCATTTCTCTTTAGAGGAATTTTTGATTCTTTGCTAAATCCTAAGCCATTTTTATTTGAAGATGGTCAAGAATTTTCTATGATCTTTGATAAGTTTTCTCTACCCTTGTTAAAATTTGATACATTTTTAGAGATTCTTTCGAACTTAGCTTAAATACTTTTATTTTCTAGCTCTAGTTCTTTTACTTTAGTTTTCAACATATGATTTTCAGAACTAATTTCATCATTTTTTGACTTTTGAGTTTCAATTTCTTGACTCAAAAGAGAAATCTGGCTATATGAATTTGTAAGTTTTTCTTGAACTTTTCCAAGTTCTTCTTCTAGAATTATCTTTTCATCTTTCAACATATCTCTTTCAAATTCATCTTTGTTCTGATTTTCACGAGTTTCTTTAAGCTTTTTCTTTAATGTTTTTATGAAGTTTAAAAACTCAGAATTAACTTCTATTAAATCTTCATAAGATAAGTCACTTACTTCAGATTCTTGAGCCATGAAGCCCACATTTGCCTGCTCATTGTCGCTTTCATTATCACTGTCACTTTCTGATGATTCTGAATCTGGGTTGTCCCATGTAACAGAAAATGCCTTCTTTTTGAATTTATCTTTCTTATTCTTGTTGTTGAAGTTCTTCTGATTTTCTTTCATCTCCGGACAATTTTTTACCATGTGACCCTTCTTACGACAATTAAAACATTCCAATTTTGATGAGGAAGGTTTGTTTGAGCTACTCTTTTTAAAATTTCCTTTTCTATATTTTAGAAATTTCTTATAATTCTTGGCAATAAAGGCTAAATCTTCGTCTTCTACTTCAAAATCTTCTTTATCCGCATGAAATGCCACATTCTTTTTCTCTTGAGCTAATTCTCTTTTTTCTTGAAGATTAACTTCATAAGACATAAGATTTTCTATGAGTTCTTCAGGTTTCATAGTTGACAAATCATTAGCTTCCTCAATGGCCAATACTTTTAATGAATTTAGTATTTTTGACACAATATCAAAGTCACAGTATTTTTCTCTCAATCCTATCAATGCATGTAAAATCTCTTGAAATCTTGAATACATTTCATTGATTTTGCTTCATTTTGAAGTTTTGAAATTGATTCTTGAACATTGAAATTTTTGTTTGTTTGACTTTGTATGTTCCTTCATGAATTGTTTTGAGTATCTCCCATATCTAATATGCTGATGTGCAAATACTCGCTCGATTGAATTCATTTCTGTCGAGAGCATAATATAGCATATTCATAGCTTTTACATTTGCATTGGCTTCATCTTTTTGAATTATTGTCCAAGTTGAATATTCAGTTGTAGGTGCTGTGAACTCTTTTTGAGTAGCATGCCATGCACTAAAGCCACTTGCTTGCTTATAAATCCTCATTCTTGTAGCCCAGTAATTGTAATGTAGTCCATTGAATAGTGGAGGTCTTTGAGTAGATTGTCCGTCAGCAAAAGTAGTTGAGCTAGTATTTGGGTTATTCTCCATTATACCAAAATATTGAATAACGTTGTTACCTTTATAGGATGGCCTTGCTCTGATACCAAATGGAAAGAGGCTATGTAGCAGTATAGGATCGTGTAGTATGGAGAATAGAATGTAGTGTATATAGCAGAGTAGTAAGTAAATATCACACAGCAGATTTATAGCAGATTTATATTGGTTCGGACCACTGTCCTACGTCCAGTCCCAGACTCACTTCTGGTATTTCACTAACAATAAAACCCTCACTTCACCCGGAGGAATAGGTTCACAATTACCCGAACACACGAAAGGGATTTCTTGCCTCAACCATTGAAGAGGTCTTCACAAATATAGAATAGTTGTTGACTATTTTGTGTTCTTGATAACACAGATTGTCTAATATTAAGTACACTCTTCCTATAGCCTTTCCTTGATGATAATCGTGAAGGAATATGGAAGTTTAAAAATCTCAAGTATGAAAATAGATCGCTTTTTAGAACTTAGAGAGCTTTGAATAAGATAGAGAGAATTAGAATAAAATTCAGTGACTGGATCAATTAATCAACTCTCTATTTATAATATATAAAAAGATACAACTGATCACGAAAGGTTTTAATGAAGAGTTATGAATTAAATAGTTGTGTCTCTTCATAGAAGTTGCAACCTTTCAGAATCACATGTCTGAAAATAATTTTCAGATGTCTATTTGTAAGTTAAAATTAAAGCCGCAAGGAAATAGTGCATTTCAGAACAAATCCAGACGTCTGAAATATTTTAAACAGACGTCTGAATATTGTATTTGAAAACAATCTGTTTCAGCAAACAGACGTCTGAAATTTTCAGACCAGACGTCTATTTTCTGTTATCAGCCTATACCTTGCCTATTTTATAATAAAAGAACTATATATATAACGTGTATGTGTGTAATCATCAAGCAAGACTTTAACATATAAATCTAGGACTAACAGAATCTTACAACATATAAGTGATCTTCGTTTTGTGTTCTTGAATCTGATTGTCAAAAGCATCTTCCTGCAACATAGAATTAGCCAATAATATGTATATTTGCTTGTATAGTTGTCGTAGTCAAAATAATATATAGAGGGATTCAACAGATTCTTCAGTTGCTCCCCCTAACTCCAACAAGTCCTTCTGAAAATGCTAACTACCCTTTAATCTAAGCCCTATTGTATAATTCTCCCCCTTTGTCATCAACAAAACTATATACCTATATTTAATCTATAATACTTCCCCTTGAACTAATATGAGACTTAACCTAGACTAAAAATGACTCTAATACTCCCCTTAAACTATGGTACCACTTATATTAATAATGAACGAGAAATATTAAAACAAGCAATATCAAGATTAGAATACTGTAAACATTCAATCATACAATCAGTCCAAAAACCAATTCAAATCATGCTTTTACACACCTTTAATTCAAATTCAAATTTTCATACACAATCAAAATTCAAACATAAAACCAAATGTTTCGTGTAACTTCTACCTATCCTACATAACTATAAATCTATGCAATTCTTTTTTTAAACTAATATTGAATAACTAAATATTATTGAAATGTAAAAAAATGAGTATAGTTGTATTATAATTATTCACTACCTTCGTATGTATAGGCATATTTCAAAGAAACCTATTAACACACACATCAAATCCAAATATGTCAAACAAGTCAATCAAGTCGATTAAATCAAACAAGTCAAAAAAGTCAACCAAGTCGATCAAGTTAATCAAGTCAAAAAAGTCAAAGTAAATATTTTATATATTAACTAATAATCCTATATCTTTTTAAGACAACAATAAAAAACTCCCCATACAGTACACTTGTTATGTGTGGAGTTAAAATAAATGTGATGCAATGTATGCAGTATGTTGTTTGTAATGTAGTATGAAATGCATGTTATATGCAAAACAATATGAGACGATAGATATAATGAAGTGCAACTTGCGATGTAAATGATTTTAATATCACATGCATTGTAATTAATGTAATGAAGTGTGATATGATATAAGATGTATAATGATAATATAAATTATAATATGCAGAATGATTTGATGATGATATGTATTTCAGTAAGAAATATTCAGAGTATAATCTTTAATGATAAGTAATATCTAATAATCATCTGTATATATATATATATATATATGTGTGTGTGTGTGTGTGTATATATATATATAATTTTAATCTCTCTCTCTCTATATATATATAATTTTTTAACCAAACAAAGGTCATACACACTAGTTTTTAGACTTAGGTTAAAGATACTAATGAATGAGAATAAAAGGGTAGTGTAGACAAGCGTTTAAAGATAATTAATGATATCAGAATTAGAATTTAATCATGACATAATATTCAAATCAATTTGCTAAGAAATATAAATTTTAAACTATAATTTTGAATTATAAATAATATTGTAAATTTTGAAGATTTTTAAAAGAGAAGAGACAAATTTTATCATATAAAGTAAGACATATATTCATGTTGGCTAGCTTTTTGACCAAGCCACCCAGGTTCACTCACAAGAAGAAAGTATGAAACTACGTTCCCTAAGTACATGAAGGAACGGATCGCACCATCGGATCGCCCCTCATCGGATCGCACCTCATCGGATCGCCCCCATTGCATCAACGAGACGACCACTTCTATGCGACTCGATCCGTACATACATCGCTGCCCAGTATAGACCGATCCGATCCCCTAATGCACGGCGAAGCCTCTGACCCGTTCAAGCACGAGCTAGTCTTCGGCGATCCGAGATACACGGATCCAGCGACACGTGTCCCCAACTGTCATTTTGACTGATTCTCCCCAGTTGCTCGATCTGATTTTCAAGGGGATCGCGACACCTGTCCACAACGGCTAATTTGACTATTTCTTCATCGGCTGCGATACGATCCGATGTTCTCGGGATTCGTGCCACGTGTGACCACGATCCGCCTGACAAAATCAGCTATAAATAGCCCAGAGCTTGGCATTTTTTGGGATCCTTTTGGCAATATTGAGTTCTGATTCCGCCATTATTGTCATACTACCATTTCTTATCAGTTTTATTACTAGATTATTGAGAGAAATCACAATTGTAAAAGTGAGCTAGAGAGAGATAATTGATTGTACGAGCATTCAAAGTATAATCGATAACATATAAAGTGGACGTAGGCTCGTTAACGTCGAACCACTATAAATCCTGTGTGTTTTCTGCTTTTTCTTCATTCTCCAGTTAAAACTCTATAAGATTCAGAACAATTTGGGTGTTAGGTCCAAATTTTGATCTAACATTTTGGTGCTTTCACTGAGAAAACAGTCCCAAAACTTCACTATTCAGTTCTTTGAAGATTCCAGCGACATCTGATATCATGGCTGGAAAGAGATCTAAGGAAGTGCGCACCTCACGAACCAATGAAATCGCGAATGAAGCAGTTGAAGAAAGTGTGCACGAGCTAGGCAACGAGGGAACTTTGGATCGCGGAGCACCAGGGGCGAACCGATCCGGTGAAGGTACCACGCTACGAGTCGACGAGGACGAGAGGAACCGAACTGCTAAAGGGGTTGTTACTCGATCCCGTGATAACGCCTCGAACCCTCCGCGAACCGTGACCACGAACCGTGACCACGAACCGATCCCAGGGGGGCGCTGCGAGCCACCATCCTCGATCCACAGCGATCCGAATTGACGATCGGACTACAACTCGACCTGGAAAGGGGCCTATGGCTCGCTCCTACCGTCCTGGCCCCTCCGCTCGACCTGGCTCAAGCTCTTTGCGCATAAGAGAAAGTGATGATGATCAGTATGACCCTGCTGCTCCCGTTACTGAGGGGGACCTCTCTCGCTTTTCTGAAATGTGGGAAAGGCTGTTTGATGAGCTAGCTGCTCAGAGGCAGGAAAGCTCCGTTCTGTGACAGAATTTGACCGCTATGGATAGATGGCTTAATGATCTCGTAAGGCAAAGGACGCCACCAGTTCGTCCGCTCACCCCAGAATACTCTTCTTCGTCAGAGGAATCGCCGAGACCTCCGCGGCGACCATATGAGAGACCCGAAAACATAGAGCAGCTTCGATTTGGAACCCTGCCATCACGGGAAGAAGAAGCGCTGGATGCGGAGCCCTCAAACCGTAATGTGAACGATCACGCCGCAACTCCCAGAACTCGAGGTGTGGACAGTCCTGTACAGAACAGACTACCTCAGCCCCGTCGCCGCGCAAATGCTCATGGTAACAGGGGGCAACGAAGCCCAATCCGAGCCCCGGATTTTGTGACTGCTCCCGGAAGAGAGATTAGAGAATCCCGCCGAGCAAGAAGCACTGACCCCGAACCTCCGCTGACCAGTGCAACTGTTGCAGCTATGATCCATCAAATTCTGGTAGATAGCCGTGGACAACGGAATGAAGATTGGGGAATTGACCGCAGTCATACCCCTTTCACTGATGATATTTTGGATGAGACTTTCCCGAGGCATTTCAACATGCCACAGATGAACCGATACGCGGGTAGATCTGATCCCGTCCAGCATCTGATGATATATTCTTGGTCAATGACCGCTGCCGCAGCTTCTGACGCTGTCAAGTGCAAAGCATTTCCCATATTCTTGGAGGATGTAGCATTGTTATGGTTTACTTGCTTACCAGCAAGATCAATTTCCAGCTTCAGGGAGTTGAGTGAAAGGTTCGTGGAACAGTTCCGCATCTATGCACAAAAGACAAAGAGTGTGATTGACTTGTTCCTTGTCAAGCAACGACCAGGCGAGAGTCTGAGGGTGTACCTAGACCGTTTTAACCTGGCCGCTACTGAAGTTAAAGATCCTCACGAGCCAACCGTTGTCGCAGCTCTGATTGACGGAGTAGATAAAGACACTGAATTTGGGAGATACCTGGCCGGCAAGCCACCCCATACTAGAGAGTTATTCTACGAAAAAGATAACGTACATTTACGTCGGGAAGAAGTATATGCCAACCGAAAGGCAAAAACGGCCGATAAGGAGGAAATCCAGAGCAATGTCGCCATCAAGCAGACAGGAGACAGCTCGGGGAAGGTCGAAGTTAATGTCGGAAATCGGAATCAGGGTGGTCGTTAGTCAGGGAACAATGATAATAACAGTAATGGCAACAACCGGAAGAGGAATCGAGGGAATGACTCCCAAAGAAGGACTCGTCCCAGGGCTTTTGAGAGTTATACGCCAATAAATGATACGTTGGAAAATATCTGCATGGACTCGTACAATGTCCTCCAGAATAAGAGACCACCTCCCAGGGAGTCGACGGAGAAAGAACGCGAAACGGGGAAGTTTTGTCTCTTTCATCAGATTCATGGCCATTCGACAAACGAATGCCGTCACCTAAGAGATGTAGTCGAGAGGCTTCTTCAAGAAGGAAAATTAGATGAATACAGAGTAACGCTTAGAGATAGGGGGCAAGCCGTACATGCCCCAAATCAGAACCAGAATCAACCTACTGTCAGGCCAACTGCCCAGCAAAAGGGAAAAGACCTTGTTATCAATACCGTAATCGGAGGGCTTTATCTCGCCGGACACAGTTCCAAGGCGTTGGATCGGTATGTCAATGCAGCCAAGCAACACCTCGAGGTAGGGGAGTGTAGCGACCAAGAGGTCAAAGTCCCGATAAAGCAACAAAAGATGATGTCCGACGATGTCGTTTTCCGAGAACGAGAAAGTATTGGAGTCCATGCTCCGACTGAAGATCCATTTGTAATCACAGTACCTATTGGCCCGGCCACTGTTCATAAGGTTTTGGTGGACAACGGGAGTTCTGTCAACATTCTTTTCAAAAGGACATTCGACCAGATGAACCTCGAGATAAAAGACTTGAAGCCCTGTCAGAGATGGATCCGTGGATTTAACGAAGCATCCACCGCTCCAATGGGTTATGTAGAGTTACCAGTTACGCTTGGGGAAGGAGAACGCCAGAGAGTGAGAATCCTTCCCTTCGTGGTTTTGGATGTTGAATCACCCTACAATGCCTTCCTGGGCCGACCGGCCCTCGCAAAGTTTAGAGCCTGTATAGCCCCCTGGTGCTTATTATTGAAATTTCCTACGGAAGCTGGCATTGGTATTGTCAGAGGAGATCAGGTTGCCGCACGAGCGTGTTATGTTACAGAGCTAAAACTACTCCGCAATGGAGGGGACATAGAAACCAAGGGTGCTTCTCCCCCATAAGGGCGGAGACCTTATAGCAACTAAAAAGGATAACCGTAGGAGAGTCGCCCAGAGAGTTGCCCGAGGATATAGATCCCAAGGAGGACCAAGAACCTGGGGGCAAAATGGCGACTCCCAACGAGACAACTGTGGATGTACCGATCGATGATAGTGACCCAGAGAAGGTTCTTAAGATTGGATCCCAGTTAAATCCGAATCTCGCTAAAGAACTGACGAATTTCTTAAAAAATAACTTAGATGTATTTTCTTGGACCCACGCAGACATGTGCGGGATATCTCCATCAATCATGAGCCATTCATTAAGCATTAACCCTAAACATCCTCCGGTAAAACAAAAAAGGCGAATGCTGGGCCCAGAGAGGTCCGCTGCCATGAAAGAAGAAGTTGGAAAGCTAAAAAGTAATGGATTTATCAGAGACTCGATCTACCCAGACTGGATTTCAAATCCAGTCCTGGTAAAGAAGGCTAACAGGAAGTGGCGAACGTGTATCGATTTCTCGGATTTGAACAAAGCCTGCCCAAAAGACAGTTTTCCGTTTCCCCGGATCGACCAGTTGGTGGACTCGACGGTGGGCCATGAACTTCTCTAATTTATGGATGCTTATTCAGGATATAACCAGATTCCAATGCACGTACCAGATCAAGAACACACTAGTTTTATTACGGATCTGGGATTATATTGCTATGTAGTGATGCCCTTTGGCTTGAAGAACGCAGGCGCTACATATCAACGGTTAGTGAACATAATGTTTTATAACCAGATCGGGAAAACAATGGAAGTATATGTCGACGACATGTTGGTTAAGTCCAAGCGATCCTCCAATCATACTACGGACTTGGCAGAGATGTTCGGCATTCTTCGAAAGTACGGGATGAAACTCAATCCAACAAAATGTTCATTCGGTTTCGCCTCCGGAAAATTCTTGGGGTTCATCGTCAGTTCTCGTGGGATTGAGATTAATCCAGACCAGATCGCGGCAATCAGAGACATTCAGGAACCTAGGCAAATTAAGGATGTGCAAAGCCTTGCAGGAAAAGTAGCCGCACTAAGCAGATTTATCTCCAGGGCTACGGACAAATGCATCCCATTCTTCGAATTAATAAAGCGAGGAAAACACCACTTCAAATGGACGCCTGACTGCGTAGAAGCATTTCGGAACTTACTGAGATACCTGGAGAAACCTCCGATATTATCTAAGCCGATGGATCACGAGGACTTATTCGTGTACTTGGCAGTGTCATCCCACGCGATCAGCTCAGCGTTGGTAAGAGAAGAAGATAAGGTCCAAAGACCTGTGTATTACGTGAGCAAAAAATTGACGGCAGCAGAGCGTAATTATCCAAGGATAGAAAAGTTGGCGTATAGTTTACTGATCGCCTCTAGAAAGCTTCGACATTATTTTCAGGCGCATCCCATTACCATATACACTGATCATCCACTCAAGCAAGTTTTACAGAGACCAGAGGCGTCTGGAAGATTACTCAAATGGAACATTGAGTTAAGTCAATTTGATCTGAACTTTCAGCCCTGACGGTCAATTCGGGGACAAGTGATAGCCGACTTCATAGCAGAGTTTACCGTCCCGGAGGAGGATATAGCAAACGAAGAAGTTGACCCCTCCAAATTACTTCTCGATCCCAGTGCCTGGAGATTGTATACTGATGGCGCTAGGAATGACAAGAGATCCGGCGCTGGAATAGTGCTTGAAACTTCCGAGAAACGATTGATATCCTATGCTATCTGGATGGAGTTTCACGCCACTAACAACGACTCCGAATATGAAGCCCTGATAGCCGGACTAAGGATCGCAAAGGAGTTAGGAGTCACAAAGCTGGACATCTTTTGCGACTCCAAGTTAGTTGTGAACCAGGTTACCGGGAAATTCCAAGCCAAAAGTGCAAGATTGATTTTATACTTGAAGAAAGTGAAGGAGTTGCTGAACGACTTTGATCATTACAGCATATCTCACATTCCGCGGTCAGAGAATCAGCAGGCGGATCAGTTGGCAAAGATGGCTAGTTCCGACGATCCTGAAGAGACCGGGCTTGCCCCCGTTGAAGTACTTCGGTCCCCCAGTATAGATCAAATGGAAATCGATCCAATACTAGAGACGGAACCAGAAAGGGAGTCGTGGATGACCCCTCTAAAGAATTTCTTGATGAATGGAGCGCTTCCGACCAAGAAAAGCGAGAGGCGTAAAGTAATTCGCAAAGCTGCCCGATACGTTCTGCAAGGCGGAGTTCTTTACAGACAAGAATTTTCGATGCCCCTTCTTCGGTGTATAGCCCATGATGACATCAAGCGTGTGCTGCAGGAGGTACACGAAGGTGAATGCGGCGATCACACTGGAGGGCAAACATTGGCGAAAAAGGTGTTGCGACATGGTTATTTCTGGCCTACCATAAACAAGGATGCGGCGAAATACGCACGACGGTGTGATGCATGCTAGAGATTTTCAAAGATACCTAGAGCGCCTCCTAATCAGTTAAAAACAATGAAGAGCCCATGGCCTTTCGCTATGTGGGGAATTGATATCATCGGAAGTCTCCCCATTGCTAGGGGCGGAGCAAAGTTTGCTATTATAGCCGTAGATTATTTCACTAAGTGGGTCGAGGCTGAACCACTGACTACAATCACAACCAAACGAGTGATCAATTTTATCGTTAGAAACATCATCTGTCGATTTGGGATTCCAAAGATTGTGATAACGGATAACGAAACTCAGTTCGATAGCACTGAATTCAGAAACTTCTGCCAGAAATACCATATTGAGAAACGGTACACCTCTGTGGCGCACCCGCAATCGAACGGACAAGTCGAAGCGGCGAATAAAGTGATTAAGTCCATTCTGAAAAGAAGACTGAAGCGGGCCAGAGCCATGTGGGCTGATGAATTGCCCTTGGCACTACGGGCCTATAGGACAACGTATAAATCGGCAACAGGACATACCCCCTTCTCCCTTTCTTTTGGAACGGAAGCAGTCATCCCGGTTGAGATAAAGGTACCTTCTCACCGAGTGACTTATTACGATCCAATGACCAATAACGAATTGCTCCTTGAATCCCTGGATATGATCGAAGAAAAGAGGGATGAAGCAGACCTGCGTGCCTTGAGATGCAAACAACAGGTCGCTCGGTACTACAACAAAAAGGTTCGAGCCCGAACCTTGGAACCCGGAGACTTGGTTCTGAAACGTGTCTTTCCACCCCCAACTCATATGGGTGCGAAATGGGAAGGACCGTACTCCATTCTGAGCAAGCTTGATAATGGAACCTTCAAGCTGACAACCGTAGATGGAAAGGAAATCCCCAGAGTGTGGAATGCCCAACATTTACGGCCATACTTAACATAAAAATTTCAAATATGTTCTTTTTGCTTTGTTGAGAACCATGTACAAGGCACGACTTGCCTAGAATAGTCTGATTCCTTAAAGCAAAAAATTATAAAGTGGACGTAGGTCATGATTCGACCGAACCACTATAAAAATATTGTGTGTCGTTTACCTTTATTGCATTATTTATCTGTCTTTCTATTTTTATGAAAATTGTTGTGAATTATGCAATGATCCCAGAAGCGAATAATTATAGATGCCTTCCATCAGAATAGAATGTAATCGCTAGTCAAAATTCTGAGGAGGCAATAAAGAAAATCATATCGTTGATAGCGCTCTAACTCTCCAGAGCCGAGAGAGAAAGCATAACGGACATGACGCCGATGTCCGCAAGTCATGGTAGTGTACCATGATCGGAACTGCCTTGACGGAACTCTAACCTCGGCGACCGCCAGGAGAGTATAAAAGCGTCTCCGATTGAGCGCTGAGAAAGGGCTCCTTCCCCGCTGAAGGATCGGGGAGCGATTGAAGTGCTGAGCTCGAACTCTAACTCTCCAAAGAGAGAGAGAGTATCAAAGCATCTCCGATTGAGCGCTGAGAAAGGGCTCCTTCCCCGCTGAAGGATCGGGGAGCGATTGAAGTGCTGAGCTCGAACTCTAACTCTCCAGAGAAAGAGGGAGAGTATAAAAGCGTCTCCGATTGAGCGTTGAGAAAGAGCACCTTCCCCGCTGAAGGATCGGGGAGCGAATGAATTGCTGAGCTCGAACTCTAACTCTCCAGAGAGAGAGAGTATAAAAGCGTCTCTGATTGAGCGCTGAGAAAGAGCTCCTTCCCCGCCGAAGGATCGGGGAACGAATGAATTGTTGAGCTCGAACTCTAACTCTCCAGAGAGAGAAAGAGAGAGAGTATAAAAGCGTCTCCGATTGAGCGCTGAGAAAGAACTTCTTCCCTGGTGAAGGAACAGGGACCGACTGAACTATTGGATTTGAACTCTAACCTCGGCGACCGCCAGGAGAGTATAAAGGAATCTATGGTTAAGCACTGAGAAAGGTGCCAGAAATTCAGTACCACAAGAACAGTTATCTTATGAAATTTTCTAAGTCCCCCATATTCAGAAATAGGGGGCAACATGCGAATAATGCTAATCAATCTTTAATAAGCCCTAGTTAAGCGCTACATTAACGATTGATTGGGGGACATATGCATATACACATGAACTTTAATGCATGAATGCAGCACGAATTTTTTTAATTTTTCTTTCTGTTGTTTGACTGATTTGTAGTTATAATTAGATGGTCTATGACTAAACATGAAAAGTTTATTTGAATACAGGTACACAATGATGCAAAAAGAGATAAAATGTCATTTATATACTGCAAGCCTACAAAGTGAAAAATAACCTAGAAAACAAAAGTGAGGGCCAGTCTCACAATTACATTTCCTGGCCAGTGGGAAACCTAAAGACAAAATATAAACAAGCGACAATATCCTATTTATTCTTTGACCTCTTCTCCTGCTTCTGTTTCTCCAGCCTCGCCTTGTCAGCATCGGATTGATCTCCTTTCTTTCTCTTCCTTTTGTCTATGAGAGGAACATCCGACTCTTCAGAAGATTCCTCTTCCTCCTCCTTTCTCTTCCTTTTATCAGTAAGGGAAGCTGGGAAATCATCAGGATTTGCAAAATGAAGCTGTCTACTGATGGATTTGGGCTAAATTTTCAAAATCATCCCAGTTTTGGGATCAAATTCTGCGATAGGGACTATGTTCAAAGGCTCTTGTCCCACCTTCTTCAAAGCCATCTCCTTTTCCTGCCTGGCTTTTCTATTGGCCAAAGTTTCGTCATCATTGTCTTCGGTTTCTTTGGCGCTAACAATATCCTCCTCGTCCTCAACGTGGCGCCCATCCATGTCTTTCAAGGCCTCGATGGTTTCATCATCCTTGGGAACATCAGCACTGGGTGCCAGGACGCTTTTCTTTGCTGTTGCACCCTCAGCCTGTTTCGGTATATCAACACCGGCACCTGGCGAGACGACCTCCTTCTCCGCCTCTTTCCCTTTTTCAGCACCCTTGTCGACGGGCTCACCACCTGTATTATGGGGACCACATGTTACTAATTCAATTGGTTGTTCTACCAAACTACGACAATTCACAATTGCTTTGACAAATTGTGGGGAAAAGAGGGAGATACCTTCCGCAGATCCTCCATCTAGGGTAGCTGCAGGAGCTCCAACAACCACATGAGTTAGGCCCAAAGGGATCAACGGATCATCAGGATGGTATTCCTCAACTCTGGAGGTCTTGGGCTCCACGGCTGAACTCGAACCTTCGTCAGCCTTGCTTTTGCCCTTAGCCAGGGCCCTCTCCTTTTCTATTTCCGCTTGAATACGACGACGACCTTCTGCCAGATCCTCGGGCTCGCTATCCCTGAGGATGGTCTTCATCAGCTCATCTTCGTCGATTTCTTCGACTCCCAATCTTTGCTTCTCACCCTCAACGATGGCATCCCATAAATTGGCTAAAGTAACGTGATAGTCTGGGATCCACGAGATGTTGCGGGTTTTGAGGACTTGGCCCAGGAAATCAAAAATCATCTCTTCAAACCCTTCGATGTCCTTTTCTCTCTCAAGGAGCTTGTTGTTAGAAGCGGTAGCCATTTCAATGGCACTTTCAACATTCTTTTCGGCAAGAACCGCCCGGCTCTCCGCATCCACGACTTGATCATTCAAAATCACCTTTTCCGCTTCAGCCAAGGCTAAACTTTCTCTCAAACTTGCTTTTTCTGCCTCCCAGGCAGCTCTCTCAGCTTCGAAGTGGCCTTGTGCTGTCTTCAACTCAATGTTGGTCATTTTAAGATCTTCTACCTCCTTCTTTAAGGCCATCTTTTCTTGGCTATTTGAGTCAAGCTCCGAATGAAAGCGCTTCTTAGCATTCTCCAATTCGATCTTATAATTTTCAGCATCTCTCCGCGCTAAGGCGAGTTGTGATTGAGCATCTTCCAAGTCCTTCTCCATCTTTGTCCTGGCCCTTTTGTTGTTATCAATTTTCACTTTAGATCTATGGGCTTCCATTTCAAGCGTTCGAATGACTTCTGAAAGATTAACCGCATGTTTCTTCATCATCTCATACTGTCTGGCTACATGGCGAATGTGCCTGACAACTTCATTATCCCAGTTCTTAGGGACCAGTTCCAGGGCTGGAACAAACGTCATCCTTTCGAAGAAGATGTTGGGGAATTGTTCCCGCAACTTTTCCAACCTACCTTGATTCTCGGGACCATGGATGTAATCTCGTGACCCGGGGGCAACTAACTCCGACTGGCCGGAAGGGACAATGTCACTCCTCTCCTTCTCAGAATCTTTGTTCAGATCCTTGCTCTTATCCTTAGGTTCGTAGTGCCTTTTTGACGACTTGCTGTGAGAGGGTGAACTTTTCGGAGGAGTTAACTCTTTAGGAAGTTTCTTTCCCCCTGCAGGAACTACCGGATAACTGGGAAGCTTGCTAGAAGTCGATTTTGATGGAGACCGGGGTTGCAAAGAAGTAGGCTTGTGAGAAGGGCCGCGAGAGCGCTCAGTGCTCGGATGAAGACTGGGTGTGCCTTCACGGAGAGAACGATAAGAATAAGACCGCCTACGAGACATCTTTCCTGCAAAAGAGAAAAGAGCATATTAAAACCTTAAATATTGTTGATATAAAAGTGCGGGGTCAGGCAGTGTGTGTGATTTGTGCATCCCATATAATTCCCCCTAATGGACCCGGGCCTGAAGTCAGGCTCATCTGAGTAGTTTCTTGTTCTCTAATTGGAACGGTGGTCTCTTCAGAAGCAGGGAAGAATGGATCCCCTTTGAAGTCCCCCTCTGTGTATACATCATCGGGCAGAGGAATTTTGCTCAGCTCTTTAAATAGCTGTTCATCTGTCAAATCATCAGGAGCAGCAGGTTCGATCGGAAGGGAAGTCCTGGAGGGGAAACCTCGCGGAGAGACTGGGATTTCCTTAGGCTTTTCACCACGAGCCTCATCTCCTCTATATATGTTCAGGTCCTCGTCATCCTGGATGATTATCGGGGAAGGACTCTTACGGAATTTAGTTGTTTCTACTGCCCGAGATGTTCCCTCTCCCTCCGTTGGGGGCACATATTTGTAGGGTTTGCCGCCAGCACCAAGTCCAAATCTTATATCCAGAAGACGATGCTTATGAAGATTTTCGTCAGTGATGCACTTCTTGATCCTTAGAAAATCGGATCTGCTTTGTAGAAGAATAGACAATCGGTGATTGTATAACGGGCCTTCCGTCTGAGGGAAGATGTGATCTGCTTAGAACAAAAAAAAGAGGGGGATGTTAATGCTTCGGCTTGTTGAGCAAGATATTCAGTCAAAAGATTAAAGTTTACTTGATTTGAGCCATCTTCTTGAGCACCCGGCCTGTTTCTTTATATAGAACCAATCAAACTTGGGATCCCCTATATTGCTATATCCGTCATACAGAACTTTTCTGTTCGCCACAGATTCAAAGAAATAGAAATTTGGGGTTGCCGAGGAGCGATGCTTGAAAAGATAAAAGAATGTTAAATCTCTGAATGTGAGTTCGGTATGCAGGATCTCCGCGTATGCAATATATAAGGTGTATAGAGATGCGTAGGCATTAAGATGAAGCTGCATTGGGGCGATACCCAGTCGTTTTAAAGTCTCGATGACAATTGGAGGAAACGGAGGAATAGCTCCTACCAAGCACATGGTTTGGCTGATTGCCATATACCCTTCCGGGGCTAAGTGGGGTCTATCTTCGCTAACGGGTGTCCTCACATCATCCCAAGGGATCCCATGTCTCAGGAAAATTCTTTTAAGCTTTATGTCATCGAGCTTAGATGCTAAAGAGTCAAAAAATTTCTCTATCCCGAGCGCGCCAGGAATCTCATCGGGAGCTCGCCTGTCTGTTTCAGACTCTTCACCAGATGAAGTACTTTCAGACGGATCCGATTCCGTTGCTTCGTATTCAGATCCGGAATCTTCACCCCCGGGCTAACTGGAGGGACCTCGGGGTTGTGTTGCTCAGGGACCTCGGACTCCGTTTCTGTAACGGATCTTGAAGAAGATTGATTATCCGACATTACTGTTAGGCGAAAAAACATGAGAAATGAGATTAAAACTACCCGTCCCCCGTGTGTGCAGGTGCCGGTGTGTGTGCTTGTGCATGCATTAAAGAAAAATACAAGGGTCAATAAAATCATCCAGACATTGGTCATCGTTCGATTGACAGATTATGCGTTTGTTCGATCTGGAATGTTCGTATCAAGGGCTCTAACCTAACTGTTCATCGATTTGTTAAAGTTGCATCATATGATTTAGTCAGCAGTTGAATCGCAAGACAGGTTCGGATCGCCGCATGTGGACGGATCGCGGTGAAGGACTCGATACGCGGAAGGGTATTAGGATATGGAAAAGCTTCGAATCGTGAGGCGCACCAACTCATCCTGAACGGATCGCGATGGCTTCTTGGCGATCCGCATCGCCCTCATCCTCCACGACCCGAAACTCTGGTATCTCCGCGATCCGACACTCACACGAATCGTAGCCTTGTCATTTCCGCGATCCGATCCGCTACCCAAATCAACCTTCCAGTTCCGTACCCTCTCCCCTCGTCTCGCTACCACTCCGAACTCAGATCTCGCCCATGAACCGACCTGGTCATCCCTTCCTTCTCCTTCCTCAACTCTCCTCTTCGCACTAGGCACGCTCAGGTCCACTCTCACCAAATGCTATAAAATCCCGCTGTCCATACTCTCTAAACTAGTGCGAATACGGTAGAAACTCAAGAGAAATCGTCTAGTTACCTTTTTAAAGTTCGAAATCGAGCAAGAATTTGGAAATCGAAACTAAGGTTTTTCCTTGATGGAGCTGGCGGTACGATACACAAGCGAGAAGAAAGAAGAAAGTGAAGAGGAGGGTCGACTTATATTGGAAAAAGGGCGACCGTTTGTCTCCCCTTTTTTGTCTTATTCGATCCGCGAAAATAGACGGGCCGCGAACCAAAAGCCCACCATGTCTTGAAGAGAAGCCCGCCTCGTTCCGTTCCGTGAAGAGGCCCAAATGCTCACCAAAGGACAAGGCGAATGACTCGCTAACAGACCGCGACTCGCGCATGCGATCCGAATCGATAAACGACTGACAGATTCGATGATGAAGACTCTGAAAGATCCCAGGAAAGAAATTGTTCACTGATTTGCATCTCTTTATGAAAAGACGTTTTTATAGTTTCGAAACATGTTCCATCATCGATCAAACATACTTCGAGGGGGCAAAATGTTGGCTAGCTTTTTGACCAAGCCACCCAGGTTCACTCACAAGAAGAAAGTATGAAACTACGTTCCCTAAGTACATGAAGGAACAGATCGCACCATCGGATCGCCCCTCATCGGATCGCCCCCATTGCATCAACGAGACGACCACTTCTATGCGACTCGATCCGTACATACATCGCTGCCTAGTATAGACCGATCCGATCCCCTGATGCACGGCGAAGCCTCTGACCCGTTCAAGCACGAGCTAGTCTTCGGCGATCCGAGATACCCGGATCCAGCGACACGTGTCCCCAACTGTCATTTTGACTGATTCTCCCCAGTTGCTCGATCCGATTTTCAAGGGGTTCGCGACACCTGTCCACAACGGCTAATTTGACTATTTCTTCATCGGCTGCGATACGATCCGATGTTCTCGGGATTCGTGCCACGTGTGACCACAATCCGCCTGACAAAATCAGCTATAAATAGCCCAGAGTTTGGCATTTTTTAGGATCCTTTTGGCAATATTGAGTTCTGATTCCGCCATTATTGTCATACTACTATTTCTTATCAGTTTTATTACTAGATTATTGAGAGAAATCACAATTGTAAAAGTGAGCTAGAGAGAGATAATTGATTGTACGAGCGTTCAAAGTATAATCGATAACATATAAAGTGGACGTAGGCTCGTTAACGCCGAACCACTATAAATCCTGTGTGTTTTCTGCTTTTTCTTCATTCTCCAGTTAAAACTCTATAAGATTCAGAACAATTTGGGTGTTAGGTCCAAATTTTGATCTAACAATTCATAACTATATGTATAGGATATATATATAAAAAGTAATGTCATTGTCGTATAACTTTAAGTGTCAAATTTTGGTAAAGACAATTGTATCAGATTAAAAATTATAACAAATTATATTAAGCATAATACTTGATAAGTGAAACAAAATTTATCCAAACCTATATTTGTTTATATAATCAAAACTTATATATATTTTATAAAATGCTTATAGATGTGTTAAAATATTTTTAATCTGCTTAAAAATATTATAAAAGAGTATTATATAAAAATGATTGAAAAATTATAATATGTTTTGTAAAGGTTTTGAAAAACTAAAAGAATGTGATAAGTTATATTTAATACTAAATGTAATGACCCAGATTTTTAGCGGTTTATTTTAAAATATTTAAATTAGTTTTGAATGTTGATTTGGAATTTTAATAATCTTTTTAGTTATTAAAAACGACATTTAAACGTATAATTTATAATTAATTTTAAAATGAGCTCGTAGAGTTATTGTAGTTTATAATTATATATTTTGAACTTCAATTGAATATACAGGATCCAATATAAGTCGGATTTCTTTGAACCAAGAAACGTTTGAATCTATTAAACTGTTCTTTCTAATGGAAGTGAAAAATTGAGATTTCGTCTTATAGATTGTGATTTATGTCCAAATCAAAATTTCAGAAAGTCGCTATGGCATCGTTTATAAATTATAATGATTTACTATATATATAACTCAATTTTAAATAACCTCAACATCGTTTCGGCTTGAATATCGAGTTTAAAATTCAAGTATATTTATTTTGGAACTACATGATGTTCTAGTTGAATATACACAATAATAATAATAATAATTTATTATTATTAAGTTGAATTGGTTTTAGATAAATTTATATTTTATCGATTTATTTAAGCCTTAAAAATAGCCATTTTGCAAATGATCTTCGTTTCCGACAAAATCAGCTTCGTTTGATCTGTATTAGTAAGTTATTATAGAATATTGATTTTTGGTATTGATTTTACATTTTATATGATTATACAAATTAAGACCATTAAACGTAAATCATACTTTAAATAATAAAATCAGGGTCTCTTTCGAATGACATTTTCAAAATCTAATCTAATCTGCGCAAATCTCTCGAAATCTTAGCAGCGTGCTAAGTCAAAAATCTTGGCTTGATCTGTCCTTTGTTCATTCGACATTTCCTAGTAAATCTTAGCATGTCTTTTCATGATTCGACGATTCTAGCTTACAAAATAAACAAAGAAAACTTTTCAAATGCGAAACATATCTTACTCGAACATTCTCAAGTCAAATATTAGGTGCCGACATCTTAAGAAATAATAAGAAAAGTCTGCAATGTTATTTTCAGTTAGTACGACCAAAATCTCTATACATTAAAAACAAAATCCTTCCAAATCTTGAAAGGAAATATCGGGGTAAATCATTTTATCTTATCTTTGATTTGTACACGTAAAGGATATATATATATAAGATATAGGATAAGATACATTCTCTATGGTCAAACATTACGGCTGGACTTTCTATTTTTCGTTTCACATTAACCCATTCTTCCCTATAAAATCCAAACATCCTGCTCTTTTCTCTTGCAAAGAAAAAACAATCAGAGAAATTAAAACACTGCATTTTCTCTTTTACCAAGCAAAGACAAACGAATCCCACTGCTGCTGTAACGAAAAGGAATTCCGCTCGATCCGTATCGATCGCTAAACCGACCAAGACCGTTCGAGACCCCTGATTGTTTTGAGAACACGACAAATTGGAACGCAAACAGAAGAACATTTCATTGTTTATTACAACAATTCATCAGAATACAAGAATATACAGAGTATAAACAAATAATATACATCAGAAAATATCAGAGATTTAAATACATTACTGCAGCGGAAAATAATACAATACACAACTGAAAGAGATATACGGATACAGAGCTTTCCGGATATCGATCCAGTTGTAAATCAGGATCCTGTGAACATGAATCTGCAAAACCAAAACTACTAGCCGCCTGTGTCAAAATAAGGGCACCCAGAGTTTAGGTTAAAACAATAAACTCTAGGTCAGTCATCTGACTGGTGTGAGAACTAAAGCAGTTATTAATCTTTATTTTAAAGTTAGGTAAATCAAGGGACCACGCCGTATAACACAGAACAAGTTTCCTCCCAAGAATACCAGTGCATAAAACAACAACGCAATGCTAAATAAAGAACAATGAAGCTATTATAAGACCCAGGTCCCATCACACAATGCAACACAAGCCGGAGGATAGGGTTTTACCTTATAATAGGCAAAGCATGCTTGATACGCTAAATTTCATGTTTTATTATTACTACAAGTGTATAGTGTCAAAACAATTTCAATCATAAGTATCAATCATAGATGGCATAAGTGTCCCATACCACTATGTCGCCGTATATAGGTATACAATAAAAACCGCAAAGTCGCGTATTGAAAGTTGGGTTTCCATCTATGAACCGAGGCAAGGGATCGTCCTCACCAGCTTCGAGACTCTCTAGCCCGAGCCTTAGGGTCAAAGCGCATTGACCCTTGGAGCGACAGGGCCGGTCCACCGATGTGGATTAAAATGCCTGAACACTGCGTTTCCCCGCCCTTTGGGGTGTAAATGAGCCCAATGGCTCCATCGGCTCCATATAGTCACCGATATATCCGAGGCGCCTCGCAACAGCAACAACCACACAGGTGAAAATAATATAAATGTTAGCGCTGGTAGGTCACTGACACCACCCTAGCCAGAAGGAAACGCATGCCCTCCCTAAGGTCCTCTCCCGTTTTTGGTTCACAACCGGGGTGTGAGGCTCGCGAATCAACGCTACACAAAGCTATGCCACACAGGTTGTGCTTTGATCATCAACCACAAGACTTTGCTTTTCAATAGAAGCCTTGATCAATTGCCACTTAGGCATGCGACACAGGCAATTCACACCATGCGACTGATGTTTATCGATATACAACCTCTGATCCCGTACGTCTCAGAAAAGGGTGAAGGGAATGAATTCCCCTTCACCAAGCGGATGTATATTTAATAGAGATCGATCAACACAGAGCAAAATCCAATGTCAGACACACAGTCCATACAAGTTCATTCTGGGTCTGAACGAAATCGGAGGCACCTTGTACCTCGCATATCCATCGATCTCCAAGTACGTCTGGACGATCACCAACTGATTCTCTCCTCTTGGGTGTACAGCCCAATCAAGATCATCAGTAATCACCCAAACGATGTGAAGACCTCCGGTCTTCAACCACCGTCTTCATTCTCGACACCACGTCAAATCAGTTATTAAGAATGGATAAACCCGGTCTTTCTGAATAACTCGCGTATATATATAATAAACAAGTGTTACACAAACACAACATACATCTCATTCCAATTCAGAATATTCTTTTATTCAAATATTCTTACCCTTTGGGAAACGTTCCAATACTTTTATCAAAGATAAATTCTTTAAATTTATTATTTAATCTTCTTTTGAATATCAATTCAAACTAGTCGGAATTAGCGAACCATACCGAAGTAATAATTTATTTTATTTTCCAATCCCAACCTATTCATCCCATGAAGTAAAACTGGTCATACTTCATATCTAACACCACAGTGTTATCGGTAAATTCAATTACCATTTCACGTTCAAATCTAATTAAAGATTTAACTATCGCTTGGAGCAAAATTGGTGATACTCCATTCTCGATCATTTCAATCTAATTAAAGATACATTAAAACTCCACTTGGTTTTAATCTTCCCAAAAATCACTATCAGTGATTATTTAACTTGGGAAATCATATCCTGTCTTTAACTGGGTTAAAGAACCAATGTCATTTAAAACACGGTTCACTATAAACCCAAAATCACATTCCATTCCAATTCAATTATTGAAACTTCTGGTTACTTTTAAAACCCTTTCAAATCCAATTTATTTATTTAAAAATAAATAAATTATTATTCTAGTTCAAAACTAGTTCATTTTGATAAAAATCTACTTTTATCTTTTAAATTTGGAATTTTTCATCTCAATTCTTCACAAATCATTTCTTATGATTTTACACAAATTATTACTATTTTTAATAATTTTATCAAGGCCCGTACAGTCGATTTCCATCAAAGGCCATCGAACTTCACTTACAACGACCTTTTCCAAATTTGATTTGGACATAATTCCAAATCCAACCGTTAGATTTCATATCTCTAATATTCGTTAGAAAGCTCTTTTTGATGTGAACCCAACGGTTCCGGTTTTTGGAGAATCCGACGGTCGAATTTCCCGTAATATCCATTCGAAGTCAATGGTCGAAATTCGCGAACTGCCACGGCGCGGCGCGTTCTATTCAGGCCATTCTATATATATAATATATATATTATATACATTTCGTCGATTTCCTTTTAAAACATATTTTATAAATCGTTTTAAATTCATTTTTGAAACGATTTCAACTTCATATTTAATTTCGAATCAAAATTGAATATTCCACATCATCGATATACAAATGGTAACATTTCAAAACGTTATATTTTGAAATCACTTTCTTTTCTGTATTCATTATAAAAATGAATAAAATCAATATAAATATCATTCACATCAAAATGGCGTCAATCTAATCAACACGGCTTTTATTCAACACATGAATGTTTTCTTCTATTCAACACATGAATATTTATTTTATTCAACACATGAATATTTATTCTATTCAACACATGAATTTATATTATTCAATACATGAATTTTCATTCTATTCAACACATGAATTTATATTATTCAACACATGAATTTTCATTCTATTCAACACATGAATTTATATTATTAAACACATGAATTTTCATTCTATTCAACACATGAATTTTCATTCTATTCAACACATGAATATATATTATTCAACACATGAATTTTCATTCTATTCTTTATTTTCCAAATTAGAATGAGGCCCAATCAATTACCATATAATGTTAATTATATGGATTCCCTACAACACATGTATACGATGACCACGATAAATCATCAACCATCATCCAGAGTGCACCACACCACTGCATAAGCATTAAATATATATAAGTAATGCTTACACAGTCTGTCAACCCATCGGTCGACATACTACTAAACAATTGGGATTAGTGTACGTCAATACCATCCCAACACCCGTGTGGGGTTTCAATCAATCAAACACATATATTATTTGTGCAGTTGGGCGATGTGTAAAATTTATCGTCCCAATCAATATCAGTAAAATCGGTGTACATAAACAAATCGTTCGATTTGTAAATGAATATTTATTTTACTTCAACACTTGAATATATATTTTATTTCAACACATGAATATATATTTTATTTCAACACATGGATATATATTTTATTTCAACACATGAATATATATTTTATTTCACAACCAACAGTCAATTTTCACAACACAAACAATCACACATACAAGTCATCCATGGTCTGTGGACGACGGGTGTCGGGTGCTGCTAAGCACCGTCTGCATCCTAGTATATATTTCAAACTAGAAATTAAATTATAAGCGAGGAGTTCTCACCGAGGGTTCCACTCCTCCATTTTTACTTCTGAAATTCTGAACAATTTGGATCTGCTTGAAATTCCAGCGCAGTCTTCTCTACGCTGTTCATATTAAAATCACCTTTTTAATATGATGATCACGTATTCAAAAATCGCATTTTTATATCGCTAGAACTCATTTTTATATTATGAAAATCATATCTTTTCCTTATATAAAAAAATATAATATTTTCACATATAAAAAACCACTTCTTTAATTTGCCACTTCATAATACAAAAACCACAATTTTACTTCACTTCTTATAAGAAAGATCATATTTTTATTACTCCACTTAAATAAAAATCATATTTTTATTATTCTTAAAATATAAAAATCATATTTTTAATCTCTACATTATATAAAAATCATATTTTTAATCTCTACATTATATAAAAATCATATTTTTAATCTCTACATTACATAAAAATCATATTTTTATTCTCTACATTATATAAAAATCATATTTTTATATTTCTCCTTTATAAATTATTTTTCTATATAAAAAATATATATATCACCTTTCATTTCAGTATTATATAATAACTAAATAAATAAAAACTGAAATGAAAATAAATATTATTACCTTTCGTTCGCATGAAGGGGGGGTTTCATCGGAGGGGAGGTTGAGGGGAGGTGTCGCGGGTGGTGGCGTTGGGCAGAAGAGGGTGGCGGCGGCGGTTGTTTTGAGTTGGGGGGGTTAGGGTTTGGATAAAACCCGAAATCGAATGGAGAGGGGGAGGCTAACGATCTGGCGGCGGCATGTTGTGGTGCTCCGGCGACGGTAAGTAGGGGGCGCGGCGTCAGCGATGGCAGAGGGGGGGGGGGGGTAGGGCATAGGCGGCGACGGGTTTAATTTTCTTTTTTTTCTTTTTTGATTTCTGTTTCATGATGAATGGAGGGGGGGTTTGACCAAAGAAAAAGGGAGAATATAATATATATTATTTATTTAATTAATTCCATAAAATACCTTTTTATTTCGAACTCGAAATCGAACCCACTGACTATCTTCCATAGATAATTACCCCTATTCCGAACACAATGGGATATGTATCGTAAGCTGATTCGATCGTTTCGATCAGTTTTCGTTTAAATTAAAATTTAAATCTATATATTCAATTTTAAACGTATATTTCAATTTACCGGGGCCACATACTGACTCTATAAATTCCAGAAAAGTATTTTTTGGCTTCGTATTGACGATACGGTCCTAACAAAACTAATTTCATCGAATTCTGAGACCATTTGAAAAATAGCCATTTTTCAGTCGATTAAAATCAACTGAAACTGGTCAAACGCGTTTTTCTTTTCCACGCTCACATATTGATTTAGAAAATTACGACTTTTGAAACCTAGCAATAACTTGACATCACGGATCCAACAAAAGTGGTCTCGTCGAAAACAGAGGTCGTTTGCAAAATTTCCATTTTTTAAGGGTCGGAATTCCATAGCGACTATTCTGAATTTTCAACTGGACATAACTTTTTATCCCCGCTATGAAATTTCAATTTTTTAGATTCATTGGAAATATATACATAAATAGATTCTAATATTTTTGGTTTCACTAAAATCCGATTTATTTTGAATCATGTACATTCATTTGAACTTTGAAATCAAATTTTCGAACTACCGCGCCATTTTCTATTCCTTTTATATTTAAAATAAAATATTTATATTCTAAGATGATCTATATAGATATATACGTTCTAATTCTATTCAAAATAAATTTCTCGTCGTTATTATTTAAGATAAATCGTTTTAAATACTCAAAATTCACTAAAATTGCCAAAATAAAAAATTTAAATTGGCTCAGATTTCCGGGTTATTATAGCTGCTATTTCTTAAGATCCAAAAGTAAATCAAACAATCATTCGAAATTTTATAAGCTGATATTCGATGAGCCTCTGCTCTCGTGAGCTTCATGTTGGCTTAGTTATTATGAGGCTCGATTGTGTCTCTGGAAAACCATTTTCGTACAGTAGCAAGCAATAAAGGCCTGGATGAAGTTCTGGACAGCATGAAGGATGGCGTGAGGATCAAGTGGGCAAGGCGCAGGCATGACCAAAGTTTGGGGTAAAGCTGTGTTATTTTTGTTCGCATAATTTTCTTCTGGAGCAGCTAAAGCTGATTGATGCAGTCATGGGGAAACAATCGAGCTCGTCTTGACTTAGGGGGAAAGGAGGTGGGTTGAATTACTAAAGGACACGTGCAGTAAAGGGGAAGCTGTCAAACATTTTCTGGGAAGTGGGAACTCAAAGGAAATGGGGAAGAATGGTTTGAAGTGAAAGCGTTGTAAGGATTGCAGACATAAGAGGTTCGGTGATCAAGTGAAAGAAGCGGAGTATTTGAAATGTCTGAGTGATGTTGATAATGAGTGATTCTTTTCAGAATTAGTGATAATTGTTCATTAGAAGTGATGGCAGGAAAGTTCATGACTGTGATTGGTTATGGAATTGTTGTTTCTGCAGTTGTTGATTTAGGAAAGTTTAACAAGGTCATGGCAATGAGGGAAAGGAGAAGGGAAGAGCAGTTCAATGGTATCTTTACTGTTGGAGTAGTTTGGAATCAGTGATATGAAAAATGACGTGGAGAGTCTTATCACTGGGAGAAATAAAGCAGCGGTTCCAGTGTGTCAGACTGATAAGGATGTAATACAAAATTTCCACCCAATAAAATGAAGCAGCGGTTGGCAGTATAAAATCGTGGAAGAAGAATGACTGAAGTAGCCGGGTCCATTGGAAGTGTAGGATGATAGTTGGTAAGCCCGAAAAAAATTTAAAAAAGAAAAGAAATTGTTTTTAGGAAATTTAAATACTCATTTAAACTATAAAATTTATAACTTTCGTACACATAATCTGAATCTAACAAAACAGGACCCGTTGGAATCGTTTGGAAGTACACTACGCAATGCAAGTTATTTGGGGTGATTTGGAGCTCGTTGCAATTTATGGAAAAATTAAACTCCTGATCGAATATATCGGACGTTAATCGTTATTCAACGATTAATAACCTAGGTGAGTAAACTCACTAACTCTGGCTCATTCATATTATTATATATATATAAACGAGTTTTAAATTTATTTATAGTAATTTTATACTTTGTGATGGTTGTTTGGATGAATGGTTGATAAAATTGGTTGAAATGGTTGATATAGTGATATTGTTGATCGATTGTTAATTCTATTCACTATGATATTTCATATTGATGTGAAATTAATATTATTGATGTTATTTATGTTGATTAACATATGTTGATGCAGGGAAACATTTTGGAGGGATCCAACTGGATTCCTTAACATTTATATTATTTTTTGTCATATATTGTGATATATATTGTGATATATAAAAATACCGTGATTGTTTATGTTATGTTGAATTACACCGGCCCTAGAAATTTGGTATTTAAATCCCATATATAAAATCTTTTCGAACATGGAAAATGAATTTGAGATTTAAAAAACAGAAATTATTTCCGTAATAGAAATTAAACTTCGTATGGATTTGGAAATAGAAACTTGGTTTAAATGAATAAAAATAAGAAGTAGTTATAAACGATTTTTGTAGATATTTATCTTGAGATAAGTTGAAATATAAATTGAATTATGAATTTATATAGAAAAGTGGAAATCGGTTTCGAAACCGATATGTGAAATAAGTTTGAACTTAGCGATTATAAAAACAAGTTAATATAAGAAATAAAAGTAAGTTTTTTACATGAATAATTCTACCAATAGAAGTTAATAAAGAGAATTTGGATTTTGAAACATTATTTAAGTAACTGATACTATTTTAAAATTAGGATTATTAAATAAGATGGGATTTAGGGGAAAACACATAAAGTTGGTTTCAGAAGTTACGAAATGTATAGTTTGTAAATACGTTAAAAAGAGAATTGTTTGATATAAATAAAAAGGTGCTAGTAGCCTTTTACAAATAGAAATGATGTGGGTTTATAAAGTAACTCGATTTGAATCTGAAATGATATTTTCAAATAAAAATCAAGTTGAGTTGTTAAACGAGTCTAGATATCTATTAAGGAATAATATTCATATTTGGAAATGAATAACGATTCGAAAGAAAAATTTTGCGAATGGAAATAATTATAGAGTCGAATGTGAGATGAGCTGAAATAGTAAATGAAATAGTAAATTTATTCCGAAGTTCGGAATATTAATCATGTATATAATATTCGAAAGAGAGTTACTTATTGAATTCGATTATATCGGACTCGCGAAAGTACTATTTACTTTTCGTTTAAAATAAAGGTTTAAATATTTAAATTATTAATTTATTTACTTATATTAATTAATTTATTCATTGATCCAAATTAATTAATTAGAGTTACACTTTAAAATTAAATATTCTGGATGTTAAGATTATAACACTCTCACTATAATCAATATATCCCGTAAAAGAAATGGATTATTAAATTGATTTTGAGTTGTGTAAGCAATGTTTGTTAAAATTTAAGGTGTGAGCCTTGTCTATTTCGAAGTTGAGAATGTTGTTCAGTTAAGATTTGAGAGGTAATTTCACCCCAACTTGATTGACTTCATGATTTACTGAGGAATGGTTAAGGTTCGGTAGCAAGGATTGGGTAGTGACACGTTTAGTTAGTAAATGATTAATATGTTATAATAATGATGTTCTATATAACCTTGATTTACTCGAATAAAAATGATTTTTTGAAATGTTTTCCAAATAAAATCAAAGACATTTTCTAAGTATAGAAAATGAAATGATATGGTTAAGGAGAAGTTAAGAAATGGAAATTGGGAATGCTTTCCAATGTTAATAATGTATATTTTCTAAAATACAGAAAATAAGAAATGTGAAAGGATGGAAATGTTTTTCCCATATTAATAAAGTATATTTTCTGAATAAAGAAATAAGAATTTATGGGTATATTTGGAAATGTTTTCCAATTATGATAAGGAATATTTCTGGAATATGGAAAAATACAACGTATAATATTTGGAAATGTTTCTAAGAAATTGTGAAAGGGCTAAGTTGGTTTTGAAAAGTATTGAGGTAAAGAACTGAACGGAATTGGGAAATGGTAATTTGATATGAAATTAAATGAAAAGGGGCCAGTGTTGGTTGATTGTTAATCGATAGAATTTTCATTTGGAAATATGGTTGTTGGTTGTATGGATGTTTTCTTTGATAGTTAAATCACCGACTATCAAAGGTTTAATTTATTTTATACCTCCATTGTCAATACGGAGAGACAGGGATCAGGTTATTACCTGAAAACCACTTCGTACGGGCATAAGCGTTGCGAATCAAAATATGCCGAAGATAATTGAAGACGGAGTAAAGTGCAAGAGCTGTTCTGTTAATCCTAAGTAGAAATTGCCCAAGATGGATTAATAGAATGGTGCCTTGAGTTTGTCCACTCCCAGGACAATAGATATGGACGAATGTCTGATAGAGTATTTCTAGATGGTCACGTACATTGATTTCTTCAAATATACCAAGTATGGTGGCGGGAAATTTATTCTCTTAGCTTAACACCCAGAGTATATTTGTGGACATCAATTAGTGATTTGACGGATCTAAAGATGTAGCATTCAATGTAAATGATGACGTACTGTTATAGAAGAAATCGTGACCTCGAGCCTCATCAACCGGGAAATGACAGAAATCGGGCAGACAGCATGGCCAAGTGGGTCATTCCCATTCGGGGTATTGTCACATGATCTAGAGAAAATTCATTTGCTTCTTATTCTATTCGCTTATGTATGCTTCCGGTAACTGTTGCTGATCACAACTATTGGTGATAATATGCTCTGTACACTCAAGTTCAATGAGTTGCCAATCATATGTGGCTAGGTTGTAAGATGTTCTTCTTGAGTATTCCTCTCTAGAGATACACTATCGGAAGGTGGTTTCATACCTTGTCATAATTGGAAATCCATTCTCCAATAAGTGACCCGCGGTTTTTGATTTTATATTATATATGGAGCATGAGATGCAAGCGTTTCTCTATATTTCTATTTATTTGATTTAGACACTATTATAATATTACCTGATTTTGATATCAAAAATGTTTTGGTTATCGTAAGGTAAAAACCATCCATGTTTGTGTGTGGACTGGTCTTACGATTATCATTTCTTTCGAAAGTATTTTGAAAGTTAAATCAAATGGTCGGAGTTTTCTTACACCAATCCCATCGCTGACCCAGAGTTTATTTTGTTTTGTTTTACCCTAAACTCTTGGGCGTCCAAATTTGTACAGACAAACAAGTAGTCAGGACTTTTCAGATACACTTGGAGGAGCTTGAAGCAAGAGGCTTCATCAGTTAGCTATAAGCTATCATATTTTTCACTGTGTACTATGTTGTATCTGGAAAAAGGTGTTTATAACTGTTCCAAAAAATAGCTGTTGTGCTTTGATATGGTATGTATATATTACTAACTTTGTATTTCAAGAGTTATTTTATATATTATATTTTATTCGTTCCGCTGTGAGATTTGTGTTCTTCATTTTCTTCTATTCTAACTTTTCTTTCTTCCTATTTCTCATCCTCTAACTTCTTTCTATTGATGATTCGTATTTCTATGCAAATTGGGTGGGACATGTGGTGCAATAAGTCAACTCAAACGGTACGGAAATTTGGGCCATTACATTTGGTATCAGAGCTGAAGGTTGAGTAGTTACCTTGGCTCTGTTGCGTAACTCAATAAAGAAGGGGTTACTAATACCATAGATTGAGTTTAAGTGTATATATATGAGCGTGTATTTGTAGATTTGATATAGAAATGTTTTATATTGTGTTGACTGGTCTGTTGAGAGTTTTATGAATTCTGGTCGATATAGAATGTACAACTGCATCGATATGTCTTTCTAAATTCTCAAACAAAGCAATTCGATACAGTATTGTTTTTTAAAAAAGGTAAATGAATTAATTTTGCCTAAAAACTATTTTTGATATCAAAAGGAATAAATTTTCTGAAATTATTAATTTTTTTGGTTGTTATTATAATCAATGGGATTTTAATATAGAAATGGTTATATAAAACCAAATCGAATTTGTACAAGAATGGAATATACAAATAAGTTGAATTACAATTAGAATCAGACTAGAATTTGGAATTTAAATCCTAGATGTTTAAAAATATTTTCTGAATTATTTTTAAAAGTAATATCAAATTACTTTGAAAGATTTTTGAATAAGAATAGATTTAAATAGATTTTTAAAGTGACTAAGCACTAAAATCACTTTAGTGGCGAGAAAATAATTTTGATAATGGATCGCGACATTATCGATATTCATTTTCAAGTTTCTGAGTGGCAGAAGACTACCATAATAGTTCGTTAATGAAAACTTTGTTTGAAAAGAACAAGTTATTTTAAAGACTCAAAGGTTTTGAATCTGCAAATGGTTATGGATACATGTATATATATTTATTATTTCAAGGGATTTTGAAATAAAATTCAGAATTTGAATTCTGAATTAAATATTTAACTTGTATAAGTTAAACAAATTGAAATAATGAAAGTGAATTGAAGGAATTGAAATTTAACTTAAGTTAGAATTAAAATTAAATTGCGTAGCATATAAATTGTAAAGCTAATTGATATAAAATCAATTTAGATGAATATTAATGTACATATGTGGATTATGGTTGGATGTGAAAATATGGATTGAGAATCATTGAAAACCAAGTGAAATGATGTGAATTAAAATATTAGTTATTGGAACTTACCTGTTGAATTGAGTAAGTACAGGTACATGGAGCCATTGACTGGAGTTTGGCTGCGTAAACAACATATGAATTAAGCGAGTTCTCTTAATAATGTTCATATAAAGTATGCCTATGCTAAAATTCAAAATTGGGTTTTGAATTTTGTTTTCCAACCGTGTGGGTCGATGTATATATATTTGTTGATCATGCGATATTGCAGAAGTCCCTTCGTACAAAGGAGACTCTGCCAAAATTTTACAGAAATTTAAGGTGTTAGAAAATTTTCATAATTTTTGAAAATTTTCGTTAATAAGAATGAATTAATATTTTAAATAAAAAAATGGTTCAGTTAAAACTGAAATAATAAGTAAAACAAATGATTTTTAGCTTAGTTAATAGGGTTTGTAACAATTTTCCTCTCTTAGTAATTTCGGGGACGAAATTCTTTTAAGGGGGGAGGAATGTAATGACCCAGATTTTAGTGGTTTATTTTAAAATATTTAAATTAGTTTTGAATGTTGATTTGGAATTATAATAATATTTTTAGTTATTAAAACGACATTGAACATATAATTTATAATTAATTTTAAAATGTGCTCATAACGTCGCTGTAGTTCATAATTATATATTTTGAACTTCAATTGAATATACAGGATCCGATATAAGTCATATTTCTTTGAAACAAGAAACGTTTGAATCTATTAAACTGTATTTTTCTAATGCAAGTGAAAAATTGAGAATTCGTCTTATAGATTGTGAGCTATGTCCAAATAAAAATTTCAGAAAGTCGCTATGGTATTGTTTATAAATTATAATCATTTATTATATATATAATTCGATTTTTAAATAACCTCAACATCGTTTTGGTTTGAATATCGAGTTTAAAATCCAAGTACATTTATTTTGGAACTACATGATGTTCTAGTCGAATACACACAATAATAATAATAATTTATTATTATTAAATTGAATTATTTTTAGATAACTTTATATTTTATTGATTTGTTTAAGCCTTAAAAATAGCCTTCTTGCAAACAATCTCTGTTTCTGACAAAATCAGCTTCATTTTATCCGTGTTAATGAGTTATTATAGAATACCGATTTTTCGTATTGATCGGTCATTTTATGTGATTATACAAATTAAAATCGTCAAACATAAATCATACTTTAAATAATAAAACCAGGGTCGCTTTTGAATGACGTTTTCAAAATCTTATCTAATCTGCGCAAATCTCTCAAAATCATAGTAGTATGCTAAGTCAAAAATCTTGGCTTGATCTGTCCTTTGTTCATTCAACATTTCCTAGCGAATCTTAGCATGTCTTTGCATTATTCGACGATTTCAGCTTATAAAATAAACACAGAAAACTTTTCAAATGCAAAACATATCTTATTCAATCTTTCTCGAGTCAAATATTAGGTGCCGACTTCTTAAGAAATAAATAAAAAGTCTGCAACGTTATTCTCGGTCAATACGACCAAAATCTCTGTACATTAAAAACAAAATCCCTCCAAATCCTAAAAGGAAATCTCGGGGTTAATCATCTTATCTTTGATCTGTACACGTAAAGGAAAAAAATATCTAAAAATCTCTGTAAGTTATAGGATAAGATACGTTCTTTGTGGCCAAACATTATGGGTGGACTTTCTTTTTTTGTTTCACATTAACCCATTCTTCACTATAAAATCCAGACATCCTGCTCTTTTCTCTCACGAAGAAAAAATCAAGCAGAGAAATCAAAACACTACATTTTCTCATTTACCAAACAAAGACAAACGAAGCCTACTGCTGCTGTTTTTTAAGATCCAAAAGCAAATCAAATAATCATTTGAAAGTTTATAAGATTATATTCGATGAGCCTCTGGTCTCGTGAGCTTCGCAATGGTTTAGTTATTATGAGGCTCAATTATATCTCTGGAAAACCCTTTTCCTATAGTAGCAAGCAATGATGGTCTGGGTGAAGTTCTGGACGGCATGAAGGATGGCGCGAGGTTCAAGTGGCAAGGCACAGGTGTGACCAAATTTTGGGGTAAAGGTGTGTTATTTTTGTTCGCATAATTTTCTATTGGAGTGGTTAAAGCCTGTCGATGCAGTCATGGGGAAACGATCGAGCTCGTCTTGACTGAGAGGGAAAGGAGGCGAGTTGAATCACTAAAGGACATGTACAGTAAGTGGAAAGCTGTCAAACATTTTCTGGGAAGTGGGAACTCAAAGGAAATGGGGAAGAACGATTTGAAGTGAAAGCGGGGTGAGGATTGCAGACAGAGGAGGTTCGGTGATCAGGTGAAAGAAGTGGAGTATTTGAAATGTCTGAGTGATGTTGATGATGAGTGGTGCTTTTCAGAATTAGTGATAATTGTTCAGTAAAAGTCATGGTAGGAAAGTTCATGACTGTGATCGGTTATGGCATTGTTGTTTGAGTAGTTGTTGATTTAGGAAAGTTTAACAATCCCATGGCAATAAGGGAAAGGAGAAGGGAAGAGCAGTTCTATGGTGTCTTTACTGTTCGAGTAGTTTGGAATCGGTGGTATGAAAAATGATGCGGGGAGTCTAACAATGGGGGAAATAAAGCAGCGATTCCAGTGTTTCAAACTGGTAAGGATGTAAGACAAAATTTCCATCCAATAAAATGAAGCAGCGGTTGGCAGTATAAAATCATGGAAGAAGAATAAATGAAGTAGTCGGGTCCGGTGAAAGTGTAGGCCAATAGTTGGTAAACCCAATTTTTTTTGAAAAAAAAGAAATTGTTTTTAGGAAATTTAAATACTCATTAAATTATAAAATTGATAATTTTCGTATATGTTATCTGAATCTAACAAAACAAGACCCGTTGGAATCATTCCGAAGTACACTACGCAATGAAACTTATTTGGGCGATTTGGAGCTTGTTGCAATTTATGGCAAAATTAAACTCCTGATCGAATATATCGGACGTTAATCATTATTCAATGATTAATAACCAAGGTGAGTAAACTCACTAACTCTGGCCTATTTATATTATTATATAAACGAGTTCTAAATTTATTTATAGTAATTTTATGTTGTGTGATGGTTGTTTGGATGAATGGTTGATAAAATTGGTTGAAATGGTTGATATAGTGATATCATTGATCGATTATTCATTCTGTGCACTATGATATTTCATATTGATGTGAAATTAATATTATTAATGTTATTTATGTTGATTAACATCTGTTAATGTAGGGAAACAAGTTAGAGGGATCCAACTGGATTCCTCAACATTTATATTATTGTTTGTCATATATTGTGATATATATATATGATTGTTTATGTTATGTTGAATCACACCGGCCCTAGAAGTTTGGTATTTAAATCAAATGTTTTCAAATATGGAAAATGAATTTGGGATGTAAAAGTAGAAATTATTTCCGTAATAGAAATTAAACTTCGAATGGATTTGGAAATAGAAAACTTGGTTTAAATGAATAAAAATAAGAAGTAGTTATAAACGATGTTTATTGATATTTATCTTGAGATAAGTTGAAATATAAACTCAAGTCTGAATTTATATAGAAAAGTGGAAATCAGTTTTGAAACCGATATTTGAAATAAGTTTTGTACTTAGCGATTATAAAAACAGGAATTTAATATATGAAATAAAAATAAGTTTTTTACATGAATAATTCTACCAATAGAAGTTAATAAAGAGAATTTGGATTTTGAAATATTATTTAAGTAACTTGATATTATTTTAAAATTAAGATTATTAAACAATATGGGATTTAGAGAAAAACACATAAAGTTGGTTTCATAAGTTACGAAAATGTATAGTTTGTAAATACATTAAAAAGGGAATTGTTTGATATAAATAAAAAGGTGTTAGTAGCCTTTTTACAAATAGAAGGGTTTATAAAGTAACTCGATTTGAATCTGAAATGATATTTTCAAATAAAAATCAAGTTGAGTTGTTAAACGAGTCTAGATTCCTATTAAGGAGTAATATTAATATTTGGGAATGAATAACGATTCGAAAGAAAATGTTTTGTAAATGGAAATAGTTATAAAGTAGAATGTGAGATGAGCTGAAATAGCAGATTTATTCTGAAGTTTGGAATATTATTCATATATACAATATTTGAAAGAGAGTTATTTATTGAATTCGATTGTGTCGAACTCACGAAAATACTATTTACTTTCTGTTTAAAATAAAGGATTAAATATTTAAATTATTAATTTATTTACTTAAATTAATTAATTTATTCATTGATCCAAATTAATGAATTAGAGTTACACTTTAAAATTAAATATGCTGGAAGTAAAGATTATAACACTCTCATTATAATCAATATATCCTATAAAAGAAAAGGATTCTTAAATTGAGTGTGAGAGTTGTGTAAGCAATGTTTGATAAAATTTAAGTTGTCAGCCTTGTCTATTTCGAAGTTAAGAATGTTGTTCGGTTAATGTCTGAGAGGTAATTATACCCCAACTTGATTAACTTCATGATTGACTGTTGAATGATCAAGGAAGGATTGGTTAGTGATACGTTTAATTAATAAATGATTAATTTGTTATAATAAAGATGTTCTATATAACATCGATTTAATTGAATAAAAATGATTTTTGGAAACGTTTTCCAAATAAAATCAAAGACATTTTCTAAGTATAGAAAATGAAATGATATGGTTAGGGAGAAGTTAAGAAATGGAAATTGGGAATGTTTTCCAGTGTTAATAATGTATATTTTCTTAAATATGGAAAATAAGAAATATGAAAGGATGGGGATGTTTTTCCCATATTAATAACGTATATTTTCTGAATATAGAAATAAGAATTTGTGGGTATGTTTGGAAATGTTTTCCAATTATGATAAGGGATATTTATGGAATATGGAAAAATAAAATGTATAATATTTGGAAATGTTCCAAGAAATTGTGAAAGGGCTAAGCTGGTTTTGGAAAAATATCGTGGTAAAGATATCGAAAGGAATTGGGAAATGGTAATTTAATATGAAACTAAATGAAAAGGGGTCAGTGTTATTTAATTGTTGATCGATAGAATTTCCATTTGGAAATATAATCGTTGGTTGTATGGATGTTTTCTTTGATAGTTAAATCACCGACTATCAAAGGTTTAATTTTTTTTATACCTCCGTTGTTAATACAAAGAGACCAGGGTCAGTTTATTACCTGAAAACCACTCCGTATGGGCATAAGCATTGTGAATCAAAATATGCCGAAGATAATTGAAGACGGAGTAAAGTGCAAGAGCTGTTCCGTTAATCCTATGTAGAAATTTCCCAAGATGGATTAATAGAATGGTGCCTTCAGTTTGTCCAGTCCTAGGACAACGGATATGGACGAATGTCTGACAGAGTATTTCTAGATGGTCATGTACATTGATTTATTCAAATATACCAAGTATGGTGGCAGGAAATTTATTCTCTCACTTTAACACCCAGAGTATATTTGTGGACGTCAAGTAGTGATTCTACAGATCTAAAGATGTGGCATTCAAAGTGATTGATGACGTACTGTTATAGAAGAAAATATGACCTCAACCTTATCAACCTGGAAATGATAGAAATCGGGAAGGCAACATGGCCAAGTGGGTCATTCACATTAGGGGTATTATCACCTGATCTAGAGAAAATTCATTTGCTTCTTATTCTATTCGCTACTGCATGCTTCCGGTAACAGTTGCTGATCACAACTGTTGATGATAATATGCTCGGTAACTCAAGTTCAATAAGTGGTCAGTCATGTGTGGCCGGGTTGCAAGATGTTTTTGTTGAACCCAGTGTATTCCTATCTAGAAATACACTATCGAAAGGTGGTACCTATCTTGTCATAGTTGTAAATCCATTCTCCAATAAGTGCCCTGCGGTTTTTGATTTTATATTATATATGGAGCGTTAGATGCGAGCATTCCGTTAGATTTCTATTTATTTGATTCAGACACTATTATAATATCACCTGATTTTGATATCAAAAATGTTTTGGTTATCGTAAGGTAAAAATGATATGTGTTTATGTGTTGATTGGTCTTATGATTATCATTTCTTTCGAAAGGATTTTGGAAGTTAAATCAAATGGTTGGAGTTTACTTACACTAGTCCTATGACTGACCCTGAGTTTATTTTGTTTTGCCCTAAACTCTTGGGTGTTCAAATTTGTACGGGCAGACAAGTAGTTGGGATTTTTCAGATACACTTAGAGGAGCTTGAAGCAGGAGGGTTCATCAGTTAGCTATAAGTTATCATATTTTCCACTGTGTAATATGTTGATATGGAAACAGGTGTTTATAACTGTTCTAGAAAATAGCTGTTGTGCTCTAATGAAGGTATGTATATATAGTTACTAATTTTGTATTTCAAGAGTTATGTTATATAATATATTTTATTCGTTCCACTGTGAGATTTGTGTTCTTCATTTTCTTCTGTTCTAACTTTTCTTTCTTCCTATTTCTCATCCTCTAACTTCTTTCTTTTGATGATTCGTATTTCTGTGCAATTTGGGTTAGACGTATGGTGTAATAAGTCAACTCAAAGGGTACGGAAATTCGGGCCATTACACTAATAGTATTTTTAATAATAAGTTAAATTATATATGAAATAATGTGTCTCTAATATATTAAATGATGTAACTAGTACTTATTATGTTTAATTTTCATATGCATTAATTTAATTACATGTTTAAGGACACTTGTCATCATGCATGTATTTTAAATGAAAAGTGTAGTACATATGTCATTCGCATGTGTTTCTTATTTATTTGTATGATTAGTAGTGCATTTAATTAATCAAGGAAATGTATAAATAGCGGGTTACATTCCAAATTCGTTCAACCATATTATATGAAATTATGTAGTTAAGATCTTGTCTAAGGTTAATGAAGATAAAAGGGAAGTAGTATTTACATTTGAAGAGTCTATAATTGGGAAAAGGTATGCTTTTTTATTGGTGTAGTCATGACAAATGATTATTGGGTTGATTATGAAATAAAATTCTTTATAAAGCTTTCTAAGAAAGTGTTTTGATTAATTATGAAGAGAAAATATCGTCAAAAAGTAATTTTAATTTTAAAAATACTGGTTGGTAGTTGAAGTGTCTATGCATAATTTTAATTTTAATTTTAAACTTCCATTTTAGTCAAAATACCAAGTCGCAAAAACCACATGCCTTATAAATAAATACCCAGTCTCACAAAATATCAGGGTACAACATAAAAATCCCTCTCATAAAGGTCAGTCTAACTAATCCCAAAAGAAAAAGATGTAAAATAGAACAAGAATACATCAAAAACTAGATTGAATATCCAAGAATGACCCTCCAAGAAATCTAAACCAACCAATATCATCCCTACAAGTCTAATGGAGGAGAAAAAGGGAGAAAGAGGAGTGAGTTAGACATAACGTCATGAAGCACTTGCTATCATGATAAAGCAGGATAAAAGAAATAAACTTAGCAATGGTTCTAGTGCCATAAGATAATGTGTACGTGTACAATAAAATGGCTTCTAAGTTACTTAGGTTATTTGTTTAGTTCAAGATAAAATAACTGTTTAATTGTTTATAATTGTTTACTATAGAAATAAGATTTGCATGAAAGCATTCCACTACGGATCCGAACCGTTCAGAAATACAGAATGGAGGAGTGGATCCCAAAGGTGAGAACTCCTCACTATAATTTTCTTTATACATTTATTATGTAACTGCATATATGAACTGTTCCCCGTCGTCCACAGACCATGGACAACTTGTTTGGTTGTTTATGTTAATTGATGTATTTGTTTGAATATTGGTTTGGATGTGAAACGAATTGATATAATTTGGTCTGTGTATGACGTATGCCATTATAAGGCGAGGGATAAGGCTAGACCTTATCCCATTTCTAGTATCGCGCCGTTATGCCACCAAAATTTTATAAAATAAGTTAAAAAATAATAATATCATTTTTATTAGATGAATGAACTGAATAGGATATTCATGAGTTGAAATAAAATATTTTATAGTTAAAAAAATATACTTTTTAACATGTATATGAATAAAATAAATATTAATTTACAAATTAGACGATTTGTTTATGTACACCCATTTAATTGATATGGATTGGGACGATAAATTTTACACGTCGCCCAATGGCACAAATAAACTCTGTGTTTGTGGATTGAAACCCCACACGGGTGTTGCGATGATATTTGACATACACCAATCCGAACTATTTAGTTGTATGTCAATCGATAGGTTGACAGACTGTTGTAAGCGTTAAATATTTATATTTAATGCTTAAACAATGTAGAATGCACTCTGGATGATGGTTGATTGTTTATCATGGTTGTTGTACACATGTTTTATGTGAAATCCATATAAATAACATTATATGGTGATTGACCGTGTCTGATTCCAGTTCAGAAAGAATGAATATTTTAAAACAACAAATATTTTAAAATAATGAATATTTTAAAATAATACTCAGTAAAAGAATCAAAATATGGTTTTGATGTCCGATTTGGGATGGACACGAATATATTTAAATATATAAAGCCGTGTTGATTAATTTAACGCCATTTTGATGTGAACGAGATTTTATTCATTTTTATAATGAATATTGAAAAGGAATTGATTTCAAAATCTAATGTTTTGAAAATATTATCATTTATATATTAATGATATGGAATATTCAATTTTGATTTTAAATTGAATATGAAGTTGAAATCGTTTTGAAAACAAATTTAAAACGGATTATAAAATACATTTTAAATGGAAATCGATGAAATATAATATATATATATAATGGCCTGAATAGAACGCGTCGCGCCGCAGCAGCTCGTGAATTTTGACCATTGACTTCGAATTGACATTGCGGGAGATTCGACCGTCGGATTCTCCTAAAACCAGAACCTTGGGTTCGTATCGAAAAAATTTTTCTAAAGAATATGAGAAATTTGAAATCTAATGGTTGGATTTGGAATTATGTCCAAATCAAATTTGCAAAAGGTCGCTGTAAGTGCAGTTCGATGGCCCTTTATGGAAATCGACTGTACGGGCCTTGATAAAATTATTAAAAGTATCAATAATTAGTGTAAAAACATAAGAAATGATTTGGAAATAATTGGGAAGAAAAATCCCATATTTGAAAAGGATAAAAATAGATTCTTATCAAAATGAACTAGTTATGAACTAGAATTATAATCCAATATTTTTAAATAAATAAATTGGAGTTGAAATGATTTTGAAAATAACCAGAATTCCTAATATATGAATTGGAATGGATTTGAATCAAAATTATCTTCGGAATATTTCGATATTGGATTCCTGATTATACAGGCATTGTGGAGGAATTTGGAAGATATATATATCGTTATTCCAATACGATGTTTGTTGAGTTCAGAATTTGATATTGAATATAAGCCGATATATTTTCTATTCAGAGCCTTATATTTAATATCAAATGGGATTTTGGGTTTGTCGTGAACGGTGTCTTCACTAACACTATTCTTAAACCCAGTGGAGTTAAGGAAATTAGAAACTAACTGGAGGTTAGCTAAGTTGAATGGTTTCCTGGGCATTGATTTGATGTTGGTTTCGGCCTTCGGGATTAATACTTAGGGAATTATTCTCTTACTAATTTACGGTTAGAGACTGATGGAATGGTGTCTTCATTAACACTGTTCTGAAACCTCGTGTGAAAAGAATAAGTCTTTAACTAAGATTTAAAGAAGAATTACCAATTAAATGGAATTTGATATTAAATGGAATGGTTTCTTGGGTATTGGAATTTAAGGGCTTTGCCGTTATTCCATTTAATATCAAATTCCATTTAATGGATAATTCTTCTTTAAATCTTAGTTAAAAGACTTTTTCTTTTCACACGGGGTTTCAGAACAGTGTTAATGAAGACACCATTCCATCAGTCTCTAACCGTAAATTAGTAAGAGAACAATTCCCTAAGTATTAATCCCTAAGGCTGAAACCAACATCAGATCAATACCCAGGAAACCATTCAACTTAGCTAACCTCCGGTTAGTTTCCAACCTCCTTAACTGCACTGGGTTTAAGAAGAGTGTTAGTGAAGAAACCATTCACAACAAACCTAAAATCCCATTTGATATTAAATACAAGGCTCTGAATAGAAAATATATCGGCTTATATTGAATATCAAATTCTGAACTCAACAAACATTGTATTGGAATAATGATATATATATACATATATATACACACACACATATATATATACCTTCCAAATTCCTCCACAACGCCCGTATAATCACGGAATCCAATATTGAAATATTCCGAAGATAATTTCGATTCAAATCCGTTCCAATTCATATATTGGAAATTCTGGTTATTTTTAAAACCATTTCAACCCCAATTTATTTATTTAAAAATATTGGATTATAATTCTAGTTCATAACTAGTTCATTTCGATAAGAGTCTATTTTTATCCTTTTCAAATATGGAAGTTCTCATCTCAATTCTTTCCAAATCATTTCTTATGATTTTACACTAATTATTAATATTTTTAATAATTTTATCAAGGCCCATACAGTCGATTTCCATAAACAGCCATCGATCTGCACTTACAACGACGTTTTCCAAATTTTATTTGGACATAATTCCAAATCCAACCATTAGATTTAAAATTTCTCGTATTTGTTAGAAAACTCTTTTCGATACGAACCCAATGGTTTCGGTTTTAGGAGAATCCGACGGTCGGATCTCCCGTAATATCAATTCAAAGTCAATGGTCAAAATTCGCAAACTGCCTCGGTGCGGCGCGTTCTATTCAGGCCATTATATATGTATGTAATATATATATTTCGTCGATTTCCATTTAAAATCTATTTTATAAATCGTTTCAAATTCATTTTCAAAACGATTTCAACTTCTTATTCAATTTCAAATCAAAATTGAATATTCCATATCATCGATATATAAATGATAGTATTTTCAAAACATTAGATTTTGAAATCCCTTCCTTTTCGATATTCATTACAAAATTGAATAAAATTGATGTAAATATCGTTCACATCAAAATGGCGTTAATCTAATCAACACGGCTTTATATATTTAAATATATTCATGTCCATCCCAAATCGGACATCAAAATCAGATTTTTGATCTTTTACTAAATATTATTTTAAAATATTCATTATTTTGAAATATTCGTTATTTTAAAATATTCATTCTTTCTGAACTGGAATCAAACACAGTCAATCACCATATAATATTGTTTATATGGATTTCATGCAACACATGTATACAACAACCATGATAAACAATCAACCATCATCCAAAGTGCATTCTACACTGTATAAGCATTAAATATAAATATTTAATGCTTATAACAGTCTGCCAACCTATTGATTGACATACAACTAAACAATTGGGATTAGTGTACGTCAAATATCATCCCAACACCTATATGGGGTTTCAGTCTACAAACACAGAGTTTATTTGCGCCGTTGGGCGACGTGTAAAATTTTTCGTCCCAATCCATATCAGTCAAATGAGTGTACATAAACAAATCGTTCGATTTGTAAATGAATATTTATTTTATTCATATACACGTTAAAAATTATATTTTTAACGATAAAATATTTATTTCAACACATGAATATTTTATTCAGTTCATTTACACAATAAAAATGATATTTTTATTATTCAAATATTTTATTCAACACATGAATATTTATACAGTACATTTCACATCACAATCAATTTTCACAATACAATACAATCAAACAAACAAGTCGTCCATGATCTGTGGACGATGGTGTCGGGTGCTGCTAAGCATCGTCTGCATCCTAGTATATATTTTTAACTAGAAAATAGAATAAAAGATAGAAGTTCTCACCTTTGGGTTCCACTCCGCCATTCTTTACTATCGCTCAGATTCACTGCTCTAATTCCAACGCAATCTTTTTTACGCAGTTCATATTAAAAATCATATTTTTAACAACGCTTTATGTATTTAAAAATCACAATTTTAAATCGGTGTTATTATATGTAAAAAACATATTTTTACAATGTTGTTTATATTTTTAAAACTGTGCTATATATATTTTTTCAAAACCATATTTTTAAAAACACAGTTATATATATAAAATATCATATTTTTATTTACAAAGCAATTTCCTTTTTAAAATCATAATTTTATATTCAAAACTGTTCTTTTCCTATATTCAAAACAATTCTAATTATATTTTAAAAACAAGGTTTTTTATATTTTCTTTTACATATCAAAGGTTAGATTTTTATAATTTCTACATATATGAATTTCAGATTTTAACAATGCTTTTTTTATTTTAAAAACTGATTATAAAAAATGCTATATTTATATTAAAAACTGATCTCTAAATAATGTTATATATATAATAATAATTGATTTTTATTTAAATAAAAATAAAAATTAAATGGCTGTCTAATTACAAAATTAAGTAAACTAATTACATTTTACCAAACACTGTTGTTTATCTTTAACTTTCTCGTCGAAATACTCCTGGGCCAATTCGAACTGAGCTGAACACCTAGGAGTATATAAACAATTGAATGAAGTATATTGATCGACGCTAGTCTATGAACTAGAAAAGCGCGACATTTAAATTAAATTCTGCAAGCATACAGGTGTGTAGCATACAGGTCGAACACAGGGAGGAAAGTTAAATTTTATTATTTATATGTTTCGTGGGCGAGTTAGACGAAACTTTGGAGGTTGATTTTGAAAATAAAACAAAACAAAGTTAAAACTGTACTTTGATTCAGAACAGATCTAACTGAACCGACGATCAAATCACAATTTCAATGGAAAAGCAATGAAACTATGAATCAGATTCAAATCTAATCAAATCCAATTTAACCTATGAACGCGATTAAAATACAGAAAATAAAAGTGCAGAATATAAATAACAACAGGAAATAAAATTAGGATTACCGCTGAATCTAATCAGACGGTCAATCACTAATGAAAAGAAATGCAAAATACAAATAGTGTTCTACCGAATCTAATCGTGTAGACGACACTAATTGCTAAGAAATAAAAAATTGCAGAAAATAAAAAGAAAAATGAATTTTATTAATGAAGAAGAGAATAGAATGAGATATAGGATGGTGGCTACAATGCCATTACAAGGGTATATATAGGGTAGATAGCCAAACCCTAACCCTAATGATAACTGGGCCTGGTCATTACATCACTAATTAGTTTACAATGAGAAACATAAATGGGCCTTAGATAAATAAAGCAAATTTGGGCCTTTTCTCTTTTCCTCTTGCTTCCTTGACACTTCTTCATTGATTTGTGATGTGCAAAGCCTTGTTATCAATCCTTTTCTTGTCCAACAGCAACTAGATGTGATATCTTCATCTACAATCCTTCAAAATGCAAATACACAACAAATTGAACTCTATTTTTCTACATTTCTGGTTGCATGCGGGCTGGGTTGGAATATCTGTAAAAGTAACAAAACAATACCCAAGTAATATTTATTTATATACAAAAGATAAGATATAAGAGCATAAAATATACACATTTCTATGTCAATCAAATACCCCCACACTTATCTTTTACTCGTCCTCGAGTAAAAAGAAAATGGAAAACTAACTAGATAGGTCACACTTTCGTAGGAAACACGATTGCATTGAGCGTATGCAACAAGCCGTTAAACCTCTAGGTGTCCCCAGTAGGACGAGTGGTGTCTCGTGAGGGTTTTCAGCGGATACTACCCACAAAATCCAAATGCAGTATGCTATGATTCTAATGAAACTACATGAATGCAATGGACATATGCAAATAAAAACGAAAAAATGAAAACACGACTTGTACAGGAAACTGGTACAACAAATTAAGTTAACAATTTCTAGTCAGTTGATTTTATTTTAGAAACCTCGACTTGTCACAAATTTTCAATATAAATCAAGTTTTCAAATGTTAAATTCCAGTTTGGCCACTTAGTTCGGTCGATAACATAGTGCAGCCATGAAATAAATTCTTAGTTTGCTTGGCACAGTTTGCAAAGTGGTATTCTAATTTTCTCATGTATGGCTAGTCAAATCAATAAGGTCAAGAAGTGTTTGGGTATCATCGCTTATTCTTTATTCTATAAAATTTTAAGATTTATGATTAAGTACATACACCTAACAAAAAAGACCAAGGTTTACCACCCATGCACTGCCTCGCGGACTAACGGAGAGTAGGTAAAGAGCTTGGCGGATTGTGTAGGCCGACTTTGACTTTGTCAACAACGTGTCGGTAATCCTTAGGTGTCCAATCTCATAAAATGAGACCAAGATATTCCAACGCTGACTTTGTCAACAACGTGTCGGATAGAGCTTGGCGGGTTTGCACACCAACGCTTGATATACAAGCAATGTTGGATACCCTTGGAATACTATTATTATTATTATCGAAAATATAAGCACAAAAGAGAGTTACGCGAATTCAACTTAACACAACTTAGTTTTAAAGATTTGAAAAGCCAATATAAGTATTTTAAGTCCTCCACTTATTTAAACAAAGTCTACAATATAGAATAGATTTCATGGCCATCACCTAAGAATCTTCCTATGTACCGGTTACACTATTATCCCTCAAAATTAAACTTTTCATTATATTTCCTATTCGATCTAAGTTGAGAGAGAAAAATACTATCAACTGGCTAAAAATTGTAAACTTATTTTGCTGTATCAATTGAAAATGAGTCGTATTTCAAAAAAAAAAAATTATGGTATGTTACTACAATCTAAAATGTATGATGGTCCTACTTAAATGGCTGAAAATAAAAAGAAATAAAAACAAAGAAAAATGAAAATGGAAGAAATGCAGACTCCCCCCCACACTTGATTGAGACAGTGTCCCAACTGTCTAAGGCAGGAAAATAAAAAAAATGAAAAAGAAAAAGAACGTGTACCACCTGATTTCATGGTGGATGATCATGCAGATCGATAGAGTCATCTTCGTCATATTGCTCGAATTCCAAAAATGGTTTCAGTCGTTGACCGTTTACTTTGAAGACTTTTCCATCCCTAGCATTTTCAATTTCAACTGCTCCATGAGGGTATACTGTTTTCACGACATAAGGTCCAGTCCATCGAGATCTGAGTTTTCCTGGAAACAAGTGAAGTCTAGAGTCGTATAAAAGAACTTTTTGACCTACGTTGAATTCCTTACGAAGTATGTTTTTGTCGTGTTGGGCTTTGGTTCTTTCTTTGTAGATTTTCACATTTTCATACGCCTCATTTCTTAATTCCTCTAATTCCGAAATTTGTAACTTTCTATGTGAGCCGGCTTTTTCTAAGTCAAAGTTCAAAAACTTTATGGCCCAAAGAGCACGATGCTCTAATTCAAGAGGTAAGTGACAGGCCTTTCCAAAGACTAATCGATATGGTGACATCCCTAGATTGGTTTTATAAGCAGTGCGGAAAGCCCAAAGTGCATCAATCAGTTTTACGGACCAATCTTTTCTATTGGAATTCACGGTTTTCTCAAGAATTTGTTTAATTTGCCTATTGGAGACTTCTACTTGCCCACTAGTTTGTGGATGGTAGGGGGTCGACAGCTTGTGTGTGATTGAGTATTTCTTGAGCAAGGACTCAAAAGCACGATTACAGAAGTGAGTGCCATTATCGCTAATGATAGCTCGAGGTGTGCCAAAGCGTGAAAAGATGTTTTCTTTGAGGAATTTGACAACAACCTTGTTGTCGTTGGTTTTGGTCGGAAGGGCTTCAACCCATTTTGAGACATAATCTACCGCAAGCAAGATGTAAAGATTCCCAAATGAATTAGGGAATGGTCCCATGAAATCGATGCCCCAAACATCGAATAACTCAATCACTAAAATAGGGTTGAGAGGCATCATGTTTCGCTTAGAGATTCGACCCATTCTTTGACATCGCTCACATTTAGAGCAAAATTCGAAGGTGTCACGGAAGAGTGTGGGCCAATAAAAACCGCTTTGCAAAACTTTTGCAGCAGTTTTTCTTGCTCCAAAATGACCGCCACAAGCATGGTCATGTGAGAAGGAGAGAATACTTTGGTGTTCATGATCGGGCACAAACCTTCGAATGATTTGGTCTGGACAGTATTTGAAAAGATATGGGTCGTCCCAATAGAAGTTTCGAACTTTCGAGAGAAATTTTTGTTTATCTTGTTTCGACCATTCAGCGGGTGTTTGTTGTGTGACAAGATAATTCACAATGTCAGCGTACCAAGGGGTGTTAGAGATAGAAAGGAGTTGTTCGTCAGGAAAATAATCATCGATTTGGGTGTCGTTATCATTTTCGTGCACAATTCGAGAGAGATGATCAGCTACGACATTTTCAGAACCCTTTTTATCTCGTATTTCTATATCGAATTCTTGAAGAAGAAGGATCCAACGAATCAAGCGGGCCTTGGCATCCTTTTTAGAAAGCAAATATCTTAGGGCAGCATGGTCAGTGTAAACTATGACTTTGGATCCTATGAGATATGGTCTGAATTTCTCAAGAGCGAAGACAACTGCCAAAAATTCCTTTTTAGTAGTTGAGTAATTCAATTGGGCCTCGTTTAAGGTTTTGCTAGCATAGTAAATGACTCGAGGGAGTTTATCAATTTGCTGACCTAAGATGGCTCCAATTGCAAAGTCAGAAGCGTCGCACATAAGTTCAAAGGGTTGAGTCCAATCAGGAGGTTGAATGATGGGAGTTGTGGTCAAGATTGACTTAAGAGTTTCAAAAGATGTTTTGCAATCATTGGAAAATTCAAACTTTACATCTTTGGCAAGTAAATTCGAGAGAGGTTTTGAAATTTTTGAGAAATCCTTAATGAATCTTCTATAGAATCCTGCATGGCCAAGAAATGAACGAACATCTTTGACAGACTTAGGAGGAGGTAAATTAGCAATCAAATCGATTTTGGATTTATCGACTTCTAGGCCATCTTTGGAGACGACATGACCTAGAACTATCCCCCTTTTTACCATAAAGTGACATTTTTCCCAATTAAGCACGAGTGATTTCTCCTTACAACGCTTAAGGACGAGTTCTAATTGAGTGAGACAATGGGAAAAAGATGATCCATATATTGAAAAATCGTCCATGAATATTTCCAAGAATTCTTCCACCATATCAGAGAAAATACTCATCATACACCTTTGGAAAGTTGCGGGGGCATTACAAAGACCAAAAGGCATGCGACGATAAGCAAAGGTTCCAAAGGGACAAGTAAAGGTGGTCTTATGTTGATCTTCTAAAGCAACAGGAATTTGGTTATAGCCAGAGTATCCATCGAGAAAACAGTAGTACTCATGTCCCACTAAGCGTTCGAGCATTTGGTCAATAAAAGGCAAGGGGAAATGGTCTTTTCGTGTGGCTGAGTTAAGCTTTCGATAGTCGATGAACACACGCCATTTGGTTTTGATTTTTGTTGGGATGAGTTCATTACTGTTGTTTTTGATCACTGTGACTCCCGACTTCTTTGGTACAACTTGTACCGGACTTACCCAAGTACTATCAGAGATGGGACAAATGATGTTATTGTCTAGACATTTGATTATCTCCTCCTTGACCACTTCTCTCATGTTTGGGTTTAATCGCCTTTGAACCTCACGGGTGGGTTTAGCCTCATCAACTAAATGTATGTGATGTTCCACAATTGATGGGCTAATTCCTTTTATATCGCTAATTTCCCACCTCAAGGCGTCTTTATTTTCCCGTAAAATTTCCAAAACTTTTTCTTCTTGGTCTTCGGTAAGATCAGAGGCCAAGATTACGGGAAAAGTTTCTAAGGAGTCTAAGTATGCATACTTAAGGTCTTGAGGCAAGGGTTTGAGGTCTAACTTAGGATGTTCTGGTGTGTTAACATTGGTCAACATTCCTTGGTTAGATTCAGATGACGAAGGGGTGGAGTCAAGAAATTCATTCAGTTCAGAAATGTATGCGAATTCATCGAAATCAGAGTCGAAATGGTCAAGACACATTTTCAGGGCTTCAGAAGTGTTACTAGAGGTTTCATCAACTGTGGTTTGAATCATGTCAATTTCATCGATCTCAAAATCCCTAGGTTGTTTGTTGAGATTAAAAATGTTTAGCTCAATGGTTAGGTGCCCGAAGGAAAGTCGAAGCTGACCATTCCTACAATTAATGACAACATTAGAGGTTGCTAAGAAAGGGCATCCTAAAATCAATGGTATTTGAACGTTGGGATTTGAGACAGGCTCTGTTTCTAGAACTATAAAATCGACAGGGAAGTAAAACTGTTCGATCTGTATCAAGACGTCTTCGATAATACCCAATGGCTTTTTGATAGATCGATCGGCTAGTTGAAGTGTGATGTTTGTTGGTTTAATCTCCCCTAGTCCAAGTTGACGATAGACAGTATAAGGGAGAAGGTTGACACTGGCACTAAGGTCGAGTAGGGCACGAGAGATGTGAGTGTTTCCTATTTTACAATCAATCGTAGGGCAGCCAGGGTCTTTATACTTGACTGGGGCAAGATTCGAAAGAACAGAGCTTGTATTTGCAGTTAGAAAGGCGGTTTTTGGGACATTGGTCGCACGTTTTTGTGTGCACAATTCCTTAAGACATTTAGCATATTGAGGAATTTGTTCAATGGTGTCTAAAAGAGGAATGTTCACACGGACTTGTTTGAAAATTTCCAGAATTTTATCGAAATTTGCCGCTTTCTTCTTATTATTGAGTCTATGAGGAAAAGGAGCTACTGGTTCTTTGACTCTGTGATGAGTTTCGTCATTCGAAGAAGAAGGTGGTAGGGGTGTAGAAGATGAAATGTTGGGATTGCCAATATTGATTTCCAAAGGTGGGTCGGGTTTGCCGATACTGGGAGAAGAACTGTTGGGATTGCCAACATTTGAGGAAAATGGGGGTTTAGAAGAATTGGCATTCGAAGCCAATGGGTGATCATCAAGATTTGTCATTGGGGTCGAGTTAGAAGGTCCGTCAGGGTCTCCCACGTTATTATCAATCCTCTTTCCAGATCGAAGGGTTGTAATAGCGTTGACTGGATTATGGTTTTCGTCCTCACAAGAATTTACAACACGAGAGTTATATTTTGGATTCACCTCAGGTTGACTAGGCAACTTTCCCCTCTCATTATTTTTCGCCATTTCCTTTATCATATTCATCATTTGGTCCATTTTAGCGTCTTGCGAGTTTATTTTGGCTTCGTAAGAGCTCAACTGTTTTTCTAGACGCACAATTTCTTGTGATGTTAGAGAAGATTGAGAGGGTTGGTTTGATGATTGAAAATTGGGGTGCTTATAAGGTTGTTTGGATTGAGGTGAAGCGTGAGATGTTTGAGAATTGGAAGAAGGAGCTTGGTAATTCGGATTGGGAATAAAGGGTTGCACGTGAGATGGGTTAGCCGAATTATTGGGGTTTGACCAGGAAAAATTTGGGTGGTTCCTCCAACCAGGGTTGTACGTGGATGAGTAAGGATTATTTTGAGCTATGGCATTGGCTTGGTCTTGAGAGTAATAGTGGGGTAACCCTTCTCCGGCTTGAGGAGTTTGATTTTCTAAGGGAGTTTGACTTGGGTCCACGACAAGCACTCCTCTAGTAGAAGTACGAATGGGAACACGAATCGATTCCCACTGCATGTCCTTTTCAGAATAATCTTCTAAAAACCGCCAAGCTTCATCGGCTGTTTTAGACATAAAGTCTCCTCCACACATTGATTCTTGTTGAGTCCTAGTCTGATAGTTTAGCCCTTCATATGCAATTTGACATAAGTGATCTTTTAGAATTCCATGATGAGGGCAACTATATAATAGCTGGTTGAGTCTCTCAAAGTATTTTGAAAAAGTTTCCCCCTCATTTTGACAAAATTGATTTATCTCGGTTCGGATTTTTAGAGTTTTATGGAAAGGGAAAAACTTTTTCAAGAATGCAGTGACAAATTCATCCCAACTTCTTATGGAATGTCGTGGAAGAGAATTTAGCCATCTTTTAGCGCTTTCAAGTAGTGCAAATGGAATTAGCCTTAGCTTGGTCGATTCATTAGATAGTTGCTGCATTTTTGGTGTGGAGGCATACAATTCAAATTCACTCAGAAATTCATAAGCATTTTCAGACCCCGTAAATTTTGGTACCCCTTGGATAAAAGAATGTTTTAGCTCAAAATTGTTTCCTTCAGCTGGGGGAAACACAATGACAGATGGTTGAACGGTCCTAGTAGGATAACATCGATCACGAAGAGACAAGGGTCTATCCATTTGGATATTGAGGTTTTGAAAATTTTGATTTATTTGATTTTGATCCCCAAAGTTTGGAAAATTTTGATTCACTCGATTTTGATCCAATTCGGTTGGAAAATTTTGGTTGATTCGAGAACCCCTAGGAGAATTTTGTTGGCTAACACTTTTTTCACTCATTGTTGTAAAATGAAAGCACAGAATTAGCTACAATGAAATTTTCTGTCCTTATTGGCTCCTAACCCAAAATTATAAAGTGACACGTTTGATTACTTAGATCAAAAGATTTCTCAGCCAGTTAACGGACAGGAGTTATCGGTGCAACAGGAATCACCCTAGCAATGCAGCCGAAGGTTTAAGTACCTTCAGAGTAACAACCGATATAATATTTACGAATCACCGTAATATTTATAAACGGTTATTTCTCTGCCGTAGTCTAGACACCAAGAAATAATTCGTTCCAAATGAATCAACTATCACAATATAATTAAGCCCTAGATGAGCCCGTGACTCCCTTAAGTCCAACATCTAACCGTTATTATTAGTCAGATTCTACGATGAAATGCAATTTGTGGGCCAAGGAAAGGGTGATGAAATCCCTCACCTTATGTGGATTGGGGTATTGCCCTTAACAGAATGAATAAAAAATGCAGAAATCACACAAAATAATTGCAAAAATTAAAAATTGTACATTCAAAGCCGCTGCCCCTGCAGAATTTTTTTACAATAATTGTCTATATATATTTTTCTTTGCGGCAGAGCACCTGTAGAGTTCAGAAAATTTTACAGTGGGGTATGGCTGTCCGTCCAGAATAAGCGAGTAGTGTCAATGATTGAAATCAACTGCTTGCTTTGCTCAACTCTGAATTTCTTGTTTGATGCTTGAACTCTTTCTTCCGTTTGATCCTTTGATTAGACCCCCCCCTTTTTTTTGAAGGAAGAAGGAAGAAAAAAATAATAATAGAATGGAAGTAAAAAAAATAAAAAATAAAAACTAAAGTGAACTAAAAAAAAAACTTAAAACAAACTGCACAAAGCAAAACAAAACTAAACATGACAAAACTTAAAAAAAAAGGAAAATTAAAAACAAACTAAGCAAAATAAAACTTTTTTTTTTTTTTTTTTTTGGAAATGACTAAACCGAAAAGGGAAGATTAAGAGAGAAAAAAAAACTAGGTTCAACTAACAAAGCAGTTTAACAAGTCACGCATAAAAGGGGCAAGCCACTTTAAACAATTTGGCGTTCACACCATCCCATCACGCACCAGAAGGGTAGGCCACCATTCAAAATTAGAAGCCACGATCTCTTTCCTCACAAACCAAATTTTGTTAACTACCGAAATAATCAATAGCAAGTTCACTTCTTTTCTTTTTATTTTCAGAGATCGAATCACACAGCTAAGAAGGAAATCACATAATTAAAAAAAAATATGTAATCGAATTTTTCAGAAATCGACTCGCCGCAGATCTATTCGGGATTTCACTGGGTATTGAAGCTTTTGGGGATGGATCCGAGTTTGAACAATTTGCGATTCGGGTTGGCTGTTGTGAAAGGATTTTCGAACTGGTTTTGATTTTTTTTTGTTCCGATTTGGTGAATTGTTACTTGTGTTGTGGTGGGGCGGTTTTGCTATGAGGAAGATGGTTGCGATTTGGTTTGTTTGTGGCAGATGTCGGATGGTATTGGGGTTGAAGGTGACGTAGGGATTGATGGATTTCGGGTTGGTCTGTGCTGGGGCTGTGAAGTAGAACGTGGCTTGGGTGATGATCGGTATGGATTTTGTTCTAATTTGGGTGAAGATGGTTGAGACAGATGGCGTTTTGAAGGAGTGGATGTAGGGACTGTAGGTAGCGTGAATATTGAAGGGGGAGGTGCTGATTTTTGGGAGAACTTGGTATAAGAGGGGCACAGCACTTAAGAAGATGGTGATGGGGTTTAAGTCCGTGAAGATGAAGGTGGCAAAGCTATGTTGGTCAGTGGGTAGGAAAGATGGGGTATTGCTGTGAGGTATTGCGGTGAATAACAGTGATGTTTGAATCGAACTGGGTAGGTAGTTGTGAGTTTGGCGTGGTGATGGTCGGAGCAGAGGGAAGATCGGACGGTGATGGCGATTGGAGAGGTTTTCCAATGGTTTTGAACTGGAGTTGGAGGGGTTGTAAGCGTGATTAAGGGGAGGTTATGGTAATTGGCAATGGAGACGTCAGGAGAAATATAAAGAAAGAAGAGAATTAGGAAAGGATTTTTTTTAAATAGAAATTTGTGTAGAGGAAAGAGGACTAATGTATTAACAACCAAAAAGAAGTACAAGGCAGGAAGGAGTAGATGGAAAGAAATAATAAAAAAATGACTTCTTTTTTTGTAATGGGGATTGGAAAGTAATGGACAGAAATAAGGAAAGAAATAAGGAAAAATAGAAAGAAATTTTTTTCTTTTTTGTTTTTTTAAAGGAAAAAGAGGTTTGTAAAAGGAAGGGACTTGTAGATGAGAAATATAAGAAGGGAAATAGATGAAAACGGGAAATAAATCAAGGAATTTTGAGAAGTGTTTTTTTTCTTCTTGTTGTGGAGATTACAGTATCAACATATAATACCAAATCAAACGACTCAAGAATTTTTTTTTAATATATATACAGGAAAACAAAAGAAAATTAAATAAAATAAAAAACAAAAACTAACACGAATCAGAAATTAAATAAATAATAAAATTTAATCGTTACCTCCCCGGCAACGGCGCCAAAAACTTGATCGACGCTAGTCTATGAACTAGAAAAGCGCGACATTTAAATTAAATTCTGCAAGCATACAGGTGTGTAGCATACAGGTCGAACACAGGGAGGAAAGTTAAATTTTATTATTTATATGTTTCGTGGGCGAGTTAGACGAAACTTTGGAGGTTGATTTTGAAAATAAAACAAAACAAAGTTAAAACTGTACTTTGATTCAGAACAGATCTAACTGAACCGACGATCAAATCACAATTTCAATGGAAAAGCAATGAAACTATGAATCAGATTCAAATCTAATCAAATCCAATTTAACCTATGAACGCGATTAAAATACAGAAAATAAAAGTGCAGAATATAAATAACAACAGGAAATAAAATTAGGATTACCGCTGAATCTAATCAGACGGTCAATCACTAATGAAAAGAAATGCAAAATACAAATAGTGGTCTACCGAATCTAATCGTGTAGACGACACTAATTGCTAAGAAATTAAAAATTGCAGAAAATAAAAAGAAAAATGAATTTTATTAATGAAGAAGAGAATAGAATGAGATATAGGATGGTGGCTACAATGTCATTACAAGGGTATATATAGGGTAGATAGCCAAACCCTAACCCTTACCCTAATGATAACTGGGCCTGGTCATTACATCACTAATTAGTTTACAATGAGAAACATAAATGGGCCTTAGATAAATAAAGCAAATTTGGGCCTTTTCTCTTTTCCTCTTGCTTCCTTGACACTTCTTCATTGATTTGTGATGTGCAAAGCCTTGTTATCAATCCTTTTCTTGTCCAACAGCAACTAGATGTGATATCTTCATCTACAATCCTTCAAAATGCAAATACACAGCAAATTGAACTCTATTTTTCTACATTTCTGGTTGCATGCGGGCTGGGTTGGAATATCTGTAAAAGTAACAAAACAATACCCAAGTAATATTTATTTATATACAAAAGATAAGATATAAGAGCATAAAATAAACACATTTCTATGTCATATATAAAATATTCATATGTTGAATAAATATTTAGAATGATGAAAATCACATTTTTATCGCTTGAATGAAGTATAGAAAATATTCATATGTTGAATAAATTGCTAGAACAATAAAATTTACATTTTTATTATGTATATGAAGTGTTAAAAATATCCATGTGTTGAATAAATTCTTTGAACGATAAAGATATTATTTTTATCAAGTATATGAACCATTGAAAATATTCATGTGTGGAATAAATGGTATGAACAATAAAATTAACATTTTTATTGTATGGATAAGTCGCTGTGGAATTTATATATATTTTAATATATATATAGCCCTTAAAAATAGCCATTTTACAAACGACCTCCACTTTCGACGAAACCACTTTTGTTGGATCCGGGATGTCAAATTATTGCTAGATTTTAATTTTCATAATTTTTGGAATCAATATGTGAGCGTGGCAAAAGAAAACATGTTTTGTCAATTTCAATTGAATTGGATCAACCAAAAAATGGCCATTTTTCAAACGGTCTTTAAATTCAACGAAATTAGTTTTGTTAGGACCGTATCGTCAAAGCATAGCCAGATTTATTTTTCTAGAATTTTTGGGGTCCGTATGTGGCCCTGATAAATTAAAATGTGCATTTGAATTAAATATATAATGTTTTATATTTTAATTTAAAGAGAGACTGATCGTAACAACCGAATTGGGTTGCGAAACATATCCCATTGCGTTTGGAATGGGGGTAATTAGCTAGGGCGACAGTCGTTGGAGTTCATTTGGAGTTCGGGGCGATTAATTCTTAAATAAAGTAAAATAGAATAAAATAATTTTAAAAATATATATAAATAGAAAAAATTAAAACCCTAATCTCTCATCTCTCTTCCAGCCGCCACACACAATTTCAAGGGTCCAGTTACTCCGAAATTCCAACCCAAAATTCGTGTAATCCCTTCAACATAAATTCGAACCCTTAAAACAAAAATGGAAGGGGAGTCTGAGCGTTTCAAGACTATAGGGGTATGATCAATTTTTGTTTGGGATTGAACTCGATTTCTGGGCTAAAACATGGCGCGTTCAGCGGGAATTTCTCGGCCGTGGGGTGATCGAGTATGACAAGGACGGGGCGTCGGGGAGCTGGCGTGAAGAGGTTGCTTCTGATCGGAGAATGGTGCGGTGTACGGATGACGATTTGGAACCCTAGAAAAGGAGTAGGGGTTCAATGTATCGCCTGTAGGAGGACTAACGGGATGAAGAAGAAAGGTTAGAGGGGGATTATGTTAATCACTTTATTAATTAATTATTTTTGTAATTAAGGAAATTAAAATCTAAACTGTCATATGTTCTTCATACGGAAACGAAATGCAGTGATTTCAGTTGCTTTGGATTCACAGCGACGAATTCTACATTTTAGAATTGACCAGAACCAAGATGGAGCTAGTTAGAATTTCAGGCAAAACCAAACAGAACTGAAATTCAGAAATAAAGCGTGGCGGAGTGGATCCCAGCGTGAGAACTTCTCACTATTATTTTTGTATAGTTATTTAAATTATTTTGTAACTGCACATATGAACTGCTCCCCTTCGTCCACAGACCATGGACGACTTGTTTGATTATATTGTGATGTAGAAATTGATTGTGATTGTCATGTATTGATACTGTTGTATATAAAAAAATTATAATGTATGTATGATGTGAATGAATTATATATATACGATCTGAATGAATTATATATATATATAATGTGAATGAATAATATATATACGATGTGAATGAATTATATATATACGATGTAAATGAATTATATATATACACACGATGTGAATGAATAAAATATATATATACGTTGTGAATGAATTATATATATACGATGTGAATGAATTTTATATATATATATATATATTTATATATTTGATGTGTAATATATATATATATATATATGCGGTGTGCAAAATATTTGTTCGTTAAAAATATAATTTTTAACATATACCTGCGTTGTATGAATTATATATATGAGATATATAAAATGGCCGTGAAACGAAATAAATATTTGTTCGCTAAAAATATTAGTTTGTAGTGTGTATATATAGGATATATGAAATGGTCATGAAATGAAATAAATATTGGATCGTTAGAAATATAACTTTTAACATATATATACACTGTATGAAATTATCATGTATATGGAATATTCAATTTTGATATAAAATTGAAAATGAAGTTGAAATCATTTTAAAACGAATTTAAAACGATTTATAAAATTCGTTTTAAATGGAAATCGATGATATATATAATATATATATTATATATATATATATTTAATGGCCTGAATAGAACGTGCCCCGCAGCGACCGCTCGCGAATTTCGACCATTGACTTCGAATTGACATTACGAGAGATCCGACTGTCGGATTCTCCTAAAACCGGAACCATTAGGTTCATATCGAAAAGAGATTTCTAACAAATATAAGAGATTTGAAATCTAACGGTTGGATTTGGAATTATGTCCAAATCAAAATTGGAAAAGGTCGATGTAAGTGCAGTTCGGTGGCCGTTATTGGAAATCGACTGTACGGGCCCTGATAAAATTATTAAAAATATTAATAATTTGTTTAAAATCATAATAAATGATTTGGAAAGAATCTGGGTGAAAAATTCCACGTTTTTAAAGACAAAAATATATTTTTATCAAAATGAATTAGTTATGAACTAGAATTATAATCCTATATTTTTAAATAAATAAATTGGATTTGAAATGGTTTTAAAAATAACCAGAATTTCCAATATATGAGTTGGAATGTACTTGAATTGAAATTATCTTCGGAATATTTCGATATTGGATTCCGTGATTATACGGATATTATGGAGGAATTTGGAAGATATATATATTATTATTCCCAATACGATATCCGTTGATTTCAGAATTTGATATTGAATATAAGCCGATATAATTTCTATTCAGAGCCTTGTATTTAATATCAAATTGGATTTTGGATTTGTCATGAACTGTGTTTAAATGACAATGGTTCTTTGACCCAGTTAAAACAAGATTAATTTCCAGAAAGTTGAACAATCAATAAGAAATGATTTTAGAGATTGAAACCAATTAAAGTTTGAATAGATCTTTAATTAAATGGTGAATGAATATATGGTATTAAATAAATTACCAAAACATGATTGAATCAAATCTACTTGGTTGTTGATATTCATTGTGATTGATTGATTGTTTGGATTGTGTCGACCAGTTTATGAGCAGAACATGCTTTTACATTTAGCATTGGGTTGGGTAGAAATACTGGTAGGATAACATCTTGTTAAACACTTCACGATTTGACTATGAGATGTGTAGCAACATTGTTGTGTTCATTTCAAATTTAATGAATGATTTTGAATGATATTTTTCTTAAGTGAAAAGTATAGTATTCCCGATTTTGGGCAGGGAATGTTTTATAAAAATGTTTATAAAACAGAAAGGATTTCGAGGGCTAAAACCCGATGATTTCGAAATGATTTGGAAATGTATTTTGGTTTTACATTGTAGTTCATCACATATTCGATTAGTTGCTATTAATGATGTATCTGTTTGGTGGTGGAGAATTTATTCTCTTGCTTAACACCCTTCTTTGAGACGTACGAGCTCAAAGGTTATGTGATTAATAGTGATTGATCATATGTGTGAATTGTTGATGTGAAGTACTACAGATTTGATTATACTTGTGATTATGTTGTGAAATGATTTTCCCTACTTCGGGATATGAAATGATTTGGTATGTGGCTAAAGATTTGGTAACCCAGTCTACTAAAAGTATGGGTGGGATCCAGTGCCTTAGGGTGAGTGGTCAGTGTGTAGCCTGCTCCATGTGTGGGAGGTGTATATATATATATATGTGTGTGTATATATATATATATTGAGTTGCTTAGGTATGTGCCCTTTGCCTTGTCTGAAGGGAGCCCAATATTTGGTTGCATACTTGTTTGTATGCATTTGTTTTGGAATTCTTATTTCCAAATGATTTGATTTGAGATCCCAAAGTGAAATCTACTTTGATATAAAAGCTAGATATGTATTTCAAATAATATGAAATATAAATCTGAAATAAAGTCCAAAGGAATAATTTCTGTAAATTGAATTGGATTTGGAAAATCTAAGTTTGGTGATTAATCTAAATGGATAGATTGGGATATTGCATGTTGATTGATGCATAGTAGAACCATATATCTATATTGATTGTTGTTTATACACTGGCATTCATAGGGGTAAACCTTTCTGCATTAGCGGCGTGGTCCTGTGATTTGCCTTATCATTTATATAAGTTTATAACTATTTAGAATTTCTCACACCAGTCCCACGACTGACCTGTAGTTTGTTTTCCCTTGCAAACTCGGGTGCCCCTATTTTCCACACGGGCAGTCGAGCAGTTTTATTTTGCAAATATGTTTAGCAGGATTCTGGATCAAAGCGAAAAGCTGTGTCCAGAGTATTGATAGTCTTGCGCTGTGTTATCTTATTTGTTTCCGCTGCATTGTATTACATTTATTGTAAATAAATCTTCCGCTGTATTATTATTTTTCGATATATTCTGACATTTTGTACTCTGATGAAACATTATTATGATGTTTATAAAATTCTTCTATTATTTGTTCTGATGTGCTGTATGCCCAGAGTTAGCGTAAGCGGGATTCGAAGGGTCTTGGTCGGTTTAGCGATAGATTAGGTTTGGGTGTTCTGATTTTCTGGGTTGTTACAATCTTCCCTACTTAAAATCTTTTCGTCCTCGAAAAGGAACGGAGCTGAAAGTTGTTTAACTAACTAACTAACTCAACTTTCAGTTTAGCTTTCATTCTTCAACTTTTCAGTTTCTAAGAACTTCCAAATTCTTCAAAAATTTGTCTAACACCCTAAATTTTCCAAAAATTTCGCCATATCCTCCTTTGTACGGGGAGTACCGGGAAAATCCCCGAACCTCCACATAGGCCCCCTCATCTCAAAAAGAAAAAGCCAAGAGGCTAACCAATCGGCTCATAAAATCATCTAAACCTAATTTTAGTAAACATGTACCTATTTGTCGGGCATACAATTTTATTCCTCTTCTTAGCTTCCCTGCTGTAATGACCCGCATTGGCAGAGGTATTATGATTAATTTATTTTATTATATAATGGAGGGTTAGTGAATTTAATGGTCGTGGAATTTAATTATGATGAATATTTAATTAAAATAATAAATTAAATAATATATTTAATTCTAAAATAATCAGAATTGGTTGAAATGGCGATATGGTGTGAACCGGATCATCTGTGATATTTAATTCAACTTGGAATTGAATTTGAATAACGAATATATTCAATTGTCGATAGTTGAATGTATAGTTTATAATATAATTATAAACGAGCTCGAAATGGCGCTGCAGTTCGTAAATTGGCGATTCGAACTTCAACTGAATGTACATGGCTCATTTTAAATCAGATTTCTGTGAAACAAGAAACGTGTGGAGCTGGTAGAGTATATCTTTCTAGTGGAAGAGAAAGATCGGGATTTCGTCGTGTAGATTTTAAGATATGTCCAAATCAAATTTCAGAAAAGTCGCTATAGAATCGTTTATCGACCGTAACAGTTTATTCAATATAACTAGATACCGGTTTCGAATTTAGACAAGGTTCTTTTGAGACGTAGTGATAATTTAATTTTTAGAATTTTTCTGTAATTTTTAATTAATTAAATAAGCAACTTTTTATTTGGAGTATTTTGCACCCTTAATCAGCGATTTTAGGGTTTCACAATATGAGTTAACCTACCGACGTTATTATATTTTTGTAATCATGGCGCCTTGCTCGTCATAACAGTATGTTTATTTCTGTCGATAGAAATCCGTAAACGAGTAGAGTGGCATATAATGAAGACCAGACATTTATAAAGTTACAAAACAAAACATGTGGACATAAAGGAGCCAAATCTTCTGTTATTAGCCACCCCCGTCCCACTATAATAACGCTATCTCCATTTCTAATAACCTAATTCCTATCAAAAATCGTAGCCGCCTCCACCTTTAAATAAATGGTCTGAAAGGCTTAAAAACAACAAGCCGAAATGCTTCAAATCAAAAAGGCCACCAGCTCTTCCTGATCGTTAACGTGCTCGCATGACTTCAGAGATGAAAATGGGGTATGGGTCAATCTCCCTGAAGCAGGGCGCGCCTACTGGCATCGCCAGGGAGGGATCCGATAATCGGAATCAGGGCATCGTTGTCCATCAAGGAAGTTGATCGACATAAAAATAGAAAGAGGAGAAAAAGGGAAGTAGCGCGAGTGGAATAGGATTAGTATCGGAATCAAATTGGAGCGGAGGAGGGAGAGTTTTGGGCAAAGGGGACGTACTGGAGCGAGATTGTTTTACTGGGGAAGAAGCTAAGTGATGTTGCTAGTTTAATTTTGTGTAAGGTATGAGCCTACTGTTAATACAACGATGGTGTAAATTGTTGTGTAAAGAAGCCTACTGTTAAATGAAGTATATGTCCATACTGTTAATACAAGTATAGGATGGGATGTTCTGGGTAGTGTTGGATGGTGGATACCGTTGTTGGGGAGGAAAAGGATTATGATCTTTGTTTTCATTTCTGTGGAGTGGAGTGTGAGAACGTGGAGGCCATGTTCTTGCTGACATTTCAGATATAAAACTAGTTATAAAGATCACTGAAGACTGGTTATTATTCACTGTGTTGGAGCAATCAATCCATATTCTTGCCGACTTCTATTTCCAAAGCCATATCTGCTATTGGTGATCTAAAGTAGTACGGGGGAATGTACACATTTAAGTCGGAGCGTTCTGCTTCTTCCATAAAAGCTGCACAAGCTACGGCAAATAAAGAACATTTGGTTAGTCTCTTACAGTCTGGTCATCCACAGATTTACAAATCATAGTTTAGTTGTTGTACAAAGCAAAAGTTGCTGTGAGAAAGCACTCAGATCGGATTAGAGCAGTTCTGTTCGGAGCAACGTGGAAGAAGGAGAACAACAAATATCAGGTCTGGGCTTGAAAGGGGATGGGCCGGTTTAAATGGGGTGAGGCCCGTTAAGTTTTAATTTAAAAATAAATTGTATATATAAAATGTGTTAACTTATAATGGCCATAACTTATTCATATGTTGACTGAATCGAACAAAACAGGATCCGATAGGATCGTATGGACGAACACTACCCAATGGGACTGACTGGGAGTGGATTTGAGCTCGTTTGAATTTATGGCGAAATAAATTGTTTGATTCAATTCAAACAAACAGTTTATCGTTCTTTAACGATGAACTGCCAATGTGAGTAAATCTCACTAACTCTGAACAGTTTATAATTTCATGTTGTATTTTTAGAACTGTTAAATATTGGCTGGTTGACTGTGTGTTGACTGTTTGATTGAACTGCTAGCCAGTTAGTTAAATTTTCTATATTGATTCTGTTTAATAGAATATATCATATGGAACTGAAAGTGATGTTATCTATATTGTTTAACATCTGTGATGCAGGGAAACAGGTTGGAGGAATCCAACTGGATTCCTCAACATTTATTTTACTGTTTTTCATATATTGTGATATATGATGTGTTATATAATCAGTTATGGATTATGTGTGTTGGAATGATGTTGATCATTGTTATTCGATATTGTAAATATCATAAAGACCTTGGGATGTAAAAAGAATTATTTCAATGTATATTGAAATAAAGGGATTTTATAAAATCAACAGATTTTATAAAAGGAAATATTTCGAAAGTAAATAAAAGGGGAAAATGTTTTTAAAATGAATAGAGTTTTAAAAAGGGAAATCATTTGTAAAGTGAAGAACTGTTACTAAAAGTAAATCTTTATAAATGAATAGTTTATTCGAAAAGAATAAAGGAGCTAATCGATGTTAGTTAATCGATTAGAGTTAAAGTTAAAAGGATTTAATCGATGTTAGTTAATCGATTAGAGTTAAAGTTAAAAGGAGTTAATCGATGTTAGTTAATCGATTAGAGTTAAAGTTAAAAGGAGTTAATCGATGTTAGTTAATCGATTAGAGTTAAAGTTAAAAGGAGTTAATCGATGTTAGTTAATCGATTAGAGTTAAAGAATAAAGGAGCTAATCGATGTTAGTTAATCGATTAGAGTTAAAGTTAAAAGGAGTTAATCGATGTTAGTTAATCGATTAGAGTTAAAGTTAAAAGGAGTTAATCGATGTTAGTTAATCGATTAGAGTTAAAGTTAAAAGGAGTTAATCGATGTTAGTTAATCGATTAGAGTTAAAGTTAAAAGGAGTTAATCGATGTTAGTTAATCGATTAGAGTTAAAGTTAAAAGGAGTTAATCGATGTTAGTTAATCGATTAGAGTTAAAGTTAAAAGGAGTTAATCGATGTTAGTTAATCGATTAGAGTTAAAGTAAAAGGAGTTAATCGAATATAGTTATTCGAATAGAAAGTAAAAGGAGTTAATCGAATATAGTTTATTCGAATAGAAAGCAAAGGAGTTAATCGAATATAGTTATTCGAATAGAAAGCAAATGAATTAATCGAATATAGTTTATTCGAAGAAAGCAAAGGAGTTAATCGAATATAGTTTATTCGAATAGAAAGCAAATGAGTTAATCGAATATAGTTTATTCGAAGAAAGTAAAAGGAGTTAATCGAATATAGTTATTTGAATAGAAAGTAAAAGGAGTTAAGTGAAGTGAGTAAATCAATAGCATTAGTCAAATAGAGTTAATCCAATAGTGTTAGTCCAATAGAGTTAATTGATAAGGGTTAATCGAATAGAGTTAAGTGAAAAGAGTCAATCGAATATAGCTATTCGAAGGAGGGTTAAGTAAGGAAGTTAGTAAAAGGAATATAAAGTGTACTTTTCCTATTTCAAGGTTAGAAATGTTGTTCGGTTAAGGTCTGAGAGGTAGTTCTACCCCAACTTGATTGGCTTCATTTTTAACTATGGAATAGTTAAGGTTCGGCAGTAAAGGAAATGGTTTGAGTTGGCATATCGATGTTTGTTTAAACATCTTTCTAAGTCCAATGAAGAAGCTTTGGTAATGTTTTCCAAATAAGAAACCAGAAATGTTTTCTAATAAAGAAAACAAGAAATGGAAATGTTTTCCAATGGTAATAACATATATTTTCTAAATTTAGAAAATAAGAAATACTGAATATAGGGAAACAGGAGATAAGTAGATTAATGAAATAAAGAGATAAATGTTGAATGATTTTTGATCGATATAAATTCCCATTTGGAAATAATATCGTTGGTTGCACACCTGTTTTTCTTCGATAGTTAAATCACAGACTATCGAAGTTTTGACCATTTTAACGTTGTTAATATGGAGAGACCGGTTGGATTATTATCCAAAGAACCACTCTGTATTGGCATAAGCGTTGCGAAGAATATATGCCAAAGGAAATTGAAGACAAAGTTATGCAAGGGCTATCCTGTTTACATAATAGTGCCTTCGGTTCATCCTGTTCCTGGATGACTTGCTTGTATGGACGGATGTCTGACAGAGTATTTCCAGACGATCACATATATTGATTTCTCCAAACGTACCAAGAGTGGAAGCGGAGAAGGAAACTTCTTTAGCTAACACATAATGTATGGTTGAGGACGTCAATCGGTGATTGGATGGATTTGATGATGTGGCATTCAAAGTGAATCTGGTGTGATGATAAAGCGTAGCTTCTAGCCTCACATCCGGTAAATGACAGAAATCGGGCAGGCAGCATGGCTAAGTCGGTCGCACCGAAGTAGGGTGTATAATCACCTGATCTAGAGTTTCATTTACTTCTAAAAATCTATTGTTGATGCTGTCCCATTCGGGAAACGGTTGCTGATCCCAACCGTTGGTGATATACATTCGATACGCTCAAGCGAAATGAGTGGTCGGTCATGTGTGGCCGGGATGCAAGATGTTCTTGTTGAACCCAGTGTATTCCTCTCTTGAGGTACACGAGCGAAAGGTGGTTCCATACCTTGTCATAGTTGGAAAATCCATTACCCAATACGTGCTTGCGGTTTTGATTGTATACTATATATGTAGAACGTGAGATGAAAGCGTTTCTGCTAGATGATTATATATACTGTGATTGATAGACATTATTATAATATCAAAAGGTTTTGATATAAAGTTATCTTGGATTCTCATAAGGGAAAAACCCGTTCCGTTATGCGGCGTGGTCTTATGAGATATCGTTTACTTGTTCGAACTGTTTTACTCACACCAGTCCCATGACTGACCCGGAGTTTACTTTGTTGTTTTCCCTAAACTCTTGGGTGCCTAAATTTGTACGGGCAGTCAAGTAGTCGGGATTTACAGATATACTGGAAGAGCTTGGAGCAGGAGGCTTCAGGATCATATAGCTATAGTTTATTTCCGCTGTGTTGTAAGTGTTGTACTTTGATAATGATGTGTATTCAAATACAGATGTATATTTCAAAGTTATGTTACATATGTTATATGTTATTCGTTCCGCTGTGAGATTCGTGTTACTCTGATGTTGTCTTCTTCTTCTTCTATTCTAAGTTTCTATCTTATCTTTCCTCACCCTCTAATTTCTTTCACTAATTACCAGGATTTTTCGATGTTTTGGTTATCGACATCGTGCTTATGTCGATAACCAAAGTCGCCGAAAATCCGGGTCGTTACAGTTGGTATCAGAGCTTAAGTTAAGAATTACTTGGCTCTGTGGCGTGACTCGGTAGAGATAGGGTTAGTAATATCCTAGACTGAGATTGAGTGTATATATGCAAGTGAGCGTATTTGTTATTGATATAAAAATTTGTTTTATATTGTGGAGATTTATTGGTTGAGTTGTTTATAAGTTCTGGTCGATCAGTTTGATCCACTGTAGCGGTAGGGATTTTGTAAACACTCGAATACGATGAACCATCATGGTATGTTTTGAAAAGAAGGTAAATTAAAATAAGTTTACCTAAGGTATATACTGATATAGAGAAGATATATATCAAAATTATAATATAGTGGATATATTGGTTGTTATTATAATCGAGTAAGATTATAAGTAAATGGTTATGTAAATAACCAATTAGAATTCATATAAGTGAAATACGTGAAATCAGATGAGTTAAATCTGAAATTTTAACTAGGAATTGAATAAAACTCTGGAGAATTGGATAAGTAATTGTAAATGAATTTGGGTTAAAAATAAGGAAAATTTAAGATCTTGGGAGATTTTAAATTGTTTTACAAATAGTGTGAATTATATTTTGAAATGAATTTCAAAGTGGAAATGTTTAGAAATGGTTTTATAGTATTGAACTCACTTCGATCGCTGGAAAATAGATTCTGATGATGACAGCTGCATCATCAGTGTTCATTTTCGAGTTGTAAGTGATGAATTACTACTAGAGATACTGTTTTGAAATTGTTTTGGGAAAGAAAAGTTGTGTTGAATTTCAAAGTGGGATTTATAATTCAGAACAAAAAAAAAATATAAAAGTGTGAAATTGAAAGGAAAAACCTATTTTCCAAAAGAGGAAATATCGATTTCAAAAAGGAATGGAAACCGAGACTTATTTAAAGGAATTTGGATAAAGGAAGTTCAAACATAGGATTTGAATATAGAAAATTCAAAGGGGATTTAAATAAAGAGAATTCAAATAGAAATTGAATATAGAAATTCAAAGGGAGTTTGAATATATGAAATTCAATGGAAGTGATATAGAATTTGAATAGAGGAAATTCGAATATAGAAATCAAATAGAATTTGACAGATGAGAAATCAAATAGAATTTGACATATGAGAAATCGAATAAAATTTGACATAAGAGAATCGAAATGGAATTGAATATAGGAAATTCAAATAAAATTGAAATGGAATTCAATTAGTTGATAAACATGTTAAAATATATTTGAACATGTATATTCAAATAAAAAGGTGAAATGGGCAAACCAGTAATTTGAAAATCACTTAACGAAATAAGTTAAAACGATTGGATTAAGTTGGAATGAATTAGAAATGTATGGATATACATGAGATAGGTATGGATAAGGTATGAATGTATATAAATAGAATGCTCGACGGAAAGGTATGTATTTAATTCATATATGAGATTTTATGCGCCGTATCGGCTAGCCGCTTGGCTTTTTGTTTTTCTTTTGGATTGGTGAGAGCCATGGGAGGCTATTTGAAATATCCCGATGCTCCCGGTACAAAGGAGGTTATGGCGAATTTTTCCGGGAATTTAAGGAGTTAGAATATTTTTAAGATAATTTGATAGTTAGAAAATCAACGTATCGATATATATATAGAAGTCGACAAGGAAACGAACTTAGAAATAGAATAGTAGAATCAAAAAGAAAGTCTAGAATAAAATCTAGTAAAAATAGAAAGAGGAAGTGTGTACGTGTTTAAAAGTGAATAGGTAGTTGTATGGTATTGATTTTTCGAGTAAGTAGTCATATCTGTTTTGACGTTATAAATGTTATCCAGTCAAGGTCTGAGAGGTAGTTATACCCCAACTTTATTGATTTCATTATTAACAAATAAATAGTAAGGTTTCAGGCTCGAAGATCAATGTTGAATAAGAGTTAGTTGAATATAGTATTTGGGTTGTCGTAACGATGTTTTACACAACATCCGTTTTAACCCAAATAAGTGTAACTTGGAAATAGAAATAAAGAATATTTCCTAAGTATAGAAATAAACGAAATCGGAAAAGAGATAAGTAATTGGAATATTTTCCAATTATAAATAGCATATATTTTCTAATGTTTAGAAAATAAAGGAAGGCGATATTCGGAAAAGTTTTCCAAATAACATAAAAGGCCAATATGGTTATTGAAAATATTTGGTTAACAAATATTGATAAAGAAATAGAGAAGAGATTTAACTAATGGAATATTGATTATGGGCTCAGTTGAATTTCAAAAAGGAAAATTTGATTTTTGAAAAGAGTAAACTGTTTACAAATTCCCAGGAAAAGACTGTTTAAATTAAAAACAAATTTAACAGAAATTTGTGAAAGCAGATTTAAATTAAAGCAAATTCAGTTAAGTGGTAACTGAAGTTGAATTGAAATCGAATAAGATTGGGTTTGTGAAATCAGAATCCGAAATGGTATTGGATTGAGGAGTTAAGGAATTGAAAATCGAGAAGAAACTTGAGTTGAAATGATATTTGGCTCGGATATAAGCGAATGGTTGTGTCATGGATAAAGGCAGATTGGAATTTGATTGGGATAACATTGGTATATGCTGAATTGATAGCAGATGTGACGGATATAACGATATGCCCGACAAAAAGGTACCAGTTTATATCTAATATAAGATTTTTGAGCCAAATTGGCAAGCCGCTTGGCTGTTTGATTTTCTTTGGGATGGAGATGGCCCAGAGAGGCGAGTTAGAATTTGACCTATTGACCAGTACGAAGGAGGTGCTGGCGAAATTTTTCAAAGAGTTAAGGCGTTAGAAAATTTTCATGATTTTTGAAAATTTTCGTTGATAAGAATTAATTAATAATTTAATTGAAATTAAATTGGTTCAGTTGAAACTGAAGTTAAGAAGTGAACAAATATGTTTTATCCAGTCGATAGGGTCGTCCTCTACCTTTTAGCAATTTCGAGGACGAAATTATTTTAAGTGGGGAAGAATGTAATGACCCGCATTGGCAGAGGTACTATGATTAATTTATTTTATTATATAATGGAGGGTTAGTGAATTTAATGGTCGTGGAATTTAATTATGATGAATATTTAATTAAAATAATAAATTAAATAATATATTTAATTCTGAAATAATCAGAATTGGTTGAAATGGCGATATGGTGTGAACCGGATCATCTGTGATATTTAATTCAGCTTGGAATTGAATTTGAATAACGAATATATTCAATTGTCGATAGTTGAACGTATAGTTTATAATATAATTATAAACGAGCTCGAAATGGTGCTGCAGTTCGTAAATTGGCGATTCGAACTTCAACTGAATGTACATGGCACATTTTAAATCGGATTTCTGTGAAACAAGAAATGTGTGGAGCTGGTAGAGTATATCTTTCTAGTGGAAGAGAAAGATCGGGATTTCGTCGTGTAGATTTTAAGATATGTCCAAATCAAATTTCAGAAAAGTCGCTATAGAATCGTTTATCGACCGTAACGGTTTATTCAATATAACTAGATACCGGTTTCGAATGTAGACAAGGTTCTTTTGAGACATAGTGATAATTTAATTTTTAGAATTTTTCTGTAATTTTTAATTAATTAAATAAGCAACTTTTTATTTGGAGTATTTTGCACCCTTAATCAGCGATTTTAGGGTTTCACAATATGAGTTAACCTACCGACGTTATTATATTTTTGTAATCATGGCGCCTTGCTCGTCATAACAGTATGTTTATTTCTATCGATAGAAATCCGTAAACGAGTAGAGTGGCATATAATGAAGACCAGACATTTATAAAGTTACAAAACAAAACATGTGGACATAAAGGAGACAAATCTTCTGTTATTAGCCACCCCCGTCCCACTATAATAACGCTATCTCCATTTCTAATAACCTAATTCCTATCAAAAATCGTAGCCGCCTCCACCTTTAAATAAATGGTCTGAAAGGCTTAAAAACAACAAGCCGAAATGCTTCAAATCAAAAAGGCCACCAGCTCTTCCTGATCGTTAACGTGCTCGCATGACTTCAGAGATGAAAATGGGGTATGGGTCAATCTCCCTGAAGCAGGGCGCGCCTACTGGCATCGCCAGGGAGGGATCCGATAATCGGAATCAGGGCATCGTTGTCCATCAAGGAAGTTGATCGACATAAAAATAGAAAGAGGAGAAAAAGGGAAGTAGCGCGAGTGGAATAGGATTAGTATCGGAATCAAATTGGAGCGGAGGAGGGAGAGTTTTGGGCAAAGGGGACGTACTGGAGCGAGATTGTTTTACTGGGGAAGAAGCTAAGTGATGTTGCTAGTTTAATTTTGTGTAAGGTATGAGCCTACTGTTAATACAACGATGGTGTAAATTGTTGTGTAAAGAAGCCTACTGTTAAATGAAGTATATGTCCATACTGTTAATACAAGTATAGGATGGGATGTTCTGGGTAGTGTTGGATGGTGGATACCGTTGTTGGGGAGGAAAAGGATTATGATCTTTGTTTTCATTTCTGTGGAGTGGAGTGTGAGAACGTGGAGGCCATGTTCTTGCTGACATTTCAGATATAAAACTAGTTATAAAGATCACTGAAGACTGGTTATTATTCACTGTGTTGGAGCAATCAATCCATATTCTTGCCGACTTCTATTTCCAAAGCCATATCTGTTATTGGTGATCTAAAGTAGTACGGGGGAATGTACACATTTAAGTCGGAGCGTTCTGCTTCTTCCATAAAAGCTGCACAAGCTACGGCAAATAAAGAACATTTGGTTAGTCTCTTACAGTCTGGTCATCCACAGATTTACAAATCATAGTTTAGTTGTTGTACATAGCAAAAGTTGCTGTGAGAAAGCACTCAGATCGGATTAGAGCAGTTCTGTTCGGAGCAACGTGGAAGAAGGAGAACAACAAATATCAGGTCTGGGCTTGAAAGGGGATGGGCCGGTTTAAATGGGGTGAGGCCCGTTAAGTTTTAATTTAAATATAAATTGTATATATAAAATGTGTTAACTTATAATGGCCATAACTTATTCATATGTTGACTGAATCGAACAAAACAGGATCCGATAGGATCGTATGGACGAACACTACCCAATGGGACTGACTGGGAGTGGATTTGAGCTCGTTTGAATTTATGGCGAAATAAATTGTTTGATTCAATTCAAACAAACAGTTTATCGTTCTTTAACGATGAACTGCCAGTGTGAGTAAATCTCACTAACTCTGAACAGTTTATAATTTCATGTTGTATTTTTAGAACTGTTAAATATTGGCTGGTTGACTGTGTGTTGACTGTTTGATTGAACTGCTAGCCAGTTAGTTAAATTTTCTATATTGATTCTGTTTAATAGAATATATCATATGGAACTGAAAGTGATGTTATCTATATTGTTTAACATCTGTGATGCAGGGAAACAGGTTGGAGGAATCCAACTGGATTCCTCAACATTTATTTTATTGTTTTTCATATATTGTGATATATGATGTGTTATATAATCAGTTATGGATTATGTGTGTTGGAATGATGTTGATCATTGTTATTCGATATTGTAAATATCATAAAGACCCTGGGATGTAAAAAGAATTATTTCAATGTATATTGAAATAAAGGGATTTTATAAAATCAACAGATTTTATAAAAGGAAATATTTCGAAAGTAAATAAAAGGGGAAAATGTTTTTAAAATGAATAGAGTTTTAAAAAGGGAAATCATTTGTAAAGTGAAGAACTGTTACTAAAAGTAAATCTTTATAAATGAATAGTTTATTCGAAAAGAATAAAGGAGCTAATCGATGTTAGTTAATCGATTAGAGTTAAAGTTAAAAGGATTTAATCGATGTTAGTTAATCGATTAGAGTTAAAGTTAAAAGGAGTTAATCGATGTTAGTTAATCGATTAGAGTTAAAGTTAAAAGGAGTTAATCGATGTTAGTTAATCGATTAGAGTTAAAGTTAAAAGGAGTTAATCGATGTTAGTTAATCGATTAGAGTTAAAGAATAAAGGAGCTAATCGATGTTAGTTAATCGATTAGAGTTAAAGTTAAAAGGAGTTAATCGATGTTAGTTAATCGATTAGAGTTAAAGTTAAAAGGAGTTAATCGATGTTAGTTAATCGATTAGAGTTAAAGTTAAAAGGAGTTAATCGATGTTAGTTAATCGATTAGAGTTAAAGTTAAAAGGAGTTAATCGATGTTAGTTAATCGATTAGAGTTAAAGTAAAAGGAGTTAATCGAATATAGTTATTCGAATAGAAAGTAAAAGGAGTTAATCGAATATAGTTTATTCGAATAGAAAGCAAAGGAGTTAATCGAATATAGTTATTCGAATAGAAAGCAAATGAGTTAATCGAATATAGTTTATTCGAAGAAAGCAAAGGAGTTAATCGAATATAGTTTATTCGAATAGAAAGCAAATGAGTTAATCGAATATAGTTTATTCGAAGAAAGTAAAAGGAGTTAATCGAATATAGTTATTCGAATAGAAAGTAAAAGGAGTTAAGTGAAGTGAGTAAATCAATAGCATTAGTCAAATAGAGTTAATCCAATAGTGTTAGTCCAATAGAGTTAATTGATAAGGGTTAATCGAATAGAGTTAAGTGAAAAGAGTCAATCGAATATAGCTATTCGAAGGAGGGTTAAGTAAGGAAGTTAGTAAAAGGAATATAAAGTGTACTTTTCCTATTTCAAGGTTAGAAATGTTGTTCGGTTAAGGTCTGAGAGGTAGTTATACCCCAACTTGATTGGCTTCATTTTTAACTATGGAATAGTTAAGGTTCGGCAGTAAAGGAAATGGTTTGAGTTGGCATAGCGATGTTTGTTTAAACATCTTTCTAAGTCCAATGAAGAAGCTTTGGTAATGTTTTCCAAATAAGAAACCAGAAATGTTTTCTAATAAAGGAAACAAGAAATGGAAATGTTTTCCAATGGTAATAACATATATTTTCTAAATTTAGAAAATAAGAAATACTGAATATAGGGAAACAGGAGATAAGTAGATTAATGAAATAAAGAGATAAATGTTGAATGATGTTTGATCGATATAAATTCCCATTTGGAAATAATATCGTTGGTTGCACACCTGTTTTTCTTCGATAGTTAAATCACAGACTATCGAAGTTTTGACCATTTTAACGTTGTTAATATGGAGAGACCGGTTGGATTATTATCCAAAGAACCACTCTGTATTGGCATAAGCGTTGCGAAGAATATATGCCAAAGGAAATTGAAGACAAAGTTATGCAAGGGCTATCCTGTTTACATAATAGTGCCTTCGGTTCATCCTGTTCCTGGATGACTTGCTTGTATGGACGGATGTCTGACAGAGTATTTCCAGACGATCACATATATTGATTTCTCCAACCGTACCAAGAGTGGAAGCGGAGAAGGAAACTTCTTTAGCTAACACATAATGTATGGTTGAGGACGTCAATCGGTGACTGGATGTATTTGATGATGTGGCATTCAAAGTGAATCTGGTGTGATGATAAAGCGTAGCTTCTAGCCTCACATCCGGTAAATGACAGAAATCGGGCAGGCAGCATGGCTAAGTCGGTCGCACCGAAGTAGGGTGTATAATCACCTGATCTAGAGTTTCATTTACTTCTAAAAATCTATTGTTGATGATGTCCCATTCGGGAAACGGTTGCTGATCCCAACCGTTCGTGATATACATTCGATACGCTCAAGCGAAATGAGTGGTCGGTCATGTGTGGCCGGGATGCAAGATGTTCTTGTTGAACCCAGTGTATTCCTCTCTAGAGGTACACGAGCGAAAGGTGGTTCCATACCTTGTCATAGTTGGAAATCCATTACCCAATACGTGCTTGCGGTTTTGATTGTATACTATATATGTAGAACGTGAGATGAAAGCGTTTCTGCTAGATGATTATATATACTGTGATTGATAGACATTATTATAATATCAAAAGGTTTTGATATAAAGTTATCTTGGATTCTCATAAGGGAAAAACCCGTTCCGTTATGCGGCGTGGTCTTATGAGATATCGTTTACTTGTTCGAACTGTTTTTAAACTGTTTTACTCACACCAGTCCCATGACTGACCCGGTGTTTACTTTGTTGTTTTCCCTAAACTCTTGGGTGCCTAAATTTGTACGGGCAGTCAAGTAGTCGGGATTTACAGATATACTGGAAGAGCTTGGAGCAGGAGGCTTCAGGATCATATAGCTATAGTTTATTTCCGCTGTGTTGTAAGTGCTGTACTTTGATAATGATGTGTATTCAAATACAGATGTATATTTCAAAGTTATGTTACATATATTATATGTTATTCGTTCCGCTGTGAGATTCGTGTTACTCTGATGTTGTCTTCTTCTTCTTCTATTCTAAGTTTCTATCTTATCTTTCCTCACCCTCTAATTTCTTTCACTAATTACCAGGATTTTTCGATGTTTTGGTTATCGACATCGTGCTTATGTCGATAACCAAAGTCGCCGAAAATCCGGGTCGTTACACCTGCTATGACCCGTTCAATATATATACATGTATATGCATGCAATTTCAAACAATTTTCAATTTCATATTCAATTTCAAATCAAAATTAAATAATTTATATCATTAATATATAAATGATAATATTTTCAAAACATTAGATTCGTAAAGTCGACCACCGCCCATTTATTCCATTAACACATACTATAGAATGAATATCTAATCCCACCCATCGATCGACCATTCTTATTTATCTACCAGCTCACATAGTAGAATGTCTCATTAGACCTACCCATCATGAAGTTGATTACCATCGCTTGTCCATCCATAGTAAAGATCTAATGGTATGCCTATCATGAAGTTAATCACTATCTCATCTATCCGACCAGAAAAGAGGTAGTTTAAAGCATGGACGTAGTGGTCCTCAATTTATTTGCGCATGCACGGAGATCATCGAGTGCCTTAGCTGACTTTTCAACATTTTAACCACTTGGATACTAGGATTCGGCATGAGCGTGCCTGACCCTAACCCCCATGTTGAGACCATTAGTTTTTAACCTAAAAGGAAGTGTTGATGGTATGAGTCCCCAATAAACAAATATTCTAATTTGTGCTTCCTGTCGAATTCCCCTAATCTAGGCTTTAATATATATTGATATTTTTCTTATTAACTTGATCAAAATTCTAAGTTTAATACAGTAAACCACTATAAATATAACTTCATGTTATGATTTTAGTCGTAAATATCTTCAACTTGCCTATTTTAGTCTATCATTTTTTATTATGATTATCTAACATGCCAATACAATTCTTAATTATCATAATAATTTTCTCATTTTCTATTGCTTTTAAAATTACCATACTTGTCATAATTTACTGCAAAATCCAACAAATTTTCTTAATTCAGTTTAATTCCTTTTTAGTTATAGATCTACAATTTATATATGTGTTTACTATAAATTTAGTTTTATTTTATTTAATCTGTATGTGCGAAGTCTACACTTTTGTTCTATTTTTCATGCACAAAAAAGAGGGATAAAAATATATGTATACAATCTAACATTTACAGATCTAGGCATATTTAGGAACAAATGTAAATACAACAACAACTAAGCTATAAATTCCAAACACGTTGGGGTTGACTAGAGATGGAACCCCAAAAAAAGGCTTAAAGTTTCAATAAAAGTAAAATAAATTTTAAAATAATTAAATAGATAGTAAAAGTAGTTGTAATGTAGCCAAAATAAAAAAAGGAAAGCCTAAGGTTCTGGTGTAACAACCCGCAAATTCTGAACAAATTTAAAAAATTTATTTTAGGAAATTTTAATGAATTTTGAGGTTATAATATAATTTATTATTAATAATAATGGCTAGAATTTATTTTAATCGAAGTTAAAATGAATAAATTTAATTTAAATAAAAAAGGAGTTAGAAATGGCGTGGTAGTTTTAAAATTTGATTTCAAACTTTAACTGAATGTACAAGATTCAAAATAAATCAAAATTGAGTGAAACCAGAAATATTTAAATCTGTTTAATCATATCTTTCTAACGAATCTGAAAATATGAAATTTCATAGCGGAAATTAAAAGTTATGGCCAATTCAATTTTTAGAAAGGTCGCTGTAGAATTTATATATATATATATATATATATATATATATATATATATATATTATATTTGGCCCGAAAGGCTACTTTTCGCATATGAAGGAATTTCGACTCGAAACCACTTCCATTGAGTTCGGAATGACGTTTCTGCATTGAAAAACAGTAAACACTTATATATTTTGAGTTTCGGTATTTATTTGTTTAAAAATGTATTTTTTAATATTAAATATATTGGCCTTAAAAATAGTCATTTTTCAAACAGTCTCAGAATTCGACGAAAATAATTTTGTTGGATTCGTATCTTCATAAGAAAGCTAATTTAGAATTTTCTGAGGTCATATGTGGCCCCGGCATATTTAAATGTACGGTCAATATTTAATTAATTAATTTTTAATGCAATTTTAAATAAAAATCGTACATATTTCGGAATTGGGCCCCGAGACCTATTCCATTGCGTTCAGAAGGTGTCAAAACCTTAAGAACGACAGGAAGCAGGCCCAAATCGGAGAAAGTCCGGATTTTCCACCTTTTAAGCACATTTTTCGAGATTTAATATTAAAATATTCGGGCTGAAACCCTAATGGCCGCCGGCTCCATCGAGGGCTGAAATGCTCCGAATTTCAAACGCTTATAACTCTCAATCCGTTCAACAATAAATTGCATATGATATACCAAATCGAAGCTCTCGGAGAGATCTTTCAATCCGTATGGTGATGATGGGTTTTAGTGGAGCGTGGCGGCCAGGATTTGGCGACAAAGGTGCGGCGGTCGGGTTAGATTTGTGGCGCGCCTGGGGGGCCGAGTTCGGCAGGGTTCAGGCCGACGGTGGAGCATCTCGTGGTGGTTCGGGTGGTGGTCTCAGATTGGTGAATGGGGATCTCGGGTGGCGTGCGTGCAGAAGCTTGGACGGAGCGATGATGGGTTCTACGGATACGGAGTAACCGACGATGAAGAAGGGTATATTATTTAATTAGTTATTTATTTAATAATATTTAATTTGTTTGATCTTTAAAAATCAATATCTTTCTCATACGAGGTCCGTTTTGCGAACCGTTTGTTGCGTTGGACTCGTCTTTCCGAGATCTTCGCGATGGCGCAGACCGCAGCTGAAACAGAGACAGTTGATTTTCAGCCAAAATTCAAATGTGAGAATTCTAATTTTATTTATTTATTTAATTATTAATTATTTTCTCGCGTTAAAAATAATTGTATTATCATGTTAATTCAGATCTGAAATGTTCTGTGTTGTTTGGATTGTTAATTGTTGCTTGTTGTATGTGTTGTTGTTCATGATATGCTAAATCCGCATTGGAATTTTATATATTGTTGAATTTATTTGCAGTTAGAAAATTAGATCTAAAAGTAGATCTAAAACATATTTTATTCAGATTTAAATCATATTTATTCAGATCCAGTTGTAATAATTTATTTTATGTTATTAAAATATTTTTTTTTATTATTCTGAAATGAACAATAGAATTGGAGCGACAAATAAAAACTCATTTTTTATTTGTTGATATAACAAAGAAATTGAACGCCAAATAAAAATTTATTTTTATTTGTTGGTTTTACAATAGAGATTGAACAACAAATAAATACTTATTTTTTTATTTGTTGATTTAACAATAGAAATTGAACGACAAATAAAAACTCCTTTTTATTTGTTGATATTACAATGGAAATTGGACGACAAATAAATTCTTATTTTATTTGTCTATATAACGACAGAGATTGGTTAACAAATAAAATCTTATTTTTATTTGTTTATATAACAACAGAATTTGGTCAACGAATAAAATATTTTTATTTGTTTACTTTACAATAGAATTTAGACAACGAATAAAACCTTATTTTATTTGTTTATTTTACAACAGGATTTGAATGACAAATAAAATATTATTTTTATTTGTTACCTATGATAGAATTTGAACAACAATGGATTTTCAATATTTGTTGAATTTAATTATATTGTCAATTCAATTTAAATAAAATATTATTTTGATCATTTTTAGTGAAAATTGTATATTAAGAATAAAATGTGATTCTTAGTGTAAAATGTACATTAGATCAAAAATAACATTTTTGATTAGAAATTTGTTAGAAAAATAAAAACAACATTTTTATTTGAAATATGTTATGCAAATCAAAAGGACATTTTGATTAGAAGTTTATTATGTAAATAAAAAGAAAACATTTTGTCAAAAATATAATTATTGTAATAAAAATAACATCTTTGTCAAAACATGATTATGGAGATAAAATGAACATTTTTATGCCTTGAATAGAATTAAATAAAAATTCACATTTTGTTTACGTTAAAAAGATTAGACAAAATTATCACATTTTGTTTACATTAAAAGGACTAGTCATCAACATTGTGTTTACATTTAAAAAGAATTAGACAAAAATAATCAGTTTAGTCATTTTAAAAGAATGAATTGGAAATGTTCAAATTTTTGCAAATTAAATAGAATGAATTGAAAACATTCGTTTTTGGTCATTTTATAGAAATGAAGTATAAACATCCAGTTTGTCATTTAAAATGGTTAAACCAAAATAAACATTTTTGGTAATTGAAAAGAGTTACACCAAAATACACATTTTTGGGCATTGAGAAGGATTATATTTTATTGTAACATTGTTTATAATAAAACGATCTTTTTATTTTGTGTGCTCAAACACAAATAAAACATTTAAAATAAATTTACATTTTTATTTGTGTTCTCCAATGCAAATATAATAAAATTTTAAGTGGCGCATTTTTATCTGCATTTTTTTTTCAATGCAAATATTGCATGAAACCCAAAAGTTCACATTTTTGTTTACATTTCACAATGCAAACAATACATGAAAATATAAAATTATATTTTTGTTTGCATTCTACAATGCAAACGAAACGTAGAAAATAGAAAATACATTCTTATTTGCATTCTATCATGCAAATAGAATAAGGAGATAAAATCACATTTTGTTTGCAAATTCAGATGCAAACAAATTTATTAAAAACAAAGGTTACATCGTTTTTTTTGTTGCATGTTTTAAATGCGAGCAAAGCATTAAAACAAAGGTTACATTTTATTTATTTATTTACTTCACTTGATGTAAATAAACATAAAATAAGAAGTTGTTCTTTTATTTACATTTCTTGATGTAAATAAAACTAGAAATTAAATATTACATTTTTATTTGCATTACTCAACGCAAATAAAACATGAGAATAAAAAGATACATTTTCATTTGCAATCCTTAATGCAAATAAATTATGGAATGAAAGGTTACAATTTTTATTTACATTCCTCTATGTAAATAAACGTTAATTTCTTTTTAAAAAAAAGCTGAATCTTTATTTGCTTTCTCTATTGCAAATAAAGCATAAAATGAAAATTTATATTTTTGTTATTATTTGTATTCTCTATTACAAATGGAATTAAAGATTATATTCTTCTACCCATTTATTTACAATGAAAAGAATTGAAATAAAAGATTATATATTTTTTTAGCGTCATTTTAGATGCGATAAAAGAATAGAAATAAAGAATTCATTTTTATTGACATTTTACACGCGATAAAAGAGACATTTTCTTGTCATGATTATATATTATTTGTTACACATCCATTCACAAGTTACCCGACTTGTGTATGTGATTGGGACGATAATTTTCACACATCGCCCAAGTGCACAAATGAATTTATTATTTGTTTGTTGGCTGAAACCCCACACGGGTGTTGGGATGAAAATGAACTTACACTAATCCCAATATTTAGTTGTATGTTGATCGTTAGATCGACATGCTGCGATGAGCGTTATTATTTAATTTTAATGCTTACACAGTGGAAATTACACTTTGGATGTAAATGGATGACTTGATGATTATACTGTTATTGTCATATATATGATGTGTATGAAATCCATATAATCCAAATTATATGGTAAATGTTTGAGTCGCATTTCGATTCAGGTGTTCTTTTAAACAAGAATATTTTTACATTAGAGATTCTTTTTTTTATATAAAGTATTTATATATTTTCAAAATATATATTGTTAATCAAGTATATGTTAAAACAAAGAATATTTGTAAAAGATAAAGATTTGTAATACAAAGAATACTTCTCATTTAGAGTCTTTATATAAAGAATATTTTTATGATTATTTTAAAATATGTTTTTAAAAGATCATTAGCATTTGCAATTATATTTTGTGATATGAAATAAATTGAGATGTGAAGTGGATTTATCATGGATGATGTTTTAAACGACATTTGTCCTTTAATCCAATTTACACTGAAATTATTATTTGGAACTTATGAATCTATTTTATAGATTTAAAAAAAAAGCATTTCCTAAAAATCAAGTTTTCAATGTAATATATTAAATAGGAATTAAGTGGAAATTCGATTGGTAATAATCGAAATGGTCTTCTGTAAAAGAAGACCGATATTATATGTGGAATTTAAGAGGCTTTGCCGTTATTCCATTTATATTATTAGTCCGATACAGAAATTTATATCGATTATGTATTGATTTGATTTCTGTGGAATTCCATATTTTGGAAATTGATTTGTGGGTTTATCGTGAACTGTGTTTTAAAGAACACTAGTTCTTTAACCCATTTTAAGACAAGATTTATTCCATAAAATAAATGATCTTGTAATAATGATTTTTGATATTAAATCAAATTAGAGTTTTAATAATTCTTTTAAGGAAGATTTAAGATTTCATTTTCAAGGATTATCTTTGATAAAATTTATGAGAATCCTTTAATATGAAGATTCTTATTAAAAGAATATTCGGAGTTGAAATGTGGCGTAATGTGTGATTTTCCAATATTTGCTTTTTAATCCCAAAATACGCGAGTTATTCAGAAAGACCGGGTTTAACCCATTCTGAATAATCATCACGACGATCAAGAGTCGAAGATGAAGACGGTGATAGAAGACCGAAGGTTTTCACATCGTTGGGATGATGATGACCGGTATCTTGAATTGGGATTGTACATCCCAAGGCAAGGTATTTGGTAATGATCGTCCAAACGTATTTGGAGATCGACGGACATGTTGTTTCGCTCAGACCCAGAGCGGACTTGTAAATGGATTACGTGTCTGACATTGTATTTATTTCTACTGTATTTGTTGAACGCTACTGATTATATATTTCTGTTTGGTGGTGAAGAATTTATTCTTTACTTATCACCCTTCTCTAAGACGTATGAGCTTAGATGTTATATATATATTGGTAGATGATCAATAATATGGTAGGGTCTGACAATGTGACATGCTAAGATGCAAATGATCAAGGCTTTGTTGAAAAGCAAGCCTTGTGGTTGATGATCAAAGCATAGCCTGTTTAGGCATAGCTTTGTGTATAACGTGACTTCGCGAGCCTCACACTCTGGTATGAGTCAAAAACGGGATATGGACCGTAGGGAGTGCATACGTTTCTTTCTAGCTAGAGTGGTGTTTGGGCTTTAACACGGCCCGGCATTTTACTATGTGGATTTTGGATTGAGGTACCTCGTTTTTATAGGCCGGAAGTGGTCACATTATAGGTCCAAAGGGGCCGGGAAACGTATGTTCAGGAATTGCCAATCCACTACCGTTAGGTGGGGACCGGCCCTACCGTTCCAAGGGTTCACTACGGGGGATCCTGAGGCATTTGCTAGAGTGTCTCGAATCGGAAGAGGACAATCCCTAGCCTCGGTCTCATGATGGAAACCCAATTCCCAATACGCCCTTGCGGTTTTGATTGTAAACTTATATATGGCGACATAGTATATGGTACCTATGTCGTCTAAGATTAATACATTTATATTGAAATGTTTTAAAATATATATATACACATTAATAATAATATCGTTTTTACGTATCAAGCATCTTTTGACCATTATAAGGTAAAACCCTATCCTCTGGTGTGTGTTGCATTGTGTGATGGGACCTGGGTCTTATAATGGTTTCATTTTTCTAAAAAGCATTGCGTTATTTGACGATTTACTTTATTTATGCACTGGCAATCCAATGGAGTAAACCCGTTCCGCGTTAGCAGCGTGGTCCTGTGATTAGCCTACTTATTAGATAAGTTAAGTATAGAATTCTCACACCAGTCCCACGACTGACCTGTAGTTTGTTTCACTTTGCAAACTCGGGTGCCCTCTTTCCACACGGGCAGTCGAGTAGCTTTTTGCAGATATAGTTAAGCAGGATCCTGGATTGAAGTCTGAAGCTGGGTCCAGATTACTGATGGCCTTCCGCTGTGATTAGTTCCGCTGCAATGTATTTAATTTATTGTAAATGTATCTTCCGCTGTAGTATTTATTGATGTACTCTGATATATTCTGTACTCTGATGTAACATTTATCATTGATGTTATAAAAGTCTGTGTTGTTGTTCTGATGTGTTGTATGCCCAAAGTTAACGTACGCGGGTTTTGAACGGTCTTGATCGATCTTGCGATCGATTGGGGTCAGGCGAAATTTGGGTCGTTACATCTGGTACATGGATTTCTAACTTTCATGCACTCCTATTTGATACCAGCTCTTTAGATATACTTCAATTTCTTAAATCTCCTTTTACTATCTCCTCTCAAGTCATTTTAGGTTGACTCCAAACTCTTTTGGGGACTTCGGCATGGCCTATAATTCCAATGCCCAAAGGTGCATCATGCGGTCTACGTTGGAGATGTTCAAACCATCTCAAACGGTATAGGACTAACTTCTCTTCAATAGGCGCAACTTCAAGTTTGTCCTGAATATCATCATTTCTAATCCGATCTCATCTGGTATGCCCATAGCTCTAATGCAGTATACACATCTTTGCTACACTTATCTTTTGGATGCGTTGCCTATCAGTAGGCCAACATTCCGAACCATATAACATCGCAGGTCTGGTTGTTGTTGTATACAACTTTCTTTTAAGTTTCTGAGGAATCTTTCTATCACAGAGAATGCCAGATGCTAATCTCCACCCATCCTGCTTGAATTCTAAAACTAACATCCATATCAAACTCCCTTTCAAACTACAACATAGATCCTAAATATAGAATGGATTCCTTCTTTGGTACTACTTGACCGACCATGGTGACTTCTCCATCATCTGACCTGACACCACTGAACTCACACTTCATATACTCTGTTATAGTTCTGCTAAGCCTAAAACTCTTTGATTCTAAGGTACCCCTCTATAATTCTCATTGTCTATTAACCCCTATTCTACTTTCATCAATCAGCACAACATCATCAGCAAAGAGCATACACTAAGGAATCTTGTCTTGTATACCATTTGTGATTTCATCCATCACTAATGCAAAAATATAAGGGCTCAAAGCTGAACCTTGATGTAACCCTATGTTAATGGGAAAGTCACTGGTCTCACCATCGCATGCCCTGACACTAGTCACAACCCCCTCGTACATATCCTGATAAGAGTAACGTACTTTGATGGTACCCTCTTCCTTTCTAGCACCCACCACATAAACTTCATCAGTATTCTGTTATAAGCTTCTCCAAGTCAATAAAAACCATGTGAAGATGTTTCTTCTGCTCCCTATACCTCTCCATAAGTTGCTTAATTAAGAAAATTGCCTTAGTGGTTGACCTTCTAGGCATGAAACCAAATTGATTCCTAGAGACACTTGTCAACCTCCTCAAACGCTGCTGCAAACTCTCTCTCCCAAATCTTCATTGTATGACTCATAAGCCTAATTCCTCTGTAGTTTGTGTAACTCCGAACATCTCCTATATTCTTGAGGATTGGAACTAAACGCTTCTCCTTCACTCATCTGGCATTTTGTTTGACTTGAAAATATTATTAAACCACTTAGTTAGCCAAGATATCCCTGCATCTCCAAAACATCTCCACACCTCAACAGGGATGACATCAGGCTCTACCGACTTGCCTTTTTCATCTGTTTCAATGCCCTCTTCACCTCATCCTCTTGAATTCTTCGAACAAAATATCTATCGGTGTTGTCGGCAGAGTCTTCCAACTCGATCGAGGAGCTATCACTTTCTTCATTGAAAAGATTATCGAAGTATTCTCTCCACCTATTTTTTTATCTCATCGTCCTTTACCAAAAGTATATCATTCTCGTCCTTAATGCATTTAACTTGGTTGAACTCTCATGTCTTCCTCTCGCATAGCCTAGCTATTCTGTAGACGTCTCTTTCGCCACCCCTCGTACTTTGCCTTTTATACAAATTTTTATATGCTCGACCCCTTGCTTCACTCACCGCTCTCTTTGCAATCTTCTTTGCCACTTTGTACTTGTGCATATTCTCTTCGCTCCCATGATGCTACATGCATTTGTAGCATTCCTTTTTCTTCTTGATAGCCTTTTGCACATCGTTGTTCCACCACCCTGAATCCTTGGGTTCTCACTTATTTCCTCTTGTTATCCCAAACACCTCAATAGTCACTTTCCTAATGCAAGTTGCCATCGCATTCCACATGACATTAGCTTCTCCTTTCACATTCCAAGCCCCTTCTCCCATCGCTCTATCTTTGAACACCCGTGAGGCATCTCCTTTGAGTTTCCACCATCTCATCCTACTAATCTTCGCTCTCTTATCCTTCACCACCCGAAGACGTAACATGCATACCAAGAGTTGATGTTGTTAGACGACACCTTCTCCAGGTATGACCTTGCGATCAACACAATCTCGTTTACTGTCTCATCTTGTTAGGACAAAGTCAAACCGAGTAGAATGTTGGCCACTACTGAAGGTGATCAAATGTGATTGTCTCTTTCTAAAGAAGGTATTAGCAATCATGAGATCATAAGAAAAAGCAAAATTTCAATATATCTTCATCCTCTTGGTTCCTACTGCCAGAACCAAAACCACTATGTACTCTCTCAAACCCTCACTAGACGAGCCAACATGTCCATTGAAGTCTCCTTCTATAAAAAGTTTTTGCTATTAGGCACATCTCTAACCATGACATCCAAGTGTTCACATAACTTCCTCTTGGCTTCTTCACTTAGACCCACCTGTGGGGAATATGCATCAATGACATTCAGAACCACATCACTAACTACTAGTTTAACTAGGATGATTATGTCCCATCGTCTTCTGATGTCGACCACTTCATTATTAAGGTTCTTGTCAATCAGTATGCTTACCCCGTTCTTGTTCGGTACTTCTCCCATGTACCATAATTTGAAGCCAGTGTTCTCCACCTCCTTCGCCTTCTGACCCATCCATTTAGTCTCTTGAACGCACAAGATGTTTACGTTTCTCCTAATCATAGTATCAACTATCTCTCTTAACTTTCCTATTAAGGACCCTACATTCCAACTACCTAACCGAACCCTACTATCGTCGACTAGCTTCCTTGCCCTTCGCACCTATGGACAAAGACGCAAAGACCCTTTCTCACTATTAATAGAAAAAGATGAAAAACTGACTTATAGAATTTAACTAAAAGAAACTGTTAGAAAAAGGAGGAAATATACTTATAAAAAATAACTTACAAAATATTACTAAAAACTATAGGAAAAACTATAAAAACTAGAACTATTATAAACCCTATTTCTTTATATTATTTAAAAATCTATATAGTTGCATCACTCACCTGTAGTCCTTAACCCTTGCGCACATGTCCTTCTCAGATCCTGTCCCTAAGTTGATTATAAATATTTTTAATTTTACAAATCTCTTCCCAAAGAAAAAATTAAGTTTTAGGTCCGTCTCAGTTAAGAGAGAATCCAGAGGGAAAAGATTTGTGTTGTGAATGAATAACTAGGTCTAAGGTCTTATTTATAGTGGAACTAAGGGATCTCAGACCGTTATATCTATTTATTAGATATGGTCTAGACACGTAATTCATCCAATTACAACCTTTAGATTTTTGAACCAATGCTCATGATTTAATTAATAACCATAAAAACTTCGTTCAGCTCATACTTAGACGATACTTTGCTAGGTAAAAACTCGGGTCGACCCAAAAGTGTCCTAGTATTTTTTTTTCTTTTTTATAATTTCTGAATTATTCTTATTTCTTCTTTCTTTAATAACTTCTTCATACTTACTTCAGTTTTGACAAATTATATATGTAAATTGCTAAGAAAATTGCCATAAACTCTATAATGCAACTCCCACAGCTAAATTTTGAAAATTTCACAAAATATTATCTCTTATCTAATTAATTAAGATTACTTAAATTTTTAGGGTTGTTACATGAACCAAGCTACAAACATTAAACAGAGACCCTATGTTGTTACACTAACCAAGCTACACACATCAAAAGGAGACCCCATCAGGGATCGCACCACAAATTCCTCATTACGAGGGGTCTGTACTAATCCTTATAATAGGGTCGGTACCAGCCCCATCTTATGTTGAATATAGGATGGGTTATCTCATACAATTTGATAACGATCTCTAATTTTTTCAGTGATATTTCAGGCAGCCTACGTTTATAAGTATCATATGTTCAGGAAAGAAGTAGATCTTTTAGCTTATTGTTTACTTTATATTCTATATTCTTAGATTTGTATCGATTCAAGAGTATGTAATCATCAATACAGTAATAAAGTAACAAAATCTTCAAAGTAGACGTAGGCCATACAACAACAATCCACTATAAATCTCTATGTTCTCATTTTAACTGCATTTTTCCTATTTTAATTGTCTTTCTATGTTTACTTTCTTCACTTTAGCTCTCTTCGTAACCCTTTGGTTTACGCACCAACATTTTACATAAAAAACAAACATAAATCTAATTCATTCTTTTTCATGAACCATAACGATGCGGTGATAACAACAGAAAATGAGACTCTTCATCTGCTCGTGACCCATTTCGAATCGTTCCGCCAAGAGCCTTCATCACCCTAGACATGTCTGTTTGGAGCTACTTTTACCTATCTCCAATGGTTTCCCCTCTATTGTGGTGGAGTTCGATGCTACTAAAATCTGGGCTGGGTACAAAGCACTAGGGCCTAGTAGCTTCTGCTCCCATTCTTCTAGAGATACTAGGGATTCATTCATTTCAACATCATTTAAATTTCAATGAATTCAAAGTAATTCTTGTCTAATCTCCGGACTTGACCAAATTCCCAAGTCAGATGGAGCCTCCCGAATTAGCAATTTCAACCTATTAGCTATTGTGTTCAAGCTTCTTTCTAGGGTACTCAACATTGCCTTCGTCCTATTTTCCTGATCTCATATTAGCAAGACAATCAGACTTCACTCCAAGTAGATATCTGCTTGATGTCACCGCCAAAGTTCAGGAGGTTATCAATTATTGTGCACAAAATGTCATCAGTTGTGCAGTGATAAAATTTAGGGCTATCAACGTATATTTTCAGATGCAGACATTGTAATTACGATGATCGACTAGTCGATTAATCGACCTTAGAACATTGACTAGAAGAATCGACTTGCCACTAGTTGAGCTCAAACCCTAAATCAAGAAGTCGGAACCCTAAATCACAAAGTCAACCCTAAACCACGAAATTGAAGTTTACGAAGTCGAACCGTGATGGCAACGATTGAAAAAAAACTGCAATATAAAGACTACAATTATCTATATTTATAATACAAACTGACAGACTTGCAATTATCTATTATAAACAAATATAATACACTGCAAGTCTAATACGAAGTGGTATATAAATGTTTTATAACCTACAACTATGTATTAATATATACGTATATATATATATTTATCGACTAGTCTACGACTAGTCCGACTAGTCGACTAGTTGGACCTCTATTGGCTCGGCTCGACTTGCCGCCTAATAACCTTAGAAGCAGATAATGCCCTATTCGCATCCGTATTCTAAATCATTTTCGGATATTCGCATCCGCGGATACAGACGGATATTGGATAATTATCCGCTCTGGCAACAATTGACAAATGAGTGAACATAAATGATTTTTTAGTTTAATATAAAACTTTTTCAACCTAATTGACTACTAAAGTACTAGAAATAAATAAGTATGATGACAATATATAATTTCGACCAATTTTCGTGCCTTTAGTAGATTTTCAACCTTACAAAATAATAAATTCGTATATTTCATTACGCTAAAATACACATAATTTAAACTACAATCATGAAAAAAACGGACGGATAATTTTTGAATGTAGATGTACCTATGTTCGCATTCGTTCTTTCGGTTGTCGGGTATTTATTTGATTTTTGGATCCAGATGCAGACGAATTTCGAGTTTTTCGGGTATTCATTGACAATCCTAGTAAAACTTGACTTCTCAAAGTAATTTGGTTCTGTTTCTTTGGACTTTATGCTTCATTCTCTCAAACATGGAGGATCGTAGATCACTTCATCCTTGGATTAAACAACTTCTCCTAATAATATCATCCATAAATAAAATCAAGGGTGATTTATTTTCGGACCATTTGGGAATTCAACAAGGCCTTTTCAATGTAGTTGATTCACGTGTATGACTAATTTTGCTTGCAACTCTAGACTTTTTTAATGTCCAAGAAATGAAATAAGGGTAATTCTATTAATACCCCTCATTTTGCCTTTACCATCCCACTATAGGTTTAAAAAATAAAATGACTCATTTACCCTTTCATGTTATTAAACTTGAGATATTCATCATCTCATTTTAACATACACTTTAATGACAGTGAAATGACAAAATAATACGAGAATAATAAAGTTGACCAAAGAAGACAGTAGTGATGTGCAACAAAATGATGTAATATTTTAGATTTGATTTTTTTATGAGCTTTTTTTGGTTTGATTTACAGTTCAATCTTTTTTTTAAATTGAACTGAAATATTATTTTTTAGATTATGCTATTAGTTGAAACAAATAAAAAAGTAATTATGAATTACAGTTTTGTTGTTTTTGGATTTCATCTCTTCTTTCATTTCATTATTAATATTAAATTGTTTTACTTTTGAAAATATAAAACAAAGGGTAGTTTCGTTATATTCTGGGGTGGGAAAAGCGAAAGATGGGGTGTGATAAATTTTGTTTAAACATTGGCGCATGAAAGGTACTAATTGGGGTGTGAATAGATCTAGCCATGAAATAATACACTCGACGACAAGCTTGTTCCAATTTGTTGATGACAATATTATTCTCTCAGTGTTATTGCCTAAATCGATTGCAACTCTCAAGCTTATGTTCCATTGTTTCGAATTGGCATCTGGCCTTCAAATTAATTTCTTTGAAATATCCATGTCTATGACCAATGATAAGGAGGAATTGTGCCCTTTTCTTCCTTCTATATGAGCTACCAACCATGACCCTTTCCTCTCAATTATCTTTGACTCAAATTTAGGACCTTAAAGCCTAAAAAGAAGACAGAAGTTGTCTCCTTGACAAACTTTCCAAGCGCCTTGATGGGTGGAAGGGTAGTTCACTATCTTATGTAGGTAGAATAACACTGGTCAATTAAGTTCTCAACATGAAGCCCATATATTTGTTTTCTTTTCTATATTCCCCAAGCCCTAGGTAATCTCCAAAATCGATAAATTGCATAGAGCTTTCTTCGGGAAGGGCATAAAGTTCATCTCCTCTGTTGATTGCCTGGTCGCTTTGGAAACTATTTGCTACCCGAAAATTCAAGGCATCTAAGAGCATCTTTAGCAGTCAGTGGGGATTCACGGTGGGAAGGAGGAAAAAATGCGTGAGTTCTTCCCATTTCCCCAAGAGTGGAAGATTTAAACAAAACTATAAACGGAGATCATTTCCCCGTTTATATCAGATTTCTTTTTAAGTAATGGCACTAAACGGGGTTTAGAATCACTTGTAGAATATAAACGGGGTTCTGAACCCTGTTTTTAATCGCCACTCTGAAAAATAAATAGGGGTTTCCCCCATTCGAGCGTGTCCCCACGCTCAAACTACCACTGCTGGAGCGTGGGGAACACGATAGAAATGGAAGAAATCGCATTTTCAACATCTCTAGCCACTGCTAGAGATTGTTAGAAATTTTCAAATCTAGTTTTGGTTATGGGTTTATTTTGAAGAGAAAGAAAGAATGAAGGAAGAGGAAATGTATTTGTCCCACATTATGGAAGTTACATAAGTATGCAAGGTACTTAAGTAGCCTTCTCACAAGTGTGTTGGTCCTTCGGGCACCCAAATGTTTACTTTGCTATGAGGAGGGAGACCATGCATCAATATACCAAACACACGCGCGTCGACCCTGCTATCCGTCCGACCGACCGAACCGGGCCGGGTGCAAGTTGCATTTTGGATAGATTTTATATACTGGAACAGGCCGAATATCATCCCAATACGGACCCGAATGAAAATTCAAATCTAGGCGTGAAAAGACATCAGTTTTGAACTATTTCAAATGAACAAACGTGAATATTCAAATTGTAACATTTCCTAAGGGTTGCAAACAAAGGGGCGCAACATTTTAAATTGAAACGGACGTGACCATTGCAAATGGATGCGACGATTCACTGTTTATAAATAGCAGCAGTTTTGTGATGCTTCAAATCACTTTTTTTCTCAGTTATCTTCTTCTTCCTCCCGGTTTTTGCAGCGCCTTTGCCGACATAGTAAACCATTGCAAATTCTCGAATTTGCAACATCTTTAAAGCGTTGCAAAACCAATTCTTTCTCCTCTTCTTTCTCTTTGATTCTTGCATCATCAGAAATATAAAACTAGGGTGTTCTTGATCGGATCAAATCCGTACAAACTTTGAATCCGATTTCGTTGTTTCAAGGCTTTATTGAATCCTGCAAGTTGATAGTTTGATGACCCGTTTGTAACTTGTGGTTGAACTATTTTCTGAAAGAATCTATCAAATAGATCCTTAAAGTCTGAATTATGGAAATTCATCTTCATCCAATAATCTCAAACCGCAAAATCCTCAACAAATTTTCAGATAATATCTTCAATCATGGAAGTTTGAGTGCGTTACAAGTGATGAATCAGCATTTGACTAAATTAGAGCGATTTGATGGCGAAAACTTCACTCGTTGGCAAGAGACCATGAAGTTCTTTCTGATCACTATCAAATTGTTCTACATCTTGGAAGACGAATTAGAAGTTATACTAGAGGAAACCGCTGACGAGGATGCCACTCTGAAGGAAAAACATGCAAAGCTCAAAGAGGATGATTTTCTATGTAGAGGGCACATTCTGAATGCCTTGTCTACTTCAATCTACAACACTCAACAACACTCACAGGACCTTGGAAACTGCAAAGGACCTCTGGATTGCTTTGAAGAGAAAGTATCACATATCCGAGGCAAGTAATAAAAAGTTTCTTATTTGTAATTATATGGATTTCAAAATGGTCGCTAATAGGTCCATAGTTGGACAAGTAAATGAAATACTACTGTTGGTGAATCAATTAAAAGATGCCGGTATTGATCTCCCTGAATCTTTTGTTGTTGGAGTTATTATATCGAGACTCCCGAATTCTCGGAATGATTATAAGAAAAAAATTGAAACATGCGGAAACGGATTATAATTTAGACGGTTTACAGCGTCATCTTCATATTGAAGACGATTCTCATAAACGCGAACTAGATGATAATCCGCGAACTGAGTCTCAATCTAAGGCGAATAATGTTGAAATTACTGATAAATTGAAGCCTAAGAATAAGACACAGTTTAATAAGAAAAATAATAATTCCAACAACAAAAAGAAGGGTGCATGTTACTATTGTAACAAACCCGGCCACTATACCCGAGACTATCATCTTCGGAAGAAACCACAAAAAGCGAACGTGGTCAAAGAAAAGCTTATGGTTGTTGTACAAGAGGCGAACTCTGGCATTGATAATGATTGGTGGATCGATACTGGAGCAACCATTCGTATTTTCAAAGACCGTAATCTGTTTAAGACTTATGAAGAAAATAATGGAGAATCCAGCGATATACCTGGCGCAAACAAAGTTGCAAGCAAAGTTCCGGGAAAAGGCACAATTGAACTTATATTCACCTCTGGGAAAGTTCTTACATTAGTCAATGTATTTTATGTACCAGATATGTGTAAGAATTTGGTTTCTAGATACCTTCTTAACAAAGGAGGATTCAAGATGGTGTATGAGTCTGATAAGTTAGTGTTGTCCAAGAACAGCAAATTTATTGGACTGGGATATTCTTGTAACGGCATGATAAAGTTGAATCTGATAAAGAAATCTTCTGCTTGTATTGTTGATTCTGTTAATTTATAGCATGGTAGATTAGGTTATATTAATTATAAATCAATTAGAAATATGCATAAATTAGGATTAATTTCTGATTGTGATTTTGATTCTATCTATAAATGTGAAATATTTGTTCAAGCAAAAATACACCGGAAATCCTTTAAATATGTTTAAAGGAAAACTAGTTTACTTGATTTGGTATATAGTGATGTGGGTGACTAAAAAAGTCATATCACCGATGGTGGTAACCAATACTATATAACATTTATAGATGATCATACTAGATATGCATATGTATATCTAATGAAATCAAAAGATGAGGCTTTTGATAAATTCAAAATTTACAAAGTAGAAGTCGAAACACAATTAGGAATTAAAATTAAAGTGTTACGTTTAGATCGTGGTGGTGAATATTCAAACGGATTCACTTTATTTTGTAAACAAAATGGTATAATTCACCAGTGTTCCGCCCATGTATACACCGCAACAAAATGGTGTTGCCGAGAGAAAAAATAGAAGTTTAGTAGAATGGTTAACGCCATGCTCATAAGTTCTAATTTACCTTATAACTCATGGGGTGATGTTATGCTATCTGCATGTTACATTTTAAATAGAGTACCACTTTAAAAAAAATCCCCTTATGAATTATGGTTTAATATAAAACCTTACCTTACTAGACTTAAAGTTTAGGGTTGAAAGTGTAGGCATGTACGTGATAGTATAGTACACAAGGATCATGTAATATGGCGTATAACACTCAAGTATGAAATGATGGCTAATCACATATATAAGATAGTAAATGCAGTAAAAAAAAAAAAAAAATCACACCAGAGATTTTTTATACTGGTTCGGGGCACCGTCCTACGTCCAGTCCCAGACTTCCTTCTGGAATTTCACTAACAATCTCCTCACTTCACCCGGAGGAACAGGTATACAACACCTGAGTAGCCGAACGGGATTTCATGCCTCTAACAACACGAGGACTTCAATACTTGCCTCCTACAAAACTGAGGACTTCAACACTTGCCTGATCACACACAGGACTTCAACTAATACAATTGTTTTGACTTCTGCTTTGTGTTCTTGATTCAACACGGTTAGTCAACAGTTTGAGTACAATCTTCCTATAATCTGATCCTCGAGTATATACTTTGAATGCGTAGATTTAAGGAAGTAGAATGCTTGTTGAATCAAATGATATTAAATTGATTCAAGGATCCAACAAGTATTTATATTTGGAGAGCTTTTGTTTTGCAAAGAGTATGAAAATGCAACTCAGAAATTAGAGAGAATATAGAATGATTCGGTGATTGTAAAGCAAGTTTGAAGTTGTTTATATAATAGTAGAAATGTAGTAATTCTTTATGAAGAGTTTCTATAAGCAGTTATGTCCATTTCCTTTGGTTATTGAATAGAAATCTCTTCACAAATAGAAGCAACCTTTCAGAGAAAGCTTGTTGTTTCAAAACGGTCGACTGGTTGAAAATCACTGGTTGACTGGTTGAATTTAGTTAAAATTAAAACTTCTAGAAAAATAGCCGTTATGTGCAAAAACACACTGACCGGTCGACTGCCCATATTTGGACCGGTCGACCGGTTTATGGCTGTGGACCGGAGGACTTCGGTCCACATTCTAAATTCCTCTGCGCTCTTTCCCGGTCGAAGTCTGGATCGTTTGGGCTTTTTCTGTGACTTTTCAGTTTCTCAAATATATAGATTTCAGCAACGAGGATATGATATAACTTTTTTGTGCATTCGTGTTATACTTTAAGGATAGATTTTAACATATTTCTAACACGACTCAATGTACATATATATAAAACCTTATCTCTATGAAATGATCTTCATTGCAACTTTATATGTTAGCATCAATCAAAATCTTGTTCTCAACATTCTCCCCCTTTTTGATTGATGGCAACAGCTAGGATTTTCTCCCTCTGAATATAAAGCTCCCCCTGAATTTCTGCAACATTTGTTAGCTCATAATATAAATAATCTTACCTTTTGATTCCTGCGTTAACAAATGTTAGTACACATGTAACGACCCGGAATTTTGGGGCCAATTTAAATTTTTTATTTTAGAAATTTTAATGGGTTTTAATATTTAAAATAAATTATTTTAAATAAGAACGACTAGAAATTTATTTTAAACGAATAAATTTAATTTAATTATAAAAGGAGTTTAAAACAACGCTGCAGTTTGAAATTTTGAATTTGAACTTTGACTGAATGTACAGGATTCATTTTAAATCAGAATTGAGCGAAATCAGAAATATTTAAATCTGTTTAATCATATCTTTCCAACGAATTTGAAAAACTGAAATTTCACTTTATAAATCAAAAGTTATGGCCAGTTCAAAATTTAGAAAAGTCGCTGTAGAATTTATATATATTTTAATATAATATATTAGCCTAAAAATAGCCATTTTGCAAACGACCTCGGTTTTCGACGAAACCACTTTTGTTGGAACCGGAATGTCAAATTATTTCTAAGTTTCAATTTTCATAATTTTTCGAATTAATATGTGAGTGTGGCAAAGGAAAATGTGTTTTGTCAGTTACAGTCAAATCGATCGACCAGAAAATGACCATTTTTCAAATAGTCTCAGAATTCGACGAAATTAGCCTCGTTAGGACCGTATCGTCAAAACATAAATAGAAATAATTTTTCTGTAATTTTTAGGTTCCGTATGTAGCCCCGGTAATTTAAAATGTACGTTTGAATTTAATAATTAAATGATTTATAATTAAATTTAAAGAAAAACATATCGTAACAGCCGAATTGGGTTACGAAACATATTTCATTGTGTCCAGAATGGGGGTTATTAGCTAGGTGCGACACTCGTTGGGTTTGATTTCGGTTTAAGAGCGATATACAAATTAAATTGAAATTAAATAAAATTAAAATAAAATAGAAATATACATGTACAGTATAAATACATCGTACATACGGTATAACCCTAAATCAAATTTCCTATAGCCGCCTTCTTCCACGAACAATGGCCAGAAACGCACGAAGCTTTCCCCAGTAAGAACTCTCGATCCACTCATTAAACCCATCGACTCCTCAGGCAATATCGTTGTCCTCTCCACTCTCTTCAAATCGGTAAGGTTTTCCCCATCGTCGGTTCACTGGTCCTCGAGATACGCGCCCGCAAACCCGCGCCGTACGTTGGCAAACCACCACCAGAGGAGGCCGCCGAGCTTGACAGGATTTGGGCTGGAGGCGCGGCACACGAAGGCCGACGACGTGCGACGGTCTGATTATCACCACGGCGACGGTGGTGGTTGCGAAATTGAACCCTAGGTTCGAATCTGGGTTGAACATGGTCGTCCTGAAACAAGTTTGGGAAGAAAGGTATTATAATTAATTAATTAATTTAAATATAATCAAATCTTTAAAAGATCGTATCTTATTCGTATATGGTCAGAACTCGATGAATTCAAAACCGTTGAGATCAGAAAAATGAGATCTACGCTATGGAACATATTGGAACTGAAAATGAGCAAATCAAAATTCAAGGGAAATTCAGATCTGAATAGCAAGGTGATAAATCCTATTCTTTTTATTTTATAATTAAAATTTGTTAATCTTAATTGTAGTGTTACTCATGCGCTGTAATATTCTGCTGAATACTATACGTGATTTGATCTGTGATTTGTTTGTTCTGTAGAGCTGTTAGAATTAACCTTTGTGTTAATTAGAATTGGATTAAACAAAGCTATTATCTTGTTTTATTAGAACTGTTGAATTAGAAATTAACATTGGGGTCAATTAAAATATTGGATTAAACAAAGTTTATCATTTTGTTTATCAGTTTTGTTGAAACCAGTATTAACCTTTTGTTAATTAAAATTGAATTAAACCAAATCATCATTTCGAATGTAAATTTAACAATCTCATTTTATAAGAATGAATTAAAACATTCTTTTGGGTCATTCTATAAGAATGAAAATTAAAACATTCTCTTTGGACATTTTAAAAGGATAAAACAAAAACATTCATTTTTGTTATTTCAAAAGAATAAATTGAGAACATTCATTTTGTCACTTTGGAAAGAACGAAGTAGAAATGATCACTTATGTCACATTAAAAGGAATTTATTAGAAATTGCATTTATGTTTACATTAGAAGGATTTGTTCAAAATTGCATTTTTTGTTTACATTAAAAGGATTTGTTCAAAATTGCATTTTAGTTTACATCAAAAGGATTTGTTCAAAATTCACATTTTTGTTTTCATCAAAAGTTTATAAACAAAATTCACATTTTTGTTTGCATTAAAAGTTTACAGGCAAAATTAACATTTTTGTTAATTAGATTATAAAGGACAAAATTACATTTTTTTGTTATGAAATGTTACACTAGTCATAAAATAACATTTTTGTTATAAAATGTTTATTGGATTAAAATCTATTACTTTTGAAATGAATTGAAAATGTATATTTTATACATTAAAAAAAATGATTAGAAAATGTATATATTTTTTATACATTAAAAAGAATGAATTAGTAATGGACACTTTTGTCACATTAAAAAGAATGAAGTAGAAATACACATTTTTGTCATCTAGTAAGGATTATAGGAAAATAACATTTTGACAAACTTGATTATAGAATGTAAAATATCATTTTGTGTTAAAACATGTTAGTGATATAAAAAATTATTACTTGTGTCAAAACATACATTTTTGCAAATTAAAGAGAATGAGTTGAAAACATTCATTTTTGGTCATTTAAAGGAACTTGACAAAATTAACATTTTGTTCATTTAAAAGAATTTGACAAAATTAATATTTTGTTTATTTAAAAGGATTAGACAAAATTATCAGTTTTGGTCATTTTAAAAAGAATGAATCTTTGTTTGAAACTTGTGAACATGTAGTTTACATTATTATATAGATGAATTATTAAGAAGAATAAAGCCTTGGTTAGAATGTGCTACCATGTAAAATTACATTTATATGAAATTAATATTCATCAAAAAAGAATTAAACAAGAATGCACATTTTACTCATTTAAAAAGGATGTTATGAGAAAATATCATTTTTGGGTAAAACATGATTAGTGAAGAAAAATTATCACATTTTTGTTTATTTAAAAAGGAACTATAACACATTTTACATTTGGCTTACATTAAAAGGATTATATCAAGATTCATATTTTGTTTACATTAAAAAGACTTAGTCAATTCTGTCATTTTGTTTACAATAAAAAGATTGAGATAAAAGGGTTATATTTTTATTGACACTTTGTTTTCAATGAAAAGATTGTACATTAAAAATTACATTTTCAATGTAGTTTAGATTCCATTGAAAGGATTAGAATAAAAGGATTATATCTTTATAGTCATCTGGTTACAATGAAAAGATTAGAAAATAAAGGTAACATCTTTAGGGTAATTAAAAGAAAGGATTAGTTTTATTGTCATATAGAATTAAAGAATTATATTTTATTGTAACATTATTGACAATAAAATGAATTGAATTGAAAGACTAGATTTTTATTGTCATTTGTTCACAATAAAAAGAATTGAAATATATGTCTATGATGTTGAAATTATATGTCTATGATGTTGAAATGTTTGATGTGATAAATATAATGTTTAGTATATTCCCATTTGAACATTACACTTCCATTTACAAGTCATCCGACTTGTTTATGTGATTGGGTCGATAATTTTTACACATCGCCAAGTGCACAAATAATTTATTATTTGTTTGTTGGATTAAACCCCACACGGGTGTTGGGATGATATTTGACCTACACTAGTCCCAATATTTAGTTGTAGAATCCACTCGGGCTGTATTTGGATGTTTGATAATTATTTATCATGATGGTTGATTTCATGCAATATATGGTTATTGATTGGGTCACATTCCAATAAAGAATATTCTAGAAAAGGAATATTTTTGAAAATATCTTAGAAAAAGAATATTTTAGAAAAAGAATATATTTTAGAAAGATATATTTTTATTGAAATGAACTAGTTATTAACTAGAATAAATCATTAAATTAAGATTTAATGAAGTTTTCCAATTAGTGAATATATAATTGAAAATTAAATCGAATGAATTGGATTTTGGGTTTGTCGTGAATAGTGTCTTAAATAACACTGTTCTTAAACCCCGTATGAAAGAATAATCTTTTAATTTAGATTATTAAAGTTTTCAATTATAATTAGCAATCGAAATAAAATGAAATGTGAGTTGGGTTTATTGTGAACTGTGTTTTTAAGCGACATTTGTTCTTTAACCCAAATGACAATGAAAATATGATTTGGAATTTATAAATCTGTATCAAGATTTAAAAGGGAATTTTCCAAAAGTAAAGTTTTCCAATTTAGTATATCAAATTGGAATTGAATGGAATTCGAATTAACAATAACCGAGATCAGTTTCTGTAAAAGAAGACTGATACTACATATGGGATTTAAAAGGCTTTACCATTATTCCATTTATATTATTGGTCGGATACAGAAATTTATAACTATTATATATTGATTTGATTTCTGTGAAGATTCCATATTTTATGGAAGATGATTTTGGGTTACCGTGAACTATGTTTTAAATGACATTAGTTCCTTAACCCAGTTAAGGATAAGATTAATTTCTTGAATTTAGATAATCACTGAATAATGATTTTGATATCTAAAACCAAATTGAGGTTTTAATAATTCTTTAAAAAAAAGATTTAAGAATAAATTTAAAGAATTTATCTTTGATAGAATAATACGAATATATTATTTAAAAGAATATTCTGAGTTGGAATGAGGCGTTGGATGTGTTCTTATAGTACTTGATTTTTAAATATACGCGAGTTATTCGGAAAGACCGGGTTGACCCATTCCGAATAATCACTACGACGATGAAGAGTCGAAGATGAAGACGGTGGTTGAAGACTGACGATCTTCACATCGAATGGATGTGTTGCTACAGAGACCCTTGATGGGAGTAGCTACCTTGAAGGGGCTTCAGTGGTGGCCATCCGGACTATTGTTGATTGTTCGGATTTGGTTTTCGCTCAGACCCAGAGCATAAGCTAGTAAATGGATTCGTGTCTGACATGGGATTTCGTTTCATGTGAAATAAATTGATTTTTATTAATGTATATCTGATTGCTGGTGGAGAATTTATTCTCTGCTTAACACCCTGGTATATATTAATAGTGATTGATCGCATGGCGTGAATTGTCAATGTGGCACGCCAATATGCAATTGATCAAGGCTTTTGTTGAAAAGCAGGGCCTTGTGGGATGATCAAAGTATAGCCTATTACGGCGTAGCTTTTTGTATCATGACTTCGCGAGCCTCACACCCCGGTATGAATCAAAAACGGGATATGGACCGTAGGGTGTGCGCACGTTTCTTTCTAGCTAGTGGTAGTGTCAGTGCTTAAACTGGCTGGCATTTTACTTATGTAGATGATGGATTTTGAGGCGCCTTGGATTTTTTTATAGGCCGTTAGTGGTCATACTATAGGTTCAAAGGAACCGGGAAACGTATGTTCAGGCATAACCAATCCACTGCCGATAGGCGGGGACTGGCCCTACCGCTCCAAGGGTTCACTACGGGGGATTCTGAGGCATTTGCTAGAGTGTCTTGAATCGGAGAGGAGCTTGCCCCTAGCCTCGACTCATGATGGATATCCTATTTCCAATACGACCTTGCGGTTTTGATTGTAGAACTAGTATGACGACATAGTAGGATGAGGTACTATGCCGTCTATGATTAATACATAATGATTGAAATTCTTTTTGAAATATATATACCCATAGATATACACACTAATACTAAATCCGTTTTATCGTATCAAGCATCTTTTGACCATTATAAGGTAAAACCCTATCCTCCGGTTTGCGTTGCATTGTGTGATGGGACTTGGGTCTTATAATGGTTTCATTTTTCTAAAAAGCATTGCGTTGTTTAACGTCTTACTTTATTTTATGCACTGGCAATCCAATGAGTAAACCCGTTCCGCGTTAGCGGCGTGGTCCTGTGATTAGCCTTATTATTAGATAGTTAAGTTAAGATTTCTCATACCAGTCCCATGACTGACCTGTAGTTTGTTTCACTGGAAAACTCGGGTGCCCTTATATTTCACATGGGCAGTCGAGTAGCTTTTTGCAGATATATTTACAGGATCCTGATTTACAGCTGAAGCGGTATTCGGAAAGCTCTGTATCCGTGTATTCCTTTCAGTTGTATAAATGTAATATTTTTCCGCTGCTATTTAAATGTAATTTAAATCTCTGATATTATTGTATTCCTATTGTGTAATATATATTCATACTCTGTGATTTTCTTATACTCTGATGTAATTGTTGGAATCAGAAATAAAATGTTCTTCAGTTTGTGTTCTGATGTGTGTTATTCTTAAAGCAATCCAGTCTTTTCTTTACTGGGAAGTTTGGGTCGTTTCAACACATATACTATTACCATGTTAAGCACATAATTTTAAATGACAGTATATGTAACATGAATCATGAGAGAAAATATTTCTCCCCTTTATCATCGATTAAAAAGAATAAATACCATGATAAACACAGTAATCGAGAGTAGTAGAGAATACAAATAATTGTAGCACCTTTAGGAGATATTGAATCATGTGATTTTTTTGATGAGCTGAGTTTTCAAAGATATTTAGAGATACCGAATAACCTTCTCTTTGTTATGGTGTACCTGCAAAAAATATGACATATATAGTTTTCGTACCCACTTGCTTTGTTTGGGTCCATGGGTTAGACGGAAGGTAACCATACCCAAGAGGGTTTAATGGAACCTTTAAAGATAAAATTTTCATTATTAACTACTGAATCAAAATAATCATTGATATATTTTCTTGTTTTTCCAACTTACAAGAACCCAAATACTTAAGTAATCTCTAGTGATATTCCTTTTCGTACTTCTATATTTATTATAAATACCGCTAGTCATAGAAGTGTTCGAATTTCTATAATAATTGGGTCTTGGATGTGCATTAGTACTAGCAGTGATATTCTTATTGTACATAAAAGCATATCTAGTACTATTTCTATGATTGGTTTCTTGTTTCTTATATCCCAAGCCTTGTTTATTTGAAGCAGATTGTGAACTTTCAATTATTTTTGTCAAATTTTCTCGACCTTTATTGAAGTTAGAAACATTTTGAGTAATATTATCTAACTTGGTTTGTAAACTAGCTTTTTCTAGGCCCAGAATTTTGACTTTTGCCTTAAGCTCATGATTTTCAGTAGTGAGAGCATCATTTTTCTCTTTTTGAGTTTTAGTTTCTTGACTTAAAAGAGATAATTGAGAATCAATATTAGATGATAATTCTTGAACTTTTTCAAGTTCTTCTTCTAATATTTTCTTCTCGTCTTTTAACATATATCATTCAAACTCTGCTGGCTTCTTTCCATTGTCGATTCATATTTTTAAATTTAACTATTAATTCAGCATTAATATCAAGAACTTCTTCAAATGTAGGAATTTGTACCTCATTTTCTGTTGTCATGAAACAAATGTTTTCTTGTTCATTTTCTGTATCACTTTCGCTTTCTGATGAAGACAGGTCTGAATCATCCCATGTTACTGAGAATGCTCGTTTCTTTGATTTGTCATTCTTATCATTTTCTGACTTTTTCTTTTGCTCTGGACAATCCTTGGGTATGTGTCCCTTTTTGTGGCAGTTGAAACATTCTACAGCGGATGATGATGGTCTATTTGATCCACTTTTCTTTTTGTTATAGCGACTTGCTTTTCGTTGTTTCAAGAGTATTTTGAAACCTTTTGCAATGAATGCCAAATCTTCATCTTCTGAATCTGATTCATCTTTATCTTCAGCATGGAATGCCAAAATTTTCTTTTCTTCTTTTTGTTCCTTTATAGCCTGCAAATTAGCTTCATAGGACATTAGATTCCCTATCAATTCATCTAGCTTCATGACAGAAAGGTCATTAGCTTCTGCAATTGCTAATACTTTTCCTTCCCATTCACTAGTCGGAGAATGTAGGACTGTTGAAACTACATCAAAATCAGAATATTTTTGTCCTAAACCAATAAGCGCATGATGAATAGTTTGAAATCGAGAATACATATCATTGATTGTCTCATTCGACTTCATTTTAAAATTTTGAAACTGACTTTTCAACATGGCTATTTTGGCTTGTTTAACCTTGTTAGTACCTTCATGAGTGATTTTCAGAGTTTTCCAAATTTGATATGCAGTGGTATAGATACTAACACGGTTATATTCATTTTGGTCTAATGCACAAAAAAACATATTTATTGCTTTTGCATTTACGGCTGCTGCCGTTTTCTCAGCCTATGTCCATTTTGAATATTCAGTTGTTGGATTCACTATTTCTTGTTGTGTAGCATTCCAGGCATCATAGCTATTTGACTGCATGTAAATTGACATACGTGCTGCCCAATATCTATAATTAAGGCCATTGAAGAATGGAGGTCTTTGTGTTGATTGACCTTCCGTGTAAGTGGTGTTTTGAGTGCTAGAATTTGGGTTATTTGCCAAATTATTAGAATATATCAAATAACTGTGTTACGGTTATATGATGACCATGCTCCGATACCAACTGAAAGTGTAGGCATGTACGTGATAGTATAGTACACAAGGATCGTGTAATATGGTGTATAACACTCAAGTACGAAATGATAGCTAATCAAAGATATAAGATAGTAAATGCAAAAAAAAATGAAAAATCACACCAGGGATTTTTATACTGGTTCGGAGCACCGTCCTACGTCCAGTCCCAGACTTCCTTCTAGAATTTCACTAACAATCTCCTCACTTCACCCGGAGGAACATGTATACAACACCCGAGCAGCCGAACGGGATTTCATGCCTCAAACAACACGAGGACTTCAATACTTGCCTCTTACAACACTGAGGACTTCAACACTTGCCTGATCACACACAGGACTTCAGCTAATACAATGGTTTTGACTTCTACTTTATATTCTTGATTCAACTCGGATAGTCAACAGTTTGAGTACAATCTTCCTATAATATGATCCTTGTGTATATACTTTGAATGCGTAGATTTAAGGAAGTAGAATGCTTGTTGAATCAAATGATATTAAATTGATTCAAGGATTCAACAAGTAGTTCAATTTGGAGAGCCTTTGTTTTGCAAAGAGTATGAAAATGCAATTCAGAAATTAGAGAGAATATAGAATGATTCAGTGATTGTAAAACAAGTTTGAAGTTATTTATAGTAATTCTTCATGAAGAGTTTCTATAAACAGTCATGTCCATTTCCTTTAGTTATTGAATAGAAATCTCTTCACAAATAGAAGCAACCTTTCCGAAAAAGCTTGCTGTTTCAATACGGTCGACTGGTTGAAAATCACCGGTTAACTGGTCGAATTTAATTAAAATTAAGACTTCCAGAAAAATAGCCGTTATGTGCAAAAACACACTGACCGGTCGACCACCCATATTTGGACCGATCGACCGGTTTATGGCTGTGGACCGGAGGTCCTCGGTCCACAGTCTAGATTGCTCTGCGCTCTTTCCCGGTCGAAGCCTTGACCGTTTTGGCTTTTTCTGTGACTTTTCAATTTCTCAAATATACAGATTTCAGCAACGAAGGTATGATATAACTTTATTTGTGCATTCATGTTATACTTTTAGGATAGATTTTAACATATTTCTAACACGACTCAATGTATATATATAAAACCTTATCTCTATAAAATGATCTTCATTGCAACTTTATATGTTGGCATCGATCAAAATCTTGTTCTCAACGCGGGTTGCTTGGCATATGTTAGAAAACCTGACCCCAAACGACCAAAGTTCGATAATAGGGCCTTTAAATGTGTTTTTATAGGATATTCTCTTAATAGTATAACTTATAGGTTCCTTATTCTTGACACCTTAGAAGTTATAGAATCTGTAGATGTAGAATTTTTCGAAAATCAAACTATTGATAATCCATTGAGATCATCTAGTCCAGAACCAACTGAGACTAATGATATCGATGATGAATATCCTCCTGCTCAAAACAACAAGGAAGTGTCAGTCCCAGATAATAGCACTGAACACAAGAGGAGTAAAAGAGCGAGAATAGAGAAGGAATATGGTACTGACTTCGTAACATATCTCGTATAAAGCAATAAGGACGAAGTCCTTAATGTGACAAGATATATAATGAATGTCGGTGACGATCCCAAAACTTATTCTGAAGCTATGAGTTCCAGAGATTCTAATTTCTGGAAAGAAGCTATCAATGATGAAATGAACTCCATAATGTTAAACCAAACTTGGGTTTTATATGATTTACCTCCTGGTGCTAAACCTACAGGATGTAAATGTATATTCAAGAAGAAGTTTAATACAAATGGATCCATTGATAAGTTCAAAACCTGATTAGTTTATAAGGGATATAAGCAAAGACAAGGAGTAGATTATTTTGATACTTATGGTCTAGTTGCTCGCATATCTTCCATACGCTGCTTAATAGCACTTGCATCAATTTATAGTTTGGTCATACATCAAATGGATATAAAGACAACTTTACTAAATGGAGATTTAGAAGAAGAGAACAACCTGAAGGTTTCATAACCCCAAGCTAAGAAAAGAAAGTTTGTAAATTAATAAAATCTCTTTATGGCCTGCAACAAGCTCTTATGCAATGGCATGAGAAGTTTGATAAAGTTGCACTGTCATATGGATTCATTATAGATGATGCAGATAAATGTATTTATAGAAAATCAGACAATAACAGTTATGTTATAATATGTTTATACATTGATGACATGCTAATATTTGGTTCCAATATATCATGTGTGAATGAAACTAAGAAGTTTCTATCTTCTAAATTTGATATGAAAGATCTAGGAGAGGCTGGTGTAATTCTGGGAATTAAAATCATTAGGAAAGCTCGGGAGTTATTACTAACCCGATCTCATTACATTGAGAAGTTCCTAAAGAAGTATGGTCATTATAATGACAAACCAGCATCACCCCTTTAGATCCAAGTATCAAATTAGAAAAGAACATTGGACGAACCATTTCTCAACTGGAGTATTCTAGTGTTATTTGGAGTCTTATGTATGATATGCATTGCACTAGACCCGATACCGCACATGCTATAGGTGTATTGTGTCGATTTACGAGTAATCCAGATTTCGAACACTGGAAAGCCATTTATAGAGTTTTAGCTTATTTGAGAGGAACCATCAATGATGTTTTATCTTATAAAGGATATCCTGCTGTAACAGAAGGTTATAGTGATGCAACCTGGAACAATGTAGAATCCACATCTAAGTATGATTGGATGGATATTTACATCAGGAGGTGCTTCTGTGTCTTGGGCTTCCAAGAAGCAGACCTGTATATCTGATTCAACTATGTTATTAGAATTGATTACATTAGCAGATGCATGTAAGGAAGCGGAACGGCTGAGAAATTTGTTAATGGGAATCCCATTGTGGAAGAAGCCATCTCCAACAGTCTTGATTAACTGTGATAATCAAACAACAATATATAATGTCTCTAATAAGACATATAATGGAAAGTCTAGACATGTGAGTCTAAGACATCAGATGGTAAGACAGTTACTCAAAAGTGGAGTTATAACCGTCGACTATATAGAAACAAAGAAAAACCTGGCTAACCCACTTGCAAAACGTCTTCCAAAGGCTATGGTTTCTATAAAGTCAAAAGAAATGGGACTAAGGTATGTGAATGAAGATTGATCATCCTTAACAGAAACCTAACTTGTGTCTTGAAAAGGATAGACAAAGTTCAGTGGGTACCAACAAGTTAAGAGAATGATTATGGAACACTAAATCGATAATCCCATAATATTTAGTGTTGAATTCTGTAAGAACGAAGGATGGATAAATATCCTTAATAAGTCTAGAAACCTTGAAAGGCGTATCACAGAAACACCTTAAGATACTTACCTATATGAGTATGGAAATCAGGTCGTTTCCTAGGAAAGTAAGATTGTTTCCTAAAGTAGACTCATGAACCAGGATTAAAGCACATGGCCATTAACATGCTGAGCAATACAGAACACTCTAACTAAGGAAATCAACATGTGTGATTGTTCTAGTTTATCACTAAGGGATACTTGGTTCAAGATTCATTCACCACAGAATCTCGATAGAACTTCAAATGGTTTTCACTAAGTAAATGTTATAATCCAAAAGATATCTTTTATTTATGTGTTGTTTCCACGATGATGCAAAACTTGATCTTAGAACTACGTAGGCTTGATCCCACTTGGGTATGTAGGAAGTTACACTAGTGATTCAACCATACACTTATTTTATTCATTCTGAAAATTGGGGGAGATTGTTAGAAATTTTCAAATCTAGTTTTGGGGTATGGGTTTATTTTGAAGAGAAAGAAAGAATGAAGGAAGAGGTAATGTATTTGTCCCACATTGTGGAAGTTATGTAAGTATGCAAAGTACTTAAGTAGCCTTCTCACAAGTGTGTTAGGGCCTTGGGGCACCCAAATGTTCACTTTGTTGTAAGGGGGGAGACCATGCATCACTATGCCACACACGCACGCGCTACCGCCGTTCGTCCGAACCGGGCCGGGTGCGGGTCTCGGATCCGATAGCAATATTATTGGACAGATTTTATATACTGTAACGGGCCGAATTTCAGCCCAATACGGACCTGAATGCAAATTCAAATCTGAGCACGAAAAGACAATGGTTTTGAACTGTTTCAAATGAACAGATGCGACGGTTCAGATGGTAACGTTTCCAAAGCGTTTCAAACAAAGGGGAACGACATTTCGAATTGAAACGGACGTGATCGTTGCAAATGGATGCGACGATTCGATGTTTATAAATAGCAGCATTTTTGTGGTGTTTCAAATCACTTTTTTTTTCTTAGTTATCTTCTTCTTCCTCCGGTTTTTGCATTGCCATTGCCGACGCAGTAAACCGTTGCAAATTCTCGAATTTGCAACATCTTTAAAGTGTTGCAAAGCCGATTCTTTCTCCTCTTCTTTCTCTTTGCTTCTTGCATCATCGGAAATATAAAAGCAGGGTGTTATTGATCGGATTAAAGCCATACAAACTTTGAATCTGATTTCGCTATTCCAAGGCTTTATTGATCCTCAAAGTCGATAGTTTGATAATCCCTTTGTACCTGGTGGGTTGAACTATTGTCTAAAAGATTCTATTAAATAGATCCTCAAAATCTGAAGTACGACAATTCATCTTCCTCTAATAGTCCCAAACCGCATAATCCCCAACAGAGATGCTCTAAGTGTAATCAACCTCACTAAATTCAATAGGGCTCTATTTGCAAAATGGTGTTGGAGCGTTCTTCAGCTAAATGGAAATTGGCAAGCCCTCGGCCTTACAGATGGATCAGTTGCATTAAAATGGTTACTTTAAGCTCTTGGACTCAATTGCACAACTGAACAGAGCTGCCTCTTTATGCTTGATTTTTAGTTGCGTGGTGATAAAACTTACTTCTCAAAGTCATTTGATTTGGTTCTGTTTCTTTGGACTTTATGCTTCATCCTCTCAATGAAAGGGGATCTGCAGATCACTTCATCCTTGGATTAAACAACTTCGTCCAGAGTTTGCATATATACAAATCAAGGGTGACTTATTTTCAGACTATTGGAACATTCGACAAGGAGACCCATTTTCATCAATCCTTTTCAATGTAGCTGCTTCACGCATATGACTAATTTTGCTTGCAACTCTAGCCCTTTTCAATGTCAACGAAATGAAATAATACACTCAATGGCAAGCTAGTTCCAATTCGCTGGTGACATCATTATTCTTTTTGTGACATCGCCTAAATCGATTGCAACTCTTAAGCTTCTGTTCCGCTGTTTCGAATTGGCATCTGGTCTTCAAATTAATTTCTTTGAAATCTCCATGGCTATGACCAATGATAAGGAAGAATTGTGCCCTTTGCATCTATTTGAGCTAGCAACTATGACCCTTTCCTCTAAACTATCTAGGACTCAAATTGAGAACTTCAAAGCCTAAAAAGAAGATTGAAGTTGTCTTCTTGACAAACTTTCCAAGCGCCTTGATGGGTGGAAAGGTAGTTCACTATCTTATCTAGGTAGATTAACGCTGGCCGATTAAGTTCTCAACTTGAATCCCATATATTTGTTTTCTTTTCAATACGCCCTAGTGAAGGTAGTCTCTAAAATCAATAAATTGCATAAAGCTTTCTTCTGGAAGGGCACAAAATTCATCTCCTCTGTTAATTGCCTGGTTGCTTTAGAAATAGTTTGCTGCCCCAAAATTCAAGGTGTCTAAGTGTAATCAACCCTACTATATTCAACAGGCTCTGCCTGGAAAATGGTGTTGGAGTGGAGCATTCTTCATCAAAATAACAAGCCCAGGCCTTATGAATGATTCAATTGCATTAAAATGGGGACTTCGGGCTCTCGGGCTTAACTGCACAACCAAACAGGGCTGCCTTGCACTTCAAGAAAGGAATCCTTTCTTGTTGCCACTAACTACAAATTTGCACCTCCATTGAGTCTGGCCACAATAATAGAATCCAATTTTGGAAGGAGCCATGGTCGAAAAACATTGCTCTTCGTTAGCTATTGATAAGCATATTACCATAAGCCAGGCCTTTAGAGTAGGTTCCTGTAACATTCACTTGTCTTACATTATTGTAAGCAATGACATTAGTGCACCTCTACGGAATCATTTGTCTTTCCGATATGGTCAGTCTTTCATATGCCAAGGAGAGAAGTTCTCCTAGGGGAACATCCACAGGGAGTTTCTCAGTTAAATCAGTGTACAATGTACATGATCTGCATGTTCTTAGGTATTTTCTCAATTATAGCAAGCTGTGGGCCTTGAAGGCCTCGAACAAAATACAAAATTCATGCTTAACTGGTTTTACTTCCATTTATCTATAGACGATATGACTGAAGAGAAATCATAGATGATTTAACTATTAATTCATGGCATTTCTACACGTTGCTTGCAAAACTTTATATATGTTTAATGCTTGGACAGGCGATATTCGCAGACATCTCCATGTTTACTCCTTCAGGAACTTAGTCTAAGGAGAGTAACAGCCAAGGTACATAGTTGATATTACTTGTGGGTGTCTCTGTTCTTATGTGCATCTCTGATGTTTCGATATATATATATGTATATATGTGTGTGTGTGTGTGTGTGTGTGTGTGTGTGCGTGTGTGCGCGCGCGCGTGTGAGAGAGAGAGAGAGAGAGAAATATAACAGAGAGTTTGGGGTAAACACATTCGACATTAATGGCGGCTACTTCATCTTCTTCGCGTTGTGATTCACGTTTTTCTCCTTTGAACTCCAAGTGATCTTACGCTGAAGTGATTCGTTTATCTAACCCTAATCCAGTTAATGTTCCTAATTGGAATTCCTTCTCTCGTGAGAGTTCAATTAAATGGAAATTTCCCAAGAATATGTTTTGTTTCGGATATGGAGACCCAAGCCACTTTGCAAAAGATTGCAGGAATCTTCTCCATTGCTTTTATTGTGGTCTTTTAGGGCATCGGGAGATTAACCGTCCAGAGATTTATAGAGGCGATTCGGCCTTGGATTATTTACACTTCAACTATTCGAAATTATGTCAGAAGTCAATTTCTTTTATAAATATCTACGAAATGGTATTTTCTGTCAAGAAAAATGAAGGGGCATATTTGTTGTTATTGATGGGATAGCACATCGAGGGTTTAGTAGATGGTATACTGCGGCGTAAGAGAGATCTTTATGATTCAAGAATTGATGTTTATCCTCCCTTACCTCGTCCTCTTAATAGAAAGAAACATGCATTTTCTTTTTGTTTAAGTTTCTTGGATTTAAGGAGAATTTTTTCTGAATTGGACTCCAAGAATAAGAAAATGGGTCTTTTGTTGTTGAATGAGATCTTGGTACATTTTGATTCTATTAATTCTGAAGTGAACTATAATCTTGGTGGTATCGGTTTTCAGACCAATTCAAAAAGGGGAGAAGATTCTTTTACGTGTTTAATGGGGATTTCTAATCCGAGGAGTGATGATTTACAATCATTGGTGAATGGTGGCATAGAGGCTATTTCATATAATAAGGTTGTTGGTGGTTCGATGTGTTTTGAAGACGAGATGGTGGATTTTGCTAGGAGATTTATGGTTTTTCAGAAGCTTGATACAATACTTCTCGATCCTTGTGTTCAAGTGTGCCTAGATAACTACGAGTTGTCGGTATTAGCTGATGGTAGGTGTAATGAGTTTTTGGATGGCCGTTTGGGGAAGGATGTAATGACCAGAAATGATGGGGGTAGATAGGCAGTCAGACAGACATATCGGTTTCTCTCCATTGCTAGTTAAATATACCAATGTCAATGTTGATAGATCAGAATGGCGTTTGCTGAAGATATAGGGTTGTTTAACAGATTTGGGGTTTTAGTGGAGCTTGAAGAAGAGGAGTTCATTGTTAAAGATGATTCAAATTTGTATGGTATGGAGCAAAGTTCTTCAGGGAAGGCGGGTTTTTGTTGTGTATCTTCTAATAAGAATTATGGTTGTTCAGTGGTCTCATTAATAAAGCTTATGTCGAGGGTGTCATATAAGGTGGAGAGATTTTTAGATATTAAGGGCACTAAGACTAAAATGGACTCTGCCATTGATATTTCAAATTACAAGGGGGGTTGTTCTGAATTATAAGGAGAACTCTTGGTTCAGTGGATCGAGGCAGGGGATGTTGATGGCTTCAAAGAGTTATTCCGACTTTCATATGGCTAAGGGAAATGGGTTTTTTCACGATAATATGCTAAATTTGTGTTTGGCTATGAATAAGGGAGCATGTTGTAATGACCCGCATTTTTTGCTGTCAAATAATTAATTAATTTAATTATTAAATATCGAGTTGGCAATATCGATAACTGGAATTAAATAATAATTATATTTAATTAATATAAATAATAGAATAATATATATATAATTCAGAAATAATCGAAAATAGTGGAATTCACAATATTGTGTGAATTGGATTATTTAAAATATATAATTCGGTTTAGAGTTGAATTATATTCATGAATACATTATATAAACGAAGTTTGGACATATAATTATATTATAATTAAAATCGAGCTCGAAATGGCACACTAGTTCGCTATTTGGCGATTTGAACTTCAACTGGAAATAGAAGATCCGTTTTAAATCGGATTTCTGTGAAGCAAGAAACGTTAGGAGCTGGTGAAGTATGTTTTCTAGTGGAAGAGAAAAAACGAGATTTCGTCGTGTATATTTTGATTTATGTCCAAATCAAATTCTAGAAAAGTCGTTGTGGAATTCCTTTATAATTTATAATGCTTTATTTATATTTATAAAAGGAATTTCATTATAAATCGAATATCGATTTAATCGGGATTTGAAATATTGAGTTAGAAATTCATATAGGAATATTGTGGAGCTGTATGATATCGTATGTGAATATATACGATAATATTTATTTATAAATATTAAATTTAATTGTTTTTAAATATATTTATATATTTAAAAGGGTTATTTAGGGCTTTAAAAATAGCCAGTTTTGCAAACGACCTAAGAACTCGATAAAACCAATTTTGTTGGATCCGCAATATTAAATTATTGCTAGATTTCAATTTCCGTGATTTTTGAAGTCAGTATGTGGCCGTACGGGATTTTAATGTGAAAAACGGTCGATATTTTGACGGTTAAAAATATGCTGTGTGAGCAAACGGAGTCGGAATTTGACGAAACCAGTTTCGTTGGGACCGTAATGTTGAACTGTACCTACCTGCCAATTTTCGTGATTTTTTGGTATCGGGTGTGATCACAGGAATTTTTAAACGAGGATTTCAGACAATAGTTGCTTATAAATAAATATTATAATCAATAAAAAAATCATTTTTCCTTCCTATAAGTACCACTACATCAGTAACCCTAATCAAAAACTTTCACTAGTCAAATGCGATTTGAGCCGCTACCAGTCTAGTATCCAACGTAAAGAAGTCCCACTTCAAAAATCAAAACGAAATCAGATGATTCTCGATTCACTGGAATACTGCGAGGAAGTGCTTTAATCCCATATGAGTTGTAAAGGGTTCAGGGATATTCTTCCATCGCTAGAAAATCAACAGCGCAGTCTAGGGTTGTAATATTGGGGAGATTGAAGCACTTATTTGAAGATCTGAGCTCGTATTTGAATTCAGGAGGTCAATTGGAGTTGGATGTAAATTTTTGGGAATTTTTAGAAAATAAAATTGTCGATCTGTACTGTGTGGGCGTGGAGGGTATGATGTCGACGGGTTTGATTACATGAGGGATAGTTGAGGAAAATGGTATTGGGAGGAAGGAGTTCGGGAGGAGGAGCTCAATGGTGAAATTCGTTTGGTAATCCATGAAGTGGAATGGTAGAAAGATGGCCATGAAGTTGGGGAAATGGCCGGTTGTTTTTAGGAGCAGGTGTCGGGATTTTTGTATTGGGGAAGAAGGTATTGCGTCTGGGCTTGGTAGGAGGATAATGGGCCGGAGTTATAAGTTAAGGCCCACCTTTTTATTTAAATCCATGTTTATTTAATTATAATATGTATTAACTTGTAAATATCATAACTTTACCATACGATATCAAAATTCAGCGAAACAAGATCCGACAGGATTGTAGGGACCAGCGCTACACGATGGAACCGCCGGGAGTGAATCGAAGCTCGTTATAATTTATAGCGAAATAAATTTTCCGTCTGAATCAAGCGATGGTTATCATTATTAACGATGATCGTCCAATGTGAGTAAAATTCACCAACTCTGAACATTTATATTTCTATAACGTATTTTTAGAACTGCTAATCATCTGTTGATTTTTGTGTGTTAACTGTTTGGTTGAATTGCTTATATATTGGTTGAAATTATAGATAACGATATATATAAATCGTTAATCGAATATTGATTCTGTTTATCAGAATATTTTATATTCGTGTTGTTTAACATCTGTGATGCAAGTGAAATAGGTTGGAGGGATCCAACTGGATTCCTCAACATTTATTTTACTGTTTTTCATATATTGTAATATATGATGTGATATATAATCTGTTGATGATTATGTGTGTTGGGATGATATCGATCACTGTGTTTTGTATTTTAAATACCGTAAGAAACCCTGGGATGTAAAAAGAAATATTTCAATGTATATTGAAATAAAGGAATTTTATAAAATCAACCGATTTTATAAAAGGAAATATTTTGAAAATAAAGTATTTATAAAATCATAGGATTCTATAAAGCGGAACATTTATTTAGAAAATAAATAGAATATCATAAAGGAATATTTATTGGGAAAATAAACAGGATAATATAAAAAAGGAAATATTTATAAAACAAAAAGAATATTTACTTAGAAAGTAAATAGAAGGACAAAAAGGATATTTACTTAGCAAGTAAATAGAAGTGAAGAAAAATATTTATTGGTTAAATAAATAGAAAAGATAAAAAAAATATTTATTTGTTAAATAAATAGAAAAGATAAATGAGATATTTATTTGTTAAATAAATAGAAAAGATAAATGAGATATTTATTTGTTAAATAAACAGAAAAGATAAATGAGATATTTATTTGTTAAATGAATAGAAAAGATAAATGAGATATTTATTTGTTAAATAAATAGAAAAGATAAAAGAAATATTTATTTGTTAAATAAATAGAATTGAAAAGGGAATAGTTATTGGTTAAGTAAACAAATAGAAAAGGAATAATTCAAAGGAGATAATCCAAAGGAGATAATCCAAAGGAGATAATTCAAAGGAGATAATTCAAAAGGAAATGATTCAAAGGAGTTAATTCAAAAGAGTAAATCGAAATGGGTTAATCAATTATTAGTTATTCGATTAGAGTTAATCGATTAGAGTTAGAGTTAACCACTTAGAGTTAATCGATTAGAGTTAGAGTTAACCACTTAGAGTTGATCAGTTAAAGTTAACTAGTTAAAGTTAGGGTTAACTAATAGAGTAATTAAATAGAGTTAATTGAATTAGAATAATTCGATTAGAGTTAGTCGAATTAAAAGGAGTTATCGAATATTAGTTATTTGAATCGAGTTAAAAGGAGTTATCAAATATTAGTTATTCAAATCGAGTTAAAAGGAGTTATCGAATATTAGTAATTCGAAAGGAGTTAATCGATGTTAGTTTAATCGAAAGGAGTTAATCAATTTTGGTTTAATCGAAAGGAGTTAATCGATGATTAGTTTAATCGAAAGGAGTTATCGAATGTTAGTTTAATCGAAAGGAGTAAATCGAATTTAGTTATTCGAAAGTGAGATTATCGAATATAGTTATTTGAACGGAGATTATCGAATATAGCGTATTCGAAAGAAAGAGATCGAATGTAGTTTATTCGAAAGAGTGAGTTAATCGAATATAAGTTATTCAAAGTGAGTTAATCGAATATAAGTTATTCGAGGAGAGATAATCGAATATATGTTATTCTAAGAGAGATAATCGAATATAGGTTATTCGAAGAAGAGTTAATCAAGTAGAGATTTGTCGAAGAAAGTTAATTGTCGAATTCAATTATATCGAATTCGGGAAAGTACTTATACTTTCCGGTGTTTAAACCAAGATTTATTTATTTATAAATTAGGTGTTTATTTATTTATTCACATTAAAGAATAAAAGTTATATTTTAAGTTACATACTTCGAAAGTAGGGATTATAATGTTATCGTTATAACCAATGTTTTCAATAAAGAAGTGGATTCATAAATTGAATCCGAGAGTTACGTAAAGAAGTTTGTTAAAGGTTTAAAAGATAAACTTTGACTATTTCGAAGTTAAAACGTTGTTCAGTTAAGGTCTGATAGGTAATTATACCCCAACTTGATTGACTTCCTTCTTAACTAAGGAATGGTAAGGTTTGATAGTGAATGATGGTTAAGTGAATGTAGTAAATGGTTTGAGTTGGCATAGCGACATTTTATTTAAACATCTGTTTAAATCCAATGAAGGAACTTTGGAAATGTTTTCCAAATAAGAAATCAGAAATGTTTTCTAATATAGAAAACAAGAAATGGAAATGTTTTCCATTGTTAATAATGTATATTTTCTAAAATAAGAAAATAAGAATTTAGAATATATGGAAACAGGAGATAAGTAAATTAATGAACTAAATAGATAAATGTTCAATGATGAGTGATCGATATAATTTCCATTTGGAAATAATATCGTTGTTTGCACACGTATTTTTCTTTAATAGTTAACTCACTGACTATCGAAGTTTTTGACCATTTTAACGTTGTTAATATGGAGAGATCGGTTGGATTATTATCCGAAGAACCACTCCGTATTGGCATAAGCGTTGCGAATCATATATGCCAAAGATAATTGAAGACGGAGTAAAGTGCAAGGGTTGTTGTATAAATCTTAGGTAAAGATTGCCTAAGATGGATGTACTGAATAGTGCCTTCGGTTTGTCCAGTCCCAGGACGACCTATATGGAAGAATGTCTGATATAGTATATTTAATAGATCGTGTAAGTTGATCTCTTCAAACGTATTTACGTTTGGCGGCGGAGGAATTCGTTTCTCTTAGCTGTATACCCATGGTATTTTTGGGGAAATCAATTTGTGATTTGGCGGGTATGACGATGTGACGTTCAAAGTGAATAAACGTGTGATCTACCAGAGATAAGCGTAGCTTCTAGCCTCACAACCGGGAAATGACAGAAATCGGGCAAGCAGCTTGGCTACGTAGGTCACACCTATTAGGGTGTATAATCACCTGATCTAGAGTTTCATTTACTTCTAAAAATCTATTGTCGATGCTATCCCATTCGGGAAACAGTTGCTGATCCCAACCGTTGGTGATATACATTCGATACACTCAAGCGAAATGAGTGGTCGGTCATGTGTGGCCGGGTTGCAAGATGTTCTTGTTGAACCCAGTGTATTCCTCTCTAGAGGTACACTAGCAAAAGGTGGTTCCATACCTTGTCGTAGTTGGAAATCCATTACCCAGTACGTGCTTGCGGTTTTGATTGTATACTATATATGTAGAACGTGAGATGAAAGCGCTTCTGCTAGATGATTATTATTTGTGGTTGATAGACACTATTATAATAACAATGAGTTTTGATATAAAGATTATTTTGGATTCTCATAAGGGAAAAACCTGTTTCGTTATACGGCGTGGTCTTATGAGATATCGTTTAATGGCTCAAACTGTTTTAAACTGCTTTACTCATACCAGTCCCATGATTGACCCGGAGTTTATTTTGTTTTATTTCCCTAAACTCTTGGGTGCCCAATTTTGTACGGGCAGTCAAGTAGTCGGGATTTACAGATACTTGAAGAGCTAGAGCAGGAGGCTTCAGGATCATATAGCTATTGTTTATTTCCGCTGTGTTGTAAGTGTTGTACTTTGGAAATGATATGTACATTCAAGTACATATTTTTATTTCAAAGTTATGTTATATATTATATGTTATTCGTTCCGCTGTGAGGTTCATGTTACTCTGATGTTGTGTTCTTCTTTTTATATTTTAAGTTTCTATCTTATCTATTCTCACCCTCTAATTTCTTTTATTAACTTTCCGGTTATTTTCGATCCTTGGATGTTCGATATGTGTTGTATATCGGATAACCAAGATTGCCAAATTTTCCGGGTCGTTACAGTTGGTATCAGAGCTTAAAGTTAAGTGAATTACCTTAGCTCTGTGGCGTGACTCGGTAGAGATGGGGTTAGTAATACCCTAGATTTAGTTTGAGTGTATATATACGAGAGAGCGTATTTGTTATTTGATATAAAAATTGTTTTATATTGTGGAGATTTATGGGTTGAATTGTTTGTAAGTTCTGGTCGATCAGTTTGATCTACTGTATCGATAAGAGTTTCTGAACACTCGAATACGATGAACTGTCATGGTATGTTTTGAAAAGAGGGTAAACGAAATAATTTTACCCAAAGTATATTTTGATATAAAGGGTTTATATTGGAATTATTACAATATATTGGATATATTGGTTGTTATTATAATCGAGTAAGATTATAAAAGTGAAACGGTTATGTAAATAACCAATCAAGATTCGTATAAGTATTACGAATGAGTTAAAACTGAAATTAAATCAGAATTGAAATTTAAACCTGAAAATTTGGAGAAGTGTTTGAAAAAGAACATGGATTAAATATATGTGAATTTTGAAATCCTGGGAGATTTTAAATTTGTTACAAGCATTGAAATGATGTTTTGAATTGATTTCAAAATGGAAGTATGTGGAAATGATTTTGAAAGTGGTATAGTATTGAACTCACTTAATCGTGGAAAATAGATTCCGATGATGACAGCTGCATCACCGGTGTTCATTTTCGAGTTCTAAGTGACGGATTACTACCAAAGATTTTGTTTTTGAATTGTTTTGAGGAAACAAGATCGTTCTGAATCCTAAAAAGGAATATTTGACTTTTGAAAAGGTAAGTTGTTTGAAAATTCCCAGACAGAGATTGTTTAAACTAAAAAACAAGTTAAATAATACTTGTGAAAGCAAACTGGGATTAAAGTAAAACCAGTTAAGTGGTAACTGAAATTGAATTGAAATCGAATAGGATTGGATTTGTGAAATTTGAATTTGAAATGTGATTGGGTAATCGAGTTAAGAGTTTGGAATCAAGAATTGAACTTGATTTGAAATGGGATTTGCTTTAGATATAAATGAATAGCCGTGTTGAGGATAAATTGATTAGAATTTGATTGGGATAACATTGGTATATGTTGAGTTGATAGCATATGGAAGTGGTAGAGTTGATATTCCCGACAAAAAGGATACAAGTTTATATTTCATATGGTATAGGATTTATGAGCCGATTTGGCAAGCCGCTTAGCTGTTTGATTTTCATTTGGGTTGGAGAAGGCCTAGAGAGGCGAGTTGTGGTTTTACCTATAGGGATGTACAAAGGAGGTTATGGTGAAATTTTCCGAAAATTTAAGGTGTTAGAAAATTTTCAGGATTTTTGAAAATTTTACTTAGTCGGAATAAATTCATATTTTATTCGATATTAATTGGTTCATTTTAAACTGAAGTTAAATGGTAAACAGATAAATTTTTACCCAGTGGATAGGGTCGTCCCCTACCTTAGCAATTTCGACGACAAAATTATTTTAAGGGGGAAAGATTGTAATGACCCACATTTTTAGCTGTCAAATAATTAATTAATTTAATTATTAAATATCGAGTTGGCGATATCGATAACTGGAATTAAATAATAATTATATTTAATTAATATAAATAATAGAATAATATATATATATAATTCAGAAATAATCGAAAATAGTGGAATTCACAATATTTTGTGAATTGGATTATTTAAAATATATAATTCGATTTAGAGTTGAATTATATTCATGAATACATTATATAAACGAAGTTTGGACATATAATTATATTATAATTAAAATTGAGCTCGAAATGGCACACTAGTTCGCTATTTGGCGATTTGAACTTCAACTGGAAATAGAAGATCCGTTTTAAATCGGATTTCTGTGAAACAAGAAACATTAGGAGCTGGTGAAGTATGTTTTCTAGTGGAAGAGTAAAAACGAGATTTCGTCGTGTATATTTTGATTTATGTCCAAATCAAATTTTAGAAACTTCGCTGTGGAATTCCTTTATAATTTATAATGCTTTATTTATATTTATAAAAGGAATTTCATTATAAATCAAATATCGATTTAATCGGGATTTGAAATATTGAGTAAGAAATTCATATAGGAATATCGTGGTGCTGTATGATATCGTATGTGAATATATACGATAATAATTATTTATAAATATTAAATTTAATTGTTTTTAAATATATTTATATATTTAAAAGGGTTATTTAGGGCTTTAAAAATAGCCAGTTTTGCAAATGACCTAAGAACTCGACGAAACCAATTTTGTTGGGTCCGCAATATTAAATTATTGCGAGATTTCAATTTTCATGATTTTTGAAGTTAGTGTGTGGCCGTACGGGATTTTAATGTGAAAAACAGTTGATATTTTGCGGTTAAAAATACGCTGTGTGAGCAAACGGAGTCGGAATTCGACGAAACAAGTTTCGTTGGGACCGTAATGTTGAACTATACCTACTTGCCAATTTTCGTGATTTTTTGGTATCGGGTGTGATCAAAGGAATTTTTAAACGAGGATTTCAGATAACAATTGCTTATAAATAAATATTATCATCAATAAAAAAAATCATTTTTCCTTCCTATAAGTACCACTACATCAGTAACCCTAATCAAAAACTTTCTTTGGTCAAATGTGATTTGATCCGCCACCAGTTTTGTTCCCAACATAAAGAAGTCCCACTTCAAAAATCAAAATAAAATCCAAATCAAAATGAAATCAGATGATTCTCGATTCACTGGAATACTGCAAGGAAGTGCTTTAATCCCATATGAGTTATAAATGGTTCGGTGATATTCTTTCATCGTTTGAAAATCAACAGCGCAGTCTAGGGTTGTAATATTGGGGAGATTGAAGCAATTATTTGAAAATCTGAGCTCGTATTTTAATTCAGGAGGTCGATTGGAGTTGGATGTAAATTTTTGGGAAATAAAAATGTCGATCTGTACTGTGTGGGCGTGGAGGGTATGATGTCGACGGGTTTGATTACATGAGGGCGAGTTGAGGAAAATGGTATTGGGAGGAATGAGTTCGGGAGGAGGAGCTCAATGTCGAAATTCGTTTGGTAATCCATGAAGTGGAGTGGTAGTGTAACACCCCACATCCGTTAGTGTCACTCACAAAGGGAATGCATTAAGTTCTGTGGAGCATTTAAGGTAAAAGTTGATGATAAATTACAAGACAGACAAAATTAAAGCATCAGGAAATAAAACTTTACTTTATTGATAAGATAGTTTGTACAACAATTGCTTTTCAATACCAGAGTAACATCTGTCTTACAAAATAAAGAAGCATAAAAATAACATTTGTATTCCCCAATGTAGCATAAGCCATAGCAGCGGAAAAGAGAGTCTACAGCAATACATCCAAGAGTCTTCAAGCTTGGGAAGAGAACTGAGCCTAAGTAATAACATTCCCTCCCTACGGACCTGGGGGGGGAGAGACGGAAGACAAGAAAGCGAAAGAAAACAGAGTCAGACATTAAGTCTGGTAAGTTCAGTAACTTTCAGCATGTGAACGGAAAAAGCAGCATGACATGAATTAACTGAATATAAGATAATACCATAATGATAGGGCTAACAAGCCAACATAAGATTTATGCAAGATATGCTAAGGCAAGATAAGACCTGCTTCCTTATTTCCTCTGCTTCGCTATTATCCTATTATTCTGGATTCTATATCGCTGCACCACTTAACTAATGTCTCAACTTGAAATCTGTATAATATGATAACGTGATCCCAATCCCCTAAGTTGTGATTGTTTTCAGGTGTACATCTATTATTTATTACCTAGATCTAATCTAGGGTCTTTCTATTGAGTGCTTCCTAGATTCAACTAGGGTTTACGCGACTTGTCTAATGCTTTACAGATTCAGGGTTTATGCCACCTAGGTCCACTAGGGATTTTGCTACCTGTCGAACGATGCCCCTAGTCTAGGACACACTACCTAGAGTGGTATATGTTCCTAGACTTTCCCCACGTATGTGTCGCGAATCGTTTATCGCTGTCTAAATGCACATGTCCTGAAATGTGCGACCCGAGTCCCGTGGCAGGGCTACTCTAGAAACACGGAACTCGGTCGGGAGCTTTTCAGATATCTACCGGTGCAGATGCTAAGGTCTGTTTTTCTACCAGTGGTTATGGTCCCACGTGACCCCTCCCTCAACTAATGAAAGGCAATCCAAGAAAATCAAGCGCGAGAACTATACTTTTGCCACCCTATGCCCTACTTTCCTATTGGCCAGCCTCACCCATAACTAGATAGAAAGTATATGGTCTGTTGGGAGTTCTCTGCCTTTCCGCATACGTACAACGATTGACTAAAGATGGTAGGTAGACGACGAGTTGCAATCACAGGGCTACTGGTCTCGCCGAATCACACTGGTCCATCCTAGTCTTTAGGTTGCCTTGTATTGCAACCAAGGCATACCCTTGGTTCTTCTACCGTAGACCTTAACCTCTGTGAGCCCAGGAGGATCATCTGCCACCTCACAGAGGGATACCAAGAGTACCCTCACGTCCCCTTGAACCCTCGGGCTTCGTAACCCAATTCGTTGGAGCCTTCTCTAAGATTAGATGCTCACTCCTCCTCGTGTTATACTAAGGATTACTACTTAGTTTTCTTAACTAAGGTTTACCACTTAGTTTCCTGAATCGTCGTTTTCTTAACTAAGGTTTACTACTTAGACCTTTTAACTAAGGTTTACTTACTTAGTTCTCCTTCTCGTCAAGTTGGATTGGTTAAGTGTCATTAGTCAATTCGAGTTAACTTAACCCATTCCTTTGTCTTATTAAACAGGTTAAGTGTTATCAGTAGTTCATGTTGACTTAACCCTACCACAAACCAAGTTATATTGGTTAAGCATTTTCTTATTACTTAACCTTACCCACCTTGTATTAGTTAAGTGTTCTTTTTAACTTAACCTTAACATATGTTTAATAATCATGTTCTAATGGTTAAGTATTGTCCCTTTCATGTTTTTAACTTAACCCTATTCATTTATCACACTATGATGGTTAAGTGTTCTAAGTTTTACTTAACCCCACCTCTAGTCTAGTTAACATGTTAAATTGGCCAAGTGTATTAAATTCACTTAACCCCTCCTTCTAGTCTGGTTAACATGTTAAATTGGCTAAGTGTTTTTCTTGGTTACTTAACCCTTACAAATCCTGTCTTGTTACCATGTTAAGTTGGTTAAGTATTCCTATGAACTTAACCCTCCCATTCTAGCTTAACTGTGTTAAGTTGGTTAAGTATTTTATTAAATGGACTTAACCCTATCAATTCTAGCTTAGCTTTAATTGTCTTATTAAAGCACCAACCACTCACATTAGACAAGTATTGTTGCGGTTACTGGACAGCCAGTCGGTTCCGGGCAGGTTTACACCGCAACTCAGTCTAACCTCGGGTCCTTATTGGGCTTAATGCCTTAACCTCCCACATTGGATAGGTATTGTTGTGACTACTGGACAGCCGGGTGGGTCCGGGCAGGTTTACATCACAACTCAATCCAACCTCGGGTTAAGCATATTCGTATTGTCTAAATTTACATTTCTCACTTAGGATGAATTCTATAAGTAAATTATTCCTAACTTACTTATTCCAAAATTACTCTTTTAATGTACATTGTCAATGTTTATTATTATGGCCCATTTCCCCCATAAATCAGTTGTACTTATACCATTTTTGCCCAAGCCTAATGTATATGTCAATTACTCACAATTATGACTAAATTCAAAATTATGCTAGTATGTTCATTATGCCTAATTAACTTAATTTAGCTAGTCCAATTCTGATTCAATATTCTAATTACGGTTCATGTCAAGACTAGACTTATTATTCTAGTTTACAGTTTATGTAAAAACTAGATTTACAAGCCAATACTAGATTCAAATTACATATCCTATAATTCACGTCAGAATTACCCAATTTGCATTTTAATAGTCATGCTACAACACATGTTCTAAATTATGTCAATCACAATCATGTTCGTGTTCCAAACTATGCAAATTTCCAAGTTTACAACCACGTTTAAGTCAATTCCATGTTTTGCCCAAATCGTATTCCCATCGTTTGTGTAACTGTGATTCATCCTAGATTATAGATAAATCTAGATTTGTAGATAAAAGGGAATGAACCATAATGCCATGAAAAGATAGACATAATAACTGGCATAAGATGATGATTCCAGATTCACTAATTACAGATCTAACAAATTGCACTGAATAAATTGATTAAAGCATCGCAGGCCTATAGATCTGATAATATTATGACATGAAAAGGGTTAAATAATAATATAGGTTCAAGAATATGGGTCGACCTTACTTAATAGGTAAATTCCCAAAAATCAAGATCCAAGAATAATTAGGAGTAGGTCGGAGTAGGAAATCAAACTTAGATCCAATTTCATAGTCATAATCCTTAGGTAATAATATCGTGTTCATGAATCATAGGTAATCATCCACAATTGTTCTTGTCGCAGTCATAGGCAGTAGTTTTATGTTCTTAGTCGAAGGCTTATGTTCATAGTCAAAGGCACATGGTTTTCAAAGTCCATAGTTTCGTAGTCATAGTCATGGTCAAGGTCATAGTCATAGGCATAATTTTTTATCGTCATTAATCATGATAGTTCTAAATCAGATCCAAAGACATAGATAGGCACAGAAAGATTAGGCATATTCTCATATCCTTTTAAGTTCATATCACAAATAGGAGGCGTTCAAATCTAAAAAGTAACCAACTTACATTGATCGGTTTTTAGAATAGAAAGATGGCGTTGCTATGATTCGTGCGACGTTGCTCGAAACCGTTTGAGTTAGCCTTTGATTCTTATCTTGAAGCTTTAATCTTGATTCGAATCTCTTCTTGACAAACTTGAGCAGAATAACCTCGTCTTAGATTTTCGTATTATTTTCTTATTTTTATTTATTTATACATTTTCTCAGAGGCAGCATAAGGATAGAATGAAATGGTGTAGAGAGAAGGAGGCTAGGAGGCTGTTTATATAGGATTAGAGTCATGAATCTGGTCAGAAAATCGGGCCAGAAACATCAAAATGAACCCAGGTTCAAAACCGGGTTCTGGCACCAGGTCGACCCCCAGGTCGACTGCCCAGTCGACCTGGTCAGGGGGGGGGGGTCTACTACCCAGTCGACTCCCTAGTCGACCTGGGTCCTGGGCGGGAATTTTCCCGCCCAGCCCGCTTCTGGGTTTGAATTCGAATTCGAATTTCGAGCTGTTTTCGATTTTGAAAATTCCTGAAACTTCGGAGGGTCATATCTCCCTCATACGGACTCCGATTCTCGCAAACTCGGACTCGTTTCCAAGCAGAATTTCGAGACGAACGCAATGGCGCAACCCATTTCCCCTGATTTTGATTTTAAAATTTAATTCTGCCTTGATTTGTGAATCTTAGTGTTATAAAATTACGGGGTGTTACAGGTAGAAAGAAGGCCACGAAGTTGGGGAAATGGTCGGTTGTTTTTAGGAGCAGGCGTCGGGATTTTTGTATTGGGGAAGAAGGTATTGCGTCTGGGCTTGGTAGGAGGATAATGGGCCGGAGTAATAAGCTAAGGCCTATCTTTTTATTTAAATCCATGTTTATTTAATTATAATATGTATTAACTTGTAAATATCATAACTTTACCATACAATATCGAAATTCAGCGAAACAAGATCCGACAGGGTTGTATGGACGAGCGCTACATGATGGAACTGGCGGGGAGTGAAACGATGCTCGTTACAATTTATAGCGAAATAAATTGTCCGTCTGAATCAAGCGATGGTTGTCGTTATTAACGATGATCATCCAGTGTGAGTAAAACCCACCAACTCTGAACAGTTATATTTCTATAACGTATTTTTAGAACTGTTAATCATCTGTTGATTGCTGTGTGTTAACTGTTTGGTTGAATTGCTTGTATATTGGCTGAAATTATAGATAACGATATATATAAATCGTTAATCGAATATTGATTCTGTTTATCAAAATATTTTATATCCATGTTGTTTAACATCTGTGATGCAGGGAAACAGGTTGGAGGGATCTAGCTGGATTCCTCAACATTTATTTTACTGTTACTCATATATTGTAATATATGATGTGATATATAATTTGTTGATGATTATGTGTGTTGGAATGATATCGATCACTATGTTTGGTATTTTAAATACCGTAAGAAACCCTGAGATGTAAAAAGAAATATTTCAATGTATATTGAAATAAAGGAATTTTATAAAATCAACCGATTTTATAAAAGGAAATATTTTGAAATAAAGTAGTTATAAAATCATACGATTTTATAAAGGGGAACATTTATTTAGAAAATAAATAGAATATCATAAAGGAATATTTATTGGGATAATAAACATGATATTATAAAAAAGGAAATATTTATAAAACGGAAAGGATATTTACTTAAAAAGTAAATAGAAGGATAAAAGGGATATTTACTTAGCAAGTAAATAGAAGTGAAGAAAAATATTTATTGGTTAAATAAATAGAAAAGATAAAAAAAGAATATTTATTTGTTAAATAAATAGAAATGATAAATGAGATATTTATTTGTTGAATAAATAGAAAATATAAATGAGATATTTATTTGTTAAACAAATAGAAAAGATAAATGAGATATTTATTTGTTAAATTAATAGAAATGATAAAAGAAATATTTATTTGTTAAATAAATAGAATTGAAAAGGGAATAGTTATTGGTTAAGTAAACAAATAGAAAAAGAATAATTCAAAGGAGATAATCCAAAGGAGATAATTCAAAGGAGATAATTCAAAAGGAAATGATTCATAGGAGTTAATTCAAAAGTGTAAATCGAAATGGGTTAATCGAATATTAGTTATTCGATTAGAGTTAATCCATTAGAGTTAGAGTTAACCAGTTAGAGTTAATCGATTAGGGTTAGAGTTAACCAGTTATAGTTGATCAGTTAAAGTTAACCAGTTAAAGTTAGAGTTAACCAATAGAGTAATTAAATAGAGTTAATCGAATTAGAATAAATCGATTAGAGTTAGTCGAGTTAAAAGGAGTTATCGAATATTAGTTATTCGAATCGAGTTAAAAGGAGTTATCGAATATTAGTTATTCGAATCGAGTTAAAAGGAGTTATCGAATATTAGTTATTCAAAAGGAGTTAATCGATGTTAGTTTAATCGAAAGGAGTTAATCGATTTTGGTTTAATCGAAAGGAGTTAATTGATGATTAGTTTAATCGAAAGAAGTTATCGATTGTTAGTTTAATCGAAAGGAGTTAATCAAATTTAGTTATTCGAAAGTGAGATTATCGAATATAGTTATTCAAACGGAGATTATCGAATATAGCGTATTCGAAAGAAAGATATCGAATGTAGTTTATTCGAAAGAGTGAGTTAATCGAATATAAGTTATTCGAAGTGAGTTAATCGAATATAAGTTATTCGAGGAGAGATAATCGAATATAAGATATTCGAAGAGAGATAATCGAATATAGGTTATACGAAGAAGAGTTAATCAAATAGAGATTTCTCGAAGAGAGTTAATTGTCGAATTCGATTATATCGAATTCGGGAAAGTACTTCTACATTCCGGTGTTTAAATCAAGATTTATTTATTTATAAATTAGGTGTTTATTTATTTATTCACATTAAAGAATAAAAGTTATATTTGAAGTTACATACTTCGAAAGTAGGGATTATAACATTATCGTTATAACCAACGTTTTCAATAAAGAAGTGGATTTGTAAATTGAATCCGAGAGTTACATAAAGAAGTTTGTTAAAGGTTTAAAAGATAAACTTTGACTATTTCGAAGTTAAAACGTTGTTCAGTTATGGTCTAAGAGGTAATTATACCTCAACTTGGTTGACTTCCTTCTTAACTAAGGAATGGTAAGGTTTGATAGTGAATGATGGTTAAGTGAATTTAGTAAATGGTTTGAGTTGGCATAGCGATGTTTTATTTAAACATCTGTTTAAATCCAATGAAGGAACTTTGGAAATGTTTTCCAAATAAGAAATCAGAAATGTTTTCTAATATAGAAAACAAGAAATGGAAATGTTTTCCATTGTTAATAACATATATTTTCTAAAATTAGAAAATAAGAATTTAGAATATATGGAAACAGGAGATAAGTAAATTAATGAACTAAAGAGATAAATGTTCAATGATGAGTGATCGATATAATTTCCATTTGGAAATAATATCGTTGTTTGCACACGTGTTTTTCTTTGATAGTTAACTCACCGACGATCAAAGTTTCTGACCATTTTAACGTTGCTAATATGGAGAGACCTGTTGGATTATTATCCGAAGAACCACTCCGTATTGGCATAAGCGTTGTGAATCATATATGCCAAAGATAATTGAAGATGGAGTAAAGTGCAAGGGCTGTTGTATAAATCTTAGGTAAAGATTACCTAAGATGGACGTACTGAATAGTGCCTTCGGTCTGTCCAGTCCCAGGACGACTTGTATGGAAGAATGTCTGACATAGTATATTTAATAGATCGCGTAAGTTGATCTCTTCAAATGTATTTACGTTTGGTGGCGGAGGAATTCGTTTCTCTTAGCTGTATACCCGTGGTATTTTTGGGGAAATCAATTTGTGATTTGGTGGGTATGACAATGTGACATTCAAAGTGAATAAACGTGTGATCTGTCAGAGATAAGCGTAGCTTCTAGCCTCACAACCGGGAAATGACATAAATCGGGCAGGCAGCATGGCTATGTAGGTCGCACCTATTAGGATGTATAATCACCTAATCTTGAGTTTCATTTACTTCAAAAATCTATTGTCGATGATGTCCCATACGGGAAACAGTTGCTGATCCCAACCGTTGGTGATATACATTCGATACACTCAAGCGAAATGAGTGGTCGGTCATGTGTGGCCGGGTATGTTCTTGTTGAACCCAATGTATTCCTCTCTAGAGGTACACTAACGAAAGGTGGTTCCAAACCTTGTCGTAGTTGGAAATCCATTACCCAATACGTGCTTGCGGTTTTGATTGTATACTATATATGTAGAACGTGAGATGAAAGCGCTTCTGCTAGATGATTATTATATTGTGGTTGATAGACACTATTATAATATCAATGAGTTTTGATATAAAGATTATTTTGGATTCTCATGAGGGAAAAACCCGTTCTGTTATACGGCGTGGTCTTATGAGATATCGTTTAATGGCTGAAACTTTTTTAAACTGTTTTACTCATGCTTGTCCCATGACTGACCCGGAGTTTATTTTGTTTGGTTTCCCTAAACTCTTGGGTGCCCAATTTTGTACCGGCAGTCGAGTAGTCGGGATTTACAGATACTTGAAGAGCTGGAGTAGGAGGCTTCAGGATCATATAGCTATTGTTTATTTCCACTGTGTTGTAAGTGTTGTACTTTGGAAATGATATATATATTCAAGTACAGATTTTTATTTCAAAGTTATGTTATATATTATATGTTATTCGTTCCGTTGTGAGGTTCGTGTTGCTCTGATGTTGTGTTCTTCTTCTTCTATTCTAAGTTGCTATCTTATCTATTCTCACCCTCTAATTTCTTTCATTAACTTTTCGGTTATTTTCGATCCTTGGATGTTCGATATATGCTGTATATCGGATAACCCATATCGCCAAATTTTCCGGGTCGTTACACATGTTTAGAGCAGTGTGTTCAAAAATGGGGGACAGCTGTGTCCATAGTGACTTAGTTAATACTGTTGCATGGCTGGAGGATAAGAGGGGTAGGGTCGACGGTTCTGTTTATTGCAGTGCATATCTGAGTTCTGAGGGAAGATTTATGGGTAATATGGGCAGTTTTAATGGAGAAGTTTGAAGTTTTGTGGGTGGCAGTTTATGTGAGTATGGCTGTGGGGAGCTTTCAGGGAGGTTTGTTCTGATGTGTAATGAGGTGTGGGGTCCTTGCGGGTTTAAGTTTTTACTTGATGGTTTTGGTTGTACTGTGTTTTCGGGAGAGTCGTGGGTGAGGGTCTTTTCTTTGATGTTGAGACCCAATTTCTCTATTCTTCAATCGAGTAGAGAGATGATTATGACGGTGATTGATACTCCCAGACAGTTCAGAGATTCAGATATGGTAGGTTTGCTAGAGGATTTTAGAGAGCAATCTCATGTTAGTGATGCATCCACTTAGGTGACTAGGAGGGGTAGGCGTAGGAGAGTAACTCCTAGTACTGGATTGGTTCGTCACAGCGCGAAGATTAGATCTAATGCCTCTTTTTATCATGGTAGGTTCCCGAATTCGAATGCTTGTAGTAGCAATTCGTATTAGGGCTCAGGTATGACTCCTATTTATGGTAGCGACTATTCTCCTTTTGCTTTGGGTAGCCTTTATATTGGTCAGTTATATCAACTGCCCGATGATACAGCTTTTATTTTTACTGATATTGATTTAGATATGGAATATATTAGGAGTAGAGAATTAGAAAGAGTTAATTCTTTTAGATTTTGAGAATTGTTAGTTGGAACATTAGGGTTTTAACGAGCCTAAAAAATGCAATAAAATTAGGTCTTTTTTAGAGACTTTCATATTGATATTGCATTGCTTCATGAAACAAAAATTGAGAAACCTGATCAAAGTTTCTATATGAGGCTAGTGGGACACATTTTCGTGATTGGGCTTGTCTTTTGGCCATAGGTAGTGTCGGGGGACTCTCGATTGGGTGGAATGACAATCAATTTAGACTCATTCAGGAAATCCCTAATTTGTATTCTTTGCACATCTTATTAGCCTCCCATTCAGACAATTCTATTTTGGGTATTGCTCCTCATACAAAGATAGAGAGGAGTCTTTTGTGGGAAGAATGTACAAATTTTAGAAATCTTGTCCCCAATCAATGGATTGTGGGGGGAGATTTCAATGTCAATGGGTTTTTAAGGGAGAGATCACCTCGTGAAGGTGACTTCTCTGATATGGAGGAATTCAATGATTTCATTTTAGGTAATAGCTTGATTGAAATTCCTATTTATAATAGATTGTCTACATGGTCTAATGTGAGAGATTTTCCATCTTTTGCATTATTAGACAGATTTTTTTTATTAGTAATAAGGTAGATAATAGGTTTTCTATTTGTAGAGTTAAAGGTTTGCCTTTTTTATATTTCAGTCATTGTCCCATCATTCTTTCTTGTGACTCAAATATTTCCATTAGTAATTGTTTCAAATTTGAGAAAATATGGTTGTTAGACTCTAATTTTATTAATTTAGTTTCTGTAAAGTGGAATTCCTTGTTTTATTTTAATAATATGTATAATGGTAATTCTTCTAAGATTTTTGTTGCAAAGTTAGGTAAGTTAAGATTTTTTCTTAAGCGATGGAATAAATATTTTTTTGGTAGTGTTAGAATTAGAAAAGGCAAGATTATGCATGAGAAGTTAGATTTAAATAAGATTAGTGAGTCTAGGATTCTTAATTCCAATGAGAGGGATAAGTTTTGCAACCTTGGACATGATCTTAAGTTGATTTTGGAAAAAGAAGAGGTCATGTGGAAGTAGAGATCCCGTGTTCAATGGATTGAGGAGGGGGATAATAACACGAAAATTTTCCATAGTGTGGCTAATAAGAGGAGGCATACTAATTTGATTCATTCTATATTCGTTAATGATGTAGAATTGTCTATTCAAAGTGATTTAAATGAGGCTTTTACCTTTTATTATAAGCAGATATCTGGCTCGAAGAATAAGGGAAGGATCAATGTTAAATGGAACGACATTTACCCATCTGATACTAAGATAGATTTAGTAGATTTAGATAAGCCTTTTTTTTAAGCAGGAGATTTGGAAGGCTATTAATGATATGCCTAGTGACAAAGCTCCTGGTCCAGATGGTTTTTCTATTCTATTCTGTAAGCGTATTTGGGATATTTTGAAATTTGATATTATTAGCTGATTCAATGATTTTTATAATGGGAATTTACGGTTAGGTAGTTTTAATTTTGCTAATGTTATCCTTATTCATAAGAAATTAGGCACTAATACCTTAAAGGATTTTAGTCCTATATCGTTAATCAATTATTCAGTCAAAATTATTACCAAAGTCCTAGCGAATAGGCTTAGTATGAAGATGAAGGATCTTATTGATTGTTCCCAATCTGCCTTTATTAAAGGCAGGAATATAGTTGATGGAGTGGCTGCGGTTCAAGAGTATATTAATGCTTGTTGTAAGAATAATTTTTCTTGTGCTATTTTGAGAAGGCCTTCGAATCGGTTGACTAGGACTTTATTTGCGAGTTATGTTTAGCTAGAGGTTTTAGTGTTAGATGGATCAATTGGATCATACTTTTGCTCAAATATGGTTGTTCTAGTATTGTAGTTAATTGCGTTATTGGTAAGAGAATTAATTCTAAAAGAGGTCTTAGGCAAGGTGATCCCTTATCACCTTTCTGTTTAATCTAGCTGCTGATGTTTTCACTAGGATTATTAAGAGAGCTGTGAGATTAGGTGTCTTAGGTTCTATTGGTAATGAGATTTTTAACAATGAGTGATTTATTCTTCAATTTGAAGATGATACTTTATTATTTTCCTCTCACTTGCCCGAGCATATTATAGCTCTGAAGTTTATTCTTTATTGTTTTGAGATGCGATCGGGTCTGAGAATCAATTTTGATAATAGTTCTATTATGGTTCTTAATGACTTTGGCAATGTCAAGAATCTGGCTGATGATAGCTTAACTGTTCTAGTATGAAATTTCCTTTTGATTATTTGGGTTTTAAAATTAGACCGTCTAAACTTAAGCATAATGATTGGTTAGTCATTATAGATAAGATTAATACTATTAGTTGGAATAGCAGGTTTTTTCAAGAGCTAGCAAATTTTTTCTTGTCAACTCTGTGTTGTCTACTATTCCTACTTATTGGATGGTAGTTCATCGATTTCCTCAATGAGTAGTTGAGAAAATCGATTTTGAGGAAATCGATAGAATTAGGCATAATTTCCTCTCGAGTGGTGATAGCATTTGTCGAGGCTATAAATGTTTAGTTAATTGGGATGTTTATTGTAGATCCAAGAAGGATGGGGGTCTTGGGATCATAAATTTATTTAATTTTAACTCTTCTTTATTAGCTAACTGGTTACGGAAATTTAGGAACCCTGAAGTAATGGCTTCTTGGAAACAAATATTTTCCAAATTTTATTATGCTGGGGGAAATTTTATAGTTGATTCTAGTTATAGTTGGATTAATATATTATCTTATTTTTGGAATTCTATCTTGAAATGTTTTGATTTTTTTAAGTTAGGTTGTAAGCAGACTGTTCATTCGGGTAATATTACTTATTTCCGGCATGATTCTTGGATACCTCGAGTGCCCCTTAAAATAGAATTTTGAGAGCTTTTTAAGAATTGCTGCTTTAAGAGTGCTTTGATTATTGATGTTTATAGAGATGGTTTAGATCCCCCATGTGTATTTACCTTTGAGAACATTTTAGAAGGGTCAGTGTTCAGGCAATTTTCCTTGCTTCGTGCTAAATTGTCATTGTATCATCTGGATAATAATAGTGATAACATTTATTGGGGGCTTTATAAGAGTCTTCTGTATACTTCTAAGTCTATGTATAAGTTTCTTAATTTTTCTGGTGTATCTAGGTTTTTATTTAAGTTTCTTTGGAAGACTAATTCTCCGCCTAAAGCTAAATTTCTTATGTGGTTGATTGTTCATAAGAAACTTAATACGGTGGAGCAATTAAAGAAGAAAAATATTATTTTTGATGTTAAGTGTTGTTTTTATAGTTTTTTGGATGAAATTGTTGATCTTTTTTTTCTCTTGCACTGTTACCAATTATATTCTTAATATGCTTTTAAGAATTTTTGTTTTTAACTGTTCCAATTCTTTCAGGGACTGTGATTTTTAATGGAATTGTTTTAGATTTGTCTATGATCAAACATAGATTTGTGTTGGATTCTTTAATTATTATTATTAGTTGGTTCATATAGTTAGAGAGAAATCAGAGATTGATTCTTTCTAATTATGTTTCTTTAGATAAGTTAATCATTAGGATTGTTTTTTTTAGTCTGGATTAGATGTCTAACCCTCATTATAAGTTACATAGTGTTTCTAGATTTGGGAGTTATTTGATTAAGGTTAGAATTAATTTGAGTTTGTTTATTAGATTAAGCATGTATTTTAGGCAAAATAGAATTTGCATTTATTAATGATTTGTTTTTTTTGTTTCTTGTTTGCCTCTGTTTTTCTTTATTTATTTATTTTATTTTTTATTTTCTGCGTCACATATATATGTGGATATATGTATATATATTTGCATATACATATGTGATGCTTGCTTATGGTTTGGTTAGTTTCTTTTTCAGGTCACAGGTAGTAGATTTTAGCTTTGGAGCTTATTGCGGAGCTGTTTGGGTCTGTTGAGGACATATGCTTTGGAGTTTTTTTAGTGTTCTATTTTGGAGAGGTTTTTTTTGGAGTTGTTCTGTACTTATGTAATTGTTGATGTTGTTTTTAGAGTGACTGGTATATTGTATAGTAGTAGAAATACTTCATTATCGGGTGGTGGCCATGCCAGAACTTGATTTTGAAGTATGATGGGCGGTGGTTTATCCGGAGCTCATCTATCTACTTTTCTATACACGCACATAGTCACTTCTGATGTTGTTTTGTACCTTTTTGTATTCCTTTAGGGCTTGTAGTCGGATATTATAGACTCTTTTTTTTATTTTATATATATGTGTGCTCTCTTCTTTGTAGAAGATCACACATTTTTGCTTTCAATATATATATATATATATATATATATATATGTGTGTGTGTGTGTGTGTGTGTAGGGCTGTTATTGTAATGGTTACCGTTACCATTTGGCAAATACCGTTACCGTACTGTTTTCACCGGTAAGCTAGAATTGCCTACCGTTACCATTCTCAGTCGACTTGTATACCGAAGACCGGTGTACCAATAATCCAGTAACCGTTAAACTGATAATAGTAAATTATCGTTTGTCCATCAATGTTTATATCTTGACATGTTATTATACACAGTGCATATTTATTATACTATATGTGGTGTTATTTTATAGAAAAACATAAACGAAAAAGGAAATAAGTGTACTTGGAATTATTTTATCTGATTATTGAACTAAACAGCTTTTCCTAGTAACCTAACCAGCTTTTTATATCAAATCTGGTACTTCAGACATATTTGAGCGGCATGTTATTTCATAATGAAAATATAATTTATCTTTCCAAGTTTTGTAACATGATCCACCATTATATTATGGTTATATATTATGTTGTAACATTATGCTATTTTTGATGTTTGTCAATACTATATGCATGATGTTTACTAAGTTTTAATGGAATAGATTGTTGAAATGACGGCGTGCATTATCAATATTGCATTAACTTTTCAAGTCAGCATAAGTGGAAACCATGCCCAATCTGAAAAAATAGGTCATGATCTGTCAATCTGGAATCCATTATGGTCTTTTAGCTTTTTGAATTGGATTTGTCTGCACCGACACTAATTGTAGTTATTTTCATTTCGGTACATTTTAGTTTAAATTTTTGGTTAGACTTTGATGACCATCCAAAGGAAAGAAAGTGTTTTAAAAATAAATAGTACTTAAGATTCTAAAAATATTTTGTTTTTAAACATGTGTTTTTATTAATTATATTTTAGTTTCTTTTTGTAGAATACTAAAACTACATAAATTTATTATAGATGTGTAATAATATGGCAAGAGATACTATTTTCTTCATCACTAGAAATATATTTGACTCGATTTCGCCCCCACTAACTAATTTTTCTGCGTACGTCACTTCATATGTTTTAAATTAACTGGTAAACTTACCATTACCGCTGATATTAAAGAAATGTTACCGATAATTTACCATTAAAAATGGTAAATTTACCATTACCATACTGTTTTATCCGGCACACCGATTTCAATCAAAAATGGTTACCGGTCGACTGGTAATGGTATGGTAATAGTAAATTTACTATTACCGTAACAGCCCTATTTATATGTACTTATCGTACTTGTGCTTATCTGCACTTACGGTGTTTGCTGTTGTGGAGACCGAGTTTGTTGACCTCACTTTCGGTGAGGTCAAATAATTCCCTCCTCATATTGGAGATAATCAAGGGGCCATATGGGTCCCCCTGATTTCCTCCAATATGAGGAGAGAGTCACGGTGACCTCACTTAAAGTGAGGTCAACAAACTCTATAGACTGTTGTATGTGTTTTATTTTGAAGTTTGGCCACTAACAAGGCATGTTTGTCAGACTATTTATAGCTTACATATGCATGTACCATTGTGTTGTATAGCACTGCATATCCTTATTCTAGAAAAACAGATGTTCAAGTAATCTACTAAAGCAGAATGTAGCAGGGCCAGAGTTTAATATGCTAATTAGTGTAATAAATAACCAGTTCAGTTTTATTCAACTGCTTAATGATACCGACTATGATGTGAAAACCCTTGTGTTTAAATTGTTCTAAAAAAGAAAGTTGTATTTAAACAAACTGATCCTTGGAAAACAAGGTAATTTAAAACTTAAACTCTTTTAAAATCATTAATTACAAGTTAAATCTTTTATTAAATCATAACTAAATCTTAATTAACTCTTAGCTTAACCTAATTAAAAATAAAGACATAAATAAATGTTTAATACATATTTTTTAATAAACTAAATCCTAATTAATATATAATTAAAAATAATTAAAGACTTAATTAATAATTAATTAAAAATAAGTCTTACGCTTAACACATAATTAATTAAAAATTAATCTTAATTAATAAAAAGTAATATTACTTTAAAAGAGAATTAATTAGTACTAATCTCCACTTAATTATATTAGTAAACCCTGTTTAATACTTAGTTACTTATAAATTACCAAACTTAATTAATTAAAAGTTAATAAATGAACTTTTAATTAACTTTCTTTAATAATCAATAACTTTTATGAGATATTTTTTAGCCCAAAAACCTAATTTTGTAAAAATCATGTTTTTCCCGTAAAATTGCTTTTAGAATGACTATCGCCATGATACCATAACTTGAAAATTTGCTTTTGGCTTATTTTTGAACATTTACACTTAGGTGCTTACTGACTTTTTCAAAACATAAGATAAAATATTTGAAAACATATTCCAACTTTGGAACTGAAAAAAGATTAGGGTGCGTTCTCTTTCTAATTTTAGTTTTCGGATTTCTTACATACAAAAGTACGAATGACGCACACATATTTTGAAAAAAATATCATTTTACAAAATGAAGTTAACACACAAAACAAAAAACAACATTTTATCATTCTCCGTATTTTAAGAAACACCGAAAGAACGACGTCAAAGTCATCCATCCGCCATGCTCTATCTCCTCCATCATTCCCTCTGTCTTTAGTCCGTCACCTCTATTACCCTTCAAATCTTTGCATATTTCAAAATTAACGTTGAAAACTCAAAACATAAAATATACCAAACACCACCTTAGATTTTTATAACCAGTATCACTTAGTTTTAATAAGTGGATCCTATGGTTTAATTACTTAAGATGCTACTTTATCTTTGCATACCACCACATATCCAACATCGTAACATACATACATTTTGATTACAAAGTCTACTAGCATATTTAAGTATGCAAAATGATTGTTCAACATTTGAGTTATGAAGTCCTTTATGATAGGATCGATTAGGGGTTACTTCAAGCCACACCCACAATATCACACACAAGACAATCAATCAACACACCATTCAAATAAAAAAGATACGATGAAAGTAAAATAGCAAGACACAAGATTTTATACGTGGAAAGCCTCTTCGATGTGAAGAGTAAAAACCACGAGACCTCTTAAGGAGTCTACCCACTTCTCTTATTGATAAACCAAAAAGGGAAAACAGCCCCAAAATGTTTACAAAAGATTCGCTTCTAATCACCGGAATCCAAAAACAGTAAGAGATGAAAAAAGGTGTAAGAGAACACCCTATGTGTGCACTTCAGGCCAGCGGTGAATCGAGCAAGAATAAAGCTCAATCTTGAAGACCAAAACACCTTGAAGAAGATGATAAATGACCAAAAACTGCCACTGCCTTATGTGACCAGATCTGGTTATATTAACCCTCTTTTCTTTTAATGTGCATACCAAAAATGTGAGTAATCTCCCAAAATGTCTTTCCTGAAAAGAAAAGATATTGTTGCACAAAAGGCATGCTTGCACAACAAATCTGGGAAAAAGACAAAACCAATAAATCTCACCCACAAATTAAGCATGGCCTACATAAAAAGATATGCTAAATATGCCTGCATAAAATTATGCCAAATATGTCTGCATAAAATTATGCCAAATATGCCTGCATAAAATTATGCCAAATATGGGCTGGAATACCCAACAATCTCCCCCTCCAGCCCAACTTGGGGAAGATGTGCATGCTTCAATCATCATTTGAACCTCATTCCCACAAGCTTGCTACAAACATCAAGCTTGTTTCCTGGAACCACTTTAGTCAACATATCTGCACCATTCTTGTTTGTATGAATTTTCTTTAACTTGAGCATATTTTCTTCAATCACATTTCTTAACCATTGATACCGAACATCAATATGCTTAGTGCGTGCACGATACATGTAAGTCTTGCTCAAATCCATAACACTCTGACTGTCACAAAATACTGTATACTCTTCTTGTTGCAAACCCAACGCTTGAAGGAACCTCTTCAACCAAAGCATCTCTTTACTTGCTTCCACAGCTGCTATATACTCTGCCTCGGTTGTAGATAGCCACACACTTTTGTAACTTGGATTGCCAAGAAATGGCTCCCCCTGAAAATGTGAACACATAACCTGAGGTAGATTTTATACTTTATACTAGATAGAGTTTTACCTTATAATGGCCAAACATGCTTGATACGAGAAAATCATTTGATATTATTATTAGTGCCTAAGTTAATAACAATTTCAAAAATAAATGTATTAATCTTAGACGGCATAATACCCCATCCTATTATGTTCTCATATAGGTTTACAACTAAAAACTGTAAAGTCTCGTATTCGAGATTGGATTTCCATCATAAGCCAAGGCAAAGGATCTTCCTTATCCGATTCGGAGCACCTCTAGCAACATGTCCAGGACTCACACGCATGTGGTCCTTGGAGAAGTAGATCCAATCCACCCATTCCCAATGGATTAGGTTACTCCTGAACATAACGTTCCTCGGTCGTATTTGACCGCCAAACTGGTCGTATTTGACCATTATCCTAGGCCTCGATTCCAACATCCACATAATTAAATTGCTTGGGCTCTATACCATGACATCGCTCTTACCATGGCATTTATCTACTAGCAGCACTCAGCATGTCACACTGACATTTCATACCATATAACTGATGTCCACCAATATATTACATTTGACCTCATACATCTCAAAGAAGGTTGTTAAGCTAAGAGAATAAATTCTCCGCCACAAACAGATATATATTTAGGAGAGATCTATTGATATAACATAAAATATAATGTTAGACACACAATCCATTTGCAAGTTCATTCTGCTCTGAACAAAACCGAAGGCACCTTATTCCTCATCCCATATGTCCAATACAAGAGAGAGGCCCTTGCATATTCGGACAATCAACAAGTACGTCTGGACCACTACTACTATAACCCCTTCAAGGGAGCTACCCACTTCCAGGGCATCGGCAACAATCCATTCGACATGAAGATTTACGATCTTGCATCGTCTTCAATATCTTCGATTTTTAAGCGCTATGTAATTATTCGAAATGGGTTAAACCCAGTCTTTACGAATAATTCATGCCAAAACAAATCAAATCCTTATTTAGATTATCGACTCACCAATTAGGTCTCCTTTAATTGTTCCCTTTTATAAGATTTAAAATCATATTCTCAAACCTAATTAATTCATTTGGCTTTCAAAAATCATTTTAAAACCTTGTATAAAGGTTTACTTAAGAATTCAGTTCGATTTGCGAATTAAAATTCTTATTTCTAAACTCTTTCTCAAAATTAGTTATATAAGCTTTTATCAAAAAACAGCCAAATTCCACTTAACCACATTTATCATTCAAAACCAAGTAAATTTGGTTTAAACCCATTCCAAATATTTATAATAATTTATAATGATTTTTCACTATTTTATTTATATAAAAATAGTCCATACTTGTAATTTCCAATTACAAGTCATTACGGGTTATGACGCTATTTTTATTCAAATTTGAATTGAACATTTCTCAAAATCTAGCCGTTAGATTTCAAAACTCTTATTATCATTTGAAAGACCTTTTCAATACGAACCCAATGTTCCAATTTCGAGAAAATCCGATGGTCGGATCTCCTAATACACTCATTTAAAGTCAAATGGTCGAAATTTGTGAACTACCGCTGCGCGACACGTTCTATTCTGACCAGTATTCGACGTATAATATATAGTACGTCGAATCACTTCGAAAATGTTTTATTATATATAATAATTTTCCAAAGCCATATATTAATTTTCCCACTCCAAAATCATATATTTTCAATATACTTATATCATAATAATATTACAATGATTAAAATAATATTATTTTTTGAACTTCGATATTTTCCATCCAGACTTCCCTGATATTTATTATAAAAATAAACAAGAAACTTTCGAAAAGAAACTTCTTTTAAACCCTTTCTAAATAGCCTAACTGAACTTCACTTTGAAAGTTACTATTCATTTCAAATTAAAAACTTCATCAGGCCATAAGTATATGAAAATAGATACGAAAATTCATTGATATATTATTATCTTCGCATCCATCCAAAAATCGAACGTCAAAATCAGACTTTGATTTTTCACCTGTTATTATATTAATGAAATATTCATTAAAACCATTTTTCTTAATGGAGTCTCAACCAATGAACCAATAATCATTTTTATTGTTCTTTATCAAACAGTGTATTATTTAACACTCGATCATCCATCACACCGCATCCAATTCACACATAAAGTGCACTACACCATGTAAGCCTTAAATAAATAACGCTTAGACGGTCTTGTCAATCAATGGATTGACAAACTACACATTTGGGATTAGTGTTCATTATCATCCCAATGCCCATGTGGGGGTTTTATCACATTCACAAACAATCGTGACTTATCTACATACTTGGAAGATGTGTCAATTTATCGTCCCAATACCTGTGTGAGGTTTACGTCATAATCTTTATCACTTAACTGCACACTTGGGAGACGTATGGGTTAACTATCATCCTAAAACCCAAGTGGGGTTCTACGCAATCAGTGTGACTTATCTACACAATTAGGAGATATGTAAAATTATCATCTCAATACCCGTGTGGGGTTTACATCATAATCCATTTTGCTTATCTACACATTTGGGAGATGTGTAGGCGCATTGTCATCCCAAAACCCATGTCGATTTTTTTTCCCAACCAATCAGCAATGATTAATAAATTGCTCAACCCAAAGCCATTTATGATTCAACCAATTTCCAGTTAACACTGTATATAATATAAGCGTTGTATATTCAAGCAATATCACATATAAAAAATAAAAGTGACATTTTATCACGCTACTCAGTGTGTAACATAATATAAAAACTGTATGATCAGTGTTAAAACATTACTGAAGATTTTTAATTAATAATTAATCTTATTCTATACCTTATCTAGTGAGTTTCAGTTTCTCACCTTGGGTTTCTACTCCACCAAATCTTTACGGATGAACTACGGATCCTCGCACACTCTTCTAACATCCCTACAGAGCTTATGAAAATTTCCCAAAACCTCGCGTGACTTAATTTGAAGCTATAGGGTTCCTACACCTCACAAACACCCTTACGTAAACTGGTTGATCTGGAGTTTTAAGGTAAGTGGAAGGATTTTCTAGGACAGGGGGCACAACTAAGGAGGGGGACCCACGTTTTTGGGTTGTAAAGAGCTATAAGGCGTTGATATGGGGTGTGGGGGTTATTGAGTGGTGGTAGGAGGAGGAAAGGTAGAGTTTTGGAAAAGGGAGCTTGCAAAATTGTTTAAAAATTGGATTTTTGTGAAAATTAAGGGGGGAAAGGGGTTCAGCAAAGGAGGAGAGGGGAAGTTGCGTGAGCTATATGGAGGAGGCACAACTAGGTGGAAGAGGAAGAAAAAGGCGGAGGCCATTTAAGTGTAAGGAAGGAGAGAAGAGGAGTTTAGAGAAAAATGGAAGAAAGAAAAGAAAGAAGGAGAGAAGGAGGGACTTTTGAAAAAAGTAGAGTACCTTGGATTGATGATGCGTCGACAATAGGGAGAGGGGGAAAGAAAAACACTTGAGGCATTCGGATGCTTGACACCTCAAACAACCTCTTTAGGCTTAAGTTCCTAATTCGAACGTTGACATGTTTTTGTTCATCTCCACGTCTTTTGATGGTGTGATCAAATGACAAGTCCATTTTATATGAAAATTTGTACCCTAAAATAAAACGTAATTACGGATCTAACGGAACAGGTTTCGTCAAATTCTGAGTTCGTTTAACCCTCTTTCTATTTTTTAATCGCGTTTTCTATTAATTTCGAAGCATTTTCCCAACATGTGTTTAATTCTTGCAACTCACATATTAGCTCCAAAATTATAAAATTTGGAACTACATCATTTTTCAATGCTATGGATTCGATAATTTTGTCAATAATAGTTCTTTGTAAACTGCTGAATTCAGCATTAAATCATCTAATTTTCAAAATTGACCATAAATTAAAATTAAATTTTAAATTGGTTACAAAATTCCGGGTTCTTATAATATCCCGTGCCATTTGATGCCACTTGATTATTTGCTTTACTGAGGTAAATTCAACAAAAGACGAGCCTGAATGCACCATACCCTTAAATGTGTTATATACTTCTAGGTAGTAATTAATCCAACAATGCATGTGCATCCCGTACTATATGGAATTACTTGAATATTTACTAAGGCACTAAACTAACTTACTAAATAGGCTATTAGCTTTCAAGTAGTAATCGATCAAGGAAGGCATTTGCATGGCTTACCACATAAAGAAATGCCCATCATACACTTTCGACATTTCGAAAAATGTAAGGTGACCATTTAGGAAGAAAAGAACTAAAACTACATAAAACCTGTCATATATCTCACAGCGCAAGGAATAAAATATAATAGTAAAACATACTGATATAAAATAGGTCAGACAACAAATACCTGAAATAAATCCTACAAAATCAAAGTAGCAGATTTATAATAGCAAACCACAATCATAGAGTTATACAAAAGAAATAACTCCAACAGAAACTGTCTTTAAGAAAAATGATAAAGATACCACTGAGCCCCACGGTAGTTGTAATGCCCCACCCTGAGACTCACCTTAATAAAGAGCAGTACTGAGTAACGCTATTTATTAGAGTGGAGAATAGGGCTGGTTAAGGGAGACCATCTGTAACTGTAAGTTTTGGATTAGACGAGTATTGAATATATCGATAGGTGTATAAATTTTGTTTTGTTACTTGAAGAGGATCGACATACTCAATTCATGTCTAATATAAACTATAATGGTTAAGGACTGTATCCAGAACATAGTACAAGTACAGCACATAAAACATATCGCAGAAAAGATAACATATGATTACAAATAGAATCATCATAAAAATACATGTGTATATACTCAAATGGTACAAACGAGCATATATAAATACATGAATCTCAAATAAATATACATTGTACGACTCAAACATTCAAATAAATGACCCAGGTATTAGCTCCAAAATAAGCAATCCAAGGTGATAACAGGGTAAGTGCAGATCTACAGTTTTACCTGAAACAAGTCAGTTTGACCTAAGTATAAATACACTAGTCAATCTAGATTAAACATACCAGTATAATAGGATAAAGAAGTATATTATCATTAAGATAACAATCCCTTTTCATAAGGAAAGGAATTTTATAATCACAAATAAACCAAAGTCACGGAAAAGATGATTTCTTGTTATTAGAAAGGAATAATATGAACTTAGAACAACGGGTTTCATAAAAGATGAGTTTATACTCAGTTTATTTATGAATACAACAAATACAGACCTAGATGTTTCCATTGACATGAATTACCCAAATTTTGGAAATTAGGGTAATTATAATTTAGAGTCACATAAGCATAGGATGGAAGACTCAGAAATCACAAAAATCTCAGAAATAATAAAAAACACAGAAATCATAGAACTAAGGAAATCAATTAAGAGTTCAAAATATTTAAAATAAATGAAATATCCATATGTATATAAATCCTTGGATTGCTCCAAGCTATGAATATATCATAACGAACATATCAGAAATGGTGAAATCATAATATATCTCAAACTTAAAAAATGATTAAAATCATGATATATCTATAACTTTAACAAAACAACATGAATTGGATCCGAAAAGAATATAACGGCCATGATAAGGTCACTTTCTCCTTCCCCGAACAATTTCGTCGCAAGGACAAGGTCGATTACACCTCCTTCGAGCACTTTCGTCGACCATCGCAAGGTTGCTGACAACTTTACATGTGATTTCGTTATTAGGACATGGTCGTTGATACTAACATGCAGTTTTGTTATAAGGACAAAGTCGCTGACACCTCACAAGCAGTTTTTCCATCAAGATAAGGTCACCTACACCTTCCAAAGCAGATTTATTATTAAAGGACAAGGTCGTTGATGTTACACCTCACACTTTTATAAGCCCAAATTTCGATAAAAATCAGAACTCAAACCCATCCAATCATAAAGAGTATAAATCTGGTACCTATAAATAAATGAGTATTAGCATAAACAGAGTATCACACTGGTAACAAGATAGGATAACTAATACCAAGTAAGGTAACTAACTTAAAGAAAATCGCCACATCGATACCGAGCATGAGAGAACGAGAACCAAAAACCAAACTGAACACCTACTAAGACCTGTCTTCCTCGAGATAAACCTGAGAGTTATTATGGGGGCCAGAACAACAAGTCATGGTGAATATAAAATGTACAACACTGTCTACAATACACAAATATATCCCGTTTGGCAAAAACCAAAATAAATGTCTAAAAAGGCTAGCAAATCTAACCTAACCGTGTAAAGATTTACGCATGATGACTAACTACCATACCCATGGTAGTATCCCCAAAGATAAAGATATTGCAATACTGAGATAGAACGTTTACGCATAAGTATGAAGTCTTTAAACCACCATTCAACTAATAACCAAAGAATAAGAGGCGGACTTCCAACTACTCAATATTCCATAAGAAGGTGAACTATCTCTACATAGCCACTTAAGACCTTGCTATCAATATAAGATAAAGGTTGATCCTTTTGATCACTTAATGCCTTACTCGGTGGTTTGTCCTATACTAATATAAATTAGAGGACACTATCTACTAAATCCTACTAATTTAAGGCTTCCATCATTCACGCATATAGCCAAGCCCTGAATAAGGCGAGATACGGTAACCATCCACTTAATACCAGGTTTAGGTAGGAGCTCAACACCATTTAATACCCTCCTGGCGGACCCTCATGGTACTATCTAGCTGACCTTATTAGGTAATCCTCTAACCACTTAATACTTTTTGCTGGATAGGAAGACTCATGGTACCTCCTTAACTGTCATTTAACAACTAATCCCAAGGTGGACTCTCACCCGAGTCACTTACTACATGGAGGAAGAATACCTATGCGAGGATTACCAAACTCATACTCGATAGTCATTTAATACTTCTTATTTATGGGAAGGCGAGCTACACGATCACTTAGTACCTTTTAAGGGTAGATATGACTACTTATTACTTCTAATTCTAAAGCAGGCTACGCTTACGAAATATTTCCTTTGATGGTTTCTCCTTTCGAAGAACCTATTTTAGGAAATAATTCTTGCTATCTCACATCAGTTGTACATATATCTGACTACTAGAAGGTGTAAACTTCTATCGAATAAGGCAATTGACCTCACATCATTAACCTACTATGTCCAATCCTTATTTCTAATTATAATAATCCTATATTAACAAGAATACAATAAGGAAACCTATAATTTCCTATCCTAGGATGTTTAATTAATTAATTCCTTAATAGGCTTAGTATTTACTATGACAATCAATCCCCATTAATCCTCTTTAATTCTAGTTATTATTATTTACACAATCTGCCATTTATGACACTAACGGTCATATTTCCTAAGGCATTAATTATCTTATTAAATGCTATTTGTATCAGTCTCATTTAAGCCTAGTTTAATATTTGCAATTCACAAACAATATTTTAATTTAATTCCATTTAATTCATGTTGAATATATAACAATATATATACATAAGTTTATTATTAATTTATTTTCCTAGTTAGAGATACAATCCCTATTCCTAACCATAAATTAAATCGTAACCAATCAGGCATCTATTTCCCTGTTCAGTTAATTTCCCCAAAACGTACATGGTTCCAATGGTTATTATCTAACTCATGACCTCTTATTATAGCAATAAATTCCATTTTTATTGCTATAATGGTCATAAATATTTATTTTTCATTTATTATGGGAGTTCTACCATATATTTATTCCCATGAAATGGAAACATTTCAAATTCCAATACATACAATAACAACATTTATTTAATATATTCAGACGAATAAGATTAATATGTATTTATAATTTGAACATGAAGTTAACATAGTTACTAATTTATATTTTACTATTATTTACTATTTATGTCCTAGCCTTAACTAACAACCAAAACAATCCTTTTTGTGTTTAATCTTGTTTTAATATTTAAAATCTTATAAAAGGTTATTTACTGTAATTACTGTAAATTTTGCCCGAACTATTTAAAATAGGAAAATCAACACATTTCCAAGAAAATAAGCCAATATTTTATTTAGAATGAATGTTGCAAACTACGTACTAAATACGTGAATTTGTACATCCCTTCTTATTTGATTTATTTGTGTTCCTTGTAGATGTCAAATAATGTGTTTTAATGCACAAAGAACAAAAAGAACAAAATTAAAATAACCAAGTAAAACCATAAACAATATCAAAAACAAACAAGATTATTATTATTTTAACCAAAACTATACAAACTACAAATTAACACCCAAATCCTATGAATCTGAAATACAATACTATATGTAACGACACGGATTTTTCGCTGTTAATTTTAAAACATTTAAATTAATTTTAAATGTTGTATTGGTAATATAAAATGATTTTTTATAAGGAATATATTTATTAAAAATGAAGTTGAATGGATAATTTAAAATTAAATTAAATACGAGCTCATAACGTTGCGGTAGTTTTGAACTTCAATTGGATACATAGGATTCAATATAAGTCGGATTTCATTGAAACAAGAAATGTTCGAATCCATTTGACTATATTTTTATAATGGATATGAAAACTTAGGATTTCGTGTTATAGATGGTAATTTATGCCCAAATCAAATTTTTAGAAAGTCGTTATGGAATCGTTTAGAAATCATAACAATTTATTTAATAAATTAAATGGATCTTTAATTTATATTGAATCTCATTCTAAATTAAATATAGAAATATCGAGTTTAAAATTCAAATTAGATTATTTTGAAGCCATATGTATATATTCAGATTGGATGGGTAATTTATTTATTTAATTGGAGATTTGTTTGATTTAATTTCCAAATGATATAGGATTTTAACGAAATTAATTTTATAAAATCCAAAATAGATTATTAGGGCAAGATTTTCAAGGCGTAGTTATAATTTAATTTTTAGAATTTTATGGTAATTTTTATTTTAAAAAAATAAGCAACTTTTTATTTGAAGTATTTTACACCCTATGCCAGCGTTTTGGGAACTTCACAGAATAAGTTAACTTGTATATTTTATTATGCTTTTGGAATCGTGATGCATTACTAGACACGACCGTATTTTCATTTTTGTCCATAACAGTTCATACATGAACGATATTTTGTGTAGCGGAGTACCAAATAAATATTATACGCATTCTACCTCATGCCACCTACATTACATAGAACAGTCGCATTGTTCAATATGAAATATACGTCAAACTTAAAAGCAACACCAAGGAAAATTCGGTCTCGTGCCCCGCAAGCCAAGTTTCACTTCTGTGCGTATAAAGTTTCCCAAAACCATGCAAGAACAAAACGCTCCACCTATATAAATGAAAAACAGTGCATAAGTACCGTGACCCTGTTTTCACGATGTAAAACTGGAATAATTAAATGTTAAGCCTATACTAGGTTCTTCAAATATCGCACATGCCTAGTCTACTTCCTACATCTACCCTAGTTTATGTGGCCGCCAATCCATCACAACTCGTGTGCACCAAGCTACTTCTCCCATAAATACAGACTTGCTCTTCCATCACAGAACGAAATAAACATAGCAGAAAAATGAGAACATAGATCTTTAAAAATTTATTTTCATACCAATACTCCATTATAAATTATGAAGTTTATATCGATGGGATCCTAAATTCGAGAGCTTTACGCTCATACGAGTTTTATATGTCTCGATGGAACTTTGGGTTCGAAGTCTCTTAGTAGCAAAGATAAGTTTGAGCTTCCAACGATGTTTTAATGGCGATAACGATGGATTATGAAGGGACGCAGTGGCGAGAACTGTGCTTGGAAGTGGGTTTCATATAGAGATGTTTGTCGGGGTTAGGGAAGGTCCCGTGAGGCATCTCGAGGGAGTGGGAGTGCGGCTATCGCTGTCTTGTTTCAGCAAGGAGAAGGAAGTAAGGACGGTGAACTTCTGGTAGCCTATGTGCTCTTGCGATGGTCAAGGTATATGAGGGTGTTGGAGGAACTCGAGTTCATCAGGGAAAGGCGGGCCGGTCAGAGGTTCTTGCCCAATCATCAGCGGTTGCTAAGGTGGTGGCGCGGTAGGGTCATGGCGAAGATGGTGGGTCAGTTTGGGGGTCTTCATGCAAAGTACGGTCGAGTTTTGTGATCCTGAGTCGCATTTTCGGTGAGAAGGGGATGGTTGCGAAGGTGAGGGAATTCGGTGGTATGTTCTGTTTATGGAAGGTGCGAAGGGATTAGAATATTGAACGGTGAAGATATGAAGGATAAAGTGGAGGTGAAGGTCTCGCCAATGGTGTTATTGAGAGGAGTAGGTTTTGTGAATTCTAAAATGATAAGATTCGAAAGGTAGAGTTAATGACGAAGATTTTTGGGTTGGTCTTGGTTCTAGATACAGAGGGGAGATCAAAGTGGAAACGTGGATTTATCTGTACGACTGGAATTGTTGGTTTACAGTAGGAGGCTGGGAGCATTTGTTGAAGAAGAAATATCTAGCAGGAGATTAACGGTAAAACAGGTTTAGGTTGATTATTTATTAGCTTCTAATTAACTTAATTAATCGTTTATAATTTGTATCATTTATTCGTCTATGATCAGGATCCGACATTTGGTATTACGGTAGAAAGGTGCGGGATCAAGGGTTGCTCAGCATCGGGTTCGTCGTTATAACTAGAACGGTGAAGCAGAAAATAACTTAGTTGAATAATGGTGATTAAATAATTAAAACTAAACTAATTTTATAATTAGGAAAAAAGTTATGTTAATTAAATCATGCATAATTATAATTGTGTAACTTCGTATGTTAACAGAATTGGGCCAAACCAGTCACACTGGAATCGTAACGACGAAATCAACCTTATGGAACTAACGTGGTTGAAAACAGAGCTCCTCGAATTTCATGATGAAATCAAACGCATGTTTGATTTTATAATGAAACAAGAATAGAACCATCAACTACAAACCAAGTGAGTAAATTCACTAACTTTGAATGAATTATTGCTAAAATTGGTTGGAATGGTTGATATAGTCATATAAATCTTTAATCGACTATTAATTCAGTTTACCATATTGGTGTGAAAATAATATTATAGATGTTTGATTAACATCTATAGATGCAGGGAACAGGTTGGAGGGGTCCAACTGGATCCCTTGACATTTATATTATTGTTTGTATTTACTGTGATTAATTATGCTGTGTGGAATTACCCTGACCTTAGAATTTTAGTATTTAAATACCATAAAATATTTTTCAAATATAGAAAATGAAATTTGAGGTTTAAAAAGGAAATTTATTTCCAAAAATAGAAATGTAATTTCGAATATAGTTGAAATTAAAAGCATGTTAATGGACGAAATAAGAAGTTGTTTATAAACGAGAGTATAAATTAAGTGAATTATTTATCATTGGATAAATTGAAATATAAATTTGAATTTATATGAAAAAGTGGAAAACGATTTTGAAACCAATATTTGAAATGAGATTTGAAGTTAGCAAATTTATAAGGAAATTATAAACGAGATTTTAAATGATTGCAATACAACTGTGATTGGTATGGAAAAATCTGAATAGAAGTTATACATAGAATTTGGGTTTAATAAATTATTTTTAAGTACGAAATCAAACTGATTTGATATAAAAGAAATGTATTCACGATTAAAGTGAATAATGGTCTAAAGGAAATATTTTGTAATATCTCTAAAGGAAATTTAGATTTGAAATATCAATCCAGATTGGAAATTGAATGAAAGGGAAATGGGTAATCGTTTTAAAAGAAAACGATGAATTTTAGTTCAAAATTCGAAATATAAAGTAAAGTGTGATAACGTTTCGTAGAATGGAATGGTAATAAAGGAATTTGGTAATGATTTGGAAAGGATAAATTCCAAAAGTGAATTTGGAATTTGAATTTACCTGAAATGGTAGATAAATTCCGAAGTTAGGAGTATAAATCGAATATAGATTATTCGAGAGAGAGTTATTTATTGGAATTCAGTTATATCGAATTTAGGGAAGTTGTTATTTTTACTTTCCATTTTGAATCAAATTTAATTATTTATTCATTTACTTATAAATTAGTTTATTGAAGTTAATAAGTACAAGTTATATTGTTTTGAACCAAATATTTGGAAACCGCGATCGTTATAACAAATGTTTTTATAAATCTAAACAGCGATTATAACGCTGTCGTTATAACAAATGTTTTTATAAATCTAAACAGCGATTATAACAATGTCGTTATAACAAATGTTTTTTTTATAAATCTAAACAGCGATTATAACGCTACCGTTATAATAAATGTTTTGTAAATCTAAACAGCGATTTTAACGCTACCATTATAGTTAATGTTTTATGAATCAAATATTTGGAAACAGTGATGATAAGGCTACCGTTATAATCAATATTTTTCCGTAAAAGAAGTGAATCCTTAGATTGAATCTGAGAGTCACTTAAGCGATGTTTTGTTTGAAGTTGTGAGCTTTGACAATTTCAAAGTTGAGAATGTTATTCAATTAAGGTCTAAGAGGTAATTATACCCCAAGTTGATTGACTTCATGATTGATGGAGGAATGGTTAAGGTTCGATAGTGAAGATTGGTTAGCAATATGGTTAGTTAATAAATGATTAATGGTTTGAGTTATAATAACGATGTTTTATAACATCGCGTTAATTTAAAAGGATTTTTGAAACGTTTTCCCCAAATAAAATGAGAAATATTTTCTACGCATAGAAAATGAAATGAATTGGTCAACGAGGAATTAAGAAATGGAATATGGAAATATTTTCCAATATTAATAAGGTATATTTCTGAATACAGAAAATATGGATTCATGAATATTAGAAATGTTTTCTAACTGGAAAAAGAGATATTTTCTCAAATAAAGAAAGTAGGATATTGGAAATGTTTTCCAAGAACCGAGAGAGAAAATAGAGCCTTGAAGGGATATGAAAGTGTAACGACCCGGTTTTTGTCGACTTTGGTTATCGACATAAACTCAATGAACCAAACATCGAAAGATACCGGTAGTTAATGAAAGAAATTAGAGGGTGAGAATAGATAAGGTAGAACTTAGAATAGAAGAAGAAGAAGAAGAACACACAACATCAGAGTAACACGAATCTCACAGCGGAGCGAACAACATATAATAGATAACATATCCTTGAAATAAAATCAGTATATGTATACAATAACATTATCAGAGTATAACACTTGCAACATAGCGGAAATAACTATAGCTATATAATCCTTAAGCCTCCTGCTCCAAGCTCTTCCAGTATATCTATAAATCCCGATTTCATGATTGCCCGTACAAAATTGGGCACCCAAGAGTTTAGGGAAAACAAAACAAGGTAAACTCCAGGTCAGTCATGGGACTGGTGTGAGTAAAACAGTTTAAAACAGTTTGAACAGGTAAACGATATCTCATAAGACCACGCCGTATGACGGAATGGGTTTTTCCCTTATGAGAATCCAAATTATCTTTATATCAAAAACCTTTTGATATTATGATAATGTCTATCAACCACAATATAATAATCATCTAGCAGAAACACTTTCATCTCTCGTTCTACATATATAGTATACAATCAAAACCGCAAGCACGTATTGGGTAATGGATTTCCAACTATGACAAGGTATGGAACCACCTTTCGCTAGTGTACCTCTAGAGAGGAATACACTGGGTTCAACAAGAACATCTTGCAACCCGGCCACACATGACCGACCAATCATTTCGCTTGAGTGTATTGAATGTATATCACCAACGGTTGGGATCAGCAACCGTTTCCCGAATGGGACAGCATCAACAATAGATTTTTATAAATAAATGAAACTCTAGATCAGGTGATTATACACCCTAATAGGTGCGACCTACATAGCCATGCTGCCTGTCCGATTTTTTTCATTTACCGGATGTGAGGCTAGAAGCTACGCTTATCTCTGACAGATCACACGTTTATTCACTTTGAAATGTCACATCGTCATACCCGCCAAATCACAAATTGATTTCCCCAAAAATACCACGGGTATACAGCTAAGAGAAACGAATTCCTCCGCCACCAAACGTAAATACGTTTGAAGAGATCAACTTACGCGATTTATTAAATATATTATGTCAGACATTCTTCCATACAGGTCGTCCTGGAACTGGACAAACCGAAGGCACTATTCAGTACATCCATCTTAGGCAATTGTTATCTAAGATTTATACAATAGCCCTTGCACTTTACTCCGTCTTCAATATATTCAGCATACTTGATTCGCAACGCTTATGCCAATACGGAGTGGTTCTTCGGATAACAATCCAACCGGTCTCTTCATATTACCAATGTTAAAATGGTCAAAATTTTGATAGTCGGTGATTTAACTATCAAATGAAAAATGTCCATGTACACACAACGATCTTATTTCCACATGGAATTATCGATCCAATCATCAACCATATATATATATATTCATATTTCCTTATTTTCTACATTTAGAAAATATACGTTATTAACACTGGAAAACATTTCCATGGCTTATTCACGCATCACTACCATTCCACAACTATTAGTCCCTAACTGTAAACTAGTAGGCGAACAATTCTCTAAGTATAAACCCCAAAGGACGAAACCAACATCAGATCGATACTCAGAAAACTATTCAACTTAACTAATCTCTAGTCAGTTTCTAATCTTGTTTAACTCTATTTCGATTAACTCTAATTGAATAACTCTTTGCTTAACTCTTATTCGATTAACTAATAATTGATTTACTCTAGTTACGTAACTCTTATTAGAATAACTAATATTCGATTTAACTCCATTCGCTTAACTCTAGATCGCAGCGATCACAATGATTACGCCTGATTCCCTCAGGAAACATCCGACCGCCGTAGGCTATCTACAGCCCTGCGAATTACGCTAGTAGTCGTGCAAAATGGCAACTTATCCTAAATAACTATGTTTGGCTAACTTATTCGACTAACCATATTTGATTAACTAAATTCGATTAACTCTTTTATATCTCGTCAACTTCCTTTTTTATAAATCCTGTTAATTTTCCCAATAAAAAATCCATTTATAATTCTATTTACTTTCTAAATAAATATCCCTTTATTCTATTTATTTCCTAAATAAATATTCCTTTATTAATTCTATTTATTTCCTAAATAAATATTCCTTTATAAATTCTATTTATTTCCTAAATAAATATTCCTTTTATAAAATCCTTTGATTTTATAAATATTTTATTTTCAATATACTTTGAAAATTCCCTTTTTACATCCTAGTATTTCTTATAGTATTTAATGTACCATATAACAATGATCTGTATCATTCAAACATATAAAATCATCAACCGATTTCATATCACATCATATAACAGAATATATTAACAGAACAGTATTATAAATATTGAGGAGTCCAGTTGGACCCCTCCAACCTGTTTCCCTGCATCACAAATGTTAAACAACACAAATATCACAAATATAAAATATTCTGATAAACAGAATCAATATTCGATTAACGATATATATATATATATCGTTATCTACAATTTCAACCAATACACAAACAATTCAACCAAACAGTTAACACCCAGCAATCAACAAATGATTAACAATTCTAAAAAATACGTTATAAAAATATAACTGTTCAGAGTTGGAGAGTTTTACTCACATTGGACGATCATCGTTAATAACAATAACCATCGCTTGATTTAGACGGACAATTTGTTTCGCTATAAATTGTAACGAGTTCCAATTCACCCCAGACCAGTTTCAATGTTTTGCACCCTTTCATACGATCCCCCTACGATTGATTTGATTCAATTCCTCATTATTTTCCAACAAACAAGACTTATCCCTAGGCAGTGAAATTCTGAATGCTCACGCTTCCCTTTTTATATTTTCCATGGCCATAGTCGATTTCTATTTCCAAACAGAAAAGAAACAAAACTTCGAATTTCTTCTTTGTAATTCAACAAACAAACCTCACCACACATTCCCATTTCAACTTCTTCCCCCAGACCTCCTACCGCAAACCATATTCAACCCCTTCGATCCATCATCTCATCCCTTGTTTCCAGTATAACCCAAACACTTCGTCAGCAAAAATCACACGGCAATCCCCTTCATGTTTTCAGTTTTGAATTAAAACTTGCACCCCTTAACAATTTGCTCATCCCTCTCTTCACCTACTTGAGAACAAACGACGCCCCTTTTCCCGTCCATCACCATTCTTTCACCGTCTCCAAGACCCACTGCTGTCCCTCACTTCATAAGAAAAACAATGAAGATCGCCAACACTATCACAGTGACACCGTTTGTAGAGATCATCACCCACTTCCACATAGATCACATAAACAAAACACCTCACCTCCCGTTTTGAACCCGCTAGCATCTGTGTCTTTCATCAACAACTGATTTCCTCAAGCCTCGTCCCACTACTATCTTATTCGATGTCCTCCTCCAGCCAGTCCGACTCCACTGGAAACCCCCTGCGATGACCCAGTTCAACCAAGATCTGGTGCTCAACTCCTCTCCAAAACTGCTCACGGTTCCCTTACAACAAACCCGACCTCATCACTTCGAGGTCACGCCAGAGTTCACGCCTCCACTGACACGCAACAGCCGATGGCCTTCGCTCCGCATCCGTTATCGCGCCCACCCCTTAACTCAAAGAAGATGGAGCTTTCCTTCAGTCGTATTCAGAGAACGGGTTATAAAAGGATCGGATTTTCTCTAGATTTCTTTGGGTTTTTATTTATCCCGATTTGTTTTGAGGAAAAACGTTTGGTGGCGGTGAATGAATAAAATTAGGTTAAGCTGAGTTCGTATATTTATACAAGAAATTTGGAGTTGCTGTAAGCTTCCTGACCACGCAAAGTTGAAGGCAGAAACTAGGCCACCCTGGCTCAAATTAGATTACCTCTCATTCTTTTATTTGGAAAGAATTTGGACCACTATATTTTAGGGTAGGTTTTGGATATTATAAAATTTAACGTACCTCGTTTCATAAGATTCCTTTTATGTACAGACTGAAATAAAGATACTGTTGTATTCAGTAAGGTGCCACGATCCCAGAAATATAATAATATCGGTAGTTTAACTCATATTGTGAAACCTCAAAATGTTGACTGCAGGGTGCAAAATATTCCAAATAGAAAGTTGCTTATTTAAATAAACTAAAAATTACAATAAAATTCTAAAAATTAAATTATCACTATGCCTCAAAAGAACCTCGTTTAAATTCGAAACCGATATGCAGTTATATCAAATAAATCGTTGCGGTCGATGAACGATTCTATAGCGACTATTTGGAAATTTGATTTGGATATATATCAAAATCTACACGACGAAATCCCAATTTTTCTCTTCCACTAGAAAAATATACTTCACCATATCCGAACGTGTCTTGTTTCACAGAAATCTAGCTTAAAACGAATCCTGTATATTCAGTTGAAGTTCAAATCGCCAAATTGCGAACTGCCGCTCCATTTCGAGCTCGATTATAATTATAATATAAATTATACGTTCAATAGTCGTCGATTGAATATATTTGTTCATATAATTCAACTCTAAACTGAACTATATATTTTAAATAATCCAAATTACACAATATTGTGAATTTCCACTATTTTTGATTATTTCAACATTATAATATATTATTCTATTTTATAATATTAATTAAATATCCATTTTTATTTAATTTAGGTCATCGAAATCGCCAAAACGATATTTAAATAATTAAATTAATTAATTATTATCTCATGAAAAATACGGGTCAGTACAGAAAGATAGGTAAATAGGAATTAGAAATAATAATTTAATAAGTAATTAATTTAAAAGGGCCCAGTGTTGTTTGATGCTTGATCGATATAATCTCCATTTGAAAATAGGAGCGTTGGTTGGATGGATGTTCCTTTGATAGTAAAATCATTGACTATCAAAGTTTTATTTTATTTTATACCTCCATTGTCAATACGGAGAGATCGAGACCAGGTTATTACCTAAAAACCACTCCGTATTGGCGTAAGCGTTACGAATCAACTTATGCTGAAGATATATGAAGACAGAATAAAGTGCAAGGGTCGTTCTATCAATCCTATGTGGAAACTGCTCAAGATGGATCAATAGAATGGTGCCTTCGCTTTGTCCAGTCCCAGGACAACGTATATGGACGAATGTTTGATGATGTGATATTCGAAGTAAATGGTGGCAAGATGTTCTGAAAATATATCGTGACCTCAAGCCTCATCACCCGGGAAATTATAAAAAATCGGGCAGGCAACATGGCTACGTGGGTCATTCCCATTAGGGGTATTATCACCTGATCTAGAGAAATTTCATTTGCTTCTTATTCTATTCGTTGTTGTATGCTTTCGGTAATGGTTACTGATCACAACCGTTGGTGATAATATGCTCGGCACACTCAAGTTAAATGAGTGGCCAACCATGTGTGGGCCGGGTTGCAAGACGTTCTTGTTTAACCCAGTGTATTCCCCTCTAGAGATGCACTATCGGAAGGTGGTTCCGTTGGAAATCCAATCTCCAACAAGCGCCCTGCAGTTTTTGGGTTTATATTATATATGGAGCGTGAGATGCAAGCGTTCCGCTAGATTCTATTTATTTGATGTAGATGTTATTATAACATCACTGGATTTGATATCAAAAATATTTTTGGTTATCGTAAGATAAAAACCATCCGTGTTTATGTGTGGATCGGTCTTACGATTATCATTTCTTTTGAAAGAATTTTGAAAGTTAAACAAATGGTTGGAGTTTACTCACACCAGTCCCATGACTGACCCAGAGTTTTTTTTGTTTTGTTTTCCCTAAAATCTTGGGTGCCCATATTTGTACAGGCAGTCAAGTAGCCGGGATTTTACATATTCACTTTGGAGGAGCTTGAAGCAGGAGGCTTCACCTGTTAGCTATTGGTAATCATATTTTCCGCTGTATACTATGTTGTATCTGGAAATAGGTGTTTATAACTGTTCCAGAAATAGCTGTTGTGCTCTGATGATGGTATGTATATAAAGTTATTGAATTGTATTTCAAAATTTATGTTATCTAATATATTTTATTCGTTCCGCCGTGAGATTTGTGTTCTTCATTTTCTTCTATTCTAATATTTCTTTTTATTCTCATCTTCTAACTTCTTTCTAATAATGATTCGTATTTTTGTGCAATTGGGTTGGACGTGTGGTGTTATTAGTCGATCCAAAGACTACGAAAATTCAGGCCATTACACTATACTTCTAATCAAAATTGTGGGTCTGATTTCTAGATCCAAGGTATTCAGAATAATCATAAAGCAATTTAAGAATAACTGTAAGCAAGATGATAATAAATTAAAAGGCCTACAAATCCATACTTAATCTATATTCATAGTATTTCAGATTTGACAAATAATCAAATCAGATAACTTTTAGGCATATAATTCAAATTCAACACAAATAAATTATGTAAGTTATTATAAACAATATATATTTCCTATTCACTTGAAAACTATGCAAATCTGAATCTAACATAGCTTTTAGCCTTACAATTCCCAAATTCTACAAATCTACAATTTATTTTCAAAGGAGATTTAGAAACATAGATTTAGATTTGTAGATCTGAAATTAGAATGGAAAAATAAGAAGGAAATTCAATAATATAAATTGATTATTCGAAGAACCAACCCTTTTGTGCAGATCTAGATTCAGTGTCTCCAATCCTTGGTCAATTGATTTGAATAGATTTATAATTAAGAATTTTAGAAGAGATTGGAGAATTAGAAATGGAAGAGCTTCGCCGCTGCTTCCAAAAATATGAGTAAAAGAGCGGGAGTTTAGCCCTTTATTTATCGGTGTGGAAATGACCCTGGATCATTAGATTCAATTTTATAAAGATCCGTTTGTTGTTATAAAATTTGTGATATAAAATACCCCTCAAACCTAGCCATAACTAGGTTGTTTCGATTAGAGGGGTCCACCGTGGGTCGAAAACGACCAGTAATAGCGGGTTATAAATGGTATTATATTATTATATATTTATTTTTCGTCCGTTTTCGTATTGCATCTGTAACTTTTTCATATGGACTCCATTCATGAAGTTCTACACATGAAAGTTGACATAATTCCGTCACGAAGGCAAAAAGTGCAAGTTTTGTAGTCAAATTCCATCGTTTATAAAAATAACATTTTTGGAATCTAATTAAGTAAATAAATTATCATCAAAATTCTGGGTTGTTGCATTCTTCCCTCCTTAAAAGGAATTTCATCCCAAAATTTTACCACTGATAAAGTACTATGCTAGCGCCTAATTATCCTAAACAACACAACCAATTAGTGTACATCCAAATCTGCAACTAATGTGCACATGTGCACGGTGTACATAACGAGTTGCAACCACAAAGTATGCATGTGCATAATGATTTTAATCAGATACTTCTACATATATGCATTTCACTTTTGAAAACACTTTGGAAAACATCATGCAAATATCATAAAATATACTGGTAGTTCTATATGAATGCAAAATTTTGAAAATATTTTCATCCATAACCCTCACACGACCATGAATAAAAGTGTGAAGCAACTAATTTTGCTTTCAAACTCTACCATCCAACATGTCAACGCATTATAAACCGTTTCATATTAATTTCTCCTAAGCCAGAAAAAGGCGATCAAAGCAAAGAAATTCAACGTTCTTTCCACTTATTGATGTTTCAGTTCCTGTCCTATAGTGGAATTTTACCTCAATAGCCCTAAAATACTCTGAAGTTTTCAATTTTTAGATTGCAAAGGAGGCTTAAGACAAGCTCTAAGCGTAAAACGAGTTAATTAATAACTTTCATGCATCATCAACAAGGTATGGAAACAACGTTCTATGGCTAAAACAACCTTTCCCGTGTTAACGTTAGTGTCTTTACGCATCGTCGACCCTAATACACTATTAAAACGCATACACAAACATCTTCATTATGCTTTACCTATGACTATAAAATCGAAATTTTCTATAAAAATAAATTTACACTTTGAAATTTTTTGTGAATTTTGAAATTTACTTTTGGTATTGTTTTACTTTCCTTATCAAATTCACATAAAAAAAATTGGTAACATGTGCTTTACTACATTTAAACCATATATTTTTATACATAACAGATGTTTAAACATACGCAAAAAAATGTACCTAGATCCATCTTTTTACATAAATCGGAGTAAAGGAAAGTAAATTAGTGAAAATTATAAATTTTAAAAAGGATTCTTTTTCAAACCGCATTTGCAAGAAGTTTCAAAACATATTTTGCGAAAACTTAAACATTCAAGTCACATGTTGGCATGGAAGGAAGCCGGTCATGTGGAAAAATATGAATACCGAGACCAAACATAAAACTCGAAAATAAATTTTAGCTCAAAAAGGAATAGGAGACAAGCAATAAATATACCCATGGTGAAAAACGAAAAAACCCATCCTTCGCTAAGATTTATCCTCCTTCGCTAAGACTTATTCACTACAAAATTTTATACTTTCCCACACTAAAACAACTGTTAGTTAGATAAGAAAATGAGATTTCTTTGCTAATTCAAATACAACGAAACGTGAGAGACAAACACATATGAAATCTTATTACATCGTCATACGATTTGCAGGAACAACAACACTGACAGTTACAAACACAACTACTACTACAACAAAGATAAAATGATGGAAAGGGAAAAATACACACGATACAAGGTATAAAAGATATCGCCTATAGGCTATAAGAAGGTCAAGCACCACACCTGGAACTCGATCCATTTCCAAGTCCACCATAGAAACATAGCAAGAAAGAAATACATCCAATCTCGTGCGGTTGTCGACGCTGCTCCCTGCGAAGGTCGTGGAGCTATGCCTGGATCTGATAAAGGGAGACGAGCTCAGGGCTCTTGTGGCTGGCTGCTGCTGGTCGACTGAAGTGGAAGGTGCAGGAATTGGAGCGGGGACAGGAGCGACGGGCAACTGGATGCCCATCCTTCTGAGGGAGGCATAATCAATGGCGGTTGGTGTATTCTTAACCACTGATGCCTCCGAAGATTCACCTGAATGTATTGAAAGACACGGGTGAGAAGATGACTATACGGGAAGTTGGTCCCCGGAGTACTGGCCGAAGACTCGTAGTGGTGGATAATCGATGTGCATGCCCAATTGACGACTATGCTGCCAATAATAGCATAAGTGGCTCAATGCATTGAAGGGTAGATCTGCTCAAGGCTTCCCGTCTTAGGAATGATCTTGTGCTTAATGATGAACACAACAAGATGGGCAATGGGTTGCAAATTTCCGGTGTCGCAAGCATCGACAGCTCCAACAAAGATGCGATGGAGGATCTGAGGGTCTATCATCTCAATATCGTCCAAATTCGCTCCACCGTCGGAAATATCCAAGATCTCAACCAAATTCTAGTTGGTGAACTCAATATGGGTCCCTTTCACCTCAGACCGGATCAAACTAGAACCCTCATCAAAGTTGATAGCCTTCTAGATGTCAAAGAAACAGATACAACGAGGATGGGTCTCATGCTCGAAGGTATCATGGTGCAGGATCGGTGTCAGGCATGTGGCGGCGAATAGCTCCTCCAGGTGAAAAGGGGGGAAATCAACAAATTTCATCGGGCATCCTAGGAAAAACTCGAAATTTTCCATTTACAAATAAGTTTCTATCTTCCTCGGGTTGCAGTTTAACCATGCGACCTCCTGAGGCGTGAGACTGGGGTGCTGCACAAGGATGTTAGAAGCTCGAAGAGGTGCCATTGAGAAATTGATGAAGGAAATTACAGATCTGGAGTATAGGAGGGGATAGATTTGAAATGCAAGGATTTTGGTGGTGATTGGAGGAGAAACAGGGCTCAAAAACTCGATTTTTGGCTTGAAGAGGTGAGGGAAGTGGTTTCGGCTACTGAATAGAGGAGGAAGATAGAGGAAATAACATTTTAGTTGTCAGGGGATCGATATATACATCGTTCCAGGTTCGAGTCGCAGCCGTTTAGCCGAAGTGGTCGGCCTGTAGGAAGGAGGGCGGTCAACCACTACAAACTTAACCATCTGCCCTTTTTGGGGGCGGCCTGAACCTTGTCCCAACGGCCCGGTTCGATTCCTAAAAAATTAAAATAAATTATAATAAAATCGTATCGCATTCCCGACTCCACTGGAAATCTCGTGCTGGCGTCCACTATTCGTCAAGCCAAGAAACAATTTCCTCAGTGCCTCCAAATAGTTGCGACCATCAAATGAATGAATTCTAGGAAAGAAAACTCAACTATAAATCTGGAAAAAATGGATTTCCCCATACCTAACTGACAAAAAACATGAAATCAAATACCTAAGGCTAAATAGAAATTTCTTTAGTCTTTTCCGAGAGAAAATTCTGAACACTTTTCGATATTGAATTTTTACTTTTAACTAAGGGTCTCATAATATAAATTTATATTTATAGCTTATATTTCAGTTTATATCATGGATAGGAACAACCTTTCCATGTTCTGGATTGTTGAGGTTTTTAAATCTCTAAAAAAGGTTATCTGTGATAATTTATACAAATCATCCAAAATATTTGAAAAGAGGATTATTAAAAATTGCAAGGAATAGGCAATTATAGTTTCTAAATTTCATGGCTTATTCCTTTTCATTTCCAAATACCTTCTTTTAATGGATTATTTGTTAAAATTACATAAAACGTAACGATCCGAAACATGGTTTGATTTCAATTTATAAAACAATTTCTCGAAAACCATATTTTAAAATTTTTAAAGCCCTTTTTTAAATTTCAAAACAGTTTTAAAACTGAAATCTCTCTGAATAAGACTAAGCATTCAAATGAATAGTACTATCAAAAGAATATCCGGACTATAATGATACATTGACGCGAACTTCTCGTCTAAGACAAAGAAAAGTTCATCGACTAGAAGTCCTAAATGAAACAAAAAATAAGAAATCCCGACTGTCTCAGTTATAGCTAGCTTTCCGTCCAGTCACCAATCTCGAATCCACGGCATTCATTATATGTCTTTCTCATGCTCTTCAATAAAAAATCGTCAAATGCACCATAGGGTAAATTAGGGTTGGCCGAATACTCGAACTCAAAATACTTCTAACTCCTAGTCGTTTAAAACCTATCCTAATTAAATAGTCCCAAGACTATCTCATCATCAAAATAATTTAGGGTCAAGTAAGAAAGAAGAAAGTAAATAGAAAAAAAAACTTGAATTCGTTTTCTCACTAATCCCAATATTTTAATTCCTCTGGTCATCTAAACCTAAGCTCTGCTACCAAATGTAATACCCTACACTTTTCTGAGATCGAATTTTTACAAAAATCGAAATTCAATCCCATCCAAGCATGGAGAGTATAATTGTGGTACCTACAAATAAATGAGCATGAGCATAACCAGACTAAAATAGAACTGACTCATAGTAGAAACAAGGTAGGATAACCAGTACTGACTAAGGCAATTACCATAAACCAAATTGCCACATCGATAGTGAGCATGAGAGAACCAGAACTGAACACCTGCTAAGATCGGTCTTCCCCGAGATATGTCTGAGATTTGTTATGAGGAGGGGGTTAGAGCAACAATTGCTGGTGAGTAGAAAATGTATAACACTGTCTACAATACACAAATGTATCACGTTTGTTCATAACCAAAACATATGTCTATCAAGGCTAGCAATTCTAACATAACCTTATAAACATTTACGCACGACGGCTAACTACCATACCCAATGTAGTATCCGTAAAGATAACGATATCACAATACTAAGATAGAATGTTTATGCATAAGTATAAAGCCTTTTAACCACCATTTAACTAATAACCAAAGACTAAGAGATGGGCTTCTAACTACTCAATATTCCTAAGGAGGTAAACTATCTATACGTAGCCACTCAAGGCCTCAATATCAATATAAGATAAAGTGGATCCTTTAGATCAATTAATGCCTTACTCGGTGGTTTATCCTACACTAATATAAATTAGAGGACACTAGCTACTAAGTCCTACAAATTTAAGGCTTCTGTCATTCATGCATACATCCAAGCCCCTCATAAAGTGAAAGATAGCAACCCGCCACTCAATACTAGGTTTAGGAAGGAGCTCGACACCATTTAAAATCCTCCCGATGGACTTTCATGTTACTATATAGCTGACCTTATTAGACAATCCCCTAGCCGCTTAATACTTCCTGTAGGATAGGCAGACTCATGGTACCTACTTAACTATCATTTGATACCTAATCCCAAGGTGGACTCTTACAAGAGTCACTTACTACCTAGAGGAAGCGAACCTACGCGGGGATTACCGAACTCGTACCTAATAGCCATTTAATCTTCTTATTTATGGGGAGACGAGCTATGCGATCATTTAATACCCTTTTAAGGGTGGATCTAACTGCTTAATACCTTTAATCTCGAAGCATGCTATGCTTATGAAATATTTCCCTTGATGGTTTCTCCTTCCGAAGAATCTATTTTAGGAAATAATCCTCGCTACGCAATTAACTATCGTCATGGGTTTCTATGACTATGATATCTCACATCAGTTGTACATATATCCGACTATTGGAAAGTGCAAACTTGTGTCGAATACGACAATGACCTCGCATCATTAGCCTACCAAGTCCAATCCTTATTTATAACTATGAATTTTTTCTGACATTCGTAACATTTTCAAAATCTTAGCTCAATTATTCACCATTCAGACATTTATTCGAACCATTAAATCTAAATATCAGATTTATTATTCACCGTTCAGACATTTCTTCGATCCGTTAAATCTAAACATCAAATATATTATTCTACGAGTGTCGGCAGGAGCTCAAATTTTGGATAGATGATAATACATACATGGATTAAATATCTACAAATTATTGTTGGATTTTGATTGGTGTAGCTCACGAATGGGTAGAGGTGCTAAAGGGGTGCTACAAAATAGGAATTCCCCGGGACACTCCAATATATATATATATATATATATATATATATATAGAGAGAGAGAGAGAGAGAGAGAGAGAGAGACTCTTAAATTCCAAATGTATAACATAGCTTTTTTAACAATACAACAATAACTTGTTTTAATATATTAATTTGTAATGAATAGAACTGGTTTACACCCAAATTCTAACATGTGAAACTATCATGTTAATAATTCTTCTTCATTTCAATTTATAAAAAGTAAATGACATCCTCTATGACAAAAATCTAATTTTATATAACAAAATCCATAGTCCTATTGTTCTTAATTACTTCATGCTTACACTTATCACAATACTGTCAATGGTGCTAAAACATGATATAATTAAATCTTATTTATAATTAAAGAAAATAAGTTATCATTTATTTACTCCATACTCTCTAGGATTACCCTTATATTCAATTAAAAGAGGAAGTTTTTTTAATTAACCTGTCAAAATCTTTTTCCCAACTAAACCAAACCCACTAAAATTTGAAAAAAAAAACAAGATAAATACCCAAACCTAATTTGTATTATACTTTTTCCATTCTAACCCCCCTTTTAAAATCAATTATTAATTGATCTATTTTCAAGTATGCCTCAAAACGAGGCTTGTTACAAGTATAAATAGGATGTGAAGTTTGTAAAGTGAACTATGAGATCCTTGTGTCAGACCCAACCTATGCCAATGACTCGGACTCGAGTTATGGTCCTTAGTCCACTCTTTATGAAACTTTTCTGATCCCTTCCTAGCACCTTCTAAGCGTGTTTACCAAATTCCAAGTCATTTCAATTCTATTTCAATATTCTAAATCTAACTGAAGTAACTTTAGTTCAGAAACGTGTTAACGTTTTCCCCTAATGTATGCTTTCGAAGGTAAGTTGTGCTTTTCTCAAGAGAAAATTATGATAATCCATAATATAACTCTGTTAATTGAGTTCCCTAGCTATTTCAATCTAAATCTCTAACCAACTCATGCAAGCACTCTGACCACATTAACCAAGCTCTTTGGATGCATTAATAATGCTTTATGACAATCTCAGTCTTAACCAATCATCTAAAAATACCATATCCCTAATCCAACTCATCCGATATTTGCTTAGAGCTTGTCTTTCAATTTTTTTTGTTATGAGACGTTTTAATCCTTTGTCCACTTTTCGTCCGCTCCAAGGCATGGTCTCGCTGCACCATTTGTCTTCTAATTTAGGACTTAAAATTTTTTGGTCATTCTTTTTTCACTCTTAGGTTCAATATTTTAGTGCTCACTTGCCAGGTTTGATCAACTTGCTCTCTTGCAAGAAGACCCAACTACCGAGTAGTCCTACCCCTTCAGTCTTTAGTAAGAGGGCCTACCCTTGACCTTTCTGGATCCTAATTAATCCCAATCCACTCATTTTATGACAAGGGGACTAAATGACGAATAAGTTCGTCCACTCACTCTTCGATGAGGTGACTTTATCCTTGCACTCTTGCCTCGTTTCTTTAGATGATAACTTAAAGCATCTGATATGTACAAGCCCATCCACTCACTCTCTAGTGAGATAATTTGCACCATGCATTCTAATTCCAAATTCATACAAGCCTATGCACTAATTTTTCGATAAGGCGACTTGCACCCTGTACTCCAATTCCGCCTCCTCAGATGGAACTGTAAGTTGATCCAAATCAATCATCAATAACTAGTAATTCAAATATCCAAATCCTAATAAATAACAAACATCCCATTAGTTATCCCAAACATTCAACTATGAGTGTGCCTAAGGTCCATTCTAGGTATTGTACATCAAAGCACTAAGTATTTATCCCAAAATCCAGCCCATTCTAGGTCTTGTACATGTGTAAGTGGTCTGAGGTCACTAAAAACCTAAGTAGTTGCCCTAAAATCCAACTTAAAACGTTCCTAAGGTCCAATTCAAGTCTTGTACATGTGTAAGTGGCTTGGGGTAATTATTATCCTAATTATCCAAATTAAAAAAAAACTGAAGAGGGAGGAACAAAGTTCCCTCCGATCATGGGATTAGGGTCTTGAACTAGATATTTGTTTATTCCTCAAAGCATTTATAGATGGATGATGCACCACCATCTTGGTTTCTAATGTACCATCGAAGTTGGTTACTTTGCATCAGTTCTTTATTCACACCACGAAGGTGTCTGCACTCGTTCGCTTCATGCCCTCTAACTGACGATAGGTGCATTTCTGGGTTTTTCTCATGGTCAGTTGGTCCATGCCTATTTGACTTTTGGTAGAGGATGTACTCTCTGGTTTCCAAATAGTTCATCTATGGAGTGTCTATTATCTTGACATAAAAAGATAACTTTAGTCTCGTTCTTTACCATTCCAGCCCTCCATAACTGTCGATGACTTCTTGTTTTCCTTTATTCCTCCTAAACTAAGCTCTGGGCAGTCCTTCAGCTTCCACAACGTTGCTTTCATTAAGTTCAGCATCTTGAGCCTCAGCATCCTCTTGATGTAAGTATATTTCTACTTCGTGATAGAATTCTGTATGATCTGTTGGCAGGTTCCTCTATAAATAAGTCCTTAAATTAGCTTTACTTGTAACTCCACAAACCGCCGCCGTCAGAATTATTGATGGATCTGATCCATTTACGGAAGTAACTTCCACGTTATCCAATAGCTTATAGGGATCACTAGTGGCCTTTATTTCACATTAGAAAGCATTATAACGTTCTCTGGTCTTGAGACATGCACCCTAAACTACTACAAAAATCAACCCACTAATTCTGTAAGTTTACAAATGGACCTATTTCCAATCGCCTAAACCATAATGCAGCTAAATCACTCAAATATAATGGGAGCCACGGTCTTGTTTCCTTCTCCAAAGCACCTAACACTTCCATACATCAGATTTACCTCAATAGATGAGCTGTTAACCTAGTATTTCCATTATATATTTCGAACATTGAAAGCCTAAACACAAGGAGGTTTATCGCATTTGATAGTCCACCTCCGACTTTTTTCCTAATCGTGTCAACCATCGATTCTTATTATTCGATAGAAATCTTTAATCAATAGATTTATTTCATCCCCAGCCTTACGGTGGACCTTTAGTACTTACTCTACTGCATACCTCTTTAGTCATTGTATGCTTGCGTTTTGATCAACTCCTCCAACTCCTTCCTATTTTCCATTTTATGGGAATTTTGGCTCATACTTTTCTATATGTTATACCTTTGCATTCAGAACTGCATTCTAACTCCGCCATCATCCATTCTTACCATTCCAATAGCCATTTCAGTGTTGTTTCTAGGTAAAGTTCTCTTGATACCTGGTTGATTCATACTAAGCCGATTAGATCTTAGGGGCATTATCCTAGCTTATTATGTTCTAACTCCAAAAATTATTGCAATGTTCTTGACGCTTGGTTCTGAATTCCTATAGTTCCAACAATTCCCTGCTTTTCCATACCTTGGAAAAACCTACCAATATTCTCTTACTGCCTGGCTATGATCGCATTTTGCATCTTGTAACACCCCGTAACTTTAACAACACTAAAGATGGTAAAATAGACACTTGGTTTGTGTAAAATGGCCATCATATGAAGAAGATATTAAGGTTTGAAGTTTGTATACGCACAAGAGAAATATATATGAACAAAATAGGTCCAGAATTCAAAATAATTCAAAATCAAATAGCTGGAAGGGGAGCGGGAAAATTCCCTCCCATGGGTGTCGACCCCATCAAGGGGGGTCGATCCGCATGGAGATTTGGCAGATTTCTGGTTTCGTACGTAGAATGGTTTCTGTGCAATATTCGTTGGCTAATGGCTATAAATAAGACTCCATTTCTCTTGTTTTTACACACCAAAACAATGGAGAACTAGATGCTACCTCTGCCCAGATTAAATCAACCTTTTATTCTTCAACAAACAAGTCATTCAAGTTTAGAGATATGTGATTCAACATCTGCAATTAATCTTTTATTTCTTAGATCCAATCATAGTGAGTCTACGTTATTTTTAGATCTAAATACTTAAAAGTTAATCTTGGCATGTTTATGAATTGTATCTAATCCTGTGACTAATTGAATCATATCAGATCTGTCATAACCTCTGTATATAAGTTATTTTGATATGACTATGAATTGGATCTAAGCCTATGCCTATTTATCATGTCGGATCTGCCATTATTTGTATATTTAATTCACTAATTAGATCTCATCGTGCGTGTTTATACCATGGCACTATGCCTAATCAGTTCTATTATCACATGCTTATCAGATCTGTTCCTATATGCATATATTGTCACTATGCCAAATTTTGTCATTGTATGCTTATTAGTTGTTATGCCTATTTTTGTCGTCATATATCAATCTTATTATTATGATTATTTATGTTCTCTCCCCTTCTTCTTTTCTATTTTTATTTTATAGCCAGGCTACCTTCGAGCCTAGGCATACCGCTAAAATATGTGAATGAGTGAAATTGGGAACGAGGGGAAAATGTTAAAATTGGGGCATAACTTGTATTTGGAAATTTGGGAATAACTTGAATGAAATACATGAATATGGATTTGGGGCATAAATCAAATTGTGATTTAGATATTAAATTTGGGCATATGGTACATGATAAATAAGACTTGGGAAAGGGGCATGAAAACCTATAATGAAATAGGTATAATTGGTTAATAATGGAAATGACTAGAATTACAGTAATTAGAAACTGTAACCGCGCTTAGACACGAGGTTTGATTACACTTGTGGTAGAAGTCTGCACGGACCCGCCCAACATATCCAGCGGCCATAAGTGGTGAATCTAATGTTAGGGTCTAAGTGCATAAACGTGTGACGTGCTAAGACACGAGGTTAAGTCCGACTTGTGGAGGAAGTCTGCCCAGACCCGCCCGGCATATCCAGCATTCACAAGTTGTAGGCGTAATATGGAAGGTCTAGCGCATTATTATCATAAATGCATACTTAACCTGGTTGAATCCATAGGGATTTCATAAGAATGTTAACTTGAGTAGGGTTTAAGTAAACTTACTTGAAATAGTGGGAGGGTTAAGTATATCTTGGGGTGATGGGAAATATTTATATATAGGCCCACAAACTTAACCTATGGGGTTATGCAATCTTTTTACTCTGGTATGACATGCAATCTTTTTACTCTGGTATGTCATGCAATCTTTTTATTCTGGTATGACATAACCTATGGAAAACCTAGTAGTGGAGATGCAAGCGGGAAGCTTGTATCATCTTGTGTGTGGGACCCGCTTCAATTAGAAACCCATATTAGGTAACAAACGAGTACCCTGAACTAGGTCAGAGTTGGGGCACACTTACTGGTAGGGCTGTTAATGGATCGTGTCCGGTCGGGTTCGGGTCAAGTCAAGTCGGGTTCGGGTTGATTTATAAATGGGTTGGGTCAACCCATTTATTAAACATGTCATATTTTTCTAACCCTAACCCAACCCGTTTATAAACGGGTTGACCCGACCCAACCCGCTTAACCCGTTTAACTAAATGGGTTGTGTCGGGTCATGTTGGGTCGGGTTTACCCGTTTGACCCATTGATAGATATTACCTACTAATATAAGCAACAAAAGAGCCAAATCACCAACATGCACACTATTATATAATCACCAACATGCAACAAGTTGCAAATTCACAAACAGACAACACATATATAAAGAATGAAATCATCATATCCAAAAATCATTTTCTATACGTTAGTATATATTCCCATACTTCATAAATTAAAGACTACCAGTATGGAAGAAATGCAGTTGTTATAGGTAAAATATAACTAACAACATACAAGAATATATTAGTAAAATATAACAACTTACATATACGAGCTTACTGATTATTGCATACATAAAAGATTAACACTAACAGTATACATAAAAGACTAACATTATGGAAGAGATACAACATATAATCGGGTTTGGCGGGTCAAAATCAGGTTGGCGGGTCAACCCTAAACCCATCCGTTTATTAATGGGTCAAATTCGAGTTGACTCGAAAATGACCCGCTAACTAAATGGGTCAGGTTAACATGCTAATTTCCGTGCGAGTTTCGGGTCGGGTCACGGGTCGTGTAGGAAATTGACAGCCCTACTTACTGGGCTAATTGTAAGAGATCCAAACAAAGGGGCGGTGTGGGCAACACATTCCGACGGGGTCATGTGCGTGCATAGGTCCGACAGAGGATGCTAAGACGCCATGACATCAGTAGATATGGTTGTGCACATCCTGAAAATAAAGGGTTGCCACTTTAAGAAGTGATACATCCTACTATGGGGCCAGCACAGGGTATCTACGGAGTAGGGAGCCGATCAATTGGGGTAGTAATTAGGGTACATCTAGACTCTGGTATGTTTAGGAGCCCGTTATTATCTTTAGGGATAACTGCAGTATGTTTAGTTAGGCTGCCTGTTATTGTAGGGGGTAAAACCTCTCACTAGAAGTACGCCTAAGTCTACCATCTTATACTTATTAGGGATCATCTTGTTCATATGACACTAGTATTGGTGCAGAAAAAGAGAAAGTACTTGAGAAGCGCAATATATTCTATCATGTTTATCCTATTTACCTTATCATACCCGCCTTATTGTGCTAGTATCTATCTCTCCAGTTTATATGTCTGTCATGATACTTTTACTTATTTATATGCTAAAAGTAACTGGACTCGCCAAACTTTATGCCTGACCTATTTTGTTTTCTCTTCTTTCTCTTCTGTCCCCCCTCCCCCAAGGTTCTCAGGGTGGGAATACTCATTCTTGATCAGAATTTTGCTTTCATCCTGCTTGGAGCTGCTTAGATGTACTGCTTGATTTCATATCTCTCTACTATGATTATGTTTTGGGGATTATGCTTATTTTATTATTGTACTCTGATGATTTAAGTACAAGACAGAAATTTTAAGTTGATATACTTGGTTTTGTGTATTTCACACGCATGATGTGACTATGTTTTGAACCATGATGTTTTCTTCTTAATAAAAGTTTTTAATTCCGCTACTATTGTATATCTGTCTTGTAATGTTTCTGTTTACTTATAACGCTTCACAAAACTTAATGCATTCTCTTAATAAGTGACATTAACGGACATGGGGTGTCACACTTGGTATCAGAGCTGGAGGTTACCAGATCGGAAGATTTCGAAAATTATGTTCAAAAAGGTTTTTAAAAAAAACATCAAAAGAAAAGTCTGTTTTGAAAATCATATTCCGCAAAGCCATATGTAATATCTTTCGATTCTTTGTTTGAATCCCTTTTCCTTTTCTTTTCAGCATGTCTGTGGAACCTAATATTCCTAAGGGCATTATGATACCAAGCTGGTTCCGTAGGTATCTGAGGCCATGGCGCACGCCGATGGCCAAGCAGACATTCCTCCCCCAGTTGCACCCGCTGTTCCTTATCCTCCTCCTCCACGAGCATAAAATTTCTCTAAGATCTATAAAGATTTCTGTGCTATGGGTGGAAATCCATTCCAAGGAACCAAAACTATCGTAGAGACAAGGAATTGGCTTAAAGAGACGGAGGATTTTTTGGAAATTTCGAAGTTGATGATCGTAGGAAGATTCAGTCCAGCACTTGGTTGCTGAAAGATGAGGCTTCACTTTGGTGGGAAGTGACGCAAGTAGGGCGTCCAGCGGAGACTTCGGATGATTTTCTGTAGAGATTTGAAATAAAGTTTCTTTCTCAAGCTGAGAAAAGAATGCAAATGGAAAGGTTTCTTGGACTCAAGCAAGGAGGCATGACTATCAAAGAGTATGTTAACAAGTTCGACCAACCGCGAGGTTTGGGTCGGAGCTAGTGGATACCCCGCATAAGAAAACTTTGCGGTTTGCTAAAGGACTGAATGAACCCCTCCATGGGTTAGCTATGTCTCATATTCCGATGGGAGTAACTTTTGAAAGGCCCGTTGATATGACATTGATGCATGAGGAAGATAAAGCTGAGAAGAAATAAGATAAGGTGGAGGAAACACAAAACAAGAGAGCGTGGCACAAGAAAGGGAAACAACAACAAAAGAAGGGCGGAAAGAACAACAAGGCTAAGGATAAGAGGAAGTGCCATAATTGCGGACGCAAGGGTCACTTGGTCAAGGACTGCAAAAGAAGGAAGAATGCTTGTTTCAATTGTGGAGAGGTCAAACACTTTTCTAAGGAGTGCCCAAAGAAGCAGGGACAAGGTCAAAGGGCATGAGCTTTTGGAGGGCAGGTGCATGCTCTCGTGACCAGAGCTCCAGATAAAGGTAGGAAAGTTTCCGTTGAAGATTTGATTTCTTTTTCCAATCATCCAGTTAGAACTCTTTTTGATTCTAGCGCTTCACATTCTTTTATACCCGATTCTGTGGTTGAGTCTCTGCACCTTAGTACTAGTATGGTTTTGGATCCCATTGTTGTCTCAAACCCCATTGGAGGTACAACTCATTTTTCTATGATATGTCAGGGTTTGAGAATACCTGTGTTGGGCATTGAATTTGAATGCGATGAATATGTGCTTGGTTTCATGGGCTTTGGTTTGATTCTAGGGATGGATTGGCTAACTATGTATGGTGCCATTCTGGATTGTTAGAGGAGGCTCGTTAAACTTTTGACTTGCCATGGGAGGACCCTCGAGATTTCTTGTGATCCAAAGGGGTCTGACATGCTTATTATGCTAGAGTCACTTGATGCATCTATCGATGATCTACAATCTGTACTAGTAGTCCGTGAGTATCCTGATGTTTTTAAGGAGGTTTGGGGTTTACCTCTGAGGCGCGAGATCGATTTTCGTATATACTTGGTGGACAATGCAAAGCTAGTTATATTGCATGTGCGCCATATAGCTCCAAGAGAAAGGAGAGAGCTTAAGCAAGTAGGGGAGCTACTTGAGAAAAGGTTTATTAGGTGAAGCATATCTGAATGGGGTGCTCCGGTGGTATTTGCAACTAAGGCAGATGGTTTGCTTCGCTTATGTGTAGACTATAGAGAGCTGAATAAATTCACCAAGAAGAACAGACAACCACTCCCGAGGATTGATGATCTGTTTGACCAGGTTGTTAGTGCATATGTTTCTCTTAGTTAGACTTGGCCACGGGGTTTCATCAGTCGAGGGTGGCTGAGGACAGTATATACAAAACTGCTTTTAGAACTCCAGACGGTTGCTTTGAGTGGCTCGTTATGCCTTTTGGGTTGACGAATGCACCTGCCTATTTTGTTGATCTGATGAGTAGGGTGTTTTGGGAGTTTCTAAATAAATTTGTCATGGTCTTTGTTGATGACATCTTGACTTCTCGAAGAATGAGGAAGAGCATGCCTTACATACAAGGGAGGTTTTGAAACTCTCCGTGCGCACCAGCTTAAGGCGAGGTTCTCCAAACGTCATTTTTGGAGAAAAGAGGTGATATATCTAGGGCATGTGGTTTCTAAAGATGGGATAACAGTAGATACTGCAAAGGTAGTTGCAGTTCAAGTTTGGCAGATCCCAAAGAATGCAACGGAGGAGAGAAGTTTTCTGGGATTAGCAGGCTATTAGAGGAAGTTCATTAAGGATTCGTAAAGATATCAGCCCCACTCACCAGGCCGATGAAGAAGAATTTGACGTTTTCATGGGACATAGATTATGATGTTGCTTTCCAACGATTGAAGAAGGCTCTGACAATAGCCCCAGTCTTGACCTTGCTCGATGGAAACAAAGTGTTTACAATATACATTAATGCATGTAGTACAAGGCTTGGTGCAGTTCTGATGCGGTAGGGAAGGGTAGTATGTTATGGAGGTGGACAACTAAGAGTTCATGAGAAGAACAACCCTACCCATGACTTAGAGCTAACTACCATAGTACTCGCGCTTAAGACTTGGCGCCATTATTTACTTGGAGAGAAGTTCGAGTTGTATACCAGTCATAAATCTCTCAAGTACTTGTTCTCGCAAAAGGATCTAAATTTAAGGCAACAAAGATGGATGGAGTTCCTAGCGTCCTATGACTTCGAGATTTCTTATACCCTGGCAAGGGTAATGTGGTGGCAGACGCATTGAATAGGCAGATGGTGGCTTTAAGTTCTCTTTTTATGGAGACGAAAAGCTTGGAGTTTATATCGACTTTTGATTTTAGACCCTCCACCGAGTTTATACCTGGTTAATTAGCATCACTGGGGGTGCGACCTACTCTTTTGAATCAGATAGGAACTTCACAGCTAGAGGATCCACATATTTCAGACATCTTGGATAGGCTCAGTAGATGGAAGACTTCTAGTCACCTAAGTAGATATTCCACAGGCAATAGAGGGTGGTTACGACGAGATGGAAGGCTTTGTGTTCCTGAGTTGGGGGTTTGTTGAAGACAGTCCTAGAGAAAGCCAATCATTCTAAGATGACTATTCATCCAGGCGGTGATAAGATGTATAGAGATATGCAGAGGGTTTCTTTTAGGCTGGGATGAAGAAAGATGTGCGGAGTTTGTTTCTCAATGTTTGATTTGCTAGCAAGTCAAATCTGAGCAAAGAAGCCCGGTGGTTTACTTCATCCTTTGGAGGTCCCACAGTGGAAGTGGGAGAGCATCTCTATGGATTTCATTGATGGTTTGCCTAGATCGAGGAAAGGCAACACCAGTATTTGGGTTATAGTAGACAGAATTACTAAGAGCACTCATTTCATTTCAGTCAGAGTAAGAGGACGACAACATGGTTGGCAGCTATTTACGTTCGTGAGATAGTCCATCTTCATGGAGTACCTTCCAGTATCGTAAGTGATCATGACCCCATTTTCACCAATGAATTTTGGAGGAGCTTACAAGAAGCATTAGGTACACAGTTATGTTTAAGCACCGCTTATCACCCTCAGACCGATGGATAGAAGGAAAAGGTGAACATAGTCCTTGAGGATCTTTTAAGGCTGTGTATCCTAGACTTCGGAGGGACTTGGGAAGAGCATCTACCTTTAGTATAGTTCGCCTACAACAACAGTTATCAAGCTAGTATTGGCATGACACCCTTCGAAGAATTATACGGATGGCCCTATATTGGTGGGAATTACAGAAACACTTCTACTTGGACTGGATATGGTTAGAGAAACATCCACAAAAACTGATCTTATTAGACGACAAATGAAGACAGCTCAAGATAGGCAAAAATCCTACGTAGATAGAAGAAGGACTGGCATTGAGTTTGAGGTGGGAGGCATGGTTTTCATCAAGGTGTCGCCTTTAAGGAATGTGGTTCGCTTTGGATCTGTAAGGAAGTTAGCACCAAGATTTGTAGGGCCATTTCCCATAACAGAAAGGATTGGCCAAATGGCCTATAGAGTAAAGCTACCAGAGAGACTATCCGACGTTCATGATGTTTTACACGTTTCTCATTTACAGAAGTGCTTGCATGATACTTGTAACACCCCGGGTATTCTATAACAGTGAAATTCACAAATTAAAGTATAACTAATTTCAAATCAAAGAATTAAGGGAAACGGGATGCGCCATTACGTTCGTCTCGGAATTCTGCTTGAGATAGAGTCCGAGTTTGCGTAAAACGGACTCCGTATGAAGAAAATATGGCCCGCGGAAATTTCAGAATTTAGTTTAAAATTCAAACAGACCAAAACAGCCCAGAAAAACCAATTCAAAATTCAAAATCGGGCCCAATTGGCCAGGGCGGGAAAATTCCCGCCCAAGGCACCCAGGTCGACTTGGCAGTCGACCTGGGGCTAACCAGGTCGACTGGGCAGTCGACCTGGGTCACCCGTGTCGACTGGCGTGTCGACCTGGCCCCTGAGCCAGGTCGAACCCAGCCCTCCTGGCTGGCCTGGTCTGTGTTTGGTCGATTTTCTGAGCCTTGGCTTGTCACTAGGGCTAGGTGTCAGCTCCTGGTTGGTCTCTCTTTCTAATGAACGGCTATTATTAAAACAAGCTCCATCGACGATCCTAATCAACTCACAAACACTATAAAAAGACCCTAAGACCTAGCCTAAATCATACTATTTCATTTTAGCCTCATGCAGCCGCCATTAAACCTAGAACTCTAAATTAAAAATACAAAGAACAAAATTATAAAAGACGAAGGACGATTCTTGAAGGCTACAACTAGAAGTTACAACAACTACGACGCTTTAGACAACGGATTTGGGGCTATTTGATTTGGAATTTTGATTACTTGCTTCATATTGTAAGTTCTATGTCACTTTTTAGGCAAAAACGCTAAAATAACATGGACATGCCATGAATTGAAACCGGATTTAGGAACTATTATTAATCCATGTTTATATTGTTTAACTTTGAATCATAATTTGGGAATACTGCTATGTCAATGTTGCAAGTTAAACTTATCATGATTTTGATGTTGTTACGAATCACTTGGGCTTAATTGTATGGCAAGTTGGACTAATACATGTCCATGGAATCACTATGTTTATTGAAACCTTTATGTTGATTAAACCATGCCTATGATGCTAATTAAACCATGTCTATGATGTTGATGGAACTGTGCCTTTGATGTTAATATACCTATCATGTTAATGACAAATTGGGAATTGCTAGGTTATGATGAAAAGTTGGAATCATTATGTTTATAATGCTAGATGAGAATCATTATGTTAAAAAGGCTAAATTGGAATCCACTATGCCTATTAGAATCACCATGCCTTTAATGTTTCATGTTTGTAATAAAATTATTATTATGCCCGCAATGATTATTATGCCTATGATGTAAAATTGAAATCATCATGTTAAACTAAGTTGGAACCATTACTATGCCAAGTTATCATCATGCTAGTATTGAAACCATGTGATATGTTATAGCCTGTTTATTATGCAAGTGATGTTGGAATTGTCACATATGCCTATCACATGTTTGGTGTTATTCCCCTTAATCTCTTGAATTGTTTATGCTTATGAACGAAGTACGTTTATATATGTTGGGGATACGATTGGGTAGAATAGGCAAAACTTGAATTGATTATAATCATAAACCGTGAAATTTGGCATAAGTAGAACATGAAATATGGCACGAAAACTTGACTTGAACATGCCATAACTTGACTTAAAACATGCCTTAGTTGGGCACGAAGTTGACATATGAACATGCTATGGAAATAGCACGAATCTGCTAAGAACATGGGCATGACTTTAGAAAACAAGAAAGTGGCCAACTCGAGGTTGGGTTGAGTTTGTAGTGTAAATCTGCCCGGAACCGTCCGGCAAATCCAGTTGCTACAAACAATAAGATCCAATGTGGGTAGTTGGTCACATCGCGCTTGAAACCCGAGGTTGGGTTGAGTTCGTAGCGTAAACCTGCCCGGAACCGCCCGGCAAATCCAGTGGCTACGAACAACAGGATCCAATGTGAGTGGTTCGGTGCATTAACGGATCAATTAATGCCAATTAGGCTTAAGTCATGAACATGAAAAGACAACTTAACCAACTTGAACACGATTTGTAGGGCTAAGCCATGAACTTGAAACGACAACACTTAGCCAACTTGACATGACACGTAGGCGGGTTAAGTCGCGAATTTAAATGACATACTTAACCACCTTGACATGACTAGACTAGAAAAGGATTAAGTCACGAATTACATGACTTAATCGGTTAGGCGGGTTAGGTCACGAATTACATGACCTAATCTGTTAGACGAAACCCTAGACACGACCCTTTTCAGCAGTAACCCTCTAGATGTATCAAGGTACCCTGGGGCTAGGCCGGGTGGGGCACGATTACTGGGCTGATTGTAAGAGGTGAACGACGGCAGTGGGGTACGCCAGTGTAGGTTCGGTGGACTACGGTCGTGCACGTATTTCGGGGCAGACACTGGGTATCCGTAGATTTATCTGTGCATCTTGAATCGTGTCAGGGGTTGACACCCTAGGGCTGATACACCCGAAGGTGGACCCAGCACAGGTGACTACATTCGTGATTAGCCGTATGACACGGCCACTTGACGAGCTAGAACTTGTAGGGAGCCGATCGACTAGATAAGCGCTCCATAGGACCCCGTACTTGGGTCAGACCCCATTTCAGGGTCATTTCACGATATTGGGCCATGGAATTTATTTCGTGATTAACTTGTGACCTGGGCTTAGTATACTAGTACAGTCGATGCAACGAATCTTGAACATGTGCTGCTTTATTTGACTTGTCTTGACTTATCATGATCACCTTAGTCTATCTTGCCCACCTTGACTCCATTCTTAAGTTTAGTTCCAGTTCATACATGACATGTTGTTTTAACCGTTTTTACACTGAAAGTCACTAGGACTTACTCAGTCTTTATGACTGACCCTTTTCCTTTCGCCTCATTTTCTTTCGTCCCCCCTGGTTCTCAGGGAGGGAATACCGCAGCTTGACCAGCTTTCACATCCAGCTTAAAGAGAAAGAATGTATTGCTTGGATCTTTTTCGTTTTGGACTATGGCTTTGGACAACAATTATGGGACTTATGCAGTTTATTTATGTTTTCTTTAAATCATGTAATCAAGACAGTTACGAAGATGTTATGTTTTTGGAAGAATTGTAAGACAATTATGGCATGGTTTGTGTAACACGTATTTTGATGAAATAAAAGTTGTTGTTGTCTTCCGATGTTCAAAAATATGTGTTATTATATCTGTCTTGTATATCTGTGACTTATACTTATAAACCTCCACCAAAATTAGGGCATTCCCTTTGAGAGTGACCCTAACGGAGGTGGGGTGTTTCACTTGGTATCAGAGCATAGGTTTACCAGATAAGATAAAAAGTTTTGAAAATTTATTTTCAAAAGAAAATTTAAAGAAAGCATTTTTAAAGATAAAATGTTATATTTTAAAAAGGCAAAGTCCCCCAAAGCCATAGGTACTATCTTTTATCCTTCGTTTTGAATCTATCCTTTTTGTTTTAGCATGTCCGAAGAACTTAACTTGCCAGAGGGTATACCAATACCCTGTTGGTTTAGACGATTCTTAGAAGCAAGGGCCAATCAGCCAGGTCCTACCGTTCCTCCTCCCCCAGCTGCAGGAAATCAACCAGCTGCAGCAGCACCTCTTCCTCCACCTCCCCCGCGGGAAATACTTTTGCTAAGATATGTAAAGATTTTAAAGCTATGGGAGGAAAGGACTTTCATGGAACTGAGTCCTTCGTGGCAGCTAGGAATTGGCTAAAGGAAACCGAGGACTTATTCGTCATCTTTGAGGTAGAAGATAGGCAGAAGGTACAACTAGCAGTATGGCTACTTAAAGGCGAGGCTTCCTACTGGTGGGAAGTCACCAATGCAGAAAGACCAGTGGAAACATAGGAGGACTTTAGGGAAAGGTTTGAGGCTAAATTTCTCTCAGAAGCTGAAAGGAGTTTGCAGTTGGAAAAATTCTTATTTCTTAAGCAAGGTAATATGACAGTCAAAGAGTATGTTAATCAGTTCGATGAGCTGGCTAGGTTCGGACTGGACCTAGTCAACACCCCGCACAAGAAGGCTCTCTGCTTTGTCAAGGGGTTGAATGAGTCATTACACAGTTTGGCCATGACCCATATACCCATGGGAGCTACGTATGAAAGGTTGGTGCAGAAGGCATTGCTGAACGAAGAAGATAAGGGCAAGAAGGAGACAAAGGAAGAAAACTCTCAATGGAAGAAAGAGGTCAAGCCCAACGATTCTCAGAATAAGGAGGTAGACTCCGAGAAAGGAGGCAAGAACGACAACTCACGTGATAAAAGGAAATGCAATTTCTGTGGTACGGAAGGGCACATAGCCAAGGATTGTAGAAAAAGGAAGAGAAAGCAAGGTGAATGTTTTCATTGTGGGGAGACTGGACACATCAGCAAAGACTGCCCTAAGAAGCAGGCCGGACCTTCTGGGGGTATATCGTTAACTTCTTCTAGATGCTTTGTTTTATCTTGTTTCTCTCCTCGATCCTATCTTGAGAACCATAGGTAGAATCTTTTTGGATGTAAACATGTAATTGAAACATGTTATGATTGCGAAATGGTTGCAAGTGGTCGCAAGTGGTTGCTCGTGGATGCATGAATACACATTAGGCACTAGATCGGCTCAGACACATTTTCATGTTGCATATGCATAAATGTGTTTATTCGTATATGGTTGAAGTTTAGTGTGTTTTCATATGGATGTTGCATTTATATATGAATGGTTGTGCACTCATGTAGAATCATGAATAGGAAAATTTGCATACATAATGGATTCATGGCACTTACATAATTCGCATTAAGGAGGTCAACTGAATCAGTAGACCGCCTGATTTTGCATTAGATAAGTACATGTACACACACTTCGCATATGATCACGAAGCATTAGAAGTCTTTTAAGGACAATGGGTGCTCGTGTTTGATGAATGAGTAGATGGATGTTTGGATGGTAGGATGTACATTCTTCCTGAACTTGAAGATTTCGGGGACGAAATCCTTTTAAGTGGGGGGGAATGTAACACCCCGCGTATTCTATAACAGTGAAATTCACAAATTAAAGTATAACTAATTTCAAATCAAAGAATTAAGGGAAACGGGATGCGCCATTACGTTCGTCTCGGAATTCTGCTTGAGATAGTGTAACACCCCGTATTTTTTTAATATAATTAAAAATGAAATAAAATATATGAAAATATGCTTATGATAGGTAAATAATGGTGATGCATAAGGAGAATTAATTAATACATGGAAGAGAAGAAAAATTAGTTCGATAACGGCGTATGTAACGGAAAAGATAGTAAAATAAGGATAACTAATTCAAGAATCAGGAATTAGGTAAAATGGACATCACCATTGCGTTCGTCTCGGAAAAATACGCGAAATAGAGTCCGAGTTTTCGAAAATCGGAGTCCGTATGACCAAGATATGGCCAAAACAAGATTTCAGCAGACTTTCTAGCAGACTACCCATGTCGACTTTAGTGTCGACACCCAAGTCGACCTGCCCCCCCCCCCCCCCCCCCCCCCCGTGTCGACTGTAGTGTCGACTCCCCCCCTATACAGGTCGACCTGGTCGGCCTGGGGTGACCCAGAACCCAATTTTGAGGCCCGGGATGAGTTTTGATGGTCCGGATGGGTTTTAGGGTTAATCCGATGGCTGAGATGACTTGCTACACCTATAAAATAACACCTAGACCTAGCCTAACTCACACAAATCATTCTTACACCTAAATGCTGCTAATATCTCTCTTGAGCCATGGCCGCCGTCTCCAAATTAAAGCTTAAGCGTTCAAACTCAAATCAAATCAAAGATCAATGCTTCTACAACAAATTCAAGAGGATAGATCAATGACGCTGCAACTTTCTACGACAAATTCACTCCCTAATTCATTAGCCGTTCTCTGTAAGTTCTAGTTATTTTCAGATTTAAATATTTAATTATAATATGGCGATGAAATAAAGTGAAATTGATGTAAGTTTAGCTATATTTGCGGAATGTGAATTAAGATTAAAATAATGTTTTGCGGTCAAATGAAAATAGTACGATGCTTATTATGTTTGGTTATGTTGTATAATATTATGCCAGTGATTTGATTCTATTATCATGTTGGATTGGGAATTATTGAGTATAATGTTTGTCATGTTGTATAATATGCCAGTGATTTGATTCTATTATCATGTTTAATTGGGAATTATTGATAAGTTTATTATGCAAGTTTATGTTATAGATTCATGCGACAAATGGTCAAATCTACATGTTTATGTATGAGAAAAACCAATGCCACACTTATCATATATTTGTGATTGGCTTGTGAGTATGTTAATTTAATCTATGTTGCCAAGTAACGCATGTGTATGTTGATTTGCCTATGTTGCAAATTAACATATGTATATTGATTAGTTCATATTGCTAATTCTCATGTATTTATGTTAATATGGCCTATGTTAAAAATACACATATATGTTGAATTAGCTTATAATTGCGAGTTCACACTTATGACACTATAATGTTCATAATGATTATTTTGCAAGTTCACCCCTGTAATGTTCATGATGTCATTTTGCAAGTTCACCCCTGTAATGTTCATGATGTCATTTTGCAAGTTCACCCCTGTAATGTTCATGATGTCATTTTGCAATTCACCCCTGTAATGTTCATGATGTCATTTTGCAAGTTCACCCCATTATGTTCACATTAATTATGCCATCAATGTCAAAATTATACCTTTGTCATGTTTATGATTGTGTATTTGTGTACATTAAATTAGGCTAAGTTTTTAGCCTAAACTTTATACTCAAAAATCATACGAACGTAAATTAGGCTAAGGTAATTAGCCTAATACTAGACGGGGTAACGGTGGGTTAAAATGATTAATTATAGGAAAACTTGCCATAAATTGGTCATTTATCACATAAGTGATTTATGGCATAAAATGGTATTAATTATATACCTAATTTAATGAGATTGATTGGAAACAAATTGGGCATTAAATCTGAATTTGAACAATTTACATAATTAAAATGTAAATTAGAATTATGGCATAAAATGGTATTAATTATATACCTAATTTAATGAGATTGATTGGAAACAAATTGGGCAGTAATATGAATTTGAATAATTTACATAATTAATGTAAATTGGAAAATACGAATATGCTTAGCACGAGGTTGGATTGAGTTGTGATGTAAACCTGCCCGGACCCGCCCGGCTGTCCAGTAATCACAGCAATACCTATCCAATGTGGGAGGCTAAGCATTAGGCCCAATAAAGACCCGAGGTTAGACTGAGTTGTGGCGTAAGACTGCCCGGACCCGACCGACACACCGGCAGCCACAATAATATCTGTTTAATGTGAGAGGTTGGTGCCCTAATAAGACAACTAGAGCTGAGCTAGGGTTGGTAGGGTTAAGTTAACTAGAACACTTAACCAATTTCAACATGTTAACTAAATTGGCGGGTAGGGTTAGGATAATCTGGACACTTAACCAATTTAATATGTTGACTACGGGAGTAGGTAAGGTTAAGCAAATGTTTAACCATTATAACATGATTAAACTGGACTAGAGAGTGAGGTTAAGTTAATGAGAACACTTAACTAATACAATGGGTTAATTAGACAAGTGGTTGCGGTTAAGTAGTAACACTTAACCAACATAACAGGACAAGCGGGTGGGCTAAGTTAACTTGAATAAGTTGATAACACTTAACCATTATAATATGACTAGTGGATGGGGTTAAGTTAACATGCACTTAACCAATCTGATGTGATGCGTGGTAGGGTTAAGTAACACACGGGTTAAGTTAACAAGAAAATCCTTAACCAATGTAACCAGATAGACGAACGGGGTTAAGTTAATAAACCACACTTAACCAATCAAACATAATAAGCGAGAAAGGTTAAGTTAACTAAGGTAAACACTTAACCATGGTAACATAACGAGTAGGAGGGTTAAGTACATATCGGGTTGGTGGGTAATATTAGTAAATATAGGCCCACATACACTTAACCATTAAATACACATGCTTGAATCAGTAGCGGGGTTAAGTACACATCAGGGTTGGTGGGTAATATCAGAGAATATAGGCCCACAGACTTAACCATTAGAAAAACCTAGTAACGGGGACCCATTTCAGCAGTAACCCACATTAGGTATCAACGGAACCCTGAGCTAGGCAGGGTGGGGCACGATTACTGGGCTGATTATAAGAGGTCAAATTAGCGGCGGTTGGTGCAGCAGTGCAGGTTCTAACGGAGTGCGGGCGTGCACACACTTCGACGTAGAAAATTTAGCCACTGGGCATCAGTAGGTATAAAGCTGTGCATCTTGATTGTGTCAGGGTTGCCACCATGGGACTTGATACACCCCATGGTGGGACCAGCACAGGTATCTACAAGTAGGGGGCCGCGTGACACAAACGAGAACTAGGTCAAGTAGGGAGCCGATCGACAAGGTAGTAAGGGTGCATCGAATATATACATGGCCATTGGGGTGATCGAGGTGGAATCCTCATAATCGATGTACACCTGAAGGCTACCATAATTGCGGGGATTGGGATCACGTTGTAATTATTATATAACACGGGCTACTAGTTGGGACACTAGTAGGGGGTACGGATCCTTGTTACACAGGACACTAGTTGGGACACTAGTAGGAATACGGATCATTCCATGTAAGACACTTATGAGGATGCTAGTTAGGTGGTGCAGAGCAAATAGATATCGTTTTAATGGTAAAGCTTAGAAACCTTGCGATGTTATTCTTGATAGAAACCATGCGGTGGGATACTTGATAGGAATTATGGGACGTTATACTTGTTTCATCGTGCCCGAAGTTTATCTTATTACCTTAGTTTATTTTGTTATCATAGTTTATCTTAATATCTTAGTTTATCTTGCCTACCTTGTTATCATGCTTATGTTTACTTTCAGTTTATTCATGCCATGTTATCTTTACCTATTTTTATGCTGAAAGTCACTAGGACTTACTCAATCTTTATGACTGACCTGTTTTGTTTCGCCTCTTTTTCTTCCGTTTCCCCCCCCCCCCCAGGTTCATAGGGTGGGAATACAGTTTAGTTCGGATCTTACCAAGCTCCAAGGCTCTTTCATGTATGGCTTGGATTTCTCTTGGCTATGGCTTGCTTTGCTTTATTGGGGAATACTGCAGTTTGTTTTTATGCTTCTTTGTTTTTGAGCAAGACAGATATTTTAACTATGAAATTGGGTATTGGAAGTTGATGGGCTTTTCTTGTAAACATTTATATTTAATAAATGATTTGAAGTACTTCCACTTTATTTTCCGCTGTTTTATATATGTCTGTCTTGTAATATTTCTGTTCCAGTACCCATAATACTCCATTGAAGTTAAGGAATTCCCTTTGTGAGTGACCTTAACAGATGTGGGGTGTTACATTTGGTATTAGAGCAGAAGGTTACCAGACTGGGCAAAAGTTTTCAAAAAACCTTCTGAAATTATTTTCAAAACGTTTACAAAGAAGCAAATTTTCAAGAAAATTTTGTTTTTATTAAAAGGCATATTCCCCAGAGCCATATGCACTATCTTTTGATTCTCTCTTGAAATCTCTTCTCTCTCTTTCCACCATAGTTTCGTCGGCATCCGACACATGTCGGAGGGCAAAGGAGTGCCCAACCTCCGTCTGTAGCCGTGGTAGTTCCATCTGCGTCTAATCTTATTTCAAGTTGGGTAGAGTGTCGTGCGTTGGAGGTAGCTTCGAGAGACTTGTTAACAAACTATACAAGTAAGAACAAGAAACTAGTTGTTATAGCTTAATCCACGAAGGAGGAAAAAGGTGAGAGGAAAGTGGCCAAAGTGAAAGAATAGTAAAACCCATGACAAGAGAGAGTATCTTTAGTGAGAAGGGACATGTAGTTAAGTATTATAGGACAAGGGCAAGGGACAAGATCGTCGAGAGGGAAATTGAATGCTCTCACCACTAGCGTACCTAAGAGGGTGGTAACATTTCTGTTAAAGGTTTAACTTTTCTTTTCTATCATCCCACTAGAACTTTGTTTTTGTACATCGCATCCTTTTAATTCTGCTTCGAAAGTTGAGTCTCTGCACCTTAGTACTAGCATGGTAGAGGATCCCATTTTTTTTTTCTTTTCTCAAATCCTGTTGGGGAAATCGGCTCATTTATTCATGACTTGTTTAGATTTGAGAATGTCTATGCTAAGTGTTGAGTCTAGAAGTAATGTTTATGTTTTGGGCTATGGGTTGATTCTAGCGATGGAGTGGTTATCCAGTAAGGGTGACCTTCTCGGTTTTGAAAAGAGGGTAGTTAGACTCTTGACTTGCCTCAGTAATACCCTCGAAGTCGCAGGTAACCTTTAGGGTTCTATCGGGATTTGTTTCCTAGAATCTCTTGACACATTTATTGGTAATTTGAAATCCGATCGAGTAGTGTTCGCCACTAAGGCGGATGGGTCATTTCGCTTATGCATGAGTTGTAGAGAATCACCTTAGTAAGTGCATTTGGCAACATGGTTGGCATTTATTTCCAAGAGATAGTTCTTCTACGTGGAATACCTGATAGTAAGTGGATGAGATCCAAGATTCACTAGTGAATTTTGGAGAGCTTGCATGAAACCATGAGTACGCAGTTATGTTTGAGCCGAGTATACTAGGAGGAGAATAAGTGAAAGTGGAACGAGAGGCAAAAGTGAAATGGATTCCAACCCGTATTTTGGAAACAAGAATTAAGAAGATAGGGAATTGTGAAGTTAAGGGCGGTCAAAGCACAATGGAGTTAAGCTCAAAGAAATGCGACTTAGAAGATTGAAGACTAGATTCGCGCATCATATCTCTTTTTAAGAGTATATCCATGATCTCTCTTTTCCTATAGAGCTTACTCACATGCTATCTTTTGTGTATATCCTCTCGGTCCTATTCTCAATCCTATTTCTATTGCGAACCTCATAGGGAGTATGACTCGTCTGTTAGTAATATATGTTGGGGCTTGAGGATGTTCGTTGGGTTGACTAAACTTTTTTGGGTTTTATAGGATATGGGTTAGTTTTAGTAAGGGATTGTGACCTAAAAAAAAAAAGGAGTCTGTCATGCTTAGTTTCCTAGAAACATATATATATTGGTTGGGTTGAGTAATTCTTTGGGTGTCAGTCTGATGTTGATTTCGGTCTTTGGGGCTGATGCTTAGGGAGTTCTTCTCCTAATCAGGATAAAGGTGGCGTAGATTTCCAGTTTTGACATTGCCTAATGGACACAAAGTTTTTACTTGCTTCTATCATTCGACTATACCTTTAGATAGGAACAATTGGGTGTAAACATGTGTTTGAGACATGTTATGATTAATGGTTGCAAGTGGCTGCAAGTGGTTGCTAGTGGTTGCTCGTGGATGCATTTACACACATTAGGCACTAGATCGGCTCAATCACCTTTCATATTGCATATGCATGAGTGTTTACACTTTTGTGGATGAAATTGAATGTGTTATCATGTGGATGTTGCATATGGATGGATGTTTGTGCACACATATAGTCTTTATGTGACTAGGACTATTTGCATACATGTTGGACTCATGGCACTAAACATATTTTGCATCTAGAAGATCAATCAGGCCTGATCATTTGCATTGGACAAGGAACATATACACACACTTCTTGCATATGTTCATACAGCATTAGAAATCTCTTAAGGACAATGAATGCCTGTGATTGATGATTGAGTAGATGGATGATGGATGGTAGGACACATTCTTCTTAACTTGAAGATTTCGGGGACGAAATCCTTTAAGGAGGGGAGAATGTAACACCCCGTATTTTTTTTAATATAATTAAAAATGAAATAAAATATATGAAAATATGCTTATGATAGGTAAATAATGGTGATGCATAAGGAGAATTAATTAATACATGGAAGAGAAGAAAAATTAGTTCGATAACGGCGTATGTAACGGAAAAGATAGTAAAATAAGGATAAATAATTCAAGAATCAGGAATTAGGTAAAATGGACATCACCATTGCGTTCGTCTTGGAAAAATACGCGAAATAGAGTCCGAGATTTCGAAAATCGGAGTCCGTATGACCAAGATATGGCCAAAACAAGATTTCAGCAGACTTTCTGGCAGACTACCCATGTCGACTGTAGTGTCGACACCCAAGTCGACCTGCCCCCCCCCCCCTGTGTCGACTGTAGTGTCGACTCCCCCCCCCTGTACAGGTCGACCTGGTCGGCCTGGGGTGACCTAGAACCCATTTTTGAGGCCCGGGATGAGTTTTGATGGTCCAGATGGGTTTTAGGGTTAATCTGATGGCTGAAATGAATTGCTACACCCATAAAATAACACCTAGACCTAGCCTAACTCACACAAATCATTCTTACACCTAAATGCTGCTGGAATCTCTCTTGAGCCATGGCCGCCGTCTCCAAATTAAAGCTTAAGCGTTCAAACTCAAATCAAATCAAAGATCAATGCTTCTACAACAAATTCAAGAGGATAGATCAATGACGCTACAACTTTCTACGACAAATTCACTCCCTAATTCATTAGCCGTTCTCTGTAAGTTCTAGTTATTTTCAGATTTAAATATTTAATTAAAATATGGCGATAAAATAAAGTGAAATTGATGTAAGTTTAGCTATATTTGCGGAATGTGAATTAACATTAAAATAATGTTTTGCGGTCAAATGAAAATAGTACGATGCTTATTATGTTTGGTTATGTTGTATAATATTATGCCAGTGATTTGATTTTATTATCATGTTGGATTGGGAATTATTGAGTACAATGTTTGTCATGTTGTATAATATGCCAGTGATTTGATTCTATTATCATGTTTAATTGGGAATTATTGATAAGTTTATTATGCAAGTTTATGTTATAGATTCATGCGACAAATGGTCAAATCTACATGTTTATGTATGAGAAAAACCTATGCCACACTTATCATATATTTGTGATTGACTTGTGAGTATGTTAATTTAATCTATGTTGCCAAGTAACACATGTGTATGTTGATTTGCCTATGTTGCAAATTAACATATGTATATTGATTAGTTCATATTGCTAATTCTCATGTATGTATGTTAATATGGCCTATGTTAAAAATACACATATATGTTGAATTAGCTTATAATTGCGAGTTCACACTTATGACACTATAATGTTCATAATGGTTATTTTGCAAGTTCACCCCTGTAATGTTCATGATGTCATTTTGCAAGTTCACCCCTATAATGTTCATGATGTCATTTTGCAAGTTCACCCCTGTAATGTTCATGATGTCATTTTGCAAGTTCACCCCATTATGTTCACATTAATTATGCCATCAATGTCAAAATTATACCTTTGTCATGTTTAGGATTGTGTATTTGTGTACATTAAATTAGGCTAAGTTTTTAGCCTAAACTTTATACTCAAAAATCATACGAACGTAAATTAGGCTAAGATAATTAGCCTAATATTAGACGGGGTAACGGTGGGTTAAAATGATTAATTATAGGAAAACTTGCCATAAATTGGTCATTTATCACATAAGTGATTTATGGCATAAAATGGTATTAAGTATATACCTAATTTAATGAGATTGATTGGAAACAAATTGGGCATTAAATCTGAATTTGAACAATTTACATAATTAAAATGTAAATTAGAGTTATGGCATAAAATGGTATTAATTATATACCTAATTTAATGAGATTGATTAGAAACAAATTGGGCAGTAATATGAATTTGAATAATTTACATAATTAATGTAAATTGGAAAATACGAATATGCTTAGCACGAGGTTGGATTGAGTTGTGATGTAAACCTGCCCGGACCCACCCGGCTGTCCAGTAATCACAGCAATACCTATCAAATGTGGGAGGCTAAGCATTAGGCCCAATAAAGACCCGAGGTTAGACTGAGTTGTGGCGTAAGACTGCCCGGACCCGATCGGCACACCGGCAGCCACAACAATATCTGTCTAATGTGAGAGGTTGGTGCCCTAATAAGACAACTAGAGCTGAGCTAGGGTTGGTAGGGTTAAGTTAACTAGAACACTTAACCAATTTCAACATGTTAACTAAATTGGCGGGTAGGGTTAGGATAATTTGGACACTTAACCAATTTAATATGTTGACTACGGGAGTAGGTAAGGTTAAGCAAATGTTTAACCATTATAACATGATTAAACTGGACTAGAGAGTGAGGTTAAGTTAATGAGAACACTTAACTAATACAATGGGTTAATTAGACAAGTGGTTGCGGTTAAGTAGTAACACTTAACCAACATAACAGGACAAGTGGGTGGGCTAAGTTAACTTGAATAAGTTGATAACACTTAACCATTATAATATGACTAGTGGATGGGGTTAAGTTAACATGCACTTAACCAATCTGATGTGATGCGTGGTAGGGTTAAGTAACACATGGGGTTAAGTTAACAAGAAAATCCTTAACCAATGTAACCAGATAGACGAACGGGGTTAAGTTAATAAACCACACTTAACCAATCAAACATAATAAGAGAGAAAGGTTAAGTTAACTAAGGTAAACACTTAACCATGGTAACATAACGAGTAGGAGGGTTAAGTACATATCGGGTTGGTGGGTAATATTAGTAAATACAGGCCCACATACACTTAACCATTAAATACACATGCTTGAATCAGTAGCGGGGTTAAGTACACATCAGGGTTGGTGGGTAATATCAGAGAATATAGGCCCACAGACTTAACCATTAGAAAAACCTAGTAACGGGGACCCATTTCAGCAGTAACCCACATTAGGTATCAACGGAACCCTGAGCTAGGCAGGGTGGGGCACGATTACTGGGCTGATTATAAGAGGTCAAATTAGCGGCGGTTGGTGCAGCAGTGCAGGTTCTAACGGAGTGCGGGCGTGCACACACTTCGGCGTAGAAAATTTAGCCACTGGGCATCAGTAGGTATAAAGCTGTGCATCTTGATTGTGTCAGGGTTGCCACCATGGGACTTGATACACCCCATGGTGGGACCAGCACAGGTATCTACAAGTAGGGGGCCGCGTGACACAAACGAGAACTAGGTCAAGTAGGGAGCCGATCGATAAGGTAGTAATGGTGCATCGAATATATACATGGCCATTGGGGTGATCGAGGTGGAATCCTCATAATCGATGTACACCTGAAGGCTACCATAATTGCGGGGATTGGGATCACGTTGTAATTATTATATAACACGGGCTACTAGTTGGGACACTAGTAGGGGGTACGGATCCTTGTTACACAGGACACTAGTTGGGACACTAGTAGGAATATAGATCATTCCATGTAAGACACTTATGAGGATGCTAGTTAGGTGATGCAGAGCAAATAGATATCGTTTTAATGGTAAAGCTTAGAAACCTTGCGATGTTATTCTTGATAGAAACCATGCGGTGGGATACTTGATAGGAATTATGGGACGTTATACTTGTTTCATCGTGCCCGAAGTTTATCTTATTACCTTAGTTTATCTTGTTATCATAGTTTATCTTGATATCTTAGTTTATCTTGCCTACCTTGTTATCATGCTTATGTTTGCTTTCAGTTTATTCATGCCATGTTATCTTTACCTATTTTTATGCTGAAAGTCACTAGGACTTACTCAGTCTTTATGACTGACCCGTTTTGTTTCGCCTCTTTTCCTTCCGTTTCCCCCCCCCCCAGGTTCACAGGGTGGGAATACAGCTTAGTTCGGATCTTACCAAGCTCCAAGGCTCTTTCATGTATGGCTTGGATTTCTCTTGGCTATGGCTTGCTTTGCTTTATTGGGGAATATTGCAGTTTGTTTTTATGCTTCTTTGTTTTTGAGCAAGACAGATATTTTAACTATGAAATTGGGCATTGGAAGTTGATGGGCTTTTCTTGTAAACATTTATATTTAATAAATGATTTGAAGTACTTCCACTTTATTTTCTGCTGTTTTATATATGTCTGTCTTGTAATATTTCTGTTCCAGTACCCATAATACTCCATTGAAGTTAAGGCATTCCCTTTGTGAGTGACCTTAACAGATGTGGGGTGTTACAGATAGAGTCTGAGTTTGCGTAAAACGGACTCCGTATGAAGAAGATATGGCCCCCGGAAGTTTTAGAATTCAGTTTAAAATTCAAACAGACCAAAACAGCCCAGAAAAACCAATTCAAAATTCAAAATCGGGCCTAATTGGCCAGAGCGGGAAAATTCCCGCCCAAGGCACCCAGGTCGACTTAGCAGTCGACCTGGGGCTAACTAGGTCGATGGGCAGTCGACCTGGGTCACCCGTGTCGACTGCCAAGTCGACACGGTGTCGACCTGGCCCTTGAGCCAGGTCGAACCCAGCCCTCCTGGCTGGCCTGGTCTGTGTTTGGTCGATTTTCTGAGCCTTGCCTTGTCACTAGGGCTAGGTGTCAGCTCCTGGTTGGTCTTTCTAATGAACGGCTATTATTAAAACAAGCTCCATCGACGGTCCTAATCAACTCATAAACACTATAAAAAGACCCTAAGACCTAGCCTAAATCATACTATTTCATTTTAGCCTCACGCTGCCGCCATTAAACCTAGAACTCTAAATTAAAAATACAAAGAACAAAATTATAGAAGACGAAGGACGATTCTTGAAGGCTACAACTAGAAGCTACAACAACTACGATGCTTTAGACAACGGATTTGGGGCTATTTGATTTGGAATTTTGATTACTTGCTTCATATTGTAAGTTCTATGTCACTTTTTAGGCAAAAACGCTAAAATAACATGGACATGCCATGAATTGAAACCGGATTTAGGAACTATTATTAATCCATGTTTATATTGTTTAACTTTGAATCATAATTTGGGAATATTGCTATGTCAATGTTGCAAGTTAAACTTATCATGATTTTGATGTTGTTATGAATCACTTGGGCTTAATTGTATGGCAAGTTGGACTAATACATGTCCATGTAATCACTATGTTTATTGAAACCTTTATGTTGATTAAACCATGCCTATGATGCTAACTAAACCATGTCTATGATGTTGATGGAACTATGCCTGTGATGTTAATATACCTATCATGTTAATGACAAATTGGGAATTGCTAGGTTATGATGAAAAGTTGGAATCATTATGTTTATAATGCTAGATGAGAATCATTATGTTAAAAATGCTAAATTGGAATCCACTATGCCTATTAGAATTACCATGCCTTTAATGTTTCATGTTTGTAATAAAATTATTATTATGCCCGCAATGATTATTATGCCTATGATGTAAAGTTGAAATCATCATGTTAAACTAAGTTGGAACCATTACTATGCCAAGTTATCATCATGCTAGTATTGAAACCATGTGATATGTTATAGCCTGTTTATTATGCAAGTGATGTTGGAATTGTCACATATGCCTATCACATGTTTGGTGTTATTCCCCTTTATCTATTGAATTGTTTATGCTTGTGAACGAAGTACGTTTATATACGTTGGGGATACAATTGGGTAGAATAGGCAAAACTTGAATTGATTATAATCATAAACCGTGAAATTTGGCATAAGTAGAACATGAAATATGGCACGAAAACTTGACTTGAACATGCCATAACTTGACTTAAAATATGCCTTAGTTGGGCACGAAGTTGACATATGAACATGCTATGGAAATAGCACGAATCTGCTAAGAACATGGGCATGACTTTAGAAAACAAGAAAGTGGCCAACTCGAGGTTGGGTTGAGTTTGTAGTGTAAATCTGCCCGGAACCGCCTGGCAAATCTAGTTGCTACAAACAATAGGATCCAATGTGGGTAGTTTGTCACATCGCGCTTGAAACCCGAGGTTGGGTTGAGTTCGTAGCGTAAACCTGCCCGGAACCGCCCGACAAATCCAGTGGCTACGAACAACATGATCCAATGTGAGTGGTTCGGTGCATTAACGAATCAATTAATGCCAATTAGGGTTAAGTCATGAACATGAAAAGACAACTTAACCAACTTGAACACGATTTGTAGGGCTAAGTCATGAACTTGAAACGACAACACTTAGCCAACTTGACATGACACGTAGGCGGGTTAAGTCGCGAATTTAAATGACATACTTAACCACCTTGACATGACTAGACTGGAAGAAGATTAAGTCATGAATTACATGACTTAATCGGTTAGGCGGGTTAGGTCACGAATTACATGACCTAATCTGTTAGGCGAAACCCTAGACACGACCCTTTTTAGCAGTAACCCTCTAGATGTATCAAGGTACCCAGGGGCTAGGCCGGGTGGGGCACGATTACTGGGCTGATTGTAAGAGGTGAACGACGGCAGTGGGGTACGCCAGTGTAGGTTCGGTGGACTACGGTCGTGCACGTATTCCAGGGCAGACACTGGGTATCCGTAGATTTATCTGTGCATCTTGAATCGTGTCAGGGGTTTACACCCTAGGGCTGATACACCCGAAGGTGGACCCAGCACATGTGACTACATTCGTGATTAGCCGTATGACATGGACACTTGACGAGCTAGAACTTGTAGGGAGCCGATCGACTAGACAAGCGCTCCGTAGGACCCCGTACTTGGGTCAGACCCCGTTTCAGGGTCATTTCACGATATTGGGCCGTGGGATTTATTTCGTTATTAACTTGTGACCTGGGCTTAGTATACTAGTACAGTCGATGCAACGAATCTTGAACATGTGCTGCTTTATTTGACTTGTCTTGACTTATCATGATCACCTTAGTCTATCTTGCCCACCTTGACTCCATTCTTAAGTTTAGTACCAGTTCATACATGACATGTTGTTTTAACCGTTTTTACACTGAAAGTCACTAGGACTTATGTGACGACCCCAAACTTCCACGAGTGAAAGTAAGGGATGATCATTTTTTGGAATACAACATAAATACAATAAAACAGAACACAGATACAATATAGCAAAGGAAATTCATAGAGTAATAACATTATAGCAGCGGAAAAATATAATGTCATCAATCACAGAAAATCCACAGTCGCAGAAACTAAGCTATTACAACAAATTTTGCAGAAAAGAAATAAGTTTGATGTCTAAAAAGAAAAGAAAAGATGCCATAGAAACAAAAGATAAATGTCTTCAAGCTCCACGTCATCACCTCTCCACAAAAGCAAATCCAAGAGAGAGAATAAGCAGCTCCAAAGAAAAGACTCCAAGCAAAGAATGAACCTATCTACTTGGCTGCCCGTGTGGAAAAGAGGGCACCCAAGTTTGCAAAAAGGTGAAACAAACTATGGGTCAGTCGTGGGACTGGTGTGAGAATTCTTAACTAATAAATCACTATTAATATGGCAAATCCAAAGACCACGCCGCTAATGCGGAACGGGTTTACTCTAATGGATTGCCGTGCATAAACGTGTCATAACAAATAATTAAATACATCGTAAACAACGCAATGCTTTTTTTGGAAAAAATGGAATCACCATAAGACCCAAGTCCCATCACACAATGCAACGCACACCAGAGGATAGGGTTTTACCTTATGGTGATTAAACATGCTAAATACGGCAAATACGCATCTAATATTATTATTAGTGTATATGAAAGCATTTCAAAGTAAATGTATTAATCTTAGGAAGCATAGGTACCATATACTATGCCTCCGTACTAGTAATACAATCAAATTCGTCGGTTCGTATTTGAATTTTGGTTTCCATCATGAGTCAAGGCTAGAGCGGAGCTCCTTACCGATTCGAGACACTCTAGCTAGTGCCTCAGGATTCCCCGCAGTTAACCCTTGGATCCTGCAGGGCCGGTCCTCACATACAGCTTAGAGGATTGGCAATTCCTAAGCACACGTTTCCCGGTCCTATAGGACCTATCCGAGGCGCGCCACATTCCATCATCCACATAAGTAAAGTATCAGCGCTGGGAGGTCCCTGACACTACTTCTAGCTAGAAAGAAACGTGCTGCTTTCCCTGCGTTCCCTTCGCCCGTTTTTGACTCAACCGGGGTGTGAGGCTCGCGAAGTCCCGTTACACAAAGCTACGCCTAAACAGGCCATGCTTTGATCGTCTCCACAAGGTTCTGCTTTTCAACAATAAACCTTGATCATTGCATCTTAGTGTGTCACACTGTCACTCCATACCGTACCATTGCTTCTCCATCAATACATAAATGGGTGTTAAGTAGAGAATAAATTCTCCACCACCAATATTTATATATTAACAGAAAATCAACAATATGATATATAACGAAGTACGATATCAGACACACCATCCATTTAAACTTATGCTCTGGGTCTGAACGAAAGTCAAATCCGTGAAACCAACACGTACGTCTGGGCAATGACCTTGACCCATGAATTGGTAGCAAGTCAATTCAGGATCTCGATCGCTGTCCATTCGAGGGAAGATTTACGGCCTTCATACGTCGTCTTCTTACTTCGATCTTTAACGCCGCTGGATTAATTTGGGATGAGAATATCTCGGACTTCCCAAACAATCCTCGTATATATATATACATACATATATATATATATATATATTTTGAAAATCCTTCTTATTTGTTAATAATTATTTTTATAACAATTCGTTCTATTTTAATTATTTAAAATAGTCAAACTTCTTATTTAACGACGCATTCTCAAAATCATATTTTTATTTACATTAATTAAAATGTAAACTTTCATTACATATCGCATTCTTGCTTTCTTTACATTGAATAAAATGCAAACTTGAAATTACATGTCACATTCTTACTTATTTACATTGCATAAAATGTAAACTTGCATTTACATGTCGCATTCTTACCTATTTACATTGAATAAAATGTAAACTCATCCTACGGTGGAATTCCTTTATTTTAACATTAAAATAATGTAAATTTTTCCCTATGGTATATACACTTTTTATATTAACATTTAGAATAATGTCAACTCATCCTACGATGCATATTTTCTTAAGTTTAACATTAAAGATAATGTTGACTTATCCTATGGTTAAATTACCCCATTATTAACATTAAAAATAATGTTAACTCACCCTATGGTGTTATTCCTTCTTAATTTCATAAAAAAAGTAACATTCCTACGGTCAATTCTCTTTTATGTTAACATTATAAAATAATGTTAATTTTATTCTACGAAGTAATTCTCTTAATATTAACATTAAAAATAAAGTTAATTTTATCATACGGTTAAATTTCCTTCATATTAACATTATAAATAATGTTACCTAAATCCTACGGTTGAAATTTCTAGTTAATTTACATTAAAAATGTCCATTTCATCCTACGGTAAAATTTCTATTTAATTGACATTAAAAATGTCCGTTTTCCATGCATTGTAAATTACTTATTTTTAACATCAAAAATAATATTAATTCCTCATACAACGTAAATTCTTATTTGTATCATTAACAAAATTGTTAATTTTCATTCGATGTGAATACTTATTATTAACATTGACACAAAAATGTTAATTTATCATACGTTGTAAATACTTTTATATTAACATTAAAAATGTTAATGACATCCTACGGTTAAAGTTTTATTATATTAACATTAAAAATGTTAATTACATCATACGGTGTTATCTTTAACATTTAAAAATGTTACTTTACACATGCGGTGAAATTACTATTTAATGAACATTAAAAATAATGTTAATTGCTCATGCGGTGTAGTTTCTTATTATTAACATTTAAAAATAATGTTACTTTCTCATACCATGTAAATTCCTTATATTTAACATTAAACAAAATGTTAATTTCTCATCACTTTAATTTTACATAATTCAATGTAAATTACATGTTAACACAAATTCCTACTTTGGTTTCACATAATTAAATGTAAATTTATGTCATTCCAAATTTCATACCTTAATTTTACATAATTAAATCTAAATTTATGTTAACATCAATTCCTACTTTAATTACATTAAAAATGATGTAAATTCTCTACGGTATAAATCCTTTTTATAATTTCATTATAATATAATGTAAATTCACATACGGTGCAATTCTTCTAATGTAAATTTACATGCAGTGGAATTCTTTTACATTTCATTATAAGATAAGGTGAAATAACATACGGAGAATTTCTTTTCATTATTACATTAAGAATAATATACTTTAATCCTACGGTTAAATTCCTTTTTATTTACATTACAAAATAATGTAAATTAGTCCTACAGTTAATTCTCTTTATATTAACATTATAAATAATGTTAACTTAACATGCGGTGTATTTCAATTATATTGCATTATAAAATAACGTAAAATAGCATACGGTGTATTTTCTTTTTATTATATTAACAAAATTTCAATTTTTCATACGATGGAAATTCTCTTCTTATTACATTGAAAATAATGCTAATTTAACATACGACGCATTTTCTTTTAATTCACATAGATAAAAATGTGAAATATACATACGGTTAAAATTACTCTAGTATTAACATTAGAAACAATGTTAAATGAACATACGGTGGATTTCTACCATACTACATTATAAAATAATGTTGAATCATCCTACTTTATTCTTACAAATAAAAGTACATCTTATCATATAGTTGAAATGCTATTTTATTTTGACAAATAAAAATGTACATGTTATCATACAGTGAATATGCTATTTTATTTTGACAAATAAAAATGTACATGTTATCATACAGTGAATATGCTATTTTATTTTGACAAATAAAAATGTACATGTTATCATACAGTGAATATGCTATTTTATTTTGACAAATAAAAATGTACATGTTATCATACAGTGAATATGCTATTTTATTTTGACAAATAAAAATGTACATGTTATCATACAGTGAATATGCTATTTTATTTTGACAAATAAAGATGTACATGTTATCATACAGTGAATATGCTATTTTATTTTGACAAATAAAAATGTACATGTTATCATACAGTGAATATGCTATTTTATTTTGACAAATAAAAATGTACCTTTATCCTACGGTGAAAATTCTCTCATTTTAACATTAAAATAAATGTTAAATCATACTATGTCAAATTCTTGTATTTACATTGAACATAATGTTACTTTACATAATATGACATCTTCTATTTTCATCATAACAACAATTCTATTTTACATACCATGCACTTTTCTTTTTAATTAACATGACAAAAATGCTATTCTTCATACAATACAATTTTTTTTTTTTTTTTTTACATTTGACAAAAATGTAAATTTCATACGGTGACAGTTTTCTATATTAACATTTGACAAAAATGTCAATTAGTCATATGGTGACAGTTTTCTATATTAACATTTGACAAAAAATGTCAATTTTTCCCTATTTCAATTTTACATAAGAAGAGAATATAAATCTCATCACAAGTAGCATTCATCACAAGTAGCATTCTTAATTTATTTGCATCAAATAAATTGTAAATTTTCATCACATCGCATGACCACACATCCAAACATAACCACAAATCCAAATCCAATAACTAGCATCCAGATGATTACAAGGTGATGTTATAACTGGGCATTAGTAAAATCAACACGGTGTAATTAAATAAAGAACATATAAATAATTTTAATTAATTTATAATTCAGATTTAAACCTGAAATTTCAGGTCTAATCACATAGCATTATAGACAATTCCGATTTCACGTCATATGTTATGATCGGTTTAGATCTATGTTTAAATATCATGTCGTATCGGTTCTACTGCTAATAATCATAAAAATAATAATAAAATAAATTAAATTAAATAAAAATAAAATTCTCACAGTGGTCTAGTCTGAAAAGATGGCTCGGGTTCAATCAGATCCGGTGTTCGTATTCAATTTGATTTCAGATCTGGAATGATTCGAATAAAAATTCATATGAAAAATCAAATTCAGGCTTTTAACAACTGGCTGTGTAACACTTAAAAGCGTGGGGAAATCTGAAGCGAAAATTACCTTAGAGCGTTCAAAACTATGATTTCGATTTTCTGGAGTTGTAGTTGACGAAACGACGAGCCGTTTGTTGGAGAAGGACCGGCTACGAGAGGTGCATCCACGCCGGGAAGGGGGGAGGCCGCGCGCTGACGTGGTGGGCCCAGGGGGGGTGCGTTCGGCGCTGGTTCGGGGGCCTGGTGGCGGAGCTACGGGCGACGAAATCGAATGAAACTTGTTTAGGATCGAAGAGCTCGAAAAATCCTTCGAAAAGTTGTACTACGGCGATGGATTTCATTGAGAAATGAGAGAGTTATGGAAGAGAGAAGTTTCGGAGCTGATGGGTTTAGTGCGGCCAGAAATGAACGGGGAAGAAGATGATTAACGTGGCGGCTTATATAATATAATATTAGGTTTAATTAATGATTATTTAATTGGCCCGCTTAAGCCCGTTTTGGTCCGAACCCCGATTCAAGCCTGCTTACTGTCGTTCATACCATTTAGCCCCCGTTCCGAACTCATCTGGATATGTCTCATCAGCCCACGAGATCGTCTTGGCCTTCGTTTTTCAGTTTTAAATAAAATCATTATTTTAAATTCAAATGTACGCAGAAATTCACCGAGGTCACAAATTAACTTCAAAAATCCTCGAAAAATATATTTAGCTATGTTTTGATGTTGTGGCCTTATGAAAATTAATTTCGTTCAATTCTGAGCCCGTATGAATTTTTAATGAATTTTTAAAGTCAAAAATTTGCCCGTTTACACTGAAAAATCAATTATAATTATATATTAATTCCAAAAATTACCAAAAAATCATTTTTAGCTTTGTTTTGATGATACGAATCCAACAAAATTTATTTCATTGAATTCTGAGACTTTTTGAAAAATGGCTATTTTCAAGGCGAATATATTTAATATTAAAAATATATTTTAAACAAATATTTTTTGAAACTCGAAACATATAAGTGTTTACTGTTTTTCAATGCAGAAACGTCATTCTGAAACCAATGGAAGTGGTTTCGAGTTCAAATTCCTTCGTATGCAAAAAGTAGCATTTTTGTCCTATGCAAATTACCCAACGACCTTTCTAAAAATTGAATTGGCCATAACTTTTGATTTCCGCTATGAAATTTCGATTTTTCGGATTCGTTGGAAAGATATTTTTAAATAGATTCTAATATTTTTGGTTTCACTAAAATCCGTTAAATTTTGCATCCTGTATGGTCAGTCAAAGTTCAAGTTTGACTTTTCAAATTACCGCGCTATTTCTCGCTCTTTTTATAATTAAAATTAAATTTGTTCGTTTTAACTTCGATTAAAATAAATAAATCATTAAAAATACTTTAAATTCATTAAAATAAAAATTTTAATTTGGCCCTAAAATTCCGGGTCGTTACAACTTACTCAGTCTTTATGACTGACCCATTTCCTTTCGCCTCTTTTTCTTTCGTTCCCCCCCAGGTTCTCAGGGAGGGAATACCGCAGCTTGACCAGCTTTCACATCCAGCTTAAAGAGAAAGAATGTATTGCTTGGATCTTTTTCTTTTTGGACTATGGCTTTGGACAACAATTATGGGACTTATGCAGTTTATTTATGTTTTCTTTAAATAATGTAATCAAGACAGTTATGAAGATGTTATGTTTTTGGAAGAATTGTAAGACAATTATGGCATGGTTTGTGTAACACGTATTTTGATGAAATAAAAGTTGTTGTTGTCTTCCGCTGTTCAAAAATATGTGTTATTATATCTGTCTTGTATATCTGTGACTTATACTTATAAACCTCCACCAAAATTAGGGCATTCCCTTTGAGAGTGACCCTAACGGAGGTGGGGTGTTTCACTTGGTATCAGAGCATAGGTTTACCAGATAAGATAAAAAGTTTTGAAAATTTATTTTCAAAAGAAAATTTAAAGAAAGCATTTTTAAAGATAAAATGTTATATTTTAAAAAGGCAAAGTCCGCCAAAGCCATAGGTACTATCTTTTATCCTTCGTTTTGAATCTATCCTTTTTGTTTCAGCATGTCCGAAGAACTTAACTTGCCAGAGGGTATACCAATACCCGGTTGATTTAGACGATTCTTAGAAGCAAGGGCCAATCAGCCAGGTCCTACCGTTCCTCCTCCCCCAGCTGCAGGAAATCAACCAGCTGCAGCAGCACCTCTTCCTCCACCTCCCCCGCGGGGAAATACTTTTGCTAAGATATGTAAAGATTTTAAAGCTATGGGAGGAAAGGACTTTCATGGAACTGAGTCCTTCGTGGCAGCTAGGAATTGGCTAAAGGAAACCGAGGACTTATTTGTCATCTTTGAGGTAGAAGATAGGCAGAAGGTACAACTGGCAGTATGGCTACTTAAAGGCGAGGCTTCCTATTGGTGGGAAGTCACCAATGCAGAAAGACCAGTGGAAACATGGGAGGACTTTAGGGAAAGGTTTGAGGCTAAATTTCTCTCAGAAGCTGAAAGGAGTTTGCAGTTGGAAAATTCTTATTTCTTAAGCAAGGGAATATGACAGTCAAAGAGTATGTTAATCAGTTCGATGAGCTGGCTAGGTTCGGACTGGACCTAGTCAACACCCCTCACAAGAAGGCTCTCCGCTTTGTCAAGGGGTTGAATGAGCCATTACACAGTTTGTCCATGACCCATATACCCACGGGAGCTACGTATGAAAGGTTGGTGCAGATGGCATTGCTGAACGAAGAAGATAAGGGCAAGAAGGAGACAAAGGCAGAAAACTCTCAAGGGAAGAAAGAGGTCAAGCCCAACGATTCTCAGAATAAGGAGGTAGACTCCAAGAAAGGAGGCAAGAACGACAACTCACGTGATAAAAGGAAATGCAATTTCTGTGGTACGGAAGGGCACATAGCCAAGGATTGTAGAAAAAGGAAGAGAAAGCAAGGTGAATGTTTTCATTGTGGGGAGACTGGACACATCAGCAAAGACTGCCCTAAGAAGCAGACCGGACCTTCTGGGGGTACATCGTTAACTTCTTCTAGATGCTTTGTTTTATCTCGTTTCTCTCCTCGATCCTATCTTGAGAACCATAGGTAGAATCTTTTTGGATGTAAACATGTAATTGAAACATGTTATGATTGCGAAATGGTTGCAAGTGGTCGCAAGTGGTTGCTCGTGGATGCATGAATACACATTAGGCACTAGATCGGCTCAGACACATTTTCATGTTGCATATGCATAAATGTATTTATTCGTATATGGATGAAGTTTAGTGTGTTGTCATATGGATGTTGCATTTATATATGAATGGTTGTGCACTCATGTAGAATCATGAACAGGAAAATTTGCATACATAATGGATTCATGGCACTTACATAATTCACATTAAGGAGGTCAACTGAATCAGTAGACCACCTGATTTTGCATTAGATAAGTACATGTACACACACTTCGCATATGATCATGAAGCATTAGAAGTCTTTTAAGGACAATGGATGCTCGTGTTTGATGAATGAGTAGATGGATGTTTGGATGGTAGGATGTACATTCTTCCTGAACTTGAAGATTTCGGGGACGAAATCCTTTTAAGTGGGGGAGAATGTAACACCCCGCGTATTCTATAACCGTGAAATTCACAAATTAAAGTATAACTAATTTCAAATCAAAGAATTAAGGGAAACGGGATGCGCCATTACGTTCGTCTCGAAATTCTGCTTGAGATAGAGTCTGAGTTTGCGTAAAACGGACTCCGTATGAAGAAGATATGGCTCCCGGAAGTTTCAGAATTCAGTTTAAAATTCAAACAGACCAAAACAGCCCAGAAAAACTAATTCAAAATTCAAAATCGGGCCCAATTGGCCAGGGCGGGAAAATTCCCGCCCAAGGCACCCAGGTCAACGTGGCAGACGACCTGGGGCTAACCAGGTCAACTGGGCAGTCGACCTGGGTCACTCGTGTCGACTGCCAAGTCGACACGGTGTCGACTGGCGTGTCGACCTGACCCCTGAGCCAGGTCGAACCCAGCCCTCCTGGCTGGCCTGGTCTGTGTTTGGTCGATTTTCTGAGCCTTGCCTTGTCACTAGGGCTAGGTGTCAGCTCCTGGTTGGTTTGTGTTGTATATAACGGTGTTGTATACACAATTATATGATTTTTTGTTTGATGATAACAAACAAGTATATATTATTTTGAATGTGTTCGTTATTGTACTGTTATATCACATTACAGAGAGGAATATAATATTTATATTTAAGTGAAATACGACTGTACAGAAATATAAATATTCACACAGTATTTTATTTAAATATAATATTATATTTCAACATTCAAACAGTACAAATTATATGACTCCACTATTTGTACACACTCACAGATATTACACATGATACTGTACTTGTAAATAAACTGAATATGATAGACAAGCTTGTTTGACAACAATAAAATAATATTTTAATTCAAACAAACTTGTTTACAAACATAAGTACAATTCTGTTGTTACACAGCTCCTCAATATAACACTGTCTATACATCTCTTTTTTTATATGCAATCACTGTCTTTACATTTTCATATCCATATACAGTCACTGATACATTTACTCTCACAGACACTGTCTCTTAATCTTCTGTCTTCAGTCTTCAGTCTTCACAGCACTTCACAGTCAGTCCAGTCATCCCCGCTTACCTGTCACACATGAAACAGAAACACACAGTATACTGCAATAGAAATAATACTGAATATATGCAAATATAATTTTTTTTAATTTTGTTTGCCTCAGTTTTCTGGTGTGTTTCTCATCCTTTTTCATGACTTGATCTGATTTATAAAACCATAATTCTGTGTCTAGACAGCTTGTGATATTCACAGTGAAACACTGTAAATACCACAAGGCAGACAACATATATATTTCAATGCAGGGACAGGGACAACTTGACTGATGGGTGCATATACACACGTGTATAAATACACGTGTGCACTGCCTTGCCAATCAGTGTACAGCTGAGGAGTAGCCACGTGGACCTTCTCGACTCAGTGCACATGTCAGCAAATGAAAAAGTCAAAGTGCACAAAAACAGTTTCAGGTGCAAACAAGTAGTGCAGTATAGTCAATGGAGCAATTCACTAGATAATAGCATTGTCGTACTCATTACATGAAGCAAGGAGAAAAACAATGCATTGAAAAACAGCATGGACTCATGGCACTTGGCAAAAACATAGTGCATATAAAATGGTGGATGAGCAAATAGGATGGTGTAACTCATGAAGCATGTATATATGTATGGAGAAAGTATGATGTAAGCAAAGATTCTGGATGATAATGCACATACATGCTCAGGCACAATAACATGTTTCAGCAAGTTCATAGCAACATGTATGAAAAGCAAGTACATCTCAAATATGGTCAAAATAGTGCTAGACAATTCAAGAACAGCAAATGATGCAAGAGCAATACAAGATAGGTGCATGGAGCTGCAGCATGCATGGTACAACATTTCAAATTCAAGTATATGGATGGCATATGGATGTCAGTATAGTCAAAACATGGAAGCATTGAAGCAATACAAGTTTCTCAACAGCAGCATGTTCAAGTTCAGGTGCAAGGTGTTCAAGGTTCTTTTTCAAGTGCATGGTTCAGTTCAGCACAATGAAGACCAAACAAAACAAAAGTGGTCGAGTATTCATGCAACAATAAAAACAGGTGCAGCCATAATGATATTCATCATAACAAGCAATATGATGAACAGTGAACTAAAATGGTCAAGTAGTAAACATGGAGCAAATGTGAACATGATGGAGCTTTGTGCAAGAGTAACACTGAAACATGGTTCAACTTTAGAAAGTGAAAGAACAAGAACAGGTCAACATGCAAGCTCATGAGTGCAACTAAATATATAATTCAAAGCAACATTGTCTACATGCCCGGTCAAGTTCACATGCATGGACCAAAGTAAAACAGATTGACACAGAAATGGATTCACATAGCAAATGTGTTCAGCAAGACTGTTCAAGTCAGTATTGGCAAAACATAGTGAAGTACATGGTGGCAAAATTTACATGGTGGCAAATTCAAAATGGTCCAACATTCCAGGTTAGTACACAATTCAAATGGCAATGAGGAACTACACACAACTTTGCATAGAGCAACTGCCAAGCAAGCATGATAGTTAACACAGCAATACATAGAGACATAGCAACATAATGTACAAGTGCAGATTTACATGACTGGTAGTACAGCAGGAAACAAGTACCAAGTCACATAGCAATTCGATGGCCACAATAAAATGGATGCTACAGCAAGGATATGAGTGCAGCAGTTTCATGTGATCAAGGGGAGAAAAATCATTTCCCTTAGTTTCAAATTTCTCTAGTATTTTACTGATTAGTATTTGATAAGAAATAACAAAAAAATTCAAGCGTTTGATCATTAATTCACAGCATGTTTAATCAAGGTCAAGTGTGAAGCCAATGTGGTCCAACAGTGCTATACCACAAACCAGTGTTGTTATTTCGGCATTCACAAATTATTCATGGATGATTCAAATCAGTTCAATCATATATGGCAAGTGTTTTTAGCACAATAACAATTTGTTTCAAAAAGAATTTCAGTGAATCAATCAAAGGTTGCATATATGGGCATCAATACTTGCTGTCCTGATATTCTATCGTGCAAGGGTGAATTGAATCAAAGTTCTAAATCATGTCCAGATTCATCAATTAAAATTTACATATGTGCCAAACCAAGTAAGCCGATTTTATCAAGGATTCATTTCCAGATTTTATTCAAGGCAAAAATCAAATCGGGCAAATTTCAGAAAAAGGCAAGAAATAATTTTTTTCCAGAATACACGCAAGTCATTTAAGCCTTTAAATCAATTCAGGAAACCGCGCAAGCAAAAGAAAGAAACAAGCACAAACAAAATTCAAGTCATCACGAAATCAGAGCCTTAATTGGGATTTTATAATCCTATATTATACACCATTTTCATCATCGGCAGGAGTATGGAAAAATCACAGCAAACAATCGATCCCACACAACATCAATTTGAAGCATAAAATAAATTCAGAGAAACTCACAAAGTTTTTCAGAGGGATTCGATCAATCTCCAAATCAATTGAGCAAACCACGCAAGACTTTAGAGCACTAAAGAATCAATCTCCATCATTCAAGCCAACGATCGATTTAGGGAGGATTTCAGAGAAACCCTAGTTCGTCTTGAGAGTGCCGCCGCCATTATCAGTTTCCAAAGAGAAAGGGGCAGGGAAATAAAAGGGTGCACACAAAATACAAATGGCCGGCCTATTCAAGTCTAGTTCATATTAAAAGGGGATGACCCTTTTTATTTAATTCCAAGGGCTTTTCTATTTTATTTTCTCTTGTTTATTTTATTGTATTTGTTTTAAGAACCGTCTGAACAGTTTTTCTAGAAGTCTGCAAAATTTCTAGGGTTCCAGTCAGGGTGTTGACTGGCAGTCCACTAGAGTCTGTAAAATCTGGGTTACGAGTTACAGGGTTTGTAGTTCGGGAAATCTGATCGAGTGAATATCAATCAGTCTAGGGTTTTGAGCGTAGGGTTAGAATAGGAGCAGGGTTTTGCGAGTGTACATGGTCTTGTATGCGGGAACTGTTCTATCACCTAGTAGAAACCTTAGAAATGCAGCAGTAGGCAGGGTTTTGCCGAAGCTGGGTATATCTGTGTGTGATTTATTTTCTGCATTTCAGTTTCTGCTATTTTCTGTGATCAGTTTATTATTATATATCTCGTTAAGTTTTTAATTCAGTTAAAAACTGTGAAAAACCCTATTCACCCCCCCTCTAGGGTTATTCTAGATCCAACAAGTGGTATCAGAGCCAGGTTATTTCATTAACCCTAGAAACATGGATCCTAGTTGTCAGTCTTATGAGAGTCAGTCCAGTAATATTCCAATTATTTTTAAGGGAACAGATTTTTCAATTTGGAAATCAAATTTCGAATCATATTTAAAATCTGTTAATCTTGATTATTGGAATATTATTGAAAATATGGAAGATATGTCAAATAAGACGAATAAGGTTTTAAATGCTCAAGCTATGCATATTTTATATTCTTATCTTGATAATAATCAGCTTGACTTTATCTCTCATTGTTTCACTGCGCAGGACATCTGGAAAACTCTCAACGCGCGGTATGGAAATTCTGACAACTCCTCAAAACCCTCAACTGCCAACTCAAATTCAGATCTGTGCTTAACTGGAACTATTCATGTGGATTCAGACGATGGGGACTTATCATATGACGATCTGGTATCTCTTTGTAATAATTTAACAAGAACTGTTGATCGTCTCAAACGGAAAAACAAGTCTTTGAAATCTGAAAATTCTGAGTTGACCCACAATAACAATTTGTTGAAATTAAAATTTGAAAACTCTGACTGCAAAAACTGTATGGTTGTGAAAACTGATTTAGCTCAACTTGATGAACATTCTGGAAAGCTCGAAAATAAAGTTTTGTTTTTGAAAAATCTCGAAGATGAGTTGACTCATAAAAATAATGCCTTGCAGAAGGAGTTGGATAAGATTAATTTAGAACATGAAATTTTTGAAAAGGAAAATTTGGTGAAAACGGATTTGATTGTGAAAGAGCTTGAATCTGAAATTGAAAAATTCAAGAATGTTGAAAAACTTGAATTGGAAAAACAAAAACTTTTTGAAGCTAAGATTTCTGAGTCCCAAGCCAAAATCAAATTGCTTGAAATTGAAAATTTGGTTTTGAAAGTTGATTCTGAAAATTGTAAGATCACTAAAAATCATTGTTCAGATTTAATGAAAGAAAATGATGATCTCAAATTTAAACTTCAACAACTTGAATCAACATTGGTTAAATTTTCAAATGGAGAAAAATCGTTGAATATGTTGTTGAGAAATCAATTTCCGTCTGGAAATAAAAATGGACTTGGATTTGGGAAAATGAATGATTTTGAAAAGCAGAATACAAACGGTTTTAAAAATCCCTCAAATCACTTTCGAAATGTTTGTTTTGAAAGTTCTAACTCTGAAAACTTCAAAGGATTTGTAAATCACAATCGAGATGAGTTTTTGTTTTATAACAAACCATTTAAACATTCTTGGATCTCAAATGGAAATAAAACGGGTTTTGTTAAATTCAAAACGATTTGGGTTCCTAAAGGCACAAAGGTAAATTCGGATGGTTTGTTATATAAACAAGTTTGGGTACCAAAACACATGAACGAAACTGTGAGTGGTTTTACAAATTTTGTTAGACCACTCGATCCTATCAACTATTAGGTACCTGAAGTGGCTGAGGAACAACTATGCTGAAAAGAGAAAAGTGATTCAAACCGCTTCATATTATTGAATCATCCACTGTTCCTTAGCCAAGGCTGATAAGTTTAGAAATTCTGTTTCTCATCATATGTCAGGTATGATTTCTAACTTCATCCTTGTAAATATATTTTTTCTTGGTTTATTTCTCCTTCTTCTACCCCTTCTATTTTATTTTTTCTTCTGGTTGCTTTTTTTCTTTGATTAGTCACTACCATATCTCTTTGTTTATTTTGTGCTTCTTAAACTTCCAATTGCAGGTCTCATGACTTTCTGGAAATTCATTTTATTTGAATAGAATTCTCTTGTTTATAATCATTTCTGGATTCCGAATTTAATCTTGTAATTATCTGCAATTGTTTAAAAGTTTATTTTATTCTTGAATTCATAACAGTGCTGAAGAATTCATGTCATATCTTGAACATTGTTAATTTGAATTCTAATTTTTTTGAAGATCTGAATATTTAATGAAATGTCACACACCTTTGCTGTTCTGAGTTTATTCTAATTCATTTTAGAAAAGCTCAAAATATTATACTCATTACAGCACTCTATTATTTATCAGTTGTGATAATTTCATTGATTTTCAGATTGACTTGTATCAGTGATACATCTTGGAATTCATCTTTATTCATGATCATTATATTGAAATATGTTTGTTTGAAATCATCTGAAATTCTAGATATTTTGAATATCACACACCTCTTATTTTTGAAATTGTCAATCTGGTGTGACTGATTCATTATATCCCGAAACTTTATATTGATTCATGTGATTTCAAATAAATTATCTCGATCATGAATATTTTCAAATTTGATGTAAATGACCTGAAATTTCTCTTGGGCTTGTCAGAAATAGTTTTGAGAAATTCTTGAAAATGTTCTTTTTGAAAATGGTTTTTGAAAATCATTGTTATTTCATGATTATTTGATTTGAATATATGTTTGTTTAAAATCATTTGAAATTATTGATTTATTGGATCTCACACATATCTTGAATCTGAAATATAACCTAGTGTGATTGATTCATTAAATCCTAATACTTTTACATTTCTTCAAATGATTTAAAATAGAGTATATTTGCAAATCTTGAATCATGAACCACCTTATGTGACCAACATCTTGACAAGTCTGTTGTGATACTGATTTCTCTGTGCTGCTCTGATACTGTTTTTGAAAAATGTTTGTTTTTGGAATCATGCTGCTCTGATTATAAGAAATTGATTTGTAAATATTTTTTTTGGACTGCTTGATTTGGTATCAAAGATTTATCGTACTCTGATAAATGAAATTTGTGTGCTTGAGTTGCTTGCTTTGTAATTAAGTCTTTTCTGTTGACTGAGGTACCACTGTTTGCCACCGGGGTGTCATTAAAATCCTCGAGAAAGCGAGAACATTTGGTATCAGAAGCGCCTTATATTTGTCTCATCCATCTGTACTGAGATTCAAATCTTCACCTTGCATAGATCCACACATATTTTTTTTCTTTATACAAATAAATGTGCTAAATTTGTCTGGCTGAATTTGTGTTTAAATTTCTTTGGTCTGAGATGTCCATCTTAGTCCATCATGCTGTAATTAAATTCCTCGATAAGGGAGACTACAATTGGTATCAGCTTTTTCATCCATCTGTTCTGAATTTTCACTTTGTAGAGACACCATGTGGTATCAGTTTAAAAGTACTGCATATTTTTTTTTGCTGTATATATATATATATATTTTCCTCTTGTCATGTATAGATCAGCATATTCCTCATGTAATTGATTTTCAATTTTAAAATTATTTATTGATTATTCTTTCAGAAATTGAAATCAATATCCAAATTAAACTGTATTTATAATTCATCAAAATTATAACCAGATTTAGAAATTGTGATGAATTGTGACTGTAGTATATTTCACAACAAGAGGAGAATTTTATTTAGATTTTCATGATGGTTGAATATTTATTATAATATCTTTGAACTGGCAATTATTTCACGGCCATCTTCATTACTTATCATCCTTCTGCCATCCTTTATGATTTTATATAAATGTGGAGAGTTTAATTTTTCTTAAAATCATTTTAAATAAACAGTGAAAATATTTGTGATGGAATTGTGGTTATATTATTATTCAGAATTAGTGATAATTGAAAATTTTCAATAATCCCGGTACAGTTGGTCATATTTCATAATATAATTAATTTAGAAATTTATTTCACAGTCCATTTCTGTACCTACCACATTTTCTATCATCCATATATTGGTTTTATACCAAGGAGTTTTTTTTCCTTTTAAAAGCTAAAATGATAAATATATATAATAAATATATAAGTGTGTCTCTAACCTCATTTAAAAATCCAAGCTCTGGTCATGCATGGTTAAGAGACAACTTATAATTTAAGCTGCGACTGATCTCATTTAAAAATCCAAGCTCTGGTTATGCGTGGTCAGTGTGCTCTTAAATAAATAAATAAATGTGCTAAAAAAAATTGAAATAAAATTGAAATTCTCCTTGGTGTGTAAAAACCAGTCTATCAATCCATCTCTCTAATCTGTGAAATGTGTTAATACCTTATGAAATATTATGTTTTGTTGATTGATAGCTACTGGGATTTGAGACTATCTGATTTTATCACTTAAATTGAATTATTAATTATAGTCCAAATCCATCACTGTTTTTGTGCTTTATTTTTATAAAAATCCATTGAAAATAATTGGAAATGAATTTTTTTTTAAAAACTCTCTTTATTTTATATAAAATCCATCGTATATCCGTCATTCTCCAAAATGTGAAATATGCCACCTGTTCCTAGAATATTATGATTTTTTGTTTGACTGATTGAAATTAATGATGACCGTTCTTCCTTTTAAGCTGAAATTATATTTTGTCATTTTTCATCTATATTTTAAAATCTGTATCCTTTTGATGATAACAAAAGGGGGAGAATGGATTAGATTTTGATTTATGAGTGAATATTTTATAAATATTTTTAATTTTGAAAATTTATTATTTTTCATACATTTCACTCATGCACAATTATAGGGGGAGTTTTCTGTTGTAGGGGGAGCATTTAAATAGGGGGAGTTCAAATATTCACGAACAAACACATCTATTATATTCAAAATCTTATGTTTGTTTGTCATCATCAAAAGGGGGAGATTGTTGTATATAACGGTGTTGTATACACAATTATATGATTTTTTGTTTGATGATAACAAACAAGTATATATTATTTTGAATGTGTTCGTTATTGTACTGTTATATCACATTACAGAGAGGAATATAATATTTATATTTAAGTGAAATACGACTGTACAGAAATATAAATATTCACACAGTATTTTATTTAAATATAATATTATATTTCAACATTCAAACAGTACAAATTATATGACTCCACTATTTGTACACACTCACAGATATTACACATGATACTGTACTTGTAAATAAACTGAATATGATAGACAAGCTTGTTTGACAACAATAAAATAATATTTTAATTCAAACAAACTTGTTTACAAACATAAGTACAATTCTGTTGTTACACAGCTCCTCAATATAACACTGTCTATACATCTCTTTTTTTATATGCAATCACTGTCTTTACATTTTCATATCCATATACAGTCACTGATACATTTACTCTCACAGACACTGTCTCTTAATCTTCTGTCTTCAGTCTTCAGTCTTCACAGCACTTCACAGTCAGTCCAGTCATCCCCGCTTACCTGTCACACATGAAACAGAAACACACAGTATACTGCAATAGAAATAATACTGAATATATGCAAATATAATTTTTTTTTAATTTTGTTTGCCTCAGTTTTCTGGTGTGTTTCTCATCCTTTTTCATGACTTGATCTGATTTATAAAACCATAATTCTGTGTCTAGACAGCTTGTGATATTCACAGTGAAACACTGTAAATACCACAAGGCAGACAACATATATATTTCAATGCAGGGACAGGGACAACTTGACTGATGGGTGCATATACACACGTGTATAAATACACGTGTGCACTGCCTTGCCAATCAGTGTACAGCTGAGGAGTAGCCACGTGGACCTTCTCGACTCAGTGCACATGTCAGCAAATGAAAAAGTCAAAGTGCACAAAAACAGTTTCAGGTGCAAACAAGTAGTGCAGTATAGTCAATGGAGCAATTCACTAGATAATAGCATTGTCGTACTCATTACATGAAGCAAGGAGAAAAACAATGCATTGAAAAACAGCATGGACTCATGGCACTTGGCAAAAACATAGTGCATATAAAATGGTGGATGAGCAAATAGGATGGTGTAACTCATGAAGCATGTATATATGTATGGAGAAAGTATGATGTAAGCAAAGATTCTGGATGATAATGCACATACATGCTCAGGCACAATAACATGTTTCAGCAAGTTCATAGCAACATGTATGAAAAGCAAGTACATCTCAAATATGGTCAAAATAGTGCTAGACAATTCAAGAACATCAAATGATGCAAGAGCAATACAAGATAGGTGCATGGAGCTGCAGCATGCATGGTACAACATTTCAAATTCAAGTATATGGATGGCATATGGATGTCAGTATAGTCAAAACATGGAAGCATTGAAGCAATACAAGTTTCTCAACAGCAGCATGTTCAAGTTCAGGTGCAAGGTGTTCAAGGTTCTTTTTCAAGTGCATGGTTCAGTTCAGCACAATGAAGACCAAACAAAACAAAAGTGGTCGAGTATTCATGCAACAATAAAAACAGGTGCAGCCATAATGATATTCATCATAACAAGCAATATGATGAACAGTGAACTAAAATGGTCAAGTAGTAAACATGGAGCAAATGTGAACATGATGGAGCTTTGTGCAAGAGTAACACTGAAACATGGTTCAACTTTAGAAAGTGAAAGAACAAGAACAGGTCAACATGCAAGCTCATGAGTGCAACTAAATATATAATTCAAAGCAACATTGTCTACATGCCCGGTCAAGTTCACATGCATGGACCAAAGTAAAACAGATTGACACAGAAATGGATTCACATAGCAAATGTGTTCAGCAAGACTGTTCAAGTCAGTATTGGCAAAACATAGTGAAGTACATGGTGGCAAAATTTACATGGTGGCAAATTCAAAATGGTCCAACATTCCAGGTTAGTACACAATTCAAATGGCAATGAGGAACTACACACAACTTTGCATAGAGCAACTGCCAAGCAAGCATGATAGTTAACACAGCAATACATAGAGACATAGCAACATAATGTACAAGTGCAGATTTACATGACTGGTAGTACAGCAGGAAACAAGTACCAAGTCACATAGCAATTCGATGGCCACAATAAAATGGATGCTACAGCAAGGATATGAGTGCAGCAGTTTCATGTGATCAAGGGGAGAAAAATCATTTCCCTTAGTTTCAAATTTCTCTAGTATTTTACTGATTAGTATTTGATAAGAAATAACAAAAAATTTCAAGCGTTTGATCATTAATTCACAGCATGTTTAATCAAGGTCAAGTGTGAAGCCAATGTGGTCCAACAGTGCTATACCACAAACCAGTGTTGTTATTTCGGCATTCACAAATTATTCATGGATGATTCAAATCAGTTCAATCATATATGGCAAGTGTTTTTAGCACAATAACAATTTGTTTCAAAAAGAATTTCAGTGAATCAATCAAAGGTTGCATATATGGGCATCAATACTTGCTGTCCTGATATTCTATCGTGCAAGGGTGAATTGAATCAAAGTTCTAAATCATGTCCAGATTCATCAATTAAAATTTACATATGTGCCAAACCAAGTAAGCCGATTTTATCAAGGATTCATTTCCAGATTTTATTCAAGGCAAAAATCAAATCGGGCAAATTTCAGAAAAAGGCAAGAAATAATTTTTTTCCAGAATACACGCAAGTCATTTAAGCCTTTAAATCAATTCAGGAAACCGCGCAAGCAAAAGAAAGAAACAAGCACAAACAAAATTCAAGTCATCACGAAATCAGAGCCTTAATTGGGATTTTATAATCCTATATTATACACCATTTTCATCATCGGCAGGAGTATGGAAAAATCACAGCAAACAATCGATCCCACACAACATCAATTTGAAGCATAAAATAAATTCAGAGAAACTCACAAAGTTTTTCAGAGGGATTCGATCAATCTCCAAATCAATTGAGCAAACCACGCAAGACTTTAGAGCACTAAAGAATCAATCTCCATCATTCAAGCCAACGATCGATTTAGGGAGGATTTCAGAGAAACCCTAGTTCGTCTTGAGAGTGCCGCCGCCATTATCAGTTTCCAAAGAGAAAGGGGCAGGGAAATAAAAGGGTGCACACAAAATACAAATGGCCGGCCTATTCAAGTCTAGTTCATATTAAAAGGGGATGACCCTTTTTATTTAATTCCAAGGGCTTTTCTATTTTATTTTCTCTTGTTTATTTTATTGTATTTGTTTTAAGAACCGTCTGAACAGTTTTTCTAGAAGTCTGCAAAATTTCTAGGGTTCCAGTCAGGGTGTTGACTGGCAGTCCACTAGAGTCTGTAAAATCTGGGTTACAAGTTACAGGGTTTGTAGTTCGGGAAATCTGATCGAGTGAATATCAATCAGTCTAGGGTTTTGAGCGTAGGGTTAGAATAGGAGCAGGGTTTTGCGAGTGTACATGGTCTTGTATGCGGGAACTGTTCTATCACCTAGTAGAAACCTTAGAAATGCAGCAGTAGGCAGGGTTTTGCCGAAGCTGGGTATATCTGTGTGTGATTTATTTTCTGCATTTCAGTTTCTGCTATTTTCTGTGATCAGTTTATTATTATATATCTCGTTAAGTTTTTAATTCAGTTAAAAACTGTGAAAAACCCTATTCACCCCCCTCTAGGGTTATTCTAGATCCAACACTGACCCCTGAGCCAGGTCGAACCCAGCCCTCCTGGCTGGCTTGGTCTGTGTTTGGTCGATTTTCTGAGCCTTGCCTTGTCACTAGGGCTAGGTGTCAGCTCCTGGTTGGTCTCTCTTTCTAATGAACGACTATTATTAAAATAAGGTCCATCGACGATCCTAATCAACTCACAAACACTATAAAAAGACCCTAAGACCTAGCCTAAATCATACTATTTCATTTTAGCCTCATGCAGCCGCCATTAAACCTAGAACTCTAAATTAAAAATACAAAGAACAAAATTATAGAAGATGAAGGACGATTCTTGAAGGCTACAACTAGAAGCTACAACAACTACGACGCTTAAGACAACAGATTTGGGGCTATTTGATTTGGAATTTTGATTACTTGCTTCATATTGTAGGTTCTATGTCACTTTTTAGGCAAAAACGCTAAAATAACATGGACATGCCATGAATTGAAACCGGATTTAGAAACTATCATTAATCCATGTTTATATTGTTTAACTTTGAATCATAATTTGGGAATATTGCTATGTCAACGTTGCAAGTTAAACTTATCATGATTTTGATGTTGTTATGAATCACTTGGGCTTAATTGTATGGCAAGTTGGACTAATACATGTCCATGGAATCACTATGTTTATTGAAACCTTTATGTTGATTAAACCATGCCTATGATGCTAATTAAACCATGTCTATGATGTTGATGGAACTATGCCTGTGATGTTAATATACCTATCATGTTAATGACAAATTGGGAATTGCTAGGTTATGATGAAAAGTTGGAATCATTATGTTTATAATGCTAGATGAGAATCATTATGTTAAAAATGCTAAATTAGAATCCACTATGCCTATTAGAATTACCATGCCTTTAATGTTTCATGTTTGTAATAAAATTATTATTATGCCCGCAATGATTATTATGCCTATGATGTAAAGTTGAAATCATCATGTTAAACTAAGTTGGAACCATTACTATGCCAAGTTATCATCATGCTAGTATTGAAACCATGTGATATGTTATAGCCTGCTTATTATGCAAGTGATGTTGGAATTGTCACATATGCCTATCACATGTTTGGTGTTATTCCCCTTTATCTCTTGAATTGTTTATGCTTGTGAACGAAGTACGTTTATATACATTGGGGATACGATTGGGTAGAATAGGCAAAACTTGAATTGATTATAATCATAAACCGTGAAATTTGGCATAAGTAGAACATGAAATATGGCACGAAAACTTGACTTGAACATGCCATAACTTGACTTAAAACATGCCTTAGTTGGGCACGAAGTTGACATATGAACATGCTATGGAAATAGCACGAATCTGCTAAGAACATGGGCATGACTTTAGAAAACAAGAAAGTGGCCAACTCGAGGTTGGGTTGAGTTTGTAGTGTAAATCTGCCCGGAACCGCCCGACAAATCCAGTTTCTACAAACAATAGGATCCAATGTGGGTAGTTGGTCACATCGCGCTTGAAACCCGAGGTTGGGTTGAGTTCGTAGTGTAAACCTGCCCGGAACCGCCCGGCAAATCCAATGGCTACGAACAATAGGATCCAATGTGAGTGGTTCGGTGCATTAACGAATCAATTAATGCCAATTAGGGTTAAGTCATGAACATGAAAAGACAACTTAACCAACTTGAACACGATTTGTAGGGCTAAGTCATGAACTTGAAACGACAACACTTAGCCAACTTGACATGACACGTAGGCGGGTTAAGTCGCGAATTTAAATGACATACTTAACCACCTTGACATGACTAGACTGGAAAAGGATTAAGTCACGAATTACATGACTTAATCGGTTAGGCGGGTTAAGTCACGAATTACATGACCTAATCTGTTAGGCGAAACCCTAGACACGACCCTTTTCAGCAGTAACCCTCTAGATGTATCAAGGTACCCTGGGGCTAGGCTGGGTGGGGCACGATTACTGGGCTGATTGTAAGAGGTGAACGACGGCAGTGGGGTACGCCAGTGTAGGTTCGGTGGACTACGGTCGTGCACGTATTCCGGGGCAGACATTAGGTATCCGTAGATTTATCTGTGCATCTTGAATCGTGTCAGGGGTTGACACCCTAGGGCTGATACACCCGAAGGTGGACCCAGCACAGGTGACTACATTCGTGATTACCCGTATGACACAGACACTTGACGACCTAGAACTTGTAGGGAGCCGATCGACTAGATAAGCGCTCCGTAGGACCCCGTACTTGGGTCAGACCCCGTTTCAGGGTCATTTCATGATATTGGGTCGTGGGATTTATTTCGTGATTAACTTGTGACCTGGGCTTAGTATACTAGTACAGTCGATGCAACGAATCTTGAACATGTGCTGCTTTATTTGACTTGTCTTGACTTATCATGATCACCTTAGTCTATCTTGCCCACCTTGACTCCATTCTTAAGTTTAGTTCCAGTTCATACATGACATGTTGTTTTAACCGTTTTTACACTGAAAGTCACTAGGACTTACTCAGTCTTTATGACTGACCCTTTTCCTTTCGCCTCTTTTTCTTTCGTTCCCCCCCAGGTTCTCAGGGAGGGAATACCGCAGCTTGACCAGCTTTCACATCCAGCTTAAAGAGAAAGAATGTATTGCTTGGATCTTTTTCGTTTTGGACTATGACTTTGGACAGCAATTATGGGACTTATGCAATTTATTTATGTTTTCTTTAAATAATGTAATCAAGACAGTTACGAAGATGTTATGTTTTTGGAAGAATTGTAAGACAATTATGGCATGGTTTGTGTAACACGTATTTTGATGAAATAAAAGTTGTTGTTGTCTTCCGCTATTCAAAAATATGTGTTATTATATCTGTCTTGTATATCTGTGACTTATACTTATAAACCTCCACCAAAATTAGGGCATTCCCTTTGAGAGTGACCCTAACGGAGGTGGGGTGTTTCAATACTACAGAAGTAGTTGAGCCGAGTATGCTGGAGGAAGTAGAGGTGGAACGGGAGGCGACGGTTAGGCGAGTTCCTATCCGTATTCCTGGATCAGAAGTTAAGAAGCTGCGCAATCGAGATGCCAAGTTGATGAAAGTTCAGTGGGGAGATAACCAAGAGGATGCAACTTAGGAGACCGAAGACAAGATTCGTGCTTCGTACCCTTTTCTTTTCAAAGGTATGTTCTTAACTTCCTTTCCAAAGCTTTTATCTATGCTTGTTTCCACCACTTAAGTATATCCTACCGATCGAATCTTCGACCTTTAGGTAGGAATCCCATGGATGTAAACATGTGTTTTGAGACATGTTATGTTTGATGGATGCAAGTGGATCCAAGTGTTTTCTAGTGGTTGCTCATGGATGCATATACATACACATTAGGCACTAGATCAGCTCAATCACTCTCATAATGCATATGGATGTGCGTGCCTTTTTTTTCTTTTAATGGATAAAAATGGGTGTATCATCATAAGAATGTTGCATTTGGATGAATGATTGTGCACACATATAGAACTTACATATTATAATAGGAATATTTGCATACATGTTGGATTCATGGCACTAACATACACTACATTAAGGAGATCGATTGAATCAGTAGACCGTCTGAATTTTTGCATTAGTGTAAGGACATATACACACACCTTTGCATATGTTCATATAAGCATTAGAAGCCTTTAAGGACAATGGATGCCTGTGATTGATGGATGAGTAGATGAGTGATAGATGTTAGGATATACATTCTTCTTAACTTAAAGATTTCGGGGATGAAATCCTTTGAGTAGGGAAGAATGTAACACCCCATAATTTTAACAACACTAAAGATGATAAGTTAAAGAATACTTAATTAAATATTTAGAATTAAGTGAAAACACTAAAGATGATAAGTTAAATAATACTTAATTAAATATTTAGAATTAAGTGAAACGGACTGTGCCAATGCATTCGTCTCGGAATTATGGTCAAAATAGACATCTGGTTTGTGGTCACTGTATAAAGAAGATATTAAGGTTTGAAGTTTTTATACGCATAAGAGAAATATATATGAACAAAATAGGTCCAGAATTCAAAATAATTCAAAATCAAACAGCTGGAAGGGGAGAAGAAAACTCGCTCCCATGGGTGTCGACCCCATCAAGGGGGTGTCAACCCATGGGTCGACCCCATCAAGGGGGTGTCAACCCATGGGTCGACCCCATCAAGGGGGTCGGTCCCCACGAAGATCTGGGCAGATTTCTAATTTCGTACGTAGACTGATTTCTGTGCAGATGACTATAAATAAGACCCCATTTCTCTTGTTTTTACACACAAAAAACAATGGAGAACTAGATGCAGCCTCTTCCCAGATTAATTCAACCTTTTATTCTTCAACAAACAAGTCATTCAAGTTTAGAGATCTGTGATTCAACATCTGCAATTACTCTTCTATTTCTTAGATCCAATCACAGTGAGTCTACGTTATTTTTAGATCTAAATACTTAAAATTAATCTTGGCATGTTTATGAATTGGATCTAAGCCTGTAACTAATTGAATCATATCAGATATGCCATAACCTGTGTATCTAAGTTATTTTGACATGACTATGAATTAGATCTAAGCCTATGCCTATTTATCATGTCGGAACTGCCATTATTTGTATAGAGAATTCACTAATTAGATCTCATCATGCCTGTTTATGACCATGACACTATGCCTAATCAGTTCCATTATCACATGTTCATCAGATCTGTTCCTATATGCCTATCTTGTCACTATGCCCAATTCTGTCACTGTATGCTTATTAGTTGGTATGCCTATTTTGCCGTTATATGTCAATCTTGTTATTATGATTATTTCTGTTCTCTTCCCTTCTTCTTTTCCCTTTTTATTTTATAGCCAGGCTACCTTCAAGCCTAGACATATCGCTGAAATATGTGAACGCATGAAATTGGGAACAAGGGGAAAACGTTAAAATTGAGGCATAACTTGTATTGGGAAATTTGGGCATAACTTGAATGAAATACATGAATATGAATTTGGGGGCATAAATCAAATTAAGATTTGGATCTTAAATTTGGGGCATATGGTACATGATAAACATGACTTGGGAAAGGGGCATGAGAACCTATAATGAAATAGGTAAATTGGTTAATAACGAAAATGACTAGAATTGCAGTAATTAGAAACTGTAACCGCGCTTAGACATGAGGTTAGATTACACTTGTGGTATAAGTCTGCCCGGACCCGCCCGACATATCCAGCGGCCATAAGTGGTGAATCTAATGTGAGGGGTCTAAGTGGATAAACGTGTAATGTGCTAAGACACGAGGTTAAGTCCGGCTTATGGAAGAAGTCTTCCCGGACCTGCCCGACATATCCAGCATCCACAAGTTGTAGACTTAATGTGGGAGGATTAACACATTATAACCATAAATAAATACTTAACCTGGTTGAATTCATAGGGATTTCATAAACATGTTAACTTGAGTAGGTTTAAGTAAACTTGCTTGAAAGAGTGAGAGGGTTAAGTATATCTTGGGGTGGTGGGTAATATTTATATATAGACCCACAAACTTAACCTGTGTGGTTATGCAATATTTTTACTCTGGTATGACATGCAATCTTTTTACTCTGGTATGACATAACATATGGGAAAACATAGTAGTGGAGATGCAAGCGTAGTGGGAAACTTGTATCATCTTGTGTGTGGGACCCGTTTCAGTCAGTAACCCATATTAGGTATTAAACGAGTACTCCGAACTAGGTTGAAGTCGGGGCACGCTTACTTGGCTGATTGTAAGATATCCAAACGAATGGGCGGTGTAGGCGGCGCATTCCGACGGGGTCATGTCCATGCATGGGTCCGGCAGAGGAGGCTAAGATGCCGTGACATCAGTAGATATGGTTGTGCACATTCTGAAAATAAGGGGTTGCCACTTTAGGAAGTGATACATCATACTGTGGGGCCAGATCAGGGTATCTACGGAGTAGGAAGCCGATCAATTGGGGTAGTAATTAGGGTACATCTAGAGTCCGGTATGTTTAGCAGCCCGTTATTATCCTTAGAGATAACTCTGGTATGTTTAGTTGGGCTGTCTGTAATTGTATGGGGTAAAACCTCTCACTAGAAGTATGCCTAAGTCTACCATCTTATACTTGTTAGGGATCATCTTGTTCATACGACACTAGTATTGGTGCAGAGAAAGAGAAAGTACTAGAGTAGTGCAATATATTCTATCATGTTTATCCTATTTACCTTGTCATACCCGCCTTATTGTGCTATTATCTATCTCTCCAGTTTATATGTCTGTCATGATACTTTTACTTATTTATATCCTAAAAGTAACTGGACTCGCCAGACTTTATGTTTGACCTATTTTGTTTTCCCCTAGGTTCTCAGGGTGTGAATACTCAATCTTGATCAGGATTCTGCTTTCATCCTGCTTAGATGTACTGCTTGATTTCATATCTCTCTATTATGGCTATGTTTTGGGGATTATGCTTCTTTTATTATTGTACTTCGATGATTTAAGTACAAGACAAAAATTTTAAGTTGATGTACTTGGTTTTACGTATTTTAGATGCATGATTTAACTATATTTTGAATTACGATGTTTTCTGCTTAATAATTTTTTTTAATCTCGCTGCTATTTTATATCTGTCTTGTAATATTTTTGTTTACCTATAACGATTCATGAAACTTAATGCAGTCTCTTAATGAGTGACATTAACGGACGTGGGTGTCACACATCTTCTACATCATCCCGATCATCTCATATCTGATTACATAATTAGATTTATTAGAATTTAAGGACATTTTCTGGCTGGCCCTATGCATTGATTGATTCCTTCCAACACCAAATCTAGTCTTAGGCCTTCTCATCTTCATCGAATCAAAAAACAAAGCTTGTTCTCAGTGAAATCTAAAAAATGCTAAATCTAAAAGTTAGATCAACACTCAAAATCTATATTAATCAAAACACTAATTCATATCAGTGATAAGCAAAAAGAAAAAAGAAATAAAGAACACATAGAATTATTATAGTGGTTCGACGTACTCCGGTATACGTCCACTTCAATCAATATTTTATTAGCTGCTCTCTGTCCAGATTACAACTGATTTCCTCGATATCTAAGTTACAATAAAGAGTGAAATGAGTTTGGAAGAATAAAGAAGTGAAGAGAATCCGGTAAAGTAACGATAAATGTACCCAGAAAGTTCAGAAGAAGATCGTTTTCTAGTTGAAGGAAGGCTGATATTCCAAAGAATCAGAAGGTATAGAATTTGAAATCTAATAGTAATGATGCCCAATAGATAGCACAAAGTAATGCTAGGAAGCTCAAGCCAACCCCAGTTATAGGGATACCTCAGGTTTAAACCAAACCCATAGGTCACGACCACCTTTCTCGCTCAATGCGACTTGCGCTGTTCCTTTTGCAAGTTCTTTCAGTCATCCAATCGAACTATTTGACCCTCTTTCTGATCATCTTCTCTTCAATCCATCATAATAGCTCACCCAAATCTTTGACGTATCACTTGAGCATAAGTCGTTGAGGTAGTGTGAATGAGGTGTGAAGTTCGAGAGCCGAATAGAGAGGTTCTTGAGGCCAACCCGATCTATGCCGATATCTCAGATTGGAGTAATTGTCCTTAGCCCAATCTTTGTCAAACTTTTATAAATCCCTTTACAACCTCTATGAAGCGTGCTTGTAAATTTTTAAGTAATTTTGATTCCGTTTCAATCTTCTAAATTCAGTTGAAGTTGTTTTGATTCAAAAGCGGATTAACTTCTATATAGGTTATGTATTTATAGCCATCTCACTTAGCATTCAATTTGAAGTCCTCTCATTTTCTCATCTAAAATTGCATTTCTCTCGAAAAATAAATAGAACATGACCATTCATATTCACGCCAATTTCCACTGTATGTTACCAATAAGCGTTATTCAAGTAGTAAGCAAAATTTGCTCTTTTGACCTTGTCGATCATCTCGACAGCTTATCAAATCTTAGAAAATCATGCTTGTACGGCATATGATATAAATTTAGTACGATGCTAATACGTCGTCAATAATTTTTTCAATACATTGTTAAAAAATATCAGAAAATTTACACTATTTTTTTTTGCTTCTTTTTAACAACTCTTTTTGCATGGTTATCAACCAATTGATAAAACAAATTTTCATAATCATGTACGACGGCTATTGAAAATTGTTCCGATCGATAGTTTATGGTCATCCAAAATGATTTTCAATGGTGGTTGATGATGATGTAAATTCTTTTTGAGCTTAGAAAGTATATTATGTGTTTTTCTTTTCTTTCACTGAACATTTTCTATGCTGCCTTTGAGATCACACCACGTGTACTTAGCTATTAAATGCATAGATTTCACATTTCTTGTTGATATACGTTGATATATATGTTTGGTTGAGAAGAAGATTTCAACGAAATACCACCCAAGTGAGCAACCCGGCCCATTGGATGTAACAATATTCGAACAAGTGAACGGCTCAGCAGACCAGTTAAGACCTCCGCCTCCGCTTTAAAACCCTAAAAATACAAGGAGGAAGAAACCCAAAAGGAGAAAAATGGGGGGAAAAGCGAAGGGAAAGCAAAGGCAGGATAAATTCTACCACCTAGCGAAAGAACAAGGATACAGGTCGCGTGCGTCGTTTAAGCTCCTTCAGCTGGACGCTAAGTACCGCTTCCTGCCTTCATCCCGGTCCATCCTCGATCTGTGCGCTGCCCCTGGTGGTTGGCTTCAGGTCGCCGTCCGCCATGCCCCCGTTAATTCCTTTATCCTTGGCGTCGATCTCTTCCCCATCCGCCCTATCCGTGGCGCCCACTCCATCATCCAAGACATCACCACCACCAAATGCCGCTCCGAGATCGATAAACTCATGAAGGCAAACGGTTGCTCTGCCTTTGACTGCGTCTTACACGATGGTGCACCCAACGTTGGTGCCAATTGGAGCAAGGACGCCACTAGTCAGTCTTCCCTTGTAGTTGACGCTATTAGGCTGGCCACTATGTTTTTGGCCTCAAAGGGCACTTTTGTTACAAAGGTTTTCCGCTCTCAGGATTACAGTGCTATCATTTACTGTCTGAAGCAGCTGTTTGACAAGGTTGAGGTTACCAAGCCTGTTGCCAGTCGCAACACATCTGCTGAGATTTTTGTTATTGGCTTAAAGTATAAGGCTCCTAGTAAGATTGCTCCGGAACTTCTTGATATCAAGCATCTCTTTAAACGTGTAGATACCCCCAAGGTTATTGTATTAGTCGCTTTGTTGTTCGTTTACATTTGTTTCTAATTTTAAATACTCTGCTGTTAATTATATTCTTCTTTGCTTTCTCAACAGGTTGTTGACGTTCTCAGAGGGACAAAACAGAAAAGGAACCGCGAAGGGTATATTGCTAACCACTTACATTAAATACTTAAACATATTTGGTTGGATATTTCGTCAAATGGTGCTTATACGTAATGTTCCTGAATGTTTGTGTGTCATTTAACGGCTGTTTATATTCTCATAACTATTGTACTATTATTATTCATTACCTTTCGTATGAGATTGTGTGAAGTTGAAATAAATTCCACTTCATTAACATTTGGTAACAAGATCGTTGTGGCTTGCTTGCTATTTTGTATTAAGAATACAGAATAATGAGTTGTTTTCAGGACGAAAATGAATTATGTTGCATGTTAGTTTATCCCCTTGGATGTCTTTAAGTTCAGTTCATGTTAAACATGTTATAAACACCGATGTAGGTATGAAGATGGTGTAACTCTTTTGTGGAAGGTTGTTCCTGCCTCAGATTTTATCTGGTCGGATAATCCAGCTGTATTTCTTGGTTCTGTTAACCAATTGTCTTTTGATGATCCAGAAAGCTTACCTATAAAAGAGCATGAATTAACTACTGAAGAGGTAAACTTTACCTTTGTATTGAAGTCGTTAGTAAATGTCTATAGATTCTAATATGATATATCTCTGTTTCTTTGTAGATCAAATCTTACTGTAAAGATTTGGGTGTGCTGGATAAAGGCAGCTTCAAAGATTTGATAAAGTGGGTTGATGCTAACACAGTTATTTTAAGACAGTAAATATACATTATTATTCATATTAAGAAAATTTACTAAAAATAGAGTTTGTGTCTTTCCGTTTCTTTCCGTAGATGGCGTATGAAGATAAGAAATGCACTTTCATCAACTAAAGCTATTGCTTCAGACACCACTACAAATGCGAAGGATGATGATGCTAGTGGCGATGATGTCGAGTTAGATGAAGATGAGAAATTACTTACTGAAATGGAAGAATTGACAAATGCTCTTGAGCGTAAGAAAAAGCTGCTCGCAAAGCGACGAGATAAGGTTTGCAAGTTTTAGTTTTCTGCCATGTTTCTGGGTTTTTAACTATGTACTCATTTGTTGGTTTATTTCAGGATAAAATCCGAAAAGCGACTGGAATGCAAATTGATGCTACGCAAGACAGCTATCATGACCAAGATTTGTTTTCTCTAGCAACTATAAAGGTTTGGTCATACCACTCACATTTATCTCTTCATAGTAGCAGTATAGACTGATTTCAGATTTAAGCTGGTAGATCTTTTTATATTTTATATATGGCATACTTGTTGTATCTGTGATGATATTTTGAATAAAATTCGTTCTCAACCATCTTTTGCTTTTCTTAGGTTGCTTGTGTCTTGTATTTAAGTTCTGGTTTGGTTCGTTCTTGCTCAGTAAATATAACTAATATGAACGAACCTATGCTATGCACACGACACAGTAAATTGTGGAAAATGATACTTTTGATGTCATTATGATGGTTCCGATTGGAATTTTGACCAAAATACTGATTTTTTTTTGAAGTTTGCAGTGTATATTATTTTGTACCATTGAAATGAAAGCTGAATATTAATACTTGGAAGTTTGAAATATGGCATTATTTTGCTTTATACTCTAAAATAACAAAGACAAATTCCATGTTGCATTCCTCGTTCAAGAATATATATGTATATGTGTGTGTGTATAAATGTGTGTGTGTATATATATATATGTATATTTAGGGAGCGGCTAGTCGAACACAAAATTGTACACAAAATTATGTACAAAATCTAGACCACAAGATTTGTTTGTCTTTATGTGTGGTGGAATTTAGAGGAAGATCCAATGGCTTAGATTTTGTGTGTTTAATTTTGTATCCATTTAGATTTTCCCATACATATGTATAGGGAAAGACTATTGAGACACAAAGACACAAATTTGTGTACATAAAATCTGGACCACAAAATTTGTTTGTCTTTACGTGTGAGGTGTAATTCAGGGGAAAATCTAATGGCTCAGATTTTGTGTGTTTAATTTTGTGTCCATTTAGACTTTCCCATATATATATATATGTATGTGTATATATATGAGATAGAATTAATAGCATCCCAAATAGTGCAACATTCCTTTAGCCTCCTTGATTTCCATCGCATATCTCGGTTTCTCTCTCCTCCCACTAACTCTCTTTCCTTCCACCAACTTATTTCACTTGAGTGGTGGAAACATGGGGGCTGTTGGGGTGCTCCAATTTTGGGGTGTTGAACGATCCTCATATATATATATATATATATATATATATATATGAGGGCTTATATTGCACCCCTCTTTCGTGATACCCTTTTTGCACCCCAATAATAGTCACTTGTTTATATTTAAATAATGTGTAAGTGGTAGTGAGAGTTAGTGGGAGGAGATGAGAGAGAACGAAGATTGTGTGGTCGAAATTAGGGGGTTAAAGAGGTGTTGCACTATTTGGGGGTGCTTTTGATCCTACCTATACATACATATGTATATACATACATACACAATAATAATAGTGATATTACATATAGTGTAGGGTATTGCATCCAAGGTTATCACGACGCCAAGTCGAGCCGCTACCGTCTAGAATACTAGTTGACAAATCGTCCGACTAGTCAACAAATCTTTTATATACATATATTTATTAGACTTAAATATATAATATAATTAGATATAATTATAAATTTATAATAAGTTCAAATTCAATAAAGAAAAAATAATAATAGGTTCAAATTCAACAAATATCCATAATAGATCCTAGTCACAACATAATAATACCCATAATATCCATAATGGATCATAAAATGAGTATGAACTCAAGCAAAATTATCTATCTCAATATCATCTCCATCTCCTTCAACATTGGCATTGCCTGGATCGGGTAATGGTACACCATAATCATCCTCAACGTCTTCATCATCAGAAGTAATAGCTTCTTCATACCTGACACCGAGGAGGAGCCGACGAGGAGCAGCAACGAGGTGCGAGGAGAAGCAGTTAGGTATTTTTTGCTATTGATGTTATCGATCTCGTCTGGTACAAATATCGGTCTCGTCTTGGGTTTTATTGACGTCGATTAGAGAAATTAGGGTTTTTGGGCCAGTTTAAGCCCACTCTTGTCGAATTGAACAAGTCGACTGTCGTCGAACTTGAACTTGATCGATTGACTGGTCGACTAGTCATCGACGTGATAACAGTGATTGCATCATAGGTTTGTTAAACATTTGTATAACGATAATACCTTAATAACACCAAGCTTCAACAACGTCTGTTAACTAAAATTATTTGAACATTCTATTTATTTGCCTTCGGCTATGATCTTTAGATTGCTATAATAAATCCTACATATATACACACACATATGTGTGTGTGTATATATATATATATGTGTGTGTGTCTCTCTCTCTCTCTCTCTCTCTCTCTATATATATATATATATATATATATGAGAAAGTCTATTTAGACACAAAACAATGACATAAATTCAGACACAAGCACTAGACCTCCCCCTGAATTCCACCTTCCACATAAAGACAAATAAATCCTATAGTCCAAAGTTTATGTTTCTAATTCTGTGTTTAATTTTATGTCCCAATAGTCGCTCCTCATATATATGTATATATATAATGGTAATACATATACTGTAGGGCATTGCATCATAGATTTATTAAACATTCGTATAACAATAATACCTTAATAACACCAAGCATCGATAACGTTTGTTAACTAAAATTATTTGAACATTCTGTTTATTTGCCTTCGGTTATGAACTTTAAATAGCTATAATAATTTTTAATGTTTTCATCGGAGATTTATGCAAAAAAAATATGTGTCTGATAACAACTAAGCTATAGGGCCCGAAATAATAGTAGGGTAAACTTCTTGAATATAATATGAAGGCACATGTTCACTCATGCAAAAAGTGATTACTAAATTCAAGGCACCTCCGTGATTTACTCTCATTTTCACACAAACCTGGCCACATTATTTCGGGGCTTCTATCATCTCTCGTCCCATAAAATTATTGATGCTTATTTGTTCTTTCCACAATATTTTGTCCTTTTGGCTCCATTTGTAATTGATTATAATGGAATAAACATTGTAGAAGATACTCCACTTATCTAACACCCTACATATAGGCCTTTGAGCTTGTCTACGAGCATGGTAGATTGTTGGACTCATAAGCCTTTCTACGACCACGGTAATTGTTGGATCCTTATGAAATCGTGAGAGTAGGGAGTCTATTTCATCAGTTTGTGAAAGAAGCAATAGTTTGACTGAGGTTTGAAAGCGAGTTTCTCATATAATATATAAAATGGTATATTTTTTTCTTCTTTTGGTTAAATATCAACCATCGATGATCAATTTCCCAAGGGGCAAGTGGCAAGGCGCCTTACACTGACGTTCTAGGGGTTTTGGGTTTGAAACATCAAGACATCAAAATGAGATATCTACTTTAATAAAGTACTATTATTCCAAAAAACATACGTATGCATAATAAATAGTCTGTTGAAACTGTTCATTTTGGTATTCAAATAAATTTCTAGTCTTAATAATATAAAAAGCTTGATTTTAGTTCAAATCTTGGGTTCGAAACCCCAGTACATCAGAATGAGATATCAACTTGAACAAAGTACTGCTTTCGTTCCAAAAAATTACATGCCTTTATAAAAAATGCATGCCTGCAGGCGCAGACCTAGCGCGGTTGGCAAACGCATCCCTCGGAGTAGGTCGAGAGTTTTGAGTCTTGACAGTCGTGTTGAGGAGCTCGAGAGGCCTGACTTAAGTGGGTATATAGTTGTGGTGAGTCTGCTTGTATTTCCCCTAGTTTTACTGAAGAAGCTGGAATTTCTAGGTTTTCAGAAAAATAAGAAAATAGAATAAACAAACAGTTTATTGAAAGTGTTCATTTTGGTATTCAAATAAACTTCTACTTTTAATATAAGAAGCTTGATTTTAATTCATGTCCAAACACAAATTAAAGATTGTTGAATCACATTCAATTATGGTAACTAATACAACTTCGCTAAAACGATACAGATTCTCTATGGAGCATACATCCAACTATTTCGTGCTTGTGGATGTATGCTCAAAGTTGTGGGGAATCAGCAGAAAATCAAGATAAAAACCTTACCTCGTGCTTATTTCTTCCATATTCAACCTTTTCAGTTTCCCAAAAAAAAAAAAATAAGAAAATAAAATAAACAAATAGCTTATTCAAAGTGTTAATTTTAGCATTCAAATATATTTCTACTCTTAATATAAAAAACTTGATTGTAATTCATATCCAAGCAAAATGACAAGTCTGTTGAAACACATTCAATTATGATTTACCAATACAACTTTGCTAAAAACTTCACTAAAACCATACGAATTTGCTATGGAGCATATATCCATCTGTTTTAACTTGAAACCCAGATAATAGGTCTTGGTCGGAACCCAAGGTGAGCCGAAATAGGCGTGGAAAATCTCTCGTTGAAGACAATGCTCGAAATCAAGGGGAATCGGCAGAAAATAGAAAATCGAGAACAAAAACCTGCCTCATGCTTATTTCATCCATCTTCAACCTTTCTTCCTCTAATTGATGGCAGCCGTACAACATAGCGATGAGCATCTATTATCTTTTTCCCTAGTTTAGTAGGCTGTTGGAATCAACGAATTGGAGAAATGGAGTTTGAAGCAAGGTTCGAGAACTCGGTTTCGGTCATTTGAAAATTTCTTAGTTTCGGACGATTTCGTAAATTTTGAAAGTTTTGGTTCTGTTTCGGTTTCGGTCCAGAATTCGATTTTCTGTAGTTTGTTAATAAACTTGTAATAACAATAAATGACATCTAAAATATGATCTATAAAGAAATTGAATATTGCATACGGAAACGTAGTACCCTATTTGGTACATGAAAATTGCAACTTATCAAACCGGCATGTCAAATTAAATCAATACTGTTACATCAAATTATTATAAGAGAGACGTATGTGAACTAATTTCACGTCAAGTCTAGCATTACATTAAATAAATTAGATAATAAACCTATAGCCCAAATGAAGGAGCCCATTTACGTTGATTTATTAGTTCCAATCTATACATGCACCTGAGCCAGTCTAAAGAAAAAAATCGAAAGAAGAAAGCCACGCAAAATTAAGAAACGAAAAAAGAACTTCATTGCTAAGTTCGAGGACAACTCCCTTCGCCGCCGCACAAGTCGCCTTCGCATTGCTTCTATCAAGAAATTGATCGATGCTGCCAGACAAGGCAAGCTGCTATATTTTTTTTGTGATTTCTTCTATCATTTTGGATTTAATTCATAGCTGGAAAAATTGAATATTTTCACTATGATATCAAGTTCGACTCTGTTGTTGATTGAACTTTTATTCGCACTGACTTATCGTTTTCGTTTCAGATCTCTTGATTTTGCTGCTTTTAATTTAGGTTTATTTTGATTATTGTGTTTTTTAATGATTTCGTTTTCTTTTTTATGATACCCGAGACCGAAATTAAACCTTGATTTCCGGCCGATACCGGTACAGTACACCCGAAATTTCGGGGTGCTGGCCGATACTTTAAACCTTGGTTTGAAGATTTGGGCCGGATTTGAATATCATTTGGGTTTTGAGGCTGTAAGAAATTATCTATTTTGACAAGTGGCCTGATTTGTTGGATAAAGCATATAGTTTAGTTAAAAGGTACCAAAATGGGCTGTTGGAAATTATTATTATTTCGAGGCTGTTGGCCCTTTTTTCGGCCCTAGTTCGGTTTGCTGCTGAGAGCATAATTTGATAAATGAGCTGATTTATCTTTTATTTATTTATTTATTAAATGATACCGGCAATTGAGACCGAAACCTGAAATAAAATCTGAGATTTCCAAATTTTTTTGAAATCGGTAGAGACGAAGAAAATTTCAAATGGTCGAAATTGAAACTGAATTCTCAATCTTTGCTTACATGGTCAATAAATTCCTTCATAAAATTCCATACTCGCCGCCACATTTGCAACCATTTTTTTTTTTTACTATTAAAAGTGGAACTAATCTATTGTGGAATATGCAGAAATACAGAATTTTATATTTTTGAACATAATTCCAGCCACTTTATTTTTTTTATAATTAAGATGAAAGTTAATATACAGTGATATCAATTTGAAAAATAAGTACCAAGTACAAACAACTAATACTCACACACATTTGAAGACTTTTTTCCATCAATATGATATCTACAGTCCTAAACTAAATATAGCAATCAGTGTTCATTATATTGTATTGAAATTTATTATTATTTATGTTATAAATGATTTAAGAGCTTAGTTTTCCACTTTTAATCATTTTACTTCTGCTTGACGATATTAATTTTCACCAATGAATTTCTATTTCTGAAAAATAATACACAAAATAAGGAGGATATTTAAAATATCCACAAAAGGTGGTAAGATCTGAAGCCGGGTTTTGATATAAAATATAATTTAAGAAGATATCTAATGGTAAAAAAGAATAATAATATTAGCGAACTTTATGATTTTAAAATGTATATTAGATAAAATGAGTAAGGTAAGATTTCAAATTGCATCCTGGTTTAAATAAAGTGAATCAATGAAGGTTGAATGATTTTGAAACATGTTAGAGAAATCGTGGTTGGAGGGATTCAAATTTGGGTGAGTACTTACCAATTGAATGATGTTTAAGAATCGAGTGAATAAAGGAGAGTCGTAAATTTTTATTTTAAAATTATGAAAAAATTGAAGAAATGTTAGTAGAGATTCACTAATACGATGTATAGTATAAGATTGAAAAAAATTGGAAAAATGGATCATGATTATTAATTTAAAATTATCACACAAGATTGTGAATTTGAGTTTCGGTATAATGTAAGAAGGCGCATAGTAAAAATTAGAACAGATATTGTGGAACTTCATCATTTGGAAATGTGTTAGTCTATTAAAAATAATAATTGAGGAATCGATGAGAGTTGAATGATTTTGAAATATATTAGAGAAATGGTGGATACTGGGATCCGAACTTGGGCCAAGTGCCCATCAAATGAACAATGGTTAAGAATTGAGTGAATCAAGGAGAGTAGAGTACTTAAAATTTAAAAATATGAAAAAAAAAAAAAAAAAAAACGGAAGAATGTTGAGGGAGATTCACTAATAAAATACATAGTACATGATATCAGCTACTTTTTAGACTGTATTGCAATTCATCACTAATTATTTCATTATTGTGAATAAAATTTCTTCTGAAAATAGTATACCGCACGTTGCAGGGAAAAAAAGACCTGGATGTCATTGATTCTACAGAGATTGATGAGGGAAATGACGATGCCAAAGTTAGTGACAGTGAAGAGGAAGCTTACGCTATAGAACCGCGTAGTGATATTCCTAGCGATATGGATTCGGATGAAGAACAAAAACGGTGAGTACAGATATTTATCATAAGAAATTTGATTATATCTTTATTTGATTTACTGATTGTATTTTCTATTCCTACGAATGCCAGATACGACGAGCAGTTGGAAGAAATGATCGATCGAGCCTATGAACAGTACATAAGTAAACAGAGAAGTGTCACAAATCAGCGCAAGCGTGTGAAGCAAGCTCGTTCTAATGGCCAGGCTGAGTTGTTTGAGGTATGTTGGTGATACCATCTTTCTCCATTGTTCTAAAACATAACCATTAGAGTCCTGACCGTGTTTTGAAACACAGGAAGATGATGGTGAGGATATTGTAGCAGTTGAAGACACGAACCAAAACCAGAAAAACAAAGAGAAAAACCCGTTAATGCAACCTTTGTTTGAGGAAGTAGAGCCAACTCAAGAGCAAATAATGGAACAATGGTTCAGTCAGGATGTGTTTGCTGAAGCAGTACAAGATGGCATGTTGCTGGAAAAAAGTGAGAGCGAAGAAGAAAAGGAAGAGGAAACGAAAAAGGTAAACAAAAACAGCAAGAAAACATCGAAGCAAAACACCACCACTTCTAAAACTTCAATTTCTAAAGAAGTGGATTTCGAGATCGTGCCATCAGAACCCATAAAAGGTGCTAAAGGTTCATCATCCGACGATGATTCATCATCATCCGATGAGGATGAAGAAGACATGGACGTTGACACCAAAGCAGAAATATTGGCTTATGCAAAGAAAATGCTGAGGAAGAAACAGAGAGAGGAGATTCTGGACGATGCCTACAACAAGTACGTGTTTGACGATGATGAAGAAAGCTTACCGACATGGTTCGTGGAGGAAGAGAACAGGCACAACAAACCAATGAAGCCAGTAACCAAGGAAGAGGTGGAGGCAATGAAAGCGCGATTCAGAGAAATCGATGCTAGACCTGCTAAAAAGGTGGCTCAAGCAAAAGCTAGAAAGAAGAGGGTGGCAATGAAGCAGCTTGAGAAGGTTCGTCAAAAGTCTAACACCATTGCCGATCAAACCGACATATCGGAGAAGTCGAAGAAGAAGATGATAGACCAGCTTTATAAGAGGGCAACGCCTAAGAGACCTAAGAAAGAATTAGTGGTGGCTAAGAAGGGAGTTCAAGTGAGGACCGGAAAAGGGAAGAAGTTAGTAGATCGACGTATGAAGAAGGATATGAGGACCAAAGGTTCTGGAAAACCTGGGAAGAAGGGCAAAGCTGCCAAAGGGAAAGGCAAAGGCAAAGGCGCTGGCCCTAAGAAGGGGGGTAGAAAGGGAGGCAAGATGGATCATCGCGATTAATAGCATCATTTTTGAATTCATCATTAGATGACTGTTTCCAATTTTGTTTCGTGTGAGCTGTGGAACAATTTTTTTTTTTTTTTTTTTTTTTTTTTTTTTTTTTTTTTTTTTTCATCTGCATAACGCGGTAGAATCCATATTTTTATTTTGTGTTGTTTCAGAGAACATAGATGCATCTTCTAAGTAGTGATTCTGTGTTATGGAGATGTAGGCTATTTTCAAGTGTTTACAGCTTCGGGATTAATGGTTATAACAGTATTTTACGTACTTGTTTTTTCTTTCTGGCTGTAAACTTTTGATCACGTCATGCCATCTTTGCATGTACTGTGTTTTCTCTTATCTTCGATCCATGTTTTGGTACTTCTCATCTCAGAATCAAATACTTGTTTTTATGTACGAACTATTTCGAGTTAATGCCATCTTTGAGAAAATTGTACTGTCTTGGTATCCCTAATCACGTCGAAAGTTACAATGGAATTAAATGCTCATATTAAAAACTGCAAACATATTTAGACAATGAATTTCGGCTGGAAATATTAAGACTGCTTGGTTTCTAGTTTTTTAATCTTTGATTTTTGTATATACAAAAGTACGAATGACCATATATCATGAATGACGCATATATCATGAAAAACGATTGTTTTATAAAATGACATTAACACATAAAATAAAAAGTGAGATTTTATTATTTTTCGTATTTTGGGAAACGATGGAAGTACGATGACAAATTCATCCATTCGTTGTCTTTCCGTCTCCTCCATCATTTCATCCGTCTTTGGTCTGTCACCTCCGATATTCTTCATATCTTTGCATATTTCGAAATTAACGTCGAAAACTCAAAACACTAAATAAACCAAACATTACTTAAATAGTCCAAAATATTTTTCCAAAATGATATTAATGTTAAGTGGATCGCACGTGCCAAACAAAAAATGCTTTGGACATTTGTAGATGGAGGCGGGAATTAAGGAGATCGCCCCTCTGCATTTATGTATGGATTATGTATATGAACATCGGTGTTAAGATGACAATGAGGAGGATTTATGGTCGAAACCCAGTTGACCCGCCCTTGTTTTGAACCATTTAGACTACGGGTGAGCAAATGGTTAGTTCGGTTTGAAAATGATCAAAAATGCTAAAACCAAAACAATCATTCAAGAAACATAAACCGAACCAAATCAAATCAATATTTTTTGAAATCAAAACCAAGCGAACCAATAATATTTGGTTTAGTTTGGTTGGTTTATTTGGTTTATATTAAAATGAAATAGATCTTCCAATTTTTTATATAACATAAGATTTAAAAAACTAATTAAGTTCATATATGATGCAAACATTTTGGAAAACAAACCCATCTTTTAAAAATGTTAATGTGAAATTAAATAAAAATAATATTGTTATGAAAATATTATAAATAATAGAATTGTAATGGTAATTTTTTAACTTTAAAATAAACCAATTCTTAAATTTAGTTTAATCGGTTAGTTTGGTTTCAAACATTAAAAATCAAAACCGATCGATAAACCAAAGTATCATAAAAACCAAATCCAAAACCAATCAATTAACTTACAAAACCAATCTGAACCAATCACACTTAATTGATTTGGTTGGTTTTAATCAATAAATGCTCACTCCTAATTTAAGCCTATCATATTGGGTCTTCGAGGCGGGTAGACCCGCGACCTGCTTTTGAGAGGTTCGGGTCTAAGGTCGGATCCAAGGCATGACTTACCCGTCCCAACCTGACCCGCATTATTGTAACATCATTAACACACTTTATAACTATAATGATTACTTGTTAATTTTCTTAGATATACATGGCTATGACTTGAATATTATATGACCTCAACCAACAAGTTATAAATTTTTCATAGTATTAAGTTGCATTAATGATATTTATACAATAACAAATGCATACATATTATTTTACAACTCATTTTATTATATTTTCTTACCACTGTAAACACGTTATTATTTGTATATAATTATCGTTTAGTGATAAAAAATATATAAGTATATAAATTTGTATACATCTGAACACAATACACCCGCGTTGTGGAGCGGGTCGGGACTACCCTGACTCGTATGGGTTTCAGGTATGGGGCAGAATCTCACACCCACACCGGGTTTATGAGGTGGATATGGGGCGGAGTTTAAAAAGATCGAGGCTGGTCTGGGGAATAAGAAACCCATCCCAACCCGCCCATTGTCATTCCTAGTGGGTGTTCTGTTCAAAAGCATCTAAAAATGCAATAATATCATACAAAATTTAATTTCAAGTTCTTTTTGTATTGATCCTTTTTTTTTTTTTTTTTTGAAGCTGAATGCAGTAACAAACTCCATAGAGAAATAGGAATCTTACAATTAACAGCCACAAGGGGAAGGCATTATTTTTCACAGTATCAGCCTAGCCCCACGTACAGACATTTTTGAACTCCATAGAGAAATAGGAATCTTAGAGTTAACGGTTAACGGTTATTTTTCATAGTATCACAACTTGGACATAGATCGCGTAACTATTTCCTGGATCGTCCCATGAGGCTCATCTGTTGGTAGGTACACATCATCAGCAAACTTGACTATTCTAGGATTGTCCTTGCTAGATAAGTTGACAGGCAAGAAGTGAATATTAGGCATTCTAAGATGAATACTTGCAATGTGCTTGAACCTGTTAAGAACGGATTTGGCCATAAGATAGAGTGTATTCTGAACCGATGGGCTGTACTCCCCTACCTTTGGTGGGCCAAAAAAGTTACCTAATAGGGTTTTCTTTACATCTTGGTACGTTTCAGAGAAGCAAAAGGATTTGGTATCAATATTGGATATGTCATCTATAGGATATCTCCACAAAGCAGTAATTTTGGTCGCCAACATCCTTTCTCTTGTGTCAGGTAAGGTTATGTACTGATCTCTTACAAAACTTTCAAACCCGGACATTGTTGTTTTAAATAGAGACAATCCTTCAATTCCTGAAATTAAATTCAAGGACCCGCATTTTTTCAGTGCAACCTCTGTGGTATGTCTTTCTGATCCAAGTTTAAATCCATGAATATGAGGTCGACCGTCCACCATGACACGCTCCCAAGGTTTTCTATTATATTAACTATAGCCCCTGTTACCTGGGGATAGAATGTAGTGAAATGTCTAGCAAGAAGGATGGAAAAATTTTCCACTGGCAAAACTTCAGAGCATTCTTTTGCTTTTGCATACACGGTGTTCTTTATGGTATCAGTGGCAACAAGATTAGAATTATCGGAATCAAAATAAGCTTCAAGACAATCAGAAAAGAGGCTGATGCTAACGTTCCATTCGACCATCACATCACCTCCATCCTCCATCGACCTCCGCCAGACCCTAGATACCCTAACCCTACTTTTTCCGTGCCTCTGCTCAATTCTATACGCTTCCGCCATGAATCTTGAGAACGGACATCAGGGATTTTTTTATTAAAGTGAGTTGTTTCGTGAAGTTATTGAAATTTATTTCACTTATAACAAGTGCTTAGCAATGTGTAACTTACCTAGAAATCGATAATTCTTGCTTATTCACATGCATCCTAGTTCTGGTGGATTTTTCACCTGTATGTCAAAAAGTAGTAGTTGTAGAAATATTTATAGGCGAATTCTATTCATACATCCACAATTTCTTAACATACACCAGTGTTTTAATAAAAAAACAATGACTATGCTACCCTTGTCCTTAATTGCATTTTCAGTCCCTCTTTTATAATGCATCTAATTAAAACTTTAAAATCAATAATATTTGCCTAAATATATAGAATTATGTGAAGTTAATGGAACTCGAAATATTAGTTAAGACAAATTTGTCAATTTAAATATGTTTAATCATCTAAAATTAATGTTGATTTTTAAAATAAAAACAATCAAGTAAATTTACAATATTAGCATCGAAAACTAAAAAAAGGAAAAAAAAAACTTTTTTTGAATTTTATGTAAATTTGTTGCAATGAATTCTTAGTTTTGTGTAATTTATTTTTAAGGTTAAAGAGGGAAGATGATGAAAATATAAAAGAGTAATTTTGTGAAAGACATGGTGTATGCAATTTTATTTTATTTCACGGTGTATGTTAAGAAATTATGGTTGTACTAATAGAATTAGCCATATTTATAATGAAGTTTGCTTCAAGGCATATACTAGTTAGAACATTTTCCTTAAGACCATACAGTCCTTATTGAAATTTAATGAAACAAGTAAATTTAACGCAAGTTCTCTTAAAAGATACGATAAAAGTCAGAAATTTGATTTCCTTAATAGATCGCGTTTGCACGGGAGAAATTGATCTCAAACTATCTTTTGAAACCGAAGCGACGAGAGTGCTGAATTTAAAATGCACTACTCTAAATTTGACATGGTTTAGCTGTATTCATAATGGTAGAAAAGGAGAGTTTAAGAATTTCTCTCCTTAAATTTGTTTTTGGAAGTAGATTGGGTGTAGAAAAAGAAATTGTCATATCTAAATACAAAACGGTTGAGACACATTTTTAATAATGCTTACTTGAAAGTAGAGCTGTCAGTGAATATCCAAAAAATTTGAAATCCATCTGCATTAGCATCCGAAAAACGGATAAATATCCGATATCTGAAAAAAACAGATGCGGATATAGGTACATCTACATCCAAAAATTATCCATCCGTTTTTTTCATGATTACAACTTAAATTATGTGCATTTAACATAATTTAATATACTAATTTACTATGTTATAAAGTTGAAGGTCTACTAAACGCATGCTAATTACTCAAATTTATATATTATCATCATATTTATATAATTTTAGCATTTTTGTAATTAATTTGGCTGAGAAAACTTAATACTAAACTAATTTTTTTATTTATGTCATTGATTCATTGACTGTCAGTTGAGCAGATAATTATCCGATATTCGTGCATATCCGCGGATCCGGATATCCGGTGTCCGAAAATGATGTTGGATACCAATGCGGATAAGGCACTATCCACATCCGACAACATCCATTGGCAGGCCTACTTGAAAGCATAAATTTTTGATTCGATCACGAATTTTCAAAATTGTTCTTTATATACAGTTTTTAAAAATAAAGCTATATAAAACCTTATTTTCAACGTTGATTCGAGGAACTTCCGTCAGTTAGCTTGAACTATGGATATTATATAATCTAAAATTATGATTTAACAATTAAACTTCCTTTATAAATGCTGAATGTCCCTCTACAAATGTTAGTCACTTAGATCTAACAATTAACTATTCATAAATGTAAAAAGCGTTCGCCTATGAACGTTATCAAATCTTATCATTTTAAAATAGGATTAACATTTTTACTACTTAATAATATAAATTTAAAAAACTAAACTAATAAAGTATGATGTTGCAACGTGAAAATAAAAATTCAAACCATCCGAACATAATTTTAACGCGAAAATATGATTAAATATTTGCACAAATTGTTTCTCTTGAAAGGGTTAAACATATATAATTTGTAAATTACTTTCGTGGAAGTGTGTTAATATCATGCGCGATGCACATGCTGTAACGTTTGTTCATTTTGAAATGATTTCAATGTTTTACAGACAGGTTTAATAGAATTTTTGGTGTTGGATGAGTTACATTATCATCTTATTTGATGAACATTTTTGGTCAGCGAAATTACAATGCTAAAATATACTCTTAAAAAACATTCAATCGGTCGTAGTTATTAGATGACGACAATAGTATATGCATGTTAATAATTAATCTGTTTGATCTCTTTCTAATACAAGAGAAAACATTTGGCCATCCAAAGAATATAACATTACTTTTATAACTATGCAATGATGATGGGGCAATTCTCATGTTTCCTTCTTCTACCCTTCTTATCATTTTCCCTTTATTCTCCAAAACATTTCAATTATCACCAAAATAATTACATACATTAATAATTAATCATGATAAAATTTTCTCAAAATTCCTTCACTAAAGTTTATTACAGTTTATCGTCTTATATTTTGTACATAAAGATACATGTCTTATGTGCTTGGATCTACATGTACTGATAACCAGGACTGTAAATTTTGTACGAACGTTCGACGTCCGTTCGTGTCCGTGACCGAAGTACGTCCGTCCGAGTCCGTTTGATTTTCATTTAGGACACGAGTTAAGACACAAATTTATACAAGTAAAAATCACGTCCAGTCCGTGTTCGTTCGACTTCGTTTGAATTCCATATAACTCGGTGTATGGTTGAGCGAAAATATAATAAATAATATAAAATGTGATATAAATAACCATGCCCGACCGTGTCCGTTCGTGTCCGTGTCCGAAAAACATGTGTCCGAGCTCGACCGATTATATTTAGGACACGAAGTAGGACAACAAAAATCGTCCAATTTTTTTTTCGTCCAATTCGTGTTCGATCCGATTTTTTTTAGGACAGAAACTGAACATACCTCTGTCCGGTGCGGTCCGACCGATTTACACCCCTACTGATAACCTATCAAAGTATGTCAGCACATAGTGGTTAATCATGTATTGAACCTGGTTAACCGTGCATTAAACAATCAAACTTATATGACATGCCAGATTTGCTTCACGGCCCTTTTTAGTTTCTCTAAATAATATAAAATATGCAACATATGGATTAACCTAATGACTCTTTGATTTGGAACAACAAAATGTGTGAACGAGCAAAATAAACAGCGTGCATGGTTCAACATAACCTAGTACAAGTGTCAAGTTCTACACCACAAAAGACAGATTAGCCTCTCAACGTACATACGTGCTGTTAATAAGGCTGTCATGGTAATGGTAAATTTACCATTACCATACCAGTACCAAACCATTGATAACCAATATCGAGCTGCATCGGTATACCAGTGCTATCGGTATGGTAACGGTAAGTTTTACTATTATTAACAGTAAAATAACGGTAAAGAAATGTCAATACCAGTGGTAACGGTAAATTTACCAGTCATATTTATTTTGTTTTTTTACTATTTAAATGAATTCCAACCTCAAATTTTTTTTTTGAAAGTTTATCATATTTTATGCATATGCTTATAGATTTATTTAGGAAGGTAATTCTTTTTAGCTTTATTAACTTCAAAGTTTAAGATTAACAAAATTATTATTTCATATTGTTGTAAATATCCTGTGATAAGCTAAGTAAACTTCCTATGCCAATTAAAATAAGTTTAAATATTTATATAAACATTAACGGTGTTAGAACTAGTAAATAAATATTAACTTTTTATCATTACCAAAATTTTGATGCGTTAATGTTTTAATAGCTTTATGTATTGGTAAATTTACCATTACCAGTCAACGGTTTACCAGTTTATCGGTATCCTAGTGAACATTTTACCAGCGGTAATGGTAAATTATTGGTATTCATTTTTGACTTACCAATAGTATCGATATGGTAGCAATTTTCTCGTACCGGTAACGGTTACCATTACCATAACAGCCCTAGCTATTAATACATGGACGTACGCATACATATATGTAAGGATATGTACATGTATGGGTGTGTGTGTGTGTCTATATATATATATATATGTGTGTGTGTGTGTGTGTGTGTGTGTGTGCATGCGTGTGTGTGTATATATATATATAAGTGTGTGTATGTGCATGCACATACGTGTATAGTTTTATCCTATGTAAATTATATTTATAAAATATAAATATTTTTGTATACATCTATTTACAACTGACAATATAATGTAAAATATTTGTAAGTAAGAAATAATCTCAATTTAAATTTAAATTTAAAATTTTCTACTTGGAAAACTTTGGGGTGCCTATTTTGAGGTGCTGTGGAACGCTCCTTAATATATATATATATATATATATATATATATATATAAAGACGGTTATGTGTGTAACAACCCATTATTTTTGACGATTTAAATTCTGGTTTAAATCGAATTTTATCTTGAAATATTCTATAATTTCTCGTAATGGGAATTTGAAATTTGAAATACGTTCAGTGAAACGTAGCAGCTATGAAAATTTTCATCGAAAAATTTGAATTTTTGTTGGTCGTGTAATGGCCTGAATTTCCATACACTTTGAGTCGACTAATAACACCACACTCCAACCCATATTGCACAGAAATACGAATCATTATTAGAAAGAAGTTAGAGGATGAGAAATAGAAAGAAAGAAATATTAGAATAGAAGAAAGCGAAGATTTCAAACTCACAGTGGAACGAATAAAATATATTAGATAACATAAACTTCGAAATACAAATCAGTAACTTTATATACATACCATCATCAGAGCACAACATTTATCTCTGGAACAGTTATAAATACCTGTTTCCAGATACAACACAATACATAGCGGAAAATATGATTGTCTATAGCTAACTGGTGAAGCCTCCTGCTTCAATCTCCTCCAAGTGAATCTGTAAAATCCTGACTACTTGACTGCCCGTACAAATTTGGGCACCCAAGAGTTTAGGGAAAACAAACAAAATAAACTCTGGGTTAGTCATGGGACTGGTGTGAGTAAACTCCAACCATTGGTTTAACATTCAAAAATCCTTTCGAAAGAAATGATAATCGTAAAACCGATCCACACATAAACACGGATGGTTTTTACCTTACAATAATCCAAAAATATTTTGATATCAAAGTCCAGTGATATTATAATAGTCTCTACATCAAATAAATAGAATCTAGCGGAACGCTTGCATCTCACGCTCCATTTATAATATAAAATCAAAAACCGCATGGCGCTTATCGGAGATTGGATTTTCAACATGACAAGGTATGGAACCACCTTTCGATCAATGTACTCTAGAGGGGATACACTGGGATTCAACAAGAATATCTTGCAACTCGGCCCACACATGGCTGACCACTCATTTAACTTGAGTGTATCGAGCATATTATCACCAATGGTTGTGATCAGCAACCATTACTGAAAGCATAAAGTAGTGAATAGAATAAGAGGCAAATTGGATTTCTCTAGATCAGGTGATAATATCCCTAATGGGAATGACCCACATGGCCATGCTGCCTCCCCGATTTCTGTCATTTCCCGGGTGATGAGGCTTGAGGTTACGATGATCTTTCAGCACATCTTGCCATCATTTACTTTGAATATCACGTCGTCAGACATTCGTTCATATACGTTGTCCTGAGACTGGACAAACCAAAGGCACCATTTTATTAATCCATCTTAGGCAATTTCTACCTAGCATTAACATAACAGCCCTTGCACTTTACTCCATCTTCATAATCTCTTCAACAAAAGTTGATTTGTAACACTTATGCTAATACGGAGTGGTTTTCAGATATTAAATCTGATCCCGGTCTCTCCATATTGATAATGGAGGTATAAAATAAATCAAAAAAAAAAAACTTTGATAGTTGGTGATTTAACTATCAAAGAAACACCCATACAATCAACGGCCCTATTTCCAAATGGAATTCCTACCGATCAACCATCAAGCAACATTGGCCCCTTTTTTTATTTAATTTCATATTAAATTATCATTTCCCAATTCCTACTAATATCTTTACCTCGATATTTTATTTTAAAACCCGCTTAGCCCTTTCACAAAGACATTTCCAAATATTATACGTTTTACTTTTCCATATTCTAGAAATATACCTTATCATAATTGGAAAACATTTCCAAATATATCCATATATTCTTATTTTCTATATTCAGAAAATATATCTTATTGATATCGAAAAATATTTCCACATTCCATTTCTTAATTCATCGTTGACCAATTCATTTCATTTTCTATGTATAGAAATTAGCTCTTATATTATTTGGAAAATATTTCAATTTCCTTTTAATTAACACGGTGTTATAAAACATCGTTATATCACTCAAACCATTTATCATTTCTTAACTCACCATATTGCTAACCAATCTTCACTATCGAACCTTAAATATTCCTCCATCAATCATGAAGTCAATCAAGTTGGGGTATAGTTACCTCTCAGACCTTAATTGAACAACATTCTCAACTTTGAAATAGTCAAAGCTCATAACTTCAAACAAAACATTGCTTATGCGACTCTCAGATTCAATCGAAGAATCTGTTTCCTTTATGGAAAACATTGATTATAAAGGCAGCGTTACAACCGTTGTTTCCAAATATTTGATTTATAAAACATTTATAACAACAACAACGTTAAAATCGCTGTTTAGATTTATAAAATATTTATTATAACGATAGCGTTATAATAGCTGTTTAGATTTATGGAAACATTTATTATAATGACAGCGTTAAAATCGCTGTTTAGATTTATAGAATATTTATTATAACAACAACGTTATAATCGTTGTTTTGAATAAAGTACCGTGTGTGGCGCACACGCTTCCGTTGTTCATTTTTAAAAGATAGTCAAAATGTCTGGATTTACACAATGCAGACATATACCATTCTATTTGTCGAAACCCATAAGATAAAGGTTATATAAGGATAAATATCCACTTTCCACCTTCTTTACAACAATACCTCTTTACTTGGATTTTATTTCGAAAATCCATTTATCAATGTTCAACACAAAGCTATCATTTGTGTTTTCCTTTGCATTTAAAATCTTTATTTCAATTGCAGCGCTTTGCGTAATTCAATTAAAGTCATCACTTTGGTCTTACAAACCTCATTTAAACCTTGTTTGGATTAATCACTTATACTCATCTGTTTACCATCTTTTCACCACTTAGCTTAGATTTCATTCCAAAACCATTAACACATTTTAGTCTATTATTAACTTATTAACCATCTTCCTTAAAAAGTTTCATTCCATTGAATTTCCTTTATTTAATTTAAAATTTAACAAAAAGCCTTGTTTAAATTTTTGCATTTACCGACAAATCCCATTTACAAACCTCATTTAAAACTTGGATTACAAATCCCTTTATGAAACTCTTATCACCTCCTTGATCAAACTATAATGCCACCAAATCATTTCTTAATTGAATCTCCAATTAAAATCATTATTTTAATTATTATTTATTAAAATAACAATTAACTTTATTATTAACTATATTAAAAATAGCCGACTTTGCTATTAACTAAAAATAGTATAATTATTACTTTTAAAAATTTATTAAATAATACTTAACTTTATTAATACTAACCAATTTGATAATTACTTTAATTATAGTTATTCAAAGATTAACTAATATTTAACACCCTTCGTTAAATTCAAATTAATTTCAAATATTGGTTTCAAAATCATTTTCCATTTTCCATATAAATTTAAAAGTTGAAATTCTATTTCAAATTATTCAATGATAAATAATTCACTTAATTTATACTCTCGTTTATACAACTTCTTGTTTTCTCCATTTACATGCTTTTAGTTTCAACTCTGTTCGAAATTACATTCTATTTTGGAAATAAATTCCCTTTTTTTAAAACTCAAATTTCATTTTCTATATTTCAAAATATTTTATGGTATTTAAATACCAAATTCTAGGGCTAGTGATATTTAACACAACAAGATCAATCACCGTTAATATATCAAGGCATATGTCATAATTAATGCAAACATAAGAATATAAATGTTGAGGAATCCAGTTGGATCCCTCCAACATGTGTCGCTGCATCCACAGATGTTAATCAACATCAATAATATTATTTTCACATCAATTTGAAATATCATGGTGAACCGATTTATTAAACGACAATGATATAACTAATTCAACTAATTTTATCAACCATTTATCCAAACAACCATCACACAGTATAAAATTACTATAAATAAATTTAAAACTAGTTTATAAAAAATATAAATGAGTTAATGAGTTTACTCACCTAGTTTTGCAGTTGATGGTACTTCTTCTGTTTTATTTAAAATGAAACAAATGTTTAATATTCTTTTCTATGAAATTCCAGGAGCTCCATTCTTAGTGAAAATAGTTCCACAATGTAGATTTCGTTATTACGAACCCATAAGGTCTACTCACATCCAATTCTGCTCACGAATGAATAATATATTGATGTTACAAGACTTGATATTATTAACGATAGATCTTAAGATTAATTAATAATCTTAACCATATTTTAAACACTTTTACCGCAAATCTCTTCCTTCAAATGAATACGCCCCTGCTTTTTCCTCTTCTTCTAGGAAATGGCCATCACTCATTTTTACAAGCTCTGCTATCATCCCATTGTTATAGTGAACGGTTACCTAACGGTTACTTGACTAAATGATGGAGCTTGCTCAACATCACCCGCTCTGACATGCTGACGTAATGCTATCTATTATTTTAATTTTTTTGTTTTTTTCTTTTCTTTTGTCAGCTTTGGCCTTGCGTGTCTCTATCTAGCCCATCTTCTTATCATCATGTATTATAACTACATATAAGGGTCTCATTAAGACAATAATCAAATCAGGTATTATTCATGTTTACCTTTAGTAATAAAATGATCCTCATGTTTGCAACTTATCTCTCATTTCCACCTTCATGATCTCTGTTGAATCTTCAAACACCCATGCTTCACAAAACTCCACGCAACTCTCTCCTTGAACACGGTGACCTTCATTCCTCTTCTCTTTACTAACTTCTGATCATTCTCCCATTTATGAGCTGAGTTCATCCTTCCCATAGAAACAACCAACCCTCTCAGATGAACTTCCATCGTTCGGGTACCTCACAACTGCTTCAGTTCCCCAAAATCCGAACCCCTCCATCGCAGAAAATTACACAGAAGCAAACCGCTGTTCAACACTTAAAAACACCACCGCAACTTCATCCTCTATGCCTCAAAACCTTCACCAATAGAAACACGTGATGCTTCGATCCCTTTCCTTGACCATCGGCTTCGTTCAACGCCACCAGGACCAGATCATGGGCCGTCGCTCCGCCTTCTATCCTCGGCGCACCAGTCCCCCATGGTCCGAACCTCCACCTTCAACGACGGCGCCTGCAAATAAGCCCAAACCGCGCGACTTCGACCTTCGATTCCTAGTGAACGGTGACGTTAAACTCCATCACCACCGTCCGTCGTGAAGACCTCAATCCCCTTTACAATATTCACATTGAAGCTTTGGTGAATTTATTAGTGGGCCTAGCGAAAAATTGAGGTGAAATAACGAAAGTTTCCTGCCATTCATTTCTTTTTCACTGGATGGAGTCATGGAATTATGTTGAAATCGATTTTCTATTGTTTTTGGGCCTTCTCGGTTTTCTGAATGGTGTTAGTTTATAATGGAAACTACCTTGACTGGCACAGATGTAAACCTGGCAGGCACGATGTTGTAAAATATTGGCAGGCACGGTATGAATGCCTTGGCACGCACGGATGATAAAGTAGAGAGCATGCTGTTTGAATGGGAAAAGGGCAGCTGTCACCTTTGACTGAAGAATGAATGTATTAAGTGGGATAATTTCCAAAGCTTTTGTTACCGTTCTGTATTTGACTTTTGTTTGGTTTGAAGTATTAATTTTTTTTTACACAAGCATTGTTGGAAAGTAAACAAGACAAAGGTAGGTATTCACGTCAAGGTTTGGAGTAGTAGAATGACATACATAGGATTTGTCGTAATCTAATAAGGAAATTGTCAAGATTTTATGCAAGATAATCACTTAGATTGGAAAATGTAAAGCAACTATTTGGTAAGATTTTTGTTCTTGTTTTGTTGTACTGACACACTACGGTTTGTTTGCGAACTATTTGAAAAACAAATAAACAAGTAAATTTTACTGTGCTGATACGGAAAGAATGTGATGCAACTTTGGTTTGATTTAACGAAAGCGATCTGGTTCATAATTTAACGCACTATTTACGTTTAAATATCGTTTATTTAAATATCTTCCCCTATAAAATTAGTTTATATTTCCAATATAACGTTTAAAATAAATTTAAATGTTTAAAATAAACCGCTAAACTCCGGGTCGTTACAGGTCGCATGATTTCTAGTGCAAAGTTGCACATAACAGTTCAAATTTTAATGATTTTAAAATCTCCCCGAAACCAATTCGGACAAACATGAAAGATATTCTATTTGATGTCACGAATCCAACGGCGAAATTCGTTTTGTGAAAATCAAATGTTTTGACCTCCATTTAATTGTTTTCCTGTCTGAAATTTTACGTTTAAAAGGGTCTGTAACGTCTTTTTGATCGGAGCATCTTGGCACTGCAAACTATATACCGTTGTGTCTGCCTCATCGTCCTGATTTATGTAGTATATTCATTTGTCAGTTTCGGTGTTCGGTTCACGATAAAACCGCTAAAAGCCTTGCGCAGTTCAATTTTGAAACAATATCATTTGAGTTCAACATGTCATTATTCAAATATTACATATTTTTCAAGATATTTTGAGTCTGTAAAACACGTCCTTTCTATTTTACTAGGTCACCCGTTTATTTTTTATTTTTCCAAAAGCTTATAAGTGGACACATTTACTCCTTAAATGCATGCCTTCATTTTTACCATTCCATGCGTTGATTCCAATAGCCATATATTTCCAAAAGGCATGCTAATCTTTCCCTTTTTCCATGCATGCGTTTGTTCCTTTTTTCTTCAAATTCCAACTATTAAATGCATGCATCTATTACATTTCACAATCCAACATTGCCTTTTTGAATTTTGAATGGGTGCATTAAACTCGTTCCATCCTAAAAGCCTTGTTCAAAATTTAAAACGATCATTTCATTTCTTTTATATATATCAGCCATATGTTTCCCTATTTCATCCCATATTTTTCTTCATCAAAATGGCTATATCAGTTTATTCCGTCCAATCACCATTCTCATTTCTTTCGATAAATCTGTCCATCTTTTGATTCTTCCCCATTTGATTTATCAATTTTCCATTTTCTTTCTTCCCCACCTGTAATGACCCGGATATTTGACAGTGTAATAATTAACTTATTTAATTATTTAAATAACGAATATATTATTTAATCGACGACGTTAGAACGTATAATTATATTATAATTAAAATCGAGCTTGAAATGACGCTGTAGTTCGTTATTTGGCGATTTGAACTTCAACTGAATGTACAGGATTCGTTTTAAATCGGATTTCTGTGAAACAAGAAACGTGTGGAGCTGGTGGAATATATCTTTCTAGGGGAAGAGAAAAATCAAGATTTCGTCGTATAGATTTTGAGATATGTCCAAATCAAATTTTAAAATAGTCGCTATAGAATCGTTTATCGACCGTAACAGTTTATTCGATATAACTAGAGATCGGGTTTGAATTTAGACAAGGTTCTTTTGGGAAGAAGTGATAATTTAATTTTTAGAATTTTATGGTAATTTTTAATGAATAAAATACGCAACTTTATATTTGGGGTATTTTGCACCTTGTAATCAACATTTTGGGGTTCCCCAATATGAGTTAACCTACCGATATTATTATATTTTTGGAGTCGGGACACCTCGCTCGTCACAATGGTGTTTTTATATCTGTCCGTTGCAGTTCGTACTTGAATGGAATTTCATATAGAAGGGTACCATACCATTTTAAAACTAAACAAATTCTCCTTGGCTATAATATAGGCCACGATACAACCTTTCTCACCCACGAGATGTCCACCAGAACCCACGTCTTCAGATTGAACAAAATATCTTGAATCTCACCCTATATATATATTCCTTATCCCTCTCTTACCCTAATCTCATTTTCCCTTCGGTCAAGAGCATTTCCGCCGCCGGTATTCTCATTCCCAAATCAAAACGTGAGCTAACCTTCAATAAAATCAAAATCAATTCCTCAAAAATCCTATAAATCAAAATAGAGATGCATTTGGACTCAGCATCTTTAAAGCTTCGATTTCATGTAAGATTTGTGGGGTTCGGAAATCGTTCTGTCGATGTCAAGTTTCAGCAGTAGCTAGGGTTCACCGCTATTCTACCTAGGGGATGACGGAGGACAAGAGGGGTTGATGGATGAACTCTGGTACTCGAGGCGCCCGCATGGACCCAGTCTGGTGGAGTGCGGTGCCCCTTTTCTGATGATTCAATTCAGTGAACTCTCGAGTTGGACTGGTACATAGCCGGTAGGGTGCAGATGTGGTTTTAGTGGTGCGTGTAGTTACTGTGAGGAGTTAAGGGTGTTCATGGCTGTTGATGCTTGAACATGGATAGGAGAGGGTCACGGGAAGAAGGAGCCGAAGTTCATTGATTTGGGATGAGTAGCAGCATGCTGGTTCCTGTTTAGAGAATAGTAGAAGCCTGGGAACGTTTGCATGGGAGTCCAACGTAGAGCATGCAGCGTAGAGGAGTGCTACAGTCCGATTTGGAGGAGTTTGTGGGGCTTGGAACTTTGAAATGGCAGAGGAGATGGGATGGGTATGAAAGTATACAGCTCGAAGTTGTAGGGATGGGGTTTCTTACGAGAAATATACTATAATGTATTATATAATATAATAAAATTCTTGAATGTGGAAAATGAAGGGTAGTGCTTGCACCATTTGCAAACGTTGATGGGGTGAAATCTGGAGCGCAAGTATTGTTTGAGGGAAGTAAAGTGGGGTCTTCAAACTGAAGTCGTGACATATGTTAATGCGTTGAAAGGCAAACCGTTTGGAGTGGGTAAAACAAGGAGCAGTTTGGAGTGTAAATTTCGGCCATGGTGATGAATGAACGAGCGTTCTATGTTGAAGAAGAAACCGCGAGTTGAAGTGTTGGTTCGAGCGTTGGAAAATGGAGAGCCGTGGACGGACGGAGTAAAGTAAGGAGACGAGGTGATAGAAGTTGATGATGGCAGTGGAAGTTATATTCTGAAGTCTGGGATGGATCGTTGGAGAAGATATTTTGGGGTTGGAGATTAAAGCGGGTCTGGTTTCTATAGAAAGAAGATGGGCCGGAGATCAAAAAGAAATTCGAACCGTCAGTCGCGTTAGAATCGTATGGACGGGAGCAACATAATGACACTGACCGGGAGTGAATCGGGACTCGTTACAATTTATGGAGAAATAAATTTTTCCGACTGAATCAAATAACGCAAACCGCTATTTAACGGTTAACGCGCAATGTGAGTAAAACTCACTAACTCTCCTCAATTTATATTTTTATATAAATTGTACTTTATTTATTGACTACTGTATATTGATTGTTAAACTGGACTGTTAAATAGATTTGATTGAAAACGTAGTTATAGTTAATCTATGTACTGTTAATCAAATATGGTTCTGTATAACAGGATATTTCATTTTAAAATGAAATATGATATATATTATACTGTGTAACATCTGTGGATGCAGGGAGACAGGTTGGAGGAATCCGATTGGGTTCCTCAACAATTATTTTACTGTTTTCATATATTGTGATATATGTTGTGATTTATAATCTGTTATTGATTATGGATGTTAGAACGATATTGATCATCGTTGTTTGATATTTTAAATATCATAAGAAACCCTGGGATGTAAAAAGGAACATTTCAATGTATATTGAAATAAAGGAATTTTATAAAATCAACCGATTTTATAAAAGGAAAGTATTTATAAAACGAATAGAGTTTTATAAAAAGGAAAAAAATGTTGATAAAACAAATAGAGTTTTATAAAAGGGATATTTATTTAGAAAATAAATAGAAATAAGGAATAGTTATTTAGAAAATAAATAAACAGTTGTAAATAGGAATATTTGTAACGGTAAATAGAAGTTGTAAATAGGAATATTTGTAACGGTAAATAGAAGTTGTAAATAGGAATATTTGTAACGGTAAATAGAAGTGTAAATAAGGAAATAGTTGTAACGGAAAATAAACGTTATAAAAAGGAAATTGATGAGATATAAAAGAGATAATCGAAATAGAGTAATTGAATATTAGTCATTCAATTAGAAATAACCTGAATTGAGTTAGTCTAATATTAGCTAATCGAATCTAGTAACCGAATACAAGTTAATCAAAAGAAGTTTATCGAATTTAGTTATTCGATAGAGTTAAATCACTAGAGTTAATCGACTATAGTATTCGAATAAGAGTAAATCAAATAGAATTAAACAATATTAGAAACTGACTAGAGATTGGTAAGTTGAATAGTTTTCTGAGTGTTGATCTGATGTTGGTTTCGGCCTTCGGGGTTTATACTTAGAGAATTGTTCTCTTACTAGTTTACAGTTAGGGGCTAATAGTTGTGGAATGATAGTGATGCGTAAATGAGGATTGGAAATGTTTTCCAATGTTGAAAATGTATATTTTCTAGTTTTAGAAAATAAGGAAATATATATATATATGATTGATGATTGGATCGATAATTCCATTTGGAATTAAGATCGTTGTTTGTACACCGACATATTTTCATTTGATAGTTAAATCACAGACTATCGAAGTTTTGACCATTTTACGTTGTTAATATGGAGAGACCGGTTGGATTATTATCCGAAGAACCACTCCATATCGACATAAGCGTTGTGATCAAATACGATGAAGAAATTGAAGACGGAGTAAAGTGCAACGGCTATCCTGTTTACAGAATAGTGCCTTCGGTTTCGTTCAGTCCCAGAACGAACATATATGGACGAATGTCTGACAGAATAGTTCCAATGATCGAAAGAGTTGGACTGTACAAATATATATGGTGGCCAACGGATTTATTCCCTTCGCATAATATCCAGAATCTATTTGTGCAGATCCAACTAATGATTAACGGATCTGATAATGTGGCATTCAAAGTGATCGTGTTATCAATGAATGGAAAGTAAGCGTAGCTTCTAGCCTCACATCTGGTAAATGACAAAAATCGGGCAGGCAGCATGGCTAAGTCGGTCGCACCGAAGTAGGGTGTATAATCACCTATCTAGAGAATATTCATTTGCTTCTTTAATCTATCAATGCTGTCCCATATATATACGGGAAACGGTTGCTGATCCCGACCGTTGGTGATGTACATTCGATACACTCAAGCGAAATGAGTGGTCGGTCATGTGTGGCTGAGTTGCAAGATGTTCTTGTTGAACTCCAGTGTATCGTTCCTAGAGTACACTGATCGGAAGGTGGTTCCATACCTTGTCATAGTTGGAAACCCAATCATCCAATACGCACCTGCGGTTTTGATTGTATACTATATATGTAGAACGTGAGATGCAAGCGTTTCTACTAGACTGATATCTATTTGTATTTAGACATTATCATAATATCAGAATGATATTGCTTTTCAAAGATGTTTGGATTCTCATAAGGGAAAAACCCGTTCCGTATTCAAGGCGTGGTCTTATGAGATATCATATACCTGTTTAAATGATTTGAGTTTACTCACACCAGTCACATGACTGACCCGGAGTTTATTTGTTTTGTCTTCCCTAAAACTCTTGGGTGCCTAAATTTGTACGGGCAGTCAAGTAGTCGGGATTTACAGATGCACTTGGAGAGCTTGGAGCAGGAGGCTTCAGCAGTCGATAGCTATTATTTATTCCGCTGTGATGTTATATGTTGTACTCTGAAAATGGTATGTATAAACAGTTATAACTTTGTATTTCAAAAGTTATGTTATATTTTATTCGTTCCGCTGTGAGATTCGTGTTACTCTGATGTTGTTGTTGTTGTCTTCTTCTTCTTCTTCTATTCTACTAGTTCTATCTTATCTATCCTCACCCTCTATCTTCTTTCTATTAATTTCTTGAATTTTCAGTGCAATTTGGGGTTGGACTTGTGTTATTTAGTCAGCTCAAATTGGACCGGATTTTCGGGTCATTACAGTTGGTATCAGAGCTTAAGTTAAGCGAATTACCTTGGCTCTGTGGCGTAACTCAGTAGAGATGGGGTTAGTAATATCCTAGATTGAGTTTGAGTGTATATATACGAGTGAACGTATTTGTTATTTGATATAAAAATTTGTTTTATATTGTGGAGCTTTATTGGTTGAGTGGCTTATGAATTCTGGTCGATGGTGGGGCACCACAATATCGATAAGGGTTTCTAAACACTCGAATACGATGAACCAACATGATATGTTTTGACATTAACATAGTATAATTGGTTGTATTGGTTGTTATTATAATCGAATAAGATTATAAAATGTGAAATGGTTATAAATAACCAATCAGAATTCATATAAGTAAAGTATATGAAATAAGATGAATAAAATCTGAATTTATATCAGAATTAGGAATTAAAATAAAGAAATTTTAAGTTCCTGGGAGATTTTGAAAATGTTTTCAAATTGAAAGTGTTATAGTATTGAACTCACTTCGATAAACTGGGAAATAACCCTGATGAGTGTGGCCACATCATCAGTATTCATTTTCGAGTTGCTAAGTGACGGATTACTACCAAAGATTCTGTTTTTGAATTGTTTAAGGAAAACAAGTGTTTAGAAATTCAAATGTTTTGAATTGGTATTATGGTTTCAAATTGATTTGAAATAAACACAGGAATTTAAATTCTAGAATTAAGATTTAACTTATGAAGTTAAATAGATTAAAATATTGAAAGTGAATAAATTAATTTGAATTAAACTTGGACAAGGTTATATATAATATGGAATTATATTGGGATGATATCGAGTAAGTTGATTGATTTTATAAGGATTTGGAATCAAGAATTGTACTTAAGTTTGAAATGGAATTTGACTTGAGTATAAGCAATTGCTTGAGTTTGAGGATAAAAACTGACAGGAGATGGATTGGAATGACATTGGTATAGGTTAAGTTGATAACCAATGGGAATGGTATAATGATATGGTCAGCAAAAAGGTACAAGTTTATATTTCATATGAGTTGGAATTTATGAGCCGATTTGGCAAGCCGCTTGGCGTTTTGATTTTCTTTTGGGTTGGAGAAGGCCTAGAGAGGCGAGTTGTGGTTTTACCGATAGGGCTGTACAAAGGAGGTTATGGCAAAATTTTCCAGAAATTCCGTATGTTAGAAAATTTGCAAAATTTTCGAGGTTAGTCGGAATAAATTAATATTTTAATCGATATTAATTGGGTCAGTTGAAACTGAAGTTAAAGGGTAAACCGATAAATATTTATCCAGTAGATATGGTCGTCCTCTACCTTAGCAATTTCGAGGACGAAATTATTTTAAGTGGGGAAGAATGTAATGACCCGGATATTTGACAGTGTAATAATTAACTTATTTAATTATTTAAATAACGAATATATTATTTAATCGACGACGTTAGAACGTATAATTATATTATAATTAAAATCGAGCTTGAAATGACGCTGTAGTTCGTTATTTGGCGATTTGAACTTCAACTGAATGTACAGGATTCGTTTTAAATCGGATTTCTGTGAAACAAGAAACGTGTGGAGCTGGTGGAATATATCTTTCTAGGGGAAGAGAAAAATCAAGATTTCGTCGTATAGATTTTGAGATATGTCCAAATCAAATTTTAAAATAGTCGCTATAGAATCGTTTATCGACCGTAACAGTTTATTCGATATAACTAGAGATCGGGTTTGAATTTAGACAAGGTTCTTTTGGGAAGAAGTGATAATTTAATTTTTAGAATTTTATGGTAATTTTTAATGAATTAAATACGCAACTTTATATTTGGGGTATTTTGCACCTTGTAATCAACATTTTGGGGTTCCCCAATATGAGTTAACCTACCGATATTATTATATTTTTGGAGTCGGGACACCTCGCTCGTCACAATAGTGTTTTTATATCTGTCCGTTGCAGTTCGTACTTGAATGGAATTTCATATAGAAGGGTACCATACCATTTTAAAACTAAACAAATTCTCCTTGGCTATAATATAGGCCACGATACAACCTTTCTCACCCACGAGATGTCCACCAGAACCCACGTCTTCAGATTGAACAAAATATCTTGAATCTCACCCTATATATATATTCCTTATCCCTCTCTTACCCTAATCTCATTTTCCCTTCGGTCAAGAGCATTTCCGCCGCCGGTATTCTCATTCCCAAATCAAAACGTGAGCTAACCTTCAATAAAATCAAAATCAATTCCTCAAAAATCCTATAAATCAAAATAGAGATGCATTTGGACTCAGCATCTTTAAAGCTTCGATTTCATGTAAGATTTGTGGGGTTCGGAAATCGTTCTGTCGATGTCAAGTTTCAGCAGTAGCTAGGGTTCACCGCTATTCTACCTAGGGGATGACGGAGGACAAGAGGGGTTGATGGATGAACTCTGGTACTCGAGGCGCCCGCATGGACCCAGTCTGGTGGAGTGCGGTGCCCCTTTTCTGATGATTCAATTCAGTGAACTCTCGAGTTGGACTGGTACATAGCCGGTAGGGTGCAGATGTGGTTTTAGTGGTGCGTGTAGTTACTGTGAGGAGTTAAGGGTGTTCATGGCTGTTGATGCTTGAACATGGATAGGAGAGGGTCACGGGAAGAAGGAGCCGAAGTTCATTGATTTGGGATGAGTAGCAGCATGCTGGTTCCTGTTTAGAGAATAGTAGAAGCCTGGGAACGTTTGCATGGGAGTCCAACGTAGAGCATGCAGCGTAGAGGAGTGCTACAGTCCGATTTGGAGGAGTTTGTGGGGCTTGGAACTTTGAAATGGCAGAGGAGATGGGACGGGTATGAAAGTATACAGCTCGAAGTTGTAGGGATGGGGTTTCTTACGAGAAATATACTATAATGTATTATATAATATAATAAAATTCTTGAATGTGGAAAATGAAGGGTAGTGCTTGCACCATTTGCAAACGTTGATGGGGTGAAATCTGGAGCGCAAGTATTGTTTGAGGGAAGTAAAGTGGGGTCTTCAAACTGAAGTCGTGACATATGTTAATGCGTTGAAAGGCAAACCGTTTGGAGTGGGTAAAACAAGGAGCAGTTTGGAGTGTAAATTTCGGCCATGGTGATGAATGAACGAGCGTTCTATGTTGAAGAAGAAACCGCGAGTTGAAGTGTTGGTTCGAGCGTTGGAAAATGGAGAGCCGTGGACGGACGGAGTAAAGTAAGGAGACGAGGTGATAGAAGTTGATGATGGCAGTGGAAGTTATATTCTGAAGTCTGGGATGGATCGTTGGAGAAGATATTTTGGGGTTGGAGATTAAAGCGGGTCTGGTTTCTATAGAAAGAAGATGGGCCGGAGATCAAAAAGAAATTCGAACCGTCAGTCGCGTTAGAATCGTATGGACGGGAGCAACATAATGACACTGACCGGGAGTGAATCGGGACTCGTTACAATTTATGGAGAAATAAATTTTTCCGACTGAATCAAATAACGCAAACCGCTATTTAACGGTTAACGCGCAATGTGAGTAAAACTCACTAACTCTCCTCAATTTATATTTTTATATAAATTGTACTTTATTTATTGACTACTGTATATTGATTGTTAAACTGGACTGTTAAATAGATTTGATTGAAAACGTAGTTATAGTTAATCTATGTACTGTTAATCAAATATGGTTCTGTATAACAGGATATTTCATTTTAAAATGAAATATGATATATATTATACTGTGTAACATCTGTGGATGCAGGGAGACAGGTTGGAGGAATCCGATTGGGTTCCTCAACAATTATTTTACTGTTTTCATATATTGTGATATATGTTGTGATTTATAATCTGTTATTGATTATGGATGTTAGAACGATATTGATCATCGTTGTTTGATATTTTAAATATCATAAGAAACCCTGGGATGTAAAAAGGAACATTTCAATGTATATTGAAATAAAGGAATTTTATAAAATCAACCGATTTTATAAAAGGAAAGTATTTATAAAACGAATAGAGTTTTATAAAAAGGAAAAAAATGTTGATAAAACAAATAGAGTTTTATAAAAGGGATATTTATTTAGAAAATAAATAGAAATAAGGAATAGTTATTTAGAAAATAAATAAACAGTTGTAAATAGGAATATTTGTAACGGTAAATAGAAGTTGTAAATAGGAATATTTGTAACGGTAAATAGAAGTTGTAAATAGGAATATTTGTAACGGTAAATAGAAGTGTAAATAAGGAAATAGTTGTAACGGAAAATAAACATTATAAAAAGGAAATTGATGAGATATAAAAGAGATAATCGAAATAGAGTAATTGAATATTAGTCATTCAATTAGAAATAACCTGAATTGAGTTAGTCTAATATTAGCTAATCGAATCTAGTAACCGAATACAAGTTAATCAAAAGAAGTTTATCGAATTTAGTTATTCGATAGAGTTAAATCACTAGAGTTAATCGACTATAGTATTCGAATAAGAGTAAATCAAATAGAATTAAACAATATTAGAAACTGACTAGAGATTGGTAAGTTGAATAGTTTTCTGAGTGTTGATCTGATGTTGGTTTCGGCCTTCGGGGTTTATACTTAGAGAATTGTTCTCTTACTAGTTTACAGTTAGGGGCTAATAGTTGTGGAATGATAGTGATGCGTAAATGAGGATTGGAAATGTTTTCCAATGTTGAAAATGTATATTTTCTAGTTTTAGAAAATAAGGAAATATATATATATGATTGATGATTGGATCGATAATTCCATTTGGAATTAAGATCGTTGTTTGTACACCGACATATTTTCATTTGATAGTTAAATCACAGACTATCGAAGTTTTGACCATTTTACGTTGTTAATATGGAGAGACCGGTTGGATTATTATCCGAAGAACCACTCCATATCGACATAAGCGTTGTGATCAAATACGATGAAGAAATTGAAGACGGAGTAAAGTGCAACGGCTATCCTGTTTACAGAATAGTGCCTTCGGTTTCGTTCAGTCCCAGAACGAACATATATGGACGAATGTCTGACAGAATAGTTCCAATGATCGAAAGAGTTGGACTGTACAAATATATATGGTGGCCAACGGATTTATTCCCTTCGCATAATATCCAGAATCTATTTGTGCAGATCCAACTAATGATTAACGGATCTGATAATGTGGCATTCAAAGTGATCGTGTTATCAATGAATGGAAAGTAAGCGTAGCTTCTAGCCTCACATCTGGTAAATGACAAAAATCGGGCAGGCAGCATGGCTAAGTCGGTCGCACCGAAGTAGGGTGTATAATCACCTATCTAGAGAATATTCATTTGCTTCTTTAATCTATCAATGCTGTCCCATATATATACGGGAAACGGTTGCTGATCCCGACCGTTGGTGATGTACATTCGATACACTCAAGCGAAATGAGTGGTCGGTCATGTGTGGCTGAGTTGCAAGATGTTCTTGTTGAACTCCAGTGTATCGTTCCTAGAGTACACTGATCGGAAGGTGGTTCCATACCTTGTCATAGTTGGAAACCCAATCATCCAATACGCACCTGCGGTTTTGATTGTATACTATATATGTAGAACGTGAGATGCAAGCGTTTCTACTAGACTGATATCTATTTGTATTTAGACATTATCATAATATCAGAATGATATTGCTTTTCAAAGATGTTTGGATTCTCATAAGGGAAAAACCCGTTCCGTATTCAAGGCGTGGTCTTATGAGATATCATATACCTGTTTAAATGATTTGAGTTTACTCACACCAGTCACATGACTGACCCGGAGTTTATTTGTTTTGTCTTCCCTAAAACTCTTGGGTGCCTAAATTTGTACGGGCAGTCAAGTAGTCGGGATTTACAGATGCACTTGGAGAGCTTGGAGCAGGAGGCTTCAGCAGTCGATAGCTATTATTTATTCCGCTGTGATGTTATATGTTGTACTCTGAAAATGGTATGTATAAACAGTTATAACTTTGTATTTCAAAAGTTATGTTATATTTTATTCGTTCCGCTGTGAGATTCGTGTTACTCTGATGTTGTTGTTGTTGTCTTCTTCTTCTTCTATTCTACTAGTTCTATCTTATCTATCCTCACCCTCTATCTTCTTTCTATTAATTTCTTGAATTTTCAGTGCAATTTGGGGTTGGACTTGTGTTATTTAGTCAGCTCAAATTGGACCGGATTTTCGGGTCATTACACCACCGCAAGTCCTTTCCCATGCCTTCTTGTTTCCCTCGCCGATCCTATCATTTTCCTGAAGCCAACCTCCCACGCTTCCTTAAATCTTCATGCTGTCCACCGTATAATGTCCCCTTCACCTATTCTTTCTCTTCCTATTCTTTCTTTTCTTTACCTAGGAAAGGGAAAACAACTTTACCATATTATTTTCTCTTCATGAATTTACCCTACGCAATTTCACCGTGAAAAGAATAAAAAGGCAGTAGCCACATCCATTTTTACCTCATGACATGGAACCCGTTATCATTCCATCCATCCCCACGGAACTCTGTCCTCCTGCCAATAGCCAAACTGCCGTGACCACTTCCTTCTAGCCTCGGCTGCAATGTCGGCTCACTGTCCACCAAACCATTTTCTTCCTCGTGTGCTTACTGTGTGGGGGTGTATAGTATATGTTGTGTGTGTGTGTATATATTTGGGGGGTGAGTATGAGTTTATTGTGTATATTTTTTCCAGTGTGCGTGTATAAGCATGTGTGACTGGGTATGTATTTGTATGAGTGTGTGTTGATATATATATACACATATATATTTATTTGTGTGTGAAATTGTGTTGTGTACACATATATAATTTATAATATATATATATATTTACGGTTTTAGTGTTTATATAATTTATAATATATATGTTATAATTTTAATTTGCATTGTGTGTTTGCGGTGTGCGTTGAATTTTAAAAATATATACGTTATAAAAAATTTCTGTGTGTATATATAAGCATATATATATATTATTTTGTAAAATGTGTAGTGTTTATTTTGAGTTGAGTTTGGCGTCGAGTTTGATACCCATTCGAATATTTAGTACCCGTATGGATCCGTTGAGAAATTCTCTAACCTCCTCTTATAAAATAAAATAAATATATTGAGTGGTTACAGTGATTGAATCTATTCTGAGTCATGCCTACGAGTCAACGTCTCATTCAGTGTCCATCAGTTTGTCGTCTCTTCTCTATGCCACAAAATGTGAGTTTATCTCACACTTGACTAACATTGTTTCATGGATGTTAAATTCAGCATAAATGAACTGTTATAAAATGTATATGATTGCTGGTAGAAATTGTTTTATTTGATACGTATGGACATTTCATATATGACACGATATGTTTATATGATGCGCATGTGCACTGATGATATATGACTTATGATGTGATTGATGCTATGTGATGATTTGTTATGTTATTGATTCCCCTAGTTTAGGAAAAATCACTACGAGTTGAAATGATACATATCCAAACGGACATTAGATTAGGGAAAAATCATTATGAGTTGAAATAATAGACCTGAACGATATATACTGAATTTGGAATTGTGGGTTGAAATGATAGACATGTAGAATTTTATAAATTGCGAGTTGAAATGATAAATATCCGTATCACTTGACCATAGGGTAGAAAACTAGATACAGACACCGCTGGTCATGTTTTCAAAGTATAGTTATTTGGAAATTGACTTTTAAATAATGACTTAAGATTTTATTTATTATATTTATATTTTAAAGATTTTAAATTTTAATATGTAAATTTTGAATTACATGTTTAAAATGATTTTTATGTGTAAATATTGATTTAAATACTTATTTAAAATTTTACTTATAATTTTGTTTATTTTAAACCATATAATTTAATCTTATAAGTATTTTAAGTATTTATATTATAATAAATATTTATTAAACCTATGTCTATATTATTTTAAACTTGTATACGTTTATAATCTATTTTTTAATTAATTTTAGAATTTTATAAACCTATATATTCTAAGTAAACAAAATTATATATATATTTTACAAACTTTAATAATAAAATCAAGATGGATAAGTTAAAATTTCACGATTTAAATTCGAGGTTTAACGATTTAAATGTAAATAACGATGTTGATTTAACGAATGAACTTACATAAGATATGAATTTGAATTCGAATCGATAAGAGGTGAATTTGAATTGTGAAATTTATTTTAATTTGAATTTCCAAATTGAAGAAAATGAATTTGAATCGATAATTGATACGAATATGAATTTGATTATAATTTGACTGAATGTGAATCTGAATATATAAATTGTTTATTTATGAACTTGATTTTATAAATCAATTTGATATGAATTTAGTAATTTTATAAATCTAATTTATAAGAATGGTTTTAAATGACTTAAATCTATTAGTAGTGATTTTGAACTTATAACTTGAAATTATAAAATATGTTATAAATTGTTAAATTGAAATTTAGGATTTGTTTCGAATTATCCAAATTGAATTTGAATCATAACGTTGGATTTTATGAATCGACTTAAAAAGAAATCTTATAAAGGTGAAAATTGGATTATATGAATCTTTTGAACTTGGACTTTGATGAAATTATTTCAAAATAAAATAGAATTGAAGTTAAATATTTAGTATTGATTTATACTAAAATTTGAGACCGTTAAGATATGATCTTCTAAATCGATTTGGTTAAAGCGATTTAAATGAGTTGTTTTCAGAATTAAATATAATCGAAGTTAGATATTTAGTTTTGATGTCTAATTTAAATATGAATTCCATATAAATGATTTTTATAAAGTGATTTATAAATAATGACCACGGTGTGAAAAACATAAACGATTGGTTGTTAAGAAACCGGGATCAGATATTGTCATACTCTCTGCCAATACCGAAAACCACTTTGACAATTGTGTACGATTTGGAGTTCCGAAATGAAGTAAGATGGATTGGAGGAGATTACTGGGCTGAAGAAAGAGAACGATGATGGATAGCCTTGACCTTCGGGTCATAATTAAAATGACTAAAACAAGTGCTATACCGTGATTTAGTGAGGTCGCACCTCCTATCGTACACACTTCTTTGAACCCGTAATTACTACTTTCTGATTTGATTGGTGCACTTTTGATTTTGGGAGTGTGTTTCAAGGTGGGCAGTAGTCGCGGCTATGTATTACCACCGGTCATGGGCATGCATCGGTATAATCCTACCGTGGGTATTCCTCATTCCCCTTGTCATATTATCTTGAGTGAACCCCCTACGTTTTGATTTGTACCATACCTATGGAGTGCCCTTTGAAAGCCACGACGTTACTGTGGACTTTACGGTATCTGTATGGAGTATGATATTTTAAACGGTGTAACGTTAAAAATGTAATCCCGCTTATGCTATTATCAATAGTATATTTAGACATAGACACTGTTATAATAGCGTATTATATTATATGATATTAGTTTAAAGGATCCTTAGGGGATAATGATCCCAAACATCCTTTAAGTTACTGATTCATTTCATTGAACATTTCATTTGAGTTGATTTATTTCCATGAGAATGTTAGTCCTGATCCGAATTGTTTTGTTTTGCATTATTTCTTGGGTCAGATCGAGTATTACAACTTTCGTGGTTCACTGTTGGAGTTTATATTAGATCTGCTCACCTGTATCTAGACTGTTGTCCTTTATTATGTACTAGAGATATTGTATTAAACTTTCATTGTACTATTATGTAAACTCTGATGTAAAATTTATTTAGTAGCTTCATGAATTACTATTGTATTATGTATTTTCTGCTGTGAGATATTATTTTGTTCTGTGTCTGTGATTCTGTGATTTATTCTATTTTACCTTGGAAGCTAATAACAATCTGTCGTTTCGAACGGTTCGAGTTGGTTTAATTACCGGCTTGAAGCGGACGAAAGGCAATATGTTACATGTGGTATCAGATCTTTGGTTTATCAAAGCTTTAGCCTATGAGGTAAAAGCTCATTAGAGATAAGCTAGTGATACCCTTGAATGAGTAGAATCAGTCGAAGAATCCTTCTTGAGAGAGAGCATATTTAAAAGTAAAAATAGTTGTGAAAATGGTTTAAATTATTTTTTTGAACAAATAGTTTCGGATATAAAATTTTGTTTAAATATTTTTCTGAAATTTCCTTTCCATTTGAATCCATCTTCCTTCATAGATCCTCTTTGATTAGGTTATTTCGTTCGTTCAGCTTTTAACTCGAATTCATTCTTATTTAATATTGATTTTGAAATAGGTTTTTGAAATAGATATTATGATATAAGATTTTCTTGATATAATATTGAAATTTTGATATATATATATATATACTGTTTTTGGTAATACCAATATTTTGAAAAGCTTTGATGTTTAAACTTTTAAATTTTATATTTGGAAATAGGATTTAAAATGTAGATTTTGTTAGAAAATGATTTTATCTTGGTTGAGATCTATTAATGTATGGCTTATAAATGTATGTATATATCGGAATTTATAAATTTTCATGGGTTTATAAATATTTTATTTTGTGATGTATATGTATGTTCAAATATAGAATATAACATGGATTTAAAATCATCTAGATATAATATAGAATAATATCGATATGTATTTAATTTAATAATAATATTGTTTGTATATTTATTATAGATTGAGTTTGAATTTTTAATAAATAAATGGGGGGGGGGAGATATAAAATTTTCCCTACTTAAAATTTTAACGATTTGAAATATATTATTTATAATATATGATTAAAAATTTGGTATATATTATATTTAAATATAAAAAGATGTTTTGGGTACTTATTTGACATTAAAATTGGCCTATCGAATACTTAGTGATTTGGGTTATACGTCTGATCAATGTATATGTTAAATCCTATATGTACTAGATAGATATAGAGTCACTCTAGTCGCTTGAAAATGATTCTAATGATGACTGCAGCATCATTAATATCTATTTTCAGGCTTCGAAAGTGGGATGTATATGGCTACCAATCGAGACATCGAGTGAATACTTAAAACTATTTTGAAATGTTTGAAAATATTTTAATTTTTGATTTAAATATATATATTTTAAATTATATATAGGTATGATAATAGATACGAACTATTTGAATCTAAATATATTATTTATTTAATTACTATCTCCCTACCTCGTTACTTTTAGGAGACGAAAAGTTTTGAGTGGGGGAGGTTATAACAACCCGCTATTTTGACGATTTAAATTCTGGTTTAAATCGAATTTTATCTTGAAATTCAACTATTTCTCGTAATGGAAATTTGAAATTTGAAATTTGAAATTGGAAATATGTTTAGTGAAACATAGCAGCTGTGAAAATTTCATCGAAAAATTTGAATGTTTGTCGATCATGTGATTTCTAGTGCAAAATTGAGCATAATAGTACAAATTTTAGAGATTTTAAAATCTCTCCGAAACCAGTTCGGACAAACATGAAAAATATTCTATTTGATGTCACGAATCCAACGGCGAAATTCATTTCGCGAAAATAAGACGTTTTGACCTCCTTCAATTGTTTTCCTGTCTGAAATTTAACATTTAAACGGGTCCGCAACGCCTTTTTGATTGGAGCATCCTGGCACTACAAACTATATACCGTTATGTCTGTCTCATCGCGTTGATTTCTGTAATATATTCATTTTTTAGTTTTGGTGTTCGGTTCACGATAAAATTTCTAAAAGGCTTGCCCAGTTCAATTTTAAAACAATGCCATATGAGTTCGATGTGTCCCTATTCAGATCCTACATATTTTTCTAGACATTTTGGGTCTGTAAAACCCTTCCTTTTATTTTACCAGGTCACCTGTTATTTTTTTATTTTTCCAAAATATTGTAAGTGGACACATTTACTCCTTAAATGCATGTGTTCATTTTACAATTCGATGCGTTGATTCCAATAGCCATATATTTCCAAAAGGCATGCTAATCTTTCCCTTTTCCCATGCATGCGTTTGTTCCCTTTTCTCATGTTCCTACTATTTAGTGCATGTGTCCATTACTTTTCACAATCCAACATTGCCTTTTTGAATTTTGAAGGGGTGCGTTAAACTCATTCCATCCCAAAAGCCTCATTCAAAATTTGAAACAATCGGTCCGTTTCTTTTATATCTGCCGTATGTTTCCCCATTTCATCCCATATTTTTCTTCACCAAAATGGCTATATCAGTTTATTCCCTCCAACCACCACTCTCATTTCTTTTTATAAATCTTTCCATCTTCTTTTGATTCTTCCCCATTTTCTTTATCAATCTGCCATTTTCTTTCTTCCCTACCGTAAGTCCTTTCCCATGCCTTCTTGTTTCCCTCGCCGATCCCATCATCTGCCTAAAGCCAATTTCCCGCGCTTCCCTAAATCTTCATGCTCCATTCCCATCTCCACCATATAATGTCCCCTTCACCTATTCTTTGTCTTCCTATTCTTTCTTTTCTTTACCTAGGAAGTGGAAAACAACTTTCCCATATTATTTTCTCTTCATGAATTTACCCTACGCAAATTCACCATGAAAAGAATAGAAAGGCAGTAGCCTCATCCATTTATACCCCATGAAATGAAACCCGTTATCATTCCATCCATCCCCACGGAGCTCCGCCCTCCTGCTAACAGCCGAACTGTCGAACTGCCGTGACCCCTTCCTCCTAGCCTCGGCTGCAACGTCGGCTCACGGTCCATCAAACCGTTTTCTTCCTCGCGTGCTTATTGTATGGGGATGTATAGTATATGTTGTGTGTGTGTGTGTGTATATTTGGGGGTGAGTATGAGTTTGTTGTGCATATTTTTTCAAGTGTGTGTGCATAAGTATGTGTGACTGGGTATGTATTTGTGTGAGTGTGTGCTGACATATATATATATATGTATATATATATATATATATATATATATTTGTGTGTGATTGTGTGTGTATATGTGTGAAACTGTGTTGTGTACACATATATAATTTATAATATATATTTACGGTTTTGATGTTTATATATGTTATTATTTTAATTCGCATTGTGTGTTTGCGGTGTGCGTTGAATTTTAAATATATATATACGTTATAAAAAATTTCTATGTGTATATATAAGCATATATATATTATTTTGTAAAACGTGTTGTGTTTATTTTGAGTTCAGTTTGGAGTCGAGTTTGATACCCATTTGAATACCCAATACACGTACTGATCCATTGAGAAATTCTCTTATCTCCTCTTATAAAATAAAATAAATATATTGAGTGGTTACAGTTATTGAATCTATTCTGAGTCGTGCCTGGGAGTCATTGTCTCATTCAGTGTCCATCCCTTTGTAGTCTCCTTCTATGTGTCACAAATTGTTTTATTTTATATATATGCACATTTCGTATATGACACGATATATTTATATGACACGTAGGTGCGTTGATGGTATATGACTTATGACGTGATTGATGCTATGTGATGATTTGTTATGTTATTGATTCCCCTAGTTTAGGAAAAATCACTAAGGGTTGAAATGATACATACCCGAATGAACGTTAGATTAGGGAAAAATCATTATAGGTCGAAATGATAGACCTGAACGAATTTTACTGAATTTGGGATTGTGGGTATAAATGATAAACCCATAAAATTTTATAAATTGCGGTTTGAAATGATAAATATCTGTATCACTTGATCATAGGGTAGAAAACTATATACGAACACCGTTGGTCATGTTTTCGAAGTATAATTATTTGGAAATTGACTTTTAAATAATGACTTAAGATTTTATATTTTTATATTTATATTTTAAAGATTTTAAACTTCAATCTGTAAATTTTAAATTATATACTTTAAAATGATTTTTATGAGTAAATATGGATTTAAATACTTGTTTAAGATTTTACTTATAATTTTATTTATTTAAATTATATAATTTAATTTTATAAGTATTTTAAAATTTTATATCATAATAAATATTTCTTTTAAACCTATGTCTATATTATTTTAAAATTGTATATGTTTATACTCTATTTTCTAATTAATTTTAGGATTTTATAAACCTGTAAATATATATATTCAAAAGTAAAATTTTCTTTTATGTATATTTTATAAACTTTAATAATAAACTCTAGATGGATAAGTTAAGATTTCGCGATTTAAATTCGAGGTTTAAAGATTTAAATGTAAATAACGATATTGATTTAACGAATGAACTTATATAAGATATGAATTTGAATTCGAATCGACAAGAGGTGAATCTGAATTGTGAAATTGATTTTAATTTGAATTCCAAATTGAAGGAAATGAATTTGAATCGATACTTGATATGAATATGAATTCGATTATAATTTGACTGAATGTGAATTTGAATATATAAACTGTCTATGTATGAACTTGATTTTATAAATCAATTTGATATGAATTTAGAAATTTTATAAATCGAATTTGTAAGAATGATTTTAAATGATTTGAATCTACTAGTAGTGATTTTGAACTGTACAACTTGAAATTATAAAATATGTTATAAATTGTTAAATTGAAATTTAAGTATTGTTTCGAATTATAGAAATTGAATTTGAATCGTAACGCTGGATTTTATGAGTCGACTTAAATAGATATCTTATAAAGGTGAAAATTGAATTATATGAATCTTTTGAACTTGGACTTTAATGAAATTATTTCAAAATAAAATAGAATTGAAGTTAAATATTTAGTACTGATATATACTAAAATTTGAGACCGTTAAGATATGATCTTCTAAATCGATTTGGTTAAAGAGATTTAAATGAGTTGTTTTCAAAATTAAATATAATTAAAGTTAGATATTTAATTTTTATTTCTAATTTAAATCTGAATTCCGTATAAATGATTTTTATAAAGTGATTTATAAATAATGACCACAATGTGAAAAACGTAAACGATTGGTTGTTAAAGAAACCGAGATCGGATATTGTCGTACTTTCTGCCAATAACAAAAACACTTTAACAACTATGTACGTAGTTGTAACGTCCCTTTTTTTTATCGCTTAAGTTTTGATATTTAAATCGATTTAAATATTGGGTTAATAAAATAAATGAATTTTTATACTAATTAAATTGAATTTTGAAAGTATAAAAATATATTAATATAATATCGAGATTTAAGTTCATATTAATTAATTCTGAAAGTGGTATGAATTCAGTTTGAAAATATATATGATAATGAGAATTTATTTTCAATAGAATTGTTCATATTTGAGTCAATTTATATTAAAACGAAATTAATGTTAAATCATCAAATTAATTTAATATCTTATGTATATGATCGAATTAGACCGTGAAGACTGTTCCAGTGTGTTCAGAAAGTTGGTAGAACCAGGGAAATGCTTTTCATTGCTTTCAAATAGGGGTTCTTTAGCGCATGGAATTTTAATTAAAGTCACCACGATAAATTGATTAAATAAATAAATAAATAAAAATCTCTAAGCATAGGGGACGACCTAAACTCACAAGCACATGTTACTCTGAAATTTTTACAGCGTCTTCTCATTTCAGTTTCAAATCTGTGTCTCTTCTTCCTCGATGGACAATACGCTGCAACCCTATTCTACGTCTAAACCTACTTACCAACATCTTTTATTTCATTGTCATGTACTCCCTCTGTTCTTCTTCCCAAACTTGACAATACGCTGAAATCCTATCTCCCTATCGTCAACGCCTAAAGCTACATGTACGTTGAGAAATGACATGGTCCTAATCCTCTCCATCGTTCACCTATAAATTTCCTCTCGCACTCATTGTTTTGCCAAGCCAAACTCAATTCTCTCTCTTCGTTCTTTTTTTCTTACTCAGCAAAAACCGAAAATTCTTCCATCGATATAAAAAAGGAAAAAAAAAGAAAAGAAAAAAAGGGGGCATCGAAATTGGTAATCGCGAGTCCCCTGTAACTCGACTCTAGCTAGGTATAATGGGGTATCGTTCTTGGTTGCCGTGAGTTTTGCTGAGCGGATTTCATCTTGGTGAAGGGTTACGAGAAGAGGCTAGGGCAGTGCGGTTTCAGAAAGAAGACGTACGAAAATCGAGACCGGTACCCATGCGTTTGGATTTTTGCGATGTCTGAAGGAGTTTGAATTCGGGTGACAGGCACTCGACAGTTCAAAAATTGGTGAGTTCATTTTTTCTCTTTTGGAAACGATGCGGTGTGGGGAGTATAAACTGGTTTGAAACTGGAGTTTGTTTAGTACGTATTTTGAGGGAGTACGAGCTTGAGAAGGGGGTGATCGATTCTGGCAATAACTGGACAGTGGAGAAGGATGTCTGAATGTATGAAATGGTGGATTGTTAGATAAGGGAGTGCGGGTCTGTAGTTGGAGGAGTGCAAACTATAAGGCAATGGTTAGTTCGGCCATTGTTTCCTTGGGATGCAGTAAATACATGAATAAGGTCTATTAAAAGAGAAAGTTGTCTGGGTATGAGGAGACTGACTGGGGTGATGAACTAGGAAGGTTCGGTATGCGATATTGGAGTATGCAGTAGGTGGTGAGATCGATTTTTTGGTAGTAGCAACAATAGTATATGATGGAAAAAATGGAGAGTGCCGCTGTGATGTTCGACGGAATGTCGTAATAGAACCGAATGCAGTTTGGGACTATTGGGGGAGTAGTTTCGTCGATGCTCGAGTAATTCAAAAGACAACAAGGTATATGTTCACCAAAATTTGAATTATGTAGAATAATGCGTTTATTTATTTATAGTAGTTAATTCAAATTAAAATGATATTTAATCAATAAAATAAATAATCGTAGGTGCCAATAAAAAAATTCAAGACAATGCGAGTAGATACGTAGCCGAGAAGACACAGAAATTAAACGAATATTCAGCATGGAAAATCAAGGTGAGTTAAACTCACTCAGTTAATTATTTGAGCTATTTTTAATAGTTCAAAATTTTGTTTGTTGCTTGGTTGCTAAATTGATTGATATAAAGTGACAATATATTATAATATATAAAAATAATATTGGTGATTGGAAAATTCCTGCAGTATCATTAGCGGATGCCCGCAGTACCATTAGCGGATGATTTCCCTATGCGCCCCACAATATATATATAATGGATGACCTTCTCTACCGCGATATCCTGCCTCGAAGCAGGATGGGTATTATTATTGTTGACTAACATCTGTGGATGCAGGAAAAACAGGTTGGAGGGATCCAACTAGATTCCTCACATTTATATTATTTGTTTTACATATATGATGTGTTTTATGACCTGTGATAGCTTATGATATAGTTGGCCGTGTCAGTAGCATTGATCGTTGATCTTGGATGCTTTGAATATCATAAATAAAATATGGATTTCAAATTAGTAATTAAAATATAAAGATGACTGGAAAGAAAATAATTATTTCCAAATAGAAACATTTATTTAGAAACCAAATTAAATAGAATTTTAAAAAAATAAAATAAAATATTTGTTTGAAACAAATGAAAAGACAACTCTATAAGCGAAATTATTATTTGGGAGATTTGAGGAATGTCAAGTATGTGTGAATTTGGGAAGGGAATGAGAATCGAATGATAAGTCGATATTTTTAAATAGATTTAAAGTTCTCAAATTTCAAGGAAAATTATAAAAGAGGTTATATGAAGTAAATTTATAAACTAAAATTTTAAATATAATTTAAACTTGAAGTTTCAAGTATGAATTCGGGTTAACTAAATGAGTCAAGTATGAATTAAGGAACATTATTCATGAGCGAGATGAATAAGGGTTGAAGCATCTGGTTTGCAAAATAGGAATTTTTAAAGGTAACGTAGAAATGGTTTGAAATTTTAAATCCTAATTGAATGCAAGTAGAACTAATTTGAATAGTATGATTTTATATAAGATTTTTAATAATAAGAATTTCCAATTGGTATTTTTATAAGAATATTTTAATGACATGGAGTTTTTATTAAAAACTAAGGTGTGTAGAAATGAACATATACAGATGTTTATAAAGATTTTGTGGAATCAAGACTTTATACAAAACCAAATTTTTCAAAGGTTAAAACGAAATTTAGGTGATCAATGGAAAGACATCGTTATAAGGAAAATCTCGCTTCCAACTTTAAAAAAATGAATAATGTTAGCAAACGTTTGTAAATTATATTTGTAAGTAAAATGTTTGAATTTGCGGATAAGATGAGATGAGTTAAAATACCTATACAGATGTTATGAAGGTTATTCGTATAAAACTGTGTTTTACAAAGGTTAACCAAAATTTGAGTTGATTTATGAAGTGATAACGCAATAAGAAAATATCATTCCAGTTTAGAAATAAAGAAAGATTTAGCAAACGTTTTGCAAATCATATCTTTAAATGGGGTATTCGCTAATAGTTGTAGCGACGTGTTGAATATCGTGGTTGTGAGTAAGATATTTGAAATGGGAAGAAATTCGAGAAAAATATCTAGTTTGAAAATGAAAGGGGATTTAAAATGAAAGGGGATTTTGAATATTCTTATATATATAAATATAAGAAGAGAAAATGAATATTTGGGAAATGAGAAGTTTAAAATTAACGAATGGTTAACCAAAATGAGGCTAAAATGATAATGAATATCAAATCAGTGAATTAAAATTTTCTTTTATGGATGAATGTTTGTTTTATTAGATAGTTAAATAACCGACTATCAAGTCTGGCCTATACGATGGTTAGTAAGGAAAGACCGGGATCGAATTTATTTGAAAACCATTCCGAACTAACTAATACGTAAAGGTAGAACATACGAATCGAAGATGGAGCAGTGAAGGCCGTAGATCTTCATAAGCAAAAGGACTACTAGTCGAATTCTCTGGAGTCGCGCCCAGAGATATTTTGATGGTGATCCTGTCGTGGTTGAAATCGACGGATGGCAAGGACTACTCGCTATTGATCCATAGGGTGATTCCTAGCATGTGGTAGGAGAGTGCCTTCGGTTTGTCCAATCCCAGGACAACTTGTATGGACGAATGTCTGACAGAGTATTTCCAAAGGGTCACGTACATTGATTTCTGCAAACGTACCATAGTTGATGGCGGAGAAAAGGTTTTCTCTAGCCTGATAACTAGAGTATTTTTGTGGATGTCAACTAGTGATATCTGATGGATTTGACGATGTGGCATTCAAAGTAATGGTGGCCAGATGATCTAGAAATACGATTATAACATCAAGCCTCACAACCGGGAAATGACAAAAATCGGGCAGGCAACATGGCTATGTGGGTCGCAGCCATTAGGGTGTATAATCACCTATCTAGAGAAATTCCTTTTGCTTCTTTAATCTATCGATGCTGTCCCTTTTCGGGAGAGACGGTGGGTCGCACCCAACCGCTGGTGATATACATTCGATACACTCAAGCGAAATGAGTGGTCGGTCATGTGAGGGTCGGGTTGCAAGACGTTCTTGTTGAACCCAGTGTATTCGCCTCTAGAGATACACTATCGGCAGGTGGTCCCATACCTTGTCATAGTTGGAAATCCAATCTCCAATAAGCGCCCACGATTTTGATTGTATACTATTAATGTAGAGCTTGAGATGCAAGCGTTCTACTAGATTGATATTTATTTGTATTTAGACACTATTATAATATCAGAAAAGATATTGATTTCAAAAATGGTTTGGGTTATCGTAAGGTAAAAACCGTCCGTGTTTATGTGTGGATTGGTCTTTCAATTATCCTTTTCTTTCGAAAAGATTTTTAACTTTAAAATCAAGTTGGATTCTACCAATAATTTGGTGAGTTTTTCTCACGCTGGTTCACCAGACTGACCTGTGCGTTTGTAATGCTCGGGTCAGACCCAGTTGGGTCCGACCGAGTTGTACAGGTTCATGGTAAGATGATACAGATTCCAGGAGACAAGATGGAGGAGTCCAGACGTATGATATATATAATGTTCCGCTGTGTGTTGTAAATGAGGACAGACTGTTATAACTGTCCAGATGAATTAAATGGCCGTTGTACTCTGATGAATTGTAAGTATTATTTCAAGTTTTAAATAAAGAGTTATTTCTGTATTATATTTATTCCGCTGCGATGTGAGTTGTTCTTCTTCTTTTTCTTCTATTCTAATATTTCTTTCTTTCTTATCTAACCCTCTAACTTCTTCCTTAAACGGTCTGGATTTTCAGTACTCGAGTTGGACACGGAATGTATTTGTGTCGGAAATTCGAGCATCGAATTTTCCGGTTCATTACATTGGTATCAGAGCCAGGTTTAGGAATAACCTTGGCTCTGTGGCGTAACTCGATAGAGATGGGGCTAGCAATACCCTAGATTGAGTTGAGTGTATATATATGAGAGCGTATTTGTAGATTTCATATACAAATGTTTTGTATTGTGTTGATTGATCCGTTCAACTGTTTAAAAGCATTGAACTGAAAATTGATGCAAAGCGGGTAAATGAAATAATTTTACCTAAATTTATTTTTGTATATAAAAGATATAGTTTTTCTTAAATTATTGTTGATATTTGAGTGCTTGATTGATTTGAATGCAATTAAAATGGGAATATAGAATTGAAATGGTTAAGCATCGCCAAAAGATGAAAAGGATGATGTTTGAAATAAAAATCAGAATTTGAAATATAAATGGAAGCTAAGGAAACAAATTCCAAATTGAATTGAATAAAGTGAAACTTAATTGGAGATAAGTTAAAATGGATTTGGATTGAAAGTGAAACCATATTAAACTAAAATGGATTATTGAATCAATAAGTTCATGAATTCAAACCGAAATACCAAATAAAGTGGATGTTGATAACCTAAATAGAACTCGATACATATCGTTTAAATATGTCGATTGAAATAAAAATTTGAATTATAATAAATTCAATTTGAGTGGAAAATTGAATATAACTTGAAATATTATCCAGTTGAGTTGGAATATGAAATCGAGCCTTGAAATAGTAGTAAACATGTGTGCATGTTTTGAATTGTAAATATAAACTCAGATTGTGTAAACTTGAGTTGAATAAAGAGTAAACCAAATTAAGTTTGATTGAGATTAAAATTCGAAGTCAAAATCAATATGGACTCGTAAATAAAAAAATAAACTTGGGACTCAAGTGAAAATTGAGTGAACTTGTGAATTGAAAATTTGAACATGGTTATGATAAACTATCATGATTTGAGAAAGAAAACCAATTAGGGGATAAGTTGGCAAAGCGGAAGTAAAAAGTTGAATTGATTGTGGTTGAACAGGGATGGATATGTATGTGATTGAACAGGTTTATTGGATGGAAGCGAGTGTGAAGAATAAATATGAGATGCCCATCAAAAAGGTACATGTTTAATTCAATATGAGGTTTTATGCGCCGAATCGTCAAGCCACTTGGCTTTTTGATTTTCTTTTTGAATGGAAAGGGATTAGAGAGGCGAGTTGAGGTTTGAACTATTGACCGGTACAAGGGAGGTGCTGGCGAAATTTTTCGAAAATTTAAGGAGTTAGAAAAAATTTCAACAGTTGAAAATTTTGTTAACAAAAATTTAATCGGTGTTAAGGATTTTTGCAGTGAAGTTTGGACTAGTGAGTTGGTTGAGTAATAACGATATTGAAGTGAGTGTTGAGTTGCATGAGTGGATTGGGAGAAGTGAATAAGGTATAACCACATTTCCTACCTAGTAATTTCGAGGATGAAATTCTTTTAAGGGGGAAGGAATGTAACGTCCCTTTTTTTATCGCTTAAGTTTTGATATTTAAATCGGTTTAAATATTGGGTTAATAAAATAAATGAATTTTTATACTAATTAAATCGAATTTTGAAAGTATAAAAATATATTAATATAATATCGAGATTTAAGTTCATATTAATTTATTCTGAAAGTGGTATGAATTTTGTTTGAAAATATATATGATAATGAGAATTTATTTTCAATAGAATTGTTCATATTCGAGTCAATTTATATTAAAACGAAATTAATGTTAAATCATCTAATTAATTTAATATCTTTTGTATATGATCGAATTAGACCGTGGAGACTGTTCCAGTGTGTTCAGAAGGGTGGTAAAACCATGGAAATGCTTTTCGTTGCTTTCAAATAGGGGTTCGTTAGCGCAGGGAATTTTAATTAAAGTCACCACGATAAATTAATTGAATTAAATAAATAAAAATCTCTAAGCATAGGGGACGACCTAAACTCACAAGCACATGTTACTCTGAAATTTTTGCAGCGTCTTCTCATTTCAGTTTCGCATCTGCGTCTCTTCTTCCCCGATGGACAATACGCTGCAACCCTATTCTACGTCTAAACCTACTTACCAACATCTTTTCTTTCATTGTCATGTACGCCCTCTGTTCTTCTTCCCAAACTTGACAATACGCTGAAATCCTATCTCCGTATCGTCAATGCCTAAAGCTACATGTACATTGGGAAATGACATGGTCCTAATCCTCTCCATCGTTCACCTATAAATTTCCTCTCGCACTCATTGTTTTCCCAAGTCAAACTCAATTCTTTCTCTTCGTTCTTTTTTTCTTACTCAACAAAAACCAAAAATTCTTCCATCGATATAAAAAAGAAAAAAAAAGGGGGCATCGAAATTGGTAATCGCGAGTCTCGGTCTTGGTTGCCGTGAGTTTTGCTGAGCGGATTTCATCTTGGTGAAGGGTTGCGAGAAGAGGCTAGGGCAGTGCGGTTTTAGAAAGAAGACGTGCGGAAAACGAGACCGGTACCCATGCTTTTGGATTTTTGCGATGTCTGAAGGAATTTGAATTCGGGTGACAGGCACATGACAGTTCAAAAATTGGTGAGTTCATTTTTTGTCTTTTGGAAACGATGCGGTGTGGGGAGTATAAACTGGTTTGAAACTGGAGTTTGTTTAGTACGGATTTTGAGGGAGTACGAGCTTGAGAAGGGGGTGATCGATACTGGCAATAATTGGACAGTGGAGAAGGATGTCTGAACGTATGAAATGGTGGATGTCTGATTTGTTAGATAAGGGAGTGCGGGTCTGTAGTTGGAGGAGTGCAAACTATAAGGAAATGGTTAGTTCGGCCATTGTTTCCTTGGGATGCAGTAAATACATGAATAAGGTCTATTAAAAGAGAAAGTTGTCTGGGTATGGGGGGACTGACTGGGGTGATGAACTAGGAAGGTTCGGTATGCGATATTGGAGTATGCAGTAGGTGGTGAGATCGATTTTTTGGTAGTAGCAACAATAGTATATGATGGAAAAAATGGAGAGTGCTGCTGTGATGTTCGACGGAATGTCGTAGTAGAACTGAATGCAGTTTGGGACTGTTGAGGGAGCAGTTTCGTCGATGCTCGAGTAATTCAAAAGACAACAAGGTAAATGTTCACCAAAATTTGAATTACGTAGAATAATGCGTTTATTTATTTATAGTAGTTAATTCAAATGAAAATGATATTTAATCGATAAATAAATATTCGTAGGTGCAAATAAAATAATTCGAGATAATGCGAGTAGATACGTAGCCGAGAAGACACAGAAATTAAACGAATATTCAGCATGGAAAATCAAGGTGAGTTAAACTCACTCAGTTAATTATTGGAGCTATTTTTAATAGTTCAAATTTTTGTTTGTTGCTTGGTTGCTAAATTGATTGATATAAAGTGATAATATATTATAATATATAAAAATAATATTGGTGATTGGATAATTCCCCCAGTATCATTAGCGGATGCCCGCAGTACCTTTAGCAGATGATTTCCCTATGCGCCCCACAATATATATATAGTGGATGACCTTCTCTACCACGATATCCTGCCTCGAAGCAGGATGAGTATTATTATTGTTGACTAACATCTGTGGATGTAGGAGAAACAGGTTGGAGGGATCCAACTGGATTCCTCACATTTATATTATTTGTTTTACATATATGATGTGTTTTATGACCTGTGATACCTTATGATATAGTTGGTCGTGTCAGTAACATTGATCGTTGATCTTGTATGCTTTGAATTTCATAAATAAAATATGGATTTCAAATTAGTAATTAAAATATAAACACGACTGGAAAGAAAATAATTATTTCCAAATAGAAACGTTTATTTAGAAACCGAATTAAATAAAATTTAAAAAAAATAAAATAAAATATTTGTTTGGAACAAATGAAAAGACAACTCTATAAGCGAAATTATTATTAGGGAGATTTGAGGAATGTCAAGTATGTGTGAATTAGGGAAGGGAATGAGAATCGAATGATAAGTCGATATTTTTAAATAGATTTTAAATTCTCAAATTTCAAGGAAAATTATAAAAGAAGTTATATGAAGTAAATTTATAAACTAAAATTTTAAATAGAATTTAAACTTTAAGTTTCAAGTATGAATTTGGGTTAACTAAATGAGTCAAGTATGAATTAAGGAACATTATTCACGAGCGAGATTAATAAGGGTTGAAGCATCTGGTTTGCAAAATAGGAAATTTTAATGGTAACGTAGAAAGGGTTTGAAATTTTAAATCCTAATTGAATGTAAGTAGAACTAATTTGAAAAGTATGATTTTATATAAGATTTTTAATAATAAGAATTTCCAAATGGTATTTTTATAAGAATATTTTAATGACATGGAGTTTTTATTAAAAACTAAGGTGAGTAGAAATGAACATATACATATGTTTATAAAGATTTTGTGGAATCAAGACTTTATACAAAACCAAATTTTTCAAAGGTTAAAACGAAATTTAGGTGATCAATGGAAAGACATCGTTATAAGGAAAATCTCGCTTCCAACTTTAAAAAAATGAATAATGTTAGCAAACGTTTGTAAATTATATTTGTAAGTAAAATGTTTGAATTTGCGGATAAGATGAGATGAGTTAAAATACCTATACAGATGTTATGAAGGTTATTCGTATAAAACTGTGTTTTACAAAGGTTAACCAAAATTTGAGTTGATTTATGAAGTGATAACGCAATAAGAAAATATCATTCCAGTTTAGAAATAAATAAAGATTTAGCAAACGTTTTGCAAATCATATCTTTAAATGGAGTATTCGCTAATAGTTGTAGCAACGTGTTGAATATCGTGGTTGTGAGTAAGATATTTGAAATGGGAAGAAATTCGAGAAAAATATCTAGTTTGAAAATGAAAGGGGATTTAAAATGAAAGGGGAGTTAAAATGAAAGGGGATTTTGAATATTCTTATATATATAAATATAAGAAGAGAAAATGAATATTTGGGAAATGAGAAGTTTAAAATTAACGAATGGTTAACCAAAATGAGGATAAAATGATAATGAATATCAAATCAGTGAATTAAATTTTCTTTTATGGATGAATGTTTCTTTTATTTGATAGTTAAATAATCGACTATCAAATCTGGCCTATACGATGGTTAGTACGGAAAGACCGGGATCGAATTTATTCGAAAACCATTCCGAACTAACTAATACGTAAAGGTAGAATATACGAATCGACGATGGAGCAGTGAAGGCCGTAGATCTTCATAAGCGAAAGGACTACTAGTCGAATTCTCTGGAGTCGCGCCCGGAGATATTTTGATGGTGATCCTGTCGTGGTTGAAATCGACGGATGGTAAGGACTACTCGCTATTGATCCATAGGGTGATTCCTAGGATGTGGTAGGAGAGTGCCTTCGGTTTGTCCAATCCCAGGACAACTTGTATGGACGAATGTCTGACAGAGTATTTTCAAAGGGTCACGTACATTGATTTCTGCAAACGTACCATAGTTGATGGCGGAGAAAAGGTTTTCTCTAGCCTGATAACTAGAGTATTTTTGTGGATGTCAATTAGTGATATCTGATGGATTTGACGATGTGGCATTCAAAGTAATGGTGACCAGATGATCTAGAAATACGATTATAACCTCAAGCCTCACAACCGGGAAATGACAAAAATCGGGCAGGTAGCATGGCTATGTGGGTCGCACCCATTAGGGTGTATAATCACCTATCTAGAGAAATTCCCTTTGCTTCTTTAATCTATCGATGCTGTCCCTTTTCGGGAGAGACGGTGGGTCGCACCCAACCGTTGGTGATATACATTCGATACACTCAAGCGAAATGAGTGGTCGGTCATGTGAGGGCCGGGTTGCAAGACGTTCTTGTTGAACCTAGTGTATTCGCCTCTAGAGATACACTATCGGCAGGTGGTCCCATTCCTTGTCATAGTTGGAAATCCAATCTCCAATAAGCGCCCGCGATTTTGATTGTATACTATTTATGTAGAGCGTGAGATGCAAGCGTTCTACTAGATTGATATTTATTTGTATTTAGACACTATTAAAATATCAGAAATGATATTGATATTTATTTGTATTTGGATTCTAGGAGACAAGATGGAGGAGTCCAGACGTATGATATATATAATGTTCCGCTGTGTGTTGTAAATGAGAACAGACTGTTATAACTATCCAGATGAATTAAATGGCCGCTGTACTCTGATGAATTGTAAGTATTATTTCAAGTTTTAAATAAAGAGTTATTTCTGTATTATATTTTATTCCGCTGCGATGTGAGTTCTTCTTCTTCGTTTTCTTCTATTCTAATATTTCTTTCTTTCTTATCTCACCCTCTAACTTCTTTCTTAAACGGTCTGGATTTTCGGTACTCGAGTTGGACACGGAATGTATTTGTGTCGGAAATTCGAGCATCGAATTTTCCGGTTCGTTACAGTAGTGGAGTTCTAGAATGAAGTAGGATGGATTAAAGGAGATTACTGGATTGAAAAAAGAGAACGATGATGGATAGCCTTGACCTTCAGGTCATGATTAAAATGACTAAAATAGGTGCAATACCGTGATTAAGTGAGGTCGCACCTTTTATCGAACACACTTGTTTGAACCCACATTTACTAGTTTGTGATTTGATTGGTGCACCCTTGCTTTTGGGAGTGTGTTTCGAGGTGGACAGTCATCGCGGCTATGCATTACCACCGGCCATGGGCGTGCATCGGTAAAATCCTGCCGTGGGTATTCCTCGTGTTCCTTATCATATTATCCTAAGCGAACCCCATACGTTTTGATTTGTACCGTACCTATGGAGTGCCCTCTGATAGCCACGACGTTATTGTGGACTTTACAGTATCTGTATAGACTACGGTATTATAAACGGTGTAAGGGTAAAAATGTAATCCCGCTTACGCTATTTTCAATAGTATATTTAAACATATACACCATTATAGTAGCATATTATATTATATGATATTAGTTTAATGGATCCTTAGAGGATGATGATCCCAAACATCCTTTAAATTACCGATGCATTTCATTGAACATTTCATTTAAATTGATTTACTTCCATGAGAATGTTATTCCTGATCCAAGTTGTTTTGTTTTGCATTATTGCTCTGGTCAGATCGAGTATTACAGCTTTCGTGGTTCACTATTGGATTTTATGTTGGATCTTCTCACCTTTATCTACCTAATTAGTTATCCCAGTTCAGCTGTTTCTTGATGTTTCTGTTTCTGACTGTTATCCATTATTATGTACTAGAGATATTGTTTATTATTATGTATTAGAGATATTGTTTTAGACTTCCGCTGCATTGTTTATGTAAACTCTGATGTAAAATTTATTTAGTAGCTTCATGAACTACTATTGTATTATGTATTTTCCACTGCTAGATATTATTTTGCACTGCATCTGTGATCTGTGATTCTGTTATTTACTCTATTTAACCTCAGAAGCTAATGACAATCTGTCGTTTCGAATGGTTTGAGTGGGTTTAATTATCGGCTTGAAGAGGACGAAAGGCAGTATGTTACATTGTGACTCCCATGTTTTGTAGCACCCCCTTTAGAACTCCCTATGTATCTTGTGCTACCCTTTTCAAATGTAACATAAATTTATATATCTCAGGTATATATAGAGGACCGCCTACGTAAAACTTGGGTTCATTTAGATATTTGTATCAGTTTCAAAATCTTAACTCAATTATTCATTATTCAAACATTCATTTGAATCATTAAATTTAAACATCAAATATAATATGCTAAAAATATCTAAATATGTCCAATTTGTATATAAATGATCCTCTACATATAGATTGAACATCGATAAATTTTGTTACATTTGGAATTGATAGCTCAATGTATAGTAGCGGTGCTAAAGGAAGAGTTGCAAATTGGGATGCCATATAACGCTTATATATATATATATGCCGTATGTCATAGTGGAAAGACGTGATCCTGCCTAGTACGAGGTCAAGAGTTTGAGGCATACCCTTACCATCATGTTGGCATATTAATTTGTTTTAAAAAAACTTTATTTAAAAAATATTAAAAAAAAAACCATTAAAAAAAGGCATTTAAAAAAAAACATTTTTTAAAAAAAAGAAGGTTAACCACATAAATGGTTAACACCCTAAAGTATAAATCTTTAGGAATCACTTCATAAGTAAGGCCTTTCGTATCGCTTGAAATCTTCGTGGCCTTCCAGTGAAGAAGGTTCAATAATCTCCAAATGGAATAAGTGATTATTTTATTAGAAAAGTGATCCTCTTGGACCAAAGTCTAAAGGTAATTGAATAGACCAAATTTTGCCAAAAGTGATATTCCTGTTGAATACTTCAGCTTCACTTTCTATTGATAATTTTCATAAGTACAAAAGCTTAAAAATTACAATAGGCCAAAATCCTAATTTTATTTAAGAATTAGAGTTAGAATGAGAAAAGCCCTCCCAATTCTGGACCTCTAGGGTCGTATTTATATGTGCACGTTGACCCCCTGTTGTCTTAACACCTTTGCTTCCTTGTTTATAGTGGAACTAATGCGAATATCTAATAGTAGTGGCTTCCGAGCCCTTGTTTAGTAGCTATTGACTTGATTATCTGGAGGAATGCTGCAGTAGGTCCCAAATAACGACTTCAAATGAGTTTTAAATCTACCGAAGGGCATTCCTTATCCCTTTTGAATGCCTGAGATGTCCGAAGGATGATCTCCGAGTATATCGGATGGAATCCCCTCTTCAACAGCCTTTGTCATGACAATTTTGACGGTGCTGATTCAGAATAAGAGGTTTGTTGCTGTATGTCATGGTCCTATCCGTTGAATGCTAGAATCAATTGCTCTGAAGCGATGCTTTATCCTATATGGTACCTTTTCTAGTACTGAGGTGACGTCCTTTGAGTATCCACGTTGTCGAAACCCTTTTAGACATAGTTGAATGGTTCTTTTGTCTATGATAGAGATGAACTTGTCACCTCCTCGGTTACATGTGATTTTTTTTCTAGTTTGAACTTTTGGAAGATGGCCCCTTCGACCCTTCAAAGTGGATTTGACATTGTTTGAAGGATATGTATTGTTCCCTTTTGCTCCTCCAAAGGGTGTTATCCTTCATATGCATGGTCCCTCGGTTCTATCAAAGGGTTTGGTTTTAGGTTGATCGAGAGCTTCTTCATAGTTAAATGTTATGAGATGGTCCCTTTTGACAACTTTGAAAAAGCGGTGATGCTATCGAAAAAATGATTTTACTTTTTCTATCTCTTTGGTAGGCATTCCGTGACTTGCATAAACGTGGACACATCCTTTCAGCTTTGACGAAGGATTTTGTAACAACCCAGAATTTTAGAACCAATTTAAAATTTATTTTTAATTGATTTTAATGGTAGTTAAATATTTTATATGATTTATTTTGAGAATTAACGATTTAAATTTTTTTAAATCGAAGTTTGAATGTTTAAATTTAAAATTTAATTAGAACGAACTTGAAATGGCGCGGTAGTTTGAAATTTTAATTTCTAATTTCAATTGAGTATACATAAATCGTTATAAATTAGAATTTAATGAAACAATAAACGTTAGAATCTATTTAATTGTATCTTTCTAACGAAAGTAAAAAAAATTGATTTCACTTTATAAATTGTAAGTTATGTCCAGTTTAAAATCCCAAATAGTCGCTATGGATTATATATATAATTTAGTATTAATTAAAGCCCTTAAAAATAGCCATTTTGTAAATGGCTTCCGTTTTCGATGAAACTAATTTTTTTGGATCCAGAATGTCAAATTATTATTAGGTTCAAATTTTTAAGTCAGTTGGAATTAATATGCGAGCGTGGTAAATTTAAACGCTTATTGAATTTCCGTTTAAATTTAATAAACCAGTAAAAAATGCCATTTTTGAAATGGTCCCCAAATTCAGCAAAATTGATTTTGTTTGGACCGTATCATCAAAACATAGCTAGATTTCAAATTTCATAATTTTTGGAGTTAGTACGTGGCCGTGCAAGTTAAAATGTACGTTCAAATTTAGTATATTGATTTATATTTTAATTTTGATAAAAACTGATTGAAATAGTTGAATCATCTTACGAAATCCCATTGTGTCCGAAATTGGTGTGTTTAGCTAGGGACGTCAGTCGTTGGGTTTGATCTGGAGTTCGGATGTGAATTGAATTAATAAGTGAATATATATATATATATATATATAAGTCCAAAATTAAGAAAACTCTAGTTTCATTCACAAAGCCGCCGCAAGTTTGTTTTCAACGGCCATGGGGCTCGAATTTTAAATCCCTAACCATTTCTAATCCATTAATCGATTCATGAAACTCATAGAACAGAAATCGAAGGGGGATTCATGATCTTTAATCTCGTATGGTTAAGATCGGTTATGGTGGAGTGGTTCTCTCAGATTTCACACACGAAGTGCCAATATATAGAGCAGATTTTGAGGCAAGTAGGGGCCGTGAGCTGGTCGTGCTCATTGGCGTAGGTGAGGTGGCATAGCCCTTCGACATGGGCGCACCTGATCATTGACCTACGACGTCTGAAGCGTGCAAGCTGAAGCCCTAGAGTGGCAAGATGGGTTTGGTTATTTGTCTAGAGAAGACGACGGGAGAAGGGGTTAATTAATTATTAAGGTTAATTATATTGTTAATTATCTTAAGTGGGATTATTAATGCAATTAATGTTTAAAACCTCATAACTCTCTGAAACAGAAACGGAATTCGATAAATCTATGCACGTTGGAATCGTCTTGAGAAACACTACGCAGTAGGACAAGTTTGGACAGGAATGGCAACTATTGGAATATTTGATAAAATTAAATGTTTGTTTAATTTTGTTAAATCTATCGTTTAATAACGATTTCGAAACCGATCAATGTGAGAACTTTCTCACTCAAATATTTTGTACAGTTGTTTATTTTTATAACCGAATATGTATTGATTGCATGGTATTGCAATATTTGTTTGCTGATTGATGGTTGTTTACAGTTCTAATGCCATTATTATTAAACTGTTGATAAATTCACATGGATTGTGATGTAAACTCCACACGGGTATTGGGACGATAATTTTACACATCGCCCAATTATTTGTTGATGATTGAAAACCCCACACGGGTCTAGGAATGATGATTAATTTACACATCGCCCGTATGTATAGTTGTATGTCAATCGATTGATTGACAGACTATTATAAGTGTTATTTAATTATTTAATGGTTACACGGTTGTAGATTGCACTCTGATTGTGAATTGAATGATTAATAGTTGTTTATCACTATTTTTGAATACATGCGATGTATGGAATCCATATAAAAAAATTATATGGTAATTGATTGAGTCTGATTCCAATTCAGAAATAGCGAATATTTTATAATAATATTCAGTGAGGAATCAAAATATGATTTTTATGTCTGTTTTGGATGGACACGAAAATAGTGAAATATTCATAATTGAAATGTATATGAAGCCGAGTTAAGTAGATATACAACCTTTTAACTCGAACGGAATTTTCTGTTGATTTATTCATTTTATAATGAATACCAAAAAGATTTGATTTCAAATCTGATATTTTGAAAACATTATCATTTTAATATTATAATGACATGGAATATTCAATTTTTATTTAAAATTGAAAAGGAAGTTGAAATCATTTTAAAATGAATTTATAAATGATTTATAAACTACGTTTTAAATGGAAATCGGCGAAATATATTATATGTATTTAAATGGCCTGAATAGAACGCGCCGCGCAACGACCGTTCGCGAATTTCGACCATTGACTTTGAGTAGACATAACGGGAGATCCGACCTTTGGATTCTCCTAAAAATAGAACCACTGGGTTTGTATCAAAAAGTGCTTTCGAATGTAATAAGAGATTTGAAATATAATGGTTATATTTTATGATATGTCCAAATCAGTTTTGGAAAAGGTCGTTATGGATGCAGTTCGGTGGACGATATTGGAAACTGACTGTAAGGGCCTTAATAAAATTATTAAAAATATGAATAAATTATGTAAAATCATAATAAATGATTTGGAAAGATTTTGGATGAAATGTTCCACGTTTGTAAAGATAAAAGATATTTATTATCAGAATAATTTGTTTTGCAACTTGAGATAAGAACTGAAAAAGAATAAAAATGGTTTTAATCTCACTGGAATTTTCCAACGTATGAATTGGAATGGAAATTATCTTCGGAATATTTCGATATTAGATTCCATGATTATACAGATATTGTTGAGGAATTTGGAAGATATAGACATCGTTATTCCCAATACGATATCCGTTGGTTTCAAAATTTGATATTAAATATAAGCCGATATGATTTCTATTCAGAGCCTTGTATTTGATATCAATTTTATTTTGGGTTTGTCGTGAATGGTGTCTTCAATAACACTGTTCTTAAACCCAGTCGATAAAAGAATAAATCTTTTAATTAAGATCTAGAGAAGTTTGCCAATTAATTAATTTAATTGGAATTGAATTGGATTTTGGGTTTATCGTGAGCGATGCTTTAAATAACATTAACTTTTTAACCCAATTAACAATGAAGATATGATTTGGGATTTATAAATCTTTTTAATAAGATTTAATGGAAAATTTCCAAAGTAAAGTTTTCCAATTTAATTTATTAAATTGGAATTAAATGGGATTCAATTTGGTAATAATCGAGATGAGCTTCTGTGAAGGAAGACCGTTACTATATATGGAATTTAAAAGGCTTTGTTGTTATTCCATTTATATTATTAGTCTGCCACGGAAATTTATATCAATTATATATATGTTGATCTGTTTTCTGTGAAGATTCCATATATAATGGAAGTTGATTTTAGTTTATAATGAACTGTGTTTTTAATAACATTGGTTCTTTAACCCAGTTAAATACAAGATTAATTTCTTAAAGTTGAATAATCATAAAGTAATGATTTTTGAGATTAAAACCAAGTTGGAGTTTTAATGAATCTTTAATTAGATTGGAATGTGAATGAGGTAATTAAATTTACCAAATTCTGAAAAGGTTCGAGAATGGAGTACCACCAGTTTTACTCCATGCAATAGAAAAATCTTTAATTAGATTTGATTGAGAAATGGTAATTGAATTTATCGGTAACACAATTGGTGTTAGATATGGAGTTTTCCAGTTTTGCTCCATGGGATGAATATGTTAGGATTGGGATAATAAAATAAACGATTACTTCGGTAATGTTCGCTAATCCCGGTTAGTTTGGTAAACCTTAATTTGGTCTGAATTGTGAAAAGAATATTTGAATAAAACAATATTCTGGATTGTAATGAGGCGTATGATGTGTTTTTGTAGCACTTGATTATAAGATACACGAGTTATTCGGAATGACCGGGTTTAACCCATTCTGAATAACTGATATGACTAAAGTCGAAGAAGACGGTGGTTCAAGACCGGAGATCTTCACATCGTTTGGATGATTACTGATGTCTTGATTGGGTTGTACACCCAAGAAGAGGTAATAAATGGTGATCGTCCAGACGTACTTGGAGATCGACCGGATATGCGAGGGCCTCTCTCTTGTATTGGACATATGGGACGAGGAATAAGGTGCCGCCGGTTTCGTTTAGACCCGAAATGGGCTTGCAAATGGACTGTATGTCTGACGTTGTATTTCGCACTGTATTCGTTGATCTCTGCTAAATATATATCTATTTGGTGGTGCAGAATTTATTCTCTTGCTTAGCACCCTTCTTTGAGACGTACGGGCTTAGAGGTTATATATTGGTGGAAATCAGTGGTATGGTATGGAATGACATTGTGGCATGCTGAGTTATATGGATCAAAGCTTTTGTTGAAAAACAGGGCTTTGTGGTTGATGATTAAAGCACGACTTTAAGTAGTGCAGCTTTGTGTATAGCGTTAATTCACGAACCACACACCCCGATGTGAAACAGAAACGGGAGAGGACCGCAGGGAGACATGCATTTCTTTCTAGCTAGGAGTGTTGTCATGGTATGGAGCCCAGGCATTTTACTTATGTGGTTGATGGATAGCGAGATACCTCAGATATGGCCGACTAAAAGGCCCTTGATGGTTGATATACTGACCAGATTTTATGCCCCATAGGGCAGGGAAACGTATTGTTCATGAATTACTAATCCACAAACGTTAGGTGTGGACTGGCTCTGCCACTCCAGGTGCACTTGCGGGTGAATCCTAAAACATGGGCTAGATTGTCTCGAATCGGAAAGGACGATCCCTTGCCTTGGTTCATAGATGGAATCCAATTTCCAATACATGACTTTCGATTTCAGTTGTAAAACTATATGACGACATAGTAGGATGGGGTAATATGCCGTTTATGATTGATACATTTATAGTTGAAGTTGATTTCCTCACTTATAATAATAATAAAAGATTAATTTCACGTATCAAACATGTTTGGCCATTATAAGGTAAAACTCTATCCTCTAGTTTGCGTTTGTATTGTGTGATGGGATCTGAGTCTTATAATGGCTTCATTTTTTCTTTTTAGCATTGCGTTGTTTGTTTATGGTATTCTTGGGAGAAAACCCGTTCCGTGTCATACGACTTGGTCCCTTGATTTACCCAACCTTTAAAATAAAGTTGATAATTGTTTTAGTTCTCATACCAGTCCCATGGCTGACTCGAAGTTCATCATTTCCACCTAAACTTTGGGTGGCCATATTTTCCAAACGGGCAGCTAGTAGTTTTGGTTTGCAGATATTTATTTTCACAGGATCCTAGATTATGGCTGGAACTATATTCGGAAAGCTTTGTATCCATGTATTTATTTCAGTTGTGGTGGTTGATGTTTTCCATTTCACATTATATTCATGTATATATATTTTCCGCCTGTTTTGTAATTTAAATCTCTGATATATTGTACTCTGATGTAAATTGTTGTAATAGTAATGAATTGTTCTCATGTTTTGTTCTGATGCGTCGTGTTCTCAAATCAGTCCGCCTTCCCCTTCGGTTTAGGCAGGCTGGGAAGTTCGGGTCGCTACAGATTTTCTCTACCCGCTTTTTCCTTTGTACAACTTCCGATACCACTCTTGGAACCTTAATGGTGTAGTTGTTTTTTGTTTATAGTATTTTTACGAGATCTATGGAATTCATTTCTTGTATTCCTCTCCTTTTGCTTTCGAATAGGTTGTATTTGAATATTTCTCCATGGCCCCCGTTTGTTCTGCTCTGACACTTCTGGTAGTTTCTATTTGATGTTTTTAGAGGCCTTTGTTTAAATGTCTTAGAAGGTTTATTGGTCAGGGTTTTTCTTTCAATGCCTCTAGCAGTGTTTCTCCGATACATTCGAAAGATATTTTTGGTCCTCTCGGAAGCTTATCTTTACCTTCCATGCAGGGCTTCTTCCATACTTTTGATCAAGTGAATATTTAGGACAAAAATTAGCTAAGTTATCCCGTTGACACTATTGACGAAGCATTGATATCCTTCTCAGTTCCTACAATGTTAATTGTCTCGTATAAGTAATTTGACTTCTATGATTTATGCTAACTCAGTGTTGATACCCAAGAGGCAAATTCCACTGGTCCCATAGTTATCAATAGCAGCATCCGTATGGAAAGAGATAAATTTTGCTTAAAACAAGAAATGAATGGTTACTTCCCTAATCGTTGTTCAAAGGGCGATGACTAAGGGATTACCACAGTTCAATATTTAAACCTTCACTTTTCAAACATGATTGATTATCACTAGCAAGTTATCAGCGAAAGCTTGTTTGACGAACCATAGAATATCTTATCAACCATCAATCAACGACGAGGACAAACTTACATTAACAGTTGTAACATACCTAAATGTTTTTATTAAAAGGCCCCGCAATATACCTTAACTTGGGAAACTAAGAATTTAATTATGAAACTATATTAAAAATGCGTAAAATCTTCGTATTAAAGATTGTTAAGAATGTATCTAAAAAAATCATCCAAAAATGTAATGTAATTATTACGTGACAAATGGAAATGAGAAAATCATCAAAGTGCAAATTTTCCGAAGATCACCCATTGATCAAGAAGTCAATAATTTTTAAATTTATCAGAATGGTTATGATCCAACAACGATCATAAGTAGTAAAATAAGGATGAAGAAAGACAAAAAAAATTAAACCAAAGGCTATTATAGGCAAGAGAAACATAATTCCATTAAGAGATTCTGAATTTCATTATAAATGAAACCAACAAAATAATCATATGAAAAACTATTAACCATAAATTATAGAATAAGCAAAGGCATTTAAAGGCATCACATAATTATTCCGGAATTAACAAGATTATATCCTCAAGATTCGTTAAATCATAAAACTGAATAATTAAAATTTACTTAAGATTACCAACTCACAGGCAATAACAAATCAAATTCTGAAAAAAAAACATAAATCATTGCTAGAATCACAGAAGAATGTCTAGAGGTCAAAAGGTCAAGGAAACTCCTTAAGCAATTGTATCATCCATTCATAAAGAAATAAATCATAAATCCATGCGATAATTGAGGCATAGAGCAATAATCTAGAACTTTACCTAAGAAATCAAAATAATACTAAAATTATTCAATGGACAATTAAACATAAATAACTCATGTATAAATAACAACTAGGTATAAAAAATGAAAGTCATTTTTTTTGATATAATGGTATATTTTCAATCCAAAATCCTTCATAAGGAAAACATAGAATTTCATCAATAAATCACGGATTATTCTACTAATGTATCCAAAGAAATAGTCAAAGAAGGGGTTAGTACGATGAACAAAAATCTATCCAAACGTATACGAACGCATCATCTAGTCATTTGAATGTAACAAAATTGCCAACTCATGGGCGAGGAGATATTATAGCAAGATAATGAGCAGTTAGAATTAGACAACGCTTATAAAGAGAAACTACTAAGGATGTCACAAAAAGATTAAAAATTAATACATCTTTAGTTACTCGTTTAATAATGAATTAACTTCAAAAATTCATTCAAGAACTTCTAGAAATAATATGTGACTAAAAATCACTCAAATGTCACCAAAAGAGTAATTATTGAAAGAGACAGTTTAGCTCAGGTCCAGTTTGAGTTTCAAAATACAAAAAAAAAACTCTTTGTCTAAAAACTTTATAAAGTAGGTTCCTGGTTTTCGAAAATCATCAAAAAACAACAAAAACAACGTAAAAATTTTCCAAACTTCGAAATTTAATTCAACACATAATCATTTAAACATTGTAGGTTTTCACGTAATTTTTGCTGATTTGCTTCAAAATTTAAATTCAAAATCTATACTCATTTAAACATCGAAGTATTGCAGAAAAATCATCCGAAAATAATAAAAATTGCATACAAATGAAAAAAAATTCATCTTCAGTAAATTGTTGAAAAAGAGTCAATAGTTTGCAAAATGACAAAAATATCAGCAACTTTTCAATATAGTAATACATTTTTATACTATAGTGTAAAAAAGTTGCAGATTGTCTGCAATTATTTATAATAATTGCAGACATCGCTGCAACTTTTCTTCCCTCTTTTAATATATGCAGTGCACTGTGTGAAAAATTGCAGAAATGTCTACACTCATTCACAAGAAGTGCTGATATTTCAGCAATTTTTTAAAGAATCCTTCCATGAATAATTATAATTTCTGAATTTTTTTATAGCAATGCGAAATTAACATAAAACACTTTGTTACAGGAAATAAGGACCCGTTGTAGATGAAAAGTTACGGAGGGAGCTGCATTTCAAACACTTCAAAAATATGAATGCCTCCCTAATTTCCACTTATTGAAAACTGAATAGGTCAAATCTGAGGTAATAACACCTAAAAGCCATGAATTAAGGGAATGAATTATTATTCATCCATAATAAGAACTACATAATTAAAATTATCTGCATGGTATTAAGGAATCAGAAATCCATCCGAAAGCATTTGAGAATATCATGTAATTAGAAAAGACTTAAGTAGCTTAAAAATGTAAATTCAGGAAATCAGAAGGTTATCCTCGAATTGAAGCATCAGAAAACTGCACATTAATCAAAGTTGTAAGATGCAAGAGATTTTAGATACTTAAAGGCATCGTAAATTGATTAAGCTATAATCAAAAGTTTGGAAAAAGCCTATAGTGGAGAAATTCTTTAATCTATTCCTAGAGTCCATATCAACTTTTAGCTATTTGACTGAGATGACCCGTAGATCCCCCTCTGAACCGACCATAAACCACACAAGTCCGGTTTGAAAGGCAAGCATCCTCGAAAGGTCCTGCAACAAATTAAATCTCCGACCTCCGATAGTCGGTACTTAACACATCCACAGTTTTCTTGTATCGCAAAATCAAATGTCACAAACTCGATTCATCATGTTTTTATCAGAGCAAACATAGCGAAATAGGAACAAAATATAATATTCAATATATTACTTCATAGCGGAAATTTTTACAAATGGAAAACTTTTATCATTGAGATAAACACACTCTTACATCACCATTCCATATACATCCAGGTATAAATAGTAGAATACGTCCTGCCATCTGATGAAGAACTCCGGCTTTTCGAAATCAACGGAAACTCCTCATCAACCTGTTTAACCTGAAACACACAATCGAATCTGACAAAAAAATTCAAACAATCGAGTCAGGCTTGGATTAACCAGTTTAAAACTAGATAACAAACCATAACCCATATCATACAATCATCAATCAAGATTCAAAGGTCTTAAAATTCATGCTTTTGAAAAATGTAGCTATTATAAGACTCAAGTCCCATCACACAATGCAACACATACATGAGGAAATAAGTTTACCTTATAATAGCCAATTATGCTTGATATTATGAAAAAAATCATTTGATATATAATATTATTCATGTCTAGGTGTGGAATCACTTTTGAAACTAAATGTATAAATCTTAGCTTGCATAATGCCCCATCCCATTATGTTGGCTACTAGGTTACAAATGAAAATGCAAGCTCATATTGGAAGTTGGGTTCCAACTATGATGGTTTCTGATTCGAAAGATCTATCATGGAAGTGTGTATCTCCACGGTTCAATCCGGGCATTGGATAACACCGCAATACACATCCACACTATACTACAGAATCAAGTACCACGCCCCGCGGTTTTATTCCAAACTCGAAACACCGCTATATTCTATCCCTTTAGGTGTGGATCTACCACCACCTAGATCATCTCGGTCGACCCAATCCATTATAACCCTAAAAGTTGTTCACTCTCAACCCGTAGGTTTTTCATTCTCAACTTGAAAGTCATACTGATCTAACTATCAGTTTACCATCATATCGGGGTGTGAGGCTTTCTTTCAACTTACATCATACACAAAGCTATGCTATACCAGCCATGCTTTGATCATTATCCTCAAAGCTCTGCTTTTCAACAGATGCTTTGATCTAACCGCTAGCAACACTAAGCATGCCACATTATTAATTCACAACATATGATCTTTGTCTTTTAATATATTATCTCTCTGAGTACATACGTCTCAGAGGAGGGTGTTAAATAAAGAGAACAAATCCTCCGCCACCTAATGATATAACATAAATAGAAACCAATCGGTTATGTTGTGAAATACAATGTCAGACACACATCCATTTACTAGTTCGTTTTGGACGAAAGCAAAGCGCTTTATTCCATGACCCCTCCTGTGTGCGAAAGCCCTTGCATCCTGAATCACATCAAGTAAGGTTGGATCACCGTCACTATAACCCCATAATTGGGTGGCTAACGAAGCTTCAACGAGAAATCCTTCTGATGTGAAGGCCTCCGGTCTTCTATCATAGTCAATGTCGTTTTCATTACCTCGTTTAGCTATTCACAATGGGTCGAAACCCGGACATTCTAAAAAACTATCACATCTTTCAAATTAGTTAAGATATACAAGGTGTCCTAAACCTTAATCCATTTAGGGAATATCCTTCTATTTTTTAAATCAATAAAGATATACAAGATGTCCTAAACCTTATTCCATTTTGGGAATTTTCTTTTACTCAAACCTCTATAATTAAATTAAATAAAGATTTATTTTCAACTAATTTTGTGAAACCATTTTTCTCCTTTAACTGGGTTAAAGAATAGTGTTATTGAAGACACTATTCACGACAAACCCCAAACCAATTGATATTAAGTATAAGAATTCAAATACAACTATATCAACTTACATTCAACACCAATTTCCGAAATTAACGAATACTATAAGTGGAATAACGATGTTAACATCTTCCAAATTCCTCGAAATAGTAAATGTCTACACAACGGTAATCAATATCAAATATCCGAAGATCATTTCTATCCAAATCCAATTTTTATTCAATTTAAAAATCTTCTCTAAATCGAAAGATTTATCTATACATGGTTGTATTTGATATACCAACTAATTTAAGATTATTCCACTTAAATTTACTAAACATTGTTTTATCATTTTCAGCCAGTTATGCTGAAAACGCAAATATCCATATATAGTCCGATATTTCATATTTCTTTTTCAAATCACTTTGAAATCTTTTATTATGATTTATCATAATTTTCCCTATTTTTAATAATTTAAAAATAGCTCCTTTTACTAAAATCCATTTTCAGGCCACTAATGGTTCTAGCGCTGTTTTTATTCAAAATTGATTTGAACTCATCTCTAGATCTATCTGTTGGATTTTAGAGCTCTTATACTCATTTGAAAGCTCTTTTCATTTCTAATCCATTCGTTTTTATTTCTAGAGAATCCGACGGTCCCATTTCCAACTCAAATTCTAAATATTCCATTAAACGATTATTATAATATTGTTTTAATAATAGTATTTTTCAAACTTCAATATTTTAAATCCAAATTCTCCTAACATCCATTATAAAAATAAATAAAGAAGTTCTGAAAAGAAACTTTTGTTGAAACATTTTCTAGAGACGCTAACCAAAGTTCACTTTTTCCAATTACTATTCCATTTAAAATAAAAATTTGAATATGCCACAACTACTTGAAAATTATTTCAAATCAATTTCTTTCTTTTGAAAATGTTCATCATAACGAATTATACTTTACGTCCATCCAAAATCAGACGTTAAATTTTGACTTTTATTTTTCATCCATTATTATATTATTAAAATATTCATTAATTTCCCAAATTGGAATAAAACACAACCAACGACCATATAATTCAACTTATATCGATCCAATATGTGTCATTTATATTCAAACGACATTTACCAATCATTTCAACATTCATTGCACACATATCATGGCATAGTACATAACATGTAAGCGTTAAATATTTAATGCTCAAATATTTTTGTCAATCAACAGATTAACCGTGATACACAAACATCAACTAACATATGCATTCTGTAGTGTCCCGAAATTCCGGTCCAATTTGAGCTGACTAAATAACACAAGTCCAACCCACATTACACTGGAAATCAGAAAACTGATAGAAACAAAATAGAGGGTGAGAATAGATAAGATAGAAACTTAGAATAGAAGAAGAAGAAGAACATACAACATCAGAGTAAACATGAATCTCACAGCGGAATGAATAAATATATTTCATAACATAACTTTGAAATATAAATCTGTACTTGAATATACAAATCATTTCCAAAGTACAACACTTACAACACAACGGAAATAAACAATAGCTATATGATCCTGAAGCCTCCTGCTCCAAGCTCTCCAAGTATCTGTAAATCCTGACTACTTGACTGTCCATATAAAATAGGATGCCCAAGAGTTTAGGGAAAACAAAACTAAATAAACACCGGGTCAGTCATGGGACTGGTATGAGTAAATCAGTTTAAAACAGTTTGAGCCATTGAACGATATCTCATAAGACCACGCCGTATAACGGAACAGGTTTTTCCCTTATGAGGATCCAACATAATCTTTATATCCAAACTCATTGATATTATAATAATGTCTATCAACCACAGTATAATAATCATCTAGCAGAAACGCTTTCATCTCACGTTCTACATATATAATATACAATCAAAACCGCGGGCACTTATTGGGTAATGGATTTCCAACTATGACAAGGTATGGAACCACCTTCCTCTAGTGTACCTCTAGAGAGGAATACACTGGGTTCAACAAGAACATATTGCAACCTGGCCACACATGACCGACCACTCATTTCGATTGAGTGTATCGAATGTATATCACCAACGGTTGGGATCAGCAACCGTTTTTCCGAATGGGACAGCATCGACAATAGATTTTTAGAAGTAAATGAAACTCTAGATCATGTGATTATACACCCTAATAAGTGCGACCTACATAGCCATGCTGCCTGCCCGATTTTTGTCATTTCCTGGTTGTGAGGCTAGAGGCCACACTTATCTTTGGCAGATCACACATTTATTCACTTTGAATGTCACATCGTCGTGCCCGCCAAATCACAAATTGATTTCCCCAAAAATACCATGGGTATATAGCTAAGAGAAACAAATTCCTCGGCCACCAAACGTAAATATGTTTGAAGAGATCAACTTACGCGATCTATTAAATATACTCTGTCAGACATTCTTCCATACAGGTCAACCTGGGACTGGATAAACCGAAGGCACTATTCAGTACATCCATCTTAGGCAATCTTTACCTAAGATATATACAACAGTCCTTGCATTTTACTCCGTCTTTAATTATATTTGGCATATATGATTCGCAACGCTTATGCCAATACGAAGTGGTACTTCGGATAATAATCCAACCGGTCTCTCTACATTAACAACGTTAAAATGGTCAAAAACTTCGATAGTCGATGAGTTAACTATCAAAGAAAAACAGGTGTGCAAACAACGATATTATTTCCAGATGGAAATTATATCGATCAATCATCATTTAACATTTAACATTTATTCTCTTTAGTTGATTAATTTACTTATCTCCTGTTTCCATATATTCTAAATTCTTATTTTCTATTATCAGAAAACATTTCTGATTCTTATTTAGGAAACATTCCCAAAACTCCTTCGCTGGATTTAAACTGATGTTTGAATCAAACATCGCCATGCCAACTCAAACCATTTCACTCATTAACTAAATTCACTTAACCGTCATTCACTATCAAACCTTACCATTCCTTAGTTAAGAAGGAAGTCAATCAAGTTGGGATATAATTACCTCTTAGACCTTAACTGAACAACATTTTAACTTCGAAATAGTCAAAGTTTATCCTTTAAATCTTTAACAATCTTCCTTACGTAACTCTCTTTCGAATAAATCTCTATTCGATAACTCCTTCCTTAGAATAAACTATATTTGATAATCTCTCTTCGAATATCCCTATTCGATTAACCCTATTCAGTTAACACTATTCGATTACTCTAATCGATTTACTCTTATCAGTTAGCTCTATTTGATTAACTCAATTCTATTAACTCTATTTGATTAACTCAATTCTATTAACTCTATTTGATTAACTCTATTGGATTAACTCTATTCAATTAACTCTATTCGACTACTCTAATCGAGTTACTCTATTCAATTAACACTAACTAATCTACTCTTATCAATTAACTCCTTTCGAATAAACTATATTCGATTAACTCCTTTTGAATAACTAATATTCGATTAACTCCTTTCGAATAAATAATATTCGATAACTCCTTTCGAATAACTAATATTCGATAACTCCTTTCGAATAACTAATATTCGATGACTTCTTTCGAATAACTAATATTCGATAACTCCTTTCGAATAACTAATATTCGATAATTTCTTTCGAATAACTAATATTCGATAATTTCTTTCGAATAAGTAATGTTCGATAATTTCTTTCTCTATTCGAATAAACTATATTCGATAATCTCTCTTCTTCAAATAACCTTATTTGATAACTCTTTCTTCGAATAAACTATATTCCAATAACTCTAATCCGACTAACTCTAATTCAATTAACTCTATTCGAATAACAAATATTCGACTAACTCTTGTTCGATTAACTCTATTCGAATAACTCTAGTTCGATTTAACTCTAATCGATTAACTCTAAACGGTTAACTCTAACTCTAATCGATTAACTCTAACTCTAATCGATTAACTCTAACTCTAATCGATTAACTCTAACTCATTTTGATTAACACATTTTGATTAACTCTTTTGATTAACTCTACATCCATATTCATTTTCAAATATCGATGTTGAAATCGATTCTTACTTCTCTATATAAGTCCTGACTTATATATTCTATTTATCCAATGACAAATATTTTATTTAATTTATAAAATATTATTTATAAATTAATCTTCTTGATCTATCGGTTAGAGCAGATTCTATTTAAAATTATTGCTTTAAATCCATATCATGTTATACCCGCGTGCGAAGCATGGGTCTAAACTTTCCTGATGTAAAATTCTATTCATTTGCCAAATATTTCCTTATATGACATTCTTTTTCATTTCACAATAAATCCCTTTTATAATTATATTTATTTTCTAAATAAACATTTCCTTTTTTATAACTCTATTTATTTCCTAAATAAACATTTCCTTTTTAATTCTATTTGTAAATGTTTTACAAATATTTCCTTTCCACTTCTATTTGTAAATGTTTTACAAATACTCCCTTTTCAATTCCATTTGTAAATGTTTTACAAATACTCCCTTTTCTATTCTATTTGTAAATGGTTTACAAATATCTCCTTTTCAAATCTATTTGTAAATGGTTTACAAATATTTCTCTTTCTGTTTTATTTGTAAATGTTTTACAAATACTCCTCTTTCTATTTTAATTGTAAATGTTTTACAAATATTTCTCTTTTATATTGGTTTTACAAATAATTTCCTTTATATTTGTTTTACAAATATTTTCCTTTATATTTGTTTTACAAATATTTTCCTTTATAAAATCCCTTGATTTTATAAATATTCCTTTATATAAAACCCTTTGATTTTATAAATATTCTATTTCAATATACAGTTTTAAATCTTCCTTCTGTATAAAATCTTTCGATTTTATATAATATTTTATTTCAATATAGTTATTGAAATTTTCCTGTTTCGTACCAGGGTTTTCTTACGGTATTTAAAATACCAAACAACAGTGATCGATATCATTCAAACACACATAATCAACAATAGATTATATATCACATCATATATCACAATATATTAAAAACAGTAAAGTAAGCGTTGAGGAATCCAGTTGGATTCCTCTGACCTGTTTCCCTGCATCACAGATGTTAAAAAATAAAATTAACATCAATTTCATTTCAATATAAAATATTCTGCTAAACAGAATCAATATTAGATTAACGATTTATATATATATTATTATCTATAATTTCAACCAATACATAAGCAATTCAACCAAACAGTTAACACACAACAATCAACAGATAATTATTAGTTCTAAAAATACGTTATAGAAACATAACTGTTCAGATTTGGTGAGTTTTACTCATATTGAACAATCATCGTTAATAACGATAACCATCGCTCGATTTGATTCAGACGGACAATTTATTTTGCTATAAATTGCAACGAGTTCCAATCCACTCCTAGTCAGTTCCGGTGCGTAGCCGTCGTCCATACAATCCCAACATGACCAGTTTCGCTGAGTTTTGATAACGTATGAGAAATATACAATTGTTTAAAGTCAACACACTATTATAATTAAATTTAAACTTAAATTGTTATATTATATGGGCTTTACCTATGCAAGTCGGCCCATTCCCAAGCTAAAAGCCCAGACCGTGTTGAACCTTTCTTCTCCACTGATAATATTTGCTCCAGACATCCACCATTTTCACCACTAAAGAAAACGCGATCAGTACTCTATCCCTTCCAAGGAGCAGTTATCCACGCCACTCTCATCTTTCTATCCATTGATACCCAAATGAATGTCAACATTCAAATCCTCTCTTTTCGTGCTCATCAGTACTACAGGGGCCGCCAGTCCAAGCTCGCACCCCACTCAAGACTCGTCGTTGACCTCACATTCCCCATCCGGACATATCATTCTCGCAACACTCCCAAAAGCTCACGTCCCGTTCCCTTGCAACCTTACACACTCCTTCGTTCTTCAACATACCTAAAAAAATCATCCACACTTCTCTCTTCATTTTCTCTCTCTGAATCCAACCCATTTAGGTAAAACTCGAACACACCAACACATATCCATTTGAAGAACACCATACTCGCGCGTGCCCTCCCACCAAACTCCTTCCTTATGCAAAATGCACGCAACACAGTTCCTCCCACAAACTTGTGCCTACGTTTCTTTTGCTAAACCCAAATTCCATTTTCTTCTCAATATAAGTCCAAACTTTGGAAGAGTGTACTAACTAACCACATGAATGCAACTACAAACACAGATATTCACATGATTGTTTAAATCTCACGGAACACCATTCCTAGAGGACACCGCGTGGATTTCCAATGATTTAAACAGCGATGGATCTTCCCAAAACCCATTCCAAAGTGAAGATAAACTTCCCAGTAACCAATACATATTATCATTTGATTAATAGAATTTTCTACCAATTTATATGAATTTTAGAAGTTGCGGTATGAAGGGATGGATGTGTTTTTCCTACGTTTTGATTTTTGGTAGAAGAAGAATGGCTTGCCTGCCCAAGATATACGTGTTCTTTCAAATGCCTATATATAGACAACTTTTACTTTTATTTTATATATCAGTACTCTTTATTGCTAAGCAAACAGTAACGTGGACGTGGGTATACCATAAAAGTTGGAAATAAATAATAGTATAGCTATGGTATGGAAAGGAACAAGTTGCTTTAGTTTGTGAGGTTTAATCAGACCCTTCAATTAGTTCCTACGGATCGTTTTCTATTATTAATATTATAAATGATATCTAAAGCATTATCCAATTGAAGTATTTAATTTTATATATATCAGATAACTGTATTGTTATTAAGAAGTATGAAAAGTGGTCCATAACTATAAAGTCATGTAACCCAATGTATCCAGCTTTGTTCATTTACGAGCTGCTATGGACAAAATTAAAAATACTGTTATGATGAGCAATGTGTTACGATCCTGGATATATAAAAATATAGACAAGTTAATTTATTCTGCATAAATCCCAAAATGCTGATATGAGGTGTAAAACACTTCAAATAAAAAGTTGCTTATTTTTAAAAAATAAAAATTACAGTAAAATTCTAAAAATTAAATTATACCTACATCTCAATGATCCTGTCTAAATTCGAAGCCAATATTTAATTAAAATTAAATATACTGTTATGGTTTATAAACGATTCCATAGCGATTATTCGAAGATTTGGACATATCTCACATTTCAATCAGTTTTTATCCTCAACACAACCATTCACTTATTTCCAAACTGAATCTTAATTTAAACTTTTATCCCACAAATCCAAATTTCTCGTTATCCTTTTAATACACATTTCAACTCCAATTTGCTTTTGCAAATTTCAATTCAATTTCCACCCAACTGGATTTAAATTCAATTCCAATTTATTTCCACAAATTTTTATTTAAATTTGTTTTTAATTCAAAAAGTCTCTTCCTGGGAGTTTTAAACAGCTTTGCTTTTCTCAAAAGTTAAACTTCCCTTTTCAGGATTTAAAACTTGTTTTGCCAAAACAATTCGAAATCAATATCTTTGGTAGTAATCCGTCGCTTACACACTCGAAAATGAACACCGATGATGTCATGATCATCATCGGAATCTATTTCTAGCTATCGAAGTGAGTTCAATACTATATCACTTTCAAAATCACTTTTAAACTATTCCATTTTGAAATACATTTCAAAATACCATTCTCAATGCTTGTCAAACAATTCAAAATATCCCAGGATTTTAAAATTCTCATGTATTTAATCCAGATTCATTTATAAACACTTATTCACATTTCCAGGGTTTTAATTCCAACTTTGATTTAATATTCAGATTTAATTCATCTGATTTCACGTATTTCACTTACGAGGATTCTGATTGGTTATTTACATAACCATTTCACATTTTATTATCTTATTCGATTATAATAGTGACCAACACATCCAATATATTATAATCATTTCAATATAAATCCTTTATATCAAAATCTATTTTGGGTAAAATTATACCATTTACCCTCTTTTCGAAACATACAGTGTCGGTTCATCATTTTCGAATGTTTAGAAACCCCTACCAATACAGTGGATCAAACTGATCGACCATAACTCATAAACTACTCAACCAATAAATCTCCACAATATGAAACAATTTTTTATATCAATAACAAACACGTTCACTCGTATATATACACTCAACTCAATCTAGGGTATTACTAACCCCATCTCTACTGAGTCACGCCACAGAGCCAAGGTAATAACTTAACTTTTGCTCTGATACCAACTGTAGTGTCCCGAAATTCCAGTCCAATTTGAGCTAACTGAATAACACAAGTCCAACCCACATTACACTGAAAATCAGCAAACTAATAGAAAGAAAATAGAGGGTGAGAATATATAAGATAGAAACTTAGAATGGAAGAAGAAGAAAAACACATCAGAGTAAATACAAATCTCACAGCGAAACGAATAAATATATTTCATAACATAACTTTGAAATATAAATCTATACTTGAATATACGTATCATTTCCAAAGTACAACACTTACAACACAACGGAAATAAACAATAGCTATATGATCCTGAAGCCTCCTGCTCCAAACTCTCCAAGTATCTGTAAATCCCGACTACTTGACTGTCTATACAAAATTGGGCACCCAAGAGTTTAGGGAAAACAAAACAAAACAAAATCCGGATCAGTCATGGGACTGGTATGAGTAAAACAGTTTGAGCCATTAAACGATATCTTATAAGACCACGCCATATAACGGAACGGGTTTTTCCCTTATGAGAATCCAACATAATCTTTATGTACAAACTCATTGATATTATAATAATGTCTATCAACCACAATATAAAAATCATCTAGCAGAAACGCTTTCATCTCACATTCTACATATATAATATACAATCAAAACCGCGAGCACTTATTGGGTAATGGATTTCCAACTATGACATGGTATGGAACCACCTTCCTCTCGTGTACCTCTAGAGAAGAATACACTGGGTTCAACAAGAACATCTTGCAACCGGCCACACGTGACATACCACTCATTTCGCTTGAGTGTATCGAATGTATATCACCAACGGTTGGGATCAGCAACCGTTTTCCCGAATGGGACAACACCGACAATAGATTTTTAGAAGTAAATGAAACTCTAGATCAGGTGATTATACACCCTAATAGGTGCGACCTACATAGCCATGCTGCCTGCCCGATTTTTGTCATTTCCCGGTTGTGAGGCTAGAGGCCATTCTTATCTCTATTCACTTTGAATGTCACATCGTCATACCCGCCAAATCACAAATTGATTTCCCCACAAATAACACAGGTATATAGCTAAGATAAACGAATACATCCGCCACCAAACGTAAATATGTTTGAAGAGATCAACTTACGCGATCTATTAAATATACTCTGTCAGACATTCTTCCATACAGGTCATTCTGGGACTGGACAAACCGAAGGCACTATTCAGTACATCCATCTTAGGCAATCTTTACTTAAGATTTATACAACAGCCCTTGCACTTTACTCCGTCTCCAATTATCTTTGGCATACATGATTCGCAACGCTTATGCCAATACAGAGTGGTTCTTCGGATAATAATCCAACCAGTCTCTCTATATTAACAACGTTAAAATGGTCAAAAACTTCGATAGTCGATGAGTTAACTATCAAAGAAAAACAGGTGTGCAAACAACGATATTATTTCCAGATGGAAATTATATCGATCAATCATCATTTAACATTTAACATTTATTCTCTTTAGTTCACTAATTTACTTATCTCCTGTTTTTATATATTCTAAATTCTTATTTTCTATTATTAGAAAACATTTCTGATTCTTATTTGGGAAACATTTCCAAAACTCCTTCGCTGGATTTAAATTGATGTTTGAATCAAACATCGCCATGCAAACTCAAACCATTTCACTCATTGACTAAATTCACTTAACCATCATTCACTATCGAACCTTACCATTCCTTAGTTAAGAAGGAAGTCAATCAAGTTGGGGTATACTTACCTCTCAGACCTTAACTGAACAACGTTTTAACTTTGAAATAGTCAAAGTTTATCCTTTAAATCTTTAACAATCTTCCTTATGTAACTCTTTTTCGAATAAATCTCTATTCGATAACTCCTTCCTTCGAATAAACTATATTCGATAATCTCTCTTTGAATAGCCCTATTCGATTAACTCTATTCAGTTTACACTATTCGATTACTCTAATCGATTTACTCTTATTAGTTAGCTCTATTTGATTAACTCAATTCTATTAACTCTATTTGATTAACTCAATTCTATTACCTCTATTTGATTAACTCTATTGGATTAACTCTATTCAATTAACTCTACTCGATTATTCTAATCGATTTACTCTATTCAATTAACACTAACTAATTTACTCTTATCAATTAATTCCTTTCAAATAAAGTATATTCGATTAACTCCTTTCGAGTAACTAATATTCGATTAACTCCTTTCAAATAACTAATATTCGATAACCCCTTTCGAATAACTAATATTCGATAATTCCTTTCGAATAACTAATATTCGATAACTCCTTTCAAATAACTAATATTCAATAACTCCTTTTTAATAACTAATATTCGATAACTCCTTTCGAATAACTAATATCCAATAATTTCTTTCGAGTAACTAATATTCGATAATTTCTTTCTCTATTCGAATAAACTATATTCAATAATCTCTCTTCTTCAAATAATCTTATTCGATAACTCTTTCTTCGAATAAGCTATATTCGAATAACTCTAATCCGACAAAGTCTAATTCAATTAACGTTATTCGAATAACAAATATTCGACTAACTCTTGTTCGATTAACTCTATTCGAACAACTCTAGTTCGGTTTAACTCTAATCGATTAACTCTAACTGATTAACTCTAACTAGTTAACTCTAATTGATTAACTCTAACTCTAATCGATTAACTCTAACTCTAATCGATTAACTCTAACTCATTTTGATTAACACATTTTGATTAACTCTACGTCCATATTCAGTTTCAAATATCGATGTTGAAATCGATTCTTACTTCTCTATATAAGTCCTGACTTATATATTATATTTATCCAATGATAAATATTTTATTTAATTTATAAAATATTATTTATAAATTAATCTTCTCAATCTATCAGTTAGAAAAGATTCTATTTAAAATCTTTGCATTAAATCCATATCATGTTATACCCAAGAGCGAAGCACGGGTCTAAACTTTCCTGATGTAAAATTCTATTCATTTGCCAAATATTTCCTTATACGACATTCTTTTTCATTTCCCAATAAATCCCTTTTATTACTCTATTTATTTTCTAAATAAACATTTCCTTTTTTTATAACTCTATTTATTTCCCAAATAAACATTTCCTTTTTAATTCTATTTGTAAATGTTTTACAAATATTTCCTTTCCACTTCTATTTGTAAATGTTTTACAAATACACACTTTTCAATTCCATTTGTAAATGATTTACAAATACTCCCTTTTCTAATCTATATGTAAATGGTTTACAAATATCTCCTTTTCAAATCTATTTGTAAATGGTTTACAAATATTTCTCTTTCTATTTTATTTGTAATTATTTTACAAATACTCCTCTTTCTATTTTAATTGTAAACGTTTTACAAATATTTCTCTAGTATATTAGTTTTACAAATAATTTCCTTTATATTTGTTTTACAAATATTTTCCTTTATAAAATCCCTTGATTTTATAAATATTCATTTATACAAAACCCTTTGATTTTATAAATATTCTATTTCGATATACAGTTTTAAATCTTCCTTCTATATAAAATCTTTCGATTTTATATAATATTTTATTTCAATATAGTTATCGAAAATTTCCTTTTTCATACCAGGGTTTTCTTACGGTATTTAAAATACCAAACAACAGCGATCGATATCATTCAAACACACATAATCAACAACAGATTATGTATCACATCATATATCACAATAAATTAAAAACAGTAAAATAAATGTTGAGGAATCCAGTTGGATTCCTCCGACTTCTTTCCCTGCATCACAGATGTTAAACAATAAAATTAACATCGATTTTATTTCAATATAAAATATTCTGCTAAACAGAATCAGTATTAGATTAACGGTTTATATATATATCGTTATCTATAATTTCAACCAATACATAAGCAATTCAACCAAACAGTTAGCATAAAGCAATCAACATATAATTATCAGTTCTAAAAATACGTTATAGAAATGTAACTGTTCAGAGTTGGTGAGTTTTACTCACATTGGACGATCATCGTTAATAACGATAACCATCGCTCGATTTGATTCTGACAGACAATTTATTTTTCTATAAATTGCAATGAGTTCCAATCCACTCCAAGTCAGTTCCGGTGCATAGCCGTCGTCCATACGATTCCAACGTGACTAGTTTCGCTGAGTTTTGATAATGTATGAGAAAGATACAATTGTTTAAAGTCAACACACTATTATAATTAAATTTGAACTTAAATTGTTATATTATATTGGCTTTACTTATGCAAGTCGGCCCATTCCCAAGCTAAAAGCCCAGACTGTGTTGAACCTTTCTTCTCCATTGATAATATTTGCTCCAGACATCCGCCGTTTTCACCACTAAAGAAAACGCGAACAGTACTCTATCCCTTCTAAGGAGCAGTTATCCACGCAACTCCCCCCTTTCAATCCATTAATACCCAAATGAATGTCACCATTCAAATCCTCTCTTTTTGAGCTCATTAGTACTTCAGGGGCCACCAGTCCAAGCTTACACCCCACTCCAGACTCGTCGTTGACCTCATTTTCCCCAAACGGACATATCATTCTCGCAACACTCCCAAAAACTCACGCCCCGCTCCCATGCAACCTTACACACTCCTCCGTTCTTCAACAGACGCAAACAATATAATCCACACTTCTCTCTTCAACTACTCTCTCCGAATCCAACCCGTTCAGGTAAAACTCGAACATACCAACACAGATCCATTTTAAGAACACCATATTCGCGCTTGCCCTCCGACCGAACTCCTTCCTTATGCAAAATGCACGCAACACAGTTCCTCCCACAAACTTGTGCCTACGTTTCTTTTGCTAAACCCAAACTCCATTTTCTTCTCAATATAAGTTCAGACTTTGGCAGAATGTACTAACAAACCACCTGAATGCAACAACAAACACAGATTTTCACATGATTGTTTAAATCTCACGGAACACCATTCCTAGAGGACGTTGCGTGGATTTCCAGTGATTTAAACAGCGATGGATCTTCCCAAAACCCATTCCAAAGTGAAGATAAACTTCCCAGTAACCCATACATATTATCATTTGATTAATAGAATTTTCTACCAATTTATATGAACTTTAGAAGTTGCCGTATGAAGGGATGGATGGGTTTTTCCCACGTTTTGATTTCTAGTAGAAGAAGAATGGCTTGCCTGCCCAAGATATACATGTTCTTTCAAATGCCTATATATAGGCAACTTTTACTTTTACTTTATATATCAGTACTCTTTATTGCTAAGAAAACAGTAACGTGGACGTGGGTATATCGTCAAAGTTGGAAATAAATAATAGTGTAGCTATGGTATGGAAAGGAACAAGTTGCTTTAGTTCATGAGGTTTAATCAGACCCTTCAATTAGTTCTTACGGATCGTTTTCCATTATTAATATTATAAATGATATCTAAAGCATTATCCAATTGTAGTATTTAATTATATGTATATATCAGATAACTTATTGTTATTAAGAAGTATGAAAAGTGGTCCATAACTATAAAGTCATGTAACCCAATGTATCCAGCGTTGTTCATTTACGAGCTGCTATGGACAAAATTTAAAATACTGTTATGATGAGCAATGTGTCACGATCCTGAACATATAAAAATATAGAAAAGTTAAATTATTCTGTGCAAATCCCAAAATGCTGATATGAGGTGTAAAACACTTCAAATAAAAAGTTGCTTATTTTTAAAAAATAAAAATTATAGTAAAAATCTAAAAATTAAATTATACCTACGTCTCAAAGATCCTATCTAAATTCGAAGCCAATATTTAATTAAAATTAAATATACCGTTATGGTTTATAAACGATTCCATAGCGATTGTTCGAATATTTGATTTGGACATATCTCACAATCTTACACGATGGAATCTCGATTTTTCTCTTCTATTAGAACAATATACTTCACCAGCTCCGAACGTTCCTTGTTTCATAGTAATCCGGCTTAAAATGGATTCTGTATATCCAGTTGAAGTTCAAAACTCAAACTACAAACTACCGCGACGTTTCAGGTTCGTTATATATATAATTATATGTTCAAGCACTGTTATTGAAATAGATTCGTTATTATAACTAGAATCCAAATGCAACCAAATCTCTTATACTATCCAATTCACACAATATTGCGAATTCTACGAATTCTGACTATTTCAGAATTAAATATAATTTTCTATTATTTAATATTAATTAAATATTCAATATTATTTAATTCAAGTCATTTTAAATATCTAAATCACTATTTATATAGTTAAATTAATTAATTATAATACCGTAAAAATACGGGACATTACATTCTTCCCCCCTTAAAATAATTTCGTCCTCGAAATTGCTAAGGTAGAAAACAAACCCTATCAACTTGGTTAGAACATATTTTTTCACTTCTTAATTTCAGTTTCACTGAACTAATAAACTTTAATTAAAATATTAATTCATTCTTATTAACGAAAATTTTCAAAAAATCCTGAAAATTTTCTAACACCGAAAATTTTGAAAAATTTCGCCAGCACCTCCTTTGTACGGCTCCATCGGTAAAATTACAATTCGCCTCTCTAGGCCATCTCCAACCCAAAAGAAAATCAAACAGCCAAGCGGCTTGCCAAACAGGCTCATAAATCTCATATCCAATAGAAATATAAACTTGTACTTTTTTGTCGGGCATATCATTATACCCTTTCCATCTGCTGCCAATTCAGCATACATCAATATCATTCCAATCAAATTCCAATCAGTTTTTATCCTCAACACAACCATTCGCTTATATCCAAACTGAATCTCATTTCAAACTTTTGTCCCACAAGTCCAAATTTCTCGATATCCTTCTAATACCATTTTAACTCCAATTTGCTTTTGCAAATTTCAATTCAATTTCCACCCAACTGGCTTTCAATTCAATTCCAATTTATTTCCACAAATTTTTATTTAAATTTGTTTTTAATTCAAACAGTCTCTTCCTGGGAGTTTTAAACAGCTTTTCTTTTATCAAAAGTTAAACTTCCCTTTTCAGGATTTAAAACAACATGTTTTGCCAAAACAATTCGAAATTAATATCTTTGGTAGTAATCTGTCACTTACACACTCGAAAATGAACACCGATGATGTCATGATCATCATCGGAATCTATTTCTAGCTATCGAAGTGAGTTCAATACTATATCACTTTCAAAATCACTTTTAAACTATTCCAGTTTGAAATACATTTCAAAATACCATTCTCAATGCTCGTCAAACAATTCAAAATCTCCCAGGATTTTAAAATTCTCATGTATTTAATCCAGATTCATTTATAAACTTTTATTCACATTTCCAGGGTTTTAATTGCAACTTTGATTTAATATTCAGATTTAATTCATCTGATTTCACGTATTTCACTTACGGGGATTCTGATTGGTTATTTACATAAAAATTTCACATTTTATAATCTTATTCGATTATAATAGTGACCAACACATCCAATATATTATAATCATTTCAATATAAATCCTTTATATCAAAATCTATTTCGGGTAAAATTATACCATTTACCCTCTTTTCAAAACATACAGTGTCAGTTCATCGTTTTCGAGTGTTTAGAAACCCCTACCGATACAGTGGATCAAACTGATCGACCAGAACTCATAAACTACTCAACTAATAAATCTCCACAATATAAAATAATTTTTTATATCAATAACAAATACGTTTACTCGTATATATACACTCAACTCAATCTAGGGTATTACTAACCCCGTCTCTACTGAGTCACGCCACAGAGCCAAGGTAATAACTTAATCTTTGCTCTGATACCAACTGCAGTGTCCCGAAATTCCGGTCTAATTTGAGCTGACTAAATAACACAAGTCCAACCCACATTACACTGAAAATCAGAAAACTAACAGAAAGAAAATATAGGGTGAGAATAGATAAGATAGAAACTTGGAATAGAAGAAGAACAAGAACGTACAACATCAGAGTAAACATGAATCTCACAGTGGAGCGAATAAATATATTTCATAACATAACTTTGAAATATAAATCTGTACTTGAATATACATATCATTTCCAAAGTACAACACTTACAACATAGCGGAAATAAACAATAGCTAAATGATCCTGAAGCCTCCTGCTCCAAGCTCTTGAAGTATTTGTAAATCCCGACTACTTGACTGTTCGTACATAATTGGGCACCCAAGAGTTTAGGGAAAATAAAACAAGATAAACTCTGGGTCAGTCGTGGGACTGGTATGAGTAAAATAGTTTAAAACAGTTTGAGCCATTAAACGATATCTCATAATACCACGCCGTATAATGGAACGTGTTTTTCCCTTATGAGAATCCAACATAATCTTTATATCCAAACTCATTGATATTATAATAATGTCTATCAACCACTATATAATAATCATCTAGCAGAAACGCTTTCATCTCACGTTCTACACATATAATATACAATCAAAACCGCGGGCACTTATTGGGTAATGGATTTCCAACTATGACTAGGTATTGAACCACCTTCCTCTAGTGTACCTCTAGAGAGGAATACACTGGGTTCAACAAGAACATCTTGCAACCCGGCCACACATGACCGACCACTCATTTCGCTTGAGTGTATCGAATGTATATCACCAATGGTTGGGATCAACAACCGTTTTCTCGAATGGGACAACATCGACAATAGATTTTTAGAAGTAAATGAAACTCTAGATCAGGCGATTATACACCCTAATAAGTGCGACCTACATAGCCATGCTGCCTGCCCGATTTTTGTCATTTCCCGGTTGTGCGGCTAGAGGCCACACTTATCTCTGACAGATCACACATTTATTCACTTTGAATGTCACATCGTCATACCCGCCAAATCACAAATTGATTTCCCCAAAAATACCACGGGAATATGGCTAAGAGAAACGAATTCCTTTGCCACCAAAAGTAAATACGTTTGAAGAGATCAACTTACACGATCTATTAAATGTACTCTGTCAGACATTCTTCCATACAGGTCATCCTGGGACTGGACAAACCGAACGCACTATTCAGTACATCCATCTTAGGCAATCTTTGCCTAAGATTTATACAACAGGCCTTGCGCTTTACTCCGTCTTCAATTATCTTTGGCATATATGATTCGCAACGCTTATGCCAATACGAAGTGGTTCTTCGCATAATAATCCAACCGGTCTCTCCATATTAACAACGTTAAAATGGTCAAAAACTTCGATAGTCGGTGAGTTAAATATCAAAGAAAAACAGGTGTGCAAACAACGATATTATTTCCAGATGGAAATTATATCGATCAATCATCATTTTACATTTAACATTTATTCTCTTTAGTTCATTAATTTACTTATCTCCTATTTCCATATATTCTAAATTCTTATTTTCTATTATCAGAAAACATTTTTGATTCTTATTTGGGAAACATTTCCAAAACTCCTTCGCTGGATTTAAACTGATGTTTGAATCAAACATCGCAATGCCAAATCAAACCAATTCACTCATTAACTAAATTCACTTAACCATCATTCACTATCAAACCTTACCATTCCTTAGTTAAGAAGGAAGTCAATCAAGTTGGGGTATAATTAACTCTCAGACCTTAACTGAACAACGTTTTAACTTGGAAATAGTCAAAGTTTATCCTTTAAATCTTTAACAATCTTCCTTACGTAACTCTCTTTCAGATAAATCTCTATTCGATAACTCCTTCCTTCGAATAAACTATATTCGATAATCTCTCTTCGAATAGCCCTATTCGATTAACTCTATTCAATTAACACTATTCGTGTAACGACCCGGATTTTCAACGACTTTGGTTATCGACATAAACACGATGTCGATAACCAAAACATCGAAAAATCCTGGTAATTAGTGAAAGAAATTAGAGGGTGAGGAAAGATAAGATAGAAAATTAGAATAGAAGAAGAAGAACACAAAATCAGAGTAACACGAATCTCACAGCGGAACGAATAACATATAATATATGTAACATAACTTTGAAATATACATCTGTATTTGAATATACATCATTATCAAAGTACAACACTTACAACACAGCGGAAATAACTATAGCTATATGATCCTGAAGCCTCCTGTTCCAGCTCTTCAACTATATCTGTAAAATCCCGACTACTTGACTGCCCATACAAATTTAGGCACCCAAGAGTTTAGGGAAAACAACAAAATAAACTCCGGGTCAGTCATGGGACTGGTATGAGTAAAACAGATTTTAAAACAGGTTGAACAAGTAATCAATATCTCATAAGGCCACGCCGCATAACGGAACAAGTTTTTCCCTTATGAGAATCCAAAATATCTTTATATCAAAACCTTTTGATATTATAATAATGTTTATCAACCATAGTATATATAATCATCTAGCAGAAACGCTTTCATCTCATGTTCTACATATATAGTATACAATCAAAACCGCAAGCACGTATTGGGTAATGGATTTCCAAATATGACAAGGTATGGAACCACCTTTCGCTAGTGTACCTCTAGAGAGGAATACACTGGGTTCAACAAGAACATCTTGCAACCCGGCCACACATGACCGACCACTCATTTCGCTTGAGTGTATCGAATGTATATCACCAACAGTTGGTATCAGCAACCGTTTCCCGAATGGGACAACATCAACAATAGATTTTTAGAAGTAAATGAAACTCTAGATCAGGTGATTATGCACCCTACTTCGGTGCGACCGACTTAGCCATGCTGCCTGCCCGATTTCTGTCATTTACCGATTTGATGAGGCATGAGGTTACGCTTCATCATCACATCAGATTTCACTTTGAATGCCACATTGTTAAATCCATCAGATCACCGATTGACGTCCTCAACCATACATTATGCGTTAGCTAAAAGAAGTTTCCTTCTCCGCTTCCACTCTTGGTACAGTTGGAGAAATCAATATACGTGATCGTCTGGAAATACTCTGTCAGACATCCGTCCATACAAGTCATCCAGGAACAGGATGAACCGAAGGCACTATTCTGTAAACAGGATAGCCCTTGCATAACTCCGTCTTCAAATTTCCTTTGGCATATATGATTCACAACGCTTATGCCAATACAGAGTGGTTCTTTGGATAATAATCCAACCGGTCTCTCCATATTAACAACGTTAAAATGGTCAAAACTTCGATAGTATATGATTTAACTATCGAAGAAAAACAGGTGTGCAACCAATGATATTATTTCCAAATGGAAATTTATATCGATCAACATCATTCAACATTTTTCTCTTTATTTCATAAATTTACTTATCTCCTGTTTCCTTATATTCAACATTCTTATTTCCTAAATTTAGAAAATATATGTTATTACCATTGGAAAACATTTCCATTTCTTGTTTTCTTTATTAGAAAACATTATCATTTCTTGTTTGGAAAACATTTCCAAAGCTTCTTCATTGGACTTAGGCAGATGTTTAAACAACCCATCGCGATGCCAACTCAAACCATTTCCTTTACTGCCGAACCTTAACTATTCCTTAGTTAAAAACGAAGCCAATCAAGTTGGGGTAGAACTACCTCTCAGACCTTAACTGAACAACACTTCTAACTTTGAAACAGGCAAAGTTCACTTTATATTCCTTTTACTAACTTCCTTACTTAACCCTCCTTCGAGTAGCTATAATAGATTGACTCTTTTCACTTAACTCTATTCGATTAACCCTTATCATTTAACTCTATTCGATTAACCCTTATTGGATTAACTCTATTTGACTAACGCTATTGATTTACTCATTTCGCTTAACTCCTTTCGAATAAACTATATTCGATAACTCCTTTTACTTTCTTCGAATAAACTATATTCGATTAACTCATTTGCTTCTATTCGAATAACTATATTCGATTAACTCTTTTCGATAAAACTAACATCGATTAACTCCTTTTACTTCAACTCTAATCGATTAACTAACATCGATTAACTCCTTTTACTTTAACTCTAATCGATTAAACTAACATCGATTGACTAACATCGATTAACTTCTTTTAACTTTAACTCTAATCGATTAACTAACATCGATTAACTCCTTTTACTTTAATTCTAATCAATTGACTAACATCAATTAACTAACATCGATTAACTCCTTTTAACTTTAACTCTAATCGATTAAACTAACATCGATTAGCTTCTTTTACTTTAACTCAAATCGATTAAACTAACATCGATTAACTAACATCGATTAACTTCTTTTTAACTTTAACTCTAATCGATTAAACTAACATCGATTAGCTCCTTTTAACTTTAACTCTAATCGATTAAACTAACATCGATTAGCTCCTTTTACTTTAACTCAAATCGATTAAACTAATATCGATTAACTAACATCGATTAACTTCTTTTTAACTTTAACTCTAATCGATTAAACTAACATCGATTAGCTCCTTTTACTTTAACTCAAATCGATTAAACTAACATCGATTAACTCCTTTTAACTTTAACTCTAATCGATTAAACTAACATCGATTAGCTCCTTTTACTTTAACTCAAATCAATTAAACTAACATCGATTAACTAACATCGATTAACTTCTTTTTAACTTTAACTCTAATCGATTAAACTAACATCGATTAGCTCCTTTTACTTTAACTCAAATCGATTAAACTAACATCGATTAACTAACATCGATTAACTTCTTTTAACTTTAACTCTAATCGATTAAACTAACATGGATTAGCTCCTTTATTCTATTCGAATAAACTATTCATTTATAAAGATTTACTTTTAGTGACAGTTCTTCACTTTACAAATGATTCCCTTTTTATAAAAATCTATTCGTTTTAAAACATTTTTCCCTTTTTATTTACTTTCGAAATATTTCCTTTTATAAAATCTGTTGATTTTATAAACTCCCTTTATTTCAATATACATTGAAATAATTCTTTTTACATCCCAGGGTCTTTTATGATATTTAAATATCGAATAAAAATGATCAACATCATTCCAACACCTATAATCCATAACAGATTATATAACACATCATATATCACAATATATGAAAACAGTAAAATAAATGTTGAGGAATCCAGTTGGATTCCTCCAACCTGTTTCCCTGCATCACAGATGTTAAACAATATAGATAACATCACTTTCAGTTCCATATGATATATTCTGTTAAACAGAATCAATATAGAAATTCAACTAACTGACTAGCAGTTCAATCAAACAGTCAACACACAGTCAATCAGCCAATATCTAACAGTTCTAAAAATACAACATGAAATTATAAACTGTTCAGAGTTAGTGAGATTTACTCACTTTTGCGCGTTAATCGTTTAATAACGGTTTGCGTTTATTTGACTTCGACGGACAATTTATTTCTCCATAAATTGTAACGAGCTCGGATTCACTCCCAGTCAGCTCCATTGTGTTGCTCCCGTCCATACGATCCAAACGCAACTTACGGTTTGTCAATCTGATATTGTATGACCAAGATATTCGATATTAAAGTTTGAACAAATTTAAAACAAAACTCGATTTAATTAAATGTGCTTTACCAAAGCAAATCCGGCCCATCCCACTATTTAAAAGCCACGTCCCCACTATCCTTCTCCCCCAAATCACGACTGCTCCAGAATCAACCGAACACAGCTCCACCTTTTTACCCGACTTCCTCCCCTAACCGCAACTTCGTTCCTCCATGGTTTCCAACGCCGAGACCTCAAATCAACTCCTCGTCTCCAGCTCTTCCTCCTCCTACCGAGGATGCTCAACTCGAGCTCGTCCTTTAGGTTGCGTCGTCGGCTATATCTCGTTGGATCCAACTCCAGTATTTCCAACAATTGCCGATCCTCCCAATCAACCATCTCCTCCTACGGATCACCGAAAACAAGAAGAATCCCACCACACTCCTCCTTGTCATGAGTACACCATGGTCGCCCCCAAAAAGAAGAGCTCGACGCTCAGTCTCAACCCACGGCGGCGACAGTGACTGTGCGTCACTTAACACCACCGATCACTCCCAGAAAATGCATGCCAGTGCGATTTTACCTCCTAAACTCGCCTACCATCTTCATTTCAACCAAAAATCACCATACACCAATTTACTTCAAACCCTAGGTTCGTTGTAGAAAATCGCGACATACGAATCTGACTTCGAACCCTAAGAAAACTACATGGACTCGAAGAGTAGCTTACCAGGATTCTGAAAATATATGTATTGGGATTTTTAAAGGTTTTTCTTTGTTTTCTTTTTGATTTTTACTTTGGGAAAGTTGTTTGCTGTGATGGTTTGTACGCCTTATATAGGATTGAATGGGTTAGGTAAGGTTTGTGGTGGAGATCGAAGGCCGTGTGGCCTGTGCGGAACCTCAGAAAATGGGAGGGATATTTTCAATTTGATTTTTGTATTTATTTTATCGATTTTCTCCTTGTATCTGCGTTCTAAAAATTCCAATGATTACATACGATACCTAAAAATCACCAAACTGGACATGTAGCTAGAGTTCGACATTACGGTCCCAACGAAACTGGTTTCGTCGAATTCCGACTCCGTATGCTCACACAGCGTATTTTTAACTGTCGAAATACTGACTATTTTACACTCCAAAAATCCGTACGGCCACACAGTGACTCTAAAAATCACGAAACTGGAAATCTAACAACTATTTGATATTGCGTATCCAACAAAACTGGTTTCGTCGAATTCCGACTTCGTTTGCAAAAGTGGCTATTTTTAACGCTCTAAATAGCCTATTTAAATATATAAATATATTTAAATATAATTAAATTAAGTATTTAAAATTAAATATTATCGTCTATATTCACAGTGGAATACCACACAGCTCTAGAATATTCCTGTATGTATTTACAACTCGATATTTACTTCTGGGTCAACCCGATATTCGATTTATATTGAAATTCCTTTTTAAAATATAAATAATTCCTTTATAAATTATAAAGGAATTCCACAGCGAATTTTCTAAAATTTGATTTGGACATACATCAAAATCTACACGATGAAATCCCGATTTTTCTCTTCCATTAGAAAGATATACTCCACCGGCTCCACACGTTTCTTGTTTCACAGAAATCCGGCTTAAAATGAATCCTGTACATTCAGTTGAAATTAAAATCGCCAAATAGCGAACTGCAGCGCCATTTCGAGCTCGATTTTAATTATATTATAATCTATACGTTCAATTGTCGATAATTTGAATATATTCGTTATTCAAATTCAATTCCAAGCTGAATTAAACATCACAGATGATCCGGTTCACACCATATCGTCATTTCAGCCAATTCTGTTTATTTCAGAATTAAATATATTATTTACTTTATTAATTTAAATAAATATTCACCATTATTTTGTTCAACGACCATGAAATCCTTCTAATCACCTTTTCAATAATTAAATAAATTAATTATAATACCTCTGCCAATGCGGGTCATTACAATCTTCCCCACTTAAAATAATTTCGTCCTTGAAATTGCTAAAAGGTAGAGGACGACCCTATCGACTGGTTAGAATATATTTGTTCACTTCTTAACTTCAGTTTCAACTGAACCAATTTAATTTCAATTAAATTATTAATTAATTCTTATCAACGAAAATTTTCAAAAATCCTGAAAATTTTCTAACACCTTAACTCTTCGAAATTTTTTGCCAGCACCTCCTTTGTATTGGTCAATCGGTCAAACTCCCACTCGCCTCTCTGGGCCATCTCCAACCCAAAAGAAAATCAAACAGCCAAGCGGCTTGCCAATTCGGCTCATAAATCTTATATCCAATAGAAATATAAACTTGTACCTTTTGTCGGCATATCATTTTATCCTTTCCACATGTTATCAATTCAGCGGATACAAGGGTCATCTCAATCAAATTCCAATCTGCTTTTACCCACAACACAACCATTTGCTTATATCCAAGCCAAATATCATTTCAACTCGAGTTTTCTTCTCATTCCCAACTCTTAACTTGATTATCACATTACACTTCAATTTTGAATCTCATAATCTAATTTGTCTTGATATTATTCTAATTCAATCTCAATTACCACTTTACTGGCTTTACTTTAATTCAAATTTGTTTTCACAAATTTCTGTTAAATTTGTTTTTTAATTCAAACAGTCTTTCCCTGGGAGTTTTTAAACAGTTTACTCTTTTCAAAAATCGAATTTTCCTTTTGAACATGTCACTGAGCCCTTAATTAATATTCCATTAATTAAATCACTTCTCTATTTCTTTATCAATATTTGTCAACCAAATATTTTCAATAACCATATTGGCCTTTTATGTTATTTGGAAAACATCTCCGAATATCGCCTTCCTTTATTTTCTAAACTTTAGAAAATATATGCTATTTATAATTGGAAAATATTCCAATTACTTATCTCTTTTCCGATCTCGTTTATTTCTATACCTAGGAAATATTCTTTATTATATTTCCAAGCTTACACTTATTTGGGTTAAAACAGGTGTTGTGTAAAACATCGTTACGACAACCCAAACACTATATTCAACTAACTCTTATTCAACATTGATCTTTGAGCCTGAAATCCTACTATTTATTTGTTAATAATGAAATCAATCAAGTTGGGGTATAACTACCTCTCAGACCTTGATTGAATAACATTTATAACGTCAAAACAGTTATGACTACTTATTCGAATAATCAATACCATGCAACTACTTATTCACTTTTAAACACATATACACTTTCTCTTTCTATTCTTACGAGATTTTAGTCCTATCTTCTTTTTTGATTTTACTATTCTATATTTTAAGTTTGCTTCCTTATCGACTTCTATATATATATCGATACGTTGATTTCTAACTATCAAATTATCTTAAAAATATTCTAACTCCTTATATTCCCGGAAAAATTTGCCATAACCTCCTTTGTACTACGAGCATCGGGTGAAACGACCCGAACTTCCCCGGTCTCCGAAGAGAAGAGAAAGAACGAATTGTTTTGAGAACACGACACAATAGAACGCATACAGAAGAACATTTCATTGTATATCACAACAATGCATCAGATTACAAGAATATACAGAGTATAAATGAAAAAAAATATTACACAGAAATACCAGAGATTTAAATTACATTTAAATACATAGCAGCGGAAAATAATACAATACACAACTAGAAGAGATATACGGACACAAAGCTTTCCGGATATCGTTCCAGCTGTAAACCAGGATCCTATGAATAAAAATCTGCAAAACCAAAACTACTAGCTGCCCGTGTCAAAATAGGGGCACCCAGAGTTTAGGTTAAAACAATAAACTCCAGGTCAGTCATGTGACTGGTGTGAGAACTAAAACAGTTATTAATCTTTGTTTTAAAATTTGGTAAATCAAGGGACCACGCCGTATAACACGGAACGGGTTTCCTCCCAAGAATACCAGTGCATAAAACAAACAGCGCAATGCTAAATGAGGAAAAATGAAGCTGTTATAAGACCCAGGTCCTATCACACAATGCAACGCAAGCCGGGGGATAGGGTTTTCCCTTATAACAGCCAAAAAATGCTTGATACGTTTAAAACAAATCATTTGATACTATTATAAGTGCATAGTGTATAAAACAACTTCAAATCATAAGTATCAATCATAGGCGACATGAGCGTCCCATGCCACTATGTCGCCATATATAGGTTTACAAATAAAACCGCAAAGTCACGTATTTGGAAATTGGATTTCCATCTATGAACCGAGGCAAAAGATAGTCCTCAACCGATTCGAGACAATCTAGCCCATGTCTCAGGATCAGAACGCATCAACCCTTTAGATCGTCAGGGCCGGTCCACCGATGTGGATTATTATGCCTGAACAATACGTCTCTCCGCCCTTTGGGGCGTAAATGAGCCAACTAAATGACTCCATCGGTTCGAGAACGACCGATCAATCCGAGGCGCCTCGCAACAGCAACAACCACATAAGTCAAACTCGTCAGGGCGTGTAAAACCACTGACGCCACTTCTAGCTAGAAAGAAACGCAAGTCCTCCCTGATGTCCTCTCCCGTTTTTGGTTCATACCGGGTGTGAAACTCGCGAATCAACGTTACACAAAGCTACGCCACAAAGGCCTTGCTTTGATCATCACCACAAGACTTTGCTTTTCAACAGAAGCCTTGATCAATTGCCACTTAGGCATGCCACACAGGCAATTCACTCCATGCGTTTGATATCCATCAATATATAACCCCTGAGCTCGTACGTCTCAGAGAAGGGCGTTAAGCAAGAGAATAAATTCTCCGCCGCCAAACAGATATATATTTAATAAAGATCAATCACACGGACTAAAATCCAATGTCAGACACACAGTCCATTTACAAGTCCGTTCTGGGGCTGAACGAAACCGGAGGCACCTAGTACCCCGCATATCCATCGATCTCCAAGTACGTCTGGACGATCACCAACTGTTTCCATCTTCTTGGGTGTACAGCCCAATCAAGATCATCAGTAATTATCCAAACGACATGAAGACTTCCGGTCTTCGACCACCGTCTTCATCTTCGACTTATCGTCGTATCAGTTATTCAGAATGGGATAAACCCGGTCTTTCCGAATAACTCGCGTATATTTTAAATAAGTGTTACACAAACACAACATACGCCTCATTCCAATTCATCAGTCACTAACCGTAAATTAATCAAGAGAACAATTCCCCAAATATTAACCCCGAAGGCCGAAACCAACATCAGATCAATATCCAGAAAACCATTCTGTTTGGCTAACCGACAGTCAGTTTCTAAATTTCACATTCATAGGGAAAGGTTCCCATTAATTTTATCCAAGATAAATTTCTTGAATTTATTCTTTAATCTATTTTTGAATATCAATTCAAAACTAGTCGGGATTAGCGAACCTTACCGAAGTAATCATTTGTTTCAATTTCCCAATCCCAACCTATTCATCCCATGAAGTAAAACTGGTAGTACTTCATATCTAACACCACGGTGTTATCGGTAAATTCAATTACCATTTCACGTTCAAATCTAATTAAAGATTTAACTATCGCCTGGAGCAAAACTGGTGATACTCCATTTTCGATCATTTCAATCTAATTAAAGATTCATTAAAACTCCACTTAGTTTTAATCTTCGACTGGGTTAAAGAATCAGTGTCATTTAAAACACGGTTCACGATAAACCCAAAATCACATTCCATTAATTATCGGGTTAAAGAACAAGTGTTATTTAAAACACTGTTCACGATAAACCCAAAAATCATTCCATTAATTATCGGGTTAAAGAACAAGTGTTATTTAAAACACTGTTCACGATAAACCCAAAAATCAATACCAATTCAATTCCAATTAAATATTATTTAATTGGTACACTTCATTAAATCTAAATAAAAAGATTTAATCTTTTCTCAACTGGGCTTAAGAACGGTGTTAGTGAAGACACCATTCACGACAAACCCAAATCACATTTGATATTCAATACAAGGCTCTGAATAGAAAATATATCGGCTTATATTCAATATCAAATTCTACGACTAACAAATGTCGTATTGGAAATAACGATACAAATATATATCTTTCAAATTTCCATAACAACATCTGTATAATCACGAATTCCAACATCGAAATATTCCGAAGACAATTTCGATTCAAATCCACTCCAATGCAATCATTGGAAATGCTGGTTATTTTTAAAACCCTTTTCAAATTCAATTTATTTATTAAAAAAAAAAAATAGAATTTTAATTCTAGTTCAAAACTAGTTCATTTCGATAAAAATCTATTTTTATCTTTTCAAATATGGAGTTTTTCATCCCAATTCTTTCTAAATCATTTCTTATGATTTTACACAAATTATTACTATTTTTAATAATTTTATCAAGGCCCGTACAGTCGATTTCCATCAATGGCCATCGAACTGCACTTACATCGACCTTTTTCAAATTTGATTTGGACATAATTCCAAATCCAACCGTTAGATTTCAAATTTCTAATATTCATTAGAAAGCTCTTTTCGATACGAACCCAACGGTTCCGGTTTTAGGAGAATCCGACGGTCGGATCTCCCGTAATTTCCGTTTGAAATAAATGGTCGAAATTCACGAACTGCCGCGGCGCGGCGCGTTCTATTCAGGCCATTATATATATATAATATATATATATTATATATATTTCGTCGATTTCTATTTAAAACGAATTATATAAATAGTTTTAAAATTCGTTTCAAAAGCAACTTCAACTTCCATTTCAATCCAAAGCAAAATTGAATTCTTCTTTATAAATTCGTTTTTTAAAATTCATTTCTATTCAATTCAAATTTTAATTCAATTTGAATTCATTTCAAATTTGCTTTCAATTAAATTTGAATTCGTTTTCAATTCATTTCGAAATCGTTTTCAATTCAATTTATTTCGAAATCGTTTTCAATTCAATTTATTTCGAAATCGTTTTCAATTCAATTTATTTCGAAATCGTTTTCAATTCAATTTATTTCGAAATCGATTTCAATTCAATTTATTTCGAAATCGTTTTCAATTCAATTTATTTCGAAATCGTTTTCAATTCAATTTATTTCGAAATCGTTTTCAATTCAATTTATTTCGAAATCGTTTTCAATTCAATTTATTTCGAAATCGTTTTCAATTCAATTTATTTCGAAATCGTTTTCAATTCAATTTATTTCGAAATGAATAAAATCGATATAAATATCGTTCACGTCAAAATGGCGTCAATCTAATCAACACGGCTTCATAAATTTCTATTTTCAAATATTCTATTTCAAATATTTCTTTTTCAAAATAGTTGTTATTATCAAAATATTTCGTTCAACACATGACCAATCTCAATGGATGAGTACTGTCAACACATGAACCTTTATTTTATATTATAAAGATGTAAATTTTATTATCAAAATATTTCGTTCAACACATGACCAATCTCAATGGATGAGTACTGTCAACACATGAACCTTTATTTTATAATATTCTTTATTTTTCAAATTGGAATGAGGCCCAATCAATTACCATATAAAGTTAATTATATGAATTTTCATACATTACACACCTATAATAGCATTGAAAAATAATCAACCATCAACCAAAGTGCACTACACTGTATAAGCATCAAATATAGATATCTAACGCTTATAACAGCCTGTTAATCAATCGATCGACATATTTAATCAATCAGGATGAGTGAACTTCAAATTTCATCCCAACACCCGTGTGGGGTTTCAAACAATCAAACACAGATTTTATTTGTGCAGTTGGGCGATGTATAAAATTTATCGTTCCAATCAATGTCCTTCAAATAGGTGTACATAAACAAACCGTCTGGTTTGTAAATGAATATTTTATTTTATTCACTTTCACTATATTCATATTCACGTTAAAAATTATATTTTTAACGATAAAACATTTTATTCCAACATATGAATTTCTATTATTCATTTACACAATAAAATGATATTTTTATTTTCTAACTTATTTTAGAAAATTTCGGCAGCATAACGGCACGATACTAGAAACGGGACGAGGCCTAGCCTTATCCCCGGTCTAGTGAAGGCCCACGCCATTCACACATCAATCAAAATCACCAAACAACCAATTCAAATCACATCATATAACTAATCTATGCAACCAAACAAACAAGTCCATGGTCTGTGGACGATTGTGTCGGGTGCTACTAAGCACCGTCTGCATCCTAGTATATATATATAATTAGAAAAAGAAATTGAAAGGTGAGAAATTCTCACCTATAGCTATCCAACTTCACGGCAACTCTAATGCAGGAAATCTTGTCGTTCTCGCCTTTTGTCATCTTCGTTGCCCGTAGTCACTACATATATAAACATCACACATTTTTATATTTTGATGTCTTTAAAATAAAAGTCACATTTTTATTTGTTTACTTTCAATTTAAAAATCATATTTTTATAATCACTTCATATATTTAAAAATCGAATTTTTACTATGTTCAATATATAAAAATCATATTTTTATTTCGAAGTTCAATATATAAAAATCATATTTTTATTTCGAAGTTCAATATATAAAAATCATATGTTTATTTCAACGTACATATAACAAAAATCAGATTTTTATTCCTCTACATATACAAAGATGATATTTTTATATTCTCTATCACATAAAGATTATATTTTTAATCCACTACATAAGTAAAAATCAAATTTTTTTATCGCTACTACTTCATATAGAAAAATTATATTTTTACATTGCTAAAAATCACGTCTTTCTAACATGAAAAATCTCATCTTTGCATTTAAAAAATCTGTTCTTTTAAATCACATAAAAATCAGTTTGAAAATCAAATATATATCAGTTTTAAAACTAATAGAATTCAGTTTCTAGACTAAATCAACATGAGTTTTTAAATAGAAAAAAAAAACCATAAAGCTTACCTTGTAAATTTAGCCACAAAATCGAAGCTATCGGGGGGGGGGGGGGGGGGTTTCGCCGTCGTGCTGCGTGGTCGGGAGGGGGGCGCTGGAGAGTTGGAGGGGTGGTGGAGTCGAAGGGAGGCGGGTGCGGTGGAGGTAGGGCGCAGGGTTTGGGGTTTTCGTGGGGGGGGGGGGGGGGTTCGATCGCGATCGTTCTGGCGAAGGGGGGCGGTCTGGGTGGCTCGCCGCGGCACTGGGGGGGGGGGGGGGTGGGGTTTCGAGCGAGGTGGCGGGAGGAGCGGCGGCTCCTCCCCCTTCCTTCTCCGTCGCCTAATTTTTTTTTTCCCTGAGTAATGAAATCGACGGGGGGGAAAGGAAAGTAAAGGGGGAGGGGGTATTTGTAAAAGTAATTTTATATTTTAATTTATATATATTTTTCGAAAAGGGTTGACTTTATCTCCGAACTGCAAACGAGGTCCAACGACTGTCGTCCATAGCTAACTACCCCCATTCCGAACACAATGGGATATGTATCGTAGGCTGATTCGACTGTTACAATCAGTTTCCATTACATTTACATTTAAATCACTATATTGAATTTTAAACGTACATTTCAAATTACCGGGGTCACATACTAACTAGAAAAATTCCTGAAAAATATTTTCTAGCTTCGTATTGACGATACGGTCCTAACAAAACTAGTTTCGTCGAATTCTGAGACCATTAGAAAAATGGCCATTTTCCAGTCGATTAAAATCAACTGAAACTGGTCAAACACGTTTTCCTTTGCTACGCTCACATATTGATTCGAAAAATTATGAAATTTGGAATCTAGCAATAAATTGACATCACGGATCCAACGAAAGTGGTTTCATCGAAATCCGAGGTCGTTTGCAAAATGTCCATTTTTAAGGGCCTGAATTCCATAGCGACTATTCAGAATTTTCAACTGGACATATCTTTTGATTCCCGATATGAAATCTTGATTTTTCGGATTCGTTGGAAAGATATTATCAGTTAGATCCTATTATTTTTGGTTTCACTAAAATCCGGATTGTTTTGCACCCGGTACATTCAATTGAAGTTTGAAATCGAATTATCGAACTACCGCGCCATTTTCAATTCTATTTATAATTATATATATAAATATTATATTCTAACGACGGCGTATATAATATATACGTTCTAATTATATTCAAAATAAATTTCTCGTCGTTTTTATTTAAAATAATTCATTTTAAATAATCAAAATTCGCTAAAATTGCCAAAATAAAAATTTTAAACTGGCCCAGATTTTCGGGTTATTACAATCTCCCCCACTTAAAACTTTTCGTCCCCGAAAAGGAACAAAGTCGAAAGTGGTTTGATTAATCAACTCTACGCTCGATCTGGCTTCCATTCTCCAACTCTTTAGTTTATGAGAATTTTCAAAAATTTCAAAAATTTGGTTAACACCCTAAATTTTCGAAAAATTTCGCCATAACCTCCCCTGCACCGGGAGCATCGGGGAATTTCAAATAGCTTCCCCGGTCCTTCAGATCTCAAAAAGAAAAAGAAAAAGCCAAGCGGCTAGCCAATAGGCTCATAAAATCATCATCACCCAAACAAAACAGGAAATTATGTAGTAAACATGTACCTATTTGTCGGGCAAACAAATTTTATTCTTCGGCTCTAGCCTCCTTGCTATGACCTGTTCAATGATATACATGTATATGCAAGCAGATGCGACCAATTTTCAATACAATTCAATATTTGATTCAATTAGGCTAAATGGTTCAAAATTATCAACCAAATAAACAAACAACACAAACATCAATCAATTAGTGAATTAGAGTCTCAAATTCATAATTTTGATATATATACAAAAATCAGATTCTTGATGCCAAATCACAACAATAGGCCCTATCTAATTTTGGTTCTCACACCAGTCAATAGGAAATATATAGAAATCTCACTTTCGTCACTCGAATATAAATACTGATAATGTGATCACAATTATCAGCATCATCCCCGGGCGACTAGAGTGTGATTCTATATCTATCCAGTATATTAAAATTTCAAACACACGTGGATCAGACGTATACGCAAAATCTTTATATACTGGACTGTCCAACTCAATATATATAGATAATCAAATACGAATAATTGATTTAAATTTTCAAAACAAATTTTGTTTTCATTTGAAAAATATACTCTTCACACTCGTCCTAGGATACTACTGATCCTATCTCTAACGAGTCATTCCCATTGGATATTGCTAATCCAATATCTGATGAATTCTTTCGTATGGTTCTAATGTGTCTTGTTCTCTAGCTTTGTAAACCAAAGCTCTGATACCAAATGAAACGACCCGAACTTCCCCGGTCTCCGAAGAGAAGAGAAAGAACGAATTGTTTTGAGAACACGACACAATAGAACGCATACAGAAGAACATTTCATTGTATATCACAACAATGCATCAGATTACAAGAATATACAGAGTATAAATGAAAAAAATATTACACAGAAATACCAGAGATTTAAATTACATTTAAATACATAGCAGCGGAAAATAATACAATACACAACTAGAAGAGATATACGGACACAAAGCTTTCCGGATATCGTTCCAGCTGTAAACCAGGATCCTGTGAATAAAAATCTGCAAAACCAAAACTACTAGCTGCCCGTGTCAAAATAGGGGCACCCAGAGTTTAGGTTAAAACAATAAACTCCAGGTCAGTCATGTGACTGGTGTGAGAACTAAAACAGTTATTAATCTTTGTTTTAAAATTTGGTAAATCAAGGGACCACGCCGTATAACACGGAACGGGTTTCCTCCCAAGAATACCAGTGCATAAAACAAACAGCGCAATGCTAAATGAGGAAAAATGAAGCTGTTATAAGACCCAGGTCCTATCACACAATGCAACGCAAGCCGGGGGATAGGGTTTTCCCTTATAACAGCCAAAAAATGCTTGATACGTTTAAAACAAATCATTTGATACTATTATAAGTGCATAGTGTATAAAACAACTTCAAATCATAAGTATCAATCATAGGCGACATGAGCGTCCCATGCCACTATGTCGCCATATATAGGTTTACAAATAAAACCGCAAAGTCACGTATTTGGAAATTGGATTTCCATCTATGAACCGAGGCAAAAGATAGTCCTCAACCGATTCGAGACAATCTAGCCCATGTCTCAGGATCAGAACGCATCAACCCTTTAGATCGCCAGGGCCGGTCCACCGATGTGGATTATTATGCCTGAACAATACGTCTCTCCGCCCTTTGGGGCGTAAATGAGCCAACTAAATGACTCCATCGGTTCGAGAACGACCGATCAATCCGAGGCGCCTCGCAACAGCAACAACCACATAAGTCAAACTCGTCAGGGCGTGTAAAACCACTGACGCCACTTCTAGCTAGAAAGAAACGCAAGTCCTCCCTGATGTCCTCTCCCGTTTTTGGTTCATACCGGGTGTGAAACTCGCGAATCAACGTTACACAAAGCTACGCCACAAAGGCCTTGCTTTGATCATCACCACAAGACTTTGCTTTTCAACAGAAGCCTTGATCAATTGCCACTTAGGCATGCCACACAGGCAATTCACTCCATGCGTTTGATATCCATCAATATATAACCCCTGAGCTCGTACGTCTCAGAGAAGGGCGTTAAGCAAGAGAATAAATTCTCCGCCGCCAAACAGATATATATTTAATAAAGATCAATCACACGGACTAAAATCCAATGTCAGACACACAGTCCATTTACAAGTCCGTTCTAGGGCTGAACGAAACCGGAGGCACCTAGTACCCCGCATATCCATCGATCTCCAAGTACGTCTGGACGATCACCAACTGTTTCCATCTTCTTGGGTGTACAGCCCAATCAAGATCATCAGTAATTATCCAAACGACATGAAGACTTCCGGTCTTCGACCACCGTCTTCATCTTCGACTTATCGTCGTATCAGTTATTCAGAATGGGATAAACCCGGTCTTTCCGAATAACTCGCGTATATTTTAAATAAGTGTTACACAAACACAACATACGCCTCATTCCAATTCATCAGTCACTAACCGTAAATTAATCAAGAGAACAATTCCCCAAATATTAACCCCGAAGGCCGAAACCAACATCAGATCAATATCCAGAAAACCATTCTGTTTGGCTAACCGACAGTCAGTTTCTAAATTTCACATTCATAGGGAAAGGTTCCCATTAATTTTATCCAAGATAAATTTCTTGAATTTATTCTTTAATCTATTTTTGAATATCAATTCAAAACTAGTCGGGATTAGCGAACCTTACCGAAGTAATCATTTGTTTCAATTTCCCAATCCCAACCTATTCATCCCATGAAGTAAAACTGGTAGTACTTCATATCTAACACCACGGTGTTATCGGTAAATTCAATTACCATTTCACGTTCAAATCTAATTAAAGATTTAACTATCGCCTGGAGCAAAACTGGTGATACTCCATTTTCGATCATTTCAATCTAATTAAAGATTCATTAAAACTCCACTTAGTTTTAATCTTCGACTGGGTTAAAGAATCAGTGTCATTTAAAACACGGTTCACGATAAACCCAAAATCACATTCCATTAATTATCAGGTTAAAGAACAAGTGTTATTTAAAACACTGTTCACGATAAACCCAAAAATCATTCCATTAATTATCGGGTTAAAGAACAAGTGTTATTTAAAACACTGTTCACGATAAACCCAAAAATCAATACCAATTCAATTCCAATTAAATATTATTTAATTGGTACACTTCATTAAATCTAAATAAAAAGATTTAATCTTTTCTCAACTGGGCTTAAGAACGGTGTTAGTGAAGACACCATTCACGACAAACCCAAATCACATTTGATATTCAATACAAGGCTCTGAATAGAAAATATATCGGCTTATATTCAATATCAAATTCTACGACTAACAAATGTCGTATTGGAAATAACGATACAAATATATATCTTTCAAATTTCCATAACAACATCTGTATAATCACGAATTCCAACATCGAAATATTCCGAAGACAATTTCGATTCAAATCCACTCCAATGCAATCATTGGAAATGCTGGTTATTTTTAAAACCCTTTTCAAATTCAATTTATTTATTAAAAAAAAAAAAATAGAATTTTAATTCTAGTTCAAAACTAGTTCATTTCGATAAAAATCTATTTTTATCTTTTCAAATATGGAGTTTTTCATCCCAATTCTTTCTAAATCATTTCTTATGATTTTACACAAATTATTACTATTTTTAATAATTTTATCAAGGCCCGTACAGTCGATTTCCATCAATGGCCATCGAACTGCACTTACAGCGACCTTTTTCAAATTTGATTTGGACATAATTCCAAATCCAACCGTTAGATTTCAAATTTCTAATATTCATTAGAAAGCTCTTTTCGATACGAACCCAACGGTTCCGGTTTTAGGAGAATCCGACGGTCGGATCTCCCGTAATTTCCGTTTGAAATAAATGGTCGAAATTCACGAACTGCCGCGGCGCGGCGCGTTCTATTCAGGCCATTATATATATATAATATATATATATATTATATATATTTCGTCGATTTCTATTTAAAACAAATTATATAAATAGTTTTAAAATTCGTTTCAAAAGCAACTTCAACTTCCATTTCAATCCAAAGCAAAATTGAATTCTTCTTTATAAATTCGTTTTTTAAAATTCATTTCTATTCAATTCAAATTTTAATTCAATTTGAATTCATTTCAAATTTGCTTTCAATTAAATTTGAATTCGTTTTCAATTCATTTCGAAATCGTTTTCAATTCAATTTATTTCGAAATCGTTTTCAATTCAATTTATTTCGAAATCGTTTTCAATTCAATTTATTTCGAAATCGTTTTCAATTCAATTTATTTCGAAATCGATTTCAATTCAATTTATTTCGAAATCGTTTTCAATTCAATTTATTTCGAAATCGTTTTCAATTCAATTTATTTCGAAATCGTTTTCAATTCAATTTATTTCGAAATCGTTTTCAATTCAATTTATTTCGAAATCGTTTTCAATTCAATTTATTTCGAAATCGTTTTCAATTCAATTTATTTCGAAATGAATAAAATCGATATAAATATCGTTCACGTCAAAATGGCGTCAATCTAATCAACACGGCTTCATAAATTTCTATTTTCAAATATTCTATTTCAAATATTTCTTTTTCAAAATAGTTGTTATTATCAAAATATTTCGTTCAACACATGACCAATCTCAATGGATGAGTACTGTCAACACATGAACCTTTATTTTATATTATAAAGATGTAAATTTTATTATCAAAATATTTCGTTCAACACATGACCAATCTCAATGGATGAGTACTGTCAACACATGAACCTTTATTTTATAATATTCTTTATTTTTCAAATTGGAATGAGGCCCAATCAATTACCATATAAAGTTAATTATATGAATTTTCATACATTACACACCTATAATAGCATTGAAAAATAATCAACCATCAACCAAAGTGCACTACACTGTATAAGCATCAAATATAGATATCTAACGCTTATAACAGCCTGTTAATCAATCGATCGACATATTTAATCAATCAGGATGAGTGAACTTCAAATTTCATCCCAACACCCGTGTGGGGTTTCAAACAATCAAACACAGATTTTATTTGTGCAGTTGGGCGATGTATAAAATTTATCGTTCCAATCAATGTCCTTCAAATAGGTGTACATAAACAAACCGTCTGGTTTGTAAATGAATATTTTATTTTATTCACTTTCACTATATTCATATTCACGTTAAAAATTATATTTTTAACGATAAAACATTTTATTCCAACATATGAATTTCTATTATTCATTTACACAATAAAATGATATTTTTATTTTCTAACTTATTTTAGAAAATTTCGGCAGCATAACGGCACGATACTAGAAACGGGACGAGGCCTAGCCTTATCCCCGGTCTAGTGAAGGCCCACGCCATTCACACATCAATCAAAATCACCAAACAACCAATTCAAATCACATCATATAACTAATCTATGCAACCAAACAAACAAGTCCATGGTCTGTGGACGATTGTGTCGGGTGCTACTAAGCACCGTCTGCATCCTAGTATATATATATAATTAGAAAAAGAAATTGAAAGGTGAGAAATTCTCACCTATAGCTATCCAACTTCACGGCAACTCTAATGCAGGAAATCTTGTCGTTCTCGCCTTTTGTCATCTTCGTTGCCCGTAGTCACTACATATATAAACATCACACATTTTTATATTTTGATGTCTTTAAAATAAAAGTCACATTTTTATTTGTTTACTTTCAATTTAAAAATCATATTTTTATAATCACTTCATATATTTAAAAATCGAATTTTTACTATGTTCAATATATAAAAATCATATTTTTATTTCGAAGTTCAATATATAAAAATCATATTTTTATTTCGAAGTTCAATATATAAAAATCATATGTTTATTTCAACGTACATATAACAAAAATCAGATTTTTATTCCTCTACATATACAAAGATGATATTTTTATATTCTCTATCACATAAAGATTATATTTTTAATCCACTACATAAGTAAAAATCAAATTTTTTTATCGCTACTACTTCATATAGAAAAATTATATTTTTACATTGCTAAAAATCACGTCTTTCTAACATGAAAAATCTCATCTTTGCATTTTAAAAATCTGTTCTTTTAAATCACATAAAAATCAGTTTGAAAATCAAATATATATCAGTTTAAAAACTAATAGAATTCAGTTTCTAGACTAAATCAACATGAGTTTTTAAATAGAAAAAAAAAACCATAAAGCTTACCTTGTAAATTTAGCCACAAAATCGAAGCTATCGGGGGGGTTTCGCCGTCGTGCTGCGTGGTCGGGAGGGGGGCGCTGGAGAGTTGGAGGGGTGGTGGAGTCGAAGGGAGGCGGGTGCGGTGGAGGTAGGGCGCAGGGTTTGGGGTTTTCGTGGGGGGGGGGGGGGTTCGATCGCGATCGTTCTGGCGAAGGGGGGGGGGGTCTGGGTGGCTCGCCGCGGCACTGGGGGGGGGGGGGGGGGGTGGGGTTTCGAGCGAGGTGGCGGGAGGAGCGGCGGCTCCTCCCCCTTCCTTCTCCATCGCCTAAATTTTTCTTTTTTTTTTACCCTGAGTAATGAAATCGAAGGGGGGGGGAAGGAAAGTAAAGGGGGAGGGGGTATTTGTAAAAGTAATTTTATATTTTAATTTATATATATTTTTCGAAAAGGGTTGACTTTATCTCCGAACTGCAAACGAGGTCCAACGACTGTCGTCCATAGCTAACAACCCCCATTCCGAACACAATGGGATATGTATCGTAGGCTGATTCGACTGTTACAATCAGTTTCCATTACATTTACATTTAAATCACTATATTGAATTTTAAACGTACATTTCAAATTACCGGGGTCACATACTAACTAGAAAAATTCCTGAAAAATATTTTCTAGCTTCGTATTGACGATACGGTCCTAACAAAACTAGTTTCGTCGAATTCTGAGACCGTTAGAAAAATGGCCATTTTCCAGTCGATTAAAATCAACTGAAACTGGTCAAACACGTTTTCCTTTGCTACGCTCACATATTGATTCGAAAAATTATGAAATTTGGAATCTAGCAATAAATTGACATCACGGATCCAACGAAAGTGGTTTCGTCGAAATCCGAGGTCGTTTGCAAAATGTCCATTTTTAAGGGCCTGAATTCCATAGCGACTATTCAGAATTTTCAACTGGACATATCTTTTGATTCCCGATATGAAATCTTGATTTTTCGGATTCGTTGGAAAGATATTATCAGTTAGATCCTATTATTTTTGGTTTCACTAAAATCCGGATTGTTTTGCACCCGGTACATTCAATTGAAGTTTGAAATCGAATTATCGAACTACCGCGCCATTTTCAATTCTATTTATAATTATATATATATATATTATATTCTAACGACGGCGTATATAATATATACGTTCTAATTATATTCAAAATAAATTTCTCGTCGTTTTTATTTAAAATAATTCATTTTAAATAATCAAAATTCGCTAAAATTGCCAAAATAAAAATTTTAAACTGGCCCAGATTTTCGGGTTATTACAATGGGATATTTCAAATAGCCTCCCATGGCCCTCACCAATCCAAAAGAAAAAGAAAAAGCCAAGCGGCTAGCCGATACGGCGCATAAAATCTCATATATGAATTAAATACGTACCTTTTGTCGGGCATTCTATTTATATACCTTCATACCTTATCCATACATATCTCATGTTTATTTATACATTTCTAATTCATTTCAACTTAATCCAATCATTTTAACTTAGTTCGTTAAGTGAATTTTAAATTACTGGTTTGCCTATTTCACCTTTTTATTTGAATATACATGTTCAAATATAAGTTTAACTTGTTTGTCAACTAATTGAATTCCATTTCAGTTTTATTTGAATTTCCTATATTCAAATTCCATTTCGATTCTCTTATTCAAATTCTATATTTGAATTTCATTTCAAATCTCTTATTCAAATCCCATATTTGAATTTCTATATTCGAATCTATTTGAATTCTCTTTATTTCATTTTAATTCCCTTTGAATCTTCTATATTCAAATTTCAAATTCAATTCTATTTGAATCTGCTTTATTCAAATTTCATTTTCACTTCTATTTGAATTTCATATATTCAAACTCCCTTTTGAATTTATATATTCAAATCCCCTTTGAATTTTCTTTATTCAAATCCCCTTTGAATTTTCTTATTTAAATTCTATGCTTGAACTTCCTTTATTCAAATTCCTTTAAATAAGTCTCGATTTCAATTCCTTTTGAAATCGATATTTCTACCTTTGGAAAATAGATTTCCCTTTCAATTTCACACTTGTATTTTTATTTCTGAATTATCCAATGATAATTCTTTTCACCTCATTTGTAAACTTCGTTTATAAAAGAACTATTTATAAACTTCATTTATAAAGGAACTTCTCGTTTTATTTCTTTTAAAACAAGTTAATATTTCAAATCTATTTAAAAATTCCAATTCTATATTTTAAATCCCATTTTGAAATTCAACACACTTGTCTTTCCCAAAACAAATTCAAAACAGTATCTCTGGTAGTAATTCGTCACTTACAACTCGAAAATGAATACTGATGATGCAGCTGTCATCATCAGAATCGATTTTCCAGCAATCGAAGTGAGTTCAATACTATAAAACCATTTTTAAACATTTTCACTTTGAAATTCATTTCAAAATATAATTCACACTACTTGTAAAACAATTTAAAATCTCCCATGATCTTAAATTTTCCTTATTTTCAATTCAAATCCATTTACAAACCCTTATCCAATTTTCCCGAATTTTAATTCAATTTCTGGTTTAAATTTCATATTTAACTCATCTGATTTCACGTATTTCACTTATATGAATTCTGATTGGTTATTCACATAACCATTTAATTTATAATCTTACTCGATTATAATAACAACCAATATATCCACTATATTATAATTTCGATATATATATATCTTCTCTATATCAAGATATACCTTGGGTAAACTTATTTTAATTCACCCTCTTTTCAAAACATATCGTGTCGACCCATCGTATTCGAGTGTTTAGTAACTCCTACCGATACAGTGGATCAAACTGATCGACCAGAACTCATAAACAACTCAACCAATAAATCACCACAATATAAAACAATTTTTTATATCAATAACAAATACGTTCACTTGTATATATACACTCAAACTCAATCTAGGGTATTACTAACCCTATCTCTACCGAGTCACGCCACAGAGCCAGGTTAATCAATTAACCTTCTGCTCTGATACCAACTGTAACGACCCGGATTTTCAACGACTTTGATTATCGACATAAACACGATGTCGATAACCAAAACATCGAAAAATCCTGGTAATTAGTGAAAGAAATTAGAGGGTGAGGAAAGATAAGATAGAAAATTAGAATAGAAGAAGAAGAACACAAGGTAACACGAATCTCACAGCGCAACGAATAACATATAATATATGTAACATAACTTTGAAATATACATCTGTATTTGAATATACATCATTATCAAAGTACAACACTTACAACACAGCGGAAATAACTATAGCTATATGATCCTGAAGCCTCCTGTTCCAGCTCTTCAACTATATCTGTAAAATCCCGACTACTTGACTGCCCATACAAATCTAGGCACCCAAGAGTTTAGGGAAAACAACAAAATAAACTCCGGGTCAGTCATGGGACTGGTATGAGTAAAACAGATTTTAAAACAGGTTGAACAAGTAATCGATATCTCATAAGACCACGCCGCATAACGGAACGGGTTTTTCCCTTATGAGAATCCAAAATATCTTTATATCAAAACCTTTTGATATTATAATAATGTCTATCAACCACAGTATATATAATCATCTAGCAGAAACGCTTTCATCTCACGTTCTACATATATAGTATACAATCAAAACCGCAAGCACGTATTGGGTAATGTATTTCCAACTATGACAAGGTATGGAACCACCTTTCGCTAGTGTACCTCTAGAGAGGAATACACTGGGTTCAACAAGAACATCTTGCAACCCGGCCACACATGACCGACCACTCATTTCGCTTGAGTGTATCGAATGTATATCACCAACAGTTGGGATCAGCAACCGTTTCCCGAATGGGACAGCATCAACAATAGATTTTTAGAAGTAAATGAAACTCTAGATCAGGTGATTATACACCCTACTTCGGTGCGACCGACTTAGCCATGCTACCTGCCCGATTTCTGTCATTTACCGATTTGATGAGGCTTGAGGTTACGCTTCATCATCACATCAGATTTCACTTTGAATGCCACATCGTTAAATCCATCAGATCACCGATTGACGTCCTCAACCATACATTATGCGTTAGCTAAAAGAAGTTTCCTTCTCCACTTCCACTCTTGGTACAGTTGGAGAAATCAATATATGTGATCGTCTGGAAATACTCTGTCAGACATCCGTCCATACAAATCATCCAGGAACAGGATGAACCGAAGGCACTATTCTGTAAACAGGATAGCCCTTGCATAACTCCGTCTTCAAATTTCCTTTGGCATATATGATTCACAACGCTTATGCCAATACAGAGTGGTTCTTTGGATAATAATCCAACCGGTCTCTCCATATTAACAACGTTAAAATGGTCAAAATTTTGATAGTCTATGATTTAACTATCGAAGAAAAACAGGTGTGCAACCAATGATATTATTTCCAAATGGAAATTTATATCGATCAAACATCATTCAACATTTATCTCTTTATTTCATAAATTTACTTATCTCCTGTTTCCCTATATTCAACATTCTTATTTCCTAAATTTAGAAAATATATGTTATTACCATTGGAAAACATTTCCATTTCTTGTTTTCTTTATTAGAAAACATTATCATTTCTTGTTTGGAAAACATTTCCAAAGCTTCTTCATTGGACTTAGGCAGATGTTTAAACAACCCATCGCGATGCCAACTCAAACCATTTCCTTTACTGCCGAACCTTAACTATTCCTTAGTTAAAAACGAAGCCAATCAAGTTGGGGTAGAACTACCTCTCAGACCTTAACTGAACAACACTTCTAACTTTGAAACAGGCAAAGTTCACTTTATATTCCTTTACTAACTTCCTTACTTAACCCTCCTTCGAGTATCTATATTCGATTGACTCTTTTCACTTAACTCTATTCGATTAACCCTTATCAATTAACTCTATTCGATTAACCCTTATTGGATTAACTCTATTTGACTAACGCTGTTGATTTACTCATTTCGCTTAATACCTTTCTAATAAACTATATTCGATAACTCCTTTTACTTTCTTCGAATAAACTATATTCGATTAACTCATTTGCTTCTATTCGAATAACTATATTTGATTAACTCTTTTCGATTAAACTAACATCGATTAACTCCTTTTACTTCAACTCTAATCGATTAACTAACATCGATTAACTCCTTTTACTTTAACTCTAATCGATTAAACTAACATCGATTGACTAACATCGATTAACTTCTTTTAACTTTAACTCTAATCAATTAACTAACATCGATTAACTCCTTTTACTTTAATTCTAATCGATTGACTAACATCGATTAACTCCTTTTAACTTTAACTCTAATCGATTAAACTAACATCGATTAGCTCCTTTTACTTTAACTCAAACCGATTAAACTAACATCGATTAACTAACATCGATTAACTTCTTTTTAACTTTAACTCAAATCGATTAAACTAACATCGATTAGCTCCTTTTAACTTTAACTCTAATCGATTAAACTAACATCGATTAGCTCCATTTACTTTAACTCAAATCGATTGAACTAACATCGATTAACTTCTTTTTAACTTTAACTCTAATCGATTAAACTAACATCGATTAGCTCCTTTTACTTTAACTCAAATCGATTAAACTAACATCGATTAACTCCTTTTAACTTTAACTCTAATCGATTAAACTAACATCGATTAGCTCCTTTTACTTTAACTCAAATCGATTAAACTAACATCGATTAACTAACATCGATTAACTTCTTTTTAACTTTAACTCTAATTGATTAAACTAACATTGATTAGCTCCTTTTACTTTAACTCAAATCGATTAAACTAACATCGATTAACTAACATCGATTAACTTCTTTTAACTTTAACTCTAATCGATTAAACTAACATCGATTAGCTCCTTTAGGTAGCGTTTGATTTGTTAACTGGGCAGTTAATGTTCGCGTCTGCGTCCGACGCGTCGGACGCGTCTACGATGGGTCCTACACTTTTGCCCCTTCAAGCTTAACGGCTGGAAACTTAGATTTCGCGACAGACGCGTCGGACGCGTCTGACGCACGTCCGATGCGACAGTTATTTTTGGCCCCTTCACTTTTCCCTCTCCCTATACATATTCTGCTCATACCATCACTACATCACCACAATATATGTCCATTTTTCTCTACTTCTTCAACCAAATATGGCAGGTTCTGACCAATCCGATCTTGAAGATTTGCAAGATTTGCAAGATGTGCTTGATATTCAAGAAATTATGACTGTTCAAACACGACAAAGGAGCAGAATACACAATTCCGCAAGTACCGGTCTTGTTTGGGTTCATGAAATACTAGCGGGACACGCAGATCGTTGTCAAAGTAATTTTCGAATGAAGCGATTATGTTTCAGATCCTTGTGTGAACGGCTACAGAATTACGGACTGGAGCAATGGCTATTCACAACTACATGTTCAAGTACAAATTGGTACTGCAACAATGGCTATTCACAACTACATCAGAAAATACAACGCTGGGGATCCAGATTTTATGGCGTATGATGACGACCCTGATTTAGTGCCGGACGTATACCTCGACGAATATTACAGTATATCAAATCGCGGAGATAGAGATCGAGACCCCGTTCAAAGAACCGGAACAACATCCACCATGGCGATAGTACGAGACAATATATGAAACGAACTAGTTGCTGCGGGAATGCATTAAGGAGTTTGTATTCGTTGTATTATGTTTTTTTTATTTCTGCAATTTGAATTCTGCAATTTGTATTCTGCAATTTAAATTCTGCAATTTAAATTCTGCAATTTGAATTCTGCAATTTGAATTCTGCAAATTGTATTCTGCGATCTATTATTCTGGTTCTCAATAAACACACACAAACAATTAAAAATAATATATACAAAAAACATTTAAATAATAACTTTGCCCCTACCAAAATGCCCCTTCCGTAAAAAGAACACATTCCCCGTTCCCAACTATTCCCCTTCCGATGCCCCTTCCAAATGCCCCTTCCCGTTCAAAATCAAACGGACCCTTATTCTATTCGAATAAACTATTCATTTATAAAGATTTACTTTTAGTGACAGTTCTTCACTTTACAAATGATTCCCTTTTTATAAAACTCTATTCGTTTTAAAACATTTTTCCCTTTTTATTTACTTTCGAAATATTTCCTTTTGTAAAATCTGTTGATTTTATAAACTCCCTTTATTTCAATATACATTGAAATAATTCTTTTTACATCCCAGGGTCTTTTATGATATTTAAATATCGAATAAAAATGATCAACATCATTCCAACACCCATAATCCATAACAGATTATATAACACATCATATATCACAATATATGAAAACAGTAAAATAAATGTTGAGGAATCCAGTTGGATTCCTCCAGCCTGTTTCCCTGCATCACAGATGTTAAACAATATAGATAACATCACTTTCAGTTCCATATGATATATTCTGTTAAACAGAACCAATATAGAAATTCAACTAACTGACTAGCAGTTCAATCAAACAGTCAACACACAGTCAATCAGCCAATATCTAATAGTTCTAAAAATACAACATGAAATTATAAACTGTTCAGAGTTAGTGAGATTTACTCACTTTGGCGCGTTAATCGTTTAATAACAGTTTACGTTTATTTGACTTCGACGGACAATTTATTTCTCCATGAATTGTAATGAGCTCGGATTCACTCCCAGTCAGCTCCATTGTGTTGCTCCCGTCCATACGATCCCAACGCAACTTACGGTTTGTCAATCTGATATTGTATGACCAAGATATTCGATATTAAAGTTTGAACAAATTTAAAACAAAACTCGATTTAATTAAATGGGCTTTACCAAAGCAAATCCGGCCCATCCCACTATTTAAAAGCCACGTCCCCACTATCCTTCTCCCCCAAATCACGACTGCTCCAGAATCAACCGAACACAGCTCCACCTTTTTACCTGACTTCCTCCCCTAACCGCAACTTCGTTCCTCCATGGTTTCCAATGCCGAGACCTCAAATCAACTCCTCGTCTCCAGCTCTTCCTCCTCCTACCGAGGATGCTCAACTCGAGCTCGTCCTTTAGGTTGCGTCATCGGCTATATCTCGTTGGATCCAACTCCAGTATTTCCAACAACTGCCGATCCTCCCAATCAACCATCTCCTCCTACGGATCACCGAAAACAAGAAGAATCCCACCACTCTCCACCTTGTCATGAGTACACCATGGTCGCCCCCAAAAAGAAGAGCTCGACGCTCAGTCTCAACCCACGGCGGCGACAGTGACTGTGCGTCACTTAACACCACCGATCACTCCCAGAAAATGCACGCAAGTGCGATTTTACCTCCTAAACTCGCCTACCATCTTCATTTCAACCAAAAATCACCATACACCAATTTACTTCAAACCCTAGGTTCGTTGTAGAAAATCGCGACATATGAATCCGACTTCGAACCCTAAGAAAACTACATGGACTCGAAGAGTAGCTTACCAGGATTCTGAAAATATATGTATTGGGATTTTTAGAGGTTTTTCTTTGTTTTCTTTTTGATTTTTACTTTGGGAAAGTTGTTTGCTGTGATGGTTTGTACGCCTTATATAGGCTTGAATGGGTTAGGTAAGGTTTGTGGTGGAGATCGAAGGCCGTGTGGCCTGTGCGGAACCTCAGAAAATGGGAGGGATATTTTCAATTTGATTTTTGTATTTATTTTATCGATTTTCTCCTTGTATCTGCCTTCTAAAAATTCCAGTGATTACATACGATACCTAAAAATCACCAAACTGGACATGTAGCTAGAGTTCGACATTACGGTCCCAACGAAACTGGTTTCGTCGAATTCCGACTCCGTATGCTCACACAACATATTTTTAACTGTCGAAATACTGACTATTTTACACTTTGAAAATCCATACGGCCACACAGTGACTCTAAAAATCACGAAACTGGAAATCTAACAACTATTTGATATTGCGGATCCAACAAAACTGGTTTCGTCGAATTCCGACTTCGTTTGCAAATGTGGCTATTTTTAACGCTCTAAATAGCCTATTTAAATATATAAATATATTTAAATATAATTAAATTAAATATTTAAAATTAAATATTATCGTCTATATTCACAGTGGCATACCACACAACTCTAGAATATTCCTGTATGTATTTACAACTCGATATTTACTTCTGGGTCAACCCGATATTCGATTTATATTGAAATTCCTTTTTAAAATATAAATAATTCCTTTATAAATTATAAAGGAATTCCACAGCGACTTTTCTAAAATTTGATTTGGACATACATCAAAATCTACACGATGAAATCCCGATTTTTCTCTTCCACTAGAAAGATATACTCCACCAGCTCCACACGTTTCTTGTTTCACAGAAATCCGGCTTAAAATGAATCCCGTACATTCAGTTGAAATTCAAATCGCCAAATAGCGAACTGCAGCGCCATTTCGAGCTCGATTTTAATTATATTATAATCTATACGTTCAACTGTCGACAATTTGAATATATTCGTTATTCAAATTCAATTCGAAGCTGAATTAAACATCACAGATGATCCGGTTCACACCATATCGTCATTTCGGCCAATTCTGTTTATTTCAGAATTAAATATATTATTTAATTTATTAATTTAATTAAATATTCACCAGTATTTTGTTCGACGACCATGAAATCCTTCTAATCAGCTTTTCAATAATTAAATAAATTAATTATAATACCTCTGCCAATGCGGGTCATTACAATTGGATTACTCTAATCAATTTACTCTTATCGGCTAGCTCTATTTGATTAACTCAATTCTATTAACTCTATTTGATTAACTCAATTCTATTAACTCTATTTGATTAACTCTATTGGATTAACTCTATTCAATTAACTCTATTTGATTACTCTAATCGATTTACTATATTCAATTAACACTAACTAATTTACTCTTATCAATTAACTCCTTTCGAATAAACTATATTCGATTAACTCCTTTTGAATAACTAATATTCGATTAACTCCTTTCGAATAACTAATATTCGATAACTCCTTTCGAATAACTAATATTCGATAACTCCTTTCGAATAACTAATATTCGATAACTCCTTTCGAATAACTAATATTCGATTACTCCTTTCTAATAACTAATATTCGATAACTCCTTTCGAATAACTAATATTCGATCATTTCTTTCGAATAACTAATATTCGATAATTTCTTTCTCTATTCGAATAAACTATATTCGATAATCTCTATTCTTCGAATAACCTTATTCGATAACTCTTTCTTCGAATAACTCTAATCCGACTAACTCTAATTCAATTAACTCTATTCGAATAACAAATATTCGACTAACTCTTGTTCGATTAACTCTATTCGAATAAATCTAGTTCGATTTAACTCTAATCGATTAACTCTTTCTGATTAACTATAACTGGTTAACTCTAACTGACTTACTCTAACTCTAATCGATTAAATCTAACTCATTTTGATTAACTCTACGTCAATATTCAGTTTCAAATATCGATGTTGAAATCGATTCTTACTTCTCTATATAAGTCCTGACTTATATATTCTATTTATCCAATGATAAATATTTTATTTAATTTATAAAATATTATTTATAAATTAATCTTCTCAATCTATCGGTTAGAACAGATTCTATTTAAAATCTTTGCTTTAAATCCATATCATGTTATACCCGCGTGCGAAGCACGGGTCTAAACTTTCCTGATGTAAAATTCTATTCATTTGCCAAATATTTCCTTATGTGACATTCTTTTTCGTTTCCTAATAAATCCCTTTTATAACTCTATTTATTTTCTAAATAAACATTTCCTTTTTTTATAACTCTATTTATTTCATAAATAAATATTTCCTTTTTAATTCTATTTGTAAATGTTTTACAAATATTTCCTTTCTACTTCTATTTGTAAATGTTTTACAAATACTCCCTTTTCTATTCTATTTGTAAATGGTTTACAAATATCACCTTTTCAAATCTATTTGTAAATGGTTTACAAATATTTCTCTTTCTATTTTATTTGTAAATGTTTTACAAATACTCCTCTTTCTATTTTAATTGTAAATGTTTTGCAAATATTTCTCTTTTATATTGGTTTTACAAATAATTTCCTTTATATTTGTTTTACAAATATTTTCCTTTATATTTGTTTTACAAATATTTTCCTTTATAAAATCCCTTGATTTTATAAATATTCCTTTATATAAACCCTTTGATTTTTTAAATATTCTATTTCAATATACAGTTTTAAATCTTCCTTCTATATAAAATCTTTCGATTTTATATAATATTTTATTTCAATATAGTTATTGTAATTTTCCTTTTTCATACCAGAGTTTTCTTATGTTATTTAAAATACCAAACAACAATGATCGATATCATTCAAACACACATAATCAACAAAAGATTATATATCACATCATATATCACAATATATGAAAAACAGTAAAATAAATGTTGAGGAATCCAGTTGGATTCCTCCGACCTGTTTCCCAGCATCACAAATGTTAAACAATAAAATTAACATCGATTTCATTTCAATATAAATTATTCTGCTAAACAGAATCAATATCAGATTAACGATTTATATATATATCGTTATCTATAATTTCAACCAATATATAAGCAATTCAACCAAACAGTTAACACACAGCAATCAGCAGATAATTATCAGTTCTAAAAATACGTTATAGAAATATAACTGTTCAGAGTTGGTGACTTTTACTCACATTGGACGATCATCGTTAATAACGATAACCATCGCTCGATTTGATTCAAATGGACAATTTATTTTGCTATAAATTGCAACGAGTTCCAATCCACTCCTAGTCAGTTCTGGTGCGTAGCCGTCGTCCATACAATCCCAACGTGACCAGTTTTGCTGAGTTTTGATAACGTATGAGAAAGATACAATTGTTTAAAGTCAACACACTATTATAATTAAATTTAAACTTAAATTGTTATATTGTATGGGCTTTACCTATGCAAGTCGGCCCATTCCCAAGCTAAAAGCCCAGACCGTGTTGAACTTTTCTTCTCCACTGATAATGTTTGCTCCAGACATCCGCCATTTTCACCACTAAAGAAAATGCGAACAGTAATCTATCCCTTCCAAGGAGCAGTTATCCACGCCACTCTCCCCTTTCAATCCGTTAATACCCAAATGAATGTCACCATTCAAACCCTCTCTTTTCGAGCTCATCAGTACTACAGGGGCCGCCAGTCCAAGCTCGCACCCCACTCCAGACTCGTCGTTGACCTCACATTCCCCAACCGGACATATCATTCTCGCAATACTCCCAAAAACTCACGTCCCGCTCCCATGCAACCTTACACACTCCTCCGTTCTTCAACAGACCCAAAAAAATCATCCACATTTCTCTCTTCAACTCCTCTCTCCGAATCCAACCCATTCAGGTAAAACTCAAATACACCAACATAGATCCATTTGAAGAACACCATATTCGCGCGTGCCCTCCCACCAAACTACTTCCTTATGCAAAATGCACGCAACACAGTTCCTTTCAAAAAACGTGTGCCTACGTTTCTTTTGCTAAACCCAAACTCCATTTTCTTCTCAATATTAGTTCAGACTTTGGTAGAATGTACTAACTAACCACTTGAATGCAACTACAAGCAAAGATTTTCACATGATTGTTTAAATCTCACGGAACACCATTCCTAGAGGACGCTGCATGGATTTCCAGTGATTTAAACAGTGATGGATCTTCCCAAAACCCATTCCAAAGTGAAGATAAACTTCCCAGTAACCCATACATATTATCATTTGATTAATAGAATTTTCTACCAATTTATATGAATTTTAGAAGTTGCGGTATGAAGGGATGGATGGGTTTTTCCCACGTTTTGATTTCTGTAGAAGAATGGCTTGCCTGTCCAAGATATATGTGTTCTTTCAAATGGCTATATATAGGCAACTTTTACTTTTATTTTATATATCAATACTCTTTATTGCTAAGCAAACAGTAACGTGGACATGGGTATACCGTAAAAGTGGAAATAAATAATAGTATAGTTATGGTATGGAAAGGAACAAGTTGCTTTAGTTCATAAGGTTTAATCAGACCCTTCAATTATTCCTACGGATCGTTTTCCATTATTAATATTATAAATGATATCTAAAGCATTATCCAATTGAATTATATATATATATATCAGATAACTTATTGTTATTAAGAAGTATGAAAAGTGGTCCATAAATATAAAGTCATGTAACCCAATGTATCCAGCTTTATTCATTTACGTGCTGCTATGGACAAAATTAAAAATACTGTTATGATGAGCAATGTGTCACGATCCCGAATATATAAATACATAGACAAGTTAATTTATTCTGTGTAAATCCTAAAATGCTGATATGAGGTGTAAAACACTTCAAATAAAAAGTTGCTTATTTTTAAAAAATAAAAATTACAGTAAAATTCTAAAAATTAAATTATACCTACATCTCAAAGATCCTGTCTAAATTCGAAGCCAATATTTAATTAAAATTAAATATACCGTTATGGTTTATAAACGATTCTATAGCGATTATTCGAATATTTGATTTGGACATATCTCACAATCTTACACGACGGAATCTCGATTTTTCTCTTCCATTAGAACAATATACTTCACCAGCTCCGAACGTTCCTTGTTTCACAGTAATCCGGCTTAAAATGGATTATGTATATCCAGTTGAAGTTCAAAACTCAAATTACAAACTACCACGACGTTTTAGGTTCGTTATATATATAATTATACATTCAAGCGCTGTTATTGAAATAGATTCGTTATTATAACTCAAATCCAAACGCAACTAAATCTCTTATACTATCCAATTCACACAATATTGTGAATTCTACGAATTTTGACTATTTCAGAATTAAATATATTTTTCTATTATTTAGTATTAATTAAATATTCAATATTATTTAATTAAAGTCATTTTAAATCTCTAAATCACCATTTATATAATTAAATAAATTAATTATAATACCGTAAAAATACGGGACATTACACATTCAAATACCAAACGGAGTTTGTACCCTTGCACTATTTATATTGACAAAAGTTGTGCCAAAATAAACGATGATTCACTATTCATCCATATACTTGTTTATTCAAGTATACGTTTCCAACTACCACCAATACTATATATACATGTCATTTTGGATGCAGCAAGCTATCCAAATCTCATTGTTATCTTTTTAATTATTTAACAACCCAATGCTAACTTGCAAATATTTATTTTCCATGTCAATGTACATGCAACATTAAACCAAGTTATCATCCATTTCAACTAAACATTTTATTTATGGTTTCAACTACTAAATCACTTACATTAGCATGTAAATAACTAATCCATTTTCACAATCCATATGTATACTTCAACATTAACCACATATCATGTAATTACTTACATATAATAATCAAATACCACAAACATAACAAATTAATTCAAACATGAGTAATAAATCACTCACCATCGATTTCCACTCCGTCTATCTTTTAAAAAGGCAGGGCTTTTACTGCCTAAACGATCCTAAAAGAATTCGGCAGCCTTCTGGCATCACCGAAGTTTTCTGAAAATTATTTGGGTAGTGGTTCGATGGGTTTTGGATTTCTAAATTACGAGGTGTATATACGAACGTTGTTTTTGGTTTTAGAAGTGAACGGAGTATAGTTTTAAGGCAAACAGGGCTCAGATTTTTGGGAGTGGGATCCATTTAGGGTTGGTGCTGGACTGGTGCGGCGTTGGTGGGCCCGGATAGGGTGGTAGTGGGTTGTGTGGAGTGAGAGGAGGTGGATTTTGGGTTAAAGATGAGAAAATGGGGTGTTTTAAGGTAGATAAGGGTGTTGGGTGAAGTGGAGTCCACAGGAGGGGGATTGTTGACGTGGACGGTGGGGGAGGATGGGGAGACGGCGGTGGTGGCTGGGGTAGGGGGTGTCGGTGTGTTTGATGGGGAGAGATGAGAAATAGAGGAAGGAGAATGGAAGAAAGGAAGTGAAAAATGAGAGGGTATGCTCCTCTTTTTATAGGAAAAATGGAGGCGTAAATCACTGAGGTGTTGGCGTTAGGGAAGAAGGGAGAAAGCACACTTAGGGGCCTTTGATACATGACAATTCAATAAAAGTACACTTTGTTCCTAAATGAATAGATCAAGGCAATTGAAGACATAAAAGCTAATTAGCTTATATACATACAACTTGTTAACACAACAACTCATACAATATTGAATATATTTTCCGGTCACATTCACCAGTTTTTCGTGCTCTTTAATAATATGTAAACAAAATTTAAAATATATTTCGTTTATTATTTTTATTAATTGAAACGGTCTCTAATTGACTATAAATCCTTATATAACTTATTGCACTACTAAACGTTGTATAACGACATATCAATGCTTACAGAAATTAACTTAGGTTATAAAAACATTTTCACAAAACAATATTTTATTTTTAAATATTATTTGTTGGCTCAAAATTAATTAACTAATTCGTTTAAAATCGATTTTCTTTGAAATTTACCTATGCGTTTATTACTCGCACAACCACATTCGAATCCCAATAATTATAAAATTTGAAATTCTGCTATATTTTTCAGATATGGTTCTAATGGTTCTAGTCTCGTCGAATTTAGAAACCGCTGGCAAAATGGCCATTGTTAGTGTTATTTTTCAATTTAAATGATTTTTCTAACCTATGTTTATATTACGCACGCTCACACACTAATTCCAATTAACTTGAAATTTTAAATCTTACCATTATTTACTACTATGGATTCAATAAAAATGGTTTCATCAAATTCCAAGATCATATGCAAAATATATATTTTTCTAGTTTTTAAAACTTGTACTGAAGTATCGATTTTCAAAATAATCTTGCTAATTATTATTTTAAAAACTCCAATAAACTTATTCTAACTATTTTATAAGTTGTATTCAAATATTATATCTCAAGATTTACAATTTCGGCGAAGTGTCAAAATTTCGTTTTTGCCGAAAATTATTTGAACTAATAAGTTGATAAATCTGACATAAATAACTTATCTGATCGTTATACTTTTGAAATCGTATTTAAAAATGAGTGTTGTATCTAGAACTGTGCGCGATTATTTTAAATTCTTAAAAACTCATATTTTCAAAATTTTAAATTGATTCTAAAATTTCAAGTTGTTACACTAACCATTCAGTAAGAACCTCGTTCAGTATTTTAACTCAATTTGTCTTTCAAACCTTATCCTAATATTCAATCCACGATAAAGGTAATCATACTCAACATTTTCCATTGTTTTTATGGATAATACTTCTTCCTCGAATTACTATTATAGTCCATGTAGTCGAGTATAATTTACTTTGTTTGTTGTAGTAATTTTTCCGACTCTTTTACCCATAGGGAACAATGATTCTCAGTCGATTCCTTATCCCTTTTACCAAGTCTCTAGTTGTATATCTAACCGATGGTATTCTGACCAAACTCTTACATTCAACGGTTTCCTATTTTCTTGGATTATGAATTAATTATCCTTAGTTCACCTAGTACGTATCCTTTATCCAAGGGAACAATTTCATGGTTGACCGTCTTAAGCAAAGACATTTAGTAGTTGGAGATGACTCATGGGAGGCCTTTCCACCCTTTTGAGACGACCCGAAATCCCGTTCCGACGGAAACAAGGGTTATCTTTGGAATATAACACAGAAACAGATAATAGCAGAACAAAATTAAATAAATACACCAGATAATGAACAATAGAATATACTGGATAAAAGTAATCATCAGAGTTACACAGTATACAAGATCTTACTTAGTACAAATACAGTTCAGCTATACATAAATGTCTACAGCGGAAATAAACAAAATATGTACAATAGGAGCTGAACAGCATAAAAAGAAATAAATGATAGAATCCATCTTCAGCTCCAGCTATCCAAAAAAAGAACCAGCTAAACCTGAATACAAGGCTGCCCGTGGAGAAAAAGGGGCACCCGAGTTTGAAAGTGAAACAAACTACGAGTCAGTCATGGGACTGGTATGAGAAATCCACTCAACACATATATAATTGGCTAATCCCAGGACCACGCCACTTTCGTGGAACGGGTTTAGTCCATTGGATTGCCAGTGCTTTAAAACAAATCTTTCTTTTAAAACATCACTATGCTTTTTATAAAAATGAAGCCGTTATAAGACTCAGTTCCCATCACACAATGCAACGCAAACCGGAGGATAGAGTTTTTACCTTATAACGGTCAAAATATGCTTGATACGAATAAAACAAAGGCATTTGATATTATTGCTAGTGTTTATATGTTTTGAAAGCAATTTCAAATCATAACTATCAATCATAGACGGCATTAATGCCCCATACCACTATGTCGCCATACGTAGGTATACAATCAAAACCGCACGATGTCGTATTTGGAAATTGGATTTCCGTCATGAACCAAGGCAAAAGATAGTCCTTACCGAATTCGAGACTGTCTAGCCCGAGCCTCAGAACCCAGACTCAGGTGGGCCCTTGGATCATCAGGGCCGGTCCACCGATGTGGATTAAAATTCCTGAACACTGCGTTTCCCCACCCTTTGGGGTGTAAATGAGCCAACGAATGACTCCATCGGACCCGGATCGTCCGATCAAACCGAGGCGCCTCGCAACAGCAACAACCACATAGGTGAAAAGTATATAAATGTCAGGGCTGGTAGGTCACTGACACCACCCTAGCTAGAAAGAAACGCATGCCCTCCCTGAGGTCCTTCTCCCGTTTTAGGTTCATACCGGGGTGTGAGGCTCGCGAATTCACGTTATACACAAAGCTACGCCACACAGGCGGTGCTTTGATCATCACCACAAGACTTTGCTTTTCAACAGAAGCCCTGATCACTGCATCTTAGCATGCCACACAGGCAATTCATGCCATGTGACTGATGTCCATCGATATACAACCTCTGAGCTCGTGCGTCTCAGAGAAGGGCGTTAAGCGAAAGAATAAATTCTCCGCCGCCAAACAGATGTATATTTAATAGAGATCAATCAACATAGAATAAAATCCAATGTCGGACACACAGTCCATTTACAAGTCCGTTCTGGGTCTGAACGAAACCGGAGGCACTAAATACCTCGCAAACCCTTCGATCACCATGTACGCCTGGACGATCACCACTCATTATCCATATTTCGGGATGCCTCCCAATCAGGACCTCGGTTACCATCCAAACGAGGTGAAGATCTCCGGTCTTCAACCACCGTCTTCATCTTCGAATTTCAATCGTCGGTCAATTATTCGAAATGAGAATTAACTCGGCCTTTTCAAATAATTCACGTATATTTAGAATTTCAAATCAATTTATTTAAATGGTTAAATTATTCGACAACACCAATATTGTTCTTTAATGTAATTTTCACACCAAACACATTCAACCATCAAAAGCCACATAAATCGAGCAAATTCAGTTTATTTCCATTCCATATCGCTTATGATATTTTATAACTATTTATCGCTATTTTTATTTATTTATTTTAAAATAGCTATTTTATTCAAAACGACGCTTCGGGCCATAAAGCGGCCGTGGCGCTGTTTTTCTTCAGATTTGATTTACACATATCTGAAAATCTAACCGTTGGATCTTCACAAAATTTACATCATTAGAAAGATCTTTTCAAAACGAATCCAACGGTTCCAGTTTCGGGAAATTCCGACGGTCGGATCTCCCGGTACAATCGTTTGAAATTTCGATTTCAAAATACGAACTGCAGCGTCGTTATTCGATTAAATATATAATTATATTTATATATATATAATTATAATTGCTTCTGGCGCTATTTTTCATCAGATTTGAATTAAACATTCCAGACAATCCAACCGTTGGATTTTTACAAGGTTGGTGCCGTTGGGAAGATATTTCCAAGGCGAACCCGACGGTTGAGATTTCGGGAAAATCCAATGGTCGGATTCCCCGCACTAGTTGTTTGAAATCACGTTTTCAAAATACGAACTGCACGGCCTCGTTTCGTTTTAATTTTATTTATATTTATATATTTATATAAATATATTTCATTTAATGGTTTCAATATCATTTCACTTCAAATATTTCACTAACGCCTTAAATTTTTGGAAAATTTCGCCATAACCTCCCCTGCACCGGGAGCATCGGGAAATCGCAAATAGCTTTCCCGGTCCTTCTAATCTCAAAAAGAAAAAGAAAAAGCCAAGCGGCTAGCCAACAGGCTCATAAAATCATCACCCAAACAAAACAGTAAATGTGTACCTATTTGTCGGGCACAAAATTTTATTCCTCTTCTCTAGCCCCTTTGCTATAACCTGTTCAATGAATATGCATGTACATATATATACAGTTCTTATCATTTATCATTTTCTATTCAACTTCATATTTGATTTCTATTTGGTTTAAAAACACCATTCATTCTAATGTTACATACATAGGTGCAAATCATTTCATTAGCTAATTAATGAATATTTCAACTCATATATGTTTATTTTGAACAAGTGGCTATTTTTAACACTTCACATTTCAACGATTTATGCATACAATAAAAATGTGATTTTTATTGTAAAACAATTCATTTCAAAACACTATTTTTCTATATAGTTCATATAGGTGACAAAATAGGATTTTTATCATAAAACAATTTCTTTTAAAACGAGATTATTTTACACAGTTCATATAGTCGATAAAAGGTGATTTTTATTATCAAACAATTTATTTCAAAATATGAATACCATTCAACACATGAATTTCTAATCAACGAATGAATATCAATTCAACACATGAATGTTTTCTATAGTTTCTATATATAGATAAAAGGTGATTTTTATTATCAAACAATTTATTTCAAAATATGAATACCATTCAACACATGAATTTCTAATCAACGAATGAATATCAATTCAACACATGAAGGTTTTCTATTCAATGAATAAATATAGTTTAAGCATATGAAAATAATTCAAACACACGAATATTATTCAAAATTTCGGCAGCATAACGGCAGGGTAGTTAAAACCGGGACCGTCCCTAGTACGACTCCTCGCTCTACCTTAAAACCTCGCGGTTTTTGACAATGGGGATCATGCATCTAGTTCGCACGCAGGCGGCATGTATATATTTATTTCATTTCCACAAACTAATCCTATGTGGTTTCAACCAAATATTTCTCAACCAAAAATGGGTATTTTTCAACCACAATCAACCAATATCAACCACAAACAATCCCAAACAACCATTCGCTATCAATCAATTTTCACACCAATTTCAATCAATAAATATCGTCCATGGTTTATGGACGAGGGGCGTATATATATATATATTATATATAGCAATTCACTTTTATTTCAACATATATATATAATTATAGAAAAGAAATTGAAGAGTGAGAAATTCTCACAAATAGCTATCCAATACTTCCTTTATAGAAGTCTTCGCGAATCTTGCCTTTTTGTCGCTTTCGCCCGTAGCCACTACATATGTAAAGATCGAATTTTTACTATGTTATTCAATATATAAAAATCGAATTTTTATTATGCTTCAATGTTCAAATCTTTTCCTTTTTAAATCTCAAATCTTTTTCTTTTTAAATCTCAAATCTTTTTCTTTTTAAATTTCAAATCTTTTTCTTTTTAAATTTCAAAATAAAATCAGTTTTTAAATCTTTACAAAAGTCAGTTTTAAATCTTTAAAAAATCAGTTTTTAAATCCTTAAAAAAAATCAGTTTTTAAATCCTTTAAAAAATCAGTTTTTAAATCCTTAAAAAATCAGTTTTAAATCTTTAAAAAATCAGTTTTTAAATCCTTAAAAAAAATCAGTTTTAAATCTTTAAAAAATCAGTTTTTAAATCCTTTCAAAAGTCAGTTTTTAAATCTTTAAAAAAATCAGTTTTAAATCTTAAAAAAATCAGTTTTTAAATCCTTTCAAAAGTCAGTTTTTAAATCTTTAAAAAAATCAGTTTTTAAATCCTTAAAAAAAATAAAATCAGTATTTCAGAATTAAAAATAAAATAAAATAAAAACAACTTACATCGATCTACGAAGAAAAGGGGGGGGTGATGTCACGCGTCGGGATGCTTCAGGGGGGCTCGCGAATTGGGCTGAGGCGGCGGAGTGGTGGTGCAGTCGGCGGTGGGAGGCTAGGGTTTTGAAATTGGGGTCGGGATTTATTGGATGGAGGAGATAAAGGAGAGGCGGAGGGGGATCATCAGAAGGTTGGGGAGGCGGGCGATGGCCTGGCGGTAGGCGGCGAGGTTCGGTGACGGGGTTCCGATGGGGCGACGACTACGATTCTCCTTTTTTTTTATTTCGAATGGTAGAAAGAAAGTGAGGAGAGAGAGAGAGAGAAAAGGGTTTATATAAATTATTATTATTATTAAATTTCTATTTAAAAGTTGACTTTTTATTCGAAGTCGAAATGGGACCCACCGACTGTCGTCCATAGCGTTTTACCCCCGTTCCGGACACAATGGGATATGTATCGCAAGCTGATTTGATCGTTACAATCAGTTCCCGTTGAATTTACATTTAAATCACTATATTGAATTTTAAACGTACATTTCAAATTACCGGGGTCACATACTAACTAGAAAAATTCCAGAAAAATATTTTCTAGCTTCGTATTGACGATACGGTCCTAACAAAACTAGTTTCGTCGAATTCTGAGACCGTTTGAAAAATGGCCAATTTCCAGTCGATTAAAATGAACTGAAACTGGTCAAACGCGTTTTCCTTTGCCACGCTCATATATTGATTCGAAAAATTATGAAATTTGAAACCTAGCAATAACTTCACATCCCGGACCCAACAAAAGTGGTTTCGTCGAAATCCGAGGTCGTTTGCAAAATGTCCATTTTTAAGGGCCTGAATTCCATAGCGACTATTCAGAATTTTCAACTGGACATATCTTTTGATTCCCGCTATGAAATTTCGATTGGTCGGATTCGTTAGAAAGATATTACCAATTAGATCCTAATGTTTTTGGTTTCACTAAAATCCGGATTGTTTTGCACCCGATACAGTCCGACAAAGTTTGAATTCAATTTTCGAAACTACAGCGCCCTTTCAGGCCTTATTTATAATTATAATTAATTATATTCGTTTTCAATTGTCGATTCAAACTCAGTTTTCATCGCCATTATTTAAAATATTTATTTTAAATATTTAAAATCCATTATTTTAGCCAATTTAAAATTTTTAAATTGGTTCAGATTTTCTGGGTCGTTACACCTTTCTTCCGGTTATAATGATTTTATGTAGTATGCTATGAGATGTCATGTCATTAGTGGATGACCTTTATCCTGTAAGGGAATCAAGTGAAATGTTTGGCCTTTCCATATGGGCAATGATGTTTCATAATAATATTTTACTAATTGCTAATATTAAGCCTCTCTCTTTGGAAGCACTCCAATTAATGTAGATGTAACCATATATAAGCTCCCCATAAGAGGTACTCTATTTGATGGAGATGTAATAATATACAAGACTCTCCATAAGAGGCACTCCATTTGATGAAGATTTAATAATATAGAGGCCTCTTCATAAGAGGCACTCCATATGATGAAAATGTAATAACAACATGCTTCTCCTTTTAGAAACATTATTTGATTTTCCCTCTCTTTCATAGGCCTTATTTGATTTTTCCTCTCTTCCAGATGCTTTGCTTGATTTTCCCTCTCTTTCGAAGGTTTTATTTTCCCTTTTGGAGTTATTGATAGTTATTGATGCGAGAGTAGGTTCAAATTTTGCCTACATTGGTAATTGGATTTTTATCTAAACAAATTTAATTTCAAAACATTGATCTTATGAAAAATTATATCTAAATACACAAAGGTAAGGGCTCCAATTATGTAAGCTAAGCAATGACTACCGGCAAAAGCTTTACCTTGTTTTTCATTCTTTGTGAGTTGGTCATAGGTTCTTGTTGGAATCCATCATTAACTCTTTCTCGCCCCCTATTGAAACTTTATGTCGTTATGTATCATCCTTGCTTGTCTAATGATCACTGCAATATTTTCTTCTATATATTAACTTAACTATGCATTCTCTTTCTTATTTAATTGGAATTTTATTGTGCTTATAAGCTTTTAAAGAGTCCTGATACTTTGAATAAGCTTTTTTTAATCTACAATGACACTTGAAATGTCATCAGTATGTGATTACTCTTAACCATGAAATAAAGTACAAATATGAGTAAAAGATATTATCTGTGATACGAAAAGTATATTATTGGATTCTAATAAGGTATTGTGATGTAGATGGTAGCCTTTTTCCGTAAGCTATTATTTAAGCCTTCTTTGGCGAGTTCTCTCCATTTTTGCTCTGAATCTTCTTCGTCAAATCACTTCATTGATCAACTTTGTGTCCTTTTGTCTTATAACAAGCGCAATATTCTCTTTTTCCATCTGGTTTAAGATGGCTTTTCCTGGTTTTATTAATTTGAATCCTCTTTTTCTTTTGATCTTGTAAAGTAATCTTTCTAGCATTGGATTTTTTGTCCATGCGATTGAATTTATCAGCTCGAGAATAGAAATCAAAGAGTCCACTGGGTTCCCTTAAATAAAGTTCTTTTCAGAAAGGTTATAACTCGGTCAATCTAGAATGTACAATTATTTGCTTTTGTTCATCGGTAGTATTCACTACTTTTAACGACTCCTCATGAAGTCTCTTAAGATAATCATCAAGTGACTCTTTTTATCCTTGCTCAAATTTGGTAGATTCATGATGTTTAATTGCCGGATTTTTGCATCTATAAAAGTGTGAATTGAATGTCGAAGATAATCGTTCCTCGGTGTCTATGAAATCCCACTAATAATCCCTACACCACTCACTAGCTGCTTTGCAAAGCATGGTTAAGAAGATTCTGCATTAAACTGGATTAGTGTACTATACATATTTATGTAATTTTCAAGGTAGAAACATGTTCATTCCTGTCAGTGGTTTCATCGCATTTAAATAATGGCATCTTTATATCAGCAGGAATTTTGATGGACGTTATTTCTTTTGAAAGGATAATTCCCTTAGATGCCTTGTTCCTTTCAATTCAATGTTTTTTGTTTCCTCCAAGGTGTGTTATTTTTCAATGCTTGAGCATCGTTGTATTGGGCCAAATTACCCAATTATATGAATGGTGTCCTTATTTTCCTTTCACGACCTCGAAATACTAATGCCTTTGGCTCCATTCCACGTAATTCTACCTTAAATAATCTTCGAATCATGTCCTCCTCAATGACACTCCTTGTGGCATCAATTTGTTGAGCTAAAAATAGAATTTCAATTCTATTACTAGCTTCTTTCATCAGGGTTGATGGTTGCCCAACCTCTATGCTTGATCCATTAACATTCGACGCAATATTGCCTTTTAGAGTCTGTAATAGGTGAAAATTTTCTCGTCACCTCCTATGAATATTACCATCTTGTGTCTCTTTGTAATTAAGTATAGTAAGGAAACAATACGGTATTGAAGGTTCAAATCCTCTTTCTTGCACCAAAAATGTTAACTATAAAAATAGTTGACACCTCAGAATATAAAGCTTTTGGAATAGCTCCACAAGTAAGGCCTTTCATGCCAGTTGAAAGCTTCGTGGCCCTCCGAAGAAGATGGTTCATTTTTTCCAAAAATAACAAGTGATTATTTGTTAGAAAAGTCATCTTCTTGGCCCAGAGTTGAAAGGAAATTGAGTAGACAAAATTTGCTAAAAGTTATATTTCCATTGAATACTTCAGCTTCGCTTCCTATTGATAAATTGTGATAGGTAGAAATACCTTAGAAATTACAACATGGTAAAATCCCCATCTTGATTTAGGAATTATGGTTTAAATTTTAGAATTTGAGTGTAAGAATTTAGGATGAGAAAAGTCCCCCCAATTCTGGACCCCTAAGGTCTATTTGTAGATGAGGGTTGACCCCTCATTCGTCTTGACACTTTGCTTCTCTATCTTCAGTGGAACTAATGGGGAAGTCCAGTAGTAATGGGAGTTGAACCCCTTGTTTAGTAGTTATTAGCATGAATGTCTTGACGAATACTGCAGCAGCCCAGCAGGTCCCAAATGAAGGCTTCAAATAAGCTTTAAATCCAAATAAGGGCATTCCTCGTCCTTTTTGAATGTCTGAGATGTCCGAAGGATGGTCTCTAAGTATGTCTAATGGAAAACCCTCTTCGAAAGCCTTTATCATGATGATTTTGATAGTGTTGGTTCCAAATGAGAGGTTTGTTGCTAGATAACTCGGTCCTTCCAAGAGAATCAATTGCTTTGAAGGGATGCTTTATCTATATGGTGCATATTATGGTACTAAGGTGATGTCCATCAAGCATCCACATTGTCAAAACACTATCTGACACAGTTAGAGGTTTCTTTTTGTAACAACCCGGAAAACCAGAACCAATTTAAAATTTTTATTTTGGCAATTTAAATGAATTTTGAATATTTAAAATGATTTATTTTAAATATTAATGACAAGAAATTTATTTTGAATAGAATTAGAACGTATATATTTATTTAAATCGAAATTAGAATATAAATATTTATTCTAATTATAAAAGGAATTGGAAATGGAGCGGTAGTTTGAAAATTCGATTTCAAACTTCAAATAAATGTACAGTATTCAAAATAAACCGGATTTTAGTGAAACCAAAAATATTTGAATCTATTTGAAAATATCTTTCCAATAAATGTGAAAAATCCAGATTTCATAGCGGGAATAAAAAGTTATACCCAGTTGAAAATTCAGAATAGCCGCTATGAAAATATAGCCCTTAAAAATAGCGATGTTGCATACGACCTCCGTTTTCGACGAGACCACTTTTGTTGGATCCGGAATGTCAAATTATTGCTAGATTCCAATTTTCATAATTTTTGGAATCGATTTGTGAGCGGAGCAAAAGAAAACGTGTTTTAATAGTTTTTGTTAATTTGGATCGACCAGAAAATGACCATTTTTCAAACGGTCTCCAAATTCGACGAAATTAGTTTTGTTGGGACTGTTTCTTCAAAACATAGCCAAATTTATTTTTCTGGAATTTTTGGAGTCCGTATGTAGCCCAGTAAATTAAAATGCATGTTTGTATTTAATTTTAATTGATTTAAATTTAAATTTAAACGAAAACTGATTAAAACAACCGAATCAGCATACGATACATATCCCATTGTGTTCAGAATGGGGGTATTTAGCGAGGGGCGATAGTCGTTGGGTTTGATTTGGATTTCGTAGCGATAAAAGGGTATTTTTGAAATTAAATTAAAAAAACAATAGAAAAGGGCCAATAGGAAAGTCGTTATAACCTAAATCATTTTTCCAGAATTTTCCATTTTCTCGAATTAAAAATGGTGGCCGTCCATCGATTCCCAAAATCGGATCCTCCCTATTTACCGAATCGCTCCTCCACCGCATCACATCCACCTCGTCTGACTGTCGCACCAATTTCCGGCGTCCGCACCCTGCACCCACCTTCTCCAGAATTCACGCCTCCGAAATCGAAGTCGCGCAACCTTCTGCCACCATCCCAAGACATCGCGTCGCCTCTTGCTTCCTCCATCGCCCAGCCACCACCGCGAGTTCCTCCCTTCGCCAGTCGATTTAACGCTGAACCACCGCAAGGCCCGCTCCTCTCTTCCCAATTTCAACCTGTGAACCCCTGGGCCCGCAGGCAAGCACCATAGTCGCAGCCTTCTCCAACCAAGTCTGCTTCTTTTTACTGTTTAATAGTGAGTTTCTCTGATTTTGTTTTATGCTTGAATTGTGTGTGTTTCCTCTTTTGATTGCGTGATTTCCTAAAATTGTTGTGATGAATCCAGTCTAGTAATTGATTTTGAATGAATCTTCCCATGATAAATCATCCATGAATTTTGTGACTAAATTTTCCTTGCCAAAATTGATCTCAAGATTTCCATTGATTGAATACTTGCCATGAAACAATGAAAATGAATTTCCTTTGACCTGATTTGTGTGAGATTTCTAACCTCACTTTTGAAATGGAATTATATATATGCGATATATAAAATTGTAATGAAATGAAATATTCATTAGTTTGGTAAAAATAACATTTTTATTATATATACGAAGTATATAAAATAGCCATTTGTTGGAATAAATTCGAGTTTGATAAAAATGACATTTTTATCATATATACAAAGTATATAAAATAGACATACATTGAAATGAATTCTAGTTTGTTAAAAATAACATTTTTAACATGTATACGAGCTATTAAAAATAGTCATACCTTGAAATAAATAATAATTTGTTAAAAATAACATTTTTAACACGTATATGAGTATATAAAATAGCCATGCTATGAAATAAATGCTTGCTCACTAAAATTATCATTTTTAGCGTATATGTATGGAGTATATAAAATTTTCATACGATGGAAATATTATTAGTTCACTAATAATATTATTTTTAGCTTATATATGCGTTGTACGAATATATAAAAGCGTTGTATGAATATATATATATATATATAAGCGTTGAATGAAAATATACATATACGATATATGAAAATATGTGTATGCGTAGTTTAAAAATGTACATAACTTATATAACATATATACATTATATGAAAAAATATATGTATATAGGCGTTGTATGAAAATATACATATACGATGTATGAATATATATAGGCATTGTATAAAATTATATAAGCATTGTGGAATAATAATAAATATTTATTGTTATTCAAGTAAGTGATTAACGATATAATAACCCTTATTGTTAATCGTTATATAAGCATATACTGACTTGAATGTCAAACTAGAATAGGTAAAACCATGAAGTTAATTATATTTGACTTGTAATGAGTGATTAGAAATATATATTCATGCTTATTGATATTCCCATGCAATGAAATAATCATTAGTTAGTCAAAATGTTATTTTTAACCAAAGTATGGAATGAAAGGTGAATTAAGTCAACTTGAATCAAAAATTGAACTAAGTTGAAAATCGATCAAATTTGCATGCATGTACATGCATATACATTGAACAGGTCATAGCAAGGAGGCTAGAGAAGAGGAATAAAATTGTATGCCACACAAACAGGTACTTATTTACTGTTTTTGTTTGGGTTTGATGATTTTATGATCCGATTGGCTAGCCGCTTGGCTTTTTCTTTTTCTTTTTGAGATGAGAGGGCCTGTGTGGCAGTTTGGGGATTTTCCCGACGCTCCCGGTACAAAGGAGGATATGGCAAAAAAAATCGGAAATTTAGGGTGTTAGCGAAATTTTTGAAAAATTGGAAAGTTCTTAGAAACTGAAAAGTTGAAGGACTTGAGACAGAATTGAAATCATTTTTAAACGAATTTAAAATGATTTATAAAATACGTTTTAAATGGAAATCGACGAAATATATATATATATATATATACTTAATGGCCTGAATAGAACGTGCCGCGCCGTGGCAGTTCACGAATTTCGACCATTGACTTCAAGTGGACGTTACGGGAGATCCAACCGTCAGATTCTCCTAAAACCGGAACCATTGGCTTCATATAAAGAGCTTTCCGAGAATATAAGGGATTTGAAATCTAATGGTTAGATTTGGAATTATGTCTAAATCAAATTTGGAAAAGGTCGCTGTAAGTGCAGTTTGATGACCATTTATGGAAATCGACTGTACGGGTCTTGATAAAATTATTAAAAATATCAATAATTTATGTAAAATCAAAATAAATGATTTAGAAAGAATTGGGATGAAAAATTCCATATTTGAAAAGATAAAAATATATTTTTATCGAAATGAACTGATTATGAACTAGAATTATAAATCCAATATTTTTAAATAAATAAATTGGATTTGAAATGGTTTTTAAAGATAACCAGAATTTCCAATATGTGAATCGGAATGGATTTGAACTGAAATTATCATCGGAATATTTCGATATTGGATTCCGTGATTATATGGATATTGTGGAGGAATTTGGAAGATATATATATATATATATCGTTATTCCCAATACGATATTTGTTGGTTTCAGAATTTGATATTGAATATAAGCCGATATAATTTCTATTCATAGCTTGTATTTGATATCAAATTGGATTTTGGGTTTGTCGTGAACTATGTTTAAATGACATTAGTTCTTTAACCCGAGTAAAAGCAGGATTAATTTCCAGAAAGTTGAAAATCAATAAGAAATGACTTTTGGGATTAAAACCAATTGGAGTGTGAATAAATCTTTAAATAGATTGTGAATGACTAAATGGAAATTGAATTTACCAAAGCACGTGATGTGATTAAACCAAATTTACTTGGTTGTTGATATTCATTGTGATTGATTGATTGTTTGGATTGTGCTCGACTAGTTTATAAGCCAGACATGCTTTTACATTTAGCATTGGGTTGGATAGAAATATTTGTATGCTAACATCTTGTGAAACACTTCACGATTTGGCTATGAGATGTGTAGCGATGTTGAGTTCATATCAAATTTAATGAATGATTTTGAAATGATATTTTTCTTAAATGAAAAGAAATGTATTCCCGATTTTGGATAGGGAATGTTTATAAAAATAATTTATAAAATAGAAAGGATTTCGAGGGCTAAATCCCGATGATTTCGAAATGATTTGAAAATTTATTATGGTTTTACATTGTAGTTCATCACATATTCGATTAGTTGCCATTAATGATGTATCTGTTTGGTGGCAGAGAATTTATTCTCTTGCTTAACAGCCTTCTTTGAGGCATACGAGCTTAAATGTTATGTGATTAATGGTGACTGATCATATGTGTGAATTGCTAATGTAAAGTACTATATTTTGAAAGTACTTGTGATTATTATGTTGTGAAATGATTTTCCCCACTTCGCGATATAAAAATGATTTAGTATGTGGCTAAAGATTCTGGTAACCCGGACGGCTAAAAGTATGGGTGAGATGGGCGGTGTATGCTTTCATGCGTGGGAGGTGCATCGTCAGTGTAGCCTGCTCCATGAGTGGGAGGTGCACACACATATATATATATATATATATCGAGTTGCTTAGGTGTGTGCCCTTTGCCTTGTCTAGGGGGAGCCCGATATTTGGTTGCCTACTTGTTTATATGCATTGTTATGATCTGGAATTCATATTTCCAAATGATTTGATTTGAGATCCCGAAGTGAAATCTACTTTGATGTAAAAGTTAGATATGTATTTCAAATGATTTGAAATAGAAATCGAGGAATAAAGTCCAAAGGAATAATTTCTATAAAATGAATTGGATTTGAAAATTTTAAGGGTGGTGATTAATCTAAATGGGTAGATTGGGATATTGCATGTTGATTGATGCATAGTAGATACATAACTCTATTACTGCTTATTGTTTATACACTGACATTCATGAGGGTAAACCTATTCCGTGACATGCGGCGTGGTCCCGTGATATGCTTCACATTTATATATAAAGGCTATAACTGTTTAGAGTTCCTCACACCAGTCCCATGACTGACTCGTAGGTTGCTTTTCGCTTGCAAACTCGGGTGCCCCTATTTTCCACACGGGCAGTCGAGTATCTTGTTTTACAGATACTTTTTTTAAGCAGGATTCTGGATTGAAGCTTAAAGTTGTGTCCAGAGCATTGATAGTCGTCCGCTGTGTTACTTTATTTGTTTTCGCTACATTGTATTACATTTATTGTAAATTTATCTTCAACTGTATTTTTTTTAATATACTCCGATATTTTGTACTCTGATGTCACATTATTATAATGTTTATAAAGTCTTCTGTTTATGAATGTATAGAATTCAAAATAAAGCAGATTTTAGTGAAACCAAAAATATTTGAATCTATTTGAAAATATATTTCCAACGAATGTAAAAAATCCAGATTTCATAGCGGGAATAAAAAGTTATGCCCAGTTGAAAATTCAGAACAGTCGCTATGAAAATATAGCCCTTAAAATAGCAATGTTGCAAACGACCTCCGTTTTCGACGAGACCGCTTTTGTTGGATCCGGAATGTCAAATTATTGCTAGATTCCAATTTTCATAATTTTTAGAATCGATATGTGGGCGGGGAAAAAGAAAACGTGTTTTAATAGTTTCAATCAATTTGGATCGACCAGAAAATGACCATTTTTCAAACGGTCTCCAAATTCGACGAAATAGTTTTGTTAGGACCGTATCGTCAAAACATAGCCAGTTTTATTTTTCTGGAATTTTTGGAGTCCGTATATGGCCCCAGTAAATTAAAATGTACGTTCAAATTCAATTTTAATTGATTTAAATTTTAATTTAAACGAAAACTGATTAAAACAACCAAATCAGCTTACGATACATATCCCATTGTGTTCGAAATGGGAGTATTTAGCTACGAGCGTTAGTCGTTGGGTTTGATTTGGAGTTCGTAGCGATAAAAGGGTATTTTTGAAATTAAATAAAAAAAATATAAAAGGGCCAATAGGAAAATCATTATAACCTAAATCATTTTCCCCTTTCAGAATTTTCCATTTTCTCGAATTAAAAATGGCAGCCATCCATCGATCCCCTAAATTGGATCCTCCCTGTCCACCAAATCGCTTCTCCATCGCATCACATCCACCTCGTCTGACTGTCGCACCAATTTCCGACGTCCGCACCACCCACCTTCTCCAGAATTCATGCCTCCGAAATCGAAGTCGCGCAACCTTCTGCCACCGTCCTTGGACATTGCATCGCCTCCTGCTTCCTTCATCGCCCAACCACCACCGCGAGTTCCTCCCTTCGCCAGTCAAGTTCAACGTTGAACCGCCGCAAGGCCCGCTCCTCTCTTCGCAATTTCAACCCGTGAACCCCTGGGCCAGCAGGCAAGCATCGTAGTCGCAGCCTTCTCCAACCAAGCCTGCTTCTTTTTGCTGTTTAATAGTGAGTTTCTATGATTTTGTTTTATGATTGAATTGTGTGTGTTTCCTCTTTTGATGGCGTGATTTCCTGAAATTGTTGTGATGAATCCAGTCTAGTAATTGATTTTGAATGAATCTTCCCATGATAAATCATCCGTGAATTTTATGACTGAATTTTCCTTACCAAAATTGATCTCAAGATTTTCATTGATTGAATACTTTCCATGAAACAATGAAAATGAATTTCCTTTGACCTGATTTGTGTGAGATTTCTAAACTCACTTATAAAATGGAATTATATATATGCGATATATAAAATTGTAATGAAATGAAATATTCATTAGTTTGATAAAAATAACATTTTTATCATATATACGAAGTATATAAAATAGCCATTGGTTGTAACAAATTCGAATTTGATAAAAATGACATTTTTATCATATGTACGAAGTATATAAAATAGACATACGTTGAAATGAATTCTAGTTTGTTAAAAATAACATTTTTAACATTTATATGAGCTATTAAAAATAGTCATAACTTGAAATAAGTACTAGTTTGTTAAAATTAACATTTTTAACATATATATATATATATGAGTATATAAAATAGCCATGCTATGAAATAAATGCTAGTTCGCTAAATTTATCATTTTTAGCGTATATATATGGAGTATATAAAATTGTCATACGATGGAAATATTATTAGCTCGCTAATAATATTATTTTTAGCTTATATATGCGTTGTGTGAAATTTTATATGCGTTGTATGAATATATAAAAGCGTTGTATGAAAATATATATAGGCGTTGTATGAAAATATACATATACGATGTATGAAAATATATGTATGCGTAGTTTAAAAATATACAAACATTATATAATATATATACATTATATGAATATATATATATAGGCGTTGTATGAAAATATACATATACGATGTATGAATATATATATAGGCATTGTATAAAATTATATAAGCATTGTGGAATAATAATAAATATTTATTATTATTCAAGTAAATGATTAACGATATAATAACCCTTATTGTTAATCGATATATAAGCATATACTGACTTGAATGTCAAACTAGAATTGGTAAAACGATGAAGTCAATTATATTTGACTTGTAATGAGTGATTAAGAATATATAATCATGCTTATTGATATTCTCATGCAATGAAATAATCATTAGTTAGTCAAAATGTTATTTTTAACCAAAGTATGGAATGAAAGGTGAATTAAGTCAACTTGAATCAAAAATTGAACTAAGTTGAAAATCGATTGAATTTGCATGCATGTACACGCATATACATTGAACAGGTCATAGCAAGGTCTCTAGAGAAGAGGAATAAAATTGTATGCCCGACAAATAGATACTTATTTACTGTTTTTGTTTGGGTTTGATGATTTTATGAGCCGATTTGAAATCTAATGGTTAGATTTGGAAATATCTCCAAATCAAATTTGGAAAAGGTCGCTGTAAGTGCAGTTCGATGACTGTTTATGGAAATCGACAGTTCGGGCCTTGATAAAATTATTAAAAAATATCAATAATTGTGTAAAATCATAATAAATGATTTAGAAAGAATTGGGATGAAAAATTCCATATTTGAAAAGATAAAAATATAGTTTTATCGCAATGAACTAGTTATGAACTAGAATTATAAATCCATTATTTTTAAATAAATAAATTGGATTTGAAATGGTTTTAAAAGATAACCAGAATTTCCAATATATGAATCGGAATGGATCTGAATCGAAATTATTATCGGAATATTTCGATATTGGGATCCGCGATTATACGGATATTGTGGAGGAATTTGGAAGATATATATATCATTATTCCTAATACAATATTTTTTGGTTTCAGAATTTGATATTTAATATAAGCCGAAATAATTTCTATTCAGGGCCTTGTATTTGATATCAAATTGGATTTTGGGTTTGTCGGGGAAACGTGTTTAAATGCCATTAGTTCTTTAACCCCAGTAAAAGCAGGATTAATTTCCAGAAAGTTTAACAATCAATAAGAAATGATTTTTGGGATTAAAACCAATTGGAGTGTGAATAAATCTTTAAATAGATTGTGAATGAATAAATGGTAATTGAATTTACCAAAACACGTGATGTGATTAAACCAAATTTACTTGGTTGTTGATATTCATTGTGATTGATTGATTAATTGTTTGGATTGTGCTCGACCAGTTTATGAGCTAGAAATGCTTTTACATTTAGCATTGGGTTGGACAGAAATATTTGTATGCTAACATCTAGTGAAACACTTCACGATTTGACTATGAGATGTGTAGCGATGTTGAGTTCATTTAAAATTTAATGAATGATTTTGAAATGATATTTTTTCGTAAATGAAAAGAAATGTATTCCCGATTTTGGACAAGGAATGTTTTATAAAAATAATTTATAAAACAGAAAGGATTTTGAGGGCTAAAACCCGATGATTTTGAAATGATTTGAAAATTTATTATGGTTTTACATTGTAGTTCATCATATATTCGATTAGTTGCTATTAATGATGTATCTGTTTGGTGGCGGAGAAATTATTCTCTTGCTTAACACCCTTTTTTGGGACGTAGAGCTCAAAGGTTATGTGATTAATGGTGACTGGTCATGCGTGAATTGCTAATGTAAAGTACTATATTTTGAAAGTACTTGTGATTATTATGTTGTGAAATGATTTTCCCCACTTCGGGATATAAAAATGATTTAGTATGTGGCTAAAGATTCTGGTAACCCGGACGACTAAAAGTATGGGTGAGATGGGCAGTGTATGCTATCATGCGTGGGAGGTGCATCGTTAGTGTAGACTGCTCCATGTGTGGGAGGTGCACACACACACACATATATATATCGAGTTGTTTAGGTGCGTGCCCTTTGTCTTGTCTAGGGGGAGCCCAATATTTGGTTGCATACTTGTTTGTATGCATTGTTATGATCTGGAATTCATATTTTCAAATGATTTGATTTGAAATCCCGAAGTGAAATCTACTTTAACATAAAAGTTAGATATGTATTTCAAATGATTTGAAATAGAAATCGAGAAATAAAGTCCAAAGGAATAATTTCTGTAAATTGAATTGGATTTGAAAAATCTAAGTGTGCTGATTAATCTAAATAGGTAGATTGGGATATTGCATGTTGATTGATGCATAGTAGATCCATAACTCTATTATTGCTTGTTGTTTATACACTGACATTCATGGGGGTAAACCCGTTCCGTGACATGCTGCGTGGTCCCGTGATATGCTTAACATATATATATAAAGTTTATAACTATTTAGAGTTCCTCACACCAGTCCCATGACTGACTCGTTGTAACACCCCATGTCCATTAATGTCACTCTCAAAGGGAATGCATTAACTTTCATGGAGTATTATTGGTGAATAGAACATAATATAACAAGACAGATACATATATTGGTACTTGATTTTTTTTTTCAAAACAACATTTATTACAGCGGAGAAATAGTTTGATTACAACAACTTCATAAACCAACAGAAAAACCAAGTACACTTAGTAACCATCTTGACAAATTGTTTTCTGAATACATAAAATAAAAAGCATAACCCCAACATAAGTAGCCATAAAGAGACGAGTTGAACTTTACTTTCAGCAATCCAAGCTCTTCCAAAAGAGAGAGAAAGAGATCCAATATCAAGCTCCACTAGTACTAGTCCCACCCTGAGAACCTGGGGGGAGGAGGAAGAAAAGAGGCGAAAACAAAGGGGGTCAGACATAAAGTCTGGCGAGTATAATAAATTAACTATATAATTATTAAAGTAATTAGGATAAGGCATAAACTGGTAAAACAAGGTATGGCCGTGAAACAAGTGGGCATGACAAAGCAACAAGAGGAATATTCTGGCGTTAATCTCATTCCTAATCACTATAGGATAATTACTATACTGCACCACGACTAGCCACCCTAAAAGTTGATCCCGCCTACTGAACATAATAATGATAATGGTAGTTTCGTTTACCCCTAGTTGCCTTCATAGGTTCCGCCTGCCCCTATATCCACTAGTTGTACCCACTACCCCCATGCGATTAGCTCCCTAACTCGTAGATACCCGTGCTGGTCCCACAGTGGGGTGTATCACTCCCCAAAGTGGCAACCCGATACCACTAAAGATGCACGGCTTATATCTACACGATGCAACAACGTCTTACCTACCAGCCCGGGCCCACGCACGCACATGACCCCGTTGGACTTGCGTTGCCACCGCTAACCCGTTTTGACTTCTTACAATCAAACCCAGTAAGCGTGTCCCGTCCTCGATCTAACTCGAGCTCACAAAGAAACTTAATGGGTTACTGGTTTGAAAAGGGTCCCCATGTTTGACACAAGCTTTCCACTTATGCTTGGTCCCCACTAGAACTTCCCACTTAACCCCTTTTTATTCATGTCTTCTTACATGTTTTCAACTTGGTTAAGTGCTTGTAATCGTATTTCACATGCCACCCAGGCCACCCACTTAACCCCCATGTCCCACCACATGTTTATCTGGTTAAGTGTTCCTTAATTCATTAGAACCGTAACCTTGTAAAGGCCTCCCACATTAGACTACCGTTTGCGGTTGCTGGATTTGCCGGGTGGGTCCGGGCAGTCTTATACCGCAAACGAGCCTAACCTCATGTCTTTACAATTGTTACACATTTAATTTGTGCCTTTGGCTTCTCACATTAGACTACCGTTTGTGGTTGCTGGATTTGCCGGGCGGGTCCGGGCAGTCTTATACCACAAACGAGTCTAACCTCGTGTCTTAGGCGGTTAATTATTACACATAATTATTTAACCCCAAATTGGATTAATATCCCTATTCAAATTTGTTAGTAAATTCCAAATTAATTTATGTCCATAATTGTCACCTAAATTATGTCCATAATTTCAGGTATATAAATTTATACTGATTAATGTCACAAATCAATTATATGCATTTAAGGCCATTTTATGCCAATTCACAATTATGTATATTTAATATTTTCCCATTGTCCCCACGTTATTCGTGCGTTTTAATATGACATATGTTAGACTGACAAATAGTCTGACTTATAAAAAGAAAAGCAATATCACAACTTGCATAAAACATAAAATAGATCTAGGAATCATGACATAAGTTTGCATAGCCAATAACTTGCATAGGCAATGGATATACATAAATTTGCATAACTATCATGGATCTAAATATAGATCTAAACATGTAATCATGAACTTGCATATATGGACATGGTTTTCCTATAACTTGCATATGAATTTCATTCAAACTAGCATATAATTCACATACAAAACTAGCATAGGCAATGGGTATATAGAACATAAATTTGCATAACTAGGTACTGCCATGGATCTAAATATAGATCTAAGCACAAAGATGTGAACTTGCATATGGATCCAAACAGGTAAATTGATGTCACATGTTTTCATATAAACTAGCACATGTATCTACATGATTCACATATGAACTTGTGTATAATCCACCTACAGACTTGCATAAGATTCATAAACTAGCATATGATTTAACATCCTAAACTTGCATAAGATTCATATACATATGATTTAACATCCTAAACTTGCATAAGATTCATATACATATGATTTAACACCCCAAACTTGCATAAGATGAATCAAGTTAGACATGTACAATTCAACATATGAAATAGATCCACAATAACAAAACTATCAACGATAACATCACATGATTTTAAGTCATATTCTCATAATTCCAATTATAACTTATCATAATTAAATTAATTAATTAATTTGTGAAAGAAATTATACACACAAACAAAAGAACGGTCTTGTTTTTCTGGGATCTGTATTCTGAAATTGAATTGCTCGCCTCTGATGTAGACTAATTGTTATTCTAATTTAGATTAGATTTGATTTTGATTCTTGCTTCTATTTTGCTTTGGGGTTGAAAGAGAATGGCGGCTATTCTTGGTTCTCCACTGACGGCATGGCGGCTCTTGGTATGAATTAGTGTTATTTTAGGTTGAGAGTTAGGTTGCTTATATAGAATTTTAATTAATTTAGAGCCGTTAGATTAACCCTAGAAGCAATCAAGACCATCCAGTCAAGATAGATAACACCTCAGCCCTAATGAATCTGCAATGAGTCGAAACAACGTCATCTTTCAGATCTTCTCGTGGGGGTGGGGTGTGGGGGAGGGGGTATGTCAACCCCCAGATCGACCCCCTGGTCGACCTGGCCCTTGGGCGGGAGAATTCCCGCCCAGCCTGCTCCCCTGTTTTAATTTGAATTTCAAATTTTCTGAACCTGAGCTGTTTTAAATTCTAAAACTTTGGAAGGCCATATCTTCTTCATACAGAGTCCAATTCACGCAAACTCAGACTCTATCTCAAGCATAATTCCGAGACGAACGCAATGGCGTAACTTGTTTCCCTTAATTCTCACATTTGAAATTAAGTATTCTTAAATTTGTTAATTTGATATTCATAGAAAACTCAGGGTGTTACATTCTCCCCTCCTTAAAGGATTTCACCCCCGAAATCTCCAAGTTATGGAGAATGTATATCCTAACATCCTATCATCCATCTACAAAACCATCAAACACAGTCATCCATTATCCGTACAAGATTTCTAATGCCGCATGAACATATGCAAAATGTGTGTGTATATGTTCCTTATCTAATGCAAAATCAGGCGGTCTACTGATTCAGTTGACCTCCTTAATGCAAATCATGATAGTGCCATGCATCCATTATGCATGCAAAAGAATCCTAATGATATATATTACTTCTACATGTGTGCACAACCATTCATCAGAATGCAGCATCCATATGATAACACAACCATTATACATCCATTAATTTAAATATGCACATACGTTTATATGCAATATGAAAGTGATTGAGCCGATCTAGTGCCTAAAGTGTGTGTACATGCATCCATGAGCAACCACTAGCAACCACTTGCAAACACTCGCAACCATCAACCATAACATGTTTCAAACACATGTTTATATCCATCGGTTTCTACCTAAGGATAAAGAATATGACCGAGGAGATATACTTGAAAGATAGATTTAAGCATGAATAAACTTATGGAAAAAGAGATCAAGGAGGTACCATCAAAGAGAAAAGGGTAGGATGCACGTATTTTCCTCTCAGTTTCCCAAGTCGCGTCTTCCTCAACATCACTCCATTGAATTTTAACAAGCTCGACTTCACGGTTGCGTAGCTTTTTGACTTCCGTACCCAAGATACGAGTTGGAACTCTTCTCACAGTCGCTTCTCGTTCCACTTCTACTTCCTTTAGCATATTCGTCTCCACCACTTTCGTAGATTCATGTAAGCACTTTCGTAGTTGAGAAACATGAAAAACATTATGGACTTTAGCCAATCTCTTGGGTAGTTGTACTCTATAAGCCATCGTCCCAATCCTTTCAACGATAGGAAATGGACACATAAATCTTGGTGCTAGCTTTCCTACGAACCCAAAGCGAATGAAATTCCTCAAAGGAGATACTTTAAGGAACACCCTATCTCCAACCTTAAACTCAAGGTCGGTCCTTCTTTTGTCTGCGTAGGACTTCTGTCTATCTTGTGCAGCCTTCATCCATCTTCTTATCAAGTCCACCTTTTCCGAGGTTTCTCTAATCATGTCCGGCCCAAGTATGAGCTTGTCTATAGACTCCCACCAACAAGTTGGTGATCGACACAGTCTTTCATATAAACTTCGAAGGGCGCCATTCCTATGGTGGCTTGGTAGCTATTGTTGTAGGTGAATTCCACCAAAGGAAGATGATCCTCCCATGTCCCTCCAAAGTTAAGAATGCACAATCTCAAGAGGTCTTCTAATAATCTGTTCACCCTTTCTGTCTGACCATCAGTTTAGGGGTGATAACCATGCTTAAGCATAATTGGGTGCCTACTACCTCTTGCAAATTCTTCCAAAACTGCTCGTAAAGATAGGATCTCGATCGCTCACTATGGTGGAGGGTATCCCATGGACTCGAATTATTTCTTTGTGATAAATGGATGCTAGGGATGAGGCGGTCCTTCTACTTTTAACAGGTATAAAGTGAGCGCTTTTAGTGAGCCTGTCCACTATTACCCAAATATTGGTATTGCCCCTTCTTGACCTAGGCAACCCATCAACAAAGTCCATCGAAATGCTATCCCACTTCCACTGCGGGACGTCGAGAGGATGAAGCAGATCACCGGGCTTCTTCTGCTCCGCTTTGACTTGCTGGCATATCAAACACTTAGCGACGAACTCAGCTACATCACTCTTTATGCCATTCCAAAAGAAAACCCTTTTTATATCTTTATACATCTTGTCTCCGCCTGGATGTATGGTCAGTTTGGAATGGTGCGCCTCTTCGAGAACCGTCTTCACTAAATCCCTTACTTGTGGGATGCATAACCTTCCATCCCATCTCAGCCAAACCCTATCATCGATGGAGTATCTATTGAGGTGACCATAAGTCTCGACCCTAACTAGCTTTTCCATCACATCAACTAGCTGAGGGTCTTCTCGTTGTGTGGTTCCTATTGAGTCCAAAAGAGAAGGCCGCACCTCTAGTGATGCTAACAGACCAGGCACAATTTTAGAGGAGGGTCTAAAATTAAAGTTTGCTATATATTCCGAGCTTTGCCTTTCTACAAAGAGAGGACTCAAGGTCAGCTTCTTCCTACTTAAGGCATCTACTACCACATTGCCCTTGCCTGGGGTATAGGAAATCTAAAAATCATAAGAGGCTAGAAATTCCATCCACCTTTGCTGTCTTAAGTTAAGATCTTTCTGCGAGAAAAGGTACTTAAATGATTTATGGTCAGTATACAATTCAAACTTCTCACCTAGGAGATAATGGCGCCAAGACTTAAGCGCAAAGACGATGGCAGCCAACTCTAGATCGTGGGTTGGGTAGTTTTTCTCATGTATTTTCAATTGTCTGCCTCCATAAGCTATTATCTTCCCTTCTTGCATCAATACATCACCTAGTCCCGTACCACATGCATCCGTGTTTACGGTAAACATCTTGCTCCCATCCGACAATGTCAGAACTAGGACCGTTGTTAAAGCCCTTTTCAAACGTTGGAAAGCAATATCGCAATCCAAATCCCAAGCGAAAGTTAGATTATTCTTTGTTAATCTTGTGAGTGGGGATGAGATTTTAGCAAAGTCTTTAATGAATTTTCGGTAAAAGCCCGCTAGTACGAGAAAGCTTTGGACTTCGGTTGCATTCCATGGAACCTTCCAGTCTTACACCGCAACTACTTTTGCGGGTTCCACGGCTAACCCCTCTTTGGACACCACATGTCCAAGAAACCTCACCTCTTCTCCCTAGAAATGGCACTTCGAGAATTTGGCCTTCAGCTTTGATGTGTACGAAGAGTATCCATGACTTCCCTTAAATGCAAAGCATGCTCTTCCTCATTCTTCGAGAAAATCAAAATGTCGTCTACGAAGACCACTACAAACTTATTAAGGAATTCTTTGAACACCCTACTCATCAAGTCAATGAAGTAAGCAGGTGCGTTTGTCAAGCCGAAAGGCATGACAAGCCATTCGAAGAAACCATCAGGGGTTCTGAACGCAGTCTTATCAATGTTGTCTTCAGCCACTCTTAGCTGATGGAACCCGGTAGCCAAATCTAGTTGGGAGAAAACAGATGCACCTACAAGATGATCAAACAAGTCATCTATTCTAGGAAGTGGGTGCCTATTCTTTTGGTCAGCTTGTTTAGCTCCCTATAATCAACGCATAGGCGAAGTGAACCATCCGCTTTAGTTGCGAATACTACTGGAGCACCCCATTCAGAAATACTCCGCCTTATAAACCCCTTTTCGAGCAGCTCTTTGACTTTCTTACTGAGCTCCTTTCTCTCCCTAGGAGCCATGTGTCTAACGGGTAGAGCTACGGGTTTTTCATTATCAATAAGATATATGCGAAAGTCTATCTCTCGCTTTGGAGGTAAGCCCTTCACCTCTTCAAATACATCTGAGTATTCACGGACTACTCTAACAGATTGCAAGTTTTCAACAGATGCATCAAGAGATTCTGGGTAACTAATCATAACAGAATGTATGGGGTTACAAGAGATTTCGAGAGTGTTGCCAAGGCGAGTCATAAGTCTAACCACTCTCCTTTTACAATCGAGGATGACACCATTACTGGATAACCAATCCATGCCTAGAATCAATCCATAGCCCGTGAAGCCAAGAACGAAGGCGTTGCATTCAAACTCAACGCTCAAAATAGACACTCTTAAATCCCGACAAATCATTGAAAGATGAGCCGAACCACCAATACGATTTAAGACTACTATGGGATCCATAACTAGACTAGTATTTAGGTGCAGTGTTTTAACTAACGAAGCAGACACAAACGAGTGTGATGTGCCAGAATCAAATAAAGTACTAACAGGAGGATCAAACAGAAAAACCAAATTTTCAACAGAAATGTTTCTACCTCTCTTCTGTCTTGGTGCCATGAGAGCCTGAATCTTCCCTCTTGCCTGCCCTGGTGGCATGAGAGCCTGAATCTGACCTCCAGAAGTGGACCCTGTTCTTTGCCCTTGCCCCTGTTTCCTCGGGCAGTTTTTAACTAGATGTCCTGCCTCTCCGTAGTGGAAGCATCCAGTCTTCTTCATTTTCATACAGTCCTTGCTTAGATGGCCTGGTGTCCCACAATTAAAGCACATTTTCTTTCCCTTGCTATTGTTATCCTTACCACTTTTCGTAGGTTGCTGTTGTGATTTCTTTTGATCCCCTTTCTTCTCCGGTGCCTTATTAGCATTAGCACCTTTCTCCTCTTCATGCGTAAGCGCCATGTCAACCAATCTCTCAAAGGTAGCTCCCATCAGAATGTGGGTCATAGCCAACCCGTGTAGCGGCTCATTCAAGCTTTAACGAACCTCAGAGCCTTCTTCTCGGGTGTGTTCACCAAGTCTAAGCCAAATCTCTCCAACTGATTGAACTTGTTGACGTACTCCTTTACTGGCAAATTTCCTTGCTTCAACGCTAAGAACCTCTCCATATATAAATTCTCTTCTGCTCATGAGAGAAATTTCATCTCGAACCTATGTCTGAAATCCATCTACGTCTCTACTGGACGCTCTCCATTCGTGACCTCCCACCAAAACGAGGCTTCGTCCTTCATTAACCAAGCGGCCAATTGGACCTTCCTTCCATCTTCTAACTCGAAAATACCAAATAGATCTTCCACCTCCTTAAGCCAATTTCGAGCTTCAATAAGCGTCTCTGATCCGTGAAAAGGTTTTCCGCCCATTGCTCGAAAATCTTTGCATATCTTCGAAAAAGTATCAACGCGAGGCGGGGGAGGAGGAGAAGAGACTGCAGCTGGGGGAGGAGGAACGTTTGCTGGGCCTGCGGCAGTGGCCCTAGCCTCCAGATACCTTCTAAACCATCCCGGTATCAGTATGCCCTCGGGTATCTCAGGTTCCCCAGACATGCTGAAAAAGAAAAAGGAAGAGATTCAAAATGGAGAATCGAAGGAAAGATATATGGCTATTGGGGGTTATGTTTTTAAAACACTTTTCTCTTGAAAATAGTCTCCTTAAAACAAACTTTTGAAAGTATTTCTTTATAAAACGCTTTTGAAATACAGTTTTTCAAAATCTCTTATCTGTTATGTTAACCTTCTGCTCTGATACCATGTGTAACACCCCACGTCCATTAGCGTCACTCTCAAAGGGAATGCATTAACTTTCATGGAGTATTATTGGTGAATAAAACTGAATATAACAAGACAGATACATATATTGATACTTGATTTTTTTTTTCAAAACAACATTTATTACAACGGAGAAATTGTTTGATTACAACAACTTCATAAACCAATAGAAAAACCAAGTACACTTAATAACCATCTTGACAAATTGTTTTCTGAATACATAAAATAAAAAGCATAACCCCAACATAAGTAGCCATAAAGAGATGAGCTGAACTTTACTTTCAGCAATCCAAGCACTTCCAAGAGAGAGAGAAAGAGATCTAAGATCAAGCTCCACTAGTACTAGTCCCACCCTGAGAACCTGGGGAGGAGGGGGGAAGGAAGAAAAGAGGCGAAAACAAAGGGGGTCAGACATAAAGTCTGGCGAGTATAACAACTTTAACAATATACTTATTAAAGTAATTAGGATAAGGCATAAACTGGTAAAACAAGGTATGACCGTGAAATAAGTGGGCATGACAAAGCAACAAGAGGAATATTCTGGCGTTAATCTCGTTCCTAATCACTATAGGATAATTACTATACTGCACCACTACTAGCCACCCTAAAAGTTGATCCCGCCTACTGAACATAATAATGATAATGGTAGTTTCCTGTACCCCTAGTTGCCTTCATAGGTGTCGCCTGCCCCTATCTCCACTAGTTGTACCCACTATCCCCATGCGATCGTTTTCCTAACTCGTAGATACCCGTGCTAGTCCCACAATGGGGTGTATCACTCCCCAAACTGGCAACCCGATACCACTAAAGATGCACGACTTATATCTAAACGATGCAACAACGTCTTACCTACCAGCCCGGGCCTACGCACGCACATGACGCTGTTGGACTTGCGTTGCCACAGCTATCCCGTTTTGACCTCTTACAATCAAACCCAGTAAGCGTGTCCCGTCCTCGATCTAACTCGAGCTCACAAAGATAATTAACGGGTTACTGGTTTGAAAAGGGTCCCCATGTTTGACACAAGCTTTCCACCTATGGTTGGTCCCCACTAGAACTTCCCACTTAACCCCTTCTTATTCATGTCTTGTTACATGTTTTCAACCTGGTTAAGTGTTTCTAATCGTATTTCACATGCCACCCAGGCCACCCACTTAACCCCCATGTCCCACCACATGTTTATCTAGTTAAGTGTACTTAATTCATTAGAACTGTAACCTTGTAAAGATCTCCCACATTAGACTACCGTTTGCGGTTGCGGGATTTGCCGGGCAGGTCCGGGCAGTCTTATACTGCAAACGAGCCTAACCTCGTGTCTTTACAATTGTTACGCATTTAATTCATGCCTTTGACCTCTCACATTAGACAACTGTTTATGGTTGCTGGATTTGCCGGGCGGGTCTGTGCAGTCTTATACCACAAACGAGTCTAACCTCTTGTCTTAAGCGGTTAATTGTTACACATAATTATTTAACCCCAAATAGAATTAATAGCCCTATTCAAATTTGTCAGTAAATTCCAAATTAATTTATGTCCATAATTGTCACCTAAATTATGTCCATAATTTCAGGTATACAAATTTATACCGATTAATGTCACAAATCAATTATATGCCTTTAAGGCCATTTTATGCCAATCCACAATTATGTATATTTAATATTTTCCCATTGTCCCTACGTTATTCGTACGTTCTAATATGACATACGTTAGACTCGCAAATAGTCTAACTTATAAAAAGAAAAGCAACATCACAACTTGCATAAAACATAAAATAGATCTAGGAATCATGACATAAGTTTGCATAGCCAGTAACTTGCATAGGCAATGGATATACATAAATTTGCATAACTATCATGGATCTAAATATAGATCTAAACATGTAATCATGAACTTGCATATATGGATATGGTTTTCCTATAACTTGCATATAAATTTCATTCAAACTAGCATATAATTCACGTACAAAACTAGCATAGGCAATGGGCATATAGAACATAAATTTGCATAACTAGGTACTTCCATGGATCTAAATATAGATCTAAGCAAAAGATGTGAACTTTCATATGGATCTAAACATGTAAATTGATGTCACATGTTTTCATATAAACTAGCACATGTATCAACATGATTCACATATGAACTTGTGTATAATCCACCTACAGACTTGCATAAGATTCATAAACTAGCATACGATTTAACATCCCAAACTTGCATAAGATTCATATACATATGATTTAACATCCCAAACTTGCATAAGATTCATATACATATGATATAACATCCCAAACTTGCATAAGATTCATATATATATATATATATATATATATATATATATGATTTAACACCCCAAACTTGCATAAGATGAATCAAGTTAAATGTGTACAATTCAACATATGAAATAGATCCACAATAACAAAACTGTCAACGATAACATCACACGATTTAAAGTCATATTCTCATAATTCCAATTATAGCTTATCACAATTAAATTAATTAATTATTTTGTGAAAGAAATTATACTCACAAACAAAAGAACGGTCTTGTTTTTCTGGGATCTGTATTCTGAAATTGAATTGCTCGTCTTTGATGTAGACTAATTGTTATTCTAATTTAGATTAGATTTGAATTTGATTCTTGCTTCTATCTTGCTTTTGGGTTGAAAGAGAGCGGTGGCTATTCTAGGTTCTCTATTGACGGCATGACGGCTCTTAGTATGAATTAGTGTGATTTTAGGTTGAGAGTTAGGTTGCTTATATAGAATTTTAATTAATTTAGAGCCGTCAAATTAACCCTAGAAGCATTTAAGACCATCCAGTCAAGAAAAATAACACCTCAGCCCTAATGACTTAGCAATGAATCGAAACAACGTCATCTTTCAGATCTGCCAGAGGGGTAGGTCGACCCCCAGGTCGCCCCCCTGGTCGACCTGTATGGGTAGGTCGACCCCCTGGTCGACCTGGCCCTTGAGCGGGAGAATTCTCGCCCAGCTTGCTCCCCTGTTTGAATTTGAATTTCAAATTTTCTGAACCTGAGCTGTTTTAAATTCTAAAACTTCGGAAGGCCATATCTTCTTCATACGGAGTCCAATTCACGCAAACTCGGACTCTATATCAAGCAAAATTCCAAGACGAACGCAATGGCGTACCCGTTTCCCTTAGTTCTCACATTTGAAATTAAGCATTCTTAAATTTGTTAATTTAATATTCAAAAAAACTCAGGGTGTTACACTCGTAGTTTGCTTTCGCTTGCAAACTCGAGTGCCCCTATTTTCCACACGGGCAGTCGAGTATTTTTTTTGCAGATACTTATTTTGAGCAGGATTCTGGATTGAAGCTTAAAGCTATGGCCAGGGCATTGATAGTCTTCCGCTGTGTTACTTTATTTGTTTCTGCTACATTATATTACATTTATTGTAAATTTATCTTCCGTTGTATTATTATTTTTCGATATACTCTGATATTATGTACTCTGATGTAACATTATTATGATGTTTATAAAAGTCTTCTGTTATTTGTTCTAATGTGTTGTATGCCCAGAGTTAGCATATACGGGATTCGAACGGTCTTGGTCGATTTAGCGATCGATTAGGTCTGTGCGAAATCCATATCGTTACACTTTTGGCTTTATCAGAAATGAATTTTTCACTCCTTAGTTACCCAAGAGTTTCTGCCTAGTTTGAACTTTCAAAAGATGACCCTTTCCACCCCTTTGAAGGGGATTCGACATTATTGGAAGAATATGTATTATTCTATTCTACTCCTCCGAAGGGTGTTGTTCTTCGTATGCATGGTCCCTTGGTTTCGTACAAGGGTCTTCTTTTCGTTTGATCAAGATCTCCTTCTTTGTTAATGTGTTAAAAGATGGCCCCTTTGGACTACTTTGAAATTGTAGTGATGTTATGGAAAGATTGATTCCGCTTTCTACTGTCTCTCTGGAAGGCGTATTGTGACTTGTATAAATGTGATGCATCCCTTTAGCTTTAATGAAGGGTTTTCTCCTACCTACTTTTCCCTTATACCTCTTATGATACCACACTTGGAACCTTAGTGGTGCTTTCTCCAACTCGAAGGGATCCTTCTGCTTTCGAATGGGTTGTATTTGAATAATTCTCCATGGTCCCCATTTGTTTTAAACTGATGCTTTTACCAATTCATATTTGATGTTTTTAAAGGCCTTTTTTAATCTCTTCGAAGGCTTATTCCTCAGGATTTTTCTGTCGACACTACTGATGGTGTTTCTCCAATACCTTCGAAAGATGCTTTAGTCCTCTCGGAAGCCTATCTTTCTCGTCCATGCAAGATTCTTCCATATTTCTGATCAAGTGAATATTTTGTTTAATACACACACACACACACACACACACACACACACATATATATATATATATATAATTTTCAATACACACACATATATATATACATAGGGAGCGACTATTTGAACATAAATATTTGACATAATTCAGGAGACACAAATCCTAATCGTAGGATCAATCTGTCTTTATGTGAGGGGTGGATGTCAAGAAGTAATTCAATGGTTGAGAATTTATGTCAGAATTTTGTGTTTAAGTAGACTTTTCCATATATATATAACAACAACCTTATTTCAATATTAATTGATAATAAAATATATACTAACACTTTTATCTAGAATATATATATATATATATACATATGCAAGATTTATATATAGGAATTTATACTGAAGACTATACAGTTTAAAGATGTTAGAGATTCAGAATTCATAGATATTTCAAGACTCATGAGTATTAAGGATTTCAAGAGTTTAAGAGTTCAAGATAAATATAGTTATAGAGTCTAGATTATGTAAGACTCTGAATAGAACTCCAGGTTCAAATTCAAAATAATTTCAAATTCCGTTTTTCAAATTTTGTTATCAAATTCTATCTTTAATCTCTTTCTTCTCTGTTTTACTTTCTATTTATATTTGAATTTAAACTTAAATTTTATAGATTTATACTTTATAAGTTTTATATATTTATATTTTATATACTTTATATTTATATAGTTTTAAACTCTATAATTTTATAAATATGTTTATATAGTTCATATTTATGTTTTCACATGATTTTCTACTTTAAAATATTTATTTATAACAATATATATTAATTCAAGAATTTCCAGAATTATATATATATATATATATATATATATCAAAAAACTTGAAAAATATTTAAATTTCAATTTTGTCCATATATATGTCGACATACATATAACTGTCATTTTTTCAAATTTGAAAGGAACTGTCTTTTCAGTATTTGTGACAGTTATGAGACATTGTAACCATTCACACATTATAAAAAGGGCTAATTTCGAACTTTTAATTAGTTCTTCTTCTCCATCTTTATTCCCTTTCATTACACCATTATTCTTTATCATTGTTATAATTTTTACACCTATACTCTACCAAATTCAATCGTGTTTTCATTAATCTTCTTCTCTCTACACTCTCCACTCGGTACTCTCTAAATCAAGTGCTATTGAAGAGTTATAGGGCTGTATGTAATTGTTTGGGTTGTGTAAAGTAATCAGCGGTATCCCTTGTAGCGGTGAAATCAAGGATGGGTAATCGGTGGTATCCCTTGTAGCCATGAAATCAAGGAAGGTATACTTGATCAAGTGTGTGTGTGGAATCGGTGGTATCCCTTGTAGCCTTGAAATCAAGGTGGGTTGTAATTGGATATTGATATAGTAATAAAACTCTGCACAATCCAGCTCTGTGCGGGACTGGACATAGGAGCAATCAGAACCAGTATAAAATCCGGTGTGTTCTTTCCTTGTCCGCACTTTATTTTTGTGTTTGATTATGTGTCTGTGATTGTTTTGTAACATCCGGTATTTTTGGTAGCCAAATATTTTATTTAACTATTGTTTTAAATATTTTATTTGGAGTATTAATGGGTTTTAATATTGAATTCATATATTTAAAACGTAATCTGAACATTAAATTTATATATAATTTAAAACGAGCTCGAAATAACGCGGTATTTCGTAATATTTAGTTTTTAACTTTAATTGGATATACAGGATCCGATATAAGTCAGATTTCTGTGAAACAAGAAACGTTGGAATCATGTTGATTATAATTTTCACATGGAAGAGAAAAATCCAGATATTGTGTTATAGATTGTTAGTTATGTCCAAATCAAATTTTAAAATAGTCGCCATGGAAATCGTTATTAAAATATAACGTTTATTAATAAATTTAAAAGCGTTTTAATATAAATTGGGCACCGTTTTAACGCGAATGGATGATATTAAATTGTATAGTTTATATTTGAAACTGTATATACTATTCTACTTGGATATTTGTGATAATAATAATTTATTTTTATTTAATTGGATTTAATTAATATTTTATCGATATTATATAGGCCTTTGAAATAGCTTTCTTTTCAAATGATCTCTATTTTCGATGAAACAAATTTTATTGGAATACGTATAGCTAATCATTGTTATATTTCCAGTTTGGAGCCAACTGGAGTTGTTTTATTCATAGGAGTAATTTAAAAAGTGAACCGATAAATTAAAATAATGTCTTTCTGCAAACAGAGTCAGTTTTCAACGAAATTAATTTCATTGGGTCCGGAATATTAAGACGCAGCAGTTCGACCATTTTCATTATGTTTAAAATTCGTGTATGATGGTACAGATATTAATGCTCAACGATGTATGTAGCAGTGATTTAATTAAGTAAAGTAACATAAAACTGATTCCCTTTCTGCAAAAGCAATTCAACATTCCTTGCCACGCACGCTTCCTCGCTTGCTTTACTTGCAAGCCACACCACAAACCGTGCTCCCCAAGGTTTAGATGCAATATAAATACAACACAGAAGAACCTTAATTTGTTCAATAACGTATGGCGTGGTCAACCCTTATGTTCAACCATCACTATAATAAAGCCAACAATAGTAAATTTGAATCTTTTCTCCTCAATCATCTTAAAATCCATGCGTAAATCCCAAATTTTGTCTACTGCAAACTTGTTCCACTCATGGGGAGCTACGCTATGAATTGATGTGATGGGGCTTGGGGTTTTGGATTGACGGGAATTTGTACTGGCTGCGGGTCATGAGTTTGTGAGGACGGAGGACTGCATCGAGTTGACTGAAACTCATGGCGCAAGTTGACGAGGCTTAGGCATGCCAAATGAAGACCTTTGATCGGCCTTCGATCTGAAGTGGGTGGCACGGTATCGTGGTCTTACTGAGGCAAACCATGAGCTGCTGGTCCATTTACGAAGTCTGGAAATGAAGAAAAGAGGAGCTCAAGTGTTTCTATTAAAGGCAGTCTCATGCTTTCTGGGCATCGCATAATGGAGATTTGTAATAGGAAAACAGATTGAGGCAATGTGCTTTTTGAACTAGTAGACAGGAGCATGCGTGAAGAGATATAAAGGGATGATCCACGTTTAAAAGCTGGAACGAAATACTAGGAAGCAAAACAGTAACGAACTGGGATTTTCGACTCCGAAAATCAACACCAAACTACCATGTTGACCATTCAGGCATTGAACATTCCAGATCATTAATAGAAAGAAGTTAGAGGGTGAGAATAGATAGGATAGAAAATTAGAATAGAAGAAGAAGAACACAATCAGAGTAAACACGAATCTCACAGCGGAACGAATAAAATATAATACACAATGTAACTTTGAAATGAAACAGTGTATATACATAGAATAACATTATCAGAGTACAACACTTACACACAGCGGAAATAACAATAGCCATATAATCCTGAAGCCTCCTACTTCAAGCTCCTCCAAGCATATCTGTAAAGACCTGAACTACTTGACTGCCCGTACAAATTTGGGCACCCAAGAGTTTAGGGAAAAACAAAACAAAATAAACTCTGGGTCAGTCATGGGACTGGTGTGAGTAAACTCAAATCATCGGTTTAACTTTTCAAAATCCTTTTCAAAAGAAAAGATAATCGTAAGACCGATCCACACATAAACACGGACGGTTTTTACCTTACGATAACCCAAAACAGTTTTGGAAATCAATATTTCTCTGATATTATAATAATGTCTAATCACAAGTAATTATCAATCTAGCAGAACGCTTGCATCTCACGTTCCACATATATAGTATACAAACAAAACCGCGGGCACTTATTGGATACTGGATTCCAACTATGACAAGGTATGGGACCACTACCGATAGTGTATCCCTAGAGACGAATACACTGGGTTCAACAAGAACGTCTTGCAACCCGGCCCACACATGACCGACCACTCATTTCGCTTGAGTGTATCGAATGTATATCACCAACGGTTGGGAGCTACCCACCGTCTTCCCGAAAAGGGACAGCATCGAATATAGATAAAGGATGAAATGGATTTTCTCTAGATAGGTGATATACACCCTAATGGGAGCGACCCACTTAGCCACGCTGCCCGCCCGATTTCTGTCATTTCCCGGTTGATGAAGCTTGAGGTCATTATGTATCTTTAGAAACACTTGACCACCATTCACTTTGAATGCCACATAGTCATACCCGTCAAATCAAAAATTTATTTCCTCAAAAATACCACAGGTATAAAGCTAAGAGAACCGAATTCCTCCACCACCAAACGTAAGTACGTTTGAAGAGATCAACTTACGCGATCCTTTAGATATACTCTGTCAGACATTCGTCCATTCACGTTTGTCCTGGGATTGAACAAACCGAAGGCACTATTCTGTAAACAGGATAGCCCTTGCATGACTCCATATTCAATATATTTTCATCATATTTGATCGCAAAGCTAACGTCCATACAGAGTGGTTTTTAGATAATGCATCTGATCCCGGTCTCTCCGTATTTGATGACTAAAAATGGTTAAAAACTTCGATAGTCGTTGATTTAACTATCAAAGAAAAATAGGTGTACAACCAACGATATTATTTTCAGATGGAAATTCTATCGATCAATCATCAATCAACACTTATCTCTTTTAATTAAATTAATCATGTATTTATTCATTTCCCATTTCTAATTAGGCATAATGGTTCAAAATTATCAAACAATTAAACCAACAACACAAACATCAATCAGTTAGTGACTTTAACTTTTCAAATTGATAATTTTGATACATATACAAAAATCATGTTTTTGATGCCAATTCACAACAATGCATTCTAACTATATAAGTTTTGGTTCTCACACCAGTCAATAGGAAATATATAGAAATCACACCTTCGGAGCACGAACATAAATATTGATGATGCCATGGTCATTATCAACATCATCTCCGGACGACTAGGGTGTGATGCTATATCTATCCAATATATTAAAACTTCGAATACACGCTAGCTAGGCGCATACGCAAAAATCTTTATATTTTGGATTGTCCTAATCAATATAAAATAAATAATCAAATACGAACAATTGATTTAAATTTTCAAAACAAAATTTGTTTTCATTTTAAAAATTTACTCTTCACGCTCGTTCTAGGATACTACTGATCCCATCTCTAACGAGACATTCTAATTGGATATTACTAATCCAATATCTGATGAATTCTTTCGTATGGTTCTAATGTGCCTTGTTCTCTAGCTTTGTAAACCAAAGCTCTGATACCAAATGTAAAGACCCGTAACTTCCCCGTAAAGGAAAGCGTCGGATAGTTCGAGAACAAGCCACAACAGAACGCATACAGAAGAACGTTTCATTGTATATTACAACAATGCATCAGATTACAAGAATATACAGAGTATAAAAGAATATTACACAGAAATATCAGAGATTTAAATTACATTTAAATACATAGCAGCGGAAAATAATACAATACACAACTAGAAGTAGATATACGGATACAAAGCTTTCCGGATATCGTTCCAGCTGTAAACCAGGATCCTGTGAATATAAATCTGCAAAACCAAAACTACTAGCTGCCCGTGTCAAAATAGGGGCACCCAGAGTTTAGGTTAAAACAATAAACTCCAGGTCAGTCATGTGACTGGTGTGAGAACTAAAACAGTTATAAATCTTTATTTTCAAAGTTAGGTAAATCAAGGGACCACGCCGTATAACACGGAACGGGTTGCCTCCCAAGAATACCAGTGCATAAAACAAACAGCGCAATGCTAAATAAAGAAAAATGAAGCTGTTATAAGACCCAGGTCCTATCACACAATGCAACGCAAGCCGGGGGATAGGGTTTTTTACCTTATAACAGCCAAAGAATGCTTGATACGTTTAAAACAAATCATTTGATACTATTATAAGTGCATAGTGTATAAAACACTTCAAATCATAAGTATCAATCATAGGCGGCATGAATGCCCCATACCACTATGTCGCCATATATAGGTTATACAATCAAAATCGCAAAGTCACGTATTTGGAAATTGGGTTTCCAACTATGAACCGAGGCTAGGGGCAAGATCCTCAACCGATTCGAGACAATCTAGCCCATGTCTCAGGAACAGAACGCATCGTCCCTTGGAGCGACAGGGCCGGTCCACCGATGTGGATTAAACTTAAACCCTGAACACTACGTTTCCCCGCCCTTTGGGGCGTAAATGAGCCAACCAAATGACTCCATCGGTTCGAGAACGACCGATCAATCCGAGGCGCCTCGCAACAGCAACAACCACATAAGTCAAACTCGTCAGGGCGTGTAAAACCACTGACGCCACTTTTTATCTAGAAGGAAACGCATGCCCTCCCTGAGGTCCGTCTCCCGTTTTTGGTTCATACCTGGTGTGAAACACGCGAGGTAAACGTTACACAAAGCTACGCCACAAAGGCCGTGCTTTGATCATCACCACAAGACTTTGCTTTTCAACAGAAGCCTTGATCATTTGCATCTTAGCATGCCACACAGGCAAACCATCCTATGCAACCGATATCAGTCACACAGAATGAAATCCGATGTCAGACACACAGTCCATTTACAAGTCCGTTCTGGGTCTGAACGAAACCGGAGGCACCTAGTACCCCGCATATCCATCGATCTCCAAGTACGTCTGGACGATCACCAACTGTTTCCATCTTCTTGGGTGTACAGCCCAATCAAGATCATCAGCTATCACCCAAACGACGTGAAGACCTCCGGTCTTCGACCATCGTCTTCATCTTCGACTTATCGTCGTATCAGTTATTCAGAATGGGATAAACCCGGTCTTTCCGAATAACTCGCGTATATTTTAAATAAGTGTTACACAAACACAACATACGCCTCATTCCAATTCATTAGTCACTAACCGTAAATTAATCAAGAGAATAATTCCCCAAATATTAACCCCGAAGGCCGAAACCAACATCAGATCAATATCCAGGAAACCATTCTGCTTGGCTAGCCGACAGTTAGTTTCTAAATTTCACGTTCAAATCTAATTAAAGATTTAACTATCGCCTGGAGCAAAACTGGTGATACTCCATTCTCGATCTTTTCAATCTAATTAAAGATTCATTAAAACTCCACTTAGTTTTAATCTGTGACTGGGTTAAAGAATCAGTGTCATTTAAAACACGGTTCACGATAAACCCAAAGTCACATCCCATTAATTATCGGGTTAAAGAACAAGTGTTATTTAAAACACTGTTCACGATAAACCCAAAAATCAATATCAATTCAATTCCAATTAAATATTATTTAATTGGTACACTTCATTAAATCTAAATCAAAAGATTTAATCTCTTCTCAGCTGGGTTCAAGAACAGTGTTAGTGAAGACACCATTCACGACAAACCCAAATCACATTCATTAATTATCGGGTTAAAGAACAAGTGTTATTTAAAACACTGTTCACGATAAACCCAAAAATCAATATCAATTCAATTCCAATTAAATATTATTTAATTGGTACACTTCATTAAATCTAAATCAAAAGATTTAATGTTTTCTCAGCTGGGTTCAAGAACAGTGTTAGTGAAGACACCATTCACGACAAACCCAAATCACATTCGATATTCAATACAAGGCTCTGAATAGAAAATATATCGGCTTATATTCAATATCGAATTCTACGACTAACAAATGTCGTATTGGAAATAACGATATAAATATATATATCTTTCAAATTTCCATAACAACACCTGTATAATCACGAATTCCAACATCGAAATATTCCGAAGACAATTTCGATTCAAATCCACTCCAATGCAATCATTGGAAATTTTGGTTATTTTCAAAACCATTTCAAATTCCATTTATTTATTTAAAAATAAATAGAATTATAATTCTAGTTCAAAACTAGTTCATTTCGATAAAAATCTATTTTTATCTTTTCAAATATGGAGTTTTTCATCCCAAACTTTCACAAATCATTTCTTATGATTTTACACAAATTATTACTATTTTTAATAATTTTATCAAGGCCCGTACAGTCGATTTCCATTAACGGCCATCGAACTGCACTTATAGCGACCTTTTTCGAATTTGATTTGGACGTATCTCCAAATCCAACCGTTAGATTTCAAATTTCTAACATTCATTAGAAAGCTCTTTTCGATACGAACCCAACGGTTCCGGTTTTAGGAGAATCCGACGGTCGGATCTCCCGTAATGTCCGTTTGAAACAAATGGTCGAAATTCACGAACTGCCGCGGCGCGGCGCGTTCTATTCAGGCCATTATATTATATATATAATATATATAATATATACTTCGTCGATTTCTATTTAAAACGAATTATATAAATAGTTTTAAAATCGTTTCAAAAGCTATTTCAACTTTCTTTTCAATTCAAATCAAAATTGAATTCTTCTTCATAAATTCGTTTTAAAATTCATTTCTATTCAATTCAAATTTCAATTCAATTTGAATTCATTTCAATTCACTTTCGATTCAATTTGAAATCGTTTTCAATTCAATTCATTTCGAAATCGTTTTCAATTCATTTCTATTCGAAATCGTTTTCAATTCATTTCTATTCGAAATCGTTTTCAATTCATTTCTATTCGAAATCGTTTTCAATTCATTTCTATTCGAAATCGTTTTCAATTCATTTCTATTCGAAATCGTTTTCAATTCGATATAAATATCGCTCACGTCAAAATGGCGTCAATCTAATCAACACGGCTTCATAAATTTCTATTTTCAAATATTCTATTTCAAATATTTCTTTTTCAAAATAGTTGTTATTATCAAAATATTTCGTTCAACACATGACCAATCTCAATGAATGAGTACTGTCAACACATGAACTTTTATTTTATAATAATATTCTTTATTTTTCAAATTGGAATGAGGCCCAATCAATTACCATATAAAGTTAATTATATGGATTTTCATACAACACATGTATATAATGACATTGAAAATAATCAACCATCAACCAAAGTGCACTACACTGTATAAGCATCAAATATAGATATTCAACGCTTATAACAGCCTGTCAATCAATCGATCGACATATTTAATCAATCAGGATGAGTGAACTTCAAATTTCATCCCAACACCCGTGTGGGGTTTTCAAACAATCAAACAAAGATTTTATTTGTGCAGTTGGGCGATGTGTAAAATTTATCGTCCCAATCTATGTCATTCAAATAGGTGTACATAAACAAACCATCTGGTTTGTAAATGAATATTTATTTATTCACATTCACGTTAAAAATTATATTTTTAACGATAAAACATTTTATTCCAACATATGAATTTCTATTCAATTCATATTTCAATTCAATTCAATTATTCAATAAAAATGATATTTTTATTTTTCTAATATATTTTAGAAAATTTCGGCGGCATAACGGCACGATACTAGAAACGGGACAAGGCCTAGCCTTATCCCCGGACTAATGAAGGCCCACGCCATTCACACATCAATCATATCAATTTTATTATACAAACCACAAAATTTGGAGTAAGTGTCTAACCTAGCCTTACTCCTTCGCCTTATAACGGCGCACGTCTAATCCTAACCAATTTATCGATTCGATTTTCCACACCACAAACCACATTCAAACCAATATCACAATCAATAACCAAACAGCCAAACAAACAAGTCCATGGTCTGTGGACGGGTGTCGGGTGCTACTAAGCACCGTCTGCATCCTAGTATATATATAACTAGAAAAAAAATAAATTGAAAGGTGAGAAATTCTCACTTTTAGCTATCCAACCATCTCGACTCTTCTTTTGCAGGAGTCTTCGTCGTTTCGCCTTTTTGTCACCTTCGTTGCCCAAGGCCACTATATATATAAAAATTGAATTTTTATTTCAAAGTTCAATATATAAAAATCGAATTTTTATTTCAAAGTTCAATATATAAAAATCGAATTTTTATTTCAAAGTTCAATATATAAAAATCGAATTTTTATTTCAAAGTTCAATATATAAAAATCGAATTTTTAGTTCAAAGTTCAATATAGAAAAATCGAATTTTTATTTCAAAGTTCAATATATAAAAATCGAATTTTTAGTTCAAAGTTCAATATATAAAAATCGAATTTTTATTTCAAAGTTCAATATATAAAAATCGAATTTTTATTTCAAAGTTCAATATATAAAAATCGAATTTTTATTTCAAAGTTCAATATATAAAAATCGAATTTTTAGTTCAAAGTTCAATATAGAAAAATCGAATTTTTATTTCAAAGTTCAATATATAAAAATCGAATTTTTATTTCAAAGTTCAATATATAAAAATCGAATTTTTAGTTCAAAGTTCAATATATAAAAATCGAATTTTTAGTTCAAAGTTCAATATATAAAAATCGAATTTTTATTTCAAAGTTCAATATATAAAAATCGAATTTTTAGTTCAAAGTTCAATATATAAAAATCGAATTTTTAGTTCAAAGTTCAATATATAAAAATCGAATTTTTAGTTCAAAGTTCAATATATAAAAATCACATTTTTATTCTTTAAAATCAGTTCTATTTCAGTTTCTAAACAATATAAACCTCAGTTTCTAAACTATATAAATTCAGTTTTTTACTATTAATAAAAATCAGTTTTAACTATTAATAAAAAAAACAGTTTTATTAACTTAAATAAAAATCAGTTTTAACTATTAATAAAAAAACAGTTTTATTAACTTAAATAAAAATCAGTTTTATTAACTTAAATAAAAATCAGTTTTTAAAAATGCTTTTAAAATCAGTTTTAACTTTTAAAACAAAATCAGTTTTAAACCTAAAATCGAAATTAAAATATAAAAAAAAACATTAAAATACTTACAGTATTTTGAAGAGGGGGGGGGGGTCGCCTTGCGTCGGACTGAGCAGCAGGGGGGGGGGGTTTGCCTTGACGAGGCGCGGTCGAGGTGGAAGAGAGGGGGGGGGGGGTCGCCTTGCGTCGCGGTCGAGGTGGATGAGAGGGGGGGGGGGGTCTTGCGTCGCGGTCGAGGTGGATGAGAGGGGGGGGGGGTCTTGTCGAGGCGCGGTGGCCCTTGGGGAGGGCGGCGGCTCCTCCCCGCCTTCGTCGCCTCCTTCTTTTTTTTTTTTTTTTTTTTTATTTTATACAGAAACGAATGAACGGGGAGAAAGGGGGGGGGCCAGAGTAAAAAGGGGGAAAGGAAAATATTTTTTTTTTTTTATTATTTTATTATTTAATTTTTCAAAAAGGTTGACTTTTACAAACGACCTCGAAACGAGGCCCACCGCCTGTCGTCCATAGCGTTTAACCCCCATTCCGAACACAATGGGATATGTCTCGCAAGCTGATTTGATAGTTTGAATCAGTTTCCTTTTGAATTTTCATTTAAATCACTATATTGAATTTCAAACGCACATTTCAAATTACCGGGGTCACAAACTAACTCTATAAATTGCAGAAAAATATTTTCTAGCTTCGTATTGACGATACGGTCCTAACAAAACTAGTTTCGTTGAATTCTGAGACCGTATGAAAAATGGCCAATTTCCAGTCGATTGAAATCAACTGAAACTGGTCAAACGCGTTTTCCTTTACCACGCTCACATATTGATTCGAAAAATTATGAAATTTGGAATCTAGCAATAACTTTACATCCCGGACCCAACAAAACTGGTTTCGTCGAAATCCGAGGTCGTTTGCAAAATTGCTATTTTTAAGGGCCTTATATTATATTAAAATATATATAAATTCCACAGCGACTATTTCTAAATTTCAACTGGACATATCTCATCATTTATAAAGTGAAATCTCAGTTTCTCGACTTCGTTGGAAAGATATTCACTATTAGATTCCATTATTTTTGGTTTCACTAAAATCCGGATTGTTTTGCACCCGGTACATTCAATTGAAGTTTGAAATCGAATTATCGAACTACCGCGCCATTTTCTATTCCTTTTATAATTATATATAAATATTATATATTCTAACGACGACGTATATAATATATACGTCGAATTTTAATTCAAAATAAATTTCTCGTCGATATTATTTAAAATAATTCATTTTAAATAATCAAAATTCGCTAAAATCGCCAAAATAAAAATTTTAAACTGGCCCAGATTTTCCGGGTTGTTACAATCTCCCCCACTTAAAACTTTTCGTCCCCGAAAAGGAACAAAGTCGAAAGCGGTTTGATTATTCAACTCTACGCTCGATCCGGCTTCTATTCTCCAACTCTTTAGTTTCTGAGAATTTCCAAAATTTCAAAAATTTGGCTAACACCCTAAATTTTCGAAAAATTTCGCCATAACCTCCCCTGCACCGGGAGCATCGGGGAATTTCAAATAGCTTCCCCGGTCCTTCAGATCTCAAAAAGAAAAAGAAAAAGCCAAGCGGCTAGCCAATAGGCTCACAAAATCATCATCACCCAAACAAAACAGGAAATTATGTAATAAACATGTACCTATTTGTCGGGCAAACAAATTTTATTCTCTGCTCTAGCCTCCTTGCTATGACCTGTTCAATGATATATATGTATATGCAAGCGAATGCGACCAATTTCAATACAGTTCAATATTTGATCTAATTAGGCATAATGGTTCAAAATTATCAAACAATTAAACCAACAACACAAACATCAATCAGTTAGTGACTTTAACTTTTCAAATTGATAATTTTGATACATATACAAAAATCATGTTTTTGATGCCAATTCACAACAATGCATTCTAACTATATAAGTTTTGGTTCTCACACCAGTCAATAGGAAATATATAGAAATCACACCTTCGGAGCACGAACATAAATATTGATGATGCCATGGTCATTATCAACATCATCTCCGGACGACTAGGGTGTGATGCTATATCTATCCAATATATTAAAACTTCGAATACACGCTAGCTAGGCGCATACGCAAAAATCTTTATATTTTGGATTGTCCTAATCAATATAAAATAAATAATCAAATACGAACAATTGATTTAAATTTTCAAAACAAAATTTGTTTTCATTTTAAAAATTTACTCTTCACGCTCGTTCTAGGATACTACTGATCCCATCTCTAACGAGACATTCTAATTGGATATTACTAATCCAATATCTGATGAATTCTTTCGTATGGTTCTAATGTGCCTTGTTCTCTAGCTTTGTAAACCAAAGCTCTGATACCAAATGTAAAGACCCGTAACTTCCCCGTAAAGGAAAGCGTCGGATAGTTCGAGAACAAGCCACAACAGAACGCATACAGAAGAACGTTTCATTGTATATTACAACAATGCATCAGATTACAAGAATATACAGAGTATAAAAGAATATTACACAGAAATATCAGAGATTTAAATTACATTTAAATACATAGCAGCGGAAAATAATACAATACACAACTAGAAGTAGATATACGGATACAAAGCTTTCCGGATATCGTTCCAGCTGTAAACCAGGATCCTGTGAATATAAATCTGCAAAACCAAAACTACTAGCTGCCCGTGTCAAAATAGGGGCACCCAGAGTTTAGGTTAAAACAATAAACTCCAGGTCAGTCATGTGACTGGTGTGAGAACTAAAACAGTTATAAATCTTTATTTTCAAAGTTAGGTAAATCAAGGGACCACGCCGTATAACACGGAACGGGTTGCCTCCCAAGAATACCAGTGCATAAAACAAACAGCGCAATGCTAAATAAAGAAAAATGAAGCTGTTATAAGACCCAGGTCCTATCACACAATGCAACGCAAGCCGGGGGATAGGGTTTTTTACCTTATAACAGCCAAAGAATGCTTGATACGTTTAAAACAAATCATTTGATACTATTATAAGTGCATAGTGTATAAAACACTTCAAATCATAAGTATCAATCATAGGCGGCATGAATGCCCCATACCACTATGTCGCCATATATAGGTTATACAATCAAAATCGCAAAGTCACGTATTTGGAAATTGGGTTTCCACCTATGAACCGAGGCTAGGGGCAAGATCCTCAACCGATTCGAGACAATCTAGCCCATGTCTCAGGAACAGAACGCATCGTCCCTTGGAGCGACAGGGCCGGTCCACCGATGTGGATTAAACTTAAACCCTGAACACTACGTTTCCCCGCCCTTTGGGGCGTAAATGAGCCAACCAAATGACTCCATCGGTTCGAGAACGACCGATCAATCCGAGGCGCCTCGCAACAGCAACAACCACATAAGTCAAACTCGTCAGGGCGTGTAAAACCACTGACGCCACTTTTTATCTAGAAGGAAACGCATGCCCTCCCTGAGGTCCGTCTCCCGTTTTTGGTTCATACCTGGTGTGAAACACGCGAGGTAAACGTTACACAAAGCTACGCCACAAAGGCCGTGCTTTGATCATCACCACAAGACTTTGCTTTTCAACAGAAGCCTTGATCATTTGCATCTTAGCATGCCACACAGGCAAACCATCCTATGCAACCGATATCAGTCACACAGAATGAAATCCGATGTCAGACACACAGTCCATTTACAAGTCCGTTCTGGGTCTGAACGAAACCGGAGGCACCTAGTACCCCGCATATCCATCGATCTCCAAGTACGTCTGGACGATCACCAACTGTTTCCATCTTCTTGGGTGTACAGCCCAATCAAGATCATCAGCTATCACCCAAACGACGTGAAGACCTCCGGTCTTCGACCATCGTCTTCATCTTCGACTTATCGTCGTATCAGTTATTCAGAATGGGATAAACCCGGTCTTTCCGAATAACTCGCGTATATTTTAAATAAGTGTTACACAAACACAACATACGCCTCATTCCAATTCATTAGTCACTAACCGTAAATTAATCAAGAGAATAATTCCCCAAATATTAACCCCGAAGGCCGAAACCAACATCAGATCAATATCCAGGAAACCATTCTGCTTGGCTAGCCGACAGTTAGTTTCTAAATTTCACGTTCAAATCTAATTAAAGATTTAACTATCGCCTGGAGCAAAACTGGTGATACTCCATTCTCGATCTTTTCAATCTAATTAAAGATTCATTAAAACTCCACTTAGTTTTAATCTGTGACTGGGTTAAAGAATCAGTGTCATTTAAAACACGGTTCACGATAAACCCAAAGTCACATCCCATTAATTATCGGGTTAAAGAACAAGTGTTATTTAAAACACTGTTCACGATAAACCCAAAAATCAATATCAATTCAATTCCAATTAAATATTATTTAATTGGTACACTTCATTAAATCTAAATCAAAAGATTTAATCTCTTCTCAGCTGGGTTCAAGAACAGTGTTAGTGAAGACACCATTCACGACAAACCCAAATCACATTCATTAATTATCGGGTTAAAGAACAAGTGTTATTTAAAACACTGTTCACGATAAACCCAAAAATCAATATCAATTCAATTCCAATTAAATATTATTTAATTGGTACACTTCATTAAATCTAAATCAAAAGATTTAATGTTTTCTCAGCTGGGTTCAAGAACAGTGTTAGTGAAGACACCATTCACGACAAACCCAAATCACATTCGATATTCAATACAAGGCTCTGAATAGAAAATATATCGGCTTATATTCAATATCGAATTCTACGACTAACAAATGTCGTATTGGAAATAACGATATAAATATATATATCTTTCAAATTTCCATAACAACACCTGTATAATCACGAATTCCAACATCGAAATATTCCGAAGACAATTTCGATTCAAATCCACTCCAATGCAATCATTGGAAATTTTGGTTATTTTCAAAACCATTTCAAATTCCATTTATTTATTTAAAAATAAATAGAATTATAATTCTAGTTCAAAACTAGTTCATTTCGATAAAAATCTATTTTTATCTTTTCAAATATGGAGTTTTTCATCCCAAACTTTCACAAATCATTTCTTATGATTTTACACAAATTATTACTATTTTTAATAATTTTATCAAGGCCCGTACAGTCGATTTCCATTAACGGCCATCGAACTGCACTTATAGCGACCTTTTTCGAATTTGATTTGGACGTATCTCCAAATCCAACCGTTAGATTTCAAATTTCTAACATTCATTAGAAAGCTCTTTTCGATACGAACCCAACGGTTCCGGTTTTAGGAGAATCCGACGGTCGGATCTCCCGTAATGTCCGTTTGAAACAAATGGTCGAAATTCACGAACTGCCGCGGCGCGGCGCGTTCTATTCAGGCCATTATATTATATATATAATATATATAATATATACTTCGTCGATTTCTATTTAAAACGAATTATATAAATAGTTTTAAAATCGTTTCAAAAGCTATTTCAACTTTCTTTTCAATTCAAATCAAAATTGAATTCTTCTTCATAAATTCGTTTTAAAATTCATTTCTATTCAATTCAAATTTCAATTCAATTTGAATTCATTTCAATTCACTTTCGATTCAATTTGAAATCGTTTTCAATTCAATTCATTTCGAAATCGTTTTCAATTCATTTCTATTCGAAATCGTTTTCAATTCATTTCTATTCGAAATCGTTTTCAATTCATTTCTATTCGAAATCGTTTTCAATTCATTTCTATTCGAAATCGTTTTCAATTCATTTCTATTCGAAATCGTTTTCAATTCGATATAAATATCGCTCACGTCAAAATGGCGTCAATCTAATCAACACGGCTTCATAAATTTCTATTTTCAAATATTCTATTTCAAATATTTCTTTTTCAAAATAGTTGTTATTATCAAAATATTTCGTTCAACACATGACCAATCTCAATGAATGAGTACTGTCAACACATGAACTTTTATTTTATAATAATATTCTTTATTTTTCAAATTGGAATGAGGCCCAATCAATTACCATATAAAGTTAATTATATGGATTTTCATACAACACATGTATATAATGACATTGAAAATAATCAACCATCAACCAAAGTGCACTACACTGTATAAGCATCAAATATAGATATTCAACGCTTATAACAGCCTGTCAATCAATCGATCGACATATTTAATCAATCAGGATGAGTGAACTTCAAATTTCATCCCAACACCCGTGTGGGGTTTTCAAACAATCAAACAAAGATTTTATTTGTGCAGTTGGGCGATGTGTAAAATTTATCGTCCCAATCTATGTCATTCAAATAGGTGTACATAAACAAACCATCTGGTTTGTAAATGAATATTTATTTATTCACATTCACGTTAAAAATTATATTTTTAACGATAAAACATTTTATTCCAACATATGAATTTCTATTCAATTCATATTTCAATTCAATTCAATTATTCAATAAAAATGATATTTTTATTTTTCTAATATATTTTAGAAAATTTCGGCGGCATAACGGCACGATACTAGAAACGGGACAAGGCCTAGCCTTATCCCCGGACTAATGAAGGCCCACGCCATTCACACATCAATCATATCAATTTTATTATACAAACCACAAAATTTGGAGTAAGTGTCTAACCTAGCCTTACTCCTTCGCCTTATAACGGCGCACGTCTAATCCTAACCAATTTATCGATTCGATTTTCCACACCACAAACCACATTCAAACCAATATCACAATCAATAACCAAACAGCCAAACAAACAAGTCCATGGTCTGTGGACGGGTGTCGGGTGCTACTAAGCACCGTCTGCATCCTAGTATATATATAACTAGAAAAAAAATAAATTGAAAGGTGAGAAATTCTCACTTTTAGCTATCCAACCATCTCGACTCTTCTTTTGCAGGAGTCTTCGTCGTTTCGCCTTTTTGTCACCTTCGTTGCCCAAGGCCACTATATATATAAAAATTGAATTTTTATTTCAAAGTTCAATATATAAAAATCGAATTTTTATTTCAAAGTTCAATATATAAAAATCGAATTTTTATTTCAAAGTTCAATATATAAAAATCGAATTTTTATTTCAAAGTTCAATATATAAAAATCGAATTTTTAGTTCAAAGTTCAATATAGAAAAATCGAATTTTTATTTCAAAGTTCAATATATAAAAATCGAATTTTTAGTTCAAAGTTCAATATATAAAAATCGAATTTTTATTTCAAAGTTCAATATATAAAAATCGAATTTTTATTTCAAAGTTCAATATATAAAAATCGAATTTTTATTTCAAAGTTCAATATATAAAAATCGAATTTTTAGTTCAAAGTTCAATATAGAAAAATCGAATTTTTATTTCAAAGTTCAATATATAAAAATCGAATTTTTATTTCAAAGTTCAATATATAAAAATCGAATTTTTAGTTCAAAGTTCAATATATAAAAATCGAATTTTTAGTTCAAAGTTCAATATATAAAAATCGAATTTTTATTTCAAAGTTCAATATATAAAAATCGAATTTTTAGTTCAAAGTTCAATATATAAAAATCGAATTTTTAGTTCAAAGTTCAATATATAAAAATCGAATTTTTAGTTCAAAGTTCAATATATAAAAATCACATTTTTATTCTTTAAAATCAGTTCTATTTCAGTTTCTAAACAATATAAACCTCAGTTTCTAAACTATATAAATTCAGTTTTTTACTATTAATAAAAATCAGTTTTAACTATTAATAAAAAAAACAGTTTTATTAACTTAAATAAAAATCAGTTTTAACTATTAATAAAAAAACAGTTTTATTAACTTAAATAAAAATCAGTTTTATTAACTTAAATAAAAATCAGTTTTTAAAAATGCTTTTAAAATCAGTTTTAACTTTTAAAACAAAATCAGTTTTAAACCTAAAATCGAAATTAAAATATAAAAAAAACATTAAAATACTTACAGTATTTTGAAGAGGGGGGGGGGTCGCCTTGCGTCGGACTGAGCAGCAGGGGGGGGGTTTGCCTTGACGAGGCGCGGTCGAGGTGGAAGAGAGGGGGGGGGGTCGCCTTGCGTCGCGGTCGAGGTGGATGAGAGGGGGGGGGGTCTTGCGTCGCGGTCGAGGTGGATGAGAGGGGGGGGGGTCTTGTCGAGGCGCGGTGGCCCTTGGGGAGGGCGGCGGCTCCTCCCCGCCTTCGTCGCCTCCTTCTTTTTTTTTTTTTTTTTTTTTTTATACAGAAACGAATGAACGGGGAGAAAGGGGGGGGGGGCCAGAGTAAAAAGGGGGAAAGGAAAATATTTTTTTTTTTTTTATTATTTTATTATTTAATTTTTCAAAAAGGTTGACTTTTACAAACGACCTCGAAACGAGGCCCACCGCCTGTCGTCCATAGCGTTTAACCCCCATTCCGAACACAATGGGATATGTCTCGCAAGCTGATTTGATAGTTTGAATCAGTTTCCTTTTGAATTTTCATTTAAATCACTATATTGAATTTCAAACGCACATTTCAAATTACCGGGGTCACAAACTAACTCTATAAATTGCAGAAAAATATTTTCTAGCTTCGTATTGACGATACGGTCCTAACAAAACTAGTTTCGTTGAATTCTGAGACCGTATGAAAAATGGCCAATTTCCAGTCGATTGAAATCAACTGAAACTGGTCAAACGCGTTTTCCTTTACCACGCTCACATATTGATTCGAAAAATTATGAAATTTGGAATCTAGCAATAACTTTACATCCCGGACCCAACAAAACTGGTTTCGTCGAAATCCGAGGTCGTTTGCAAAATTGCTATTTTTAAGGGCCTTATATTATATTAAAATATATATAAATTCCACAGCGACTATTTCTAAATTTCAACTGGACATATCTCATCATTTATAAAGTGAAATCTCAGTTTCTCGACTTCTTTGGAAAGATATTCACTATTAGATTCCATTATTTTTGGTTTCACTAAAATCCGGATTGTTTTGCACCCGGTACATTCAATTGAAGTTTGAAATCGAATTATCGAACTACCGCGCCATTTTCTATTCCTTTTATAATTATATATAAATATTATATATTCTAACGACGACGTATATAATATATACGTCGAATTTTAATTCAAAATAAATTTCTCGTCGATATTATTTAAAATAATTCATTTTAAATAATCAAAATTCGCTAAAATCGCCAAAATAAAAATTTTAAACTGGCCCAGATTTTCCGGGTTGTTACAACGTGTTACTGACATTCCAGTATCCTTTCTCATCAACATTTCATTTTCTATGATTAGAAAATATCTCTGATTATATTTGGAAAATGTTTCCAAAATTTATCCATTTGACTTAAACAGATGTTTAAAATAAGCATCACTAAGCCAATTCAAACCATTTCACTTGTTAACTAAATCCACTTAACCAAATTTAACTCTCGAACCTTAACTACTCCTTAGTTAAAAACGAAGTCAATCAAGTTGGGGTATAATTACCTCTCAGACCTTAACTGAACAACATTTCCAACCTCAAAATAGACAAAGTTCACCCTTTTTAACTCTTTAACAAACTTCCTTACGAAACTCTCGGATTCTATTTATGGATCCCTTTCTTTATTGAAAACATTGGTTATAACTATAGCGTTATAATCCCTTCTTCCTAAATATCAAATTTCAAAATATACTTTTATTCCTCGATTTAACTAAATAACTAAACCACTAATTTATAAATAAATAAGTAAATCTTGATTAAAACCGGAAAGTAAATATTACTTTCCCCAATTCGATATAATCAAATTCAATGTATAATTCTCTTTTTCGAATAATCTCTATTCGATAACTCCTTTTCGAATAAACTATATTCGATAACCCTTTCTTCGAATAACTATATTCGATAATCTCTCTTCGAATTATTTACATTCGATTAACTTTCTATGAATGATTTACATTCGATAAATCTCTTATCGAATAAACTATATTCGAATAACTATGTCTGTTTCAACTTTATTTCGAATAGCTAATATTCGATTTAACTCCATTCGCTTGACTCTAGATCGCAGCGATCACAATGGTTACGCCTGATTCACTCAGGAAACATCCGACCGCCGTATGCTATCTGTAGCCCTGCGAATTACGCCAGCAATCGTACGAATTAGCAACTCTTCCTGAATAACTATATTTGACTAACTCTATCTATAATAACTATATTTGATCAACTCTAATTGAATAACTAGTATTTAATTAACGCTAACCGATTAACCCTACTTTTATTCAGTTTCAAATATCGATGTTGAAATCGAATATTTACTTCTCTATATAAGTCCTGACTTATATATATTCTATTTATCCAATGATAAATATTTCATTTAATTTATAAAATATTATTCATAAATTTATCTTCTCAATCTATCGGTTAGAATAGATTCTATTAAAAATCTTTTCTTTAAATCCATAGCATGTTATACCGTGTGCGAAGCACGGGTCTAAACTTTTCAAATGTAAAATTCTCCTTTTATACAATTCTAGTCACTTTTCAAGTATTTCCTTTTATAATCTATTTATTTACAAAATAAATCCCCTTTGATGATTCTATTTAATTTATAAAATATTCCCTTTTTATAACTATTGATTTTATAAGTAATTCCTTTTATAATCTAACTATTCCCTTTCTATTTAATTTACAAATATTTCCTCTTTCTATTCTATCTATTTTTCAAATAAATATCCCTTTTAATTCTATTTGTAAATAGTTTACAAATATTTTTTTTTCAATTCTGTCTGTAAATGTTTTACAGATATTTCCCTTCAATTCTACCTATTTGATTAACAAATATGTATTCCTTTTTAATCTATTTATTTACTAAATAAATAGCTTTGTTTTTATAAAATCTTTTGATTTTAGAAACATTTTTTTTCAATATAACATTGAAAATTTCCTTTTTAACATTTCAGTATTCTTTATGGTATTTAACGTACCATATAACAATGATCGGTATCATTGCAACATATAAAATCAACAACATATTTCATATCACATCATATAACACAATATATGAAAACAGTAAAATAAATGTTGAGGAACCCAGTTGGGTCCTTCCGACCTGTTTCCCTACATACACAGATGTTATACAGTATAATTCATATCAATTCCAGTTCAATATAATATATTCTGATGAACAGAATAAATGTTTGTTTAACGATATGTGTGTATCGTTAACTGTAATTTCAACCAATCAAACAACCATTCAACCAAACAATCATCACACAGAAATTTATCATCATTTAACAGCATTAGATTATATTTATAAAAATATAATTTAAACAGAGTTAGTGAGTTTTACTCACCTTGGTCGTTATCGTTAAATAACGATTGGCGTCGATTGATTGTACCAGACATTGTAATTTGCCTAATATTCAAACGTGCTCCAAACGACTCCAACCCAGCTTTATCGTGTAGTTTACGATCATATGATCCCAACGGATCCATATTTGTGCCATTCTGATAATGTATGTAATATATATTAAAACTACAATCTTATATACTAATTTGAAATAAAATAACTTAATGTATTTTTTTCGTCTTGGGCATTACCGTGTTAAGTTGGCCCATCCGCAGTCTTAAAAACCCAACCCGCATTGAAAGCTTCCTCTTCTAGATAACGTTTCGAACAGCTCCTGGAAACCCAAGCAACCAACCATTTTATTTCTATCTATATAATATAACGAAACTTAAATAGAAATGTTTATAATTAAATTGGGCCTTACATAATTCTTTCCGGCCCATACTTCTGTACCCAACCCGCTTGTGCCTTTTTCCCCTAACCAAAACGTGTGCTCCTGTATGTAACTCATATTTTCATGCTTTTTAAAACTCTCTCCCTTTTTCATACTATTTCCAACTGCAGTATTTAATTCCCAATGCATCTTCAATTCCTTCCACCATTCGTGTGCTTTATCTTCTGAAAATGTACGCAACTCTTCTCCTTTCTGTATATATTTTCTTCTCTTCAATCTTTAACTGGGCTTCCCATTTAATATCCGCCCTTTCACATTCTCAAAACACTACCCAGTTTAAACAGTACGCCTTACGTCCCCTCTCATGTTTCATGCCATGCACCGCACCATTTTAAACTCCTATCTCCACCTTGCATACTTCATTAGACTTTGAAACAAAGACAACATTTCCGACTTCATGACATCACAGAACAGTGGCACCACTATTCACGTCACCAAAATCTCCTTCACCTTATCTTCTCAACTACCTGAACCCCTTAAGAGCACCTTCGCATGTATCCACCATTAGTCTCCTTCTTTCGAACTTGCTTTCCCCTCTCTTCTCGTTTTTTTTTATTTCTTTTTATGAAGATCTCGTTTTGATATATATTTGACGCCATGGAAACAATTCATTTTGATTTTGTTTTACGCCATTAAAACCAATGGTGTTTTGCACGAGGGAGGCGAGGGGAGCATAGAAGAAGCCGCTGCGCATTTATAATATTTCAATACCTTGGTTGCCAAGGTGCATGGTACTCATAGGTTGGCAGACCGTTTTGGACTAGGTACTGCTTTTCGACTGAATTTGCATGTGTTTTCATTTCTTAGATATCTGGTCGGTTTGTAAATGAGGTAGCATTAGCTGTTTTGATGTTGAATGTAACGACCCGGATTTTTAGCCAGTTAATATTAAGTATTTAAATTTATTTTAATTATTTAATTAGGATAATAAGTTGATTTTTATATTAAATTTATCAATTTAATAATCGGTATATGAATAATTATCTAATATATTTAATTATCATATTATGGAAACGATAAATAATTGGATTCAGAAATTTAAACTGAATCAAAAAGATTCAAATGGCTAATATAAATTATATATTGAATTATAACGATAGTTATCGATAATTTAAATTATTTGAAACCATTTTTATATTTTGAATTGAATTTAATTTAAATTGTTATTTCCTTTATTTAGTCGAATTAAATTACAGAGTCAGTTCCGTGAATGTTAAATTAACACCATAATCTGAAGACGTAAATCGCTACGTTGAAAATAGCAGTTCGGGGTTTTAAATTAAAAGGACCGCGAGATATTTTTTTAATCACATCATTTCAGCCACCCTAAAATTAATACATAAGCCGACCTAGGTTCAAACCTTTCGCAGACCTAAGAAATAAAATCACGCAGACAATTCCCTTTCGAGCTGATAAATGTGTCTCTCATTTTTCGTATCTAGGAAGCAGTAAATTAATGGCCTTGGTACTCTCTGTCTCCTCGTCGCCTCTTTAAATTGAAGCCTTTGCCTTCATTTTCCCATTCTCAAAACAATCCGAACAAAATCCCTAAACGAAAACAGTTGCGAGAAGCTCGATGTCACCAAGTTGGAGCACTCAGGAATCGATAATCGCGATATTTGGGAGGTCAAGATCTGGGTTCGGTCAATGCGCGAGGCTGGGTATCACGAAGACGAGATCGCAGTGGAACCCTAGGTTTCCTGGGGCGGAGCTTTAAGATCTCGCGACCATTTTTGAAAGGTTCGGGGTGAACCTGGGAGGTAGCAACAAAGTTTTGGGTGTTCGATCATTGAAATGCGAAGTAAATGGTGGAGCAGAAGTCACGGTGAGGTCCAGCAGCTCCGGCAAGGATCTCGGTTGCATCCGTGATAAAAACACCGTAGTTTGAGTGCGATTAGGGTAGCCTCGACAATAGTTTGGAGGTACTCGCAAAAGAGGGAGTGCGGTGCAGATGTTTGGTGAAATGCCGGAAAGGAAGAAAAAGAAAAAATAGAGGGATTAAGGTAATCTAAAATTTAATGCCTTAATTAGTTTAATGTTCAAAAATAAATAGGTTTGTTCAAATTAGTTAAGTTAGAATTAATTTAGCGAAAAAGAAAAATTAGAAAAGTTATTTATTTATTTAAATAGTTTATTTAAATAAATAAACATTTAATCGGTAAATTTAAATAAAAATTATCGCAGGTGCGGATCCATTCGAGAAGATTAGTAGCCGCTAATTTGAGATTAAAACAGGATATTCAGCAAAAGAAATCACGGTGAGTAATTCTCACTCACCTTTAGAATTATTTTTATTTCATTAAAAATAATTGTTTGTTGCTTGTGTGAATGATTTCTGGTTGTTTTATATATATTAGTTATTTAGGCTATATATATATATATATTGGGTTGATTGATTGGTTGGATTCCCGCAGTCTCATTAGCGGATGCCCGCAGTTTCATAGCAGATGATTACCCTATACGCCCCACGCTATGATTAGTGGATGACCTTCTATACCGCGATATTCTGCCACGAAGCAGAATGGGTATTATTTATGTGCTAACATCTGTGGATGCAGGAAAACAGGTTGGAGGAATCCAACTGGATTCCTCAAAAATATATTATCTGTTTGTTGTTTGCTGATTTCATATATTCATATATGATGTGTTAAAATAAAATGATTGAAGATTTGGTGATTTGATTGGTTTAAATATCACTGGGCTAAGTGTAAATTTATTTAAATTTCCCGGAAGGGATATTTGAAATTTAAAAGGGAAATTCTATTTTTCTAAAATAGAATTTGAAATTTCAAGTAGAATTTAAAATACAGAGTTTTTAAAAATGGAACCTTTAAATATAATTTCAAAAATGGAATTTTGAAATGAAATCTCAGAAGAGAACTTGAGATAGAAATTTTAAGTGGAAATTCAAATAGAATTTGAATGTTAGAAAGAAGTTTGAAATATTTGAAATACAAAAGAAATTTCAAATAGGATTTGAAATGGGATTTTTAAATATATATAATTCAATTGAAATTTGAGTATAACATTTGAATATAGAATTTGAATAAAGAAATTCCAAAATTGGAATTGAATATAGAAATTCAAATAGAGTTTGAATAAAGGAAATTCAAAAGGGCATTTAAATAGTAGAATTTGAATAATAGAAATCAAATGGGATTTGAATAGTAGAATTAGAAAAGGAGTTTAAATATTTGAATTTTTATAGAAAAGGAAAGGAGTTTGAATATTAGAAATTCAAAGCGAGTTTGAAATGGGAAATTGAAAATAGTAAATTCAAATAGAGATTTGAATATTGGATTTCAAAATAGAATTTGAAATAAACTTTGAAAATAGGATTTCAAAGTAAGAAGTGGAATAGGATTTCAAAATAGGAAATCCGAATAGTTTTGAAATGGAATTTGAATTCAAAGAAGTTCAAATGGATTTGAAATAAGGAAAATTCAAATGGGATTTAAATAATGGGTTTTAATAAAGAGGATTTAAATATAAGAATTTAAATAGAATTCAAATGGTGTTAAATATAAGGATTCGAACAAAACTCAAATGGAGTTTAATTAGAAAGAATTTGAACAAGAGGGATTCAAAGAGATTTGAACATGATATTTGGATTCAAAGGAATATAAATGTGGTATTCGAAGTTCAAGTAGAAATGGAGTTTAAATATTTGAAGTTCAAATAGATTAAAATGGAATTTGAATTCAAATAGTTGAAATAGAATTTGAATATAGAATTTGAATTAGAATCGAATTGTAATTTGAATATAGACTTCAAATATAAATGAAATAGAAGATCAGAAATATTTGTTGAGTTGGGGAAAAAATGGTTTGATATATATTTAAAATATATCAGAATGGAGTTGAATTTATATAAACGAAGTTTAAAAAGTTTATATATATAAATATAATTAAAACGAACTCGCCGCAGCGCTGCAGTTCGAAAAATGGCGATTCGAACTTCAATCGAGTATACAGGACTCAATTGAAGTCGGATTTCTTTGAAACAAGAAACGTCAGGACCAGTTAGATAATAGTTTCCTAATGAAGGAGAAAAATCTGAATTTCGTCGTATAGATTTTGAGATATGTCAAAATCAAATTTTCAGAAAAACAGCGCCAGAATCGTTTTAAAACCATAATGGTTTATTTAATATTATAAAAGGAGTTTTAAGCAAATAAAATCCGAAGTTCGATTTAGAAAATTTCAGAGTGAGTTGTAAAATATATGCGAATTCAAGTTGTGTAAATGAATATGATTTTTGAAACAGAAATCGGATTTTGATTTTGAATAGAATTAACTAATTCGAATAGTAATTAGTAAAGGAGATGTTGAATTGACATTAGGCCTTAATAAGTGAATTCGATGTGAGAATTTATATTCGAAATAGAAAAGAGAACTAGAATTAAAATCGAAGTTCAATTTAGTTATGAACGAGTTAAATATTTTGTTTGAACGTGTTATGTTCAACAAAGAAGTGAAATAGGCAAAATGGCGAATTAAAGAATAAATGGGCGAAACTGAATTCAAACGATTAGATGGTATTGAATTGAATTGAAACAGGTGAACAGGTGTTAGACAGGTATGGGATGAGATATATGAAGTTATAAATGAAATGCTCGACATAAGGTACATGTTTAATTCATATATGGGTTTTATGCGCCGTATCGGCAAGCCGCTTGGCTTTTCCTTTTTCTTTTTGATTGAGGAAGATACCGGGATGCTATTTGAAATTTCCCGATGCTCCCGATACAGGGGAGGTTATGGCGAATTTTTCCGGAATTTTAAAGAGTTAGAATATTTTTAAGAAATTTGATAATTAGAAATCTATATATCGATATATATAGAATTCGATAAGGAAACGAAATCAAAAATAGCGTAAAGGGCCAGTATGGTTATTGAAAATATTTGGTTAACAAATATTGATAGAGAAAAATGGTGAAGAGATTTAATTAATGAATATTAATTAAAGGGCCCAGTGATTTGTTTGATATGTTGGATGAACACTTTGTTTTTATTCGATAGTTAAATCACAGACTATCGAAGTTTTGACCATCGTTGTCAATATGGAGAGACCGGTTGGATTATTATCCGAAGAACCACTCCGTATCGGCATTAGCGTTGCGAACCAAGTATGCTGAATATATTGAAGACGGAGTAAAGTGCAAGGGCTTTTCTATTTATAGAAATAGTGCCTTCGGTGTCGTTCAATCCCAAAACGAACGTAAATGGACGAATGTCTGACAGAGTATTTCCAATGATCAAATGGGTTGGTCTGTATGAATGTATATGGTTGCAACGGATTTATCCCTTAGCATAACATCCAGAATATTTGTGCAAACTCAACTAGTGATTAACGGATCTGACAATGTGGCATTCAAAGTGATTGTGCTATCAATGAATGGTAAGTATGCGTAGCCTCAGGCCTCAACAGCCGGGAAAGGACAAAAATCGGGCAGGCAGCATGGCTATGTGGGTCGCACCCATTAGGGTGTATAATCACCTATCTAGAGAAATTCCTTTTGTTCTAAATCTATCGATTCTGCCCATTCGGGAAACGGTGGTTTGAGTCCAACCGTTGGTGATATACATTCGATACACTCAAGCGAAATGAGTGGTCGGTCATGTGTGGGCCGGGTTGCAAGACGTTCTTGTTGAACCCAGGTGTATTCGCCTCTAGAGATACATCATCGGAAGGTGGTTCCATACCTTGTCATGTTGGAAATCCAATCTCCAATAAGCGCCATGCGGTTTTTGAGTTTACACTATATATGTAGAGCGTGAGATGCAAGCGTTCTGCTATTTGGTTATTTACTTGATGTAGACATTATTATAATATCACTGGATTTTCGATATCAAAGTGTTTTGGGTTATAGTAAGGTAAAAACCGTCCGTATTTATGTGTGGGCTGGTCTTACTATTATCTTTTCCTTTCGAAAAGAGTTTTTGAAAGTTAAACAAGTGGTTGGAGTTTACTCACACCAGTCCCATGACTGACCCAGAGTTTATTTTGTTTTGTTTTCCCTAAACTCTTGGGTGCCCAAAATTTGTACGGGCAGTCAAGTGTTTCAGGCTTTTACAGATACACTTGGAGGAGCTTGAAGCAGGAGGCTTCAACGTTAGTTATTTAGAGTTACTTCCGCTGGATCAAATGTTATGTGTACTCTGATGATGGTATGTATATATGTACCAAACAGATTTGTATTTCAAAGCTTATGTTATATAATATATTTTATTCGTTCCGCTGTGAGTTGTGATCTTCAATTTTCTTCTATTCTAATATTTCTTTCTTTCTAATTCTCACCCTCTAACTTCTTTCTAATAATGAGTCGTATTTCTGTGTTATTTGGGTTGGACGTGTGGTGTATTTAGTCAACTCAGGTAGCACGGATTTGCGGGTCGTTTCAGTTGGTATCAGAGCTTAGGTTAAGCGAACACCTAGGCTTGTGTGGCATGTGCTCATTAGAGATAGGGTCAGTAGTACCCTAGAATGAGTTGAGTATATATATACGAGAGAGCGTATTTGTTAGTTGATATAAAAGTTGTTTTATATTGTGTTGGCTTGTCTGTTGAGTGGTTTATGAATTCTGGTCGAATCGTGGGACGCCACAAAGTCGATAGGAATTTCTAAACACTTGAACAGAAGATTTAACACGATACTGTTTTAAGGAAGGTAAATGAAATAATTTTACCCAAAATTCTATTTCGATATAGAAAGAATAATTTTCTAGAATTATTATTATATGGATGTGTTGGATGTTGATTTTATAATCAAATGAGATTATAAATTTAGAATGGGTATTTATAACCAGAGTAGAATTTGTATAGGAATTAAATATACAAATGGAATGAATTAGAATTAAATTCAAACCAGAATTAAGAATTCAAAATCCTGGGAAGTTGAAAATAATTTTTCAAAGTATATTAAAATAATATAGCTTTGTTTTAGAAGGATTTGAAAGAAAATCATTTTAGATGGATTTTGAAATAATAAAGCACTGAACTCACTTCAGTGGCTGGGAAATTATTCTGATAATGATTGCAACATCATCAGTGTTCATTTCCGAGTTTCTAAGTGATGGATTGCTACCTTAGAAAATTTTTGATGGGAATTTGTTTGAAAGAAAACAAGTTTAATTGAAAAATTCAAATGTTTTGAATTTGAAATGGAAATAAATATATATGTATATATTTAAGTGATTTCAAAAGAATTTGAAAAGAAAACCCAGGGATTTGAATTCTGGAATTGAAATTTAACTTAAACAAGTTAAATGGGTCGAAGTGAGTGAATTGATTAGAATCAATTTGAATAGGTTTAATGAAATATAGATTGGATATAAATGAATTGATCGTAGATCATTTGAATTAAATGGGTGAAGACCAAAAGTTTTGGTTGGGGTTAATTTGTAGAAATATGAGGAGTTGAGTTTCAACATAAGTGAGATGTTGAAAAGGAATGGATTTGTACCCTTTTTCCTACCTTAGCAATTTCGAGGACGAAATTATTTTAAGGGGGGAAGAATGTAACGACCCGGATTTTTAGCCAGTTAATATTAAGTATTTAAATTTATTTTAATTATTTAATTAGGATAATAAGTTGATTTTTATATTAAATTTATCAATTTAATAATCGGTATATGAATAATTATCTAATATATTTAATTATCATATTATGGAAACGATAAATAATTGGATTCAGAAATTTAAACTGAATCAAAAAGATTCAAATGGCTAATATAAATTATATATTGAATTATAACGATAGTTATCGATAATTTAAATTATTTGAAACCATTTTTATATTTTGAATTGAATTTAATTTAAATTGTTATTTCCTTTATTTAGTCGAATTAAATTACAGAGTCAGTTCCGTGAATGTTAAATTAACACCATAATCTGAAGACGTAAATCGCTACGTTGAAAATAGCAGTTCGGGGTTTTAAATTAAAAGGACCGCGAGATATTTTTTTAATCACATCATTTCAGCCACCCTAAAATTAATACATAAGCCGACCTAGGTTCAAACCTTTCGCAGACCTAAGAAATAAAATCACGCAGACAATTCCCTTTCGAGCTGATAAATGTGTCTCTCATTTTTCGTATCTAGGAAGCAGTAAATTAATGGCCTTGGTACTCTCTGTCTCCTCGTCGCCTCTTTAAATTGAAGCCTTTGCCTTCATTTTCCCATTCTCAAAACAATCCGAACAAAATCCCTAAACGAAAACAGTTGCGAGAAGCTCGATGTCACCAAGTTGGAGCACTCAGGAATCGATAATCGCGATATTTGGGAGGTCAAGATCTGGGTTCGGTCAATGCGCGAGGCTGGGTATCACGAAGACGAGATCGCAGTGGAACCCTAGGTTTCCTGGGGCGGAGCTTTAAGATCTCGCGACCATTTTTGAAAGGTTCGGGGTGAACCTGGGAGGTAGCAACAAAGTTTTGGGTGTTCGATCATTGAAATGCGAAGTAAATGGTGGAGCAGAAGTCACGGTGAGGTCCAGCAGCTCCGGCAAGGATCTCGGTTGCATCCGTGATAAAAACACCGTAGTTTGAGTGCGATTAGGGTAGCCTCGACAATAGTTTGGAGGTACTCGCAAAAGAGGGAGTGCGGTGCAGATGTTTGGTGAAATGCCGGAAAGGAAGAAAAAGAAAAAATAGAGGGATTAAGGTAATCTAAAATTTAATGCCTTAATTAGTTTAATGTTCAAAAATAAATAGGTTTGTTCAAATTAGTTAAGTTAGAATTAATTTAGCGAAAAAGAAAAATTAGAAAAGTTATTTATTTATTTAAATAGTTTATTTAAATAAATAAACATTTAATCGGTAAATTTAAATAAAAATTATCGCAGGTGCGGATCCATTCGAGAAGATTAGTAGCCGCTAATTTGAGATTAAAACAGGATATTCAGCAAAAGAAATCACGGTGAGTAATTCTCACTCACCTTTAGAATTATTTTTATTTCATTAAAAATAATTGTTTGTTGCTTGTGTGAATGATTTCTGGTTGTTTTATATATATTAGTTATTTAGGCTATATATATATATATATATTGGGTTGATTGATTGGTTGGATTCCCGCAGTCTCATTAGCGGATGCCCGCAGTTTCATAGCGGATGATTACCCTATACGCCCCACGCTATGATTAGTGGATGACCTTCTATACCGCGATATTCTGCCACGAAGCAGAATGGGTATTATTTATGTGCTAACATCTGTGGATGCAGGAAAACAGGTTGGAGGAATCCAACTGGATTCCTCAAAAATATATTATCTGTTTGTTGTTTGCTGATTTCATATATTCATATATGATGTGTTAAAATAAAATGATTGAAGATTTGGTGATTTGATTGGTTTAAATATCACTGGGCTAAGTGTAAATTTATTTAAATTTCCCGGAAGGGATATTTGAAATTTAAAAGGGAAATTCTATTTTTCTAAAATAGAATTTGAAATTTCAAGTAGAATTTAAAATACAGAGTTTTTAAAAATGGAACCTTTAAATATAATTTCAAAAATGGAATTTTGAAATGAAATCTCAGAAGAGAACTTGAGATAGAAATTTTAAGTGGAAATTCAAATAGAATTTGAATGTTAGAAAGAAGTTTGAAATATTTGAAATACAAAAGAAATTTCAAATAGGATTTGAAATGGGATTTTTAAATATATATAATTCAATTGAAATTTGAGTATAACATTTGAATATAGAATTTGAATAAAGAAATTCCAAAATTGGAATTGAATATAGAAATTCAAATAGAGTTTGAATAAAGGAAATTCAAAAGGGCATTTAAATAGTAGAATTTGAATAATAGAAATCAAATGGGATTTGAATAGTAGAATTAGAAAAGGAGTTTAAATATTTGAATTTTTATAGAAAAGGAAAGGAGTTTGAATATTAGAAATTCAAAGCGAGTTTGAAATGGGAAATTGAAAATAGTAAATTCAAATAGAGATTTGAATATTGGATTTCAAAATAGAATTTGAAATAAACTTTGAAAATAGGATTTCAAAGTAAGAAGTGGAATAGGATTTCAAAATAGGAAATCCGAATAGTTTTGAAATGGAATTTGAATTCAAAGAAGTTCAAATGGATTTGAAATAAGGAAAATTCAAATGGGATTTAAATAATGGGTTTTAATAAAGAGGATTTAAATATAAGAATTTAAATAGAATTCAAATGGTGTTAAATATAAGGATTCGAACAAAACTCAAATGGAGTTTAATTAGAAAGAATTTGAACAAGAGGGATTCAAAGAGATTTGAACATGATATTTGGATTCAAAGGAATATAAATGTGGTATTCGAAGTTCAAGTAGAAATGGAGTTTAAATATTTGAAGTTCAAATAGATTAAAATGGAATTTGAATTCAAATAGTTGAAATAGAATTTGAATATAGAATTTGAATTAGAATCGAATTGTAATTTGAATATAGACTTCAAATATAAATGAAATAGAAGATCAGAAATATTTGTTGAGTTGGGGAAAAAATGGTTTGATATATATTTAAAATATATCAGAATGGAGTTGAATTTATATAAACGAAGTTTAAAAAGTTTATATATATAAATATAATTAAAACGAACTCGCCGCAGCGCTGCAGTTCGAAAAATGGCGATTCGAACTTCAATCGAGTATACAGGACTCAATTGAAGTCGGATTTCTTTGAAACAAGAAACGTCAGGACCAGTTAGATAATAGTTTCCTAATGAAGGAGAAAAATCTGAATTTCGTCGTATAGATTTTGAGATATGTCAAAATCAAATTTTCAGAAAAACAGCGCCAGAATCGTTTTAAAACCATAATGGTTTATTTAATATTATAAAAGGAGTTTTAAGCAAATAAAATCCGAAGTTCGATTTAGAAAATTTCAGAGTGAGTTGTAAAATATATGCGAATTCAAGTTGTGTAAATGAATATGATTTTTGAAACAGAAATCGGATTTTGACTTTGAATAGAATTAACTAATTCGAATAGTAATTAGTAAAGGAGATGTTGAATTGACATTAGGCCTTAATAAGTGAATTCGATGTGAGAATTTATATTCGAAATAGAAAAGAGAACTAGAATTAAAATCGAAGTTCAATTTAGTTATGAACGAGTTAAATATTTTGTTTGAACGTGTTATGTTCAACAAAGAAGTGAAATAGGCAAAATGGCGAATTAAAGAATAAATGGGCGAAACTGAATTCAAACGATTAGATGGTATTGAATTGAATTGAAACAGGTGAACAGGTGTTAGACAGGTATGGGATGAGATATATGAAGTTATAAATGAAATGCTCGACATAAGGTACATGTTTAATTCATATATGGGTTTTATGCGCCGTATCGGCAAGCCGCTTGGCTTTTCCTTTTTCTTTTTGATTGAGGAAGATACCGGGATGCTATTTGAAATTTCCCGATGCTCCCGATACAGGGGAGGTTATGGCGAATTTTTCCGGAATTTTAAAGAGTTAGAATATTTTTAAGAAATTTGATAATTAGAAATCTATATATCGATATATATAGAATTCGATAAGGAAACGAAATCAAAAATAGCGTAAAGGGCCAGTATGGTTATTGAAATTATTTGGTTAACAAATATTGATAGAGAAAAATGGTGAAGAGATTTAATTAATGAATATTAATTAAAGGGCCCAGTGATTTGTTTGATATGTTGGATGAACACTTTGTTTTTATTCGATAGTTAAATCACAGACTATCGAAGTTTTGACCATCGTTGTCAATATGGAGAGACCGGTTGGATTATTATCCGAAGAACCACTCCGTATCGGCATTAGCGTTGCGAACCAAGTATGCTGAATATATTGAAGACGGAGTAAAGTGCAAGGGCTTTTCTATTTATAGAAATAGTGCCTTCGGTGTCGTTCAATCCCAGAACGAACGTAAATGGACGAATGTCTGACAGAGTATTTCCAATGATCAAATGGGTTGGTCTGTATGAATGTATATGGTTGCAACGGATTTATCCCTTAGCATAACATCCAGAATATTTGTGCAAACTCAACTAGTGATTAACGGATCTGACAATGTGGCATTCAAAGTGATTGTGCTATCAATGAATGGTAAGTATGCGTAGCCTCAGGCCTCAACAGCCGGGAAAGGACAAAAATCGGGCAGGCAGCATGGCTATGTGGGTCGCACCCATTAGGGTGTATAATCACCTATCTAGAGAAATTCCTTTTGTTCTAAATCTATCGATTCTGCCCATTCGGGAAACGGTGGTTTGAGTCCAACCGTTGGTGATATACATTCGATACACTCAAGCGAAATGAGTGGTCGGTCATGTGTGGGCCGGGTTGCAAGACGTTCTTGTTGAACCCAGGTGTATTCGCCTCTAGAGATACATCATCGGAAGGTGGTTCCATACCTTGTCATGTTGGAAATCCAATCTCCAATAAGCGCCATGCGGTTTTTGAGTTTACACTATATATGTAGAGCGTGAGATGCAAGCGTTCTGCTATTTGGTTATTTACTTGATGTAGACATTATTATAATATCACTGGATTTTCGATATCAAAGTGTTTTGGGTTATAGTAAGGTAAAAACCGTCCGTATTTATGTGTGGGCTGGTCTTACTATTATCTTTTCCTTTCGAAAAGAGTTTTTGAAAGTTAAACAAGTGGTTGGAGTTTACTCACACCAGTCCCATGACTGACCCAGAGTTTATTTTGTTTTGTTTTCCCTAAACTCTTGGGTGCCCAAAATTTGTACGGGCAGTCAAGTGTTTCAGGCTTTTACAGATACACTTGGAGGAGCTTGAAGCAGGAGGCTTCAACGTTAGTTATTTAGAGTTACTTCCGCTGGATCAAATGTTATGTGTACTCTGATGATGGTATGTATATATGTACCAAACAGATTTGTATTTCAAAGCTTATGTTATATAATATATTTTATTCGTTCCGCTGTGAGTTGTGATCTTCAATTTTCTTCTATTCTAATATTTCTTTCTTTCTAATTCTCACCCTCTAACTTCTTTCTAATAATGAGTCGTATTTCTGTGTTATTTGGGTTGGACGTGTGGTGTATTTAGTCAACTCAGGTAGCACGGATTTGCGGGTCGTTTCATTGAAAGAGTAGCTATTAGTGATAACACAAGGTCTATATTGAATTGCCTGTATGAAAACATAGGGTAGATGCTAATAAAAGTAGGTTTGCGAAAAATCTTAGGCACGTGCTTGCTTTTTGTTAATACATACTTTTTCTTTCTTCCATATATTTCCTTTCACTGTGGTTGAAAAAGAAGTGGTACTACCTACCCTTGGCAGCCAAGGCAAAGATTTATATGTATTTTATTATTCTAACTTCAATGTTACATAACATATGTGCGGTATGACGGTGGGAGCATTTGTATTGTACAGAGAATGTTATTGTTAAGCTAAGGTAGGAGCATTGAACAACAGTCCTACTATTTGGTAGGAAAGCAAAGAATTTTATATACATTATTTTTAGTTACATGCATGTGCATGTTAGCTGGTGTAGACGGAAAACAAGAATCGACAGTACAAGTGAACCATATATATTAGTTATTCGTTTGGTTATTTATTCCCTTTTGTTTGGTTACGTTGGTCATTGCGATTTTTTTTGTTTCATGGTATGTTTCCCTTTTGAGTTTCAAACAAACCTGGAGCCATTAGAGCAAAGTACACTAGGGAAGTAATCTACAAAGTTTTAACCGAGTCTTTATTTTCTGGGTATTAGCTTTGGCTTCGTACTTTGTAAATAAATTATAGAGTGATCCTTGGCTTACTAATTAAGGTGTACTCCCTTGTATAATCTGTCAAGTGTATCCAAATATAATTTGTTTTCAAAGCGAACTTTTTACGGTCTTTGTAAAAAGTTTACTTGTTATACGGACCGCTATGGACAAGAATAAAAATATCATCATGTCACGTGATGTGCCACGATCCCAAAAATATAGTAATATCGGTACGTTAATTCATATTGTGAAACCCCAAAATATTGATATAGGGTGCAAAATACTGCAAATAAAAAGTTGCTTATTTAATAAATTAAAAATTTGTAACGACCCAGAAAATCTGAACCAATTTAAAATTTTTAAATTGGCTAAAATAAGGGATTTTAAATATTTAAAATAAATATTTTAAATAATAACGATGAAAAGTGAGTTTGAATCGACGTTTGAAAACGAATATAATTAATTCTAATTATAAACAAGGCCTGAAATGGCGCTGCAGTTTCAAAAATTGAATTCAAACTTTGTCGGACTGTACCAGGTGCAAAACAAAACGGATTTGAGTGAAACCAAAAATAATTAAATCTGTTAGTGAATACCTTTCTAATGAATCTGAAAAATCAAATTTTCATAGCGGAAAGCAAAAGTTATGGCCAAATGAATTTTCAGAAAGGTCGCTATGGAATTTATATAGCCCGTGAAATTGGCCATTTTGCAATCGACCTCGGAATTCGACGAAACCACTTTTGTTGGATCCAGGATGTGAAGTTATTGCTAGGTTTCAAATTTCATAATTTTTGAAGCTAGTATGTGAGCGTGGCAAAGGAACACGTGTTTTGGCCAATTACAGTTAAATTGGACCGACCAGAAATGGGCCTTTTTGCAAACGGTCTCAGAATTTGACGAAACTAGTTTTGTTGGGACCGTATAGTCAAAACATAGCTAGATTTATTTTTCTGGAATTTTTCGAATTAGTTTGTGGCCCTGGCAAATTGAAATGTACGTTCAAATCAAATATTGAATGTTTTATATTTTAATTTGAAGGAAAACTGGCTGAAACAGTCGAATGGGCCTTCGAAACATATCCATTGTGTTCAGAATGGGGGTAAAACACTAGGGACGACAGTCATTGGGTTTGGATTGGAGTTCGTGTGCGAAAACCCTATTTTTCGAATTATAAATTTCTCTCGGCCAATCATAAATAAAATAAAATAAAATAAATCAAACCACCCCACCGTAAACCTCGATTGGACGACGGCTGAAGCTCGCCGCTTCCCAGCCATTTTCTGGCCGCTCCGATCAACGAACCGCCCCGCCCCTTTGGAACTTTTTGAAGGGCTCTCCATCCTCTTCTAATCCATACCCAAGTTGACCTCCATCATTCAGTATACGACGAGATCGAGGCCCTCAAAGACCGCGACTTCATCGCGCCGCCACCGCAGCTACACGAGATTGAACTGGGCCCCACCTGGCTCTTCGGGTGCGCGCTTCGTAGCTCTCCGTCGTGGTGAAGGCCGATCATCACCTCGAGCAGCGAATTGGAAGTATTTGCCAACCCTAGTTTCGAACTCCGAGGAAAGGTATCGGCTGTGTTTTATTTGAACTGATTTTAACAGTTTAAAACCGTTGCAAACTTTGAAAAATCATATATTTTTCGTTTCTTGACGAAATTCGATGAAACAGGAAACATCATGATCGTGTGGACGTCTTCTACATTCTAGAAGAGACCGCATATTTTTCTGAGCCTTCTGCTATTTTTGGTGGAGTGGAACCCAATGTGAGATTTCTAATTTATAAACGATATAGAAAACGACGATGTATAAATTATATAGTCGATGTATGGGTTATATAAGCATTGTACACCTCATGTATAAGCGTTGTATAAGTTGTACGTTCGATGTATAAGTTATATATGCATTGTAAAAATTATATATGTATTGAAATAGAAGTGAATTGCTATATATATATATACACGCCCCTCGTCCACAAACCATGGACGATATTTATTGGTTGTGATTGGTGTGAAAATTGATTGATAGCGAATGGTTGATTGGAATTGTTTGTGGTTGATATTGATTGATTGTGGTTGAAAAATACCCATTTGTGGTTGAGAAATATTTGGTTGAAACCACATAGGATTAGTTTGTGGAAATGAAATAAATATACATGCCGCCTGCGTGCGAACTAGATGCATGATTCCATATTGTCAAAAACCGCGAGGTTTTAAGGTAGAGCGAGGAGCCGTACTAGGGACGGTCCCGGTTTTAACTACCCTGCCGTTATGCTGCCGAAATTTTGAATAATATTCATGTGTTTGAATTATTTTCATTTGTTGAAACTATATTTATTCGTTGAATAGAAAGCCTTCATGTGTTGAATCGATATTCATTCGTTGAATTGAAATTCATGTGTTGAATGGTATTCGTGTTTTAAATACAAAAATCACCTTTCTATCGATTTATATAAACTATAGAAAGCCTTCATGTGTTGAATCAATATTCATTCGTTGAATTGAAATTCATGTGTTGAATGGTATTCGTGTTTTAAATATAAAAATCACCTTTTTATCGATTTATATAAACTATAGATAGCCTTAATTTGTTGAATCGATATTCATTCGTTGAATTGAAATTCATGTGTTGAATGGTATTCGTGTTTTAAATATAAGAATCACCTTTTTATCGATTTATATAAACTATAGAAAACCTTCATGTGTTGAATCGATGTTCATTCGTTGAATTGAAATTCATGTGTTGAATGGTATTCATATTTTGAAAGAAATTGTTTTATAATAAAAGTCCCATTTTTAACATCAATATGAAATGTATAAAATAATCTTGTTTTGAAATAAACTGTTTTATAATAAAAATCCTATTTTTATCACCTATATTAACTATATAAAATAGTCGAGTTTTGAAATAAATTGTTTTACATTAAAAATCACATTTTTATTATAAACATAAATTGTTAAAAATAGTGAAGTGTTGAAATAGAAGACAGTTAGGTAAAAACATCATTTTTATCAAATGTATGAAAAGAATATAGAATTGAAATCGAAGAATCGATATATATATATATATAGAATTGAAATATATCGAATAATGACGCTATAGTTCGTATTTTGAAACCGTGATTTCAAACGATTATGCCGGGAGATCCGACCATCGGATTTTCCTGAAATTGCAACCGTTGGGTTCGCTTTGGAAATATCTTTCCAAGGGCACCAACTTTGTAAAAATCCAACGGTTGGATTGTCTGGAATGTTTAATTCAAATCTGAAGAAAAACAGCGCCAGAATCGATTATATATATATATATATATATATATATATATATATATAATTATATTTAATCGAATAACGACGCTGCAGTTCGTATTTTGAAATCGAAATTTCAAACCATTATACCGGGAGATCCGACCATCGGGTTTTCCTGAAATCGCAACCGTTGGGTTCGCTTTGAAAATATCTTTCCAAGGGCACCAACTTTGTAAAAATCCAACGGTTGGATTGTCTGGAATGTTTAATTCAAACCTGAAGAAAAACAGCGCCAGAATCGATTATATTTATATATATATATATAAATATAATTGTATTTATTCGAATAACGACGCTGCAGTTCGTATTTTGAAATCGAAACTTCAAACGATTATACCGGGAGATCCGACCGTCGGATTTTCCCGAAACTGGAACCGTTGAATTCGTTTTGAAAAGATCTTTCTAATGATGTAAATTTTGTGAAGATTCAATGGTTAGATTTTCAGATATGTGTAAATCAAATCTGAAGAAAAACAGCGCCACGGCCGCGTTATGGCCCGAAGCGTAGTTTTGAATAAATTGGCTATTTTAAAATAAATAAAAATAGCGATAAATCGTTATAGAATATTATAAACGATATGGATGTGAAATTTAGAAATTAACTGAAGGTTGGCTAAGTCGAATGGTTTCCTGGGTGTTGATCTGATGTTGGTTTCGGCCTTCGGGGTTAATATTTGGGAAATCGTTCTCTTACTGATTGACGGTTAGTGACTAATGAATTAAAATTATGTGTGTGTATGTTAGTGTTGCTCTTGTTTATTATATACGCGAGTTGCTCAGAAAGACCGGGTTTATCCCATTCTGAATAACTGAATCGACGATAAGAAATCGAAGATGAAGACGGTGGTCGAAGACCGGAGATCTTCACCTCGTTTGGATGGTAACCGAGGTCCTGATTGGGAGGCATCCCGAAATATGGATAATGAGTGGTGATCGTCCAGACGTACGTGGTGATCGATGGGTTTGCGAGGTATATAGTGCCTCCGGTTTCGTTCAGACCCAGAACGGACTTGCAAATGGACAGTGTGTCTGACATGGGAATTTATTCTTTGTGATTGATAGCCATCAGTTGCACGGTGTGAATTGCCTGTGTGGCATGCTAAGATGCAGTGATCACGGCTTCTGTTGAAAAGCAAAGTCTTGTGGTGATGATCAAAGCGCCGCCTGTGTGGCGTAGCTTTGTGTATAACGTGAAATCGCGAGCCTCACACTCCGGTACGAACCAGAAATGGGAGCAGGACCTCAAGGAGGGCATGCGTTTCTTTCTAGCTAGGAGTTGTGTCGGTGTTTTTACACGGCCTGACATTTTACTTATGTTGTTGTTACTGTTGCGAGGCGCCTCGATTAGATCGAACGATCCGGGTCCGATGGAGTCATTGTTGGCTCATTTGCGCCCCATAGGGCGGGGAGACGTATTGCTCAGGCATTTTAATCCACATCGGTGGACTGGCCCTGACGATCCAAGGGTCACTCGAGCTCTGATCCTGAGACATGGTAGGCTAGATTGTCTCAAAGTCGGTAAGGACTATCTTTTGCCTTGGTTCATGACGGAAATCCAATTTCCAAATACGACATCGTGCGGTTTTGATTCTATATATATATATATGGCGACATGATATATGGTACCCATGCCGTCTATGATTGATAGTTATGATTCGAAGTTGTTTTGAAACATGTAAACACTAGTAATACTATCAATTGCTTTTGTTTTATTCGTATCAACCATATTTTGGCCATTATAAGGTAAAACTCTATCCTCCGGTTTGCGTTGCATTGTGTGATGGGAACTAAGTCTTATAATGGCTTCACTTTTATAAAAAGCATTGCGTTGTTTGAAAGAATGATTTGTTTTAAAGCACTGGCAATCCAATGGAGTAAACCCGTTCCACGAAAGTGGAGTGGTCCTATGATTAGCCATATTTTGAATGTGTTGAGTAGATTTCTCATACCAGTCCCATGACTGACTCGTAGTTTGTTTCACTTTCAAACTCGGGTGCCCTTTTTTCTACACAGGCAGCCTTGTATTCAGGTTTTAGCTGGATTTCTCTGGATAGCTGGAGCTGAAGATGGATTCTATCATTTATCTCTTTTTATGCTGTTCAGCTCCTATTGTACATTATGTTTGTTTTCCGCTGTAGACATTTATGTATAGCTGAACTGTATTTGTACTAAGTATGATCCTGTATACTGTGTAACTCTGATGATTATGTTTATCCAGTGTATTCTATTGTACATTATCAGGTGTATTTATTTATTTATTTATTTATGTTCTGCTATTATCTGTTTCTGTGTTATATTCCAAATATTACCCTTGTCTCCGTCTGTACGGGAAATGGGGTCGTCACAACGTGGTATCAGAGCTTTGGTTAAGCTTAGTTCAGGAATATAACATATTAACGAACTCGTCAGAGATGGAACCAATAGTGTTCTAGGACGAGTAACTCAGTACAGATAGGATCAGCAATATCCTAGTATGAGTATAGTAGAATTAGAACAACTCATTAGAGATGGGGTCAGAAGTGCCTCAGAACGAGTCGAGCGTAATATGTTTTTAAATAACGTATTTGTGATTATATATATAGCCTGGTTTGAGAAATATAATTTTTGAATATATAAAAGATATATGTTTGAAAAGTTAAAAACAATTGATTGTTGTTTGTTTTGTGTGATAGTAGATTGGATTAATTAAATTATTAAAACGATAGTTAATTTAATCAATAAGGGAATAATGGTAGAATTTATTCATTTAAATCACACATTAAACTGATTAGAAAATAGATAGAAATATATACATGTGCATTATATATGTTTGAACAGGTAATTGGATTAGCTGTTGAGTAAAGATTTTATTTGCGTGCCCGACAAATAGGTAAACCTTAATGAGTTGGATGCGAAATATTATTATATCAACTCCTGTGAATGCCATTGGATGCGGAGTGCTAGTTGTTCTGTGTGAAATAATAAACGTCGCCATAAGATAGTAACAATTAATTTTGAACTACATTACATGGCATACTTCTGGAAGATAGGCATACTTCATCATATACCACATAAGCATTTGGAGCTTGTGTGACGAGGTGGAAGCTTTACCATACAAGCGAGAGGCTTGTATGGCGATGACTATATTTTACAGGTTGACTTGATGACTGATATGGACTATTTAAATTGTAACGATAAAATTGCCAGATTAAAAAAAACCCCACACGGGTCTGGAGTTGACAATAATCATGTCTCTCTAGTTATTAGATACGGCACATGGACTATTTATTTCCCACACGGGACGAGGTGACGAGGATTTATCCTCTGGAGCATTTAAAATACACACTCCCTCAGGCTTTGACAGGGTGACGAGAATTTATTCTCTGGAGTTGTTATCTATACATGCTCCCCTGAATATATCACTATAAATATGTGTATGCTTATTAGGATTTATTGGGTACCTAATACGGCCCAATAAATTTCCAAACCTCTCCCCGTACAAAGGAGGTTATGGCGAAATTTTTCGAAAATTCCGGGTGTTAGCCAAATTTTTGAAGAATTTGAAAATTTTCAGGAGCTGAAAAGTTGGAGAATGGAAGCTAGATCGAACGTAGAGTTGATTAATCAAACCACTTTCGACTTTGTTCCTTTTCGGGGACGAAAAGTTTTAAGTGGGGGAGATTGTAACGACCCAGAAAATCTGAACCAATTAAAATTGTTTAAATTGGCTAAAATAAGGTATTTTAAATATTTAAAATAAATATTTTAAATAATAACGATGAAAAGTGAGTTTGAATCGACTTTGAAAATGAATATAATTAATTCTGATTATAAACAAGGCCTGAAATGGCGCTGTAGTTTCAAAAATTGAATTCAAACTTTGTCGGACTGTACCGGGTGCAAAACAAAACGGATTTGAGTGAAACCAAAAATATTTAAATCTGTTAGTGAATACCTTTCTAACGAATCTGAAAAATCGAATTTTCATAGCGGAAAGCAAAAGTTATGGCCAAATGAATTTTCAGAAAGGTCGCTATGGAATTTATATAGGCCGTGAAATTGGCCATTTTGCAAACAACCTCGGAATTCGACGAAACCACTTTTGTTGGATCCGGGATGTGAAGTTAATTCTAGGTTCCAAATTTCATAATTTTTGAAGCTAGTATGTGAGCGTGGCAAAGGAAAACGTATTTTGGTCAATTACAGTTAAATTGGACCGACCAGAAATGGGCCTTTTTGCAAACGGTCTTAGAATTCGACGAAACTAGTTTTGTTGGGGCCGTATCGTCAAAACATAGCTAGATTTATTTTTCTGGAATTTTTCGAATCAGTTTGTGGCCCTGGCAAATTGAAATGTACGTTCAAATCAAATATTGAATGTTTTATATTTTAATTTGAAGGAAAACCGAATAAAACAGTCGAATGGGCCTTCAAAACATATCCCATTGTGTTCGGAATGGGGGAAAAACGCTAGCGACGACAGTCATTGGGTTTGGATTGGAGTTCGTGTGCGAAAACCCTATTTTTCGAATTATAAATATCTCTCGGCCAATCATAAATTAAATAAAATAAAAAAATCAACACCCCCCGTAACCCTCGATTTGACGACGACTGAAGCTCGCCGCTTCCCAGCCATTTTCTGGCCGCTCCGATCAACAAACCGCCCCGCCCCTTTGGAACTTTTTGAAGGGCTCTCCATCCTCTTCTAATCCATACCCAAGTTGACCTCCATTGTTCAGTATACGACGAGATCGAGGCCCTCAAAGACCGCGATTTCATCGCGCCGCCACTGCAGCTACACGAGATCGAACTGGCCCCCACCTGGCTCTTCGGGTGCGCGCTTCGTAGCTCTCCGTCGTGGTGAAGGCCGATCATCACCTCGAGCAGCGGATTGGAAGTATTTGCCAACCCTAGTTTCGAACTCCGAGGAAAGGTATCGGCTGTGTTTTATTTGAACTGATTTTAACAGTTTAAAACCATTGCAAACTTTAAAAAATCATATCTTTTTCGTTTCTTGACGAAATTCGATGAAACAGGAAACATCGTGATCGTGTGGACGTCTTCTACATTCTAGAAGAGACCGCATATTTTTTTGAGCCTTCTGCTATTTTTGGTGGAGTGGAACCTAATGTGAGATTTTTAATTTATAAACGGTATAGAAAACGACGATGTATAAATTATATAGTCGATGTATGGGTTATATATACATTGTACACCTCATGTATAAGCGTTGTATAAGTTGTACGTTCGACGTATAAGTTAATTATGCGTTGTAAAAATTATATATGTGTTGAAATAGAAGTGAATTGCTGTATATATATACATATATATACATATACGCCCCTCGTCCACAAACCATGGACAATATTTATTGGTTGTGATTGGTGTGAAAATTGATTGATAGCGAATGGTTGATTGGAATTGTTTGTGGTTGATATTGATTGATTGTGGTTGAAAAATACCCGTTTGTGGTTGAGAAATATTTGGTTGAAACCACATAGGATTAGTTTGTGGAAATGAAATAAATATACATGCCGCCTGCGTGCGAACTAGATGCATGATTCCACATTGTCAAAAACCGCGAGGTTTTAAGGTAGAGCGAGGAGCCGTACTAGGGACGGTCTCGGTTTTAACTACCCTGCCGTTATGCTGCCGAAATTTTGAATAATATTCATGTGTTTGAATTATTTTCATTTGTTGAAACTATATTTATTCGTTGAATAGAAAGCCTTCATGTGTTGAATCGATGTTCATTCGTTGAATTGAAATTCATGTGTTGAATGGTGTTCGTGTTTTAAATATAAAAATCACCTTTTTATCGATTTATATAAACTATAGAAAGCCTTCATGTGTTGAATCGATATTCATTCGTTGAATTGAATTTCATGTGTTGAATGGTATTCGTGTTTTAAATATAAAAATCACCTTTTTATCGATTTATATAAACTATAGAAAGCCTTAATGTGTTGAATCGATATTCATTCGTTGAATTGAAATTCATGTGTTGAATGGTATTCGTGTTTTAAATATAAAAATCACCTTTTTATCGATTTATATAAACTATAGAAAACCTTCATGTGTTGAATCGATGTTCATTCGTTGAATTGAAATTCATGTGTTGAATGGTGTTCATATTGAAAGAAATTATTTTATAATAAAAATCACATTTTTAACATCAATATGAAATGTATAAAATAATCTTGTTTTGAAATAAACTGTTTTATAATAAAAATCCTATTTTTATCACCTATATTAAATAGTCGAGTTTTGAAATAAATTGTTTTACATTAAAAATCACATTTTTATTATAAACATAAATTGTTAAAAATAGTGAAGTGTTGAAATAGAAGACAGTTAGATAAAAACATCATTTTTATCAAATGTATGAAAAGAATACAGAATTGAAATCGAAGAATCGATATATATATATAAATAGAATTGTAATATATCGAATAACGACGCTGTAGTTCGTATTTTGAAACCGTGATTTCAAACGATTAAGCCGGGAGATCCGACCATCGGATTTTCCTGAAATCGCAACCGTTGGGTTCGCTTTGGAAATATCTTTCCAAGGGCACCAACTTTGTAAAAATCCAACGGTTGTCTGGAATGTTTAATTCAAATCTGAAGAAAAACAGCGCCAGAATCGATTATATTTACATATATATATATATAAATATAATTATATTTAATCGAATAACGACGCTGCAATTCGTATTTTGAAATCGAAATTTCAAACGATTATACCGGGAGATCCGACCATCGGATTTTCCTGAAATCGCTACCGTTGGGTTCGCTTTGGAAATTTCTTTCCAAGGGCATCAACTTTGTAAAAATCCAAAGGTTGGATTGTCTGGAATGTTTAATTCAAATCTGAAGAAAAACAGCGTCAGAATCGATTATATTTATATATATATAAATATAATTATATTTAATCGAATAACGACGCTGCAATTCGTATTTTGAAATCGAAACTTCAAACGATTATACCGGGAGATCCGACCGTCGAATTTTCCCGAAACTGGAACCGTTGGATTCGTTTTGAAAAGATCTTTCTAATGATGTAAGTTTTGTGAAGATCCAACAGTTAGATTTCCAGATATGTGTAAATCAAATCTGAAGAAAAACAGCACCACGGCCGCGTTATGGCCCGAACCGTCATTTTGAATAAATTGGCTATTTTAAAATAAATAAAAATAGCGATAAATCGTTATAAAATATTATAAACGATATGGATGTGAAATTTAGAAATTAACTGAAGGTTGGCTAAGTCGAATGGTTTCCTGGGTGTTGATCTGATGTTGGTTTCGGCCTTCGGGATTAATATTTGGGAAATCGTTCTCTTACTGATTGACGGATAGTGACTAATGAATTGAAAATATGTGTGTGTATGTTAGTGTTGCACTTGTTTATTATATACGCGAGTTGCTCAGAAAGACCGGGTTTATCCCATTCTGAATAACTGAATCGACGATAAGAAATCGAAGATGAAGACGGTGGTCGAAGACCGGAGATCTTCACCTCGTTTGGATGGTAACCGAGGTCCTGATTTGGAGGCATCCCGAAATATGGATAATGAGTGGTGATCGTCCAGACGTACGCGGTGATTGATGGGTTTGCGAGGTATATAGTGCCTCCGGTTTCGTTCAGACCCAGAAAGGACTTGCAAATGGACAGTGTGTCTGACATTGGAATTTATTCTTTGTGATTGATAGCCATCAGTTGCACGGTGTGAATTGCCTGTGTGGCATGCTAAGATGCAGTGATCACGGCTTCTGTTGAAAAGCAAAGTCTTGTGGTGATGATCAAAGCGCCGCCTGTGTGGCGTAGCTTTGTGTATAACGTGAAATCGCGAGCCTCACACCCCGGTACGAACCAGAAATGGGAGCAGGACCTCAGGGAGGGCATGCGTTTCTTTCTAGCTAGGAGTTGTGTCGGTGTTTTTACACGGCCTGACATTTTACTTATGTTGTTGTTACTATTGCGAGGCGCCTCGATTAGATCGAACGATCCAGGTCCGATGGAGTCATTGTTGGCTCATTTGCGCCCCATAGGGCGGGGAGACGTATTGCTCAGGCATTTTAATCCACATCGGAGGACTGGCCCTGACGATCCAAGGGTCACTCGAGCTCTGATCCTGAGACATGTTAGGCTAGATTGTCTCGAAGTCGGTAAGGACTATCTTTTGCCTTGGTTCATGACGGAAATCCAATTTCCAAATACGACATCGTGCGGTTTTGATTCTATATATATATGGCGACATGATATATGGTACCCATGCCGTCTATGATTGATAGTTATGATTCGAAGTTGTTTCGAAACTTGTAAACACTAGTAATAATATCAATTGCTTTTGTTTTATTCGTATCAACAATATTTTGGCCATTATAAGGTAAAACTCTATCCTTCGGTTTGCGTTGCATTGTGTGATGAGAACTGAGTCTTATAATGGCTTCATTTTTATAAAAAGCATTGCGTTGTTTAAAAGAATGATTTGTTTTAAAGCACTGGCAATCCAATGGAGTAAACCCGTTCCACGAAAGTGGCGTGGTCCTGTGATTAGCCATATTTTGAATGTGTTGAGTAGATTTCTCGTACCAGTCCCATGACTGACTCGTAGTTTGTTTCACTTTCAAACTCGGGTGCCCTTTTTTCTACACGGGCAGCCTTGTATTCAGGTTTTAGCTGGCTTTCTCTGGATAGCTGGAGCTGAAGATGGATTCTATCATTTATCTCTTTTTATGCTGTTCAGCTCCTATTGTACATTATGTTTGTTTTCCGCTGTAGACATTTATGTATAGCTGAACTGTATTTGTACTAAGTATGATCCTGTATACTGTGTAACTCTGATGATTACGTTTATCCAGTGTATTCTATTCTACATTATCCAGTGTATTTATTTATTTCTGTTCTGCTATTATCTGTTTCTGTGTGATATTCCAAAGATTACCCTTGTCTCCGTCTGTACGGGAAATGGGGTCGTCACAACGTGGTATCAGAGCTTTGGTTAAGCTTAGTTCTGGAATATAACATATTAACGAACTCGTCAGAGATATAACTAGTAGTGTTCTAGGACGAGTAACTCAGTACAGATAGGATCAGCAATATCCTAGTATGAGTATAGTAGAATTAGAACAACTCGTTAGAGATGGGTCAGAAGTGCCTCAGAACGAGTCGAGCGTAATATGTTTTTAAATAACGTATTTGTGATTATATATATAGTCTGGTTTTAGAAATATAATTTTTGAATATATAAAAGATATATGTTTGAAAAGTTAAAAACAATTGATTGTTGTTTGTTTTGTGTGATAGTAGATTGGATTAATTAAATTATTAAAACGATAGTTAATTTAATCAATAAGGGAATAATGGTAGAATTTATTCATTTAAATCACACATTAAACTGATTAGAAAATAGATAGAAATATATACATGTGCATTATATATGTTTGAACAGGTAATTGGATTAGCTGTTGAGTAAAGATTTTATTTGCGTGCCCGACAAATAGGTAAACCTTAATGAGTTGGATGCGAAATATTATTATATCAACTCCTGTGAATGCCATTGGATGGGGAGTGCTGATTGTTCTGTGTGAAATAATAAACGTCGCCATAAGATAGTAACAATTAATTTTGAACTACATTACATGGCATACTTCTGGAAGATAGGCATACTTCATCATATACCACATAAGCATTTGGAGCTTGTGTGACGAGGTGGAAGCTTTACCATACGAGCAAGAGGCTTGTATGGCGATGACTATATTTTACAGGTTGAGCTGATGACTGATATGGACTATTTAAATTATAACGATAAAATTGCCAGATTAATAAAAAAACCCACACAGGTCTGGATTTGACAATAATCACGTCTCTCTAGTTATTAGATACGGCACATGGACTATTTATTTCCCACATGGGACGAGGGGACGAGGATTTATCCTCTAGAGCATTTAAAATACACACTCCCTCAGGCTTTGACAGGGTGATGAGAATTTATTCTCTGGAGTTATTATCTATACACGCTCCCCTGTAAACACCAGAATATATCACTATAAATATGTGTATGCTTATTAGGATTTATTGGGTACCTAATACGGCCCAATAAATTTCCAAACCTCTCCCCGTACAAAGGAGGTTATGGCGAAATTTTTCGAAAATTCCGGGTGTTAGCCAAATTTTTGAAGAATTTGAAAATTCTCAAAAACTGAAAAGTTGGAGAATGGAAGCTAGATCGAACGTAGAGTTGATTAATCAAACCACTTTCGACTTTGTTCCTTTTCGGGGACGAAAAGTTTTAAGTGGGGGAGATTGTAACGACCCAGAAAATCTGAACCAACTTAAAATTATCAAATTGGCTCAAATAAGGGATTTTAAATATTTAAAATAAACATTTTAAATAATAACGATGAAAAGTGAGTTTGAATCGATGTTTGAAAACGAATATAATTAATTCAAATTATAAACAAGGCCTGAAATGGCGCTGCAGTTTCAAAAATTGAATTCAAACTTTGTCGGACTGTACCGGGTGCAAAACAAAACCGATTTGAGTGAAACCAAAAATATTTAATTCTGTTAGTGAATACCTTTCTAACAAATCTGAAAAATCGAATTTTCATAGCGGAAAGCAAAAGTTATGGCCAAATGAATTTTCAGAAAGGTCGCTATGGAATTTATATAGCCCGTGAAATTGGCCATTTTTCAAACGACATCGGAATTCGACGAAACCACTTTTGTTGGATCCGGGACGTGAAGTTATTGCTAGGTTTCAAATTTCGTAATTTTTGAAGCTAGTATGTGAGCGTGGCAAAGGAAAACGTGTTTTGGTCAGTTAAAGTTAAATTGGACCGACCAGAAATGGGCCTTTTTGCAAACGGTCTCAGAATTCGACGAAACTAGTTTTGTTGGGACCGTATCATCAAAACATAGCTAGATTTATTTTTCTGGAATTTTTTGAATCAGTTTATGGCCCTGGCAAATTGAATTGTACGTTCAAATCAAATATTGAATGTTTTATATTTTAATTTGAAGGAAAACTGACTGAAACAGTCGAATGGGCCTTCAAAACATATCCCATTATGTTCGGAATGGGGGTAAAATGGTAGGGACGACAGTCGTTGGGTTTGGATTGGAGTTCGTGTGCGAAAACCCTATTTTTCGAATTATAAATATCTCTCGGCCAATCATAAATTAAATAAAATAAAAAAATCAACCCCCCCGTAACCCTCGATTGGACGACGACTGAAGCTCGCCGCTTCCTAGCCATTTTCTGGCCGCTCCGATCAACGAACCGCCCCGCCCCTTTGGAACTTTTTGAAGGGCTCTCCATCCTCTTCTAATCCATACCCAAGTTGACCTCCATCGTTCAGTATACGACGAGATCGAGGCCCTCAAAGACCGCAACTTCATCGCGCCGCCACCGCAGCTACACGAGATCGAACTGGGCCCCACCTGGCTCTTCGGGTGCGCGCTTCGTAGCTCTCCATCGTGGTGAAGGCCGATCATCACCTCGAGCAGCGGATTGGAAGTATTTGCCAACCCTAGTTTCGAACTCCAAGGAAAGGTATCGGCTGTGTTTTATTTGAACTGATTTTAACAGTTTAAAACCGTTGCAAACTTTGAAAAATCATATCTTTTTCTTTTCTTGACGAAATTCGATGAAACACGCAACATCGTGATCATGTGGACGTCTTCTACATTCTAGAAGAGACCGCATATTTTTCTGAGCCTTCTGCTATTTTTGGTGGAGTGGAAGCCAATGTGAGATTTCTAATTTATAAACGATATAGAAAACGACGATGTATAAATTATATAGTCGATGTATGGGTTATATAAGCGTTGTACACCTCATGTATAAGCGTTGTATAATTTGTACGTTTGATGTATAAGTTATATATGCGTTGTAAAAATTATATATGTGTTGAAATAGAAGTGAATTGTTGTATATATATATATATAAATATATATACACGCCCCTCGTCCACAAACCATGGACGATATTTATTGGTTGTGATTGGTGTGAAAATTGATTGATAGCGAATGGTTGATTGAAATTGTTTGTGGTTGATATTGATTGATTGTGGTTGAAAAATACCCGTTTGTGGTTGAGAAATATTTGGTTGAAACCACATAGGATTAGTTTGTGGAAATGAAATAAATATACATGCCGCCTGCGTGCGAACTAGATGCATGATTCCACATTGTTGAAAACCGCGAGGTTTTAAGGTAGAGCGAGGAGTCGTACTAGGGACGGTCCCGGTTTTAACTACCCTGCCGTTATGCTACCGAAATTTTGAATAATATTCATGTGTTTGAATTATTTTCATTTGTTGAAACTATATTTATTCGTTGAATAGAAACCCTTCATGTGTTGAATCGATATTCATTCGTTGAATTGAAATTCATGTGTTGAATGGTATTCGTGTTTTAAATATAAAAACCACCTTTTTATCGATTTATATGAACAATAGAAAGCCTTCATGTGTTGAATCGATATTCATTCGTTGAATTGAAATTCATGTGTTGAATGGTATTCGTGTTTTAAATATAAAAATCACCTTTTTATCGATTTATATAAACTATAGAAAGCCTTAATGTGTTGAATCGATATTCATTCGTTGAATTGAAATTCATGTGTTGAATGGTATTTGTGTTTTAAATATAAAAATCACCTTTTTATCGATTTATATAAACTATAGAAAACCTTCATGTGTTGAATCGATGTTCATTCGTTGAATTGAAATTCATGTGTTGAATGGTATTCATATTTTGAAAGAAATTGTTTTATAATAAAAATCCCATTTTTAACATCAATATGAAATGTATAAAATAATCTTGTTTTGAAATAAACTGTTTTATAATAAAAATCCTATTTTTATCACCTATATTAACTATATAAAATAGTCGAGTTTTGAAATAAATTGTTTTACATTAAAAATCACATTTTTATTATAAACATAAATTGTTAAAAATAGTGAAGTGTTGAAATAGAAGACAGTTAGATAAAAACATCATTTTTATCAAATGTATGAAAAGAATATAGTTTTGAAATCGAAGAATCGATATATATATATAAATAGAATTGAAATATATCGAATAACGACGCTGCAGTTCATATTTTGAAACCGTGATTTAGACCGATTATGCCGGGAGATCCGACCATCGGATTTTCCTGAAATCGCAACCGTTGGGTTCGCTTTGGAAATATCTTTCCAAGGGCACCAACTTTGTAAAAATCCAACGGTTGGATTGTCTGGAATGTTTAATTCAAATCTGAAGAAAAACAGCGCCAGAATCGATTATATTTATATGTATATATAAATATAATTATATTTAATCGAATAATGACGCTGCAGTTCGTATTTTGAAATCGAAATTTCAAACGATTATACCGGGAGATTCGACCATCGGATTTTCCTGAAATCGCAACCGTTGGGTTCGCTTTGGAAATATCTTTCCAAGGGCACCAACTTTGTAAAAATCCAACGGTTGGATTGTCTGGAATATTTAATTCAAATCTGAAGAAAAATAGCGTCAGAATCGATTATATATATATATATAATTATATTTAATCGAATAACGACGCTGCAGTTCGTATTTTGAAATCGAAACTTCAAACGATTATACCGGGAGATCCGACCGTCGGATTTTCCCGAAACTGGAACCGTTGGATTCGTTTTGAAAAGATCTTTCTAATGATGTAAATTTTGTGAAGATCCAATGGTTAGATTTTCAGATATGTGTAAATCAAATCTGAAGAAAAACAGCGCCACGGCCGCGTTATGGCCCGATGCGTCGTTTTGAATAAATTGGCTATTTTAAAATAAATAAAAATAGCGATAAATCGTTATAAAATATAATAAACGATATGGATGTGAAATTTAGAAATGAACTGAAGGTTGGCTAAGTCGAATGGTTTCCTGGGTGTTGATCTGATGTTGGTTTCGGCCTTCGGGGTTAATATTTGGGAAATCGTTCTCTTACTGATTGACGGTTAGTGACTAATGAATTGAAATGATGCGTGTGTATGTTAGTGTTGCTCTTGTTTATTATATACGCGAGTTGCTCAGAATGACCGGGTTTATCCCATTCTTAATAACTGAATCGACGATAAGAAATTGAAGATGAAGACGGTGGTCGAAGATTGGAGATCTTCACCTCGTTTGGATGGTAACCGAGGTCCTGATTGGGAGGCATCCCGAAATATGGATAATGAGTGGTGATTGTCCAGACGTATGTGGTGATCGATGGGTTTGCGAGGTATATAGTGCCTTCGGTTTCGTTCAGACCCAGAACGGACTTGCAAATGGACAGTGTGTCTGACATTGGAATTTATTCTTTGTGATTGATAGCCATCAGTTGCACGGTGTGAATTGCCTGTGTGGCATGCTAAGATGCAGTGATCACGACTTATGTTGAAAAGCAAAGTCTTGTGGTGATGATCAAAGTGCCACCTGTGTGGCATAGCTTTGTGTATAACGTGAAATCGCGAGCCTCACACCCCGGTACGAACCAGAAACGGGAGCAGGACCTCAGGGAGGGCATGCGTTTCTTTCTAGCTAGGAGTTGTGTCGGTGTTTTTACACGGCCTGACATTTTACTTATGTTGTTGTTACTGTTGCGAGGCGCCTCGATTAGATCGGACGATCCGGGTCCGATGGAGTCATTGTTGGCTCATTTGCGCCCCATAGGGCGGGGAGCGTATTGCTCAGGCATTTTAATCCACATCGGTGGACCGGCCCTGACGATCCAAGGGTCACTCGAGCTCTGATCCTGAGACATGGTAGGCTAGATTGTCTCGAAGTCGGTAAGGACTATTTTTTGCCTTGGTTTATGACGGAAATCCAATTTCCAAATACGACATCATGCGGTTTTGATTCTATATATATATATGGCGACATGATATATGGTACCCATGCCGTCTATGATTGATAGTTATGATTCGAAGTTGTTTTGAAACATGTAAACACTAGTAATAATATCAATTGCTTTTGTTTTATTCGTATCAACCATATTTTGGCCATTATAAGGTAAAACTCTATCCTCCGGTTTGCGTTGCATTGTGTGATGGGAACTGAGTCTTATAATGGCTTCATTTTTATAAAAAGCATTCCGTTGTTTAAAAGAATGATTTGTTTAAAGCACTGGCAATCCAATGGAGTAAACCCGTTCCACGAAAGTGGCGTGGTCCTGTGATTATCCATATTTTGAATGTGTTGAGTAGATTTCTCATACCAGTCCCATGACTGACTCGTAGTTTGTTTCACTTTCAAACTCGGGTGCCCTTTTTTCTACACGGGCAGCCTTGTATTCAGGTTTTAGCTGGCTTTCTCTGGATAGCTGGAGCTGAAGATGGATTCTATCATTTATCTCTTTTTATGTTGTTCAGCTCCTATTGTACATTATGTTTGTTTTCCGCTGTAGACATTTATGTATAGTTGAACTGTATTTGCACTAAGTAGATCCTGTATACTGTGTAACTTTGATGATTACGTTTATCCAGTGTATTCTATTGTACATTATCTGGTGTATTTATTTATTTATGTTCTGCTATTATCTGTTTCTGTGTTATATTCCAAAGATTACCCTTGTCTCCTTCTGTACGGGAAATGGGTTCGTCACAAAATTACAGTAAAATTCTAAAAATTAAATTAACGCTACGTCTCAAAAGAACCTTGTCTAAATTCGAATCCAGTAGGCAGTTATTTCAAATAAACTGTTACGGTCGATGAACGATTTTATAGCGACTATTTGAAAATTTGATTTGGACATAACTTACAATATATATTATGAAATCTTGGTTTTTAACTTCCATTAGAAAATTACAGTTAAAAGGATTCCAACGTTTCTTGTTTCGAAGAAATCCGTCTTATAACGGGTATTGTACACTCAGTTGAAGTTCATATCGAATATTGCGAACTGCCACGACGTTACTAGCTCGATTATAATTAAATTATAATTAAAACATTCAATTATCGTTTATAAATAAAATTTTGAACTGCTAAAATTTCGGGATGTTACATTCCTCCCCCCTTAAAATAATTTCGTCCTCGAAATTGTTAAGCAGTACAGATAATAGAATTCTAACTCCTTACGACCTACTTAGCTGAAATCCTATACTCCATACCTTCAAACTTATTTCTATTCAAATTACCTTTAATCCTTATATCAATACCCAACCTTTTAATTTCCCTTCCAAATGATACGACCACCACTTTTGGACAATCTACCACATACTCATCTAACCAAACCATTTGCTTACAGCCAAGCCAAACTCCATTTCAACCCCCGTTTCATTTCAATTCCAAATTCTTATTCAACATCCATTCCCGATTATCTCTAATCCAACCCAACTAGTTAAATTCTATTCCAACTCAATTTTACTTAACTCAGCTAAATTCTCATTTATTTATTCACTTTTATCTTTCCAATCATTTTAACTTCATAAGTTAAATTAAAATTTCAAAATTCCAATTTCCTGGGTTTTTATTTCAAATCAGACTGAAATTACATATATATAATAATAGAAATTCAAACCATTTTGAATTTTAGACAACTTGTTTTCAAAACAATTCAAAACAAAACCTTTGGTAGTAATCCGTTACTTAGAACTCGAAAACGAACACTGATAATGCGGCCGTCATCATCAGAATTATTTTCCAGTGATCGAAGTGAGTTCAATACTATACTACTTTTCGAAATTCATTTTAAAACACTTCCATTGTGAAATCACTTCAAAATACCTTCTACAATATTTAAAAAAAAACCTTTTCAAATCACCCAGGATCTTGAAATTTCCCCATATAATTCAAAATTTAATTTCAACACCTTTTCCTGTTTCTGGGACTTTAATTCCAATTCTGATTTAATTCCAGATTTAAGCCATCATGCTTTATATATTATCCTTATACGAATTCTGATTGGTTATTTATAACGATTTTGCTTTATAATCTTATTTGATTATAATAACAACCAACTCATCCAATATACTATAATAATTCCAATGTATATACTTTCTTTATATCAAAATATATTTTGGTAAAATTGTTTCATCTACCATCTTTCAAAACAATACTATGTCGAATTACTCTGTTCAAGAGTTTAGAAACACCTATCGACACAGTTTGCATTACTGTGTCGACCAGAATTCATAAACCACTCGACAAACCAATCAACACAATATAAAACTGTTTTTATATCAATTCACAAATACGCGCTCATATATACATTCGAACTCAATCTAGGATATTACTAATCCCATCTCTACTGAGTTACACCATAGAGCCAAGGAAATAACTTAACCTTCAGCTCTGATACCACTGTAACGAACTGGGATTTTCGACTCCGAAAATCAACACCAAACTACCATGTTGACCATTCAAGCGTCGAACATTCCAGATCATTAATAGAAAGAAGTTAGAGGGTGAGAATAGATAGGATAGAAAATTAGAATAGAAGAAGAAGAACACAATCAGAGTAAACACGAATCTCAAAGCGGAACAAATAAAATATAATACACAATATAACTTTGAAATGAAACAGTGTATATACATAGAATAACATTATCAGAGTACAACACTTACACACAGCGGAAATAACAATAGCCATATAATCCTGAAGCCTCCTGCTTCAAGCTCCTCCAAGCATATCTGTAAAGACCTGAGCTACTTGACTGCTCGTACAAATTTGGGCACCCAAGAGTTTAGGGAAAAACAAAACAAAATAAACTCTGGGTCAGTCATGGGACTGGTGTGAGTAAGCTCAAATCATCGGTTTAACTTTTCAAAATCCTTTTCAAAAGAAAAGATAATCGTAAGACCGATCCACACATAAACACAGACGGTTTTTACCTTACGATAACCCAAACAATTTTGGAAATCAATACTTCTCTGATATTATAATAATGTCTAATCACAAGTAATTATCAATCTAGCAGAACGCTTGCATCTCACGTTCCACATATATAGTATACAAACAAAACCGCGGGCGCTTATTGGAGATTGGATTCCAACTATGACAAGGTATGGGACCACCTACCGATAGTGTATCTCTAGAGACGAATACACTGGGTTCAACAAGAACGTCTTGCAACCCGGCCCACACATGACCGACCACTCATTTCGCTTGAGTGTATCGAATGTATATCACCAACGGTTGGGAGCTACCCACCGTCTTCCTGAAAAGGGACAGCATCGAACATAGATAAAGGATGAAATGGATTTTCTCTAGATAGGTGATATACACCCTAATGGGAGCGACCCACTTAGCCACGCTGCCCGCCCGATTTCAGTCATTTCCCGGTTGATGAGGCTTGAGGTCATTACGTATCTTTTGAAACACTTGACCACCATTCACTTTGAATGCCACATAGTCATACCCGTCAAATCAAAAATTTATTTCCTCAAAAATACCACGGGTATAAAGCTAAGAGAACCGAATTCCTCCGCCACCAAACGTAAGTACGTTTGAAGAGATCAACTTACGCGATCCTTTAGATATACTCTGTCATACATCCGTCCATTCACGTTTGTCCTGGGACTAAACAAACCGATGGCACTATTCTGTAAAAAGGATAGCCCTTGCATGACTCCATCTTCAATATATTTTCATCATATTTGATCGCAACGCTAACGTCCATACAGAGTGGTTTTCAGATAATGCATGTGATCCCGGTCTCTCCGTATTTGACAACTGAAAATGGTCAAAAACTTTGACAGTCGGTGATTTAACTATCAAAGAAAAATAGGTGTACAACCAACGATATTATTTCCAGATGGAAATTCTATCGATCAATCATCAATCAACACTTATCTCTTTTAATTAAATTAATCATGTATTTATTCATTTCCCATTTCTACATACTCGACATTTCTTATTTTCTAAATTTAGAAAATATACATTATCAATCATTGGAAAATATTTCCATCTCTGTTTCACGTATTACTGACATTCCAGTATCCTTTCTCATCAACATTTCATTTTCTATGATTAGAAAATATCTCTGATTATATTTGGAAAATGTTTCCAAAATTTATCCATTTGACTTAAACAGATGCTTAAAATAAGCATCACTAAGCCAATTCAAACCATTTCACTCGTTAACTAAATCCACTTAACCAATTTTAACTCTCAAACCTTAACTACTCCATAGTTAAAAACGAAGTCAATCAAGTTGGGGTATAATTACCTCTCAGACCTTAACTGAACAACATTTCCAACCTCGAAATAGACAAAGTTCACCCTTTTTAACCCTTTAACAAATTTCCTTACGAAACTCTCGGATCCTATTTATGGATCCCTTTCTTTATTGAAAACATTGGTTATAACTATAGCGTTATAATCCCTTCTTCCTAAATATCAAATTTCAAAATATACTTTTATTCCTCGATTTAATTAAATAACTAAACCACTAATTTATAAATAAATAAGTAAATCTTGATTAAAACCGGAAAGTAAATATTACTTTCCCCAATTCGATATAATCGAATTCAATGTATAATTCTCTTTTTCGAATAATCTCTATTTGATAACTCCTTTTCGAATAAACTATATTCGATAACCCTTTCTTCCAATAACTATATTCGATAATATCTCTTCGAATGATTTACATTCAATTAACTTTCTACGAATGATTTACATTCGATAAATCTCTTTTCGAATAAACTATATTCGGTTAACTTATATTCGAATAACTATGTCTGTTTCAACTTTAATTCGAATAACTAATATTCGATTTAACTCCATTCGCTTGACTCTAGATCGCAACGATCATAATGGTTACGCCTGATTCCCTCAGGAAACATCCGACCGCCGTAGGCCATCTACAGCCCTGCGAATTACGCTAGCAATCGTACGAATTGGCAACTCTTCCTGAATAACTATATTTGACTAACTCTATCTCTAATAACTATATTTGATCAACTCTAATTGAATAACTAGTATTTAATTAACTCTAACTGATTAACCCTACTATTATTCAGTTTCAAATATCGATGTTGAAATCGAATCTTTACTTCTCTATATAAGTCCTGACTTATATATATTCTATTTATCCAATGATAAATATTTCATTTAATTTATAAAATATTATTCATAAATTTATCTTCTCAATCTATCGGTTAGAATAGATTTGAAACGACCCGAACTTCCCCGGTCTCCGAAGAGAAGAGAAAGAACGAATTGTTTTGAGAACACGACAAAGCAGAACGCAGACGAAAGAACATTTCATTGTATATTACAACAATGCATCAGATTACAAGAATGTACAGAGTATAAATGAATATTACACAGAAGTATACATCACAAATTATCAGAGATTACAATAAATTACATAGCAGCGGAAAATAATACAATACACAACTAGAAGAGATATACGGATACAAAGCTTTCCGGATATCATTCCAGCTGTAAACCAGGATCCTGTGAATATAAATCTGCAAAACCAAAACTACTAGCTGCCCGTGTCAAAATAGGGGCACCCAGAGTTTAGGTTAAAACAATAAACTCCAGGTCAGTCATGTGACTGGTGTGAGAACTAAAACAGTTATAAATCTTTATTTTAAAGTTAGGTAAATCAAGGGACCACGCCGTATAACACGGAACGGGTTTCCTCCCAAGAATACCAGTGCATAAAACAAACAACGCAATGCTAAATAAAGATAAATGAAGCTGTTATAAGACCCAGGTCCTATCACACAATGAAACGCAAGCCGGGGGATAGGGTTTTCCCTTATAACAGCCAAAGAATGCTTGATACGTTTAAAACAAATCATTTGATACTATTATAAGTGCATAGTGTATAAAACAACTTCAAATCATAAGTATCAATCATAGGCGACATGGGTACCATATATCATGTCGCCATATATAGGTTTACAAATAAAACCGCAAATGTCACGTATTTGGAAATTGGATTTCCGTCATGAACCAAGGCAAAAGATAGTCCTTACCGAATTCGAGACTGCCTAGCCCGAGTCTCATGATCAGAACGCATCGACCCTTGGAGCGACAGGGCCGGTCCACACGGAGTGGATTAAAATGCTTGAGCACTACGTTTCGCCGCTCTTTGGGGCGTAAGCGAGCCAACGAATGACTCCATCGGACCCGGATCGTCCGATCTAACCGAGGCGCCTCGCAACAGCAACAACCACATAATTCAAACTCGTCAGGGCGTGTAAAACCACTGACGCCACTTTTAGCTAGGAGGAAACGTAGGCCCTCCCTGAGGTCCTTTCTCCCGTTTCTGGTTCATACCGGGGTGTGAAACTCGCGAAGCAAACGTTACACAAAGCTATGCCACAAAGGCCGTGCTTTGATCATCACCACAAGACTTTGCTTTTCAACAGAAGCCTCGATCAATTGCCACTTAGGCATGCCACACAGGCAATTCACTCCATGCGTTTGATATCCATCAATATATAACCCCTGAGCTCGTACGTCTCAGAGAAGGGCGTTAAGCTAGAGAATAAATTCTCCGTCGCCAAACAGATATATATTTAATAGAGATCAATCACACGGACTAAAATCCAATGTCAGACACACAGTCCATTTACAAGTCCGTTCTGGGTCTGAACGAAACCGGAGGCACCTTAGTACCCCGCATATCCATTGATCTCCAAGCACGTCTGGACGATCACCAACTGTTTCCATCTTCTTGGGTGTACAGCCCCATCAAGATCATCAGTAATCACCCAAACGACGTGAAGACCTCCGGTCTTCGACCATCGTCTTCATCTTCGACTTATCGTCGTATCAGTTATTCAGAATGGGATAAACCCGGTCTTCCCGAATAACTCGCGTATATTTTAAATAAGTGTTACACAAACACAACATATGCCTCATTCCAATTCATCAGTCACTAACCGTAAATTAATCAAGAGAATAATTCCCCAAATATTAACCCCGAAGGCCGAAACCAACATCAGATCAATATTCAGAAAACCATTCTGCTTAGCTAACCGACGGTTAGTTTCTAAATTTCACATTCATAGGGAAAGGTTCCCATTAATTTTATCAAAGATAAATCATTAAAATTTATTCTTTAATCTACTTTTGAATTTCGATTCAACTAGTCGGGATTAACGAACCTTACCGAAGTAATCATTTATTTTAATTTCCCAATCCCAACCTATTCATCCCATGAAGTAAAACTTGTTATACTTCATATCTAACACCACGGTGTTATCGGTAAATTCAATTACCATTTCACGTTCAAATCTAATTAAAGATTTAACTAACGCCTGGAGCAAAACTGGTGACACTCCATTCTCGATTATTTCAATCTAATCAAAGATTCATTAAAACTCCACTTAGTTTTAATCGCTAACAGGGTTAAAGAATCAGTGTTATTTAAAACACGGTTCACGATAAACCCAAAGTCACATTCCATTAATTATCGGGTTAAAGAACAAGTGTTATTTAAAACACTATTCACGATAAACCCAAAAATCAATATCAATTCAATTCCAATTAAATATTGTTTAATTGGTACACTTCATTAAATCTAAATAAAAAGATTTAATCTTTTCTCAACTGGGTTCAAGAACAGTGTTAATGAAGACACCATTCACGACAAACCCAAATCACATTTGATATTAAACACAAGGCTCTGAATAGAAAATATATCGGCTTATATTCAATATCAAATTCTGCGACCAACAAATATCGTATTGGACATAACGATATATATATATCTTTCAAATTTCCATAACAATATCTGTATAATCACGAAATCCAACATCGAAATATTTCAAAGACAATTTCGATTCAAATCCACTCCAATGCAATCATTGGAAATTCTGGTTATTTTCAAAACCATTTCAAATTCAATTTATTTATTTAAAAATAAATAGAATTAAAATTCTAGTTCAAAACTAGTTCATTTCGATAAAAATCTATTTTTATCTTTTCAAATATGGAGTTTTTCATCCCAATTCTTTCTAAATCATTTCATATGATTTTACACAAATTATTACTATTTTTAATAATTTTATCAAGGCCCGTACAGTCGATTTCCATCAACGGCCATCGAACTGCACTTACAGCGACCTTTTTTACAAATTCGATTTGGACATAATTCCAAATCCAACCGTTAGATTTCTAATTTCTAATATTCGTTAGAAATCTCTTTTTGATACGAACCCAACGGTTCCGGTTTCAGAAGAATCCGACGGTTGGATCTCCCGTAATGTCCGTTTGAAATAAATGGTCGAAATTCGCGAACTGCCGCGGCGCGGCGCGTTCTATTCAGACCATTATATTATATATATAATATATACTTCGTCGATTTCAATTCAAAATGTGCTTTATAAATCGTTTTAAATTCATTTTCAAAACGGTTTTAACTTCATATTCAATTTCAAATCAATATTGATTTCTAATTCAATTTCAGTTCGTTTTCAATTCAATTCAATTTCAATTCGAATTCATTTCTATTCCATTTCAATTCGAATTTATTTATATTCAATTTCAATTCGAATTCATTTCTATTCAAAAAAAATCAGATTTTGAAATCACTTTCGATATTCATTATAAAATGAATAAAATCGATATGAATATCGTTCACGTCAAAATGGCGTCAATCTAACCAACACGGCTTCATATGTTTCTATTTTCAAATATTCTATTTCGAATATTTCTATCTCAAATATTTCTTTTCAAATATTCTATTTTCAAATATTCTATTTTCACATATTTCTATTTCAAATATTTTTATTTCAAATATTTCTTTTTCGAAACTGGAATGAGGCCCAATCAATTACCATATAATGTTGATTATATGGATTTTCTACAACACATGTACATATCAACAACGATGAATAATCAACCATCATCCAAAGTGCATTCTACACTGTATAAGCATCAAATATAAATATTCAACGCTTATAACAGTCTGTCAATCAATCGATCGACATACAACTAAACAATCGGGATTAGTGTATGTCAAATATCATCCCAATACCCGTGTGGGGTTTCAAACAATCAAACACAGATTTTATTTGTGCAGTTGGGAGATGTGTAAAATTTATCGTCCCAATCAATGTCCTTCAAATAGGTGTACATAAACAAACCGTCCGGTTTGTAAATGAATATTTATTTATTCACATTCACGTTAAAAATTATATTTTTAACGATCAAAATATTTTATTCAAACTATGAATATTCTATTCGGTTCATTTATTAAATAAAATGTTATCTTTATTTTTCTAACTTATTTTTAGAAAATTTCGGCGGCATAACGACACGATACTAGAAACGGGGCAAGGCCTAGCCTTATCCCCGGTCTAGTGAAGGCCCACGCCATTCACACATCAATCAAATTCACCAAACAACCAAATTCAAATCACATCATCTAACTAATTTTTTTTGCAACCAGACAAACAAGTCCATGGTCTGTGGACGATTGTGTCGGGTGCTACTAAACACCGTCTGCATCCTAGTATATATATATATAACTAGAAAAAGAAATTGAAAGGTGAGAAATTCTCACCGATAGCTATCCTAATCTCCACGGCACTTCCAATGCAGGAAATCTTCACTGTTCTCGTCTCTTATCACTTTCTTCGCCCGTAGCCACTACATATATAAAAATCGAATTTTTACTTCGCTATTCAATATATAAAAATCACATTTTTACTTCGATGTTCAATATATAAAAATCACATTTTTACTTCGATGTTCAATATATAAAAATCACATTTTTACTTCGATGTTCAATATATAAAAATCACATTTTTACTTCGATGTTCAATATATAAAAATCACATTTTTACTTCGATGTTCAATATATAAAAATCACATTTTTACTTCGATGTTCAATATATAAAAATCACATTTTTACTTCGATGTTCAATATATAAAAATCACATTTTTACTTCGATGTTCAATATATAAAAATCACATTTTTATTCTTTCTATAGTATAAAAATATGATCTTTCAGCATATAAAAATTTGTTCTTTATGATGTTGAAAAATCCGACCTTTGTCATGTTAAATATCAAACCCCCTTTTATTTTTTTATTTTTATTCACTTAACATAAAATAAAACTGATTAGGAAAAATAAATTAACATAAAACTTAAAAAAAAACTCACAGTGGCGCGATGGGGAGGGGGTTTTTTTCCTCGGTCTAGAGTGGGGTGCTGGCTGGCGAGGTGGAGCGCCGGAGGGAGGGGGATCGCCTGTGGAGGCGCGGCTCCGGTGGCAGTGGCCTGGTGGGGACTCGCGGATCCCACCTCGCGTTCGAACTTCGAATTGGGGAGGGCTGGAAGAAGGAGGAGGTGGAGCGGAAGTGGGGGCGACGGCGGTCGTGGAAGACCTGGGGCGGCGCGATGGCGTCTGGGATGGAGGAGGAACGATCAACGGTGGAGCAGGGCGACGGCAGTCGCCATTTTCATTTCCCAATCGATTTGAGCCTCAGGGTGGTTTTGAGGAAAATGAATTGTGGGGGGGGGGGGGGGGTTAATGAAAATATAAATTTTATTATTATTATTCTCCACTTAAGTTGACTTTTTCATTTGACCTCTAAACGAGGCCCACCGCCTGTCGTCCCTAGCTAATTACCCCCATTCCGAACACAATGGAATATGTATCGTAGGTTGATTCGATCGTTTGAATCGGTTTCCGTTGAATTTAAAGTATATTTCTTATATATTCAATTTAAACGCACATTTCAAATCACCGGGGCCACATACTAACTCGAAAAATTCCCGAAAAAATATTTTTTGGCTTCGTACTGACGATACGGTCCTAATAAAACTAGTTTCGCCGAATTCTGAGACCGTTAGAAAAATGGCCATTTTCCAGTCGATTAAAATCAACTGAAACTGGTCAAACGTGTTTTCCTTTGCCACGCTAAAATATTGATTCGAAAAATTATGAAATTTGAAACCTAGCAATAATTTGACATCACGGATCCAACAAAAGTGGTTTCGTCGAAATCCGACGTCGTTTGCAAAATGGCTATTTTTAAGGGCCTGAATTCCATAGCGACTATTTAGAATTTTCAACTGGACATATCTTTTGATTCCCGCTATGAAATCTCAATTTTTCGGATTCGTTGGAAAGATATCATCAAATAGATCCTAATGTTTTTGGTTTCACTAAAATCCGGATTGTTTTGCACCCGGTACATCCAATTGAAGTTTGAAATCGAATTATCGAACTACCGCGCCATTTTCAATTCTATTTATAATTATATATAAATATTTATATTCTAACGACGACGTATATAATATATACGTTCTGAATATGTTCGAAATAAATTTCTCGTCGATATTATTTAAAATAATATATTTTAAATGTTCAAAATTCGCTAAAATTGCCAATTTAAAATTTTCAAACTGGCTCGCATTTTCCGGGTTGTTACAATCTCCCCCACTTAAAACTTTTCGTCCCCGAAAAGGAACGAAGTCGAAAGTGGTTTGATTAATCAACTCTACATTCGATCTGGCTTCCGTTCTCCAACTTTTCAGTTTCTGAGAATTTTCAAATTCTTCAAAAATTTGGCTAACACCCTAAATTTTCGAAAAATTTCGCCATAACCTCCCCTGCACCGGGAGCTACGGGAAAATCCCAAAATTATCATATAGGCCTTCTGATCTTAAAAAGAAAAAGAAAAGGCCAAGCGGCTAGCCAATAGGCTCATAAAATCATCATCACCCAAACAAAACAGTAAATTATGTAGTAAACATGTACCTATTTGTCGGGCAAACAAATTTTATTCTCTGCTCTAGCCTCCTTGCTATGACCTGTTCAATGTAAGTACATATATATGCAAGCAAATGCGACCAAATTTCAATAATATTCACTATTTGATACAATTAGGCTAAATGGTTCAAAATTATCAAACAATTAAACAAACAACACAAACATCAATCAATTAGTGAATTATCATTTGGAATTCATAACTTTGATATATAGTCAAAAATCACATTTTTGATGCCAAATCACAACAATAAACCCTATCTAGTTTCGGTTCTCACACCAGTCAATTGGAAATTTATAGAAATCTCACTTTCGTTACTCGAAGATACATACTGGCGACGGTGCCCCGTTACCAGAATTATCCCCGGGCACTAGAGTATGATTCTATAACTATCCAGTATATTAAAACTTTGAATACACGTTTGCAAGACATATATGCAAAACCTTTATATATCGGATTGTCCAAATCTATATAGATAAATAATCAAATACGAATAGTTGATTTAAATTTTTAAAACAAAATCGTTTTATTTTAAAAATATACTCTTCACACTCGTTCTAGGATACTACTGATCCCATCTCTAACGAGTCATTCTCGTTGGATATTGCTAATCCAATATCTGATGAATTCTTTCGTACGGTTCTAATGTGCCTTGTTCTCTGAGCTTTGTAAACCAAAGCTCTGATACCACGACTGAAACGACCCGAACTTCCCCGGTCTCCGAAGAGAAGAGAAAGAACGAATTGTTTTGAGAACACGACAAAGCAGAACGCAGACGAAAGAACATTTCATTGTATATTACAACAATGCATCAGATTACAAGAATGTACAGAGTATAAATGAATATTACACAGAAGTATACATCACAAATTATCAGAGATTACAATAAATTACATAGCAGCGGAAAATAATACAATACACAACTAGAAGAGATATATGGATACAAAGTTTTCCGGATATCATTCCAGCTGTAAACCAGGATCCTGTGAATATAAATCTGCAAAACCAAAACTACTAGCTGCCCGTGTCAAAATAGGGGCACCCAGAGTTTAGGTTAAAACAATAAACTCCAGGTCAGTCATGTGACTGGTGTGAGAACTAAAACAGTTATAAATCTTTATTTTAAAGTTAGGTAAATCAAGGGACCACGCCGTATAACACGGAACGGGTTTCCTCCCAAGAATACCAGTGCATAAAACAAACAACGCAATGCTAAATAAAGAAAAATGAAGCTGTTATAAGACCCAGGTCCTATCACACAATGCAACGCAAGCCGGGGGATAGGGTTTTCCCTTATAACAGCCAAAGAATGCTTGATACGTTTAAAACAAATCATTTGATACTATTATAAGTGCATAGTGTATAAAACAACTTCAAATCATAAGTATCAATCATAGGCGACATGGGTACCATATATCATGTCGCCATATATAGGTTTACAAATAAAACCGCAAATGTCACGTATTTGGAAATTGGATTTCCGTCATGAATCAAGGCAAAAGATAGTCCTTACCGAATTCGAGACTGCCTAGCCCGAGTCTCAGGATCAGAACGCATCGACCCTTGGAGCGACAGGGCCGGTCCACACGGAGTGGATTAAAATGCCTGAGCACTACGTTTCGCCGCCCTTTGGGGCGTAAGCGAGCCAACGAATGACTCCATCGGACCCGGATCGTCCGATCTAACCGAGGCGCCTCGCAACAGCAACAACCACATAAGTCAAACTCGTCAGGGCGTGTAAAACCACTGACGCCACTTTTAACTAGGAGGAAACGTAGGCCTTCCCTGAGGTCCTTTCTCCCGTTTCTGGTTCATACCGGGGTATGAAACTCGCGAAGCAAACGTTACACAAAGCTATGCCACAAAGGTCGTGCTTTGATCATCACCCAAAGACTTTGTTTTTCAATAGAAGCCTCGATCAATTGCCACTTAGGCATGCCACACAGGCAATTCACTCCATGCGTTTGATATCCATCAATATATAACCCCTGAGCTCGTACGTCTCAGAGAAGGGCGTTAAGCTAGAGAATAAATTCTCCGCCGCCAAACAGATATATATTTAATAGACATCAATCACACGGACTAAAATCCAATGTCAGACACACAGTCCATTTACAAGTCCGTTCTGGGTCTGAACGAAACCGGAGGCACCTTAGTACCCCGCATATCCATTGATCTCCAAGCACGTCTGGACGATCACCAACTGTTCCATCTTCTTGGGTGTACAGCCCAATCAAGATAATCAGTAATCACCCAAACGACGTGAAGACCTCCGGTCTTCGACCATCGTCTTCATCTTCGACTTATCGTCGTATCAGTTATTCAGAATGGGATAAACCCGGTCTTCCCGAATAACTCGCGTATATTTTAAATAAGTGTTACACAAACACAACATACGCCTCATTCCAATTCATCAGTCACTAACTGTAAATTAATCAAGAGAATAATTCCCCAAATATTAACCCCGAAGGCCGAAACCAACATCAGATCAATATTCAGAAAACCATTCTGCTTAGTTAACCGACGGTTAGTTTCTAAATTTCACATTCATAGGGAAAGGTTCCCATTAATTTTATCAAAGATAAATCATTAAAATTTATTCTTTAATCTACTTTTGAATTTCGATTCAACTAGTCGGGATTAACGAACCTTACCGAAGTAATCATTTATTTTAATTTCCCAATCCCAACCTATTCATCCCATGAAGTAAAACTGGTTATACTTCATATCTAACACCACGGTGTTATCGGTAAATTCAATTACCATTTGAGACGGCCCGAAATCCCGTTCTGACGGAGACAAGGGTTATCTTTGGAATATAACACAGAAACAGATAATAGCAGAACAGAATTAAATAAATACACCAGATAATGAACAATAGAATATACTGGATAAAAGTAATCATCAGAGTTACACAGTATATAGGATCTTACTTAGTACAAATACAGTACAGCTATACATAAATGTCTACAGCGGAAATAAACAAAATATGTACAATAGGAGCTGAACAGCATAAAAAGAGATAAATGATATAATCCATCTTCAGCTCCAGCTATCCAGAGAAAGAACCAGCTAAACCTGAATACAAGGCTGCCCGTGTAGAAAAAGGGGCACCCGAGTTTGAGAGTGAAACAAACTACGAGTCAGTCATGGGACTGGTATGAGAAATCTACTCAACACATATATAATTTGGCAAATCACAAGACCACGCCACTTTCGTGGAACGGGTTTTCTCCATTGGATTGCCAGTGCTTTAAAACAAATCTTTCTTTTAAACAACGCTATGTTTTTTTATAAAAATGAAATCGTTATAAGACTCAGTTCCCATCACACAATGCAACGCAAAGCGGAGGATAGAGTTTTTACCTTATAACGGCTAAAATATGCTTGATACGAATAAAACAAAGGCATTTGATATTATTGCTAGTGTCTATATGTTTTGAAAACAATTTCAAATCATAACTATCAATCAAAGACGACATGAGCGTCCCATGCCACTATGTCGCCAAATATATATATACAATCAGAACCGCACGATGTCGTATTTGGAAATTGGATTTCCGTCATGAACCAAGGCAAAAGATAGTCCTTACCGAATTCGAGACAATCTAGCCTACCATGTCTCAGGATCAGAGCTCAAGTGACCCTTGGATCGTCAGGGCCGGTCCACCGATGTGGATTAAAATGCCTGAGCAATACGTTTCCCTGCCCTTTGGGGCGCAAACGAGCCAACGAATGACTCCATCGGACCCGGATCGTCCGATCAAACCGAGGCGCCTCGCAACAGCAACAACCACACAGGTGAAAAGTATATAAATGTCAGGGCTGGTAGGTCACTGACACCACCCTAGCTAGAAAGAAACGCAAGCCCTCCCTGATGTCCTCTCCCGTTTCTGGTTCATACCGGGGTGTGAGGTTCGCGATTTCACGTTATACACAAAGCTACGCCACACAGGCGGTGCTTTGATCATCCCCACAAGGCTTTGCTTTTCAACAGAAGCCCTGATCACTGCATCTTAGCATGCCACACAGGCAATTCATGTCATGCGACTGATGTCCATCGATATACAACCTCTGAGCTCGTGCGTCTCAGAGAAGGACGTTAAGCAAAAGAATAAATTCTCTACCGCCAAACAGATGTATATTTAATAGAGATCAATCAACACAGAATAAAATCCAATGTCAGACACACAGTCCATTTACAAGTCCGTTCTGGGTCTGAACGAAACCGGAGGCACTAAATACCTCGCAAACCCTTCGATCACCACGTACGTCTGGACGATCACCACTCATTATCCATATTTCGGGATGCCTCCCAATCAGGACCTCGGTTACCATCCAAACGAGGTGAAGATCTCCGGTCTTCGACCATCGTCTTCATCTTCGAATTTCAATCGTCGGTCAATTATTTGAAATGAGAATTAACTCGGCCTTTTCAAATAATTCACGTATATTTAGAACTTCAAATCAATTTATTTCAATGGTTAAATTATTCGACAACACCAATTTTGTTCTTTAATGTAATTTTCACACCAAACACATACAACCATCAAATACCACATAAATCGAGCAAATTCAGTTTATTTCCATTCCATATCGCTTATGATATTTTATAACTAATTATCGCTATTTTTATTTATTTTAAAATAGCTAATTTATTCAAAACGACGCTTCGGGCCATAAAGCGGCCGTGGCGCTGTTTTTCTTCAGATTTGATTTACACATATCTGAAAATCTAACCGTTAGATCTTCACAAAATTTACATCATTAGAAAGGTCTTTTCAAAACGAATCCAACGGTTCCAGTTTCGGGAAAATCCGACGGTCGGATCTCCCGGTACAATCGTTTGAAATTTCGATTTCAAAATACGAACTGCAGCGTCGTTATTCGATTAAATATATAATTATATTTATATATATATAAATATAATAGTTTCTGGCACTGTTTTTCTTCAGATTTGAATTAAACATTCCAGACAATCCAATCGTTGGATTTTTACAAGGTTGGTGCCGTTGGAAAGATATTTCCAAGGCGAACCCGACGGTTGCGGTTTCGGGAAAATCCAATGGTCGGATTCCCCGCACTAGTTGTTTGAAATCACGTTTTCAAAATACGAACTGCACGGCCTCGTTTCGTTTTAATTTTATTTATATTTATATATTTATATAAATATAGTTCATTCAATGATTTCAATATCGTTTTCAATTCAAATATTTCACTAACGCCTTAAAATTTTGGAAAATTTCGCCATAACCTCCCCTGCACGGGGAGCATCGGGAAATCGCAAATAGCTTTCCCTGTCCTTCTAATCTCAAAAAGAAAAAGAAAAAGCCAAGCGGCTAGCCAACAGGCTCATAAAATCATCACCCAAACAAAACAGTAAATGTGTACCTATTTGTCGGGCACAAAATTTTATTCCTCTTCTCTAGCCCCTTTGCTATAACCTGTTCAATGAATATGCATGTACATATATATACAGTTCTTATTATTTATCATTTTCTATTCAACTTCATATTTGATTTCTATTTGGTTTAAAAACACCATTCATTCTAATGTTACATACATAGGTACAAATCATATCATTAGCTAATTAATGAATATTTCAACTCATATTTTTTTTTTGAACAAGTGGCTATTTTTAACACTTCACATTTCAACGATTTATGCATACAATAAAAATGTGATTTTTATTGTAAAACAATTCATTTCAAAACACTATTTTTCTATATAGTTCGTATAGGTGACAAAAATAGGATTTTTATCATAAAACAATTTCTTTTAAAACGAGATTATTTTACACAGTTCATATAGTCGATACAAGGTGATTTTTTTTATTATCAAACAATTTATTTCAAAATATGAATACCATTCAACACATGAATTTCAAATCAACGAATGAATATCGATTCAACACATGAAGGTTTTCTATAGTTTCTATATATAGATAGAAATGTGATTTTTATATTTAAAACGCGAATACCATTCAACACATGAATTTCTAATCAACGAATGAATATCAATTCAACACATGAAGGTTTTCTATAGTTTCTATATATAGATAGAAATGTGATTTTTATATTTAAAACGCGAATACCATTCAACACATGAATTTCTAATCAACGAATGAATATCAGTTCAACACATGAAGGTTTTCTATAGTTTCTATATATAGATAGAAATGTGATTTTTATATTTAAAACGCGAATACCATTCAACACATGAATTTCTAATCAACGAATGAATATCAATTCAACACATGAAGGTTTTCTATTCAATGAATAAATATAGTTTAAGCAAATGAAAATAATTCAAACACACGAATATTATTCAAAATTTCGGCAGCATAACGGCAGGGTAGTTAAAACCGGGACCGTCCCTAGTACGGCTCCTCGCTCTACCTTAAAACCTCGCGGTTTTTGACAATGGGGATCATGCATCTAGTTCGCACGCAGGCGGCATGTATATATTTATTTCATTTCCACAAACTAATCCTATGTGGTTTCAACCAAATATTTCTCAACCACAAACGGGTATTTTTCAACCTCAATCAATCAATATCAACCACAAACAATCCCAAACAATCATTCGCTATCAATCAATTTTCACAACAATTTCAATCAATAAATATCGTCCATGGTTTGTGGACGAGGGGGCGTATATATATATATATATATATATATATATATATAGTATTATATATAGCAATTCACTTTTATTTCCACACATATATATATGGCTAGAAAAAGAAATTGAAGAGTGAGAAATTCTCACCAATAGCTATCCAACTTCACGACACTTCACTTAGAGAAATCTTCGCCTTTCTCGCCTTTTTGTCGCTTTCGCCCGTAGCCACTACATATATAAAAAAAATCGAATTTTTACTTCGCTATTCAATATATAAAAATCGAATTTTTATTATGCTATTCAATATATAAAAATCGAATTTTTATTATGTTATTCAATATATAAAAATCGAATTTTTATTATGCTATTCAATATATAAAAATCGAATTTTGACTTCGCTATTCAATATATAAAAATCGAATTTTGACTTCGCTATTCAATATATAAAAATCGAATTTTGACTTCGCTATTCAATATATAAAAATCGAATTTTGACTTCGCTATTCAATATATAAAAATCGAATTTTTATTATGCTATTCAATATATAAAAATCGAATTTTGACTTCGCTATTCAATATATAAAAATCGAATTTTTATTATGATATTCAATATATAAAAATCGAATTTTGACTTCGCTATTCAATATATAAAAATCGAATTTTGACTTCGCTATTCAATATATAAAAATCGAATTTTGACTTCGCTATTCAATATATAAAAATCTAATTTTTATTATGTTATTCAATATATAAAAATCGAATTTTTATTATGCTATTCAATATATAAAAATCGAATTTTGACTTCGCTTTTAAAATCACTCCTTTTCGTTGTAAAAATCATAGCTTTTTGCTATTCGAAAATCGTATTTTTTTCATCGTTGAGGTCATATATTTTCATTGCTAAAAATTAAAATTAAAGACTCACATCGTTCGAAAAAGGAGGAGATGCCGTGGTGGTGCTGCTGCTAAGGTGTCGGAGCTGGATTGCCTCCTTCAGGCGGCGGCGGTCCCTCAGAAGCGACGGGGCAGCGAGGTTGGGGCGTGGGTGTGCCAGCGACGGCGGTGCTGGGTCTGGGAGGGGCGATGGCTGTCGGGCGCGTTGGTCAGCAGGGTTTTCGGGCGCGGGGTTCAACTAGAGAAGGGGAGAGAGAAGATCGAAGAGAGGGAAGGGGGGAGGCTTGGGCGGAGGCTCCATCGTCGATTGTTTTAGGGTTTTTTTTTTCGTTTGACTGTCAGTTGACCAAGAAGGAAAGGGGAGGGAGAGAATATAGGGGGATTTAATTATTTATTTTATTTAATTTCTATTAAAAGTTGACTTTTTATTCGAAGTCGAAATGAGACCCACCAACTGTCGTCCCTAGCGTTCTACCCCCATTTCGAACACAATGGGATATGTATCGTAAGCTGATTCGAACGTTTTGATCATTTTCCGTTGAATTTACATTTAAATCACTATATTGAATTTTAAACGTACATTTCAAATTACCGGGGTCACATACTAACTAGAAAAATTCCAGAAAAATATTTTCTAGCTTCGTATTGACGACACGGTCCTATCAAAACTAGTTTCGTCGAATTCTGAGACCGTCTGAAAAATGGCCAATTTCCCGTTGATTAAAATCAACTGAAACCGGTCAAACACGTTTTCTTTTGCCACGCTCACATATTGATTCGAAAAATTATGAAATTTGAAACCTAGAAATAACTTGACACTGCGGATCTAACAACAGTGGTTTCGTCGAAATCCGAGGTCGTTTGCAAAATGTCCATTTTTAAGGGCCTGAATTCCATAGCGACTATTCAGAATTTTCAACTGGACATATCTTTTGATTCCCGCTATCAAATTTCGATTTTTCAGATTCGTTAGAAAGGTATTCACTAACAGATTTAAATATTTTTGGTTTCACTAAAATCCGGATTGTTTTGCACCCGGTACAGTCCGACAAAGTTTGAATTCAATTTTCGAAACTACAGCGCCATTTCAGGCCTTGTTTATAATTATAATTAATTATATTCGTTTTCAATTGTCGATTCAAACTCAGTTTTCATCGACATTATTTAAAATATTTATTTTAAATATTTAAAATCCATTATTTTAGCCAATTTAAAAAAAATTAAATTGGTTCAGATTTTCTGGGTCGTTACAATCTCCCCCACTTAAAACTTTTCGTCCCCGAAAAGGAACAAAGTCGAAAGTGGTTTGATAAATCTACAATCACACAACACAACAACCAATCCAATTATTTTTAACCTTCAAAAATATACTAATCAAATCCTATACCCTTTAAAAATCATTCAGACTATATAATTAAAAGTGCACATCTATGAAAAGAAAATAACAATAGAGTAGAGAATTGAATGGTAGTGCAAAGTAGGGTAAATGTACCTTGCACCGGAGTCAATCAGAGATATCCACTCGGCATCTAGGATAAGCCTTCCGAATGCTCTCCTCAGTTTTCCAAGTACAATCTCGCGGATCTCCACTCCATTGCACTTTGACTAAGTGAACCTTCTTGTTCCTCAGCTCTTTGGTTTCTTTGCCTATTATCTTTATCGGCTCTCTTCTCACAGCTAATTCTGGGGTTATTTCAATGTCATGTTGAGCTGCTTCTTCCACGATCAAGTCTGGATCATGAACGTGCTTTCGAAGTTGAGATATGTGAAATACATCATGAATTTCAGGCAACCAATTAGGCAGTTTGACCCTATAAGCGAGCGTTCCGATCCGTTCCAGAATAGGAAACAGACCAATAAATTTGGGCGCTAACTTTCCAGTTTTACCGAACCGGATAACTCCTCTCATCGGCGATACCTTCAAATATACGTAGTCGCCAACTTCAAAGGATATATCTCTTCTTCTTCTATCGGCATAGCTCTTTTGTCGGCTTTGAGAAGCAAGTAATCGCTTCTTAATAAAATCGAATTTGTCGGCAGCTTCTCGAATCATATCGGGACCCAACACAAGTCTATTTCCAGGCTCGACCCAACAAGCAGGAGATCGGCACGGTCTACCGTACAATGCTTCGAATGGCGACATTGTCAGACTCGCCTGGTAGCTGTTGTTATAAGAGAATTCAGCCAAATGCAGATGGTCTTCCCATGATCCACCGAAATCTAGAACACAAGCCCGCAATAGATCTTCTAAAATGCGATTCACCCTCTCAGTCTGACCGTCTGTCTGAGGATGATAAGCGGTGCTCAAGTTTAACTTCGTTCCCAGCTCGACTTGAAATGCCTCCCAGAATTTGCTAGTGAATATTGTATCTCTATCACTGACTATACTGAGCGGCACTCCATGTAGTCTAACTATTTCCCTGAAGTATATCTGCGCCAGACTCTGAGCAGTTCTGTTTGATCTGATAGGTATGAAATGGGCGGTCTTCGTGAAACGATCTACGATCACCCAAATACTGTCATTTCCTTTTCTGGTTCTGGGCAAACCATCAATGAAATCCATAGAAATATGTTCCCACTTCCAGCCAGGAACTTCCAGCGGTTGTAATAATCCAGCCAATTTCTGTTGGTCACTTTTGACGAGCTGGCAAGTAGGGCATCGACTAACATATATCGAGATGTCTCTTTTTAACGACTTCCACCAGAATGTGCGTTTGATATCGTTATACATTTTATTCACACCTGGATGGATACTGAGCTTAGATTTGTGACATTCATCCAGTACATCCCTTCTGAGTTCAGGAATATCTGGAACGCAAATTCGCCCTTCTAACCTCAGAATCCCTTCGCTGTCTAGTTGGAAATCCGAAGCATTGCCTTCACGAATTCGCTGACTCATTCCTTTGATAAATTGGTCATCTTCTTGGAGAGCCGATATCTTATCAATCAACGAAGTCGCAATGATGAAACTGGCGATCATTTCATTCTTTCGGCTTAACGCATCGGCCACGACATTGGCTTTCCCTGGAGTGTATAGAATTTCAAAATCATATGCTGCAAGAAACTCCAGCCAACGTTGCTTCCTCAAATTCAGGTCTTTTTGAGTGAACAGATACTTTAACGACTGGTGGTCTGTAAACAGTTCAAATCTCTCACCCAGAAGATAGTGCCTCCAGATTTTCAAAGCGAACACAATAGCCAATAACTCAAGATCATGAGTTACGTAGTTCTTCTCGTGTGGCTTCAGTTGACGGCTAGCATAAGCAATCACTTGACCCCTTTGCATTAACACTGCACCAAGGCCTTCTCTAGAAGCATCAGTCCATACTTTTAAATCCTGGTTGCCATCAATGATGGTTAGCACTGGAGCAGTTGTTAATCTCAACTTTAGCTCTTCAAAAGCCTCCTCACTTTCCGGAGTCCATTTGAACCTTGAATGCTTCTTTGTAAGCTTCGTTAAGTGGCCAGATATCTTCGAAAAGTCTTTAACGAACTTCCGATAATAGCTAGCCAATCCAAGAAAACTGCGGACCTCAGTGGGGGTGCTGGGTTGTTTCCAGTTCTGAATAGCTGTGATTTTACTTGGATCCACAGAAATTCCTTCTTTCGATACGACGTGGCCCAGAAATTTTACTTCATCTTGCCAGAAGATACATTTGGAAAACTTGGCTTTTAATACATTCCGTCTCAGAATTTCTAGAACCTGTTCCAGATGCTTTTCATGTTCGGCCTTTGATTTAGAGAAGATTAGAATATCATCTATAAACACCAGAACAAATTTATTCAATACTCCCCTAAATACTCTGTTCATTAGATCGACGAAGTAAGCGGGAGCGTTACATAAGCCGAACGACATTACTAACCACTCGTAGAATAAGTCGGGACCTCTGAATGCTGTCATTGGAACACACTCTTCGGCAATTCGAAGTTGATGGAAACCTGTAGCTAGGTCCATTCGTGAAAATACTTGTGCGCCATTCAGACGATCCAACAAATCATCAATCCGCGGCAATGGATATTTGTTCTTTATTGTCTGCTTGTTCAGATCACGATAATCCACACATAGATGTAGAGTACCGTCAGATTTTGGAACAAACACCACTGCTGCTCCCCAATCAGAGAAACTAGGCCTGATTAGACCCTTCCATACTAGCTGTCGTGTTTGATTGTCTAATTCCTCCTTCTCTTTCAAGGACATTCTTCGAATAGCATGAACTACCGGCCTTGCATTCAGAATTAAAGCAATTTTGAAATCTATTTCTCTCTGCGGAGGTAAGCGAACAACTTCCTCGAACACATCCGCATAGTTTTTGACGACAGGAATGTCTTTGATGAGGTTAGGAATATTCTCCGTAACTTCAGGGCTATTTTCTATTTGGGCTGGAGAAACATCCAGGGCTGCCCAGAAGTCCTTTCTATTTGATGTCGGGCCTTCACACGGAATGGTTACATAATTCCCTGATTTTATCTTAGCCTTAACGACTCTGTCGGCGCATTTAACCTCAGCTTCATACTTGGTCAGCCAATCCAATCCGAGAATAAGATCGAATTCATTGAAGTTCATGACGATAGAGATAATAGGGAATTTATAGCAGGAAAAAGAGACAGGTACTACACAAATCCAACTGAGGTTGATAGAACCCCCGACCGGATTCTGGACAGTCATTGGTTCCTTGAGCTTCCTCAAGTTCAAATCTAGTTTCTTAGCGGCACTCTTTGAAATAAAGCTCCGCGACGCGCCTGTGTCAAACAATACTTTAACTGGAATGTTTTTGACAGTAAGCGTGCCTTCTAAAACATCTGACCTTTCATGAGCAGACGAAGATGTAGGCACTTCTGCCACCTCACTTACTTGTACTGCTTCAGGTTTTCTGAACAGCGGGCAGGCCTTTAACAGATGACCGGCCTGTTGGCATTGACTACACTTTCTATTCTCTTGGAAATTCATCCCGGATTTAGACCCGCCATGCTTTCGTCTGTTCGAAGATCTGCAGTTTCTTATCGAATGCCCTTGCTGATCACACTTTAGGCATACGATTGTCTTTACCTTTTTCTGCTTGATCTTTGGCCTCTTTATGAATTCAGCCTTCGTACTGGCCTCAGGCTGCATATTTGCCTCTGGGCTATCAGCTTCAAATTTTCTTTTGCTGCTAGAACTGATTTCTGCTTCGTCTCGCAACATGCCTTTCATGTGGAGGTCTTCATACTGATAAGCCATATAAATCATTTCTGAGAAAGGAAGCTTCACATGCCCCAATACTTTATTCTGATATTTCCTTTGAAGCCCATGAATAAATCTCATATTTTTCCTCTTCGGATTTTGAATTAGATGAGGAGCAAAGTGAGAAAGTTCATTGAATTTCTTATGATATTCGGGAATGGTCATGTCTCCTTGTATTAGATAAGAAAATTCATCGCATAATCGCTCAGTTGTTTCGGGAGGAGTAAATCTTTCCAAGAAGATCACTTTGAATCTATCCCAGGTGATATCACCTTCTAGATTATCCTTAATAACTGAATCCCACCAGAACAAAGCTTCCTCTTTGAGTGCCCAGGAGGCCAGTAATCTTTTCTGGTCATCCCTCAGCTTTAATGCTTCGAAGATCTTCTCAGCCGAACGAATCCAAGCTTGTGTTTTCATAATTGCTTCTTCACCCGTAAAGGGTTTTCCACCCAGATTTCTATACTTCATGAATAGAGCTTCTATATCCGGGTCAGTATTACTTCTTCTGTTTCTGGCACTCATTTTCTAGTTCTTCTGCAAATAGCAAATCAAGTGTCAGGTCAACAGGAAAGGTATTTCAAAATATAGAGACAAATACTTCAATGTAAATGTGTCTATCGAGGTGTAATTTTCATTCTGCTACTCATACTAGGATATTACTGATCCTATCTGTATTGAGTTACCCGTCCTAGAACACTACTGGTTCTATTTCTGACGAGTTCGTTCAAATGTTATATTCCAGAACTAAGCTTAACCAAAGCTCTGATACCACGTTGAGACGGCCCAAAATCCCGTTCTGACGGAGACAAGGGTTATCTTTGGAATATAACACAGAACAGATAATAGCAGAACAGAATTAAATAAATACACCAGATAATGAACAATAGAATATTCTGGATAAAAGTAATCATCAGAGTTACACAGTATACAGGATCTTACTTAGTACAAATACAGTACAGCTATACATAAATGTCTACAGCGGAAATAAACAAAATATGTACAATAGGAGCTGAACAGCATAAAAAGAGATAAATGATAGAATCCATCTTCAGCTCCAGCTATCCAGAGAAAGAACCAGCTAAACCTGAATACAAGGCTGCCCGTGTAGAAAAAGGGGCACCCGAGTTTGAGAGTGAAACAAACTACGAGTCAGTCATGGGACTGGTATGAGAAATCTACTCAACACATATATAATTTGGCAAATCACAGGACCACGCCACTTTCGTGGAACGGGTTTTCTCCATTGGATTGCCAGTGCTTTAAAACAAATCTTTCTTTTAAACAACGCTATATTTTTTTATAAAAATGAAATCGTTATAAGACTCAGTTCCCATCACACAATGCAACGCAAACGGAGGATAGAGTTTTTACCTTATAACGGCTAAAATATGCTTGATACGAATAAAACAAAGGCATTTGATATTATTGCTAGTGTCTATATGTTTTGAAAACAATTTCAAATCATAACTATCAATCATAGACAACATGAGCGTCCCATGCCACTATGTCGCCAAATATATATATACAATCAGAACCGCACGATGTCGTATTTGGAAATTGGATTTCCGTCATGAACCAAGGCAAAAGATAGTCCTTACCGAATTCGAGACAATCTAGCCTACCATGTCTCAGGATCAGAGCTCGAGTGACCCTTGGATCGTCAGGGCCGGTCCACCGATGTGGATTAAAATGCCTGAGCAATACGTTTCCCTACCCTTTGGGGCGCAAACGAGCCAACGAATGACTCCATCGGACCCGGATCGTCCGATCAAACCGAGGCGCCTCGCAACAGCAACAACCACACAGGTGAAAAGTATATAAATGTCAGGGCTGGTAGGTCACTGACACCACCCTAGCTAGAAAGAAACGCAAGCCCTCCCTGATGTCCTCTCCCGTTTCTGGTTCATACCGGGGTGTGAGGTTCGCGATTTCGCGTTATACACAAAGCTACTCCACACAGGCGGTGCTTTGATCATCCCCACAAGGCTTTGCTTTTCAACAAAAGCCCTGATCACTGCATCTTAGCATGTCACACAGGCAATTCATGCCATGCGACTGATGTCCATCGATATACAACCTCTGAGCTCGTGCGTCTCAGAGAAGGGCGTTAAGCAAAAGAATAAATTCTCCGCCGCCAAACAGATGTATATTTAATAGAGATCAATCAACACAGAATAAAATCCAATGTTAGACACACAGTCCATTTACAAGTCCGTTCTGGGTCTGAACGAAACCGGAGGCACTAAATACCTCGCAAACCCTTCGATCACCACGTACGTCTGGACGATCACCACTCATTATCCATATTTCGGGATGCCTCCCAATCAGGACCTCGGTTACCATCCAAACGAGGTGAAGATCTCCGGTCTTCGACCATCGTCTTCATCTTCGAATTTCAATCGTCGGTCAATTATTTGAAATGAGAATTAACTCGGTCTTTTCAAATAATTCACGTATATTTAGAATTTCAAATCAATTTATTTCAATGGTTAAATTATTCGACAACACCAATTTTGTTCTTTAATGTAATTTTCACACCAAACACATACAACCATCAAATACCACATAAATCGAGCAAATTCAGTTTATTTCCATTCCATATCGCTTATGATATTTTATAACTATTTATCGCTATTTTTATTTATTTTAAAATAGCTAATTTATTCAAAACGACGCTTCGGGCCATAAAGCGGCCGTTGCGTTGTTTTTATTCAGATTTGATTTACACATATCTGAAAATCTAACCGTTGGATCTTCACAAAATTTACATCATTAGAAAGGTCTTTTCAAAACGAATCCAACGGTTCCAGTTTCGGGAAAATCCGACGGTCGGATCTCCCGGTACAATCGTTTGAAATTTCGATTTCAAAATACGAACTGCAGCGTCGTTATTCGATTAAATATATAATTATATTTATATATATATATATATATAAATATAATCGTTTCTGGCGCTGTTTTTCTTCAGATTTGAATTAAACATTCCAGACAATCCAACCGTTGGATTTTTACAAGGTTGGTGCCGTTGGAAAGATATTTCCAAGGCGAACCCGACGGTTGCAGTTTCGGGAAAATCCAATGGTCGGATTCCCCGCACTAGTTGTTTGAAATCACGTTTTCAAAATACGAACTGCACGGCCTCGTTTCGTTTTAATTTTATTTATATTTATATATTTATATAAATATAGTTCATTCAATGATTTCAATATCGTTTTCAATTCAAATATTTCACTAACGCCTTAAAATTTTGGAAAATTTCGCTATAACCTCCCCTGCACGGGGAGCATCGGGAAATCGCAAATAGCTTTCCCGGTCCTTCTAATCTCAAAAAGAAAAAGAAAAAGCCAAGCGGCTAGCCAACAGGCTCATAAAATCATCACCCAAACAAAACAGTAAATGTGTACCTATTTGTCGGGCACAAAATTTTATTCCTCTTCTCTAGCCCCTTTGCTATAACCTGTTCAATGAATATGCATGTACATATATATACAGTTCTTATCATTTATCATTTTCTATTCAACTTCATATTTGATTTCTATTTGGTTTAAAAACACCATTCATTCTAATGTTACATACATAGGTACAAATCATATCATTAGCTAATTAATGAATATTTCAACTCATATATATATTTTTTGAACAAGTGGCTATTTTTAATACTTCACATTTCAACGATTTATGCATACAATAAAAATGTGATTTTTATTGTAAAACAATTCATTTCAAAACACTATTTTTCTATATAGTTCGTATAGGTGACAAAAATAGGATTTTTATCATAAAACAATTTCTTTTAAAACGAGATTATTTTACACAGTTCATATAGTCTGTACAAGGTGATTTTTTTTATTATCAAACAATTTATTTCAAAATATGAATACCATTCAACACATGAATTTCAAATCAACGAATGAATATCGATTCAACACATGAAGGTTTTCTATAGTTTCTATATATAGATAGAAATGTGATTTTTATATTTAAAACGCGAATACCATTCAACACATGAATTTCTAATCAACGAATGAATATCAACTCAACACATGAAGGTTTTCTATAGTTTCTATATATAGATAGAAATGTGATTTTTATATTTAAAACGCGAATACCATTCAACACATGAATTTCTAATCAACGAATGAATATCAATTCAACACATGAAGGTTTTCTATAGTTTCTATATATAGATAGAAATGTGATTTTTATATTTAAAACGCGAATACCATTCAACACAAGAATTTCTAATCAACGAATGAATATCAATTCAACACATGAAGGTTTTCTATAGTTTCTATATATAGATAGAAATGTGATTTTTATATTTAAAACGCGAATACCATTCAACACATGAATTTCTAATCAACGAATGAATATCAATTCAACACATGAAGGTTTTCTATTCAATGAATAAATATAGTTTAAGCAAATGAAAATAATTCAAACACACGAATATTATTCAAAATTTCGGTAGCATAACGGCAGGGTAGTTAAAACCGGGACCGTCCCTAGTACGGCTCCTCGCTCTACCTTAAAACCTCGCGGTTTTTTACAATGGGGATCATGCATCTAGTTCGCACGCAGGCGGCATGTATATATTTATTTCATTTCCACAAACTAATCCTATGTGGTTTTAACCAAATATTTCTCAACCACAAACGGGTATTTTTCAACCTCAATCAATCAATATCAACCACAAACAATCCCAAACAATCATTCGCTATCAATCAATTTTCACAACAATTTCAATCAATAAATATCGTCCATGGTTTGTGGACGAGGGGGCGTATATATATATATATAGTATTATATATAGCAATTCACTTTTATTTCCACACATATATATATGGCTAGAAAAAGAAATTGAAGAGTGAGAAATTCTCACCAATAGCTATCCAACTTCACGACACTTCACTTAGAGAAATCTTCGCCTTTCTCGCCTTTTTGTCGCTTTCGCCCGTAGCCACTACATATATAAAAAAATCGAATTTTTACTTCGCTATTCAATATATAAAAATCGAATTTTTATTATGCTATTCAATATATAAAAATCGAATTTTTATTATGCTATTCAATATATAAAAATCGAATTTTTATTATGCTATTCAATATATAAAAATCGAATTTTGACTTCGCTATTCAATATATAAAAATCGAATTTTGACTTCGCTATTCAATATATAAAAATCGAATTTTGACTTCGCTATTCAATATATAAAAATCGAATTTTGACTTCGCTATTCAATATATAAAAATCGAATTTTTATTATGCTATTCAATATATAAAAATCGAATTTTGAATTCGCTATTCAATATATAAAAATCGAATTTTTATTATGCTATTCAATATATAAAAATCGAATTTTGACTTCGCTATTCAATATATAAAAATCGAATTTTGACTTCGCTATTCAATATATAAAAATCGAATTTTTATTATGCTATTCAATATATAAAATTCGAATTTTTATTATGCTATTCAATATATAAAAATCGAATTTTGACTTCGCTTTTAAAATCACTCCTTTTCCTTGTAAAAATCATAGCATTTTGCTATTCGAAAATCGTATTTTTTTCATCGTTGAGGTCATATATTTTCATTGCTAAAAATTAAAATTAAAGACTCACATCGTTCGAAAAAGGAGGAGATGCCGTGGTGGTGCTGCTGCTAAGGTGTCGGAGCTGGAGTGCCTCCTTCAGGCGGCGGCGGTCCGTCAGAAGCGGCGGGGCAGCGAGGTTGGGGCGTGGGTGTGCCAGCGACGGCGGCGCTGGGTCTGGGAGGGGCGATGGCTGTCGGGCGCGTTGGTCAACAGGGTTTTCGGGCGTGGGGTTCAACTAGAGAAGGGGAGAGAGAAGATCGAAGAGAGGGAAGGGGGGGGGAAGGCCTGGGCGGAGGCGCCATCGTCGATTGTTTTAGGGTTTTTTTTTTCGTTTGACTGTCGGTTGACTAAGAAGGAAAGGGGAGGGAGAGAATATAGGGGGATTTAATTATTTATTTAATTTAATTTCTATTAAAAGTTGACTTTTTATTCGAAGTCGAAATGGGACCCACCGACTGTCGTCCCTAGCGTTCTACCCCCATTTCGAACACAATGGGATATGTATCGTAAGCTGATTCGAACGTTTTGATCAGTTTCCGTTGAATTTACATTTAAATCACTATATTGAATTTTAAACGTACATTTCAAATTACCGGGGTCACATACTAACTAAAAAAATTCCAGAAAAATATTTTCTAGCTTCGTATTGACGACACGGTCCTATCAAAACTAGTTTCGTCGAATTCTGAGACCGTCTGAAAAATGGTCAATTTCCCGTCGATTAAAATCAACTTAAACCGGTCAAATACGTTTTCTTTTGCCACGCTCACATATTGATTCGAAAAATTATGAAATTTGAAACCTAGCAATAACTTGACACTGCGGATCTAACAACAGTGGTTTCATCGAAATCCGAGGTCGTTTGCAAAATGTCCATTTTTAAGGGCCTGAATTCCATAGCGACTATTCAGAATTTTCAACTGGACATATCTTTTGATTCCCGCTATCAAATTTCAATTTTTCAGATTCGTTAGAAAGGTATTCACTAACAGATTTAAATATTTTTGGTTTCACTAAAATCCGGATTGTTTTGCACCCGGTACAGTCCGACAAAATTTGAATTCAATTTTCGAAACTACAGCGCCATTTCAGGCCTTGTTTATAATTATAATTAATTATATTCGTTTTCAATTGTCGATTCAAACTCAGTTTTCATCGACATTATTTAAAATATTTATTTTAAATATTTAAAATCCATTATTTTAGCCAATTTAAATTTTTTTAAATTGGTTCAGATTTTCTGGTTCGTTACACCATTTCACGTTCAAATCTAATTAAAGATTTAACTAACGCCTGGAGCAAAACTGGTGACACTCCATTCTCGATTATTTCAATCTAATTAAAGATTCATTAAAACTCCACTTAGTTTTAATCGCTAACTGGGTTAAAGAATCAGTGTTATTTAAAACACGGTTCACGATAAACCCAAAGTCACATTCCATTAATTATCGGGTTAAAGAACAAGTGTTATTTAAAACACTATTCACGATAAACCCAAAAATCAATATCAATTCAATTCCAATTAAATATTGCTTAATTGGTACACTTCATTAAATCTAAATAAAATGATTTAATCTTTTCTCAACTGGGTTCAAGAACAGTGTTAATGAAGACACCATTCATGACAAACCAAAATCACATTTGATATTAAACACAAGGCTCTGAATAGAAAATATATCGGCTTATATTCAATATCAAATTCTACGACCAACAAATATCGTATTGGAAATAACGATATATATATATATCTTTCAAATTTCCATAACAATATCTGTATAATCACGAAATCCAACATTGAAATATTTCGAAGACAATTTCGATTCAAATCCATTCCAATGCAATCATTGGAAATTCTGGTTATTTTCAAAACCATTTCAAATTCAATTTATTTATTTAAAAATAAATAGAATTATAATTCTAGTTCAAAACTAGTTCATTTCGATAAAAATCTATTTTTATCTTTTCAAATATGGAGTTTTTCATCCCAATTCTTTCTAAATCATTTCATATGATTTTACACAAATTATTACTATTTTTAATAATTTTATCAAGGCCCGTACAGTCGATTTCCATCAACGGCCATCGAACTGCACTAACAACGACCTTTTTTTCAAATTTGATTTGGACATAATTCCAAACCAACCGTTAGATTTCTAATTTCTAATATTCGTTAGAAAGCTCTTTTTGATACGAACCCAATGGTTCCGGTTTCAGGAGAATCCGACGGTCAAATCTCCCGTAATGTCCGTTTGAAATAAATGGTCAAAATTCGCGAACTGCCGCGGCGCGTTCTATTCAGGCCATTATATTATATATATAATATATATATAATATATACTTCGTCGATTTCAATTCAAAACGTGCTTTATAAATCGTTTTAAATTCATTTTCAAAACGGTTTTAACTTCATATTCAATTTCAAATCAATATTGAATATTCCAATATAAATTCGTTTTAAATTCATTTCAAATTGATTTCAATTCAAATTGATTTCTAATTCAATTTCAGTTCGTTTTCAATTCAATTCAATTTCAATTCGAATTCATTTCTATTCCATTTCAATTCGAATTTATTTATATTCAATTTCAATTCGAATTCATTTCTATTCAAAAGAAATCAGATTTTGAAATCACTTTCGATATTCATTATAAAATGAATAAAATCGATATGAATATCGTTCACGTCAAAATGGCGTCAATCTAACCAACACGGCTTCATATGTTTCTATTTTCAAATATTCTATTTCGAATATTTCTATCTCAAATATTTCTTTTCAAATATTCTATTTTCAAATATTCTATTTTCACATATTTCTATTTCAAATATTTTTATTTCAAATATTTCATTTTCGAAACTGGAATGAGGCCCAATCAATTACCATATAATGTTGATTATATGGATTTTCTACAACACATGTACATATCAACAACGATGAATAATCAACCATCATCCAAAGTGCATTCTACACTGTATAAGCATCAAATATAAATATTCAACGCTTATAACAGTCTGTCAATCAATCGATCGACATACAACTAAACAATCGGGATTAGTGTACGTCAAATATCATCCCAATACCCGTGTGGGGTTTCAAACAATCAAACACAGATTTTATTTGTGCAGTTGGGCGATGTGTAAAATTTATCGTCCCAATCAATGTCCTTCAAATAGGTGTACATAAACAAACCGTCCGGTTTGTAAATGAATATTTATTTATTCACATTCACGTTAAAAATTATATTTTTAACGATCAAAATATTTTATTCAAACTATGAATATTCTATTCGGTTCATTTATTAAATAAAATGTTATCTTTATTTTTCTAACTTATTTTTAGAAAATTTCGGCGGCATAACGGCACGATACTAGAAACGGGACGAGGCCTAGCCTTATCCCCGGTCTAGTGAAGGCCCACGCCATTCACACATCAATCAAATTCACCAAACAACCAAATTCAAATCACATCATCTAACTAATTTTTTTTGCAACCAAACAAACAAGTCCATGGTCTGTGGATGATTGTGTCGGGTGCTACTAAACACCGTCTGCATCCTAGTATATATATATAACTAGAAAAAGAAATTGAAAGGTGAGAAATTCTCACCGATAGCTATCCTAATCTCCACGGCACTTCCAATGCAGGAAATCTTCACTGTTCTCGTCTCTTATCACTTTCTTCGCCCGTAGCCACTACATATATAAAAATCGAATTTTTACTTCGCTATTCAATATATAAAAATCATATTTTTACTTCGATGTTCAATATATAAAAATCACATTTTTACTTCGATGTTCAATATATAAAAATCACATTTTTACTTCGATGTTCAATATATAAAAATCACATTTTTACTTCGATGTTCAATATATAAAAATCACATTTTTACTTCGATGTTCAATATATAAAAATCACATTTTTACTTCGATGTTCAATATATAAAAAATCACATTTTTACTTCGATGTTCAATATATAAAAATCACATTTTTACTTCGATGTTCAATATATAAAAATCACATTTTTACTTCGATGTTCAATATATAAAAATCACATTTTTACTTCGATGTTCAATATATAAAAATCACATTTTTATTCTTTCTATAGTATAAAAATATGATCTTTCAGCATATAAAAATTTGTTCTTTATGATGTTGAAAAATCCGACCTTTGTCATGTTAAATATCAAACCCCCTTTTATTTTTATTTTTTTATTCACTTAACATAAAATAAAACTGATTAGGAAAAATAAATTAACATAAAACTTAAAAAAAAAACTCACAGTGGCGCGAAGGGGAGGGGTTTTTTCCTCGATCTAGAGTGGGGTGCTGGACGGCGAGGTGGAGCGCCGAAGGGAGGGGGATCGCCTGTGGAGGCGCGGCTCCGGTGGCAGTGGCCTGGTGGGGACTCGCGGATCCCACCTCGCGTTCGAACTTCGAATTGGGGAGGGCTGGAAGAAGGAGGAGGTGGAGCGGAAGTGGGGGCGACGGCGGTCGTGGAAGACCTGGGGCGGCGCGATGGCGTCTGGGGTGGAGGAGGAACGATCAACGGTGGAGCAGGGCGACGGCAGTCGCCATTTTCATTTCCCGATCGATTTGAGCCTCAGGATGGTTTTGAGGAAAATGAATTGTAGGGGGGGTTTAATGAAAATATAAATTTTATTTTATTATTATTATTCTCCACTTAAGTTGACTTTTTCATTTGACCTCTAAACGAGGCCCACCGCCTGTCGTCCCTAGCTAATTACCCCCATTCCGAACACAATGGAATATGTATCGTAGGTTGATTCGATCGTTTGAATCGGTTTCCGTTGAATTTAAAGTATATTTCTTATATATTCAATTTAAACGCACATTTCAAATCACCGGGGCCACATACTAACTCGAAAAATTCCCGTAAAAATATTTTCTGGCTTCGTACTGACGATACGGTCCTAATAAAACTAGTTTCGCCGAATTCTGAGACCTTTAGAAAAATGGCCATTTTCCAGTCGATTAAAATCAACTGAAACTGGTCAAACGCGTTTTCCTTTGCCACGCTCACATATTGATTCGAAAAATTATGAAATTTGAAACCTAGCAATAATTTGACATCACGGATCCAACAAAAGTGGTTTCGTCAAAATCCGACGTCGTTTGCAAAATGGCTATTTTTAAGGGCCTGAATTCCATAGCGTCTATTCAGAATTTTCAACTGGACATATCTTTTGATTCCCGCTATGAAATCTCAATTTTTCGGATTCTTGGAAAGATATCATCAAATAGATCCTAATGTTTTTGGTTTCACTAAAATCCGGATTGTTTTGCACCCGGTACATCCAATTGAAGTTTGAAATCGAATTATCGAACTACCGCGCCATTTTCAATTCTATTTATAATTATATATAAATATTTATATTCTAACGACGACGTATATAATATATACGTTCTGAATATGTTCGAAATAAATTTCTCGTCGATATTATTTAAAATAATATATTTTAAATGTTCAAAATTCGCTTAAATTGCCAATTTAAAATTTTCAAACTGGCTCGCATTTTCCGGGTTGTAACAAGATTATATTAAAAATCTTTTCTTTAAATCCATAACATGTTATACCCGTGTGCGAAGCACAGGTCTAAATTTTCAAATGTAAAATTCTCCTTTTATACAATTCTAGTCACTTTTCAAGTATTTCCTTTTGTAATCTATTTATTTACAAAATAAATTCCCTTTTGATGATTCTATTTAATTTTTAAATATTCCCTTTTTATAAAATCTATTGATTTTATAAGTAATTCCTTTTATAATCTAACTATTCCCTTTCTATTTAATTTACAAATATTTTCTCTTTCTATTCTATCTGTTTTTCAAATAAATATCCCTTTCAATTCTATTTGTAAATAGTTTACAAATATTTCTTTTTCAATTCTATCTGTAAATGTTTTACAGCTATTTCCCTTCAATTCTACCTATTTGATTAACAAATAGATATTCCTTTTTAATCTATTTATTTACTAAATAAATAGCTTTGTTTTTATAAAATCTTTTGATTTTAGAAACATTTTTTTTCAATATAACATTGAAAATTTCCTTTTTAACATTCCAGTATTCTTTATGGTATTTAACGTACCATATAACAATGATCGGTATCATTGCAACATATAAAATCAACAACAGATTTCATATCACATCATATAACACAATATATGAAAATAGTAAAATAAATGTTGAGGAACCCAGTTAAGTCCCTCCGACCTGTTTCCCTACATCCACAGATGTTACACAGTATAATTCATATCAATTCCAGTTCAATATAACATATTCTGATGAACAGAATAAATGTTTGTTTAATGATATGTGCCGTTAATTGTAATTTCAACCAATCAAACAACCATTCAACCAAACAATCCTCACACAGAAATTTATCATCATTTATCAGCACTAGATTATATTTATAAAAATATAATTTAAACAGAGTTAGTGAGTTTTACTCACCTTGGTCGTTAAACATTAAATAACGATTGGCGTCGATTGATTGTACCAGACGTTGTAATTTGCCTAATATTCAAACGTGCTCCAAACGACTCCAACCCAGCTTCATCGTGTAGTTTACGATCATATGATCCCAACGGATCCATATTTGCACCATTCTGATAACGTATGTAATATATATTAAAACTACAAGCTTATATACTAATTTGAAATAAAATAACTTAATGTATTTTTTTCGTCTTGGGCTTTGCCGTGTTAAGTTGGCCCATCCGCAGTCTTAAAAACCCAACCTGCATTGAAAGCTTCCTCTTCCAGATAACGTTTCGAACAGCTCCTGGAAACCCAAGTAGCCAACCATTTTATTTCTATCTATATAATATAACTAAACTTAAATAGAAATGTTTATAATTAAATTGGGCCTTACACAATTCTTTCCGGCCCATACTTCTGTACCCAACCTGCTTGTGCCTTCTTCTCTAAACCAAAACATGTGCTTTTGTATGTAACTCATATTTTCGTGCTTTTTAAAACTCTCTCCCTTTTTCATACTATTTCCAACTGCAGTATTTAATTCCCAATGCATCTTCAATTCCTTCCACCATTCGTGTATTTCATTTTCTGAAAATGTATGCAACTCTTCTCCTTTCTGTATATATTTTCTTCTCTTCATTATTTAACTGGGCTTCCCATTTAATATCTGCCCTTTCACATTCTCAAAACACTACCCAGTTTAAACAGTACGCCTTACGTTCCCTCTCATGTTTCATGCCATGCACTACACCATTTTAAACTCTTATCTCCACCTTGCATACTTCATTAGACTTTGAAACAAAGACACCATTTCCGACTTCATGACATCACAGAATAGTGGCACCACTATTCACGTCACCAAAATCTCCTTCACCTTATCTTCTTAACTACCTGAACCCTTTAAGAACACCTTCGCATGTCTCCACCATTAGTCTCCTTCTTTCGAACTTGCTTTCCCCTCTCTTCTCGGTTTGTTTTTTTTATTTCTTTTTATGAAGATCTCGTTTTTATGTATATTTGACGCCATGGAAACAACTCATTTTGATTTTGTTTTACGCCATTTAAACCAATGGTGTTTTGCACGAGGGAGGGAAGCATAAAAGAAGCCGCTGAACATTTATAATATTTCAATACCTTGGTTGCCAAGGCGTATGGTACTCATAGGTTGGCAAACCGTTTTAGACTAGGTACTGCTTTTTGACTGAATTTGCATGTGTTTTCATTTCTTAGATATCTGGTCAGTTTGTAAATGAGGTAGCATTAGCTGTTTTGATGTTGAAAGAGTAGCTATCAGTGATAACACAAGGTCTATATTGAATTGCCTGTATGAAAACATAGGGTAGATGCTATTAAAAGTAGGTTTGCGAAAAATCCAAGGCACATGCTTGATTTTTGTTAATACATACTTTTTCTTTCTTCCATATATTTCCTTTCACAGTGGTTGAAAAGAAAGTGGTACTACCTACCCTTGGCAGCCAAGGCAAAGATTTATATGTATTTTATTATTCTAACTTCAATGTTACATAACATATGTGAGGTATGACGGTGGGAGCATATGTATTGTACAGAGAAGGTTATTGTTAAGCTAAGGTAGGAGCATAGAACAACAGTCCTACTATTTGGTAGGAAAGCAAAGAATTTTATATACATTGTTTTTAGTTACATGCATGTGCATGTTAGCTGGTGTAGACAGAAAACGGGAATCGACAGTACAAGTGAACCATATATATTGGTTATTCGTTTGGTTATTTATTCCCTTTTGTTTGGTTACGTTGGTAATTGTGATTTTTTGTTTTTGTTTCATGGTATGTTTCCCTTTTGAGTTTCAAACAACCCTGGAGCCATTAGAGCAAAGTACACTGGGGAAGTAAGATACAAAGTTTTAACCGAGTCTATATTTACTAGGTATTAGCTTTGGCTTCCCACTTCGTAAATAAATTGTAAAGTGAGTCCTTGCCTTACTAATTAAGGTGTACTCCCTTGTATAATCAGTCAAGTGTATCCAAATATAATTTGTTTTCAAAGCGAACTTTTTACGGTCTTTGTAAGAAGTTTACATGTTATACGGACCGCTATGGACAAGAATAAAAATATCATCATGTCACGTGATGTGCCACGATCCCAAAAATATAGTAATATCGGTAGGTTAATTCATATTGTGGAACCCCAAAATATTGATATAGGGTGCAAAATACTACAAATAAAAAGTTGCTTATTTAATTAATTAAAAATTACAGTAAAATTATAAAAATTAAATTAACGCTACATCTCAAAAGAACCTTGTCTAAATTCAAATCCAGTAGGCAGTTATTTCAAATAAACTGTTACGGTCGATGAACGATTTTATAGCAACTATTTGAAAATTTGATTTGGACATAACTTACAATATATAATATGAAATCTTGGTTTTTAACTTCCATTAGAAAAATACAGTTAAAAGGACTCCAACGTTTCTTGTTTCGAAGAAATCCGGTTTATAACGGGTCTTGTACACTCAGTTGAAGTTCAAATCGTAATATTGCGAACTGCCGCGACTTTACGAGCTCGATTATAATTAAATTATAATTAAAACATTCAATTATTGTTTATAAACAAAATTTTGAACTGCTAAAATTTCGGGACGTTACAAAAACGATGAGCAATGGAAAACAAAATCGGGGTCAGTTTATTTGGAGCAGAAGTTGCCCTAATTCACGTTTAAGAAATAAATAAACTATTACTAATCATTGGTTAGTTAAATTAATTAAAACATGTTTACTGCTATGTGATCCAGATTTGGAAAACATGAAGCAGCAGAAGAAACGAGATGGAAGTGAGAGAAAAAGTCGGCATAGTTGTTTGATTAGGTAGAACGGTGGGAAGCCAATGATATCGGCCGTTACTCTTCAACCCATGTGGAAAAAAAGTAATTAGTTAAAATAATTAATAAATGATTAAAAAGAGTTCAATTATTATATTAAACCATGTTAACCAAGTCATAAAATTTTACAAGACCTCTTGAAAGATGTCTAAAGACCGAGTGAACGTGAAGAAGGATTAAAGGATCAACCAAGTTTTATAATATAACGTAATTAGTTTAAAACTGAAATTAGTTTAATTTAATAAAAGTTGGTTAAGGGAATAGTATTTAATTAAATCACGTACGCTTATAAGTGTATAACTTTTACCCTTATTTACAAAATGGAATGAAATCTATTACATCACGATCATGATGATGAGCACTACATTCTAGAACTATTCTGGATGGAAATGGACAAAATTGGAATCAATCGGGATTTTTAATTAAATTAAACGACTATTTAATTTAATTAAAAGAAGTCGTTTAAATAGCTAAACAGATCAAAGTGAGTTAAACTCACTCAGTTCTTCCCACTTATATTTTATATAAGTTGGGTTTATTTGTTTTGTGTGCTATAGATGATGTTTATTGGATGTTTATTGAATTATATATTTATATATTGATTGAACAGTTAAGTTAAATGTTCGTTTAACTTTAATTAAAATAGAATAGTTATTTCCAATGATTGAATCCAATTGAGGTAACTTACCTCAGCGGTTATGTTTATAATAACATAAGTGTTATAAATTAATAATTGGATGTTTGAATTGCTGTTATTTGTTGATTATTGACTGTTACCTTCCAATATTGCCTGTCATTATTAAACTATTTATTCATCTGTTTAGATGGAAAATGAATATTAGTTAGCTACGTTGAACTAAATTATACAAATTGAGATAATCCATTTTTTAGTAGGGATTGACAGGTTAGGGAAATCAAACAGGATTCTTCACTGATATTGATAATGTTTATCAATATGATTTGTTATGTTCAATTGAATGTGAAATAGTTTAATATTTCGCGGGTTTGGTATTATAATAGACATTTTCCTCTTAAGTACCATTGTAAAAAGAAATAATTTTTGAAATTGATATCAAATCAATTTTGAACGATTTCGAAGATTTAAATATATTTATATATGGATTTGAAATACAGTTTTGATCATAAATATAAATATCAAAGTTTAGATTACTGGTTTTATAATTATTTAAATTTATAACTAATAAAGATATAGGATATCATTATACGAATAATTAAACGATATAAACTTATCATATTTGTTATTAAAATGTGTGAAATGGTATGCAATACGAATAATTAAACGATATAAACTTATCATATTTTTTATTAAAATGTGTGAAATGGTATGCAAAGATGTTGACGGCCATAAAGGAAGTTTAAATTTGATTTCTAAATATTGAAATGAAAAAATTGAATCGTGTATTTACAATAATTTATAAAAGAGATTGAGAAGTGATATTTTTGTAATAAATGATCGTTTTAAACAAACATTGTTTTGAATTATACGAAATGAGAATAAGATTAACTAATCGATAGAATTGGAAATGAGCATTGATTTGGGAATGGGATTTACGGTTTTTAAATGGAATCGGATTTGAAATATGAATGTGGATTGTAAATGGGATTGAGATTTATAAATAGGATTTGTTTTGAGATGACATATAAGGATTTATATTTGAATTTAAACCCGATAGCTGGAATAGATTGTTAAATCAAGATTTTCCAAATATAGTATGACTGGATATATGAATATGTGTTGATTTATAAGTGAAGAGTGGTAAAATAAATTCCAGGTATAACGGAAAGGATAAGTATAAATTGAGAAATGGGAAACGATGTGAAATGGCTAAAATAAGTTTTATTTCGAGGTTCGGAATATTTTATTCCAAGGTTCGGAATGTTTATTGAGTGAGGTTTATTCCGAGATACAGAATGTGATATTCCAAAGTTCGGAATAATTAATCGAAGATGAGGTTTATTTCAAAGTTCGGAATAATAAACGAAGATGTCAAATAAGAAGTTAATGATATCAGATGTAATGACCCGGGTTTTTGACGACCTTGGTTATCCGATATACAACACATATCGAACATCCAAGGGTCGAAAATACTGGATGATTAATGAAAGAAATTAGAGGATGAGGAAAGATAAGATAGAAACTTAGAATAGAAGAAGAAGAACACAACATCAGAGTAACACGAATCTCATAGCGGAATGAACAACATATAATAGATAACATATCCTTGAAATAAAATTAGTATATGTATACAATAATATTATCAGAGTACAACACTTACAACACAGCGGAAATAAACTATAGCCATATCATCCTGAAGCCTCCTGCTCCAGCTCTTCAAGTATCCGGGTCAGTCATGGGACTGGTATGAGTAAAACAGTTTAAAGCAGTTTGAACAAGTAAACGATATCTCATAAGACCACGCCGTATAACGGAACGGGTTTTTCCCTTATGAGAATCCAAATTATCTTTATATCAAAAACCTTTTGATATTATAATAATGTCTATCAACCACAATATAATAATCATCTAGTAGAAACGCTTTCTTCTCACGTTCTACATATATAGTATACAATCAAAACTGCAAGCACATATTGGGTAATGGATTTCCAACTATGACAAGGTATGGAACCACCTTTCGCTAGTGTACCTCTAGAAAGGGATACACTGGATTCAACAAGAACATATTGCAACCCGGCCACACATGACCGACTACTCATTTCGCTTGAGTGTATCAAATGTATATCACCAACGGTTGGGATCAGCAACCGTTTCCCGAATGGGATAGCATCAACAATAGATTTTTAGAAGTAAATGAAACTCTAGATCAGGTGATTATACACCCTACTTCGGAGCGACCGACTTAGCCATGCTGCCTGCCCGATTTCTGTCATTTACCAGTTGATGAGGCTTGAGGTTACGCTTCATCATCACATCAGATTCACTTCGAATGCCACATCGTCAAATCCATCAAATCACCGATTGACGTCCTCAACAATACATTATGTGTTAGCAAAAATAAGTTTCCTTCTCCGCTTCCACTTTTGGTATGGTTGGAGAAATCAATATACGTGATCGTATGGAAATACTCTGTCAGACATCCGTCCATACAAGTCATCCAGGAACAGGATGAACCGAAGGCACTATTCAGCATATCCATCTTAGGCAATGTTATCTAAGATTTATACAACATCCCTTGCACTTTACCCCATCTTCAATTTTCTTTGGCATATATGATTCACAACGCTTATGCCAATACAAAGTGGTTCTTTGGATAATAATCCAACCGGTCTCTCCATATTAACAACGTTAAAATGGTCAAAACTTCGATAGTCTGTGATTTAACCACCAAAGAAAAATAGGTGTGCAAACAACGATACTATTTCCAAATGGAAATTCTATCAATCAATCATCAATCATATATATATATATATTTCCTTATTTCAATATTTGATTACGTTTCTGATTCTATTTGGAAAACATTTCCAAATCTTCTTTACTTGGATTTAAAACAGATGTTTAAACCAACATCATGACGACAACTCAAACCGCTATACTTATTTACTAAATCACTTAACCACTTTCACTCTCGAACCTTAACCACATCTAAATTAAAAACAAAGTCAGTCAAGTTGGGGTATAACTACCTCTCAGACCTTAACTGAACAACATTTCAAATCTCGAAATAGGGTAAGTTCATCTTTTAACCCTTTAACACTTCCTACGAACCCTTGGATTCTATTTACGAACCCCCTTCTTTTACAAGTTTACGTGATTATAACAATGGTGTTATAATCTCCTGCATCTGAAATACATTATCTTTAATATGACTTTTATTTCCTAACACGAATAATGTAATGACAACTAATTTATTTACTCCTATTCGATTTAACTCTATCGATTAATCCCGTTTGATTAACTCTGTTTGATTTACTCTAATCGATTAACTCTTTTCACTTAACTCCTTTCGAATAAACTATATTCGATAACCCCTTTAACTCTATTCGAATAAACCATATTCGATAACTCCTTTAACTCTATTCGAATAAACTATATTCGATAACTCCTTTAGCTCTATTCGAATAAACCATATTCAGTTAACTCTATTTGAATAATTCTAGTTCGTTTTAACTCTGTTCAATAACTCTAGTTCGATTTAACTCTATCGATTAACTCTAACTGGTTTACTCTAATGGTTTTACTCTAACTGGTTTAACCCTAACTGATTAACTCTGACTCGATTTAACTCTAGTTGATCAACTCAAAGTGATTAACTCTATTTGAATAAACCATATTCGATTAACTCCTCTCGATTAACTCCTTGGTTAACTTACTTGATTAACTCAACTTATTAACTCAACTTGATTTAACTCCTACGGATTAACTAATATTCGATTTAACTCCATTCGCTTGACCCTAGATCACAGCGATCACAATGGTTATGCCTGATTCCCTCAGGAAACATCCGACCGTCGTAGGCTATCTGCAGCCCTGCGAATTATGCTAGCAGTCGTGCTAAATGGCAACTCATTTATTTTGACTCCAATTTATTTACTCTACTGATTTATTCTAACCGATAATATTTCCTTTTATATCTATTCTATTTATTCTAACAAATAATATTTCCTTTTATTCTATGCTATTTATTCTAACAAATAAATATTTCCTTTTATAAAAATCCTTTTTTATTTATTCTAACAAATAAATATTTCCTTTATTATAACTTATCCTTCGATTTTATAATTATTTTCTTTTATAAAAACCCTTTTCCTTTTCTAAATAAAATCCATCGATTTTGTATAAATAATTCATTTTCAAAATACACTTTGAAAATCCCCTTTCCCACATCCAGTATTTCTTATGGTATTTAACATACCATATAACAACGATAAATATCGTCCAAACACACATAATCAACAACAGATTATATATCACATCATATCAGAATATATGAATCACAGTAAATGAATGTTGAGGAATCCAGTTGGATTCCTCCAACTTGTTTCCCTGCATCACAGATGTTAAACAATATAGATAACATAACTTTCAGTTCCATATGATATATTCTGTTAAACAGAATCAATATATAAATTCAACTAACTGACTAGCAGTTCAATCAAACAGTCAACACACAGTCAATCAGCCAATATTTAACAGTTCTAAAAATACAACATGAAATTATAAACTTTTCAGAGTTAGTGAGATTTACTCACATTGGACGATCATCGTTAATAACGATAACCATCGCTTGATTTGATCATACAATTTATTTTGCAATAAATTGTAACGAGCTTCGATTCGCTCCCAGTCAGTTCATGGTGTAGCCACCCTCCCTACGATCCCAACGCAACAGACGGTTCGTAAATCCGACCTCGTACGAAATAGTTACGACATTTCGAAGTTAATAAACATTTAAATTAAATCTAAACCTCAATAATTTAAATCGGGCCTCACCCCATCATTCACCGGCCCATTTCCCCTTAAAGCCCATACCTGTTTATTCCTTTTCTTCCCCGATGGCAACACAAACCCATCGCTCAGTAAAACTTCACCATTTCCACCCCTTTAATCACCTCGTTCTCTTCCTCCACACCACTAAACATCAAACCGACGCCACCATTTTAATCTCCAATGAAACCTCCTTCTAATGGCCATTACCGCAGTTCTCATCCTTTTACTGTACAGACGTCCCCCATTCAGCAAAACCACGAACAGACTTCACCATCAAACTCTCCATTTCGACCTTTCCTTCCCCATCACTTCGGAGCACAGCTCGATGCCACCAAGTGTTTCCGTCCATCGACCTAGCCCCCACGACATACAGCAGACAATCAAACTATTTTACTTCCAAATTCCACTAACATTCGAATACAAGTGCCAAACGATGCCACTAATACAAAACAAATATCGGTTTACTGATTTAAAGCTTCCATCTTTACAAATACCAAACCCTACGGCATTGGAATAACCGCGAACACGCAGTATCGACTCCAGAACTCAGTGTCGATACGAACAAAAATGGTATCTATTTGATTTTACACCCTGTGGGATTCCAAGAATATGAAGTTGATGATTTCTAGATTTTATTTCGATTTTCTACGAATTTTGGAAGCTCGTGAATTTGGTTTTGAAAGAAAAGTGTTGGCGGCTCACGTTTTTTACTATAGGAAGGATTGTTTCAGGGTTCAAGGATACAAAGCAATATATATAGTATACATATATTATTATTTTATTTGACTTGTTTATTAATTTTATTGAACTGTAACCTTCAACTGTCGTTAAAAAATCCCTATGATCACACGTGATACCCAAAAATCACGAAACTGGACGTACAGCTACAGTTCGACATCACGATCCCAACGAAACTGGTTTCGTCGAATTCCGACTCCGTTTGCTCACACAGCGTATTTTTAAAGGTCAATTTATCAACTGTTTTCCACATCAAAATCCCGTACGACCACATACTGACTTCAAAAATCATGAAAACTGAAATCCAGCAATAATTTAATATTGTGGATCCAACAAAATTAGTTTCGTCGAATTCCGACTTCGTTTGTAAAAGTGGCTATTTTTAAAGTCCTAAATAACCCATTTAAATATATAAATATATTTAAATATAATTAAATTAAATATTTATAAATAAATATTATCATATATATTCACAGTGGAATACCATACAGCTCTACTGGGATTTATAACTCGATATTTCAAATCTGGGTCAAACCGATATTCGATTTATATTGAAATTCCTTTTTAAAATATAAATAATTCCTTTGCAAATTATAAAGGAATTCCACAGCGACTTTTCTAAAATTTGATTTGGACATAAATCAAAATCAACACGAAGAAATCCCGATTTTTCTCTTCCACTAGAAAGATTGTAACGACCCGTATTCTACGCATCATGGGATCGTAGAATATTTATTTCTTTCACATATGAAGTCGTATGGTCATGTAACTTTGGGAGACGACTATTGGGGTCATTTCCCATGTTCATGATTTTTGTCGATTTTTAAATGACCGTTTTGCCCCTAGTTGGTACTGTTTTGGCCATAACTTTTGACTGGAAAGGAATTTTGACCTGAAACCACTTCCATTGTATTCGAATGATGGTTTCTCTTTCCGTAGAGTGGTCATAATAGCCAAACGGACTTACCGTTTGGGAGATATGGCTGAATTAAGGTTCAAAGGGTTATTTTCAGCTTAATTGGGCCAAACCGGGTGATTAGCAGCTAGGCCCATTGGGTAATTTCGGGTTTAGGGGTATAGGAGGGCTGATAGGGTTAGAATTTCGGTTTCTCCCTCATTTTTCCAGCCGCCACTTAGTTTCTTCAACCCTAGTCATGGCCTCCATCCTCTAAAATCATCCCAAAACACCTTCTAATCACTTTCTAGTTGAAGATTAAGCTAATTAGCATCAAACCAAGGCTAATCAACATCAAGTTTGGAATAGAGCTGCTGTGTTGCATAGAGATTCAACCCAAACAGAGAATCATTTCAGATCTATAGTTTAATTTGTGGCAAAGGTGAGTGATTTGCATTGTTTTTCACTAATTACGGCTAATTATGGTAATTAGCGAAGATTAGCGAAATTATGGCTCAGAAAATTCTAGAAAAATTCCTAAAATTCTAAAACACTATTTTATGCCTCTGATATGAATTTGGGTTGATTTCGACTAATTTTGTAAATCCCGGAATTTGGGGGATTAAGGAGTAATTAGTGATAATTAGCGAAATTATGCATGTTAAAAATCTGGAAAAATATGCAAAAATTCATAAATATTATTCTAAGCCTCTGTTAGAAAAATTGGCTAATTTGGTTAAGTTTTGCTAATCCTATTGTTAGATTTGCTTAAACATGCTTAAGGGGAAAATTTGGGTTTTTGGGTATGTTTGATCCGTTTTGACATATCATATCGTTGTTTTGTTGCTTGTGAATGTTTATGCATGTTGCTATGACTGTATGGTATGCTTTGTGATTGTCTAGAAGTGTTAGTTTGGTCGAAAACGCCGTCGAATGGCGTAAAACAGTCGTTGGAAAAGCAGCAGGAAAGTACCCGAACCGCTCGCCTGAAGGACTCCACGAACCGACCCGAGGTGATGATACCGATCCGAACAAGAAGGAGTAGCCACGAACTGGAGGAGCACGACTCGATCCACTGGGGGTGTTGACGACCCAAACCACCATGAGTCAGAGCACCGAACCGATCCGCCACCTGAGGAGTTCCACGAACCGAACCGGCGAACATCACGAGCTGATTAAGGGCGAGGACCACGAAGACATGGTGGCACGATCCGACCCGAACTGAAGTGGGGGACCCGATCCAGATAGGGGAGCACGATCCGAACCGAGCAAGGGTGATGACCACGACCTGAAGCAAAGTGAAGAAGGCCGATCCAATGGAGATCCATAACCCGAAATGCAAAGGTAGTTCAAGTGGAAGTTCGAGCTCAGGATTCAGACGGGAACCAATGAGTTCGCTTCGTGATTGGGCTTTGCTGCGGGACGTGTGCTAAGGAGTTGTCGATGTCTATGACTTTGGATCACTAGGTGTTGGAGGTAGAGAGACAAACTCGGGCTTTGGATATGGTGCGACTAGGGAGCTACCTACCAATGGAGTGGGGTCATGGAAACGTTGGGCGTGATCCCATAGGTATGGCGTTGGTGGTAGTAGGAATGTACATAGTCGTACAAAGTCGAGTTCTGTCGTTTTAGTAAAGTGCTCTAGTGATCGAAGAAGTGGATGTCGTACGCTTTACGCACTGAGTGAGAGATGTGAGGATGGTTGCCATGGATGATTTGTTTGCTATCATTGTGACATGCACACCCCACCCCCGTATTCTTACACCGTTTATTATGGCACCTTAGAGTGTTGTACAGTATGTAGTGCTAACTCTTTGGTTGCAGGTCCAGGTTCAGGTATGATTGGATTATACCTGTTATTGTTATGTTTTGTTGCTTATCGCTCATACCAGGCTTTATGTCTGACCCAGAGTTTTATGTCTCTTCTTATTACTCTGGGTGCTCACACGAGCAGACTAGAGACAGGTTATGGTTAGCTGGTGATGCGCGAGTAGCTGATTCGGAGGCGAGCAGGAGGCTTCCACGTATGATATATAGATATTCTCCCGGTGTCGTTGGTGGTCACTACTTGGGCATTAGTAGTGTACCTCCTTTATCTTGCTTTTGCTTTGAGACAGTTTGAAAAGTTGTAATAAGCTATATTTTGGATTTCCGCTGCTATGATGCTCAGTTCTGGTTTTTAGCTTATGCACTGTCTCTTCTGTTTTATGTCAAGTATGTTATTATTATATTTTGTTCTATGCGCTGTGAGACATATTACAGGTTCCTTGATTAGTCCATTCTCTTCTTTCTTTTTCTTCTGGCGACCGTCCCGTGCTAACTGGATATGTGTACAGCGCACTTTTGGAGTAAATGTCGGTTGGTGCGGGGCGGGCCGTCACACTTGGTATCAGAGCTCTAGGTTGCGAAGTTAACCTAGGGAAAGACACCGGGGAGAGATAGTATACGTATATGAGAGCGCGTATTTGTTATATTTTAGTTTTCAAAAGCTAGTTATATATATATACTAGTAGTATTAGTAAGGATGAAGTCGCACTGCACTAGTACCACTATGGAGATGGCTGATTCATTCTCTTTGCAGATTGAACGATGAGCCGAAACCTGAGGAACAATGGTCCAAGGGGTAACAATAGGAATGACCCAGACTTGAGGACGATGTTCACCAACTTCATGCGAGATATGATTAGGGATGCTCAGGGAGCAGTCCCTAATGCTGTTAATGGTGGTGGTGCAGCGGTGCTGGCGCCTAGGGTCGATTTCGTCAAGTTGTGCAAGGATTACACTAACCTTGGTGGGAAGTCGTTCCACGGAACGGAGTCGGCCACAGATGTTCAGGATTGGTTGGATAGCTGTGATCGTATCTTCGACGACTTGGGTCTTGAGGATGCGATGAAGAGAAGGCTAGCGTCTCGTCAGCTGCAAGGGCGAGCGATGAATTGGTGGAATGCCATTAGAACGGCTACTCCAGAAGATCAAGTTACTTGGAATCAGTTTAAGACTCGTTTTTGTGATAAGTTTATTCCAGCTGCTCATAAATCAGAACTGTTCAAGAAGTTCTTGGAGCTTAAGCAGAACGGTAGAGCAGTCTCGGAGTATATCGCTGAATTTGACACTTTATCGAAATATGGATGGTCCCTTATCGATACAGTCGAAAAGAAGAACGAGAAGTTCATAACTGGCTTGGATGGGTACTTGGGGGAAAGACTTATAAACCATATCGATGAGACGTTTGAGTCTATTGTAGGAAAGGCATTAAGGTCAGAGAGCCTTTTCCCTAAGTCGAAGGCCGAAGTTGCTACGGCATCTGCAGAGGAGCCAAAGCCGCAAGCAGGCGGTGAAGGCAAGAAGAATTCTCAGAACAAGAGGAAGCAGAACCCGACCAAGGATGGTCAGGATAAGAAAAATAAGAAAGATGGCGAATGCTTTAGTTGTGGCAAGAAGGGCCATTACGCCAGAGATTGTCGAGAAAAGCCTGGGGAAAGGAAGTGCTTTAACTGCGGCCAGGCGGGACATCACAAGGATGATTGCCCACAACCTCCTAGGGAGAAGCAGATTGTGAAAGCGTATGCTATCGACGCTGTTCCTTCTTCGTCAAATGCCCCAACTGCGGCGCAGAAGGAAAAAGGTGTCGTTATTCGAGGTATGCTTTCTATTTAAGATATTTTGATCGGGTTTTGTTTGACAAACCTGAGTTAGTCGATAGACCTTTAGTAGTGACGAACCTGATTGGTGGTTCGACTAGTTTTGGCATGATTTGTTAATGTGGTCTTATCGAGTCATGGATGCATGTTTCCTTGTGATTGCTTTGTTTTGGGCTTTACTGGGTTTAGCATTATTTTGGGGAGTCGATCTACTCCAAAGGAATAGGGTGGTATTAGGTACCTACCTAGTGATGGCAAGGGTAACTGGAGTTAAGGAAGCTAAGAGGTTATCGTTGCAGTAAGTTCTAGTTGTCTCTAGGAGGCAAATGAGTACTCCAGTGCTAGATTGTTTTGCTAGTATCACCTCATGTGGATTATCCGAACTCGGAGGAGATGTTCCTTGGGTGCTTGTCTGATATTGGTCTAGGCCTTTGGGGCTTGTGCTTGGGGAATGTCGATTTCGACTAGGATGGGTTGCGTGAGGGGTAAATAGTTGTTGTGATTTTTCATTGGATGATATCTTGGTTCACTCGATGAGTGATGGGCAGACGGAACATGATAAGACTGTTCAATGGTATAGACTGCCTAGGGTTGGACTCGATAGGGTTATGAGATTGCTCGAGTGAGACTCGAGAAAGATGCAAAGTAATGGATTGTTTAGGACCCTATGTTGATGTTCTCTATTGGATAGTAGAATTTTGAAGGAATAGGATGTGTTCGTTGATCATGGAAGATACAACGAAGGTTAGGGCGATTCAAGTTGGACTTGAACTCGTAAAAGAAAATAGGTGTTCGTTGATCTTGGAGATGCAACGAATAGGGAGACGACTCGCGTTGGACTAGAGTTTTCGGTACTCAAGACTGGGTCTGAGTTATAGATTGACTCGAGTTGGACTCGAGAAGGCTGCAGGGAATTGGATTCAGCTCGAGTTGGACTCGAGAGGGCAGCAAGATAATGGATAGACTTGGGTTGGACTCAAGTATTTTAGGAGGACTAAAAGCAGGGGTATCTGGGGACGCCCGTTACCTTGGATCCGTTGGACGTGATCTAGTTATCCTTGGAGGATAAACGTACGTTGGACGTACGGTAGTCCGATTGGAGGCTGGGCTTCCATTAGTTTAATTATCCTTGGAGGATAAACGTACGTTGGACGTACGGTAGACCGAAGGGAGGCGGGGCTTCCATTGGCCTGGGATTGGTTGGACCAGTCAAGTAGGCATCGGTGTATGTATGGGGGCTGGGCTTCCATTAGTTATTGATGTTGGTTGGACCAGACAGACTGGAATCGACATATTGGGATTGGTTAGACCAATCATGTAGGTGTCGATGTGTTTATGACTTTAGCAGGTGATAGATAGGATTTGTTTGATGGATGTTATGGTTGCTATGTTTGTTCCTATCTTTCTTCTCTTGAGTAGACTATCACCTGTAGGGTTCCAGCGATGGGGAACAAAGTGATTGTAGTAGGACTATGAGCCAGTGCAGTGGAGTTGTTATGACTTCATGGAGCAGAGTGGACATAGCAAAGGACTAGTGACTATGGATCAATGCAGTGGAGTCGCCATGACTCCATGGGGCAGAGTGATCATAGTAAAGGATTTGGGTGCAGTACTAGTCGCATTGAGTAGGAGACATGCCAGTTTAGGGGTTTTGTTTCTAGGATGGAAGCAACTAGAGTATGTCATAGGATATGATTTCAAACCCAAGACTGAATTGGATTCAGAAACGCTAGGAAGCTTGACGATTAGATCGGTTTTGATTGAGTGGATTGTTTCCAGTTAGAAGGACGATCCTAATCTATTGGGAACCATCTCTAGGGTAGAGATGGGTATGGATGGAAAGAGAATGATTAGGTAAGGATGTGATCGAGAAGGGATAAAGATAAGCAGAAGGCTTATCTCGATAAGAGATGAAGAGATTTGGAATCCTTCATTAATGACTTGGTGTTCGTCGAGATCTCTCCATAGAGAATGTGATTCGGATTGGTTGGAGAGGTAGGTTAGCACCAAGATTTGTTGGCCTATTCCCGGTCCTCGAGCAAGTTGGGAATTTGGCATATGAAGTAGAGCTACCTGACAAGATGGCGGGAGTTCACAACGTATTTCATGTTTCCCAGTTAAGGAAGTTTGTGCAAGACCCTAATGTGGTTATTTCACCAGATCAGTTAGACGAAAGCGAGGTTGAACCCGAGGCGGTTGGGAACCGCAAGTCTATGCGTATTGTTGGGAACGATATGAAGCAGCTTCGAAGGAAGGCGGTGAAACTAGTCAAAGTCCAGTGGGGTGAGAATGGAAAAAGACTGTACTTGGGAAACAGAGGAGGATATAAGGTAGAAGTATCCAGAACTCTTTGCCTAGTAAGGTTTTGGTAGTGATGGTTTCTTCCCTTGTTAGTAAACCGCATGCTAGGATAGACTTGTTTTGCATGTTGATTGTTGTTTTATGGTTGATAGGCATGCGGGACCCTTTGTGTGTTCTGGTTAGGGAATTTCGGGGGCGAAATTTCTTAAGGGGGGAAGAGTGTAACGACCCGTATTCTACGCATCATGGGATCGTAGAATATTTATTTCTTTCACATATGAAGTCGTATGGTCATGTAACTTTGGGAGACGACTATTGGGGTCATTTCCCATGTTCATGATTTTTGTCGATTTTTAAATGACCGTTTTGCCCCTAGTTGGTACTGTTTTGACCATAACTTTTGACTGGAAAGGAATTTTGACCTGAAACCACTTCCATTGGATTCGAATGATGGTTTCTCTTTCCGTAGAGTGGTCATAATAGCCAAACGGACTTACCGTTTGGGAGATATGGCTGAATTAAGGTTCAAAGGGTTATTTTCAGCTTAATTGGGCCAAACCGGGTGATTAGCAGCTAGGCCCATTGGGTAATTTCGGGTTTAGGGGTATAGGAGGGCTGATAGGGTTAGAATTTCGGTTTCTCCCTCATTTTTCCAGCCGCCACTTAGTTTCTTCAACCCTAGTCATGGCCTCCATCCTCTAAAATCATCCCAAAACACCTTCTAATCACTTTCTAGTTGAAGATTAAGCTAATTAGCATCAAACCAAGGCTAATCAACATCAAGTTTGGAATAGAGCTGCTGTGTTGCATAGAGATTCAACCCAAACAGAGAATCATTTCAGATCTATAGTTTAATTTGTGGCAAAGGTGAGTGATTTGCATTGTTTTTCACTAATTACGGCTAATTATGGTAATTAGCGAAGATTAGCGAAATTATGGCTCAGAAAATTCTAGAAAAATTCCTAAAATTCTAAAACACTATTTTATGCCTCTGATATGAATTTGGGTTGATTTCGACTAATTTTGTAAATCCCGGAATTTGGGGGATTAAGGAGTAATTAGTGATAATTAGCGAAATTATGCATGTTAAAAATCTGGAAAAATATGCAGAAATTCATAAATATTATTCTAAGCCTCTGTTAGAAAAATTGGCTAATTTGGTTAAGTTTTGCTAATCCTATTGTTAGATTTGCTTAAACATGCTTAAGGGGAAAATTTGGGTTTTTGGGTATGTTTGATCCGTTTTGACATATCATATCGTTGTTTTGTTGCTTGTGAATGTTTATGCATGTTGCTATGACTGTATGGTATGCTTTGTGATTGTCTAGAAGTGTTAGTTTGGTCGAAAACGCCGTCGAATGGCGTAAAACAGTCGTTGGAAAAGCAGCAGGAAAGTACCCGAACCGCTCGCCTGAAGGACTCCACGAACCGACCCGAGGTGATGATACCGATCCGAACAAGAAGGAGTAGCCACGAACTGGAGGAGCACGACTCGATCCACTGGGGGTGTTGACGACCCAAACCACCATGAGTCAGAGCACCGAACCGATCCGCCACCTGAGGAGTTCCACGAACCGAACCGGCGAACATCACGAGCTGATTAAGGGCGAGGACCACGAAGACATGGTGGCACGATCCGACCCGAACTGAAGTGGGGGACCCGATCCAGATAGGGGAGCACGATCCGAACCGAGCAAGGGTGATGACCACGACCTGAAGCAAAGTGAAGAAGGCCGATCCAATGGAGATCCATAACCCGAAATGCAAAGGTAGTTCAAGTGGAAGTTCGAGCTCAGGATTCAGACGGGAACCAATGAGTTCGCTTCGTGATTGGGCTTTGCTGCGGGACGTGTGCTAAGGAGTTGTCGATGTCTATGACTTTGGATCACTAGGTGTTGGAGGTAGAGAGACAAACTCGGGCTTTGGATATGGTGCGACTAGGGAGCTACCTACCAATGGAGTGGGGTCATGGAAACGTTGGGCGTGATCCCATAGGTATGGCGTTGGTGGTAGTAGGAATGTACATAGTCGTACAAAGTCGAGTTCTGTCGTTTTAGTAAAGTGCTCTAGTGATCGAAGAAGTGGATGTCGTACGCTTTACGCACTGAGTGAGAGATGTGAGGATGGTTGCCATGGATGATTTGTTTGCTATCATTGTGACATGCACACCCCACCCCCGTATTCTTACACCGTTTATTATGGCACCTTAGAGTGTTGTACAGTATGTAGTGCTAACTCTTTGGTTGCAGGTCCAGGTTCAGGTATGATTGGATTATACCTGTTATTGTTATGTTTTGTTGCTTATCGCTCATACCAGGCTTTATGTCTGACCCAGAGTTTTATGTCTCTTCTTATTACTCTGGGTGCTCACACGAGCAGACTAGAGACAGGTTATGGTTAGCTGGTGATGCGCGAGTAGCTGATTCGGAGGCGAGCAGGAGGCTTCCACGTATGATATATAGATATTCTCCCGGTGTCGTTGGTGGTCACTACTTGGGCATTAGTAGTGTACCTCCTTTATCTTGCTTTTGCTTTGAGACAGTTTGAAAAGTTGTAATAAGCTATATTTTGGATTTCCGCTGCTATGATGCTCAGTTCTGGTTTTTAGCTTATGCACTGTCTCTTCTGTTTTATGTCAAGTATGTTATTATTATATTTTGTTCTATGCGCTGTGAGACATATTACAGGTTCCTTGATTAGTCCATTCTCTTCTTTCTTTTTCTTCTGGCGACCATCCCGTGCTAACTGGATATGTGTACAGCGCACTTTTGGAGTAAATGTCGGTTGGTGCGGGGCGGGCCGTCACAAAGATACACTTCACCTGCTCCTAACGTTTCTTGTTTCACAGAAATCCGACTTAAAACGAATCATGTACATTCAGTTGAAGTTCAAATCGCCAATTTACGAACTACAGTGCCATTTCGAGCTCGATTTTAATTATATTATAACTTTACATTCAAACTGTCGTTTATATAATATATTAATTATTCAAATTCAATTTCAAGCTGAATTAAATATCACAGATGATCCGGTTCATACCATATCGCCATTTCAGCCAATTCTGATTATTTCAGAATTAAATATATTATTTAATTTATTATTTTAAATTAAATATTCACCATTATTTAATTAAACCACCCTTTAATTCACTATATCACTATTTATATAATTAAATAAATTAATTATAATACCTCTGTAAATGCGGGTCATTACATTAGAATTTATAATATTCCATTAAGTGATAGGTCAGTCTGATATGGTTAAGACATAGAAGACAGTTATAATGAACTGATGTAATTATTTTGATATAACAAATTATATTATAGCTAATGATTTACAAATGAAATTTCAAGATGACGTAAGAGTTTTGGAAATGAAATTTGTAATAATTGTGATAGATATCTAGTTGAACCATTTTGATTAATAAAAATTGTTGAAATGATTTGTAAAATATAACCGTAAAGGGATATTGAAGAAATTTATAAAGGATCTGAATTATAATTGAATCGAGAATCGCGTATTATATTATAAAAGTTTTTTTTAAGTGATAAAGAGAATTATAAATAAGAATTTACAAAGTCAATAAAGTAAAGGTGTTTGAGATATTAAATAGAGTTTTAAAAGGAAAACGGATGTGTTAATAAACTTACACATGTTCTGATGATATGAATGTTGTTGATCAATGTCTGAGAGGTAAGTAGAATACCCCAACTTGAACGGCTTCATGATTATCCAAGGATGGTGTAGTTTATAACGAGAGGAGTTAAGGGAAATATAAGTTATGATTTCCGCAAATGATTTTATAAACTATATTAGAAAAGTTTATAAGCTGAATGAATGGTTTTAAGAATATTTGTATTCAATAATAAGGAGTAAAAGTTATATTCCAAATATTGGAAGATTTATAAGAATTTAATTAACAGAGGTTAATTAAAGAGTCTAAATGATCCTGGGTACTGAATTAGTGAATTTATTTTTGTTTCTATGGAATAATGGTTGTTTATTTACGTTTATTTGATAATTAAATAACTGACTATCAATTCTGACCAATACGATTATTGGTATGGAAAGACCGGGATCGAATTTATATTCGAAAACCATTCCGACCAACAAATACGTGAAGATATCATAAGATAATCGAGATGGAGCATTGAGGACCATAGATCTTCATAAACGGAAGAACTACTAATAATCTCTGGTGTAGCGGCCAGAGATGAACTGTGGTTCTGTCGTGGTTGAAATCTACGGATTTGCAAAGACTTCTTGCTACTGATCTATAAGGTGATTCCTAGGATGTAGTAGGAGGGTGCCTTTGGTTCATCCAGTTCCTAGATGACTTGTATTGACGATTGTCTGACAGAGTATTTCCAACGGGGTCACGTACGTTGATTTCTTCAAACGTGACATAGTTGGGTAGCTCCCAACTAGGGTATTTTTGTGGACGACAATTAATGATATCCAGTGGATCCGGCGATGTGGCATTCAAAATAAATGGTGGCTAGATGTTTTAAAGGTGAATTCAAACCTTAAACCTCACAACCGGGAAATGACAAAAATTGGGTAGGCAGCATGGCTATGTGGGTCGCTCTCATTAGGGTGTATAATCACCTATCTAGAGAAATTCCTTTTCCTTCTTAAATCTATTTCAATGTTGTCCCTTTTTGGAAAACGGTGGTTTGAGCCCAACCGTCGGTGATATACATTCGATACACTCAAGCGAAATGAGTGGTCGGTCATGTGTGGGTCGGGTTGTAAGACGTTCTTGTTGAACCCAGTGTATTCCCCTCTAGAGATATACTATCGACAGGTGGTTCCATACCTTGTCATAGTCGGAATCCAGTGTCCAATAAGTGCCCGCAGTTTTGATTGTATACTATATATGTAGAGCGTGAGATGCAAGCATTCCACAAGATTGTAATTTACTTGTATTTAGACACTATTAAAATATCAGAACATATATCTGATTTCAAAATGTTTTGGGTTACTATAAGGTAAAAACCTTCCGTATTTATGGGTGGATTTGGTCTTACGATTATCTTTTTCTTTCGAAAAGATTTTAAACTTTAAAATCAAGTTGGATGATTCCCCTTAAACCTTGCGAGTTTTTCTCACTTTGGTTCACCAGTCTGACCCGGTATTGTAATGCTCGGGTAAGACCAGGTTGTATAGGTCCAGATTATCAGATGATGTGAAGTTCAGAGACGAGCTGGGGGTGTTCAGACATATGTATCTAGTATTTATTCAGCTAGGTGACTGTATATGAGGATAGGTTATTATAACTGTCCAGATGTGTTAGTGTACTCTGATATTGTAAGTTTTATTTAAAGCTCTAAATAAAGATTTATTTCTATATTATATTTTGTTCCGTTGTGAGACTCTGTGTTGTGTTGGTTCTTCTTCTTCTTCTCCTTCTATTCTTATATTTCTTTCTCTCTTTTCTTACCCTCTAATTTCTTTCTATAAACGTTCTGGTGTTTTCGGTGTTTGGATGGTCGGCATGAGATACGGTAAATGTATTTATGTCAATTTTCGGGGCCGAAAATTCTTAGGTCGTTACATGTTTCTATGGTGATTGATTCATATAGTATATCACGTAAGTTTTAGATTTTGCTTATATTCTCAAAAACACTATTCACCCCCCTCTAGTGTTTGTTTGGCCTTAATGATCCATTCCGCAATCCCTAACAATTGGTATCAAAGCAAGGTCTTTCAAAAAAAATCATAATCTGATTTTTGAATTTTTTTTTTTAAAATGGCAAACTTTGAAATTTTTGTTAACACTAGTGTCAGTTCATGCATTGTATAAATGTTGAAAGATTCTGTGTATAATCATGTTAAAAAGTCATATGATCTATTGAAATATTGTTTAATTTAGCAAAAGATGTATTATATGGCTATTGGATTTTCAAATTCTGAAAAGATGGGTGACGGGGCTGTTGAAAAGTCAAATTCCATTATGGTGTGTCACATGGCTATTGAGAATTCAAAATTCTTGTGAACACATGGTAGAAATCAAAAGGAGGAGAAGATTAATGACAAAAGGTGAACAGACATCAAGAAGAAATGGATATATATAATGTAAATCAACAAAGAAACGGGTACCAAATTAATTTACAACATTGGATTTTCATCTACAACTATTTTTCATGATGTACTTCTCTTCATTTGCTTCGTAATGCCGCTGGTTTCATGTGAATCCCTCAAGAATTGACCAAGTAATGATCAAACGAAGGTTTAGTGATTAAAGAGAGAAGGAAACCAATACTATCGACGATTATCTTAAAATTGCATCCATAGGTTAGACTATTTTGTCCCAAATCCTTTTCCAGATTGTAGTTCTTGTTCTCGCGGTCATTTTGATGGTTCATCAAATTTCGATAAAAATTGAGTGAGATATGGCGATTCGAAGTTGACTATCCTAAACAGAAAAACTATTACAGGATATTCTGTTTTCCTCTTACTGTTTCGACTAAATGCACCCCAATACTATCCAAATTCATCCCCAAACTATTACAAGGTCTTAATCCTTGGATTTCTCTTCGATTTTCCGCTGATTTTGTCCAATTCCATTTAGAAACGAAAAAGGTATGGCTATTGCAAAATTGATTGAAGATGGATCGGGAAGAAGAAGAAGAGAAATGGTTCTGAAGAGACGTGACTTTTGGGCCTTTACATAATAGTTGAAGTGTCCATTCATTCAAAATTCAAAATTTAAATTCAAATTTTGGCGCCAAGTTGGTTGAACTACTAAATCTTCAATATCTTTCTCGTACGGTGTTCAAATTCAACAAATGAATATACTATCCTGACCAGAAAAACGAGCCCGTCGCAATAGAGTAGATTTCATCATCAAATTCTAGAAGAAGTGAATTCGTGATTCCTGACTATGGAAGAACAACAAAAAGAAGGACTGCAAAATAGGTACGCTTTAATTAATTTTTAAATTTTTTGGTTGAATGAATGTTTTGATTGTCTTGCTTATTTACTTTGAATTTAAAGTTTAAAACTTTAAAACTCAAATTTGAAATTTAAAATTCAAATTCAAAATTTGAATTTTGAAATTCCAAATATCAACAAAATAATAAATATAATAATAAAATAAATTTTGGATGTTTGTTAGGATTAATATTATTTTAGGAAATAGTTAAACCTGAAATATAAATCTTTAATTTAAAACCTAAGTCACAGAACCATAAGTTCTTTGAAACTTATGCATAAATGTCGACATACATATGTCCTTATGTAGACATGAAGGCTTGTAAACTAAAATTCAAATTTTGAGTTTCAAAAGCTTAAAATTTCGAACTTACCTCCATCTTTTTTTTAAAATACCAGTTCAAATTCTAGTTATTAACTTTATCTGTCTACTTATTTTCTTATATCTTGTTTCAATATATATATATATATATATATAATTAATAAAATTATATAGGCATGTTAATATGATTGAAATAATTTAAAATTTTCAAACATGTGATATTATTATAATATATAAGTTTATGTATCCTTTATATTTAGTTTAAACATACATAATTTAACTTATATATTTTTCACATATAATTTTGGGTTACATTATCATTTAACTTAATACTAATTTTTGATTTCTTATTAAAATTTATAAAACTTGTATATATAACTTAATATTTTGGTATAAAGAAATATATATGTTATTTTTATGTCTTAATAAGTAGTTTAAATTTAAGGTGTTATAGATTTATAGATTACTTAATAATGTTTTTATACCTATAGATTTCTTTTGAAGTATAAATGTTTTTTTAAGCAAATAAATTTGTTTTGATTCCTAAATTTTAAATTAATTTGTATCAAAATATTGATGTATATCTCATAACAAATTAAATTTTAAAGTCCTTTTCAAAATTTTCTTATGTATACTTATGAATATATGTTTATATAGTTTACTTTATATGATACAATTTTTATATTCTCTTTAAAAAGATCTTCAAATTTTACTATATTTACCCTATTAGTATTATTTAAACTCCATAATTTTTCTGAATATTTTTTAATTAAACTCTTATCTTTATTATCCTATCAATCACTTTCATTAATATAATTAACCTAAGTCTAGAGATTAACATTATCTTTGTTTGATTGAAATAATTTATAATATATATTAGATAGTACTTTGAATATGTTATTTTGCATACTATCATTATACATCTTATTTCATATCATTCATCAATATTATAAATTATAGTTGCATATCAAATCAAAATCATTCACATTAAAAGTTGCATTTCATTTAAATATATCATTTCATATTGTTTTGCATATGACATACATTTAATCAACATACTGCACACACTGCATTACATATTAACTTTCAAACACCTCAAGTACACTATATAGGGAATTATTATCTTAGGAATATATAGGATTATTAAACATATAACATATTTACTTTGTCTTGATTAACTTGTTTGACTTGGTTGAGTTGACTAGATTGAATGACTTGTTTGGTTTGTTTGATTTGTTTGACTTGAATAACTTGATTAACTTACTTGACATGGTTAAATTTAATTAATGGTTGATCGGTTTATTAGAAAAATACTTATTTTAAGGATGACTTTGTTAACTCTTAGTCTAGATTAAAGTCTTATTATAGTTTTAAGGGAATTAAAGTTTAAGATAGGTTTAGTCATGTATTAGATTAAGGGGGAGTTTTAGAGATTATAAGGATTAGTTGAAGGTTCAAAAATGCTTTAGTTGATTTAATTGTTTAGAATTGATTGTTTGAATTGCTTGTTTGTTTGAATTGCTTGTTTTGATTTACTTGAATTGATTGGTTTGCTTAGTTTATTATTCATCTATTTAGTTTGTTAGACTAGTATAGTCATGATTTTAAGGGGAGCTGTAATGACCCGTATTTTTGGTAGTATAATATTTAATTTATTTTTATTATTTTAAATATTATATTTGGAATATTAATGGATTTTAATATTGAATTCGTTATTAAAACGAAGTTTAGAATGTCAAATTGATATTAAATATAAATCAAGCTCGATATGGCGCGGTAGTTCGTAATATGGAGTTTTAAACTTTAATTGAATACAGAGAATCCATTTTAAGTCGGATTTCTGTGAAACAAGAAACGTTGGAATCTTGTTGACTGTAATTTTCATATGGAAGAGAAAATTTTGGATTTCGTGTGATAGATTATTAGTTATGTCCAAGTCAAAATTTAAAATAGTCGTTGTGGAAATCGTTATTAAAATATAATGTTTATTTAATAAATTAAAGTGATTTTATTATAATTCGAATAACGATTAACTCGAAATCGATAATATTTAGTTGTATAACTTATATTTGAAGCTTTATATATATTTTGTTTGGATATATATGATAATAATAATTTATTATTATTTTATTGAATTATTTGGAAATTTTATTAATATTATATAAGCGTTAAAAATAGCCATTTTTGCAAACGGTCTCAGTTTTCGATGAAATTAGTTTCATTGGGACCGCATCGTTAAATTATTGTAAGAAAATCAAATTTCATGGCAAATGGATGTCGTATGTGACTTCAACAGCCAAAAATGCCCTTGTTTTTATTTAATTGTTTAAACTATTTTGGCAGGGGTAACTTTAAACGAATAAACGACTGGTCAAACAAACTCCAAATTTAACAAAACAAGTTTCGTTGGATCCGTTAGGAAAAGGTCTAGTAGAATGTCAAAGTTTCAAATTTTTTAGATTTTTTTTGGAATTACAGGAATTTTAAACGCTTTATTTTTCATCGATATTTGTAAAGCACTTTCCACAAACGACCTCAAAATTTGACGAAACCTGTCCCATCGTAGCCGAAGTATTTTTCTAAGCTAGGATTACGTTATTTTGTCAAAAACAGATATTGTATGGATTTGTTTTAGCTTGTTACTTCACTGCAAAGTTTAGTTCATTTAAATAATATATATATTATACCCCACTTCGTTATAAATACCACTCAGTAACCCTTATTCTCGTCCAAACCTAAACAGCGTGGTCAACACTCAACTAGCCGCCACCTAACTGAACGAATGGCCAGTAATGCGTCGTCTCCTCCCTTCGATTTCTTCATTTCAGTTCACCGATTCAAAATAAGTTCTATTTCAAAACTATTCAGCTTCTAGGGGGCTATCTTCTGTACGGTGATGATGATGAAATTCATGGCAAGCTAACCGGAATTGGGGTATAAAGTCGTGGCGGTTTTGGTTTTTTTTGTGATGAACAGAGGGGTTTGAAGAACTACTACTGAGCTCGAATGACGAGCTGGGTGAGACACATGTGTGGGTCTACTCTGATTAAGGTTTGGTGAGGGTTATGGCTGCGCAGTTGGGGAAATGAGTAGCGTGCTGTGTGTTTTGATAACATAGAGGGAGGTGGCTCACGAAGCTGTGTAACAAATCAGAAAATTAGAACCAATTTAAAAAATTTTAATTGGCAATTTTAATGATTTTTGAATATTTAAAATGATTTATTTTAAATAATAATGACAAGAAATTTAATTTGAATAGAATTAGAACGTATATATTTATTTGAATTGACGTTAGAATATAAATATTTATTTTAATTATAAAAGGAATTGAAAATGGCGCGGTAGTTTGAAAATTCGATTTCAAATTTCAAATGAATGTACAGGATTCAAAATACACCGGATTTTTGTAAAACCAAAAATATTAGAATCTATTTGAAAATATATTTCTAACGAATCCGAAAAATTGAAATTCCATAGTGGGTATAAAACGTTATGCCCAGTTGAAAATTCAGAATAGGCGCTATGGAAATATAGCCCTTAAAAATGGCGATTTTCCAAACGACCTCCGCTTTCAATGAAACCACTTTGGTTGGATCCGAGATGTCAATTTATTGCTAAGTTCAAATTTCCATAATTTTTAGAATTAATATGTGAGCGTGGCAAAAGAAAACGTGTTTTGTCAATTTCAGTTGAATTCGATCGGCCAGAAATGGCCATTTTTCAAACGGTCTTCAAATTCGATGAAATTAGTTTTGTTAGGACCGTATCATCAAAACATGGCTACATTTATTATTTCGGGAATTTTCGGAGTCAGTATGTGGCCCCGATAAATTAAAATGTGCGTTTGAATTTAAAATATATTGATTTATATTTTAATTTTAACAAAAACTGATCGAAATAATAGTCGAATCATCTTATGAAACATATCCCATTGTGTTCGGAGTGGGGGTATTTGGCTAGGTGCGACAGTCGTTTGGTTTGATTCCGAGTTCGTATGCAAAGTTTCTTTTTTTACGAATTAAATAATTTCTATAAGTGGGTCAAAGTGGTCAAAACCCTCATCTTTGTCACTGCGTGGTCAACGGTTGCGCAGCCCCTTTGCCAACGAGCGATTCAAACACTCTGAATCTTTTCCCTTTCAAATTCAAAATCCACTCAATAATTCGAAGTGCTACCAAAACAAAATCGAACAACATGATGGGTTCTAGAGGCTGTGTGGTAGAGATCGGTTTTAACGAGGTGGTTTGGGAGAAAATGGATCTCAAAGTGGCCGATTTCGATCGGGATTTGGGGGCTCGATTTAGCACCGATTCGCGAACTGTTCATGGCGGTGAAGGATCACGGGAAGACGCTTCTAGTGGTGTTCTTTGATTAGGGTCTGGCTTCATTTGGGTGCGTGGATATAGGGTTTAGAAGTCGATGATGGGTTATGTTTTGGTTCCTAACAGTAGACGATGGAGAAGGGATGAGTTAATTAAGGAAAGAATAATTAAATTAATTAATTAGCGTTTGATGTAGTAAATCTTTAAACTGTTGTATCTTCTCCATACGATATCAAAAATTCGCGAAATCAGATGCATTAGAACCGTAAATTCAACATCTTCGCAATGAAACTGATTGGGCCATAAAAAGAGCACGTTAGAAATTCAAGTGAATTCAAATCCAAACAGAACCGACTACTGTCAGAACTTCTCACTAAAATTATTTCTGTACAGTTATTTATTTTGTAACTGCATATATGAACTGCTCCCCATCATCCACAGACCACGGACGATTTATTTGATTGTATTCTATGTGAAAAACATATATATGTGATGTGAAATGGAAAATATAATTATATATATATGCTGTGTAAATTATAATTATACAGTATGGAAAACATATATATATATATGTGATGTGAAATGGAAAATATAATATATATATATGCTATGTAAATTATATATATACGATATGGAAAACATATATACGTGATGTGAAATGGAAAATATAATTATATATATACGACGTGTAAGTTATATATATATATATATACGATATGGAAAATGTAACACCCCACGTCCGTTAGTGTCACTCGCAAAGGGAATGCACTAAGTTCTGTGGAGCATTATGGGTAAAAGATGCAGATAAATTACAAGACAGACAAACAATTAACAGCGGAAAATAAAACTTTGCTTTATTGATAAAATAGATTGTACAAGATTGCTTTACAATATCAGAGTATCATCTGTCTTTACTAGATAAAGAAGCATAAAAATACATTTATATTCCCCAATGTAGCATAAGCCAGCCATAGCATCTGAAAGAGAATCCAAGGACAACTTCGTCAAATCTTCAAGCTGGGAAAGAGCAACGGTCCAATTTAATCCTGAGTTATACTATTCCCTCCTCAACTACCTTGGGGGGGGGAACGGAAGAAAAGAAGCGAAAGAAAAACAGAGTCAGACATAAAGCCTGAGTAAGTCAGTAACTTCTAGCATGTGAACAGGGGAAACAGAACGACATGAATTAACTGAATACAAGATAATACAATGATGATAAGGCTAACAAGATAAGATTCACACAAGACATGCTATGACAAGATAAACTGGATATACTACAACACTTTCTCTGCTTCGCTTTTACCGCGATATACTCGTTTCTATATCTCTGCACCACCTAACTAGTGTTCCAATTAGTAACGATAACGTGATCCCAATCCCTGTAGTTTCCGTCGCCTTCAGGCGTACCTTGATTATTTATTACCTAGATTTAGTCTAGGTTTTATATAAAGTGCTTTCTAGATTCAATTAGAGTTTACGCTATCTGTTGAACGCTTCTTGTATTCAGGATTTATGCCACCTCGTTCCAAACTAGGGATTATGCTACCTGTCGAACGATGCCCTTTAGTCTAGGATACACTACCTAGAGTGGTATATGTTCCTAGACTTTCCCCACGCATGTATCGCAAATCGTTATCGCTTGTCTAGATGCACATGTCCTGTAATGTGCTACCCGAGTCCCGTGTCAGGGCTACTCTAGAAATACGGAACTCGGTCGGGAGCTTTCAATATCTGCCGATGCAGAAGTTAAGGTCTGTTTTTCCAGTGGCTATGGTCCCACTCGACCCCTCCCTCAACTAATGAAAGGCCACCCTTGTAAAATGAGAACTGTACGATGGCCCCTATCTGCCCCACTAATTCTATGGCCAACAACACCCCGCAACCACAACTAGATAGCAAGTATGTTGTCCGTATGAGTCCTCCAGCCTTCCCGCTTCACGTGTCTCGCTTGACTGAACATGGTAGGTAGACGACGAGTTGCTATCACAGGGCTTCCGTCTTCTCGCCGAATCACGCTGGTCCATCCTAGTCTTTTGGTTGCTATATATTGCAACCAAGGCATACCCTTGGCTCTTCTACCGCAGACCTTAACCTCTGTGCGCCCAGGCGGATCATCTACAGCCTCACAGAGGGATACCAAGAGTACCCTCACGTCCCCTCGAAGCATCGGGCTTCGTATCCCAATTCGTTGGAGTCTTCTTTAAAATCAGATGGACGTCCGCTCCTTCGTGTTATACTAAGAATTACTACTTAGTTCTACTAACTAAGTTTTACCACTTAGTTTCCAGGATCATTGTCTTCTTAACTAAGTTTTACTACTTAGTTCTCTTTCCCGTTAAGTTGGATTGGTTAAGTGTCTTTAGTCGATTCAAGCTAACTTAACCCTCTTCCCTTATCCTGTTAAACTGGTTAAGTGTTGTCAGTATTCATGTTGACTTAACCCCACCACAAACCAAGTCATATTGGTTAAGTATTTCTTAACCCTACCCATTCATCCTGTATTGGTTAAGTGTTCCCTTTTTAACTTAACCTTTCCCACCGATTTTAACTAAACCTGTTATTAATGGTTAAGTATCATCTCTTCGTGTCTTAGACTTAACCCTATTCATTTATCATATTCTGATGGTTAAGTGTTCAAGTTTACTTAACCCTACGGTCCAACCCAGCTAACATATTAAATTGGCTAAGTGTATTACTTAACCCCAACCTCTAGTCTAATTAACATGTTAAATTGGCTAAGTGTATTAACTTTACTTAACCCCACCTTCTAGTCTAGTCAACATGTTAATTTGGCTAAGTATTCCCATGGACTTAACCCTCCCATTCTAGCTTTAACTGTGTTAAGTTGGTTAAGTGTTTCTATGGACTTAATCCTACCATTCTAGCTTAACAGTGTTAAGTTGGTTAAGTGCTCCTATGGACTTAACCTTCCCATTCTAGCTTTAACTGTGTTGGTTAAGTGTTCCTATGGACTTAACCCTCCCCTTCTTGTTCTAGCTTTAATTAATAAATTAAAGCCGCAACCTCTCACATTAGACAGATATTGCTGCGGTTACTGGATGTGCCGGTCGGTTCCGGGCAGGTTTACACCACAACTCAGTCTAACCTCGGGTTAGGCATATTCATGTTTTCTAAGTTCAAAGGGTTTTCTGATTAATTTCCAAACCTGGTTTTGAAAGCAACCATCCCGTTCGTCGGATCAGTTAGGGATAGCCAGGGAGGGCAGGAAACTTATATTTTCCAAACCCAAGCCTAGACACTATCCTCTCTGTCACCCTATAACTTTCTGGTACGAGTTATAAAAAGGGGTGTTATCAAAATATCCTTCTTTTGTTTATAAATTGTTAACAATTTATCTTACAGCCCATTCCCCCTTTTTAAACAAATTTGGCCTATATTCATTTGTCGCTAACAGACTTATATTCTAGGCCCAAATCTTGATTTGCCTAACCTACAGTTCATAGCAATTTAGATCTATCATCTTTATTTTCAGTTTATGCTAAACTAGATTTTATATGCCAAACTAGATTTTATATTCTAGTTCACCGTTTATGCCCAAAAACTAGATTTATTCTTCTAGTTTACAGTCTACATACAAACTAGATTTATTATTCTAGTTTTTCGGTTTACAGGCCAATACTAGATCTAAATTTCATAACCTATAATCCATGTCAAATCTACCCAATTCACATGTCTTAACACATGTTCTAAAATTGTATAAATCAGAATCATGTTCGCTTCCAAACTATGCCAATTTCAAGCTTACAACTATTTTTATGTTTGTTTTTGTGTTTTTCCCAAATCGCATTCCCACCGTTCGTATAATCATGATTCAACCTAGATTGTAAATAAATCTAGATTCGTAGAAAATAGGGAATGAACCAAAGATGTTATGAAAAAGGGTGGACATAATAATTGGCATAAAAAGATTTTGAATAACGACGCAGGTTCAAGAATATGGGTAGACCTAACTTAATAGGTAAATCCCACGGTCTAAAACGAAGAATAGACAGAATAGGTTCGAGAACATGGGTAGACCTAACTTAATAGGTAAATTCCCACAGTCTAAAACCAAAGAAAATCAAGAACAGACAGAGTAGATAAATCGGGTTTTAGACCCAATTTCATAGTCACAAAACCTAAGCAACAATTTTCCTAGTCATGAATCATAGGTGTTTAAATCACCGTTGTTATGTCATAGGTAATTCTTTATGTCCAAATCAAAGGCTTGTGTTCATAATCATAGGCAAATGTCCATAGTCATTGGCAATATTCATAGTCAAAAGGGAAAATAATTCCCACAGTCATAAGTCACCGTCATAGGCAATGTTTTATGTCCCAAAATCAAAGGCTTATGTTCATAGTCCAAAGGCACATGATCTCAGAATCCATAGTCATAGGCAACGGTCTTAGGCAAAGTCTTATTTGTCCTTGAATCATAACAGTTCTTAATTTAGTCCAAGAGTATAAACACAGATTCGAATAGAGAGAGAGAGAGATTTGGCATATTCTTTTATTCCTTTAATTTCATGTCACAAAATAAAGCAAAAACGTTCAAATCTAGAAACAACTGACCTACAGAAATTAGATCTAGAATAGAAGAATGGCGATGCTAAGATTCGTATGTCGTTGCTCGAGGTTTGTTGATTTAGCCTTTGAATTCTTCACTTTGATTTGAATCTTCTCTTGAACAGATCTGAGCAGCATCTCCATGTCTTGAATTTATATTTTATTTTAATTATTTAAGAAAATTTAGAGGAGGGGAAGAAGCCATGAATCTTAGCAGCATAAGGATAGAAGAGAATTGGTGCAAAGAGAATGAAGACTAGGGCTGTTTATATAGCTGCTCAAGACCTTATCGTACACGCAGCGCTGAGTCAGCATTGAACCTAGTTAAGAAAATAGTCCAGGTACGTAGATGAATCTAGCCAAACCTTATCATACACGCACTGCTGAGTCAGCATTGGGTCCCACTATTTTGGCGTAGAAATTTGAAATTCGAATGAATTGTATTTGGCGTAGAAATTTGATTTTCGAACTTTTGAATTTCTGGAATTTATTTAACTGTTTTATACACATGAAATATTCTTACATGTATACAATTCCTCTAACGACCATTTTACGCGTATATATATATACGCACAACTTTCATTTTATTTTCAAAATTCAAATGATGTTGCCATATTTCATTGACTGTAGCCTTATCTTGAATTTTATCTTTCGTATACATATATTATTGCATATATATATATATATTTATATTCTCATATGTATATATATATTTTCTTTATTTCCTTATATGTACGTTCTTATCCTTTCAAATTTTGAATTTGTATACGTACATATATTTGCATGTTCAGTTGGCCCTCTCTAAAACAAAGATAAAAAATTATGCCGCCGCCGGGGTTCGAACCCCCGATCTCTATGCTACAAATCCAATGCCTTAACCAACTGAGCTACAGAGGCTTTTGTTAATAAGTCTTAGAACAATAATAATTATTGTTCTCTCCTTACTTCTCTTTTTCATGTTAGTTACGATACTTAAATTAAACAACTGCATGGATGTTTTTCTTTTAATTTTTCTTTTAAAAAATAATTATACTTTAATTTGTGAATCATAATGTCACAGAATTACGGGGTGTTACAGAAAACATATATATGTGATGCGAAATGGAAAATAATTTATATATGAAAGGAATTATATATATAAGAAGTGAAAATTATATATATATATATATATATACGAAATGGAAAATAATATATACATATATATATATATGAAATGAATTATATATATAAAGTGAGAATTATATATATATGAAATGAAAATATTATGTATATACGAAATGTGAAGGATGATATATATATGAAATATATATATATATATATATATGAAGAGTGAATGAAATAAATATTGGTTAAAAATATTATTTTTAACATATATTTAAGATGTAGAAAATTGTCATGTAATGGAATATTCAATTTTGATTTGAAATTGAATATGAAGTTGAAATCGTTTTTAAAACAAATTTAAAACGATTGATAGAATACGTTTTAAAAGGAAATCGATGAAATATATATATCAAATGGCCTGAATAGAACGCGCCACGCCGCGGTAGTTCGCAAATTTCGACCATTGACTTTGCATTGACATTACGGGAGATCCGACCGTCGGATTCTCCTAAAACCGGAACCATTGAGTTCGTATCAAAAAGAGCTTCCCAACGCATATAAGAGATTTGAAATCTAACAGTCGGATTTGGAATTATGTCCAAATCAAATTTGGAAAAGGTCGCTGTAAGTGCAGTTCGGTGGCCATTATTGGAAACGACTGTACGGGCCTTGGTAAAATTATTAAAAATATTAATAATTTGTGTAAAATCATAATAAATGATTTGGAAAGAATTGGGATGAAAAATTCCACGTTTGTAAAGATAAAAATATATTTTTATCGAAATGAACTAGTTATGAACTAAATTTTAAATCCAATATTTTTATATAAATAAATTAGATTTGAAATGGTTTTAAAAATGACCAGAATTTCCAATATACGAATTGGAATGGATTTGAATCGAAATTACCTTTGAAATATTTTGATATTGGATTCCGTGATTATACGGATATTGTGGAGGAATTTGGAAGATATATATCAGTATTCCCAATACGATATTTGTTGATTTCAGAATTTGAAATTGAATATAAGCTGATATAATTTCTATTCAGAGCCTTGTATTTAATATCAAATTGAAGTTTGGGTTTGTCGTGAATGGTGTCTTCATTAACACTGTTCTTAAACCTAGTTGAGGAAAGAATAAATCTTTTAATTAAGATTTAATGAAGTTTACTAATTAATTAATATTTAATTGGAATTGAATTGAGATTGGATTTGGGTTTGTCGTAAACTGTGTTTAAATGACATTAGTTCTTTAACCCGTTGAACAATCAATAAGAAATGATTTTAGAGATCGAAACCAATTGGAGTTTGAATAAATCTTTAATTAGATTGTGAATGTATAAATGGTAATTAAAATTTACCAAAACATGAGGTGTGTTAGAACCAAATGTGCTTGGTTGTTGTTATTGATTGTGTTTGATTGATTGTTTGGATTGTGCTTGACCAGTTTATGAGCAAGATATGCTTTTACATTTAGCATTGGATTGGGTAGAAATACTGGTATGTTAACATCTTGTGAAACACTTCACGATCTGACTATGAGAAATGTAGCGATGTTGTTGTGTTCATTTCAAATTTAATGAATGATTTTGAAATGAAATTTTTCTTAAGTGAAAAGAAATGTATTCCCGATTTTGGATAGGGAATGTTTTATAAAAATAATTTATAAAACAGAAAGGATTTCGAGGGATAAATCCCAATGATTTCGAAATGATTTGAAAATGTATTATAGTTTTACATTATAGTTCATCACATATTCGATTAGTTGCTATTAATGTTGTATCTGTTTGGTGGCGGAGAATTTATTCTCCTGCTTAACACCCTTCTTTGAGACGTACGAGCTCAAAGGTTATATGATTAATAGTGACTGATCATATGTGTAAATTGCTGATGTGCGGTACTATAGTTTGAAAGTGTAACAACCCGGAAATGCGAGCTAATTTAAAATTTTTATTTTGGAAATTTTAGCGAATTTTGAACATTTAAAATATATTATTTTAAATAATATTGACGAGAAATTTATTTTGAATAGAATTAGAACGTATATATTTATATAGATCGTCGTTAGAATATAAATAATTATTTATAATTATAAAAGGAATTGAAAATGGCGCGATAGTTCGATAATTCGATTTCAAATTTCAATTGAATGTACCGGGTGCAAAATAAACCGGATTTTAGCGAAACTGAAATTTTTAAATCTAATTGAGAATATCTTTCCAACGAATCCGAAAAATTGAAATTTCATAGCGGGAATCAAAAGATATGTCCAGTTGAAAATTCATAATAGTCGCTATGGAATTTCGGCCCTTAAAAATAGCCATTTTGCAAACGACCTCGGTTTTCGATGAAACTACTTTTGTTGGATCCGCGATGTCAAATTATTGCTAGGTTTCAAATTTCGTAATTTTTCGAATCAATATGTGAGTGTGGCAAAGGAAAACGCGTTTGACCAGTTTTAGTTGATTTTAATCGACTGGAAAATGGCCATTTTTCAAACGGTCCCAGAATTCGACGAAATTAGTTTTGTTGGGACATTATCGTCAATACGAAGTTAGAAAATATTTTTCGGGAATTTTTAGATATAGTATGTGGCCCTAGTAACTTGAAATGCGCGTTCAAATTCAATATATATAGTTAAATTTTGATTTAAACGAAAACTGATCGAAACGGTCGAATTGGCTTTCAATACATATCCCATTGTGTTCGGAATGGGCGTAATTAGCTATAGACGATAGGCGGTGGGTCCCGTTTCGAGTTCGAAAATAAAAGTACCTTTTTGAAATTAAATTAATTAAATAAATTAAAAATAAAATATCTCCCTTCTCCTCATAATCCCTCAGCCCCCCTTCTTTCTCTTTCCCCGAACAAAATCGAAATCAGAAAAAATGGTTGCGCCCTCTACCCCGTAGCCACCGCTTCACCAACCACCGACGTCGCACTTCCCTCCGACCAGCGCCGCATCCTCCCTCTCCTCCTCCCCCCTCCACCGCTTCTCTCTCCTCCCTCCCTCTTCTGAGATTCGAACCCAAACCCACAAGAAACCGCTGCGCCGACCACAAATGCCCTACCGCCGACGGCCTGCGGCCATCCCCGACCGCTGCCACCCTCTCCTCGACCCCGATACCTCCTCCGCTGGCCAAGACCATGCCCAGCCTTTCCGGCACGCTGAAAACCCCCCTGCGCAGTGAGTTTTATGTTTTATTTTATCCTTATCTTTGTTTTTTTTTGTAATTAAGTTTAAAACAATATAAATCAGTTTTATTTATTATATAGAAAATGTTTAGATTTTTATTTTAACAAAAAGATTAGCTTTTTGGATTAGAAATTTTTTAGAGGTTCATTTGTTTAAAGATTTGATTTTTACTAAACAAAGATGGAATTTTTATATTAGAAAAGCTAGAATCTTTATTATGAAGTTAGATTAGTAAAGTTACGATTTTTAATTATATTAATATATGATTTTTATGTTGAAAACGAAAAAAAATATAATTTTAGTGATATAAAAATATGATTTTTATATACATAGCAACAATATAAAAATGTGATCTTTATATATGTAGTGGCTACGGGAAACGAAAGTGACAAAAGGCGAGAACAGCGATGACTTCTACATAACAAGAGTCGTGGCGTTTGGTTTAGCTTGGGTGAGAACTTCTCACTTTTAATTTAATTTTCTAGTTAAAATATATACTAGGATGCAGACGGTGTTTAGTAGCACCCGACACCCGTCGTCCACAGACCATGAACGGCTTGTATGCTTGTTTGTTTGATTTTGATGTGTAGTTGATTGTGTGATATGATGTGAAATGAAATAAAATATTTTATAATGGAAAATATTTTATAGTTAAAAATATAATTTTTAACGTGTATATGAAATGAATATTTATAAACAAATCGACGATTTGTTTATATACACACATTTGACTGATATTGATTGGGACAATAAATTTTACACATCGCCCAACTGCACAAATAAAATCTGCGTTTGATTGTTTGAAACCCCACACAGGTATTGGGATGATATATGACATACACTAATCCCAATAATTACTTGTATGTCAATCGATTGATTGACAGACTGTTATAAGTGTTGAATATTTATATTTGATGCTTATACAGTGTAGGATGCACTTTGGATGATGGTTGATTATTTGTCATTGTTGATATATACATGTGTTGTAGAAAATACATATAATTAACACTATAAGGTAAATGATTGGGCCTCATTTCAATTTGGAAAATAAGAAAATAATTTTATGTGTTGAATAAAAGCCGTGTTGATTAGATTGACGCCATTTTGACGTGAACGATATTTATATCAATTTTATTCATTTTATAATGAATATCGAAAGTGATTTAAAAATCGAATATTTTGAAATGAAATTCGAATTAAATTGAATTGAAACGAATTAGAATTCAAATTGAATTGAAACGAATTAGAATTCGAATTGAAAATAAAATGAATTCGAATTGAATTGAAATTGAATGGAAATCAATTTGAAATGAATTCAAATTGAAATTGAATATAAATTGAATTCGGATAGAAATGAATTCGAATTGAAATTGAATTGAATTGAAAACGAACTGAAATTGAATTAAAAATCGATCTGAATTGAAATCAATTTGAAATGAATTTAAAACGAATTTATAAGAAAAAATTCAATTTTGATTTGAATTAGAAAAGGAAGTTGAAATCGTTTTGAAAACAAATTTAAAACGATTTATAAAATACGTTTTAAAGGGAAATCGATGAAATATATATAATATATATACATAATGGTCTGAATAGAACGCGCCGCACCGCGGCAGTTCGCGAATTTCGACCATTGACTTCGAATGGACATTGCGGGAGATCCGACTGTCGGATTCTCCTAAAACCGGAACCGTTGGGTTCGTATCGAAAAGAGCTTTCTGATGAATATTAGAGATTTGAAATCTAACGGTGGGATTTGGAATTATGTCCAAATCAAATTGGGAAAAGGTCGCTATAAGTGCAGTTCGATGGTCATTGATGGAAATCGACTGTACGGGCCTTGATAAAATTATTATTAATAATAATAATTTGTGTAAAATCATAAGAAATGATGTGTAAAGAATTGGGATGAAAAACTCCATATTTGGAAAGATAAAAATAGATTTTTATCGAAATGAACCAGTTTTGAACTAAAATAATAATTTATTTATTTTTAAAATAAATAAATTGGATTTGGAATGGTTTTGAAAATAACCAGAATTTCCAATATTTGAATTGGAATGGATTTGAATCGAAATTGTCTGTGGAATATTTCGATGTTGAATTTCGTGATTATACAGATATTGTTATGGAAATTTGAAAGATATATTTATATCATTATTTCCAATACGATATTTGTTGGTCGTAGAATTTGATATTGAATATAAGCCGATATATTTTCTATTCAGAGCCTTGTATTTAATATCAAATGTGATTTGGGTTTGTCGTGAATGGTGTCTTCATTAACACTGTTCTTGAACCCAGTTGAGAAAAAGATTAAATCTTTTTATTTAGATTTAATGAAGTGTACCAATTAAATGTTATTTAATTGGAAGTGAATTTGAATTGATTTTTGGGTTTATCGTGAACGGTGTTTTAAATAACACTTGTTCTTTGACCTGATAATTAATGGAATGTGATTTTGGGTTTATCGTGAATCGTGTTTTAAATGACACTGATTCTTTAACCTAGTTAAGGATTAAAACTAAGTGGAATTTTAATGAATCTTTAATTAGATTGAAAAGATCGAGATTGGAGTATCACCAGTTTTACTCCAGGCGATAGTTAAATCTTTAATTAGATTTGAACGTGAAATGGTAATTGAATTTACCGATAACACCGTGGTGTTAGATATGAAGTATTACCAGTTTTACTTCATGGGATGAATAGGTTGGGATTGGGAAATAAATGATTACTTCGGTGTGGTTCACTAATCCCGTCTAGTTTGAATTGATATTCAAAGAAGATTAAAGAATAAATTTAAAGAATTTATCTTTGATAAAATTAATGGGAACCTTTCCCAAAGTATAAGAATATTTGAATAAAAGAATATTTTGAATTGGAATGAGGTGTATGTTGTGTTTGTGTAACACTTGTTTATTATATACGCGAGTTATTCAGAAAGACCGAGTCTACCCCATTCTGAATAACTTATTTGACGTGGTGTCGAAGATGAAGACGGTGGTTGAAGACCGGAGATTTTCACGTCGTTTGGATAATTACTTATGATTTTGATTGGGCCGTACACCTAAGAGGAGAGAATCAGTTGGTGACCATCCAGACGTACTTGGAGATCGATGGATATGCGGGGTACTAGGTGCCTCCGGTTTCGTTCAGACCCAGAACGAACTTGTAAATGGACTATGTGTCTGACATTGGATTTCAGTCTATGTGATTGATTTCTATTAAATATAATTTTGTTTGGCGGCGGAGAATTTATTCTCTTGCTTAACGCCCTTCTCTGAGACGTACGAGCTCAGGGGTTATATATTGATGGATATCAAACGCATGGAGTGAATTGCCTGTGTGGCATGCCTAAGTGGCAATAGATCAGGGCTTCTGTTGAAAAGCAAAGTCTTATGGTTGATGATCAAAGCACGGCTTGTGTGGCATAGCTTTGTGTAACGTTGATTCGCGAGCCTCACACCCCGGTTGTGAACCAGAAACGGGAGAGGACTTCAGGGAGGACATGCGTTTCTTTCTAGCTAGAAGTGGCGTCAGTGGTTTTACACGGCCTGACGAGTTTGACTTATGTGGTTGTTGCAGTTGCGAGGCACCTCGGATATATCGGTGACCGTGTGGAGCCGATGGAGCCATTCGTTGGCTCATTTGCGCCCCATAGGGCGGGGAAACGTATGGTTCAGGCATTTTAATCCACATCGGTGGACCGACCCTGACGATCCAAGGCTTGACTGAGTACTTGCCTGAGACATGGTAAGCTAGATTGTCTCGAATCGATAGAGGACGATCCCTGACCTCGGTTCACAGACGGAAATCCAATTTCCAATACGTGATAATTCTGTTTTATTTGTAGAGCCTAGTATGGCAACATAGTGGGATGGGGCGCTTATGCCGTCTATGATTGGTACTTATGATTTGAAATTGTTTTGACACTATACACTTATAGTAATAATAAAAGATTAAATTTAGCGTATCAAGCATTCTTTGGCTATTATAAGGTAAAACCCTATCCTCCGGCTTGTGTTGCATTATGTGATGGGACCTGGGTCTTATAATAGCTTCATTGTTCTTTATTTAGCATTGCGCTGTTGTTTTATGCACTGGTGTTCTTGGGAGGAAACCCGTTCCGTGTTACGGCGTGGTCCCTTGATTTACCTAACTTTAAAATAAAGACTAATAACTATTTTAGTTCTCACACCATTCCCTGACTGACCTGGAGTTCATTGTTTCAACCTAAACTCTGGGTGCCCCTATTTTCCACAGGGCAGCTAGTAGTCTTGGTTTTGCAGATTTATATTCACAGGATCCTGATTTACAGCTGGAACGATGCTCGGAAAGCTCTGTATCCGTGTATTACTTTCAGTTGTGTTTTGTATATTTTTCCGCTACTATTAATTTATTGTAATCTCTGATATTTATCGAATGTGCAATATCTATTCATTCTCTGTATATTCTTGTATTCTAATGGAATTGTTGTAATAACAATGAAATGTTCTTCTGTTTGTGTTCTATTTTGTCTTGTTCTCAACACCATCCGTGCTTTCCTTCACGGGAAGTTCGGGTCGTGTCAGCTTGGTATCAGAGCTTTGGTTTACAGAGCTCGAGAACAAGACACATTAGAACCGAACGAAATAATTCATCAGATGTTGGATTAGTAATATCCAATTAGAATAACTCGTTAGAGATAGGATCAGTAGTGTCCTAGAACGAGTGTGAAGGGTATATTTTTCAAATGAAAACAATTTTGTTTTGAAAATTTAAACAATTTTATGCTTATTTGAATGTTTTATTTATGTTGAATTTGGATAATCGAGTATATAAAGATTTTGCATATACGCGTTATGAACGTATATTCGAAGTTTTAATATACTAGATAGATATAGAATCATACTCTACTGGCCCGAAGATGATTCTAATGGTTGAGTACTCGTCGTCAGAATTTATATTCGAGTGATGAAGGTGTGATTTCTATATATTTCCATTAGACTGGTGTGAGAACCAAAATTAGATAGATTTATTGTTGTGATTTGGCATCAAAACATGATTTTTGACTATATATCAAAATTATGAATTTGAAATTCTAATTCACTAATTGATTGTTAATTGTGTTGTTGTTTATTTGTTTGATAATTTTGAACCATTTAGCCTAATGGAACCGAATATTGAACTGTATTGAAAAATGATTGCAATTGCATGCATATACATGTACTTACATTGAACAGGTCATAGCAAGGAGGCTAGAGCGGAGAAATAAAATTGTTTGCCCGACAAATAGGTACATATTTACCATAATTTACTGTTTTGTTTGGGTGATGATGATTTTATGAGCAGATTGGCTAGCCGTTTGGTTAGCCTCTTGGCTTTTTCTTTTTCTTTTTGATTGAAGAAGGCCATGGGAGGCTATATGAAATATCCTGAAGTCCCCGGTGCAGGGGAGGTTTTGGCGAAATTTTTCGGAAATTTAGGGTGTTAGCCAAATTTTTTGAAAATTTGAAAAGTTCTTAGAAGCTAAAAAGTTGAAGAACTTAAGCCGTAGTGAGAATAGTGAAAGTTGAGTTGATTAGTTAAACAACTTTCGGCTTCGTTCCTTTTTGGGGATGAAAAGTTTGAAGTGGGGGAAATTGTAACAACCCGGAAATGCGAGCCAATTTAAAAAATTTATTTTGGAAATTTTAGCGAATTTTAAACATTTAAAATAAATTATTTTAAATAATATTGACGAGAAATTTATTTCGAATAGAATTAGAACGTATATATTTATATAGATCGTCGTTAGAATATAAATAATTATTTATAATTATAAAAGGAATTGAAAATGGCGCGGTAGTTCGATAATTCGATTTCAAATTTCAACTGAATGTACCGGGTGCAAAATAAACCGGATTTTAGCGAAACTGAAAATATTTGAATCTAATTGAGAATATCTTTCCAAGGAATCCGAAAAATTGAAATTTCATAGCGGGAATCAAAAGATATGTCCAGTTGAAAATTCAGAATAGTCGCTATGGAATTTCGGCCCTTAAAAATAGCCATTTTGCAAACGACCTCGGTTTTCGACGAAACCACTTTTGTTGGATCCGCGATGTCAAATTATTGCTAGGTTTCAAATTTCGTAATTTTTCGAATCAATATGTGACCGTGGCAAAGGAAACCGCATTTGACCAGCTTTAGTTGATTTTAATCGACTGGAAAATGGCCATTTTTCAAACGGTCTTAGAATTCGACGAAATTAGTTTTATTGGGACCGTATCGTCATTAAGAAGTTAGAAAATATTTTTCGGGAATTTTTAGAGAGAGTATGTGGCCCTAGTAAATTGAAATGTGCGTTCAAATTCAATATATAGAGTTAAATTTTGATTTAAACGAAAACTGATCGAAACGGTCGAATTGGCTTTCAATACATATCCCATTGTGTTTGGAATGGGGGTAATTAGCTATGGACGACAGGTAGTGGGTCCCGTTTCGAGTTCGAAAATAAAAGTACCTTTTTGAAATTAAATTAATTAATAAATTAAAAATAAAATATCTCCCTTCTCCTCATAACCCTTCAGCCCCCCTTCTTTCTCTCTCCTCGAACAAAATCGAAATCAGAAAAAATGGCTGCGCCCTCTACCCCGTGGCCACCGCTCCACCAACCACCGACGTCGCACTCCCCTCCGACCAGCGTCGCATCCTCCCTCTCCTCCTCCCCCCTCCACCGCTTCTCTCTCCTCCCTCCCTCTTCTGAGATTCGAACCCAAACCCACGAGAAACCGTTGCGCCAACCACAAATGCCCCACCGCCAACGGCCTGCGGCCATCCCCGACCGCCGCCGCCCTCTCCTCGACCCCGATACCTCCTTCGCTGGCCAAGACCGTGCCTAGCCCTTCCGGCACGCTGAAAACCCCCCTGTGCAGTGAGTTTTATGTTTTATTTTATCCTTATCTTTGTTTTTTTTGTAATTAAGTTTAAAACAATATGAATCAGTTTTATTTATTATATAGAAAAAGTTTAGATTTTTATTTTAACAAAAAGATTATCTTTTTAGATTAGAGAAAGTTTAAATGTTCATTTGTTTAAAGATTTGATTTTTACTAAACAAAGATGGAATTTTTATATTAGAAAAGCTAGAATCTTTATTTTGAAGTTAGATTAGTAAAGTTACGATTTTTAATTATATTAAAATATGATTTTTATGTTGAAAACGAAAAAAATTCATAATTTTAGTGATATAAAAATATGTTTTTTATATACATAGCAACAATATAAAAATGTGATTTTTATATATGTAGTGGCTACGGGCAACGAAAGTGACAAAAGGCGAGAACAGCGATGACTTCTACATAAGAAGAGTCATGGCGTTTGGTTTATCTTGGGTGAGAACTTCTCACTTTTAATTTAATTTTCTAGTTAAAATATATACTAGGATGCAGACGGTGTTTAGTAGCACCCGACACCCGTCGTCCACAGACCATGGACGGCTTGTATGCTTGTTTGTTTGATTTTGATGTGTAGTTGATTGTGTGATGTGATGTGAAATGAAATAAAATATTTTATAGTGGAAAATATTTTATAGTTAAAAATATAATTTTTAACGTGTATATGAAATGAATATTTGTAAACAAATCGACGATTTGTTTATATACACACATTTGACTGATATTGATTGGGACGATAAATTTTACACATCGCCTAACTGCACAAATAAAATATGTGTTTGATTGTTTGAAACCCCACACGGGTATTGGGATGATATATGACATACACAAATCCCAATAATTAGTTGTATGTCGATCGATTGATTGACAGACTGTTATAAGTGTTGAATATTTATATTTGATGCTTGTACAGTGTAGAATGCACTTTGGATGATGGTTGATTATTTGTCGTTGTTGATATATACATGTGTTGTAGAAAATCCATATAATCAACACTATATGGTAATTGATTGGGCCTCATTTCGATTTGGAAAATAAGAAAATAATTTCATGTGTTGAATAAAAGCCGTGTTGATTAGATTGACGCCATTTTGACGTGAACGATATTTATATCGATTTTATTCATTTTATAATGAATATCAAAAGTGATTTCAAAATCGAATATTTTGAAATGAAATTCGAATTAAATTGAATTGTTAGAATTCGAATTGAATTGAAACGAATTAGAATTCGAATTGAATTGAAAATAAAATGAGTTCGAATCAAATTGAAATTGAATGGAAATCAATTTGAATTGAATTCGAATTGAAATTGAATATAAATTGAATTCGGATAGAAATGAATTCGAATTGAAATTGAAATGAATTGAAAACGAACTGAAATTGAATTAAAAAATCGATTTGAATTGAAATCAATTTGAAATGAATTTAAAACGAATTTATAAGGAAAAATTCAATTTTGATTTGAATTTGAAAAGGAAGTTGAAATCGTTTTGAAAACAAATTTAAAACGATTTATAAAATACGTTTTAAAGGGAAATCGATGAAATATATATAATATATATATTATATATATAATGTCCTGAATAGAACGCGCCGCGCCGCGGCACTTCGCGAATTTTGACCATTGACTTCGAATGGACATTGCGGGAGATCCGACCGTCGAATTCTCCTAAAACCGGAACCGTTGGGTTCGTATCGAAAGAGATTTCTAATTAATATTAGAGATTTGAAATCTAATGGTTGGATTTGGAATTATGTCCAAATCAAATTGGGAAAAGGTCGCTATAAGTGCAGTTCGATGGCCGTTGATGGAAATCGACTGTACGGGCCTTGATAAAATTATTAAAAATAATAATAATTTGTGTAAAATCATAAGAAATGATGTGTGAAGAATTAGGATGAAAAACTCCATATTTGAAAAGATAAAAATAGTTTTTTATCGAAATGAACCAGTTTTGAACTAAAATAATAATTTATTTATTTTTAAAATAAATAAATTGGATTTGGAATGGTTCTGAAAATAACCAGAATTTCCAATATTTGAATTGGAATGGATTTGAATCGAAATTGTCTGTGGTATATTTCGATGTTGAATTTCGTGATTATACAGATATTATTATGGGAATTTGAAAGATATATTTATTTCGTTATTTCCAATACGACATTTGTTGGTCGTAGATTTGATATTGAATATAAGCCGATATATTTTGTATTTAGAGCCTTGTATTTAATATCAAATGTGATTTGGGTTTGTCGTGAATGTTGTCTTTATTAACACTGTTCTTGAACCTAGTTGAGAAAAAGATTAAATCTTTTTATTAAATTTAATGAAGTGTACCAATTAAATGTTATTTAATTGGAAGTGAATTTGAATTGATTTTTGGGTTTATCGTGAACGGTGTTTTAAATAACACTTGTTCTTTGACCCGATAATTAATGGAATGTGATTTTGGGTTTATCGTGAATCGTGTTTTAAATGACACTGATTCTTTAACCCAATTAAGGATTAAAACTAAGTGGAATTTTAATGAATCTTCAATTAGATTGAAAAGATCGAGAATGGAGTATCACCAGTTTTACTCTAGGCGATAGTTAAATCTTTAATTAGATTTGAACGTGAAATGGTAATTGAATTTACCGATAACACCGTGGTGTTAGATATGAAGTATTACCAGTTTTACTTCATGGGATGAATAGGTTGGGATTGGGAAATAAATGATTACTTCGGTGTGGTTCGCTAATCCCGTCTAGTTTGAATTGATATTCAAAGAAGATTAAAGAATAAATTTAAAGAATTTATCTTTGATAAAATTAATGGGAACCTTTCCCAAAGTATAAGAATATTTGAATAAAAGAATATTCCGAATTGGAATGAGGCGTATGTAGTGTTTGTGTAACATTTGTTTATTATATACGCGAGTTATTCAGAAAGACCGGGTTTATCCCATTCTGAATAACTGATTCGACGTGGTGTCAAAGATGAAGACGGTGGTTGAAGACCGGAGGTTTCCACATCGTTTGGATTATTACTGATGATCTTGATTGGGCCGTACACCCAAGAGGAGAGAATCAGTTGGTGATCGTCCAGACGTACTTGGAGATCGATGGATATGCGGGGTACTAGGTGCCCCCGGTTTCGTTCAGACCCAGAACGAACTTGCAAATGGACTGTGTGTCTGACATTGGATTTCAGTATGTGTGATTGATTTCTATTAAATATATATCTGTTTGGCGGCGGAGAATTTATTCTCTTGCTTAATGCCCTTCTCTGAGACGTACGAGCTCAGGGGTTATATATTGAAGGATATCAAACGCATGGAGTGAATTGCCTGTGTGGCATGCCTAAGTGGCAATATATCAGGGCTTCTGTTGAAAAGAAAAGTCTTGTGGTTGATGATCAAAGCACGACCTGTGTGGCATAGCTTTGTGTAACGTTGATTCGCGAGCCTCACACCCTGGTTGTGAACCAGAAACGGGAGAGAACTTTAGGGAGGACGTGCATTTCTTTCTAGCTAGAAGTAGCGTCAGTGGGTTTACACGCCCTGACGAGTTTTACTTGTGTGGTTGTTGCTGTTGCGAGGCACCTCGGATATATCGGTGATTGTGTGGAGCCGATGGCGCCATTCGTTGGCTCATTTGCGCCCCATAGGGCGGGGAGACGTATGGTTCAGGCATTTTAATCCACATCGGTGGACCGACCCTGACGATCCAAGGCTTGACTGAGTACTTGCCTGAGACATGGTAGGCTAGGTTGTCTCGAATCGGTAGAGGACGATCCCTGGCCTCGGTTCATAGACGGAAATCCAATTTCCAATACGTGATAATTCGGTTTTATTTGTAGAGCCTAGTATGGCGACATAGTGGGATGGGGCGCTTATGCCGTCTATGATTGATACTTATGATTTGAAATTGTTTTGACACTATACACTTATAGTAATAATAAAAGGTGAAATTTAGCGTATCAAGCATTCTTTGGTTATTATTAGGTAAAACCCTATCCTTCGGCTTGTGTTGCATTGTGTGATGGGACTTGGGTCTTATAATAGCTTCATTGTTCTTTATTTAGCATTGCGCTGTTGTTTTATGCACTGGTGTTCTTGGGAGGAAACCCGTTCCGTGTTACGGCGTGGTCCCTTGATTTACCTAACTTTAAAATAATGATTAATAACTGTTTTAGTTCTCACACCAGTCCCATGACTGACCTGGAGTTTATTGTTTCAACCTAAACTCTGGGTGCCCCTATTTTCCACATGGGCAGCTAGTAGTTTTGGTTTTGCAGATTTATATTCACAGGATCCTGACTTACAGCTGGAACGATGCTCGGAAAGCTCTGTATCCGTGTATTACTTTCAGTTGTGTTTTGTATATTTTTCCGCTGCTATGTAATTTATTGTAATCTCTGATATTTATCGAATGTGTAATATCTATTCATACTCTGTATATTCTTGTATTCTGATGGAATTGTTGTAATAACAATGAAATTTTCTTCTGTTTGCGTTCTATTTTGTCTTGTTCTCAATGCCATCCGTGCTTTCCTTCACGCGGAAGTTCGGGTCTTGTCAGAATGTACTTGTGATTATTGTGTTGTGAAATGAATTTTCCCTACTTCGGGATATAAAATGGTTTCGTGTGTGGCTAGAGATCGTGTGCCCCGATAGCGACTAAAAGTATGGGCTGGATCCAGTGCCTTAGGGTGAGGGGTCAGCAGTGTAGCCTGCTACACTGCTGACCCCTCACCCTAAGGCACTGGATCCAGCCCATACTTTTAGTCGCTATCGGGGCACACGATCTCTAGCCACACACGAAACCATTTTATATCCCGAAGTAGGGATTGATTGGAGGGGCGCTTACTGCCTGGTATGAGGGAAGATTCCCGATATTTGGTTGCATACTTGTTTGTATGCATTATTATGTTTTGGAATTCATATTTCCAACCGATTTGATTTGAGATCCCGAAGTGAAATATACTTTGATATAAAAGTTAGATATGTATTTCAAATGATTTGAAATAGAAATCGGGAAATAAAGTTCAAAGGAATAATTTCTGTAATTTGAATTGGATTTGGAAAAGCTAAGTGTGGTGACTAATTCAAATGGGTAAATTGGGATATTTCATGTTGAATGATGCATAGTAGATCCATAACTCTATTACTGATTGTTGTTTATACAATGCATTCATGGGGGTAAACCCGTTCCACGTTAGTGGTGTGGTCCTATGATTTGCCTTGTCATTTATATAAGTTTATAACTGTTTAGAGTTTCTAACACCAGTCCCATGACTGACCTATAGTTTGTTTTTCCCTTGCAAACTTGGGTGCCCCTAATTTCCATACGGGCAGTCGAGTCGTTTTATTTTGCAGATATATTGAGCAAGATTATGGATTGAAGGTTTAAGCTGTGTCCAGACATTTATAGTCTTCCGCTGTGCATTGTATTACATTTATTGTAAATTAATCTTCCGCTATATTATTATTTTTCGATATACTCTGATATTTTGTACTCTGAGGTAATATCATTATGATGTTTATAAAAGTCTTCTGTTATTTGTTGTGATGTGTTGTATGCCCAGAGTTAGCGTACCCGGGTTTTAAACGGTCTTAGTCGGTTTAGCGATCGATTAGGTCCGAGCGAAATCCGTATCGTTACAGATGGTATCAGAGCTTTGGTTAACTCAAATCTTTGGGGTACAACTCATTAAAACAGGATAAAAGACCCATCAGAGGTAGGATTAGTAATATCCTATTGAAGAATCCTCATTACAGATAGAACCAGTAGCATTCTAGAATGAGAAACTCGTTAGAGATGGGGTTAGAAATGCCCAAGAATGAGTTGAGAGTGACAAGTTTGTAATTAACGTATTTGTGATTATATATATAATCTGGTTTTAGAAAAATGATTTTTGAATATATAAAAGTTATATATATTTGAAAAATTAATCCACTAATCGATTGCTGGTTGTGTTATTTGATTACTCGTTGAACTAATAAGAATATTGGAGTTATAAAACCAATAATAGAATGAAAGGTGAAATTAGCCAAATCAAGTCAAGTTTTAAACTGAATTGAAAATTGTTTGAAATTGCATGTATATACATGTATATACATTGAACAAGTCATAGCAGGGAGGCTTGAGAAGAGGAATAAAACTGTATGCCCGACAAATAGGTACATGTTTACTAATTTATTGGGTTTGGATGATTTTATGAGCCGATTGGCAAGTCGCTTGGCTTTTTCTTTTTCTTTTTGAGATGAGAGGGCATGTGTGGCGGTTTGGAGATTTTCCGAAAATTTAGGGTGTTAGCCAAATTTTCAAAAAATTTGAAAATTCTTAGAAATTGAAAAGTAGAAGAATGAAAGCCAAACTGAAAGTTGAGTTGGATTGTAAAACAACTTTCAGCTCTGTTCCTTTTTGAGGACGAAAATTTTTTAAGTGGGGGAGATTATAACAACCCGGAAAATCAGAACCAATTTAAATTTTTTTATTTTGACAATTTTAATTAATTTTGAATATTTAAAATGATTTATTTTAAATAATAACGACAAGAAATTTAATTTGAATAGAATTAGAACGTATATATTTATTTGAATCGACGTTAGAATATAAATATTTATTTTAATTATAAAAGGAATAAAAAATGGCACGGTAGTTTGAAAATTCAATTTCAAATTTCAAATGAATGTACAGGATTCAAAATAAACCGGATTTTTGTGAAACCAAAAATAATAAAATCTATTTGAAAATATCTTTCCAATGAATCCAAAAAAATAAAATTTCATAGCGGGTATAAAAAGATATGCCCAATTGAAAATTCAGAATAGTCGTTATGGAAATATAGCCCTTAAAAATGGCGATTTTGCAAACGACCTCCGTTTTCGATGAAACCGCTTTGGTTGGATCCGGGATGTCTATTTATTACGAATTTCAAATTTCCATAATTTTTAGAATCAATATGTGAGCGTGGCGAAAGAAAATGTGTTTTGTCAATTTCAGTTGAATTGGATCGACCAGGAAATGGCCATTTCTCAAACGGTCTTCAAATTTGACGAAATTAGTTTTGTTAGGGCCGTATCGTCAAAAAATAGCAAGATTTAATTTTTCGAGAATTTTTGGAGTCAGTATGTGGCCCCGATAAATTAAAATGTGCGTTTGAATTTAAAATATATTAATTTATATTTTAAATTTAATGAAAACTGATCGAAACTGTCGAACCAGCTTATGAAACATATCCCATTGTGTTCAGAATAAGGGTATTTGGCTAAAGGCGACAGTCGTCGGGTTTGATTCCGAGTTCGTATGCAAAGTCTCTTTTTTCGCGAATTAAATAATATTAAATAATTTCTGTAAGAGGGACAAACTGGTCAAAACCCTTATCTTTGTCACTGCGTGGTCAACGGTTGCGCAGCCCCTTTGCCAACGAGCGATTCAGACGCTCCGAAACTTTTCCCTTTCAAATTCAAAATCCACTCATTAATTCGAAGTGCTACCAAAACAAAATCGAAGAGCATGATGGGTTCTAGAGGTTATGTGGTGGAGATCGGTTTTAATGTGGTTGTTTGGGAGAAAATGGATCTCGAAGTGGCCGATTTCGATTGGGATTTGGGGGCTCGATTTAACATCGATTCGCGCGTCATTCATGGCGGTGAAGGATCAAGGGAAGACGCTTCTAGTGGCGTTCCTTGACCAGGGTCTGGCTTCATTTGGGTGCGTGCGATATAGAGTTTAGAAGTCAATGATGGGTTTTGTTTTAGTTCCTGACAGTAGACGATGGAGAAGGGATGAGTTAATTAAGGGAAGAATAATTAAATCAATCAATTAATTAGTGTTTAATGTAATAAATCTTTAAGTTGTTGTATCTTCTCCATACGATATCAGAAATTCGCGAAATCAGATGCATTGGAACCGTAAATTCAACATCTTCGCAGTGAAACTGACTGGCACACGAACGGAGCACGTTAGAAAATCAAGCAAATTCAAATCCGAACATAACCGACCATTGTGATAACTTCTCACTAAAATTATTTCTGTACAATTATTTATTTTATAACTGCATATATGAACTGCTCCCCGTCGTCCACAGACCATGGATGATTTGTTTGATTGTATTCTGTGTGAAAAACATATATATGTGATGTGAAATGGAAAATATAATTATATATATAAGCTGTGTAAATTATATGTACACGATATGGAAAACATATATATGTGATGTGAAAAGGAATATATAATTATATATATACACTGTGTAAATTATATATATACGATATGGAAAACATATATATGAGATGTGAAATGGAAAATATAACTATATATATACGCTGTGTAAATTATATATATACGATATGGAAAACATATATATGTGATGTCAAATGGAAAATATAATTATATATATACGCTGTGTAAATTATATATATACGATATGGAAAACATATATATGAGATGTGAAATGGAAAATATAATTATATATGTACGATGTGTTAGTAGTATATATACGAAATGGAAAACATATATATGTGATGTGAAATGGAAAATAATATATATATATGAAATGAATTATATAAATAAGAAGTGAAAATTATATATATATATTAAATGAAAAATAATATATATATATGAAATGAATTATATATATAAGAAGTGAAAATTATATATATATGAAATGGAAAATACTATATATATATATGAAATGGATTATATATATATGAAGTGAAAATTATATATATATATATATATATATGAAATGAAAATTATATATATATACGAAATGTGAAGGATGATATATATATGGAATGTGAAAAATATATACATAAGAAGTGTGAATGAAATAAATATTTGTTAAAAATATTATTTTTAACATATATTTGAGATGTAGAAAATTGTCATGTAATGGAATATTCAATTTTGATTTGAAATTGAATATGAAGTTGAAATCGTTTTTAAAACGAATTTAAAACGATTTATAAAATAAGTTTTAAAAGGAAATCAATGAAATATATATAATATATATATTATATATATTAAATGGCATGAATAGAACGCGCCGCGTCGCGGTAGTTCACGAATTTCGACCATTGACTTCACATTGACATTACGGGAGATCCGACCGTCGGATTCTCCTAAAACAGGAACCATTGGGTTTGTATCGAAAAGAGTTTTCCAACAGATATAAGAGATTTGAAATCTAATGGTTAGATTTGGAATTATGTCTAAATCAAATTTGGAAAAGGTCGTTGTAAGTGCAGTTCGGTGGCCGTTATTGGAAACCGACTGTACGGGCCTGGGTAAAATTGTTAAAAATATTAATAATTTGTGTAAAATCATAATAAATGATTTGGAAAGAATTGGGATGAAAAATTCCACGTTCGTAAAGATAAAAATATATTTTTATCGAAATGAACTAGAATTATAAATCCAATATTTTTAAATAAATAAATTGAATTTGAAACGGTTTTAAAAATAACCAGAATTTCTAGTATATGAATTGGAATGGATTTGAATCGAAATTATCTTTGGAATATTTTGATATTGGATTCCGTGATTATACGGATATTGTGGAGGAATTTGGAAGATATATATATCGTTATTCCCAATATGATATTTGTTGATTTCAGAATTTGATATTGAATATAAGCCGATATAATTTCTATTCAGAGCCTTGTATTTAATATCAAATTGAAGTTTGGGCTTGTCGTGAATGGTGTCTTCATTAACACTGTTCTTAAACCCAGTTAAGGAAAGAATAAATCTTTTAATTAAGATTTAATGAAGTTTACCAATTAATTAATATTTAATTGGAATTGAATTGAGATTGGATTTTGGGTTTGTCGTGAACTGTGTTTAAATGAAATTAGTTCTTTAACCCGAGTAAAAGCTGGATTAATTTCCAAAAAGTTGAACAATCAATAAGAAATGATTTTAGAGATCGAAACCAATTGGAGTTTGAATAAATCTTTAATTAGAATGTGAATGTACAAATGGTAATTAAAATTTACCAAAACATGAGGTGTGTTAGAACCAAATGTGCTTGGTTGTTGTTATTGATTGTGTTTGATTGATTGTTTGGATTGTGCTCGACCAGTTTATGAGCAAGATATGCTTTTACATTTAGCATTGGGTTGGGTAGAAATACTGGTATGCTAACATCTTGTGAAACACTTCACGATTTGACTATGAGGTGTGTAGCGATGTCGTTGTGTTCATTTCAAATTTAATGAATGGTTTTGAAATGAAATTTTTCTTAAGTGAAAAGAAATGTATTCCCGATTTTGGACAGGGAATGTTTTATAAAAATAAATTATAAAACAGAAAGAATTTTAAGGGCTAAAACCCGAAGATTTCGAAATGATTTGAAAATGTATTATGGTTTTACATTGTAGTTCATCACATATTCGATTAGTTGCTATTAATGATGTATCTATTTGGTGGCAGAGAATTTATTCTCTTGCTTAACACCCTTCTTTGAGAGGTACGAGCTCAAACGTTATGTGATTAATAGTGACTGATCATATGTGTGAATTGTTGATGTGCAGTACTATAGTTTGAAAGTACTTGTGATTATTGTGTTGTGAAATGAATTTTCCCTACTTTGGGATATAAAATGATTTAGTGTGTGGCTAGAGATTGGGTGACCCGATAGCGACTAAAACATGGGCTGGATCTAGTGCCTTTGGGTGAGTGGTCAGCAGTGTAGCCTGCTCCATGCATGGGAGGTGCACACACACACACACACACACACACATATATATATATATATGTATATGTATATATATATATCGATTGAAGAGGCGCTTACTGCCCGGTCTGAGGGAAGATTCCCGATATTTGGTTGCATACTTGTTTGTATGCATTGTTATGTTTTGGAATACATATTTCCAAACGATTTGATTTGATATAATGAAGTGAAATCTATTTTGATATAAAAGTTAGATTTGTATTTCAAATGATTTGAAATAGAAATCGGGAAATAAAGTCTAAAGGAATAGTTTTTGTAAATTGAATTGGATTTGGAAAATCTAAGTGTGGTGACTACCCAAATGGGTAGATTGGGATATTGCATGTTGATTGAGGCATAGTAGATCCATAACTCTATTACTGATTGTTGTTTATACACTGCATTCATGGGGGTAAACCCATTCCGCGTTAGCGGCGTGGTCCTATGATTTGCCTTATCATTTAAATAAGTTTATAACTGTTTAGAGTATCTAACACCAGTCCCATGACTGACCTGTAGTTTGTTTTTCCCTTGCAAACTCGGGTGCCCCTAATTTCCATATGGGTAGTCGAGTCGTTTTATTTTGCAGTTATATTGAGCAGGATTCCGGATTGAAGCTTTAAGCTATGTCCAGACATTTATAGTCTTCCGTTGTGCATTGTATTACATTTATTGTAAATTAATCTTTCGTTATATTTTTTTTTTGATATACTTTGATATCCCGTACTCTGATGTAATATCATTATGATATTTATAAAAGTCTTCTGTTATTTGTTCTGATGTGTTGTATGCCGAGAGTTAGCGTATTCGGGTTTTGAACGGTCTTGGTCGGTTTAGCGATCGATTAGGTCCGAGCGAAATCCGTATCGTTACAAGTTATGCGTGTATCCAATGGTGCCGGGTTCGTTATCGTCGCAGTATGAAGAGTGAAGCAAGGATCAGGCTTATCAAACGTGAAGAAGGGGTTGTCGGCCTAGTGTTTGATGAACTGGGATTGGAAGGAAGAATCGCCAATGGCAATGTCGAGGTCTACATGGATTAATTTTTTGTAGCCTGGAATGAATGCTTGAAGAAGACAACACCTTAATTTTAGGTAGTAAGGGAAAGTTGTGTTATCAGGCCTATGTTAATTATTTGAAATATAATTAGCTCAACCACTATAGTTTAACTAAATTAATTAGATTATAATTATTTAATTAAAATCATATTACTGAGTCATGGATTTGGCCTAGGTTATGGAGCTCGAAACAGTTTGAAGGGGAAACACAGTAGTGAAAGGAATGGTTCGCTACATTCTCGATTAGCCAGAGCAATTAAACCAATAATTATTAGATTAAGTTCATAGTTATTAAATTTTATAATTTAGGGATTTTAATTAAATTCGTGATTTCTTAACAACATCAGAAGAACGAGATGGACACACCTGGTCTCGAAGTAGAAGTGTCGACCTGGTGAAATAAATAAAAGTAATTAGACCAATTAAAACGTAATTAGTTAAAATAAGATTAAGGAATTAATTATTATTATAATTAAATTATATTAACTTTAAATATGTATAACATGCTCATATGTGACCACAATTTGACCGAACAAAGAACGTTGGGATCGCAGTAACGAGATCTACATTATGAAGCAGAACTGGACAGAATTGGAATCAACTGAAATTTTTAATCAAGTTAAACGATGGTTTAATTTAATTAAAATGAGTCGTTGACAGCGGAATCAACTCAAGGTGAGTTAAACTCACTCAGTTATCCCACTATATTTTATATACGTTGGGTTTTTATTTTGTGTGCTATGGTTGCTAATGATTTACTATCTGTTCAATATATATCCATATATTGATTGAATTGATGAAATTTAACTTTGTTTAATTTCATTGGAAAAATCAAATCGTTATTTTAACGATTGGTCCCAATTAAGGTAACTTACCTTATTGGTCACGTTTATAAAATAACGTGTTTGAATTGTTTTGTTTATTGGGTGATGTTAAATAGTTGTTATGCACTGTTATTGAAATTATCAGTTAAATTGAATTGAATAATATTATTGGAAATAATCCATGTGAATGCAAGGAAGTACAGGTTGCAGGGATCCAATGGGATTCCTCAAACACATTTAACGTTATTTATTTTCATATTATCATTATATGAACAGTTTAAACCCGTCTGTTGAAATGATTGATTTGATTATTGACTATTGACTTGAAATTCAACATTTGTTCTGTTTTAAACCAATGATTGATATTGGTTGAGTAATTAGCAGTATATGGCCTATAAATCAATCACTGTATAAATATGGATTTACAGTCGGATGAATCGACCGTAATGAAGTTATAAATTTATTTTATAACTGAAAATGGGTTTTTAAATATATTATTTAAATGAAGTTTAGAAAAGGGAAATAAACCAAACACATATATGTTGATTGTTTTAACCACTAATCACATTTTTGTACCAAAAATCAGCCGTGTGCGAAGCATGTGCCTCATATTAATTATTAAGTGACTTATAAAGTTAGTTTTTATATTACTAAGATGAATAAGCAAGTGAGTAAGGACTAATATAATGATTTATAACTGAGATTTATTGTTTTTAAGAAACAATTAAAATGGGATTATATTATTATTTATTTAATATTAATTGAAGTAAACGAGATTATTTAAATTAATTTATTAATTAATGAAGAGACGAGTTAAAGTTGATTAACGAGTTAATCATGGTTTAGAATTGACAAAGCCAAATATTTTAATTGAAACTGATTATTTAATTAAATTAGTTTGTGCTGATTAGAAATGAAATAATTTAGAATATAGTTGTTTAATTTAAATAAGACTTTAAAAAGGAATTTACTAGTTTATTGTTAATAAAAAAATTAATTACTTTTACAGTAGTTAATGATTGAAGTAAATTATTATTAATAATAATAATTTAAGAGATTTCTTTTTATTTGAAATTCATTTAAAAAGTAATCGAAGTGGAACTGAAATTGAATTGAATTGTGAAAGGAGTTATGAACGAGTTTTATATAAAAACCAAGTTTTATAACGAAGTTATAAAAGAGATTTTTAAGCGAATATGATAGTTTAAATTAAATATTTGCGAAATATTTGAATTTAAAAAAAGGAGATTGGGAAATTGGAAAATGGTATGAAATGGATGAGTGAGATTCGTTCTGTGGTTCGGAATGTGATATTCCAACGTTCAGAATGTTTAACGAAGTGGGATTTATTCCAGGGTTCAAATTGTGATATTCCAAAGTTTGGAATGTTTAATGAAGTTGGATTTATTCCGTGGTTCGGAATGATGTTCTGAATTTCGGAATGTTAAGCGGAATCAAGAGTATAAGCTAAATAAAAGATTTTGAAATGAAATCTGTAACGTTGTTATAGATGATAAGTTGAATTGATTAGATACAAATAATAATAAGGATTCGTAAAAGATATTATTATAAAAAGTTGTAAAAGATAAATGTAAGATTTTTTAGGACATTTATATATAAAACTTGAAAAGATACTTAATTAGATTAGTTAAAGGAAGTTATAAATTCTTTAAAACAAATATCGTATTGTTGTTACAAACAAAATTGAAGAACATTTATAAAGGGTGGTTGAAGAAATTTTATAAAGGAATCTATATATAATGGAATCGAAGCTCGAAGATAATATAATAAAGGATTATTAGAGATGAATAAAGAATTACAATAATAGTTACTTAATAATTAGTTAAGTAAAAATTGTTGGTATTTAAATTGTTTTCAAAGGAAAACGTGCAGTTAATGAAATTCTATCTATTCTGAAGATATGAATGTTGTTGGTCAAGGTCTAAGAGGTAAATAAAAACCCCAACTTGAACGACTTCACGATTATCCGAGAATGGTGTTACTTTATAAACGAGAGTGTAACGCCCCGCCTCTATACCCACTATCGTCCAGTTCATTTCAGGGAAATGTCGTAGACCATAACGGAGAAAATGGTTTGTGAAGGGCGATCGATTGTATAATTGCTCCATGTGAGGAATGCACATCGAACTCTGATACCGATTAAAATTTCGACATGACCATTCGGCACTTAGGGCAACTACACAACGACTATATGCAATCCGGAAAGCAGTATAAAATAGACAACAACAATATAAATATGGTATATCTCAAAGCCAGACACAGAATAATCATATCACCAAGGAGGAATAGATATGAATAAACCAAGAATGTGTACAACAAGCTAGTGGTCAACAAAGATCCACTAATACATGTACCAAGATCTAGATAAAAGAATATGTACACAACGGTAGACAATGTCAGAGGTACAAAAGTACATAAAACTGCGGAGACAGAGTAGCAAGCTGAATGCGGTAGATCAATCCTGCAATGAGTCCCAGAGGAGTACCTAAAATGACCCGGTCTGACCCGAGTATTATTTATAGGAATAAACAATAAACGAGTCAGTCTAGCTGTACTTATCAAATAAACTGAGATAACAAGAGATGTAACACAGGATGACTTGATTCTACTAATAACATCTAATCATAAATAAATATGAAACATGACATGTCAACAAAATCAGGGAATGACAATGAAATGTCAGTACACAAATATCTCTAAATAATCTCATAGATAATATAGAATGCAACATTCAAATAAAAGCACACAACAGGAAATGACAGTGGAATTCCAAATAAAACTGAACCCATGAATGACAATGGAATGCCAAATAAACTGAATACATGAATGACAACGGAATGCCAAATACAAATCAAATTGATGCGCATTGCATCAAGGAAATCAAGAATCTATAAATCACTCGAAATCCAGAAAACATCATAAAGAAGTTCCCTACGGTGCCGGGAGAGAGAAACACATGAATCGTGAATCCCTAGAAAACATAAAACATCAAAAAGAGGGCCTGCAGGTTCACAGATGAGAAACGATCTCTAGGTAGCTAACCTATAGTTTGAGCCGAAGCTCCCCACGAAGACGGGTCGTGACCTCGGAAGAGAGAAAACACGTAAATCGTGAAATCTCTAGAAAACATCATAAATCATAGAAAGTTGGACCGAAGTCCCCCAGGTGAAATCCAAGAACCGTAAATCCCACTCGGGCGATCGAGGACCATAGAACACAAGTCATAAAAGTTGGACCGAAGTCCCATAGGTGAAATCCAAGAATCGTAAATCCCACTAGGGCGATCGAGGACCACAAAACACAAGTCATAAAGGATCACGGGTGAATAGAAATTACTCCGAGCTAGTCAATATAAGGAAATAGCGACATGTCCCATAACCACATGCTATTCTCGAATATTTACGAACCCATAGTGGGTTTCTACTCAAAATAGAGAAAATCGCCACATACGTTCAAGCGAACAAGTCCAAGAGTTATTCGTCGAAGTAAACATCTAAGGGGTCATAGTCCTCGGTTTTACTAAGGTAAATAAACTAGATTTCTCGTTCGATTGATAGGATAAGGAATCGTATATAAATCAATAGAATCAGAACCGGGTTTAGAAACCGAATTTATTTTAAAAGGATTTGAATTTAAAAACTGATTAAGCATTGTTTCGACATCCATAGACCATATACAACCCCATTATCCATTGTGGTTTAATTATTTATAAAAACCGTCGCCGAAGCGAACATAACACAAACATCATAGATCATAAATTCACATCTCATGGTTTCAAAACGATTTGAAAACCAAAAGAGACAGCGCGGCTACGACAATTCGAGTGAACTCAAGATTGCCGAGATACGCGTGAGTTGGTGTCGGGAAGGAGGTCTGAAGAACACGGAGGCGCGCGCCTCGACGCGCGACCAAAACTGCAGAAGGGGAGGGAACAGGCCTGAGCAACGCCCAGGTCTGTCACCGGTCGATCGATTGGGGACAGATCTGGGTGTTGCCCAGATCCGTCACCGGTCGATAGCCCAAGGGAGGGCCGGTCGACCGGTTCAAGACAGAGACTTGACCGGTCGACCGGCCCCTCAGGGCCTGTCGACCGGCCTCTGTGCCTGGGCATATGCCCAGGCACAGCCCGGACCTGTCGACCGGCCCTATTCGGGCGGTCGACCGGTCAGTGCCTGGGCGCATGCCCAGGCATGGGTGACAGGGGATTCGACCCCCGTCGCGACCTCTCGAGCTCCGACGCTTCTCTCCGGCCTTGTGACGACTGGTTCCGGTGCTTGTACACCTTCCATTGGAGCCGGAGATAAGTGTGATTCAATTCAATTGCACAAGAAGATTTTCGAACCCAATTTCTAAACCAAACGAAGAAACGCGATATAAGCGAATCGTGAAGTCTTAGAACTTGCCGGGAGCGACAACAGTACTTCACAACACCACTTACTCGACTTACATTATGTGCAATGATCGTGTGATCAATATATATATATACATAAGATTTCAATGGTTCGATTTATAAAGTCAAGTATGCACAAAATTCCAAACCAATACACAACGAGGCGATTCGAGCGACTCGTGAAGACTTAGATATTTGCCGGGGGACAACGGAGCTTCACAACATCACCGAATCAACTCATAACACTTGGATTAGATCGTATAAACGATCATTTTCATAAATTTCAACTCAATGGAATATAAACACATGAAATCGACTAAGTTATACTAACCTAACCAAATCAACAAGCAAATGCAACTCATATGAACACTAAATTACACTTGTACAAGGACGTAGGCTTGTGGCATAGATGTGAGTTCAAAAAGAACTCACCTTTCACTCATGAATGGCAAGAACAAGCTCCAACAAGGAAGAACAAGCACAAATCCAAGCAAAGAACCTTTCTTTCTTCAGTCACTCCTCTCTAATCACCTTATGAACACATATGAAGACTCATGGATGTTAGAACATCATAAAAATCCGAAATTGAGAGGAGAGAAAGGTAGAGAACGAGTAGAGAGAGCTTACCCATGTCATAGAATTGGATTTGCACAAGAATTGAACTCTAGATTGGAAGCCCTAGCTTAGGAATTCTAATTTCCCATTCCCCTCCCCATTTTCTATTCTTCTAAGTGTTTGGAGAATGAATGAAGAGTGGGAGGAAGCTAGGTGAATTATATGATGAGCTAGGTTAGCTCAACCAAGCCCTAGCCCAAAGTGCCAATTTTCACGAACTCGGAACATATCGAACCTTATAGTTTTCGAACACCTAAACGACGTTTCGAACCCGATGGAAGTGGTTTCGTGTCCAAATTCATTCGTATGTGAAAAATGATATTTTGGCCGCACATTCTAACGAGAATCGGCCAAATTTCACTAACTAAAAAGGTATCGATGCTTATAGTCAAAAAGGTCGTAATCGATGATCCGGACTCAATGGAAGTGGTCCCGAATCCTAATTTTATCATTTGTGAAAAACGATATTTTGAGTGACACCTCGGATACGACGATCGATTTAAATAAAATATTTAAAATCCATTATCATGGAATGAGCGGGTTGTTACAGACTTCCCCCCTTAAAAGAATTGCGTCCCCGCAATTCCTTAAGAATGAAGTAGTAAGCAACAACCAAAACAATACCACAGAGTGGTACCACAAGAACCGACACGAAATGGAAAGATCACACCAACGGCTAGGTGAGATCCCCATTTCGTCTCGCTAGTTCATAAAAACTAGAGTTCAATCTCGAACTTCATTACCCATGAAGGTAGTCATCCCAAATGGGTAAAATAATTCCAGAAAGAATCATAAGCGCTATGAATTCAAATAGATTCGCCTTTCTTCGTATGATTCTCAAGGAAATGAGAATCAATAGAATACACAAAAAAATCAAGCGAATCCAATTTGGAACTTCAAGGAGAAACGGGACTGTGTCCTACAGACGCGAGATATCAATAGTAGATATTTCTCTTAGGATATGAGATGGGAGATTTATGATGGTTGACTAATCCATTCCCAAAACTCAATCACGACGATGTAGTGAACATCGAACCCAAGCGCTTTAGTCCTGCGACAAGGTGGCTAACACTGACAAAAGCACAACATAGAGATTCCAACGAATTTAGCTAAGGAAAGCAATTTTCGAAGGAATAATCAATTTTAATATCAATGACTCAAGGTTGGTAACGGAATACCAATCAGCTAGGAACCGATAAACAAATATCGGTAACGGAATACAAATGAACTACAAATCAATAATCAAATATTGGTAATTGAATACCAATGAACTAGAAATCGACAACAAATATTGGTAACGGAATACCAATGAACTACTCTAGGGAATCGATTTATAACCAGGTACTAAATCTCATTTAGTAACCATAAGGACGAATCATTAGGAATTATACGAAATTCCCAATATTCAGAAACTCGAGTATCGATTTTAGAAAATCAGAAACATCGAGAAAGTGACGGAATATCAACTGCTGAGTCAAAGGTTTCATAGCATATTTTGATTAATGACAAGAAGGAGCTTCATGATTGACAAAAAGAAGAATCAATGTTTTCGTAAGTTAGAAGTTGATTATTTAGAGTTATAAATGTTAAAATCTATCCTCAAATAATCATACTCTTCATCATTTTTGAATATATACATAAATAAACATTTTCTATGCAAGTTGACAAAAATCCTGTCTACCTACAAATTTTATCATGTCTACCTTTTTCAAGACAAAGACAAAACCTGTCTACCTGTTATTTTCAGCCGGTCTACCCCTTTCAGGAAAAATGCACAACAACTATCCATTCATGAACATAACGTATATATATCTTCAAATACATCTTGAATCATCATCCAAATCACCAATTCTTGCTCTAATTTTTGATCTTACTTTCTAGATATTCTTTGCATTCAAAAAGCACTCAAGTTCAATATATTATCGTTTGAATCTCCAAGACTATTTAATACACTTGAGATTCAACACGATAATCCACTTCCAAATCTTCACAAACATCAGCATTTAGTCAAAGAAGCAACAGACAATTTCAACAACAAGATGATATTAAACCAAAGAGGTCATAATCCCCAAAGATTTGATTGACAAGGGTTAACAAACGTGCGGAGGCAATTGTCAATCCAAATGATGCAAACAAATGAAGGGGGAATATCAAAAGAGCTCATCCTTTCGATATTCATTTCTAAGAACAACGCAAGGCTAAGTTCATAAGTGAATTGACTATAGCACTTCTGGTTGATCGACTAGATCATAGATTCGAAGAAAGGAATTATTGAGTTTGTCGTGGATCGCAAAACCCAAATATTCCCTCCCCCACGGGAACTCCCATTCTCTCAAGTGATCGATCACTAGAGAAAATAAGAAGACCCATGGAATCACAAGAATACAAATTCTCTTTAGCAAATTGAAACAAGGAATAAGAATTAGGAGAGATTCTCAATCACTAAGAATTCTCGATAATCAAAGATTAAAAATCCAGAATCAAGAGACATGAATAAATACCCTCCAGGAACAAGAGACATCGGTTATTTATTTATTCAAAGAAAAGATTCAAGATAATTTCTAATTAAAATCTTGAACCACCCAAATTCTTGGAATTACTCCAAGGAAGTCTAGAAGTAAATTATCTAGGAAACAACAAAATGATTACAAAAAATCGCAAAAATCCAAAATATCATTATTTTGATTAACTTATTAATGGTTAATTTAATTTTAGGGATCGTTTCAAATGTCGGATTGTCACATAATGGTGTTTAGGAATTCCGAATTACAACATGGCGTCCCACGTCTCGTTCGAGATCCATAACGCACCCGATGGACAAGTTAACACAAGAAAGCCCTCACAATTTCTAATGTTCACGCAGATCTCATGAAAATATAAAAATTCAATAAATCGTTCGGGATGGCATAAAGGAAATAGGATTCCTTTATCAACTTACGAATTAAACACAATTGATATCTTTTGATAACGAAGAACACGGTCGACGTATATCAAAAGAACATAAATAAAATAATCTATGAACAAGGTAAATGACAGTAAGAAATTAATGATACGTACCTTGACTCAAGAAGAGGGATCACAAGAAGCGGGATGTTTTCCCTCATTCTTGATCTTGAGTTAATTTAGCACAAATGCTTGGTGACTCACACCGGCACGACGAGATAACAAATGAGTTGTTTTAGTCCGAAGGCTTGGTGATCTCACACCGAACTAGAACTATATAGCTGACAACAAGGGAGTAGATTTAGTCACAACGACATGGTATCTCCATACCGATCGACAAGTGATCAATAGACCATGCTAGGTACATAACGACGTACGAAACAATCTTAACTAGAAATCACAAAATATCAGGATCAAAGGCGCTTACAACGCGCGTAACGACACACGGGAAAGATATCCAATGATCAATCAACTACAAGGATCATAAATGATCAACAAGATAAGTGTAATACACAATAGGCCAGTTAATAAATAAATTTAGCCAAACGTCCCATACCGCCGGTTTAACTCAAGAATTAACGAACGAATTGTTAAATCCCACTCGAACATTCAAAATGGTTATTATCATAGTTTTCTAACGCACAAGTCCAGTATTTATCCATCAAAGCAAACACAAGGGTCCATAGTCCTCATGTTTACTAAGGCGTTTAATTAAATTTCTCGTACGATTAAAGTTGTCATTACACTTTCAAACTACGATCACCGAAGCGATCAACAACTTGACATTTACGTTTTAATAACGTAATTCATACAAAGACAGACATCGGTTAGCAACTCGAGTCAAAGAACGAAACAGAAGCACCACTAGAGCACACGGGCCCTAGATGAACTATAGAAATCAACTCGAAAGAGGACGAGTCGATAACTATTCTAAGAGACTAAAAGTAGGACACTTGATACTCAAACACCCCTCCGTAGGAGGTACACTGGGTGAACCGGCACTCGCACGGCTACAACCAACTATTTCACTTCTTTAAGGAAAAAGAAGGAGGGAAAAGTTATTCTCAAGTTGAATTCAAACGATGCGAATTCAATCAAGATGGAATCGTAATGGTAGATAAGCTATGACGGGTCTTAAGACTCTAACTAAAACCCTAAAGTATGATTCCCGAGAGAGGCTCAAGACAATACCATCGTCATACTATCTTACACTGTACCAGAAAGTCGCTCTGATACCAAACTGTAACGCCCCGCCTCTATACCCACTATCGTCCAGTTCATTTCAGGGAAATGTCGTAGACCATAACGGAGAATAAGATTTGTGAAGGGCGACCGATTGTATAATTGCTCCATGTGAGGAATGCACATCGAATTCTGATACCGATTAAAATTTCGACATGACCATTCAGCACATAGGGCAACTACACAACGGTTATATGCAATCCGGAAAGCAGTATAAAATAGACAACAACAATATAAATATGGTATATCTCAAAGCCAGACACCTAATCATATCACAAAGGAGGAATAGATATGAATAAACCAAGAATGTGTACAACAAGTTAGTGGTCAACAAAGATCCACTAATACAAGTACCAAGATCTAGATAAAAGAATATGTACACAACGGTAGACAATGTCAGAGGTACAAAAGTACATAAAACTGCGGAGACAGAGTAGCAAGCTGAAAGCGGAATATCAATCCTGCGATGAGTCCCAGAGGAGTACCTAAAATGACCCGGTCTGACCCAAGTATTATTTATAGGAATAAACAATAAACGAGTCAGTCTAGCTGTAATTATCAAATAAACTGAAATAACAAGAGATGTAACACAAGATGACTTGATTCTACTAATAACATCTAATCATAAATAAATATGAAACATGACATGTCAACAAAATCAGGGAATGACAATGAAATGTCAGTACACAAATATCTCTAAATAATCTCATAGATAATATAGAATGCAACATTCAAATAAAAGCACACAATAGGAAATGACAGTGAAATGCCAAATAAAACTGAACCCATGAATGACAACGGAATGCCAAATAAACTGAAAACATGAATGACAACGGAATGCCAAATACAAATCAAATTGATGAACATTGCATCAAGGAAATCAAGAATCTAGAAATCACTCGAAATCCAGAAAACATCATAAAGAAGTTCCCTACGGTGCCGGGAGAGAGAAACACATGAATCGTGAATCCCTAGAAAACAGAAAACATCAGAAAGAGGGCCTGCAGGTTCACAGATGAGAAACGATCTCTAGGTAGCTAACCTATAGTTTGAGCCGAAGCCCCCCACGAAGCTGAGTCGTGACCCCGGAAGAGAGAAAACACGTAAATCGTGAAATCTCTAGAAAACATCATAAATCATAGAAAGTTGGACCGAAGTCCCCTAGGTGAAATTCAAGAATCGTAAATCCCACTCGAGTGATCGAGGACCATAGAACACAAGTCATAAAAGTTGGACCGAAGTCCCATAGGTGAAATCCAAGAATCGTAAATCCCACTAGGGCGATCGAGGACCACAAAACACAAGTCATAAAGGATCACATCGATCCGAGTGAATAGAAATTACTCCGAGCTAGTCAATATAAGGAAATAGCGACATGTCCCATAACCACATGCTATTCTCGAATATTTACGAACCCATAGTTGGTTTCTATTCAAAATAGAGAAAATCGCCACATACGTTCAAGCGAACAAGTCCAAGAGTTATTCGTCGAAGTAAACATCTAAGGGGTCATAGTCCTCAGTTTTACTAAGGTAAATAAACTAGATTTCTCGTTCGATTGATAGGATAAGGAATCGTATATAAATCAATAGAATCAGAACCGGGTTTAGAAACCGAATTTATTTTAAAAGGATTTGAATTTAAAAACTGATTAAGCATTGGTTCGGCATCCATTGACCATATACAACCCCATTATCCATTGGGGTTTAATTATTTATAAAAACTGTCACCGAAGCGAATAGAACACAAACATCATAGATCATAAATTCACATCTCATGGTTTCAAAACGATTTGAAAACCAAACGAGACAGCGCGGCTACGACAATACAAGTGAACTCAAGATTGTCGGGATACGCGCGAGGTGGTGTCGGGAAGGAGGTCCGAAGAACACGGAGGCGCGCGCCTCGATGCGCAACCAAAACTGCAGAAGGAGGGAACAGGCCTGGGCAACGCCCAGGTCTATCACCGGTCGACCGCCCAGGGTGGGCGGTCGATCGGTTGGGGACAGATCTGGACGTTGCCCAGATCCGTCACCGGTCCACAGCCCCAGGGGGGCCGGTCGACCGGTTCAAGACAGAGACTTGACCAGTCGAGCGGCCCCCCAGGGCCTGTCGACCGGCCTCTGTGCCTGGGCATATGCCCAGGCACAGCCCGGGCCTGTCGACCGGCCCTATTTGGGCGGTCGACCAATCAGTGCCTGGGCGCATGCCCAGGCACTAGTGACGGGGGATTCGACCCCCGTCGCGACCTCTCGAGCTCCAACGCTTCTCTCCGGCCTTGTGAAGACTGGTTTCGGTGCTTGTACACCTTCCATTGGAGCCGGAGACAAGTGTGATTCAATTCAATTGCACAAGAATATTTTTGAACCCAATTTCTAAACCAAATGAAGAAAAGCGATATAAGCGAATCGTGAAGTCTTAGAACTTGCCGAGAGCGACAACAGTACTTCACAACACCACTTACTCGACTTACATCATGTGCAATGATCGTGTGATCAACATATATATACACAAGATTTCAATGGTTCGATTTATAAAGTCAAGTATGCACAAAATTCCAAACCAATACATAACAAGGCGATTCGAGCGACTCGTGAAGACTTAGATATTTGCCGGGGGACAGCGGAGCTTCACAACATCACCGAATCAACTCATAACACTTGGATTAGATCGTATAAACGATCATTTTCATAAATTTCAACTCAATGGAATATAAACACATGAAATCGGCTAAGTTATACTAACCTAACCAAATCAACAAGCAAATGCAACTCATATGAACACTAAATTACACTTGTACAAGCACGTAGGCTTGTGGCATAGATGTGAGTTCAAAAAGAACTCACCTTTCACTCATGAATGGCAAGAACAAGCTCCAACAAGGAAGAACAAGCACAAATCCGAGCAAAGAACCTTTCTTTCTTCAGTCACTCCTCTCTAATCACCTTATGAACACATATGAAGACTCATGGATGTTAGAACATCATAAAAATCCGAAATTGAGAGGAGAGAAAGGTAGAGAACAAGTAGAGAGAGCTTACCCATGTCATAGAATTGGATTTGCACAAGAATTGAGCTCTAGATTGGAAGATAGGTGAATTATATGATGAGCTAGGTTAGCTCAACCAAGCCCTTGCCCAAAGTGCCAATTTTCACGAACTCGGAACATATCGAACCTTATAGTTTTTGAACACCCGAACGACGTTTCGAACCCGATGGAAGTGGTTTCGAGTCCAAATTCATTCGTATGTGAAAAATGATATTTTGGCCACACATTCTAATGAGAACCGGCCAAATTTCACTAACTAAAAAGGTATTGATGCTTATAGTCAAAAAGGTCGTAAACGATGATCCGGACTCAATGGAAGTGGTCCCGAATCCTAATTTTATCATTTGTGAAAAACGATATTTTGAGTGACACCTCGGATACGACGATCGATTTAAATAAAATATTTAAAATCCATTATCATGGAATGAGCGGGTTGTTACATGAGATTGAGGAGAAACATAAGTTATGATTTCTGTAAAGAACATTGAAAACTGTATTCGAAATGTTTAGAAGTGAATGAAATGATTTTTAAGAATATTCTAATTTATAATAAGAAGTAAAAGAAAAACTTCAAGTATTGGAAGATTCAAAGAATGTAATTAACAAATGTTTAATTAAAAAGGCCATTTAATGCCGAGTACTATACCAGTAAACTCATTTCATTCATGATTATTTATTTGATAGTTAAATAATCGGCTATCAAATCTGGCCAAATACGATTGTTGGTACGGAAAGACCGGGATCGAATTATATTCGAAAAACCATTCCGCCCAGCAAATACATGGAAGATGTTAATTGAAGATGGAGCACTGAAGACCATGGATCTTCATAAATGGAAGAACCAATGGTTGAATTTCTCTGGTTTAGCGACCAGAAATATTTCGGTAGTGATTCTGCTGTGAGTGAAATCTTCAGATTGCAAGGGATACTAGCTACAGATCCTTAGGGTGATACCTATTTAGGATGTGGTAGGAGGGTGTCTTCGGTTCATCCTATTCCTGGATGACTTGTATGGATGGATGTTTGATAGAGTATTTCCAAAAGAGTCATGTACGTTGATTTCTTCAAACGTACTAGCTGATGGCGGAGAAGTGCGCACTCTTATAAACTTGAGTATTTTTGTGGACATTAATTAGTGATTTTTGGCGGATCTGACGATGTGGTATTCAAAGTGGATGGAGATGTGCTATTCAAAAAAATAAGCTTAACCTCTAGCCTCATCAACTGGGAAATGGCATAAAATCGGGTACGTCGCATGGCTATGTGGGTCGCACCCATCAAAAGGGTATATCAGTACCTGATCTGGTGAAATCAAATGCCTTCGGTTGTCCCATTTTAATTTTGTACATATGCTATCGGTTCAGTTGGCTGGCCCCTAACCGTGGTAATGATATATTCGGTACTCTCAAAGTATAGTGAGGGGTCGGTCATGTCTAGCCTGGGTTGCAAGATGTTCTTGTTGAACCCCAACGTATTCATCTCCAGAGATACATCGTCGGGAAGGTGGTCCCATACCTTGCCAGGAAATCCATTCTCCAATAAGAGTCCATGGTTTTGATTGTATACTATTTATGTAGAGCGTGAGATGCAAGCGTTCTACTAGATTGATATTTATTTGTATTTAGACACTATTATAATATCAGAGAAGATATTGATTTCAAAAACGTTTTGGGTTATTGTAAGGTAAAAACCATCCGTATTTATGTATGGATTTGGTCTAACGATTATCTTTTTCTTTCAAAAAAAAAAGATTTTTATTTTAAAATCAACTTATGCGATACTTATAAACTCGGTGTGCTTTTCTCATTTGGTTCACTAGACTGCCCCATCGTTTGTAATACTCGGGTTAGCCCGGGATGTACAGGTCAAGATAATCAGATGCAATGAAGACACGAGCTGGAAGAGTCCAGATATATGATATCTAGTTATTATTCCACTATGTAACTGCAAATGAGGACAGGTTACTATAGCTATCCAGATGCGTTGATGTACTCTGATGATTGTAAGTTTTTATTTAAAAGCTCTCTATAGAGATTTATTTCTATATTATATTTTTTTGTTGCGATGTGAGATTCTGATTCTGCATTGTGTTTGTTCTTCTTCTTCTATTCTAATATTTCTTTCCTTCTTATCTCACCCTGTAATTTCTTTCTAATAACGTTCCTATGTTTTCTATAACAACCCGGAAAATCAGAACCAAATAAATTTTTTTATTTTAGCGATTTTAATGAATTTTGAATATTTAAATTGAACTATTTTAAATAATAACGACTAGAAATTTATTCTGAATAGAATTAGAACGTATATATATTTATTTAAATCGAAGTTGGAATATAAATATTTATTTTAATTATAAAAGGAATTGGAAATGGGGCGGTAGTTTGAAAATTCGATTTCAAATTTCAAATGAATGTACAAGATTCAAAATAAACCAGATTTTAGCAAAACCAGAAGTATTTGAATATATTTGAAAATATCTTTCCAACGAATCTGAAAAATTGAAATTTCATAGCGGGAATAAAATGATATATTTAATTGAAAATTCAGAATAGTCGCTATGGAATTATAGCCCTTAAAAAAGTGAAGATTTTGCAAACGACCTCCGTTTTCGATGAAACCACTTTTTTTGGATCCGGGATGTCAAATTATTGCTAGATTCCAAAATTCATAATTTTTAGGATTAATACGTGAGCGTGGCGAAGTTGAACGTGTTTTGATAGTTAGTTGAATTTGGATCGATCAGAAAATGACCATTTTTCAAATGGTCCCCAAATTGGACGAAATTAGTCTTTTAAGGACCGTATCATCAAAACATAGCCAGATTTATTTTTCTGAAATTTTTAAAGATCATATGTGGCCCCCGTAAATTGAAATGTACTTTTAAATTAAATATAAATTGATTTATATTTTAATTTAAAGCAAAACTGATAGAAACGATAGAACTGACATACCGGACATATCCCATTGTGTCCGAAATGGGGGTATTTAGCTAGGGGCGACAGCTATTGGGTTTGATTTGAAGTTCGGATCAATAAACAACTATTTTTGGAAATAAATAAATAAATAAAATGGGGCTATTTATAAAGGGTTGGTCAAACCCTATTCTCTATAAACACGCAGCCAACTTGTGGCGACCCGAACTTCCCCGTAAAGGAAAGAACGAATTGCTTTGAGAACAAGATGAATCAGAACTCAAACAAAAGAACATTTCATTGCTTATCACAATAATTCCTTCAGAATACAAGAATATAACAGAGTATGAATGTATAACCTACATTTGATAAATATCAGAGATTACAATACATTACATAGCAGCGGAAAATAATACATAAATACAACTGAAAGAGATAAACGGATACAGAGCTTTCCGAATATCATTCCAGCTGTAAACCAGGATCCTGTGAATATAAATCTGCAAAACCAAAACTACTAGTTGTCTGTGTGGAAAATAGAGGAACCCAGAGTTTATGTTAAAACAATAAACTCCAAGTCAGTCATGTGACTGGTGTGAGAACTAAAACAGTTATTTAAAACTTTATTTTGAAAGAGAGTAATTCAAGGGACCACGCCGTATAACACGGAACGGGTTTCCTCCTAAGAATACTAGTGCATAGAATAATCAGCGCAATGTTTTTTGGAAAAATGAAGCTATTATAAGACTCAGGTCCCATCACAAAATGCAACGCAAGCCGGAGGATAGAGTTTTCCCTTATAATAGCCAAACATGCTTGGTACGTTTAAAACAAATCATTTGATACTATTATAGTGTAAAGTGTATGAAAACAACTTCAAATATAAATGTATCAATCATAGACGGCATAGTGCCCCGTACCACTATGTCGCCATCAAAACCGAATGTAACGTATTGGAGATTGGATTTCCGTCATGAGTCGAGGCGAGGGATGGATCCTCACCGCTTCGAGAAACTGTAGCAAATATCTCAGGACTGCGCACTCTGGGCAGCCCTTGGAATCGGTTGGGCCGGTCCTCCGCTACGTTTGAGGATTGGCAATTCCTGAACACACGTTTCCCAGTCCTATCAGACCTATCTATCAGCTCCGAAGAGACCGATATAACCGAGGTGCCTCACAATCCAACATCCACAAAGGTAAAAATATAAAATGTTAGGCCTTGATAAAACAATGGCACCGCCTATAGCTAGAAAGAAACGTCGTGTTCTCCCAACGGTCTGATCCCGTTTTTGACTCATACCGAGTTGTGAGGCTCGCGAATTAACACCATACACAAAGCTATGCCACCTAGGCCGTGCTTTGATCATCAATCACAAGACTCTGTTTTCAACAAAAGCCCTGATCACTGCATCTCAGCATGCCATACAGGCATTTCATGCCATGCGACTAATATCTATCGATATATAGCCTCTGAGCTCGTACGTCTCAGAGAAGGGCGTTACGCAAGAGAATAAATTCTCCGCTGCCGCCAAACAGATATATATTTAATAGAAATCAATCGACACAGAATAAAATCCAATGTCAGACACACAATCCATTTATAAGTCCGTTCTGGGTCTGAACAAAACCGGAGGCACCTTATTCCACTCCCGTATGTCCAATACAGGAGAGAGGTCCTCGCATATCCATCGATCTCCAAGGACATCTGGACAATCACCACTTATTACCTCGTCTTGGGTGTAGAGCCTAATCAAGACATCAGTAATCATCCAAACGATGTGAAGTCCTCCGGTCTTCAACCACCATCTTCATCGTTGACATATCGTCGAATCAGTTATTTAGAATGGGTATAAACCCGGCCTTTCCGAATAACTGGCGTATATATTAAACAAGTGTTATAAAAACGCAACATATGCCTCATTCCAATTCTGAATATTCTTTTATTCAAATATTCATATACTTTGGGAAAGGTTCCCATTAATTTTATCAAAGATAAATTCTTTAAATTTATTCTTTAATCTGCCTTTGGATATCATTTCAATCTAATTAAAGATTCATTAAAACTCCACTTGGTTTTAATCTTCCCAAAAATCAATATTAATGATTATTTAACTTGGGAAATCATATCCTGTCTTTAACTGGGCTAAAGAACTAATGTCATTTAAAACACGGTTCACGATAAACCCAAAATCACGTTCCATTCCATCAGCCTCTAGCCTTAAATTAGCAAGTGAACAATTCCCTTAGTATTTACCCCGAAGGCCGAAACCAACATCAGATCAATACCCAAGAAACCATTCAACTTAACTAATCCCCAGTTAGTTTCTGATTTTCTTAACTCCATTGGGTCTAAGAATAGTATTATTAAAGATACCATTCACGACGACCCAAAATTTCATTCCATTGTTAATCGAGTTAAAGAACAAGTGTTATTTAAAACACCGTTCACGATAAACCTAAAGATCAATTTCAATTCAATTCCAATTAAATATTAATTAATTGGTATACTTCATTAAATCTAAATAAAAAGATTTAATCTTTTCTCAACTGGGTTTAAGAACAGTGTTAATGAAGACACCATCCACGACAAACCCAAAATCACATCAGTCTCTAACCGTAAATTAGCAAGAGAACAATTCCCTAAGTATTAACCCCGAAGGCCGAAACCAACATCAGATCAAGACCTAGGAAACCATTCAACTTAGCTAATCTCCAGTCAGTTTATAATTTTCTTAATTCCTTTGGGTTTAAGAACAGTATTATTAAAGATACCATTCACGACAAACCCAAAATCCAATTCGATATTAAATACATGGCTCTGAATAGAAAATATATTGGCTTATATTCAATGTCGAATTCTAAAACCAACAAATATCGTATTGAAATAACGATATATATCTATATCTTCCAAATTCCTCCACAATATCTGTATAATCACGGAATCCAATATCGAACTACTCCGAAGATAATTTCGATTCAACTCCATTCCAATTCATATATTGGAAATCCTAGTTATTTTTAAAACCATTTCAAATCCAATTTATTTATTTTAAAAATATTGGACTTATTACTCTATTTCAAAACTAGTTCATTTCGATAAAAATATATTTTTATCTTTTCAAATATGGAATTTTTCATCCTAATTCTTTACAAATCATTTGTTATGATTTTACACAAATTATTGATACTTTTAATAATTTTATCAAGGCATGTACAGTCGATTTCCATAAACGGCCATCGAACTGCATTTGCAACGACCTTTTCCAAATTTGATTTGGACATAATTCCAAATCCAGCCATTAGACTTCAAATCTCTAATATTCTTAGGAAATCTCTTTTCGATACAAACCCAACAGTTCCGGTTTTAGGAGAATCCGACAGTCGGATCTCCCGTAACGCCCGTTCGAAGTCAATGGTCGAAATTCACAAATTACTGCGGCGCGGCGCTTTCTAAATAGTTCGATATCGAAAAGAGATTTCTAAAGAGTTTTTAAATATTTTTATCGAAATGAACTAGTTTTGAAATAGAATAATAAGTCCAATATTTTTAAAATAAATAATTTGGATTTGAAATGGTTTTAAAAATAACCAGGATTTCCAATATATGAATTGGAATGGATTTGAATCGAAATTATTTTTGGAATAGTTCGATATTGGATTCCATGAGTATATGGATATTGTGGAGGAATTTGGAAGATATAGATATATACCGTTATTCCAATACGATATTTTTTGGTTTCAGAATTCGACATTGAATATAAGTCGATATATTTTCATTTCAGAGCCTTGTATTTAATATCGAATTGGATTTTGGGTTTTTCGTGAATGGTATCTTTAATAAAACTATTCTTAAACCCAAAGGAATTAAGAAAATTAGAAATTGACTGGGGATTAGCTAAGTTGAATGGTTTCCTAGGTCTTGATCTGATGTTGGTTTCGGCCTTCGGGGTTAATACTAAGGGAATTGTTCTCTTACTAATTTACGGTTAGAGACTGATGTGATTTTGGGTTTGTCGTGGATGGTGTCTTCATTAACACTGTTCTTAAATCCATTTGAGAAAAGATTAAATCTTTTTATTTAGATTTAATGAAGTATACCAATTAATTAATATTTAATTGGAATTGAATTGAAATTGATCTTTGGGTTTATCGGGAATGGTGTTTTAAATAAAATTGAATTGAAATTATTCTTTAACCCGATTAACAATGGAATGAAATTTTGGGTCGTCGTGAATGGTATCTTTAATAATACTATTCTTAGACCCAATGGAGTTAAGAAAATCAGAAACTAACTGCAGATTAGTTAAGTTGAATGATTTCCTGGGTATTGATCTGGTGTTGGTTTCGGTCTTCGGGGTTAATACTTAGGGAATTGTTCACTTGCTAATTTATGGTTATAGGCTGATGGAACGGAATGTGATTTTGGGTTTATCGTGAACCATCTTTTAAATGACATTGGTTCTTTAGCCCAGTTAAAGATAGGATATGATTTCCCAAGTTAAATAATCATTAATATTTATTTTTGGGAAGATTAAAACCAAGTGGAGTTTTAATGAATCTTTAATTAGATTGAAATGATATCCAAAGGAAGATTAAAGAATAAATTTAAAGAATTTATCTTTGATAAAATTAATGGGAACCTTTCACAAAGTATATGAATATTTGAATAAAAGAATATTCAGAATTGGAATGAGGCGTATGTTGTGTTTTTATAACACTTGTTTAATATATACGCGAGTCATTCGGAAAGGCCGGGTTTATACCCATTTTGAATAACTGATTCGACGATATGTCAACGATGAAGACGGTGCTTGAAGACTGGAGGTCTTCACATCGTTTGGATGAGTACTGATGTCTTGATTGGGCTGTGCACCCAAGACGAGGTAATAAGTAGTGATCGTCCAGACGTACTTGGAGATCGATGGATATGCGAGGACCTCTCTCCTATATTGGACATACGGGAGAGGAATAAGGTGCCTCCGGTTTCGTTCAGACCCAGAACGGACTTATAAATGGATTGTGTGTTTGACATTGGATTTTATTCTGTTTTGATTAATTTCTATTAAATATATATCTGTTTGGCGACAGAGAATTTATTCTCTTTCTTAACGCCCTTCTCTGAGACGTACGAGCTCAGAGGTTATATATCGATAAATATCGGTCACATGGCATGAATTGCCTGTGTGGCATGCTGAGATGAAGTGATCAAGGCTTTTGTTGAAAAGCAGAGTCTTGTGGTTGATGATCAAAGCACGACCTTGTGGCGTAGCTTTGTGTATGGTGTTAATTCGCGAGCCTCACACCTCGGTATGAGTCAAAAACGGGATCGGATCATTGGGGGAACACGACGTTTCTTTCTAGCTATAGGTGGTGTCAGTGTTTTATCAAGGCCTGACATTTTATATTTTTACCTTTGTGGATGTTGGATTGCGAGGCACCTCGGTTATATCGGTCTCTTCGGAGCCGGTATATAGGTCCGATAGGACCAGGAAACGTGTGTTCAGGAATTGCCAATCCTCAAACGTAGCGGAGGACCGGCCCAACCGATTCCAAGGGCTGCCCAGAGTGCGTAGTCCTGAGACATTTGCTCGAGTGTCTCGAAGCGATGAGGAGCCGTACCTGGCCTCGAGTCATAATGGAAATCCAATCTCCAATACGTGACATTCTGTTTTAATTGTAGAGTCTAGTATGGTGACATAGTGGTATGGGGCATTATGTTGTCTATGATTGATACATTTATATTTGAAGTTGTTTTCATACACTTTACATTATAATAGTATCAAATGATTTGTTTTAAACATACCAAGCATGTTTGGCTATTATAAGGGAAAACTCTATCCTCCGGCTTGCGTTGCATTGTGTGATGGGACCCGAGTCTTATAATAGCTTCATTTTTCCAAAAAGCATTGCGCTGATTATTCTATACACTAGTATTCTTGGGAGGAAACCTGTTCCGTGTTACACGGCATGGTCCCTTGAGTTACTCTCTTTTAAAGTAAAGTTTTAAATAACTGTTTTAGTTCTCACACCAGTCACATCACTGACCTAGAGTTTATTGTTTTAACCTAAACTCTGGGTGCCCCTATATTCTACATGGACAGCTATTAGTTTTGGTTTTGCAATTTATATTCACAGGATTCTGGTTTACAGCTGGAATGATATTCGGAAAGCTCTGTATCCGTTTATTTCTTTCAGTTGTGTTTATGTATTATTTTCCGCTGCTATGTAATGTATTGTAATCTCTGATATTTATCAAATGTATGTTATTCATTCATACTCTGTTATATCCTTGTATTCTTATGGAATTGTTGTGATAAGCAATGGAATGTTCTTCTATTTGAGTTCTGATCGTCTTGTTCTCAAAGCAATTCGTTCTTTCCTTTACGGTTAAATTCGGATCACCACATTTGGTATCAGAGCTTTAGTTTACAAAGCTCGAGAACAAGACACGTTAGAACCGAACGAAAGAATTCATCAGAGATTGGATAAGTAATATCCAATGAGAATGACTCGTTAGAGATAAGATCAGTAGTATCCTAGAACGAGTTGAAAGAGTGTTATTTTTTAAAATGAAAATGAAAACCAAGTTTGATTTGAAAATTTAAATCGCATTATACATATTTGAACATTTATTTGTATTAAATTTAGGCAATCCAATATATAAAGATTTTCCATATACGCCTTGCAAACGTGTATTCGAAGTTTTAATATACTGGATAGATATAGAATCATACTCTAGTCGCCCGAGGATGAAACTATTGATGACTATATAGCATCAGTAGTTTGTGTTCGAGTTTAGAAAGTGAGATTTCTATATACTTCCATTAGACTGGTGTGAGAACCAAAAACTAGTTAGGGCTATTATGTGAATTGGCATCAAAAACTTGATTTTCTGTATATGTATCAAAATTATGAATTTGAAACGTTAATTCACTAATTGATTGATGATTGTGTTATGTGATTATTTATTTAAACCATTATGTGAATGTACGGTAAATTTAGGCCAAATTGAATCAAATATTGAACTATATTGAAAATTGTTTTGAAATACATAAATGTACATATATATGTGTGAACAGGTCATTGCAAGGAGGCTAGAGCAGAGTAACAAAATTGTATGCCCGACAAATAGGTACATGTTTATTGTATTTCTTGGGGTTTTCATGATTTTATGAGCCGATTGGCTAGCCACTTGGTTGTTTCTTTTTCTTTTTGATTGGAGAGGCCTGTGTGGTGGTTTGGGGATTTTCCCAGTGCTCTCGTACATGGGAGGTTATGGCAAATTTTTTTGAAAATTTAAGGTGTTAGCCAATTTTTTGAAAAATTTGAAAAGTTCTTTAACAGAAAAGTCGAAGAACTTAAGCCATAATGAAAATAATGAAAGTTGAGTTGGTTTGCAAAACAACTTTCAGCTCCGTTCCTTTTCGAGGACGAAAAGATTTTAAGTGGGTGAGGTTGTAACAACCCGGAAAATCCGAACCAAATTAAAATTTTTATTTTGGCAAATTTAATGATATTTGAATATTTAAAATGAATTATTTTAAATAATAATGACAAGAAATTTATTTTGAATAGAATTGGAATGTATATATTTATTTGAATCGACGTTAGAATATAAATATTTATTTTTAATTATAAAAGGAATAGGAAATGGCGTGGTAGTTTGAAAATTCGATTTCAAATTTCAAATGAATGTACAGGATTCAAAATAAGTCGGATTTTAGCAAAACCAAAAATATTTGAATCTATTTGAAAATGTATTTCGAACGAATCCGAAAAATTGAAATTTCATAGCGGTAATAAAAAGTTATGCCCAGTTGAAAATTCAGAATAGTCGCTATGGGATTTTGGCCCTTAAAAATGGAAATTTTGCAAATGACCTCCGTTTTCGACGAAACCACTTTTGTTGGATCCAGAATGTCTAGTTATTGCTAGATTCCAAAATTCATAATTTTTGGAATCAATATGTGAGCGTGGAAAAAGAAAACATGTTTTGACAGTTTTAGTCAATTTGGATCGACCAGAAAGTGGCCATTTTTCAAATGGTCTCCAAGTTTAACGAAATTAGTTTTGCTAGAATCGTATCGTCAATACGAATCTAGAAAATATTTTTTGGGAATTTTTAGAGTCTGTATGTGGCCCCGGTGAATTGAAATATGCGTTCAAATTCAATATATAGATTTATATTTTGATTTTGAAGGAAACTGGTCGAAACAGTCGAATCAACTTACTGGACATATTCCATTGTGTTCGGAATGGGGGTAATTAGTTACGGACGACAGTCAGCGGAATTTAGAGTTCGAATTTAAAGGTTACTTTTTAGGAATAATTAAATAAAAAGTATACATAAAATATAGAAAAGACGGTCAACCGCCTTTCCTTTCTTCCACAACCCGACATCGGGTATATTGAAAAAAAAAAAAGAGAACAGCGGGGGAGATCGACGCGGTCGTGGTCCCCAGGGGCGCCGCGCCTTCGGCGCCACCACCAGAGGGAACCGCCCCACCTCCAGCTCTCCTCCTTCTCCTCCCCTCTTCTAATTTAGCCGTAGCCCCCCCAATCCCGAAACCCTAAGCGCCGCCAGTCGTCCCCCTAGCCCACCACCCCTTGCGCCGGTCAGCAGCTGCTCCAACACCGCCTGGGCCACCTCTGGCCACCCTCCTTCAACCTCCATACGCCGGTGAGCTTTTCTTCATTTTATTTTATTTATCTAAATCTGAAAATAAAAATGCGATTTTTATTTTGAATAACATTGTATGGTTTATATGTATAGATATTATAAAAAGGTTTGATTTTTATTTTAATAGAAAGCTTAGATTTTTATATTATAGGATAATAAAAATATGATTTTTATATTATATAAATAATAAAAATATGATTTTTATTTATGTGAGACAATAAAAATATAATTTTATTTATGTATGATAATAAAAATATGATTTTTATATTATATAGATAATAAAAACTTGATCTTTATATATGTAGCGATAGGATAAAAATACGATTTTTATATATGAAGTGACGATATAAAAATGTGATTTTTATCTATGTAGCTTTGTTATAAAAATATGAAATTATTTTTAGAAAGATAAAAATATAATTTTTAGCCTATGTATGTTATTTATAAAATAATCACACAAAGAAATAACTATTGATTGGTTAAAAATATAATTTTCAACGTATGTATACTACATAGATCGGCAATCAAAGCACGGTGGAGTGGAACCCAAAGGTGAGAACTTCTCACTTTTATTTTATTTTCTAGTTGAGATATATACTAGGATGCAGACGGTGCTTAGCAGCACCCGACACCGATCGTCCACGGACCATGGACGACTTGTTTGTTTGTTTGATTGTGTTGTGAAAATTGATTGTGTGATGTGGAATGGTATAAAATATTTTATAGTTAAAAATATAATTTTTAACGTGTATATGAATAAAATAAACATTTATAAACAAATTGGACGATTTGTTTATGTACACACATTTGACTGATATTGATTGGGATGATAAATTTTACACATCGCCCAACTGCACAAATAAAATTCATTATTTGTTGATTGAAACCACACACGAGTATTGGGATGAAATTGGACATGCACTAATCCCAATATTTAGTTGTATGTCAATCGATTGATTGACAGGCTGTTATAAGCATTGAATATTTATATTTGATGCTTATGCAGTGTAGAATGCATGTTGGATGATGGTTGACTGTGCTTGATTGTGGTTGTGTACATGTGTTTATGAAATCCATATAATAACATTATATGGTAATTGACTGTATCTGATTCCAGTTCAGAAAGAATGGATATTTTGAAATAACGAATATTTTAAAATGATGAACATTTTAAAATGATATTCAGTAAAAGATCAAAATTTGATTTTGATGTCCGATTTGGGATGGACACTAATATATTTAAATATATAAAGCCGTGTTGATCAGATTAAAGCCATTTTGACGTGAACAATATTTATATCGATTTTATTCATTTTTATAATAAATATCGAAAAGGAATTGATTTCTAAATATAATGTTTTGAAAATATCACCATTTATATACCGATGATATGGAATATTAAATTTTGATTTGAAATTGAATATGAAGTTGAAATCGTTTTGAAAATGAATTTGAAACGATTTATAAAATACGTTTTAAAAGGAAATCGACGAAATATATATAATATATTGTATATATATATAATGGCCTGAACAGAACGCGCCGCGGTAGTTCGTGAATTTCGACCATGACTTCGAACAGGCATTATGGGAGATCTGACCGTCGGATTCTCCTAAAACCAGAACTTTGGATTCGTATCGAAAAGATCTTTCCAAAGAATATTAGAGGTTTGAAATCTAATGGTTGAATTTGGAATTATGTCTAAATCAAATTTGGAAAAGGTCGCCGTAAGTGCAGTTCGATGGCCGTTTATGGAAATCGACTGTACGGGCCTTGATAAAATTATTAAAAATATCAATAATTTGTGTAAAATCATAACAAATGATTTGGAAAGAATTGGTATGAAAGATTCCATATTTGAAAAGATAAAAATATATTTTTATCGAAAGGAACTAGTTTTGAAATAGAATAATAAATCCAATATTTTTAAAATAAGTAAATTGGATTTGAAATAGTTTTAAAAATAACCAGGATTTCCAATATATGAATTGGAATGGATTTGAATCGAAATTATCTTTGGAATAGTTCGATATTGGATTCCATGAGTATATGGATATTGTGGAGGAATTTGGAAGATATAGATATATATATATATCGTTATTCCAATACGATATTTGTTGGTTTCAGAATTCGACATTGAATATAAGTCGATATATTTTCATTTCAGAGCCTTGTATTTAATATCGAATTGGATTTTGGGTTTGTCGTGAATGGTATCTTTAATAATACTGTTCTTAAACCCAAAGGAGTTAAGAAAATTAGAAACTGATTGGAGATTAGCTAAGTTGAATGGTTTCCTAGGTCTTGATCTGATGTTGGTTTTGGCCTTCAGGGTTAATACTTAAGGAATTGATCTCTTACTACTTTACGGTTAGAGACTGATGTGATTTTGGGTTTGTCGTGGATGGTGTCTTTATTAACACTGTTCTTAAACCCAGTTGAGAAAAGATTAAATCTTTTTATTTAGATTTAATGAAGTATACCAATTAATTAATATTTAATTGGAATTGAATTGAAATTGATCTTTGGGTTTATCGTGAACGGTGTTTTAAATAACACTTGTTCTTTAACCCTATTAACAATGGAATGAAATGTTGGGTCGTCGTGAATGGTATCTTTAATAATACTGTTCTTAGATCCAATGGAGTTAAGAAAATCAGAAACTAACTGGAGATTAGTTAAGTTGAATGGTTTCCTGGGTATTGATCTGATGTTGGTTTCGACCTTCGGGGTTAATACTTAGGGAATTGTTCACTTGCTAATTTATGGTTAGAGGCTGATGGAATGGAATGTGATTTTGGGTTTATCGTGAACCGTGTTTTAAATGACATTGGTTCTTTAGCCCATTTAAAGACAGGATAAGATTTCCCAAGTTAAATAATCATTAATATTGATTTTTGGGAAGAATAAAACCAAGTGGAGTTTTAATGAATCTTTAATTAGATTGAAATGATATCCAAAGGAATATTGAAGAATAAATTTAAAGAAATTATCTTTGATAAAATTAATGGGAACATTTCCCAAAGTATATGAATATTTGAATAAAAGAACATCCAGAATTGGAATGAGGCGTATGTTGTGTTTTTATAACACTTGTTTAATATATACGCAAGTTATTCGGAAAGGCTGGGTTTATACCCATTCTGAATAATTGATTTGACGATATGTCAACGAAGAAGACGGTGGTTGAAGAACGAAGGTCTTCACATCGTTTGGATGATTACTGATGTCTTGATTGAGCTGTACACCTAAGACGAAGTAATAAGTGGTGATCGTCCAGACGTATTTGGAGATCGACGGATATGCGAGGACCTCTCTCCTGTATTGGGCATATGGGAGAGGAATAAGCTGCCTCCGGTTTCGTTCAGACCCAGAACGGAGTTATAAATAGATTGTGTGTCTGACATTGGATTTTATTCTGTGCTGATTGATTTCTATTAAATATATATCTGTTTGGCGGCGGAGAATTTATTCTCTTGCTTAACGTCCTTCTCTTATACGTACGAGCTCAGAGGTTATATATCGATAGATATCAGTCGTATGGCATGAATTGCCTGTGTGGCATGCTGAGATGCAGTGATCAAGGCTTTTGTTGAAAAGCAGAGTCTTGTGGTAGATGATCAAAGCATGGCCTGTGTGGCGTAGCTTTGTGTATGGCGTTAATTCGCGAGTCTCACACCTCGGTATGAGTCAAAATCGGGATCGGGCTGTTGGGAGAACACGAAGTTTCTTTCGAGCTATAGGTGGTGCCAATGTTTTATCAAGGCCTGATATTTTATATTTTTACCTTTGTGGATGTTGGATTGCGAGGCTCCTCGGTTATATTGGTCTCTTCGGAGCCGATAGATAGGTCTGATAGGACCAGGAGTGTGTTTAGGAATTGCCAATCCTCAAACGTAGCGGAGGACCGACCCAACCGATTCCAAGGGCTGCCCAGAGTGCGTAGTCCTGAGACATTTGCTAGAGTGTCTCAAAGCGGTGAGGTGCCATCCCTCACCTCGACTCATAATGGAAATCCAGTCTCCAATATGTGACATTCGGTTTTGATTGTAGAGCCTAATATGGCGACGTAGTGGTATATGGCACTATGCCGTCTATGATTGATACATTTATATTTGAAGTTGTTTTCATACACTTTACACTATAACAGTATCAAATGATTTGTTTTAAACATACCAAGCATGTTTGGCTATTATAAGGGAAAACTCTATCCTCCGGCTTGCGTTGCATTGTGTGATGGGACCTGAGTCTTATAATAGCTTCATTTTTCCAAAAAGCATTGCGTTGTTTATTCTATGCACTAGTGTTCTTGGGAGGAAACCCGTTCCGTGTTATACGGCGTGGTCCCTTGAATTACTCTCTTTCAAAATAAAGTTTTAAATAACTGTTTTAGTTCTCACACCAGTCACATGAATGACCTAGAGTTTATTGTTTTAACCTAAACTCTGGGTACCCCTATTTTCTACATGAGCAGCTAGTAGTTTTAGTTTTGCAGATTTATATTCACAGGATCCTAGTTTACAGCTGGAATGATATTCGGAAAGCTCTGTATCCGTTTATCTCTTTCAGTTGTGTTTATGTATTATTTTCCGCTGCTATGTAATGTATTGTAGTCTTTGATATTTATCAAATGTATGTTATTCATTCATACTCTGTTATATTCTTGTATTCTAATGGAATTGTTGTGATAAGCAATGAAATGTTCTTTTGTTTGGGTTCTGATTCGTCTTGTTATCAAAGCAATTCGTTCTTTTCTTTACGGGGAAGTTCGGGTGGCCACACAACTCCCTGAAGCCGTCACTTGCAAATGAAAGGCTGTAGTGCACCGAAATTTGAGCTCCAATCTCTCTCAATATACAGACTGATTTCAAAAACTTTAGACGGAAATTCGAAGCGCCTTCTAGGATCTTCCAATCCATACTCGTGTCATCCGTTTTCATGAAGCATGACACTTGATTCTTGGCTTGAACGGACCGATTTCGCACGTGTTTTCCGAATTGGTGGGACCACCGAACTCGACCTGGTGTCAGGCGAAGAAAGAGGTGGTTCAGCGCAACCTCGCGGTGGTCTTTGATCAGGGACCGCCGCCTTCTAGTGAGCTCGAGGTGGAGAGAGACAGTCGGGTGATGGGTCCTCTTGAAAACTGGACGTCGTGAAGATGAAAGGGGTAACACCCTTAATTATTTAGTTAATTATGCTCAGGGAATTATTTAATTAAATAGAAAATGTTATAAACATATAAATAGAAAATGTTTTATAAATTTAAATAGCATGATTTTTGAATGTAATTTTTCATGAAATACTTTGTTTTAAAAATGCGGTTTTTATTATATATATAGCGTTAAATAAAAATGTGGTTTTTTATTATGAAAATAGCTATAAATAATATGGTTTTTAGAAATAAAAATATACATTGTTTTTAAAATTAAAAATATTGTTTTAAAGATATAAATGCAAATGTTTTAAAAGTAGAAATAGCCTTGTTCTTAAAAAATAAACAGAGTATAATTATATTTATATAGAGGTAAAAATATAATTTTTATATATACATAATAATAATAAAAATATGATTTTTATTATATATATATACATTGTTTAATTCAGTTTATAATTTATAATACCATTGTATAAAAATTTACTTTTTCATAAATATATAACATGGTAATAAAAATGTAATTTTTATATATATCAAGTTGAAATAAAAATGGCATTATTTTTGAAAATGGAATAACATTGTTTTAAAAAATAAAAATATGATTTCTTCTGTTTTATAAAAGTATAATTTTTATAATGAAGTAGCGATCTAAAAAGAAATGATTCTTAACACGATAAAAATTTGACATTTTTATATATAGTGACATGATAAAAATATGATCTTTATTATAATATAGCGATATTAAAATATGGTTTCTCGTATATAATGTAGCGATGTAAAATTTAGATTTTTAATATAAAAATCGTGTGAAACAGATGGCGAGGGAACCGACTGGAAACAAGTCAAAATCCAAACCGTTGGATTTAAGGAATGGAGGAGTGGAAACCCAAGGTGAGAACTCCTCACTATAATTTTCTTTATACAGTTATTTATTTTATAACTGCATATATGAACTGTTCCCCATCATCCACAGACCATGGACGACTTGTTTGTTTGATTGTATTGTGTTGTGAAAATTGATTGTGGTGTGAAATGGACTGTATAAAATATTCATGTGTTGAAATAAATATTTTATAGTTAAAAATATAGTTTTTAATGTGTATATGAAATGAAAATAAATATTCATTTACAAATCGGACGATTTGTTTATGTACACCCATTTGACTGATATTGATTGGGACGATATATTTTACACATCGCCCAACTGCACAAATAATAATCAGTGTTTGTTGTTTGGAAACCCCACACGGGTATTGGGATGATATTGGACATACATTAATCCCAATATTTAGTTGTATGTCAATCGAATGGCTGACAGACTATCATAAGCGTTGAATATTTATATTTAATTCTTATACAGTGTAGAATGCACTCTAGATGATGGTTGATTGTTTATCATGGCTGTTATATACATGTGTTATATGAAATCCATATAAATCACATTATATGGTAATTAGAAATGTCTGATTCCAGTCCAGAAAGAAAGAATATTTTAAAATAACGAATATTTTAAAATAAGGAATATTTTAAAATAATATTCAGTAAATGTTCAAAATCTGATTTTGATGTCCGATTTAGGATGGACACGGAAATATTAAAATATTTGAAGCCATGTTGATTAGATATGCGCCATTTTGACGCGAATGATATTTATATTGATTTTATTCATTTTCGTAATGAATATCGAAAATGAAATAATTTCAAAATCAAATATTTTGAAAATATTATCATTTATATATATATTAATGATATGGAATATTCAATTTTGATTTAAAATTGAAAATGAAGTTGGAATCGTTTTTATAACGAATTTAAAACGATTTATAAAATTCGTTTTAAATGGAATCGACGAAATATATATAATATATATGTTATATATATATATATATTACATGGCCTGAATAGAATGTGCCGCACAGCGACCGTTCGCGAATTTCGACCATTGATTTCGAATTGACGTTACAGGAGATCCGACCGTCGGATTCTCCTAAAACTAGAACCGTTGGGTTCATATCGGAAAGAGATTTCAAAAGAATATTAGAGATTTGAAATCTAATGGTTGGATTTGGAATTATGTCCAAATCAAATTTGGAAAAGGTCACTGCAAGTGCAGTTCGACGACCGTTTATGGAAATCGACTGTACAGGCCTTGATAAAATTATTAAAAATAATAATAATTTGTGTAAAATCATAATAAATGATTTGGAAAGAATCGGGATGAAAAATTCCATATTTGAAAAGATAAAAATATATTTTTATTGAAATGAACTAATTATGAACTAGAATTATAATCCAATATTTTTAAAATAAATAAATTGGATTTGAAATGGTTTTAAAAATAACCAGAATTTCCAATATATGTATTGGAACGGATTTGAATCGAAATCATCTTCGGAATATTTCGATATTGGATTTCGTGATCATACAGGTATTGTTATGGAAATTTGAAAGATAGTTATATCGTTATTTCCAATACGATATTTTTTGGTTTCAGAATTTGATATTGAATATAAGCCGATATATTTTCTATTCAGAGCCTTGTATTTAATGTCAAATTGGATTTTGGGTTTGTCGTGAACGGTGTCTTCATTAACACTGTTCTTAAACCCAAATGAGAAAAGAATAAATCTTTTAAATAAGATTTAAAGGAGTTTACCAATTAATTTATATTTAGTTGGAATTAAATTTAAGTTGTATTTTCGGGTTTATCGTGAACGGTGTTTTAAATAACACTTGTTCTTTAACCCAATTAACAATGGAATGAGATTTTTGGTTTGTCGTGAATGGTATCTTTAATAATACTGCTCTTAAACCCAATGGAGTTAAGAAAATTAGAAACTAACTGGGGATTAGCTAAGTTGAATGGTTTCCTGGGTATTGATCTGATGTTGGTTTCGGCCTTCGGAATTAATACTTAGGGAATTGTTCTCTTAGTAATTTACGGTTAGAGACTAATGGAATGTGATTTTGGGTTTATCATGAACCGTGTTTTAAATGACATTGGTTCTTTAACCCAGTTAAAGATAAGATTAATTTCTTAGCTTTGAATAATCATTAATATTGATTTTTGGGAAGATTAAAACTAAGTGGAGTTTTAATGAATCTTTAATTAGATTGAAATGAGAATGTGATAATTTAAATTATCAAATTCGGGAAATGATCGAGAACGGAGTATCAGCAGTTTTGCTCCGAGCGATAATTAAGTCTTTAATTAGATTTTAATGTGAAATGGTAGTTAATATTTACCGATGACACTGTGGGGTTAGATATGGGGTATTACCAGTTTTTCTCCATGGGATGAATAGGTTGGGATTGGGAAATATAATAAATGATTACTTCGGTAAGGTTCGCTAATCCCGACTAGTTTGGAAAACCTTAATATGGTTTGAAATTATTAAAATAATACTTGAATAAAAGAATATTCTGGATTGGAATGAGGCGTACGTTGTGTTTGTGTAACACTTGTTTATAAAATACGCGAGTTATTCGGAAACACCGGGTTTATCCCATTCAAAATAACTGATACGACGATAAGTCAAAGATGAAGACAGTGGTTGAAGACCGGAGGTCTTCACATCGTTTGGATGATTACTGATGTCTTGATTGAGTTATACACCCAAGACGAGGTAATAAGTGGTGATCGTCCAGACGTGCTTGGAGATCGATGGATATGCAAGGGCCTCTCTCCTGTATTGGACATATGGGACGAGGAATAAGGTGCCAATGGTTTCGTTCAAACCCAGAACGGACTTGTAAGTGGACTGTGTGTCTGACATTGGATTTTATTCTGTACTGATTGATCTCTATTAAATATACATCTGCTTGGTGAAGGAGAATTTATTCTCTTACTTCACCCTTCTCTGAGACGTACGGGATCAAAGGTTGTATATCGATAGACATCAGTCGCATGGCGTGAATTGCCTATGTGGCATGCCCGAGTGGCAAAGAATCAAGGCTTCTATTGAAAAGCAGAGTCTTGTGGTTGATGATCAAAGCATAGCTTTAATATAGCGTCGCTTTGTGCATTGCGTTAATTTGCGAGCCTCACACCCCGTGTGAAACAGAAATGAGAGAAGGATCCAGTGAGGACGATGCGTTTCTTTCTAGCTAGAGGTGGTGTCCGCGTTTATAAGCCCTGACATTTTACTTATTGGATGATGGAAAGCGAGGTGCCTTGGTTATATCGGTCACTACGGTGTCGATGGATGGTTTTGTCGGTATATGACCAGTTTACGCTGCATAGGGCGAGGAACGCATGTTCAGGCATTTTAATCCACTTCGTGTGGACTGGCCCTATGGCTCCTAAGGGCTTAACAGAGTACTTGTCCTGAGGCTTGGGCCAGAGAGTCTCGAAGCGGTAAGGACGATCCCCTGCCTTGGTTCACAGATGGAAATCCAACTTCCAATACGTGACTTTGTGGTTTTAATTGTAGAACCTAGTATGGCGACATGATATATGGTACACATGTCGTCTATGATTGATACATCTATATTTGAAGTTGATTTCTTAACTTACAGTAATAATAAATGATTAAACTTTACATATCATGCATTATTTGGCTATTATAAGGTAAAACCATATACTCCGGCTTGCGTTGCATTGTGTGATGGGACCTGGATCTTATAATAGCTTCATTGTATTTTATTTAGCATTGCGCTGTTTGTTTTATGCACTGGTATTCTTGGGAGGAAATTTGTTCCGTGCTATATGGCGTGGTCCCTTAATTTACCTAACTTTAAAAATAAAGATTAATAACTGTTTTATTTCTCACACCAGTCACATAACTGACTTGGAATTTATTGTTGTAACCTAAACTTTGGGTGCCCTTATTTTCCACACGGCCGCTAGTAGTTGGCTTTTGCAGATATTATATTCACAGGATCCTGGTTTACAGCTGGAATGATATTCGAAAAGCTCTGTATCCGTGTATCTCTTTCGGTTGTGTTTTGTATTATTTTCCGCTGCATTGTAATTTGTAAATCTATGATATTTATCAAATGTATATTATTTGTTTATACTCTGTAAATTCTTGTACTCTGATGTAAATTGTTGTAATAAGCAATGAAATGTTCTTCTATTTGTGTTCTGATTTGTCGTGTTCTCAACTCAATCCGGTCTTTCCTTTACGGGGAAGTTTGGTTCGTTTTAGTTGGTATCAGAGCTTTGGTTTACAGAGCTTGAGAACAAGGCACATTCGAACCAAACGAAAGAGTTCATCAGAGATTGGACTAGTAATATCCAATGAGAGTGACTCATTAGAGATGGGATCAGTAGTATCCTAGAACGAGTCCGAAGGGTGTTATTTTTAAAATAAAAATGAAAACAAAGTTTGTTTTGAAAATTTAAACCATATTATACGTATTTGAAAATTTATTTTGAATTGAATTTGGACAATCGGGTATACAGAGATTTTGAATATACATCTGATCCACGTGTATCTGAAGCCTTAAATATACTGGATAGATAAAAAATCACACTATAGTCGCCCGGAGATAATTCTGACGATCAGTATACCATCATCAGCATTTGTGTTTGAGTTTCAAAAGTGGGATATCTATATATTTCCATTGACTGGTGTGAGAACCAAAACTAGATATAGGGTTTATTGTTGTGATTTGGTATCAAAAACATGATTTTATGCATATATGTCAAGATTATGAATTTGAAACGATAATCAGTTAATTGATTGTTGATTGTGTTGCTTGATATTTAGTTTGATTAATTAAAATTTTGAACCATTAAGCCACATTGAATCAAAAATATTGAACTAAATTGAAAATTGTTTGAAATTGCATGCATACACATGTATATACATTGAACATGTCATAGTGAGAAGGCTAGAGAAGAGGAATAAAATTGTATGCCCGACAAATAGGTACTTGTTTACTAATTTTTTGGGTTTGGATGACTTTATAAGCCGATTGGTTAACCACTTGGCTTTTTCTTTTTCATTTTGAGATGAGAGGGCTTGTGTGGCAGTTTGGGGATTTTCTCGGTGCTCCTCCTACAAAGGAGGTTATGGCGATTTTTTTTTGAAAATTTAGGGTGTTAGCCTAATTTTTGAAAAATTTGAAAATTTTTAGAAACTGAAAAGTTGAAGAATGAAAGCCAGAATGAAAGTTGAGTTGATTAGAAAAACAACTTTTAGCTCCGTTCCTTTTCAAGGACGAAAAGATTTTAAGTAGGGGGATTGTAACAACCCAGAAAATCGGAACCAATTTAAATTTTTTTATTTTAGCGATTTTAATGAATTTTGAATATTTAAAATGAATTATTTTAAATAATAACGACTAGAAATTTATTCTGAATAGATTTAGAATGTATATTTTATTTGAATCGAAGTTGGAATATAATATTTATTTTAATTATAAAAGGAATTGGAAATGGCACGGTAGTTTGAAAATTTGATTTCAAAATTCAAATGAATGTACAAGATTCAAAATAACCAGATTTTAGCGAAACTAGAAATCTTTGAATCTATTTGAAAATATTTTTCCAATGAATCTGAAAAATTGAAATTTCATAGCGGGAATAAAAAGATATGTCCAGTTGAAAATTCAGAATAGTCGCTATGGAATTATAGCCCTTAAAAAGTGAAGATTTTGCAAACGACCTCCGTTTTCGACGAAACCACTTTTGTTTGATCCACGATGTCAAATTATTGCTAGATTCCAAAATTCATAATTCTTGGGATTAATATGTGAGCATGGCGAAGTTAAACGTGTTTTGACAGTTTTAGTTGAATTTGAATTGATCAGAAAATGACCATTTTTTAAACGGTCTCCAAATTGGACGAAATTAGTTTTGTTAGGACCGTATCATCAAAACATAGCCAGATTTATTTTTCTGGAATTTTCAAAGATCATATGTGGCCCTGGTAAATTGAAATGTATGTTTAAATTAAATATAAATTGATTCATATTTTAATTTAAAAAGCAAAACTGATCGAAACGATAGAACTGGCTTATCGGACATATCCCATTGTGTTCGGAATGGGGGTATTTGGCTAGGGCGACAATTGTTTGGTTTGATTTGAAGTTCGGATCAATAAACAACTATTTTTGGAAATAAATAAATAAAATGGGGCTGTTTATATAGGGTTGGTCAAACCCTATTCTCCATAAACACACGGTCAACTCCCTGAAGCCGTCACTTGCAAATAAAAGGCTATAGAGCTCCGAAATTTAAGCTCCAATCTCTCTCAATATACAGACCGATTTCAAAAACTTTTAGATGGAAATTCGAGGCGCCTTCTAGGATCTCCCAATCCATACCTGTATCATCCATTTTCATGAAGCATGGCACTCGCTTCTTGGCCTTGAACGGACCGGTCTCGCATGGGTTTTCCGAATTTATGGGACCACCGAACTCGACCTGGTGTCAGGCAAAGAAAGAGGTGGTTCAGGGCTACCTCGTGGTGGTTTTTGATCAGGGGCCGCCGCCTTCTGTTGAGCTCGAGGTGGAGAAAGACAGTCGAGTGATGGGTCCTCTTGAAAACTGGACGTCGTGAAGATGAAAAGGGTAATACCCTTTAATATTTAGTTAATTATGCTTAGGGAATTATTTAATTAAATAGAAAATGTTTTAAACATATAAATAGAAAATGTTTTAAAAATATAAATAGCATGATTTTTGAATGTAATTTTTATGAAATACTTTGTTTTAAAAATGCATTTTTATTATATATATAACTTTAAATAAAAATGTGGTTTTTTATTATGAAAATAGCTATAAATAATATGGTTTTTAGAAATAAAAATATACATTATTTTTCAAATTAAAATTTTGATTTTTAAAGATATAAATGCAAATGTTTTAAAAATAGAAATAGCCTTGTTCTTAAAATATAAACAGAGTATAATTTTTTTATTTTATATAGAGGTAAAAATATAATTTTTATATATACATAATAATAATAAGAATATGATTTTTATTATATATATACATTTTTTAATTCAGTTTATAATATATAATACCATTGTATAAAAATCTACTTTTTCATAAATACATAACATGATAATAAAAATGTAATTTTTTATAAATATCGGGTTGAAATAAAAATGGAATTATTTTTGAAAATGGAATAGTAGGGTTTTTAAAAATAAAAATACGATTTCTTCTGTTTTATAAAAGTATAATTTTTACAATGAATTAGCGATCTAAAAAGAAATGATTCTTAACACGATAAAATTTTGATTTTTTTTATATATAGTGACATGATAAAAATATGATCTTTATTATAATATAGCAATATAAAAATATGGTTTCTTATATATAATGTAGCGATGTAAAAATGTGATTTTTAATACAAAAATCGTGTGAAACAGATGGCGAGGGAACCGACTGGAAACAATCAAAATCCGAACCGTTCGATTTAAGGAATGGAGGAGTGGAAACCCAAGGTGAAAACTCCTCACTATAATTTTCTTTATACAGCTATTTATTTTATAACTGCATATATGAACTGTTCCCCGTCGTCAACAGACCATGGACGACTTGTTTGTTTGATTGTATTGTGTTGTGAAAATTGACTGTGGTGTGAAATGGACTGTATAAAATATTCATGTATTGAAATAAATAATTTATAGTTAAAAATATAACTTTTAACGTGTATATGAAATGAAAATAAATATTCATTTACAAATCGGACGATTTGTTTATGTACACCCATTTGAATGATATTGATTGGGATGATATATTTTACACATCGCCCAACTGCACAAATAATAATTAGTGTTTGTTGTTTGGAAACCCCACACGGGTATTGGGATGATATTGGACATACACTAATCCCAATATTTAGTTGTATATCAATCAATTGGTTGACAGGCTGTCATAACCGTTGAATATTCATATTTAATGCTTATACAGTGTAGAATGCACTCTGGATGATGGTTGATTGTTTATCATGGCTGTTATATACATGTGTTGTATGAAATCCATATAAATCACATTATATGGTAATTGACTGTGTTTGATTCCAGTTCAGAAAGAAAGAATATTATAAAATAACGAATATTTTAAAGTAATATTCAGTAAATGATCAAAATCTGATTTTGATGTCCGATTTAGGATGGACATGAAAATATTAAAACATTTGAAGCCGTGGTGATTAGATATGCGCCATTTTGACGCAAACGATATTTATATCAATTTTATTCATTTTCATAATGAATATCGAAAAGGAAATTATTTCAAAATCAAATATTTTGAAAATATTATCATTTATATATATATTAATGATATGGAATATTCAATTTTGATTTAAAATTGAAAATGAAGTTGGAATAATTTTTAAAACGAATTTAAAACGATTTATAAAATACGTTATAAATGGAATCGACGAAATATATATTATATATATATATTATATGGCCTGAATAGAACGCGCCGCGCAGCGATCGTTCGCGAATTTCGACCATTGACTTCAAATTGACGTTACGGGAGATTCGATCGTCGGATTCCCCTAAAACTGGAATTGTTGGCTTCGTATCGAAAAGAGCTTTCCAACGAATATTAGAGATTTGAAATCTAATGGTTGGATTTGGAATTATATCCAAATCAAATATGGAAAAGGTCATTGTAAGTGCAGTTCGACGACCATTTATGGAAATCGACTATGCAGGCCTTGATAAAATTATTAAAAATATTTTTAATTTGTGTAAACATAATAATTGATTTGGAAAGAATCGGGATGAAAATTTCCATATTTGAAAAGATAAAAATATATTTTTATCGAAATGAACTAGTTATGAACTAGAATTATAATCCAATATTCTTAAAATAAATAAATTGGATTTGAAATGGTTTTAAAATAACCAGAATTTCCAATATATGGATTAGAATGGATTTGAATCGAAATCACCTTCGGAATATTTCTATATTGGATTTCGTGATTGTACAGGTATTGTTATGGAAATTTGAAAGATATTTATATCGTTATTACCAATACGATATTTGTTGGTTTCAGAATTTGATATTGAATATAAGCCAGTATATTTTCTATTCAAAGCCTTGTATTTAATATCAAATTGGATTTTGGGTTTGTCGTGAACGGTGTCTTCATTAACACTGTTCTTAAACCCAAATGAGAAAAGAATAAATCTTTTAAATAATATTTAAAGGAGTTTACCAATTAATTTATATTTAATTGGAATTGAATTTAACTTGGATTTTTGGGTTTATCGTGAATGGTGTTTTAAGTATCACTTGTTCTTTAACCCGATTAACAATGGTATGAGAATTTGGGTTTGTCGTGAATGGTATTTTTAATAATACTGTTCTTAAACCCAATGAAGTTAAGAAAATTAGAAACAAACTGGAGATTAGCTAAGTTGAATAGTTTCCTGGGTATTGATCTGATGTTGGTTTCGGCCTTCGGGATTAGTACTTAGGGAATTGTTCTCTTACTAATTTACGGTTAGAGACTGATGGAATGTGATTTTGGGTTTATCGTGAACCGTGTTTTAAATGACATTGGTTCTTTAACCCAGTTAAAGATAAGATTAATTTCTTAGCTTTGAATAATCATTAATATTGATTTTTGGGAAGATTAAAACTAAGTGGAGTTTTAATGAATCTTTAATTATATTGAAATGAGAATGTGATAATTAAATTATCAAATTCGGGAAATGATCGAGAACGGAGTATCACTAGTTTTGCTCCGAGCGATAATTAAACCTTTAATTAGATTTATACGTAAAATGGTAATTAATATTTATCGATAACACTGTGGTGTTAGATATGGGGTATTACCAGTTTAGCTCCATGGGATGAATAGGTTGGGATTGGGAAATATAATAAATGATTACTTCGGTAAGGTTCGCTAATCCCGACTAGTTTGGAAAACCTTAATATGATTTGAAATTGTGAAAAGAATATTTGAATAGAAGAATATTCTGGATTGGAATGAGGCATATGTTGTGTTTATGTAACATTAGTTTATAAAATACGTGAGTTATTCGGAAAGACCGGGTTTATCCCATTTTGAATAACTGATACGACGATAAGTCGAAGATGAAGACGGTGGTTGAAGACCGGAGGCCTTCACATCATTTGGATGATTACCGATGTCTTGATTGGGCTGTACACCCAAGACGAGGTAATAAGTGGTGATCGTCCAGACGTACTTGGAGATCGACGGATATGCGAGGGCCTCTCTCCTGTATTGGACATATGGGACAAGGAATAAGGTGCCTCTGGTTTCGTTCAAACCCAGAACGGACTTGTAAATGGACTGTGTGTCTGACATTGGATTTTATTCTGTGTTGATTGATCACTATTAAATATACATCTGCTTGGTGAAGGAGAATTTATTCTCTTACTTCACCCTTCTTTGAGATGTACGAGATCAGAGGTTATATATCTATAGACATCAGTCGCATGGCGTGAATTGCCTATGTGGCATGCCTGAGTGGTAAAGGATCAAGGCTTCTGTTGAAAAGAAGAGTCTTGCGGTTGATGATCAAAGCATAGCTTTAATATAGCGCCGCTTTGTGTATAGCGTTAATTCGTGAGCCTCACACCTCGATGTGAACCGGAAACGGGAGAAGGATCCAGGGAGGACGTTGCGTTTCTTTCTAGCTAGAGGTGGTGTCAGCGTTTACAAGTCTTGACATTTTACTTATGTGGATGATGGAAAGCGAGGGACCTCAGTTATATCGGTCACTACGGTGCCGATGGATGGTTTGGTCGGTATACGACCAGTTTACGCCCCATAGGGCAGGGAAACGCATGTTCAGGCATTTTAATCCACTTCGTGTGGACCGCCCCTATGGCTCCTAAGGGCTTGATAGAGTACTTGTCCTGAGGCTGGGGCTAGAAAGTCTCGAAGTGGTAAGGACGATTCCTTGCCTTGGTTCACAGATGGAAATCCAACTTCCAATATGTGACTTTGTGGTTTTAATTGTAAAACCTAGTATGGCGACATGATATATGGTACCCATGTCGTCTATGATTGATACATTTATATTTGAAGTTGATTTCTTCACTTATAGTAATTATAAAAGATTAAATTTTACGTATCAAGCATTATTTGGCTATTATAAGGTAAAACCCTATCCTCCGGCTTGCGTTGCATTGTGTGATGGGACCTGGGTCTTAAATAATTTCATTGTTCTTTATTTAGCATTGCGCTGTTTGTTTTATGCACTGGTATTCTTGGGAGGAAACCCGTTCCATGTTATACAGCGTGGTCCCTTGATTTACCTAACTTTAAAAATAAAGATTAATAACTGTTTTAGTTCTCACACCAGTCACATACTGACTTGGAGTTTATTGTTGTAACCTAAACTCTGGGTGCTCTTATTTTCCACACGGGCAACTAGTAATTGGGTTTTGCAAATATTATATTCACAGGATCCTGGTTTACAGCTGGAATGATATTGGGAAAGCTCTGTTGTATCTCTTTCAGTTGTGTTTCGAATTATTTTCCACTGCATTGTAATTTGTAAATCTCTGATATTTATCAAATGTATATTATTTGTTCATACTCTATATATTCTTGTACTCAGATGTAAATTGTTGTAATAAGCAACGAAATGTTCTTCAGTTTGTGTTCTGATTTGTCATATTCTCAACTCAATCCGGGCTTTCCTTTACGTGGAAGTTCGGGTCGGTTCATTTTCGGTGCTTAAATATTTGACATGGTGTTTTATCTCGATTTTCGGGGTCGAGAATCTAGGCCATTACAAAACCTATAACATTTTAGGTTTAGAATCGTAGGGAAATATAAGGTTACTCAATTCAGAGAGTATTATATAGTCGTTTATAGCATAGATTTAGGGATTAGTATTAGAATGGTTATAATAGAATAAGGATATAATATAGGCATAAATTTAGGGGCAGTTATTCATATATCTTAGAAATTTAGTGTAGATTTAATTATAGGATATGTTTAGATAGATATAGAATTTAAGAAAAGTAAAATAGAATTTAAGAAGAGTATTTTACTTTAGGAATTATTTAGATAGATACAAGATTTATGGGGAGTAGTTTTAGAATTTCTTTCTGATAATGCCAAAGAGAGAGAAATTATAAAATAAAGAATTAGTTTACTTGATTCATATAGATAGGGGGAGTATTAGAAGGATCATCATCAACAGGTATATAAAGGTATGATATTTTATAAACTAAGGTTGTCATCATAAAAAAAAGGGAGATTTTTGGAGAATTGAGTTTTGATGATAGCAATCTCATTCCAATATTAGTTGATTATAAAATATATACTAACACTTTTATCTAGAACATATATATATATAGGATTTATATACAGGAATTTATATTGAAGACTGTATAGTTTAGAAATGTAAGAGATTCAGAATTCAGAGATATTTCAAGACTCATAAGTATTTAGGATTTCAAGAGTTCAATATAAATATACTTATGGAGTTTAGATTATGTAAGACTCTGAATAACACTTCAGGTTCAAATTCAAAATAATATCAATTTTGTTTTCAAATTCTATCTTGAATCTCCTTCTTCTCTATTTTACTTTCTATTTTTATATAATTTTAAACTTAAGTTTTATAGATTTATACTTTATAAGCTTTTTATATTTATATTTTATATACTTTATATTTAAATAGTTTTAAACTCAATAATTTTATAAATATGTTTATATAGTTTATATTTATGTTTTCATATGATTTTCTACTTTATAATATTTATTTATAACACTATATTACAATTCAAGAATTTGCAGAATTATATATATATATATATATAAACACTTGAAAAATATTCAAATTTCAATTTTGTACATATATATGTCGACATACATGTATATACATGTCGACATATAAATGTCATTTTTTCAAATTTGAAAGGAAGTGTCTTTTCACTATTTGTGATGGTTCTGAGACATTGCAACCTTTCACACATTATAAAAAGGGGCTGATTTCGAATTTTTAATCACTTCTTCGTCCCATCTTCATGCCCTTTCATAACATCATTATTCTTTATCATTTTTATGATTTCTACACCTGTACTCTGCCAAATTCAATTTTGTTTTCATTAATCTTCTTCTCTTTACACTCTCTACTCATTACTCTCTCAATCAAGTGCTATTGAAGAGTTATAGGGCTGTTTGTAATTGTTTGGCTTGTGTAAAGTAATTGTTGGTATTCCTTGTAGCCGTGAAATCAAGGACGGGTAATCGGTGGTATCCCTTGTAGCCGTGAAATCAAGGAAGGTATACTTGATCAAGTGTGTGTGTGTGTGTGCAGAATCGTTGGTATCCCTTGTAGTTGTGAAATCAAGGAGGGTTACGTTGTAATTGGATATTGAAATAGTAATAAAACTCTGCACAATCCAGCGTTGTGCGGGACTGGACGTAGGAGCAATCCGAACCAATATAAAATCCGGTGTGTTCTTTCCTTTTCTTCACTTTATTTTAATTTATCTTTGTGTTTGTGTTTGATTCTATGTCTGTGATTGTTTCTATGGTGATTGATTCATATAGTATATCACAGTTTTAGATTTTGTTTAAATTATCAAAAACACTATCCATCCCCTCTCTAGTGTTAGTTTGGCCATAACTATCCATTCCGCAATCCCATATATATATATATATATGATTATTTGTGTTGGACAACATTTTTTATTTAAACCGTGCACTTTTAAACTTGTTTATTTAAAATATACATTTCCATACGAAAATCATAAAAAATAACGTTTTTCTACAAGAAACAAAAGTAAAACATATATATAATTTCTAGATATTTATATGCATATTTTATAATTTATATATGTGCACATAATATATATTAAAGTTGACTTTTGTATTTAAAATAAAGTATGTATATGCAGTTTTAGTTTAGTACATGCATTTTTATTTTATTTGGAAAATATATTATGCTTACAAATTATTAGATTATGTATATACTTTTCATACACTAATTTATGCATATATAAATGAAAATTTGTTTCACTTGGATTATTTTTGGAGTATATTTCAAAAATTAAAATAAGTATTTTTTTGCTTGTCGAATTGTATATGCAAGCATAGTTACATAATGTAAGCCCTTATTTACGCATGCTAACTGCTTCAAGCCTGATAAAATAAATATGCATCTAAATCTAATCCAATCTCATATCAATATCATATATCTTTGCCTGAATATTTAACTTTTATGTTTGCCTTATTTTCAAACACAAAGTGAACAAAATTTATCTTAACATTTCATATATATCAATTAATTCAATTACTTAACAATTATAACAATTAAGGAAAATTCCAAAGAAATCATTAAAAGATATTCAAAAATGGAATCTTTCTAACTTCCCAATGGCGATAGGGTTCTTGCGATTTTGCCCTATTTCTTTCTTCTGTAGTCTTCTTTCTTCCCTTCTGTTTTCTATCTTCCCCAGACCTCCTATCCCCTCCTACCTTAGATTTCTCCTTGTGGATTAGCAGCTTTCCAACCAGATCAGGATCTACGCTCCTTCCTTTTGTTGTCATCCAATCTTCTGCTATAACTTTCGGCCTTTTTCGCCTATCCTAATTCACTTTTTTGGCAGCCTCATTGATGCTATCCATTCTTTTCCCTTATCCCCAAATCTAGCATACCTTGTGTCTACATTTGAGCTTGCACATATTTCTATCCTACTGCTTTATTGTTTCAGCCAGTGCTTCTCCTTAGGCTGCCTTCTTCAATCTACAGGCTTGCTTCGACGCTAGTGTCGATCTGGTAGATGTCAGTTCTCAGCAATGTCTTCTCGTTCGGCGCTCTCTCCCCCCCCAGACTAGCTAAATTTCTTGTGATGAGATAGTAGAAGTTGATGATGTTCTGGTAAGTTCCTTTTGGGCATTTCTTGGCATAAGTTTAGATGTGTTTGAGTCTGTTGGTATTTGCTAATCTCTGGATTCTGATAGTTATCAAGACCATTTTTTGTGCGCCGTCTTAGTGTTCTCTAGGTAGTGGAGTGTTGGTTGATGATTTAAAGCTCTGTTTGGTTATTACTTCCTTTGGTAATTCTGATCTGGTGATGATGATATAAATGTTTGTTGCTTTTGGTGCTTTTCGTATTGGTTGTTTACTGTGATTCTTGCCAATTCTTCAATCTTCATACACGATTCAATCCTCTGCATTTGGTTTCATAGTGATACACTGGTATGCGGTATTAACATAGTGCTACTGGCTTGGAGTTCTCTATCCTATATATTGTCCTGCTCTTGTGTTTGTAGTTTAGGCCAGGGTATCAATTTGAGGTGTAAATTTAAGCTGTTATTAGTTTCTGGTATTAACCGCGATGCTTATTTGGGTTAGTCCCCTATAAATGATTCAATCTCTGCTATAGCTTCCTTGTAGTTATATCTGAAAGCTGGTAACAACCAAGAGCAAAGAAGACTCAAGTATCAATTATTTTCATTGTTTAGGACTGCTAGTAGCCTAAGCTATGTTGTGTTTGCTGAGTGCAACACCTTGTATTGTATTGTTCTTGCTTTAACTATATTTTGTAACTTATCTCACCCTGCGTGGTGATAGATAATAGTTTATGTGACAACCTGGAATTTCGACCTTCGAAAATAGACATTTAATACTTATTTGTATTCAAATGTCGAATTCCTAGTTGTCTGGGGATATAACACATTAGAACAATCACAATGAAACAAAACAACTTCTCATTTATATAACATGATATTATATTAGGGTTTACAACGGATACAACATCAAGGTGCAACACTATTTACAACAAAAAGATAACACAGAAGCAGCGGAAACAACTAATCAAGGTGAATCCAAAACCAAACTACATCTTCACCTGGATAGCTCCAAATCGATAATGCCCACAAAAACCAAACGCTCCACAGAAACAGCTAAAGATGCTCCACGGCAATAGCAACTTCACCAAAGCAAAGACACACTAGAAAAAGCTCCAAGGAGTAGGCTCCAAACACAGCTACTAAACCTGACACTAGGCTGCCCGTGTGGAAAATTATGGGCACCCAGAGTTTTGTGGGAAAACAAATAAACTCCAGGTCAGTCATGGGACTGGTGTGAGAACTCAATATATATTTGTTATATGCAATAAAATTCGCAATGCTTTTTAGAAAATGAAACTAACATAAGGCCTCGCGGCACACACAAAAGCTAAACGCACACATGGGCGAGGTTTCTCCTTATGATAGTCAAACGTGTTTGATACGCGGAAACCATTTTCCATATTATTATTATTAGTGCATAGTGTGAAAACAATTTCGCACATAAATTTATCAATCTTAGCCAACATAATGCCCCATCCCACTATGCTAACATATTCCTACTAGTAAGCAGTAGGCTATACAAATGAAATCGTAAAAACTCGTAGTGGGTAATGAATTTCCAACAAATGACCAGGCAAAGGAACTTCCTTACCGAACCGATGGGTACGCCTCTAGAGGGACACCCGAGAACCAAATCGGGCTCTCTGCCATCACGAGGCCGGGTTACCCCTTAACTGGGTAACTTAGAGCACGCCTGAGTATATCACTTCCCGGTTGTTACCAACCTTTAAACTGAGGCCTCGCAACATTAACATCCATATAAACAGAAGTTATCCACATAGGTTAATACCTGGGATCCATACCATAGTACACCTTTTATCTAGAAGGAAATGACTACCCTTAACCTCGCTGCATCTTTCCTGTTTTAGCCATTTACCGGGTTGTGAGGCTTGTTGAGGTCACGATATCCACAAAGCAATGCTTAAACAAGCCATGCTTTGATCATCCATAGCTCACTACATAACTTAAGTATGCCACATTGTCCATTCACTACACATCACTGATTTCTATCAATATATAACCTCTAAGCTCATACGTCTTAGAGAAGGGTGTTAAGCAAGAGAATAAATTCTCCGCCACCAAACAGATAATATTTTAACAGAGATCAGTGCTACGCAATCAATTACAATGTCAGACAAACAATCCATACAAGTCCGTTCTGGGTCTGAACAAAACCACAATCCGGAATTCCTTCACATACGTTCGGGCTTCTTGCCACTTAACTGATATAAAAATCCATCTGCAAACGATAGCTAACCATTTGAGACATTCAGCAAGTCGTCCTTACGATACGAAGGGTCCCGGTCTTCAATATCGTCTTCAATGTCTTCAATCTCTCCCCAACGTCGTATTATTACTTGGAATGGTTTTCAGACATAAATCCGATCCCGGTCTTTCCAAATAATAAACGTAACTTTAAAACCATGTGGGTATATAGATCCAAATCAAGTCTCAACTCATACTTCACGTTTGCAAACTCAAATTACAGTTCAAAATACTTTATTACTAGTTATAAATCATTTACTAAGGTTTGGAAAAGACTTATAAAGCTAGATCACTAAAAACTCAATATTTAACAAACTGCGTTACAAAGGCGTTTCAAAGTGTTTCAAAATACTAATATTGGCTAGTTTAAGTAAAATGACTTTTGTGTTATCCAAAACTTCATGATTTTACCATAAATCATTTTTAAATAATTAATTATGATTTAACAATTTTTTCCATATTTTTAAATAATTTATAGCGGCCATTTTATAATTATAGTTAACTAACTCCATTCATAGCGACCTTTTCAAAATTATTTTAACCATAACTTGAAAATTATAAGTCGAAATTAAAATTTGTTTTCACTCATTTGGAAGCTCTCGTAAATAGGAATCAAACGTACTTTGATCCGATTTAAATTGCAAAAGTTATAAGAGTTTAAAGTTTATAACAAAAATACGTTAAATTCTACTATAAATAGTTTCAAATTAAAATCTAAATTAAAATTTTAATTAACCTTCCCGTCCGTTGGATCAGCTAGGGATAGCCAGGGAGAGAAAGAAACTATATTTTCCAAACTCAAGCCTAGACATTATCCTCTCTATCATCCTAGAACATTCCGGTATTCACTTTGACAAACTCTATTTATAATATAAATTTCTTCAAAACAATTTAGAAAATCATTTTCAACTTTCAAATTGAATAAAATATTCATTCGATTCGAGACTTATTTGATATCCATATAAATCCACATATGTGTGTATAACAAGTATAATGCACATATTATCACTAATAACAACAACGAAGCATCCATTCATCCATCACACGAGCATATATGGGTATATATATAACAGTATATGTACAAACGTTTTCCACTAAACGCTTATATTGCAATAATTAAAAATTAACCATATCAACAATAACAATTCACATAGTATAGAAAGTGAACAAATACAAGTGTCGAGTTCTCACCTTGGGGTTCCACTATGATATCCTCTATTACTAGGCTGCTAGACCCACTACAGTTATCCCGGACTGATTATTTGACGATACTGACACTTCAGCAATTTATATATTTTATAAACGGAGGAAGAGGAGGACTTTTACCATGGAAGCCATGGATTTTAAGGTGGAGAAGAAGAAGAAATGGAAGAGAAGATGAGAATGAATGCTTAAGGGAAGGAAAGGGGTCTATTTATACTTGAAATGAGTTAATGAGGTGATGACACCTCGTAGCACACATGTATATCATGCATGGAATGCTTCATGCAAGATTACAAGTGTCATGACACTTGTATTAAAGAGAAGGTTGGTGCATGGAATGTTGCATGCAAAATTACAAGTGTCATGACACTTGTAATAAGGAGAAGGTAGGTGTTTTTAGTAGCATTTACCTTAAAACGTTATGGAAACTAAGAGGAACGCTTAATTCTAGTGCTACTAATTCGTGTTATCGTTGACAAATCCGATTGCACAACAAATAGTATTAACAAATCACAAGCTTAGTAATCATTGCCATTTATAAAATCTATCATTTAACTTGACAAAATTTCTAGACCGTCACATTCACCCCCCCCCCCCCCCCTTAAGAAAGTTTCGTCCTCGGAACTTCGTATGAAGGGAATAATCGAAGGAAATGAATAAAGAAATAGGCTTACCTAAGGGTCGGATTTATCTTGAATATCGACTGTACAGTTTGGGTAGAATTTTTGCATAACCTCTTCCGTTTCCCAAGTACAATCTTTGGGATCACAGCTCCATTGCACTTTAACTAGCTTAACCGTCTTATTCCTTAGCCTCTTTTCATCTTGGTCGGTGATCTTTATGGGGTCTCTCTTAACGGCTAGATTAGGTGTAATTTCTAGATCTTGTTGAGCGGTTTCTTCCACAATCTGATCAGGGTCATGAACATACTTTCTCATATTTGATATGTGAAAAACATTATGCACACCTGAGAGCCATTCGGGTAACTGAACCTTATATGCCAGTGGTCCAACTTTTTCCAGAATAGGGAATGGTCCAATATAGCGGGGTGCTAATTTTCCTTTTCTTCCAAATCTTATAACTCCGCGCATTGGAGAAACTTTTAGGAGTACTAAATCCCCAACTTCAAATTCTAATGCCCGCCTTCTACGGTCTGCATAACACTTCTACCGATCCTGGGCCATTTTCATCCTCTTTCTAATCAGATCCACCTTCTCTGTGGCGTCCCTAATCATATCAGGCCCTAGAACAATTTTATCTCCAGACTCAATCCAACAAACTGGTGACTTACATGGCCGTCCATACAATGCTTCGAAAGGTGCCATCTTAATACTTGCCTGATAACTATTGTTATAGGAGAACTCGATTAATGGTAGATAATTTTCCCATGAACCTCCGAAATCGAGAACGCATGCTCGCAATAAGTCTTCCAAAATTCTGTTAACTCTTTCTGTTTGTCCATCTGATTGTGGATGATAAGCAGTACTAAAGTTTAACTTGGTTCCCAAAGCAGCTTGAAAAGCTTCCCAAAAACGACTGGTGAAAAGAGGGTCGCGATCACTCACGATGTTGCTTGGTATCCCATGCAATCGAACGATTTCGTTGATATATAATTCTGCCAAACTTGCAGTATACTGGGGTAAAATGGGCACTTTTAGTTAAACGATCCACAATAAACCAAATTCCCTCATTTACTTTGCGAGTGCGAGGTAAACCATCGATGAAATCCATTGAAACTTGATCCCACTTCCATTTTGGTATTTCCAAAGGCTGAAGTAATCCTGGAGTCTTCTGCTGGTCACTCTTTATTTGCTGACACGTAGCACAACGGCGAATATAGATAGATATGTCCCTTTTAATGGACTTCCACCAGAATGTACGTTTAACATCACGATACATCTTATTAACTCCTGGATGGATGCCAAATTTGGACTTATGGCACTCATCCAACACCTCCTGCTTAAGTTCTTTAATATTGGGCACACATATTCTTCCTTTTAATCTTATGATGCCTTTATCATCGATTTCAAACTCAAATTTTCACCTTCCTGAATTCTTTTAGAAATTTCTTGTAGAAATTTGTCCTTTTGCTCTCGGGCAATCTTCTCTAGAAGAGACGGAGTGATAACAAGGTAGGCAAGAACGGCATATTTTTGACTCAGAGCATCTGCAACAACATTGGCCTTCCCAGGGGTATACTGAATATTTAGATCATAAGATGCTAGAAATTCCAACCATCGTTGCTGCCTTAAGCTCAAGTCTTTCTGAGTAAACAGATATTTCAAGGGCTTGTGATCAGTGAATAATTCAAATTTTTCTCCAAGCAGATAATGTCTCCAAATTTTTAAAGCGAATATCACTGCGAGTAGCTCTAGGTCATGAGTTGGGTAATTCTTTTCATACGGTTTCAATTGTCTACAAGCATAAGCAATTACTCTTCTTTCTTGCATTAAAACGACACCAACTCCTTCCTTACAAGCATCTGTATAAACATATAATCCTTTATTGCCATTGATAATAGCCAGAACCGGGGCAGTGGTCAATCTCTTCTTTAACTCGTTAAAAGCTTCTTCACAGTTAGCAGACCAAACAAATTTGGCATTCTTCATGGTCAACTTTGTCAAGGGAGAGGCTATCTTTGAGAAATCTTGGACAAATCTATTGTAATATCCTGCTAATCCTAAGAAACTTCTAACTTCCTTTGGAGTTGTTGGTTGCTTCCAATCCAAAATAGCAGAGATCTTTCCGGGATCTACTGAGATTCCTTCTTCAGATACGATATGCCCAAGAAATTTTACTTCTTTTTTCCAAAAATGACATTTGGAAATTTTATCTTTAAACACATTTTTCCTTAATATCTCCAGGGCAATCCTTAAATGCTCAGCGTGTTCTTCCTCGCTTTTTGAATAGATCATGATGTCATCAATGAAGACTATAACAAATTTATTCAACACCTCACGGAACACTCGAGTCATCAAGTCCACAAAATAGGCTGGGGCATTTGTCAATCTGAATGGCATTACTAACCATTCGTAAAAAGTGTCGGGTCCACGAAAAGCAGTCAAATGAATACAATCCTTAGCAATTCTGAGTTGGTGAAAACCAGAGGCTAAATCCATCTTTGAAAAAAATCGGGCACCACTTAAGTGGTCAAATAAGTCATCTATTAGTGGTAATGGGTACTTGTTCTTGAGGGTTTGTTTATTAAGGTCTCTATAGTCCACGCATAATCGCAAGGAACCATCAGACTTTGCCACAAATGTTACAGCTGACCCCCAATTAGAACAGCTGGGTCGAATAAATCCTTGTCTTAAGAGATCTTGGATTTGCTTGTTCAGTTCTTCTTTCTCTTTCGGAGCCATTCTTTGACATGGATGAACGACAGGTCGGGCATTGGGTACTAGGTCAATTCTAAACTCAATTTCTCGGTGTGGAGGAAGGCTATTAACTTCTTCAAACACATCGGGAAAATCTCTAATGACAGGTATAGTTTTTATGTCGGTATCAGGGTAACCTAAAGTATACATCAAGCTATCTCTTTTTGGGCTAGGGTCAACACAAGATATTTCAATAAAATTTCCAAGATTTGTCTTTACCAGAACTTTCCTATCTATGCAATCTAGTTTAGCCTCATATTTATTTAACCAATCCATTCCAAGTATAATTTCAAATTCATCAAAGTCAAGAATGAATAAGTTAGAAGGGAATTCATAGTGTGAATAGGTGATAGGAACATTTTTGCAATACAAACACAAGCTAGTAGGACCTCCTACTGGTTTACTTACACATAAGGGTTCATCAACAAATTTAGGTTTAAGTTTCAATTTTTCTACGAGTGGTTTTGAGATAAAACTATGTGAAGCACCAGTGTCAAACAGAACTCGGACTAATTTATCAGAAATAAAAATATTACCTTCCAAAACTTCCTTCCTTTTATCATTCTTTGAAGTCGAAGGCTCATCCCTGATTGCATAAACCTTTGCCACATCAGCTTTCTTTATTACGGGACAATCTTTAATCTTATGACCGGGTTTATGGCAGTGATAACATTCTGGGATCCCTTGGTTTGGCTTCCTTGACTTCTTTGGCTTCTTACAGTCGCGGGAATAATGACCTTTCTCTTGGCAATTATAGCAGAGAACATCCTTTAGATGATCTTCCTTCGTTCCTTTCTTCTCAGCCTTTTGTTCAGGCTTCTTCCCCTGGAACTTTTTCTTTTTCCAATTGTTATTACCATTACCTTCCTTAACTTTAGTACCCTTCTGCTTATCAATAGTAGCATATCTATACCCCATGTCTACCAAGTCAACAAAGGATTGTTTGAAATGCGCAGTCATCCTCTCATGGTACTTCAATGCCATCCCCTTAATAAATCTTTCATTTTTTTTAATGGGGTGTCTATGAGCTCAGGTCGAAAGCGAGAAAGCACGTTAAACTTATTCAAATACTCCTCGAAAGACATATCGCCTTCCTTGAGATTCATAAATTCCTCGTACATCCTGGAAATTCCTGTCGAAGGCATATAACGTTCTTCGAAAATTTCTTTGAAATCCTTCCATGAAAAATCGTCTTCTGATTTCCCTTGGATGATAGTCTCCCACCATGCAGCAGCTCCTTCTTGTAATTTCCATGTAGCTAACAGCCTCTTTTGATTATCTTCTAGGTTAAGTCCTCTGAAAATCTTCTCGCATGTGTTAATCCAGGCTTGAGCTTCCATGACATCATCAGACCCCTTAAACGGTTTCCCGCCCAATTTTGCGTAATTCTTATTCAGAACTGGAAGACTGGTTTGGGTTGGGGCTTGAATCGTAGTCTCATTAACTGCGGTAACATTACGACCGTTGGTGGTGGTACTGCTTCCTCCTAGACGTCTGCCTCTATAGCTCATTTTCTACTATCTGGATATAGTATGAAAATGTTGTTAGACATACGGATGAATTACCTTAGGAGTTATGAAATAGTTAAACTCTTTGCATTTCATTGGATTCTACTCATTCTAGGGTTTTATTACCCCATCTCTAATGAGTTATCTAATGAGCTATACCCCAAAGCTTTGTATAAACCAAAGCTCTGATACCAACTATGACGACCTGGAATTTCAACCTTCGAAAATCGACATTTAATACTTATTTGTATTCAAATATCGCAGATTCAAATGTCGAATTCCTAGTTGTCTGGGGATATAACACATTAGAACAATCACAATGAAACAAAACAACTTTCATTATATAACATGAGATTATATCTGTAATAACCCGCAAATTCTGGGCCAGTTTAAAAATTTTATTTTGGCAATTTTAGCGAATTTTGAAGATTTAAAATAGATTATTTTAAATAATATCGACGATAAATTTATTTTGAATATAATTAGAACGTATATATTATATAAGCCGTCGTTAGAATATAAATATTTTTATATAATTATAAATAGAATTGAAAATGGCGCGGTAGTTCGATAATTCGATTTCAAACTTCAATTGAATGTACCGGGTGCAAACAATCCGGATTTTAGTGAAATCAAAAACATTAGGATCTATTTGATAATACCTTTCCAACGAATCCGAAAAATTGAGATTTCATAACGGGAATCAAAAGATATGTCCAGTTGAAAATTCTGAATAGTCGCTATGGAATTCAGGCCCTTAAAAATTGACATTTTGCAAACGATCTCGGATTTCGACGAAACCAGTTTTGTTGGGTCCGTGATGTCAAATTATTGCTAGATTCCAAATTTCATAATTTTTCGAATCAATATGTGAGCGTGGCAAAGGAAAACGCGTTTGACCAGTTTCAGTTGATTTTAATCGACTGGAAATTGGCCATTTTTCCAACGGTCTCAGAATTCGACGAAACTAGTTTTGTTAGGACCGTATCGTCAATACGAAGCTAGAAAATATTTTTAGAGAATTTTTCAAGTTCGTATGCGACCCCGGTAATTTGAAATGTACGTTTAAAATTCAATATAGTGATTTAAATGTAAATTTAACGGAAACTGATTGTAACAGCCGAATCAACCTACGATACATATCCCATTGGGTTCGGAATGGGGGTAAAACGCTATAGGCGACAGGCAGTGGACCTCGTTTAGAGGTCGTATGTAAAAGTCAACTTTATGCAATTAAAATAAAATAAAAAAATATCTTTCTCCCCCTTTAACCCGCTCTGCCCCCCCCCCCCCCCGATTAAATCGAATCAGAAATTTAAAAAAAAAGAAGAAGAAAAAGGGGGGAAAGCATCGATCGCCTCCCCCCCACCCCGTTCACCGCCGTGACCGCAGCTAGGCTGCCAGAGGGGCAGCGCCGCACCCCTCCCCCACCGCGCAGCTTCTCTCTCCTTCTCTTCCCCTTTCCTAAAGGCAAACCCGAGCCCCAACCCCACGGAGATCCGCGCCGCCCAGCCTCCCAAGACCCGCCGCCGACCATCCCTGTTGCCTCGCCGCACCGCCCCCTAGCCTCGCACTGACCCCGTACCCAGCACCAAGCCCCTCGCCTCTGGCTTCTCCAGTCGAGCGCCAAACCCTAGGGCAAAGGACCCCCTTCGGCAGTGTGCTTCAACACCTCGACGCAACCCCGGACTCCGCCTTCACCTCCTCCGAACGATGTGAGTTTGATTTATCGATTTTTATCATATGTAGTTAGTGATAAAAATGCGATCTCTCTTTTTTTTATGAATAAGTAATAAAAATATGATTTTTATATTTTTAAAGTATTAAAAATATGATTTTTATATTTTTAAAGTATTAAAAATATAATCTTTACTATATAGAAGATGTACAAATATGATTTTTGTTTATGAAGAGAATTAAAAATATAATTTTTACATGATAGGAATATTAGCAATGTCATATTTATTTTTGAAAAGGCGAAAACTTTATTTTTGAAAAGGCGAAAACTTTATTTTTGAAAAGGCGAAAACTTTATTTTTGAAAAGGCGAAAACTTTATTTTAGAAAAGGCGAAAACTTTATTTTTGAAAAGGCGAAAACTTTATTTTTGAAAAGGCGAAAACTTTATTTTTGAAAAGGCGAAAACTTTATTTTTGAAAAGGCGAAAACTTTATTTTTGAAAAGGCGAAAATTTATTTTTGAAAAGGCGAAAACTTTATTTTTGAAAAGGCGAAAACTTTATTTTTGAAAAGGCGAAAACTTCATATTTGAAAAGGCGAAATCTTTATATATTGAATAGCATAATAAAATTTTGATTTTTATATATTGAATAGCATAATAAAAATTCGATTTTTATATATTGAATAGCGAAGTGAAAATTCGATTTTTAAATGTATGAAGCGATTATAAAAATATGATTTTTAAATTGAAAGTGAATAAATAAAAATGTGATTTTTATTTTAAAGACATCAAAATATAAAAATGTGTGATTTTTATATATGTAGTGGCTACGGGCAACGAAGATGACAAAGATGCGATAACGATGAAGTGTCGTGGAGTTGGATAGCTATCAGTGAGAATTTCTCACCTTTCAATTTCTCTTTCTAGTTATATATATATATACTAGGATGCAGACGGTGTTTAGTAGCACCCGACACAATCGTCCACAGACCATGGACTTGTTTGTTTGATTGTAAAAATTAGTTAGATTATTTGATTGAAATTTGAGTTGTTTGGTGAAATGGAATGGATATGATTGATGTGTGAATGACGTGGGCCTTCACTAGTCCGGGGATAAGGCTAGGCCTCGTCCCGTTTCTAGTATCGTGCCGTTATGCCGCCGAAATTTTCTAAAATAAGTTAAAAAAATAAAAATATCATTTTATTTAAAGAATGAACTGAATAAAAATCCATGTGTTAAAATAAAATATTTTATCGTTAAAAATATAATTTTTAGCGTGAATGTGAATAAATAAATTTTTATAAACAAATCGGCCGATTTGTTTATATACACTGATTTGACTGATATTGATTGGGTCCATAAATTTTACACATCGCCCAACTGCACAAATAAAATCTGTGTTTGATTGTTTGAAACCCCACACGGGTGTTGGGATGAAATTTGAAGTTCACTCATCCTGATTGATTAAATATGTCGATCGATTGATTGACAGGCTGTTATAAGCGTTAGATATCTATATTTGATGCTTATACAGTGTAGTGCACTTTGGTTGATGGTTGATTATTTTTCAATGCTATTATATACGTGTGATGTATGAAAATCCATATAATTAACATTATATGGTGATTGATTGGGCCTCATTCCAATTTAGAAAATAATGAATATTAAAATATAAATGTTCATGTGTTGACTGTACTCATCCGTTGAGATTAGTCATGTGTTGAACGAAATATTTTAATAATAAAATTTACATCTTTATCAATATTAAAATATAAATGTTCATGTGTTGACTGTACTCATCCGTTGAGATTAGTCATGTGTTGAACGAATATTTTAACACTAAAATTTACATCTTTATCAATATAATATAAAGGTTCATGTGTTGACTGTAATCATCCGTTGAGATTAGTCATGTGTTGAACGAAATATCTTAACAAAAATAGTCACACGTGGACAGTACTCATTCGTTGAGATTAGTCGTGTGTTGACAGAAATTAATAGTCATTTGTTGAAATAGAAATATTTGAAATAAAATATTTGAAAATAGAAATATTTGAAATAGAATATTTGAGAATAGAAATATACGAAGCCGTGTTGATTAGATTGACGCCATTTTGACACGAACGATATTTATATCAATTTTATTCAATTTAAAATGAATATTGAAAAGCGATTTCGAAATGAATTGAATATATAACGATTTCGAAATGAATTGAATATATAACGATTTCGAAATGAATTGAATATATAACGATTTCGAAATGAATTGAATATATAACGATTTCGAAATGAATTGAATATAAAACGATTTAGAAATGAATTTAATTTGAATAGAAAACCAATTTGAATTGAATCGAATAGAAAACCAATTTGAATTGAATCGAATAGAAAACCAATTTGAATTGAATCGAATAGAAAACAAATTTGAATTGAATCGAATAGAAAACGACTTTGAAATCGAATTGAATTGAAAACGAATTCAAATTGAATTGAAAGCGAACTGAAATGAATTCAAATTGAATTGAAATTTGAATTGAATAGAAATGAATTTTAAAACGAATTTATAAAGAAGAATTCAATTTTGCTTTGAATTGACATGGAAGTGGAAATGTTTTTGAAACGAATTCAAAACCATTTATAAAATTCGTTTTAAATAGAAAACGACGAAATATATATTATATATATATTATATACATAATATATAATGGCCTGAATAGAACGCGCCGCGCCGCGGCAGTTCATAAATTTCGACCATTTATTTCAAACGAACATTACGGGAGATCCGACCGTCGGATTCTCCTAAAACTGGAACCGTTGGGTTCGTATCGAAAAGAGCTTTCTAACGAATATTTGAAATTCAAAATCTAATGGTGGGATTTGGAGATACGTCCAAATCAAATTCGAAAAAGGTCGCTATAGGTGCAGTTCGATGGCCGTTGTTGGAAATCGACTGTACGGGCCTTGATAAAATTATTAAAAATAATAATAATTTGTGTAAAATCAGAAGAAATGATTTGGGAAAATTTGGGATGAAAAACTCCATATTTGAAAAGATAAAAATAGATTTTATCAAAATGAACTAGTTTGAACTCAATTTAAAACCCGATTTTTATTTTTAAATAAATAAATTAGTTTTAAAAAGGGGTTTTAAATAATCGGAATTCCTAATATATTCGATTTGAATTGAACTAGAATTGATTTGTGGATTTATCGTGAACTGTGTTTTAAACAACACTAGTTCTTTAACCCGATGATAAATAGAATGTGATTTGGGTTTATCGTGAACTGTGTTTTAAACAACACTAGTTCTTTAACCCGATAATAAATAAAATGTAATTTGGGTTTGTCGTGAACTGTGTTTTAAATAACACCTAGTTCTTTAACCCAGTAAAAGGAGTTTTAATGAATCTACAACTAGATTGAAATGTGAATGGATAATCTAAATTATCATATTTAGGAAATAAGCGAGAATGGAGTATCGCCAGTTTTGCTCCAAAGCGATAGTTAAATCTTTAATTAGATTTGAACGTGAAATGGTAATTAATTTTACCGATAACACAGTGGTGTTAAATATGGAGTATTACCAGTTTTGCTTCATGGGATGAATAGGTTGGGATTGGGAAATAAAATAAATAATTACTTCGTTGTGGTTCGCTAATCTCGACTAGTTGGAAAAACCATAAGTTGGTTTTAAATAACATCCAAAGGAAGATTAAAAGATAAATTTTAAGGAATTTATCTTGGATAAAATTAATGGGAACCTTTCCCTAAAAATGTGATTTTGTGAATAAAAGAATATTCTGAAATGGAATGAGGCGTATGTTGTGTTTATGTAACATTTGTTTTAATATACGCGGGTTGTTCGGAAAGGCCGGGTTTATACCCATTCTGAATAACCGATTCGACGATATGTCGTAGATGAAGACGGTGGCTGAAGACCGAAAGTCTTCACATCGTTTGGGTAATTACTGACGATCCTGATTGGGCTGTACACCCAAGAGGATGGAAATAGTTGGTGGTCGTCCAGACGTACTTGGAGATGGATGGATATGCGAGGAAAGTGCCTCCGGTTTCGTTCAGACCCAGAACGGACTTGTAAATGGATTGTGTGTCTGACATTGGATTTTATTCTGTGTTGATTGATTTCTATTAAATATACATCTGTTTGGCGGCGGAGAATTTATTCTTTTGCTTAACGCCCTTCTCTGAGACGTACGAGCTCAGAGGTTGCATATCGATGGACATCAGTCGCATGGCATGAATTGCCTGTGTGGCACGCTAAGATGCAATGATCAAGGCTTTTGTTGAAAAGCAGAGTCTTGTGGTTGATGATCAAAGCACGCCTACGTGGCAGCTTTGTGTATAACGTGAATTCGCGAGCCTCACACCTCGGTATGAGTTAAAAACGGGATACGGACTGCAGGGAGAGCACGACGTTTCTTTCTAGCTTTGGTGGTGTCAGTGATTTACCAGCCCTGACATTTATATACTTTTCACCTATGTGGTTGTTGGAATGCGAGGCGCCTCGATTATAGGTCTGTAAGGACCGGGAAACGTGTGTTCAGGAATTGCCAATCCTCTAACGTAAGTGAGGACCGGCCCTTAAGCATCCAGGGGTTGCCTAGAGTGCGTAGCCCTGAGGCATTTGCTAGAGTGTTTCGAACGCGGAGAGGAGCTTGCCCCTTGCCTCGACTCATGACGGAATCCAATTTCCAATACGTGTATTTCGATTTTATTTGTAGAGCCTAGTATGGCGACATAGTGGGATGGGGCACTCATGCCGTCTATGATTTATATTTATGATTGAAATGTTTTGACACTATACACTTATTATAGTATCAAATGATTTGTTTTAAACGTACCAAGCATGTTTGGCTGTTATAAGGTAAAACCCTATCCTCCGGCTTGCGTTGCATTGTGTGATGGGACCTGGGTCTTATAACAGCTTCATTTTTCTTTATTTAGCATTGCACTGTTTATTCTATGCACTGGTATTCTTGGGAGGAAACCCATTCCGTGTTATACGGCGTGGTCCCTTGAATTACTTTCTTTTAAAATAAAATTTTAAATAACTGTTTTAGTTCTCACACCAGTCACATGACTGACCTGGAGTTTATTATTTTAACCTAAACTCTGGGTGCCCCTATTTTCCGCACGGGCAGCTAGTAGTTTTGGTTTTGCAGATTTATATTCAAAGGATCCTGGTTTACAGCTGGAATGATATCCAGAAAGCTCTGTATCCATATATCACCTTCAGTTGTGCTTTGTATTATTTTCCGCTGCTATGTAATTTATTGTAATCTCTGATAATTTATCGAATGTAATTTATTCATTTATACTCTGTATATTCTTGTATCTGATGGAATTGTTGTAATAAGAATGAAATGTTCTTCTGTTTGTATTCTGATTTGTCTTGTTCTCAAAACGATCAGGGGTTTCGAACGGTCTAGATCGATTTAACGACTGATTCGGATCGAGCGAAATTCCTTGTCGTCACAAGTGGTATCAGAGCTTTGGTTTACAGAGCTCGAGAACAAGACACATTAGAACCATACGAAAGAATTCATCAGATATTGGATTAGTAATATCCAATTAGAATGACTTGTTAGAGATAGGATCAGTAGTATCCTAGAACGAGTGTGAAGAGTATATTTTTCAAATGAAAACAATTTTGTTTTGAAATTTAAACCATTTTATACGTATTTGAATATTTATTTATTTAGAATATGGACAATCCAATATATAAAGATTTTGCATATACGCGTCATGAACGTATATTCGAAGTTTTAATATACTGGATAGATATGGAATCACATTCTAGACACCCGGAGATGGTTCTGATGATTGATATATCATCATCAGAATTTGTGTTCGTGTTTCGAAGGTGTGATATCTATATATTTCCATTAGACTGGTGTGAGAACCAAAACTAATATAGTTAGAACACATTGTTGTGAATTGGCATCAAAAACATGATTTTCTTTATATGTAGTAAAATTATGAATTTGAAACTCTAATCCACTAATTGATTGATGTTTGTGTTGGTTGTTTATTTGTTTGATAATTTTAACCATTTATGCCTAATTGAATAAAATATTGAACTATATTGAAAATTGGTCGCATTTGCTTGCATATACATATACTTACATTGAACAGGTCATAGCAAGGAGGCTAGAGCCGAAGAATAAAATTTGTTTGCCCGACAAATAGGTACATGTTTACCACATAATTTACTGTTTTGTTTGGGTGATGATGATTTTATGAGCCTATTGGCTAGCCGCTTGGCTTTTTCTTTTTCTTTTTGAGATCAGAAGGCCTATATCGCAATTTCGGGATTTTCCCGTGGCTCCCGGTGCAGGGGAGGTTATGGCGAAATTTTTCGAAAATTTAGGGTGTTAGCCAAATTTTTGAAATTTTGAAAATTCTCAGAAACTGAAAGGTTGGAGAATGGAAGCCAGATCGAACGTAGAGTTGATTAATCAAACCACTTTCGACTTTGTTCCTTTTCGAGGACGAAAAGTTTTAAGTGGGGGAGATTGTAATAACCCGCAAATTCTGGGCCAGTTTAAAATTTTTATTTTGGCAATTTTAGCGAATTTTGAAGATTTAAAACAGATTATTTTAAATAATATCGACGATAAATTTATTTTGAATATAATTAGAACGTATATATTATATACGCTGTCGTTAGAATATAAATATTTTTATATAATTATAAATAGAATTGAAAATGGCGCGGTAGTTCGATAATTCGATTTCAAACTTCAATTGAATGTACCAGGTGCAAAACAATCCGGATTTTAGTGAAATCAAAAACATTAGGATCTATTTGTTAATACCTTTCCAGCGAATCCGAAAAATTGAGATTTCATAACGGGAATCAAAAGATATGTCCAGTTGAAAATTCTGAATAGTCGCTATGGAATTCAGGCCCTTAAAAATTGACATTTTGCAAACGATCTCGGATTTCGACGAAACCAGTTTTGTTGGGTCCGTGATGTCAAATTATTGCTAGATTCCAAATTTCATAATTTTTCGAATCAATATGTGAGTGTGGCAAAGGAAAACGCGTTTGACCAGTTTCAGTTGATTTTAATCGACTGGAAATTGGCCATTTTTCCAACGGTCTCAGAATTCGACGAAACTAGTTTTGTTAGGACCGTATCGTCAATACGAAGCTAGAAAATATTTTTAGAGAATTTTTCAAGTTCGTATGCGACCCCGGTAATTTGAAATGTACGTTTAAAATTCAATATAGTGATTTAAATGTAAATTTAACGGAAACTGATTGTAACAGCCGAATCAGCCTACGATACATATCCCATTGGGTTCGGAATGGGGGTAAAACGCTATAGGCGACAGGCGGTGGACCTCGTTTAGAGGTCGTATGTAAAAGTCAACTTTATGCAATTAAAATAATTAATAAAATAATAAATAAATATATATATATATCTTTCTCCCCCTTTAACCCGCTCTGCCCCCCCCCCCCCCCGATTAAATCGAATCAGAAATTAAAAAAAAAAAAGGGGGGGGGAAAGCATCGATCGCCTCCCCCCCGTTCACCGCCGTGACCGCAGCTAGGCTGCCAGAGGGGCAGCGCCGCACCCCTCCCCCACCGCGCAGCTTCTCTCTCCTTCTCTTCCCCTTTCCTGAAGGCAAACCCGAGCCCCAACCCCACGGAGATCCGCGCCGCCCAGCCTCCCAAGACCCGCCGCCGACCATCCCTGTTGCCTCGTCGCACCGCCCCCCTAGCCTCGCACTGACCCCGTACCCAGCGCCAAGCCCCTCGCCTCTGGCTTCTCCAATCGAGCGCCAAACCCTAGGGCAAAGGACCCCCTTCGGCAGTGAGCTTCAACACCTCGACGCAACCCCGGACTCCGCCTTCACCTCCCCCGAACGATGTGAGTTTGATTTATCGATTTTTATCATATGTAGTTAGTGATAAAAATGCGATCTCTTTTTTTTTTATGAATAAGTAATAAAAATATGATTTTTATATTTTTAAAGTATTAAAAATATGATTTTTATATTTTTAAAGTATTAAAAATATAATCTTTACTATATAGAAGATGTACAAATATGATTTTTGTTTATGAAGAGAATTAAAAATATAATTTTTACATGATAGGAATATTAGCAATGTCATATTTATTTTTGAAAAGGCGAAAACTTTATTTTTGAAAAGGCGAAAACTTTATTTTAGAAAAGGCGAAAACTTTATTTTTGAAAAGGCGAAAACTTTATTTTTGAAAAGGCGAAAACTTTATTTTTGAAAAGGCGAAAACTTTATTTTAGAAAAGGCGAAAACTTTATTTTTGAAAAGGCGAAAACTTTATTTTTGAAAAGGCGAAAACTTATTTTTGAAAAGGCGAAAACTTTATTTTTGAAAAGGCGAAAACTTTATTTTTGAAAAGGCGAAAACTTCATATTTGAAAAGGCGAAATCTTTATATATTGAACAGCATAATAAAAATTTGATTTTTATATATTGAATAGCATAATAAAAATTCGATTTTTATATATTGAATAGCGAAGTGAAAATTCGATTTTTAAATGTTTGAAGCGATTATAAAGATATGATTTTTAAATTGAAAGTGAATAAATAGAAATGTGATTTTTATTTTAAAGACATCAAAATATAAAAATGTGTGATTTTTATATATGTAGTGGCTACGGGCAACGAAGATGACGAAGATGCGATAACGATGAAGTGTCATGGAGTTGGATAGCTATCAGTGAGAATTTCTCACCTTTCAATTTCTCTTTCTAGTTATATATATATATATATATACTAGGATGCAGACGGTGTTTAGTAGCACCCGACACAATCGTCCACAGACCATGGACTTGTTTGTTTGATTGTAAAAACTAGTTAGATTATTTGATTGAAATTTGAGTTGTTTGGTGAAATGGAATGGATATGATTGATGTGTGAATGGCGTAGGCCTTCACTAGTCCGGGGATAAGGCTAGGCCTCGTCCCGTTTCTAGTATCGTGTCGTTATGCCGCCGAAATTTTCTAAAATAAGTTAGAAAAATAAAAATATCATTTTATTTAAAGAATGAACTGAATAAAAATCCATGTGTTAAAATAAAATATTTTATCGTTAAAAATATAATTTTTAGCGTGAATATGAATAAATAAATTTTTATAAACAAATCGGCCGATTTGTTTATATACACTGATTTGACTGATATTGATTGGGTCCATAAATTTTACACATCGCCCAACTGCACAAATAAAATCTGTGTTTGATTGTTTGAAACCCCACACGGGTGTTGGGATGAAATTTGAAGTTCACTCATCCTGATTGATTAAATATGTCGATCGATTGATTGACAGGCTGTTATAAGCGTTAGATATCTATATTTGATGTTTATACAGTGTAGTGCACTTTGGTTGATGGTTGATTATTTTTCAATGCTATTATATACGTGTGATGTATGAAAATCCATATAATTAACATTATATGGTGATTGATTGGGCCTCATTCCAATTTAGAAAATAATGAATATTAAAATATAAATGTTCATGTGTTGACTGTACTCATCCGTTGAGATTAGTCATGTGTTGAACGAAATATTTTAATAATAAAATTTACATCTTTATCAATATTAAAATATAAATGTTCATGTGTTGACTATACTCATCCGTTGAGATTAGTCATGTGTTGAACGAATATTTTAACAATAAAATTTACATCTTTATCAATATAATATAAAGGTTCATGTGTTGACTGTACTCATCCGTTGAGATTAGTCATGTGTTGAACGAAATATCTTAACAAAAATAGTCACACGTGGACAGTACTCATTCGTTGAGATTAGTCGTGTGTTGACAGAAATTAATAGTCATTTGTTGAAATAGAAATATTTGAAATAAAATATTTGAAAATAGAAATATTTGAAATAGAATATTTGAGAATAGAAATATGTGAAGCCGTGTTGATTAGATTGACGCCATTTTGACACGAACGATATTTATATCGATTTTATTCATTTTAAAATGAATATTGAAAAGCGATTTCGAAATGAATTGAATATATAACGATTTCAAAATGAATTGAATATATAACGATTTCGAAATGAATTGAATATATAACGATTTCGAAATGAATTGAATATATAACGATTTCGAAATGAATTGAATATATAACGATTTCGAAATGAATTGAATATAAAACGATTTAGAAATGAATTTAATTTGAATAGAAAACGAATTTGAATTGAATCGAATAGAAAACCAATTTGAATTGAATCGAATAGAAAACCAATTTGAATTGAATCGAATAGAAAACCAATTTGAATTGAATCGAATAGAAAACAAATTTAAATTGAATCGAATAGAAAACGACTTTGAAATCGAATTGAATTGAAAACGAATTCAAATTTAATTGAAAGCGAACTGAAATGAATTCAAATTGAATTGAAATTTGAATTGAATGGAAATGAATTTTAAAACGAATTTATAAAGAAGAATTCAATTTTGCTTTGAATTGACATGGAAGTGGAAATGTTTTTGAAACGAATTCAAAACCATTTATAAAATTCGTTTTAAATAGAAATCAACGAAATATATATTATATATATTATATATATAATATAATGGCCTGAATAGAACGCGCCGCGCCGCGGCAGTTCATAAATTTCGACCATTTATTTCAAACGAACATTACGGGAGATCTGACCGTCGGATTCTCCTAAAACCAGAACCGTTGGGTTCGTATCGAAAAGATCTTTCTAACGAATATTTGAAATTCAAAATCTAATGGTTGGATTTGGAGATACGTCCAAATCAAATTCGAAAAAGGTCGCTATAGGTGCAGTTCGATGGCCGTTGTTGGAAATCGACTGTACGGGCCTTGATAAAATTATTAAAAATAATAATAATTTGTGTAAAATCAGAAGAAATGATTTGGGAAAATTTGGGATGAAAAACTCCATATTTGAAAAGATAAAAATAGATTTTATCAAAATGAACTAGTTTGAACTCAATTTAAAACCCGATTTTTATTTTTAAATAAATAAATTAGTTTTAAAAAGGGGTTTTAAATAATCGGAATTCCTAATATATTCGATTTGAATTGAACTAGAATTGATTTGTGGATTTATCGTGAACTGTGTTTTAAACAACACTAGTTCTTTAACCCGATGATAAATAGAATGTGATTTGGGTTTATCGTGTACTGTGTTTTAAACAACACTAGTTCTTTAACCCGATAATAAATAAAATGTAATTTGGGTTTGTCGTGAACTGTGTTTTAAATAACACCTAGTTCTTTAACCCAGTAAAAGGAGTTTTAATGAATCTACAACTAGATTGAAATGTGAATGGATAATCTAAATTATCATATTTAGGAGATAAGCGAGAATGGAGTATCGCCGGTTTTGCTCCAAAGCGATAGTTAAATCTTTAATTAGATTTGAACGTGAAATGGTAATTAATTTTACCGATAACACAGTGGTGTTAAATATGGAGTATTACCAGTTTTGCTTCATGGGATGAATAGGTTGGGATTGGGAAATAAAATAAATAATTACTTCGTTGTGGTTCGCTAATCTCGACTAGTTGGAAAAACCATAAGTTGGTTTTAAATAACATCCAAAGGAAGATTAAAAGATAAATTTTAAGGAATTTATCTTGGATAAAATTAATGGGAACCTTTCCCTAAAAATGTGATTTTGTGAATAAAAGAATATTCTGAAATGGAATGAGGCGTATGTTGTGTTTATGTAACATTTGTTTTAATATACGCGGGTTGTTCGGAAAGGCCAGGGTGTGAGGCTCGCGAATCCACGCAATACACAAAGCTGCCGCGTAGGCTATGCTTTAATCATCAACCACAAGACTTTGCTTTTCAACAGAAGCCTTGATCATTGCATCTTAGCGTGCCACACAGGCAATTCATGCCATGCGACTGATGTCCATCGATATACAACCTCTGAGCTCGTACGTCTCAGAGAAGGGCGTTAAGCAAAAGAATAAATTCTCCGCCGCCAAACAGATGTATATTTAATAGAAATCAATCAACACAGAATAAAATCCAATGTCAGACACACAATCCATTTACAAGTCCGTTCTGGGTCTGAACGAAACCGGAGGCACTTTCCTCGCATATCCATCCATCTCCAGGTACGTCTGGACGACCACCCACTATTTCCATCCTCTTGGGTGTACAGCCCAATCAGGATCGTCAGTAATTATCCAAACGATGTGAAGACTTCCAGTCTTCAACCACCGTCTTCATCTTCGACTTATCGTCGAATCGGTTATTCAGAATGGGTATAAACCCGGCCTTTCCGAACAACCCGCGTATATTAAAAACAAATGTTACACAAACACAACATACGCCTCATTCCAATTCATTAGTCACTAACCGCAAATTAGCAAGAGAACAATTTCCCAAACATTAACCTCGAAGGACGAAACCATTCTTCTTAGCCAACCAACAGCTAGTTTCTAAACTCCACATTCTTAGGGAAAGGTTCCCATTAATTTTATCCAAGATAAATTCTTTAAAATTTATCCTGTAATCCTCCTTTGGATGTCATTTCAAACCAAATTATGGTTTTTCTAAACTAGTCGAGATTAGAGAATCACAACGAAGTAATTATTTATTTTATTTCCCAATCCCAACCTATTCATCCCATGAAGCAAAACTGGTGATACTCCATATCTAACACCATGGTGTTATCGGTAAAATTAATTACCATTTCACGTTCAAATCTAATTAAAGATTTAACTATCGCTTTGGAGCAAAACTGGCGATACTCCATTCTCGCTCATTTCTAAATTTGACAATTTAGATTAAAGATTCACATTTCAACCTAATTGCAGGTTCGTTAAGAATCCTTTTACTGGGTTAAAGAACTAGGTGTTATTTAAAACACAGTTCACGACAAACCCAAATCACATTTTATTTGTTATCGGGTAAAGAACTAGTGTTATTTAAAACACCGTTCACGATAAACCCACAAATCAATTCTAATTCAATTCAAATCAAATATATTAGGAATTCCGATTATTTAAAACCCCTTTTTAAATCTAATTTATTTATTTTAAAAAGAAATCGGGTTTTAAATTTAGTTCAATCTAGTTCATTTCGATAAAAATCTATTTTTATCTTTTCAAATATGGAGTTTTCCATCCCCAAATTTTCCCAAATCATTTCTTCTGATTTTACACAAATTATTACTATTTTTAATAATTTTATCAAGGCCCGTACAGTCGATTTCCAACAATGGCCATCGAACTGCACTTACAGCGACCTTTTTCAAATTTGATTTGGACGTATCTCCAAATCCAACCGTTAGATTTCGAATTTCTAAAATTCGTTAGAAAGCTCTTTTCGATATGAACCCAACGGTTCCGGTTTTAGGAGAATCCGACGGTCGGATCTCCCGTAATGTCCGCTTGAAATAAATGGTCGAAATTCACGAACTGCCGCGGCGCGGCGCGTTCTATTCAGGCCATTATATTATATATATATAATATATAATATATATTTCGTCGATTTCTATTTAAAACGAATTATATAAATAGTTTTAAATTCGTTTCAAAAGCAATTTCAACTTCCATTTCAATTCAAAGCAAAATTGAATTCTTCTTTATAAATTCGTTTTAAAATTCATTTCTATTCAATTCAAATTTCAATTCAATTTGAATTCATTTCAATTCGCTTTCAATTCAATTTGAATTCGTTTTCAATTCAATTCGATTTCAAAGTCGTTTTCTACTCGATTCAATTCAAATTGGTTTTCTATTCGACTCAACTCAAATTGGTTTTCTATTCGATTCAATTCAAATTGGTTTTCTATTCGAATCAAATTCGTTTTATATTCAATTGAAATCAAATTCGTTTTCTATTCAAATCAAATTCGAAATCGTTTTCAATATTCATTTCAAATTGAATAAAATCGATATAAATATCGTTCACGTCAAAATGGCGTCAATCTAATCAACACGGCTTCATATATTTCTATTTCCAAATATTCTATTTCAAATATTCTATTTTAAATATTCTATTTGTCAACACACGACTAATCTCAACGAATGAGTACCGTCCACGTGTGACTATTTTTGTTAAAATATTCTATAAAAATTAAGGTATCTATCGTTTGATATTAAATCAGACTCCAACCGTAATTTAGTGAGAGAACGATTCCCTAAATATTAACCCCGAAGGCCGAAACCAACATCAGATCAATACCCAGGGGACCACTCATCTCATCTATTTTCCAGTTGATTTCTAATTCTATATATGATAAAGATGTAAATTTTATTGTTAAAACATTTCGTTCAACACATGACTAATCTCACGAATGAGTACAGTCAACACATGAACCTTTATTTTATAAAGATAAAGATATAAATTTTTTTGTTAAAAACATTTCGTTCAACACATGACTAATCTCACCAATGAGTCCAGTCAACACATGAACCTTTATTTTATAATATTCTTTATTTTCTAAATTGGAATGAGGCCCAATCAATCACCATATAATGTTAATTATATGGATTTTCATACATCACACGTATATAATAGCATTGAAAATAATCAACCATCAACCAAAGTGCACTACACTGTATAAGCATCAAATATAGATATCTAACGCTTATAACAGCCTGTCAATCAATCGATCGACATATTTAATCAATCAGGATGAGTGAACTTCAAATTTCATCCCAACACCCATGTGGGGTTTCAAATAATCAAACGCATATTTTATTCGTGCAGTTGGGCGATGTGTAAAATTTATCGTCCCAATCAATGTCATTCAAATAGGTGTACATAAACAAACCGTCCGGTTTGTAAATGAATATTTATTTATTCACATTCACTATATTCATATTCACGTTAAAAATTATATTTTTAACGATAAAACATTTTATTTTAACATACGAATTTCTATTCAGTTCATTCTTTAAATAAAATGTTATTTTTATTTTTCTAACATATTTTAGAAAATTTCGACGGCATAACGGCACGATACTAGAAACGGGACGAGGCCTAGCCTTATCCCCGGTCTAGTGAAGGCCCATGCCATTCACACATCAATCAAATCCATTTCATTTCACCCAACAATCAAATTTCAATCAAATACTCTAACTAATTTTTGCAATCAAACAAACAAGTCCATGGTCTGTGGACGATTGTGTCGGGTGCTACTAAACACCGTCTGCATCCTAGTATATATATATAATTAGAAAATAAAATTGAAAGGTGAGAAATTCTCACCAATAGCTATCCAATAACATGACTCTTCTTTGATAGAAATCTTCATCGTTATCGCATCTTTGTCATCTTCGTTGCCCGTATCCACTACATATATAAAAATCACACATTTTTATATTTGATGTCTTTAAAATAAAAATCACATTTTTATTTGTTCACTTTCAATCTAAAAATCATATTTTTATAATTGCTTCATACATTTAAAAATCGAATTTTCACTATGCTATTCAATGTATAAAAATGGAATTTTTACTTCGTTATTCAATATATAAAAATGGAATTTTTACTATGCTATTCAATATGGAAAAATCGAATTATTACTATGCTATTCAATATGGAAAAATCGAATTTTTACTATGCTATTCAATATGGAAAAATCGAATTTTTACTTTGTTATTCAATATGGAAAAATCGAATTTTTATTATCACGCTATATGGATAAAAATTCTATTTTTTCATCTATAAAGATTTCACCTTTTCTATAATATAAAAATTATATTTTTCTCGAAGTAAAAATCATATTTTTACTTCACTACTCATTTAAAAATATCGTCCTTTTTGCATTTTAAAAATCTAATCTTTACAGTCACTTCCTATATTTAAAAATCAAACCTTTTCTAATCATAAGCAAATGGAAAATAAAACTGAAAAGAAAATCAAAACTTTCAAGTAAAAACCCTATTTTCCTATGACTTGAATTTGCAGGTTTATCATATGAATGTAAATTAAATAATAAACAACAAAGAAAATAAAGCAAACAAAAAAACTAAAATTAAACTTACAGCCGTGGGGGGGGGTCTTCCTGCATCGTCGGAGGATGGGGGGGCTCTCAAGCAGGCGGAGGGGATGCGGGGTGGGGGTGGTGGATCGCGAGGGGGGTGTGGTGCCGATTTAGGGCAAAAAAGGGGGTTCGACTGTAAAGACCCGCAACTTCCCCTAAAAGGAAAGTGTCGGATAGTTCGAGAACAAACTACAACAGAACGCATATAGAAGAACATTTCATTGTATATAACAACAATGCATCAGATTACAAGAATATACAGAGTAAAAAAGAATATTACACAGAAATATCAGAGATTTAAATTACATTTAAATACATAGCAGCGGAAAATAATACAATAAACAACTAGAAGAGATATACGGATACAAAGCTTTCCGGATATCGTTCCAGCTGTAAACCAGGATCCTGTGAATATAAATCTGCAAAACCAAAACTACTAGCTGCCCGTGTCAAAATAAGGGCACCCAGAGTTTAGGTTAAAACAATAAACTCCAGGTCAGTCATGTGACTGGTGTGAGAACTAAAACAGTTATTAATCTTTATTTTAAATCATTAGGTAAATCAAGGGACCACGCCGTATAACACGGAACGGGTTTCCTCCCAAGAATACCAGTGCATAAAACAACAGCGCAATGCTAAGTAAGGAAAAATGAAGCTGTTATAAGACCCAGGTCCTATCACACAATGCAAACGCAAGCCGGGGGATAGGGTTTTCCCTTATAACAGCCAAAGAATGCTTGATACGTTTAAAACAAATCATTTGATACTACTATAAGTGCATAGTGTATAAAACAACTTCAAATCATAAGTATCAATCATAGGCGGCATGGGTACCATATATCATGTCGCCATACATAGGTTTACAAATAAAACCGCACATGTCACGTATTTGGAAATTGGATTTCCGTCTATGAACCGAGGCAAAAGATAGTCCTCAACCGATTCGAGACTGCCTAGCCCGAGTCTCAGGCAAGCGCGCAGGCAAGCCTTGGAGCGACAGGGCCGGTCCACCGACGTGGATTATTATACCTGAGCACTACGTTTCGCCGCCCTTTGGGGCGTAAGCGAGCCAACGAATGACTCCATCGGACCCGGATCGTCCGATCTAACCGAGGCGCCTCGCAACAGCAACAACCACATAAGTCAAACTCGTCAGGGCGTGTAAAACCACTGACGCCACTTCTAGCTAGGAGGAAACGCAGGCCCTCCCTGAGGTCCGTCTCCCGTTTTTGGTTCATACCGGGTGTGAAACACGCGAGGTAAACGTTACACAAAGCTACGCCACAAAGGCCGTGCTTTGATCATCACCACAAGACTTTGCTTTTCAACAGAAGCCTTGATCATTTGCATCTTAGCATGCCACACAGGCAAACCATCCTATGCAACCGATATCAGTCACACAGAATGAAATCCGATGTCAGACACACAGTCCATTTACAAGTCCGTCCTGGGTCTGAACGAAACCGGAGGCACCTAGTACCCCGCCTATCCATCGATCTCCAAGTACGTCTGGACGATCACTAACTGTTTCCATCTTCTTGGGTGTACAGCCCAATCAAGATCATCAGTTATCACCCAAACGACGTGAAGACCTCCGGTCTTCGACCATCGTCTTCATCTTCGACTTATCGTCGTATCAGTTATTCAGAATGGGATAAACCCGGCCTTTCCGAATAACTCGCGTATATATTATAAAAGTGTTACACAAACACAACATACGCCTCATTCCAATTCATCAGTCACTAACCGTAAATTAATCAAGAGAATAATTCCCCAAATATTAACCCCGAAGGCCGAAACCAACATCAGATCAATATCCAGAAAACCATTCTGCTTGGCCAACCGACAGTTAGTTTCTAAATTTCACATTCATAGGGAAAGATTCCCATTAATTTTATCAAAGATAAATTCCTTGAATTTATTCTTTATTCTATTTTTGAATCTCAATTCAAACTAGTCGGGATTAGCGAACCTTACCGAAGTAATCATTTGTTTTAATTTCCCAATCCCAAACTATTCATCCCATGAAGTAAAACTGTGAATACTTCATATCTAACACCACAGTGTTATCGGTAAATTCAATTACCATTTCACGTTCAAATCTAATTAAAGATTTAACTATCGCCTGGAGCAAAACTGGTGATACTCCATTTTCGATCATTTCAATCTAATTAAAGATTCATTAAAACTCCACTTAGTTTTAATCTGTGACTGGGTTAAAGAATCAGTGTCATTTAAAACACGGTTCACGATAAACCCAAAGTCACATCCCATTAATTATCGGGTTAAAGAACAAGTGTTATTTAAAACACTGTTCACGATAAACCCAAAAATCAATATCAATTCAATTCCAATTAAATATTATTTAATTGGTACACTTCATTAAATCTAAATAAAAAGATTTAATCTTTTCTCAACTGGGTTCAAGAACAGTGTTAATGAAGACACCATTCACGACAAACCCAAATCACATTCATTAATTATCGGGTTAAAGAACAAGTGTTATTTAAAACACTGTTCACGATAAACCCAAAAATCAATATCAATTCAATTCCAATTAAATATCATTTAATTGGTACACTTCATTAAATCTAAATAAAAAGATTTAATCTTTTCTCAACTGGGTTCAAGAACAGTGTTAGTGAAGACACCATTCACGACAAACCCAAATCACATTTGATATTAAATACGAGGCTCTGAATAGAAAATATCCCGGCTTATATTCAATATCAAATTCTACGATTAACAAATGTCATATTGGAAATAACGATATAGATATATATCTTTCAAATTTCCATAACAACATCTGTATAATCACGAATTCCAACATCGAAATATTCCGAAGACAATTTCGATTCGAATCCACTCCAATGCTATCATTGGATATTCTGGTTATTTTTAAAACCCTTTTTCTAATTCAATTTATTTATTTAAAAATAAATAGAATTTTAATTCTAGTTCAAAACTAGTTCATTTCGATAAAAATCTATTTTTACCTTTTCAAATAGGGAATTTTTCATCCCAATTCTTTCTAAATCATTTCTTATGATTTTACACAAATTATTACTATTTTTAATAATTTTATCAAGGCCCGTACAGTCGATTTCCATCAATGGCCATCGAACTGCACTTACAGCGACCTTTTTCGAATTTGATTTGGACATAATTCCAAATCCAACCGTTAGATTTCAAATTTCTAATATTCGTTAGAAAGCTCTTTTCGATACGAACCCAACGGTTCCGGTTTTAGGAGAATCCGACGGTCGGATCTCCCGCAATGTCCGTTTGAAATAAATGGTCGAAATTCACGAACTGCCGCGGCGCGGCGCGTCCTATTCAGGCCATTATATTATATATAATATATATATAATATATTTCGTCGATTACTATTCAAAACGAATTATATAAATAGTTTTAAAATCGTTTCAAAACCTATTTCAACTTCCATTTCAATTCAAAGCAAAATTGAATTCTTCTTTATAAATTCGTTTCAAAATTCATTTCTATTCAATTCGAATTTCAATTCAATTTGAATTCATTTCAATTCGCTTTCAATTCCATTTGAATTCGTTTTCAATTCAATTCATTTCGAAATCGTTTTCAATTCAATTCATTTCGAAATCGTTTTCAATTCAATTCATTTCGAAATCGTTTTCAATTCAATTCATTTCGAAATCGTTTTCAAATCGATATAAATATCGTTCACGTCAAAATGGCGTCCATACGCGGCTTCATAAATTTCTATTTTCAAATATTCTATTTCAAATATTTCTTTTTCAAAATAGTTGTTATTATCAAAATATTTCGTTCAACACATGACCAATCTCAATGAATGAGTACTGTCAACACATGAACTTTTATTTTATAATATTCTTTATTTTTCAAATTGGAATGAGGCCCAATCAATTACCATATAAAGTTAATTATATGGATTTTCATACAACACATGTATATCATAGCATTGAAAAATAATCAACCATCAACCAAAGTGCACTACACTGCATAAGCATCAAATACAGATATTCAACGCTTATAACAGCCTGTCAATCAATCGATCGACATATTTAATCAATCAGGATGAGTGAACTGCATATTTCATCCTAACACCCGTGTGGGGTTTCAAACAATCAAACACAGATTTTATTTGTGCAGTTGGGCGATGTGTGAAATTTATCGACCCAATCAATATCATTCAAATAAGTGTACATAAACAAACCACCTGGTTTGTAAATGAATATTTATTTATTCACTTCACTATTTTCATATTCACGTAAAAAAATATATTTTTAACGATAAAACATTTTATTTCAACCTATGAATTTCTATTCAATTCATTTATTCAATAAAATGATATTTTTATTTTTCTAACATGTTTTAGAAAATTTCGGCGGCATAACGGCACGATACTAGAAACGGGACGAGGCCTAGCCTTATCCCCGGTCTAGTGAAGGCCCACGCCATTCACATATCAATCAAATCCATTCATCTCACCAAACAAATTAATTTCAATCAAATAATCCAACCAACTACACAACCAATCAAACAAGTCCATGGTCTGTGGACGGGTGTCGGGTGCTTCTAATAAGCACCGTCTGCATCCTAGTATATATATATATAACTAGAAATAAAATTGAAAGGTGAGAAATTCTCACATATAGCTATCCTAGCTCCACGGCACTTCATTGATAGAAATCTTCATTGTTTTCGCATCTTTGTCAGCTTCGTCGCCCGTAGCCACTACATTCATAAAAATCGAATTTTTACTTCGCTATTCTATATATAAAAATCATATTTTTATTTCGAAGGTCACTATTTAAAAATCAAATTTTTATTTCAAAGTTCAACATATAAAAATCGAATTTTTATTTCAAAGTTCAACATATAAAAATCGAATTTTTATTTCAAAGTTCAACATATAAAAATCGAATTTTTATTTCAAAGTTCAACATATAAAAATCGAATTTTTATTATGTTATTCAATATATAAAAATCACATTTTATTTCGAAGTTCAATATACAAAAATTCTATTTTTCTATCGAAGTTCAATATATAAAAATTCTATTTTCTTTCGAAGTTCTATATATAAAAATCTAGTCTTCGCCTTATAAAAAAAATCAAGTCTTTGGTATTCAAACCTTTTTCTAAAAATCAGTTTTCAAATTATATAAAAATCAGTTTTCAAATTATATAAAAATCAGTTTTCAAATTATATAAAAATCAGTTTTCAAATTATATAAAAATCAGTTTTCAAATTATATAAAAATCAGTTTTCAAACTATATAAAAATCAGTTTTCAAACTATATAAAAATCAGTTTTCAAACTATATAAAAATCAGTTTTCAAACTTTAAAATAAAAATCAGTTTTAAACATTAAAATCGAAATCAGTTTTAAACATTAAAATCGAAATCAGTTTTAAACATTAAAATCGAAATCAGTTTTAAACATTAAAATCGAAATTAAAATAAAAACAAAATACATTAAAATACTTACAGTATTTTGAAGAGGGGGGGGGGGGGGGGCGCTGCGCATTGCGGTTGAGGCTAGGGTTTGGCAGGGGGTGTTGTGGCGTCGACTTGGGCTGGGGAGGAAGGGGTTTGGGGCTATCGGGTTATCGCGAGGGCGTGGGGTTCGATGCGGGTTCGGCGGAGAGGAAGAAGGGAGGGGGAAGAAGAGGAGGGTGGGGCGGCTGTGGTGGCTGCGCCGCCTAGGTGCGGCGGCGAAATCTGGTGGGGGCGCGATGCCCCCTTCCGCTTCTCCTTTTTTTTTTTTTTTTTTTTTTCCTCTGAAAGTTCGATTTGGTTTTGAAAGAAAGGGGGGGCCAGAACGTGATTAAGGGGAAGAGGGAGAGAATTTAATTAAAATTTTTTTTTTTTATTATTATTTTATTCATTAAAAGTTGACTTTTACATATGACCTCGAAACGAGGCCCACCGCCTGTCGCCCATAGCGTTTCACCCCCATTCCGAACACAATGGGATATGTACCGCAAGCTGAATCGACCGTTTCGATCAGTTTCCTTTTAATTTACATTTAAATCACTATATTGAATTTTAAACATACATTTCAAATTACCGGGGCCACATACGAATTCTAAAAATGGCAGAAAAATATTTTCTAGCTTCGTATTGACGATACGGTCCTAACAAAACTAGTTTCGTTGAATTCTGAGACCGTTAGAAAAATGGCCAATTTCCAGTCGATTAAAATCAACTGAAACTGGTCAAACGCGTTTTCTTTTGCCACGCTCACATATTGATTCGAAAAATTATGAAATTTGGAATCTAGCAATAATTCGACATCACGGACCCAACAAAAGTGGTTTCGTCGAAATCCGAGGTCATTTGCAAAATGCCAATTTTTAAGGGCCTGAATTCCATAGCGACTATTCAGAATTTTCAACTGGACATATCTCTCAATTTTTAAAGTGAAATCTCAGTTTCTTACATCCGTTAGAAAGATATCATCAATTAGATCCTAATGTTTTTGGTTTCATTAAAATCCGGATTGTTTTGCACCCGGTACATTCAATTGAAGTTTGAAATCGAATTATCGAACTACCGCGCCATTTTCAATTCTATTTATAATTATATATAAATATTTATATTCTAACGACGACGTATATAATATATACGTCGAATTATATTCAAAATAAATTTCTCGTTCATATTATTTAAAATAATTCATTTTAAATAATCAAAATTCGCTAAAATTGCCAAAATAAAAATTTTAAACTGGCCCAGATTTTACGGGTTGTTACAATCTCCCCCACTTAAAACTTTTCATCCCCGAAAAGGAACAAAGTCGAAAGTGGTTTGATTAATCAGCTCTACGCTCGATCTGGCTTCCATTCTCCAACTCTTTAGTTTCTGAGAATTTTCAAAATTTCAAAAATTTGGCTAACACCCTAAATTTTCGAAAAATTTCGCCATAACCTCCCCTGCACCGGGAGCATCGGGGAATTTCAAATAGCTTCCCCGGTCCTTCAGATCTCAAAAAGAAAAAGAAAAAGCCAAGCGGCTAGCCAATAGGCTCACAAAATCATCATCACCCAAACAAAACAGGAAATTATGTAATAAACATGTACCTATTTGTCGGGCAAACAAATTTTATTCTCTGCTCTAGCCTCCTTGCTATGACCTGTTCAATGATATACATGTATATGCAAGCAAATGCGACCAAATTTCAATACAAGTCAATATTTGATTCAGTTAGGCATAATGGTTTAAAATTAGCAAACAAATGAACAAACAACACAAACATCAATCAATTAGTGAATTTAACGTTTCAAATTCATAATTTTGATACATATACATAAATCTTGTTTTTGATGCCAATTCACAACAATAGGCCCTATCTAATTTTTGGTTCTCACACCAGTCTAATGGAAATATATAGATATCACACCTTCGTTACTCGAACATGAATACTAATGACGACTAGTCAATCATCAGAATCATCTTCGGGCCACTAGAGTATGATTCTATATCTATCCAGTATATTAAAACTTCGAATACACGCGGATCAGACGTATACGCAAAATCTATATATACTGGACTGTCCAACTCAATATAAATAGATAATCAAATACGAATAATTGATTTAAATTTTCAAAACAAAAATTGTTTTCATTTTAAAAATATACTCTTCACACTCGTTCTAGGATACTACTGATCCTATCTCTAACGAGTCATTCCCATTGGATATTACTAACCCAATATCTGATGAATTCTTTCGTATGGTTCTAATGTGTCTTGTTCTCTGAGCTTTGTAAACCAAAGCTCTGATACCAACTGTAAAGACCCACAACTTCCCCTAAAAGGAAAGTGTCGGATAGTTCGAGAACAAACTACAACAGAACGCATATAGAAGAACATTTCATTGTATATAACAACAATGCATCAGATTACAAGAATATACAGAGTAAAAAAGAATATTACACAGAAATATCAGAGATTTAAATTACATTTAAATACATAGCAGCGGAAAATAATACAATAAACAACTAGAAGAGATATACGGATACAAAGCTTTCCGGATATCGTTCCAGCTGTAAACCAGGATCCTGTGAATATAAATCTGCAAAACCAAAACTACTAGCTGCCCGTGTCAAAATAAGGGCACCCAGAGTTTAGGTTAAAACAATAAACTCCAGGTCAGTCATGTGACTGGTGTGAGAACTAAAACAGTTATTAATCTTTATTTTAAATCATTAGGTAAATCAAGGGACCACGCCGTATAACACGGAACGGGTTTCCTCCCAAGAATACCAGTGCATAAAACAACAGCGCAATGCTAAGTAAGGAAAAATGAAGCTGTTATAAGACCCAGGTCCTATCACACAATGCAAACGCAAGCCGGGGGATAGGGTTTTCCCTTATAACAGCCAAAGAATGCTTGATACGTTTAAAACAAATCATTTGATACTACTATAAGTGCATAGTGTATAAAACAACTTCAAATCATAAGTATCAATCATAGGCGGCATGGGTACCATATATCATGTCGCCATACATAGGTTTACAAATAAAACCGCACATGTCACGTATTTGGAAATTGGATTTCCGTCTATGAACCGAGGCAAAAGATAGTCCTCAACCGATTCGAGACTGCCTAGCCCGAGTCTCAGGCAAGCGCGCAGGCAAGCCTTGGAGCGACAGGGCCGGTCCACCGACGTGGATTATTATACCTGAGCACTACGTTTCGCCGCCCTTTGGGGCGTAAGCGAGCCAACGAATGACTCCATCGGACCCGGATCGTCCGATCTAACCGAGGCGCCTCGCAACAGCAACAACCACATAAGTCAAACTCGTCAGGGCGTGTAAAACCACTGACGCCACTTCTAGCTAGGAGGAAACGCAGGCCCTCCCTGAGGTCCGTCTCCCGTTTTTGGTTCATACCGGGTGTGAAACACGCGAGGTAAACGTTACACAAAGCTACGCCACAAAGGCCGTGCTTTGATCATCACCACAAGACTTTGCTTTTCAACAGAAGCCTTGATCATTTGCATCTTAGCATGCCACACAGGCAAACCATCCTATGCAACCGATATCAGTCACACAGAATGAAATCCGATGTCAGACACACAGTCCATTTACAAGTCCGTCCTGGGTCTGAACGAAACCGGAGGCACCTAGTACCCCGCCTATCCATCGATCTCCAAGTACGTCTGGACGATCACTAACTGTTTCCATCTTCTTGGGTGTACAGCCCAATCAAGATCATCAGTTATCACCCAAACGACGTGAAGACCTCCGGTCTTCGACCATCGTCTTCATCTTCGACTTATCGTCGTATCAGTTATTCAGAATGGGATAAACCCGGCCTTTCCGAATAACTCGCGTATATATTATAAAAGTGTTACACAAACACAACATACGCCTCATTCCAATTCATCAGTCACTAACCGTAAATTAATCAAGAGAATAATTCCCCAAATATTAACCCCGAAGGCCGAAACCAACATCAGATCAATATCCAGAAAACCATTCTGCTTGGCCAACCGACAGTTAGTTTCTAAATTTCACATTCATAGGGAAAGATTCCCATTAATTTTATCAAAGATAAATTCCTTGAATTTATTCTTTATTCTATTTTTGAATCTCAATTCAAACTAGTCGGGATTAGCGAACCTTACCGAAGTAATCATTTGTTTTAATTTCCCAATCCCAAACTATTCATCCCATGAAGTAAAACTGTGAATACTTCATATCTAACACCACAGTGTTATCGGTAAATTCAATTACCATTTCACGTTCAAATCTAATTAAAGATTTAACTATCGCCTGGAGCAAAACTGGTGATACTCCATTTTCGATCATTTCAATCTAATTAAAGATTCATTAAAACTCCACTTAGTTTTAATCTGTGACTGGGTTAAAGAATCAGTGTCATTTAAAACACGGTTCACGATAAACCCAAAGTCACATCCCATTAATTATCGGGTTAAAGAACAAGTGTTATTTAAAACACTGTTCACGATAAACCCAAAAATCAATATCAATTCAATTCCAATTAAATATTATTTAATTGGTACACTTCATTAAATCTAAATAAAAAGATTTAATCTTTTCTCAACTGGGTTCAAGAACAGTGTTAGTGAAGACACCATTCACGACAAACCCAAATCACATTCATTAATTATCGGGTTAAAGAACAAGTGTTATTTAAAACACTGTTCACGATAAACCCAAAAATCAATATCAATTCAATTCCAATTAAATATCATTTAATTGGTACACTTCATTAAATCTAAATAAAAAGATTTAATCTTTTCTCAACTGGGTTCAAGAACAGTGTTAGTGAAGACACCATTCACGACAAACCCAAATCACATTTGATATTAAATACGAGGCTCTGAATAGAAAATATCCCGGCTTATATTCAATATCAAATTCTACGATTAACAAATGTCATATTGGAAATAACGATATAGATATATATCTTTCAAATTTCCATAACAACATCTGTATAATCACGAATTCCAACATCGAAATATTCCGAAGACAATTTCGATTCGAATCCACTCCAATGCTATCATTGGATATTCTGGTTATTTTTAAAACCCTTTTTCTAATTCAATTTATTTATTTAAAAATAAATAGAATTTTAATTCTAGTTCAAAACTAGTTCATTTCGATAAAAATCTATTTTTACCTTTTCAAATAGGGAATTTTTCATCCCAATTCTTTCTAAATCATTTCTTATGATTTTACACAAATTATTACTATTTTTAATAATTTTATCAAGGCCCGTACAGTCGATTTCCATCAATGGCCATCGAACTGCACTTACAGCGACCTTTTTCGAATTTGATTTGGACATAATTCCAAATCCAACCGTTAGATTTCAAATTTCTAATATTCGTTAGAAAGCTCTTTTCGATACGAACCCAACGGTTCCGGTTTTAGGAGGATCCGACGGTCGGATCTCCCGCAATGTCCGTTTGAAATAAATGGTCGAAATTCACGAACTGCCGCGGCGCGGCGCGTCCTATTCAGGCCATTATATTATATATAATATATATATAATATATTTCGTCGATTACTATTCAAAACGAATTATATAAATAGTTTTAAAATCGTTTCAAAAACTATTTCAACTTCCATTCCAATTCAAAGCAAAATTGAATTCTTCTTTATAAATTCGTTTCAAAATTCATTTCTATTCAATTCGAATTTCAATTCAATTTGAATTCATTTCAATTCGCTTTCAATTCCATTTGAATTCGTTTTCAATTCAATTCATTTCGAAATCGTTTTCAATTCAATTCATTTCGAAATCGTTTTCAATTCAATTCATTTCGAAATCGTTTTCAATTCAATTCATTTCGAAATCGTTTTCAAATCGATATAAATATCGTTCACGTCAAAATGGCGTCCATACGCGGCTTCATAAATTTCTATTTTCAAATATTCTATTTCAAATATTTCTTTTTCAAAATAGTTGTTATTATCAAAATATTTCGTTCAACACATGACCAATCTCAATGAATGAGTACTGTCAACACATGAACTTTTATTTTATAATATTCTTTATTTTTCAAATTGGAATGAGGCCCAATCAATTACCATATAAAGTTAATTATATGGATTTTCATACAACACATGTATATCATAGCATTGAAAAATAATCAACCATCAACCAAAGTGCACTACACTGCATAAGCATCAAATACAGATATTCAACGCTTATAACAGCCTGTCAATCAATCGATCGACATATTTAATCAATCAGGATGAGTGAACTGCATATTTCATCCTAACACCCGTGTGGGGTTTCAAACAATCAAACACAGATTTTATTTGTGCAGTTGGGCGATGTGTGAAATTTATCGACCCAATCAATATCATTCAAATAAGTGTACATAAACAAACCACCTGGTTTGTAAATGAATATTTATTTATTCACTTCACTATTTTCATATTCACGTAAAAAAATATATTTTTAACGATAAAACATTTTATTTCAACCTATGAATTTCTATTCAATTCATTTATTCAATAAAATGATATTTTTATTTTTCTAACATGTTTTAGAAAATTTCGGCGGCATAACGGCACGATACTAGAAACGGGACGAGGCCTAGCCTTATCCCCGGTCTAGTGAAGGCCCACGCCATTCACATATCAATCAAATCCATTCATCTCACCAAACAAATTAATTTCAATCAAATAATCCAACCAACTACACAACCAATCAAACAAGTCCATGGTCTGTGGACGGGTGTCGGGTGCTTCTAATAAGCACCGTCTGCATCCTAGTATATATATATATAACTAGAAATAAAATTGAAAGGTGAGAAATTCTCACATATAGCTATCCTAGCTCCACGGCACTTCATTGATAGAAATCTTCATTGTTTTCGCATCTTTGTCAGCTTCGTCGCCCGTAGCCACTACATTCATAAAAATCGAATTTTTACTTCGCTATTCTATATATAAAAATCATATTTTTATTTCGAAGGTCACTATTTAAAAATCAAATTTTTATTTCAAAGTTCAACATATAAAAATCGAATTTTTATTTCAAAGTTCAACATATAAAAATCGAATTTTTATTTCAAAGTTCAACATATAAAAATCGAATTTTTATTTCAAAGTTCAACATATAAAAATCGAATTTTTATTATGTTATTCAATATATAAAAATCACATTTTATTTCGAAGTTCAATATACAAAAATTCTATTTTTCTATCGAAGTTCAATATATAAAAATTCTATTTTCTTTCGAAGTTCTATATATAAAAATCTAGTCTTCGCCTTATAAAAAAAATCAAGTCTTTGGTATTCAAACCTTTTTCTAAAAATCAGTTTTCAAATTATATAAAAATCAGTTTTCAAATTATATAAAAATCAGTTTTCAAATTATATAAAAATCAGTTTTCAAATTATATAAAAATCAGTTTTCAAACTATATAAAAATCAGTTTTCAAACTATATAAAAATCAGTTTTCAAACTATATAAAAATCAGTTTTCAAACTTTAAAATAAAAATCAGTTTTAAACATTAAAATCGAAATCAGTTTTAAACATTAAAATCGAAATCAGTTTTAAACATTAAAATCGAAATCAGTTTTAAACATTAAAATCGAAATTAAAATAAAAACAAAATACATTAAAATACTTACAGTATTTTGAAGAGGGGGGGGGGGGCGCTGCGCATTGCGGTTGAGGCTAGGGTTTGGCAGGGGGTGTTGTGGCGTCGACTTGGGCTGGGGAGGAAGGGGTTTGGGGCTATCGGGTTATCGCGAGGGCGTGGGGTTCGATGCGGGTTCGGCGGAGAGGAAGAAGGGAGGGGGAAGAAGAGGAGGGTGGGGCGGCTGTGGTGGCTGCGCCGCCTAGGTGCGGCGGCGAAATCTGGTGGGGGCGCGATGCCCCCTTCGGCTTCTCCTTTTTTTTTTTTTTTTTTTTTCCTCTGAAAGTTCGATTTGGTTTTGAAAGAAAGGGGGGGCCAGAACGTGATTAAGGGGAAGAGGGAGAGAATTTAATTAAAATTTTTTTTTTTTTTATTATTTTATTCATTAAAAGTTAACTTTTACATATGACCTCGAAACGAGGCCCACCGCCTGTCACCCATAGCGTTTCACCCCCATTCCGAACACAATGGGATATGTACCGCAAGCTGAATCGACCGTTTCGATCAGTTTCCTTTTAATTTACATTTAAATCACTATATTGAATTTTAAACATACATTTCAAATTACCGGGGCCACATACGAATTCTAAAAATGGCAGAAAAATATTTTCTAGCTTCGTATTGACGATACGGTCCTAACAAAACTAGTTTCGTTGAATTCTGAGACCGTTAGAAAAATGGCCAATTTCCAGTCGATTAAAATCAACTGAAACTGGTCAAACGCGTTTTCTTTTGCCACGCTCACATATTGATTCGAAAAATTATGAAATTTGGAATCTAGCAATAATTCGACATCACGGACCCAACAAAAGTGGTTTCGTCGAAATCCGAGGTCATTTGCAAAATGCCAATTTTTAAGGGCCTGAATTCCATAGCGACTATTCAGAATTTTCAACTGGACATATCTCTCAATTTTTAAAGTGAAATCTCAGTTTCTTACATCCGTTAGAAAGATATCATCAATTAGATCCTAATGTTTTTGGTTTCATTAAAATCCGGATTGTTTTGCACCCGGTACATTCAATTGAAGTTTGAAATCGAATTATCGAACTACCGCGCCATTTTCAATTCTATTTATAATTATATATAAATATTTATATTCTAACGACGACGTATATAATATATACGTCGAATTATATTCAAAATAAATTTCTCGTTCATATTATTTAAAATAATTCATTTTAAATAATCAAAATTCGCTAAAATTGCCAAAATAAAAATTTTAAACTGGCCCAGATTTTACGGGTTGTTACATCGATCGTGCGGCATGGGGGGTTTCGGAGGAAAGGGGGGGTCGGCGGCAGGCGTTGGAAGGGGGGTCTCGGAGGTGGCGCGGTGGTCTCGGGGAGGGCGGCGGTGGATCGACGATGGGTTGCCATCGATTTTTCTTTTCTTTTCTTCTTTTCTGAAATGAATTCGAAGGGGGGGCCAGAAAATAGAGAGGGTGTAGAGAGAGGGTTTTAATTTTTTTAATTTATTTATTTAATTTGCAAAAAGTTGACTTTAATATACGACCTCTAAACGAGGCCCACCGCCTGTCGTCCATAGTGTTTCACCCCCATTCCGAACACAATGGGATATGTATCGTAGGTTGATTCGATCGTTTGAATCAGTTTCCGTTAAATTTACATTTAAATCACTATATTGGATTTTAAACGTACATTTCAAATTACCGGGGTCACATACTAACTCTAAAAATTCTCGAAAAATATTTTCTAGCTTCGTATTGACGATACGGTCCTAACAAAACTAGTTTCGTCGAATTCTGAGACCGTTTGAAAAATGGCCATTTTCCAGTCGATTAAAATCAACTGAAACTGGTCAAACGCGTTTTCCTTTGCCACGCTCACATATTGATTCGAAAAATTATGAAATTTGGAATCTAGCAATAACTTGACATCACGGACCCAACAAAAGTGGTTTCGTCGAAATCCGAGGTCGTTTGCAAAATGTCTATTTTTAAGGGCCTGAATTCCATAGCGACTATTCAGAATTTTCAACTGGACATATCTTTCGATCCCTCCTATGAAATTTTGATTTTTCGGATTCGTTGGAAAGATATCATCAATTAGATCCTAATGTTTTTGGTTTCACTAAAATCCGGATTGTTTTGCACCCGGTACATTCAATTGAAGTTTGAAATCGAATTATCGAACTACCGCGCCATTTTCAATTCCTTTTATAATTATATATAATTATTTATATTCTAACGACGACGTATATAAATATATACGTCGAATTATATTCAAAATAAATTTCTCGTCGATATTATTTAAAATAATTCATTTTAAATATTCAAAATTCGCTAAAATTGCCAAAATAAAAATTTTAAATTGGTTCAGAATTTCCGGGTTATTACAATCTCCCCCACTTAAAACTTTTCGTCCCCGAAAAGGAACGAAGTCGAAAGTGGTTTGATTAATCAACTCTACGTTCGATCTGGCTTCCATTCTCCAACTTTTCAGTTTCTGAGAATTTTCAAATTTTCAAAAATTTGGCTAACACCCTAAATTTTCGAAAAATTTCGCCATAACCTCCCCTGCACCGGGAGCCACGGGAAAATCCTGAAATTGCCATATAGGCTTTCTGATCTCAAAAAGAAAAAGAAAAAGCCAAGCGGCTAGCCAATAGGCTCATAAAATCATCATCACCCAAACAAAATAGGAAATTATTGTAAACATGTACCTATTTGTCGGGCAAACAAATTTTATTCTTCGGCTCTAGCCTCCTTGCTATGACCTGTTCAATGTAAGTATGTGTATATGCAAGCCAATGTGACCAATTTTCAATACAGTTCAATATTTGATGCAATTAGGCATAATGGTTCAAAATTATCAAACAAATAAACAAACAACACAAACATCAATCAATTAGTGGATTAGAGTTTTCAAATTCATAATTTCGATATATATACAAAAATCATGTTTTTGATGCCAATTCACAACAATGTGTTCTAGCTAAATAAGTTTTGGTTCTCACACCAGTCTAATGGAAATATATAGAAAATCACACCTTCGAAACTCGAACACACACTACTGATGCTATATAGTCATCAGTAGCATTATCTCCGGGCGACTAGAGTGCGACTCTATATCTATCTAATATATTAAAACTTCGAATATACGTTCATGACGCGTATATGCAAAACCTTTATATACTAGATTGTCCATATTCAAAATAAATAAATAATCAAATACGTAGAATTGATTTCAATTTTCAAAACAAAAATTGTTTTCATTTGAAAAATATACTCTTCACACTCGTTCTAGGATACTACTGATCCTATCTCTAACGAGTCATTCTAATTGGATATTGCTAATCCAATATCTGATGAATTCTTTCGTATGGTTCTAATGTGTCTTGTTCTCGAGCTCTGTAAACCAAAGCTCTGATACCAAATGTGACGGCCTGGAATTTCGCTCGATACGAATCAGTCGTTAAACCGATCTAGACCGTTCGAAACCCCTTATCGTTTGAGAACAGGACAAATCAGAACGCAGACGGAAGAACATTTTATTGTTATTACAACAATTCCATCAGATACAAGAATATACAGAGCATAAATGAATAAATTACATTCGATAAATATCAGAGATTTCAATAAGTTACATAGCAGCGGAAAAATAATACAAAGCACAACTGAAGGTGATATACGGATACAGAGCTTTCCGGATATCATTCCAGCTGTAAACCAGGATCCTGTGAATATAAATCTGCAAAACCAAAACTACTAGCTGCCCGTGCGGAAAATAGGGGCACCCAGAGTTTAGGTTAAAACAATAAACTCCAGGTCAGTCATGTGACTGGTGTGAGAACTAAAACAGTTATTAAAACTTTTTTTTTATAAGAGAGTAATTCAAGGGACCACGCCGTATAACACGGAACGGGTTTCCTCCCAAGAATATCAGTGCATAAAACAACAGCGCAATGCTAAATAAAGAAAAATGAAGCTGTTATAAGACCCAGGTCCTATCACACAATGCAACGCAAGCCGGAGGATAGGGTTTTCCCTTATAACAGCCAAAGCATGCTTGATACGTTTAAAACAAATCATTTGATACTATAATAAGTGTATAATGTCAAAACAATTTCAATCATAAATATCAATCACAGGCGGCATAGCTACCATCTACTATGTCGCCATACTAGTTCTACAATTAAAACCGAATTACACGTATTGGAAATTGGATTCCGTCATGAGTCGAGGCAAGGGGCAAGCCCCTCTCCGCGTTCGAGACACTCTAGCAAATGCCTCCGGGTTACGCACTCTGGGCAACCCCGGATCCTCCAAGGCCGGTCCTCACTTACGTTAGAGGATTGGCAATTCCTGAACACACGTTTCCCGGTCCTTACAGACCTATAATCGAGGCGCCTCGCATCCAACAACCACATAGGTGAAAAGTATATAAATGTCAGGGCTGGTAAGTCACTGACACCACCATAGCTAGAAAGAAACGTCATGCACTCCTTGGGTCCTTATCCCGTTTTTGACTCATACCGAGGTGTGAGGCTCGCGAATCCACGCAATACACAAAGCTGCCGCGTAGGCTATGCTTTGATCATCAACCACAAGACTTTGCTTTTCAACAGAAGCCTTGATCATTGCATCTTAGCGTGCCACACAGGCAATTCATGCCATGCGACTGATGTCCATCGATATACAACCTCTGAGCTCGTACGTCTCAGAGAAGGGCGTTAAGCAAAAGAATAAATTCTCCGCCGCCAAACAGATGTATATTTAATAGAAATCAATCAACACAGAATAAAATCCAATGTCAGACACACAATCCATTTACAAGTCCGTTCTGGGTCTGAACGAAACCGGAGGCACTTTCCTCGCATATCCATCCATCTCCAGGTACGTCTGGACGACCACCAACTATTTCCATCCTCTTGGGTGTACAGCCCAATCAGGATCGTCAGTAATTATCCAAACGATGTGAAGACTTCCGGTCTTCAACCACCGTCTTCATCTTCGACTTATCGTCGAATCGGTTATTCAGAATGGGTATAAACCCGGCCTTTCCGAACAACCCGCGTATATTAAAAACAAATGTTACACAAACACAACATACGCCTCATTCCAATTCATTAGTCACTAACCGCAAATTAGCAAGAAAACAATTTCCCAAACATTAACCTCGAAGGCCGAAACCATTCTTCTTAGCCAACCTACAGCTAGTTTCTAAACTCCACATTCTTAGGGAAAGGTTCCCATTAATTTTATCCAAGATAAATTCTTTAAAATTTATCCTGTAATCTTCCTTTGGATGTCGTTTCAAACCAAATTATGGTTTTTCTAAACTAGTCGAGATTAGAGAATCACAACGAAGTAATTATTTATTTTATTTCCCAATCCCAACCTATTCATCCCATGAAGCAAAACTGGTGATACTCCATATCTAACACCATGGTGTTATCGGTAAAATTAATTACCATTTCACGTTCAAATCTAATTAAAGATTTAACTATCGCTTTGGAGCAAAACTGGCGATACTCCATTCTCGCTCATTTCTAAATTTGACAATTTAGATTAAAGATTCACATTTCAACCTAATTGCAGGTTCGTTAAGAATCCTTTTACTGGGTTAAAGAACTAGGTGTTATTTAAAACACAGTTCACGACAAACCCAAATCACATTTTATTTGTTATCGGGTAAAGAACTAGTGTTATTTAAAACACCGTTCACGATAAACCCACAAATCAATTCTAATTCAATTCAAATCAAATATATTAGGAATTCCGATTATTTAAAACCCCTTTTTAAATCTAATTTATTTATTTTAAAAAGAAATCGGGTTTTAAATTTAGTTCAATCTAGTTCATTTCGATAAAAATCTATTTTTATCTTTTCAAATATGGAGTTTTCCATCCCCAAATTTTCCCAAATCATTTCTTCTGATTTTACACAAATTATTACTATTTTTAATAATTTTATCAAGGCCCGTACAGTCGATTTCCGACAATGGCCATCGAACAGCACTTACAGCGACCTTTTTCAAATTTGATTTTGACGTATCTCCAAATCCAACCGTTAGATTTCGAATTTCTAATATTCGTTAGAAAGCACTTTTCGATACGAACCCAACGGTTCCGGTTTTAGGAGAATCCGACGGTCGGATCTCCCGTAATGTCCGCTTGAAATAAATGGTCGAAATTCACGAACTGCCGCGGCGCGGCGCGTTCTATTCAGGCCATTATATTATATATATATAATATATATAATATATATTTCGTCGATTTCTATTTAAAACGAATTATATAAATAGTTTTAAATTCGTTTCAAAAGCAATTTCAACTTCCATTTCAATTCAAAGCAAAATTGAATTCTTCTTTATAAATTCGTTTTAAAATTCATTTCTATTCAATTCAAATTTCAATTCAATTTGAATTCATTTCAATTCGCTTTCAATTCAATTTGAATTCGTTTTCAATTCAATTCGATTTCAAAGTCGTTTTCTACTCGATTCAATTCAAATTGGTTTTCTATTCGACTCAACTCAAATTGGTTTTCTATTCGATTCAATTCAAATTGGTTTTCTATTCGAATCAAATTCGTTTTATATTCAATTGAAATCAAATTCGTTTTCTATTCAAATCAAATTCGAAATCGTTTTCAATATTCATTTCAAATTGAATAAAATCGATATAAATATCGTTCACGTCAAAATGGCGTCAATCTAATCAACACGGCTTCATATATTTCTATTTCCAAATATTCTATTTCAAATATTCTATTTTAAATATTCTATTTGTCAACACACGACTAATCTCAACGAATGAGTACCGTCCACGTGTGACTATTTTTGTTAAAATATTCTATAAAAATTAAGGTATCTATCGTTTGATATTAAATCAGACTCCAACCGTAATTTAGTGAGAGAACGATTCCCTAAATATTAACCCCGAAGGCCGAAACCAACATCAGATCAATACCCAGGGGACCACTCATCTCATCTATTTTCCAGTTGATTTCTAATTCTATATATGATAAAGATGTAAATTTTATTGTTAAAACATTTCGTTCAACACATGACTAATCTCACGAATGAGTACAGTCAACACATGAACCTTTATTTTATAAAGATAAAGATATAAATTTTATTGTTAAAAACATTTCGTTCAACACATGACTAATCTCACCAATGAGTACAGTCAACACATGAACCTTTATTTTATAATATTCTTTATTTTCTAAATTGGAATGAGGCCCAATCAATCACCATATAATGTTAATTATATGGATTTTCATACATCACACGTATATAATAGCATTGAAAATAATCAACCATCAACCAAAGTGCACTACACTGTATAAGCATCAAATATAGATATCTAACGCTTATAACAGCCTGTCAATCAATCGATCGACATATTTAATCAATCAGGATGAGTGAACTTCAAATTTCATCCCAACACCCGTGTGGGGTTTCAAACAATCAAACGCATATTTTATTCGTGCAGTTGGGCGATGTGTAAAATTTATCGTCCCAATCAATGTCATTCAAATAGGTGTACATAAACAAACCGTCCGGTTTGTAAATGAATATTTATTTATTCACATTCACTATATTCATATTCACATTAAAAATTATATTTTTAACGATAAAACATTTTATTTTAACATACGAATTTCTATTCAGTTCATTCTTTAAATAAAATGTTATTTTTATTTTTCTAACATATTTTAGAAAATTTCGACGGCATAACGGCACGATACTAGAAACGGGACGAGGCCTAGCCTTATCCCCGGTCTAGTGAAGGCCCACGCCATTCACACATCAATCAAATCCATTTCATTTCACCCAACAATCAAATTTCAATCAAATACTCTAACTAATTTTTGCAATCAAATAAACAAGTCCATGGTCTGTGGACGATTGTGTCGGGTGCTACTAAACACCGTCTGCATCCTAGTATATATATATAATTAGAAAATAAAATTGAAAGGTGAGAAATTCTCACCAATAGCTATCCAATAACATGACTCTTCTTTGATAGAAATCTTCATCGTTATCGCATCTTTGTCATCTTCGTTGCCCGTATCCACTACATATATAAAAATCACACATTTTTATATTTGATGTCTTTAAAATAAAAATCACATTTTTATTTGTTCACTTTCAATCTAAAAATCATATTTTTATAATCGCTTCATACATTTAAAAATCGAATTTTCACTACGCTATTCAATATATAAAAATGGAATTTTTACTTCGCTATTCAATATATAAAAATGGAATTTTTACTATGCTATTCAATATGGAAAAATCGAATTTTTACTATGCTATTCAATATGGAAAAATCGAATTTTTACTATGCTATTCAATATGGAAAAATCGAATTTTTACTTTGTTATTCAATATGGAAAAATCGAATTTTTATTATCACGCTATATGGATTAAAATTCTATTTTTTCATCTATAAAGATTTCACCTTTTCTATAATATAAAAATTATATTTTTCTCGAAGTGAAAATCATATTTTTACTTCACTACTCATTTAAAAATATCGTATTTTTTGCATTTTAAAAATCTAATCTTTACAGTCACTTACTATATTTAAAAATCAAACCTTTTCTAATCATAAGCAAATGGAAAATAAAACTGAAAAGAAAATCAAAACTTTCAAGTAAAAACCCTATTTTCCTATGACTTGAATTTGCAGGTTTATCATATGAATGTAAATTAAATAATAAACAACAAAGAAAATAAAGCAAATAAAAAAACTAAAATTAAACTTACAGCCGTGGGGGGGGGGTCTTCCTGCATCGTCGGAGGATGGGGGGGGCTCTCGAGCAGGCGGAGGGGATGCGGGGTGGGGGTGGTGGATCGCGAGGGGGGGTGCGGTGCCGATTTAGGGCAAAAAAGGGGGTTCGATCGTGCAGCAGGGGGGGTTTCGGAGGAAAGGGGGGGTCGGCGGCAGGCGTTGGAAGGGGGGTCTCGGAGGTGGCGCGGTGGTCTCGGGGAGGGCGGCGGTGGATCGACGATGGGTTGCCATCGTTTTTTTTTCTTTTGTTCTTTTCTGAAATGAATTCGAAGGGGGGGGGCAGAAAATAGAGAGGGTGAAGAGAGAGGGTTTTAATTTTTTTAATTTATTTATTTAATTTACAAAAAGTTGACTTTAATATACGACCTCTAAACGAGGCCCACCGCCTGTCGTCCATAGCGTTTCACCCCCATTCCGAACACAATGGGATATGTATCGTAGGTTGATTCGATCGTTTGAATCAGTTTCCGTTAAATTTACATTTAAATCACTATATTGGATTTTAAACGTACATTTCAAATTACCGGGGTCACATACTAACTCTAAAAATTCTCGAAAAATATTTTCTAGCTTCGTATTGACGATACGGTCCTAACAAAACTAGTTTCGTCGAATTCTGAGACCGTTTGAAAAATGGCCATTTTCCAGTCGATTAAAATCAACTGAAACTGGTCAAACGCGTTTTCCTTTGCCACGCTCACATATTGATTCGAAAAATTATGAAATTTGGAATCTAGCAATAACTTGACATCACGGACCCAACAAAAGTGGTTTCGTCGAAATCCGAGGTCGTTTGCAAAATGTCTATTTTTAAGGGCCTGAATTCCATAGCGACTATTCAGAATTTTCAACTGGACATATCTTTCGATCCCCGCTATGAAATTTTGATTTTTCGGATTCGTTGGAAAGATATCATCAATTAGATCCTAATGTTTTTGGTTTCACTAAAATCCGGATTGTTTTGCACCCGGTACATTCAATTGAAGTTTGAAATCGAATTATCGAACTACCGCGCCATTTTCAATTCCTTTTATAATTATATATAATTATTTATATTCTAACGACGACGTATATAAATATATACATCGAATTATATTCAAAATAAATTTCTCATCGATATTATTTAAAATAATTCATTTTAAATATTCAAAATTCGCTAAAATTGCCAAAATAAAAATTTTAAATTGGTTCAGAATTTCCGGGTTATTACAAAAATCTCCCAATGTAAGAGACTCTGCTTTTTAACTTAAATTAACATTAGCTGGTACTTTATAATTAAAAAAAAGTATCATACCGATGATAAATTTCCTTAGCCAGTCCAAAGCTTCAGCTAATAGCTTCTACTTTAGTAGTCATCTCTGGCTGAAGATATAGTTTTCTAAAATTCAATAATAAGTAATAAAGACTTCAAACTTTATTTCTAGAGAAAATATAAGCCTGCGTATGAGAGTCTACAGATACATCCTCGGCCACATCACTTGTGGAATTAGCATAGTCAAATAAAAACTCCTGCATGCATCCAATGTAAATATTAAAGAACTTATCATGTGATAGGGAAGAGTAGAAAAAGCAAAGGAGATCACTGTGTACCACTTCTTCTTCGACAGAAAGGTTTGTTACACTTTTGACAGAGAAGAATACTTAGCAATCAATGAAGAAGATTCTACTCTTTTAGCCGTTCTCTACAGCGACAAAGTCAAAGTCATAGATGGTGTATTTGCGTTCATTCTCTAGAAGACTAGCCATGAAATCTTCATAGGTCACATTGGGTTCACCAAGCTTCTCAATGACCACCTATTTAAGATTTTCATTGATCTTATAAATAATGAATCAATGAGTTCCCACTGCCTTTAGTTTTAAAATTTTATGCTTCCAATCATCAAGCACAACCATACTTGATGTTGTGTTTCCTTATAAGCTACTTACAAGATATCCAAATAGCTATAAAGATCTAATAGCTTCATACTCGATACCAAAGGAGATGCGATTCCAACTGCGCAAGAGAAAACTACTAATGAATTACTTCAAAAAATTAGATCAATCAAATAAGTAATGTGAAATTCATCTTATACAAAAAAAAAAAACTGCCTTTTGCTAGATTCGAAGTACATGATGTCATGCATTTGAATTTTTCTTTGATTTTTAATTATAAAAGCTTATAAAAATGGGTAAACTGTAGATAGAAAAAAAACTCATTATATCATAAACATTAACTTTGATGATACAAAAAAAAGTGAAAGGATGTGAACCAGGTAAAACAATACAGGCAATCTTTTGTGATTAAAAGGTGCAACCACGGATCAGAACATAGAGTATAATTTACCACAAAAAAGCTTGGATTTTAGTTAGATTGTAAAAAATGGTTTTAACAGGAAATGAAGACTTATGTATTTACTATGGCATAAATAATAGACCTTATTATTATAAAAAAAGTTCAACTGTGACTATGCATCAAAAAGTGAACACGATCACTACAAGAATTTTCTGATTTTTCTACGCCTAATTGGCGTAGGAATGGCGTAAGAAAGCACCATTTCCTACGCCTTCCCTACGCCGAATATAGTGCCAAAAATCCAAGTGTGGCAAAATTATTCCCTACGGCGTTTCGACTCCATGCGGAGTGCAGTTTTCCACGCCTTTCCTACGCCATATTTTTTTCCTATGCCTTACCTACGCCATATTTTTTCCTATGCCTTATCTACGCCAGATATCCTATGCCTTTACTACGCCATATTTCTTTCCGCGGCCAACCATTCCCTACGCCATTCCTACACTAGAAAGGTTCCTATGCCGGTGTTACAGTAACTATTTCCTACTCGTTAGTCACGCCATACATACTCAACTTCAATAAATACAATTAAAAAATTTCCTACGCCAATTTTTTCCCCATACCTTACCTACGCCGTATTTCTTACGCCTTACCCACGCCGTATTTCCTTCGGCAGCCACCCATTCCCTATGTCGTTGTGGCACCCGAAAAGTTTCCTATGCCGGTGTTATGATAAATATTTCCTACTAAGGTCATACATACTCACTTTCAATAAATACAATTAAAAATTTTCCTACGCCTTTCCTACGCTATATTATATATTTTCTGCCATATTATTACAGCTCGTATTTTAATCCAGCATAAATCAATATGATAAACTTATATATAACATAATCAACAAGCATACTAAATTACACTAACAAAACAAAATTTCATAATCATTAAATATGATAAACAATACTCAATAATATATATTTAAATATGTCGCTACATCCATGATTTTGAACAAACATCAATAACTATACATAACATGCATAAATGCTAAACACATGCATACCATAAAATGAATAACTTCAAGATTGCTTTGGTTGATTTTGGCTTGCATATCCCTTTAAACGCTGACACACTAGACTTTTGAACTCCAAAAAAGATTTTTTAAGTTCTTGCAACTCATTTTTAGTGTGCTTCAGTTCTTCCTTCAACTTAGTTCTCTCTTGTGCATCGGTATCGCTTATGCTATAGGTAGCATCTTAATATCTCTGCATTTCATTAAACAATTTTTTTTTTTAGAACAGCCAGGTACTATATTTTTTTTTTAAAGTACATAAACAGAGAGAAGCTTGGCCAAAAATAAAAGCATACAACAAACAAATATTGTACATAACAGGACAACAGCCAAGCTTTTCATAACCAAAATAAAAATACAGCACACGCAAAACACCAAAAATGACCTAACAAAGTACCAGTATATAAATCCCACGAGCTAGACATGCATATAAAAAACCAAGTTCAAAAACCCAAGTTTAGCAGCAAGATACTACTGAAGGTCAAAGGTGTGGATGGTCTGTATAGACATGGTGACAGTGGTGAAGCCAGCTCAAGTGTCCAGATAGGGCAGCATATGTTTGTAAAAAATAGCAAATAAAAGAAATCAAAAAACATATCAAACATAGTTTTTTTCCTTCCCACTTGCAACAAAATGAATCATAAAGAGGGAAATATCTTTGCATTAGAGGGGGAAATTTGGCTGCATTCTTTCTATTTATTTTGAGCGTTGGCAGAATCAAATGTCCAGCAAGGGCCAACAATAAATGTCCAGCAAGGGCCAACAATATAGCAATCAACAATACAGAAGTTATATAACAATCAACAATGCTACCCCCTTTTCGAAAAGTTAGGCTTTTTAGTAATCACGAAACCACAAGATGTAAACAATATAGAATCATATGCCTAATTCTTTTTAGTAATCACGGAGCTAGCCTTTTTTCTTTTTAGTAATCAACAATGCAAACAATACAGAATCATATGTCCAATTCTTTTTAGTAATCATGGAACTAGCCTTACTTCTTTTTAGTAATCAACAATGCAAACAATACAGAATCATATGTCCAATTCTTTTTAGTAATCACGGAACTAGTCTTGTTTCTTCTAAATGCATTTCAAGAACACACAAGATCTGCGTGTGACCGCAACATTGCACCTAAGAACCTGTGATACGGGTTAAACTACTTTTTATGCTCACACCGGCATCACGCAAGTACAGTTATAGCAATTGAAAAATAAAGGGCCGGGAATAATCTCACTGACATACAAGTCGATACCGACAAATGCATGCTTTCATTTATAGCATACATAGACTTTTTAGATGTATTCTGACTGCACACATGAACCCTTCAAAAACGAAGGATAGACCATTAATTGTCAACGATCGCACCGGCCTTCAAAAGCTGATTCTCTCATCTCATATTTTCTACTCCCCTGTATGATATAAAAATCTAATCTTTCATTTTATATATTTTAATATTTAATTAAGTAAGGTCCAAATAAAAATCTCTTTGACTATTTCGTCCATCTTCCGTACAATGGTATTTATCTTTCTTTCTTTTGTTGTCACCCTACAAATAAAAGTAACTGTATATATTTTTGTTTTATTAGACTATTTTTTAGCGCATGTGAATAACGTTAACGTCACCCAAAGACTATAGCTGACAATAATTGGAAAGGGGAATTGGGGAAAATATATAGGAGCGACTTATAAAAGTAGATTACCAGTACATATATAATATTATATTTTCTGTAAGTGAACTCCCCAAATATCAATAATAGTCTATTGTTAACCGCTTCACAATTTCATATGGCATGTCACCCATGCTGAAAAGAAAAAAGTAGCGTCCAAAAAGTCAGGCTGAAAAACGGTCTGTGTATGTTGCCCAACCACACATCTATGCAGCCTACGAGCCTTCCTCTTCGAAGTTTTGTTTAATGCATACGCCGAGAGCCATCATAAAAGCTACCCCTTTCATTTTCCTTTATGGGATAAAATGAGTATAATGTACGATTAAGATGATTTTTAACTCTAGTTTAATTCAACACTAGTTTTGAATATTATATCCATGATAAAATCTAACCTAATGAATGGTAGAAAAAAATTATGGATAATAACAATGAAACTAGAGTGAAACTGGAAACATATACGTAATAGTTTTAGTTTTTTTGGTTAAATCCATGATATCAAGGAAATAATTTAAAACAAATATTATTTTATTATTGTGACTCATAAATTATTCTCTAAAGCAGCAGAGCTGAAACAATCGATAGGAGCCGAACGGAACCAAGTTTGATATGTTTGAGGAACACATATTTTTTTTTAGTTGATGTAGTTGCATCAAAACAGTCTTAAGTAAGGCAGAGGTAAGTATAGGCTAAATAATTATTTTTGCGATGGTGAATCAGCAGTAGAATAGGGTAAGAATAGTAGTAAAGAGAAAATGTGTATACATTCTCTTTCAAAGATTGTAGAATTATCATCATAAGACAAAAAGTGTTTATTGTATTAATTATTTCACATAAATGATGTATTACATTCTCTTTCAAAGATAACCCTACCATTTCCCTCTCTTTTCAGAAACATAAAGCCATTTTCTGTTCTTCAATTTTCATTACAGGGTCGATTAAATTTCCAACACTAACTAAAGTCCGATCATCCTTCCATTCGCCAATCGTTGAATTTTCACCCCTTGTACCCCTTTCATCTCTAGAACCCAAATTTATTTATATTTCTAGTTATCATTTTATTTTTTATTTAGAAAATGTGTCATTCAAATCATGAATAAAACGGAAATTCGTATCAATATGCGGATATTTCATATTTGGTTGGAGATTAACATGAGTGGATAAATTGTTTACAAAGGGAGTTGGAATGTGAAATGAACAGATACAAATAATGATTGGAACTATACGTGAGTAGAAAAAAAGGAGGATGATAATTATGGTAGAGTCAAATTAGTAGTAGCTTTCCTTTCTATATGGAGAGTGTCAACGCTTTGATTGTTTCCTTAACAGAATTTGTAATGTTTCATCAACAAAGCAGGAAAAACAATACTATAAACATGTTATTTCATTTGTATATCGTTTTATGAGTGTCCTGCCATAACATTGTACAGAATGATTTTATACACTTTAACCTGCCATAACTTTTCATGGTCTATCCTTAATTTCTACAAAATGAATTACTAATTTATCCTTTCATGGCTTTTCCATGCAAATTTCACATGCCTCTTTTCACATTGTAACGTTACTCCATGACAAGCTTTTATGTATTACCTCATGCCGCATTTAACTCATGCTATATCTCCACCATCAAGAAAAAAAATCAATCTACTATTTTACTTTTCTAAGTTCTATTTACAAAATGATTTATATTCAACAAAAGAATTACATTGACTGCCCGAAACCACCATTATTTCTTTTCATTTTAGTTTTACCTCCAAAAATGTCATCCATATTTATTTCCTTACCTCTCTATGCTCAATAAATCAGTAATTATCATATTCTTTATTTGTTACTTGTCAAATTGAAGATAATAAAGATGAAATAAAGTTTATTTTGTAACTATTTTCTAATGTATTCCAGCAAGCAAGTAATAGTTATAGTTCTATTAACATGTTTGAAGTAGTGACAGTAATGCTACTACGACATTGAAGCTAGTTTAAGTTAATATCATATGTAAAGCGAATGACTTTGTAATTCATATATATACTATGGTGTATTTTTTTAAATTAAAAAGAAGATAAATTTTGTGGTACCAGGTTTTGTGTTAATGTTTAGGTTGATGACCTATTATTAAAGGAAATAAATGGTCAGTATATACTATATCCTGTATTTTATCGTCTTTGTTAGCATGCAAATTCTGACTGCAGAGAGATAAAATGGTTAATATTTTTTTTCACAGTGCAACAAACATATAACATAACTCTACTATCAAACACAACCCCAATAAATATCCTAGAAATGCAATCTCTGAGTTTATAACAAACATGAAAAACTTTGTTCCTCAAAGGGAACAGACTTTCAAAAAAGCTTTAATAAATAAAGTGGACTGCTATCAGACAATAGCTTTGGTTGTACTGGTAATCCTTGGCCACAAGTCCGTGCATTCTTTTCCAATCAGAGCGGGAATGGTTTAATATTTATTTCATCTTATGAAAGTCAACACATGGTATTTCAAATAAATCGTTTGTATTTCCTATCAAACTCTCATGTGCACACTAATGTGACCTTCAGTGTATCAACACAGTAGAAAAACAATACGTATGGCCACTCAACTACCATGCAAAATAATTTGAGCAGAAGAAAGGGTATTTAACAGAGGAGTAAATAAAGAAATTACCTCACCGCCAGTTGCAAGTATTTAGTATTGATCCTTCCGCATTAAAAGCTAATGCCAACTGCATGTCAATATCATCCAACTTTGTCAACACCCATTCAGATGATTTTAGAGCTAAGGGTTTGCATCCGCTGGAAAGTCCCAATCGAACAACCTAGAAATATTTTGCACAAATCAGCTTGCCTACTTTAATCCGTTTAAAGGAATTAGCAGCTCTACCAATAAAATATAACATATTAATATTTAAGGACATTAAACTGCTGCACTTACAATGGGAGATCAATCTCAGGCGGCGATGGCTTTTTGCTGCGGTGGTTCCCTATCCAGACGCGATTTCAATTCGTAAGTGAAAGCAGTTGTAGTATCCAACTTTTTGGTGGCGATCCTCTTCCTAACCTTCCAGCGATGAAATCGGAGTTTTATTGACGATGGAAACCTATTGATTTACGATTTAGGGATTTTTACGATGTATTTGGGGATTTAGTGAAATTTGAGGTGCTTATCGTTTTTTTTAACTTTATGCTAGAAACCGTTGGATGAACATCGATCCGAGTAAATCCATTTTGGGACATACGGAACATTGGATGCAGTGAATTTTCATTCCTACTTGCCAGCACTAGGTGTTTCGGACTGTTTTTATGACCATTACATTGTTAAGGTATTAGATGGAGCTAATCAGATATTATTAAATACGTTGACTTGCTTGTATTATTAAGTTGGATGGCCCTGTTTTAGAACTAGTAAACACAACAGTAAGCCCCAAGTATTTATTAAATTTTATTATTAAATACAAAATATTACTTTATAATTGTTAATTTTAATTATTAAAAGTATTACTTTATAATTACCGTACAACGGTGGGAAAAACCGACCGTTAAATTGTATAATGTTAAAGAAAAAGTATTTATTAGTTTTTTTTAGTTATGAATTTGATGGAAAACCAACTGCGTTGTTTGGAAAAAATGAAAATATTTAGAAAAGTGTATCTAATTACATTAAGATTCATACATGTAATCTGGTTTGATAATTAGAAGCTGGTTTTATTGTATCAATATAAATCATGCAATTTCACATACTTAGATATTATGTCTTCAAAAATTAATGCATTTCAACAAATAAGGCGGTGTTTAGTTGGTTTAAACGATATTTTGAGTTTTCAGTTTCCAACGCTAATTACAATAAATAAATAAATAATTGAGAAACCATATTAGTCTCTCTCTAAAATAATAAGACCTAAACTACATGCTCAAATAAGTAACTATATAACAGTCTTACTAAAGTCAATTTTTGGGTCTCGTATCTTAATAGCAGAAACCGTACATAAGATCTTTTACCAATCTTTAGTATTGCTCTTACTATAGATAATTAATTAAATAATTAAAACAATCCAGGTTGTTCATATTTCATACAAAATGATGCAATAACATCACATAACATCAAAGTCAGCATATGACAAGATGTTTAATAATTCTCAATGCATATTCTGCATATACCGTGATAATTAATAATTTCTAGTACTACAGAACAAAGGGAAAACAAACGTTCTCATTTTAAGGAACAAAATACATACTTGCCAAAACTGTGATATGTTACATACAACAAGACAACCTAGGTTGTACTCATATTAAAATACCACAAACTACTCACGAGAACAAACAGGGAGTATATAAAACATAGATCAGAAGTGCAAAAGGAACTCATACATCATCAAGTTTTGTGGCCAAGATTGTACAGGTTGCCCAACGATTTACGCACTGATGTTAGTGCCAGTTAAGTATTTATAAACAGCCATAGAAATCGTCACATTTCCCCCATCGTTGTAGACGGTTAATTCAGACAATGGGCAATTAAATCACATTTTTTTCTAACAAAAATAACATAGCACTAGCAGCAGAAAACAAAGTGGTGAATCATCAAATAGCATTGATGTAGAAATCGTCACATTTCATCCCTCCTTTTATAAACAGCCATAAAAAGGCAATTGGCGGCTTGACAAGTTAACAACCGGTGCGTGCGAAACCAAAAAGGAGGATCACAAACATCACCCACCCTTATCCCAGTTTATTTTGTGCTCTCACTGCTTTTTGGAATTATGTGCTAACAAGGACTTTAAAATTTATTTGAATACTGTGGCTTCAAATATGATAAGGGTGATTTATTGTTGTATTATAGTCATGCCGCAGTTTATTCATGTTTCAAAATATAAGATATTTAAGCTAATTTAAATGAACGTAGAATCTTGTCGTTACTAAATATATTAAACAATGACTCAACAAATCAAGAATTAAGTATAAAACAAATCAAAAAATCTCCTCCTGCAAGAATTTAACTCCTTACCGCATGAATTTGATTCCTAACTGCATGAATTAAGTTCCTTAAATCAACAAATCTGCAGATCGAGAGATTGACACCTAAATCAACAAGAATTTAACAAAAAATTATCACCGTGAAATTCTTTTCGAAAGTAAAATTTATCAACGTATTATCAACAAATCCTTATCATAAAATTTAACAAATAGGCTATGGATCTCAAGCAAAAAGATCGACGAATCAAGACTCTAATCGGAGGCAAAGATCGAAGAGATTGTTGTTCTTACTACTGGACTTCGCTTCTTCGACCAGCAGCGGAAACGAACAGAATATTGCACGGATGCAATCAGGAACGTGGATTTGTGCATACAGATGCAAATAGGCTACGGATGCAAACTGAACGGACTTTGCTTCTTCGACCAGCGACGAGTTCTGAGATTTGTGCGTATGTATTGGGGATGCAGTTTTGAAACTGAATAGGGTGGACTGGGGGCACGGATTGGGAATACGGTTTGAATGGGATCTGGATTCGGGATGGATAGTGTTAACGATTATTAAAGAAGAGCACGTTGTTTTTTCCGCTGTATTGATCTAGAACGCGGTCTGGATTGGGAATGCAAGTTCTGAGACTTGTCAACCAACGGTTTAGTTTCTAATTTTCAAGAAAAATATATATAATATAGTTTTCCATTATAATTAAGTTAAAATATTATAATTTTCAATTAAATACACGTTAGATTTTTTTTCTTATTACTAGTATTACTGTACCACGGTGGAAAAAACCGACCATTAAGTTGTGTTATATTAAAGAAAAAAATTGATAACTATTTTCTTAAACAAGAAATTAATGAAAAAATCACGTTAATTAAAACATGAAAATAAGCGTAATATGTAAATTCTATTAATTAACATATTCTAAATCATTATTGAATTTATAAAATGAAATAATAAGTTAAACAAATGTTAGCTTAAAACACATCATTATATTTGTGAATACTCAGTTTAAGAAGATGGACAATTCTATAATAAGTGTAATAAATAAATTACGTAATGATGAACTACATTATTTAAATAAATTCCTAAAAGTAGCATTGTTATTTTCAAAAACTAAAATTAGTGTGATGATTAAATTAACGTTACTGAAATAAATAAATAACTAAATTGAAGAACGTACGTAATATATAAAATATGCATTACAAGGTTTGAAGTTAACATGACTAACCACTCATTTTGCTTGAGTGTATCGAATGTATCTCACCAACAGTGGGGCTCAAACCACTGTTTCCCGAAAGATCCGTCAAATCACTAATTGACGCCCACAAATATACTCTGGGTGTAAAGCAAGAGAATTTCTCTGCCACCAAACTTGGTATATTTGTAAAAATCAATTTACGTGACCCTCAGGAAATACTCTGTCAGATATTCGTCCATACAAGTCATCCAGGAACCGGATGAACCGAAGGCGCCCTCCTACCACATCCTATATGGGAATCACCTCAAGGATCAGCAGTGAGAAGTGCAATCCGAAGATTTCAATCATGACAGAGTCATAAGTCAAATTATCTCTGGGAGCAACCTAGAGATATCCAACAAGTAGTTTTCTGTTCATGAAGATCAACGGTATTCAATGCTCTATCTTCATACACATGCATGTTAGTCGTGAGCACATAATTGGTTTGAAGTGGTTTTGGGTCTAGTCTTCATCCCGATCTCTTCGAAACAACACGTCAACAATCCAATAATAATATTGATGGGGTTATAACTATCAACTCAAATAATATTGGTCAGTACTTTGGCAGCTCGGGCCCTTTTCATTTCAAATCATTCGTTAAAAGCCTTTATATCAATTAAAATCGATTCTATAATTTGTTTTAATATATCTCGTTTACTTTGTTATTTGAAACAAAATCAACCTTTATCTTTCTCCCTTAGCATAACATTCCCATAACCCACCTTGCCATTTCTTTATTCAGAATATAACTATATTTCACAAAAGCCACTTTTATTTTTATTGTCTCAAAATATCACTGTATTTCTCAACCAATCGACATAAGTTTAATTGCCAACTTATACGACCTAAAATAACGTCAAGCGACATACTTCCTTTAATACAACCTTAATTGTTTTATTTAATTTAAAATAAATCATTCCCACCTGCTCAATATTCACGTCACTCCCCATGCATGAACTTCCTCATCCGTCAGCTTCCAAGTCTTCCTACTCCTTCATTCGTCGAGACCTTCCACTGCACCTCATGGGAATTTCTGAAACCACCACCGATGTTCTCCACCCACCTCACCAACTCCCTTCTAGCTACCGTACACCTTCAACAAACTCTGGTACACCCTTGTTAAACCTGGACCGCTCCATTTATATATGTTTTTGCCGAGTTTTAATTAGGAACAGTACTAAGTATTTATAAAGGGGAAGAACAGAGAGATATTTTTATTTTATTTTTTTAAATAAAAGAAAGGTAAGGAGCTGCAATTCTTGACTTAAGGAAAACATATCCTATATGCAGATTTTGATAATATTATAGTAGAACTTCCTACCGACATTTTGATGTGCTATTGGAAAAGGTTTGAGTTCATTAATACAATATTTTTCTTTTAGGGTCAAAGAGGCTTCTGTCACAAGTGTCAATAACATGTGGGATGTTTGTATTAGGATTAGCTGGAATTTCTGCGATTTGTAAAAGATTACGGAGTACTCAGTCCAAATTTATTATAGAGTTTGATAGATTTCTAAAATGATACGCTGACTTGCCAGATTTGTTTAAAAATAAGAAGATACATTGAAAAGAGTTGACAATGCATTATACTGCGTCCAGATATGGGTTTCATAAAATAGAAGTTATAGTAATAAAAATAAAATAGTACACATGTTTCTCTCTGTCTGCGCGAGATAAGGTTTCGGCAAGGACGTGTTGGGATTTGAAAACGATTTGTAAAAGTTTTAGTTAGATCCGATAACGATGCTCAGAAAGTGATCCTTATTTTATAAATTATCGCGCGGTTCCGAACTCAAATTAAAACACCGCAACTGACATTTTTAGGTTTATGTAGAATATATAAATTTTTGTTCGACGATTTAAATCGATTTCAATTAAAGGATTTCTAAACGTTTATACTAATTTTATAAACGAATTTCATAGTGACTTTTCAAATTTTGATTTGGAAAAAAATAAAATATACTATATGAAAACTCGATTTTTCTCTTCCGTTGGAAAAATATTATTCAATTGATTCGGACGTTTCTTGTTTCAAAGAAATCCGATTTATTTTGGATCATATACAATCAATTAAAGTTCAAAAAGCAATATTATGAACTACCGCGACATTACAAGCTTGACGTTTAAATTAAGTTATACATTCAAAGATCGTTTTAATTAAATAAATTCCTTATAAATTTCCATTTATAATTTCAATACAACATTTAACCCATTTTTAAATATCAAATAAACGGATAAAAATCTGGGTCATTACATATAGATCTCAGTTTTGAAGTACTCGAATCCAGTCTTCAACCTTTCTACAACACCAATTTCCTAAAATAATCAATTTAATGTCAAACAAATTTCCTTCATATCTCAAAAAGGAAAAACAACCGTAATCAATTTCCTATGCAGTGAACTCTACCTATCAATTTCTTATGCCGTGAACTCTGCCTATCAATTTCCTACGTCTTTCATGTGCTGTGAACTGCCTATCAAATTCCTATGTCAATCTTACGCCTTGCCTTATGGTGTAGGGAAGGTGTAGGGAATTTCGTCAATTTCATACACCATTCTTACACCTTGCCTTATGGCGTAGGAAAGACGTAGGAAATTTTGCATATGAAATTAGAATGTTTTCTAAGACGGCTTTGGAAATGGCACAAAAGATTTTTACACCTTCTACAGGCGTAGTTAAAGACATAAGAGATGGTTGACGTCTTTTCTACGCTGCAAATTATGCCTATCAATTTCCTATGCCTTTCCGACGCCATAGGCGTAGGAAATCAATTTTCTAAGCCTTTCCTATGCCACGCCTTATGGCGTAGGAAATTTTGCGAATGAAATTAGAATATTTTTTACAATGGCATGGAAATGGCTTAGGAAATTTCTATGCCTTCTACAAGCATAGGTAAGATATAAAAGATGCTTGTTGCCTTTCCTACACCATAAACTCTGCCTATGATTTCCTTGGTCATTCCTACGCCTTGCCTTATAGCATAGAAAAGGCATAGAAAATTTCGCATATGAAATTAGAATGTTTTGTACAATGGCGCGGAAATGGCATAGAAGATTTCTACGCCTTCTACAGGCACAATTAAGACGTAAGAGATGGTTGATGTCTTTTCTATGCCTCGATTTCTATCTATCAATTGCCTTCATCATTCCTACACCACGCCTTATGGCATAGGAAATTTTGCGAATGAAATTACAATGGCATGAAAATAGCGTAAGAGATTTCTACGCCTTCTACAGGCGTAAATAAGACATAAAACATGCTTGACGTCTTTTCTGCACTGTAACTCTGCATATCAATTTCCTACGTCATTCCTACGCCCTGTCTTATAGCGTACGAAAGACATAGGAAATTTCGCGTATAAAATTAAATTTTTTTTACAATGGCGTGGAAATGACGTAGAAGATTTCTTCTATATGTTACCTACGTCATTCCTACGCCCCGCCTTATGGCGTAGGAAAGACATAGGAAATTTCCTATCAATTTCCTACGCCATTCCTACACCATGTCTTATGGCATAGGAAAAGCATAGGAAATTTTGCGATGAAATTAGAAATTTCTACGTGTTCTGTAAGCGTAGGTAAGACATAAGAGATGTTTGACGCTTTTCCTACGCCGTAAACTTTGCTCCTACCCCCCACCTTATGGAGTAGGAAAGGCGTAGGAAATTTCCTATCAATTTTCTACGTCATTCCTACACCCCACCTTATGGCATAGGAAAGACGTAGAAAATTTCACGTATGAAAGTAGATGATTTCTACGCCTTCCATAGGCGTAGATAAGATGTAGAAGATGGTTGATGCCTTTCCTACGCCGTGAAGTTTGCCTACCAATTTCCTACATCATTCCTACTCCCCGCCTTATAATGTAGGAAAGGCGTAGGAAATTTTGCGTAGGAAATCAGAATGTTTTCTAGTGTGCGAAGTACAATATTAAGTGTTAAATTTTTTTTAATGCAAAGTTAGGATGAACTGCTATCTTTATTTTATAAAAGAAGACTTCACCGATGTAAAATTATTGAAATTTTTGTTTCCATTGAAGAGAATTTATAGAGGGATGACACGATCATGGCTGTATGCAAGCAATGAGAATGCTTTGCTATAAATGAAGTATATAGCTATTGTTATTTAGTTAACTTCTTATTATTATTATTATTATTATTATTATTATTATTATGTTGTAATATATATGAGTGAATATGCTTTGGCCATATTATGTTTAGTCCCACATTGTGGGGTAAATTTTACTCCAAGCTTCCAAGCCTTAATATAAGGAGCTCATGTATTGTAAATAGTGTACTAATTGACGAATGAATAAAAAATATCCTCTTTCTCCTCTTCTAATGGCTTTCTTATTGTATATTATTTATAACACGTTATCAGCACGAAGCTCTATTAGAGCTATTGTTTGAAATATTCTAGATCTATATCTATGGATCTATCATGTAATTAATTTTTATTTGAAGATATCAATTCATGAATTTATATATTTGTTATATAGTTATTTTTTGTTTGAGAATATTAGATCAACAGATCTATGAATTTGTCATATCTTCAATTCTTTTAGATCCGACTCAAACTTCTAGATCTCTTTTCCTATATTTTTTTGTAGATCTAGATTATATTCTAATGGATCTAACTTTTTAGTCCTATTTTTTATTGATCCTATATATGTGTAGATGTATTAAAAGCATTGGCTATTGTAAGTTAAATAATGTATGTTTGTGTTTGGAATAAGAATAGACATATGTATTATTAGTCAATGTATTTGGCAACTAATATCTAATGTAATTGAAAAAGTTGTATAACTCAGATCTGAGACCTGAAGTTTTGGATTATGAAAAAAGAATTTTTTGATGAAATTTACAGTCCGAAATCTTGACAATTAGCAAGAATGTAAAAGCCTCTAAATTAAAAGTATGTTAAAAGATTGAGAACTAGAAGTTCATCATAAATTTATAAAATTGACATGTATATGTATGTGTATATATATGCATAGGAACTCGAAGTTCCTCAATCAATGAATTTGAAATACTTCATAATTTAAAAGCCTGAAGCTTTATTCAAACCGTATGAATAATAACATTACACTTCATAAAGAAGTTAAATCTTATGCGACAATAATAATGCATCCATAGATTGCACAATCTTCAAAATGAGTTGTATCTTGCTTATATATTTATATTTACATATTGTATTGAAGAATAAATTTTAACAACTCGAAGTTGTTATATATTTTATTTGAACTAGAAGTTCAACACAGTGGAACCAGAAGTTCAATACAGTGGAACCAAAAGTTCAATACAGTGGAATCATAAGTTCAATACAGTGGAACCAGAAGTTCAATACAGTTGAACCAGACGTTCAATACGGTTTAACAAACTTGAAATTGTTTATATATTATTTGAACCAGAAGTTCAATATGGAGTAACAACTCGAAGTTGTTCATATATTTCATTTGAACCAGAAGTTCAATACAGTTCCAAATCAGATATTTTGGATATTATGAAACGATCTTTAAGATTCACGTTGAAATTGCTTGATAAGCAAAAAATTAATGATTGGAACATTATAAACAATTTGTTCTGAAATCAATAACTTGAATGAGAGAGAACATGCAAATCAATTACATATGTAATACGTGGATGCACATATATGCGAATATTTAATTAACAACCTGAAGTTGTCATGAGCTCATATTATAAACTATGCATATATTGTTTTATATTTCAGAAAGTCGATTGACATCAATATTAAATGACCTAAAGTCATGTGCATATTCAAATGATAGAAAATTCGTCCAAGTCATTAGATCATTGAAAGGGAATAAGCAATACAATATGAATGCATCTTATCAACTAATAAGAGCATTATCCTCCTACAATTGAAATACATCTAACGTATTTACTAGCTATGATGCTATAATGGATCAAAAATGAATCCAAAGTAGGTTTATTATTTAAAGTGACAATGTTTGTCAACATTAAGGGGGAGGATAAAGGAATCATCGATGTTACATATTTGCTAACATATAGAATTATGCAAAGTATTAAGTAACTTGCATAAATTATCAATTATTTCCCTAATAGACTTTCTTGAATATACATTTGAATCCCCGAAGGATCAAAAGGTGTAAATCACAGCTGAAAATGTGGTATAAAAGTCAGTTCAAAATATCTTTGGAGTAAGTCATAAAGATGCAAAATAAAGGAGGTGAGTGTTCCTGAAGAAACACTTGAGGGTACTTTAAAAGAAACCCATAACATGATTGTCAAAATAACCCCAGAAGTGGTTTAGGAACCTATAGCATGATAAGTTTTGAGATCTCAATAAATTATGTATAGAACTGACAAGAAATAATCATCGATGATAAATTAATAAATAATAAAGCGCTTATATTTATAAATGGATTAAAAATCCCATACTAGAGAGAAACATGATTGGCTATCATGAAATTCTCCTAAATAAGATATATGGACCTGTAGTCCATAAGATATGAACATGTAGTTCATAAGATAGAAATAGAAATATATATAATAACTGAAGCACCATAGAATGTCAACAACATGTTAAGTGCCATGAGCATTGTATTTCCAGAGATAATTCAATTGATTAAAGTGGTGAAAGTGTTTAAAACGCTTACAATACCCTGAAGGAACGATGAAAGTATACAAATTCTGGAAGAATTTAAATTACGTTGTTAGTGATAAATAATGCAAAGAGCAAGAAATGTAGATTACACCATTCTTTTAAGTATTGTTGTGATGAAAATCTTGATATAATTCATGATGAGTAGATCACTTCCTGCTTTCAAGAATAGTTGTAATGAAACTCTTAATATCCATTGAAGTGGTAGTTGCAATATGCAAATATTATTATAATATATAAGTTCCTGAAGAACATAAATAGCATTTGTTATTATAAAAAATACAAAGAACATGGACGATAGATTACGGCATTCTTCTAAGTATTGTTGTAACGAAAATCTTGATATACTTCAAGATGAGTAGATTACTTCCTGCTTAGTATTGTTGTAATGAAAATTGTCTTATTCATCAAACGTGTATTACAATATGCAAGTTCGATTGAAACAGAAAATTATAAGCACTTGAAGTGTACTCATAAATGAATAATAGAAACATACAAATCACAAATGCAAGGCGTTTTTAATACAAAAACATGCCTGAAGCACGAAAATGCACATGAAGTTTTAAAAGAAAAACTCCATTAAGAAGTATTTGTAAGAAATTTTAGTTATTGAAAGAAGAATACGAATTCAGAGAAAAATATTAAATCAAGGGGAGCATCCATAAGTATGATATAATGCATCATTTTCCTTAACTAGGTTTTCCCCCACTGGGTTTTCTAAGTAAGGTTTTACTGAGGCATGGGTCAAGATGCAGAAGTATCAACTCAAAAGTAACATACAAAACTGAGTTATAATATACTCTTTTTCCTTATTTAAGATTTTTCCCACTGGGTTTTTTTCTTAGTAAGGTTTTGACGAGGCACATTTTGATCCAGAAGTATCAAACATCTTTTGATGAAGTAAACTATTATTTATGAAGAAGACAAGGCAGTTTGCATGACTCAGATTCAAGTGAATTATATCAATTCCGATAGGATGGAGCAAATTTCTTCTAAATTTCTCTTCACACGTGAATGAAAGGATAACAAGAATGAGGAGAAACAAATTCAGTTCCAAAAAAGCGGGTAGATCTGTTCTCAAAGGCAATTTCCAAATCAACATTCTAGAAGATGTTGTACAAAATTGGCATGCGTCGACTACATCAATAGACTAATTGAATAATGAGTTATAAATAAGGGGGAGCATATAAAAATATGCTAAAATGTACTCTTTTCCTTCGCTAATATTTTTTCCACTGGGTTTTTGTTAGTAAGGGTTTTAATGAGGCATTATCTTGATCCTGAAGTATCAACTCTTACGGTAACATTGTAAAACATGTTATCTAAAAAGGAAATAAATTTGCACTCTTTTCCTTGTTTATGATTTTTCCCATAGGGTTTTTCATAAAAAGGTTTTTAACGAGGCATTGTTTTGATCCTGAAGAATCAAACTCTTTTAAGGAATACCATTTTAATATGATATTCATAACGTCAGATGCTATTTTTTTTCTCATTCAAGGTTTTTCCCATTGGTGGATTTTCCTGATAGAGTTTTGAAGGCGCCAGACAATAGTTGCATCGACTGAACGGATAATTATGAGGGGGAGCAATCATCATATATGTTTTAAAAGGGACAACTTCAAGTTAGCACAGCATTCAATATTTTGAAGACGCATATTCAAGGGGGAGCATTGTAATATATATGAGTAAATATGCTTTTGTCATATTTTGTTTAGTCCCACATTGTGGGATAAATTTTACTCCAAGCTTCCAAGCCTTTGTATAAGGAGCTCATGTATTGTAAATAGTGTACTAATTGATGAATGAATAAAATATATCCTCTTTCCCCTCTTCTAATGGCTTTCTCATTGTATATTATTTATAACATATTATTATTATTGTTATTATTATTATATTTATATAGTAAATAGTCAATTCTATATAAATTTTAATTAATCAATTCTTTATAATATTTAGTTAACTTAGTTAAATTATTCTCTTTGCTCTGTCCTTCATCTCTGTCCCGTCTCCTTCACAATATCATCCAGCCCCCTACCACCATATCCAGCCTTGGCCTACCCAGATGCCTCCATTCACTATCAAAAACAGAATAAAAAGTTAAAATAAATTGAGTCACTCTGTTAAGGCCTCTGCTGTTTTTGATGGGGACTGAAACATTTATTAAATTGGTCATACAACTATGAGAGGCACATTAGCTAATGACTTTAAAAGTGCATGTTTTTTAGCCAGCTCTTTATTAAATGTGGCCCATGCAAATGTGGAGTGATTCAGCTACCAGAGTACATGCACTGGAACCGTCTCTAACATAAATGACAGAGGCAACTAAAACTGCCATTACTACTTGCAGTAGTTATTTCATGAGAATAACAAAGGCACAACAATTTGTCTCTAATCATATAAGCATTTAATAAGAATGCATTCAATTTAAAAGAAGATGTATGTCACAAAAATCCAATATACTGTATATGTCATTACACTAAGGTTTATCCACATAAATAATCCAACTCGCCAAAAAATAAAGAATAGATTACAAAATATAATAATTTGTAAAATAAAAAATTTCATAGTATAGAACTTATATTTCGAAAATAAAGTCCCTACATATTTTTGAGAAAGCATTTGCACGAGGAGGAGGAGGAGTAGGAACTGCAACATCTGGGGGAGGAGGAAAGTCTGCTGGGCCTGCAGCATTAGCCCTAGCCTCTAGGTACCTTCTGAACCAGCCAGGTAACGGCACGCCCTCTGGAAGGTTAATATCCCCAGACATACTGAAACAAAAAAGGAGAGATTCAAAACAAAGGATAAAAATATAGTGCATATGGCTTTGGGGGATTATGTATTTTTAATATAAAACTTTTTTTTTTGAAAATTGCTTCTTTAAACTTCTTTTTAAAAAACAATTTTTAAAAATTTTATCTGATCTGGTAAACCTTTGCTCTGATACCAAGTGAAACACCCCACCTTCGTTAAGATCACTCACAAAGGGAATGCCATAATTTTGGTGGAGCATTATAGGTAAAAGATACGGATAATTTACAAGAAAGATATGTATATAAGCAGCGGAAAAAAACAAACTTTATTTCAAACGTGGTTCATAACAAAACATTACAGCAAACTGTTTCAAACCAATTTCCAAATCATTACATCAAAATCTCTGTCTTGATTATTACATAAAGAAGCATAAAACACAATAAAACTGTATAAATCCCCAAGTAGTAGTGTCTCCAAATCCATAGCCAAAAATAAGAAGTTCTAAGCTATACATCACAAAGTCTACAAGCCTGGAAAGACGAACGTCCAAATTAGGCTGAGTTATTCCCTCCCTGGGTACCTGGGGGGAAACGGAAGAAAAGAGAGCGAAAGAAAATGGGTCAGACATAAGTCTGGTAAGTCCAGTGATTATTCAGTATGTAAACTGATAAGAGAACCATGACTTGAATAAGCTGGACACAGGACAATAATAAGGAAATAATATAAGGTAAGCTAAACAGGGCATGATAAACAAGGCAAGATAAACTAATCATACTATCGCACTCATGTCCATATTCTCTGCACCTACTAGATATTTTAACCATTATCGTGAGTTCAAAACCCAATGATCCCTTTTTCATTGATCGGCTCCTACTCGCACGCGTTTTCCACTTGTGTCAAACGACCCCGCTCGATTGTAGATACCTGTGCTGGTCCCACCATGGGGTGTATCAAATCCTATGATGGCAACCCGACACGATTCAAGATGCACAGTGTACAACTACTGATGCCCAGTGCTTGCTTTTTCCACTCTGGAGTACGCGCACGCCCATACTCCTTCGGAACCTACACTGACGCACCAACCGTCGTCGTTTTGATCGCTTATAATCAGCCCAGTAATCGTGCCCCACCCTGCCTAGTTCAGGGTACCATGATACAGTTATGTGGGTTATTGCTGAAATGGGTCTCCGTTACTATATTTTCCTAGTCAACATGTTAAATTGGTTAAGTGTCCAAGTTAACCTAACCGCACCCATCAGTTTAGTTAACATGTCGCATTGGTTAACTTAACCCTACCATTCCTGACTTAGCTTTAATTCATTTATTAAAGCACCAACCACTCACATTAGACAAGTATTGCTGCGGTTACTAGATGTGTCGGTCGGGTCAGGGAAGTTTTACACCATAACTCAATCTAACTTCGGGTTCCTTTGGGCTTGATGCACTAACCTCCCACATTAGATATATATTGTTACGGTTGCTGGATGTGTCGGGCGGTTCCGGACGGTCTTACACCGTAACTCAATCTAACCTCGGGTTAGGCATATTCATCTTTTCTAAATTTACATATTTACTTCTTTATATTTATATGTAAATTATTGTCATTCAAGTCAAGCCCCACTTTCCTTTTTAAATCAAGTTCATAATTTTTAGGTATAAAAATTTATACCACTTTATGCCATAAAACATTTTCATGTTCATGAGCCAAATATGCCAACTATATATAATTTCATATTTTTCCCTCAACGTTACCCCCATTAAACGTTCGCATGAATCACATAAAATGTTAGGCTCGAAACATAGCCTAACTTATACACGAAAGGGGAAAAAGAGGAACATGTAATAATTCCAACATCAAAAAAATATGGATCTAACTACACATGTACCATATGAACTTGGCATAGAACAATATACATTCAATTATGAACTTGCAAATTTAGATCTATTTAACATGGATCATGAAATAGGGGTTTAACATAGAATTACATAAACTTAACATTAGGCATGTAATTGTGAACTTCGCAAATTAGTTGGATCTAATCTAACATGAACCTAATCATATTAGCATGTAGTTTTGGTCATATATGTGAACATGGTTAAACTTGCATAACCATAACAAAATTACCAAATTGTCATATAACATATATGTGTTATTATCAAATCATGTGACATGAAATGTCATTGCCAAAATTTACACAATGTGATATCCGTTTCCAAATTATACAATATGGTTTGTCATTGCCAAACTACACAATATGATATGCCATCGCCAAATTATAATATGTCATCGCCAATTTATGTCATCAGAAAGTATACAACATAATATGTCATCCCCAATTTATTCAACGTGATATGTCATTGCCAAAGTATAATATGTCATCACTAAACTACACAACACATATGTCATTGGAAAATTATACAATATATGGGTCCAAAGCATTTAACTTTGATCATCAAATTACATACAACAAGATTCACAACTTAACATAGAAAGAATCATAGTCTCAACCAATTTAGTTTTAACAAAAAACGATAGGCATAGATTTACATTAGGCAATGTTTTATATCCAGTTATTTAGTCACAATTCTAACATCGTTTAGGTCTGAATGATAACTGGACTTATAAAAAGGAGGCTAGCCTTGAGTTCTGGGATCTGTATTCTGAATTTGGATAGCTCTCCTTTGTTGTAGACGTTGAAATCTCTTAGTTGAATTAGATTTGATTTGCAATTCCTACTTGCTTTCTAGTTGAATGAGAATGGCGGCTACTCTAGGTTGAGTGTTGACAACATGACGGCCTTAGGAATATTTTTGTGTGGCTTTAGGGTTTAGATTTTGGTTGCTTATATGGAAGTTCGATTTAATAGGAGCCGTTAGATTAACCTATAACAAATCAAAGCCATTCAAACCTAAGAGAACCAACTAGAACGTGCCACGCAAGCCCTAATGACATAGAAATTCGTCATAGAAGAAAACACGTCAGATTTTAGATCTGACCCGAGGGCAAGGTCGACCCCCAGGTCGACTTGTATGGGGGGAGGTCGACCCCCTGGTCAACCTCCTGGTCGACCTGGCCTTGGGCGGGAAGTTTCCCGCCCGGCCCGCTTCTACTTCAGATTTTGAATTTTGAATTTCTGAACTATATTCTGAGTTGTTTATTTAAATTCTTGAATCTTCTGAAGGTCATAACTCCCTCATATGGAATCCGATTTACGCAAACTCAGACTCTATCTCAAGCAGAATTCTGAGACGAACGCAATTGCGTAACCCGTTTCCCTTAATTCTTACATTTGAAATTAATTATTCTTTAATTCATAACTTTAATGTTTACTGAAAATACGGGGTGTTACATTCTCCCCTCCTTAAAGGATTTCGTTCCTGAAATCTTCAAGTCAAGAAGAACGTATATCCTACCATCCAATCATCCATCTACTTAACCATCAAACACAGGCATCCATTGTCCTTAAAATACTTCTAATGCATGATCATATGCATAGTGTGTGTACATGTCCTTATCTAATGAAAAATCAGGCAGTCCACTTATTCAGTTGACCTCCTTAATGCAAGTCATGTCGGTGTCATGCGTCCATAATGTATGCAATCTTCCCTAATCATACTTTCTACATGAGTGCACAATCATTCGTACAAATGCAACATCCACATGATAATACATCAAGCTTCAATCATATACAAGTACATATATGCGTATGCAATATGAAAGTGACTGAGCCGATCTAATACCTAATGTGCGTGTGTATGCATCCACGAGCAACCACTAGCAATCACTTGCAACCACTTGCAACCATCAACCATAACATGTTTCAAATACATGTTTACATCCATTGGTTTCTACCTATGGATCGAGAATAGCACTGAGGAAAAATACTAAAAAAGATAGATATTAGCATGAACAAATTTAAGGAAAAAGATATCAAAGATGTACCCTCAAAAAGAAAAGGGTAGGCTGCGCGTATCTTGGACTCAGTCTCCCAAGTCGCGTCTTCCTCAGCGTCACTCCATTGAACTTTTACAAGTTTGACTTTACGGTTGCGTAGCTTTTTGACTTCTGTACCAAAGATACGAGTTGGAACTCTTCTCACAATCGCCTCTCGTTCTACTTCTACGTCCCCTAATATGCTTGGTTCCACCACTTCCGTAGACTCACATAGGCACTTTCGTAAGTGAGAAACGTGAAAGACATTATGAACTCCAGCCAATCTTTTGGGCAGCTCTACTCTGTAAGCCATCTTCCCAATCCTTTCAATGATAGGAAACGGCCCTACAAATTTTGGTGCCAACATTCCTGCGGATCTGAAGCGAACGACGTTCCTCAAAGGAGATACTTTAAGGAAAACCCTGTCCCCAACTTCAAATTCAAGGTCGGTCCTTCTCTTATCTGCGTAGGACTTCTGTCTATCTTGGGCAGTCCTCATTCTTTTTCGTATCAAATCCACTTTCTCTGAAGTTTCTCTAATCACATCTAGTCCAAGTATGAGCTTATCTGTAGACTCCTGCCAACAAGTTAGTGATCGACACGGTCTTCCATATAAAGCTTCGAAGGGTGTCATGCCTATGGTGGCTTAGAAGCTATTGTTGTAGTCAAACTCCACCAAAGGAAGATGATCCTCCCATGTTCCTCCGAAGTCAAGAATGCATACTCTCAAGAGGTCTTCTAATTCTCTGTTCACCCTTTCCGTCTGGCCATCGGTTTGGGGGTGATAGGCCATGCTTAAGAATAGCTGTGTGCCTACCGCCTCTGCAAGCTCTTCCAAAACTCGCTCGTAAAGATAGGATCTCAGTCGCTAACAATGCTGGAGGGTATCCCATGGAGTCGAACTATCTCTTTAAGGTAAATGGATGCTAAAAATGAGGCAGTCCTCCTACTTTGTACGGGTATAAAGTGAGCGCTTTTTGTGAGCCTGTCCACTATTACCCAAATACTAGTATTGCCCCTTCTTGATCTAGGCAGCTCATCAATAAAGTCCATTGAAATGCTATCCCATTTCCACTGTAGGACCTCTAGAGGATGAAGCAAACCACCAGGCTTCTTTTGCACCGCCTTGACTTGCTGGCATACTAAGCACTTCGAGACGAATTCAGCTACATCCCTCTTCATGCCATCCCAAAAGAAAACCCTTTTTACGTCTCTATACATCTTGTCTCCACCGGGGTGTATGGTCAACTTGGAATGGTGCGCCTATTCGAGAACCTTCTTCACCAAATCCCTTGCTTGTGGTACACATAGCCTTCCCTCCCGCCTCAACCATCCCTTATCATCGATGGAGTATCTATTGAGGCGACTAGAAGTCTCACCCCTAATTAGCTTGTCCATCACATCAACTAGCTGAGGGTCTTCACGTTGCGTGGTTCTTATTGAATCCAAAAGAGTAGGCCGCACCTCTAGCGATGCTAACAACCCAGTCACATGATCGCTGGAGGGTCTAAAGTCAAAATTGGCTATTTACTCCAAGCTCTGCCTTTCAACAAAGAGAGGGCTTAAGGTCAGCTTCTTTCTACTCAAGGCATCTGCTACTACATTGCCCTTTCCAGGGGTATAGGAAATCTCGAAATCGTAGGATGTCAAGAATTCTATCCATCTTTGTTGCCTCAAGTTAAGATCTTTCTGCGAGAAAAGGTACTTCAACGATTTATGGTCAGTATACAATTCAAATTTCTCACCTAGGAGATAATGGCGCCAAGACTTAAGCGCAAAGATGATGGCAGCCAACTCTAGATCGTGAGTTGGGTAGTTTTTCTCATGTACTTTCAACTGCATGCCTCCATAAGCTACTACCTTCCCCTTTTGCATCAAGACATCACCTAGTCCGGTACCACATGCATCTGTGTATACGGTAAACATCTTCCTCCCATTTGGCAATGTCAGAACTGGGGCTGTTGTTAGAGCTCTCTTCAATCATTGGAAGGCAATATCGCAATGCAAATCCCAATTGAAAGCTAGGTTCTTATTCATCAACTTTGTAAGCGGAGCTGAGATTTTCGCAAAGTCTTTGATGAACTTTTGGTAAAAGCCCGCTAGCCCGAGGAAGCTCCGGACCTCGGTCGCATTCCGTGGAACCTTCCAATCTTGCACTGCAACTACTTTTGCGAGGTCCACGGCTAACCCTTCCTTGGATACCACGTGTCCAAGAAATCTTACATCCTCTCTCCAGAAGTGGCATTTGGAGAATTTGGCTTTCAACTGATGTGCTCGAAGAGTATCCTTGACTTCTTTTAAATGATGAGCATGCTCTTTCTCACTCTTTGAGAAAATCAAAATGTCATCTACGAGGACCACCACAAATTTATTGAGGAACTCCCTGAACACCCTGCTCATCAAATCCACGAAGTAAGCGGGTACGTTTGTCAGGCCAAAAGGCATGACAAGCCACTCGAAGAAACCATCCGGAGTTCTGAACGCGGTCTTATCAATGTTGTCTTCAGCCACTCTAAGCTGATGAAACCCGGTATCTAAATCTAGTTGGGAGAAAACCGATGCACCTACAAGCTGATCGAACAAGTCATCTATTCTTGGAAGTGGGTGCCTATTCTTCTTGGTCAGCTTGTTTAGCTCCCTATAATCAACGCATAGGAAAAGAGAACCGTCCACTTTAGTTGCGAACACGACTGGAGCACCCCATTCAGAAATACTCTGCCTTATAAACCCCTTCTCAAGCAACTCTTTAACTTGCTTGCTAAGTTCTTTCCTCTCCCTTGGAGCCATGTGTCTAATGGGTAAAGCGACGAGTTTTGCATTATCAACGAGATATATGAGGAAGTCTATCTCCCGCTTCGGAGGTAACCCTTTAACCTCTTCAAAGACATCCGAGTATTCACGGACTACTCTAACAGACTGTAAATCCTCAATAGACACATCAAGGGATTCTAGATAGCTAAGCATAACAGAGGTCATGGAATTACATGAAATTTTGAGAGTGTTACTAAGGCGAGTCATGAGTCTAACCACTCTCCTTTCACAATCTAGGAGGGCACAATTACTGGATAGCCAATCCATGCCTAGAATCAACCTATAGACCGTGAAGCCCAAAACATAGGCATTGCATCTAAACCCCATACTTAGTATAGAAATTTCCAAATCCAAACAAATCATCGACAAATAAGTTGAGCCCCAATTGGATTTGAAACAACTAAGGGATCCTCTGCTAAACTGGTGTCTAGGTGCAGAGATTCAACTAAAGCAGTAGATATGAAAGAGTGCGATGTGCCAGAATCAAAGATTGTACGAACATGATGATCAAAAAGATAAACTAAACTCAAAACAGAAACATTTCTACCTCGTTCTTGCGGAGGTGCCATGAGAGCATGAACCTGCCCTCCCGAAGAAGATCCAGCTCTCTGCCTTGCCCTTGCTTTCTTGGGCAGTCCCTAGCCATGTGTCCTGCCTCGCCGCAATGGAACATCCACCCATCTTCCTTTTCTTCTTCTTCAGTCCTTAACCAGATGTCCAGAAATGCCACAAAAATTACACTTCCTCTTGTCACGGTGTTGTTCTTCTCGCCCTTCTTGGAATCTGTCTTCTTACTCTGTGATCCTTCCCCTTTCTTATCTCGAGATGCTTCCACCTTTGTCTCCTTCTTGCCAACCTTATCTTCTTCTTGCAACAGTGCCATGTCCACCAGTCTCTCATAAGTCATACCCATAGGTATATGGGACATAGCTACACTGTGCAGTGGCTCATTCAATCCTTTAACAAAGCGGAGAGCCTTCTTATGTGGAGTGTTCACTAACTCCAATCCGAACCTAGCCAGCTGATTGAATTGGTTAACGTATTCCTTGACCGACATACTTCCCTGTTTGAGAGCTAAGAACTTCTCCATCTGTAGGGTTTGTTCAGCTTGTAAGAGGAATTTCATTTCAAATCTCATCCTAAAATCCATCCAATTTTCAATTGGTCTTTCAGCGTTAGTGACTTCCCACTAATAGGAAGCTTCGTCTTAGAGCAACCATATCGCCAGTTGTATCTTCTGCCTATCATCCACTTCGAAGATAACGAACAAATCCTCAGTTTCTTTGAGCCAGTTTCTTGCTTCCACGAAGGATTCATTTGAACTTTTTTCCGCCCATGGCTCGAAAGTCCCTACATATTTTTGAGAAAGCATTTGCACGATGAGGAGGAGGAGGAGGAACTGCAACAGCTGGGGGAGGAGGAACGTCTGTTGGGCCTGCGGCATTAGCCCTAACCTCTAGGTACCTTCTGAACCAAGCAGGTACCGGCACGCCCTCTGGAAGGTTAAGATCCCCAGACATACAGAAGAAAAAAAGCAGAGATTCAAAACAAAGGATAAAAATATAGTGCATATGGCTTTGGGGGATTATGCATTTTTAATGTAAAACATTTTTTTCGAAAATTGCTTCTTTAAACTTCTTTTTGAAAAACAGTTTTTAAAATTTTTATCTGATCTGGTAAACCTTTGCTCTGATACCAAGTGAAATACCCCACCTCCATTAAGATCACTCACAAACGGAATGCCTTAACTTTGGTGGAGCATTATAGGTAAAAGATACAGATAATTTACAAGATAGATACGTATATAAGCAGCGGAAAAAAACAAACTTTATTTCAAACGTGGTTCATAAAAAAACATTACAGCAAACTATTTCAAACCAACTTCCAAATCACTACATCAAAATCTCTGTCTTGATTATTACATAAAGAAGCATAAAACACAATAAAACTGCATAAATCCCCAAGTAGTAGTGTGTCCAAAGCCATAGCCAAAGATAAGAAGTTCTGTAACGACTCGGAATATATGAACCAATTTAAAATTTTTAAATTGGCTATTTTAGTGGATTGTAAATATTTAAAATAAATATTTTAAATAATAACGATGAAAAGGAAGTTTGAATCGACATTTGAAAATGAATATAATTGATTCTAATTATAAACAAGGCCTGAAATGGCGCAGCAGTATCAAAATTTGAATTCAAACTTTGACTGACTCTACCGGGTGCAAAACAAAACGGATTTGAGTGAAACCAAAAATATTTAAATCTATTAGTGAATATCTTTCTAACGAATCTGAAAAATCGAAGTTTCATAGCGGGAAGCAAAAGTTATGGCCAAATGAATTTTCTGAAAGGTCGCTATGGAGTTTATATAGCCCGTGAAAATGACGATTTTGCAAACGACCTCAGAATTCGACAAAACCACTTTTGTTAGATCCGTGATGTCAAATTATTGCTAGGTTTCAAATTTCATAATTTTTGAAGTTAATATGTGAGTGTGGCAAAGGAAAACATGTTTTGGTAAATTACAGTTAAATTGGATCGACCAGAAATGGGCCATTTTTCAAACAGTCTCAGAATTCGACGAAACTAGTTTTGTTGGGACCGTATCATCAAAACATAGCTAGATTTATTTTTCGGGAATTTTTAGAATCAGTATGTGGCCCCGGCAAATTGAAATGTACGTTCAAATTAAATATTGAATGATTTATATTTTAATTTGAAGAAAAACTGACTCAAACAGTCGAATGGGCCTACGAAACATATCCCATTGTGTTCAGAATGGAGGTAAAACACTAGGAACGACAGTCGCTGGGTTTGGATTGGAGTTCGTATGTGAAAGGGTGTATTTTCGAAATTTAAAATATATAAATTAAAGAAAAAACATGATTGGTCCAACTCACTTTCTCTCTCCCCGTCTTCTCTCCGAAACCTCCCAGGTCAATGGCGGCAATCCTTCAATCCTTCCTCCCTCATTTTCTCCTCCCACACTCAATGAAACCACCCCCTCCTTTGGAACTTTTTGAAGATCTCGGGACGAGCTTCAAATCCATGTGAAGTTTGTTAATTATCGTTCGATATTCGAAGAGATCCACGGCCACGAAGTTCCTCTGTTCACGCCCCGATTTCTCCGCCGATCTGAGTGCGAGTTGGCAGCGGTTGGTGCCCCCTGGCGCGCCTCTCCTCCCTCTTCCTCGTGGCGAAGGCCGATCGACGTATCGTTGCGCGGATTCAAAGAAAATTCAAAACCTAGTTTTGAACACATCAGTGAGTTTTGAAACTATATTATAGCAGTTTAAAGTGCTACGGTTTTTTATTTCACTGTAAAAATCATATCTTTTTCGTTTCTTGATGAAATTCAGTGAAACAAAAGACAGTGGACTCGTGTGGACGTCTTCTACATTCTAGAAGAGACCGCATATTTTTCTGAGCCTTCTGCTATTTTTGGTGGAGTGGAACCCAATGTGAGATTTCTAAATTATAAACGATATGGAAAACGACGATGTATAAATTATATAGTCGATGTATGAGTTATATAAGTGTTGTACACCTCATGTATAAGCGTTGTATAAGTTGTACGTTCGAATATAAGTTATATATGCGTTGTAAAAATTATATATGTGTTGAATAGAAGTGAAATGCTTATATATAAATATATATATACGCCCCTCGTCCACAAACCATGGACGATATTTATTGTTCGTGATTGGTGTGAAAATTGATTGATAGTGAATGGTCGATTAGAATTGTTTGTGGTTGAAATTGATTGATTGTGGTTGAAAAATACCCGTTTGTGGTTGAGAATTATTTGGTTGAAACCACATAGGATTAGTTTGTGGAAATGAGAAAAATATACATGTCGCCTGCGTGCGAACTAGATGCATGAAATCCCCATTGTCAAAAGCTGCGAGGCTTTAAGGTAGAGCGAGGAGCCGTACTAGGGACGGCCCCGGTTTTAACTACAATGCCGTTATGCTGCCGAAATTTTGAATAATATTCATGTGTTAGAATTATTTTCATGTGTTGAAACTATATTCGTGTGTTGAATAGAAAACCTTCAGGTGTTGAATAGAAATTCATTCGTTGAATAGAAATTCATGTGTTGAAGGGTATTCGTTTTTAAAAGAAATTGTTTTATAATAAAAATCATATTTTTATCATTTATATGAACTATATAAAATAGTCGTGTTTTGAAATAAATAGTTTTACATTAAAAATCACAATTTTATTATATACATGGATTGTTGAAAATAGTGAAGTGTTAAAATAAATGTCTATTGGATAAAAATATCATTTTTATCAAAAGTATGAAAAGCATATGGTTTTGAAATCGAAGAATCGATTATATATATATATATAATTAGAATAAATCGAATAACGAAGCTGCAGTTTGTGTTTTGAAACTGTGATTTCAAACGATTAGTGCGGGAGATCCGACCATCGGATTTTCCCGAAACCGAAACCGTTGGGTTCGCTTTGGAAATATCTTTCTAACGACACCAACTTAGTAAAGATCCAACGGTTGGATTGTCTGGAATGTTTAATTCAAATCTAAAGAAAAACAGCGCCAGAATCGATTATATATATATATATATAATTAAATTAAATCGAATAACGACGCTGCAGTTCGTATTTTGAAATCGAAACTTCAAACGATTGTACCGGGAGATCTGACCATCGGATTTTCCTAAAACTAGAACCATTGGATTCGTTTTGAAAAGATCTTTCTAGTGATATAAATTTTGTGAAGATCCAACGGTTAGATTTTCATATATGTGTAAATCAAATCTGAAGAAAAACAGCGCCACGGCCGCGTTATGGCCCGAAGCGTCGTTTGAATAAATTGGCTATTTTAAAATAAATAAAAATAGAGATAAATCGTTATAAAATATTATAAACGATATGGATGTGAAATTTAGGAACGAACTGAAGGTTGGCTAAGTCGAATTGTTTCCTGGATTTTGATCTGATGTTGGTTTCGGCCTTCGGGGTTAATATTTGAGAAATCATTCTCTTACCGATTTACCGTTAGTGGCTAATGAATTGAAATGATGCATATGTCGTGTTTGTGTAGCACTTGTTTATTATATATGCGAGTTGCTCAGAAAGACCGGGTTTATCCCATTCTGAATTACTAAATCGACGATAAGAAATCGAAGATGAAGACGGTGGTTGAAGACCGGAAATCTTCACCTCGTTTGGATGGTAACTGATGTCCTGATTGGGAGGAATCCCAAAATATAGATAATGAGTGGTGATTGTCCAAACGTACGTGGAGATCGATGGGTTTGCGAGGTATATAGTGGCTCCGGTTTTGTTCAGACCCAGAACGGACTTGTAAATGGACTGTGTGTCTGACATTGGATTTTATTCTGTATTGATTGATCTCTATTAAATATACATATGTTTGGCCATGGAGAATTTATTCTTTTGCTTAACGCCCTTCTCTGAGATGCACGAGCTCAGAGGTTGTATATCGATGGACATCAGTCGCATGACATGAATTGCTAGTGTGGCATGCCTAAGCGGCAAATGATCAAAACTTCTTTTGAAAAGCAAAGTCTTGTGGTGATGATCAAAGCACCGTCTGTGTGGTGTAGCTTTGTGTATAACGTGAATTCGCGAACCTCACACCCCGGTATGGACCAGAAACGGGAGACGGACCTCAGGGAGGGCATGCGTTTCTTTCTAGTTAGAGGTGGTGTCGGTGCTTAAACTGGCTGACATTTATATTATTTTCACCTATGTGGTTGTTGCTGTTACGAGGCGCCTCGGTTATATTGGTCGATCCTTGACCGATGGAGTCATTCGTTGGCTCATTTACGCCCCAAAGGGCAGGGAAACGTAGTGTTCAGGCATAATAATCCACATCGGTGGACCGGCCCTGTCGCTCCAAGGCTTGCCTACGCGCTTGCCTGAGGCTCGGGCTAGAGAGTCTCGAATTCGGTAAGGACTATCTTTTGTCATGGTTCATGACGGAAATCCAATTTCCAAATATGTGACTATGCGGTTTTGATTGTATATATATATGGCGACATGATATATGGTACCCATGCCGTTTATGATTGATAGTTATGATTGAAATTGTTTTTGAAACCTATAAACACTAGTAATAATATCAAATGCTTTTGTTTTATTCGTATCAAGCATATTTTGGCCATTATAAGGTAAAACTCTATCCTCCGGTTTGCGTTGCATTGTGTGATGGGAACTGAGTCTTATAATGGCTTCATTTTTATAAAAAGCATTGCGATGTTTAAAAGAATTATTTGTCTTAAAGCACCGGCGATCCGATGGAGTAAACCCGTTCCACGAAAGTGGCGTGGTCCTGTGATTAGCCATATTTTAAATGTGTTGAGTAGATTTCTCATACCAGTCCCATGACTGACTCGTAGTTTGTTTCACTTTCAAACCCGGGTGCCCCTCTTTCTACACGGGCAGCCTTGTGTTCAGGTTTTTAGAAGACTTTTTCTGGATAGCAGGAGCTGAAGATGGATTCTATCATTTATCTCTTTTTATGCTGTTCAGCTCCTATTGTACATTGTGTTTTGTTTTCCGCTGTAGACATTTATGTATAGCTAAACTGTATTGGTACTAAGTATGATCCTGTATACTGTGTAACTCTGATGATTTCGTTTATCCAGTGTATTATTTGTTCATTATCTGGTGTATTTATTTAATTCTTGCAATTATCTGTTTATGTGTTATATTCCAAAGACTACCCTTGTCACCGTTAGTACGTGATTTGGGGTCGTCACATCGTGGTATCAGAGCTTTGGTTAAGCTTAGTGCTGGGATATAACATATTAACGAACTTGTCAGAAATAGAACTAGTAGTGTTCTAGGACGGGTAACTCATTACAGATAGGATCAGTAATATCCTAGTATGAGTAGCAGAATGAAATAACACCTTGATAGACACATTTACATTCAAGTATTTGTCTCTATATTTTGAAATATCTTTTCTGTTGACCGAACACTTTGTCTGCTAATTGCAGACGCTCTAGAAAATGAGTGCTAGAAACAGAAGAAGTAATAGTGACCCGGATATAGAAGCTCTATTCATGAAATATAGAAATCTGGGTGGAAAACCCTTCTCGGGCGAAGAATCTATTATGAAAACACAAGCTTGGATTCGTTCGGCTGAGAAAATCTTTGAAGGATTAAAGCTGAGGAATGACCAAAAAAGATTACTGGCATCCTGGGCACTCAAAGACGAAGCTTTTTTCTGATTGGATTCTAAGGCTAAAAGGTCGAATCTGTGTTCCTAACATTTCTGAGCTCCAAAGGAAGTGCTAGATGAATGCCATAAGTCAAAACTTAGTATCCATCCGGGAGTAAGCAAAATGAATAATGACATCAAACGCACTTTCTTATGGAAATCGATGAAGAGGGACATTTCTGTATATGTTAGCCGATGCCCTACTTGCCAGCTAGTCAAAAGCGACCAACAGAAACTTGCTGGATTGTTGCAACCGCTGGACGTTCCAGGTTGGAAGTGGGAACATATTTCCATGGACTTCATAGATGGTTTGCCCAAAACCAGAAAAGAGAATGACAGTATTTGGGTGATCGTAGATCGCTTCACGAAGACCGCCCATTTCATACCTGTCAGATCAAACAGAACTGCTCAGAGTCTGGCGCAGATATATTTCAAGGAAATAGTTAGACTACACGGAGTGCCGATCATTATAGTTAGTGACAGAGATCCAATATTCACTAGCAAATTCTGGGAGGCATTCCAAGAAGAAATGGGAACAAAGCTGAACCTAAGCACCGCCTATCATCCTCAGACAGATGGTCAAACTGAGAGGATGAATCGTATTTTAGAAGATCTATTGCGGGTTTGTGTTCTAGATTTTGGTGGATCATGGGAAGACCATCTGCATTTGGCTGAATTCTCATATAACAACAGCTACCAGGCGAGCCTGACAATGTTTTCATATCAGTTCAATGTATGGTAGACCATTCAAAGCATTGTATGGTAGACCGTGTCGATCTCCTGCTTGTTGGGTCGAACCCGGTAATAGACTTGTATTGGGACCAGATATGATCCGAGAGGCTGCCGACAAAGTCGATTTCGTTAAGAAACGATTGCTCGTCGCTCAAAGCCAACAAAAGAGCTATGCCGATAAGAGAAGAAGAGATATATCATTTGCGGTAGGCGACTATGTATATTTGAAAGTATCGCCGATGAGAGGAGTTATCCGGTTCAGTAAAATAGGGAAATTTGCGCCCAAATTCATTGGTCCGTTTCCTATTCTTGAACGGATTGGAACTCTCGCTTATAGGGTTAAATTGCCTGATTGGTTGCCTGGAGTACATGATGTATTTCACATATCTCAACTTCGAAAGCACGTTCATGATCCAGACTTGATCGTGGAAGAAGCAGCGCAACAGGATATTGAAATTACTCCAGAATTAGCTGTGAGAAGAGAGCCGCTAAAGATTATCGACAAAGAAACCAAAGAGATGAGGAACAAGAAGGTTCACTTAGTCAAAGTGCAATGGAGTGGAGATCCACGAGATTGTACTTGGGAAACTGAGGACAGCATTCAGAAAGCCTATCCTAAGTGTCGAGTGGATATCTCTGATTGACTCCGGTGCAAGGTACATTTACCATATTTTGAAATTTCCAGTTGTTCTTTACTTTGTAGTTATTTTCTTTTCATGGATGTAAACTTTTAATTCTATAGTCTGGTTAAAACGAGTATAGGAATTGATTAGTATATTTTTGAAAAGTTAAAAACAATTTTATTGTTGTTTGTGTTGTGTGATAGTAGATTTGATTTATTAAATTATTAGGACGATAGTTAATTTAATTAATAGGAGAATGAATGGTAGAATTTATTCGATTATATCACACATTGAACTGATATGAAAATAGATAGAAATATATACATGTGCATTATATATGTTTGAACAGGTAAATGGATAGCTGTTGAGTAAAGAAATTATTTGCGTGCCCGAAAAATAGGTAAACCTTAATGAGTTGGATGCGAAATATTATTATATCAACTCCTGCGAATGCCATTGGATGCGGAGTGCTGGTTGTTCTGTGTGTAATAATAAATGTCGCCATAGGATAGTAACAATTAATTTTGAACTACCCTGCATGGCATACTTCTTGAAGATAGGCATACTTCATCATATAACACATAAGCATTTGGGGCTTGTGTGACGAGGTGGAAGATTTACCATACGAGCGAGAGGCTTGTATGGCAATGACTATATATTACAGGTTGAACTGATGACTGATATGGACCATATAAAATTATAACGATAAATTACCAGATTAATAAAAAAAACCACACACGTCTGGAGTTGACAATAATCACATCTCTCTATTTATTAGATACGGCACATGGATTATTTATTTCCCACACGGGACGAGGTGACGAGAATTTATTCTCTGGAGCAATTAAAAATACACACTCCCTCAGGCTTTGACAGGGTGACGAGAATTTATTCTTTGGAGTTATTATCTATACACGCTCCCCTGTAAACACCAGATTATATCACTATAAATATGTGTATGCTTTATAGGATTTATTGGGTACCTAATACGGCCCAATAAATTTCCAAACCCCTCCCCGTAAAAAGGAGGTTATGGCGAAAATTTTCGAAAATTCCGGGTGTTTGCCAAATTGTTGAAGAATTTGAAAATTCTTAGAAACTGAAAAGTTGGAGAATGGACGCCAGATTGAACGTAGAGTTGATTAATCAAAAAACTTTCGACTTTGTTCCTTTTCGGGGACGAAAAGTTTTAAGTGGGGGAGATTCTAACGACCCGGAAAATCTGAACCAATTTAAAAAATTTAAATTGGCTATTTTAGTGGATTTAAAATATTTAAAATAAATATTTTAAATAATAACGATGAAAAGTAAGTTTGAATCGACATTTGAAAATGAATATAATTGATTCTAATTATAAACAAGGCCCGAAATGGCGCGGTAGTTTCAAATTTTGAATTCAAAATTTGACTGACTGTACCGGGTGCAAAACAAAACGGATTTGAGTGAAACCAAAAATATTTAAATCTGTTAGTGAATATCTTTCTAACGAATCTGAAAAATCAAAGTTTCATAGCGGGAAGCAAAAGTTATGGCCAAATGAATTTTCTGAAAGGTTGCTATGGAGTTTATATAGCCCGTGAAAATGACCATTTTGCAAACGACCTCAGAATTCGACGAAACCACTTTTGTTAGATCCAGGATGTCAAATTATTGCTAGGTTTCAAATTTCATAATTTTTGAAGTTAATATGTGAGTGTGGCAAAGGAAAACGTGTTTTGGTCAATTACAACTAAATTGGATCGACTAGAAATGGGCCATTTTCAAACAGTCTCAGAATTCGACGAAACTAGTTTTGTTGGGACCGTATCGTCAAAACATAGCTAGATTTATTTTTCGGGAATTTTTAGAATCAGTATGTGGTCCCGGCAAATTGAAATGTACGTTCAAATTAAATACTGAATGTTTTATATTTTAATTTGAAGAAAAACTGACTCAAACAGTCGAATGGGCCTACGAAACATATCCCATTGTGTTCGGAATGGGGGTAAAACGCTAGGAACGACAGTCGTTGGGTTTGGATTGGAGTTCGTATGTGAAAGGGGGTATTTTCGAAATTTAAAATATATAAATTAAAGAAAAAACATGATTGGTCCAACTCACTTTCTCTCTCCCCGTCTTCTCTCCGAAACCCCCCAAGTCAACGGCGGCAATCCTTCAATCCTTCCTCCCTCGTTTTCTCCTCCCACACTCAATGAAACCACCCCCTCCTTTGGAACTTTTTGAAGATCTCGGGACGAGCTTCAAATCCATGTGAAGTTTGTTAATCATCGTTCGATATTCGAAGAGATCCACGGCCACGAAGTTCCTCCGTTCACGCCCCGATTTCTCCACCGATCTAAGTGCGAGTTGACAGCGGTTGGTGCCCCCTGGCGCGCCTCTCGTCCCTCTTCCTCGTGGCAAAGGCCGATCGACGTATTGTTGCGCGGATTCGGAGAAAATTCAAAACCTAGTTTTGAACACATCAGTGAGTTTTGAAACTATATTATAGCAGTTTAAAGCGCTACGGTTTTTTATTTCACTGTAAAAATCATATCTTTTTCGTTTCTTGATGAAATTCAGTGAAACAAGAGACAGTGGACTCGTGTGGACGTCTTCTACATTCAGGAAGAGACCACATATTTTTCTGAGCCTTCTGCTATTTTTGGTGGAGTGGAACCCAATGTGAGATTTCTAAATTATAAACGATATGGAAAACGATGATGTATAAATTATATAGTCGATGTATGAGTTATATAAGCATTGTACACCTCATGTATAAGCGTTATATAAATTGTACGTTCGATATATAAGTTATATATGCGTTGTAAAGATTATATATGTGTTGAATAGAGGTGAAATGCTTATATACATATATATATGTATACACCCCTCGTCCACAAACCATGGACGATATTTATTGTTTGTGATTGGTGTGAAAATTGATTGATAGCGAATAGTCGATTAGAATTGTTTATGGTTGAAATTGATTGATTGTGGTTGAAAAATACCCGTTTGTGGTTGAGAATTATTTGGTTGAAACCACATAGGATTAGTTTGTGGAAATGAGAAAAATATACATGCCGCCTGCGTGCGAACTAGATGCATGAAATCCCCATTGTCAAAAGCTGTGAGGCTTTAAGGTAGAGCGTGGAGCCATACTAGGGACGACCCCGGTTTTAACTACGCTGCCGTTGTGCTGCCGAAATTTTGAATAATATTCATGTGTTAGAATTATTTTCATGTGTTGAAACTATATTCGTGTGTTGAATAGAAAACCTTCATGTGTTGAATAGAAATTCATTCGTTGAATAGAAATTCATGTGTTGATTGGTATTCGTGTTTTTAAATAAATTGTTTTATAATAAAAATCATATTTTTATCATATATATGAACTATATAAAATAGTCATGTTTTGAAATAAATAGTTTTACAGTAAAAATCACAATTTTATTATATGCATGGATTGTTGAAAATAGTGAAGTGTTGAAATAAATGTCTGTTGGATAAAAATATCATTTTTATCAAAAGTATGAAAAGCGTATGGTTTTGAAATCGAAGAATCGATTATATATATATATATATAATTAAAATAATTCGAATAACAAAGCTGCAGTTCGTGTTTTGAAACCGTGATTTCAAACGATTAGTGCGGGAGATCTGACTATCGGATTTTCCCGAAACCAAAGCCGTTGGGTTCGCTTTGGAAATATCTTTCCAACGACACCAACTTTGTAAAGATCCAACGGTTGGATTGTCTGGAATGTTTAATTCAAATCTGAAGAAAAACAGCGCCAGAATCGATTATATATATATATATATAATTAAATTAAATCGAATAACGACGCTGCAGTTCGTATTTTGAAATCGAAACTTCAAACGATTGTGGCGGGAGATCCGACCGTTGGATTGTCTCAAAACTGGAACTATTGGATTCGTTTTGAAAAGATCTTTCTAATGATATAAATTTTTTGAAGATCCAACGGTTAGATTTTCAGATATGAGTAAATCAAATCTGAAGAAAAACAGCGCCACGGCTGCGTTATGGCCCGAAGTGTCGTTTGAATAAATTGGCTATTTTAAAATAAATAAAAATAGCGATAAATCATTATAAAATATTATAAACGATATGGATGTGAAATTTAGGAACTAACTGAAGGTTGGCTAAGTCGAATGGTTTCTTGGATTTTGATCTGATGTTGGTTTCGGCCTTCGGGGTTAATATTTGAGAAATCATTCTCTTACCGATTTACCGTTAGTGGCTAATGAATTGAAATGATGCATATGTCGTGTTTGTGTAGCACTTGTTTATTATATATGCGAGTTGCTCAGAAAGAACGGGTTTATCCCATTCTGAATAACTAAATCGACGATAAGAAATCGAAGATGAAGACGGTGGTTGAAGACCGGAAATCTTCACCTCGTTTGGATGGTAACTGATGTCCTGATTGGGAGGCATCCCAAAATATAGATAATGAGTGGTGATTGTCCAATTGTACGTGGAGATCGATGGGTTTGCGAGGTATATAGTGGCTCCGGTTTTGTTCAGACCCAGAACGGACTTGTAAATGGACTGTGTGTCTGACATTGGATTTTATTCTGTATTGATTGATCTCTATTAAATATACATATGTTTGGCCATGGAGAATTTATTCTTTTGCTTAACGCCCTTCTCTGAGATGCACGAGCTCAGAGGTTGTATATCGATGGACATCAGTCGCATGACATGAATTGCTAGTGTGGCATGCCTAAGCGGCAAATGATCAAAACTTCTTTTGAAAAGCAAAGTCTTGTGGTGATGATCAAAGCACCGTCTGTGTGGCGTAGCTTTGTGTATAATGTGAATTCGCGAACCTCACACCCCGGTATGGACCAGAAACGGGAGAAGGACCTCAGGGAGGACATGCGTTTCTTTCTACTTAGAGGTGGTGTCGGTGCTTAAATTGGCTGACATTTATATTATTTTCACCTATGTGGTTGTTGCTGTTGCGAGGCGCCTCGGTTATATTGGTCGATCCGGGACCGATGGAGTCATTCGTTGGCTCATTTATGCCCCAAAGGGCGGGGAAACGTAGTGTTCAGGCATAATAATCCACATTGGTGGACTGGCCCTGTCGCTCCAAGGCTTGCCTGCGCGCTTGCCTGAGGCTCGGGCTAGAGAGTCTCGAATTCGGTAAGGACTATCTTTTGCCATGGTTCATGACGGAAATCCAATTTCCAAATACGTGACTGTGCGGTTTTGATTGTATATATATATATATATGGCGACATGATATATGATACCCATGCCGTCTATGATTGATATTCATGATTGAAATTGTTTTTGAAACCTATAAACACTAGTAATAATATCAAATGCTTTTGTTTTATTCGTATCAAGCATATTTTGGCCATTATAAGGTAAAACTCTATTCTCCGGTTTGCGTTGCATTGTGTGATGGGAACTGAGTCTTATAATGGCTTCATTTTTATAAAAAGCATTGCGATGTTTAAAAGAATTATTTGTCTTAAAGCACTAGCGATCCGATGGAGTAAACCCGTTCCACGAAAGTGGCGTGGTCCTGTGATTAGCCGTATTTTAAATGTGTTGAGTAGATTTCTCATACCAGCCCCATGACTGACTCGTAGTTTGTTTCACTTTCAAACTCGGGTGCCCCTCTTTCTACATGGGCACCCTTGTGTTCAGGTTTTTAGAAGGCTTTTTCTGGATAGCTGGAGCTGAAGATGGATTCTATCATTTATCTCTTTTTATGCTGTTCAGCTCCTATTGTACATTATGTTTTGTTTTCCGCTGTAGACATTTATGTATAGCTGAACTATATTGGTACTAAGTATGATCCTGAATACTGTGTAACTCTGATGATTTCGTTTATCCAGTGTATTATTTGTTCATTATCTGGTGTATTTATTTAATTCTGTTCTGCTATTATCTGTTTATGTGTTATATTCCTAAGACTACCCTTGTCACCGTCAGTACGGGATTTGGGGTCGTCGCAAGTTCTAAGCTATACATCACAGAGTCTTCAAGCATGGAAAGGCGAACATTCCAAATTAGGCTGAGCTTTTCCCTCCCTGGGTACCGGGGGGGCAGAAGAAAAGAGAGCGAAAGAAAATGGGTCAGACATAAGTCTGGTAAGTCCAGTGATTATTCAGCATGTAAACTGATAAGAGAACCATGACTTGAATAAGCTGGACACAGGACAATAATAAGGAAATAAGGTAACATAGGATAAGGTAAGCTAAACAGGGCAAGATAAACAAGGCAAGATAAACTAATCATACTATCACACTCATATCCATATTCTCTGCACCTCCTAGATATTTTAACCATTATCGTGAGTTCAAAACCTAGTGATCCTTTTTTCATTGATCGGCTCCTACGCGTTTTCCACTTGTGTCATACGACCCCGCTCGATTGTAGATACCCATGCGAGTCCCACCATGGGGTGTATCAAATCCTATGGTGGCAACCCGACATGATTCAAGATGAACAGTGTATAACTACTGATGCCCAGTGCCTTCTTTTTCCACTCCGGAGTACGTGCACGCCCGTACTCCGTCGGAAGCTACACTGACGCACCAACCGTCGTCGTTTTGACCGCTCATAATCAGCCCAGTAATCATGCTCACCCTGCCTAGTTCAGGTTACCATGATACATCTATGTGGGTTACTGCTGAAATGGGTCCCCGTTATTAGGGTTTCCTAGTTAATATGTTAAATTGGTTAAGTGTCCAAGTTAACCTAACCCCACGCATCAGTTTAGTTAACATGTTGCATTGGTTAACATAACCCTACCATTCCTAACTTAGCTTTAATTCATTTATTAAAGCACCAACCACTCACATTAGACAAGTATTGTTGCGGTTACTGGATGTGCCGGTCGGGTCCGGGCAGTTTTACACCGCAACTCAGTCTAACCTCGGGTTCCTTTGGGCTTGATGCACTAACCTCCCACATTAGATATACATTGTTACAGTTGCTGGATGTGCCGGGCGGTTCCGGGCAGTCTTACACCGTAACTCAATCTAACCTCAGGTTAGGCATATACGACTTTTATAAATTTACATATTTATTTCTTTATATTTATATGTAAATTATTGTCCTTCAAGTCAAGCCCCACTTTCCTTTTTAAATCAAGTTCATAATTTTTAGGTATAAAAATTTATACCACTTTATGCCATAAAACATTTTCATGTTCATGAGCCAAATATGCTAACTATATATAATTTCATATTTTTCCCCCAACGTTACCCCCAGTTAAACGTTCGCATGAATCACATAAAATGTTAGGCTCGATACATAGCCGAACTTATACACAAAAGGGGAAAAAGAGGAACATGTAATAATTCCAACATCATAAAAATATGGATCTAAATATACATGTATCATATGAACTTGGCATAGAACAATATATATTCAATTATGAACTTGCAAATTTAGATCTACTTAACATGGATCATGAAATAGGGGTTTTACGTAGAATTACATAAACTTAACATTAGGCATGTAATCGTGAACTTCGCAAATTAGTTGGATCTAATCTAACATGAACCTAATCATATTAGCATGTAGTTTTGGTCATATATGTGAACATGATTGAACTTGCATAACCATAACAAAATTACCAAATTATCATATAACATATGGATTTTATTGTCAAATCATGCGACATGAAATGTCATTGCCAAAATTTACACAATGTGATATCCATCGCCAAATTATACAATATGGTTTGTCATTGCCAAACTGCACAATATGATATGCCATCGCCAAATTATAATATGTCATTGCCAATTTATGTCATCACCAAGTATACCACATAATATGTCATCTCCAACTTACTCAACGTGATATGTCATTGCCAAAGTATAATATGTCATCGCTAAACTACACAACATATATGTCATTGGCAAATTATACAACATATGGGTCCAAAGCATTTAACTTTGATCATCAAATTACATACAACAAGATTCACAACTTAGCATAGAAAGAATCATAGTCTCAACCAATTCAGTTTTAACAAAAAAGGATAGGCATAGATTTACATTAGGCGATGTCTTATATCAAGTTATTTAGTCACAATTCTAACATCGTTTAGGTCTGAATGATAACTGGACTTACAAAAAGGAGGCTAGTCTTGAGTTATGGGATCTGTATTCTGAATTTGAATAGCTCTCCTTTGTTGTATACGTTGAATTCTCTTAGTTGAATTAGATTTAACTTGCAATTCCTACTTGCTTTCTAGTTGAATGAGAATGGCGGCTACTCTAGGTTGAGAGTTGACAGCATGACGGTCTTAGGAATATTTTTGTGTGGCTTTAGGTTTTAGATTTAGGTTGCTTATATAGAAGTTTGATTTAATAGGAGCAGTCAGATTAACCTAGAGCAAATCAAAGCCATTCAAACCTAAGAGAACCAACCAGAATGTGCCACGCAAGCCCTAATGACACAGAAATTCGTCATAGGAGAAAACACGTCAGATTTTAGATCTGACCCGAGGGGGAGGTTGACCCCCAGGTCGACCTGTATGGGGGGAGGTCGACCCCCTGGTTGACTTCCGGGTCGACCTGGCCTTGGGCGGGAAGTTTCCCGCCCAGCCCGCTTCTACTTCAGATTTTGAATTTCTGAACCATATTCTGAACTGTTTATTTAAATTCTTGAATCTTCTGAAGATCATAACTCCTTGATACCGAATCCGATTTACGCAAACTCGCACTCTATCTCAGCAGAATTCCGAGACGAATGCAATGGCGTAACCCGTTTCCCTTAATTCTCACATTTGGAATTAATTATTTTTTAAAACGTTAATGTTTACCGAAAATACAGGGTATTACAGAAAAACACAAAATTTAAAAACCTGTTGTAATGTCTGCCTTTCAACAGAATTTTCAGCTCCTGTTTTATGTTGTTGAGCCGGAAAGGTAAACATCAAATTGGAAACTTCACAGCTAATTAACTTTGCAGAATTAGCCACACCTTCATCAGCATAAATAGTGAACTACATGTCAACAAGTTTTCGCCATTGTAGGGTCTACAATAATTTAAATAGCCATTAACATAAAATATTTTTTATCTTGATACATGTCTCTTTAAATAAAAGGGGGTTCCATAACATGGCACCCTTTGGATTATGTGAGAGTTTCAGAAAAACCAACATATGTTTGTCTTGCTTGTCGCATGTTCAATATAGTTATTTGTTATGACACAGTTGTTTACATAAACCAAAGTTTTAATTATAATCCGATTAAGACTCGTCAAAAAGGTACTTTGACCTGATGCTTGCACTGAAAGCATATGATGACAAGCAGTATGCAGATGTCTACCAAGAATTTAGTGGACTACCCTACTAATATGTGTAGTTTATTAAAGGCAATATATAGTTGGAATAATGGCTTTTGTTGCCACCAACATGGCCATTATGTTGAAAATTTTAAATACAACACAAGATATTTCAAATTTATGAAGTTATTATTTTTAGCAAAACTAATAAGGTTAACAAAAACCTTAGAAGAGAATACCTGATCCATTTATGCGTGCAATGGCTTCGTTCTTTGAAATAGGTCCTCTATTTATCTATGCAGGAGGTAGCAGCTGATATATTTGCTGATTTGGGCGGTCATATGGGTTTCCAGGGGATGATATGCCGTATTTGATATATTTGACATCGTTGAAAATCTTTGATTCTAACCAACTGGGAATAAATAAAGTTATGTTGATTTGCAGAATGAAAGTTTTGCCGCTGCAGCTGCTGATCATCTATGGATGATGAAATAGGCATGGAAGTTTTGTTTCGAGGAGGAGCAAAGCTGTTATCGAAGATTTTGGATCACCAATTGGGTCCAGTTTATCAAACAAAACATACAGACTGATAACGATTATGATCTTGCGTCCTTGAATGATGTTGCAAATGAATTCATTCAACTGAACAATTGACCCTTTCATCAACTTCCCTTCTTGTAACGACCCAACGGTTTTCGGCCCGAAAATCGACATAAATACCTTTACCGTAACTCATGTCGACCTTCTAAACACCGAAACACTGGACGTTATTAGAAAGAAATTAGAGGGTGAGATAAGAAAGAAAGAAATATTAGAATAGAAGAAGAAGAAGAACAACACCACACAGAGTCTCACATCGCAGCGGAACAAAATATAATACAGAAATAACTTTATTGAGAGCTTTAAATAAACTTACAATATCAGAGTACAACACACACTGGGATAGTTATAATAACATGTTCCCATATACAACACACAGGGGAATAGTAGCTATATATTATCATACGTCTGAACATCTCCAGCTCGTCTCTGGACTTCACAGCATTCGGTAACCTGAACATGTACACCCCGGGCTAACCCGAGCATTTACAAAACACCGGGTCAGTCTGGTGAACCAGAGTAAGATAAACTTGCACAATATTTAGGGTATCACAAAACCTGGTTTTAAAGTTAAAATCTTTCAAAGAAAAGGATAATCGTAAGACCAAATCCACACATAAACACGGACGGTTTTTACCTTACGATAACCCAAAACGTTTTTGAAATCAATATCTTGTCTGATATTATAATAATGTCTAAATACAAGTAAATAAAATCTAGTAGAACGCTTGCATCTCACGCTCTACATATATATTATACAATCAAAACCGCGGGCGCTTATTGGAGATTGGATTCCGACTATGACAAGGTATGGGACCACCTGCCGATAGTGTATCTCTAAAGGCGAATACACTGGGTTCAACAAGAACGTCTTGCAACCCGGCCCTCACATGACCGACCACTCATTTCGCTTGAGTGTATCGAATGTATATCCCCAACGGTTGGGCGCTACCCACCGTCTTCCCGAAAAGGGACAGCATCGAAACAGATTAAAGAAGCAAAAGGAATTTCTCTAGATAGGTGATTATACACCCTAATGGGAACGACCCACATAGCCATGCTGCCTGCCCAATTTTTGTCATTTCCCGGTTGATGAGGTCTGAGGCTAGAATTATTTTTTCAGTACATCTAGTCACCATTCACTTTGAATGCCACATCGTCAGATCCACCAGATATCACTAATTGACGTCCACAGAAATACTCTGCAGTTTAGCTAAGAGAAGGTGTACGGCCTTCTCCGCCATCAACAGAAGTACGTTTGAAGAAACCAACGTGCGTAATTCCTTTGGAAATACTCTGTCAGACATCCGTTCATACAAGTCATCCAGGAACAGGATGAACCGAAGGTACCCTCCTACTGCATTCAATATAGGAATCACCCCATGGATCAGTAGCGAGAAGTCCTTGCAATCCATGAATCTCAACCACGACAGAATCACAGTTTATCTCTGGCCGCTAAACCAGAGATTATTAGTAGTTCTTCCGCTTATGAAAATCCACAGTCTTCAATGCTCCATCTCGACCGTCTTCTGATATCTTCACGTATTTGTTAGTCGGGATGGTTTTCGAATATAAATTCGATCCCGGTCTTTCCTTACCAACAATCGTATTGGACAGACTTGATAGTCGGTGATTTAACTATCAAAATAATCAATGTTTCAATCATGACAATCCAGTGAGTTCACTGGTTCAGTATTCGGTCTCACTTGGCCTTTTAATTTAACAAATGTAAATTCAAACTCTTAAATCTTTTGATATTAAGAATATAGGTTTCTCGCATCTTATTCAACATAAGATTATCTTTTAAACCAATTCATTACTTAGGATAATTCTATATCACATTTAGTTTTCAAATTTCACTTTCAAAACATTAGCCACATTATTATGTGATATAATATTGCGAAATCACTTTAACTTATTACTCGTAAAACGATGTTACGAAACATTATCTATTTCATTACTTAAAATAATACACAAGTTTATTCTGATCAAATAAAACTCAGCCTTACGTTTTCCTTCAAATTCGAAAATATCGTTATATTTTCAGCAACTCCCTTTATTCCCTTTCTACTTTGGAAATCCTCAATATATATGTATATTCCAAACTTTCCATCGAAACGTTGCGTTATTATTTCACTAACGGAAATAATGAACGATCTCCAACCTCTTTTACCATTACAACTCATATCATTCTCAGATAATCCTAAAGTCGTTCAAGTTGGGGTATTTTAGTTACCTCTCAGACCTTGATCAACAACGTTCATATCTTCAAATAGATACGAGATGTAACCCAAAACCAATATTTCATTTTAATCCCTTTTTAAATCATTTCGTTTAAAAACCAAATTTGGTTATAAACTTATGACCCCCTTTTTTTTATCCAAAATCACTTCTTCAAATCTCTTTTTACTTTTATTTCATCATTTCCTGCTTGGAATCCTTATTTCAATTTCAATTGTACTTAACTCCATCTTCGAAAAATTTAGAATTAACGATATAATACCTCAAACCCCTTTTATAACTTAATTTTATTATAAAACCCTTTTATCCTAAATCTCCTTTTACTTAATTCAATTAATTAAGTAACATTTATTTTAAGTTGTCCTGTTCGCTTAAAGATTCCTTTATAACTTTGTTATAAAACTCAAGTTTAAAAAAAAAACTGTTCATGAACTCTTTCACCATTCAATTGGATTCCATTCACTTGGATTACTTTTCAAATGAATTTTCATTAAAAAGTAGTTTCCTAAATCATTATTAATTACAATAACGATTTATTTCAATCATTAACTACATTAGTAGTCAATTTCTTTATTTATCTAAAATAAATAGTAAATCCCCTTTTTAAATCCTTATTAAATTTGAACAAATCTTCTTTAAACTATTTCATTTGATTAATTCGAATCATACCAAGGAAATAATCAATTTCAAATTGAACACGGTCGATTTAATTCACTCAAAACACAATTATTTCACTAAAAGATTTCAATTCATTTCCCCTTTAAATTAATGATAGAATAAATTTAAATAATTCAATTTAATTGTTTATTTACAAAACAATTATTCAATTTCAATTGTCGGGTTAATTCCTACTCACTTGTATACATATCTGATTAAAATCAGATTCTACTTTATAAACCAAATAAATAAGTAATTATAAATCTAAATAACAAATATTTATTTCCACTTAAATAAACTTTTATTCACAATAGAATATTTCAAAATCAATCTTTAGTTATAAAAATTAATTTTATATCTTTAGTTCTATCAACTCACCTGACGGTGAATCAATATAAACAAAACGATTTTCTTTTAGGCCATTTACTGCCGATTACTCAACCAATATAGCCCATTGGTTAAAACTAAACACAGGATGTATTTCCAATCAATGATCAATATCAAATCAATCATCCAAACACGATAGTACATATGATAATATGAAAATAAATAATATTTTTGAGGAATCCGGTTGGATCCCTTCAACCTGTTCTTTCCTGTATACAAAACGATTATCACAAACCAGATTATTTAGTTTCCTTTAACTGATATATAATAGTAAATAGCAACCATTTTGCATCAACCAACCATCAAAATAATTAAATCAGTTCAAACAATTCAAACAAACCACGTTTATCTTATAAACGTGACCAACAAGGTAGGTTAACTTTATTGGAACCAATCGTTAAAAATAACGATTTGGTATTTCACTGAAATTAAACGACGGTTTAATTTCATCAGATAAATCAATAAATAAATTATAACTAGCAAATAGTCAATCATCGGCAAACAGAGCACACAAAATAAAAACCCAAATTATATAAAATATAAATGGGAAAAATATACTGAGTGAGTTTAACTCACCTGAATTCGTCCGATGCTGAAACAGTTTGGTTACAGTTAAATTAAACACTGTTTAATTTAACTATCATTCCAGCTATCTTCGTCCCCATCCAGAACAATTTTGTAATGTTGTGTCTAACCATATGATTTCACTGCACAGCTTGTCTCGTTAAATTCTGGTAACACCATAAAAAATATATATGTTATAGTAATTTGATTTAATTAAATTAAATGTATACTAATTCTTGTTGAATCAAAGACATTTCCGAACGTTGACTCCTTCACATCTAAACAGGCCGACCTTAATTTGTAAAAACCCAAGCTGATTATTCTACTACATCAAATCAATTTAACCTTAAGTAAAAATTATTTCCATTTAATCTAATTATATTTGAATTGGAACAAAGAAGGTCGGACACTACTTCCTCTCGCACTGGTTTGAATGAACGAATATCCCATGATGCTTCGCTTACAACTTTTCCCACTTTGCATAATATGATGCTTTGATTCAAATGGGTTGGTCATATATAAAGTAAGTAGGCATTCTTATCAAATCAGTAAAACACGTTAATACCTCTATTTGCCCAGTCACCAAAACGAAACCATCTGTGCATCTTCCCACTTCACGGGAATCCCATTGCTCCACTTGCTTCTTCACTCACACCTCATCCGTACGATGCCATCTCCTGTGCCTCCAACACACCCAACGTCGGAACCATCCACCTAGTTGATTCGAATATACCCAGGCCCCTTCGATAGAATTTGGTTCCCAAAACTTACCATATCCTCTCTCCTTCACAGAACCGTACCTCCCCATCTTTTTTTTTACCCGTCCATAAACAATACCCACTTCTTCATCAATTCCATCACGCCACTACCCCTTTTATACTTCATTCCCTCCAACGCCCTCTATCCTTTTCGCATGTGAAGGTCACCATTTACATATTGTCTCTCTTCCGATTGTTTGCCCTTTTTTTTTTTCTTAAGCGTTTGTTTCAAAATTTGTAAAGCCATGAACAATATTGGTAATTTTATTTATACTGGTGATGCTTTCCAGGAAAGGGCGAAAGCTCGTATTTATAAAGCAAACACCTTGAGTGGCACGGTGTTGTTTATAGGGTAGCTGATATATTGTTTATAGGGTAGCTGATACCACTTGTGTTTGCAATTGTACAGCGAAGGGAGAAAATAGACATGTTGAAAATGAATATACATAGCTGTTGTTTTCAACTCCAGTTGAGCTGCAGCGTTTAAGCTTTTCATGCTTTCACTTCACGTTCAGTCATGGTAGATGATAGATGCAGCTATTGTCTTTAGAGTGGGAGGTATGACTATTGAAAAGAAAAGAGAGAAACAGGGTACGACTTCATTGGAAAAAGGATTATACGTGAAGCTGTTTCTATTGGTACTGAAATGATTTTAAGGGTTGGAAATATATATAGTAAAGGACATATATTATTTAATTATAATGTGAAACTTCATCGCGAAGTAACACACAGAAACCACCATAAACGACTTCCGTCTTCTGATAAAAAAACTAATCTTAGTGTAAAAAGGTATTCCGGATCTAATGGGACAAGTTTCGTCGAAATCCGAGGTCGTATGAAAAAATTTCCTTTATAAAACCAGAAATAAACACGCATTTAAATTTTTTCACGATCACCAGATAAATCAAATCAACTTGAAACTTTTATATCCTAAAATAATTCTTCAATACGAACCCAACGGCACCAGTATCGTCGCATTCTAAGACTGTTTCCCCGGTAGGCTGTTTTTACGCGCACCGCAATGCCATTCTGAACACCAAACTATATACCTATCCTAACTCTAATCGACGATACGAACTCAACGGGATTAGTTTCGTGGCTTAATTCGATCGTCTGTTCAAGTTATACCCAAATAATCCTTTACTGAATTAATTACGCGCTATAGAAATTTAACGAGCGTTTATGGCTACCGTGGTCACATACGACATCGGTTTGCCACGCCATTCAACATCGTACAATAATTTAACGATATGGTTCCAATGAAACTGACTTTGTCGAAATCTGAGTCCGTTTGCAAAACAGCTATTTTAAAGGCCTATATTTAAATAACGATTTTCGCAGCGACTATTTTAAATTTTGATTTAGCCATATCTAACAAATTATAACACGAAATCTGGATTTTTCTCTTTCATATGAAAATTATAATCAATATGGTTCTAACATTTCTTGATTCGCAGAAATCCGACTTATATCGGCTCCTGTATTCTCAGTTGAAGTTCAAAACTCCATATTACGAACTGCACGCCATTTTCAAGCTCGATTTATATTTAAATAAATTATAGCGTTTAAACGTCGTTTAGATAACGAATTAAATATTAAAATCCATTAATATTCTAAATAAAATATTTAAAATAATAAATTAAATTAAATATTCGACTGCCAAAAATACGGGTCGTTACATTCTTCCCCCCAAAATAATTTCGTCCTCAAAATTGCTAAGGTAAAAGAAACGCTTCATCCAATTATCTTTACAAAAATATTTACTTCAAACTCGATTTTATTTTAAAAATTAATCCAATTGGGTTTAAAACCAATTAAATTCAAAATAAAGGAATTTTCCAAAAATCTTCAAAAATATTCAAACACCGTAAATTTTGGAATATTTTTAGCAGAGTCTCCTCTGCACAGAGGGACATCTGCAATATTGCAGGTTCAAGAAATATGTATACCTCGACCATAATGGTCGGAAAAATCCAAAACCAAACTCAAAACCCAAATAAAGACCAAAATTTTATATTTTGCATAGGCGTACCTTTTTGCGAGCGTTATTATGCGGTAAGCAATATTTTATATTCGAGCTTGCTTAGTTATTTGGCAGCTCTATTCAAACTGGATTCAATTAACTCCAGAATTTTCTCTTTGATGGATTTTAAAGCTGAATTGTCACTTCTGCACCTGTTCTCAACTCAAATAAATTTCATTAGCCCCAAACAACATCAGTTAGTTCAAATATCCATATCATACGATCCCATCAGTTCTATACACAATCTAATCCATATGAGATTATAATTATTTATAATCACTTCATTTATTTCTTTAATTATCCATTCAAATTTCAACTTTGGAATGATTATCCAACTTATTTATTTCATTTTGGTTTTAAACCAAATCGATCATGTTCAGGTTCATATTCATGAAATCGAGCACACCATCCAAACATATCATTCAAATCAATATTAACAAATCCATTGATTTCACTATTATAATAGATTGAGAAAATCCTTTTTTTATTATAAAATAAATTGGGCAGAAATAATTTCAAAAATAATTTTATATCAAATTACAAATACGCGCTCTCATATATATAACAAACTCAATCTAGGGTATTACTAACCCCATCTCTATCGAGTTACACCACAGAGCCAAGGTAATCACTAAACCAATAGCTTTGATACCACTGTAACGACCCAGCGGTTTTCGGCCCGAAAATCGACATAAATACCTTTACCGTAACTCATGTCGACCTTCTAAACACTGGACGTTATTAGAAAGAAATTAGAGGGTGAGATAAGAAAGAAAGAAATATTAGAATAGAAGAAGAAGAAGAACAACACCACACAGAGTCTCACATCGCAGCGGAACAAAATATAATACAGAAATAACTTTATTGAGAGCGTTAAATAAACTTACAATATCAGAGTACAACACACACTGGGACAGTTATAATAACCTGTTCCCATATACAACACACAGCGGAATAGTAGCTATATAATATCATACGTCTGAACATCTCCAGCTCGTCTCTGGACTTCACAGCATTCGGTAACCTGAACCTGTACACCCCGGGCTAACCCGAGCATTTACAAAACACCGGGTCAGTCTGGTGAACCAGAGTAAGATAAACTCGCACAGTATTTAGGGTATCACACAACCTGATTTTAAAGTTAAAATCTTTCAAAGAAAAGGATAATCGTAAGACCAAATCCACACATAAACACGGACGGTTTTTACCTTACGAAAACCCAAAACATTTTTGAAATCAATATCTTGTCTGATATTATAATAATGTCTAAATACAAGTAAATAAAATCTAGTGGAACACTTGCATCTCACGCTCTACATATATATTATACAATCAAAACCGCGGGCGCTTATTGGAGATTGGATATGACAAGGTATGGGACCACCTGCCGATAGTGTATCTCTAGAGGCGAATACACTGGGTTCAACAAGAACGTCTTGCAACCCGGCCCTCACATGACCGACCACTCATTTCGCTTGAGTGTATCGAATGTATATCACCAACGGTTGGGCGCTACCCACCGTCTTCCCGAAAAGGGACAACATCGAAACAGATTAAAGAAGCAAAAGGAATTTCTCTAGATAGGTGATTATACACCCTAATGGGAGCGACCCACATAGCCATGCTGCCTGCCCGATTTTTGTCATTTCCCGGATGAGGCCTGAGGCTAGAATTACTTTTTCAAAACATCTGGTCACCATTCACTTTGAATGCCACATCATCAGATCCACCAGATATCACTAATTGACATCCACAAAAATACTCTGCATTTTAGCTAAGAGAAGGTGTACGGCCTTCTCCGCCATCAACAGAAGTACGTTTGAAGAAACCAATGTGCGTAATTCCTTTGGAAATACTCTGTCAGACATCCGTCCATACAAGTCATCCAGGAACAGGATGAACCAAAGGTACCCTCCTACTGCATTCAATATAGGAATCACTCCATGGATCAGTAGCGAGAAGTCCTTACAATCCGTGAATCCCAACCACGACAGAATCACAGTTTATCTCTGGCCGCTAAACCAGAGATTATTAGTAGTTCTTCCGCTTATGAAAATCCACGGTCTTCAATGCTCCATCTCGACCGTCTTCTGATATCTTCACGTATTTGTTAGTCGGGATGGTTTTCAAATATAAATTCGATCCCAGTCTTTCCTTACCAACAATCGTATTGGACAGACTTGATAGTCGGTGATTTAACTATCAAAATAATCAGTGTTTCAATCATGACAATCCAGTGAGTTCACTGGTTCAGTATTCGGTCTCACTTGGCCTTTTAATTTAACAAATGTAAATTCAAACTCTTAAATCTTTCGATATTAAGAATGTCGGTTTCTCGCATCTTATTCAACATAAGATTATCTTTTAAACCAATTTATTACTTAGGATAATTCTATATCACATTTAGTTTTCAAATTTCACTTTCAAAACATTAGCTACTTTATTATGTGATATAATATTGGGAAATCACTTTAACTTATTACTCGTCAAACGATGTTACGAAACATTATCTGTTTCATTACTTAAAATAATACACAAGTTTATTCTGATCAAATAAAACTCAGCCTTACGTTTTCCTTCAAATTCGAAAATATCGTTATATTTTCAGCAACTCCCTTTATTCCCTTTCTACTTTGGAAATCCTCAATATATTTGTATATTCCAAACTTTCCATCGAAACGTTGCGTTATTATTTCACTAACGGAAATAATAAACGATCACCAACCTCTTTTACCATTACAACTCATATCTCAGATAATCCTGAAGTCGTTCAAGTTGGGGTATTTTAATTACCTCTCAGACCTTGATCAACAACGTTCATATCTTCAAATAGATACGAGTTGTAACCCAAAACCAATATTTCATTTTAATCCCCTTTTTAAATCATTTCATTTAAAAACCAGATTTAGTTATAACCTTATGACCCCCTTTTTTTATCCAAATTCACTTCTTCAATCTCTTTTTAATTTTATTTCATCATTTCCTGCTTGGAATCCTTATTTCAATTTCAATTGTACTTAACTCCATCTTCGAAAAATTTAGAATTAACGATATAATACCTCAAACCCCTTTTATAACTTTGTTTTATTATAAAACCCTTTTATCCTAAATCTCCTTTTACTTAATTCAATTAATTAAGTAACATTTATTTTAAGCTGTCCTGTTCGCTTAAAGATTCCTTTTATAACTTTGTTATAAAACTCAAGTTTAAAAAAAACCTGTTCATGAACTCTTTCACCATTCAATTGGATTCCATTCAATTGGATTCCATTCACTTGGATTACTTTTTAAATGAATTTTCATTAAAAAGTAGTTTCCTAAATCATTATTAATTACAATAACGATTTATTTCAATCATTAACTACATTTGTAGTCAATTTCTTTATTTATCTAAAATAAATAGTAAATCCCCTTTTTAAATCCTTATTAAATTTGAACAAATCTTCTTTAAACTATTTCATCTGATTAATTCGAATCATACCAAGGAAATAATCAATTTCAAATTGAACACGGTCGATTTAATTCACTCAAAACATAGTTATTTCACTAACGAATTTCAATTCATTTCCCCTTTAAATTAATGATAAAATAAATTTAAATAATTCAATTTAATTGTTTATTTACAAAACAATTATTCAATTTCAATTGTCGGGTTAATTCCTACTCACTTGTATACATATCTGATTAAAATCAGATTCTACTTTATAAACCAAATAAATAAGTAATTATAAATCTAAATAACAAATATTTATTTCCTCTTAAAAAAAATTTTATTCACAATAGAATATTTCAAAATCAATCTTTAGTTATAAAAATTAATTTTATAACTTTAGTTATATCAACTCACCTGACGGTGAATCAATATAAACAAAACGATTTTCTTTTAGGCCATTTACTACCGATTACTCAACCAATATAGCCCATTGGTTAAAACTAAACACAGGGTGTATTTCCAATCAATGATCAATATCAAATCAATCAGCCAAACATGACAGTACATATGATAATAAATAATATATTTGAGGAATCCGGTTGGATCCCTCCAACCTGTTCTTCCCTGTATACAAAATGGTTATCACAAACCAGATTATTCAGTTTCCTTTAACTGATATATAATAGTAAATAGCAACCATTTTGCATCAACCAACCATCAAAATAATTAAATCAGTTGAAACAATTCAAACAAAACACGTTTATCTTATAAACATGACCAACAAGGTAGGTTACCTTTACTGGAACCAATCGTTAAAAATAACGATTTGGTATTTCACTGAAATTAAACGACGGTTTAATTTCATCAGTTAAATCAATAAATAAATTATAACTAGCAAACAGTCAATCATCGGCAAACAGAGCACACAAAATAAAAATCCAATTTATATAAAATATAAATGGGAAAAATATACTGAGTGAGTTTAACTCACCTGAATTCGTCCGATGCTGAAACAGTTTGGTTACAGTTAAATTAAACACTGCTTAATTTAACTATCATTCCAGCTATCTTTGTCCCCATCCAGAACAATTTTGTAATGTTATGTCTAACCATATGATTTCACTGCACAGCTTGTCTCGTTAAATTCTGGTAACACCATAAAAATTATATATGTTATAGTACTTTGATTTAATTAAATTAACTAAATTAAATGTATACCAATTCTTGTTGAATCAAAGACATTTCCGAACGTTGACTCCTTGACATCTAAACAGGCCGACCTTAATTTGTAAAAACCCAAGCTGATTATTCTACTACATCAAATCAATTTAACCTTAAGTAAAAATTATTTCCATTTAATCTAATTATATTTGAATTGGAACAAAGAAGGTCGGACACTTCTTCCTCTCGCACTGGTTTGAACGAACGAATATCCCATGGTGCTTCGCTTACAACTTTTCCCACTTTGCATAATATGATGCTTTGATTCAAATGGGTTGGTCATATATAAAGTAAGTAGGCATTCTTATCAAAGCAGTAAAACACGTTAATACCTCTATTTGCCCAGTCACCAAAACGAAACCATCTGTGCATCTTCCCACTTCACGGGAATCCCATTGCTCCACTTGCTTCTTCACTCACACCTGATCCGTACGATGCCATCTCCTGCGCCTCTAACACACCCAACGTCGGAACCATCCACCTAGTTGATTCGAATATACACAGGCCCCTTCGATAGCATCTGGTTCCCAAAACTTACCATGTCCTCTCTCCTTCACAGAACCGTACCTCCCCATTTTTTCTTTTACCCGTCCATAAATAATACCCACTTCTTCATCAATTCCGTCACGCCACTACCCCTTTTATACTTCATTCCCTCCAACTCCCTCTATCCTTTTCGCATGTGCAGGTCACCATTTACATACTGTCTCTCTTCCGATTGTTTGCCCTCTCTTTTTTTTTTAAGCGTTTGTTTCAAAATTTGTAAAGCCATGAACAATATTGGCAATTTTATTTATACTGGTGATGCTTTCCAGGAAAGGGCGAAAGCTCGTATTTATAAAGCAAACACCTTGAGTGGCACGGTATTGTTTATAGGGTAGCTGATATATTGTTTATAGGGTAGCTGATACCACTTGTGTTTTCAATTGTACAACGAAGGGAGAAAATAGACATGTTGAAAATGAACATACATCGCTGTTGTTTTCAATTCAAATTGAGATGCAGCATTTAAGATTTTCATGCTTTCACTTCACGTTCGGTCATGGTAGATGATAGGTGCAGCTATTGTCTTTAGAGTGGGAGGTCTGACTATTGAAAAGAAAAGAGAGAAACAGGGTATGACTTCATTGGAAAAAGGATTATACGTGAAGCTGTTTCTATTGGTACTGAAATGATTTTAAGGGTTGGAAATATATATAGTAAAGGACATTTATTATTTAATTATAATGTGAATTTTCATCGTGAAGTAACACACAGAAACCACCACAAACGACTTCCGTCTTTTGATAAAAAAAACTAATCTTAGTGTAAAAAGGTATTTCAGATCTAATGGGACAAGTTTCGTCGAAATCCGAGGTCGTATGAAAAAATTTCCTTTATAAATCCAGAAATAAACACGCGTTTAAATTTTTTTCACGATCACCAGATAAATCAAATCAACTTGAAACTTTGATATCCTAAAATAATTCTTCAATACGAACCCAACGGCACCAGTATCGTCGCATTCTGAGACTGTTTCCCCGGTAGGCTGTTTTTACGCGCACCGCAATGCCATTCTAAACACTAAATTTTCCGATCTCTAAAGATAAAAAACTATATACCTATCCTGACTCTAATCGACGATACGAACTCAACAAGATTAGTTTCGTGGCTTAATTCGATCGTCTGTTCAAGTTATACCCAAATAATCCTTTATTGAATTAAATACGCGCTATAGAAATTGAACGAGCATTTATGGCTACCGTGGTCACATACGACATTGGTTTTCCACGCCATTCAACATCATACAATAATTTAACGATACGGTTCCAATGAAACCGATTTCGTCGAAATCTGAGTCCGTTTGCAAAACGGCTATCTTAAAGGCCTATATTTAAATAACGATTTTCACAGCGACTATTTTAAATTTTGATTTAGCCATATCTAACAAATTATAACACGAAATCTGGATTTTTCTCTTTCATATGAAAATTATAATCAATATGGTTCTAAAGTTTCTTGATTCACAGAAATCCGACTTATATCGGCTCCTGTATTCTCAGTTGAAGTTCAAAACTCCATATTATGAACTGCACGCGATTTTCAAGCTCGATTTATATTTAAATAAATTATACCGTTTAAACTTCGTTTAAATAACGAATTAAATATTAAAATCCATTAATATTCTAAATAAAATATTTAAAATAATAAATTAAATTAAATATTCGACTGCCAAAAATACGGGTCGTTACACTTCTTTCACAATCACATTCAACTGAGTCACGAGCATGGTCTGCTGCATATGATCTCCATCCGATAAAACCATTCTATATCTCTCAGTAGAGCTTTGTAAAGTGTTGACTAACTTTACATAGTTTACTTGAAGGATTGGTTTCACTACATTAACGCTGCTCGAGATCACAGCGATTGCGTTATTCTTTAGATTCATGATAGGATTATCCTAATTTTCCCCAAAGTTATCACTGTAATTATCTCAACACAAAATAAACTTGCAGCAGACATAAAAAAGGAATAAATAAAATATAAACTAAGTAATACATTTAGTTAATTGACTTAATTCTTATATAAGAACCACAAAACTGCTGCAAATTTCAGAAAACGGTACCTTTGACCATTAACATATGCAAGTTCCTATATGTGATTCTACCGCTTTGTATTATTAAACGTGGCAGTATAGCTCAAAATAATAAAGAATATGAAATTATTTAAACTGTATAATGTGTATTCATGTTATTTGAAATGTTATATAAAACAAATAAAAACGCTCACTAAAATGCACTAGTGCAAGTAAAGTTCTCATATCCTATAAAATGCGTAATATTTGCACATTGGATATTTTAGGTACAAGCATTTCATAAGATAGAGTATATTTTCTCTAATATCATTTAATATCATCATCGACTTTGGATGGTAAAAGTCAAAACAAATGCAGATATAATTTACTCAAAATTTTACCCTATATGGTCATCCGTTTTCATTCAAAACCAAGCCCCTTTTACTGTCTTTGTTTGGACCTTTTTTGCCTTTTTTATAGAAATTAAAAAGGCAAAATTTAACACCTTTAAATCTCTTTTTTCAATAGTCCCATTCTTCTTATTAGCATCAACTACTAGATCCTGCACACTCACTACCAAAACGAGCAGGCCATAAGGAAGAAAATTTCAAAGCTATATAGATAACATAGACTAGTTGCTTAATTTTCTTCCCTTGTTATATGGAGAATGGTCATGTCAATTCAGATTTACATCATCACTTTTGTAGCTTAAGTATAAAATATCGAAGACCCCATTATGATTTTGAGGCACATTATAACTGATTCGTGATGTGCTAGTAGCATTTGCAACCTCATTCCTCATTTTTATAATTTCTTGTATATTTTCATAACATCTCAGCACTCTTTCTTACATACAGATATATGGAAAACCATAACCAAGTTAATAATCATTACTAGACAGAAAAGAAGAAAAAATAACAATAATAATATATATGATTTATTTATTAATGCAAGTAAAAATAAGATAAAATTTGGTCAACTTACCAGCGAGGTCACAACAATTTACAGCCTTCTCAATATCAATAGTTTGAATTTCTCCTAATGCTTATACTACTGCTGCTGAGGCAATTTCAAAAGGTTTGAATCATATAAACTATGCATGCATTCCATTTAGTTTACAATAAGCTGCAAATTTACATAAAATTAGATGAATTAAAGTGTTTGTAATCTTGTATACCTCTAACTGTGCTTAATATGAACGGGGTTGGACAAGAAACCAAAGACTTAGTCGGTAAGCTAACATCGTTGAACTTATGGAGAAAATAATATGCGAATGAAAATGAAGTCATTGCTTGCATTCTCCAATTTAGTGTGCTTAAACTAAAAGCTCCATCCTTTGGATAATTTCAGGTTCAAGCACATATTTTGCTTTCTCTACCTATGCAGTCATATTAGTAACCAGTGGTTATACATAAATTTTGATAATGGGCCATCATAATATACAAAAGAAACATTGAGAACAAAATAATATTGTTTAAGGGTTCAAATTACTTTAGTCCCTAGATCAATTCCGATCACATCTTTACTAGTTGGGTCATCATCATCAGAAGTTGAACTTGCATTATTCTTATGCTATATATAGTATTCATATACAGTGTGTGTGTGTGTGTATATATATATATATATATATATATTGCATGAACAAAATTTATAAAACCATAAGATTAATTTGAATGTCTTCGAAGAGTTCTTTTAGCAGTAAAATAATTAGATTCAGCCCATTTGAAAATGAATTTTCATGTACCATTATCATTGTAATAATATACAGTATGTAACCAAATAAGCCTTAAAACAATATACATATGGTGCTACTATCAAAATAAATAAATTGGATTCCGATTTAGGTGCCAAAATAAAGCAAAAAAGGTAAAAGAGAAGGAAGCAAAATCTGCTTATCCAAAATCATTTAGAAAATATGAATGATGTTATGATTAAGAAAACCAGCTGAAAAGCCCAGAGTCTCTTAGTTGATAGTAAAACATCAAGTTTACAATCTTAGCCACGAAAAGAAGCCTCTAATCAAAAGAAGGTACATGTTTTAAATGAATAAAAGCAACACAAGATAACCTAAAATATTCTCGAAGTAAACAATGAACAAACTGTGAAAGTTATAACATAGTACCCAACAATTAAATTTTGTAACTTTGACAGACCAACACTTAATCTTAATTAAGTTGCAACCACAAAGAACTTGCAGGTAAACTAAAAGCATATCAACAATAAACCATTGTCAAGTAGCATAATCTGTGACCTTTTTGCATTATTCCAGGCTATTTTACAGCTAGATAATATTACATTTTGGACAAAATTAGTAACCTGGCATGTCCCTTATTACAAATAAAACGAAAGGGCGCGAACATGGACAAATACTTGCATCTTCCACACCTCTCCTGAGACCGATGGAAGAATAAATGTATGTTGTTTGTATTTGTGTTTATCTTAAGAAATTTTTGATTGTATTTTGATCCATTCACTTATACCCACTACTCAATCGTCCAAAGAAAAACAAAATATATAGTTTAGGTTAGCATACCAAAACTTTGAATTAAAATCCACAGAGTTCCAAAAGATGAAAGTTCCTAATTAAAATTTGTTAGGGAAAGAACTCTTACCTTCGAAAAGTTAAAGCATCCTAAAAATTTTGGCACGAATTCAAGATTTTAGACGCAGATTGACTTAATAAATGCCAACTCTTTAGAGCATAGTGAAGAATCATGAGATCTCTTTCGCGATGAATCTGAGTGCAATATGAAGGCATTGTTTTAGGGATTTAAACAGAAAGGCATCGTGGATTTAGGTTTAGAGATAAAGGGAAGAGTGATCTAAAATTTAGAAGGCTATCGCGGGCGGAAGGGGAAATGATGTTTCAAGCGACAAATGAAAATAAGCGAGGGAACTTTTGCAAACTTTATTAATTCACCGGATATTTAGATATTAATACAACATTTTGTTCCCGTGTGTATTAATTTTAGCATTTACGTTCCTGAAACAAAAGACCGACAACTGCAGTTAGCACCCAAACGCTGTGTCATATTGCGGTCAAAAGCAAACTTTCTTGTAGTGAATATTCATAATTACAATAGTTGTAACTACTATGGTAAAATGAACAACTTAAGAATTTTCAACTAAATATACCAAAATTAATTAATTGTAACACATTGTAGCATGTATATAGTAGGAAGAAAACACCTTTCATTTCGACTTGTAGTTTTTCATAAGTTAATAGGTTACAATCAATTACAGTATTTCCTCAAGGACGTACACCAACCCTTTCAATCTTTCACTTACGTTTGGGATTAATTATGGAATCTCAATATCATCTTTTTAATCAGCCTAATGAGAATTGATTGTACGATTTGAGAATTTTAGCTGAAAAATTAATAAAAGGATTATATTAAATACAATAAAGGAAAGCACATCTTCTGTTATAAAAATATGAATTTGGCTAGGAAATTTACACTAGTGCGTTCACAATAATTTTTGTATAATCTTCACATGTAGTACTTTGATATCTAAGCTAGTACAAAGGCGTAATGGAGAATTTAAAGTTTGAAAAACGAAACAAAATTAAATAACAAAACTTTCCTTATTTAAACAACTACACTGGTTAACACTTTAGGATCCATGGATCCATAAACAACGATCAGCTTGTCCCTAATGCGTGTTGGAATTGGGTTAGCCCTCAACGAAAGTTATAGGTGAATTTCAGAAAAATTTGTATGTATTTCACATTATCTAAATACGTGCACGATATGTATGCATATATATATATATATATATTGTATAATACTAAATTTTATAAATAAAATGTATATGTACAAATATGAATATATATAATATATATATATATATACAAACAATATATATATTATAATTAGACATATACTAAGGTGTGTATATTTATAATGTTAAGTAAAAAAAAATTATGTACATTATTTTAAACATAACTAGATTCAAAAGTAAAGTAATTTAGAAAAAAATAAAATTTGTTCATTTATAACTAATTATTTGAATATATACGTATGTTTTCAGCTATACAATTCAATATAAAATAATTATTTAAAAAAAATCAATTTTGAATTTTGTGAAATTCAAGGATCATAAGATCATACCAGTTATATTTTTTTTGAACTTTTTATTTAAATTAATATTTTTAATAATTAATATAAAATTTAGATATACATTTTGAGCCACTATACTTCAATATAAGTTAAAAAAATAAATCATGAAATACTAATCAAAAATATTTTTAGTGAACATTTGATTAAATTATTACTTTTAGTAATTATTCAAAATTTTGGCTAAAAATAGTATTAATTATTGAAAATACTCAAAAACTGAATCTTTCTCGTCTTATTGTAGCGACGTACTAACTTCAAAAAATATGGTATTTCAATTTTACGTAAAAATTGTTTTAGATATAATAAACAATTCTAAAACAATATTTGTTAATTTCAAAATTCGTAAAAATATAAAAAAGTTGTTTTAAATTTATAGTTCATATTAAATATAAATAAGTGTAATAAATTTTTTAAACAACATATATATATATATATATTGTATGCATGTATAAAATTACGTGAGGGAAATATATAATAACCTATACATGAACTAATATATTAATATATATATACACACATTAATTACTAATGATTTTTTTTATTTTATAAGTAAATTATGTTTATTATAAGTAGATTACAGAATAAAACAATTAAACCATGCACAACCGAACCAATTTGTAACAACAACACTTTACATGCATAAATCTCAATTAACTAATATATGGTCGTAATATGTATATATAGATATAGAAATGCTCATTAATGATTCACCAAATGTAATTTAGCACCTAAAATATGTAAAAGAATTACTTACTGATGATGTTTTTGAATCTATGTATAAGCAGTGAATTCCCATTTCCAAGCATTTCCCGATTCGTTAACTTATTGATTTGGAATCGGCGATCTTCTACTATTAAATAGTATTTGATTTAGCTTGAATTGACTTGAGATATTATAAATATATTTCTAAATGTATTTTGGCTAGGCAATAGAGGAGAAATGGAGGCCGAAAGAGTTAGAAAAGAATATGTTATAGATCATTATGTATAGTTGCATAAGAGGAAAAAAAATAGTAGATCAGATTTACTTATCTCACTTAATCTTGACCATGTATCTCCAAACCCATAACCTTTGTTTTAGCCTACCTTACCCTTTCCAAGACCAAAATTTTACAGCTGATGGGATTTAAACCCATTTAACCCCAACTAAAATAATATGCAATCAAGTCGAATTTAAAATGCTTAATGATATCATATGTTGATTGATATATTTGTAACTATTCTAAATATATATATATATATATATCATTAATTCTTTGTCAAATCATATTCAAAATTAATTATTAATATTTCATAAATATTAAATTAATTGATTCGTAGCAGTTACAAACTAGTTAAATCATTTGGTCTTAATAGGATTCACTATTTCAGTTGTATAACTCTTGGGTGTAAATTTAGTCAGCATTTGACATCAAACTATTCGAATGTTAATATTCACACGCCACTTAGTAGGAGTTGTGCCATTATGGGTAAATTTTTCACTTACTTATTTTAGCTTAATAAACATTACTGGATGCAACAATTATTTACATTAACTCTCTTCATTAAAACTATATCACTTTGGATTTATGGAACTTGTTAATGGCTAAAATTCCAATATTGTCCATATTTACGGAACTTGTAAATGATAGAAGTTATTATTAATCAAAATGCTCTAACCAGAGACTTTGACTTTATGTTGAATGTGATACTAACCTCATATAACTAAGGAGGTGAATCATCTCGTGAATAATGCTTCACTTTGAATACTTCTACTCGACCAAACTGTGAGTCACTTCATGGATGTCATGCCGTAATTTAGCTATAATCAAAAAGGCGCTTTCACAATGAAGATCTTCAGTACTCTTAAGTAGGGATGAGAAAACCTCGGTTCGGTTCGGTTTTGGGGTAAAACCGAAACCAGAACCGAAAGACCTCAGTTTTAAAAATCGATAACCGGAATCGGAACCGAAGCATCGGTTTCAGTTTCGGTTTCAAAACCTCGGTTTCGGTTTATATCGGTTTGGTTTCGGTTTTAAAATCGATTTAAACAAAAAATATTATAAATTTAAGCAGTCATAAAAGAAAATAAAATAAATTGTTTCAACACCGAGTGTATTGAGACACATGGTACAGAGTATAGACTAACAGACTATAAGTCATCCAAAGTAGTTCAAAGCTAAGCTAGCTAGCTCTAAGTCGAAGACAAGAAACAAAAAAAAGGAAATGAGCAGGAGCACTCCGGTGAACAACACTACAGATTACCAACAGCAACTAGGAATTCTAGAAAATAGTCTACTGGTACCTCAACTTTCATCTTCAATTGAAAACATCCAAGAATCCACAAAAACATGGAATGAACATTTTATATTAGTCTACCCCTAATCCTGTACTCGGCTAAATCAAATGAGTGAAGCAGTGGCCCGTGTGTATATACTATATAATACGAAACAACGTGCAGCAAGAGACAATGTGCAACATTTTATAATTCGGTTCGGTTCGGTTTGTTTGGTTCGGTTTGGACCTAAAACCGAAACCAAAATATTTGTACGGTTCGGGTTTTTAATTTTTGGTTTCGGTTTCTATTTTTTTTGGTTCGGTTTTTATTGGTTTCGGTTCGGTTTCGGTTTTATTTCGGTTTTTTGCTCACCCCTACTCTTAAGTCAAGAGAATTAAACCAATAATATTGATATATTTTTTGTTTATCCTCAGTTATGTTAACTAAAGTAAAATTATCGAGTGAGTCATTCCATACTACCAGTAATGCACTGCCTAATATTTGGATAGTATCGTGTACTTTAGGCTCAACGGATACATCGTTATTGAGTTCCTATGCATTTTAACTAGGAATACTTAAAATGTATATATTGTTGAAATTTGTGATACGCAAATCATAATTATGGGCAACAAATTATCTATGCAGATTTGGTGAAGAGATTTGTTGTTATATTTGTGGGATAATTAAGGCGAGGATTATTTGGTGCTTATCCAAATAAATTTATGACATATGTAAAGATAATTTGGGTGCCAAGTTTACTTGGAGGTCAAGAAAACTTATGTATGAACTAATTCACTCTATAAAAGGCCTAGGTAACATCTTCATTATGTATGGAAAATTTTCCATTGTTCTTCAATATCTGTCTCTTTAAATTATTTAGCCATTGGATATTCTCTACCTATTTCTCAATAAGTATATTGGTTCAATTTGTGTTTATTTGTAATGATAAATGAGATCGGTTGTAAACATTTTTTTATTGGTGACTCAATAAAGAGGGTGGTTGAGTGGAATATCGTGTGTTCATATTTCCGATATAATTTGTGTTGTTTTTTGTTTTTCAATCACATTTATCTCCAAGTGATTGGGTGAAAAAATCCTAATTTTCTTGGCGTTTTGTCAAACTTCCGCTGTGCACAAAACCCCAACAGTTGGTATCAGAGCTCAAATCATCGCATAGCTTGGAGTGTTTGTTGGATTGAATATTGTAGACGTCGGAGATTATGACGTTTTCGAAGATGGCTATTTTGAATGGGAAGAATTGGGTTATAAGGAAGCCGAAGATAGAGGACATTCTATATCCCAATTATTGCATGATCCCATTGATGTAGATGGGGAGAAGCCCATGAATATGGATGGGGGAAAATGGAAGAAAATGGATGAAAAGGCGATTGCATTGATTCATCAATATTTGGATGATTCGGTGTTCCACCATGTGGATATTTGTGAATCCGTAAAGGCATTATGGGACAAATTAGTATCTTTGTATGAGTCAAGGAGTGCTACAAGTAAGGCTTTTCTGGTTCAAAAGTTGGTGCAACTTCGATTGGATGAGGAGAAGTCTGTTGTAGAGCATTTGAACGAATTTCAAGATGTGATCAATCAATTGACAAATTTGAAGGTCAATTTTGATGATGAGTTACAGGCCCTTTTGTTGATGAGTTCTCTTTCGGAATGCTGAGAGGCTTTGGTTGTTTTATTGAGTAATTCCAATGCTAATAGAACTATCTCTTTGGAAACGGTTCGAAGCAGTCTTTTGAATAAGGAGCTAAGGAGAAAAGGGTCAGAGTCGAAATCGGTTCAAAGTGAGGCGATGGTAGCAAGGGACTCGAAGGATACGGTTTGGAAGAAAAAGGGAGCTAAGGGTAAAGGTGCAATCACTTGTTTCCATTGTAAGAAAGGTCACAAGCGCAATGATTGTTATTCATATATACGAGATATGAAGAAGAAGAAAACACAAGGTGATAATAATAGTGATAAGGCACAGGCAGGCTTTGCTGAAGGTACTGAAAACGATTCTTCATGTGATGTCCTATTTAGTGTTGTGGAGCCTTGGAAGATGGATTCAAGAGTCAGTTTTCACATATGTCGATATGTGAAAAGTTTTTCTTCGTATAAGAAGAGTTTTGGCATAATAAAGACGTCTAATGGAGTAGAGCTACCAATTTGTGGAGTTGGAGCGGTTAGGTTTCGGATGCATGATGGAGTGGTGAGAGAAGTGGCCGTTGTGAGGCACATATCCACTTGTTCGCATAACCTCATATCTCTCGGTCAGTTAGATTGCCGCAGTTGCACTTATGAGACGTACTCAAGGTTGAGTTTTGAGAGTGAAGAAGGGTGGTCGTGTGATGATGCGAGGAGTTTTGGAGGAGAGAAATCAATATAGTTTGGTTGGTTCAATGGTCGACAGTGGAAGGCGGGTGATGATTGAAGAACCTAGTCCACAACAAGGTGGAGAGGTTAATAGAGTCACTGCTGATGGTCCTAAGGTGGAGGATCATGGTATCGACAAGGGTCTAGATGTTGATGATGCTCGAGGAATCCCAAAGTTGAAGAGATCATGTCAAACGGAAGACGGATGTCGAGTTGTGAAATCTACAAAGACGAGATGGAGGTCTTTGTAACAACCCGTATTTTTATAACATATTAAACCAAGAAATCAAGACAGAATTAAAGTTTAAAATCAGAGGGGAAACGGGTTATGCCATTGCGTTCATCTCGAAATTTTACATGAAATAGAGTCCAAGTTTTCGAAAATCGGAGTCCGGATGAAGAAGTTATGGCCTGTACAAGTTTCAGCAGTTTTCAGGCAGCACTTGACCAGGGGGTCGACCAGGGGGTCGACCATAGGGTCGACCTACCTCCCCAGGTCGACCATAGGGTCGACCTACCCCCCAGGTCGACCATAATGTCGACCTCCCCCCCTTACAGGTCGACCTGGTCGGCCTGGTTTGACCCAAAACTCATTTTTGAAGCCTGAGACGTGTTTTGATGGTCCGGATTGATTCTAGGGTTAATCTAAGGGCCTAAACTAGTTGCTACACCTATAAAAACACCCTTGTACCTAACCTTATTCATATCAAATCATTCTTACACTATTATGCTGCTGAACTCCCTCTTGAACCATAGCCGCCGCCCCCAAATTAAAGCTTAAGCCTTCAAACTCAAATCAATTCGAAGAACAAAGCTTCAACAATGGTTCAAACAATAAATCAACACTACTACAACGTTCTATGACAATTTCAGTTCCTAATTCACTAGCCATGCCCTGTAAGTTCTAGTTATTTTCAGATTAAAATATTTAAATATAATATGGGCATGTGATGAAGTGAAATTGGATTTAAGTATGTTTATCGATCTATTTCTGTTGCTTCTTGGATCTTGAGTTTTGAGACTTGTCTATCTTTATTCCCATGTCTAGTTTATGATCTATTCAGCCTGTTGTAAATCAGTTTTCTTGATTCATATTGATATTATCACTAAGTTGTAATCTTCATGCCTGTGATGATGTTTTTCTCTCTGATCTTATTTTTATGCAAAATTCTACCTTCCCCTATTTATTTTCTTTTGATGAACCTAGGTCAATTTCGGACCTAGGCCTAAACTACGATATACGTGCGATGGTATACGAGGGAAATATTGGAATATGTCCTAGTGGAATATATGTGTTTGGTGGAATTGATGGCATAACATAAAATTGGATATTTAGGTATTACTACCATTAACATGAAATTGGATATTTGGGTATTGTCAATATAATTGAAATTGAAAGTTTGGGCATACATGAATTGGCATGTAAATTAAATCACGAGTTTGGGACTATGTAAATTAAATCAAAAGATTGGGCTTATGTTAATTAGGCATATGTAGAATTGGGAATTTGAACTTGAAAGCAATCGTAAACTTGATAGTTGGTATAAACATGTATTATGAACTTGGGCAACTGACATGTACTGTAATAAAAAGGTTATAGTTTAGGATAACTACATCATGAATCATGATTTGGGTTTATTGGGTATGAAACTTGATACATGTAATTTTGGCTAGAACTTGATATGGTAAAATGGCATAAAATTGGAATACATGTAAAATGGCATAAATTGAACATATGTAAATTTGGTACGAATTGGGCATATGTAAAATTTACATGTAATCTAGAACTTGGGCATATGTTAATTATGTAAAATTTGGAGTTGAAACATATATGATAATTTATGACTTAGTAGAGGTTTAATATGAACGCGCCTAAGTTGGGTTTTGGGTAATTGGCATGTATTGTAAATAAAAGGCTATAACTTGGCATAACCTTATAGTGAATTATGATAATAATTTGGGAATACGTTTTGGGCAAAAACGTGAATCAAGAACATTTCTATATGTTAAACACATGAACTGATATTGGGGTTTTGGGTGGAATACGACCATTAATGAACTTTTGACACGAGGTTAGACTCAGTTTGTGGTGTAAATCTGCCTGGAACCGCCCGGCAAATCCAGTAGCCACAAAGTGTCAGACTAATGTGAGAGGTCGAAGGCCAAATTGTAGGCGTAACGGTTTATGACACGAGGTTAGACCCAGTTTGTGGTGTAAATCTGCCCGGAACCGCCCGGCAAATCCAGTGGCCACAAAATGCACGGTCTAATGTGAGAGGTCATGATTCGTTCGTCATAATGAATGAATTAAGGAATACTAACCATAATAAGACGTGGGTATGGTTAGAGGGTTAGGTGGGATGACATGGAAATTTGACATGTAAATATGGACCTAACCGGTATGAGTTAAGAACATGTAAAACTTATAAATGTAGGCTCAACCAATATGTTATGAATGGGTGGGTTAAGTAACGTGGCTAGACTAATGACACTTAACCGTTATAACATGACTAGTGGATGGGTTGGGCTAACTTGAATAGGTTGATAACACCCAACCGATATAACCTAATGCGTGGTAAGGTTAAGTAACTACAGAGGGTAACACTTAACCGTCACAACATGATAAGTAGGTGGGCTAAGTCAATATATACTTAACCAATTGGACATGATGATTTGATATGGTTAAGTCATGAACCACTTGAATATACTTAACCAATTGGACACGATGAATTGATAGGGTTAAGTCATGAACCGCTTGAATATACTTAACCAATTTAACACGATGAATTGATAGGGTTAAGTCATGAACTGCTTGAATATACTTAACCAACTTGACAGATGATTCGTAGGGCTAAGTCATGAACTTGAACGACAACACTTAGCCAATTTGACATGACACGTAGGCGGGTTAAGTCACGAACTTGAATGACAACACTTAACCTACTGAACGGAAACCCTAGTTGCGCGGTCCTTTTCAGCAGTAACCCACTAGATGTATCACGGTACCCTGGAACTAGGCAGGGTGGGGGCACAAGTACTGGGCTGATTATAAGCGACCAGAACGATGGCTGAGTTGGTGCGCCATTGTAGGTTCAGACGGACTATAGTCGTGCACGTAGTCCGAAGTTGAAAAAGCAGGCATTGGGCATCGGTAGGTTTACACTATGCGTGCTTGATTCGTGTCGGTGGTTGGCACCCTAGGGCTTGATACACCCTACGGTGGACCTAGCACAGGTGACTACATTTCGTGATTGGGCCGTATGGCACAGACATATGAACGAGCTAGGACTGGTAGGGAGCCGATCGATTAATAGATCGTTACGTGGAAAAAGGGTGTTGTTCGTTAGGTAGCATAATCCCTAGTGATTCTAGGTGGCATAAACCCTAATCGAATCTAGGAAACGTTCAATAGGTAGCATAATCCCTAGTGGTCCTAGGTGGCGTAAATCCTAGTTAAACACGCGATAGTTCATGATAAGGAAACCTAGCCAGAACAAGGGTGGCAGTCCAAACGATTTCAAGAATGGTGGCACTACGTTGAAGTAGTATAGAAATACGTGATGAAACCCGTACGATATACGGCAAGGGACTGTATATATACATGGAAAGGATGATACGGGTTGGGTACAGTTGGTGCAAATAATTTAGGAAATCAAAGAAAATAGTGGAATGGTGAAGCTTAGAAATCTTGCGATGTTATACTTAATAGAAACCTTGCAATGTTATACTTGATTCATCGTGCCTGTAATTTACCTTGTCATCATGCTTATGTTTACTTTCAGTTTATTCATGCCATATTATCTTCACCTGTTTTTATGCTGAAAGCCACTAGGACTTACTCAGTCTTAATGACTGACCCAGTTTGTTTCGCCTCTTTTTCTTTCGTTTCCCCCCAGGTTCGCAGGGTGGGAATACAACTTAGTTTGGATCTTACAAGCTCTAAGGCTCTTTTATGCACTACTTGGATTTCTCTTGGCTATGGCTTGCTTTGCTGTTTTACTTGGGGAATGATTTATGACTATGGTTTTATGCTTCTTTACTATTGCAAGAGAGATTTCGATGTAATGGATTTAATGGCATTTTGATGTAAAAAGGCTTTAGACCTTTCTAGATTTTTAAAGCAATAAAATTTGGTTCTTCTTCCACTGTTTTATATGTTCTGTCTTGTAATATTTCTGTGTACGTTTACCTAGATAATGCTCCACCAAAGCTAGTGCATTCCCTTTGTTAGTGACCCTAGTGGAGGTGGGGTGTTACATTTCGTATCAGAGCAGAAGGTTACCAGACTGGGCAAAAGTTTTTAAAACCTTTTGAAATTATTTTCAAAACCATTTACAAAGAAGCATTTTTCAAGAAAAGTTTTATTTTTAAAGGCTATTCCCCAAAGGCCATTAGCATTATCCTTTGTTTCCTTGTTCGAATCCCTTTTCCTTTCTTTCCTCCATCTGTAGTCACATTAGTTCCATCTGCGACTAATCTTATTTCAAGCTTTGTAGGGTTGTCGTGCGATGGAGGTAGTTCTCGAGAGACCTGTTAACACGTTATATATGAGGGGATAAGAGTGGTTAAGGCGAATGAGGCTCAGAACAAGAAGGTAGAAATGTTTCTGTAGGAAAGTCTAATTTATATTTCTATCATGTTCGTACCCTTTTTGATTATGGTACATCGCATCCTTTTTATTTCTGCTTCGATAGTTGAGTCTCTGCACCTTAGTACTAGCGTAGTAGAGGATCCCATTTTATTCTCAAATCCTGTTAGGGAATCGGCTCATTTATTCATGACTTGTTTGGATTTGAGAATGTCTATGCTAAGTGTTGAGTTTAGAAGTAAAGCTTATGTTTTTGGGCTATGGGTTGATTCTAGGGATGGAGTGGTTGTCCAGAAATGGTACCATTCTCGAGTATGAAAAGAGGGTAGTTAGACGCTCGACTTGCCTTGGTAATGCTCTCGAAGTCTAGTGTAACCCTTAGGGTTCTGCCATGTTTATTTACCTAGAATCTCTTGATACATTTATCGATCCATTCTTGATACATTTATCGATCCGCTCAAGTAGTGTTCGCCACTAAGGCGGATGGTTCATTTCGCTTATGCATGAGTTATAGAAAATCACCTTAGTAAGTACACTTGGCAACATGGTTGGCATTTGTTTATTTTCAAGAGATAATTCATTTATGTGGAATACCTTCTAGTAAGTGAATGAGATCCAAGATTCACCAGTGAATTTTGGAGAGCTTGCACGAAACCATGAGTACGCAGTTATGTTTGAATCAGGTATACTAGAAAGAGAATAAGCGAAAGTGGAACGAGAGGCGACAGTGGAATGAGTTCCAACTCATATTCTAGGAATAAGAATTAAGGAACTACGAAACTATGAAGTTAAAGACGGTCAAATCACAATGGAGTTAAGCTCAAGGAAATACGACTTAGAAGATTGAAGACTAGATACGCGCATCATATCTCTTTTTAAGAGTATATCCTTGATCCCTCTTTTCCTGTAGAGCTTACTTTCATGCAATCTTTTATGTATATCCTCTCGGTCCTATTCTCAATCATATTTCTGTTGCAAACCCCATAAGGAGTATGACTCATCTGGTTGTGATATATGTTGGGGTTTGAGAATGTCTGTTGGGTTGACTAAACTTTTTGGGTTTTATAGGATATGGGCTGGTGCTTAGGGAGTTCTTCTCCTATTCAGTATATATGTGACGTAGATTTCCAGCTTTGACATTGCCTAATGGGCACAAAGTTTTTACTTGCTTCTATCGTTCGACTATACCTTTAGGTAGGAACAATTGGATGTAAACATGTGTTTGAGACATGTTATGATTGATGGTTGCAAGTGGATGCAAATGGCTGCTAGTGGTTGCTCGTGATTGCATAACACACATTAGGCACTAGATCGGCTCAGACACATTTCCATATTGCATATGCATGAGTGTTTATACTTGTTTATGGATGAAATTGGATGTGTTATCATATGGATGATGCATATGGATGGATGTTTGTGCACACATATAGTGTTTATGTGACTAGGACTATTTGCATACATGTTGGACACATTGCACTAAACATATTTTGCACTAAGAAGATCAATCAGGCCTGATCATTTGCATTAGACAAGGAACATATACACACACTTCTTGCATATTTTCATACAGCATTAGAAATCTTTTAAGGACAATGGTTTCTTGTGAATGATGGTTGAGTAGATGGTTTATTGGATGGTATGACACATTCTTATTAACTTGAAGATTTCGGGGATGAAATCCTTTAAGGAGGGGAGAATGTAACAACCCGTATTTTTATAACATATTAAAACAAGAAATCAAGGCAGAATTAAATTTTAAAATCAGAATTAGGGGAAACGAGTTACGCCATTGCGTTCGTCTCGAAATTTTACATGAAATAGAGTCCGAGTTTTCGAAAATCGGAGTCCGGATGAAGAAGTTATGGCCTGTACAAGTTTCAGCAGTTTTCAGGCAGCACTGGACCAGGGGGTCGACCTACCCCCCCCCCCCCCCCAGGTCGACGATAGGGTCGACCTACCCCCCAGGTCGACCATAGGGTCGACCTCCCCCCTTACAAGTCGACCTGGTCGGCCTGGTTTGACCCAGAACTCATTTTTGAAGCCTGAGACGTGTTTTGATGGTCCGGATTGATTCTAGGGTTAATCTAAGGGCCTAAACTAGTTGCTACACCTATAAAAACGCCCTTAGACCTAACCTAATTCATATCAAATCATTCTTACACTATTATGCCGTTGAAGTCACTCTTGAACCATAGCCGCCGCCCCCAAATTAAAGCTTAAGCCTTCAAACTCAAATCAATTCGAAGAACAAAGCTTCAACAATGGTTCAAACAATAAATCAACACTACTACAACGTTCTAAGACAATTTTAGTTCCGAATTCACTAGCCATGCCCTGTAAGTTCTAGTTATTTTCAGATTAAAATATTTAAATATAATATGGGCATGTGATGAAGTGAAATTGAATTTAAGTATGTTTATCGATCTATTTCTGTTGCTTCTTGGATCTTGAGTTTTGAGACGTGTCTATCTTTATTCCCATGTCTAGTTTATGATCTATTCAGCTTGTTGTAAATCAGTTTTCTTGATTCATATTGATATTATCACTAAGTTGTAATCTTCATGCCTGTGATGATGTTTTTCTCTCTGATCTTATTTTTATGCAAAATTCTACCTTCCCCTGTTTATTTTCTTTTGATGAACCTAGGTCAATTTCGGATCTAGGCCTAAACTACGATATACGTGCGATGGTATATGGGGGAAATATTGGAATATGGCCTAGTGGAATATATGTGTTTGGTGGAATTGATGGCATAACATAAAAATTGGATATTTGGGTATTACTACCATTAACATGAAATTGGATATTTGGGTATTGTCAATATAATTGAAATTGCAAGTTTGGGCATACATGAGTTGGCATGTAAATTAAATCACGAGTTTGGGACTATGTAAATTAAATCAAAATATTGGGCTTATGTTAATTAGGCATATGTAGAATTGGGAATTTGAACATGAAAGCAATCGTAAACTTGATAGTTGGTATAAACATGTATTATGAACTTGGGCAACTGACATGTACTGTAATAAAAAGGTTATAGTTTGGGATGACTACATCATGAATCATGATTTGGGTTTATTGGGTATGAAACTTGATACATGTAATTTTGGCTAGAACTTGATATGGTAAAATGGCATAAAATTGGCATACATGTAAAATGACATAAATTGAACATATGTAAATTTGGTACGAATTGGGCATATGTAAAATTTACATGTAATCTAGAACTTGGGCATATGTTAATTATGTAAAATTTGGAGTTGAAACATATATGATAATTTATGACTAAGTAGAGGTTTAATATGAACGCGCCTAAGTTAGGTTTTGGGTAATTGGCATGTATTGGAAATAAAAGGCTATAACTTGGCATAACCTTATAGTGAATTATGATAATAATTTGGGAATACGTTTTGGGCAAAAACGTGAATCGTGAACATTTCTATATGTTAAACACATGAACTGATATTGGGATTTTGGGTGGAATACGACCATTAATGAACCTTTGTCACGAGGTTAGACTCAGTTTTTGGTGTAAATCTGCCCGGAACCGCCCGGCAAATCCAGTAGCCACAAAGTGTCAGTCTAATGTGAGAGGTCGAAGGCCAAATTGTAGGCGTAACGGTTTATGACACGAGGTTAGACCCAGTTTGTGGTGTAAATCTGGCCGGAACCGCCCGGCAAATCCAGTGGCCACAAAATGCACGGTCTAATGTGAGAGGTCATGATTCGTTCGTCATAATGAATGAATTAAGGAATACTAACCATAATAAGACGTGGGTATGGTTAGAGGGTTAGGTGGGATGACATGGAAATTTGACATGTAAATATGGACCTAACCGGTATGAGTTAAGAACATGTAAAACTTATAAATGTAGGCTCAACCAATATGATATGAATGGGTGGGTTAAGTAACGTGGCTAGGCTAATGACACTTAACCGTTATAACATGACTAGCGGATGGGTTTGGCTAACTTGAATAGGTTGATAACACCCAACCAATATAACCTGATGCGTGGTAAGGTTAAGTAACAACAGAGGGTAACACTTAACCGTCACAATATGATAAGTAGGTGGGCTAAGTCAATATATACTTAACCAATTGGACATGATGATTCGATATGGTTAAGTCATGAACCGCTTGAATATACTTAACCAATTGGACACGATGATTTGATAGGGTTAAGTCATGAACCACTTGAATATACTTAACCAATTTAACACGATGATTTGATAGGGTTAAGTCATGAACCGCTTGAATATACTTAACCAACTTGACAGATGATTCGTAGGGCTAAGTCATGAACTTGAACGACAACACTTAGCCAATTTGACATGACACATAGGCGGGTTAAGTCACGAACTTGAATGACAACACTTAACCTACTAAACGAAAACCCTAGTTGCGCGATTCTTTTCAGCAGTAACCCACTAGATGTATCACGGTATCCTGGAACTAGGCAGGGTGAGGCACGATTACTGGGCCGATTGTAAGCGACCAGAACGACGACTGAGTTGTTGCGCCATTGTAAGTTCAGACAGACTATGGTCGTGCACGTAGTCCGGAGTTGAAAAAGAAGGCATTGGGCACCGGTAGGTTTACACTGTGCGTGCTTGATTCGTGTCGGTGGTTGGCACCCTAGGGCTTGATACACCCTATGGTGGAACTAGCACAGGTAACTACATTTCTTGATTGGGTCATATGACACAGACATATGAATGAGCTAGGACTGGCAGGGAGCCGATTGATTAATAGATCATTACGTGGAAAAAGGGTGTTGTTCGTTAGGTAGCATAATCCATAGTGATCCTAGGTGGCATAAACCCTAATCGAATCTAGGAAACGTTCAATAGGTAGCATAATCCCTAGTGGTCCTAGGTGGCATAAATCCTAGTTAAACACGCGATAGTTCATGATAAGGAAACCTAGCCAGAACACGGGTGGCAGTCCAAACGATTTCAAGAATTGTGGCACTACGTTGAAGTAGTATAGAAATACGTGATGAAACCCGTACGATATACGGCAAGGGACTGTACATATACATGGAAAGGATGATACGGGTTGGGGTACTAGTACAGTTGGTGCAGAGAATTTAGGAAATCAAAGAAAATAGTGGAATGGTGAAGCTTAGAAATCTTGCGATGTTATACTTAATAGAAACCTTGCAATGTTATACTTGATTCATCGTGCATGTAGTTTACCTTGTCATCATGCTTATGTTTACTTTCAGTTTATTCATGCCATATTATCTTCACCTGTTTTTATGCTGAAAGCCACTAGGACTCAGTCTTTATGACTGACCCAGTTTGTTTCGCCTCTTTTTCTTTCGTCCCCCCCCCTCGGTTCGCAGGGTAGGAATACAGCTTAGTTCGGATCTTACAAGCTCCAAGGCTCTTTCATGCACTGCTTGGATTTCTCTTGGCTATGGCTTGCTTAGCTGTTTTACTTAGGGAATGATTTATGACTATGGTTTTATGCTTCTTTACTAGTGCAAGACAGATTTTGATGTAATGGATTTAATGGCATTTTGATGTAAAAAGGCTTTAGACCTTTCTAGATTTTTAAAGCAATAAAATTTGGTTCTTCTTCCGCTGTTTTATATATTATGTCTTGTAATATTTCTGTGTATGTTTACCTAGATAGTGCTCCACCAAAGCTAGTGCATTCCCTTTGTGAGTGACCCTAGTGGAGGTGGGGTGTTACAGTCTTTGTGGTATTACAAATGCTTTTGAAGATTGCTATTGATGTGATGCACGGATGAGGTAGATGCACCATTATTGGGCGATGATGTAGGTTTGTAATGATTTTAATTGAGAAAAGAAGGTTGAAAGTGAGAGCTAAGTTGGCTGTTGTTGAATGGGGGTGATGTTGTGATTTGGTATCAAAGTGGAGTGTTGAAATTTTTGATACGCAAATCATAATTATGAGCAACGAATTATCTATGCAGATTTGGTAAAGAGATTTGTTGTTATATTTGTGGGATAATTAAGGCAAGGTTTATTTGGTGCTTATCTAAATAAATTTATGATATATATGGAGATAATTTGGGTGCCAAGTGTACGTGGAGGTCAAGAAAACTTGAGAATGAAACAATTCACTCTATAAAAGGCTTAGGTAATATCTTAATTATGTGTGGAAAATTTTCATTGTTCTTCAATATCTTTCTCCTCAAATTATTTATCCATTAGATATTCTATACCTATTTCTCAATAAGGTTATTGGTTCAATTTGTGTTTGTTTGTAATGATAGTTGAGATCGGTTGTAAACAATTTTTTATTGGTGAATTAATAAAGAGGGTGGTTTGGTGGAATATTGTGTGTTCATATTTCTGATATTATTTGTGTTGTTTTTTGTTTTTCAGTCACATTTATCTCCAAGTGATTGAGTGAAAAAAATCTTAATTTTCTTGGCGTTTTGTCAAACTTCCGATGTGCACAAAATTCCAACATATGTATGTCCATTGTAGTACATTGCACATAATAACAACACTTTTTAACTACTATCACAAATTATACAATTTAAAGATTTCTATTTAAAATACTTTAAATTAAATTAATTAAATAATATACCACATAAACCAAGTATATTATAGAAATAAAATACCTTTTATTTTGAATAAATTGGACAACGAATTAAATATATGTAACAATATGCATAATTACCCCTAGGTCGTACCCTTAATTCTATTAAAACGATCAATTGGATAACATTCATCTGAAGCGACGAACAATGAGTAACTAAAGAGATATTTTTGCTTAGCTGCGAGTAAATTTTTACACGTGCCAGATAAAACATAATATTCTCTAAGGTTAATCTAAAAGTCTAGGCTATTCTAAAACCCATATAAATATAAAGTTGGACTAAATCCTTACTCATTATAAATTTATCGGTGCACTATTTTTTTTTCAATTTGCTTCCTCTTGACTTATAAAATTATGCAGAATTAAATAAAAATAAAATAAAAGGATTAAAGAAGATTGTATCTAGCAAGGGGCAAGCAACAAGTGTAAATTTCTGTAAGTAGATTAGGAACAAGTTTGGACCTAAGGTGAGTGGGTACATTTTAATGAGACGATTATTTGTACTTAATTTTAATTCATACTATCTGATTTATTATGTTATTAATTAAAATGTAAATCATATTAGCTAAATTTAAATGACGAATTAAAGATGGTATATGTTTCTTAATGTAAGGTCGATCTAAGTGAGAGTCTTATTGTAATTGAATAGAAAACCATAATAGGCTATTTTATTACAAAATTGTATAAATTCGAAAAGGGACTTTGGAATTATTAAGTTAACTAATCGTAATCTGGTGAAATTAAGTGAACGAACATATATAGTTAAGTTATAACTAAAATCTAAACGATCAAAACCCCTAAAATTTACAAAGCAATCAATCAACCGTGCTATCCAAGTGGTCGACAATAAGGAATCAGACTCCTAGGGTATAGTGGTCGATCGTTAGATGACCTGAGTGCGTAACCCGTACCTCATCCTAAGGCCCAATCTAATAATACAAATAATGTAAGTGTAATGGATGTGTGTGTGTATATATACATGTACATATATATATATATATATATATATATATGGATTTTAGTGATAGTAGGAAAGTTAGTTCTGTATGAGTTGACGCTGTCAAGTTATAAGGTTGGTTAAATGTTCTTTACCCAGTGGTGTCAGTTATTCGACGAGAGGGTCATTTTATCGCTGTTGACACTGACAAAAGGTTCTACTGTGGACGCCCAACACAAAATGACGCATGAAGTATATGCTTGACACAATAGGGGTTCCTTGGCATTAATGGATACCTGATGCGACATGATGTTTCATTGTTGATGGATCTCGTGTATGCAACCACCAATGTAAGCAACCATCAAGAGGTGGAAAACATGCAGACAATGAGACAAAATGCCGAGTAGGTATTGCAGGCAGCTCAACAATTCATGGTTAGGGTACATATAATTGAAATGAGGGAAATTTGCTCCTATGCGAAATTGTAGGAAAACCAATGTGTGATAGCTATCGAATTCATAATGTGTGAGATATAGTCCCATGCGGAAAGTTTCATGATATCCTATGTTAGAAAACCTCTAATGCTTATTAGCCACTCGTTAGTTATAGAGGTTCATGTTGAATTTTTTGATTCAAATATTTTATGAATAGGATGCAATCAGTTAAATGATTGATTGATTGGATTGATTAATTGATTGATTATTTAATTGACTTATTGGTTGATTGATTGATTGGTTAATTGATTGATGTGATCATAGAAGGAAAGAAATGAATCGTTACATTTTGGAGATATTTTGAAGGGGCAACTTGGATATTTGCCTAGATTTTCTATTCTCCTATATATATACAGCCTTTTTGGTTAGATTTAAAAACATCAGAAGAAGAAACCATGTGTGAATATCTGGTCAGGTTATGTGCCTCCTGGGCTTGCGCCCTAGAGAGGAAGATGTAGGGAGTTGGGCTGAGGGTAGCTATTCCTACTTACTGCTGAAAGACGCAATTGGTGCCTCCAGATTGTCCAAGGGTTTGTCGTCGTTCTTCATCGCTCTTCTGTTCCAACAATATTTGTAGCCATCTAGATATTCTTTGCCTATCTCAATAAGTTTACTAGTTCAAATTGTAATTGTTTGTAACGATAGTTGAGATCGATTGTAAATAATTTTTTATTGGTGAATCAATAAAGAGGGTGGTTGGGTGGAAAATTTTGTGTTCATATTTCCGATATTTTTGTGTTGTTGTTTATTTTCAATCAATTCATCTTCAAGTAATTGGGTGAAAAAGAACCTATATTTCTTGGCGTTTTTTCAAACTTCTACTGCAAACAAAACCCCAACAGTTCGATGTGTAGTTTAACTCTCATGAGAGCCTGCATATGATGTTAGTGTATGCCTAGATTAATTGAAGAACCTTAGTGATGCATGAACGCTCATACAACACCCTAACTCACAGGGAAGGATTAAAGTCAACTGCACATGACCATAATATATTAAATATAGAGAGCAAATCACCTATACCCAAATCCCATGTACCCTCTGTACCCACCCAACCAGGATCTCTTATTTCCACATTTTTGCAATTAAGTCCGAGAGCTTAATTACAAAAAGGTGAAATTCAGGGGATCCTGATTGGTTGGGTATAGGTGGACAGAGGATATTAGGTACATGGGATTTCATTCCATTAAATGCTTGCTCACTGATCGAATTTTTGTCTAATCCACCCTTTTTTCTTTCTTTCACTACCATAGGAGGATAGGAAACATGTGACTAGCCCCGTTTCAGTATGTGGAGAGGCGACCACATCACACGAGTTGCTTTTTATTTTATTATTCTCCATGTAACTGTTACCTTATCAGTTATATTATGGATTATGTTTCTATGTATACTGTACTTGACTATGTACTGGTTTCTTAGACTATGTTTTGAGATATTTTCTTAAAGTTAATTTTTATTCTAATACACAATTTTAATAAGTTTATCCACCTTTTATTTTAATAAGTTAATCCGCAACTATTTTGTAAGTTAATACACGAGTGGATTAACTTAAAGATTTCACTCTTTCGTAAGGTTTAAATGAGATATTTTTGTATTTTTGAGGTAAGGCGTAAGCCAAGCAAAAAATTTCCTGCAAAAACTGAACACATCGAAATTAAGACATGTCAAGCAATCAGTTAGCTATACATTTTTCTTGATTAAATGACAAATATGCATTGTTAATAGCTTTTTCTAAACAACAAACATGTTGTTAGTAAAACAGTAAAGATGCATTGTTAACACGTTGTTAGTTAAACAATAAAGATGCATTGTTTGTTAATATATGTAAGTCAGCAGCATTTGACTTAGCACATAACTTAGCAATATAGCAACATATTACTCACCAGAAACTGCATTACTTCTCCTTTACTTTTAGAGCACGAAATCCCCTTTTGATGCCCAATTTTGTACTATTCTATCATGACAGTATATTATGAATACCCAATTTGAAGTTAGAAGAATGTGATGATTGTATCTCATGCAATTATACAGCCTCACTAAGCGAACATGAATGCTCGCTATTATTATGCTGAAACATACTAAAGTATTCTTTTAATGAAATATATGTACTTTTTTCCAACATTCAAAATGTTTATAGAAAATTGTGTTTTTAGAAGTAACAGTAGACCAAGGCCACATGCACATGGTATACCACAAACCCTGGGTCTGTAACATCACTTCCCCACTAATTTGTAATGAAAAATAAGTGTTGTTATGTGAAGTATTTTGTTGTACAAAGACTATATTTGTACTGCATCCACTTAGCATGCAAGTATCAAAACAGTACAATTAATATTATAAAAGGCATAATATAGCATTCTCCCTAAAGAGCCAACCTAAGGGTGAAAGATGATATAGATAAAAAGGTAAAAAAAAATCCATATCTTTTTTGTAAATTCTAAATGCAGACAGTGTTGTTAATATTTTCATTAAGGTCGTTTCTACATCATAGTGCAACGCAGAAAATATAACTGTGTATTCATAGTTTCAACCTACCCTACATATAAAAGTACAACATATACGTTCTAGAAAGAGGAAAATCATTAGCAGCTGCGAAAAATACAAAAGGGAAATTCAAACTGAATTTCAAGTGCCTATTTGTATGTACTTCACATATTTTTTTCCATGAAATAAGTTTTCACATGCTTGAACTATCCTCATCATACAAAATCATAGGTGGATGTTAACAAATGGAACCTGAGGTTTATAAGTTGTCAGAAAATAAGAATTGTATAAAACAAACTAGAAAAGTGTATATTTCATTAATTAGTTAGCAGAAACAAACTTATATTTGTGCACAAATACATCTCATAAAAATCAAATGTCAATGCCAACAGAGATGCTTTTGCTCACAAATTGATCATTCAAGGATGGCATAAACAAGTGAAGCGGAAGTGTGTTCATACATGCCTATGCTGACAAATATTAAGATAATGTCAAGCAGGAACATAATCTCATAAAAATCATGTATGGTGCTAAGGCACCCCAATATGTTCTTCCTAATACCGCAATTAAAAAAAATAAAATTCATTAAATTTTGTATGCTTCCTAATACCACATTATCTTTTCATTCTAATATCTCACTCAATCGTTATTTGCTGAACTAATCACGTACTAAGCTGATTCAAAAACCCAAATCTCTCGTAATCATTGTCTTCTTCACATTGCTTGCGGGAAAATTCAAATTCGTACGATAACACTACAAGAAAAATAGCATATAGCAGCGGCAGAATCCGCCTCTAATCCGTTGCTGAACAGGCTTTAGCGACGGATTTCCTACATAAGGGTTTGGTCGGTAAAATCCATGACGGTATCTGTGTCAGATTTAGCGACGGAATTTAGCATGAGTTTTCCGACATTTTACTAATTTTTTAATAAAAATAAAATTTTATATATTAATTTTATTTTAATTTATAAACCAAGTATTTACCGACGGATAATTAATCTATAATAAAATATTATTTATAAAAGGCGTTGGTAAATCCTTACTAATTACCAAGGAATTAGCGATGAAAATTAAATTGAGGTAAACTTAGCCTTCCTTTTTTTGTCGGTAACCTGCTGTTATTCCCCTTCTGATCTGTGTATATTTATATATATATATACACATATATATACACACATACACACACACACATCACACACATAACTTGTATTCCATTCAATACACAATCCTAACTTAAATACAACACAATTAATATCAACACACACATCTCATAATCAATGTATTATATTAATCACTCATCTCATAATCAACATTCAACATTACATAATAGACATACTAAACATTCTTACATCAAAAATACATAATACATCCATAATATTTCATAAAACAATACTAAAAAGTACAAACTAAAATATAGTTCTAGCATTTCAAATCCATAACTTGTTGTGGCATGTCCCCGCTTTTTTGCATCATAGATGTCTATCTTCCTGTAAAACAAAAATTCTCTAGTTATACATGGAGTCACAAAAGTAAAGAATTTCACTTTAAATTTGATTAATGTTTACTAACCAAAAAGAAGAAGAAATAGTTAAAATTTCATCACTCACAACAATGTACGTAACAAACGATCAACGTACATAACAAAAGAGCACTACATCCAATTATGCACGACATAACCAGCTAAATTATCCCAAACGTCATCTATCTTTTGTTGGCTATATGAATCATCTCGTGCAAAGTCCTGTAATTAAGAGATATTTCAAATCGTTAATCTTATGAATTATGTAACATAAAATATATGAAGAGAAATGACATCAAACCGTGTTATGAAAGGATCAGAACTCATCATCTCGTACAAATCACATAGTCATCACAAAGTCCAATTTCACCAACTCATGCCCATATTTACCAGGTAAAGGATCGCAACTCATCATCTCATTACTATCTACCAGAGAAATGACATCAAACTGTGTTATGAAAGGAACCAACCTGCTAGACTTAGCTGGCTTCTTTCCACGAGACAACTTTGTGAGAGAGAAATCCTCAACCTGGCCAACATGAGATTAACAAGAAATCACAATAATCGTCAACAACAACTTAAGGATCCAATAACTTGCTACCAAACAACTTAAAATTTGAAGCAACTTCGAACTTAGAATCAAAAGAAAGATCCCAGCGAATCCAAAAATAATATAGATTCTACCTGAGTAAAATCATCAAAAGGTGTAGCAATATTTTATTTCATAGAGTGTTATAGAGATGAATCCCAATCTAATGTTAACAGCAACATTTAAAACATCAAAATGGCAAAGAATTTCCTCAAACAGTTCAAGGCCTTCAGTTTTTTCCCAAAGAAATTTTGTCCAAAAATGTACTTTTTAGCTTTAAAAAACTTAAACTGAGATGAAAACCATATTCCTTAGAATTTAAAGGAGAAGGCATTCGTGGACAACAATAAAAACCAAATTGTTGTGAAACATGATTATGAACAAATAAATCGATATTATTCAAAACATCAAAATGCATAAACAGTTTGTCAAAGAAAATATAAACTAGCCTCCAAATCAATAGAAATACAATGAACTTCTGTTATACACCGATCTGCAGTAGGGGTATAATCACTATAATATCCACCTGTAAGTAATTATCAAAACTAAACCATATCAAACACTTCAAAACTAAAATGAAAGTCAATAAATCAAGGCTGCCCACAACACTTAGGCCTGCTAAACAAAACTGCAAATCAGCCGACACGGTTTAAAGCCAAAAAAATGCAAATGAAAACACATCAAATAAAGAGAAGGGCGAAATCGAAACCCAAAAATAAAAGAATAAAAATTAGCACGAACACTCTTATTTGAACGGATTTGAACAATTTCTAGGAGAATTGGTGGTTTACTTATTTTCAGCAGACAAGGAGAAAGGAAAAGAAAGGAAAAGAAAGAAAAGAGGAGAAGAGAAGTGACTGATGATTTCAGATCGACAGGAAGGAATGATGATTGGAAATAAAGCAAGAGGAAACAGATTTTAGTTTAGACCTGGGGAATTGGAAGGATGGATGAACAGGCGGCTTCGGGGAGGGTCAGCACGGGCTCAGCGGGAGCGGAGGTCAGTTGGAGGAGGTTGGTTCACGCTGGTGGAGGCATGGCATACTGACGAGGAGAGGCGGCTTGGGATCGGATGGGAAGGCGAGGGGCAGGTTGGTAGAGGCAGGGTTTGGTGGAGCTTGGAATTGGGGAACACGAGGAATTCGATGGTGAGGAAGCTGCAGTTGCTTTTTTTAATTCGATGGAATGAAGGAATTGGGGAATAGGAATGAGCGGACCGAAGGGTAATAAAAATAATAATGGTTTGTTCATGGAGGGAAACGAATTAAGTTGGAGCCAAAATTTCGTGGAAGGAAGCGGCAAAACTTTTACTTTTGCGGTAAATTTTGAATTTGAACCTGGTTTTCAATTTGGTGGAAAAAACGTCAATCAAAAGCCAAAATTCTGCTACTATAGACTGAAAGAGTGCTTGTTTAAAGCCAAAATTCATTAATTATATACCATGTAACCACCAAATATCATTAATTATCTTGTATGACAAAAAAGGAAAGGGTATTAGGCATCCTTTTATTTCCAGTTATTTTACTTTTTTCTTATTTCTAGTCCATAATTACTGTTAGTCTTCCAACTTTGGAAATTTGAATTTGGATGGATTCTATAATTAGTATTTTCCTTTATTAATAAATCTACTAATTTTCCACTTCATTGTATTAGAAGAATATACAACGTGTGTTCACCAACTGAAATTTGGTGGTTTCCATCTATTATATAATCAACGAAAATTTTATTCTTTTGAAGTTTGGGAACAAATTCTAAACATAATTTTCTAAATTATTACTTTCCTTTATTTGTAGATTGATTTTTGATACACTTGTATTTGTGTCATGTATATGTGTATATCATTTTGACAATTTACTTGATGTTTGATTGCTATGATTCATTTGCAGGTGGTATAAAAGGAAATGATGTCAATTGCTATTTTAAAATTACTTGGTTAATTATGAAATCATTTATATTTATCATTATTAGAAACGTAGCTTTAATTCATTAATTATATACCAAGTAACCACCAAATATCTTTAACGAAATTGTTTCTAATGGAGGTATTTTTTTTTCCTAATCAATGAAATGAGTCATGCCAATTTAAAGGCATTCAATTAAACATTTTAGAAATGTACCTTTAATTCATTAATTATATACCAAGTAACCACCAAATATCATTAACTATCTTGTATGGCAAAAAATGGAAAGGGTTTCGGGTGTCCTTTTATTTCCAGCTATTTTACTTTTTTCTTATTTCTAGTCCATAATTACTGTTAGTCTACCAACTTTGGAAATTTGAATTTGGATGGATCCTATAATTAATAGTTTCCTTTATTAATAAATCTGCTATTTTTCCACTTCATTGTATTAGAAGAATATACCACGTGTGTTCACCAACTAAAATTTGGTGGTTTCCATCTATTATATAATCAACGAAAATTTTATTCTTTTGAAGTTTGGGAACAAATTCTCAACATAATTTTCTAAATTATTACTTTCCTTTATTTGTAGATTGATTTTTGATACACTTGTATTTGTGCCATGTATATGTGCCCAAGACGACTCATATATATATATATGATGTATGATCGCCTCAGTTCCGTTTGTTTAACATTAATTAACATTAACGTTAAAACTGGTCATAAATGCATATAAAGAAAGAAAATACAAGGAACTGATATACAAGGCTTGTCATGATTATTCAATAGACATTGTAATTAATGCATCATACAAAGGAGGACAAAACGGGTATTGAAAAAAAGTTTCAGACGGACGGAAGTTTTCAAAGGCTCAGTAGAATTAAGAAAAACCGACAAAGTCGGTTTAATTAAGAAAAACAGACAAAGTCGGTATGATAAAAATAATATTGATTATAGATAATAATTACTAATTATAAATTATTTATCAATAATCATTAATTATTATAAACTTCAATAATGTCTATATAAGTTGACATTTATAATTATTATTTATAAATTACTATTTATAAATTTATGAGTTTTCTTAAACTTGAAGATTATATTTAGTTTAAATTTATCTAAAGTTTTATTTTTTTGGTTTTATGAAAGTTTCAAAAATTGGTTTATAAATTTTATGAATTTTCAAATTTTAATTTAACAAATTTTAGAATTTCAAAAACAATAAAATATAATTAACAATTATAACTAGCATGTAATAAATAAAAAATTGGAATTAACAAGAGAAAATTAGGTACTAATTATTACTTATTTACAATTAATTATTAATTTTAGTTATAATTGCAAGTTCTGGAATTTATGTGAAATTTACTTATTAATTACTTAGTAAAAACACAAATGTAAAATATAAACAATAAATATAAAATATATTTTATTGATTTCTTAAAAGAAATATGTATTAATAATTTCTTGACATTAATTTAATTAATCGTATTAAAGACTATTAAATAATCATTGATTATCAAAACAAATTTAATAAACATCGAACAACAATGTATTTTATTAATTACTATTACCTCTTATTTATATTATATAGTAATTAATAATTAATTAGCAATAATTTTCAAAAAAAATTAATCAGCATTAACTATTGAATTTTGTTTACTTCTAATAGTTATTATTTATTATTAATTACTAATGTTAAATTAACATTAATTATTTAAAATTTAAATTTACTAATTAATTACTAAATAATAACACAAATTTAAAACATTTTATAAATAATAAATATAAAAGTTCATTTCAAATCTCTTGGAAAACTGCAGGAAAATAGCTTCAAAATTATATCGACGGTAATCCGACTCTATTTGCGATGGAATTTAGCGTTAAATATTTTATGACGGTAACGTGCTACAATTTCCATTGATTTAGCGACAGAATTAGTATTCGACGGTAATAATTTATAATAAGTTGACATATAAAATCCAAAATATTTTCTCTTACAAAACCCACGAAATCCGTCGCTAATTAGCGACGGAATTTTCCGCTGCTAAAAATATGTTGCTATTCTCGGTTTTCTTGTAGTAATCACTCAATTGTTTGGTAATCTGAAAACTCACTTTCTCTTCTTGTTTGCTTAATTCAAACCTTATCCATGGCTATTGTATATTCCTCGGCATTGTAGTGTCGAATTCGTTGATTGATTATAGATTTAGGGTTTAGCTCGTTGATCTGTTTTAGAAATTAGGACGAACGAATATCGAGCGAAATAGAAATAGGTTAAAACAGTGTGGTAGCCCCTAGTTTTTAACTACGTGGTATTAAGAAGAGTGTTATACTAATTCTTGTGGTATTTTTTTAGTCACGGTATTAGGAAGAACATATTGAGGTGCCCTTAGCATCACATAAAATCAAAGGGCTTCTCTTTTCAGACATGTTTCTATCAATTTTTCTAGATTATAAAAAATAACTAACAACAATTATATGTAATAATGGTGATATAAAAAAACAATTTTGCATACAATTAATCAACTTCAAACTAAAAACAAACAAACTACTTATTGTTATTACATTAAATTGTGTACACCACTTAGATTTGAATTTAGATGTAGGATTGTAGAAATAAGAAATATATGATGCAATACTGAGAAGAAGAAAGACATATAACTGAGAAGAAGAAAGACGCGCAACTCAAAAAAAAATTGACTTTTTTTAGGTGGATGAACTAATTAAAATTTAAATATTAGTACAAGTCAACGATTCTATTTTATAGGGTGGATTAACTTGTTAAAATTGTGGACTAAAATAAAAATTACCTTTCTTAAATGGTTATTTTCTATATTTATGCTTTGTTTCCTCTCGCTGTGAGTTCTGAAAGGGTAGTATCTTATATCATGTACATTTATTCTTAGTGTCTATAATGGTATAAAAACACAATCACTCATACTTCTTGGCATTAATGCGAGTTTGAAAGTTTCCTTAGGCTTCGGATCAGTGTGCCAATTGGCATAAGGTGTCACTGTGGTATCAAAGCCTAGTTTTAGAATTCCTTTTAGAGTAGGAGCATATTGAGAGAACGTACTCAAAAAAGTTATACGAAAATTTAGTTTTTTGAAATGTTTTTCAATAAGCTTTCAAAATGGATTTCTAATGCGTGTGTGTATATATAAAAGATTTTCAAAGGTTTTAGTAAATACTTATAGCATAAATATTATCACTTTTATTATTGTCAATGCTACATATAGAAAGTTGCCGATATTAACTCCAAATAATCATAGATAAAAGATGAGTGATCCCATAGGTTCAAACTTAGGCGATGCAGTTGATTCTCTAGGCATAAGCATCATAATTTGGTTTCATTTGCATCTTCAAACAAGGGAAAAAACCGAGGTCAATCCCATTAGAGGACACACGAGGAGAGCAACGAGTGTAGTGTAGTTCCTACCTACCCTGCAGATTTGCAATGTTATATTAGGATTTCGCATGTGTTTAGAGAAAATCCATATGTTGAGACTAAGTCATATGCTGATTCGACGCACTAGAGAAATGATTTTTAGTTTGATGCATCTTGTCGATGAGGTAAGGAGGCATATATAACTACTTGGCATATACAGGGAGAGGTTCTTAGTTGGTGGGATGTAATTAAGGATGGGACAGATGAAGAAGAGATCCTTGAGTAAAGTCTCAAAGACATTTTGAGATAATTTTACTTTATAGAGTCGAGGAAGTAGTGCAATTGGAAAATTTCATTCATTTGAAGCAAGGAAACATGTCAATAAATGAGCATCCTAATTAATTTGATGAACTAGATAGATTTGGGATATAGTTGATCAGTACCTCACATTAAAGGCTTTGAAATTTGCTAAAGGACTATAGCAACCACTTCAAAGTTTAGCTCTAAGTCATATTCTCATGGGTGCAACATATAAGGGTTTAGTAGACATTGCGCCGTTGAATGTTGTGTCCAATGAGGAAGTGAAGATGACTAGTGGAAATGTGCCACATCAGAATTAGTGCAAGGCAGTAAACCATAAGAAAAGGCCAGGAAGTTGGATATGCATTGGCAAGAAGGAAATTTTGTGATGGAACATAAGATATCTTTCAAAGTTCAGATGATATGATTGCAATCAGTTTGAATGCATGAGGCAGGATTGTCCAACATCTTAAAAGATCTCCACCCTTGGTCATTTTAGCTTGCATACTGGATGCAACACCTTTATGAATAAGGGAAGGAAGATCATGATTGAAGGTGTGTTAATTATATTTTGTTTATCCATTTATATTTTATTTGACACTAGGGTGTCGTATTCTTTCATTTCTAGTAGGATGAATTACATTTAGACAGTAGCATATATACAAACCATGTAGTTGTGTCCAAACTTGTAGGATCATTGGTTTATTTATCTATGACATGTAGGGGTTTGAAATTATTTATTTCAGAACTAAAATTTCAACTACAATGCTATTGTCTTAGAATTTTTCTGGTTTGGATTAATATTGAACACGGATTGAATGACATTGTACGGGGTTATCATAAACTGTGATAGGAAAATTGTTAGTTTAAGCATGTGCAATGGACACAACTTGTACGTTTATTGCGATTCTCAAAGATCTGTTATGCTGAGTTCAGGGTCGGTTTTCTGGCTAGGCGGCCCAGGCGATGGCATAGGGGAACCCACCCAAGAGGGCAATCATGGCTAGATGTGATGGTGGAGGAGATGACCGTATACATACATAAAATATAAAAGAAGGAATATTCAAAATGTACACGAGTACTGTTAGTTGTTTGCTTGTTAAATAAATATGAGCATAAATTGGCGTAGCTTCAAGTCTTGTGAATTGTGATCATCAGTCCTTCGAAAATAATTTTGTCCTTCCCATCCTAACCTTGAGCACTTAACTTTTCTAAATTTTGACCTGTAGTTTTCCGCCCTTGCCTAGGGCAACCCAAGCTATAGAGCCAGGCTTGGCCGAGTTATCTATGCCCTTTGGATCTATCACATAGTAAGCTAGATTTAATGCTGTAATTAGAGATTTCTATGATGTTTCTACTGGGGAAGATTGAAATATTATTTGTCCCACATTGGCAAATATCATAATCAACTCCTACCCATATATTAAGAGTTGTTATAAGATTGTGGAATGAAAAGAATTAGGATAAAGGATATGCACATATGGGCTTAAGCCTATATATAAGAGAAGTCAAAGATGACACTTAGGCATGTGGCTAATTTTTTGATTTAAAAAAAAAAAAAAACTACGTCCATTCGAAAGGTCATGCCCATTCGCAATTGCTTTTCAGGCTCTATATAAACCTGCTCCTACGCCCTTACAAATCATTTTTCTATTCTCTTCCCTTCTTCTCTATTCTCAAGAAATCAAACATTCTGGTTTTTGGAGTCCATTGTTGATTGTGGAAACTAATCTTTGTTGTGTTCTGGAGAAGTGTCGCCGTCAAACCCTTCAGCAATCTACTTTGTAGTGGGGGCGATCAACTTCTTAAAGATAACGTCTGATCGACGTGCCTCAAAAATAATCCTTATTCATTCATTCGTCTGCTCTCCTATTTTTCTAACAGTTTCTACTGTGGGAGCCCGTCTCCTACCCTAGAGAGAGATTGAACTTCAGATTTATGTTATAGAGAATGCTAGACTTGTTGTCTTACTCTTAAGGCATATGCTTCTAAAGGAAATACACAAGCTAAAAAATAAAGCGGATGGGATGCTCGAGAATGGCTTTATTGGGAGGAGCACTTTGAAGTGGGAATAGCAGTCATCTCTACCACCAAGGTGCATGGTTCTTTAAGACCTTGCACTGATTATAGAGAGCTAAAAGGCTTATAAAGAAGAATTTATATCCATTAATTTATATCCATTACCACATGTAGGTGATCTTTTATTGGGATGTTCTCATAGCTTGATTTGGTTATTGGAATTCATCAGTTGCGTGAAATTGACAATAATATCAAAACGACAACTTTCCGTATACCTAACGGATTGTATGGATGGTTAGTTATGCCCTTTGGACTGACTAATGTATTCATTTACTACATAGACTTGATAAGTTGAATTTCTAAAGGTGTTCCTAATTAGTTCTTCATGGTATTTATGGATGACATTTTTGTCTATTCCAAGAGTGAAGATCAGTATCCTTATTGAAATTAGGCTAGTTCGCAGCTTAAGATATAAGCGAATTTCAAAAAAAAATCCCCTTGGATTTTTATTGGATCTATGAAGTCATACTAATATAATACGTATTATAAAATATAATAAGAATATGAGCAAATAAAAAGGGAAGACATATTTGTTTTTTTTAGATTAATAATACAATGCACATGAGTTTTCTATTCATAGAATCTATATGTTTAAAGAAATATCACTTTGCATTTAGCTTCATAATATATTTTTGGGCAAGTTTATTTTTTTTTTTTTTTTTTTAAGCTTCACATTATTACTTAGGTTTAATAATGGTGAATTTAGTTGCGCATTATTACTTGTACATATTACAAGCAATTGTGATTTTTTCTTATAAAATATATAATCAAACGATCGATTTCTACAGTTATGCAATAGTGCTAGTTTCACTTTAATTTGGTTTCTACTTAGGTTTTAACATTTAATTCACTGTATTTCGAACAAGAGTTGGTATGCACATTTTAGATGCAAACAAATATTTTCGACACGTATGGTAAAATCAAGAGAATCAATCAATTTTTGTACAAAATTCATCATTAAAATCAAATTTCATGAAAATATTTATGTTTGAAACCAACTAATTCGAGATATACTATTATATTGTTTGACTATTATGACATTACCATTTTTCCATAACATGTTAGCTAGAAGCCAATTCTTCTAACAATCAGGCCCGGCCCAGAGGCAAGGCTGCCGAAACATTTGTCTAGGGCACCACCACAGAAAGTGGCGGAGAGCAGCAGCCGGAGGGGCAACATTTATAAAAGAAACTATATATGAAAAAGCATCAGGGCACCTTTGTAAGTAAACAACAAGTGGTTAAGTGGTATGATGCGCAGATTACGGTTCAAGTCTTTACATGGACAGTTTTAGTGACCTTATTTTTTGTCCAATTGCTTCTCATGATTCCGCCTAGGGCACCAGTAGCACTCGGGCCGGCACCAGTAACAATGGTATAACTTATCCAGGTTTTAAAAAGATTGCTTAAGCATTTATTCCAACAACTCATTTACATGTAGTTTACTAGATTTGGATGAGAGAAACAACTAATTGTCACGCTGTTCTGATTTTAAGTAACATTAATAGTGAGATCAACCCTTTGAAGTCATTTTGCATTTTAAAAAGGGCACAAATACATAGGGTACGTTCTCGACGAACGGAAACGGGGTATTTGAGCGTGACATTTGAGCAGGGAATGTGAGCGTGGTACTGTAGCGAACGAGGAATGTGTTTTTAGCTGCGAACGAGGTATTTGAGCGTGGTATCTGAGTGGGGTATTTAATTGTTAAATTAATGGTTTTGATTTAATTTATGTACTGATTTTTAATTGGACCGTTAAATCTACTTAGCGAATGTGTTTTTACCATATTAAAAAAAATGAAAAATGACATTAAGCATTAACAAATAGTCTACATTAGGCATTAAGCATTAATAATGCAGTGTATAACAAAACACTAAAAATTTGGTTGAAGGTGAGACTTAATCTTTGGTCTCTCTCCAACAAGCCATGTGCACTTACCAACTAAGTTATGTTTACTTTTAATTCTAAGTGAGAACAGACAGATTAATTACCTTGCGTCGGACGCGTTCGACGCCATAGGTATAATTTCTAGCGTTCGGAAATCGTGACATTTGAACGGAGTAAAACTCGTTCGCGTCCGATGCGTCAGACGCGACTGAAAACCTCAGCGTGACATTTTGCACATTATTCAGAAGAAAGAACGGTACCAATGCTTATTCACATATCTACTTATTGTCTGCAACAACTAAATCATTTTAGCCGTAGTACATAACTTAAAAACTCTACTCTTTCAGCAACACTCTGTTCATCCATGAACGCAATCTTCAGGTCTGGTTTTTTAGAGAAGATCACTTTGGCTTGTATGTATTCCCCTTGTGTTATAGCCCCCAAGCTTTTCATTTCTCTCAAACAATCCATAACTTCCTTGTACGAAGGTCCTTTCCTTGCATTCTCTTCCTCGACTTGTTTTTTCAGGATGTCAACTAAGTCCTTTATTTGATCGTCCAACGACTCACCACCTGAAGGTGAAGTTCGACTTATCTCCTCCTCCGGTTGGTTGTTTCCTTCATCTGCAATAAGTCCTATCTCGTCAAAGCAGCCATTCATACAAATACAATCAGGTACGCATATACCTTCTCCAATCACATGATGATCGCCTACATCGTCGGTATCACCGGTATATGGCCATCCAAATATACCTTCTCCAAGTCCAGTCACAGGATGATCGTCTACATCGTCGGTATCACCGGTATATGGCCATCCAAATATACCTTCTCCAAGTCCAGTCACAGGATGATCGTCTAATTCGTCGGTATCACCGGTATATGGCCATCCAAATACCCCATTGGCTGGTGTTTTCTCGAAAATTTCCTTCATTTGATTGCTCGTGGCTTTAAACTTTTGCTGTTTATGATAAAAGTTCATCAACATAACTGTATACTACGACTATAATGTGATGTATATAATTTAAATTAGCAGCATAAATATTCAACCATTAGCCCTAATATGAACGTTGTTCATTAGAAAATAGTAAACATCCCCCAGGTGGTGAAATCTGGGGGCCAAACTTGAAATAGAAACTAAGAAAGGAGAAGCATTACACTATGCAATCGACAGCATAAAAGGATGAACAATCTCAGTTAAAACTACTTACTGAAAATCCGTTGGAGGCAGAGCTAAAAGTTTGAATTTGGATGCAGGGGTGTTAGCAGTTGCGAAATTCGAGAAAGAAGATGGAGGAGCTGCTTGAAGAAGAATCACATCAGCTAAGATTTTATAGAGGTGGAGATCGCCGGATTAGTATGAATCGAGCAATTGACGCAAAAATTATCGCTGAATTTTAGGTTTCGGATCTGAAGAATTTTTCAAAAGCAAACGGTAAATTTCATCTGACCACTGAATAATTCAGCTTTCAGCGATGTTTTGAGAACAAACGGACCCTTAGGTGGTCGAGTTGCTATATTTGATTCATCAGTGGCCTGTCTTCCTAATTAAAGACACCATTTCCTATCAGGAATCACGTCCTTCAAGCATTTTTGGTGTCGACGATTAAGATTTTAACAGGTTACGTTTGGATCTTTTTCCTCCCTCTTCTGCTGCTTTTAGTTTTCAGAAGTTTAGGAGTTAATATAAGCTAAATGTACTAAAATATGCGAAATTCAGAACGACGATTTGATGATGGAAAACATGAACTTAAGCATTCAAATTGTCACGCAAAATATACACTGAAATATTACAATAATAATGCATAGTTGCAAAACTATCGATGCCATTTTCCATGGTCATTATCTTATTTAGCGGAGAGGTTTCAATGCCAAAACCTCAAAAGGAATCTCAAACAATCACATACACCTCACAATCTCTGTTCTAATTAACATGGAGGAAGATCTTTAGGTGGCGGCAATACAGATTCATTCGGCCCGTTTCCATTCTCGACCACGAAAGCCATCTTTAACCCCCAAGAAGTATGCAACTCCAAATGACAATGCATGAACCAAACACCTGATCAATCCAAAATTATGCAATTAAGATTCGTTGTAGCAGCAGCACTATATATATACTATTATTTATTTAAAAGTTCACCTGGATTATCTGCTTTAAATCTTATAGCAGTCCAACCACCAGTAGGAACTCCCACCGTATTTCTTTCAGGGGGGTCTATCAAATTGTACTTAGCTGGGTCTTTAGCAGGGTCGAAGTTGCCTACTCCTCTCCCAACAACAAAGAAGTTAAAACCATGCAGGTGAAAGGGATGCGACTCCACAGTCAAAAGATTTGTATCTTGAAGAACCAGCTCAACAGTAGAATTGAATGCTATCTTGCTCAGTCTTGTACCCAAAGATGTTCCTAGATTTGCTGTCAGTGGCGCCCCTGTGTAATTAAACGGTGTTGATGGCTTATCAGGAAAATCTAGTCTGAAAACACCCTTTGTATTGAAGTAATGAGCTTGAAGCAGCCCAATCTTAGGCATCACGAAAGTAATGTTGTTGATAGACGCTGCGAGCTTGGTACCATTTATACAAGTTGGACATGCATCCCTTCCTAACCCTACGGTGTAGAATAGATGTCGGTCTACTTTAAGTGGAACATTTGCTGGAAACTGAGCATTGTTCAGGCTCTTGAGTTTATTCAGGTAACTCTGTGCAGTTGTTGAGTCATTTGAGAGAGGTATTTTGGGAAGTATGGGCATGACTGTATCAGGAACGCCTTTGTACTGTAAAATGGCGGTAGCAGTTCTGTTGTCAACTGGAACTGGAGCGTCCATGAACGGCGAAGCTGCCATGAAATATCTACCTGGAGACTGGTTAGCTGTAACAAGAACGTTTGTGGTTTGGCCTGGAGTTATAAGGAGTGAACTTGTTGTGAATGGTTTACAGTAAACTGCATCGATTTCTACTACAGTCAAGGTATGCCCTGCAATTGTGAAGAACAGCTCGTCGTTCAAAGCGGCACTGACTATCCTTAGCAGGTACGTCTTTCCCGATTCTACTTGGGTTACAAATGTATCTAAATCAACAAAAACAGAAATGGCATAATTATGTTTGGTCATACGGCTATATATGATCTGCTACTAACATAAAAGTAATCGAAGGACCCACGTTTTTCGGAGCATGGGAAAAGAGGCCCGGGTTTGCCATTGATAGTGTGTGCATCGGACATATTAGGAGGCAGACCAAGTGCGTTGCCTTGTTTCACTAACTCTTCAACATCAGTGTTCCACCATTCCCCTACAAATTATGTATGCAGTTTAACTATCACACCAACGATTAGTATATCACCAACACATATGCAGTTTAACAACTCACCCAAGACAAGCGGGATTTCCGCATTGGGTCGTGGGAAGGGAAAAGGAACGCCTTGTTTAGGCATGATGATAATAGCGCCATAGACGGTGGCTCTTAGCCACATGATATGAGCATGCCACCACAGAGTTCCTCTCTGCCCTGTTACATTGAAGTCATAGCTGTAAGAACTTCCACTTTTGATAGGGCATTGGGTGATGTAGGCCGGCCCATCTGCCCATCCATTGCGAAACTGCTTCAGTCCATGCCTGCATGGTATTATATATTAGAGGTGTGTATTTTAGAAATGCGCAAGGATACAAATGAAGATAGGTGCATACCAGTGGATAGACATGTTATATTGTGCATGGTTGGTGACATTGATGATGACTCGATCTCCTTCTCGGGCGTAAATAGTTGGCCCAGGAAACTGCCCATTCACAGTCACGATTGGTTTGGCATGGCACAGCCTGCTTACATTCTTTACCACAACATCAAACTGATACTTCTTAATGGCAGCTTCTGCCTGGAACAATGAGAATGTTGCTATGATACATGCAACAAACACGAAACAAGAGTGCATGGAGTTAACCATTATCCTTCTCTTTAGTTAACTGCTGACCTTCCCCAAATGAGATTGTATTGTGATGATAGGACTGACTGTCTTCTTCTTCTTATATATGCTAGTGCAATGTATGTAGTAGTTGCAGGTGTGCCCTATACATTAATTGGTAAAAGATGCGTGGAAGCAATTCTGGATGGAGATGGGAAATCCGAGTATTTGGAGCTTGAAAATTAGAAAAACGAACAAAGTGAAAGGTATTCTGGAACAAATTTGAAGTGACCATGGAGCTTTGTCTTTAAGACAAAGTAGTTGTTTATTGGGTGTGTTTTACTCCCACACATAAATTGAAATCTATCATCTATGATTTAGTATTGCTTCAGATGTACTTTCTCGGATAACAAACTCGGTAAAATAACTATTAAGTTGGTAATGGTGGTTGCATGGTTTGCAGCGTCAGCTAATTACATGCGAATGCGACTATTTGTTGATCTTTTGAGTTTTGAACATGCTTCATCCTATGAAGTTGCAATATACATCCCAACTAAACTAGTGTCTAATTATTCGTGCATTGCACACAATAATTCTATTAAAAACAATATTTACTATTTTAATGTTAAAATAAAAACTAATATATGATAAATTTTGAAGTGAAATAAATAAACTATTACTTAAAGCATTATTATTGCTTGTACGTACTTTATGTTCTATAACTTACATAGACAACATGTATATGTGTGTATATAAGAATTTTTTAATCGTTTTTGTTAATATAAATATACATGTTGAAATTGATGTATGTTACTAATTTATTCGATGAATTAACAAATATTATTTAATAAAATTTGTTTAGATAAGTTAATTGTAAAATTACGAATTTAATTTGACTGCATAGCATAGAGGAAAGAATTGGAAAAGAAATTGCAGAAAAATAATATAAATTTGTTGTGGAGTTACTGATGTCCAAAAAGAACTTTATAAGATAACCTATGGTAAATTTCTTAATATAAATAAATCATGACTAATTTACAAATTAACTTTGTCATTACTTTTGATATACATGGTTCATGCTATGTGATTTATACATATCTATAGTTACATGAAAATATAACTTTATTTAGTATGAATATACATAGTAAATTTAACGTACATTTTTAGGAGCTATTAGAAAAATGGACTAAATACTCTATAGAATATTTGAGTAATTAAATTTAATATTTTAAGAGTAGTTTAAACATATAGATTGAAATATAAAATATCATAAAATTTTTGAGAAGGTTCAGCAAATAATTATAGAAATGTTAAAATGTAGGTATTTAAAGCGGGAGTTGTTTTCTTCAATTTATGATAAATTTAGTGAGATAAGTGTATAATATATTATTATTATTTTACTATTGTTTACATATATTATTTAAACTACGTGACTTATTTAACTTTGTATTTGGAATAAAAAATAAATTTTCCATTTGTGTTGATATGAACATGATGTACATTCTAAAACATCAACTTAGCGTTAATTAGATGAATTAACACAAATTTATTGATTGAATTCATTTGTTAAATTCAATATCACATATTTAATTTAAATATATCGACTTAAATTTACAATGTTAAATGATATTGTACGGTGTTTTGTAAATAACTAAATAAATTTTAAAATATTGGCATTTGCATTAATATTACAATGCAATACACGGTAAATATATTAACGTAAGTGAGTTCAATTTGAACTTATGATAGTTATTTATGTGTATAATTTATGTTATATGATTGACGTGTTTATGTATTTGATTTTTTTTTATTTTTGTTAATATGATTAACCTTGATGTGATTTATGAGATGAATAAGTGAATAATGGTTTGCTAAGGTTATTTAAATAGTTTTTAAAGTATGTAATTAATTGTAAAATATGGTACTAAATGTAAAATGTTAGAAAACATTTGGGAGTGACTTTAATGATTACAGAAATTTGAAATGTAGGTATTCAAAGCCAAAGAAAATAATTTTGTCTTTTTTAACATTTAAAAAAAATACATTAATTAATTAAATTAAATTAAATTACCTAAATTTTGGATTTCATAATTAATTTAAATATGTGGATGTAAATATAAATTGTTAGAGCTAACTATTAATAAATAATTGTATAAATTTTGAAATGTTCATATTAAAATGTAAAACGACAAAGGAAGTAAATAATGTGAGAGAAATAGAAAATAAGCGTAAAGTGACAAACCAATTTAAAATAAAATATCTGAAGAGAATCAAGCAGAAGAGGAAAACTGCTGAAATTAAGTAGAGAGCTTTAAAAGGTTCTGTTTTACTATTACTTAATAGATTATTACAATGTTCTAATTCATTGCTCTGCTGAAATGAGCAAATCAGTTAACCTCTCACTTAATCCACACATATTGTTGCATACCCTGTAATAAATAATGGCTGTCATTTACTTCTGTGATTCATGTGATTTATCTTTATATGTGTGTATGCCCATGTATACACTTTTTTAAAATGTAAATTAGGGGAACATTCACATTGTTAAACTTGTTTGCTTTACATTATTTCCTTTTCAAAATTATTTCCTACATTCCTACTTTTTGTATTTATTCCTCTTGTTAGCCATTGCTTCAATATGAACTACGACAATTATGAGTAATAGACGTATATTCTAAAAATACAGATTAAAGTTATTAAAATTAAACAAATACCCCATGAATTTCACCTTATTTCTCTTCTTCTTTTTTTAAGAAAAGAAATGCGTATGTAAAAAACTTAGGAGGAATACAATCTTAATTTTTTATGATTATGATAGGGTATGCTAAAATTATCTTTTTCAAAATACCAAGGAAATGAAGCTCTGGTAGTAATATTTTGGAAAGTATGCAGCTATTTCATAATGTTAAACCCATAGCCAACGTTACATGTTATCATCTATATCTTTGTGTATCGATAGATAATAAGAATTTTTTTACTAAATCTGGGTCCAAATAGGTTACAACTTTGTAGATTCTTGGGTTTTTTTACCCTTAGAATAAAATGTGGACCGTTTTGACTTTGAAGAACTTGTAAGAACTATAAATTCTGATAGAGGTCGAGTTATAGTTTACAAGCAGTTCCAAATGAAAGAATTGATGACTTGCTTTTGCATAAAGTCATAATATATTACGGTCTTATGATTTAAAATATATCAGAGTTTTGAGATTGGTAGTTTCTAGATGGATTAGTGGGCAATTAACCTAAGCCTAAAATTAGGCCTATTAATCCGTTTAAGGCTTACGATTAACTATAGCATAAAAAGATAGTCGTTAGTTGCTAATCATTTTTCCTTTTCCTAAAAATTATCATAGCCTCCTTTTATCCATCTTCTATCAAATCCCCATCAAATCCATATACAATTAGAATTAAGAGTAGAATAGCAAGGTAATTGGCAAGAAAATTCTAATAACCTTTTTGGGTGCTTTAGAATTCCTGCATTTTTTGTGTCTACTTAAGATTAAGTTGATTTTGGTATTTTTGATCGACTCATATTTGAATGATCTATCATCTCATAACTTTTTGATATAATTATATATGTCACAGTTATCACTATAGAAAAAAGTATCAATGCCTACGTTCATTTTCAGTATTCTTAGAGTAAATTCGGTTAATACAAATTTTTTGGTGGAAATATTTTCATGTAAACGCTGACAAAGTGCAACAATTTCGCTTCTTTCATTTTTTTTCACTTCTTCTAATTATACTCTTTTCATCCTCTACTCTCATTCACTCTTTCACCAGCTAAAACCGCAAATCTCACTTCCAACCTTAGAAATTTTCCTCTCGTCGCTCTGTCGATCAGACACGTTCCTTCATCACGCATCATCTCCATTGACAGGTATGCATTTTTACAATCGTCGGTTTTATTTTGGTTTAATATTCATTCGTCGACTTTATTTAGGTTTAATATTTGTTTGTCGATTTTATTTAGGTTTGAAACGTTTGATTGATTTTCCCTGAATAATTTTATTTGTTCCTTCATCATATTTGCACGTAATATAAAGCCTATGATAATCTGTTTTTTAAACTGTACCTTCTATCCGCCAACTCGCTAGATGAATTTATTGTGACTGGATTAGTGGAGCATTGATGATGTAGTGCTACCAAATGTAATAACCGGTGTCGATCCATTCACTATCGACCCTCGACTCTGTTCAGGTTTCCATTTTAAAAATTATAACTATGCTAGCTGCAACTGTGACAACCGTGGACTCGCATCTCCGACCTCCCGAAAAGCAATACCAGGTACTAACCAGTGTGCTAAAAAATTCTACTGTTCACTTGTCGAAAGATATGTTAACTACCCCACTTAAAGAGCCTAACGTTCTCATTGGCTCACCATCACTCACCACCCAGGTGTTGTGCATGTAACCCGCATCAATACCACCAACTGACATTCACAAAATTACACACAAAATTCTAACTGGGTATAAACCCCGATACCATATGTGATAACTGCGACACTCAAACCCCTGTCCTTCTAGAAAGAACAATGCACTAACCAATGTGCTAAAAGATCTTTTTGTTAACTTTTCGAAAAGGGCATTATAGTAACGGATTTGATCATTAGCGATAAATCATTATTGGAGTTCGTACAGATTTTAAACAAAATTTAAACTCCGCAACCCTTGTTTGGGAACCTGTGTCATTTTGGTTTGAAGTGCAACACTATTATTAACTAGTAATTATTGTCTACTTTTCTACTGCGAAATAATTGAAGATTCTAGAGTTGTTTGTTTGTTGTTATAATCGTATTTGTGGATAACTGGTTATTTCACTATTATACTATTACAAACATAATCCGGTGATTAGTTATTATACTGAGTTTCTATATTTGAGACTGTATCCACTGTAGAGATTTATGCTAACCAAAAGTAGAGGATCATTTATGTTTATACTTCGACTAGAGTCCTTTGTCGTTATATTTTATGCCTTTATTGATGAGGAATAATGACACATACTTTGTATTTGGATAGCTTGGAAACTAACTGTAAACTTCTGGTAAAATATGAAAATAAATATTATTAGGTTCAAATTTTATACCATAGTTTTAGAGCAGATTTGATCTGTAGAGTTAACTGATAATAATGTATTTTTGGAACAAAAAAAATGCAAATTAATAAAATTTTGCACTGGTCTGCAATAATGGTATAAAATCTTTGCTTGAACTATTAATGAAGACATAGGTAATAACATTGTATATTTGTTTAAACAGTAATATAATAATTGACATAACATGCCAATTATTCGTTGCTGCATGAATTATTGTACTTAACCTATGGTATGTAACTAAAGCTCATTATATTCATTTGTTTGGAAATATATTTTCCATAGGTGGAGACACTTTACCTATGTAAACGTTATAACAACATCCAATTGAGGCTCCAAGTGTAAAATATGGTAACTTGCGCCATTATTTTGGAATTATCAGATGTCTGTAGGAATTTAGGCTACATATAAATACTGTTAATTAAAAGCTTTAGAAAGAGAGTATACGTGACGACCTGTTTCACACCACGGTTGGTTATAACCAAAATTTTGCGCTAGACAAGCACCTGATCGATCTAGAGCAATCGTCAAGAGAAAGAAATAGTAGAAAAGAAGAGAAAAGAGAAAGAAAAGAAGAAAACATAAGAAAAGAGAATATAGAAGAACATAAACACTGCCACATAACCTACCGTATATTTCACAGTGCACTAGATAACATGTAATGTAATAATCACAAATATAAAACAGGCAAGACAGTAATAACTATAAAAACTATATAATCAGAGTATAGTGCCTCATAGTTACACAAAACAATAATAAAGTTTACACATGCGATGTATAAACTCTATTATTATCCTATCTCTAAAAAGAATACATAACATTGCTATGGCTCCACAGTGGGACAAACAATAAGGACACAAGTATAAATATGTAAAACGTCGCCTCCAGCGAATCCACCTACTCAACTCCGAATAATACCTATACCTATCACAGGGCATGCTCATCAGCATAGTCGATGAGCACCAAAGGTAATAAGAGGATAATGAAATTGTAACTCCCCACACTTCTGAGCCTGAATTTCGATAAAAATCAAAACTCAAACCAATCCGAGTATAGAGAGTATAGATCTGGTATATGCAATTAATAAGCATGTAACGAACCGGCAAAGGAATTCGATGCCCGAATTCAGACAATAATACATAATCCCATAATACTTGCAAAAACTCAAGTATCGAAAACACCCGATGCTGATTAGAAAGAATTTAGAGGGTGAGCTAAGAAAGAAAGAAATATTAGAATAGAAGAAGAAGAAGAAGAACTAACACAACACAGAGTCTCATATCACAGCGGAACAAAGTATGATATAGAAATAAATCATTACTGAGAGCTTGAAGTAAAACTTACAATCATCATAGCATGTCACACATCTGGACAGTTATAACAATCTATCCTTATATATAATCACACAGCGGAATAATACTATACAATATCATACGTCTGAACTCTTCCAACTCGTCTCTTCACAGTATCCAATAACCCGAACCTGTAAAACCTGGTCTAACCCAAGCATTACAAATGTCAGATCAGTCTGGTGAACTAGAGTGAGAAACCCACCAAGTTTATAAGAAACATCCAACTTGATTTTAAAGTCAAAACATTTCTTTCGAAAGAAAAGGATAATTAATCGTAAGACTAATCCACATATAAACACGGACGGTTTTTACCTTATGGTAACCCAAAACATTTTTGAAATCATATCTTATTATGATATTATAATTGTGACTAAAACAAGTAAATATCAATCTAGCAGAACACTTGCATCTCACGCTCCACATATATAGTATACAATCAAAACCGCGGGCTCTTATTGGATAATAAATTCCAACTGGTAAGGTATAGGATCACCTTCCGACAGTGTATCTCTAGAGAGGAATACACCGGGTTCAAAAAGAACACTTGCAACTCAGACTAAATGTTACTACCAAAGTAAAGCATTGAAACAGGTTGGCGGTGAAGGGGTAACAAACCGCCACAAGCAGAAAGGAGTCTTCCGTCAACAAAAGCCTGACACAAGAAAAAGCCGACATCATAAGGAAATATTATCGAATCTATGCAACCGACGCCATCCTTGAAGGAAAGAGCTCAAAATCTATGCAAAGAAAGGATACCGGTAAGGCGGTCCCGGCACGATGAGTAAACAATGGCAGGTCACCCAAGACCGGAAGCCAATGAAGAGAATGACCACTAATCCTATAAACCGAGACCTAGAAGAACGAGAGGGGATATCGGTGTTAACTTGCTTAACTCCAATACATAACAGCATATGGAAATTATCCAAAACCAATTATCGAGACCTCCATTAGTTGGTTCTTGGGAAGTTACCCTAACAAGTAAGTATCAAAGCACCGGAAGCCACCCCTTAGAAAAGCAAGGATACACTTCGGAAGTCTACCGAAAGGCAAGTCGAAACCCCAAAGAGAGAGAATCTATCCACACTAATCTTCTTAATGTCGATACCGACAAGGGTGATGAACCCGACAACCTTTCATAGAATCACAAAGACAAGCTCCACAAAGCGTTAATAACAAGACTAAGAGTCCACATGCCAGAAGCCTACATTCGGATGTTATACCTATCTGAAATCCATTTGCACCGACAAGCTCAGGATCAAAACTAAGTGGATAAACAAGAATTTAAAAAGCATTTAAAAGCCCTAGGAAAAACCTTCAGAACCTAAAGAAAAGGTGGCCAAGAGCCAGTACTTCCGAAACCAAAAGGAAAAGCGGTTGATAGGGGAACTGCTGGCCCAACATCAAAAGGGGCCCCGATTTGTCTATAAATAAGACCCAAGGGGTCTCATTTTTGGGGCGATTTTCTCATTCTCATTCTTGTACTCTCTTTTATCTAGAGTAAACCCTAATTTCTAAATCAAATTAGGGATTTCAATGGTAATCACCTGTGTAATCCAAATCAAAGATCAATAAAGAGTGAATCTATACTTAGTGTATTTTTTTATGTGTTCCCAATGGTAATTCTTAGTGCAATATGTTATTTGCTTCCTACGTGTGCACAAGTTCTTAACCTGGCCTGAACCCTTCTGCAAACTTAGTGTGGAACCCCTTCCTATAAGCCATTTAGCCCTTATCGAGGGTTGTGCATAGGGAACCTTTGTCCAATGGTAACTGTTGGTTCTTGAGTTGCTTAAGCGTGATACTTACCCCATAAAGGGAATAGTAACTAATCTTTTGGACTCAAAATCTTGATATCTAGGAAAAGGTGAACTTTCTCAAACTCGAAGAGGCTAAATGAACCAATTTTCCCCTTAGGTCCATTTCCATAGACCTATCTCCGGTGTTGACGAAAAATATCGTAAACATTTTGGTGCTAGAAGGAGGGCTTGAACCTCCGAGCTTGTGTTTAACCTTACCTCATATTTAACTGTGTTGTTCCGTCCGAGGTCGTAGTTGAGGCAATAATCATGAATAGAAGGTCTCTACAAGTAACTAGTGATTTTCCCATGGTTGCATCAAGCATTAATGAGTCATGGACATTCGAAAAGGTTAAGTTAGAAACCCTATGTATTCAAGATAAAGAAGGAGACGTAGAGCCTTATGATCCTGATCATTTGAGCATCAACCCTTTATATTTGGGAATAACCCCAATCTTTGCCCTAAGCAATTCCATAGTAGAAGAACATAACCCCTTTCTTCGTATCAAGGAAACCATCCAAATGCAAGCTTAAGGCTTACTCTTTTGATAACCCTCGATAAGGGCTATCATACCACCCTAGCCATCATAGGCGGTGATAACCAAAAGCAAAGAGTGGCCAACAAAGCATGTACATCCTCTACTTTGATAACCAAAAGCCCAAAGAGAGGCTCAAGAAGTACGTACATCCTCTGCTTCAAAAATCAAACCCAAAGGGGGAAACAAAGCTAATTACCAGAGATGGGTTTTTGATCTTCTATTAATACCTGAATCTGGGTCGGTTCAGTTCTTCTACTAATACCTGAATCTGGGTTAGTTCGGGACTTCTATTAAATACCCAAATCTAAGTTAATTCAAGATGTCTACTGAAACACCAAAAATAAGTTCTGGTTCTTTATGGAACGACCCGAGTCGGGGATGGATCCATAGATTCTATTATTACCGGAGGAGAATTCTCGGATTTCATCCTAAAAATTATGGTTTGAAACATCAACTAAAGTCTCTATTCAATTACCAAAAGATGCTTTCTGACCACCTCTCGTTAGTACCCTAATTTGGGTCACAAAGACTTAGATTTGCACTTCCAAAGGAGGATTGATGAAACAAGACTTGAAGGAAAATGCAAAGTCTATTATTTGGAAGGTTTTCCTAGAAAAGAGAAGTAATCTTCTTTCTTGTTCAGGGATATTTCTTAAACTTATCATGAACAAATCATTACTGTCTTTATTTAGTACAAGCAAAAGTCACTCAATAAGCAATACGTACACAATTTACCAGTTCATTTACAAGAATTACATCACTAACTATTTAAACATAAATATGTACATTATAATTACAAACACTATCAAATGTCCTGCCTCCCTTCATCCTCGGATAAAGGAGGATTGATGGCACGACGAATTGCGATGTTTAGGAGCTCATTAAGCTTTCGTATTTTTTGCTAACTTCACCAAGATTATCAGAAGGTTGGACCTGCAGTTTCAAAGCCCTATAATAAGCTCTACACATTGCCCTAAGAGATTTGTGTCCTTCTCCAACTAAAAAACATTTACACGCAGATCGTGTCTTTCCCCTTGTAAAAGCCTGATTTGGTCAACATATCGGCTGACATGGTCAAATGAACCCTTAACCAATTTGGTGTCGTAAATACTCTTCATATCGGCTATCACCTTCTTGCACTAGTCAGAAATGACTAATTATTCAAATCCTAGAGGAGGCTTCTTCAGATAAAAATGCTTTTGAGGAACGGAGGTCCTAGCCGCAGTCGCGGCACTAGAAGGCCAAGACACCGTTATGATAGGGATATTTTTGAAGGAATGTTTCCTTGTCTTACATTTTTCATTGGCATTATTTAATTCAATTTCCAAGTTAGTGATGCATTGGCGTAAACCTCTTAACTCATCTTTGAATTCAATAGAGGGCTTAGTCTTTATATACGTCTTCAATCCGAGTATAAGTCTGACTCTCTTTTGTAGTTGACCTTTCAGAACTTCTATTCTTTCATTCAACCGCCTGATAGATAAAGTTTGGAATAAGATTGTTCTCTCTCGAGATATAGAAGGAACCTCGCTGGTTAGTAATGCATTGTATTAAGATGAGAAAGTTTCATGACGACCCACCTACTCACAAGAGTAAAGGGTAGTTATGCATAAACCTTTATTCATCGGAATAGAGCCATATTTGTATATAAAAAGGTTTGTATAAATAATATTCAAAATCAATTTTCGAAGTTTTTGATAAACGCATGGACCAGAAAGAATCCCGAGCGTTTACATACACTAATCAATACATTCACTATTTACATATCAACTCATCATGCTCAATCTAAGTCTTTTTAAAGTCGCCTCCTGGTCTTCACCCAGAAAGATAAGGAAAAGCCGAGGGAGTTTCGTATAAACACTTTTGAGTTCTTTTAGAAAGCGTTTTCTCTTGAAAACGTCAGTAGACATTGTTGAATACTCCTTTCTCAATCTACAAATCAAATGTAGCGGACCTTCATAATAAACAAGGTTCTATCTGACATATATAAAGGAATTAGCAGCCATATATAATAGACAGATTCCCATACGTGTTTTATACAATCATAACATCAAGGTTACAAATATTCCTCCTGTTCGTACAAAACCGACCTTTTAAACAGTTCAGTGATAAACCTATCTTTGTTATACTCAACCTTTTCTAGGGAAGATCCCTAGGAATTGAAAGAACCCTCTTGAGGTTCCAACAAGCCCTGGGGTGTGGGTCAACTCCACACTCATCTAAATAAAGTCTGTGAAGACGACGTATTAGGCCTCTACTATATTCTCCTAAGAAGGAAAAGTCCACTGTTGTGTATCACTTATAGACCTCATACAGGAAGTTAACTAATATATCCCTGTCCTCAATCAACATCCAAAATAAGGTCATCAATTCCTTGTTTTCCTCCCGGAGATTTTCCATATGCTTACGGGCTTTCCTTAGTCTAGGTGCAGCCTTATTTTCCTTATAACGCATAAGCTTAGACGCACTCTTTTATAAGTCGTGATATCTATGGGATAATGTATTATAATCCTTTAATAACCTCCCTTGCTCAATATAAGTCTGAATTATTTCCCTTTGTTTTTCATCTAATTCTGCTCTAAGTTGTGAGGCGGCATTTCCTTTGGTCTAAGTTAATATAACGACACGAAGCTAGTTACTATTATATATGTAAGAATGAGGAAAGCATTGCAAAAAAAAAGTTATACCTGGGAAGGAAAAACCTCAGGATGGGTAGATTGTTCTCTTCCTAAGGATTCAGAAGTACCACTTTTCTTAACGGAAGGAGCTTCAAAATCGGGAGCAGCATGAGAACCTCTGACATCTGGATTATATCCTGTATAATCATGTGAGCCATCAGGAGACGCAGAAGGATCGCTACCACCTTTATCATGATCATCTCGGAGGTCACTACCATTGGGGTCATCACTATCCCCACCTTTATCCTCATCCGCAAAAGCTGAAAGCTCCTCTTCCTCACCAGAGTCATCAGAGAGATCCTCAACGAATAGGAGATCTTCGGCTTTTAGCGTGTCCCTCTCTGGCATCTCGGCCCTTTGCTTGGCCTTGCTAATCCTCTCATAACCCTATCCATAATAAAAGAAGGAATGGTGGTGAATTGCATCTCCAGAAGAATTCGAAGGTTATCAGATGTAACATGAAATAAGGCATCTTCATAGCATTCGGTCTTGGTCTGCGGAAGATGAACTTGCAGAAAGTCAGAAATCCTGCCTTTCGCCTTATAAATTATCTTCGCGGCATGGGAGAGCTTCTCATCCTTCCCCTTAAGTTAGTCAGCATGATTAACCATGTTTTCTTCTATTTGGTACTCTAAGGCTGAAACTTGGTCAGGCACCAAATTCTTTGTCTGCCTCTCCTTTTTGAGAGCTGCTTCAGCATGTTCAAGGGTAGCTTTCAACCTCTCGCATTCGTCACTTAAGGCCTCATTAGCTTCCCGAAGTCGAGTAACTTCGAGGGAAGGTGATGAGGAAGTTGCCTTAGACAAAAGCCATCTTTTGGTAACCTGGATAAGAGAAGGGATTTAACTAGCCATCATAACAAGTTAAAGACAAAAGAAAAGTTGAAGGAGAAAAATCTATATTGAAAGCTGCCAATTGACCAAATGTTGATAAAAACTCTCCTCATCTGAAGGCGTGGGAGATGATGAAACATTCATAGCTTCGGGACAAGAAAGAGCAAGCTTCACAAGCTCATCAAAGCTCATTGGGGAAGCGGGAAGTCTCGGGGGATTGACACGTTGAAGTGGAGGTTTGAGTTATGGCATACTTACCCAATTCTAGCGTACTTGGAAGGGTTGATGACAAAGCACGACCCTCACATTCACCACCAAGGGCACCCCTAGGAGAAACAGTAAAAGACGCCTTGGTAGAATCAATAGCAGGGGCTATAGAGGTAGAATTTTCCTGATCAGCTACATCAACGATGACATCTTGAGAAAGAGGAACAGATGTGTCAAATCTCAATATTTTAGCCAGTGGCTCAACGGTTGATTCGGCCAAATTCCTGAGAGCAACAGTGGTGGATTGATCTAGAGCATCGGTAAGGGTTACGACTTCAGAAGGCGAGGCCCCTAATCAAAATATAAGATACGAAAGAAATTTCAGGAATGAATGTCTTATGAATTAAATTGTTTGAAAGAGAAGGTAGTATTCCTAATATGTATACCTGGAAACAAAGGAGAGGAAGTTGTAAACACATTCGAACCCAAAGTCAAACGCTTGGATCCTACGAAGTGGATGGGGTGACTCCCCAGGATCTTTTGCTCTTTGGGAAGAGGTAATATTGACACAATTTATCCAAAGTCAACAAAGTTGATCGGCTCCACGACTCCTCAAATGCTTTGGAGATAATTTCAAGCGCGCGAGACTCGCACTTCGTTAAAGAAACTTGTAATAACCCGGAAATCTGGGCCAGTTTAAAATTTTTATTTTGGCAATTTTAGCGAATTTTGATTATTTAAAATGAATTATTTTAAATAATATCGACGAGAAATTTATTTTGAATATAATTCAAACGTATATATTCGTTTGAATCAACGATAGAACATAAATATTTATTTATATTTATAAAAGGAATTGAAAATGGCGCGGTAGTTCGATAATTCGATTTCAAACTTCAAATGAATGTACCGGGTGCAAAATAAACCGGATTTTACGAAACCAAAAATAATTGAATCTAATAGAGAATATCTTTCCAACGAATCCGAAAAATAAAGATTTCATAGCGGGAATCAAAAGATATGTCCAGTTGAAAATTTTGAATAGTCGCTATGAAATTCAGGCCCTTAAAAATGGGAATTTTGCAAACGACCTCGGATTTCAACGAAACCACTTCTGTTGGATCCGCGATGTAAAGTTATTGCTAGATTTCAATTTTCATAATTTTTCGAATCAATATGTGAGCGTGGAAAAGGAAAACGCGTTTGACCAGTTTCAGTTGATTTTAATCGACTGGAAAATGGCCATTTTTCCAACGGTCTCGGAATTCAATGAAATTAGTTTTGTTAGGACCGTATCGTCAATACGAAGCTAGAAAATATTTTTCTGGAATTTTTAGAGTTCGTGTGTGACCCTAGTAAAGTGAAATGCGCGTTCAAATTCAATATATAGAGTTATATGTTGATTTTGACGGAAACCGATCGAAATAGTCGAATCAGCCTGCGATACATATCCCATGGTGTTCGGAATGGGGGTAATTAGCTATGGACGACAGGCGGTGGGTCTCGTTTCGAGGTCAGAATATAAAGTACCTTTTTAAAATAAATAATTAAATAAATAAAAAAAACCTTCCATCTATACCCTCAGCCCCCCCCCCCTCGTTCAGATTCATTTCAGAAAAGAAAAAAAAACCTAGACTAACGGATCGACGCCGCCTCCCCCAATCGACCATCGCGACGCCGCCAGGGGGCCCCCAACCACCACCGCACCCTTCCCCTCCTTCTCCTTCCTCCGCTTCTCCTCCCCCTTCCGACTACGACAGCGCCCGACTCCAGCCCCCGCCACCGCGTTCGACCCTCCATCACCCCACACCTCGCCGCAACACCTCCTCCGCCTCGATCCTGACCTCCGCCTGCTCCCCTGGCCCACCAGCACGCACGCGACCTCCTGCCCCTCGACAATTCGCAGCAGACAGCCCCCCCTCCATTTCAACGTAGAAAACCGTGAGTTTTTAATTTATTATTTAAGACTCTTTTCAGTTTTTATATATATAATTATAGAAGGAATACGATTTCTTTGTTTAGGAGGAAGTGTGAATTTTTACAAGTTAAAAATCGGATTTTTATAATGTAAAAGATCGGGTTTTCATTAGTAGAAAGTTATGATCTTTCATTAGAGAAAGGTTAGATTTTTCATAATAGAAAAATACGATTTTTATATATTGAATAGCGAAGTAAAAATTCGATTTTTATATATTGAATAGCGAAGTAAAAATTCGATTTTTATATATTGAATAGCGAAGTAAAAATTCGATTTTTATATATAGAATAGCGAAGTAAAAATTCGATTTTTATATATTGAATAGCGAAGTAAAAATTCGATTTTTATATATGTAGTGAAAGCGGACAACGAAAGTGACAAAAGGCGAAAGGGTGAAGGTTTCCTACATAAGAAGAGTCGTGGCGTTGGATTAGCTATTCGGTGAGAACTTCTCACCTTTTAATTTTGTTTTTCTAGTTAAAATATATACTAGGATGCAGACGGTGTTTAGTAGCACCCGACACCCGTCGTCCACAGACCATGGACGGCTTGTATGCTTCTTTGTTTGATTTTGATGTGTAGTTGATTGTGTAATGTGATGTGAAATGAAATAAAATATTTTATAGTTAAAAATAGAATTTTTAACGTGTATATGAAATGAAATAAAAATAAACAGATCGGACGATTTGTTTATATACATACATTTGACTGATATTGATTGGGACGATAAATTTTACACATCGCTCAACTGCACAAATAAAATCTATGTTTGATTGTTTGAAACCCCACACGGGTATTGGGATGATATATGACATACACTAATCCCAATAGTTGGTTGTATGTCGATCGATTGATTGACAGACTGTTATATGCGTTGAATATTTATATTTGATGCTTATACAGTGTAGAATGCACTTTGGATGATGGTTGATTATTCATCGTTGCTATTGCATACATGTGTTGTAGAAAATCCATATAATTAACATTATATGGTAATTGATTGGGCCTCATTCCATATTTGAAATAGAAATATTTGAAAAGGTAATATTTGAAATAGAAATATTTGAAATAGAAATATTTGAAATAGAATATTTGGAAATAGAAATATATGAAGCCGTGTTGATTAGATTGACGTCATTTTGACGTGAACGATATTTATATCGATTTTATTCATTTTATAATGAATATCGAAAGTGATTTCAAAATCTGATATTTTGAAAAGAAATGAATTCGAATTGACATTGAATAAATGAATTCGAATTGAAATTGAATAAATGAATTCGAATTGAAATTGAATATAAATGAATTCGAATTGAAATTGAATTGAATTGAAAACGAACTGAAATTGAATTAGAAGGCAAAATTCAATTTTGAATTAAAATTGAATATGAAGTTGAAATCGTTTGAAAACTAATTTAAAACGATTTATAAAATACGTTTTAAAAGGAAATCGACGAAGTATATATTATATATATTATATATATAATATAATGGCCTGAATAGAACGCACCGCGCCACGGCAGTACGCGAATTTCAACCATTGACTTCGAACGGATATTGCGGGAGATCCGACCGTCGGATTCTCCTAAAACCAGAACCGTTGGGTTCGTATCGAAAAGAGCTTTCTAACGAAAATTAGAAATTTGAAATCTAACGGTTGGATTTGGAATTATGTCCAAATCAAATTTGGAAAAGGTCGCTGTAAGTGCAGTTCGATGGCCGTTGATGGAAATCGACTGTACGGGCCTTGATAAAATTATTAAAAATAGTAATAATTTGTGTAAAATCATGAGAAATGATTGGTGAGGAATTGGGATGAAAAACTCCATATTTGAAAAGATAAAAATAGATTTTTATCGAAATGAACTAGTTTTGAACTAGAATTATAATTCTAATTATTTTTAAATAAATAAATTGAATTTGAAAAGGGTTTTGAAAATAACCAGAGTTTCCAATAATTGCATTGGACTGGATTTGAATCGAAATTGTCTTTGGAATATTTCGATGTTGAATTTCGTGATTATACAGATATTGTTATGGGAATTTGAAAGATATATATATATATATATCGTTATTTCCAATACGATATTTGTTGGTCGTAGAATTTGATATTGAATATAAGCCGGTATATTTTCTATTCAGAGCCTTGTATTTAATACCAAATGTGGTTTGGGTTTGTCGTGAATGGTGTCTTGACTAACACTGTTCTTGAACCCAGTTGAGAAAAGATTAAATCTTTTATTTAGATTTAATGAAGTGTACCAATTAAATAATATTGATTGGAATTGAATTGATATTGATTTTTGGGTTTATCGTGGACGGTGTTTTAAATAACACTCGTTCTTTAACCCGATAATTAATGGAATGTGATTTTGGGTTTATCGTGAACCGTGTTTTAAATGACACTGATTCTTTAACCTAGTTAACGATTAAAACTAAGTGGAGTTTTAATGGATCTTTAATTAGATTGAAAAGATCGAGAATGGAGTATCACCAATTTTGCTCCAGGGGATAGTTAAATCTTTAATAAGATTTGAACGTGTAATGGTAATTGAATTTACCGATAACACCGTGGTGTTAGATATAAAGTATTATCAGTTTTACTTCATGGGATGAATAGGTTGGGATTGGGAAATAAAATAAATGATTAATTCGGCGTGGTTCGCTAATCCCGACTAGTTTGAATTGATATTCAAAGGAGATTAAAGAATAAATTTAAAGAATTTATCTTTGATAAAATTAATGGGAACCTTTCCCAAAATATAAGAATATTTGAATAAAGAATATTCTGAATTGGAATGAGGCGTATGTTGTGTTTGTGTAACACGTGTTTATTATATATATACGCGAGTTGTTCAGAAAGACCGGGTTTATCCCATTCTGAATAACTGATTCGACGTGGTGTCGAAGATGAAGACAGTGGTTGAAGACCGGAGGTCTTCACGTCGTTTGGGTAACTACTGATGATCTTGATTGGGCTGTACATCCAAGAAGATGGAAATAGTTGGTGATCGTCCAGACGTACTTGGAGATCGATGGATATGCGGGGTACTAGGTGCCTCCGGTTTCGTTCAGACCCAGAACGAACTTGTAAATGGACTGTGTGTCTGACATTGGATTTTAGTCTGTGTGATTGATTTCTATTAAATATATATCTGTTTAGCGGCGGAGAATTTATTCTCTTGCTTAACGCCCTTCTCTGAGACGTACGAGCTCAGGGGTTATATATTGATGGATATTAAACGCATGGAGTGAATTGCCTGTGTGGCATGCCTAAGTGACAAATGATCAAGGTTTCTGTTGAAAAGCAAAGTCTTGTGGTTGATGATCAAAGCACGGCCTTTGTGGCGTAGCTTTGTGTAACGTTTACTTCGCGAGTTTCACACCCGGTATGAACCAAAAACGGGAGAGGACGTCAGGGAGGGCATGCGTTCCCTTCTAGCTAGAAGTGGCGTCAGTGGTTTTACACGCCCTGACGAGTTTGACTTATGTGGTTGTTGTTGCGAGGCGCCTCGGATATATCGGTCGATCCAGGACCGATGGAGTCATTGGGCTCATTGACACCCCATAGGGTGGGGAGACGTAGTGTTCAGGCATAATAATCCACATCGGTGGACCGGACCTGAGGATCCAAGGGGCAGTTGCGGCTGTTCCTAAGACACGGGCTAGAGCGTCTCGAATCGGTTGAGGACTATCTTTTGTCTCGGTTCATAGATGGAGATCCAATTTCCAAATACGTGACTTTGCGGTTTTATTTGTAAACCTATATATGGCGACATAGTGGCATGGGACGCTTATGCCGTCTATGATTGATACTTATGATTTGAAGTTGTTTTATACACTATGCACTTATAATAGTATCAAATGATTTGTTTTAAACGTATCAAGAATTCTTGATTATTATAAGGTAAAAACCCTATCCTCCGGCTTGCGTTGCATTGTGTGATGGGAACTGGGTCTTATAATAGCTTCATTTTTCTTTATTTAGCATTGCGTTGTTTGTTTTATGCACTGGTGTTCTTGGGAGGAAACCCGTTCCGTGTTATACGGCATGGTCCCTTGATTTACCGAACTTTAAAATAAAGATTAATAACTGTTTTAGTTCTCACACCAGTCCCATGACTGACCTGGAGTTTATTGTTTTAACCTAAACTCTGGGTGCCCCTAATTTGACACGGGTAGCTAGTAGTTTTGGTTTTAAAGATTTATATTCACAGGATCCTGGTTTACAGCTGGAACGATATCCGGAAAGCTTTGTATCCGTATATCTCTTCTAGTTGTGTATTGTATTATTTCCGCTGCTATGTATTTAAATGTAATTTAAATCTCTGATATTTCTGTGTAATATTAATTTATACTCTTTATATTCTTGTATTCTGATGGAATTGTTGTAATAAACAAGGAAATGTTCTTCCATCTGCGTTCTATTTTGTCGTGTTCTCAAAACAATCAGGCATTTCGAACGGTCTGGGTCGGTTTAGCGACTGATTCAGATCGAGCGAAATTCCTTTTCGTTATAATTGGTATCAGAGCTTTGGTTTACAGAGCTCTAGAGAACAAGACACATTAGAACCAAACGAAAGAATTCATCAGAAATTGGATTAGTAACATCCAATGAGAAAGACTCGTTAGAGATGGGATCAGTAGTATCCTAGAACGAGTGTGCAGAGTATATTTTTAAAGTGAAAACAATCTTTGTTTCGAATATTTAAATCAATTATTCGTATTTGGTTATTTATTTATATTGATGTGGACAATTCAGTATATATAGATTTTTTGTATACGTCTGATCCGCGTGTATTCGAAGTTTTGATATATTTGGTAGATATAGGATCACATTCTAGTCGCCCGGAGAGAATTCTGATGATTGATGCATCATCATCAGAATTTATGTTCGAGTGACGAAAGTGAGATTTCTATATATTTCCTATTGACTGGTGTGAGAACCAAAATTAGATAGGGCTTATTATTGTGATTTGGCATCAAAAATCTGATTTTTGACTATGTGTCAAAGTTATGAATTTCAAAAGCTAATCAACTAATAGATTGATGGTTGGGTTGTTGATTATTGGTTGGTTTATTAAAATTTGTACCATATAGCCCAGTTGAACCAAATAGTGAATTGTATTGGAAATTTATCGCATTTGTTTGCATATACATGTACTTACATTGAACAGGTCATAGCAAGGAGGCTAGAGCAGAAGAATAAAATTTGTTTGCCCGACAAATAGGTACATGTTTCCTATAATTTACTGTTTTGTTTGGGTGATGATGATTTTACGAGCCGATTGGCTAGCCGCTTGGCTTTTTCTTTTTGATATCAGAAGGCCTGTATGGCAATTTCGGGATTTTCCCGTGCTCCCGGTGCAGGGGAGGTTATGGCGAAATTTTTCGAAAATTTAGGGTGTTAGCCAAAATTTTGAAAAATTTGAAAAGTTTTTAGAAACTGAAAAGTTGAAGAACTTAAGCCGTAGTCAAAATACTGGAAGTTGAGTTGATTAGCTAAACAACTTCCGGCTTTGTTCCTTTTCGGGGACGAAAAGTTTTAAGTTGGGGAGATTGCAATAACCCGGAAATCTGGGCCAGTTTAAAATTTTTATTTTGGCAATTTTATCGAATTTTGATTATTTAAAATGAATTATTTTAAATAATATCGACGAGAAATTTATTTTGAATATAATTCGAACGTATATATTCATTTGAATCGACGATAGAATGTAAATATTTATTTATATGTATAAAAGGAATTGAAAATGGCGTGGTAGTTCGATAATTCGATTTCAAACTTCAAATGAATGTACCGGGTGCAAAATAAACCGGATTTTAGCGAAACCAAAAATAATAGAATCTAATAGAGAATATCTTTCCAACGAATCCGAAAAATCAAGATTTCATAGCAGGAATCAAAAGATATGTCCAGTTGAAAATTCTGAATAGTCGCTATGAAATTCAGGCCCTTAAAAATAGGAATTTTGCAAATGACCTCGGATTTCGACGAAACCACTTCTGTTGGATCCGCGATGTAAAGTTATTGCTAGATTTCAATTTTCGTAATTTTTCGAATCAATATGTGAGCGTGGCAAAGGAAAACGCGTTTGACCAATTTCAGTTGATTTTAATCGACTGGAAAATGGTCATTTTTCCAACGGTCTCGGAATTCGATGAAATTAGTTTTGTTAGGACCGTATCGTCAATACGAAGCTAGAAAATATTTTTCTGGAATTTTTAGAGTTCGTGTGTGACCCTAGTAAAGTGAAATGCGCGTTCAAATTCAATATATAGAGTTATATGTTGATTTTGACGGAAACTGATCGAAACAGTCGAATCAGCCTGCGATACATATCCCATGGTGTTCGGAATGGGGGTAATTAGCTATGGACGACAAGCGGTGGGTCTCGTTTCGAGGTCCGAATATAAAGTACCTTTTTCAAATAAATAATTAAATAAAAAAACCTTCCATCTCCTATACCCTCAGCCCCCCCCCCCCCCGTTCAGATTCATTTTAGAAAGAAAAAAAAAACCTAGACTAACGGATCGACGCCGCCTCCCCCAATCGACCATCGCGACACCGCCAGGAGGCCCCCAACCACCACCGCACCCTTCCCCTCCTTCTCCTTCTTCCTCCGCTTCTCCTCCCCCTTCCGACTGCGACAGCGCCCGACCCCACAGCCACTGACTCCAGCCCCCGCCACCGCGTTCGACCCTCCATCACCCCACACCTCGCCGCAACACCTCCTCCGCCTCGATCCTGACCTCCGCCTGCTCCTCTGGCCCACCAGCACGCACGCGACCTCCTGCCCCTCGACAGTTCGCAGCAGACAGCCCCCCCCATTTCAACGTAGAAAACCGTGAGTTTTTAATTTATTATTTAAGATTCTTTTCAGTTTTTATATATATAATTATAGAAGGAATACGATTTCTTTGTTTAGGAGGAAGTGTGAATTTTTACAAGTTAAAAATCTGATTTTTATAATGTAAAAGATCGGATTTTTATTAGTAGAAAGTTATGATCTTTCATTAGAGAAAGGTTAGATTTTTCATAATAGAAAAATACGATTTTTATATATTGAATAGCGAAGTAAAAATTCGATTTTTATATATTGAATAGCAATGTAAAAATTCGATTTTTATATATTGAATAGCGAAGTAAAAAATTCGATTTTTATATATTGAATAGCGAAGTAAAAATTCGATTTTTATATATTGAATAGCGAAGTAAAAATTTGATTTTTATATATGTAGTGAAAGCGGACAACGAAAGTGACAAAAGGCGAAAGGGTGAAGGTTTCCTACATAAGAAGAGTCATGGCGTTGGATTAGCTATTCGGTGAGAACTTCTCACCTTTTAATTTTGTTTTTCTAGTTAAAATATATACTAGGATGCAGACGGTGTTTAGTAGCACCCGACACCCGTCGTCCACAGACCATGGACGGCTTGTATGCTTCTTTGTTTGATTTTGATGTGTAGTTGATTGTGTGATGTGATGTGAAATGAAATAAAATATTTTATAGTTAAAAATAGAATTTTTAACATGTATATGAAATGAAATAAAAATAAACAGATCGGACGATTTGTTTATATACACACATTTGACTGATATTGATTGGGACGATAAATTTTACACATCGCCCAACTGCACAAATAAAATCTGTGTTTGATTGTTTGAAACCCCACACGGGTATTGGGATGATATATGACATACACTAATCCCAATAGTTGGTTGTATGTCGATCGATTGATTGACAGACTGTTATATGCGTTGAAAATTTATATTTGATGCTTATACAGTGTAGAATGCACTTTGGATGATGGTTGATTATTCATCGTTGCTATTGCATACAAGTGTTGTAGAAAATCCATATAATTAACATTATATGGTAATTGATTGGGCCTCATTCCATATTTGAAATAGAAATATTTGAAAAGGTAATATTTGAAATAGAAATATTTGAAATAGAAATATTTGAAATAGAAATATTTGAAATAGAATATTTGGAAATAGAAATATATGAAGCCGTGCTGATTAGATTGATGCCATTTTGACGTGAATGATATTTATATTGATTTTATTCATTTTATAATGAATATCGAAAGTGATTTCAAAATCTGATATTTTGAAAAGAAATGAATTCGAATTGAAATTGAATAAATGAATTCGAATTGAAATTGAATATAATTGAATTCGAATTGAAATTGAATTGAATTGAATTGAAAACGAACTGAAATTGAATTAGAAGGCAAAATTCAATTTTGATTTAAAATTGAATATGAAGTTGAAATCGTTTGAAAACGAATTTAAAATGATTTATAAAATACGTTTTAAAAGGAAATCGACGAAGTATATATTATATATAGTATATATATATATATAATATAATGGCCTGAATAGAACGCGCCGCGCCGCCGCAGTTCGCGAATTTCGACCATTGACTTCGAGCGGATATTGCGGGAGATCCGACCGTCGGATTCTCCTAAAACCGGAACCGTTGGGTTCATATCGAAAAGAGCTTTCTAACGAAAATTAGAAATTTGAAATCTAACGGTTGGATTTGGAATTATGTCCAAATCAAATTTGGAAAAGGTCGCTGTAAGTGCAGTTCGATGGCCGTTGACGGAAATCGACTGTACGGACCTGGATAAAATTATTAAAGATAGTAATAATTTGTGTAAAATCATGAGAAATGATTGGTGAAGAATTGTGATGCAAAACTCCATATTTTAAAAGATAAAAATAGATTTTTATCGAAATGAACTAGTTTTGAACTAGAATTATAATTCTAATTATTTTTAAATAAATAAATTGAATTTGAAAAGGGTTTTGAAAATAACCAGAGTTTCCAATAATTGCATTTAAATGGATTTGAATCGAAATTGTCTTTGGAATATTTCGATGTTGAATTTCGTGATTATACAGATATTGTTATGGGAATTTGAAAGATATATATATATATCGTTATTTCCAATACGATATTTGTTGGTCGTCGAATTTGATATTGAATATAAGCCGGTATATTTTCTATTCAAAGCCTTGTATTTAATATCAAATGTGATTTAGGTTTGTCGTGAATGGTGTCTTCACTAACACTGTTCTTGAACCCAGTTGAGAAAAGAATCTTTTATTTAGATTTAATGAAGTGTACCAATTAAATAATATTTAATTGGAATTGAATTGATATTGATTTTTGGGTTTATCGTGGACGGTGTTTTAAATAACACTCGTTCTTTAACCCGATAATTAATGGAATGTGATTTTGGGTTTATCGTGAACCGTGTTTTAAATGACACTGATTCTTTAACCCAGTTAACGATTAAAACTAAGTGGAGTTTTAATGAATCTTTAATTAGATTGAAAAGATCGAGAATGGAGTATCACCAGTTTTGCTCCAGGCGATAGTTAAATCTTTAATTAGATTTGAACGTGTAATGGTAATTGAATTTACCGATAACACCGTGGTGTTAGATATGAAGTATTACCAGTTTTACTTCATGGGATGAATAGGTAGGGATTGGGAAATAAAATAAATGATTACTTCGGTGTGGTTCGCTAATCCCAACTAGTTTGAATTGATATTCAAAGGAGATTAAAGAATAAATTTAAAGAATTTATCTTTGATAAAACTAATGGGAACCTTTCCCAAAATATAAGAATATTTGAATAAAGAATATTCTGAATTGGAATGAGGCGTATGTTGTGTTTGTGTAACACGTGTTTATTATATATATACGCGAGTTGTTTAGAAAGACCGGGTTTATCCCATTCTGAATAACTGATTCGACGTGGTGTCAAAGATGAAGACGGTGGTTGAAGACCGGAGGTCTTCACGTCGTTTGGGTAATTACTGATGATCTTAATTGGGTTGTACACCCAAGAAGATGGAAATAGTTGGTGATCGTCCAGACGTACTTGGAGATCGATGGATATGCGGGGTACTAGGTGCCTCCGGTTTCGTTCAGACCCAGAACGAACTTGTAAATGGACTGTGTGTCTGACATTGGATTTTAGTCTGTGTGATTGATTTTTATTAAATATATATCTGTTTGGCGGCGGAGAATTTATTCTCTTGCTTAACGCCCTTCTCTGAGACGTACGAGCTCAGGGGTTATATATTGATGGATATCAAACGCATGGAGTGAATTGCCTGTGTGGCATGCCTAAGTGGCAAATGATCAAGGCTTCTGTTGGACAGCAAAGTCTTGTGGTTGATGATCAAAGCACGGCCTTTGTGGCGTAGCTTTGTGTAACGTTTACTTCGCGAGTTTCACATCTGGTATGAACCAAAAACGGGAGAGGACGTCAGGGAGGGCATGCGTTTCCTTCTAGCTAGAAGTGGCGTCAGTGGTTTTACACGCCCTGACGAGTTTGACTTATGTGGTTGTTGCTGTTGCGAGGCGCCTCGGATATATCGGTCGATCCAGCACCGATGGAGTCGTTGGGCTCATTGACACCCCATAGGGTGGGGAGACGTAGTGTTCAGGCATAATAATCCACATTAGTGGACCGGCCCTGAGGATCCAAGGGGCAGTTGCGGCTGTTCCTGAGACACGGTCTAGAGCATCTCGAATCGGTTGAGGACTATCTTTTGCCTCGGTTCATAGATGGAGATCCAATTTCCAAATACGTGACTTTGCGGTTTTATTTGTAAACCTATATATGGTGACATAGTGGCATGGGACGCTTATGCCGTCTATGATTGATACTTATGATTTGAAGTTGTTTTATACACTATGCACTTATAATAGTATCAAATGATTTGTTTTAAACGTATCAAGCATTCTTGGTTATTATAAGGTAAAAACTCTATCCTCCGGCTTGCGTTGCATTGTGTGATGGGAACTGGGTCTTATAATAGCTTCATTTCTCTTTATTTTGCATTGCGTTGTTTGTTTTATGCACTGGTGTTCTTGGGAGGAAACCCGTTCCGTGTTATACGGTGTGGTCCCTTGATTTACCGAACTTTAAAATAAAGATTAATAACTGTTTTAGTTCTCACACCTGTCCCATGACTGACCTGGAGTTTATTGTTTTAACCTAAACTCTGGTTGCCCCTAATTTGACACGGGCAGCTAGTAGTTTTGGTTTTGCAGATTTATATTCACAGGATCCTAGTTTACAGCTGGAACGATATCCGGAAAGCTTTGTATCCGTATATCTCTTCTAGTTGTGTATTGTATTATTTCCGCTGCTATGTATTTAAATGTAATTTAAATCTCTGATATTTCTTTGTAATACTCATTTATACTCTTTATATTCTTGTATTATGATGGAATTGTTGTAATAAACAAGGAAATGTTCTTCCGTCTGTGTTCTATTTTGTCGTGTTCTCAAAACAATCAGGCGTTTCGAACGGTCTGGGTCGGTTTAGCGACTGATTCGGATCGAGCGAAATTCCTTTTCGTTATAAAACTCTCTTGGAAATAGGATCTGGGAAGCGAATAAAGTTAAACAATGCAAAAATAAGTGTGATTACTCATGAAAAGGCATGGGAATTCACCAAAATCTGCAAAGTTGCCTGAAATACCAACCGGGCATCTGATGAAAAAACTGATCTTCCCAAGGCATAGTTTTGCCAATGCTACCATTGATGATTTTCTTCCAAGGGTTAGCACGCAAGATGGGCGAGTCTACTTCTTTCGAAAACTGTACCAAATGACTAATGAGACTAGGAGTAAGGGGAGCCTGACCCGATTCAGGTGTCAGAATTTCGAGACAAATAAGTAAAGTATAGGTGCTCGGTAGAAGCTGGATAGGAACAATTTCCAAGTCCCGCAAGAGCCGAGATATAAAAGTCGGAAAGGTAAAGAAGCCTCAATGCCAAATATGGATGGTTGAATATGCAAAGTAACCTTCCAGAGGATTTCTAGTGTTATCTTGGTTGGTGGCGAGTATGGCATCTACATAAGACATCCCAAAGTCGTTAAAAATGGAATCCACTTCATCTTGAGAAGTGATTAAAGACTTCTTCAAAGCAAGGGGATTCTTTTTTCGAAAGGTGCTGGGAACATAGTGATTCAGTTGACTAGAGCTCTTTTTGTCAGATATAGTGCTGCCAGGTGATAAAATTTCGTAAACACGTGAAATAGCACCACATTCATTAGTACGAAATAAGCAGATAATATGTAAACTTATTTAATGCTTGATACTCGAACCATTGCATATCAGCATGGTCCCAAATATTAATCTAGGCAGACATCATACTCACTTTGCATTCACTTAGAAACAATCAAGCCCTTAGTGATGATAAAATTAGTCATCTTAGCACCAAAGACAAAAAGAGACAAAAAATGGTGTCGGCAAGACTAAATAGAACTGGTAACAGATAAAATGAGACCAAGTGACCCTAAATCATCACCGGGAGCCTAATTGGCCCTTGGGTCCGAGATACGTGAAATCAAAGTCAAAGGGCTACGGCAATAAAACTCTTAGGCTTGACCAACACCCGAAGCCGAAGAACAAACTAACCCTTCGACAGCCCTGTTGGATAGTTCACCCTTCTTGGATTAATCCAGCATTTACATATTAAACTAAAACAGGATTTAGTTTCAGCAAAGTCAGGATAAACAAGCCAATGGCATTGATAATGAGTTCACTAGAAACGAAAGCGTAAACTGCATTTTGTAACGGTAAATAACTTTTCTTATGAGAATTGTACAACTCAGACCCCGAAAAGTGACATTGGGAAAGAGCATTTGTATAGTTCACAAGGAACCGTAATCTAGATCACATGTGATAAATTGGCCTGCGTTTAACACACAAAACCCTAATTGATTCAAGTAATTAGTATTAAATTTCTGCTCGTAATTGAAAATAAGAGTACTCGTCATGGAATGAATCAGAAATTTTCGAAAGAACTTCGGTAATTCTTGGTGAACAGTAATCTGGTTTAAGTAAAAATGGGGAAGAAGAAGCAATGATAATTATACCAAATTACTGTTAATCCAAGCCATACAGACAAGAGTCAATCAATGGGTCCGATTAGGGAAGATCAAGAGGCAGAAAGCTAAAGCGCTAAAGGGATATCAAAGTTTGACTTGGAAAGACGAAATTACCCCTTCACGGGGGGTGGGGGGGGATAATGTTATAACCAAAATAAAGCACTAAAAAAATGACTGTGAAGAGGTAACAAACCGCCACAACTAGAAAGGTGTCTTCCTTTATCGAAAGCCGATACAAGAAAAAGCCGACAACATAAGGAAATATTCCGGAAGCTATGAAACCAACACCACCCTTGAAGAAAAGAGCTCAAAATCTGTACAAAGAAAGGATACCGGTAAGGCGGTCCCAGCACGATGAGTAAACAATAGCAGGTTACCTAAGACTGGAAGAAAATGAAGAGAAAGTCCACTAATCCTATAAACCGAGACCTAGAAGGACGAGAGGAGCTATCGGTATTAACTTGCTTAACATTGATACAGAAGGGGATGAGAGCATATGGAAATTATCCGGAACTAATTATCGAGACCTCCATTAGTTAGTTCCCAGGAAGTTACCCTAACATGTAACTATCAAAGCGCCGGAAGCAACCCCCGGAAAAGCAAGGATACACTTCAGGAGTCTACCGGAAGGTAAGCCGGAACCCCAAAGAGAGAGAAGTTATCCACACTAATCTGCTTAGTGTCGATACCGATAGGGGTGGCGGACCCGACAATCTTTCACTTGAATAAAAAAGGCAAGATCCACAAAATGTTAATAACAAGACCAAGAATCCACACCACATGCCGGAAGCCTACATCCGGAAGTTATACCTATCCGAAAGTCATTTGCACCGACAAGCTCGGAATCATAACGAAGTGGATAAACAAGAAATCAAAAAGGAGTTCGGCAGACCGGAACCCTCATCCCGAGAGCAGGAATCGACACATCTAAAGCCCTAGGCAAAACCTTCAGAACCTAAAGAAAAGGCAGCCGAGAGCCAGTACTTTCGGAACCAAAGGGGAAAACGGCCGACAGGGGGCAACGCTGGCCCAACAGTAAAAGGGGCCCCGATTTATCTATAAATAAGACCCCAGGGGTCTCATTTTCATGGCAATTTTGTCATTCTCATTCTTGCACTCTCTTTTCTCTAGAGTAAACCCTGATTCCTAAATTAAATTAGGGATTTCAGTGGTAATCACTCGTGTAATCCAAATCAAAAATAAATAAAGAGTGAATCTATACTTACTGTATTTCTTTATGTGTTTCCAATGGTATTTCTTAGTTATCACCAGTGCAATATGTTATTTTCTTCCTACGTGTGTACAAGTTTTTAACCTTGCCTGAACCCTTCAGCAAAATCAGTCCGGAACCCCTTCCTATAAGTCATTTATCCCTTATCGAGGGTTGTGCTTAGGGAACCTTTGTCCAAGGGTAACTGTTGGTTCTTGAGTCGCTTAAGCGTGATACTCAGCCTAAAGAGGGAAGAGTAACTAATCTTTTGGACTCAAAAGGAAAAGGTCAACTATCTCAATCTCGAAGAAGCTAAATAAACCTATTTTCCCCTTAGGTCCATTTCCATAGACCTATCTCCGGTATTGACGAAAAATATCGTTAACACTAAACATGACCAGCCATTCACTTCGCTTGAATGTTCCGAATATATTGTCACCTATGGTTGGTACCAACATAACCGTTCCCAAGAGATAAAGAAGTGAAAAGTAGAACAAATAATGAATTTTCACTAAATGGTGATAATACACCCTAATGGGAGAGACCCAAATAGCCATACGACCTACCCTATTTTATACCATTTCCTGATTAATGAGACTTTAGGTTTAAATCTTTTGTCTAGCACATCTGGCCACCATTCACTTTGGATGCCACATCGTTAGATCCGTCATAAATCACTAACTGACATCCCAAAAAATATTCTAGTTGTTAAGGGAGGGCCATTCTCCACCACAATTATGGTATGTTTGAAGAAATCATTGTAATTAACCTATGGTATGTAACTAAAGCTCATTATATATATTTGTTTTCAAATATGTTTTCCATAGGTGGAGACACTCTACCTATGTAAATGTTATAACAACATCCAATTGAGGATCCAACCATAAAATATGGTAACTTACACCACTATTTTGGTATTAGATGTTTGTAGGAGTTTAGGCAACATATAAATAATGTTAAAAACTTTAGAAAGAGGGTATATGTGACGATCTTCTGCATAACACTGGTGGTTATAACCAAAATTTTACGCTAGACAATCTCCTGATCGATCTAGAGTGATCGTCAAGAGAAAGAAATAGTAGAAACGAAGAGAAAACAAAATAAAAAGAAGAAAACATAAGAAAAGAGAATAAAGAAGAACATAAACACAACCACATAACCTACAGTATATTTCATAGTGCATTAGATAACATGTAATGTAATAATCACAAATATAAAACAGGCAAGACAGTAATAACTATAAAAACCATATAATCAGAGTATACAGCCTCATAGTTACAGAAAACAATAATAAAATTTATACATGAGATGAATAAACTCAACTGATACACTATCTCTAAAAAGAATACATAACACTGCTAAGGCTCCACAGTGGGACAAACAATAAGGACACAAGTATAAATATGTAAAACGTCGCCTCCAGCGAGTCCACCTACGCAACTCTGAGTAATACCTATACCTATCACCTGGCATGCTCATCAGCATAGTCGATGAGTACCCAAGGTAATAAGAGGAAAATAGAATTGTAACATCCCACACTTCTAAGCCCGAATTTCGAAAAAAATCAAAACTCAAACTCATCCGAGTATAGAGAGTATAAATCTGGTATCTGCAGTTAATAAGCATGTAACAAACCGACAAAGGAATTCGATGCCCGAATTCCGATAATAATACATAATCCCAAATTACTTGCCAAAACTCAAGTATCGAAAACACCAAATACTTATTAGAAAGAATTTAGAGGGTGAGATAAAAAAGAAATAAATATTAGAATAGAAGAAGAAGAACCAACGCAACACAGTATCTCACATCGCAGCAGAACAAAATATGATATAGAAATAAATCTTTACTGAGAGCTTGAAATAAAACTTACAATCATCAGAGTACATCACACATCTGGATAGTTATAACAATGTATCCTCATAAACAATCACACAGCGGAATAATACTATATGATATCATATGTCTGAACTCTTCAAGCTCGTCTCTTCACAGTATCCGATAACTTGAACCTGTAAAACCCAGTTTAACCCGAGCCTTACAAATGCTGGATTAGTCTGGTGAACTAGAGTGAAAAACACACTAAGTTTATAAGCAACATCCAACTTGATTTTAAACTCAAAACATTTCTTTCGAAAGAAAAGAATAACCATAAGACCAATCCACACATAAGCATGCATTACACCAAAATATGAAATTGCTAACAAAAATATTTTGGTTGTACTAACACTCATCTACCGTTGTAATGTAACAATACATAAAATCCATTATAATTGTTTAAAATGGGGTTATGAAAAGAGAAACAATATTCTGTAATGGTTTTACACTGTTACAATGCTTTGATAAGAACGAAGAACGAGGGGGTAAACGTTGAAAATGTAAAATATGCAAACTCACAACACCTATCACACTTCCCCCATTCTCAATTGCCGCGTCTTCCCAAAATATTCAAGGACAAAGCTTGAGAATCCAGCAGAAAATTTTCTCACCTTAGATATGTTTTTGATTTGATACACCGGAAAATTTCTTCCTGTGTCAAGAACGATGCAATTTTCTTCTAATCCAATAGAAATTTTCCAAGGGCAATGCTTAAGAATCCAGTGGAAAGTTTTCTAGTCACAGCATCTGTATTAAAAAACAAGGTAATTTGCTTCTAATCATACTTACATTACAATTCTCAGTTTTTTTTAATCTGGTATTTCCGAATTGATATAGGTATTGACACCTACTCCTTAGACCAATGCCTTACTAAGCGGCGCCTTTGCTTCCAAGATGTTGCCTGTAGCTCAGGTATATTTGTGCTATTCTATTACTCCTTTAATGCCTTTTTTGTTATATTGTTGAGTTGTTGAGCTGTACAATGTATAAATTCTTAGATTTTTTTAATACAATAAACTCTAAAAGTAATTTGCTTCTTCTAGTCGAACTCACATTACAATTCTCGGTTTTTTTAAATATGGTATTTCTGATTTGATATAGGTGCCCCTTATACTAACGCCTCACCAAGCGGAGCTTTTATTCCAAAATTTTACTTGTACTTCAGGTATATGTGTGGTATTTTATTACTTTTTAACGCATGTTTTTTGGGTTACATTGTTGAGTTGTATAGTTTATAGATGGTCGGATTTTTAAATATAGTTAACTCTAAAAGTTTATGATGTACATAGTTTCATGCACATAAAATCTTTAGCATTTGAGTGACAAAATTGGAAGCTTTGAACACATAAGGTCATATACAAATAGCCTTAAATACTTTTGATTTCGATATGAGGCTCAGTTTTGGATATGTACAATTTCTTATGTATATAAACTTTTGAAGGCATGTAACCGAAATCAAAGTATAACATATTTGAGGTCCATGTAAAAAAAACCAACAAGTGAAATGAAGCTTTTAACCTGTTTGTGGACCGCTTTAAGCAATGTAGGAAAGTGTTAATATCTATTAGTAATTGCATTTTCAACTAATTAATTTTGGATGGTGTTAATATCTACTAGTTATGTTCATGTAGCCTGACTTTAACATTTAACCTTCAAATACCAACTCATGGAAGTAACATCTCTCTTGGCAGTAACATGTCTTTCGACTTAACTTGTTCAGTGAATTGAATCCCAATTTATTTGTTCTTAGCGAAGATCGGTACCTATAAGCTTTGCAACTTTTGCAGGTTAATTTTCTTACCAGCACCATCCATTATTGATTTTACTAAGGAATTTCTAATTTCTTTTTGTATTTGAATAAAATTTCAAGTTAGATTGATTGATTGGGGTTTGCACGGTTATTTTAAGTATATGATGCGCCAAAATAAAAAGGAAAAATTGATTTTTTTTTTTTACTTGTCCACCATAACCTCATCATCAATTATTGATTTTACCGAGGAATTTGTAACCATACTTAGTGAAAGTAAGTAAATTTTCATGTTTGACGATGTCTTATAAGTAACGGATGTATACCAAACTACATAATTTATTTGTAAATGGAAAATGATGTTTAATATTAAATAACGGTAATTTCCTTATTAGGCAGTTCTGACCATTTGGGTCTTTCAGTTTCTTCTCTCCTAAACTGCCCCATTGAACAATTCCCCATCGTTTACCTTGGCATTCCCCTTAGACCCTCAAAATTATTGAAAAATGGTTGGTATCCTCTCATTCATAAGATTGAATCTAGACTATCTACATGGAAGGCCATCTCTTTATTTTATGTTGGACGTCTTGTACTTGTAAAATTGGTACTTTCTGCAATCCCTACTTATTGGTTGTCTTTCCGTAAGTTACCAAAATGGGTGATTAACAAGATTGATTCGATCAAAAGTTCTTTCTTGTGGAATGGCAGTAATATCAAGGGACTTGTTAACTAGAGAACAATATGCTTACACAGTAAACAGGGTGGTGTGGGCATTGTTGATCTTTCAAATTTCAACACAGCATTACTCTTAAAATGGATATGGCGCCTAATTTCCCCTAGTTCTTTTATTTGGAAAAAGTGGATCCTTTCTCTTCATTATTCCTCTAACCCCCCACTTTTTTTTTGCATTTCCCTCCTTCTTCCAAACCTTCCCATTATTGGTTAGGTGTTAGTTCAGCTTTACCTTGAATTAAAAACTTGTTTCAAATTGGGCAATGGTTCTTGGTATCTTTTTTGGCTCGACATTCGGCATGATGAGATTCCTTTATCTCTAATGTTCCTTGCTCTTTTCTCTTCATCCAATCATTTGTTCAACTCCGTTGCTCTTATCCTGTCCCCTTCAGTCTTTCCCCCTCTTCTATCTTTGATATTCCTATTTTCCTTGACCTTCTCGCTGTTTCAAATTTGCTTCGCCATATTCACATATCTAATTCCCCTGACTGTTACACTTGGGCCTTACCCCCCTTTAAATATTTTTCTGTTGCATCCTTATATCAATTCCTCAATTTTGCTGGGCGATCTTTTAATTTTGCAAGAATTTGGAAATGTAAATTGCATCCAAGAGTTATCTTCTTTCAATGGTGCCTCATTCATGAAAGGATAAACACTAGAGCTAGACTCAATCGGCATAATCTAATATCAAACCCTAATTGTTCCTTATGTTGCAACCATGAGGAAACTTTGTACCACTTATTCTTTGACTATGATGTATCCTACCCTGTTTTAGCTGCATCTAGTGCTCATTTACTTGGCTATATCCCTGCTATTTCATCAGTTTTTGATTACTGGCAATATAATCCAGTTGATCCTTCTATGGATTCCTTTTTAGCCATTTATTGTTAGTGCATATGGAAAAAAGGAAATGCTTCAACATTTGACAGACCTCGTAAACATTTTGATGGAATTTGCAGACTCATTATTCATCTCTATCATACTTGGATAGGTTCGACATCTCAGGCTCATTTCAGACTGGTTGTGCCACTACCAAATAGCGTTGTTGAATCTGTAGGATCGAATCATGGAAGGTCCAGCCTTGACTTGCACTGACCGGATGCATCAGTACAGCTAGGAAGAAAATGTGGTGTTTTACATTACGCTGTTTATCTATGTAAATTATGTTATGCATATAAACTGTGTGTAGTTTTTTGTGGGGTTGTAATGCTTTGAATATTGCTCGTATAACTTGAACTGCCACTAGTTGGACTTGTCAACTGGCTTATCTATTATATATATATATATATCAGTTGGGTAACTCCACGCTACTCATCGTCTTCCTAAAAAACGGTAATTTCCTTGTAAATTGCTTGAAACGACGGTGCTAAACTAACAACTTGCTTAGTCAAAATTGTATATTGAAATGTGCCATATGTTTTAGAATTCCAAATTCTCTTTATATAGACAATCTGACTTGAATCTTCCATGCACTTTTAGCCCGAATCGTCTATTAATGGATAATTTCATTGCATGTTATGAGAAAGTTGTAAGCACTGGTTTACTCTGGAATAATTTGTCATGTATGCATATGAATAACTTTTTGAACATGGAATTTTAGAAGAATAGCATTCATAAGGTGACATATAATGCACTGTACAAATATCTTCCCAGTTCCATTTTAGCAACAGCTACACACACTCCACTCTCCATCTGAACATGTACACACAGTTTGATGTTTATGGACATGCAAAAAAACTATTTGACGCCGGGTTGATGGTTTACTTATAACACCAGTGTTACATCAAATAAAAACTGGAATTTGTCATGTGAAACAGATCTCTTTTATACTAAGAAATATCACACCTAGTTATAGCTGCACATGATAGTTATGTTTTTTCAACTGAGCCATACCTATCAGTGTTTCTTCAGGCTTAAGTACAAGTGGTTTACTATTTTTTTTTATCTGTTTTATATTGGTATAGGTAATTTATCCTCCAAAGGATGTGAGCTAAGTGTGTAATTGTAGTTTTTTTAAGTATTGAATTAAGTGTCTGAGTTCATCTTTTTATTCTTTCAATTCTGTTAAGCTTATACTAACATATCAGCGAACCAACTAACCTGTTATGCAATCATGTAGATTTGTATTTTAGAATTTTGATACCATAGAAAAATTATCAATATTCAAAGTACCCATTTTCATTCAATTTATTTCACCTTTTGTACAATTTCAAATTAATGATATTTGTCATTGGATTCATAATGAGAAGCGTGATATAATTTGAGTTTGTTATCTTATTTGACTAAAATGAATAAAATTTTAAACTACCTGATCTTCCTTGGATGGCTATTTTGTATTTTTACTTTCGTCGTTTAGCATTTAAACTAACTTATTCTGCATCCTAGCCTCACTCACTATGGTTTTTCCAGAATTAAGATTATTGTCCTCCCTGCGATTTGGTAAAGATAATGGATGGCTCTCTATATTTCATTCATGTTTAGTGATGAAGGTACATGAAGCAATTCGATTTTAGTATATTATATCTCGTTCATGCCTTTTCGATTGTTCATCTATAGTAGTTAATAAAAATAACATTCATTTGATCCTCAGCATGATATAGAAAATGTTGAAAATAAATTTCTAGAACTCGAGAGATGTCCCACACATATGTCTTCTTCAAAAGAAGATTCATCGATGACATTGGAAAAACAATTACGATATCTTGGTTTGCAAAGCAGAATACTATAATCAATGTGGAGAATATCAGAAATTTTTTGAGCTTGTGTATGCATAAGTTTATGTTGGAAATATTGGGTGAATTATTAAAATATTGAGATAAGTGCATGAATGGCTCCTTTATTGAATAGTCCCATATCATGGGATCATATGGAAGAGGCAATATTTACACTTGTTTCTAAGAAATCATGTTGGGGCCTTGGGCTCCCAATACATGCTTTGTTGTGAGGAGGGAGACCATGCATCATGACCACACACGCGCGCGCGACCGACCGACCCGACCCAATTCAGTTCGGGCTTGGCTTTGTGGTGTAAACACTTATATTTTTGGGCCAGAAAACACTGCATTTTTCGAACTATGTTTTTAAATACGGAAATATTTCTGAGTCGACTTTTATTTTGAAGCGGTTCGTTCAGCATTAATCCCCATCTATATATTATCTTCAGTTGTAGACGGAAATAGATAACTTACCTCCGCCATTAAAATTATAATCCAGAAATTTTCGAGCAGTGATTTTAATTTCGAAAGTGCAAATCTGCACTGATTTGTAGTGCAAAGCAAATCAGCTATTAATTCCAGAGGCTGTTTTATCCTAGAGGAGGCGGCGAAAGTACGAACTGGTTTTGCACCATCGACCAGATCGTCGAATTGTCTTCAAGAAAGTGACCTAGTCCGCGACTCAGCCATTGTTTCCCAACAATTTGAAGACGATCATTGAAACAATGGCTGCAACCGGAAAAACTCTGAACTACCGAATTCATACTTCTAAGCATTCGACTTCTAAAGCTTCGTTCTCATCATGGTGCAACAAGGCCGAATGAAACCCACTCGCTTCCGTTAAAATCATTTTCGAACGGCCGTAGCAGATGAAAAAATACGCAAGCTCAAATGGGAAAGCATATCCGAAATCTAAAAGAACCGCTAATGAGAGGAGGTGGACCATTTCGCGGATCTCAGATCATGACCGTTGCTGTGGGAATCACAGTCGGTACTTTTTTAGTATAATGGATCTGTAGATTTATTTGCTAAAATTTTCCATTTTCTGCGTAAAATTAGTTTGACCTTTTCTGGTAATTTGCAACAACCGACAATGCTCGGATCGAGTATTAATACAACTAAACCATTTTAATAACATTTTTATATGTGGAAATTTAAACGATAGTTGCTATTAGTAGAAATTCCTTGGTGTTCATTGATAACTTGAAATTATGACTTTCTAATTGTGCATGTAACAAGAATGTGATATCTAATATCATAACAGCGTACCATATTACCCTTGTCTTAACTTCTAATCAGTACTAGTTGGTTAGTGCTGTTACCATACTGAGGTATGATATCAAGTCAAAATGTTAGATATGGTACGAACAGATAGAAATAGAACACTTTTGTTGCATACAAGTGAAAGACAGAATATAGAACACCTTTGTTGCATACAAGTGAACAGATAGAATACAGAACACCTTTGTTGCATAAATGTGAATAACTTATGTTAGTCTATAAGTTTATGTATATTTTTCTATAAGAAAAATATAAATTTTCAAACATATTAACATCTCAAGCAATAGTAAGCCTCTGCAGCCAGTCAGTTGAGAATAGAATGGGAATCCATAAGGAAACCATAAAGGACAACAGCAACCAACAAAAAAGAATGATTCTGAGCAGTTGCTTCTATATTACAACTGTGGAAAAACAGATCATATGGCACGATAGTGTCGGAACAGGCTAAGTCTTGCACTGCAGGCTAACCTGACTGAGGAGCCTCTTACGGCTATGATTGATTCACCTTGTTGGTGGATAGAGGGTTGGTCGGTAGACACCGGTGTTTCTCGCCATGTCTACTATGATCGTGATATATTCACAATATACACGGCTGCTGATGATCAGAAAGTGTTGTTGGGAGATCCTCACACCACTAAAACTGTAGAGATTGGTTATGTGAAAATAAAGCTTACAATTGGACAAACAGTGATTCTGAAATATGTGTTGCTTTTGACATGCTTAGATCCAAAAAATGAAATTGAGGAAAAAGAAAATTAAGAGAATTCATAGTGATAAAGTAACAGAATATAAATTTAGTTTATTCTGATCTTTTATAAATTACATGGTATAGTACATGAGAGAACTGCACCATATTCACTTGAAATGAACGGTAAAGCTGAAAAGAATAGGACCTTTACCGAATTAGTAATTGCCATTTTATTAAATTTTGGTGTAGCAAAACATTGGTGGGGGAATATTTTATTGACTGCATGCTAAGTTATGTTTAGAATCCCTTAATCTAAGAATAAAATTTCACCTTATGAAATTTTAAAAAGAATTATAAATCCAATGTGTCATATTTTAGAACTTGGGTTTGTTTAACATATGTTTGCGCTCCAAACCCTAAGATAGTAAAATTGGCTAGCAGAGCATATGAATGTGTATTTATAGACTACGCTATTAATAGCAAAGCATACAGTTTTTTTTATGACCTAAATACACATAATATAATTGAAACAAATGGTGTCGATTGTTATGAATCAAATTTTTTTAAATTAAGGAATAGTGGGGGCACTTCTAGTATGCCTATTAGAACAGAATTTAATGAAAATTCTGAAGTTGAACCTAGAAGAAGTAAAAGAACGAGAACCGTAAAAGACTTTGGTCCGGATTTTTGTGTTTTTACTATAGAGGAGGATCCCTTAAACCTCCAAGAGGCCTTACCTTCTTTAGATGCCAATTTTTTGGCAAGAGGCTATAAATGATGAGATGGATTCTCTGGAATCCAATAAGACTTGGCATTTGGTAGATTTACCCCCGTTGTAAATCTATTTGTTGTAAATAGGTTCTTAAAAATTAAAACCTGATGGCACTATTGATAAATAAAACACGACTAGTAGCTAAAGGCTTTAAGCAAAAAGAAAAAATATAGGTTTCTTTGACACTTTTTCACCAGTAACTAGAATTACATTCATTTGGGTATTAATCTCACTTGCTTCTATTCATAATTTACGAATACACCAAATGGATGTAAAAACCACATTTTTGAATGGTGAATTAGAAGAAGAAATTTATATGGACCAGCCTGAAGGATTTGTAGTACATGGTCAAGAACATAAAGTATGCAAACTAGATAAATCATTGTATGGTTTAAAACAAGTATCTAAACAATGGCATGAAAAAATTGATAACTTAATCACTTCACATTGTTTTGAAGTTAATGAAAGTGATAAATGCATTTATTACAAATCTGAGAATGACATTTGCACTATTATATGCCTTTATGTAGATGACCTACTCATCTTTGGGTCAAACATTCATGCCATAAATTTAGTCAAATCCTTATTAAGTGCCAATTTTAATATGAAAGATCTAGGTGAAGCGAGTGTAATCCCTGATATTAAGATTACTAGGTCAAAAAGGGGATTTTCTTTGGATCAATCCCATTAAACTGAGAAGACTCTAAAGAAATACAATTATATTGACTGTAAACTTGCATGTACACCATATGATCCTAGTGTAAAGTTATTTAAGAACACTGATGAGGGTGTAAGACAGTCTGATTATGAGAGCATCATTGGCAATCTTCAAGATGCCACTGATTGTACTAGACCTGACATTGCCTATGTCATGGGATTATTGTGCAAGTTTACCAGTAGATCTAGTATAGAGCATTAACATGCTATTGAGAGGGTCATAAGATACCTAAAATAAACTATTAATCTTGGATTACATTATGAAAAGTTTTCAGCTGTACTTGAAGGATATTCTGATACAGACTGAAATACTTTATGTGATGATTCTATTGCGACCTGTGGCTATATATTTAGTATTGCTGAAAGAACTGTTTTTTGGGAAATCTAAGAAACAGAATATCTTGACTCAGTATACTATAGTGACTGAGATAATAGCACTAGCCACAGCTAGTGAAGAAGCAGAGAACTAGAGAAATCTGCTAGTTGAGATCCCCATAAGGGAAAAACCGACACCAGTGGTGTAATCGATTGCGATAGTACCGCGGCTATTGCAAAAAGTATAGAACCGTTATTACAACGGTAAAAGACAACGTCGTAAGCATAATACTGTAAAAGAAGATCACATATATAGTGATGAAAAAAAATTGATGACTATTGAAAGAAGAACTATACCGATATTAGAATGGTAAGAAATGACAGTCGTATGCACAGTATTACTAGAGAACATCACATATGAAGTGATGATAATTTGGTAGATCCTTTGACAAAAGGACTGACCAGAAAGAAAGTCCTTAATAATTCTAAAAGAATGAGACTATTGCCCTTAGATTGTTGAGTCACGCACAATGGTAACCCGAACTAAATGACTGGAGATCCTAAGAAATAGGTTCAATGGGTAAAACAAGTTGTGTAGTGATAGGAGTTTGAACATGCTATTTAATAAACCAAGAAGCATGTATTCCTGAAGTGATTAGAGGATGAGTTGATAATAACTCTTAATGAGATCTATACTCTATTTGGAGTGGAGTACCTACCTTCAGGAGTACTCTTGATAGACTCACCTATGTGAATGTGGAAATGTGGCCGTTTCCTATGGAGTTTTGGGCAAAACTTCTAGAGCGTTCACTAAACTGGGATAGACGTGCATGGCCATAAATGCATGGGCTTATTTGATTGCACTATAGAAAAGATTGTGTGTGGTTTGATGTCAGGAATAGAGTTCAAGACTACGTGTCACTCTAGTAAAAACTGAATCTTATTCACTATGCAAAGGTTCAAGTCGGATGACACCTTTGTTTATGCGCAGTCTTATGTTTCTAGAAAACTGCTCGATAATATTTTAAAAATTCAAGTGGGAGATTGTTGGAAATATTGGGTGAATTATTAAAATATTGAGATAAGTGTATGAATGACTCCTTTATTGAATAGTCCCATATCATGGGATCATATGGAAGAGGCAAGTATTTATACTTGTTTCTAAGAAATCATATTGGGGCCTTGGGCTCCCAATACATGCTTTGTTGTGAGGAGGGAGGCCATGCATCATGACCACTATACACGCGCGCGCGACCGGCCGACCCGACTCGACCCGACCCGATTCGGTTCGGTTCGGGCTCGGGCTTGGGCTAGGCTTTGTGGTGTAAACACTTATATTTTTGGGCCAGAAAACACTGCATTTTTCGAACTATATTTTTAAATATGAAAATATTTCTGAGGCGACTTATGTTTTGAAGTGGTAAACTATTGACCCGGTATTTTAGTAGATTTTATTACTGCACAGTATTTTCGTTCATCCCTAATCCCCATCTATATATTATCTTCAGTTGTAGGCGGAAATAGATAACTTACCTCCGCCATTAAAATTATAATCCAGAAATTTTCGAGCAGTGATTTTAATTTCGAAAGTGAAAATCTGCACTGATTTGTAGTGCAAAGCAAATCAGTTATTAATTCCAGAGGCTGTTTTATCCTAGAGGCGGCGGCGAAAGTACGAACTGGTTTTGCACCACCGACCAGATCACTGAATCGTCTTCAAGAAAGTGACATAGTCCGCGACTCAGCCATTGTTTCCCAACAGTTTACATGGAACTAAAATGATTAATTCGCTCTTGCTAATAGAGTACATATCATTCTATATGTATTGTTTATTTTTAGACTTCTAGCTATAGACCCTTTCCATTTGAAGTGCATTTTGGTATACTTGGTTGCTGCCATGGAGTTTAGCCTTAAAAACAATCTCTGCCTCATGGCAGGGAATCTAGTAAAGGAGTAAGGGTCTATCCTCAGAAGTGAGTCAAAAGCTTATTCAAAATTTAGTGTTGAAATTTTCTTGGGAGGTTTTATCATGGCAATACCATCTCTATTGGCCAAGATATGGATGTTAAACGGTACATATAAAGTATTCCTAGATGGTAAAAGGTATTATTTTAAGTTCACTTCTGGTGAAGGTAATTCAAGTTCTTACAGCAGACTTTGTTTTCATTAAAACAAAAATGACATGAACAACATTCCTTTTATGACATGAACATTACGAAGATTCATGTTTGGGTTCATGGACAACATTCCTCTTATGACATGAAAATTAATGTGAATAAACTAGATAGCTTGTCATATTGGCTACCCAGTTTTTTCAATGAAAACACTAAGAAAATGAAAATATTTGAATATGCATAATGTGTGGTATATTTGTCGCTAGGAAAAGAGCTCCTGGATGTATTATTATTGGTGATGAAAGCCCTCACAACAGGATATTTCTGGATGCCTTTAATATGGATAGAATCCAAATGCTTTGGGCACGCTATTGTTGATTTTAGTATGAGCAATAATAAAAAAGAGAAAAAAACATAAAATGTGGATTGTGAAAGAAATGATGAAAGGAACATTGCCAAAGGAAATGTGATACATCGGAGAAAGTTAGTGGTAAGAAATCGTGAAACGTTAAAAAATTAAATGAAATTTAAAGTATAACAAAGGAGACAAAGCTCGAAAATAGTAGGGTTGATGGAGGGTATTAAAGACATACCAAATTCCAAAAATTTTACCATTGGAAATAACTCATCTGGTGCTTCAAGTAATCATAAGGAAGCTATTGCTGTTGAAAATAAGGTTGATGCATTCAATCCTTTGGTACAATATGGACGTCTATAGGATAAGCCAGTTGATAGTAATTACATTAAAGAAGAGGAAATAACTGTTTTGACAAGATCTAACTAAAAAGCTAAAGAGTCAATTCCTATAGCTAACAAATTTAGTGCATTAGCAGGTTTTGAAGAAGGCAAACTACAAAAGGAAAATTTCCCCCTAGATTTAGCTAGTCTCCCTGAGAATGACAATGTTTGCATCATTGAGCAGTCTCAAGCTTTGGTGAAATATTTATTTGTCTTATACCAAGAAGGTGTTAAATTTGGTGATACAAAATCACAAATTGATTGGAGCAAATTTGCAAAGAATGGAAAATAAATATTTTTATAATGGGAATGCATTGATTGCATTTGATGAGGTGGTAGAGAAATAAATGAAGGAATCAATTTCTTCCATGTATGCTAAAGGAACGGATTGATTTACTTCCTATGTTTGCACATTTGTTGTTATGGTAATTTGCCTCCATTATATTATTACCATATGTTGGTAATTTAATTGATGACTCACATAGATTTGCACTGGCTATATATTGAGGGGTAGACTTTAGTGTAAACCCATCCTGGCCTGGAGCCAGTGATCCCCAATGGTGTCTCTTCTTGTTAAACCTGATTGAGGTTTGGATATGTAAACTCTTATTTTGTAATCTCTTGTAATTCTCTCATATGGAATAAAATCTCTCTCTGTTGGACTGGACGTATACTATCTCGAGGATAGGGGAACCAGTATAAATATTGTGTCTCTTTGTTTCTCTGTTATAGTTATTTACTATTTTGTTGATGTAATAGAATAATTGCTATCAGATTAGATTGATGTTCAATTGGCAAATCTAGATCCTGCTTATTGTTCTTCCGCAAAGGCGCAATTTTGCATAACAGATTGGTATCGGAGCAAGGCGATTTGTTTTAAATTGTGCATCAATTATTTTTACAAAGATTGGTATATTCAGTGGTGATTATGCTATTACTATTTTGGAGAAAAGGAGACTTTGGTGGAGGAGATTATGTCGAGAGTGAAGAGCGTTCCAATCTGGGAACTTTGACGTGATATGGAGTTTACTGCGTTGAAGGGACTATTGGATTTGGGAAGTTTTGATCATGTTTCTGACAGGGGTCTTCATGTTGATGATGCTTGAGGGATCCAAGATGATCAGGAAAGGAGCTCAGGTCAAGTGATAGACGGGTGTCGAGACAGAGATCATTGTGGTTTAGACAGGGGTCTTCACATTGATGATGCTCGAGGGATCCGGGATGATCGAGGAAGGAGCTCAGATCAAGTGGTAGACGAGTGTCGATGTGTATTGCAAGCACTTTTAGACTGTTGGTTTATGCGTGGTGCAGCTCATGGTGGTAGATGCGTCTTTTGCAGGCGGTGGGTGAAGCTTGTAATGGTTTTGATTAAGTGGCAGGAGAGAGATTTTTTGGCGATTGAGAGAATTATTTTTTGGTCTTAGTGGTATTGAGATTACTTTGGAATCTGCCTTTTTTTGTTTTGGATATTTGCAACATTTTGTTGGTGGGCGGGAACGTAGTCTGAGCTCGTTAACAATTGTGTGATGGAGGGTGGCTTTGTTGGAACCCATTTGGTAAATATTCATTTTTTGGTGTATCTCGTTGTGAGATTTTGATTGAAGGTGGAGTTCTGTTGAAGAGTTTTATGATGAGAAGTGAATTTGACTTAAGGTGGGGTGCTGGAGATATGTGATTTTGCATCAAGGTGGAGTGTTAAATTTGGTGATACCAAATCACAAATTGATTGGAGCAAATTTGCAAAGAATGGAAAGTAAATATTTTTATAACGGGAATGCATTGATTGCATTTGATGAGGTGGTAGAGAAATAAATGAAGGGATTAATTTCTTCCATGTATGCTAAAGAAACGGATTGATTTACTTCCTATGTTTGCACATTTGTTGTTATGGTAATTTGCCTCCATTATATTATTACCATATGTTGGTAATTTAATTGATGGCTCACATAGATTTGCACTGGCTATATATTGAGGGGTAGACTTTAGTATAAACCCATCCTGGCCTGGAGCCAGTGATCCCCAATGGTGTCTCTTCTTGTTAAACCTGATTGAGGTTTGGATATGTAAACTCTTATTTTGTAATCTCTTGTAATTCTCTCATATGGAATAAAATCTCTCTCTGTTGGACTGGACGTACACTATCTCGAGGATAGTGGAACCAGTATAAATATTGTGTCTCTGTTATAGTTATTTACTATTTTGTTGATGTAATAGAATAATTGCTATCAGATTAGATTGATGTTCAATTGGCAAATCTAGATCCTACTTATTGTTCTTCCGCAAAGGCGCAATTTTGCATAATAGAAGGAAAACTAGTGCTTTACATGAAATAGCATTCCACAAAAACTTATCCCTATGTTAATTAAATCACAATAATCTCTATTGCTAACTCCTGATATTAACTGCATGGTTACTAACATGCACAAGTTTGTGCATATGAGTACTCATGCAACCAATTTTAATTCTCACATTTGCATGGTTACTATGAAGTTGGAGAGTAATTTTGAGGAAGAAAACATCATTTGTTACATAAATACACCACTTATGGTTTTATGCAAGTTTTCTATTAATAAAAAAAAGAAAATCTGTAGAAAATAAGTACGATACTACTCCATATATTCAGTTCAACTGATATGCATATTTAATTTATTTACATTTATGAAAATTAAATATCTATAACTTATTAAAATTAATCAATGAAATTTGTTTTTTTCCAAAATTTGCAAAGTAAGAGTGGTAGACCGCCATTTTATATTTCTAAAACTAAAGTTTTACTCGACATGTTATCAATATGTGCTTAATTAAAATTTAAAAAAGAAAACTATGATAAATATTTTGTTAAACTTGTACAACTTAACTAGTGATTACTTAACAATTGATGTGCACGTAAAAGTGCACATTTGTATTCATATATTTATTCTTATTTAGTTGAATGAATGAACATTTTTGTGTATTATATATGATCAAACCATGTTTTAAATGTTTTCAAAATCATCAATCATTTGGGGGGTTTAACGGTAAAATGTGCATGTTTTAATTTGAGATTGCATTTACTTGTTCCTTGTAATTATCATTTGTAGTAATTTAGGAGCAAAAATGGTATATACACTAATACACATGAAGATATGAAGGAAAACATGCATATACACAAGAGGGGACAAAAAATAATTCATTCTATGGATAGTGAAGGCCCCCACCTTTCAACTAACCCGCTTTCCCTTAAGGTTCATATTAAAGACTAACTAGATGAGACAAAAGGGATCATGCATTCTACATGACTTATTAGTGGCATATGACAATTACAAGCTTCATGAATAGGCATTTTGGGGAATTCCCAAGAAGAGTGATTAGGATTTTAGGGTTTTAGATTATGTACATATACCCCTTTGTTTCATGTATTTTAGATTCTTTTTTATCAGCTGAAATTGTAAGTGATTAAATGAATAAAAATGGCTTCCAAACCTCTTTCTTTTATGTCTATCCTATGTCTCTTTAATTTCTATTCTCTCTACTTTATGTTCATAGCTTAGATTTATTTACACGCTCTCTACTTTATTTTCATAGTTTATGTTTATTTACATGCACTTAGTTTAGTTCTTTTCTTGTTCTATTTAGATTTTCTTTGTTTTGATTTGTTTTGTTTATGTTGAAACTTACATGTGTTGATATGATAACACAATTTAGTAGCTAAGCACCTACAATTTAGAGATAATGAAGCTATCTAATTTAATGTAAGTTCAACATTTGCATGATTTGTGTTCTCTCTAATTTATGCTTCATAGTAGTAAATTTTGATGTAAGTTTATACAAATGGGTTTGACAGTTTATGTTGCATATGCAAATAAGCTATTCTTATTAGATGTAAACACAAATTACATCAATATTTGCTAAGTGGTTTTTAATTTGAAATAAAAGCAAGATCAAAATTTGATGATCTATGTCACTAATTACAATAGTGAATATAACATACTTAAAATAAATTTTGCTTTCCTTTCATTTTCATGAGAACAATTAGTGATTTAATTATTGTGTTATAGTTTGATAGTTTATGTTATGTTAACTAATAACATAAATAAACTATACTTATGATAAATACAACATTTATGTCACTTAATCTTTAAAATAGAGATCATATATCGTATGTTTGTTAATTTACATCAATATGAGAGGGCATTTACCTCTAAACTGCTCTCTAATCTCATATTTAGTTCTCAATTTAGTTTTTAATTTTCATTAGTTTCTGTCAGTTAAAACATTCCAAAGTTTGGTTATTTGATTGAGTAAAACTGAAATTATTTCTTTTCCTGCGGATCGACCCGTACTAGCACCCGTACTAACAATTGTACGTCGTACGCTTACGGTTTTATTACAATATTTTATTGACGGTTTTCTAATTCGATAGAAATACCATTTTGCAAACAAGTTTTTGCCGCTGTTGCCGAGGAAAAAAAAAATTATTTTTGATTTTATTCTTCGAACTAATTTTTAGTTTGTTGAGCTTCTTTAAAAAAAAAGTTGGTCTTGCTCATAGATTGTTTGTTTGTTCATTTGTGCGTGTGCTTGTTTTTGTGTTTTTTCTTTTCTTAAACAAAAGATTTTGTGCTTTTGTCTTGTGTTCATTTGCATTTGTGTGTTTGTTGTTTGTGTGTTATTTGTTTTCTAAGTTTATCTAAAAAAAAACAAGTTGCTCATTGCATTCGTTTGTTAGTCTCTTCATTTGTTCATGTTTTAGGTTACTTCATCTCTTCTTCTTTACTGTTCTTTTTGTGTGCATTGTTTGTTTAACTTGTGTCATTTTCTTTTTATAAGAAAAAAGAGTTTCCATTGTGTGGTTAGTTGCATTGTGTTGCATTCTCTGACAATAGTGGTTGTACATACTGTGTTTGCATTCATCTTTTAGAATGCTAATTTTCTTTTTCTTATCTATTCCAAAAAGAAAAAAAAATCACTTGTCATTCCATTGTATATATATATCCTCCAACTTTCGGGTTGCACAAGGTGGGAAACTGCTTTGCTTTGCTTAATAATCTGCTCCACTTTGCTTGCTTAAAAAATTACCGCTAAAAAAATTGTTAGTAATTTCTGCATGCTCTAGTATTGTGCTCTCAACTTTGTTTTTATTTCATTGCATTGTTGCTTGCTTGCAATTGCATTAAAAAAAAATTCAAAAACAAAATAAAAATTCATTTGTAGTTGCATCGTTAATTCACGTTTAATTTCTGTTTTGCTTTCATTTTTTTTCTAAGGACATTATTATATTTTGACAAATTGATTTATTGCTAACAAATTATTTCTCGGTGTCTAGACCACCGCAGAGTAATAACCATTTATAAATATCAAGGTGATTCGTAAATATTATATCGGTTGTTCCTCTGAAGGTACTTAAACCTTTGGCTGCATTGCTAGGGTGATTTCTGGTGCACCGATAACTCCTAACCGTAAACTGGCTGAGAAAACTTTTGTTGAAATTAATCTAACCATCATTATACAAATTTAGAAAAATTGTAAACATTTAATTTGCATTCATATAGTTGCATTAGGTTTATGCATAGTTAAAAAATAAAATAAAATAAAATCTCTTTGTGAATATTTCCTTCCCTTAAAGCAAAAAATATCCAAAAAAAAAAAACATTTTCTTGTAAATGTCCCAATTTCCTTATTCTCGTTGATTTTACGATATTTGTGAAAACCAATATAATCCATATAATTTTACACCAAGTTCATATGGATATTTTAATAACAACTATTGTACAAACAATTTAGATTTTGCGCCACCAACTTTTCAAAATAATTCAGATTTTGCACTACAAAATTTTCAAAACAACGATCAACCTGCAACTTTGTAAGCAAGTATCGAATCTTTACTTGAAATTCAAAGAATGAAAGAATTGTATATTTCAAACTTGTGCAACAATTCAAGTCAAAGTTTTCAAATTAATCAAAATTCAAATTCAAATGGTTTTGATTATAATCCTTGCCAATTCAGTTTCGAACTTCAAATGAAAATGTGAATCACTTTTCAAATGATTTTGTCAATAGAAATAATTTCAATTGTGGTGCTATTGAAAACTTTTGTTCTCAACAATTTCACATTGAAAATTCTCATGTAAATAATTATAAATTTGATTTTGTTGAGCAAATGAACGAAATTGACGATAATTACACAGATTTGTTGTGTGAAAACTACTTGAAGTTTCGTGAGAAACAAAATCAAATCCAAACATATGATGATTCGAACATTAATCCACCTTTTACCACAATCGATGATTCTGAAATAACAACTTTCGAAATGGAAAATTACAATCTTAGCGAAGTTGTTAATAATACGGTAATTGAGTTGGATTTCAATTCTGTTGTGAGGGTGGAACAAAATTTAGAATTCGATCGTCCTTTATCTGAAAATAATGAACCTCAAACAACAACTTTGGATTTTGAAAATGATACATGCATTGAAGTCGTTGACACACCAAAGGAAGAATAATTTGATGAATACAAATTTTTTGGACTTATCAAAAATGATTTGAATTTTAAAGAGGTAGATTTGAATCACCATTTGGATTTTGAAATCAATATTTTTGAACAAATTTTCAATGATAGATTTGAAATCCAATTGGTAAATTTAAACATGAATTTCAACCATTTATTCAATCTACCGCAAAAACCTTCAAAAAAATACCAACTCATTTGATATTTAATAAGACGACATTTGTTTTTCCAAACAAATGTTTAACTTCGAAATTTTGTACGATTTGGTTTTTCAAGCTTAAACTGTGTCTCTCATACTTGAAGAGACAAATGTATCGGAAAAGACTTTTACATTTACGTCTTGTTAATATATTTTCTGGTATACTATAAATATTTTTTTCTTTTCTCTTATAAATATAGGGAATATTTTCAAAATTTTCTTTTCTTTTCTTTTCTCCTTCCACTTGGATTGACTGTGGGGACACAGTCAAAATCAAGTGTGGGGAGTCTCATTTTCATTTTGTTTTTCATAGTTTATGTTTGCATTTTTCCCTTTTTCTTAAAAAAAATCAAAACCAAAAAGAAAAGAAAAAAAATTAAGTCAGTTTACTTTTAAATAGGACAAGATGATGTTAGCATGCAATTTTGGTCGTACGATTAAAATGTTTGTAAATTTACTTCTCTTAACGGATAACAAAAAGAAAGTTTGAATCATGAGCAAATTTAATGTAACTGGTATATAGGGAGATTCGTAGGTAATGAGTGTGAAATGTTTTCTAAATTGTAATCCGATTACATGAATGGTTGATTTAGACTACTTGCGATAACATTTTGGATCTTTTAAGTGAAGTTGTGCTAAGGTTTTCTCGCTTAACTTTCTCTCTTCAAAAAAAAAATGTATGTAATATATATAATAATCCAAGGGTATCCAACATTGCTTGTAAATATAGCGTTGGTGTGCAAACCCGCCAAGCTTTGTCCCAACTCTCACGTAAGCTATAATGTAGTGTAGGGGTCGTATATCTTGGTCTCATTTCATGAGTTGGACACTTAAGGGTTACCGACATGTTGTTGACAAAGTTAACGTCAGTCTGCACAATCCTCCAAGCTCTGTCCCAACCCTCGCGTAAGTCATAATGCAGTGTAGGGGGTGGTATATCTTGGTCTTTTTAGTTAGGTGTTTGTAAATAATAATAATGTAAATATTTTTCAAAATAAAGAGAGAGTAAGCACTTGAATTTCAAGCACTATCTTCACTTATTCGACGTAACTTGTTAACCAAAAAGAAATTGAGATGCCATTTTACGATTGTTGATATCGATTATAGAATTCATTTCATATTTGCACTATCTTTCTACCAAAACAACTGGCCAAGCTGGAGGAGTTTGTGATGATAACATGACTTTTGTTTGAAGTTTTGATTAGTAAAGGACTTAAATTTCATAGTGACGACCCAAACTTGTGTTAACTCATTCGTGTAAAATTTAAAAGTAAATTATCCATTTGTAAATATTCCTTTAAAAACTTGCATTCATCTTGTAAATATTTTATAATCTTGCATTTCGTAAATATTTTGCATTTAACTTTTGGATTTTGTGGGTAGCATCCGCTGAAAAACCCTCACGAGACAACACTCGTCCTATCGGGGATAACCAGAGGTTTAACGGCTTAATGCATACGCTCAATGCAATCGTGCTCCCTACGAAAGTGGATTTACCTTAGTTTCTTTACTTTATTCGAGGACGAATAAAAAGATAAGTGTGGGGGTACTTGATGCACATGTAAAAATGCACATTTATATTCACATATTTATTCTTCTTTAGTTGAATAAATGAACATTTTTGGGTATTTTATATGATCAAATCATGTTTTAAATGTTTTTCAAGATTATCACTCATCTGGGCGGTTTGACGGTAAAATGTGCATGTTTTACTTTGAGATTGCATTCACTTGTTCGTGGTAATTATCTCTTGTAGGAATTTAGGAGCAAAAAAGGTATGAAGATATGAAGGAAAGCATGCATATACACAAAAGGAGGCAAAGAAATAATTCATTCTTTGGATAGTGGAGACCCCCACCTTTCAATTAACCCATTTTCCCTTAAGCTTCATATTAAAGACCAATTGGATGAGATAAAAAGCCTCATGCATTCTGTATGGCTTATTAGTGGCACATGACAATTAAAAGCTTCATGAATGTGGATTTTGGGGAATTCCCAAGAAGAGTGATTAGGGTTTTAGGATTTTTGATCATGTATATATACTTATTTGTTTCATGTATTTTAGATCCCTTTCTTTATCAGATGAAATTGTAAGTGATCAAATGAATAAAAATGGCTTCCAAGCCTCTTTCTTTTATGTCTATCTTATATTGCTTTAATTTCTATGCTCTATACTTTATGTTCATAGTTTAAATTTATTTACATGCTCTCTACTTTATTTTCATAGTTTAGATTTATTTACATACACTTAGTTTAGTTCATTTCTTGTTCTATTTAAATTTTCTTTCGTTTTGTTTTGTTTATGTTGAAACTTACATGTGTTGATATGATAACACGATTTAGTAGCTAAGCCCCTACAATTTAAGGGTAATGAAGCTCTCTAACTTTATGTAAGTTCAACATTTGTATGATTTATGATCTCTCTAATTTGTGCTTCATGGTAGTGAATTTTGATGTAAGTTTATACAAGTGGGTTTGATAGTTTATATTGCATATGCAAATAAGTTATTCTTATTCAATGTAAACACAAATTACATCAATATTTGCTAAATGGTTTTTGATTAGGAAATAAAAGCAAGATCAAAATTTGATGATCTATGTCACTAATTATAATGGTGAATATATCATACTTAAAATAAATTTTGCTTTCCTTCCATTTTCATGGGAACAATGAGTGATTTAATTGTTGTGTTATAGTTTGATAGTTTATGTTATGTTAACTAATAACATAAATAAACCACACTTATGATAAGTACAACATTTCTGTCACTTAATCTTAAAAATAGAGATCATTGATCATATGTTTGTTAATTTACATAAATATGAGAGGGGATTTACATCTAAATTGCTCTCTAATCTCATATTTAGTTTCTAGTTTTCATTAGTTTTTGTCAGTTAAAACATTTCAAAGTTTGGTTTAATTTGATTGAGTAAGATTGAAATTATTTCTTTCCCTGCGGATCGACCCGTACTCGCACCCATACTAACAATTGTACGCCGTGCACTTGTGGTTTTATTACAATATTTTGTTGATGGTTTTCCAATTCGATAGAAATACCGTTTTGCAAACAACAATCATATAGTTATGTGGATATTCATAATCATGTGTGCAAAACGACGACAGTGAACAAACTCTTAATACTTGTTTTAACCGTTAATTAGATGATTACTTTTTTTTGTTGCATGAAGAATTTGAATCATCCATGTGTGATAGCTAATAAAAAAAACAATAATACATACCCATAGAAACAATAATTAAAATATTTATTTTTACGTTTGTTTGTAACTGTTGACGAAAAAGTGTGGCCCTGAGCTTTTGAAATTGATAGCTCAAAATCCAATTTAGTTTCATAGACCTCCCTCATGTTTTCTGATCGCCTTTTTGGTTTGTCGCTTTGTCCCAACATCCTCAATTATTTCACATTTGTCTTCTTCAGTTGCTGTTCCCTAAATTGACGTCGCTTTGGATTGTACTTTCGTTCAATTTTTTGAAGCTTGGAATTTCGAATTTAGATCCACTGTTGGGTGGCTTTAGGTTTTATTTTTTGGTGGGGCTCGTTCTTGAATCTGGATGTTCTTAACGATTTTCCACCTCTGCCTGGTTGTTCAATTGGCGTCAACGCTGGTGTCATGTGTGCTAGTAATAATGATAAATGCGCTAATGACACCGCTGTACACATAGTTTCGGATACTGGACGGCAAGTCGAACTGTAATTGCTCATGGTTTAAAATCTCGAAGGTTGGACCGTTTGAGCTATAAAAACCATGCATTTTCTTTTTTAATTAAGTAAATCATTTCATCAAAAAATGACATGTAATACTTTGCTAGATCATATAAATTTGTATGACATTAAAGCATAAACACACAACTTAATTTCTTTTATGTATTTACGAATCCGACGGATTCTAAATAAAACATAATTTTAAAAAAAATCTCATTAGTTATCAAGTGCAACTGTGTTTTTTTTCTGTGCACGTAAAAGTTTGTTTTATGTGGAAAAAACATAAAGACAAGTATGCATATTACTGTTGGCTACATGATAAATATGGGACCATGTATTCAAGTCCCATTTCTTTTCGACCATAGTACACTGATTGCATTAAGTATGGGAACATGCACTGCATCTGATTAACATATCGTTTTCGCATAGCTAACTCACGCACATCTGTTGAATCTTTTGATGCAGGTAATGTTTTAGTAGCGTATAAAGCAGTTTGGATCCAATTCTCTTCCATCGTGGAATGATAATTATATTGTTGGGTCACTGTTATAATTGTCCAAATACCATCATTGTTTATTATTTCGGCTCCACTAGTACAATAAAATTGATATGCCAAAAAATTTGGAACCACTAAACTAAAATAATAATTAACGTTTGTTTGTAATTGTTGACGTGTGAAAGTAAGTTGGGACATGTTGGTGTTTTAGGTTTTTGTTGTCCATTGCAAGTGTTTTTGGCTTTTGTTTGGTTGAAGGAACCTTTCTCAGGCATTTTGATTTTATCAACAAGAAGCATGTGTTTCAATTTATAACTTTCTAAAGAGTGTCATAGAAACTATTTGACAGGTCCCATGTTTATATATTTATATATGGAAATACTAAACTATTGACATATGGCTATACATATAAACAATTTTAGATTGCCTTAAAGACTAAATCAACTGAGATAATGAATTATCATCTCAACGCCATTGCACACACGTTTTTCAATTCATTAGAACCTGAACCAAAATTTAATTCATAATAAGTGGTGCTAAAGTGCATTAGCAGTTGGGACCAAAAGGCTACATGTATAAGACAGTCTTTTCAACTGTAGATTGCATGTACCTAATTCATGCATCTAGATCAGGTCTGCAGCTTCTTTATAAGGAATTGCATTTGGTTTCAAGTTGTGATGTATTATTCCCGTCAACCTGAATGAAGGAGATAAATAAACAAAAATTGTCAGTAAATGTGAAAGGTATGTTTAATGATGAGATCAAATGTGAGACATACAAATGCATATTATAGGATATATCTTAATTTTTTTTTACCATATTTGGAGAATTTTTTGTAAGATTACAACCATTTCATTGATGTTGGTGGAACTTGTGCTTCCATTTTGATGGCATTAACATTGTTTAATATGCATATGATATTATTATTATATAATCAATAAATCTAAAAAAGGGCTCTTTTTCCTCTTTCAGTAGTAGACTCCAACCAAACAAACAATTGTTGCAAAAACACAAAAACAATTCTTGCATGCTAGTTCCTTAGTTGTCTTGTGGTTGATGTCCAGTTCTTTCTTCAGAATAATCTAATAGTTTGTGTATTCTTTTATCTAAGCATATGCGGCTTTGTGATTCTAGTATTTGCCTCATTCTCAGGATGTGTCACTTTTCATACTGTTTAGTTTATCTGTGTATTTCTAGTTTATATCACAATTCATTATGCACTGGTTAGTTTTCTTATAAATCTTATATGTTGTTGCACTTGGGTATTATGCAGGCTTTAGTTGAAGCAGCGGAGGGAAGACAAAAGGAATGTCTCAGTGGAAGGAATGGAATTAGAAGTTTAGAAGATTTTGAGAATGATCCCATTACTGAAGTGTTTGGAGATGAGAAAAAAAACTATTATCGTGCAATTAGCTATTCATAGGATCTAGAATTTATTTCAAAGTCACGTTAGAAGTTGTAATATTTTAATATCATACTCTTTGGTTATGTATGAACTTTTGAAATTCTGAATCTTCTTTTAATTTGCTGTCAAATATTTGTGCAATTTAACATGTATGTTTGGATGGTTAGTGTTTATTGTTACCAAAATTTTATAATTTTTGATGTGTGTATCTGTTGTATAGTAGACAACACTATAATAGAAATGCTAACAGAAATTTAGTAGTATATTGTTTGGTAATTGTAACAAAAATATTAGTTGTTGATAAAGAAATTTATAACGATCTTGTTTGTTGCTAGTAAAGGAATTAACAACAAATATGTTCGTTGGAAAATGAAAATTTTGTAACGCGCATGGTTGTTATAATCTATAGCAGCCACGCCTACTTCAACAATGCAAGGAGAATGTTAATAACAATTACATTCGTTACAAAACAATGCTATTAATAACGAAATGTTTCGTTATAAAATAGCAGATTCCCAATGGAAAAGTTCATTGGTAAATGATAAAGTTAATAACGAGTTTATGCCGTTATGTATATTTGTAACGACATTCCCCATGCCTGTACCGCTTATGACTATATTTGTTATAAATTTCTTTTGCAAGTACTATATTCGTTACACATATACCTTTTTGATGTAGTGACGGATGGGTTTTACCTTACGATAATCAAAAACATTTTTGAAATCATATCTTATTCTGATATTATAACAGTGTCTAAAACAAGTAAATATCAATCTAGCGGAAAGTTTGCATCTCACGCTCCACATATATAGTATACAATTAAAACCGCAGGCTCTTATTGGATAATGGATTCCAACTAGCAAAGTATGGGATCACCTTTCGACAATGTATCTCTAGAGAGGAATACACCAAGTTCAACAATAACATCTTGCAACCCAAGTTAAACAAGACCGACCATTCACTTCGCTTGAATGTTCTGAATATATTGCCACTATGTTTGGTACCAACATAACCGTTCCCGGGAGATAAAGAAGTGAAAAGAAGAACAAATAATGAATTTTCTCTAGATGGTGACAATGCACCCTAATGGGAGCAACCCATATAGCTATGCGACCTACCCGATTTTATACCATTTCCCGATTGATGTGGCTTGAGGTTTAAATCTTCTGTTTAGAACATCTGGCCACCGTTCACTTTGAATGATTGTACCGGGAGATCCGACCGTCGGATTTTCCCAAAACTGGAACCGATGGGTCCGCTTAGAAAAGATTTTTCCCATGATGTAAAATTTGTAAAGATCTAACGGTTAGATTTTCAGATATGTGTAAATCAAATCTAAAGAAAAACAGCACCACGGCTGCGTTATGGCCTGAAGCGTCGTATGAATAAATTGGGTATTTTTAAAATAAATAAAAATAGTGATAAACCGTTATAAAATATTATAAACGATATGGAATGGAAATAAACCAATTTTACTCGATTTATTGGATATTTGATAGTTGAATGCGTTTGACATGAAAATTACATTAATGAACTGAATTATGGATGTCAAATAATTTAACCATGGAAATGAATTGATTTGAATTCTAATTATACGTGAATTATTTGAAAAGACCGAGTTAAATCTCATTTCAAATAATTGGTCGACGATTAGAAATCGAAGATATGAAGACAGTGCAAGACCGACGATCTTCACATCGAATGGATGGCTACTGATGCCTTTGATGGGGGTTGCTGCCCTAAAGGGGTTACAGTGGTGGTTGTCCGGACGTACTTGTTGATCGTTCGGATGTGCGAGGACCTCTCTCTTGTATTGGACATATGGGAAGAGGAATAAGGTGCCTCCAGTTTCGTTCAGACCTAGAACGGACTTATAAAGGGACCGTGTGTCTGACATTGGATTCCATTCTGTGTGATTGATATACGTTAGTTGCATGGCGTGAATTGCCTGTGTGGCATGCTAAGATGCAGTGATCAAGGCTTTTGTTGAAAAGCAGAGCCTTGTGGTCGATGATCAAAGCACGACTTTAAATAGCATAGCTTTGTGTATAGCGTTGATTCGCGGGCCTCACACCCCGGTATGAGCCAGAAACGGGAGAGGACATCAGGGAGAACATGCGTTTCCTTCTAGCTAGAATTGGTGTCAGCGTTTTGCAAGCCCTGACGTTTTATTTGTGTGGATGATGGATAGTGAGACGCCTGGGTTATATCGGTCGTTCCGGGGCCGATAGTTTGGTCGGGATATGACCAGTTTACGCCCCATAGGGCGGGGAAATGTAGTGTTCAGGCATTTTAATCTATTCCCTGTGAACCGGCCCTAACGATCCAAGGGCCCACCTGAGTCTGGGTCCTAAGGCTAGGGCTATACAGTTTCGAAGCGTTAAGGATGATCCCTTGCCTTGGTTCATGACGGAAATCCAATTTCCAAATACGACATCATGTGGTTTTGATTGTAAACCTATATATGGCAACATAGTGGTATAGGGCACTTACGCCGTCTGTGATAGATACTTATGATTGAAATTATTTTCGAAACATATAAACACTAGTAATAATATCAAATGCTTTTGTTTTATATGTATCAAGCATATTTTAGCCATTATAAGGGAAAAACTCTATCCTCCGGTCTGCGTTGCATTGTGTGATGGGAACTGAGTCTTATAATGGCTTCATTTTTGTAAAAAGCATTGCGATGTTTAAATGATTTACTTGTTTTAAGCACTGACAATCTAATGGAGTGAACCCGTTCCGCTTTAGCGGCGTGGTCCTGTGATTGGCCTCATTATAAAATAAGTTAAGTAGATTTCTCATACCAGTCCCATGACTGACTCGTAGTTTGTTTCATTTGCAAACTCGGGTGCCCTATTTTCTACACGGGCAGCCTTATATTCAGGTTTTAGCAGGCTCTATCTGGATAGCTATGGAGCTGAAGATGGATTCTATCACTTCTTTTTATGCCGTTCAGCTCCTATTATGTATATTATGTTTGATTCCGCTGTAGACATTTTATATAAAGCTGAACCGTATTTTGTACTAAGTATGATCCTGATATACTGTGTAACTCCGATGATTATGTTATCCAGTGTATTCTGTTGTAAATTATCTGGTGTATTTATATATTTTTGTTTTGCTGTTACTGTTTATGTGTTATATTCCAAAGATTACCCTTACCATCGTGGAACGGGGGTTTGGGGTCGTCATGTTACATTTGATGAGAAGGCTATGTTGAAGGTGGAGCCTTCTTCTATAGTTAATGATGATGTTGAGAGGACAAATTCAGAATACCAAACACAAGGCAGATCATCAGACTTCCATACGAGTAAAGTGGTGATTCCGATGACACCGTGGTTGATAGGGAAGAGACAGAAGATCAATCTCAAGGTGGAGCTCAAATTCAAACTCGACCAACGAGAGAGAAGAAAAGGCCTACACGGCTTGATGATTTTGTGGGATTAAGCATTGAAGATATTGACTTTGATGACATGGTTTCTTATGCACTAAGCATATTTCATGACGAACCAAGAGACTACAGAGATGCCATTAGTTCAGTTGATAGCTCCAGTTGGCTAGTAGCAATGGAGGAGGAGATTGAGTCTTTGCACAAAAATCACACTTGAGATTTAGTGCCACTTCCTTCTGGCAAGGGACCAGTTGGATGTAAATGGATATATAAAGTAAAAGATGGCGGCAATGGTGACTTAAGGTACAAAGCAAGATTAGCGGCAAAGGGTTATGTTCATAAGAAAGATGTGGAGTTTCATGATATTTTTTCTCCAGTTGTTAGATACACTTCCATTCGCATTCTTTTGACATTAGTTGCTCATTTTGACATGGAGTTGCAACAACTAGATGTCAAGACAACATTCTTGCGTGGTGATCTTGAGGAGGACATTTACCTACAACAGCCAGAGGGGTTCATTGGTAGCAGCAGGCCAGGTCATGTTTGTAAACTTAACAAATCTCTTTATGGCTTAAAATAGTCTCCTAGACAGTGGTATAAGAAATTTGATAACTTTATGATCTCAGATGGTTACTCTAGAAGCTTTAAGAACCAATGTGTCTATTTTAAAAATGTAACGATGACATCATCTATTTGTTACTTTATGTTGATGATATGTTGATAATTTTTAAGAGCATGTCTAAAATTTCAGAGTTGAAGATGGAGCTCGGTAAGGAATTTGAGATGAAAGATTTGGGAAACGCACAGAGAATTTTGGGGATGAAGATTCAGAGGGATAGAAAGCAAAGAGTTTTGAGGCTCACTCGAACTTAGACCTGGCAATCGTGTCGTTTCGTGTACTTTCGTGTTTTCGTGTACTCAGAGCTAAAACCGAAAACGACCCGAAATCATTTCGTGTACCTATTTACCCGATCCGAACACGAAACGAAATAATTCGTGTAAACACGAAACGACACGAAAAGTACACGAAATTAATTTCGTGTACTTTCGTGTACTTTCGTGTACTTCCTGTTCGTGTACTTTCGTGTACTTTTGTGTACTTTCGTGTACTTTTGTGTACACGAAAAGTACACGAAATTAATATATAAAAAATAAAAATTATATATAAAATATTCCGTGTACTTTCGTGTATTGAAAGTGAAAACCCATATCCGACACGAAATTTATCGTGTAATTTCGTGTTCGTGTACTTTCGTGTTTCGTATACCAAAAATCAAAACCCATAACCGTTTATTTCGTGTCGTTTCGTTTCGTGTTAGCGTGTCACGTGTCAAATTGCCAGGCCTGCTCGAACTCAATACATCGAGAAAGTCCTATCTCGATTCGGTATGGAGAATGCTAAACCGGTGGCTACTCTATTAGGCTCTCAATTCAAGCTATCCAGAGATATGTGTCCCACATCGGATGAAGACAAAAGGGATATGTGTAATATTTCTTATTCTAGTGCGGTTGGAGGCCTTATGTATGCTATGGTATGCACAAGGTCTGATTTAGCTCATGCAGTTGGTGTTGTTAGTCGAAATATGTCTAACCCAGGTAAAGAGCATTATCAAGCAGTGAAGTGGATATTCAGATATCTTCGTGGCACTTCTTCAGTTGGCTTGTTATATGGTGGAGTAGATGGAGACATCTCTCTTAGAGGATTCTGTGATTTAGATTATGCTGGGGATAGAGATGGACGGAAGTCGGTGTCGGGCTACGTTTTTTCACTTGACATAAGCCCGATTTCGTGGAGATCAAAGTTGCAGTCTATCGTAGCTTTGTCGACTACCGAAGCATAGTTAATATCGATTGTGGTAGCAACAAAGGAAGGATTGTACTTACTTCAGTTGTTGGATGATCTTTCAATGGCGCAGCAGACAGTGGAGCTATTTTCGGACAGTCAGAGTGCGATTCATCTTGTTGAGAATTAGGCTTATAGTTCACGAATGAAGCATATTGATGTTAGAAGTTTCTTTCTTATGCTTGAGGAAGAACGAAGCAAGATCAAATTATTGAAGATGGGTACTTTGGATAATCCTTCAGATATGATAACCAAGTCACTTCCAAATAACAAGTTTGAGCATTGCTCAAACTTGATCAGTTTGCTTCTTGTTACTTGAGCGCCATGGGGCGCTGGGCCCAACAACTTCTACGTTGATTGTTGAAGACGAGATGATGGAGAAAGATTGTTATATTTGAATCAATGTGGAGTGTTGAAATTGATGATTCAAATATTTGTAGAGAAGGAAAGTGATTGATTGTCAACCGATTAATTGGCTCGTATATGGAAAGATATAAGACGAAGTTTTCTTTTTGGAAGAAAAATAACAGGCCAATCGATCATTTAATGAAGAATCAATTTATTAAGGGAAAGAGATTGAGACCATGATTGCACCAACCATTTATGCTCCAATCAAATCAAAGAAGAAGATATTATATTTATTTTTCTTCATGTCCAAGTAATCTAGAAACTTCTCTTATTTATCTCCAAGAAATCTCTCTATATTAACAGGTGTCATGTTATTATATGAGTGCGAGCAATCCACCATTAATCTTCTCTCTATTGTAATCTTATGTACTCATTTCTTCATTGAGAAATAAAAGTTGTTGGGTCTCCGTGGACGTAGGATATTCATATCCGAACCACGTTATATTGGTGTGTCCTTTCCTCTCTTTTCTGTTTTTGTTCTCTCTATAATTTATGCCACTTAATTTTATTTTTTTGGCATTGTTGAAATTGTTGGCAGAGTAGATCATTGGGTTATTTGTTTTCCATTGCCCAAATATCTGACTATGCACTACATAAACATCCATGTTAGCCATGATGTATAGATTTTGCTGCAAACCTTATTACCATAATATCATATTGATTTGAAGTAGAGGTGCATTTATCAGGAATTAAATATACCTTGCATCTTTAATCCATATTAGTGAACTTAGAATCCTTATGATTAAAAGCACAATAATATAATAATGAATGTTGGTCATAACCAAAATGAATAAACCTCCTTATATTATCACGATCATAAAATAAATACGATTAAAGAACTAAAATATATTTGGCTATTTTAGATATGTCAATTTCCTAACATATAAATGTTGGGAAAGATGAATATCACAACCATTTCCATTTAAGACAGCACATAAGAAAATAAAGATTTTCACACTTAAACATAGAAAAAAGATGAATAAAAATCAACTTAAGTTAGGTTTATCATGTTAATTATTATTAATACAAATACATTAAGACAAAGAAATGAAAAATATAAACACATGTGTTCGACTCCAACCTCCCTCCATCCCTGCACCTCTATCCCAACTCCACCCTCCCCAATTCCAATGGTAACTAAAATGGAACTGAATATTTGTTTGGAAACAATGAAACTTAACCCGCATTGCTTATGAGAAGTAAATATGCTAGCTTAATTGTACAACACTTAATAAGTTAAAATCATATTAAAATAAATACAAAAGAGCAACTAAAATAAGTATATAATAACCAAAAGCATAAACTATAATATTTAAATGTCTAACTTAAAAAAGAAAAAATCTATGTGTGTGTAATCATGTGTTGGTTGAACATAGTAAATTTTTGATTGACCATACATTTACTAGTTGTAAATCATATTAACATGCAGGAAACAACTAAATATCTCTATAATTCAATAAAATTCACAATTCAATTTTTTTATATAAATTAATCGCTAAGAAGTTACGTTAATAAACCCAGTGTGACAGTTCTACCAAATGTTGATAAACCTTGTGTGAAACCGAAATTAATAAATAATTCTACAGTATATCAATGAATCATCAAGAAATATTTATGATAATTATTAGGACCTTCAGACCTAAAATGGTTTATGATCAATTTCGACAAACCGATCCATCCACAAGTTTAAACAATATGTTGCATTGAGTGGAAAATAGAAGACCAACGTTCAAAGTTTAATTAAATAAAAAATGAAAAAAAAAAAAAATGAAAAAAAAAATGCCACAATGCTTAATAAACATCAATGAGCCTGGGATGCAAACACGCACAAGACTATTTACATTCTTGGAATGTCGATCGACCTATGTGATTATGACTCTTTCAATTGATCCTACACCCGTGTTGAATATTTAAACTATAGGCTGAAATAAATAGCAAAAAAGCACTCACGCGTATTTCCAACTTTGTCCTTTCCTAAATCATTGCCAGCTGAACTATTTCCTTTTTCCCCTCTCTCTCCTCTTCACAAAATTAAACTCGCCAGCTCTTTCGCTGACGAGAGGCCCCACGAAAAACAGCATAATACAATTCTCCTTTTTTTTCATATTAATTATGTTTTTTGCTTCCTTTTTTAATTGATTGATGACCGATAACATCTCGAAAATTATTAAATAAACGCATAGGAAAGAGAATCGCAGTGATGAAGAAGAAAAAGCTGGCGTTTCTCTGTCCCATCAGCGCCGAAGACTTCTCAATTTAAACCCGCTGCTTTTAACATTATTTAACGTATTTTAATTCTAAACAGCAACATTCAAGGCAGTACTAGTACTAAAAAGAAAGGGAAGAAAGTTCTAAAACCCTAACCTTCGTTGTTGCTCATTCGAGCTCGTTCGCCGTCGTCGGCCATGGAGGAGATACGGAGTTCGCGGCGCCACGCGAAATCGACTTATAGAGACGTGTTTGGAGGTGCTCCTAACTATACGGGTACCTACGTTTCGAAATCTGACGAGTACCGTGAGATATTTGGTGGGACCGCGACTGCTTCTTCTTCGATTCCGTTTCTCGATCTCCCGGATACGAATGGTGATGATGGCAACGTTGGGTTTATTGATTATGGGGAAATTTTTGGGGGTTTCGATGCTGGAAGTTTTGCGGTTGATTATCAGGAGCTGTTCAGATGGAGTGTAAATGAAAGGTGTGATTTTTAATATTCTGCCTTTTGTGTTCTCTATATGTAGTGTTCAGTGTATTTGCTGTGCCGAAGGTAGTTAAGGCCGACCTTTCAAATAGTGTGTCTTTCCTTTGTTAGAAGTTTATGATAGAGAGAATTGGACAAAGGCAAGATTTCGAGAGGGTAATACTCAGCTAAAAAAAAGAGCTTTTCACTAAGTGAGCCTTTGTTTGGAGCCACTAGATACTCTATCTTTTATTCACTTGGTTTCTAGGGATTTTAACTATGTAATAAGTACATTACAACTAACAAACTACACACTGGAAAAGTAATAAGCTGCCTTTAATATTTGAAAAGTAGCATGAAATTGGTTAGCACTTGCCTTATCTCCAGTTAATGAAATGCTTTCTTTTTCATTGTTTGATTGGTCATTATGGGAAGGATTACCTAATATGAAGTATTTACATAAGAATTATTTTCATAAAGCCATTGTGTTTGCACCATTTAGTAGGCATTTTATACAGTTTTATATCTTGATTGACAGGCATTGTTTGATATATGAACCTATTGGGAAAAATAATTCGTGAAATATACGTGTATTATGCAACCACAGTTAATTTGCCGCTTTTAGTTACAGTCGTTGTTTTTCTTACTACAGAACCCATACAAATGCAAGAGTCCATGAGCCACTTGACATTTCCAGTCGTTCTACTAATAAGGAAATGAGTGGCCATGTGGAATCTAAGTCGTCTTCAAGCTCCAACTGTTCTGATCATGAAACAAGACAATTTAACACGTCATATCATAGGACAACTCGCGGAAGTATAGATGATGTATTAACAGAGGAGACATGTGTCAATGAATTTCGTGCTGTTCCTGAATATACCTATTCGGTTCACTCTTGTTCCTCATTCCAAGATGCAAGAAGCAAAAATTCTTCAACTATACAGGTCAAAGATAATGTTCACAGAACAACTTATAATGGGCAATATAATGACATGAATCAGCTGAATGTCGCTCACTCTTCAGATGTTAATAACAAAAGGAGTACAGTCAAGGTGAAAACGTGCAATGAAGAATTTAGTGGTAAACTATCATCATCAGAAGATACATCTGTGCATATGAAGAGTCACTCACGCTCATCTAGCAACAATTCAGAATCTAGTGTGAATGTACCTTATTATGATGCTGGGTTTGTAAATATATCTGGCATCAATCTCCGTACCCGACCATCTAAGCTACCTCCACCTTCAAGAGAACCACCAAAAATAGCTACGAAGCAAGAAAGTACTCTGTTGAAGGAGCCTAAATTTTCTAGAGGTGATCAAGGAGGAGATTTTTTTATGTTACCGACAAGAGCTCCAAAAATTAGCTACAGCATTGGTTCATCCAAGAGCCAGGATTTTCCAAAGAACAGTACATCTTCTTTTCATGATGTTGAGATGGATGCTAGTTCTGCTCTTGCAGCTTCTGCCGCAGCTATGAAAGAGGCAATGGAACAAGCTCAGGTTAGACTGAAGAGTGCGAAGGAACTGATGGAGAAAAAGCGTGACAAACCTCAGATTCTTAAGAAGTTAAGTTGCAAAGAAACCACTATTCTTGATAAAATCAAGTCCTCTAAAGGAAATGAAGGAGATAAAGCATACAGTAGAATAAATTCTTCTATGAAGTCCTCGCTGATGGAGACTGAAAATTATGATTATACGTTGGATGATTCACAAACTGGCATAAAACCTGGCAAAGCTGCATCTTTATTCTGTGAGGAAGTAAGTTTCCAAGATGATGGCAGACATATGAGTCAAGATGATGAATTTAAGGATGTTTCTAATTTTGGAGAATGGAGAACTGAAAAACAGTTTTATGATCTCGTGGATAATACAAAAAGCTCTGAGATAAACGTTAACACTATGATCAACAATAATGATGTACAGTGTGCTGAAAAATCCCCACCAGCTCATGAATTCGATGGCACATCAAAGCTGCCTAATGCTGACACTATTAAATTGGATGAACTCAATGTAACCTCAACAAGAGGCGAAGATACCCATGAAGATGAAATAATGCAGCAACGAGATAAAATTTCAGAGCTAACAAATGGGGATGAGGAATTTCTAGAAGCTCAGGATGCCCTTACCAGTGAACCAGAGCTAACAAATAGTGAGGATCCTTGCGATTATAATGAACAGGAAGTGGATTCCCCTAGCAGTGATCCTAAATTAGAGGAGATCTATCTTGATGAGAAAACAATTGAGTTACACGCAGTTGAAGAGGCTTGGGAATGTTCTGATAACGAGAAAGTGCTTTCTCCGACCTTCGTGTCATGTGAAAGTGAGAACAGTCTGAAAATGTCAGATACAGGTGTTCAGTTTGAAATTGTGGTTGATTCTAGGAAGGAAGAAGTTGAAGAACTCAAGACTTCCAAAGAAGCTTGTCTGCAGGAAAAATCGGACTGCATAAATGATATTGACCGAGCTGATTGTTTTCACGAGGAAGATGAATACAATTCAGAATGCAGTAGTTCAGACATCGAAAGTGAGAACTGCAGAGAGACCGATGCACAAGAAACTTGCACGCCTGATGGGGAAAATAAAGCGACATTATGTGACAATGAACAAGGAGAGGGTTCTGAAAAAGCAGATAATGCTATCATAACTGAAGTGAAATTGGAATCAACATTGGAATCTGATGTTCAACTTGAACAAAAATTAGAAGAAACACCTTCAGTTGTTGAAAACACCATGGGACCGGAAACTCCGAAATTTGATTATTCAGAGAGCAAAAATGAAGAAATTAAGGCTTCCAGCAAGGCTCACAGATCAGAGGATAACGGTAGTGCACCTGATTGTTATGAAAGTAAAGATGCAGTTGAGCCAGGAGCTCCAAAATTTGATTATTTCGAGGGCAAAAACGAAGAAATCAAGCCTACTACCAGTATGGCTTACGGTTCAGAGGATAAGGACAGTTCACCAAATGGCGATGAAAGTAAAGATTCAGTGGATGATCAGCAAGACGTCTCTGTTGAAAATGAAGATCTTGTCGATGCAACTAAAAATTTCGACGAGAAACCTCAAAGTTTTTATCGTGATTCTGACAAAAACTTAGATCCTGCTATAACTGAAAAAATCGGTTTTGAAGTTAATAATGAACATTCAGAATCTGAAAAAGCCAAAGCAAAAGAACTTGAGATAGCCAGGAAAGCAGAAGAAGAAAAGAAAAGAGAAAGAGAAAGAGATGAAGAAAAGAAAAGAGAGATGGAAAAAGCAAAAGAAAGGCTTGCTAACGAAAGACGTGTGGCTCAAGAGAGATCAGAAAGACTTGCCGTGGAGAGGGCGACTGCTGAAGCTCGACAAAGGGCATTGGCAGAGGCCAAGGAGAAAGCTGAAAAAGCTGCTGCTGAGGCATTAGAGAGATCATTAGCTGAGAAAGCCTTAGAAAAAGCTAAACTAAGAGCAGAGCGTGCTGCAGTTGAGAGAGCAACCGCAGAAGCACGGGAGCGTGCCGTGGAAAAAGCTCTTGCTGATAAAGCAGCTGCTGATGCAAGGCTTCGTGCAAGTAGAATTAATAATTCTGTAAGCATTGAAGGCAAAATTCATACTTACATCATTAATTATTCCTGAACTGCCCATTTTACAATAATAATATTATGCAGGATGCAGTCAAAGAAGCAGGAACTCAAAATGGAAGCTTTCACAAACGTGAAGAATTTTCTGCTCCTGGTAATCATTAGGTTTAGTACATTTATAAACTCATTTATTCTTGAGTGTGTGAATGTGTTGTGCGTCATGATACTTCGCATGCCTGTTTTGATACTATTGTAAGTAACATGGTGCAAATGTACATGCAGGTGATGTTGAATCTCCTCTAAGATGCAAAGCAAAGCTTGAAAGGCATCAAAGAACAGTTGAGCGAGCAGTAAGTTTACATTTTTGTATAGTTGTGATGCAGAGGGAATCTGTACCAAGATTGTTAGTTTTTATTTATTGGTTTTTCTTTCCTCCTTCAGGCCAAAGCTCTCGCAGAGAAGAATAAGCGTGACATTCTTGCTCAAAGAGAGCAAGCTGAAAGAAATGTAAGCTTGGACAAATTAATTTTTAATTTTAAAATTTAATATATATTGGTAACTTTTTTCTGATCGGTGATCAAACTGTGATCACAGAGAATATCAGAACCGTTGGATGCTGAGGTCAGGAGATGGTCAACGGGGAAAGAGGGGAATCTGAGGGCATTGCTTTCCACATTACAATACGTATGCCCATTTCATACAAAATATGCATTATGCTTTATCTAATTTCATATTTATAACACTTGAAAAAAAAACTACAACAATTTCAGATACTTGGTCCGGATAGTGGCTGGCAGCCAATTCCCTTAACAGATGTTATAACTGCTGCCGCTGTAAAGAAGGCTTACAGAAAAGCTACTCTTTATGTTCATCCTGATAAGCTGCAGCAAAGAGGAGCAAGCATTCATCAGAAGTACATATGTGAGAAAGTCTTTGATCTGCTTAAGGTACAATATTTTATCACTTTCACATTTCTTTTGAAGTTTGTTTATTTATTATGTGGTAGCAAGTAAATATTTGCTTGATGATGCACCATCTTTAGAACATCAAAGGCAGCATTTGATTAGATCATATATGTTATGCAGGAGGCCTGGAACAGATTCAATTCAGAAGAACGCTAGCAGATGCCAGCCTTTGTTGTTGTAAGCTATTATCAAGAATGGGATTGTAATATGGGATTAAGCAGCAGCATATCAAGCTGTATTTATATGATGATCATTCTTCAGCCATCTTTTCTTAATTTATTAAATCCATTTTCAAATTAGAAAATCTTTCTGTGGATCAACACCTTGGAACCTTTTGACGTACACGAGTGCTGTACTACAAATTTTATGTTGTATATAACATGCTACACGCTAGCAAGTTTAAATTTTGTAGAATTGAGATTTGAACTTATGATATCTTGCATCATGTTAAAGACAAATAATTACATAACCAATATCCATATGTTTCATATAAACATATTTATTTGATTCATTTATTTAATTTCATTAGATTTTTCGTGTTATTGTTTTGACATTTGTTTAAGGATTGCATATCTTACTCTCATTTCCTGGGCTTAGCAATACTTCAGATTGCTGCATGTACATTTCTTCTTTTGGTTCACCATTAAAAAATGCAGTTTTTACATTCATTTGATGTGTTCCTAAATTCAGTATGGATGTGATTGCAATAAACATCCATAGTGATGTTATTCTAGTTACTATGTCTTGTTTTATACTTGTTGACACATTTTTTGGTTAAATTTGTCACACGTTAAGTTTTTGGTTAGCAACACGCTCAAGCGTCAAAGACATCGTTAGAAAACACAAAGCGATTTGGTCGAAGTTGCGTCGCAAACATAAGAAGGTCCGAAACTTCTATCAAACGACAACTTTTGGGCTCGAGAACGTCTGTCACGATGATTTGCATTAAAACTCTTGGTGAGCCGTCTACCGAGTCGAAGGCGAGCAGTCCGCGGGTCCGTGAGCAGCGCCAGTGGGGTCCGGGACCCCACAGTCACGATGACGATCGACCTAGCCAGTTAGGTCGAATAAATGGGCACCGTCCGATTCATTCGATTTTCTTCAGCCTTGAAAACCCGAATTCCTTCACCCTGCATCGCATCATCCTTAACATCGCACCGCATCCTCACTAGTTTCGCATCGCCACTCCGTCGCATCGCATCGGCCTCACTTAGCCTCGCATCGCCTCACAGGGATCTCGCATCACGTCGCATCGCATTAAACCGCATCACCAACATCGCCTCACATCTGCTCCGCATCGCATCCTACAAAAAGTCGCATCCCCTGCTTCTAATTGATCATCAAAGTTCGCATCCCTCGTATGTGAGTTTTCACATCACTCTGATGCGAAAATTCGTATCCCTCGGATGCGAATTTTTGCATCCTTCTTATGCGAAAATTTGATTCCCTCGGTTGCAAATTTTCGTATCTGAGCTCGTCAACTCGCAATTCTCGTGATGCGAAATTCGCATCCCCTAAGTGGGATGCGAATTTCCCTATTATGCGAGCTTTTTCAGGGTCAGAATGTGATATTATTCTTCAACAAGGCCAGGATGTGATTTTTTTCACACCCGAGCATCATGTTTGATGCGATTTCTCGTATGTGGTTTATGCGTGATGCGATTTTCTGCCATGTGATCCCCAAATCTTATCTACTCCACTGCCAACCCTCAACTATAAATACCTCAAGACTTGGGCTTCATTTGGATTTTTTCCTTGAGAATTTTTGATCTTTTAGAGCTCCAAGAGCCTCACTAATGGCAGCCAGATTCTCTCCTATGACCATTGGAGATGGCATGAACCATTAAAACGTTGCACAAACGTTTCTCATCATACTTCAGGCATCTACAAGCACAAAAACACCACTTTAGGGCTGTTTTGGACTTCTTGGACATTAAAGCTTAAATTGGACATAGTTGACCAAGTCAACTCATCCTAAGGAGGAAGAAGACGGACATTTTAGTCAAAGTTTAGAATTAATAAGGACATTGCTATTCTATTATAATACTTTGTACTCAAATATTGTCCCAACTTATACAATATTGTAATCAAATATCATATGATGAATGATCATTTTAAAGTGGATGTAAGCATTAGTGCCGAACCACTATAAAAAGCTATCTCCCCACATTACTTTACTTTTCTACTTATTTGGATTGCTGTGTTGCTAGCGCACTTGCATACACATTGGGTGTTGGCGTGCAAACAATTTTCCTCATCAACAATACTTGTCCATTGAACTGTCAACTTTTAGTTTCTTAAAGATCTATTTTTATCCTAGTGTTTTTTATCATTTAGATAAATCTGCTAGTTGCCCTGTACGGTTTTGCAAAATGAATTCGATTTCACTATTGAAGGCTTCCTTCTAGTAAGGAGCATTAGGAGATGACATTGTTTGTTGGTACGTTAGAGATTCATTATTTATCATATATGCATAAAAGTCGGGTCCAAAGGTTTAAGAGGTCATTTGTTGTTTGCTCCTTCTTGGTTCCTCTAATACTAGTTCAACATTACTTTCATATGCTCTTTGATCAACATTATCCTCACCAATTTTCAAATTTCTTGATTTCTTTTGGACACTAGTTTCAAAAGAGGTTTTAAAATGGATAGATGTATTCAAAGAATTTAGCACTTCAAGACATGATAATGGTGTTTTCATGAATGTCATCAATTTTAGAATTATACACCAAAAATCAATATGTACTACTATTTTGAGAATATCCAACGAATATACAATCCATATTCTTTGGTTCAATTTTGACCTTTTTGGATTTGGGTACTCCTACCTTTGCAAAACAATCCCACACTCTTAAGTATTTGTAGAATGATGATCTATTTTTCCGTAGTTCATTCTGAGGCTTTGAAGTTTTCTTCTGAGGCACTTTATTTAGAATGTGATTAGTTGAAAGTTTGGCTTCTCCCCATAAATTATTAGATAGATCGAAACTTGTGAGAAAAACATTTATCATTTCTTTAAGGGTGTAGTTTTTTCCCTTCTGCTATACATTTGATTTAGGGAAATATGGTGCCATTGCTTGATGGATTATGCTATTTTGTGCATAGAATTCCTCGAATGGAAATTCGTATTCACCTCCAGTATCACTTCTTAAGGCTTTAGTTTTCTTGTTTAATTGATTTCCGATTATGTCTTGTATTAATTAAACATTCCAATTGCCTCATCTTTACTTCTCAATAAGTACACAACGGTAACTAGTACAATTATCTATGAAGGTAATGAAATATCTTTTCCCCCTGCGAGGCTGATACATTTTCAAGTCACATATATCTGTACGTGTTAAGTCAAAGACTCAAAGGGCTCAATATTCCTTTCGATATAGTGAAAGAAGTTATGGTCATTTTTGCCTCAGCACATATTTCACATTTATAAGTTGAATTTATCGAAAATTTAGGTATAAAATCTAAGTTAATCATTTTTCGTAATGTATCAAAATCAATGTGGCATAATCTAGCATGCCATATATTAGACGATTGAGCAATACAAATAGAAGAATCAATTGCATTATCACAATCTTTTGATAGAACGGTTATTACATTCATTTTAAATAAGTCATCGCTCACATAAATTTTTCCAACATAAATCCATTCTTTGATAAAACATAGTTATCGGAGACAAAAACCAACTTGAAGCCACTTTTGCTAAGAAGTGAGCCAGAAACGAAATTCATTCGAACATCTGGGCGGTGTAGGAAAATTGTTTAGCATAAGCTTTTCTCCATAGGTCATTTCAGAACAATTTTGATTTTTTTCTTCAACCTTTGATGTGGAGGAGTTTTCCATAAACAATTATTATTCTTGTATCGCTAAAAATTATATTTTTATACCACTAAAAATTATAATTTTATATCGCTAAAGATTATATTTTTATATCGCTAAAGGTTATATTTTTATACTTATAAAAATCATACCTTTTCTATAATAAAAACCGTATCTTTTTCATGTTTAAAACTTTGAAAATAAATCATATTATTCATAAAATCAGAAAAATAAAACAATGTTATATATACACTAAATAAATTAAATTAAATTATCTTTTCTTTCTGATTATCACTACTGCGGCGTCGAACTGAGGGGGGGTGGCCAGATAACGGCGGTGGCGGTTCTGAGGCGGAGGGGTGCTGCTCTAGTCGGCGACGGGTTTAAGGGGGCTAGGGCTCCTTGACGTGGGGCTGTGGGGATTTGAAGGGGATGGAGAGAGAGGGCGACGGGGTGAGAGAGGTGGCGCCGCGTCGGGCTAGGGCGCGGCGATGGGCCAGGCGGCGACGGCGAAGGTGGAACGTGGGTTTCGAACGAGATCGGGTTTTTTTCTAATTCTGAAGTCGACAGGTAATGGATTGGGAGGGAATAAGGGTTATATAATTAAATTAATATTATATTTAATTATATCCCAATAGTTGATTTTTTTATTCGACCACCAAACGAGACCCAACGATTGTTGCCACTAGCGTAATACCCCCATTCCGAACATAATGGGATATGTTCCGTAACCCAATTCGGCTGTTACGATTAGTTTCCGCTAAATTTAAAATATAAATCAATATATATTTAATTTAAACGTACTTCTTAATTTACCGGGGCCACATACAGACTCTAGAAATTTCAGAAACATAAATCGGAATATGTTTTAACGATACGGTCCTAACAAAACTAATTTCGTCAAATTTAGTGACCGTTTGAAAAACGGACATTTTCTAGTCAATTAAATTCAAACTGAATTTGCCAAACACGTTTAAATCCACCACGCTCACATATTGATCCCAAAAATTATGAAAATTGGAATCCAACAATAATTTGACATTCCGGATCCAACAAAAGTGGTCTCGTCGAAAACGGAGGTCGTTTGCAAAATCTCCATTTTTAAGGGCTATATTTCCATAGCGACTATTATGAATTTTCAATTGAGCATAACTTTTTATCCCCGCTATGAAATTTTGATTTTTCAGATTTGTTGGAAAGATATTTTCAAATAGATTCAAATATTTCTGGTTTCACTAAAATCCTGTTTATTTTGAATTCTGTACATTCATTTGAAATTTGAAATCGAATTTTCAAACTACCACGCCATTTCTAATTCCTTTTATAATTAAAATAAATATTTATATTCCAACTTCGATTTAAATAAATTTATTCGTTCTAATTCTATTCAAAATAAATTTCTTGCCATTATTATATAAAATAATTCATTTTAAATATTCAAAATTCATTAAAATTGCCAAAATAAATTTTTTAAATTGGTTCTGATTTTCTGGGTTATTACAGCTGGGGTTGGAAGGTATGGTTTTATATAAAATATTATATAAACGGACGGGTGCTTATTCAATCAAATCTAACGGTTCATGACCAATTTCACACCCATATATAAAGGAGTAAGGCCTCATTCTTTTCCACACAAATATGTAGGCAGCAACAAAGCTCTGCCGTTTCCCCATTTCTTTCAATCAATTTCTTAATTAAAAATATATTCATATACAATCAATCAAATATACATTATTCAGATTTGAAAGGGATAACCAGATTCTAATGAAAAAGGGTGTGGATTGACGGTTAAGCTATTCTTCATCAGATTCTGTAACGACCCAGGTTTTTGAACGATTAATTTTAAATATTTAATATCATTTTAAATATTGTGTTGATAATATAAAAGAATTTTTATATTGGATTATCGATTAAATAATCGAATTACGATTTATTTTGATAATTATTGAAATACGAGAATTTATAATTTAATTTAAAGGTAAAATTGAATCGAAACGGTTCAAATGATCAATATATATACACTATTAAATATGAACGATGATAATAGGAATTCATTGTTGAAAAATTTATTTGTTTTGAATTTAAATTTGATTTAATATGGCTATTTTAAATATACGTTCAAATTTAAATATATAATCTATTTCGTTGAATTCAAAATAGTGAATAATGTTAGGAACATCAGTTGTTTTGCTGAAATAGTGGTTCGTGGTTTCAAATTAAAGGACCACAAGATATTTAGCTTTTTAATCAAAAAAAAAAAAATATATATTATCTGTTTGTTTATTTGTTTGCATATATATTGTTATATATGATGTGTTAGAAAAATAAATAATTGGTTGCTTTGTGTGTTTTATCACTGGGCTTAAGTAATGTATTTAAAATATCGTAAAAAGGATATTGGAGATTTAAAAAAAGAAAATTCTATTTTTAAATAGAATTTGAATTTTTAATGGGAATAAAAACATAAACTTGTTTTGAAAAATAAAACAAGTAGTTTCTTTATAAACGAAGTTTATAAATAGTTCTTTTATAACGAAGTTATAAATGAAGTGAAAAGAATTATCATTTGATAATTCAGAAATAGAAATACAAGTGTGAAATTGAAAGGGGAAATCTATCTTCAAAAGGAAAATAGAGATATTGATTTCAAAAAGGAATCGAAGTCGAGACTTGTTTAAAGAAATTGAATTAAGAGAATCCAATGAAGTTAACTATAGAGATTTGGAAATATGATTCAAAGGGAAATTTAAATATAGGATTTGAATAATAGAAAAGGAAATGGAAATTTGAATTTAGAATTCAAATAGAAAATCCAAAGTGGATTTGGATATAGAACTTTCAAATGGTGTTTGAATATAGAGAATTTGAAATAGAATTTCCAAATAGAATTTGAAATAGAATTTCAAAACAGAATTTTCAAAAGAGAATTTGAAATAGACTTTGAAAATAGAATTTCAAAAATAGAATTGCAATGACATTTGAATTCAAATATAATTGAAAGAGAATTTGAATATATAAATTCAAAAGGGATTCAAATATAGAACTTGAATTCAAAGGAATTTAAATATGGATTTTGAATTCAAGGGAATTGAAATAGAATTTGAATTCAAAGGAATTCAAATGGGATTGGAATAAAGGAAATTCAAAATGGAATTTCAAATAAGAGAAGAATGTAATTTGAAATTTTGGGAATTTCAAATAAGAGAAAATGGAATTTGAAACATTTAGAATTTCAAATAGAATTTAAATGGAGTTTGAATATTTGAATTTCAAATGGAGTTGGGATATTCGAGAATTCAAATAGACTTTGAATATAGGAATTTCAAACCAAATTTGAGAATGGAGTTTAAATCCAGAATTGGAATTCAAGAGATATAAATCCAGAATTTGAATCCAAGGAATATAAATCTAGGATTTGAATTCAAGAGAAATTTAAATATGGCATTTGAATTCAAAGTGAAATTTTATATGAGATTTGAAATTCTAATAGAATGAAAATAGATTTAAGTATAGAAATTTAAATGGAGATTGGAAATGGGATTTGAATAAGGAAATTCAAATGTAAAATTTCAAAGTAGAACTTGGATTAAAACTTTGAAAATAGAATTTCAAATAGTTGAAATAGAATTTGAATATAGAATTTGAATTATAACCGAATTGGAATTTGAATATAGATTTCAAATATAAATGAAATAGAAGATCAGAAATATGTGTTGAGTTGGGAAAAATGGTTTGATATATATTTTATATCAGAATAGAGTTGAATTTATATAAACGAAGTTTTAAAAGTTTATATATATAAATATAATTAAAACGAACTCGCCGCAGCGCTGCAGTTCGTAAATTGGAAATTCGAACTTCAATTGAGTATACAGAACGCAATTGAAGTCGGAATTCTTTGAAACAAGAAACGTCAGGACTGGTTTGATAATAGTTTTCTAATGAAGGAGAAAAATCTGGATTTCGTCGTATAGATTTTGAGTTATGTCAAAATCAAATTTTCAGAAAAACAGCGCCAGAATCGTTTTAAAACCATAATGGTTTATTTTAATGTTATAAAAGGATTTTAAGCAAATAAAATCCGAAGTTCTATTTAGAAAATTTCGAGGTTGAGTTGTAAAGTATATGTGAATTCAAGTTGTGTAAATGAATATGATTTTGAAACAGAAATCAGATTTTTGACTTTGAATAGAGTTAACTAATTCGAATAGAAATTAGTTAATGAGATTTCGAATGAATATTGAGCTTTAAATAAGTGAATTCGATTTGAGAATTTATATTCGAAATAGAAAAGAGAACTAGAATTGAAATTGAAATTCAATTTGGTTATGAACGAGTTAAATATTTTGTTTGAACATGTTATGTTCAACAAAGAAGTGAAATAGGCAAAATGGCCAATTTAAAGAATAAATGGGCGAAACTGAATTCAAACGATTAGATGGTATTGAATTGAATTGAAAACAAGTGAACAGGTGTTAGACAGGTATGGGATGAGGTATATGAAGTTTATAAACGTAATGCTCGACAAAAAGGTACATGTTTAAATTCATATATGGGTTTTATGCGCCGTATTGGCAAGCCGCTTGGCTTCTTCTTTTTCTTTTTGAGATTAGAAGACACCGGGATGCTATTTGAAATTTCCCGATGCTCCCGACACAGGGGAGGTTATGGCGAATTTTTCCGGGAATTTAAGGAGTTAGAATATTTTTGACAATTAGAAATCTATATATCGATATATATAGAATTCGATAAGGAAACGAAATCAAAAATAGCGTAAAGGACCAAGATTGATCATTGAAATATTGGTTAACAAATATTGATAAGAGAATATAGAAGAGATTTAATTAATGAAATATTAATTAAAGAGCCCAGTGATTTGTTTGATATGTTGATTGAACACTTGTTTTTATTCGATAGTTAAATCACAGACTATCGAAGTTTTGACCATCGTTGTCAATATGGAGAGACCGGTTGGATTATTATCCGAAGAACCACTCCGTATCGGCATAAGCGTTGCGAACCAAGTATGCTGAATATATTGAAGACGGAGTAAAGTGCAAGGGCTTTTCTAGTAATAGAAATAGTGCCTTCGGTTTCGTTCAATCCCAGAACGAACGTATATGGACGAATGTCTGACAGAGTATTTCCAATGATCAAATGGGTTGGTCTGTATAGATATATATGGTTGCAACGGATTTATCCCTTAGCATAATATCCAGAATATTTGTGCAAACTCAACTAGTGATTAACGGATCTGACAATGTGGCATTCAAAGTGATTGTGTTATCAAGGAATGGTAAGTAATCGTAGCCTCAGGCCTCAACAACCGGGGAAGGACAAAAATCGGGCAGGCAGCATGGCTATGTGGGTCGCACCCATTAGGGTGTATAATCACCTATCTAGAGAAATTCCTTTGTTTCTTAATCTATCGATTCTGCCCATTCGGGAACGGTGGTTTGAGTCCAACCGTTGGTGATATACATTCGATACACTCAAGCGAAATGAGTGGTCGGTCATGTGTGGGCCGGGTTGCAAGATGTTCTTGTTGAACCCAGGTGTATTTGCCTCTAGAGATACATCATCGGAAGGTGGTCCCATACCTTGTCATGTTGGAAATCCAATCTCCAATAAGCGCCATGCGGTTTTTGATTATATACTATATATGTGGAGCGTGAGATGCAAGCGTTCTACTATTTGGTTATTTACTTGATATAGACATTACTATAATATCACTGGATTTGATGTCAAAGTGTTTTGGGTTATAGTAAGGTAAAAACCGTCCGTGTTTATGTGTGGGCTGGTCTTACTATTATCTTTTCTTTTGAAAGGATTTTAAAGTTAAACAAGTGGTTGGAGTTTACTCACACCAGTCCCATGACTGACCCAGAGTTTATTTTTGTTTTGTTTTCCCTAAACTCTTGGGTGCCCAAATTTGTACGGGCAGTCAAGTGTTTCAGGCTTTTACAGATACACTTGGAGGAGCTTGAAGCAGGAGGCTTCAACGTTAGTTATTTAGAGTTACTTCCGCTGGATCAAATGTTATGTGTACTCTGATGATGGTATGTATATATGTACAAAACAGATTTGTATTCCAAAGTTTATGTTATATAATATATTTTATTCGTTCCGCTGTGAGTTGTGATCTTCGTTCTTCTTCTATTCTAATATTTCTTTCTTTCTATTTCTCATCCTCTAACTTCTTTCTAATAATGAGTCGTATTTCTGTGTTATTTGGGTTGGACGTGTGGTGTATTTAGTCAACTCAGATAGCTCGGATTTGCGGGCCATTACAGTGGTATCAGAGCTTAGGTTGAGCGAATACCTAGGCTTTGTGGAGTTGTGCTCATTAGAGATAGGGTCAGCAGTACCCTAGAATGAGTTGAGTGTATATATACGAGAGAACGTATTTGTTAGTTGATATAAAAGTTGTTTTATATTGTGTTGGCTAGTCTGTTGAGTGGTTTATGAATTCTGATCGAATAGTGGGACGCCACGAAGTCGATAGGAATTTCTAAACACTTGAGTAGAGGAATTCAACACAATATTGTTTTAAGGTGGGTGAAATTATTTTACCCAAATTTCTATTTTGATATAGAAAGAATAATTTTCTGAAATTATTATATGGATGTGTTGGATGTTGACTTTATAATCAAATGAGATTATAAAATTGGAATGGTTATTTATAACCAAATAGAATTTGTATAGAATTAAATATATACAAATGAGATGAATTAGAATTAAATTCAAACCAGAATTAAGAATTCAAAATCCTGGGAAGTTGAAAAATATTTTTCAAAGTAGTTAAAATAATATAGTTTTATTTTGAAAAGGTTTTGAATAAAAATCATTTTGAATTGATTTTTAAATGATAAAGCACTGAACTCACTTCAGTCGCTGGGAAATAATTCTGATGATGACTGCAGCCTCATCAGTGTTCATTTCCGAGTTTCCAAGTGATGGATTGCTACTTTAGAAAATTTTTGATGGGAATTTGTTTGGAAAATTCAAATATTTGAATTTGAAAGGATTATAAATATATGTACATGGTTAAGTGATTTCAAAAAGAATTTGAAAGGAAAACCCAGGGATTTGAATTCTGGAATTGAAATTTAACTTAAACAAGTTAAATGGGTCGAAGTGAATAAATTGATTAAAATCAATTTGAATTGGTTTAATAGAACCATAGATTAGATATAAATGGATTGATCATAGATCATTCGAATAAATGAAGGAAGACCAAAAGTTTTGGTAGAATTAAATTTGTTGAAATATGAGAAGTTGAGTTTCAACATAAATGGAGTTTGAAAAGTAATGGATTTGTACCATTTTTCCTACCTTAGCAATTTCGAGGACGAAATTATTTTAAGGGGGAAAGAATGTAACGACCCAGGTTTTTGAACGATTAATTTTAAATATTTAATATCATTTTAAATATTGTGTTGATAATATAAAAGAATTTTTATATTGGATTATCGATTAAATAATCGAATTACGATTTATTTTGATAATTATTGAAATACGAGAATTTATAATTTAATTTAAAGGTAAAATTGAATCGAAACGGTTCAAATGATCAATATATATACACTATTAAATATGAACGATGATAATAGGAATTCATTGTTGAAAAATTTATTTGTTTTGAATTTAAATTTGATTTAATATGGCTATTTTAAATATACGTTCAAATTTAAATATATAATCTATTTCGTTGAATTCAAAATAGTGAATAATGTTAGGAACATCAGTTGTTTTGCTGAAATAGTGGTTCGTGGTTTCAAATTAAAGGACCACAAGATATTTAGCTTTTTAATCAAAAAAAAAAAAAAAATATATTATCTGTTTGTTTATTTGTTTGCATATATATTGTTATATATGATGTGTTAGAAAAATAAATAATTGGTTGCTTTGTGTGTTTTATCACTGGGCTTAAGTAATGTATTTAAAATATCGTAAAAAGGATATTGGAGATTTAAAAAAAGAAAATTCTATTTTTAAATAGAATTTGAATTTTTAATGGGAATAAAAACATAAACTTGTTTTGAAAAATAAAACAAGTAGTTTCTTTATAAACGAAGTTTATAAATAGTTCTTTTATAACGAAGTTATAAATGAAGTGAAAAGAATTATCATTTGATAATTCAGAAATAGAAATACAAGTGTGAAATTGAAAGGGGAAATCTATCTTCAAAAGGAAAATAGAGATATTGATTTCAAAAAGGAATCGAAGTCGAGACTTGTTTAAAGAAATTGAATTAAGAGAATCCAATGAAGTTAACTATAGAGATTTGGAAATATGATTCAAAGGGAAATTTAAATATAGGATTTGAATAATAGAAAAGGAAATGGAAATTTGAATTTAGAATTCAAATAGAAAATCCAAAGTGGATTTGGATATAGAACTTTCAAATGGTGTTTGAATATAGAGAATTTGAAATAGAATTTCCAAATAGAATTTGAAATAGAATTTCAAAACAGAATTTTCAAAAGAGAATTTGAAATAGACTTTGAAAATAGAATTTCAAAAATAGAATTGCAATGACATTTGAATTCAAATATAATTGAAAGAGAATTTGAATATATAAATTCAAAAGGGATTCAAATATAGAACTTGAATTCAAAGGAATTTAAATATGGATTTTGAATTCAAGGGAATTGAAATAGAATTTGAATTCAAAGGAATTCAAATGGGATTGGAATAAAGGAAATTCAAAATGGAATTTCAAATAAGAGAAGAATGTAATTTGAAATTTTGGGAATTTCAAATAAGAGAAAATGGAATTTGAAACATTTAGAATTTCAAATAGAATTTAAATGGAGTTTGAATATTTGAATTTCAAATGGAGTTGGGATATTCGAGAATTCGAATAGACTTTGAATATAGGAATTTCAAACCAAATTTGAGAATGGAGTTTAAATCCAGAATTGGAATTCAAGAGATATAAATCCAGAATTTGAATCCAAGGAATATAAATCTAGGATTTGAATTCAAGAGAAATTTAAATATGGCATTTGAATTCAAAGTGAAATTTTATATGAGATTTGAAATTCTAATAGAATGAAAATAGATTTAAGTATAGAAATTTAAATGGAGATTGGAAATGGGATTTGAATAAGGAAATTCAAATGTAAAATTTCAAAGTAGAACTTGGATTAAAACTTTGAAAATAGAATTTCAAATAGTTGAAATAGAATTTGAATATAGAATTTGAATTATAACCGAATTGGAATTTGAATATAGATTTCAAATATAAATGAAATAGAAGATCAGAAATATGTGTTGAGTTGGGAAAAATGGTTTGATATATATTTTATATCAGAATAGAGTTGAATTTATATAAACGAAGTTTTAAAAGTTTATATATATAAATATAATTAAAACGAACTCGCCGCAGCGCTGCAGTTCGTAAATTGGAAATTCGAACTTCAATTGAGTATACAGAACGCAATTGAAGTCGGAATTCTTTGAAACAAGAAACGTCAGGACTGGTTTGATAATAGTTTTCTAATGAAGGAGAAAAATCTGGATTTCGTCGTATAGATTTTGAGTTATGTCAAAATCAAATTTTCAGAAAAACAGCGCCAGAATCGTTTTAAAACCATAATGGTTTATTTTAATGTTATAAAAGGATTTTAAGCAAATAAAATCCGAAGTTCTATTTAGAAAATTTCGAGGTTGAGTTGTAAAGTATATGTGAATTCAAGTTGTGTAAATGAATATGATTTTGAAACAGAAATCAGATTTTTGACTTTGAATAGAGTTAACTAATTCGAATAGAAATTAGTTAATGAGATTTCGAATGAATATTGAGCTTTAAATAAGTGAATTCGATTTGAGAATTTATATTCGAAATAGAAAAGAGAACTAGAATTGAAATTGAAATTCAATTTGGTTATGAACGAGTTAAATATTTTGTTTGAACATGTTATGTTCAACAAAGAAGTGAAATAGGCAAAATGGCCAATTTAAAGAATAAATGGGCGAAACTGAATTCAAACGATTAGATGGTATTGAATTGAATTGAAAACAAGTGAACAGGTGTTAGACAGGTATGGGATGAGGTATATGAAGTTTATAAACGTAATGCTCGACAAAAAGGTACATGTTTAAATTCATATATGGGTTTTATGCGCCGTATTGGCAAGCCGCTTGGCTTCTTCTTTTTCTTTTTGAGATTAGAAGACACCGGGATGCTATTTGAAATTTCCCGATGCTCCCGACACAGGGGAGGTTATGGCGAATTTTTCCGGGAATTTAAGGAGTTAGAATATTTTTGACAATTAGAAATCTATATATCGATATATATAGAATTCGATAAGGAAACGAAATCAAAAATAGCGTAAAGGACCAAGATTGATCATTGAAATATTGGTTAACAAATATTGATAAGAGAATATAGAAGAGATTTAATTAATGAAATATTAATTAAAGAGCCCAGTGATTTGTTTGATATGTTGATTGAACACTTGTTTTTATTCGATAGTTAAATCACAGACTATCGAAGTTTTGACCATCGTTGTCAATATGGAGAGACCGGTTGGATTATTATCCGAAGAACCACTCCGTATCGGCATAAGCGTTGCGAACCAAGTATGCTGAATATATTGAAGACGGAGTAAAGTGCAAGGGCTTTTCTAGTAATAGAAATAGTGCCTTCGGTTTCGTTCAATCCCAGAACGAACGTATATGGACGAATGTCTGACAGAGTATTTCCAATGATCAAATGGGTTGGTCTGTATAGATATATATGGTTGCAACGGATTTATCCCTTAGCATAATATCCAGAATATTTGTGCAAACTCAACTAGTGATTAACGGATCTGACAATGTGGCATTCAAAGTGACTGTGTTATCAAGGAATGGTAAGTAATCGTAGCCTCAGGCCTCAACAACCGGGGAAGGACAAAAATCGGGCAGGCAGCATGGCTATGTGGGTCGCACCCATTAGGGTGTATAATCACCTATCTAGAGAAATTCCTTTGTTTCTTAATCTATCGATTCTGCCCATTCGGGAACGGTGGTTTGAGTCCAACCGTTGGTGATATACATTCGATACACTCAAGCGAAATGAGTGGTCGGTCATGTGTGGGCCGGGTTGCAAGATGTTCTTGTTGAACCCAGGTGTATTTGCCTCTAGAGATACATCATCGGAAGGTGGTCCCATACCTTGTCATGTTGGAAATCCAATCTCCAATAAGCGCCATGCGGTTTTTGATTATATACTATATATGTGGAGCGTGAGATGCAAGCGTTCTACTATTTGGTTATTTACTTGATATAGACATTACTATAATATCACTGGATTTGATGTCAAAGTGTTTTGGGTTATAGTAAGGTAAAAACCGTCCGTGTTTATGTGTGGGCTGGTCTTACTATTATCTTTTCTTTTGAAAGGATTTTAAAGTTAAACAAGTGGTTGGAGTTTACTCACACCAGTCCCATGACTGACCCAGAGTTTATTTTTGTTTTGTTTTCCCTAAACTCTTGGGTGCCCAAATTTGTACGGGCAGTCAAGTGTTTCAGGCTTTTACAGATACACTTGGAGGAGCTTGAAGCAGGAGGCTTCAACGTTAGTTATTTAGAGTTACTTCCGCTGGATCAAATGTTATGTGTACTCTGATGATGGTATGTATATATGTACAAAACAGATTTGTATTCCAAAGTTTATGTTATATAATATATTTTATTCGTTCCGCTGTGAGTTGTGATCTTCGTTCTTCTTCTATTCTAATATTTCTTTCTTTCTATTTCTCATCCTCTAACTTCTTTCTAATAATGAGTCGTATTTCTGTGTTATTTGGGTTGGACGTGTGGTGTATTTAGTCAACTCAGATAGCTCGGATTTGCGGGCCATTACAGATTCTCCTCTCTTTTCCTATTTTCCCGCAAATCTACAGATCTGAAAGTATCTCCTTTTCAGAATAATTATAGATCTGTAAGAATTTGAGGATTGCGGGCCCAAAAGATTATTCAAATTTAAGATTTGGATGATTTCAGGTAAGTGAGAAATTTACATACAAAGTTGTTGTAGCTTATTTATCTCATTTGAATTAGATCTCAAAATATATGCCTAATATTATCAGATCTGTTTATTTTATTGTTAAATCTGAAATGACACTATTAGATCTGCTTATGAATGTTGATAAAATCTGAAAGTATAAATTTGTGGTTATGAATAATGTTATTTGTATGCTTACTTAATTGTTTATACATATTGCCTACAATTATGTTTGAAAATATATTGTGGTTATTGCAAAAAACTGTAAATTTGGAAATCAGTCCCATTAAACACTTTTTAGATGTATTTTTATTCCAGGTCTCTAGTTTCAGTGTAAAATAATATATTATGTAATTTTGATTAAAAAGATACAAACCTATATGTGTTCAATTTTGTTGGGGTTCTGACTTAGTTGTTGTGAATATGCTTTTTTCCTCTTTTAAAATAAAAAGGACATTATTTGGAACCAATAAGAAATATGTCAAATATTGAAAAGGGAAAGTTGTGTTCATTGCAATATTCAGGCATAATTGACAATAACTATAGTTTTCAGTCTTTTTGTAAGATTTAAAACCTTATTGCAAGATTGAATACAAAAAGGAACGTTTGGTTGTTAGTTTGAACCAAATTACTAAACATAATGATAACAAGAATAAAAGAAATTAACTACGTTAACTGCACAAAAATATAAATATATATACATTATCCGCTTAAATCTACGTAAACAACGAAATATGCATTATAGTGGATGTTTGAACGGTATTCGTTCTATGGAATAATACATATAAATGTAATCCATATTAAATGAATATATTTGTGGTGACCATTGTAGCAATTACTGTAATTGATTGCTAATAGGACCACAATAAATAAATAAATATTGTAACCGACGCTGATTTATGGAAAGTAAATTTAATTAGGTAATTAAGCCTAATGGTTACAATTTCCAAATTCATTAGGATTAATGTTGTAAATCCCAATTAGGGGATTTAAAAATATAACCATACAAAGATACGAGGTTAAGTTCAACTTGTGGTAGAAGTCTGTCCAGAACCGCCCAACAAATCTAGCATCCACTAGTGGTGAACTTAATGTGAGAGGTCGGATCCACAAATATATGTGTGTGTATATATATATATATATGTGTGTGTGTGTGTGTGTGTGTGTGTAACAAGCAATAAGTAAATAAATAAAATTTAGCAATGCCTGTTGGGGTACAACAAATAGATACTTCAGGACTGATAAAATTTAGTGTGTGTGTGTGTGTAAGGATATTACATTGTTAATTAAGAAATTAAAGATTGGTTGTTGCCTTAGGAAAATATGACCATTATGGCTATAAATGGCAATAACCCTATGAAAAGAAATAAATGAAATAAAGAGGGTATTAATGGGTATTGCTTGCCGCTTAAATTACTAAGTCCAATTAGGGAAATAGTTAAATAATTATCCTAGGCTAAGAAAAGAAGGATACCACTTTCCTTACTTATACTAGTTAATACATAACTTGTAAATTATAAATTAGAGTTGGACTTGGTAGGTTAATATAACGACCCGAACTTCCCGGTAAAGGAAACCCCGGATTGAGTCAATAACACCACAAATCAGAACATAAGCGACAGAACATTTCATCGTTATTACAACAATTTACATCGGAGTACAAGAATATACAAAGTATGAAAAAACAATATACATTTGGTAAATATAAGAGATTTACAAATTACAATGCAGCGGAAAATAATATAAAGCAAAATTGAAAGAGATAAACGGATACTGAGCTTTTCGAATATCATTCCAGCTGTAAACTAGGATCCTGTGAATATATATCTGCAAAACCAAAACTACTAGCTGCCCATGTGGAAAATAGGGGCACCCAGAGTTTAGGTTAATACAATAAACTCCAGGTCAGTCATGTGACTGGTGTGAGAACTAAAACAGTTATTAATCTTTATTTTAAAGTTAGGTAAATCAAGGGACCACGCCGTATAACATGGAACGGATTCCTTCTCAAGAATACCAGTGCATAAAACAAACAGCGCAATGCTAAATAAAGAACAATGAAGCTATTATAAGACTCAGGTCCCATCATACAATGCAACGCAAGCCGGAGGATAGAGTTTTACCTTATAATAGCCAAATAATGCTTGATACGTGAAATTTAATCTTTTATTATTACTATAAGTGAAGAAATCAACTTCAAATATAAATGTATCAATCATAGACGGCATGAGTGCCCCATCCCACTATGTCGCCAATACTAGGCTCTACAATCAAAACCGAAATATCACGTATTGGAAATTGGATTCCACCTGTGAACCAAGGCAAGGGATCGTCCTTACCGCTTCGAGACTCTCTAGCCCGAGCCTCAGGACCCAGACACAGGTGGGCCCTTGGAGCATCAGGGCCGGTCCACACGGAGTGGATTAAAATGCCAAAACAATGCGTTTCCCCGCCCTATGGGGCGTAAATCTGGTCTGTATAAAGACCATACTATCCATCGGCCCCGCAGTGCTGATATATCCGATGCGCCTCGCTATCCATCATCCACATAAGTAAAATGTTAAGGCGTGCAAAACCCTGATACCACTCCTAGCTAGAAGGAAACACATGCCCTCCCTGAGGTCCTCTCCCGTTTCTGGTTCACACCGGGGTGTGAGGCTCGCGAATTAACGCTACACAAAGTTATGCTATATTAAAGCCGTGCTTTGATCATCAACCACAAGACTCTGCTTTTCAACAGAAGCCTTTGTCGTTTGCCTCTCAGCATGCCATATAGGCAATTCACGCTATGCAACCGATGTATATCAATCACACAGAATGAAATCTAATGTCAGACACACATCCATTTACAAGTTAGTTCTAGGTTTGAACGAAACCGGAGGCACCTTATTCCTCATCCCATGTGTCCAATACAGGAGAGAGGCCCTCGCATATCCGTCGATCTCCTAGTACGTCTGGACGATCACCATTTATTACCTCATCTTAGCTATACAGCCCAATCAAGACATCTGTAATCATCCAAACGATGTGAAGACCTCTGGTCTTCAACCACCGTCTTCATCTTCGACTTATCGTCGTATCAGTTATTCAGAATGGGATAAACCCGGTCTTTCCGAATAACTTGCGTATTTTATAAACAAGTGTTACACAAACACAACATACACCCTATTCCAATCCAGAATATTCTTTTATTCAAATATTCTTTTCACAATTTCAAACCACATTAAGGTTTTCTAAACTAGTCGGGATTAACAAACCTTACCGAAGTAATCATTTATTATATTTCCCAATCCCAACCTATTCATCCCATGGAGCAAAACTGGTAATACTCTATATCTAACACCACAGTGTTATCGGTAAATATTAATTACCATTTCACATTCAAATTTAATTAAAGATTTAACTATCGCTCGGAGCAAAACCGGTGATACTCCGTTCTCGATCATTTCCGAATTTGATAATTTAAATTATCACATTCTCATTTCAATCAAAATAAAGATTCATTAAAACTCCACTTAGTTTTGATCTTCCCAAAAATCAATATTAATGATTGTTCAAAGCTAAGAAATTAATCTTATCTTTAACTGGGTTAAAGAACCAATGTCATTTAAAACACGGTTCATGATAAACCCAAAATCACATTCCATTCCATCAGTCTCTAACCATAAATTAGCAAGAGAACAATTCCCTAAATATTAATCCCGAAGGCCGAAACCAAAATCAGATCAATACCCAGGAAACCATTCAACTTAGCTGATCTCCAGTTAGTGTCTAATTTTCTTAACTCCATTGGGTTTAAGAATAGTATTATTAAAGATACCATTCATGACAACCCAAAATCTCATTCCAATGTTAATTGGGTTAAAGAACAGGTGTTATTTAAAACATCGTTCACGACGAAATCCAATTTGATATTAAATACAAGGCTCTGAATAGAAAATATATCGGCTTATATTCAATATCAAATTCTGAAATCAACAAATATCATATTGGAATAACGATAGTTATATCTTCCAATTTCCTCCACAATGTCCGTATAATCACGGAATCCAATATCGAAATATTCCGAAGATAATTTCGATTCAAATCAATTCCAATTCATATAATGGAAATTCCGGTTATTTGTAAAACCTTTTCAAATCCAATTTATTTATTTAAAAATATTGGATTATAAATCTAGTTCATAACTAGTTCATTTTGATAAAAATATTTTTTTATCTTTCCAAATGTGGAACTTTTCATCCCAATTCTTTCCAAATCATTTATTATGATTTTACACAAATTATTGATATTTTTAATAATTTTATCAAGGCCCGTACAGTTGATTTCCATAAACGGTCATCGAACTGCACTTACAACGACCTTTCCAAATTTGATTTGGACATAATTCCAAATTCAACTGTTAGATTTTAAATCTCTTATGTTCGTTGCAAATCTCATTTCAATACGGACCCAACGGTCCTGGTTTCAGGAGAATCCGACGGTCGGATCTCCCGTAACGTCAATTTGAAGTCAATGGTCGAAATTCGCGAACTACCGTGGCGCGGCTCGTTCTATTCAGGCCATTAATATATATAATATATATCATATATATTTCATCAATTTCCATTCAAAGCGTATTTTATAAATCGTTTTAAATTCGTTTTAAAAACGGTTTCAACTTCATATTCAATTTTAAATCAAAATTGAATATTCCATATCATTAACATATAAATGATAATATTTTCAAACATCAGATTTTGAAATCACTTCATTTTCGATATTCATTACAAAAATGAATAAAATCGATATAAATATCGTTCGCGTCAAAATGGCGCATATCTAATCAACATGGCTATATATATTTAAATATATTCGTGTCCATGCCAAATCGGACATCAAAATCAGATTTTGATCCTTTACTGAATATTATTTTAAAATATTCATTATTTTAAAATATTCATTATTTCTGAACCGGAATCAGACACAGTCAATTACCATATAATGTTGTTTACATGGATTTCATATAACACATGTATACAACAACCATGATAAACAATCAACCATCATCCAAAGTGTATTCTACACTGTATAGGCATTAAATATAAATATTTAACGCTTACAACAGTCTGTCAACCAAACGGTCAACATACCACTAAACAATTGGGATTAGTGTACGTCAAATATCATCCCAATACCCGTGTGGGGTTTCAATCCACAAACACTGAATTTTATTTGTGCAGTTGGGTGACATGTAAAATTTATCATCCCAATCCATATCAGTCAAATGGGTGTACATAAACAAATCGTCTGATTTGTAAATGAATATTAATTTTATTCTTATATGCGTTAAAAAATATATTTTTAACGATAAAATATTTATTTGGTTCATTCACACAATAAAAATGATATTTTTATTATTCTAACATAGAAAATTTTAGCGGCATAACGGCGCGATATCGAAATCGGGTAATGTCTAGCATTACCCCTTTCCTGATATTGGCTCGCGCCATACACACATAACAACTCAATCAATTCAATTCAGTTCTCATCCCAAACCAATTCAAACAAATAAATCAACCAAACCAAACAATCAAACAAGTCGTCCATGGTCTGTGGATGACGGAGAGCAGTTCATATATGCAGTTATAAAATAAATAACTGTATAAAGAAAATTATAGTGAGGAATTCTCATCTTGGGGATCCACTCCATCAGTCTCTATCTCTGAACGTTTCGGATTTGCCCGAAATTCCAATGCGATCTTTTCCCGTTGTTTATAGTAAAAATCGCATTTTTAATATGATGTTTATTTTAAAAATCACATTTTTATAATGGCACTTCATATATAAAAATCATATATTTTTATATCGTTATTCATATAATAAAAATCATATTTTTATCGCTTCATTCAGATAGATAAAAATCATATTTTTAAACAGCTACTTCAAAAATAAAAATCACATTTTTATATCGTGGTTATATATGTTGGATCTAGATTAACCCTAGAGGGGGGGGGGGGTGAATAAGGTTAATTACTATTTTTGCTAAGTTCAAATATTACGGGATAATAAATAGATCATAGATAATAGCAGAAATAGAAATGCAGAAAGTAAATGACACAAGAGATACCCAGCTTCGACAAAACCCTGCCTACTGCTGCATTCCTAGGATTTATACTTGGTGATAGAACAAATCCCGCATACAAGACCATGTACACTCGCAATCCCTGCTCTTATTCTAACCCTACGCTCAAAACCTTAGACTGACTGATATCACCTCGATCTGATTTTCCCTAGTTTTACAGAAACTAGTAAACTGTCAGTTAATCCCTAACTGAATACCCCTAGATTTTACAGACTCTAGAACTGATCGTTTGTTTTACAACTCAAAATAAAAACAATACAAAAATAAAAATAAATTAAAACCCCTAGGAGTTAAAAAGGGGTCATCCACTTTTTAATTTAAAAAACAACTATGCCCTTTTGTTTAAACTTGGCTGGCCCATTAGTTAACTCCTTGCAAACCCTTGTCTCACTTTTACTTGAAATGGCGGCTGCAATTGTAGATATTGCTAGGGTTTCTGAAAAATTTCCCAAATCAATTTGATGCTTGATGAATTTGGCTAATCTATGAAGCTCAAGTCTGATACTATCTCTGGCGCCTTGCTTCTTCAATAAATCGTTCTCTGATTTGAGAAATATGGCAATCGAAACTCGGTAAGATTTCTGGTTTTTTAAATCTTTGGTTGCTCGGTTGATTTTTCTTGGTTTCGATCGATGCTCTCTGCCTGTGATGATATTGGTGTTAATAAATAGGGTAAATCAAAACCCTTAACCTCTGATTTCGTGAGTGACTTGGCTGATTTACGGTTGCTTCCCCCTTTTTGGCTTAATCACCTCGTCTCGATTGTTGTTGCGTGATTGTTGATATGGATCCAGACTTGATATTGTTTCCTCTATTTTCCTGAATAAAAATGAATTGCTCGGCTTTGAAAAGCATGAGTGATTTTCTGGTCTTAAAAAAAACACTTGAATTTCTAGAAAAAAAATTTAGCGCCTTTGATATTATCCCATGAAAACATTTCTGGAAACTCATAGAATAAAATGCTATAAATGATTTCCAAAGACTGATTTCATTCTTGTATAAAATATGCTAATAGATTACTTGCCATAAACATTGTCGTGCCATTAAAACAGATTTTTAACAATGAAATCTTTCCCAAAATTTGCTGCATTGATTTTTTTTAATCAACACTGTAGTTTATTTGCCAAAAATGACTTGAGCAAAATCTTTACTGATTGATAATCTTGTCGAGTTTGTCTATGTTGATTTCGGGAAATAAAATTGAATTTTTCCCATGTTTTAGCTGCTGATTACTTGTACTTACCTGGGCTTGGTAATTTTACATGAGTCAAACCTGCTCATGTATTTGTTTGGCTCGAGTCTGTGACATCATGTTTGCACCTGAAGCTGTTGTGTGTACCTTGCACTGTGTATACATGCTGAAACCTTGAACTTGAGGCTGCACTATGTATATCTTTTGCACTGATTCATTGAGATGCTGTGTACATGCCTTATCTCACCCTTTACCCTAACATGATGCTCATACATATAAGTTTGTGACTGTTTTGGTTCATGCACATATATCTACTTGAAACCTGGCATGCATTTGTATCCTTATGTTTGAGTAGCTTGACCCATATTATTACTTAGTTGTGACCATTGCCTTGTTACTTTGCAAACTTGTACAGTTTGTGCCCATCCATGCACATGCTGTACCGAGTTGTTCTTCATACTTGCTTAAGCAGTTGCATTCATGCATGATACAATCTTGACTGTGCTCACCATTTCGTGTATTTAACACACATGCTGCTCCATGCTTGAAACAACCATAATTTCATTATAAACTTGAACAAGTACCTTGCTTGAATCTGCCATGTATTCATGTATACACATCATTTTGATTAACATAGCTGTGAACTTGTTATTGTTGCTTTGCCATTTGAGTTGAACATGTTTGTGCAGTTACACCTTGAATATTGCTGACTTGATGTGTGTATTGTGAATCTGCATATGTAGATCACCTGCTGTCCATAAGTATGTTAGCCTTCTTTATGCTGATCCACTTGCCTGCTTCATGTTTGCTGCACCATAAATTTTGCCTTTGCATTTGCTCTAATAATTGTTAGGAATGCTGCCATATTGCATGTACACCATGATGAAACCATTTGAACTTTGTTTAGACTTGTATCACCAAATTTTGCCTTTCGAGGCTGATATGAAATTTCTGCTTAACCCTTGACCTTGGCTGGTTTAAAATATTCATGCATGCTCGACTTTTTGCTGCCATGTTTTGAACCATGTTTGAACTATGATGACTTTGTTTTTCATGTGCACTGAGTCGAGATGGTCCACGTGGCTACTCCTCAGTTGCACACTGATTGGCAAGGCAGTGCACACGTGTATATCTATACACGTGTGTATAAGCAGCCATCAGACAAGATTTTCTGTCCCTGCACTGTATATACATACTGTCTAGACACAGATGAAACATATCAAGTCATAAAAAATGATGAGAAACACACCAGAAACCTAAGGCAAATAAAGTTTTTAAAAATAAAAATTTATATTCGCATATATTCAATTTAAATTCTATTGCAGTGTACTGTGTGTGTGTTTCATTATGACAGGTAAGAAGATGATGACTGGACTGACAGAGAACTGTGAAGACAGAAGATTGAATACAAAAGACAGTGTATCAATGTGTCTGTAAATTTAAAAAGAAAACCGAGTGATTGTATATGTATGAGATGTATAGTCGAGTGTGAGTGTGAGAAGCTGTATATTCATATATATATATATATATATATGAATTATACTGAAGTTTGCAATAAACAAATTTGTTTGAAATAAAATATTATATTATTATTGTCAAACAAACTTGTCTATATTATTCAGTTTATTTACAAGTACAATATTCTGTGAAGTGTTTAAATAACGGAGTTGTAAATAATTGTACTGTTTGAATGTTTGTAATATAATATCCAATTTAAATAAAATACTGTATAAATATATGAATGCCTGTATAGTCGTATTCTATTTAAATATAAATATTATATTCCTGTCTGTGATCTATATATGTAGAACATTACAGTAATAAACACATTTAAAATAATATTTATTTGGTTGTTATCATCAAACAAAAATCATATAATTGTGTATACAACTACGTTATATACAACAATCTCCCCCTTTTGATGATGACAAACAAATAAAAGATTTTGAGCATAATAAATGTGTTTGACAGTAAATTTTTAACTCCCCCTATTTATTAGCTCCCCCTACAATAGAAACTCCCTCTATAACTGTGCGTGAGTGAAAATGAATGAATAATAATGAATTTACAAAATTGAAAATATTTATAAAATATTCACTCATAAATCAAAATCTCAATCCATTCTCCCCCTTTTGTTATCATCAAAAGGATACAGAATTTTAAAATATTGATGAAAAATGACTAAAATATAATATTAGCTTAAGAGGAAGAACGAACATCATAAATCTCAATCAGTCAAACAAAAATCATAATAAACTGAGAACTGGTGGCATATTTCACATTGTAGAAAATGACGGATTTACGATGAATTTTATATGTTATGGAGAGAGTTTCAAAAACATATATTTTCAATTATTTTCCAAAATAATTTTATAAAAAATAAAGCACAAAATACAGTGATGGATTTGGACTATAATTATAAATTCAACTTAAGTGACAAAATCAGAAGTCTCAAATTCGAGTAGCTATCAATCAACAAATCATAATACTTCATAAGATATTAACACATTTCACAGATTAGAACATGGACTGATAGGCTGATTTTTATAAACACCAAGGAGGATTTCAGTTTAATTTCAATTTAGCATATATATATATTTTTTATTTATTTATTTAAGAGCACACTGACCACGCATAACCAGAGCTTGGATTTTTAAATGAGGTCAATTGCAGCTTAAATTATAAGTTGTCTCATAACCATGCATGACCAGAGCTTGGATTTTTAAATGAGGTTAGAGACACACTTATGTATTAATTATATTTATTTTATCATTTTCAGCTTTAAATAGAAACAACTCCTCGGTATATAAAACCAATCTATGGATGATAGAAAATGGGGTTGGTACAGAAATAGTCTGTGAAATAAATTTCTAAATTAATTATATTATGAAATATGACCAATTGTACCGGGATTACTGAAAATTCTCAATTATCACTAATTCTGAATAATAATATAGTTCCATTTCTATCACGAATATTTCCACTGTTTATTCAAAAGAAAAAATTAACTCTCCACATTAATATAAAATCATAATGGATGGCAGAAAGATGATAGATAATGAAGATGGTCGTGAAATAATTGCCAGTTCGAAGATATTATAATAAATATTCAACCATCATGAATTTTTTTAACTATAATATCCTCTTGTTGTGAAATATACTACAGTCACAATTCATCACAATTTCAAAATCTGATAATAATTTCGATGAATTATAAATGCAGTTCAATTTGGATATTGATTTCAATTTTTGAATGAATAATCAATAAATAATTTTAAAATTGAAAATCAATTACAAGATAAATATGAAGGTCTATACATGCCAAGAGGGATAAATTTGTACAAGGCAAAAAGAGTGTGTAGATCTATACAAGGTGAAGATTAGAATCTAAGTACAAATGAGTGAGACAAGTATAAGGCACTTCTGATACCACTTGGTGTCTCTATTAATGAGGATTTTAACATGACACTCAAGACAAACCATGATATCACAGACAATAGAAATTTAAAGCCCAAGCAGACAAATTTAGCACAGAGCAGCAGACAGATCAAAAATAAGCAGTTATCTAAGAACAGTATCAGAGCAGTACAAAGACAGTTTCCAAGCAGACAAGTCAAGATGATGGTCACAAAAAAATATTCCATGATCCCAGATTAAAAAATATACTTTATTTTAAATCATTTGAAGAAATGTGAAAGTACTAGTATTTAACGAATCAATCACACCAGGTTATATTTCAAATTCAAAATCATGTGTGAGATTTCAATAAATCAATAATTTCAAATGATTTTAAACAAACATATATTCAAATCAAATAATCATAAAATAACAGTGATATTTATGACCATATTTTCAAAAGAATTTTCACAAATATTTTTGACAAGTATAAAGAATATTCAGATCATTTACATCTAATTTGAAGGATATTCATGATCCAGAAAATTTATTTGAAATCACTTGAATCAATGTCGAGTTTTGAGATATAATGAATCCATCACACAAGATTGATATTTTTAAATTTAAGAGGTGTGTGAGATTCATAATATCAAGAATTTCAGATGATTTCAAACAAACAAACTTTGACCATAATAATCATGAATAAAGGTGAAATTCTAGATGTATCACTGTGATTCAAGCCAATCCGAAGATTAATGAAATTATCACGAATGATAAAAAGCAGTGTACTGTAATGAGTATAATATTTTAAGCGTTTTCAAAATGAATTGGAAGAAACTCAAAACATAATAAGTGTGTGAAATTTCATTAATTATTCAGATCTTCAAAATTTTAGAATTCGAAATGACAGTGTTCAAGATATGTTATTAATGCATCAACACTGTTATGAATTCAAAAATAAAAAATAAACTTCAAAATAATTGCAGATATTTACAAGATTAAATTCAAGATCTGGAAATAATTAAACCAACAGAGTTCTATTCAACTAAAGCGAAATTCCAGAAAAAAAAGAGTTCTTCAATTTGAAGTTAATGAAGCCCATAAAGAAACAAAAAAAAATGGCAGTGATAAATTAAAAAAAATGAAGAAAAATAGAAGGGGTAGAGGAAGGAATAAACACAGAAAATAAAAACAGAGAGAATATACAAAGGTGAGTTTAGAGATCATATCAGAATCCAATGTAAAACAAAATCTCTAACTCAAGAGACTTGGTTAAGGAACTCTAAATAAATCAAAGATGTAGAATAGCTTGAATTCAAAATTTCTTTTCCAAAGCAGTTCCTCAGCCATTACTGGTACCTAGTAGTTGAGAGGGTTAAGTAGTCTAACATTTTTTTTTACCACTCATAGCTGTGTATCAAACTTTCGGTACCCAAACCTGTCTATATAACAAACCATCTGAATTTATCTTTGTACCCTTGGGAACCCAAATCTGTTTGAATTTAACAAAGCCTGTATTATTTTCTTTTGAGATCCAAGATTGTTTAAATGGTTTGTTATAAAACACATACTCATTTTGTTCATGATTTAAAAACCCTTTGGAATTATCAGAGTTAAAATTTCCAAACCTATTCTTTTCAAAGGAGTTTGAAGGATTTTTAAAATCACTTGAATTTCGTTTTTCAAAACCATTCATTCTCCCAAAACCAAGACTATGTTTATTTCCAACAGAAAATTGGTTTTTCAACAACATATCCAAAGATTTTTCACTGTTTGCAAATTTAGACAAAATTGTTTCAAGTTGTTGAATTTCAGTTTTAAGCTCACTGTTTTCTTGAATTAAATCTGAACAACGATCTTTAGTGATCTTACATCTTTCAAATTCAGATTTCAAAACCAAATTTTCATCATTAAGCAATTTAATTTTGATTTGGGACTCAGCCATTTCAAAATCAAAATATTTTCGACTTTCAGATTCAAGTTTCTTCAAATTTTCAATTTCGATTTCAAGCTCTTTCAAAATCAGATCTGTGTTCAACAAACTATCATTTCCAGCAATTTCATGTTTGAAATTTTTGGTAGCCTTAAAATTTATAAATTCCTCTTGTAAACAATTGTTTACTTCTTTCAGCTCAATCTCGTTATCTTTCAAAATAAGTTTTTCTTCTTCAAGTCTTTGAATATTATTATTGAGATGAATGAGATCAGTTTTTAATTTCAAACAATTTTCACAATAAAAAATTTCAAATTTTATGACGTTTGACAGTTTTGATTCCAAACCGTTAATTTTGTTGGTCAACTCATGATTCTTAGTTTTCAAAATTTTATTTTTTAGTTGGAGTTTGTCAACAGATTTGGTTAAATCAACACAAAAATAAACTAGATCTTTATATGAAAAATTCTCATTTCATCGTCTGTTGAGTCTTCATCAACTGACCCATCTGAATTTTCATTTGTAAGGCCAGTTAAGCATAGATCTGAATTTGAGTTGACATTTCGGGGTTTTGAGCTGATGTCGTCAATTCCATATAGAGTGTTGAGATTTTTCCAGATATCTTGTGCAAATAAACAATGACAGATATGATTAAACTGTTCAGTACTAAGATAATCAAATATAATTTTCATAGCACGAGTATTGAAAGTAATATCTACACTCTCAAACCCATTGATAATAGCATCCCAACATTTAATATTAACAGATTTTAAATAAAATTCCATTTTCGATTTCCAGTTTAAAAAATCTGTTCCATCGAAAATAGTTGGAGATGAACTGGACTGACTCTCAGAAGACTGACAACAAGGATTCACCATTTCTCTTGAGTTAACAGAGAATACCTGCTCTGATACCAATTATTGGATCTAGATTATCCCTGGAGGGGGTGAATAAGGTTAATTACAATTTTTGCTAAGTTCAAATATTACGGAATAATTAACAGATCACAGATAATAGCAGAAATAGAAATGCAGAAAGTAAATGACACAAGAGATACCCAGCTTCGGCAAAACCCTGCCTACTGCTGCATTCCTAAGATTTATACTAGGTGATAGAACAAATCCCGCATACAGGACCATGTACACTCACAATCCCTGCTCTTAATCTAACCCTACGCTCAAAACCTTAGACTGACTGATATCCCCTCGATCAGATTTTCCCTAGTTTTACAGACACTAGTAAATTGTCAGTTAATCCCTAACTAAACACCCCTAGATTTTACAGACTCTAGAACTGATTGTTTGTTTTACAACTCAAAATAAAAACAATACAAAAATAAAAATAAATTAAAAACCCTAGGAGTTAAAAAGGGGTCATCCACTTTTTAATTTAAAAAACAACTATGCCCTTTTGTTTAAACTTGGCCGGCCCATTAGTTAACTCCTTGCAAACCCTTGTCTCACTTTTACTTGAAAATGGCGGCTGCGATTGGAGATATTGCTAGGGTTTTTGAAAAATTTCCCAAATCAATTTGATTCTTGATGAATTTGGCTAATCTATGAAGCTCGAGTCTGGTACTATCTCTGGCGCCTTGCTTCTTCAATCAATCGTTCTCTGATTTGAGAGATATGGCAATTGAAACTCGGTAAGATTTCTGATTTTTTAAATCTTTGGTTGCTCGGTTGATTTTTCTTGGTTTCGATCGATGCTCTCTGCCTATGATGATATTGGTGTTAATAAATAGGGTAAATAAAAACCCTTAACCTCTGATTTCGTGAGTGACTTGGCTGATTTGCGGTTGCTTTCCCCTTTTTGGCTTAATCACCTCGTCTCGATTGTTGTTGCGTGATTGTTGATATGGATCCAGACTTGATATTGTTTCCTCTATTTGCCTGAATAAAAATGAATTGCTCGGCTTTGAAAAGCATGAGTGATTTTCTGGTCTTAAAAAAACACTTGAATTTATGGAAAAATAAATTGGCCCCTTTGATATTATCCCATGAAAACATTTCTGGAAACTCATAGATTAAAATGCTATAAATGATTTCCAAAGACTAATTTCATTCTTGTATAAAATATGCTAATAGATTACTTGCCATAAACATTGTCGTGCCATTAAAACAAATTTTTAACAATGAAATATTTCCCAAAATTTGCAGCATTGATTTTTTTATCAACACTGTAGTTTATTTGCCAAAAATGACTTGAGCAAAATCTTTGCTGATTGATAATCTTGCCGAGTTTGTCTATGTTGATTTCGGGAAATAAAATTGAATTTTTCCCATGTTTTAGCTGCTGATTTCTTGTACTTGTCTGGGCTTGGTAATTGTACATGAGTCAGACATGCTCATGTATTTGTTTGGCTCGAGTCTGTGACATCATGTTTGCACCTGAAGCTGTTGGTGCACCTTGCACTGTGTATATATGCTGAAACCTTGAACTTGAGGCAGCACTATGTATATCTTTTGCACTGATTCATTGAGATGCTGTGTACATGCCTTGTCTCACCCTTTACCCTAACATGATGCTCATATATGTAAGTTTGTGACTGTTTTGGTTCATGCACATATATCTACTTTAAACCTGGCATGCATTTGTATTCTTATGTTTGAGTAGCTTGACCCATATTGTTACTGAGTTGTGACCATTGTTTTGTTACTTTGCAAACTTGTACAGTTTGTGCCCATCTATGCACATGCTGTGCTGAGTTGTTCTTCATACTTGCTTAAGCAGTTGCATTCATGCATGATACAGTCTTGACTATGCTCACCATTTCGGTTATTTAACACACATGCTGCTCCATGCTTGAAACAACCATAATTTCATTATAAACTTGAACAAGTACCTTGATTGAATCTGCCATGTATTCATGTATACACATCACTTTGATTAATATAGCTGTGAACTTGTTATTGCTGCTTTGCCATTCGAGTTTAACATGTTTGTGCAGTTACACCATGAATATTGCTGACTTGATGTGTGTATTGTGAATCTACATATGCAGATCACCTGTTGTCCATAAGTATGTTAGCCTTCTTTATGCTGATCCACTTGCCTGCTTCATGTTTGCTGCACCATAAATTTTGCCTTTGCATTTGCTCTAATATTTATTCTGAATGCTGCCATATTGCATGTACACCATGCTGAAACCATTTGAACTTTGTTTAGACTTGTATCACCAATTTTTACCTTTCGAGGCTGATCTGAAATTTTTGCTTAACCCTTGACCTTGGCTGGTTTGAAAATATTCATGCATGCTCGACTTTTTGCTGCCTTGTTTTGAACCATGTTTGAACTATGATGACTTTGTTTTTCATGTGCATTGAGTCGAGATGGTCCACGTGGCTACTCCTCAGTTGCACACTGATTGGCAAGGCAGTGCACACGTGTGTATATGCAACCATCAAACAAGATTTTCTGTCCCTGCACTGTATATACATACTGTCTAGACACAGATGAAACAAATCAAGTCATGAAAAATAATGAGAAACACACCAGAAATCTGAGGCAAATAAAGTTTTTAAAAATAAAAATTTATATTCGCATATATTCAGTTTAAATTCTATTGTAGTGTATTGTGTGTGTGTTTCATTGTGACAGGTAAGAAGATGATGACTGGACTGACAGAGAACTGTGAAGACAGAAGATTGAATACAAAAGACAGTGTCAGTGTATCAGTGTATCATTGTGTATGTAAATTCAAAAAGAAAACCGAGTGATTGTATATGTATGAGATGTATAGTCGAGTGTGAGTGTGAGAAGCTATATATATATACTCGAGTGTGAGAAGCTATATATATATATATATGAATTGTACTGAAGTTTGTAATAAACAAATTTGTTTGAAATAAAATATTATATTATTGTTGTCAAACAAACTTGTCTATTTTATTCAGTTTATTTACAAGTACAATATTCATTGAAGCGTTTGAATAGTGGAGTTGTAAATAATTGTACTGTTTGAATGTTTGAAATATAATATCCAATTTAAATAAAATACTGTATAAATATATGAATGTTTGTACAGTGGTATTCTATTTAAATATAAATATTATATTCCTGTCTGTGATATATATATATAGAACAGTACAGTAACAAACACATTTAAAATAATATTTATTTGGTTGTTATCATCAAACAAAAATCATATAATTGTGTACAACTACATTATATACAACAATATATATATGAATCGAATTTTTATTTCACTAAAACATATATAAAAATCATATTTTTATACCCTGTACTTCATACATAAAAATCATATTTTTATATCGTTATTACATATATAAAAATCGAATTTTTATACCTTAACCATATATGTAAAAATCGGATTTTTATTCCATAAACATATATATGCAAATCGAAGCTTTATTCCATAACACTACAACAAAATGACCCTATTACAACGGTGGAACACCGTTGTAATATACATTTTACAACGGTGGGCAAACCGTCGTGTATTAAGAAGTTGTAATAGCCTAATATTTTTTACAACTTTTCTGCACTGTTGCAACACCGTTGTAATATGTATATTTTACAACTTTTTTCCACTGTTGTAATAAGTTTATTACAACAGTTATGCACCGTTGTTGTTTTAATTTTTACAACTAATTATAACCGTTGTGATATATTTTATTACAATTTTTATATTTTACAATTTTTATATTTTACAATTGTAATATATCCACAAATTATATACATATTACTAATAAAAGAATTCATTGCAGAACATATTATCTAAAAAAACTGAAGATATCAAACAAACTTAAAACATAAACGAAAACAATATATTATTAATTTCAAACTCATCATTTTTTTTACATAATACACTGACAAAACTGAAGATACAAAGACTTTATAACAGTTCTAACTTTCTTCTGCTCATGTTAATCTCCTTGTGCTCCTTTTTCTCCTTAATATCCATTCCTAAGAAAGAAATTATCAAACTGTTAGTGCTGCAGTATAGATTTATGCATGTAACGAAAATTGAAAACATGTGAGTGCACAAAATAAACAGCTAACAAGCACGTGATAATATCACCTAACAAGCAGTCCACACATTCTACTTGTAGCAGCTCACATATTTACATCAACCACAACTAATTTGGACTCATTTAATAAGTTTTCTTTATAAATGAACTTGATTGAACAAGAACTATATAAGCGATCTTAGTTGAACTGAAGCTGTACAAAATGATAGATTTCAAGTTGGACTGAACGTGACAAGAAATGATACAAGTCCAAATGTCCAAGGCTAATTGGCAAATATCCAAACTAGGAAGTTCAGTATAAGATCTGGCTTGACCGGAATCACTAAATATTAGCTTTTATTACTCTCTTAGATAAGTCTTACACTATTTCTGTAATGAACAGATAATTTATAAGGAAATTGAAAAGAGTAGACGAAATAAAAAGAGATTGGATGAAGCACTAGCCACATATCAAATAGTGTACAATCATGTTAGCTCTTTTATAACAAATTATTTCAACTCATGTAGCAATTTTGTTAACTGGAGTACGCATGTGGATGGAGATAACTCATAATTTTGCACATCAACAAAATTATATAGCTTATGGTTTCATATCCATACCTTCAAATAGAGCTTTGTGACCATGACTCATCTCTGCCAAGAACCAATCCTTTCCGATATTTGTAAACTTGAAATGATTTTATCACTTCCTATCAAAATAATAGCAAAAATTATTACTATTATTATAAACAACTGGAGACGTAAAAAAAAAATCAACCACTAAATGAAAGCAATCAATGAAAGCAATCTCTTTCCTGCAACCAATCTTGAACAATGAGTAATTTTCTTTTAACACCATTGCAGTTAATAAAAAACAATACTTTTTTTCAGCTCGTGTAAAGAGAAAGCATAAATTCAGTTGAAAAACTGAACAAGAATATTGAACGTAACACAATTTTCTCAAAAGCAACGACACATAATTGAGGTCATCACTTGGTTTTGAATGTTTACAGGTTTTCCTCTATAAAAATTATTTGCATTAGTGCAGAATCCAGTTCCAAATATAGTTGAATCTAAATCGGTATTGTGCACCAACTAGGAATATTAACTATGATTATCCACTATGAACTATGATTAACTATCAACTAGGAATGGAAAAACAACCTACAATTAACTGAAAGTAAGGCAGGAATTTAAAATGAACTAAACTAATGAATTGAAGAAGAAACAAGAATATATATATAAACCAGTAAACAAAATCGAGCCTTTGCCTGGTCACTCTCCCAAAGTCGATTTTCTGATCCCCAAAATCGAGTCTACTGGCACCACCCGTCCAAGTTTCATCGTCGTCTTCAAAATCAATAATAGCGTCGCTGGAAATCGAAAGTCGGAGATTGCTGGGATGCTCGATTGCTGGGATGCTCGATTGCTGGGAATAAATAAACCAGTAAACGGGTCCTTCCTCGTTGGATGCTCGATTGCTAGGAGCTCGGAACTCGAAGATGCTGGAAATCGAAGGAGGATGAAGATGCTGGAAATCGAAGGGGGGATGAAAATGCTTGGAGACGCTGGAAATCGAAAACGAATGAGAGTAATCGCCATTTTTTTTCTTTTGGAACTAGGGTTTTTTTCAAGCGAATTGGAATGCAAAAGGTATAGGCGGCGGCTCCTTGTTGAGTGAGTCTTGCGTGTTAGGGTTTGGTAAATCAAATGAGGGCTGCACGTTAATAATGGGTTGGATCCTGAAACTGGGCTGAAATTAAGTTTAAATTTTTAGTATAGTTATCCTTGGTCTGATTATTGGTACTCAGGTTTAAGTTTCATGCGTTTAAATTTCGTGCGTTTAAATTTCATGCCCCAGGTTTAAGTTTTAATATTTACAACTAAACAGTACACAAAATGTACCGTTTCGGACGGGGCGCTGCCCCGCACCCCGCCGGGAGCGCTGCCCCCTGGACCCCCGCGACCTGACCGGGCAGGTCGAACCCCGTTAGCGGGGGCGTTGCCCCCGCACCCCCACCTTGGGGGGTTGCCACCTGTTGTATATAACGGTGTTGTATACACAATTATATGATTTTTTGTTTGATGATAACAACCAAATATATTTTTATTATAAATGTGTTTGTTACTGTACTATTATTTCTCATCACAGACAGGAATATAATATTCATATTTAAATGGAATACTACTGCACGAGAATTGAAATATTATAACAGTATTTTATTTAAATATAATATTTTATTCAACAATTTCAAACAGTACAGAATTTGTAACTCCAATATTTGTACATCATTGAAATACAATACTTTTCAGCTCCTCACTATAATACTCATTTCTACATACATACACTGACACATTCACTGACACTACACACTGTTTTTCATCTTCAGTCTTCACTGCTCATTGTCAGTCCAGTTATCACAATCAGTCCAGTCATCCCCGCATACCTGTCACACATGAAACAGAAACACACAGTATACTGCAATAGAAATAAAACAGAACACTTGCAAATATAAATTTTTATTTTTAAAATGTTATTTGCCTCATTTTTCTGGTGTGTTTCTCATCATTTTTCATGACTTGATCTGATTTATAAAACCATCAATCTGTGTCTAGACAGCTTGTGATATTCACAGTGATACACTGTAAATACCACAAGGCAGACAACATATATATATATATATATATATATATATATATATATATATATATCTCAATGTAGGGACAAGAAACTGTTCTGATGGCTGCATATACACACATGTATAAATATACATATGTGCACTGCCTCGCCAATCAGAATGTAGTATGCAGCTATGGAGCAGCCACATGGACCGACTCGACATAGTGCAAAGCCATGTATAAAGCCAAAATGTCAAACTTCAAAAGCAAATGGCCGAGGACAAAGTCAAAGTCAAAGTGAAATGATCGACAAGTCAACATACAAGGGTCATATAGCAAATGGTGCAGCTCGTAGTCAAAAGCCATGATCAAGTGTACAGCAAGGCATCAATACAAACCAGCTCAAACATGGACAATGCACAACACAAGCTAAATGGTCGAGGATCACAAATATGGTGCAACTCAAAAGTGCTCAACATACAAGGATCAAAGCAATGTGGCAAAAGTGCAACATGCAAACTGTACAAGATGACATGGCAGAAGTGTTCAAATAATGCAAGTGAAAGTGGTCGAGCTAGGTCGAGTTCAAGTGCATTTCTACATCAAGCATTGGAGCACACATGCATGGCAGATACAAGCAGTGTTCAAGCAAAACAAGTGCATGTGATTCGACACAACACTTTCAGCACAAATTCAGAAATGGTACATCTCAGTTTCAAGCCAGTGTGATCAAGTAAAGCTCAAGCCAAATTCATGAACAAGTCAAGGTGGAAAATCAGTTCAGAAATGGTCATGTAGCATGGTCGAGCTGAAATACACAAGGGTGTATGCTCACAGGTCGAGTGCAAGCTTCAGTGATACAACATAATCAAGTGTATGTGCAAGCTGGACAGTGGTGATACAAGTGTTGATGGCTCAATACAGTGTTCAAAAATATACAGTGGTGCATGCTATAGTGGACATAAGGAAGCAATACAGTGGAGTTTTTGTTCAGAACATGGTGCATGGTTCGAGTATCAATATTCAGCATGTTCAAGTGAAGTATACTCTGGAAAGGTAAGTGAGTCAGGCTACAAACATGCACAAACCAGATTCAGGAACATATGGAAGTTAAATAGTTTGCATCAGTTCGAGACATGCATAAGAAGGTTCAGTCCAGAATGAAAGTGGGACACTAAATAATGTTGCAACAAATCAATTTCAGAAATTGTATATTGAATGGTTTAAAATCTGCGTATGAAAATGTTGAAGAGATTGCAACCGCAAATTGAAAGTCAAATCTTGGCAAAAATTCAACTCAAAAATATTTGGCAAGCAATATATTTGGAAAGTGTTAATTTGCTAACAAATTCAAGGAGGCCAGTGAACATTCTCTCTAGAATTGCACAATATTGTTTAAGCAGGAAATTAAAACCTTCCAGAAATGATTATCATCTCACACATTCAAAAAGGGGAAGTTTTTTTTCTTGATTCAACATTTTCGAAGATATTCTTGAAACAAATTATTTTGCTTTTAAAAGTTGCCAAAATTACTCAAGACGTTTTCAAAGACCAGAGGAATCATTCAAAGAAATTTTTATTCAAGGCAAACATAAATCCATTCAAGGGAACAATTCAACATATGAGGCAATGTCCAGACTCATTGAAGACAAATTTCAGGTCTGAATTCATAAGGAAAAATCACGCAACAATAAATCAGGAAAGCAATAAAAGCCGACGCATCAAAAAGGGAAACCGCAATCTCAGACCAAGCCATTTTTTAAATCGAAATCAGAGTGAAAGGGTTTTGACTCTACCCTATATTAGACACCAATTCATCATCGGCAACATACAGATCGAAACCACAAACAATTGAATCGAAAAACCATTCAACAATTCAAAGAGAAAACATAGCAAATCAATTCAGAAAACTCACAAAGCTTTTCGATCGGAAGTATACCCAATCACCAAGCATAGAGGCTAACGAATTCGAGCACCAGAGTACGATTTTCCAGAGCTCATGAAGTCGTGATTTGGGTCAGAAGAAAAACCCTAGAATCGCCGCCGCCATTTCTGTTTCCCAGAGCTAAAGCAAAGGATCGGACAAAAGTGAAATACAAATGGGCCGGCCATTTACTTTTGGCATAGCCAGGTTTTAATATTAAAAGGGGATGACCCCTTTTAGTTTAACTCTAAAAGGGTTTTTCTTGTTTTGATTTTTATTTTGTTTTGTTTTGTTCTTCAATTTCGTTTGTAAACAATTCTGAACAGTTTATAGAGTCTGTAAAACTCTAGGGGAGTTTCAGTTAGGAGTTAACTGACAGTACTAGACTCTGTAAAATCTAGGAATACAGGTTACGGGTTTGTAATCTGGGGAAAATCTGATTCAGGGGTTTGAATCAGTCTAGGGGTTTGAGCGTAGGGTTAGAATAAGAGCAGGGTTTGCGAGTGTACATGGTCTTGTATGCGGGATCTGTTCTATCACCTAGTAGAAACCTTAGAAATGCAGCAGTAGGCAGGGTTTTGCCGAAGCTGGGTATATCTGTGTGTGATTTATTTTCTGCATTTCTGTTTCTGCTATATTCTGTGATCTGTTTATTTTTATTTATCTCGTTTGATTTTTAATTCAGTTAAAAACTGTCAAAAACCCTATTCACCCCCCCTCTAGGGTTATTCTAGATCCAACAGTGGTATCGGAGCCAGGTATTCTGTTAACTCTAGAGTAATGGTGATTCCTAGTTGTCAGTCGATAGAGAGTCAGTCCAGCTCATCTCCAACTATTTTCAATGGAACAGATTTTTTAAACTGGAAATCCAAAATGGAATTTTATTTAAAATCTGTTAATATTAAATGTTGGGATGTCATTATCAATGGGTTTGATAGTGTAGATATTAATTTCAATGCTCGTGCTATGAAAATTATATTTGACTATCTTAGCACTGAACAGTTTAATCTTATCTGTCATTGTTTATCTGCACAGGAAGTTTGGAGAACTCTCAACAAGTTGTATGGAAAATCTGACAACAGCTCAAAACCCCATAATGTCAACTTTGATTCAGATCTATGCTTAACAAGTCATGTAGATGAAACTTCAGATGAATCAGATGATGGAGAATCAACAAATGCTGAAACAGAAAATCTCTCATATGAAGATTTGGTTTACATGTGTCTTGATTTAACGAAATCTGTTGATAAACTCCAATCTAAAAACAAATCTTTGAAAACTGAAAATCATGAGTTGACCAGCAAAATTCATTGTTTGGAATTAAAACTTGAAAATGTTGTGAAATTTGAAAATTCTAATTGTGAAAATTGTTTGAAATTAAAAACAGATCTCGTTCATCTCAACAATAACATTCAAAGGCTTGAAGAAGAAATTCTAGTTTTAAAAGGTAACGAGATTGAGTTGAAAAATGCAAACAATTTTTTTCAAAAGGAATTTAACAATTTTAAGGCTATCGAAAATTCCAAACTTGAAATTGCTGAAAGTGATAGTTTGTTGAAAAAAGATCTGATTTCGAGTGAGCTTGAAAAAGAGATTGAAAATCTCAAGAAACTTGGATCTGAAAAACAAATTAAATTTGAATCAGAGATCTTTGAATCCAAGACCAAAGTTAAAATGCTTGAAAACGAAAATTTGATTTTGAAACAGAATGATACTGAAAAGAGAAAGATCAGCATTAATCGTTGTTCGAATCTAATGAAAGAGAATTCTGATCTTAAATCCAAAATCAACAATCTTGAATTGAGTTTGAAACGCTTTTCAATTGGTGAAAAATCTTTGAATATGTTGTTGAAAAATCAATTTTCTTCTGGTCATAAAAATGGTCTTGGTTTTGGGAAAAGAAATGATTTTGAAAGTTTGAACTCTTGTGATTTCAAAAACTCTTTAAACTGCTTCAAGAAGAGTCATTCTAAAAATTTGAATTTTAAAAATTCCAAAAGTTTTTTGAATCACAATCGAGATAAGAATTGGTTTGATAACAATTCATTTTGGATCCCGAAAAGAAATAAAATGATTTTTGGAAAACCTAAACAAATTTGGGTTACAAAGGGAACTCTAGTTGATTCTAACGGATTGTTATATAAGCAGGTTTGAGTACCTAAAGCTATGAATACGACTATGAGTGGTTTTACAAACTTTGTTAGACCACTCGATTCTATAAATTGTTAGGTATCGAAGGTGGCTGAGGAACTGCTGTGCTGAAAAGATATTTGAAATCAAGATTGCCTATAACTCTGTGTCATTTACAGTTCCTTAGGCCAAGATCTGTTGAGTTAGAGATTCTGATTTACATTGGATTCTGGTATGATCTCTAAACTCATTTTTGTAAATATTTTTTATTTTTGTTTATTTCTCCTTCTACCCCCTCTGTGTATTTACTTTATCTCTTCTGTTTTAATTTTTCACTGTCGCATCACTGTAACTTCTTCTGGGCTTCATTAACTTCCAATTGTAGAATTCATATTTTCTGGAAATTTGCCTTAGTTGAATATAATTCTGATATTTTAATCTTTTCCAGATCTTGTATTTAAACTTGTAAATATCTACAATTGTTTTGAAGTTTAGTTTCTGATTATTGAATTCATAACAGTGTTGATGCATTCATATCATATCTTGAACACTGTTAATTAGAATTCTAATTTTTTTGAAGATCTGAATAATTAATGAAATTTCACACGCTTATGCTGTTTTGAGTTTCTTCCAATTCATTTTGGAAACGCTGAAAATATTATACTCATTACAGTACACTCTGTTATTTATCAGTTGTGATAATTTCAGACATTTTCAGATTGGCTTGAATATTGTAAATTGTCTAGAATCTCAGTGATACATCTTGAAATCCATCTTATATTCATGATTATTATGGTTCAAATTGGTTTGTTTGAAATCATCTGAAATTCTTGATATTTTGAATCTCACACACCACTTAAATCGGAAATTATTAACCTTGTGTGACTGATTCATTATATCTCAAAATTTGACATTGATTCAAATGATTTCAAATAAATTATTTTCTTTGGATCATGAATATCTCACAAAATTGATGTAGATGATCTGAAATTTCTTGAGGACTTGTCAGAAAATTCTTGTGAAAATTCTTTGAAAATCCGGTCTTGAATTTCTCTGTTATTTCATGGTTATATGATTTAAATATTTGTTTGTTGAAAATCATTTGAAATTGTTGATTTATTAAATCTCACACATATCTCAATTCAAAAATTTATAAATTGATGTGATTGATTTATTAAATCCTGATATTTTCATATTCCTCAAATGATTTCAAATAAACGTTATTTCTAATCTTGGATCATGAATGATCTTATGTGACCGTCCGCTGACAAATCTGACGTGATTTTATGTTCTGTGTTGCTTTGATACTGTTTTCAAATAACTGCCTGCTTTAATCTGACCGCTGCTCTGATACATGTGCATAATCTGTTATCTTGTCTGATTGGGCTTTGTATTTATAATTCTTTTGTCTATGACATTCCTGTTCAGTATCATGTTAAAATTCCTCGTAAATAGAGACACCAAGTGATATCAGAAGCGCCTTATTTTTGTCTCACCCATCTGTACTTAGATTCAAATCTTCACCATGTATATATCCACACACTCCTTTTGTCTTGTACACATTTTTTTTCCCTCTTGTCGTGTATAGATCAGCATATTCCTCTTGTAATTGATTTTCAATTTTAAAATTATTTATTGATTATTCATTCAGAAATTGAAATCAATATCCAACTTGAGCTGTATTGATAATTCATCAAAATTATTATTAGATTTTGAAATTATGATGAACTGTGACTGCAATATATTCCACAACGAGAGGAGTTTTTTTATTCATATTTTCATGATGGTTGAACAATTATTATAATATCTATGAATTGGCAGTTAATTTCACGACCATCTCCTTAATCTATCACCCGTCTGCCATTCATCATGTTTTTTATATTAATGTGGAGAGTTTAATATTTTTAAAATCTTTTTGTATAAATAGTGAAATTATTCGTGATGAAATTGTGGTTATGTTATATTCAGAATTAGTGAAATTGAGAATTTTCAATTATCTCGATACAGTTGATCATATTTCATAATATAATTAATTTAGAAATTTATTTCACAGTCCATTTCTGTACTTACCACATTTCTGTCATTCATATTGGTTGTATATACCAAGGAGTTTTTCTAGTTAAAGCTGAAAAATATGATTAATATATAAGTGTGTCTCTAATCTCATTTAAAAATCCAAGCTCTGGTCATGCATGGTTAAGAGACAACTTATAATTTAAGCTGCGACTGACCTCATTTAAAAATCCAAGCTCTGGTTATGCGTGGTCAGGGTGCTCTTAAATCAAAATAAAAAGAAAAGAAACTAATTTGCAATAAATATTTTTTTTTTTAAATTCTCCTTGATGTATAATAACCAGCCTATCAATCCACTTTCTAATCTGTGAAATGTGTTGAAATTTTATGACGTATTATGATTTGTTGATTGATAGGTATTGGGATTCGAGATTATACGATTTTGTCACTTAAAATTGAATCATAATTATAATCCAAATCCATCACTGTTTTTTGAGCCTCACTCTTATAAAAATTCGTTTGAAAATTAATTGAAATTCATTTTAATATAACTCTCCTCATTTATATAAATTTCATCGTAAATCAGTCATTTTCTGCAATGTGAAATATGCCACTAGTTCTCAGTTTATTATGATTTTTGTTTGACTGATTGAGGTTTATGATGATCGCATTCTTCCTCTTAAGCTGAAATTATATTTTTAGTCGTTTTTCATCTGTATTTTAAACTCTGTATCCTTTTGATGATAACAAAAGGGGGAGAATGGATTAGATTTTGATTTATGAGTGAATATTTTATAAATATTTTTAATTTTGAAAATTTATTATTGTTCATACATTTCACTCATGCACAGTTATAGAGGGAGTTTAGTTGTAGGGGGAGATACATTTCACTCATGCACAGTTATAGAGGGAGTTTAGTTGTAGGGGGAGCATTCAAATAGGGGGAGTTTCTGTTGTTCACTGTAAAACACATTTATTATATTCAAAATCTTAATATTTGTTTGTCATCATCAAAAGGGGGAGATTGTTGTATATAACGGTGTTGTATACACAATTATATGATTTTTTGTTTGATGATAACAACCAAATATATTTTTATTATAAATGTGTTTGTTACTGTACTGTTATTTCTCATCATAGACAGGAATATAATATTCATATTTAAATGGAATACTACTGCACGAGAATTGAAATATTATAACAGTATTTTATTTAAATATAATATTTTATTCAACAATTTCAAACAGTACAGAATTTGTAACTCCAATATTTGTACATCATTGAAATACAATACTTTTCAGCTCCTCACTATAATACTCATTTCTACATACATACACTGACACATTCACTGACACTACACACTGTTTTTCATCTTCAGTCTTCACTGCTCATTGTCAGTCCAGTTATCACAATCAGTCCAGTCATCCCCGCATACCTGTCACACATGAAACAGAAACACACAGTATACTGCAATAGAAATAAAACAGAACACTTGCAAATATAAATTTTTATTTTTAAAATGTTATTTGCCTCAGTTTTCTGGTGTGTTTCTCATCATTTTTCATGACTTGATCTGATTTATAAAACCATCAATCTGTGTCTAGACAGCTTGTGATATTCACAGTGATACACTGTAAATACCACAAGGCAGACAACATATATATATATATATATATATCTCAATGTAGGGACAAGAAACTGTTCTGATGGCTGCATATACACACATGTATAAATATACATATGTGCACTGCCTCGCCAATCAGAATGTAGTATGCAGCTATGGAGCAGCCACATGGACCGACTCGACATAGTGCAAAGCCATGTATAAAGCCAAAATGTCAAACTTCAAAAGCAAATGGCCGAGGACAAAGTCAAAGTCAAAGTGAAATGATCGACAAGTCAACATACAAGGGTCATATAGCAAATGGTGCAGCTCGTAGTCAAAAGCCATGATCAAGTGTACAGCAAGGCATCAATACAAACCAGCTCAAACATGGACAATGCACAACACAAGCTAAATGGTCGAGGATCACAAATATGGTGCAACTCAAAAGTGCTCAACATACAAGGATCAAAGCAATGTGGCAAAAGTGCAACATGCAAACTGTACAAGATGACATGGCAGAAGTGTTCAAATAATGCAAGTGAAAGTGGTCGAGCTAGGTCGAGTTCAAGTGCATTTCTACATCAAGCATTGGAGCACACATGCATGGCAGATACAAGCAGTGTTCAAGCAAAACAAGTGCATGTGATTCGACACAACACTTTCAACACAAATTCAGAAATGGTACATCTCAGTTTCAAGCCAGTGTGATCAAGTAAAGCTCAAGCCAAATTCATGAACAAGTCAAGGTGGAAAATCAGTTCAGAAATGGTCATGTAGCATGGTCGAGCTGAAATACACAAGGGTGTATGCTCACAGGTCGAGTGCAAGCTTCAGTGATACAGCATAATCAAGTGTATGTGCAAGCTGGACAATGGTGATACAAGTGTGGATGGCTCAATACAGTTTTCAAAAATATACAGTGGTGCATGCTATAGTGGACATAAGGAAGCAATACAGTGGAGTTTTTGTTCAGAACATGGTGCATGGTTCGAGTATCAATATTCAGCATGTTCAAGTGAAGTATACTCTGGAAAGGTAAGTGAGTCAGGCTACAAACATGCACAAACCAGATTCAGGAACATATGGAAGTTAAATAGTTTGCATCAGTTCGAGACATGCATAAGAAGGTTCAGTCCAGAATGAAAGTGGGACACTAAATAATGTTGCAACAAATCAATTTCAGAAATTGTATATTGAATGGTTTAAAATCTGCGTATGAAAATGTTGAAGAGATTGCAACCACAAATTGAAAGTCAAATCTTGGCAAAAATTCAACTCAAAAATATTTGGCAAGCAATATATTTGGAAAGTGTTAATTTGCTAACAAATTCAAGGAGGCCAGTGAACATTCTCTCTAGAATTGCACAATATTGTTTAAGCAGGAAATTAAAACCTTCCAGAAATGATTATCATCTCACACATTCAAAAAGGGGAAGTTTTTTTTTTCTTGATTCAACATTTTCGAAGATATTCTTGAAACAAATTATTTTGCTTTTAAAAGTTGCCAAAATTACTCAAGACGTTTTCAAAGACCAGAGGAATCATTCAAAGAAATTTTTATTCAAGGCAAACATAAATCCATTCAAGGGAACAATTCAACATATGAGGCAATGTCCAGACTCATCGAAGACAAATTTCAGGTCTGAATTCATAAGGAAAAATCACGCAACAATAAATCAAGAAAGCAATAAAAGCTGACGCATGAAAAAGGGAAACCGCAATCTCAGACCAAGCCATTTTTTAAATCGAAATCAGAGTGAAAGGGTTTTGACTCTACCCTATATTAGACACCAATTCATCATCGGCAACATACAGATCGAAACCACAAACAATTGAATCGAAAAACCATTCAACAATTCAAAGAGAAAACATAGCAAATCAATTCAGAAAACTCACAAAGCTTTTCGATCGGAAGTATACCCAATCACCAAGCATAGAGGCTAACGAATTCGAGCACCAGAGTACTGTGACGGCAAAGAATTTCGCTCGGTCCGAACCAGTCGCTAAACCGACCCAGACCGTTCGAAACACCCTATCGTTTGAGGACACGACAAAATAGAACGCATACAGAAGAACATTTCATTGCTTATTACAACAATGCATCAGATTACAAGAATATACAGAAATATCAGAGATTTAAATTACATTTAAATACATAGCAGCGGAAAATAATACAATACACAACTAGAAAGAGATATACGGATACAAAGCTTTCCGGATATCGTTCCAGCTGTAAACCAGGATCCTGTGAATATAAATCTGCAAAACCAAAACTACTAGCTGCCCGTGTCAAAATAAGAGCACCCAGAGTTTAGGTTAAAACAATAAACTCCAGGTCAGTCATGTGACTGGTGTGAGAACTAAAACAGTTATTAATCTTTATTTTTCAAGTTAGGTAAATCAAGGGACCACGCCGTATAACACGGAACGGGTTTCCTCCCAAGAATACCAGTGCATAAAACAAACAGTGTAATGCTAAATAAAGAAAAATGAAGCTGTTATAAGACCCAGGTCCTATCACACAATGCAAACGCAAGCCGGGGGATAGGGTTTTCCCTTATAACAGCCAAAGAATGCTTGATACGTTTAAAACAAATCATTTGATACTACTATAAGTGCATAGTGTGTAAAACAACTTCAAATCATAAGTATCAATCATAGGCGACATGAGCGTCCCATGCCACTATGTCGCCATATATAGGTTTACAAATAAAACCGCAAATGTCACGTATTTGGAAATTGGATTTCCGTCTATGAACCGAGGCAAAAGATAGTCCTCAACCGATTCGAGACTGCCTAGCCCGAGTCTCAGGATCAGAACGCATCGACCCTTGGATCGTCAGGGCCGGTCCACCGATGTGGATTAAACTTAAACCCTGGACACTGCGTTTCGCCGCCCTTTGGGGCGTAAGCGAGCCAACGAATGACTCCATCGGACCCGGATCGTCCGATCTAACCGAGGCGCCTCGCAACAGCAACAACCACATAAGTCAATCTCGTCAGGGCGTGTAAAACCACTGACGCCACTTCTAGCTAGGAGGAAACGCAGGCCCTCCCTGAGGTCCGTCTCCCGTTTTTGGTTCATACCTGGTGTGAAACACGCGAGGTAAACGTTACACAAAGCTACGCCACAAAGGCCGTGCTTTGATCATCAACCACAAGACTTTGCTTTTCAACAGAAGCCTTGATCATTTGCATCTTAGCATGCCACACAGGCAAACCATCCTATGCAACCGATATCAGTCACACAGAATGAAATCCGATGTCAGACACACAGTCCATTTACAAGTCCGTTCTGGGTCTGAACGAAACCGGAGGCACCTAGTACCCCGCATATCCATCGATCTCCAAGTACGTCTGGACGATCACCAACTGTTTCCATCTTCTTGGGTGTACAGCCCAATCAAGATCATCAGTTATCACCCATACGACGTGAAGACCTCCGGTCTTCGACCATCGTCTTCATCTTCGACTTATCGTCGTATCAGTTATTCAGAATGGGATAAACCCGGTCTTTCCGAATAACTCGCGTATATTTTAAATAAGTGTTACACAAACACAACATACGCCTCATTCCAATTCATTAGTCACTAACCGTAAATTAATCAAGAGAATAATTCCCCAAATATTAACCCCGAAGGCCGAAACCAACATCAGATCAATATCCAGAAAACCCTTCTGCTTGGCTAACCGACAGTTAGTTTCTAAATTTCACGTTCAAATCTAATTAAAGATTTAACTATCGCCTGGAGCAAAACTGGTGATACTCCATTCTCGATCTTTTCAATCTAATTAAAGATTCATTAAAACTCCACTTAGTTTTAATCATTATCTGGGTTAAAGAATCAGTGTCATTTAAAACACGATTCACGATAAACCCAAAATCACATTCCATTAATTATCGGGTTAAAGAACAAGTGTTATTTAAAACACTGTTCACGATAAACCCAAAATCACATTCCATTAATTATCGGGTTAAAGAACAAGTGTTATTTAAAACACTGTTCACGATAAACCCAAAAATCAATACCAATTCAATTCCAATTAAATATCATTTAATTGGTACACTTCATTAAATCTAAATAAAAAGATTTAATCTTTTCTCAACTGGGTTCAAGAACAGTGTTAGTGAAGACACCATTCACGACAAACCCAAATCACATTCGATATTCAATACAAGGCTCTGAATAGAAAATATATCGGCTTATATTCAATATCGAATTCTACGACTAACAAATGTCGTATTGGAAATAACGATACAAATATATATCTTTCAAATTTCCATAACAACACCTGTAATATCACGAATTCCAACATCGAAATATTCCGAAGACAATTTCGATACAAATCCACTCCAATGCAATCATTGGAAATTTTGGTTATTTTCAAAACCATTTCAAATTCAATTTATTTATTTAAAAATAAATAGAATTATAATTCTAGTTCAAAACTAGTTCATTTCGATAAAAATCTATTTTTATCTTTTCAAATATGGAGTTTTTCATCCCAAACTTTCACAAATCATTTCTTATGATTTTACACAAATTATTACTATTTTTAATAATTTTATCAAGGCCCGTACAGTCGATTTCCATTAACGGCCATCGAACTGCACTTACAGCGACCTTTTTCGAATTTGATTTGGACGTATCTCCAAATCCTACCGTTAGATTTCAAATTTCTAACATTCATTAGAAAGCTCTTTTCGATACGAACCCAACGGTTCCGGTTTTAGGAGAATCCGACGGTCGGATCTCCCGCAATGTCCGTTTGAAATAAATGGTCGAAATTCACGAACTGCCGCGGCGCGGCGCGTTCTATTCAGGCCATTATATTATATATAAAATATATACTTCGTCGATTTTTATTTAAAACGAATTATATAAATAGTTTTAAATTCGTTTCAAAAGCAATTTCAACTTCCTTTTCAATTCAAATCAAAATTGAATCCTTCTTTATAAATTCGTTTCAAAATTCATTTCTATTCAATTCAAATTTCAATTCAATTTGAATTCATTTCAATTCGTTTCATTTCGAAATCGTTTTCAATTCAATTCATTTCGAAATCGTTATATATTCAATTCATTTCGAAATCGTTTATATATTCAATTCATTTCGAAATCGTTATATATTCAATTCATTTCGAAATCGTTATATATTCAATTCATTTCGAAATCGCTTTTCAATATTCATTTTTAAGATGAATAAAATCGATATAAATATCGTTCACGTCAAAATGGCGTCAATCTAATCAACACGGCTTCATAAATTTCTATTTTCAAATATTCTATTTCAAATATTTCTTTTTCAAATATTTCTTATTATCAAAATATTTCGTTCAACACATGACCAATCTCAATGAATGAGTACTGTCAACACATGAACTTTTATTTTATAATATTCTTTATTTTTCAAATTGGAATGAGGCCCAATCAATTACCATATAAAGTTAATTATATGGATTTTCATACAACACATGTATATAATTACATTGAAAAATAATCAACCATCAACCAAAGTGCACTACACTGTATAAGCATCAAATATAGATATTCAACGCTTATAACAGCCTGTCAATCAATCGATCGACACATTTAATCAATCAGGATGAGTGAACTTCAAATTTCATCCCAACACCCGTGTGGGGTTTCAAACAATCAAACGCATATTTTATTTGTGCAGTTGGGCGATGTGTAGAATTTTATCGTCCCAATCAATGTCATTCAAATAGGTGTACATAAACAAACCGTCCGGCTTATAAATGAATATTTTATTTTATTCACTTCACGTTAAAAATTTATATTTTTAACGATAAAACATTTTATTTCAACCTATGAATTTCTACTCAATTCATTTACACAATAAAATGATATTTTTATTTTTCTAACATATTTTAGAAAATTTCGGCGGCATAACGGCACGATACTAGAAACGGGACAAGGCCTAGCCTTATCCCCGGTCTAGTGAAGGCCCACGCCATTCACACATCAATTTCAAACAATTTCCAATTCAACCAAACGAATAAATCAATCACCCAACATTCAACTAAACAAACAAGTCCATGGTCTGTGGACGGGTGTCGGGTGTTACTAAACACCGTCTGCATCCTAGTATATATATATATATATATATATATAACTAGAAAAGAAATTTAGAGTGAGAAATTCTCACATATTAGCTATCCTAGCTCCACGGCACTTCATTGATAGAAATCTTCATCGCTATCGCATCTTCGTCCTTCTTGTTGCTTTCGTTGACTGTATCCTCTACATAGGTAAAAATCGAATTTTTACTATGTTACTCAATATATAAAGATTGCATTTTGACTTCGCTATTAAATATAAAGATTATATTTTTATTATTCTTATGATGCAACTATTATATTTTTATTGCTTTAAAAATATAAGAATCACGCCTTACTATTTCTACTTAACAAAAATTCCATCTTTTCTGTTTTTAAAAATATGATCTTTATTTTTAAGTTCAAATCTTTTTCTATTAAGAGATCTACCCTTTTTCTTTTATCTTTTTGAAAATGCAGTTTTTATATCTTTTTCAAAATGCAGTTTTTTCTTCTTTAAAAAAAAATGCAGTTTTTAAAAATCTTTTTAAAATGCAGTTTTTTTTATATTCTTCTTTTAAAACAGTTTTGCCTTTTTAGAAAAAAACAGTTTTAACTCTTTAAAAACAAAACAGTTTTTAAAATCTTATAAAAGAAACAGTTTTTGCTCTTTTAAAAAATGCAGTTTTTATCTTTTTAAAAAATGCAGTTTTTTAAAAATCTTTCATAAAATCTGTTTTACTTTCTTTACAAAAATCCAGTTTTAAAAATCCTTTTATAAAAATCTGTTTTATACTTTTAAAAATATCAGTTTTATACCTTTAAAAATATCAGTTTTAATACCTTTAAAAATATCAGTTTTAATACTTAAAACCATTTTAGTTTTAATACTTAAAACCATTTTAGTTTTAATACTTAAAACCATTTTAGTTTTTTTTTTAAATCTCTTTTTTTTTATATCTGTTTAATTAAAAACAGTATTACAGAATAATAAAAAAAAGAAAGAAAATAAAATAAAATAAAACAAAAAGGAAGATGCTCACCGAAGCTGCGGAAAGGGGGGGGGGGGGAAACGCGGCTCGTCTTCGTCGGCGGCAGGAGCTCTCGAGGGTGGCGTCGCGATGGGATTCGACGGGGGCGATGGCTTCGGGTCTTCGAGGTGAGGGCGGCGCGATGATGTTCGTCGACGTCTGGTCTTGAGGGGGGGGGGCGGCGGCTTCGAATCGATTAGGTTTTTTTTTTTTTTTTTATCTGAAGAATGAAATATGATTGAACGGGGGGGGGGGCAGATCGAAGATAAAAAAGGGGGGGGGGGAGGGAATTTTTTTTTTTTTTTTTTATTATTTTATTATTTAAATTTGCAAAAGGGTTGACTTTTACTCACGACCTCGAAACGAGGCCCATCGCCTGTCGTCCATAGCGTTTTACCCCCATTCCGAACACAATGGGATATGCATCGCAAGCTGATTTGATCGTTACAATCAGTTTCCTTTTGAACTTTCATTTAAATCACTATATTGAATTTTAAACGTACATTTCAAATTACCGGGGTCACATACTAACTAGAAAAATTCCAGAAAAATATTTTCTAGCTTCGTACTGACGATACGGTCCCAACAAAACTAGTTTCGTCGAATTCTGAGATCGTTTGAAAAATGGCCATTTTCCAGTCGATTAAAATCAACTGAAACTGGTCAAACGCGTTTTCCTTCGCCACGCTCACATATTGATTCGAAAAATTATGAAATTTGGAATCTAGCAATAACTTAACATCACGGACCCAACAAAACTGGTTTCGTCGAAATCCGAGGTCGTTTGCAAAATTGCTATTTTTAAGGGCCTTATATATATAAAAATATATATAAATTCCACAGCGACTATTTCTAATTTTAAACTGGACATATCTTATCATTTCTAAAATGAAATCTCAGTTTGTTAACTTCATTACAAAGATATAGTTATACAGATTCAAATATTTCTTGTTTCGTTCAATTCTGACTTATATTGAATTCTGTATATTCATTTGAAATTAGAAATCGAATTTTCGAACTACCGCGCCATTTTCAATTCCTTTTATAATTATATATAATTATTTATATTCTAACGACGACGTATATACTATATACGTTCGAATTATATTCAAAATAAATTTCTCGTCGATATTATTTAAAATAATCTATTTTAAATATTCAAAATTCGCTAAAATTGCCAAAATAAAAAATTTTAAACTGGCCCAGATTTTCGGGTTGTTACAATCTCCCCCACTTAAAACTTTTCGTCCCCGAAAAGGAACAAAGTCGAAAGTGGTTTGATTAATAAACTCTACGCTCGATCAGGCTTCCATTCTCTAACTTTTCAGTTTCTGAGAATTTTCTAAAATTTCAAAAATTTGGCTAACTCCCTAAATTTTTGAAAAATTTCGCCATAACCTCCCCTGCACCGGGAGCATCGGGGAATTTCAAATAGCTTCCCCGGTCCTTCAGATCTCAAAAAGAAAAAGAAAAAGCCAAGCGGCTAGCCAAGCGGCTAGCCAATAGGCTCACAAAATCATCATCACCCAAACAAAACAGTAAATTATGTAGTAAACATGTACCTATTTGTCGGGCAAACAAATTTTATTCTCTGCTCTAGCCTCCTTGCTATGACCTGTTCAATGATATATATGTATATGCAAGCAAATGCGACCAAATTTCAATATAATTCAATATTTGATCCAATTAGGCTTAATGGTTAAAAATTAGCAAACAACTAAACAAACAACACAAACATCAATCAATTAGTGAATTAGAGTTTCAAATTCATAACTTTGATATATATACAAAAATCAGATTCTTGATGCCAAATCACAACCATAGGCCCTATCTAATTTTGGTTCTCACACCAGTCAATAGGAAATATATAGAAAATCACACCTTCGAAACTCGAACATAAATGTTGATGATGCGATCGCTATCATCAATATCATCTTCGGGCGACTAGAGTGTAATGCTATATCTATCCAATATATTAAAATTTCAAATACACGTGGATCAGACGTATACTTAAAATCTATATATACTGGATTGTCCACATCAATATAAATAAATAACCAAATACGAATAATTGATTTAAATTTTCAAAACAAAAATTTGTTTTCACTTTTAAAATATACTCTTCACACTCGTTCTAGGATACTACTGATCCTATCTCTAACGAGTCATCCTCGTTGGATATTACTAATCCAATATCTGATGAATTCTTTCGTACGGTTCTAATGTGTCTTGTTCTCGAGCTCTGTAAACCAAAGCTCTGATACCAACTGTGACGGCAAAGAATTTCGCTCGGTCCGAACCAGTCGCTAAACCGACCCAGACCATTCGAAACACCCTATCGTTTGAGGACACGACAAAATAGAACGCATACAGAAGAACATTTCATTGCTTATTACAACAATGCATCAGATTACAAGAATATACAGAAATATCAGAGATTTAAATTACATTTAAATACATAGCAGCGGAAAATAATACAATACACAACTAGAAAGAGATATACGGATACAAAGCTTTCCGGATATCGTTCCAGCTGTAAACCAGGATCCTGTGAATATAAATCTGCAAAACCAAAACTACTAGCTGCCCGTGTCAAAATAAGGGCACCCAGAGTTTAGGTTAAAACAATAAACTCCAGGTCAGTCATGTGACTGGTGTGAGAAATAAAACAGTTATTAATCTTTATTTTTCAAGTTAGGTAAATCAAGGGACCACGCCGTATAACACGGAACGGGTTTCCTCCCAAGAATACCAGTGCATAAAACAAACAGTGTAATGCTAAATAAAGAAAAATGAAGCTGTTATAAGACCCAGGTCCTATCACACAATGCAAACGCAAGCCGGGGGATAGGGTTTTCCCTTATAACAGCCAAAGAATGCTTGATACGTTTAAAACAAATCATTTGATACTACTATAAGTGCATAGTGTGTAAAACAACTTCAAATCATAAGTATCAATCATAGGCGACATGAGCGTCCCATGCCACTATGTCGCCATATATAGGTTTACAAATAAAACCGCAAATGTCACGTATTTGGAAATTGGATTTCCGTCTATGAACCGAGGCAAAAGATAGTCCTCAACCGATTCGAGACTGCCTAGCCCGAGTCTCAGGATCAGAACGCATCGACCCTTGGATCGTCAGGGCCGGTCCACCGATGTGGATTAAACTTAAACCCTGGACACTGCGTTTCGCCGCCCTTTGGGGCGTAAGCGAGCCAACGAATGACTCCATCGGACCCGGATCGTCCGATCTAACCGAGGCGCCTCGCAACAGCAACAACCACATAAGTCAATCTCGTCAGGGCGTGTAAAACCACTGACGCCACTTCTAGCTAGGAGGAAACGCAGGCCCTCCCTGAGGTCCGTCTCCCGTTTTTGGTTCATACCTGGTGTGAAACACGCGAGGTAAACGTTACACAAAGCTACGCCACAAAGGCCGTGCTTTGATCATCAACCACAAGACTTTGCTTTTCAACAGAAGCCTTGATCATTTGCATCTTAGCATGCCACACAGGCAAACCATCCTATGCAACCGATATCAGTCACACAGAATGAAATCCGATGTCAGACACACAGTCCATTTACAAGTCCGTTCTGGGTCTGAACGAAACCGGAGGCACCTAGTACCCCGCATATCCATCGATCTCCAAGTACGTCTGGACGATCACCAACTGTTTCCATCTTCTTGGGTGTACAGCCCAATCAAGATCATCAATTATCACCCATACGACGTGAAGACCTCCGGTCTTCGACCATCGTCTTCATCTTCGACTTATCGTCGTATCAGTTATTCAGAATGGGATAAACCCGGTCTTTCCGAATAACTCGCGTATATTTTAAATAAGTGTTACACAAACACAACATACGCCTCATTCCAATTCATTAGTCACTAACCGTAAATTAATCAAGAGAATAATTCCCCAAATATTAACCCCGAAGGCCGAAACCAACATCAGATCAATATCCAGAAAACCCTTCTGCTTGGCTAACCGACAGTTAGTTTCTAAATTTCACGTTCAAATCTAATTAAAGATTTAACTATCGCCTGGAGCAAAACTGGTGATACTCCATTCTCGATCTTTTCAATCTAATTAAAGATTCATTAAAACTCCACTTAGTTTTAATCATTATCTGGGTTAAAGAATCAGTGTCATTTAAAACACGATTCACGATAAACCCAAAATCACATTCCATTAATTATCGGGTTAAAGAACAAGTGTTATTTAAAACACTGTTCACGATAAACCCAAAATCACATTCCATTAATTATCGGGTTAAAGAACAAGTGTTATTTAAAACACTGTTCACGATAAACCCAAAAATCAATACCAATTCAATTCCAATTAAATATCATTTAATTGGTACACTTCATTAAATCTAAATAAAAAGATTTAATCTTTTCTCAACTGGGTTCAAGAACAGTGTTAGTGAAGACACCATTCACGACAAACCCAAATCACATTCGATATTCAATACAAGGCTCTGAATAGAAAATATATCGGCTTATATTCAATATCGAATTCTACGACTAACAAATGTCGTATTGGAAATAACGATACAAATATATATCTTTCAAATTTCCATAACAACACCTGTAATATCACGAATTCCAACATCGAAATATTCCGAAGACAATTTCGATACAAATCCACTCCAATGCAATCATTGGAAATTTTGGTTATTTTCAAAACCATTTCAAATTCAATTTATTTATTTAAAAATAAATAGAATTATAATTCTAGTTCAAAACTAGTTCATTTCGATAAAAATCTATTTTTATCTTTTCAAATATGGAGTTTTTCATCCCAAACTTTCACAAATCATTTCTTATGATTTTACACAAATTATTACTATTTTTAATAATTTTATCAAGGCCCGTACAGTCGATTTCCATTAACGGCCATCGAACTGCACTTACAGCGACCTTTTTCGAATTTGATTTGGACGTATCTCCAAATCCTACCGTTAGATTTCAAATTTCTAACATTCATTAGAAAGCTCTTTTCGATACGAACCCAACGGTTCCGGTTTTAGGAGAATCCGACGGTCGGATCTCCCGCAATGTCCGTTTGAAATAAATGGTCGAAATTCACGAACTGCCACGGCGCGGCGCGTTCTATTCAGGCCATTATATTATATATAAAATATATACTTCGTCGATTTTTATTTAAAACGAATTATATAAATAGTTTTAAATTCGTTTCAAAAGCAATTTCAACTTCCTTTTCAATTCAAATCAAAATTGAATCCTTCTTTATAAATTCGTTTCAAAATTCATTTCTATTCAATTCAAATTTCAATTCAATTTGAATTCATTTCAATTCGTTTCATTTCGAAATCGTTTTCAATTCAATTCATTTCGAAATCGTTATATATTCAATTCATTTCGAAATCGTTTATATATTTAATTCATTTCGAAATCGTTATATATTCAATTCATTTCGAAATCGTTATATATTCAATTCATTTCGAAATCGCTTTTCAATATTCATTTTTAAGATGAATAAAATCGATATAAATATCGTTCACGTCAAAATGGCGTCAATCTAATCAACACGGCTTCATAAATTTCTATTTTCAAATATTCTATTTCAAATATTTCTTTTTCAAATATTTCTTATTATCAAAATATTTCGTTCAACACATGACCAATCTCAATGAATGAGTACTGTCAACACATGAACTTTTATTTTATAATATTCTTTATTTTTCAAATTGGAATGAGGCCCAATCAATTACCATATAAAGTTAATTATATGGATTTTCATACAACACATGTATATAATTACATTGAAAAATAATCAACCATCAACCAAAGTGCACTACAATGTGTAAGCATCAAATATAGATATTCAACGCTTATAACAGCCTGTCAATCAATCGATCGACACATTTAATCAATCAGGATGAGTGAACTTCAAATTTCATCCCAACACCCGTGTGGGGTTTCAAACAATCAAACGCATATTTTATTTGTGCAGTTGGGCGATGTGTAGAATTTTATCGTCCCAATCAATGTCATTCAAATAGGTGTACATAAACAAACCGTCCGGCTTATAAATGAATATTTTATTTTATTCACTTCACGTTAAAAATTTATATTTTTAACGATAAAACATTTTATTTCAACCTATGAATTTCTACTCAATTCATTTACACAATAAAATGATATTTTTATTTTTCTAACATATTTTAGAAAATTTCGGCGGCATAACGGCACGATACTAGAAACGGGACAAGGCCTAGCCTTATCCCCGGTCTAGTGAAGGCCCACGCCATTCACACATCAATTTCAAACAATTTCCAATTCAACCAAACGAATAAATCAATCACCCAACATTCAACTAAACAAACAAGTCCATGGTCTGTGGACGGGTGTCGGGTGTTACTAAACACCGTCTGCATCCTAGTATATATATATATATATATATAACTAGAAAAGAAATTTAGAGTGAGAAATTCTCACATATTAGCTATCCTAGCTCCACGGCACTTCATTGATAGAAATCTTCATCGCTATCGCATCTTCGTCCTTCTTGTTGCTTTCGTTGACTGTATCCTCTACATAGGTAAAAATCGAATTTTTACTATGTTACTCAATATATAAAGATTGCATTTTGACTTCGCTATTAAATATAAAGATTATATTTTTATTATTCTTATGATGCAACTATTATATTTTTATTGCTTTAAAAATATAAGAATCACGCCTTACTATTTCTACTTAACAAAAATTCCATCTTTTCTGTTTTTAAAAATATGATCTTTATTTTTAAGTTCAAATCTTTTTCTATTAAGAGATCTACCCTTTTTCTTTTATCTTTTTGAAAATGCAGTTTTTATATCTTTTTCAAAATGCAGTTTTTTCTTCTTTAAAAAAAAATGCAGTTTTTAAAAATCTTTTTAAAATGCAGTTTTTTTTATATTCTTCTTTTAAAACAGTTTTGCCTTTTTAGAAAAAAACAGTTTTAACTCTTTAAAAACAAAACAGTTTTTAAAATCTTATAAAAGAAACAGTTTTTGCTCTTTTAAAAAATGCAGTTTTTATCTTTTTAAAAAATGCAGTTTTTTAAAAATCTTTCATAAAATCTGTTTTACTTTCTTTACAAAAATCCAGTTTTAAAAATCCTTTTATAAAAATCTGTTTTATACTTTTAAAAATATCAGTTTTATACCTTTAAAAATCTCAGTTTTAATACCTTTAAAAATATCAGTTTTAATACTTAAAACCATTTTAGTTTTAATACTTAAAACCATTTTAGTTTTAATACTTAAAACCATTTTAGTTTTTTTTTTAAATCTCTTTTTTTTTATATCTGTTTAATTAAAAACAGTATTACAGAATAATAAAAAAAAGAAAGAAAATAAAATAAAATAAAACAAAAAGGAAGATGCTCACCGAAGCTGCGGAAAGGGGGGGGGGGGGAACGCGGCTTCGTCGGCGGCAGGAGCTCTCGAGGGTGGCGTCGCGATGGGATTCGACGGGGGCGATGGCTTCGGGTCTTCGAGGTGAGGGCGGCGCGATGATGTTCGTCGACGTCTGGTCTTGAGGGGGGGGGGGCGGCTTCGAATCGATTAGGTTTTTGTTTTTTTTTTGTTTTTTCTGAAGAATGAAATATGATTGAACGGGGGGGGCCAGATCGAAGATAAAAAAGGGGGGGGGAGGGAAATTAATTTTTTTTTTTATTTTATTATTTAAATTTGCAAAAGGGTTGACTTTTACTCACGACCTCGAAACGAGGCCCATCGCCTGTCGTCCATAGCGTTTTACCCCCATTCCGAACACAATGGGATATGCATCGCAAGCTGATTTGATCGTTACAATCAGTTTCCTTTTGAACTTTCATTTAAATCACTATATTGAATTTTAAACGTACATTTCAAATTACCGGGGTCACATACTAACTAGAAAAATTCCAGAAAAATATTTTCTAGCTTCGTACTGACGATACGGTCCCAACAAAACTAGTTTCGTCGAATTCTGAGATCGTTTGAAAAATGGCCATTTTCCAGTCGATTAAAATCAACTGAAACTGGTCAAACGCGTTTTCCTTCGCCACGCTCACATATTGATTCGAAAAATTATGAAATTTGGAATCTAGCAATAACTTAACATCACGGACCCAACAAAACTGGTTTCGTCGAAATCCGAGGTCGTTTGCAAAATTGCTATTTTTAAGGGCCTTATATATATAAAAATATATATAAATTCCACAGCGACTATTTCTAATTTTAAACTGGACATATCTTATCATTTCTAAAATGAAATCTCAGTTTGTTAACTTCGTTACAAAGATATAGTTATACAGATTCAAATATTTCTTGTTTCGTTCAATTCTGACTTATATTGAATTCTGTATATTCATTTGAAATTAGAAATCGAATTTTCGAACTACCGCGCCATTTTCAATTCCTTTTATAATTATATATAATTATTTATATTCTAACGACGACGTATATACTATATACGTTCGAATTATATTCAAAATAAATTTCTCGTCGATATTATTTAAAATAATCTATTTTAAATATTCAAAATTCGCTAAAATTGCCAAAATAAAAATTTTTAAACTGGCCCAGATTTTCGGGTTGTTACAAGTACGATTTTCCAGAGCTCATGAAGTCGTGATTTGGGTCAAAAGAAAAACCCTAGAATCGCCGCCGCCATTTCTGTTTCCCAGAGCTAAAGCAAAGGATCGGACAAAAGTGAAATACAAATGGGCCGGCCATTTACTTTTGGCCTAGCCATGTTTTAATATTAAAAGGGGATGACCCCTTTTAATTTAACTCTAAAAGGGTTTTTCTTGTTTTGATTTTTATTTTGTTTTGTTTTGTTCTTCAATTTCGTTTGTAAACAATTCTGAACAGTTTATAGAGTCTGTAAAACTCTAGGGGAGTTTCAGTTAGGAGTTAACTGACAGTACTAGACTCTGTAAAATCTAGGAATACAGGTTACGGGTTTGTAATCTGGGGAAAATCTGATTCAGGGGTTTGAATCAGTCTAGGGGTTTGAGCGTAGGGTTAGAATAGGAGCAGGGTTTGCGAGTGTACATGGTCTTGTATGCGGGATCTGTTCTATCACCTAGTAGAAACCTTAGAAATGCAGCAGTAGGCAGGGTTTTGCCGAAGCTGGGTATATCTGTGTGTGATTTATTTTCTGCATTTCTGTTTCTGCTATATTCTGTGATCTGTTTATTTTTATTTATCTCGTTTGATTTTTAATTCAGTTAAAAACTGTCAAAAACCCTATTCACCCCCCCTCTAGGGTTATTCTAGATCCAACACCACCCCCCCTGGACCCCCCCTCCGTAGGGATCATATTTGACAAAAGATTTTGGAAAAACTTTCAACAACGATTACTTATTAAAAAATATTATATACTAAATATTAATTACTACTAATAGTCATGATTAATTATAAATTAAATATTTATTAATTGTTATTTACTTATTGATTATTAATTAATTGATTATTAACCGCTCATTAGTTATTACTTACTAATTAATTACTAGTACTTAATAATGAAGTAGTTATAAATAATTATTTTTAATTAAATATTTAATATTTATATGTTGATTATTATTAAATAATTACTAATTGGTTGTTAATTAGTAATTATTAGTAGGAATTATTTATTTATTGATTGATGTATTTTTAATTAAATATTAAATATGTATTTATTGATTATTAATTAATAATTACTAATTGGTTGTCAATTACTAATTAGTTGTAAATATTAATTATTAAAAATTATTTAATGAAAATAATTAATATTAAAATATAGTCATATATTACAACAGTCAAAAAATAAAAGTTGTGATAGGCTTTTATTACAGCTGTCAAAATAACACAGTTGTTAAAAATAAATTTATTACAACTTTTCTGGAAAAAAGTTGTAAAAAACATTTATTACAACGGTGCTTTAACCACCGTTGTAAAATTAAAGTTGTAATATGGTGTTTTTGTTGTAGTTACAACGGTGTTTATACCACCGTTGTAAAAAACCATTTATTACAACGGTGCTTTTACCACCGTTGTAAAACCCATTTATTACAACGGTGCGTTTACCACCGTTGTAAAATTAAAGTTGTAATATGGTGTTTTTGTTATAGTGTAAACATATATATGAAAATCCTAACCTTTTCTTTATTAAAAATCATTTCTTTACTTTGTTTTTCACATAATAAAATCATACTTTTATTTCTAAACGATTACATATTAAAAATCATATTTTTATAATTAAAATCACTTCTTTATGTAGTTAAAAGTCACTCCTATATGTTTTTAAAAATCATGTAACAACGTATTTACATCAAATAAAAACTGATTTTCTTTAATGTATTATATAAAATAAAAAATGATTTAAAAAACTATGTTTTTAACTTAAAATAAAATCAGATTTAAAAACACAGTAAAAAAAACTCACCTTTATTGGTAAAAATTGAATCTTGCGCCGGAGGGGTCCACGTCGTAGGTGGGGGGGGAGGGGGGGGGGGAGGGGGTCTTCATGCGAGCGTCGGAGTCGGGGATGGCCACGACGGAGGTAGCAGGCCAAGGGGGTGGGTGCGAGGGTTTTCAGACCCATCGATGGGGTGCGTGTCAGTTAACTGGGGAAGAGGGGGAGAGTGAGGAACGGAGGAGGAGGCGTGGGCCGGCGGGTGCTGCGCCTGTCGGGGGTGGGGGGTGGGAGGTGGTGGTAGCCTCCGGTGGCGTCGCTTTTCCCCTTTTTGAATTTATTTTTTTTATTTTTTGGGTATCGAGCTTCTGATTGGGGGGAGAGGGAAAATATAGGGGGGTTATATTTTAATTTAGTTATTTTATATATTTTATTTCCTTAAGAGTTGACTTTCCATTTGAACCCCAATTCAGATCCAATGGCTGTCGTCACTAGTGTAATACCCTCATTCTGAACACAATGGGATATATTTCGTAACACAGTTCTGCTGTTACGAACAATTTCCGTTAAATTAAAAATATAATCAAGTATATATTCAATTTAAACGCACATTCTAATTTACCGGGGCCACGTACGGACTCTAAAAATTCCAGAAAAATAAATATAGCTATGTTTTGACGATACGGTCCTAACAGAACTAATTTCGTCAAATTTGGAGACCGTTCGAAAAAAGGCCATTTTTCGGTCGATCCAAATTGACTGAAACTGTCAAAACACGTTTTCTTTTGCCATGCTTACATGTTGATCCCAAAAATTATGATTTTTTAAATCTAGCAATAATTTGACATCCCGGATCCAACAAAAGTGGTTTCGTCGAAAAGGGAGGTCATTTGCAAAATGGCTATTTTTAAGGGCTATATTTCCATAGCGACCATTCTGAATTTTCAACTGGGCATAACTTTTTATTCCCGCTATGAAATCTAGATTTTTCAGATTCGTTGGAAATATATTTTCAATTAGATTCTAATATTTTTTGTTTCACTAAAATCCGGTTTATTTTGAATCCTGTACATTCAATTGAAATCTGAAATCGAATTTTCAAACTACTTCACCATTTCCAATTTCTTTTATAATTAAAATAAATAATTATATTCTAAATTCGATTCAAATAAATATATACATTTTAATTCTATTCAAAATAAATTTTTAGTCATTATTATTTAAAATAAATCATTTTAAATATTCAAAATCCATTAAAATTGCCAAAATAAAAATTTTAAATTGGTTCTGATTTTTCGGGTTGTTACAGTTAAGGATGTGAAGCATCCTTAACTATAGGAACCCATGACGATGATTAACTGTGTGTGTATAGTGTTTCCGTGAAGAGAAACTAAATGGGAATAACTTAACAACGTAATCTGCTTTATTCCCATAAGAAGAGGCATTAAAGGCTATTGGGTACGAACTTGATAATCTTCGAGTATAGTCCGCTTCCTTGGGTCTTATGTGACTTGGATCCAGTAGTCCACCTGGGAGTAGGTCTTCCAGTCTAGGGGTCGTAAGTGGTGTATGCAACGTCTTCCAGTCTAGGGTCGAGAATTTACAATATTTTTCAGCTTATAATTTTTTTCAAATTCTGAGGCTAGCTCGTCCAAAAATAAATTTGAAAATGATCAAAAAATTTGCTCAGTTTTTGTAAATTTTGGCAAAAAACTAAATCCATCTTCCCTATCCAAAACACCCCTGCGTCTAACGACCTCTGTTGGCCCAACCGTGAGCTTGACCTATTGTGTATGAGTGTGGGTGTGGTATTAGTTGTTGTATAAGTGTTTGTATTTTGTTTAAAACTAAGAAATGTTGTGGTAAAGTGGTAGTGCATGTGAATGCGATGTGTGAGGTGTAGTACTCAATCTTGATCATTGTTGGCTGGAGAAATATTTTGTATGATATTTGTAACAACCCGCCTATAGTGGGCCTAAATTTTGACCCAGAAAAGGCCCATCGAAACTTAGAGCCACTCTAAGCGGATCGTAGGTTACTGTAAGGATTACATTTACACATAAAATAATAACATATACTTTGAATGGAAATTACATAGCAGAAAGAGAAAATATAATATTCAAATAAGATGTACCATTATTACAAAATCTCAGAAATACAACAATTACAGTTACATTTATTTAAAAGGTACATCAAATAGTTAAATCTCATAAGATTCTAAAAGAAGTAAAACAATAACGGCTAATAATATCACAATAACTTCATCTTCTCCATCAGCTTCCATCATGACTTCTTCCATGGCTTTTACCCCATCTACTAACCTGTTGGATGTTAAGGAGAGTGGTCAGAACATAAAGTTCTTTGTGATTGAAATATGGCGTTACTTAATGTCCATACCCTATATTTTTAGCAGGTTACATATGCCAAGGTATGTCTACGCAACACACAAGATTCACACAAATATAAATATCTAACCAATGGGGTGAATATCCAAGTCAATCGCCCATTAGTGTTTTTAGGGTAAAGACCCAACGAGGTGGCATTCTCGGTCACTTAATGCACTATTAAAGGTGGATTCTTATGATCTCTTATAACCCTGAGGCCGATCCCTAGCCCGTTCAGACCCCGTTCTAGTACGTTAACGTTCTTAAGTATATTCTCTCATTTGTAATATGAGAAGTAGTATTACGAACGTTACTACTTAACTGATATTACCCGGTAGGACACCTATGTCGCTTAAGCCTCCTCTTAGACAGTTGGTGAGCATGTAATGGCAATGTATCTTTCAATTACCAATCTGTCCGTTATTGAGCCCTTACAAGCTTCTAGAGGAAGTGGACATCCCCGTAACTACCATACTCCATTGTCGTTTTATGCTTAACCACTTTTAGAGAAGGAGGACCCAAAAACCTACTTCAAACCTAGTAAGGATGAGTCCCATGACTTTGGTTCTTCTCCAAGGAATGAACCTTCGGAGGGATCCTAGTCCTAACCACTAAAGACCCTAACTAGATAAAAAGAGATTCAACCACTTAAGACCTTTTCAAGGCATAGTAAACCTACTTATTTTCACATGCAATATACTTATATATATATACACACACTGGACCTCTCACATTAAACTATACACCTGTAGATGCTGGATATGTCGGTCGGTTCTGGGCAGACTTCTACTACAAGTTGGTTTAACTGCGTGTCTAATGTACTAAGTTTATGAATGGCCCATAATACCTAAACATCTCACATTATTGGGCCTACTTGTGGTTGCTAGATTTCTCAGTTGGTTCCGGGCACGTTTCTACCACAAATGGCAACTAACCTCGTGTCCATGTGCCACTTATATATATATATATATATATATATATATGTATAAAGCCATTCAATATACGCACACACAAGAAAACAAATATATATTTGTTAAGGGGATATTTCACTTTAAAATCCGAATTCTAGCTTAATCGCATTTATTATGCTAATACAACGTTAATTACGTTGATTACGCTTTTATAAGTAAAATAATAATAGGGCCTAATTAACGTAACATTCGTATAAACGGGGAAACGTTCTATCGAGGTGGCAATTGTCATTTTATCCAAATTAAGGCCTGCAAATTGGGGTTTTTCATACTTTTACCGCTACAACATAGGCATAATAACGATATGATAACATAACAAGTAATAGTGGATGAAAAACATACAGCATAAGTTTAAAACTTGCATCCTAGGCATGTGGAAATGATTCCAATATTAATTAAAAGTAGAGTATTATATATACTAACACATGTAAGTTTATAATCCATATTCCACCTAATTCACTCTTTTTGTGGTGTTATACACCCAAAAATGTTTACATTTGACTTACTTCAATTTATGAATGCGTTTACACCCAAAATAGGATCCAAACTCAATTCAAACTATGAAACAATCAAATCCGAACCTTTTTAGGCTAAATCAATGATATTGATGGCGAAGTACATAAAATATGAATAATTATAGCAACATCCTTTTTCACCTTTAATTCAATATTTAACCAAAAATCCACAAAACTATAAAATCATGACACTTCATACGAAATTACAAGACGGAGGATTTGGGGGGTTTTAATGTTCATATTATCGCAGTTCCCAAATCTTCTAGTCGTATCAATTCATATGGAAAACTATTAAAAAACCATGAATATGCATTAAGCAAACCGTATTCCACTCACAGATTATGTAGAATAGGGAGAAATCTATAGTAGATCCACAACAATTCTCAATGTTCAAGCGAGCTCCCACAATCCTCCTATTAATATATATATATATATATATATAAATATAAGAGAGAGATACATCAGAATCTTATACATATATGTTGATACTAAATTACAAAATAATAATCGAATGTTAATTAGAATAGAGTTAGAGAATTAGAAGAAAACCTCAACCTATTCCCTTATTTTTCTCTGGAATTTAACAATGGTGAAGCAGCATGGAGGCGGAGATGGAGAATAATTAGGGTTTTTCATAGTGTGATTGGAGGGGTAAATATAGTTGCCCGTGTGGACATGAACCGTTGGATTGCTTAGGATTAATCCAAGCCATCAATTTATATATATCCTCCTTGATAAAACCCTAACCAACCAGCTTTATTGGGCTGTCCATTCGTTGAGCGGTAGACCCCTAGTGCTCGACCGGCGGTCGACACCCCTTAAGGGGAGGCGGTCGACCCCTTCGGTGCTGGAACGCCCAATAATTCTGCATTGCTGAGCAGTTTATTTTTATTGATACATTTCAAATTCTTTTTATGTTATTCCATATTTACAAAATATGTTGTCCCCGTGATCTTATCTCAATTTCAAAATTTGAAATTCCCTCTTTATCTTTAATTAATAATTTGGACAATATATATAATATTCATATAATTATGTATATATTTCTGTGTTCGCTGTCCAAATTCATTTATTCATAACTTCTTCATACGTTGACCGTTTTCAACATATTATATATGAAAACGATGTAGAATTCGCCACAAATCCAAATAAAAGAATTTCATAGCCAAAGTTCTAAAGCAATAAAATCTCATTTTCCATCCATATTATTTATTGCTTATTTTTTATTATTTAATTTTTTATTATTACTTAATAATTTTACGGGGTGTTACATTCTTTCCCCTTATAATAGATTTCATCCCAAAATCTGTTTAAAGGGCGAAAAATACAACTCGCTCGAAACATCCATATTGTACACCCATGTTATTTATAATTCATCCATAAGCATTCATGACTCGCAGTGGTTATAAGTTGCAGACCCACTAAATTGAGATTTACCCTAGCATGTAGGTGTAATAAGTGATCCAGTATGTATGTAAACAACCTAAATATGCATATATTTCTATATGAGTGCTTGGTGCGATGGTGTTGCATCCATTCCCTAATATCCAATCTAGCAATCATGATGCATCTATAAACGGAAATTTAAGGGAAAAATTACCGGTGAAAAGCTCTGAGTGAGTCTGTCTCATCTTATCCTCGGTTTCCCATGTGCTTTACGCAGTGTCATTCCACCATTGTACTCAGATGAGGCGAACTGTTTTGTTGCGGAGTCTCTTAATTTCGTACTCTACAATCCTTGTAGTTGCACAGGGAACCCAAGACTCCAACTCGAGTTTCTCTATGCCCCCAATTTCATTAAGTTTGAGTCTGAAAGCAGAATCATGAAGGCATTTCCTTAGATGAGATACATGAAAAACATTTTGGATTCCCGATAGATGCTCTGGGAGATCCACTCAATAAGTCAAAGATCATATCTTCTCGATGATACAAAATGCCCAATAAATATAGGTGCCAACTTCCTAGTCTTTCCAAACCGAACAGTTTTCTTAAGAGGGGATACTTTTATGAACACCAAGTCTCCAATATTAAACTCAAGTTCCCTCCTTCGCTTATCGGCATACGATTTATGATGGTCTTGGACTTCCTTCATTCTCTTCCTAATCAAAGATATCTTATCCGTGGATTCATGGACGAAGTCTGGTCCAAGTATAACCTTGCTGGTAGTTTCCCACCAACAAGTTGGCAATTTGCATGGCCTCCCGTATAGGGCTTTGAAAGGGGCCATACCAATCGTTGCTTGAAAACTATTATTATACGTGAACTCCACAAGAGGATTATGCTACTCCCAAACTCCTCCAAAGTCAATAATGCAAGCTCTGAGCAAGTCTTCAAAGATTCGGTTTACTCTCTCTGTCTTTCCATCAGTCTGTGGATGATAAGTTGTGCTTAAGTTAAGGGTTGTCCCCAATGCTGCTTGTAGGCTTCTCCAAAATTCGCTTGTGAACAAGGGGTCCCTATCACTTATGATACTCGATGGAATACCATGAAGTCTAACTATCTCCTTGACATATAATTGGGCTAACAAGGCTGCAGTTCTCATCTTCTTAACTGGTATAAAACAGGCACTTTTGGTTAAACAGTCTACCACAACCCAAATGGCCTCATTCCCTTTTTGGCTTCTAGGAAGTTCATCTATGAAGTCCATGGAAATATGTTCCCACTTCCACGTGGAGATCTCTAAAGGTAGTAATAGTCCTCCGGGCTTCCCTTGCTCCGACTTGACTTTTTTGGCATGTTAAACATTTGGCCACGAACTCGGCTATATCTTTCTTCATTCCTTCCCAATGGAGATTCCTTTTCATATCCTTGTACATCTTGTCAGCACCAGGGTGTATGGTCAGTCTCGACCTATGGCACTCCTACGGAATTTCTTTCCTCAACCCTTCATCCTTAGGGACATAAAGTCGTCCATCCCAAACTAAACTCCCATCATCGTGGATCGAATACCTAACCGAATAGGGAAAGGTTTCTTTCCTTCCCACTTTCTCCTTTAGGCTTCTTAATTCCTCGTTAAGATCTTGTGCATTTTGGATCCTCTCTTAGGGTAGGTCTAACTATCATTGTCCCAAGAAAACCATTGTAAGTGGTTGGTGAGGTTTGAAAATTAAAATTAGCGAGGAACTCTAATTGTTTCCATTCTAGGATTGCATTCAAAGTCGCATGCTTCCTACTTAAAGCAGCTGCCACAACATTCCCCTTGCCTGGGGTATACTGAATCGTAAAGTCAAATGAGGCAATATACTTCATCCACCTTAGTTGTCTCAAGTTTAAGTCACGTTGAGAAAACAAATACTTAAGGGACTTATGGTCGGTAAAGAGTTCAACTTTCTCCCCTAAAAGGTAATGCCTCCACATCTTAAGGGAGAACAATACTGCGGATAACTCAAGGTCACGTACTGGATATCTTTTCTCCGTATCCTTGAGTTGTCTACTAGCATAGGAAACTACTCTTCCTTCTTGCATAAGGACTGCTCCTAAACCGGTCCCACATGCATCGATGTAAATGGTGAATTTTTTTGAACCGTCAGGTATAATTAGGACTGGTGCGCTAGTTAATGCTTCTTTTAATTTCTTAAAGTCTATTTCACATTTATACTCTAAGTGAATACCAAATTTTTTCTCGTTAATTGGGTTAATGGAGTATCAATCTTTGCAAAGTCTTTAATGAATTTTCTATAATACCCGGCCAATCCAAGGAAACTTTTTACCTCTATAGCATTTCGAGGTGTTCTCCATTCCTTGATTGCCTCGATCTCTGTGGGGTCTACGGACAAGCCTTCGCTCGGCACAATATGTCCTAAAAACCTTACTTCTTCCCTCCAGAAATAGCAGTTCGAGAATTTTGCTTTCAGTTGGTTCCTTCTTAATATGCATAACACTTGTCTCAAGTGTTTTTCATGCTCTTCACGATCTTTTGAAAATATAAGGATATCATCTACGAAGGCTACCAAAATTTTATTTAGAATGCCCCTAAACAATCTACTCATGAGATCAACAAAGAAGGCAAGTGCATTCGTTAGTCCGAAGGGCATAACTTCTCATTGGAACAGTCTGGCGTCCTAAATGCAGTTTTGTCCTTGCTGTCCCCTGTAGTTCTTAATTGGTGAACTCCAATAGCAAGATCTAGTTGAGAAAATACTTGGGCTCCTTCCAAGTGGTCAAAAAGGTCACCGATTCTAGGTAAAGGGCACCTATTCTTCTTGGTCAATTTGTTAAGTTCCTTATAGTCCACACAAAGTCTTAAAGATCCGTCTGCTTTGGTGGCAAATACTACAAGTGCACCCCGTTCTGAGTACTTTGATGAATGAAACCTTTTTGTAATGACTCTGAAATTTGCTTATCTAACTCCCTTCTTTCCTTGGGCGCCATATGCCTCAAGGGAAGTGCTACAGGCTTAGCGTCCTTCTCGGTCAATACGAAAGGATATTTCTCTATGGGGCGGAAGTGTTGTGACTTCCTCAATAAGGTCCAATAAATCACAAACTATAGGGACCGAAGATGGTCCTTCAGAACTAGGAAACAAGGAATATAATAAGGTTTTATCCTTGTTCCTAACATTACAAGGAATACTTAGGCTACGTCCTCCTCGGCTCCTAAGACAAACGAGTCACCTTTCGCACTCTAGGACGACCCCAAAAAAGATAACCAGTCCATACCTAGGATAAGATCATACGCATATGCTTCGCAATGGAACTCGACATTGTTGACCTCCAATACTAGGACTTTGCACAATAACTCAAGATACTTTGATCCTCGGATAGGGTTGGCCACCTCTATCAGACTATCAGAGATAGATATAGAAAGGTTCAACATATTTACTAATCTCTTGGAGATAAAAGAATGGGTTGCTCCAAAATTAAACAAGGTGTACACTGAATTTCCTAAAACAGACGTTATACCTTTAAGTGCGGGCTGCCTTTGATCTCTTAGAGGTCGATTTGAATTGGTGCTGCCTCTATTGCATAGTTCTGGCCACTCTTGGCAGCTTTGGGCAGTCTTTGTACATGTTTCCTTCTTCATGGAAGTTATAACATTTCCCCTTGAACTCCTTTTTTGCTAACGAGGTCCTACAATCCTTGGCCTTATGGTCCTTGCGGTTGCACCTCGTATAAGTCCTTGCGTCCTTTTTGAAGTTCTTCTTCTTCCTATTTTTCCACCATTCCTTCTTCTTATTTCTGTTGGAGCTTTCTCCTCTCTCACCCTCCTTATCCTCCTTGGAGCTTTCAGCCGTGCAAAAGGTAGCTGTCTCAACTAGAGTCTTAAAAGTTGCCCCAAATGTTACTTAGGCTAATAGGGTTTCCTTCAATGGGGAGTTTAGTCCTTTGACGAACCTAAGGGTTTTTTTCATGGGGGTGTCTACCAACCCTCTTCCAAAGTTACATAACTTAGTGAATTTGGATATATATTCTTATAGGCTCAAACTTCCTTGCTTGAGGTGGATGAATTTCTCTAGCTGAATAGTCATTTCTGCCCTTGGCAAAAATTTCACCTCAAAACGGGTCTTGAACTCGGCCCATTTGAAGGTTCGGCCCTCGTTTCCCATTGATATTAAATTCCACCATTCAAGGGCGTCATCCTTCAAATGTCAGGCCGCTATCCTCCTCTTTACTTCATCAGGCCAGGTAGTAGCCTCAAAGATTCTTTCACAGTCCTTAACCCAAGATTGGGCACTAGCAAAGCCTTCCTTTCCAGAAAATGATTTCCCTCCAAGATTCGTAAAGGTCTTACAAAAGCGAGAAAAATCAAAGGCCACTTCAGCGGCTGGAGCTACGAGAGCCGCTGGGGAAGTATTAGTGACAGGGACCTGTACAATAGAGGTAATGCTGGAACCATTCAGGCAAGTAGCTAGGTCTTGCCTGGTTTCCTTACTCATTAGGATTTTCAACCATTCTACTATATGAAAAGAAAAGGAAGAATCCCTTAGTGGATACTCCTGAGATAGTATTTATGTTGAAAAAGGAAGAAACGATAAAGGTGCCTAGTATAAATGCGTATGCTTATTGGGGTATATATATATTTATCATATATATATATAATTTGAAAAACCTTTTTCAATGTACAAGTACGCCTCTCATATGTATATTTTCCCTTAAATCGGGTAACTTAGGCTCTGATACCAAATGTAACAACCCGCCCGGAATGGGCCTAAATTTTGGCCCAAAAAAGGCCCATCGAAACTTAGAGCCACTCTAATTGGGTTGTAGGTTCCTATAAGGATTACATTTTCATAGATAATAATAACATATACTTCAAATGGAAATGTCACACAAAAGAAAAAAAATATATTCAAATATGATGTATCATTATTTCAAAATCTCAGAAATACAACAGTCACAGTTACATTTATTCAAAAGGTACATCAAATAATTTAATCTCATAAAATTCCAAAAGAAGTAAAGCAATAACTGCTAGTAATATCACAATAACTTTGTCTTCTCCATTGGCTTCAATCATGACTTCGTCCATGGTTTTACCTCATCTACTGACCTGTTGGATTTTAAGGAGAGGGGTCAGAACAAAAAGTTTTGTGTGACTGAAATATGGTGTTATTCAATGTCCATACCCTATATTTTAAGCAGGTTACATATGTCAAGGTATGTCTACGCAACACACAAGATTCATACAAATATAAATATCTAACCAATGGGGTGAATATCCAAGTCAATCGCCCATTAGTGTTTTTAGGGTAAAGACCTAACAAGGTGGCATTCTTGGTCACTTAATGCCCTATCAAAGGTGGATTCTTATGATCGCTTATAACCTTGAGGCAGACCCCCAGCCCTTTCAAACCCAGTCCTAGTACGCTAACGTTCTTAAGTCTATTCTCTCATTTGTAATATGAGAAGTAGTATTGTGAACGTTACTCTTAACTGATATTACCCAGTAGGACACCGATGCCGCTTAAGACTCCCCTTAGACAGTTGGTGAGCACGCAATGGCCACATATCTTTCAGTTACCAATATGTATGAAACAACCCGAACTTCCTCGTTAAGGAAAGAATGGATTGCTTTGAGGACAAGACAAATCAGAACACAAACAGAAGAACATTTCCTTGCTTATTACAACAATTTATATCTGAGTACAAGAATATACAGAGTATGAACAATTAATATACATTTGATAAATATCAGAGATCTACAAATTACAATACAGTGGAAAATAATACAAAACACAACTGAAAGAGATACACGGATACAGAACTTTTCGAATATCATTCCAGCTGTAAACCAGGATCCTGTGAATATAAATCTGCAAAACCAAAACTACTAGCTGCCCGTGTGGAAAATAGGGGAACCCATGGTTTAGGTTAAAACAATAAACTGCAGGTCAGTCATGTGACTGGTGTGAGAACTAAAACAGTTATTTAAAACCTTTACTTTAAAAGTAAATCAAGGGACCATGCCATATAACATGGAACGGGTTTCCTACCAAGAATACCAGTGCATAAACAGTTATAAACAACACAATGCTTTTTGGAAAAATGTAGCTATTATAAGACCCAGGTCCCATCACACAATGCAACGCAAGCCGGAGGATAGCGTTTTCCCTTATAATAGTGAAATATGCTTGGTACGTTTAAAACGAATCATTTGATATTATTACAAGTGCATAGTGTATAAAATAACTTCAAATATAAATGTATCAATCCTAGACGGCATGGGTACCATATATCATGTCGCCATACTAATTCTACAATTAAAATCGCAAAATCACGTATTGGAAGTTGGATTTCCATCTGTGAACCAAGGCAAGGGATCGTCCTTAACGCTTCAAGACTCTCTAGCCCGAGCCTCATGCAAGCGCGCAGGAAAGCCTTGGATCGTTAGGGCCGGTCCACTCGATGTGGATTAAAATGCCTGAACCCTACATTTCCCCGCCATATGGGGTGTAAAATTGGTCTGTATAAAGACCATAATATCCATCGGCCCTGCAGTGCCGATATATCTGAGGCGCCTCGCTATCCATCATCCACATAAGTAAAACATCTGGGCGTGCAAAACCCAGACACCACTCCCAGCTAGAAGGAAACGCATGCCCTCCCTGAGGTCTTCTCCCGTATAGGTTCACATCGGGGTGCGAGGCTCGCGAATTAACGCTATACACAAAGCTATGCTATATTAAAACCGCGCTTTGATCATTAACCATAAGAGTCTGCTTTTCAACAGAAGCCTTGATCATTTGCATCTCAGCATGCCACATAGGCAATTCACACCATGAAACTGATGTCTATCAATCACACGGAATGAAATCCAATGTCAAACACACATCCATTTACATGTTCGTTCTGGGTCTGAAAGAAACCGGAGGCACCTTATTCCTCATCCCATATGTACAATACAAGAGAGAGGTCCTCACATATCCGGTCGATCTCCAAGTACGTCTGGACGATCACCACTTATTACCTCGTCTTGGATGCATAGCCCAATCAAGACATCAGTAATCATCCAAACGATGTGAAGACCTCCGGTCTTCAACCACCGTCTTCATCGTTGACTTATCGTCGAATCAGTTATTCAGAATGGGATAAACCCGGTCTTTTTGAATAACTCGCGTATATAATAAACAAGTGCTATAAAAACACAACATACGCCTCATTCCAATTCAAAATATTCTTTTATTCAAATATTCACATTCTTTGGGATATGTTCCCATTTTATCAAAGATAAATTCTTTAAAATTTATTCTTTAATCTTCCTTTGGATATCATTCAAACCATATTAAGGTTTTCCAAACTAGTCGGGATTAACGCACCTTACCGAAGTAATCAATTATTTCATTTTCTAATCCCAACCTATTCATCTCATGGAGCAAAATTGGTAAAACTCCATATCTAACACCACGATGTTATCGATAAATATAAATTATCACTTCACGTTCAAATCTAATTAAAGATTTAACTATCACTCGGAGCAAAACTGGTGATACTCCGTTCTCGATCATTTATTGAATATGATAATTTTAATTATCAAATTCACCTTTCAATCTATTTAAAGATTCATTAAAACTCTAATTCAGTTTTAATCTTCCCAAAAATCAACATTAATGATTATTCAACTTCTAGGAAAATAATTCCTGTCTTTAACTGGGTTAAAGAACCAATGTCATTTAAAACACGGTTGACGATAAACCCAAAATCACATCCCATTTTATTCCAATTACTAAATATAACTGGAAATTATAATAATCTTAATTAAAAGATTTATTCTTTTCACACGGGATTTAAGAACAGTGTTACTGAAGACACCATTCCATCAGTCTCTAACCGTAAATTAATAAGAGAACAATTCCCTAAGTATTAATCCCAAAGGCCGAAACCAAAATCAGATCAATACCCAGTAAACCATTCAACTTAGCTAATCTCCAGTTAGTTTCTAATTACACCATTCCATCAGTCTCTAACCATAAATTAGTAAGAGAACAATTCCCTAAGTATTAATCCGGAAGGCCGAAACCAACATCAGATCAATACCCAGTAAACCATTCAACTTAGCTAATCTCCAGTTAGTTTCTAATTTTCTTAACTCCATTGGGTTTAAGAACAACATTTTTAAAGATACCATTCACGACAAACCCAAAATTCAATTCAATTAAATTCCAATTAAATATTAATTAATTGGTAAACTTTATTAAATTTTAATAGAAAGATTTAATCTTTTCTCAACTGGGCTTAAGAACAGTGTTAGTGAAGACACCGTTCACGACAAACCAAAAATCTCATTTGATATTAAATACAAGGCTCTGAATACAAAATATATCGGCTTATATTCAATGTCAAATTCTGAAATCACCAAATATCGTATTGGAGTAACGATATATATATATATATCTTCCAAATTCCTCCACAATGTCCATATAATCACGGAATCCAATATCGAAATATTCCAAAGATACTTTCGATTCAAATCCATTCCAATTCTTATATTGGAAATTTCTGGTTATATTAAAACCATTCACAAATCCAATTTATTTATTTAAAAACTATTGGATTTCAAATCTAGTCCAGAACTAGTTCATTTCGATAAAAATATATTTTTATCTTTTCAAATATGGAATTTTTCATCCTAATTCTTTCCAAATCATTTATTATGATTTTACACAAATTATCGACATTTTTTTATAATTTTATCAAGGTCTGTACAGTCGATTTCCATAAACGGTCATCGAACTGCACTTACATCGACCTTATCCAAATTTGATTTGGGCATAATTCCAAATCCAACCGCTAGATTTCAAATCTCTCATACTCTTTAGAAATCTCTTTTCGATACGAACCCAACGGTTCTGGTTTTAGGAGAATCCGACGGTCGGATCTCTCGTAACGTCAATTCGAAGTCAATAGTCGAAATTCTCGAACTGCCGCAGTGCGGCGCGTTCTATTCAGGCCATTATATTATATATATATATAATATGTATGTCAACGATTTCCATTTAAAACATATTTTATAAATCGTTTTAAATTCGTTTAAAAATGATTTCAACTTCATTTCAAATCAAATTTGAATATTCCTTAATAAATTCGTTTTAAATTCATTTTAAAACGATTTCAATTTCATTTCAAATTTCAAATCAAATTTGAATATTCCTTAATAAATTCATTTTAAATTCATTTTAAAACGATTTCAATTTCATTTCAATTTTCAAATCAAATTTGAATATTCCTTAATAAATTCATTTTAAAACGATTTCAATTACATTTCAAATTTCAAATCAAATTTGAATATTCCATATCATTTTTATATTAAAATGATAATATTTTCAAAATATCAAATTTTGTAATCACTTTTCGATATTCATTATAAAATGAATAAAACCGATATGAATATCCTTTACGTCAAAATGGCGTTAATCTAATCAACACGGCTTTATATATTTCAATATTTTCATGTCCATCCCAAATCGGACATCAAAATCAGATTTTGATGTTTTACTGAGTATTATTTTAAAATATTCGTTATTTTAAAATATTCATTATTTCTGAACTGGAATCAGACACAGCCAATTACCATATAATGTTGTTTATATGGATTTAATACAACACATGTGCATAATAGCAATGATAAACAATCAACCATCATCTAGAGTGCACCACACAACTGCATAAGCATTAAATATAAATAATTCACGCTTACACAGTCTGTCAACCAAACGATCGACATACCACTAAACAATTGGGATTAGTGTACGTCAATTATCATCCCAACACCCGTGTGGGGTTTCAATCAACAAACACAAATTTTATTTGTGCCGTTGGGCGATGTGTAAAATTTATCGTCCCAATTAATATCAGTCAAATGTGTGTTCATAAACAAATTTTCCGATTTGTAAATGAATATTTATTTTATTCATATACACGTTAAAAATTATATTTTTAACACATGAATATTTTATGCAGTCCATTTCTACAATAAAAATGATATTTTTTTGTATTCATATTTTTTTAACACATGAATATTTTATACAGTCCATTTCACATCACAATCAATTTTCATAGCACAATCAAATCGAACAAGTCGTCTATGGTCTGTGGACGACGGTGTCGGGTGCTGCTAAGCACCGTCTGCATCCTAGTTTATATTTTTAACTAGAAAATGGATTAAAGTGAGAAGTTCTCACCTTTGGGTTCCACTCCTCTATTCTATATTTTTGAACGGTTCAGATTTGGGTTTGTTTTCCACCAGTTCCATCGCAATCTGTTCCCACGCTGTTCATTGTAAAAATCACATTTTTAATATGATGTTTATATATAAAAATCACATTTTTATTTCAATGCTATCTTTATAAAAATCATATTTTTATAATATCATTTCATGTATAAAAATCACATTTTTATATCGCTTCTATATATATATATATAAATCATATTTTTATATCATTACATGTATAAAAATCATATTTTTATATCGCTACATGTATATAAATCATATTTTTATTTTTAAAAATCACTTCTTTATATTTTTAAAAATCAATTCCTGTACATACTTCATATATAAAGATCGCATTTTTAAATCGATATTATAAATATAAAAATCCTATTTTTATTCGCTACTCAACATAGATAAAAATCATATTTTTATCCTCATGTCATACATATGAAGATCACATCTTTATGATAACGCTACACGTATAATAATCACAATTTTCCCAATGTTATTTACTTAAAAATCAAATCTTCTCATAATTCAAAAATCATAGATCTTTTTATTTTTTTATATACTTCAAAAATCAAAGCTTTTTATATTTCAAAAATCAAAGCTTTTTATATTTCAAAAATCAAAGCTTTTTAATTTCAAAAATCTAAACTTGTTACTATCATAAAAATCTAATTTTTACTTCGAAGAAAATAAATAAAATATTGAAAATAAAGACTCACATTTTCAATTGAAGGAAGGGGAAGAGAGAGGGTGGGGGCGGAGGAAGGAGTTGGAACTGCTCACGCCAGAGCTCGCCCTGGGGGGAGGGGGGTAGGGTTGCCAAACGGCGGCACTGGCACCTGAGGCAGTGGCGTGGGCTAAGAAGGCCGATGGGATTTAGAGGAGGGGAGAGTTCACGTGAGAAGGGGGAAGGGGTTGACGTCGCGAGGAGGAGAGGGAGAAGACCAAGCAGCGGCAGCACTCCAGAGGGTGGCGGTGGCTGCGACGATGGTGGGGCTTCGGCGTCTGGGCGACGCGGGTTAGGGCACTGGCGGATTTTTCTTTTTTTTCTTTCTGTTGTGAGCATTGACCAAGAGAGGAAAGAGAGGGTGAGTTAATATAATTATATAATTATTTAATTAATTAAATTTCCATAAAGTGACTTTTCCGTTTGGACTCTAAATCGAACCCAACGACTATCGCCCCTAGCTAATTACCCCCATTCTAAACACAACGGGATATGTTCCACAAGCCAATTCGACGGTTACGATTAGTTTTCATTAAAATTACAATATAAATCAATATATATTCATTTGAACGTATATTTCAATTTACCGGGGCCACATACGGACTCCAAAAATTCCAAAAAAATAAATCTAGCTATGTTTTGATGATACAGTCCTAACAATACTAATTTCTTCGAATTTGGAGACGTTTGAAAAATGGCCATTTTCTGATCGAACCAAATTGAATGAAATTGACAAAGCACGTTTTCTTTTGCCATGCTCACATATTAATTCCAAAAATTATAAAAATTGGAATCTAGCAATAATTTGACACTCCAGATCCAACAAAAGTGGTTTTGTCGAAAACGGAGGTCGTTTGCAAAATGACTATTTTTAAGGGCTATATTTCCATAGCGACTATTCTGAATCTTTAACTGGACATAAATTTTTATTCCCGCTATGAAATTTCATTTTTTCGAATTCGTTGGAAAGATATTTTCGAACAGATTCAAATATTTTTGGTTTCACTAAAATCCGGTTTATTTTGAATCCTGTACATTCAATTGAAATTTGAAATCGAGTTTTCAAACTACCGCGCCATTTTCAATTCCTTTTATAATTAAAATGAATATTTATATTCTAATTTCGATTTATATAAGTATATACGTTCTAATTCTATTCAAATAAATTTCTTGTCGTTATTATTTAAATAATTCATTTTAAATATTCAAAAATTCATTAAAATGCCAAAATAAAAGTTTTAATTGGTTCTGATTTTTCGGGTTGTTACAATGTACCTAGTTGAGCACTTACAAGCTTTTAGAGGAAGTGGACATCCCAGTGAACTACCCTACTCCGTTACCATTTTATGCCTAACCACTTTTAGAGAAGGAGGACCATAAAACCTACTTCAAACCTAGTAAGGGTGGGTCCTATGACTTTGGTTCCTCTTTAAGGAATAAACCTTCGGAGGGATCCTAGTCCTAACCACTTAAGGCCTAAACTTGATAAAAAGACAGTCAACCACTTAAGACCTTCTTAAGGCGTTGTAAACCTACTTATTTTCACATGCAATATATATAGTTATACACACACACACTATACCTCTCACATTAAACCGTACACCTGTAGATGTTGGTTATGCCGGTCGGTTCCGGACAGACTTCTGCTACAAGTTGGTTTAACCTCATGTATAATGTACTAAATTTATGAATGACCCATGGCACCTGGACATCTCATATTAGTTGGGCCTACTTGTGGTTGCTGGCTTTACCGGTCGGTCCCGGGTCGGCTTATACCACAAATGGCAACTAACCTCGTGTCCATATGTCACTTATTTATATATATTTAAAGTCATTCTATATACGCATACACAAGCAAAAAAAAAAAAAAAATTGTTAAGGGGACATTTCACTTTCAAATTCGAATTCTAGCCTAATCGCATTTATTACGTTAATACAATGTTAATTACATTTATATAAGTAAAATAATAATAGCGCCTAATTAACGTAACATTCGTATAAACGAGGAAACGTTCTAACGAGGTGGTAATTGTCATTTTATCCAAATTAAGGCATGAAAATTGGGTTTTTTTCATACTCTTACCACTATGACATAGGCATAATAATATTATGATAACATAACAAGTTGTAGTGGATGAAAAAACATACATAAGATTAAAACTTGCACCTAGGCATGTGGAAATGATTCCAATACTAAATTTAAAGTAGAATATTACATATACTCACACATGGATGTTTATAAGCCATATTTCACTTAATTCACCCTTTTTGTGGTGTTATACACCAAAAAAATGTTTACATTTGACTTACTTCAATTTATAAATGCGTTCACTCCCAAAATAGGATCCAAACCCAATTCAAACTATGAAATAATCAAATCCAAACCATTTTAGGCTAAATCAATGATATTAACGACGAGTTAGCAACACCCTTTTTCACTTTTATTCAATATCAACCAAAATTCCAAAAAACAATAAAATCATGAAAATTCATACGAAATTACAAGATAGAGGATTTGGGGGGTTTTAATGTTCATATTATCGTAGTTTCCAAATCTTCTAGGCATATTAATTCATATGGCAAACTATTAAAACCATAAATATGCCTTAAGCAAACTGTATTCCACTCACAGATTATGCAGAATAGGGAGAAATTTGTATTAGATCCGCAACAATTCTTAACATTCAAGTGAGCTCTAACAATCCTCCTATTAATATATATATATATATATATATATATATATAAGATGCATACGTAAGAATCTTATACATATATGTTGATGCTAAATTCCAGAATAATAATCTTATGTTAACTAGAATAGAGAGATTTAGAATAGAGTTGGAGAATTAGAAGAAAAACCCAACCTATTACCTTATTTTTCTCTGGATTTTAACAATGGTGGAGCAGCATGGAGGCAGAGATGGAGAATAATTAGGGTTTTTCATAGTGTGATTAAAGGGGTATATTTAGTTGTCCATGTGGACATGAACCGTTGGGTTACTTAGAATTATTCCAAGCCATCAATTTATATATATCCTTTTTAAAAACCCTAACCAGCCAGCTTTATTGGGCTGTCTAGCCGCCGAGCGGTTGACCACTTCGGGATTGGAACGCCCAATAATGCTGCGTTGCTGAGCTGTTTATTTTTATTAATACGTTTTCAATTATTTTTATGTTATTCAAATGTCAACTCCTTCAAATGTTGTCCCCCTGATCTTATCTCAATTTCAAAATTTGAAATTCCCTCTTTACAATTTCGACTATATATATATATATCTGTGTTCGCTGTCCAAATTCATTTGTTCATAACTTCTTCATACATTTATCGTTTTCAGCATATTATATATGAAAACGATGTAGAATTTCGCCACGAATCGAAATAAAAGAATTTCGTAGCCTAATTCCCAAAGTTGCAAAATCTCATTTTCCAGCCATATTATTTAATTGCTTATTTTTAATTATTTAATTTATTATTGATACTTAAGAATTTTACGGGGTGTTACAATATTTTTTTTTGGTTCGCACATATATATATTATAAGATAAGAAGAAATGTTGATTTTGTGCCTAAAGCTTGGGTTGATTTATCGTGGAAGAATTTTGATTCAAGTTAGTAGTTTGATTCGACGTGCGTACTTGTGTTATGCCAACTTACATATTAGTGTTCATATCAGCCTACGTCATCTTCCTTTTGTTTGTCACGCAAGATGAGAACCCTTTCTCACGCAAGATGAGAACCCTCACTCATGACTAACATTTTCATTTAGTTAATTGACACATCTTGAAATGACATTTGAAATGTTTGGATTGCTCTAGAAAACTTGATTTGTCTACTATAATTTATCACATATGTGACACACACACTTTTGACATATTTGACGTAAATCATTTCAAAAAACATACATAGGGAGCTATTTCCATCTCAATGGCGACTAATTCCCTCTTCTTCTTCGTCTCCAACCTCTAACTCTTCCTGCTGCCTCCCTCATTCGCCCTTATTATCTCTCCACCCCTCAATCGTCCTCTTCTATCGTGAATCATCTTTCGCCGTTGTGGTGATGATGTTTGCTAAACCCTAACCCTTATTCGACCAAAACCGAATCACCCACCTCGTCAAACTCTCGCCCCACTGCATAGATTTGCTCTTGTAACTATTGTATATAACAATTATTTGATTTTTGTTTGATGATAACAAACATATATATTATTGTAAATGTATTTGAAATTGTACAATCTTACTACATCACATACAAAAATTAATGTATATACATATATATATATTTGAATAAAATACGCTGCATAAGAATTTAAATATTCAAACAGTATTTTATTTAAATATTATATTTTATTTCAATATTTGAATTGTACAAATTTCTAACTCCTCTATTGTACATCCCAGTGATTTATTACATTCAGCTCTCACTACAACACTCTGTGTTCACTCAGTTACATTTCAATGTCATATTCAAATACATTGTTGCCTCACTACATTTCTCTCAGTCACTCAGTTACATATATTCTTATACTCACTGACTCACACTCTATCTCTACATTGTCTTTAGTCTTCTTCACAGCTGTGACAACCCGCCCCGCACCAACCGACATTTACTCCAAGGGTGCGCTGTACACATGTCCAGTTAGCATGGGACGGATCGTCAGAAGGAAAGGAAGAAAGAAGACGAAGAATCAACAAGGAACCTGTAAAATGTCTCACAGCGCATAGAACAAAATATAGTAACAACATACTTGACATAAAACAGGTGAGACAGTGCATAAGCTGAAAACAAACTATCATAACAACGGAAAATCCAAAGTACAGTTTATGATCCAAAGCCAACATTATTACAACTTTTAAAAACTGTCTCAAAAAGCTAAACAAGAAAGGTACACTACTAATGCCCAAAGTAGTGACCAGCAACGACACAGGGAGAATATCTATATATCATACGTGGAAGCCTCCTGCTCGCCCCCAAATCTGCTACTCACGCATCACCAGCTAACTTGTCTTTAGTCTGCTCGTGTGAGCACCCAGAGTAATAAGAAGAGACATAAAACTCTGGGTCAGACAAAAAGTCTGGTATGAGTGATAAGCAACTAAACAGAACAATAACAGGTATACTAAACCATACCTGAACCTGGACCTGCAACCAATGAGTTAGCACTACATACCGTACAACACTCTAAGGTTCCACTGAATAAATGGTGTACAGATAACGGGGGTGGGAGTGTGCATGTCATAGTGATGGCAAACAATCAAACATAGCAACCATCCTCACATCCCTCACTCAGTGCGTAAAGCATACGATATCCACCACTTCGATCACTCAATACTTTGCTATGATCACTTTGCCCCATGAAGTCACAAAGGCTTCACTGCACTGATCCATAGCCACTAATCCTTCGCTATGTCCACTTTGCCCCCATGGAGTCGTACACACCCCACTGCACTGGCTCATAGCCTTACTAATCCTTTACTATGTACACTCTGCCCCATGGAGTCACAATGGACCCACTGCACTGGCTCATAGTCTTACTACGATCACTTTGCTCCTCGAGTCGTGATGACTCTACTGCACTGATACGTAGTCCTGCTATGATCACTTTACCCCTCGAATCGTGATGACTCTACTGCACTGATACGTAGCCCATCATCCCTTTTCAGTGGTGAATCAAAGTTATGAACGTCGGCAACTCCTTAGCACACGTCCCGCAGCAAAACCCAACCATGAAGTGAACTCATTGGTTCCCAACTGGATCTTGAGCTCTAACTTCCATTTGGACTACCTTTGCACCTCGGGTTATTGGTCATCACTGGATCGGTTCGGATCTCCCCCTAATCATCAGTTCGGTTCGGATCGGAATGCTCCTCCCTTAAGAAATCGGATCGGTTCGGAATCTCCATCACAAACCTTAAAAAATTTCGTCCCCGAAATTCCCTGACTAAAACACAAAAAGGATCCCGCATGCCTATCAACCATAGAACAACAATCAAACATGCAAAACAAGTCTATCCTAGCATGCGGAATAACTAAACTGCAAAGTAAATCTTACCAGGCAAAGAGTTCTGGATACGTCTTCCTAATGCTCTCCTCTGTCTCTCAAGTACAGTCATTCTCGTCTTTGCCCCCACTGAACCTTGACTAGCTTCACCGCTTTCCTTCGAAGTCGCTTCGTATCGTGCTCGACAATACGAATCGGCTTGCGGTTCCCAACCGCTTCGGGTTCCAATTCGAAGTCCTCTAACTGATCAGGTGAAATAGTCAAATCTGGGTCATGCACGAACTTCCTTAGCTGGGAAACATGAAATACGTTGTGAACTCCCGTCATCTTTTCTGGTAAGTCAACTCTATATGCCAAATTCCCAACTTGTTTGAGAACTAGGAATGGGCCAACAAATCTTGGTGCCAACTTGCCTCTCCTTCCGAATCGTATCACGCTCTTCAATGGAGAAACCTTGACAAACACCAAGTCACCAATGGAGAATTTTAAGTCTTTTCTCCTCTTATCAGCATAACTCTTCTGCCTATCCTGGGCAGCCTTCATCCGTTGTTGAATGATCTTAATCTTATCTAAAGTTTCCCTCACCACATCTGGTCCAAGCATAAACTTCTCGCCAGTCTCTATCCAACATGATGGTGAGTTGCACGGTCTTCCATATAAAGCTTCATATGGAGCCATACCGATACTGGATTGGTAGCTATTGTTATATGAAAACTCTACTAGGTGCAAATGGTCATCCCATGATCCACCGAAATCCAATATACAAGCTCTCAAGAGATCTTCCCATATACGATTCACCCTCTCTGTCTGACCATCGGTTTGAGGATAATACGCGGTACTGAGATATAATTCCGACCCTAGAGCCTTTTGTAAGCTCTTCCAAAACCCACTAGTGAACAACGGGTCTCAGTCACTCACAATGCTTTTAGGTACTCCATGAAATCTCACTACCCACTTCATATACAATTCTGCTAACTTTGCTGCCATTCTGGTCGATTTGACTGGTATAAATCTTGCACTCTTAGTCAATCGATCCACAATTACCCAAATGCTATCATGTCCCAATCTAGTCCTTGGTAAACCATCAATGAAATCCATCGAGACTTGCTCCCATTTCCATTCGTGAATTTCTAATGGTTGCAACAAACCACTAGGCTTCTTTTGCTCGCTTTAACTAGCTGGCAATTCATGCACTTGGATATAAACTTCCCAATGTCTCTTTTCTTCCCTTCCCAGTAGTAAGTCTGCTTCATGTCTCGATACATCTTATCACCACCAGGGTGTATAGTCAGTTTTGAGTGATGACATTCCCTAAGCACTTCATCTCTCAAACTATTCACGTTGGGTACAATTAGTCTTCCATTCTTTCTAAGCCATCCTTCTCGATCAAGCCCATACAAATTCATCTCCTCACCGTCAATGTTTATCTCTAATTTGGAGATGATTTCCAATAGATTAGGACCGTCCCTCTGACTGGAACCAATCCGCTCAATCAAGGTGGGTCTGATCGTCAAACTAGCTAATATCTCTGGATCCAATTCGCACTTTGGTCTGAAATCATACCCTGCGATATACTCCAGTTGCTTCCATTCAAGAAACATAGCCCCTAAACTGGCATGTCTCCTACTCAAGGCATCGACTACCGCATTGCCCTTCCTAGGTGTATATGCGATATCAAAATCATACGAGGCCAAGAACTCTAGCCATCTCTGCTGACGGAGATTTAGATCCTTCTGGGAGAAGAGATACTTTAACGATTTATGATCGGTAAACAACTCAAATTTCTCTCCCAAGAGATAATGTCTCCACATCTTCAATGTGAACACAATCGCTGCCAGTTCCAAATCATGGGTAGGATACTTTTTCTCATGCGGCTTTAGTTGCCGACTAGCATAAGCTACAACCCTACCTCCTTGCATCAATACAACACTTAGTCCGGTACCACAAGCATCCGTGTATACCGTCATTTCCTCATTCCCTTTAGGAATGACTAATACTGGCGCACACGTCAACTTTTCTTTTAGACTCTTGAATGCATTCTCACATACTCCATCCCAGACGAAGGCTTGATTCTTCTTAGTCAACTGAGTCAACGGTGCTGCTATCTTGGAGAAGTCCTGGATAAACTTACGATAATATCCAGCTAACCCCAAGAAGCTTCTTACGTCTGTTGCATTCTTGGGCGTAGACCAATCCTGTACCGTAGCCACCTTCGCGGGGTCCACGGCAATACCATTCTCTTAAACAACATGGCCCAAGAATCTCACTTCCCTCCTCCAGAAGTGACACTTAGAAAATTTCGCTTTCAATTGGTGTTTTCTCCACACCTCCGTCACTATCCTCAAATGTCCCTTGTGTTCTTCCTCTGTCCTTGAGTAAACAAGGATGTCATCTACGAACACAAGAACGAACTTATTCAACTGATCTCTGAATACTCGATTCATAAGATCCACGAAATATGCTGGTGCATTGGTCAACCCAAATGGCATGACTCACCACTCATAGAATCTAGACGGCGTCCTAAATGCCGTTTTCGGGACACTCTCAGCTGCTACTCGAAGCTGATGAAATCCTGTCGCGAGGTCCAACTGGGAGAACACTCTTGCTCCTTCCAGTTGATCAAATAAATCATCTATCCACGGTAGAGGATACTTATTCTTCCTCGTCACCTTATTCAACTCGCGATAGTCCACACATAAACGAAGGGAACCATCTGCCTTAGTGGCAAACACAATTGGTGCTCCCCACTCGAAGACACTTCTTCTAATAAACCCCTTCTTCAAAAGATCGCTTACTTGCACTCCGAGCTCTCGCTGCTCCCTTGGTGCCATACGACGAAGTGGCATTACTATAGGTCTGGCATCTTTCACTAAATCAATACGGAACTCAATCTCTCAGTGTGGTGGAAGCCTGGTCACCTCCTCGAAGACGTCCGGATACTGGCCAACCATGGGCACATATGACAACTCATCATGCGGGATGTCGAGGGAATTTACAAAACTAGCCATTACCCCATCACTTGGTAGACTACCAAACAATACCCTCCGCCCATCATCCACTCTAACTATCACCAAAAAGCCCTCGCAATCTACCACCACCCCGTATTTTTGGAGCCAATCGACTCCCAATATAATGCCATACCCAGTAAAGCCCAAAACAAAGCAATCACAAACAAAAATACATCCATGACTCGATAAGACCAAATTTCGGCAAATCATACTAAGGTTAGTCGAACCACCAATCGGGTTCGTCACAACCAACGGTCTATCGACTATCTCGGGTTCCAGTCCCAACCTATCTACCAGGTCACTAGATATGAAGGAACATGAAGCCCCAGTATCAAACAAAACTCGAACAGGTACATCATGAATAGAAAGCATGCCTTGAATGATGACATTCTTTCCTTTCTCCGCCGCAGTTGGGGCTTCGACGAAGAAGGAATAGCACCGATAACATATGCTTTCACAATCTGCTTCTCTTTAAGAGGTTGTGGACATTTATCTTTATGATGTCCCACTTGGCCACAGTTGTAGCACTTCCTATCCGCTGGCTTGGCCCGACATTCTCTAGCATAATGGCCCTTCTTTCCACAGCTGAAGCACTCAACATCTTTCTTGCTCTTTTTCTGGCCATCCTTAGTTTGGTTCTGCTTTCTCTTGTTCTGAGTGTTGTTCTGAGTGTTATTCTTGCCTCCACCGCCTGCTTGTGGCTTCAGCCCTTCTGCAGATGCAACCTCAGTCTTTGACTTGGGGTAAAGACTCTCTGATCTCAAAGCTTTCCCAATAATCGATTCAAAAGTCTCATCGATGTGGTTGATAAGCCTTTCTCCCAAGTATCCATCCAAACCAGTAATGAACTTCTCATTCTTCTTCTCAAGAGTATCGATAAGGGATAATCCATATTTTGACAAAGTGTCGAACTCAGCAATATAGTCCGAGACTGCCCTACCATTCTGTTTAAGCTCCAAGAACTTCCTAAACAATTCCGACTTCTAAGCAGCTGGGATAAACTTGTCGCTAAAGCGAGCCTTAAACTGATCCCAAGTAACCTGATCCTCTGGAGTAGCTGTCTTAATAGCATTCCACCAATTCATCGCTCGCCCTTGCAACTGACGAGATGCTAGCCTTCTTTTCATCGCATCTTCGATACCCAAATCGTCGAAGATACGATCATAGTTATCCAACCAATCCTGAACATCCATGGCCGACTCCGTTCCGTGGAACGGCTTCCCACCAAGGTTAGTGTAATCCTTGCACAGCTTGGAGAAATCGGCCCTAGGCGCCTGCACTACTGGACCACCACCATTACGGGGATTGGGAACTGCCCCCTGCACATCCCTAAGCATATCTCTCATGAGGTCAGTAAACATCGCCCTCATGTCAGCAGCATTCCCATTATTGGCTCCTCTGCCAGCACCTCTTGCGTATCGGCTCATCGTTCAATCTGTAAAGAGAAACGATTAACCATCTTCATAGTGGTGCTAGTGCAGTACGACTTCATCCTTAGCTATACTAATAACATATATATAACTTTTGAAAACCAAAGTAATCACAAATACGCTCTCTCATATACGCACTATCTCTCCCTGATGACTTCCATAGGTTAACTACGCAACCTAGAGCTATGATACCAAATGTGACAACCCGCCCCGCACCAACCGACATTTACTCCAAGGGTGCGTTGTACACATGTCCAATTAGCACGGGACGAATCGTCAGAAAGAAAGGAAGAAAGAAGACGAAGAATCAACAAGGATCTTGTAAAATGTCTCACATCTCATAGAACAAAATATAATAACAACATACTTGACATAAAACAGGTGAGACAATGCATAAGCTGAAAACAAACTATCATAGCAGCGGAAAATCCAAAGTACAGCTTATGATCCAAAGCCAACATTATTACAACTTTTAAAAATTGTCTCAAAAATCTAAACAAGAAAGGTACACTACTAATGCCCAAAGTAGTGACCAACAATGACACAGGGAGAATATCTCTATATCATACGTGGAAGCCTCCTGCTTGCCCCCGAATCTGCTACTCACGCATCACCAGCTAACCTGTCTCTAGTCTGCTCGTGTGAGCACCCAGAGTAATAAGAAGAGACATAAAACTATGAGTCAGAAAAAAAGTCTGGTATAAGAGATAAGCACTAAACTAAACAATAACAGGTATACTAAACCATACCTGAACCTGGACCTGCAACCAAAGAGTTAGCACTACATACTGTACAACACTCTAAGGTGCCACTGAATAAATGGTGTACAGATAACGGGGGTGGGGGTGTGCATGTCATAGTGATGGCAAACAATCAAACATAGCAACCATCCTCACATCCCTCACTTAGTGCGTAAAGCATACGATATCCACCACTTCGATCACTCAATACTTTGCTGTGATCACTTTGCCCCATGAAGTCACAAAGGCTTCACTACGCTGATTCATAGCTACTAATCCTTCGCTATGTCCACTTTGCCCCATGGAGTCGTACACTCCCCACTGCACTGGCTCATAGCCTTACTAATCCTTTACTATGTCCACTCTGCCCCATGGAGTCATAATGGCCCCACTGCACTGGCTCATAGTCTTACTACGATCACTTTGCCCCTCGAGTCGTGATGACTCTACTGCACTGATACGTAGTCCTGCTACGATCACTTTGCCCCTCGAGTCATGATGATTCTACTGCACTGATACGTAGCCCATCATTCCTTTTCAGTGGTGAATCGAAGTTATGAACGTCAGCGACTCCTTAGCACACGTCCCGCAGCAAAGCCCAACCATGAAGTGAACTCATTGGTTCCCAATTGGATCATGAGCTCTAACTTCCATTTGGACTACCTTTGCATCTCGGGTTATTGGTCATCACTGGATCGGTTTGGATCTCCCCCTAATCATCAGTTCGGTTCAGATCGGAATGCTCCTCCCTTAAGAAATCAGATCGGTTCGGAATCTCCAGCACAAACCTTCCTCTCTGCTCCGGATCGGATCGGGGTCTACACTCCCTGGCAAGCTACTTCGGATCGGATCGGAGGGTACCATCGGTTCGGGTCGGAGCACAGGCTTCTTCCTTTTATTCCAACGTCAGATCGGAGGTCTTTTTAGGATGATGGATTAAATCGGCCTCCTTCAGAGCACACCAGGTCGGATCGGAGTCTCCAAGTCGCGTTGCCATACAAGGTTAACGGAGAGGATCGGAGTTTCTGAACTCGCGTGGTGGGGGGGGGGTGGTTCGGATCGGGTCATTTTCTCCGTTCCGATCCAGATCAGCCAATTTCCTGCACTCTTTCCAGCAAGCAGTTTACGCCACCCGACGGCGTTTTCGACCATTCCAACTATTCTAATCAATCACAAAGCATACCATACAGTCATAGCAACATGTATAATCAACCAAAAACACCAAAACAACAATATTATAGGTTAAAATGGATCAAACATAGCCAAAACCCCATATTTTCCCTTAAGCATGTTCAAGCATAATTAATGATAGGATTAGCAAAACTTAACCAAATTAACCCAAGTTCATATCAGAGGTCTAAAACATCATTTAAGAATTTATAATTATTTTTTCAAGAAATTTATCATGTTTAAATTCGCTAATTAACACTAATTACCCTTAATTAGCCATAATTAGTGAGAAACTATGCAAATCACTCACCTTAGCCACAAATAAACCTTAGATCTAAAATAAATCTCTGTTTGGGCGTGAATAACAATGCAAATCAGCAGCTCTAATCTTGATTTGGTGAAGTTCTCCCTTGATTTGATGTTGCTAAGCTTAATCCTTGATTAGAAAGTGATTTGGAGGTGATTTAGAGGTTGGAGGCCATTTTTAGGGTTTCTAAGAAGTAAGTGGAGGCTAGAAAACTGAAATAGAATGAATCTCTAACTCTTTTCAACCTCCCCATAACCCTAATCCCGAAATGGGTTATGGGCCCATTCACTAATCACCCTATTTGGCCCGATTAAGCAGTTTTCACCTTCCAAACTTTATTTCAGCCATATCTCCCAAACGGTAAGTCCGTTTGGCTATTATAACCATTCTACGGAGAGGTAAACCATCAAACGAATCTAATGGAAGTGGTTTCAGGTCAAAATTCCTTTCCAATCAAAAATTATGGCCAAAACAGTACCAACTAGGGGCAAAATGGTCATTTAAAAATCGGCAAAAATTATGATCATGGGAAATGACCCCAATAGTCGTCTCCTAAAGTTACATGACCTTACGCCTTCATATAAGAAAGAAATAAATATTCTACGATCCTCTGATGCGTGGAATGCGGGCTGTTACAACAGCCAGTCCAGTCACCTGCTTACCTGTCACACAAACACGCACAGTAAACTGAAATAAAATATTTTTAAACTCTAGCAGATATAAATTTATTTTTAAATTTTATTTGCCTCGGAATTTTGATGTGTTTCTCATCATATTTCTTGACTTGGTCTAATATGTATTTACATCTATCTGTATCTAGACAGCTTGCGATATTCACAGCAATTCACTGTAAATACGACAAGGTAGACAATGTCTCTAGTGCTCATATATATATATATTGCACATACACAATACATGAATACATATACATGTGTATGTATGTATAAATATATTTTTTGCAGGGGCAATATGGTCAAACATTGAAACAGCAAAGGATAAATATGTCAAGTATGATACGTTCAGGTGAAGCTTATCAACACATGCATGCTGCAAGTATCCATGAACAAACAAGTGCAACTAAACAGGAATGGCAACACACAAAATTCAAACACACACACACACACACACACACACACACACATATATATATATATATATATATATATATATATATATATTGACACATCTGTGTATATATATACATATGTATGTATATGTGTGCATGTACAAGTCAAAACTGGAATGTCAAAACCAAGTCAGAGACAAAGCCCAAAGTGACCAAAGAATGGACAGAGCAAGCAACAAAGGACACAAAAACCAAGACCAAGTTTACGAATGCAAGACTACATGGCCAGTGCACATACTTCTTTCAGTGCACACACAGTTAGCCATAAGCAAGATGCCCAAGATCAAGGCAGTTACAATATCAAGTGACAAGGTTCAAGTAAAAGCTCAAATGCGTGAAGCATTACTAACAACTCATGAATGTGTGCATATATATATATATATATATATATGTAATCATATATGGTGCAAAAAATGTTTTGCATAAGAAATGAACTGGTCTGCATATTCAAGTGGACAATTATGGGTTCAACTATACAAAGCACAATAGTATGTGTAAATACAAAGCAGGGAAAGCCAGATCCAGAAACCAAAACAAAAAAGTTCAAATGGCAGTCATACAACTCGAAGTGCTCAAAGAAAAAAAAATACATGCAGTATATGATCAGGCCAAAAAACAACATAGGTCAGGTGTGCAAAGTGCACAGTCAAAGGGCCACAACAACAAGGCACTGCATTAAGAGATGCACACAATATATGGTGTACAAACAATGAGGTAGTAGGATGATATTTTCATATGCACAAAGGGATGAACCAACTAAGGCAGTACACACAACAATATAAACATATATACACACACACACACACAAATTCTCATATATATATACATGAATTATCATGTATATGTGTAATGACAACAACATGTACACTATGTCAAAGGTACAACATCAGTTTCAAAGCATGCACTATACAAGACTGGGAATCTAGCAAATATAACTCATCGAAATTCAAACTAGGCATGGCATCAACATGCGCAAGAGTACAGAATGTTTTCAAGCACAGTTTTCATGTTTGCATGCACAAGGAACTGGGACAACAAACATGCAGCGAAGAATCAATGACAACAACAGGATCAAAATTACAAACGTAGGTGTAGGCAAAAATAGTGAACGGGAATGTGCACAAATCTGGTCGAACAGCTACAAATTGGCACAAAGCCAGTTTCAAGTTCAAGCCCAAAATGGTCATCACAAAACAATGCATGAAGCCAATGTTTCAATTGAATGCCCACAGTAAAAGGCAAGCAATAAACTGGCACGCAAGAAAAATGGTAAAAGGATTTTAATTTTCATTTTTGGAAAATAATAAATTGGCAAGTCTTTTTTGGAAAACTTTTATTCATGCAAAAGTCACAACAAGGCATACGGTTTTAGGCAAAATGTTTTAAATCGAACCATTCCAGGAATGGATACTGTCCCATGTTTAAAGGTGCAAAGAATATCATTAAAAGGTTTCCAGAAATCAACCAGGGGATTCAGGGCCATGAAATTCAATTCTTAAATCACGCAACTAATCAAACAAAATCAATTTGGGAACTCAGAATGATTATAGGTTCGAATATATATTAGCACAAATTCATCATTGACATTATCAAAAACCAAGGAACACAAATTCTAGAGCTTATCGAGAAATCAAATCAAAGTACTCATGGTTTTCGATCACAATCGCCAAATGAATTGACAAGCAAGCAACGACAATCGAGCCATCAAAAGATTCATCTAGAATTGAAGAAGCGAATCGATTTGGGAAGAAGACACTCGGTCACCATTAGAGAAGAGTAGAGCCGACATTTTAGGTCAAGTGATAAAGCAAAAAGTAGTCCGGCCTTTTACATTTGGTTAGCCTAGTCTATTTTGACAAGGGGAGGGTTTTAGTTTCATTTTATTAGTTTTAAGTTGTATTTTTTTTTGTAATTAATCCATTTTGTTTTTCTAGTTTTTCTGTAAAACTAAGGTTTTTTTAGCTATAGGATTTATAATTAGGGTTTACGAGCTACGGGTTTGTGATTCGGGGAAAACCCGACCTTGGGTATAAATATTAGTGTAGGGTTTTGAGCGTAGGATTATAACAATTGGGAGTGGGTATCGCGAGTTTACAAGGAATTTGTAAGTGTAGAGATTATTTTAATTCATAGTATAAAACTTGGGCAATGCAACAGTAGGCAAGGTTTGCTGAAGCTGGGTAATACCTATGTCATTTACTTTATGCACTTATTTCCTCTGTTGCAATATGTGTTGTGTTATTTTTTATATCTTGTAAAACTCCAATAAACTCTATTCACCCCTCCCCCTCTTGGGTTAATCTAGATCCAAGAAGTGGTATCAGAGCAGGTATTTTATTAACTCTAAAGTCATAGTGTTCCCTAGTTGTCAATCCAGTGAGAGTCAGTCTAGTCGTATTCCAACTATTCTTAATGGAACAATTTTTTTAAAATGGAAATCATAAATTGAATACTATTTGAAATCTGTTAATATTAAACGTTAGGATATTGTTATACATTGATATGATATGATTGACAAGAATGATGTTGGGTTCAATTCTTGTGCTACACCTATTTTATATTCTTATCTTGATGAGGACTAATATAGGCTATCTCTCATTGTTTAACTTCACAGGAAATCTGGGAAACTCTCAATACATTGTATGGAAAAGTCGACAACTGCTTAAAACCCTCGATGGTAAACTCAGCTTTAGAAATATGCTTAAAAGGAGAAAAAATAATGACAACAATGGAGACTCAACAGACGATGAGACAGAAAATTGGTCTTATGAAGATTTAGTTTATATGTGTACTGGTTTAACTAAATCTGTTGATAAACTCCAACGGAAAAACAAACTTCTAAAATTTGAAAATCGTGATTTGATTCGCAAAAATAATATGTTGGAATTATAACTTGAAAACTCCGATGGAAAAAATTGTATGAATTTGAAAACTGATTTAGCTCATCTCAATGAAAATCTTCAAAAACTTGAAAAAGAAATTACGAGTTTAAAACAAATAGGGATGAACTAATTTGCAGAAACGATGTTTTACAAAAGGAGTTGGTTAAGATTAATTCCAATCATAAAATTTTTGAAAAACTAAAACTGCTGAAAACCGAATCAATTTAAATGAGCTTGAGAAAGAAATCAAAAAATTCAAAGAATTTTAAAAACGTGAGTTTGAAAAGAAAAATCAATTCGAATATGAGATTTCTTAGTCCAAAGCTAAAATCAAACTTCTTGAGAATGAAAATTTGATCTTAAAACAAAATGATTATGAGAAGAGTGAATTTTTGATCGACCATTGCTCTAAGCTAATAAACAAGAATAATATTTTGAAATCTAAAATCAACGGTCTTGAATTGAGTTCGAAAAGATTTTCAAATGGAGAAAAATCATTGAATATGCTTTTGAAAAATCAGTTGACTACTCAGAATAAATATGGACTTGGTTTCACTGATTTTGAAAATTATTCAAAAAGCTTTATAAAAGATCGATTTGAAAATTTGAACTCTAGAAATTTCAAGGTAATTTTTCGAGATGAAAACTTGTTTTGTAACAATCCTCTTAACCAAATTTGGATCCCAAAATAAAATAAAATGAATTCAAGTAAGTTCAAACAAATTTGGGTGCCTAAGGTTACAAAAGTAAACTCAGATGGTTTGTTATATAAACAGGTTTAGGTACCGACTACCAAAAGACGTGAACAAAGTTAGGAATAGTTTTACAAATTTTGTTAGACCACTCGATCCTATAAACAGTTAGGTACCGAAGGATGGCTGAGTAACCACGTTGTGAAAGAGAAATTGATTTCAAGTTATTCCACATCTCTATTTTATTCAGGGTTCCTTGGCCAAGTTTGTTGAGTAAGAGAATCCACAACGTCCACTGTAGATCAGGTATGATCTCTAGACTCACATTTTTTTGTTTGTCTATATTCTCTATTTATATTCTTCATTTTATTCCTCCTTCTACCCTTTCCGTTTTTTCTCTTGACTATGCATATTTGCTTTATCATTACCACATTTTATTTCTTGAATTTCTTAACTTCAAATTGAAGAATTCTTGATTTTCTGGAAATCTGCTTCATTTGTATAAAAATCTCATGTTTCAATGATTTCCAGATTGTGAATTCAAATTTGTAAATATTTTGCATTTTTTTTGAAGTTTAATTTTTATGAATTCCTAACAGTGCTGAAGCATTCTCATTATATCTTGAACATTGTTAATTTGAATTCTAAAATTTTGAAGATCTCAAAAACTAATGAAATTTCACATGCCTTTGTTGTTTTGAGTTTCTTCTAATTCATTTTGGAAAGACTTGAAAACTACAATCATTACAGCATACTACCATTTTTAGGTTGTGATATTTTCAGTGGTTTTTTGGATTGGCTCGGCTATTCTGAATTTGGAAAACATTTGGCCTAAATCACATGTTTTGCATCTTGAAACTCATTTTATAACCATGATCATGTGGCTTAAATACTTGGTTTATTGGAATCATTTGAAACTTTTGATATCATGAATCTCATACACTTCTTGGATTTGAAATTATAATATTGTGTGATCGATTCATTGAATCTTGAAATTTACGCATCCCTTTAAGTGATTCCAAATTAACTGCTTTAATCATTGGATCGTGATCTGTCTCTTGTGATTGTAAGAAATAATTGTGAAAAAATATCATGTAAATCTTGTTTTGAAATTAATGACTGTTGCTCTAATAAAAAGGTCTGAATTGTTAGATTTGTCTACTTGAGCTTGGTGTTTTAAATTGAAAATTTTGTGCTTTGGTTTCATTGACCCCTATGGATAATTAGGAGCTCCAAGTGGTATCAGCTCTAGAGGTGCTAGAAAATCTTCTTATTTAGTTGATTGATTTGTTTGAAATTGATTCTGATCTTGTATAGTTCCTTCTGAACCCTCTTGTAATTGATATTTTCAATTTTAAAATCATTTTTTGATTAATTATTTAGAAATTGAAATCAATAACCAATTTGAACTGTATTTAGAATTCATCAAAATTATTATCAGATTTTTGAAATTGTGATGAGCTGTCACTACAGTATATTTCACAACAAGAGGATATTCTATTTAAATTCTCATGATGTTTTGAACAGATCTTATAATACCTTTGAATTGGCGCTTATTTCACAACCATTTTTTTATACCATTCTGTCATCCATCATTATTTTATATTAATGTAGAGAGTTTTTTTAATTAAAATGATTAACGAATATACAATTTCAAATTTTGTGATGGAAATGTGATTATATTATTTTTCAGAATAAGAGATAATTAAAAAAATTCAAAGATCCTGTTACAGTTGAGCATATTTCATAATATGATAAATTTAGAAATTTATTTCACAACCATATCTGTACCAGCCATATTTCTATCATCTATTTTGGTTTTATATACTGAAGAGATTTTGTATATAATAAGTGTTTCTCTAACCTCATTTAAAAATCTAAGATCTGGCATGCATGGTTATGAGAATACTTATAATTTAAGTTGCGATTGACCTCATTTAAAAATCCGAGATATGGTTATGCGTGATTAGTGTGCTCGTAAAATAAAAAGGAAAGAAAATCAATATATATATATATATATATATATATATATGAAATAAAAACCGACCTATCAATCCATTTTCTAAACTGTGAAACGTGTTAATATTTTAGGATATGTTATGGTTTGTTGATTGATAGTCATTGAGATTTGAGATTATCTGATTTTGTCACTTAATTTGAATTTATAGTCTTAGCCTAAATCCATCATTGTTTTCTTCTAAATTTCTAAAAATTTATTTGAAAATAATTGGAATCCATATATTTTTTGAACTCTCTCCATTCTATAAAATTCATCGTAAATCCATCATTCTACAATGTGAAATTTGCCAATAGTTTGAACAATATTAAGATTTTTGTTTGATTGAATAATATTTATAATGAACATTCTCTCTCTTGATCTGATTTTATATGTCTAGTCATTTTTTCATCGCTATTTTAATTTATGTATCCTTTTGATGATAACAAAAGGGGTTCTGTATCCTTTTGATGATAACAAAAGGGGGAGAAGGTTAAGATTTTGATTGATGAGTAAATATATGATGAATATTTTAATATTGAGAATTTAATTAATTTATTCTTTTCACTTATGCACATATCATGGGGGAGTTTTGTTGTAAGGGGAGCTTACATATAGGGGGAGTTCTACACTTCACTGTCAAACACCTTTATTGATTCAAAATCTTATTATATGTTTTTCATCATCAAAAGTGGGAGATTGTTTTATATAACAATTATATGATTTTTGTTTGATAATAACAAACATATATGTATATATATTATTAGGAATGTGTTTGCAGTTTTACGATTATAGTACGTCACATATAGAAATTAATATTTATAATTGAATAAAATACACTGCACAAGAATTTAAATATTCAAACAGTATTTTATTTAAATATAATATTTTATTTCAATATTTGAATCGTACCAACTTCTAACTCCACTATTGTACGTCCCAGTAATTTATTACATTCAACTCTCACTATAACACTTTGTGTTCACTCAGTTACATTTAAATGTCATATTCAAATACAATGTTGCCTCACTACATATCTCTCAGTCACTCAGTTACATATATTTTTACACTCACTGACTCACACTCTATCTCTACATTGTCTTCAGTCTTCTTCACAGCCAGTCCAGTCACCTGCTTACCTGTCACAGAAACAGACACAGTAAACTGAAACAAAACATTTTTAAATTCTAGCAGATATAAATTTATTTTAAAATTTTATTTGCCTCAAAATTTTGATGTGTTTCTCATCATATTTCTTGACTTGGCCTGATATGTATTTACATCTATTTGTATCTAGACGACTTGTGATATTTATAGTGATTTGCTGTAAATACCATAAGGTAGACAATGTCTCTAGTACTCATATATATATGTATATATTCTGCACATGCATAATACATGTATACACATGCATGTGTATTTATATACACATATATTTTGTGTAGGGGAAATATGTTCAAACATTGAAACAGCAACGGACAAATACGTCAAGTATGATATGTTCACGTGAAGCTTGACAACACATGCATGCTGCAAGTATCCATGAACACACAAGCGCAACTAAACAGGAATGGCAACACACACACACACACACATATATACACACATCTTTGTATATATACATATGTATGTATATGAGTGCATGTACAAGTCAAAGCTGGACTGTCTAAACCAAGTCAAAGACAAAGCCCAAAGTGATCAAAGAATGGACAGAGCAAGCAACAAAGGACACAACGGCCAAGACCAAGTTTACAAATGCAAGACTACATGGCCAGTGCACATACTTCTTTTAGCATACACACAGTCATCCACAAGCAATGTGCTAAGGATCAAGGCAGTTACAATATCAAATGACAAGGTTCAAGTAAAAGCTCAAATGCATGAAGCATAACTAGCAACTTATGAATGTGTGTGTGTGTATATATATATATATATATATAGAGAGAGAGAGAGAGAGGCAATCATATGATGCACAAATTGGTTTGCACAAGACATGAACTGGTCTGCATATTCAAGTGAAAAAATATGGGTTCATCTATACAAAGCATAAGAGTATGTGCAAATACAAAGAGGGCAAGCCAGATCCAACAACTAAAGCAACAAAGTTTAAATTACAGTCATACAAACCTAAGCGCTCAGTGGAAAAAAAACATGAAGTACATGATCAGGCCATAAAACAACATAGATTAAGTGTGCAAAGTGCACAGTCAAAGGGCCACAACAAGAAGCCATTGCATGAAGAGATGCACACAATATATGGTGTATAAACAATGAGGCAGCACACTAATATTTTCATATGCACAAAGGGATGAACCAACCAAGGCAGTACACACAATAGTATAAACATATATATATATACATTCTTGTATATACATATATTAATGAATTATCATGTATATGTGTAATGACAACAGCATGTACATAGTGTCAAAGGGGCAACATCAGTTTCAAAGCATGCACTGCACACGACTAGTTTCAAAGCATGGCAGCAACATGTACAAGAGTGCAGAAGTTTTTCAAGCACAGTTTTCATGTTTGCATGCATAAGGAACTAGGACAGTAAATACGCAGTGGAGAATCAATGACAACAACACGATCAAAATTACATACTCAAACGCAGGCAAAAATGGTCAACAGGAATGTGCACGAATCTGGTCGAACAACTACAAATTGGCATAACACTAGTTTCAAGTTCAAGCTCAAAATGGTAATCACAAAACAATGTGTGAAGCAATGATTTCAATTGAATGCCCATAGTAAAAGGCAAGCAATAAAACTAGCATGCAAGAAAAATGGGAAAAACCATTTTAATTTGCATTTTTGGCAGATAATAAATCGGCAAGATTTTTGGAAAACTTTTATTCATGCAAAAGTCACAACAAGGCAAACAATTTTGGCAAAATATTTTAAATTGAATTATTCAACGAATGGATACCATCACATGTTTAAAGGTGCAAAGAAAATCATTAAAAGATTTCCATAAATCAACAGGGGATTCACGACCATGAAAATCAATTCGAAAATCACACAACAAATCAAACAAAATCAATTTGGGAAATTAGAGTGATTACAGGTTCGAATTGCCTATAAATTAACACAAATTCATCATTGACATTATTGAAAACCAATAAACACAAATTCAAGAGAAAATCGAGAAATCAAATCAGATTGCTCTCGGTTTTCAATTGCAATCTCCAAATCAATTTACAAGCAAGAAACGATAATCGAGCCATCAAAACATGCATCCAGAATTGCAAACGCAAAACTATTTGAGAAGAAAACCCTCGTTCACTATTGGAGAAGAGTATAGTCGACATTTTAATCAAGTGACAAAGCAAAAAGCGGACCGACCTTTTACATTTGGTTAACCTAGTCTATTCTAACAAGGGGAGGGTTTTTGTTTTAGTTTATTAGTTTTAAATTGTATTTTCTTTTTGTAACTGATCCATTTTGTTTTTCTAGTTTTTATGTAAAACTATTTTTTTCTAACTATAGGATTTATAGTTAGGGTTTAACAAGTTATGGGTTTGTAATTCGAGGAAAAACTGATTTTGGGTATAAAGATCAGTGAACGGTTTTGAGCGTAGGATTCAACATTTGGGAGCGGGTATCGAGAGTTTACTGGGAATTTTTAAGCGTATAGATTGTTTTAATACCTAATAGAGACGTAAGGGAATGCAGTAGTAGGCAAGGTATGCCGAAGCTGGGTAAAATCTATGTCATTTACTTTCTGCATTTATTTCCTCTATTGCAATCTATACTGTGTTATTTTTAATATCTTGTAAAACTCCAATAAACCTTATTGACCCCCCTCTAGGGTTAAGCTTGATCCAACACTAACCCAATCCTTCAATTATCCCTTTATCACAGTGTTCCTCATGACCTATCCCTTATCTTTCTACTAACAACCGCCTACTCTAACTTGCAACCCCATACCTAGTTCCACCATTCACTAGATCTCTGTTGTTACACCCACTGAAAGGCACACTCAGTAGGGTTGTGGATCGCTTTGCGATGTGCTGGTGAGTTTGTAGTTACTAGTTTCTAGTGGATCTAGGTAGTCTATGTTTTGGTGTGTTGGTTTGGATGTTTTGCGATTGTCAGTTTTTGGGTAAGTGATAGGTTTGTGGGTATTTCGACTTGATTTAGTGCTTGCAGTGACTTTGTGTTGGTTTGCTGGAAAAAAATTGTGTCGATGGAGTTTCTTTTGGCTTAGCGTTTGAGTGGTTCTTGTTTTTTTTGCTGTTGAGCATGCTGGGTTTCGTATGTTTGAGGTCACTTCCATGAATGCCTTGGCGATTCATGGCAGGTGTTGGCGTTGTGAAATGCCTTCAGTTGCTTTGTGATGGAATGGGTAGCCTAAGAGGGAACATGGCTTTTAGTTTCATTGAGTTGATCATATCATTTTGATAGTTGTTGAGCTAGAATGGTCTGAGTTTCTATGTAGTGAAGTTCAACTTGTCATTCTTCATAAATTTGTGTTTCTGTGGGTAGTTATAGTTACATTAGTGTTCATTTGGGTTGTTCTAATTACATTTATGTTTCTGTGGGTTGTTCAGTTACATTGTGATGATGTAATTATTTAACATGCCAATCTCCTTAGTTTTGTGTTACTTTGTCTTTTGCTGTGCATTTCTCTTCGTTGTTTTCAGTTGCAATGCAGAGCTTCCTGGTTTTCTAGTTAGCTTAAAGTTATGTTAACACCTTTTGGTGTATGTCAAAGTTGTATGTTTTGTTTTGTATTCTATAATTCGCACTGGTGTGGTGCATGTCATTGTGTCAGATTAGTTTGCTTCTAAATTATTATGTACTTTGTTTTTGAATTATTGTGCTTCTTGCGAGGAGTTCGTTATTTTATAGTAGTTTAGGAATATGGCCTAGCTCCTATACTATAAACTAGAATAGCTGTAGTGGACGGTCCACTTTAAAAACTGTAGCTAGTAGTTTTCGCAATCTGCCTAGCTGCTTTATATATTGTATTTATTATTTGGTATAACAGAAAGTGTTACGGATCATTTTAAAAGCGGTCGGTCTTGGCAGAAAAAAAAAGACCGTGTGATATATTATGAAGCATATATGATATCTGTAATGTTATATTTGTTTTGTTCTCACACTACAAGTTGCCTATAGATTTGTAAAACCACAATGAATTAAAATGATATATATATATATATATATATATCTGAACCACTATATAGATTTAGGAACAAAAAATGAATTTATTGGTATGTAGGTTGAAATGATAGATACCCTTAAATTTAATATTAAACGGATTGAAATGATCTATATCCATAGCACTTGGCCTAAGTAGAATTATATACAAACACTATTAGTCTATTTTGAAAATATTTTCTGAACTTAAAAATATTTTGATTTATTAAAAGTATTTTAGAAAACTAAATTTAGAACTTTATTTAAACTTATATTTTGTTAATTTAATAAAGTTTTAAATTTTGATTATATGTTATATAAATTTAAATTATAAGTTAATATATGTTTTTAAAGTATGAATTTAAGAATATAATTTAGTTTCAAAATTTAAGTTGGGACACCCCACGTCCGTTAATGTCACTCTTTATCAGAATGCATTAAGTTACGTGAAGCGTTATAGGTAAACAGAAATAGAATATCACAAGGCAGATATAAAATAGCAGCGATAATTTAAAACTTCGTTATTTTGCAGAAAAACATCGTAGTCTCAAAACAAGTTACAATATCAGGCATAAAATACTGAAACTGAGTACATCAAAACGAAGCATCCGTCTTGCGCTAAAAACCATCAGAGTACAGAAATGTAGAATCATAATCACCAATAATAGCCATAACAAAGAAGACAAGCAATCAAAGTAGATCCAGATCCAAGCAGAAACAGAAGAGAGAGTCCTAATCAAGCCTGAGCGTTCCCACCTTGAGAACCAAGGGGGAGGCAGGAAGAGAGAGAAAAGGAAACAAACAGGTCATACATAAAGTCTGGTGAGTCCAGTGACTTTTAGCATATAAAAAAGTAAAAGTATCATGACAGGCATATAAACTGGATGAGAGATAAACTATCATATAATAAGTATAAACAAACTGAACAGGATAAGCAGAATAAACTGAGTAGATTATGCTTCTCAAATACTTTTCTCTGCATCAATACTAGTATAACAGATATGTGACAGGATTAGGTGTCCCCTAATTACTTAACAGAAACAGAATGATCCCCACAGAAATATAATGGTACGGTTAGGTGTACACTAGTAACGGGTTTTACTCCAAACAGAAATAACAGGCACCTTAATAGAAATAACAGGTTTTACCCTAAGCAGAAATAACAGGTACCTTAACAGAAACAAATAGGACCAGCTGTACCCTAATTACTACCCCCAAGCGATCGGCTCCCTGACTTGTAAATACCTTGTGTCGGCCCCACAGCTGGGTGTATTACTTCCTAAAGTGGCAACCTACAGAAGGACACAGACCTATTTACCGGTGCTACAGCGACTCGTTTTCTCTTACAGACCGGACCCATGCACGCATATGACTTCGTTAGAACGCTCCCGCATACACCCCCTTTCAGATAAACCTCTTATAATCAGTTCAGTATGCATGCCCTGACCCCTACCTAGTGTGGGGTCCCCGTCTAATACCAGAATGGGTTACCGGCTGCTATGGGTCCCATATAGCAGATGACACAAGTCGAAGCCCTAAACTTGTGTCCCCCAATTAACTAGGATTTTTAACGGGTAAAGCCTACAGATTTACAGGTTCGCCTAACCCCCACAGATTAACAGAGTAAGTTTCAAAGGTTAACAAGTTTATTTAACCCCAACAGATTAAATAGGTTTACATAACCCCAACAGATTAAATAGATTTACTTAACCCCAGCAGATTAAACAGATTCACTTGACCTCAACAGATTTAACAGGTTTCACAGGTTACTTATAGTTTCATTAACATGTTCCTCTTAACCTTTAAATTGAGCCTACAGATTTATATGCCCCCAAATTCCAATCATAATTCACAGTATAACATATGCCCTAAAATTCATATTTCACAGTACAGGTTATGCCCCCAAATTCTAGTCATGACTCATAGTACAAGATATGCACCAAATTACCATTCCCAATCATTCCCAATGTATCCCGATTTCGTTCGTTTCATATTTCATCGATATTGGCCAAGGCTCAAAGGTAACCTAGGCTATAAAAATAAAAAGGGAATGGGGGAGAGAGAAGAACATAAATAGGCATATAATAAAAGAAATAGGCATATAAGAACTTAACAGCAGAACATGTGTACAAAAGAATATATGTAGTTATAATAGAACTATTTAGGTATGAATCAGTTTCTTAATAAGCACTGGTTCAGATTCAAGTTTGTAAAGGGTTGCTGTTAATTTTTTACATCTAAAACTAATATGAACTCACAGAGATTGGATCGACGTACAAGAAAAATTTCTAACGTGTGTATATGCCGATTTTGAAGAAGATAGTCTAATTCAATCCAAGTAGAGGCATCATCCCATTGTCTCCATTGTTTTAGGTGTAGAAACCAACAAAAATGCTGGTCTTTATTTAGGCTATCTCCAACGAACCCAGTTACCAAATAAGTCCATGTTCAGAGAAATGAATTCGGCTAGGTCCAGTGTAGGTCAACCCACCCCCACCTGGATCGACCCACGGGTCGACCCATTTGTCGACCTAGCCAGGCATGGGTCGACCTCTAACGGGTCAATTTCCCTCCCTGGTTTCCGGCTTCGCTGTTTGATTTATTTTGAAAATTTTGATTAGTTTTATTTATACGTAGAGCTCTTATATGTATACAAACTTCTAACCTTCATATCTTTCTCATATGATGTCTGCTTTATATAAACTAGGAGTCTATTTTAAGTAGAATTCTGAGACGAATGCAATGGTATAGTCTATTTTACTTAGTTCCCAATATTTAATTAAGTACCCTTTATTTAATCGTTATAATGTCCTTTAAAATTATGGGGTGTTACATTCACCCCTACTGAAAGGATTTCATCCCCGAAATCTCCAAGTTAAGAAGAATTTTTATCCTAACATCCATCGACCATTTACTCATCCATCAATCACATGCATTCATTGTCCTTAAGAGATTTCTAATGCTTGTATGAACATATGCAAAGGTGTGTGTATATGTCCCTATGTTAATGCAAAATTTTAGGCGGTCTACTGAACCTCCTTAATGCAATATATGTATGTGCCATGAATCCAAAATGTATGCAAATAGTCCTAGTATACTATGTAAACTCAATATGTGTGCACAATCATTCGTCCAAATGCAACATCCATATGATGATACATCCAATTTCATCCATTATAAAAAAAATGCACACATGTCCATATGCAGTATGAAAGTGCTTTGTGCGAATCTAGTGCCTGGTTTGCGTATATGCATCCACGAGCAACCACTAGCAAACATTTGCATCCATCAAACATAACATGTCCCGAACACATGTTTACATCCATTGGTTTCCTACCTAAAGGTCTAAGATTTGATCGATAAGATATACTCAAATGACAGAAGCCATTATGAATAAAAGCTTGAAAAAAGAAGTTGAGAACATACCCTTGAAAAGAAAAGGGTAAGAAGTGTGAATCTTGTCCTTAGTCTCCCAAGTTGCATCCTTGTTGTCCTCTCCCCATTGCACTTTCATCAACTTAACCTCTCTTTTGCGTAGCTTCTTAACCTCTGATCCAAGTATACAGGTAGGAACTCGTCTAACTGTCACCTCCCTTTCTACCTCTACTTCCTCAAGCATGCTCGACACAACAACCTCTGCTCTATCATGCAGACATTTCCGCAAATGAGAAATGTGGAAAACATCATGAACACCCGCCAATCTCTCTGATAGTCTCACCCTATAGGCCATTTGACCTATCCTCTCCACTATGGGAAATGGCCATACAAATCTTGGCGCTAATTTCCCTATAGATCCAAAGCGAACCACATTCCTCAAAGGTGATACTTTAATGAAAATTATGTATCCCACCTTAAACTCAATTTCAATCCTTCTCTTATCTGCATAGGACTTCTTCCTGTCCTGAGATGTCTTCATGCATTTGTGGATAATATCAATCTCTTCTGAAGTCTCTTCTCTCCGATCATCTCAGTTCCAAGTAAAAGCCGAGCCGTAGACTCCCACCAACAAGTCAGTGATCTGCAAGGTCGTTCGTACAGTGCCTCAAAGGATTCCATACCTATACTAGCCAGATAACTGTTGTTGTAGGCAAACTCAACCAACGGGAGATGCTCTTCCTAAGTCCCTCAGAAGTCTAGGACACACAACCTCAAAAGATCCTCAAGAACTCTATTCACCCTCTCAGTCTGCCCATCGATCTGAGGGTGATATGTGGTGCTCAAACATAACTGTGTACCTAATGCCTCTTACAGGATTTTCCAGAACTCACTAGTGAAGATGGGGTCACGATCACTCACTATGCTAGGTGGTACTCCATTTAGATGGACTATCTCACGAAGATAAACTGATGCCAATCACACTGCTATTCTCTTACTCTTAATAGGAATGAAATAAGCGCTCTTAGTAAGCCTGTCTACTACAACCCAGATATTAGTGTTGCCTTTTCTCGATCTAGGAAAACCGTCGATGAAATCCATAGAGACGGTCTCCCACTTCCACTGTGGAACCTCCAAAGGATGAAGCAAACCGCCAGGCTTTTCTGTTCATCTTTAACTTGCTGGCAAACTAAACATGGAGAGACAAACTCCGCTACATCGTTCTTCATCCCAGACCAAAAGAAAACTCTCTTTATATCTCTATACATCTTATCGCCTCCCGGACAGATGGTCATCCTAGTATGATGGGCTTCCTCAAGGACCGTCTTCAACAGATTTCCAACTTGGGGAACACAAAGCCTCCCATCCCTTCGTAACCACCCTCTATCATCCGTGGAGTATCTACTAAGGTGACAAGAAGTCTCCCCTCTACTGAGTCTATCCAAGATGTCTGCTATCTGTGGGTCCTCTCGCTGCGAAGATCTTATGTGATCCATAAAAGTAAGTCGCACCTCTAAGGATGCCAACAAGCCAGGTCTAAGTTCCATATATGGCCTAAAATCGAAGGTCGGTTTTAATCCAAACTTCGCCTCTCTATGAATAGAGAACTCAAAGTCATCCTCTGCCTACTCAACGCGTACGCCACTTCATTACCCTTGCTAGGGGTATAAGCAATCTCAAAATCATAGGAAGCTAGGAACTCCATCCATTTCTACTGTCTCAAGTTGAGATCCTTCTGTGAGAACAGATACTTGAGTGACTTATGGTCCGTGTATAACTCGAACCTCTTCCCAAGCAGATAATGCTACCAAGTCTTAAGTGCGAACACTATATGTGACACCCCACGTCCGTTAATGTCACTCACTAAGGGAATGCATTAAGTTTCATGAAGCATTATAGGTAAAAAGAAACAGAAATATTACAAGATAGATATAAAAGCAACAGCGGAATTCAAAAATTTATTTATAATAAAGCATCGTGGTTCAAAAACATCACATGTCTAAAATACACATAAACCATTACATCATAAAAACTACTGTCTTGTACTTTAAAACATCAGAGTACATAAAAAGCATAATTCCCAAATAAAGCATAGCCATAGTAGAAAGGATAAAAGCTTGAACCATACGTCAAAGCAGCTCCAACAAAATTAAGCAGAATCACGGTCAAGCCTGGGTATTCCCGCCCTGATAACTTGGGGGGAGGGGAGGGGGGAACAGAAGAAAGAAGAGGAAACAAAAATGGTCAGACATAAAGTCTGGCAAGTCCAGTTACTTTTAGCAAGTAAATAAATTAAAGTAGCATGACAGGCATATAAAGTGGATAAGAGAAATTACTACAAGAAAGGCAGGTATGACTAGGCAAATAGGATAAGGTGTATATGCTTCCTTAATGATTACTCTGCACTAGTACTAGTATATCCAGAATGAGACGATCCCCAACATGTATGAAATGATAGACTTAGGCATACTTCTAGTGAGAGCTTTTAACCCCATACAATCCACAGACAGCCCCAATAATGGACTCCTAAACTTACCAGAGTCTAGATGTACCCTAACTACTACCCTAATCGATCGTCTCCCTACTCCGTAGATACCCTGTGTTGGCCCAACAGTAGGATGTATAACTTCCTAAAGTGGAAACCCTTCATTTTCAAGATGTGCACAACCATATCTACTGATGTCACAACGTCTTAATTCCCATGGCAAACCGGACCCATGCACACACATGACTCCGTTGGTTTCTTGGGATGTTGACACCGCCCCTTCGTTTTGGATCTCTTACAATCAACACAGTAAACGTGCCCCTACTCAGACCTAGTTCAGAGTACTCGTTTGATACCTAGATGGGTTAGTGACTGAAACGGGCCCCACACACAAGATGATACAAGCTCCCCCTAGGCTTGCATCCTCACTATTAGGATTTCAACTGTTATGCCTAACAGCCCAACATGTAAAACATATTAAGTTGTCGGGCCTATATATGTAAATATTACCCCACCGCCATAAGATCTACTTAACCCTCACTGATCTAAGCAAGTTTACTTAACAAAGTTGCATAACCCCAAAGTATAAAATAGGTTAAGTTTGTGGGCCCATATATATAAATAAATATTACCCACCGCCACAAGATTTACTTAACCCACCCACTGTTTCAACCAAGTTTACCTGACCCCTATTCAAGTTAACATGTTCATACAATCCCTATGGACTCATCTAGGTTAAGTATTCCAATTCGTTACCAAGTCCTTTTATGGTTATAATGGCTAGAACTCCCACATTAGGCCTACATCTTGTGGATGCTGGATATGCCGGTTGGGTTCGGGCAGACTTCTTCCACATGTTGGGCCTAAGCTCGTGTCTTAACCCGTCTCGTATTTGTGCACTTAGACCCCTCACATTAGATTCAACATTTGCGGTTGCTGGATATGTCGGTCAGGTCTGGGCAGACTTCCACCACAAATGCAATCTAACCTCGTGTCATAAGTGCCATTACAATTTTCTAATTTCTGTAATCCTAGGCATTTTAGTTATTAACCAATTAATTATACCTATGTCTTTATAGGTGTTCATGCCCATTTACCCAATTATATTCATAATGGATTGTATGTCCAAATTCATATTTGTCATTCAAGTTATGCCAATTCTAATGTTTTCCCCTGTTCCATAACCAACGCATTCGCATATATTTGGCGACATGTCTAGGCTAGAAAGTAGCCTAGCCATAAACAATAAAAGGGAAAGATGACAATAGTGATTATTTTAACAAAAGTGACATAAACATGTAATTGGCATAGTGATAGGGTGGACATATAAAAATAGATCTAGTGAGCATGTGATAATAAAACTAGATCTAACATACCAAGGATGTCATAATCGGCATGAGTAAATAAGGATTCATATTTCCAATTAATGATAGATCTAAGTTAATCACCACATGATAGGTAAAGTTTAAGATCCACAAATGTGACATGATAAATTAACCACAAGAAAATTAGATCTATAAAGGTAGATCTAGCCTGACAAGATAAATTAACCACAAACGAATTAGATCTATAAAGGTAGATCTAGCATGACGTGATAAATTAACCACAAGCGAATTAGATCTAAAAAGATAGATCTAGCATGATAAAAATTCAGGATCCACAATTGTGACATGACAAATTAACCACAAGCGAATTAGATCTAAAAAGGTAGATCTAGCATGACATGATAAATTAACCACAAGCGAATTAGATCTAAAATGTAGATCTTGCATGATAATAATTTAAGATCCACAATTGTGTCATGACAAATTAACAACAAGCGAATTAGATCTAAAAAGGTAGATCTAGCATGACATGATAAATTAACCACAAGCAAATTAGATCTAAAAAGGCAGATCTAGTATGATAATAATTTAAAATCCACAATTGTGGCATGACAAATTAACCACAAACGAATTAGATCTAAAAAGGTTTATCTAGCATGACATGATAAATTAACCACAAGCGAATTAGATCTAAAAAGGTAGATCTAGTATGATAATAGTTTAAGATCTACAACGTAGTTATGTCATAGATTCAATAGTCCCAATAGATCAGATATGATAAATATTTAGATCCAAGTCATAGAATATTATAAATTCACAAATTATGATAGATCCAATATGATTCAATCACATGCATATATCCAAATCACAGTCATATCTCATTTACTTTTAATCATTTAAATCTATAAGTAACTAAATCACCGTCTTTGGATTCTAGAAGATAGAAAAGAAATTCTTGGTGTCGAATCTCAGATCTATAGTTGAAACACTTGAATCTTTTTTTTTAAACTTGATTTTAGAGAAGAATAAGTTATTTATTTGAAGTTGCAGCAGAGCCTCGCCGTCACCATTATTTTTCCAATGAATAAAACCTAGGTTTAGAGTCCTTTATATAGCTGCTGCACCCTGAATTTGGACACTGCATGCGTCTAGAAACATTCAGCCAATTCGACCTAGGGGTCGACCCATATTCCCTGAGTCGACCCCGACGTCGACCCAGGGGGCCTCGGGTCAACACCCCAAAAGGATCGGTTCGACGTTTTGGCTTCCCGCTTTGTCGTTTTGAATTTTTTTGAATACTTACTTATTTAATTTTTATATATTTATATTTTTTTCTCATATGCATATAAACTTCAAGGCTTAATAACTTCTTCATACGGTGTCTGTTTTACGCAAACCAGTTGTCTGTCTTGACCAAAATTTCAAGACGAATGCAATGGTATAGTCTATTTTACTTAATTCATAGTATTTAATTAAGTTACCACATTATATTCATTATATAATGTAGTTAAAATGTCTAAAATTTTCAGGGTGTTGCATTCTCCCCTACTCAAAGGATTTCTTCCCCGAAATCTCCAAGTTAAGAAGAATGTATATCCTACCATCCACATCCATCTACTCATCCACCAATCATTGGCATCCATTGTCCTTAAAAGATTTCTAATGCTTATATGAACATATGCAAAGGTGTGTGTATATGTCCCAATACTAATGCAAAGATCAGGCGGTCTACTAATTCAGTCGACCTCCTTAATGCAATGTATGTTAATGCCATGAATCCAACATGCATGAAAATAATCCTATTATAACATGTAAGTTCTGTATGTATGCACAATCATTCAACGAAATGCATCATCCACTTAATAATACATCCATTTTCATCCATTAAAAGAAAAGAAAATGCACACACATCCATATGCAGTATGAGAGTGATTGAGTCGATCTAGTGCCTAATGTGTGTGTATATGCATCCACAAGCAACTACTAGAAAACACATACATCCACTTGCATCCATCAAACATAACATGTCTCAAACACATGTTTACATCCATGAGTTCCCTAACTAAAGGTCAAAAATTTGATCGATAGAATACAGATGAATGATTGAAACAAGTGCGAATAAAAGCTTTGGAAAAAAAGAAGTTAAGATCATATTCCCAAAAGGAAAGGGTATGAAGCGTGATTTTTGTCTTCAGTCTCGCAAGTCGCATCCTCGCTGTCTTCTCCCCATTGCACTTTTATTAACCTAACCTCTCTATTGCGCAGTTTCTTAACCTCTGATCCAAGTATATGGGTAGGAACTTATCTAATTATCGTCTATCGTTCTACCTCTACTTCCTCATGCATGTTCGGCTCAACTGCCTCTAATGTATCGTGTAGACACTTCGATAAATAAGAAATGAGGAAAAACATCTTGAATATCCACACATATGTGAAGCGAGCTGTACGCCTTAGCTGCGAATAACACCGGAGCACCCCATTCAGATATGCTTTGACTAATAAACCCTTTCTCAAGAAACTCTCCTACTTGCTTGCTAAGCTTCCTCCTTTCTCATGGAGCCATGTGGTGCACGAGTCATGCAACTGACTTTGCATTGTCTACCAAATATATACAAAAATCGATCTCGTGCCTTGGAGATAAACCCTGAACCTCCTCAAAAACATACGAATACTCATGGGCTACCACTACAAACCGTAGATCATCGATAGATGCATCAAGAGATTCTAGGAAACTAAGCATGACAGACCCTTTTGGGTCACAAGAAATCTCAAGTGTCCTCCTATGGCAAGTCAAAAGTCTAACGACCCTCCTCTCACAATCCAGAATGGCACCGTACATGGATAGCCAACCTATCCCTAGAATCAAACCATATCCCATAAAACCGAGCACATACGCGTCGCACTCGAACTTGACACCCAATATAAATATTCTTAAACCCCAACAAATCATGGATAAATGAGCCGAACCACTAATGGGGTTTGAGACAACAACGGGATCCACTACCATACTAGTATTTAAGTGCAGATATTCAACCAAAGAACTAGATATAAATGAATGCGAAGAGCTAGAATCAAAAATAGTTCTTATAAGATGATTGGAAAGAGAAATCAAACCTTCCACGGAAAGTTTCCTACCTCGATCTGGAGCACCGATCACGAGACCATGCACTTGCCCTCCAGAAGCTCCTTCCCTTTGACCTTGTCCTTATTTCTTCGGGCAATCCTTAATAAGATGCCCGACCTCTTCATAATGGAAACAAGCGTTCTTCCATCTTTTGCAATCTTTGCTTACGTGACCTACATGTCCACAATTAAAACATTTCCTCTTGTCTCGAGCTTTGTCGTTCTTTCCTCCCTTCTTTTGTGTCTCCTCAACCTTAGCTTCTTTCTTTTCAGCTTTATCTTCCTCATGCATTAATGACATATCAATGAGTCTTTAAAACGTAGCTCCCATTGGAATATGGAACACAGCTAACCCATGAAGGGGTTCATTTAGTCCTTTAGCGAACCGCAAGGCCTTCTTATGCGGAGTGTGTACTAGTTCCAAACCGAATCTAGCTAGCTGGTTGAATTTGTTCACATATTCTTTAACAATCATGTCTCCTTGTTTGAGCGCCAAGAACCTCTCCATTTGCATGCTTTTCTCTACTTGAGAAAGAAACTTCATTTCAAACCTCTGTCTAAAGTCATCCTAAGTTTCCACCGAACGCCGCTCTTGGGTTACTTCCCACTAGAACGAAGCTTCATCCTTCAGTAACCAGGCAGCCAATTGAATCTTCCTTCGATCTTCCACTTCAAAGATTATAAACTGGTCCTCGGTCTCCTTGAGCAAATTCCTTACCTCTATGAATGTCTCGGTTCCATGGAATGACTTTCCTCCCATAGCACGAAAATCTTTGCAGATCTTGGAAAAAATTTCTACATGCGGAGGAGGAGGAGAAGGAACAACGGGTGCAACTTGGGGAGGAACGTTTCCTTGGCCTTCGGCAGGCGTCGTGGACTTCAGATACCTACGGAACCAGCCTGATATCGGAACGCCCTCTGGGATATTAGGTTCCCTAGACATGCTGAAAAAGAAAAGGAAAGATATTCAGACAAGGTATTGAAAGATATTACTTATGGCTTTTTGGGAAATGTTTTTCAAAACAGAATTTTCTTTTGAAAATGCTTCCTTTTTAAAACCTTTTCGAAAATAGTTTTCAATTTTGTTTATCTAATCTGGTAACCTTCAGCTCTGATACCAAGTGTGACACCCAACGTCATTAATGTCACTCATTAAGGGAATGAATTAAGTTTCGTGAAGCGTTATAGGGAAACAGAAACAGAAATATTACAAGATAGATATAAAAGCAACAGCGGAATTTAAAACTTTATTTATAATAAAGCTTCGTGGTTCAAAAGCAGCATATGTCTGAAATACACATAAACCATTACATCATAAAAACTACTGTCTTGTACTTTAAAACATCAGAGTACATAAAAAGCATAATTCCTCAAATAAAGCAAAGCCATAGTAGCAAGATTAAAAGCTTGAGCCATACGTTAAAGCAACTCCAACAAAAGTAAGCAGAATCACGGTCAAGCCTGAGTATTCCCGTCCTGAGAACGTGGGGAGGGGGGATGGACGAAAGAAAAGGAAACAAAAAGGGTCAGACATAAAGTCTGGCGAGTCAAGTTACTTTTAGCAAGTAAATAAATAAAAGTAGAACGACAGACATATAAAATGGATAAGAGAGATAGCTACAAAAGGCACGTATGACAAGGTAAATAGGATAGGGTGTATACACTTCCTTAATGATTACTCTGTAGTACTACTAGTATATCCAGAATGAGATGATCCCTAACATGTATGAAATGGTAGACTTAGGCGTACTTCTGGTGAGAGGTTTTAACCCCATACAATCCACAAGAAACCCCAATAATGGACTCCTAAACTTACCAGAGTCTAGATGTACCCTAACTACTACCCTAATCGATCGGCTCCCCATTCCGTAGATACCCTATGATGGCCCCATAGTAGGATGTTTCACTTCCTAAAGTAGCAACCCTTAATTTTCAAGATGCACACAACCATATCTACTGATGTCACAACGTCTTAATTCCCATGGCAAGCCAGACCCATGCACACACATAACTCCGTTGGTTTCCTGCGCTGTTTACACCGCCCCTTCATTTTGGATCTCTTACAATCAGCCCAGTAAGCGTGCCCCTACTCCGACCTAGTTCGGAGTACTCGTTTGATACCTAAATGAGTTATTGATTGAAACGGGTCCCACACACAAGATGATACAAGCTCCCCCTAGGCTTGCATCCCTATACTAGAATTTCAACTGGTCATGTCTAACAGTCCAACATGTAAAACAGGTTAAGTTGTCGGGCCTATATATGTGAATATTACCCCACCGCCACAAGATTTACTTAACCCTCACTGGTCCAAGCAAGTTTACTTAACAAAGTTGCATAACCCTAAAGTATAAAATAGGTTAAGTTTGTGGGCCTATGTATATAAATATTAACCACTTCCACAAGATTTACTTAACTCACCCACTGTTTTAACCAAGTTTACTTAACCCCTATTCAATTTCACATGTTCATACAATCCCTATGGATTCATCTAGGTTAAGTATTCCAATTCGTTACCAAGTCCATTTATGGTTATAATGGGCTAGACCTCCCACATTAGGCCTACAACTTATGGATGTTGGATATGCCAGTCGGGTCCGGACAGACTTCTTCCACAAGTTGGGCCTAACCTTGTGTCTTAGCCCGTATCATATTTATGCACTTAGATCCCTCACATTAGATTCAACATTTGCGGTTACTGGATATGTCGGTCGGGTCTAGGCAGACTTCCACCACAAATGCAATCTAACCTCGTGTCATAAGTGCCATTACAGTTTTCTAATTACTGTAATCCTAGGCATTTTAATTATTAACCAATTAATTCTATCTATGTCTTTATAGGTGTTCATGCCCATTTACCCAATTATATTCATAATGGATTGTATGTCCAAATTCATACTTGTCATTCAAGTTATGCCAATTTTATGTTTTCCCCCGTTCCATAACTAACGCATCTGCATGTATTTGGCGTCATGTCTAGGCTAGAAAGTAGCCTAGCCATAAAAAATAAAAGGGAAAGATGAAAATAGTGATTATTTTAACAAAAGTGACATAAAAATGTAATTAGCATAGTGATAAGGTGGACATAAAAAAATAGATCTAGTGAGCATGTGATAATAAAACTAGATCTAACATACCAAGGATGTCATAATAGGCATGAATAAATAAGGATTCATATTTCCAATTAATGATAGATCTAAATTAATCACCACATGATAGGTAAAGTTTAAGATCCACAAATGTGACATGATAAATTAACCACAAGCAAAATAGATCTATAAAGGTAGATCTAGCATGACATGATAAATTAACCACAAACGAATTAGATCTATAAAGGTAGATCTAGCATGACATGATAAATTAACCATAAGCAAATTAGATCTAAAAAGATATATCTAGCATGATAATAATTCAAGATCCACAATTGTAATATGACAAATTAACCATAAGCGAATTAGATCTAAAAAGGTAGATCTAGCATGACATGATAAATTAACCACAAGCGAATTAGATCTAAAAAGGTTGGTCTAGCATGATAATAATTTAAGATCCATAATTGTGACATGACAAATTAACCACAAGTGAATTATATCTAAAAAGGTAGATCTAGCATGACATTATAAATTAACCACAAGCGAATTAGATCTAAAAAGGTAGATCTAGTATGATAATAATTTAAGATCCACAATTGTGACATGACAAATTAACCACAAGCGAGTTAGATCTAAAAAGGTAGATCTAGCATGACATGATAAATTAACCACAAGCGAATTAGATCTAAAAAGGTAGATCTAGTATGATAATAATTTAAGATCCACATCATAGTTATGTCATAGATTCGAAAGTCCCAATAGATCGGACATGTTAAAGATTTAGATCCAAGTCATATAATTTTATAAATTCACAAATTATGATAGATCCGATATGATTCAATCACAGGCATATATCCAAATTACAGTCATATCACGTTTACTTTTAATCATTTAAATCCAAAAGTAACTAACTCACCATGTTTGGATTTTAGACGATATAAAAGAAATTGTTGGTGTTGAATCTCAGATCTATAGTTGAAACGCTTGAATCTTTTTTAACTTGATTTTGTAGAAGAATAGGCTATTTAATTGAAGTTGCAGCAGAGCCTCGTCGTCACCATTATTTTTCCAATGAATAAACCCTAGGTTTAGAGTCCTTTATATAGCCACTGCACCTTGAATCTGGATACTGTGTGCGTCTAGAAACATTCAGCCAATTCGACCCAGGGGTCGACCCATAGGTCGACCCATACTCCCTGAGTCGACCCTGGTGTCGACCCAAAAGGGTCGGTTCGGCGTTTTGGCTTCTCGCTTTGTCGTTTTGAATTTTTTTTGAATATTTATTTATTTAATTTTATATATCTATATATACATATATTTTTCTCATATGCATACAAATTTCAAGGCTTAATAACTTCTTCATACGGTGTCCGTTTTATGCAAACCAATTGTCTATCTTGACCAAAATTTCGAGACGAACGCAATGGTACAGTCTGTTTTACTTAATTCACAGTATTTAATTAAGTTATCACATTATATTCATTATATAATGTAGTTAAAATGTCTAAAGTTTTCGGGGTGTTACATTATAGCAGCCAATTCCAAATCATGGGTAGGGTAGTTCTTCTCATGAACCCTCAACTGTCTACCACCATAGCATACTATCCTTCCTTCGTGCATAAAGATGGCACTAAGCCCTTTACCACATGCATCAGTGTATACTGCGAGCACTTAGTGCCCATGAGGCAAATTGAAAACAAGGGTTGTTGTCAGGGTCCTCTTCAATCGCTGAAAAGCATCCTCACAATTCAATGTTTCATGAAAAGGTCAGATTCTTCTTTGTCAGCTTGGTGAGTGGAGCTGATATCTTTGCAAAGTCTTTGATAAACTTCCTATAATTGCCATCTAAACCAAGAAAACTTCTCACATCCGTTGCATTCTTTGGAAACGTCCAATCTCGAATTACAATTATTTTGCGAGATCCACTGCTATCCCATCCTTGGAAACCACATGCCCTAGAAACCTTACTTCCTCTCTCCAAAAGTGATATTTGGAGAATTTCGCCTTAAGCTGGTGCGCTTGGAGAGTCCTCAAAACCTCCCCTAAATGTAGGGCATTCTCTTCCTTGCTCTTCGAGAAAATCAGAATGTCATCCACAAAGACCACAACGAACTTATTCAGAAACTTCCTGAGCACCCTACTCATCAGATCTACAGAATATGCAAGTGCGTTCGTCAACCCAAAAGGCATGACTAGCTACTCAAAGAAACCATTCGGAGTTCTGAAAGCGGTCTTGTCTATACTGTCCTCGGCCACCCTCAACTGATGAAACCCTATGGCTAAGTCTAACTGAGAGAAAACTAATGCGCCAACAAGATGGTCAAACAAATCGTCAATCCTTGGAAGTGGGTGCCTATTTTTCTTGGTGAGATTATTCAACTCCCTGTAATCTATAGATAACGAAGTGAACCATCCTCCTTGGTAGAAAAGACGACTGGAGCAACCCATTCTGATATACTTCGCCTAATAAACCCCTTCTCAAGTAGCTCCCCTACTTGCTTGCTAAGCTCCCTCCTTTCCTTAGGAGCCATGTGGCGCACAGGAAATGTGACTAGCTTCGCATTATCCACCAAGTATATCTGGAAATCAATCTAATGCCTCGGAGGTAAGCCCCTATCCTCATCAAAAATATACGGATACTTATAAATTACAGCCACAGATCAGAAGCATCAAGTGATTCTATGAAACTAAGCATGACAGACACTTTTGTGTCACAGAAAATCTCGAGAGTCCTTCCACGGCAAGTCAAAAGTCTAACGACCCTCCTCTCACAGCTTAGAATGGCACCATACATGGCTAGCTAATCCATCCCTAGAATCAGACCATAGCCCGTAAAACCAAGCACATACACGTTGCACTCAAACTCGACCCCCAACACATATATCCTCAAGCCCCAACATATCATAGATAGATGAGCCGTGCCCCAATGGGGTTTGGGACAATAACAGGATCAGAAAAAAAACTAGTACTGAGGTGCAGAGACTTAGCCACAAAATCAGATATAAAAGAGTGAGAAGCGCTAGAATAAAAAAGAGTCATAACCGGATGATCGAAAAGAGAAATTAAACCTTCATCAGAAACTTTCCTACCTTTGTCCGGTACATTAGCCTCGAGAGCATGCACCTGCCCTCCATAAGATCCTGCCTTCTAACCCTGTCCTTGCCTCTTTGGGCACTCCCTAGTGTAATGTCCGACTTCCCTACAGTTGAAGCAAGCATTCTTCCTTTTTTTGCTATCCTTGACCAAAAGACCCGAGCTCCTAACAACCATGACGCTTCTTCTTGCTTTGATCTTTGTCATTCTTTCCACCCTCTTTTGCAGTTCTTTCTTGGGCCACACTTTCTTATTTTGTGCCTCATCAGTCTTAGCCTCATTTTTCTAATCCTTACCATCTTCGTGCATCAATGCCATATCGACCAACCTCTCAAAAGTTGCCCCCATTGGAATGTGAGATAATGCCAATGCTTGAAGAAGTTGATTTAATCCTCTTGCAAACCTTAAAGCTTTCATTTGCAGGGTATTCACCGATTCCAGACCAAACCTTTCCAACTGATTGAACTTATTGACATATTCTTTGACAGACATGCTTCCTTGCTTAAGTGTCAAAAACCTCTCCATTTGCATACTTTTTCCTGCCTAAGAAATAAACTTTGTCTCGAATCTCTATCGGAAATCATCCCAAGTATCAACTAGACGCCTTGCTTGCGTCACTTTCACCAGAGAAAAGCCTCGTCCTTAAGCTGCCATGCAGTCAACTGTATCTTTCTGCGGTCATCAACTTCAAAATGCCAAAAAAAACTGTCTCTTTTAGCCAATTCTGTGCTTCCACAAAGTTCTCAGTTCCACGGAGTGGGTTTTCTCCTATAGCACAGAAATCTTTGCATATCTTAGAGGAATTATCCACTCGCGGAGGAGGAGGAACAGCAGCTGCAGCTAGGGAAGGGGCGTCTCCTTGGCCTCCAGTAGGCTCCGTTGCCTCAAGATACCTACGGAACCAAGCCGATATATGAACGCCCTCAGGAAGATTCGGTTCCCTAGACATGTTGAAAAAAAAAGGAAAAGGGATTCAAATAGAGAATCGAAAGATATTTTATATGGTTTTAGGGAATATGTTTTTTCAAAAATAAACTTTTCTTTGAAAACACTTTGTTTTTGAAACCTTTTGAAAACAATTTTCAAAACCTTTTTATCCGATTTTGTAACCTTCAGCTTTGATACCAAACGTGACACCCCACGTCTGTTAATGTCTCTCTTTATCGAAATGCATTAAGTTCTGTGAAGCGTTATAAGTAAATAGAAACAGAATATCACAAGACAGATAAAAAATAGCAGCGAAAATTAAAAACTTCATTATTTTGTAGAAAACATCGTAGTCTCAAAACCAGTTACACATCAGGCATAAAATACTGGAACTGAGTACATAAAAACAAAACATCTGTCTTGCACTAAAAACCATCAGAGTACAGAAATGTAAAATCATAATCCCTAATAATAGCCATAACAAAGAAGACAAGCAGTTAAAGTTTACATCAAAGCAGATGCAGATCCAAGCAGAAATAGAAGAGAGAGTCCTAATCAAGCCTGAGTTTTTCCCACCCTGAGAACCTAGAGGGGGGAGGAAGAGAGAGAAAGGAAACAAAATGGGTCAGACATAAAGTCTGGTGAGTCTAGTGACTTTTAGCATATAAAGAAGTAAAAGAATCATGATAGGCATATAAACTGGATGAGAGATAACAATATCATATAAGGGGTATAAACAGACTGAACATAATAAGCAGAATAAACAGAGTAGATTATGCTTCTCAAATACTTTTCTCTACACCAACACTAGTATAATAGATATGTGACATGATTAGGTATCCCCTAATTACTTAACAGAAATAGAATGATCCCCCTAGAAATATAATGGTAGGATTATGTGTACACTAATAATGAGTTTTACCCAAACGGAAATAACAGGCACCTCAACAGAAATAACGAATGCTACCCCCAAACAGAAATAACAGGTACCTCAATAGAAACAGACAGGACTAGATGTACCCTAATTACTACCCCCAAGCGATTGGCTCCCCAACTTGTAAATACCATGTTTCGTCCCCACAGTTGGGTGTATTACTTCCTAAAGTGGAAACCTACAAAAGGAAACAGACCTATTTACTGGTGCTACAACGGCTTATTTCCCCCTACAAACCAGATCCATGCACCCATATGACTCTATTGGAACGCGCTCACATGCACCCTCTTTCAGATGAACCTCTTATAATCAGTTTTGTATGCGTGCCTTGACTTCTACCTAGAGCGGGGTCCCCGTTTAATACCAGAATGGGTTACTGATTGATATGGGTCCCACAAAGCAGATGACACAAGTCAAACCCATAAACTTGTGTCCTTCAATTAACTAGGGTTTTTAATAGGTTAAGACAACAGATTTATAGGTTCGCCTAATCCCCACAGATTAACAGGTTAAGTTTCACATGTTAACAAGTTTATTTTACGCCAACAGATGTAACAGGTTTACATAACCCCAATAGATTAAACATGTTTACTTAACCCCAACAGATTAAATAGGTTCACTTAACCCCATGTTTTATAGGTTACTTACAGTTTCATTAACATGTTCCGCTTAATCTTTAAATAAGCCTACATATGTGTATGCCCCAAATTTCAGTCATAATTACAGTACAACATATGCCCCTAAATTTTAGTCATATTTCACAGTACAGGTTATGCCCCAAAATTCTAGTCATGATTCAAAGTACAAGATGTGCCCCCAGATTACCATTCCCAATCATTCCCAATTTCGTTCGTACGCATATTTCAACGATATTGGCGTAGGTTCGAAGGTAGCCTAGTGTAACAGCTTGCATTTTATGTATTAGAAAATCGTAAAATATTTTTGTTTTATTCCCTGTAGGTTGGATCATTCTCATATTTTAATGTGTTGCTTATGGGGAGGTGAGACATGTCCATAATTTTTACCAATTTTGTTTGTGACCATTTTTCCCCTTTTAGTCTTGTATAGGGAATAACTTTTGACTCAGGTCGAATCAGGTGTTGACACCTATGCTATTGGAAAGGAAATGATGTTTCCCTTTCCATAGAGTGGTCATATTAAAGATTTGGCTCAGCGGTTTGGGTGGAATTGCTGTTTTTAGGTTAAACAGTAGGCTGTTCAGGTTTGGTAAACCATAATGGGCTGATTTGGGGAGGCCCATTAGTGGGCTAGAGGGAGGCTATAAATAGGGGATATAAGGCATGGAGAATAGTTTACTTTCTCCATTCTCTCATTTGGAGGAGCTTGTGATCCTCTATTTCTCCATTCTCCAATACCTTTCCACTATTAAAATTCGAGATCTACATTAGAGAATCGAAGATTAACATCGTTGGAGGCTAGATCTACAACATTCCAAGGGAGAGATCATCGAATTGAAGAGTTTGGATCAAATTCTTCATTGTACGGTTCTAGGTCTAAGTGTTTTTGGGTTATTTTGGAGAATTGGTGAGTGATATGCATCTCTCACATGAATTTAATCAAGTGTATGAGTGTTTGATCTTGTTTTTCATCAAATTCAAGTGTTTTCTCTGAGATCTACACCATGGTAAGCTTATTTTCATATGAATCACTATAGGATCTAATTTAGCAACTTAAAACTGGTAATTCTCATATATTTTTATATGATTATGCAAGTTAGATCCATAATTTACTTCATATGTTCATTTATCATGATTTTGGTGAATTTCCATAATTTTGGTGAAAATCGTCATATTCATGTTGTTAGTGATTTCATAACATGTTTATGGTTTTAATTGACAAATTGGATGAATAGATTTCATCGAGATAGTCGATTGGCGAAGTTTTGGTCGAAATTGGGCTCAGATTGGACCTGTGCAGGTTTCTGATCGTTCATACAGCTCAAGGTCAAGCATGTAATACAAAAAGTAGTACAGTGTAGTACAAGTGGCTGGTCGGTCGTGCGTGTGAGTGGGGTGGTCGAGCAGAGTGGTCGGTCGCACCATTTTCGGGTCACACACATTGGGTCGGTCGAGACAAGGAGGAAGTGGATCGGGTCGGTCATGCATGGTCTGGTCGAGAAGGGTTCTGGTTGAACAGATTGGGATTAGGTCAGTTGGTCTAGGGAAAGAAGCTCCTGATCAGTCGAGAAGAAGGGGTCGAGCAAGCTTGGGTCAAGCAGCAGGGTCGGTCGGCCTCTGCTGTGATGTTGTGGGGTCGGTCACCAGGGGGTTGGTCGAACTGGGCCATTTCTAGAAAAAAAAATCGAGTACGACTCAGATATGAACAAAAGGACTTGAAAAAAATCAGGTAGAAGTGCCCGAACCCGTGCTGCAGTGCAGTGATATTGTGACTTCGAAGTGAATTCAAGTAGGAATGTTCGAAGTGTTGGAATGTGTTCATTGATTGGTGTAGAACAGCGAATGCGGTGACAACTCAAAGGTTGTGAGTTGATGGATAATGGTTGCTTGAGAAGTTTGCTTGAGCTTAGAAAAGTCATCGAGTTAGATGATTAGAGTTGTGCTGACCGAGAGATTATCGCTGCCGTAAGTTCTAGCCGACTCGAAGCAGGGTATAATAGGGGCACCTAAAAGACCAGAAGGTTGCTGGTCGAGTACCCTGGGTATCGTTGAAAGGCCTAGTTGTCAAGGTTGGGCAAACATATGTATCGTTGAAAGGCATATGGAGTTTATGATAGAATTAGGGTTACCATTAGCCCTTGACACGTGACAAGGTTGGATGTTATATGATTAACGATAGTTTCGAAGCAGGATTGGCGTGATAGCCAGAGTCTGTTATGGTTGATTGGTTGCTCTATTTGTACCGTGCGACGTAGCTTGTTCATCGTCGAAGGAGATGTTTCTTGGGTGCCTGTCTGATATTCATTTAGGCCTCTGGGGCTTGTGCTTGAGAGATGTTGAATTCGATTAGGATGGTCTACATGAGATATATATATATATAATTTGGATGTCATGAGTGCTTTTCCATGGTTGAATGAGTGTTCTGGTTCCATGGATGTATGGTTGAAATGTTGTTGTAAAGGCTATCACTGTCCGATGTGGGGAAGATAGGGTTGAGTTCTTCTCTGGTGTTATGGGTAGATTAGTATGTTTATCTATCCATTTTCATATACTTTATTGATGATGTTTGTTAGCTGTTTTATCGCTCATTAAGGCTGTTGTCTGACTCAAGATTTTATGTTTCCCTCTTATTACCTTGGGTTGTCCATCCGGTTGTGGATGGGTAGACTAGGTGGCAGGTGATAGCTTAGTGAGGACGATGTTGTAGTTCAAAGGAGAGCTGGAGGCTTTCGTACTAGTTTTATTACTATCTAGTATTTCTGTTTCCGCTGTTTGAGTTACTCTATGAGTGTTGTAGTGAGGCTTTATGTACAGACTATGATATTTTCTATGATGTATGGATAATCCTTCAGGATGTTGTGAAAGTTTCAAAAGTTTGTTATATGATGCTTCACTATTGTTACCTGTTGTATATGTTCTATTATATTTCATCCTTGCGCTATGAGTTCTACGACAGGTTCCTCTTGTGTCATCATACCTTGATGATCGTCCACAGCTGCCTAACACGTCTTTTAACGCATTATTCCTCTTGTTTAGTGCAGGGGTCATGGGAAGTCGTCACATTTGGTAACAGAGCTCTGGTTATCGATTTTAGCCAAATTTCGAAGACGTAATCACGTATGAGAGACGTATTTGTAGATTTCAGTTGGATGTGTACTATATGATACTATATAGTATAGTAGTATTTGTACTTCTTTAGCAGCTTTTCTTGCAAGTGGCTAATCATTCTAATTTGCAAATTTAGAATGAGTCAACGAACTACAAGACACACTGCTAGGGAAGAGGCTGTGCCTGGAGGGGGTAATGGCAGTATACCAGACTACCCAGCCATGTTTGAGGCCATGATGGAAGCAGTCATGCGAAGGGTTCCCGCTCTAGTGGCAGCCACGATAGATGTAGGTGTGCGACTTCCTAGGGTTGTGGATTTTGCGAAGCTGTGCAAAGATTATACATCTCTAGAAGGAAAACCATTCAAAGGGACTGAACAGCTGAAGAGGTTCAGAGGTGGATGGATTCTTATGTCCATATTTTTGGAGACTTGGGGTTGGAGGATGCAACTAAGAGAAAGCTTGCGTCATGGAAGTTAGAAGGCAGGGCCATGGACTGGTGGAATTCTGTTACACTTGAGACTCCAGAAGAGGAGATTTCATGGGAGCAATTCCAAGCTAAGTTTGAAGAAAAGTTTATCTCCACTGCCCAAAAGTCCTCTCTATTCAAGAAGTTCGTAGAGCTGAAACATAATAGTCGTTCTTTGCTTGATTATGTTCCTGATTTTGAGGCCTTGTCCAAATATGCATGTTCATACATTGACACACCTTATCAGAAGAACGAGAAGTTTGTTATGGGGCTAGATACCTACATTGGAAGGCCGCTGGTGGATCATCAAGATGATACATTTGTGAAGATTGTGGAAAAATCTGTTTGCCATGAGAGCTTTTTTCATAAGGAAGCAAATATTTTCGCTGCAACCAAGGAAGTTCGGGAACCACAGCAGGGTGGTAATAATAAGAAGAGGAAGCAACAACATCAAAAAGTGAAGGATGGACAGAAGAAGCCTAAGAGTGAGGTGATTTGCTTTAACTGCCAACGTAAGGGACATTACTCGAATGAGTGCAAGAATCCCAAAGCTGAGAAGAAGTGCTTTAAGTGTGGAAAGCCTAGACATGAGAAGAAAGACTCTCCAAAATCAGCTAAGGGCAAGCAGGTCATGAAGGCATATGCTTTGGAAGCTGTGCCATCTTCTTAGAGAGCTCAGGTACTCTTTCAGTTAATGGTGTTTCAATTCGTGTTTTGTTCGATTCTAGAGCATTGCATTTGTTCATCTATAATGAGCTTGTGTGTCGCTTGGGTTTGGAACCCGAGATTTGTGATAGACCATTGATCGTGACTAATTCAGTTGGGGGTTCATCCAGTTTGTGCATGTTGCTTCATGGTCTAGTGTTGTCGGGTCATGCTTGCTTTTTTGTGTGTGATTGTTTTGTGTTGAACTTCGCTGGGTTTGGGATCATCTTGGGCATGGACTGACTAAAGAGGTATGCGGCAAGAGTGAATTGCGAAAAGCTAGATGTGGGAGTCAGATATGTGGAAGGGCGAAAGGTGTTGATTAGATGTAAGCCCGAAGACAGGGTCTTCGTAAGCTATCTATATTCTCTTGTGATTCCACAGGAAGACTTGTCATGAGTGATGATCACTAATGAGTTTGAGGATATCTTTGACGAGGTCAAAGGGTTGTTGTCGTATCGTGAGATCGAGTTTAGGATCGATTTGGTTGAGGGTGCTAGACCAATTGTTATGCCTCTTAGGGGGATGGAACCTAAGGAACAAGGAGAGTTAGAGGTGCAAGTTCGTGACCTTTTGGGAAAAGGAATCATTCGGAGGAGTGTTTCCGAGTGGGGTGCACTAGTTGTGTTTGCAACCAGGGCTAGTGGCTCGTTAAGATTGCGTGTGGACTATCGTGAGCTGAACAAGGTGACCAAGAAGAACAAGTATCCGTTGTGAGGATTGATGACTTGTTCAATCATCTTCACGAAGCCAAAGTGTTTTCTCAATTGGATTTGGCAACAAGATTTCACCAGTTGAGGGTGGAAAAGGATAGTGTACCGAATAATTCTTTTAGGACACCATCCGGTTTCTTCGAATGGTTGGTGATGCCATTCGGGTTGACTAACGCGCCAACATACTTTGTGAATCTTGTGAATAGAGCTTTCATATATCAGTTAAACAAGTTTGTACTTGTGTTCGTGGATGATATTCAGGTTTATTCTTGCAATGAAGAAGAACATAAGATGCACTTGCGAGTTGTTTTGGAAATCTTGCGAAAACATCAGCTGAGAGCCTAGTTTTCGAAGTGTCACTTATGGAAGAGCAAAGTGAGGTTCTTAGGACATATTGTTTCTAGAAATGGGATAGCGGTTGACCCCGTTAAGGTAGCAGCAATCCAGTATTAGGACAGGCCAAAGAACGCGACGAATGTTCGGAGTTTCCTTGGGTTGGCAGGATATTACCAACGGTTTATCAAGAATTTCTCCAAGATAGCTGCACCATTGATAGGACTGACAAAAAAGAAGCAAGTGTTCACATGGTATGCAAAGTGTGAGCAAGCGTTTGGAATCTTGAAGGAGAGACTAACAAGTGCTCCTATTTTGACCATTCCAAGTGGGAATGAAGAGATGGTTGTGTATACCGATGCATGTGGTACTAGACTTGGAGCAGTGCTGATGCAGAAAGATAAGGTTATGGCCTATGCAAGTCGATAGCTGAAGCCCCATGAGAGAAATTACCCAACTCATGATTTGGAGTTGGTGGCGATTGTGTTTGCTCTGAAGATGTGGAGACATTACTTGTTGGGAGTTCGATTCGAGTTGTTTATGGATCACAAGTCGCTGAAGTATCTTCTCTCCCAAAAGGATTTGAATCTTCGGCAGCAACGGTGGTTAGAGTTAATGGCATCATATGATTTCGGTATAGCCTATACTCCTGGTAAAAGGTAACGCAGTTGCAGATGCATTGAGTTGAAGACACGCAAGTTCGTGGGCGATGTTTTCGGAATGAAAGAGCCTCGAGTATTTGGAAAGGTTCGAGTTCAGGCCAAGGTGTGAATTGGAACATGAAATGTTGGCAAGCTTGTCGATAAGACCTACTCTTATCGAAATGATTGGCGAGCGCCAAAAGCGAGATGTGAAGCTTGTCGACTTTATCAAGAAGCTGGAACCAGAGATTAAAGAGTTCGAGGTTGATCGAGAAGGTTGGCTTCAAAAGCAAGGTCTGCTAGTTATTCCAGATATCAACGGGTTGAGGGATGGGGTTCTGAGGGAATGCCATCACTCGAAGTTAACGATTCATCCTGGTGGTAATAAGATGTATCAGGACATGAAGCAAGTTTACTACTGGGAGTGGATGAAGTGGGATATTGGAAAGTTCATTTCCAAGTGAATGAACTACCAGTTGGTGAAATCTGAACAGAAGAAGGCGAGTGGTTTGCTTCAACCATTGGAAGTTCCTACATGGAAGTGGGAGCAGATATCGATGGACTTTATCAATGGACTACTTAGAACGTGGGCAGGAAACCAAGGAATTTGGGTCATCGTGGATCGTTTGACCAAAAGTGCAAGACTTATTCCTGTCAGATCGACTAGGACAACATCGAAATCGGCTGAACTTTATGTGAAATGAATAGTTCGAATCCATGGTATCCCGAAAAGCATAGTAAGTGACTGAGATCCATTGTTCATAAGTGGATTTTAAAAGAGTTTTCAAGAAGATTTGGGAACCGAGTTGTATTTGAGTACGGATTATTATCCCCAAATTGATGGTCAAACCGAGAGGGTTAACCGAGTTTTGGAAGATGTGGGAAGACCATTTACATCTAGTTGAGTTCGCATATAATAATAGCTACCAGTCTAGCATTGGGATGGCACCGTACGAGGCGTTGTATGGTAGACCGTGTAATTCTCCGGCATGTTGGTTAGAAACTGGAGATAAGTTGATACTTTGGCCAAAGATGATATGAGAGGCATCAGATTGTATCGAGATCATTCGACAACGAATGAAGGCAGCCTAAGATCGTCAAAAGAGTTATGCAGACAAGCATAAACAAGATTTGGAATTCGATGTGGCAACATGATTTTCTTGAAGATTTCACCACTAAAAATATGGTTAGATTCGGAAATAAAGGAAAGTTGGATCCTAGGTTTGTTGGACCGTTTCCAATAGTCGAGTGAATTGAAAAGATCGCATATAGATTGGAGTTACCCGAGAAGACTTGAGTGTGCATAATGTTTTCTATGTGTCATTTCTATAGAAGTTCGTGCATGATTCGAATGTGGTGGTATCTCCAGAGCAGTATAAAGACCTAGAAGTAGAGATCGTAGCTGCGAGACCTCGTAAGCCGCTTCATGTTGTGGGGAATGATACGAAACAACATAAAAGGAAGACGGTTAAGCTAGTCAAGGCACAATGGAGTAAGGATGGCAACGATTGTACAAGGGAGACGGAAGAGAGCATGAAGGCGACCCATCCAAAACTCTTCGTCGGTATGACCCATTGATATCATGTCTTCGTTACATCATTGTAAATTGTGCTATGCTTGTTTTATAATTCCGCATGCCAGGATAGGGCTATTGATGCATGGTCTAATGGCTGCTAGTTTGGACGATAGAATGCACACGAGTGATAGGCATGCAGAATTGTTGTGATTGCTTGTGTTTGTTGGAATTTCGGGGGTGAAACTCCTAAGGGAGGGAGAATACAACAGTCTGCATTTTAGGTATCGGAAGATCGTAAAATATTTCTATTTTATTCCCTAAGGGTTGGATCATTCTCATATTTTAATATGTTGCTTATGGGGATGTGAGATATATCCATATTTTTTACCAATTTTGTTTGTGATCATTTTCCCCCTATCAGTCTTGTTCGAGACATAACGTTTGACTCAAGTATAATCAGGTGTTGAGACCTGTGCCATTGGAAAAGAAATGATGTTTCCGTTTCCGTAGAGTGGTCACATTAAAGATTTGGCGTAGCGGTTTGGAAGGAATCGTTGTTTTAAGGTTTAACAGTTGGTTGTTCAGGTTTGGTAAGCCATAATGGGCTGATTTGGGGAGGCCCATTAGTGGGCTGGTGGAGGCTATAAATAGGGGATAGGAGGCATGGAGAATAGTTTACTTTCTCCATTCTCTCATTTGGAGGAGCTTGTGATCCTCCATTTCTCCATTCTTCTACACCTTTCCACCATTAAAATTCGAGTTCTACATTAGAGAATCGAAGATCTACATCGTTGGAGGTTAGATTTATAGCATTCAAGGGAGAGATCATCGAATTGAAGAGTTTGGATCAAATTCTTCGCTATCTGGATCTAGATCCAAGTGTTTTGAGTTATTTTGGAGAATTAGTGAGTGTTATGCATCTCTCACATTAATTCAATCAAGTATATGAGTGTTTGATCTTGTTTTTCATCAAATTCAAGTGTTTCCTCTTAGATCTACACCATGGTAAGATTATTTTCATATGAATCACCATAGGATCTAATTTAGCAACTTAAAACCGGTAATTCTCATATATTTTTATAAGATTATGCAAGTTAATTCCATAATTTATTTCATATGTTCATTCATCATGATTTTGGTGAATTTGAATAAGTTTGGTGAAAATCGTCATATTCATGTTTTCAGTGATTTCATAGTATGTTTATGGATGTATTTGATGAATAGATTTCATCATATAGTCGATTGGTGAAGTTTTGGTCGAAATTGGGCTCGGATTGGACCCGTGTAGGTTTCTGGTCGTTCGTACAGGTCAGGGTCGAGCGTGTAGTAGAAAAGGTAGTACAGGTGGCTGGTCGGTCGTGCGTGCGAGTGGGGTGTTCAAGCAGAGTGGTCGGTCGCACCATTTTAGGGTCGCACACATTGGGTTGGTAGGGACTAGGAGCAAGTCGACCAGGTCGGTCGTGCATGGTCTGGTCGAGCAGGGTTCTGGTCAAGCATCTTAGGATCAGGTCGGTCGGTCTGGGGAAAGAAGCTCCGGGTCAGTCGAGCAGAAGGGGTCGAGCAAGCTTGGGTCGCATAGCAGGGTTGGTCGGTCTCTGCTATGATGTTGTGGGGTAGGTTACCAAGGGGTCGGTCATACAGGGTCATTTTTGAAAAAAAAATCGGTACGACCCTGAATTGAACAAAAGGGCGTGAAAATAAAATTCGGGTAGAAGTGCCCGAACCTGTGCTAGATCTGACGCAGGGGGGTCGACCACCCTTATGGGGTCGACCCATGGGTCGACACCCCCCTTGAGGGGTCGACCCAGGGGTCGACACCCCTGAGTGGGACTTTTGCCGCCCTCCCCAATTTCGATTTTTTAACTGATTTTTGAATTTCTGGATTAATATATATTCTTCTTGCGCATATACAAACTTCAAACCTTCATAATTTCTTCATACGGTGTCTGTTTTACACAAACTAGGTGTTTATTTTGACCAGAATTCTGAGACGAACGCAATGGCACAATCCATTTCCCTTAATTCTGAATATTAAATTAATTATTCTTTAATTTTCCCTCTTTAGTGTTGTTAAAATTATGGGGTGTTATAGGCTATCTCCAACGAACCCAGTCACCAAACAAGTCTAGGTTTAGAGAAACGAATTTGGCTAGATCCAGTGTGCGTCGACCCACATCTCCTGGATCGACCTACCGGCCCTTGGATCAACCAATAGGTTGACGCAGCCAGGCATGGGTCAACCCATAACAGGTCAATATCCCTCCTTGGTTTCCTGCTTCACTATTTGATTTATTTTGAAAATTCTGATTAGTTTTACTTATACATAGGGCTCTTATATGTACTACAAACTTCTAACCTTCATATCTTTCTCACACGACATCCGTTTTACGCAAACTCGTAGTCTATCTTAAGCAGAATTCCAAGACGAAAGCAACGGTACAATCTTTTTACTTAATTCCCAATGTTTAATTAAGTAACCATTAGTTTATCGTTATAATGTCCCTTAAAATTACGGGGTGTTACATAAGTACTTTAAATTATTTTATAAGTAAATAAATAAGTCTTTTAATATAATTCAATTAGTATTTAAATTCTAAAAATATGTATAAATATAAACTTTTATAAAAATACAAGTATATAAAGGTTTGAAGAGAAGTTAGAAATTTAATGATTACTTAATTGTTTAAATGACTTAATTAAAATGAAATTTATTGAGTTAAGATAAACTGATTTTAAAATGTGATTTAGAAAATAATGAATGGGTTTTATGAATTGTTATGAATAAATTGATTAGATAAAATTTATTAAGTAGATGTTTTGAATCTAAATACAACCGAACTTAAAATATTTATAATCCATTAAATTGAAAACTTAGATTTAATTGATATGTAATTATTAAGATGTGGTTTAAAGAAAATATGAAATTTAAATAATTTGATTTAAGTAATGAAACCGAACCCAACTTGAATATTGTTTTGAAATAGTTGAAATTAAGAATATACTGTTAAAAGTTTAAACTTAATTTGAATTGAATCTGAATTAATGATATAACGAACATAAGAATATGGATAAGTGGTTTGGAGTGGACTATATTAATTATTTGAAATTTGTATTATCTTATATTAAACTAATTTAAATCACACTATCTAAACTTAACTATTATTTTATAACTATTTATATTTAACTTAATTATTATATTTTTGATAACTATTTTAATTATACAAATTTTTTCTTAAATTTAACTATTATATAGTTTATATTTATTTTAAATCAGTTTTTTATATAAATAATATTATTTTTAATTACAACTATTTTATATCATATTAACTATTTTAATAGAAGTGTGTCTAGTCCGAGCTGTTAAGTCCGAATTGTTAAATATAAAGATTTTAGAAATAATGACAACTGGGATTGAGAAATGTGAAATCAAGATGTAATTTTGTAAATAAACTATTTTGTAAATATGAATCAATCCTGAACTTAGTCCAATTGATTTGAATTATGTTTTGTGAACTTAATTGAATAAAGAATTGATTTGGATTATGATTTATGACATTGAATTATATGAACAATTATTTGAATACAAGCCAATATTGTTATTATTTGATTTATGATATTTTAAGTATGATTTCAAATGTAAATGACCACGGTGTGGAATAAGTGGTTGGCTGTTAAAGAGACCGGACTCGGTATTAACATATTCTCTATCAATATCGATACCCCTGTAAAGACTTTGTACTTGGTAGAGAATCCAAAATGAAGTCGGTTGGTTTGGCGATTGCTACTGGAATGAAGTAAGTGAACAATAATGGATAACCTTGACCTTTGGATCATAATTATAATGATTGAACCAAGAGATGTAACGTGATAAATATAGGTAGCATCTCCTATCAAACACACTTCTTCAATACCATATCTATTACTTTGTGATTTGGTTGGGGCCCTTTGATTATGGAGTGTTGTTCGAGGTGGGCGGCAGTTGTGGCTATGTGTTACAACCGGTCCCGGCATGCAATTAGTAGTATCCTACCCTGGGTATTTCCTCGTGTGCCTTGTCATATCACCCTGATCGAACCACCTACTATTTTGATTTGCGTCGTACCTATGGAGTACCCTCTGATGCCACTAGTTTACAGTGGGTTTACAGTACTGTATAGACTTCAACATTATAAACGGTGTAAGGTCCAAAGTGTAATCCCACTTACGTTATTTCCAATATTATATTTAACCATAGACACTATTATAATAACATATTGTATTATATAATATATAGTTTAATAGGTCCTTAAAGAATGGAATCCCAAACATTCTTCAAGTTACTTGTGCATTTCATTTAAGCATTTCGCATTTCACTTGACTTGATTTACAATTGAGAATGTTAATCCTGACTCGAGTATTAATTTTTTGACTTTATGCTAGAATCAAATTGAGAAGTTCAGCTTTGGCGATTCATATTTTTAGAGCTGGGGACTTATTGAAGATTCAGATTATTATCTGTCTACTATTGCTATCTCAGTGATTCACTTATTCTATTCCCATTAATTGCTTATGTACTAGGAATGTATGTACATGAATTTTTTTGATGTATTATTTTACGACTATGATATTTATGTATATTGGTTTTTTAGATTTTTATGATTAGTAGCTTCATGAACTACTCAGTTTTTTATTCCCCTACAACCTATTTTGTATCTGTGATCCGTCACTGTTCTGTGATTTGATTTTATTAAATCCCATAGCTAAAATAATATGTTGTTTTGAACGATTTATGATGTTTTTAATACCGACTTGAATAGTGCGAAAAGGTGGGTCGTTACACATAGTGTTTCACTTCATGCCTCTCGACACATACCAAATAATTTCGTAATGTTGAATCAATATTGCATTACGCATAGTAATCAAAGTTAATTTTCACACAAAAGATTCGCGATATTCTCAAGTTGAAAGACTTATGCACATCGTCGTATGAGATCTTATTTTTGTATAATAATCTACATAAGACTCTAAGTAAGTCAACTCATAATTGTTATAAATAATTACAAGCATGTAACCTAATGATGCCTTCTATAGTCATCAAAAATTCAGTGTCCAATATATATCGCTACCTAGATTAGTCTTTCTGATATATTGACATCTCGTTCAAGATACCAACTGCTAAGAATATTTAAGAATAATTTTTTATTAGTACAATTCAATTTTGAAGGTTACGAATTATTTCAAAACTATGATTGTTAAAAAATTAGCCAAAGGTTTTTTTAGATGTTATAATGTGCTTATAATCTAACCGAATGATTTTTTTTTTCAAATAAGAATTTATTTTGGAGGTTAAGTTACATGATCAGATTATATAAATTTTCTTGTAGAATTTTCTTAATTCTACCATTTTTTGCATGAACTCATTGGAAAATTTTCTTATACGAACATGATACATGGTGTGTTTAGCAATTACTACATGAAATAAAAGATTAGTACATGTCAAATGACAAGTAGCATATCGGAAATCACCCCATAAAGCAGTAATTTAAATAAATCGTTCTTGTTCATAGTAGTTACCAAAATCAAATGAAGCAAAAAAATCTGGAACAACTGCATTGTGCAATTGTTTTGTAAAAGTTAATGATTTCTGCAACTGTTGGTGAAAGCCACTAATCTCGATCTTCTATGGATGTGAAAGCCTTTTGTGTGCATGGAATTCCCCCCTTTATTGTTTGTTGTAATGGTTTAATCATATTATGCATATGTTATGAATTGTAGTTGACAAGAAATTTCTAATTATAGCAAAATCACTAATAGAATTACTGGTATGCCATATGCGCACTTATATGATTTGTTTACACACACACTCCCATACTTGATAACCAATCTTATTTAAAACAAAGGTGTTTTCTTTCTATCATATAATTAATATAATGTGTTATATTGATTATTTAATTAATTTAAGTGTATTTAATAGACAATTAATAGATGATGTATCATGTAATAGAAATTACAAAGTGTTGTAATCATGAGGAATTTATCACAATGAAAATAACATATTTTCTTACATATTTCGGTCCAGATATTTCGAGAAATGATATCAATTCATCTACTGATATTATAACACATAATGTTATCTAAATGTTGGACAGTGTAGGCCACCAAGGATATACACACTGATATTCATATGGTAAGTATAGAATGACTCACTCGAGGGTTCAATATTGGTTAATATGGGTATGAGTCAATCAAATAACTATTGTTGTGTTTGAATTAGTGTACAAAAATTGAAATAATGTTCGATAAAAATTAGTATCCTTAGCTATACGAGATTAGTATCACATTCAACTGTAGTAAATTTAAAATCAAAGTCTCTGGCCAAAGTGGTAAAGTTAGTAATAATTGTTATTATTGAATTAAAAATTTTGTGTTTGGAATTACAATGTTAAATGTGAATGATGTTGGAGTTTTACTAAAACCAAATTTCATCTGTCCTAATATGATATAGTTTTGATGAGGAGATTTACTGTAAATTTCCATTATTAAAAGGTTTTGTTTAAGTGTTTGTGAAATTTGACTTTATCTAAAAGATCTAGAAGTGAAGAATTATGCTAAACCATCACATCACAGTTAAGCTAAAGTGTGAATGTTGGTATTTGAGTTCTTCGATATAAATAACAGACTAAATTCATAGCACTGTGCCACTCAACCGCGATTTATTCGAAAACCGTACGATTTAAGTAAATTGCAAAGTATTATAACTTGATTAAATTAATTAATGTTTATGAAATATTAATTATTGTAGAATATTTGGTGTTTGAATGATGTTGCTAATTAGTTAACATACATAAAAGCTATATTTGCATATATTGGTATACAATATCATTATTATTTTAAATAAAATTTTAAATGATAAAACAATTACATAAAAAAGTAATTTATAATATTTACCCATTAAGAATGTGCTGGGACCAATCATATAAGGGTAGGAGAAAGGAATCAATCAATTGAAATTTAAAAGAATTAAAGAAGGATGTTTTGATAAGGAGAATGTAAAAGATTCATTTAAATATTGTCAAGAAAAAAATGTATCATTTGATTTTTTTACAAAATAAAAATTTTCTTCCAATTCCCTATCATTCATAGTCAAAATTTCTTCAAAAATAAAATCTAGATCCAGTCAATAGCATATTAGATTAAAGAAAGGTGATTCGTCATTCTCTTCCAAGGTGGGGTGCTGATTTATTTCAAATTCGTCCTTCAGGATATTTTTCTGTATATAAATTGTAGCAACTTACTAAAATTAGTTTAAAATCATTTTATGCATGGTGACCATGAGTTTTACTTGTGTATAGTTTTGAACGTTGATGATTTAGTTGGATTTGAAATAACTAATTATAGCGAAATTGATTTGTTGATTTTTTTTGTATAATTGGTTAATAATTTACCTAACCAAATAATTTATGTTTTATTTCATTTGAAATTTGAAATAAATACTCTTATTTGTTAATCTTAAGCAATTTTTTTTACAGATTAAATCATTAAATTATGTTTACATATATTACATGTGTATGTATACATACACACACACATATATGTTAAGTCCTCTTCATACCTTGAAATTATAAACCAATATAGAACTAAATTTTACTTAGTAACTTTTTTAATTAATTCATTTTCATATTTTAAAATTAATTTTAGTTCATTACATACATATATATACCTAAATTAAGTTACTTTTCTGATCAAATTATATCATTAGGGTCAATAAATTAAGTTATAAAACTTTTGATTTTTTATTGGTAACTATACCGTATTTATTTATGATATTTTTGTTTTTTTGTTTCTAATGGTTTATCCATTTTAATTTAGCTTGAATTCCATATGGTATTGAACTAATTGTTTAATCAGTGGTTATAGAAGAAAAGGGAAGTAGAATTACATTACTTGATTATTTGTCCTTTTAACTTCGATTTGATTAGGCTTAATTGCAACATAGATTATATTCCATCTTTACTATTCTAGTTTACTTCTATACTAATTTTCTACTTTATGTGAATTATTTTCATACCATTTAATTTATGTAAATATTAAATATGAGTGGCTATAAAGATTACATACATATATGCCTAAACTATATATATGTGGTACTATAAATATGTATACACAAATCATATATATTCTAGTATACTTAAAGATGTGTTGTACTTAAACATGTATATTCCTAATAGGCATGTGTAACATCCCGCCATTTTTACCATCTTAAAACTGGTAACTAAACCAACTTAAAACGTCCCTATCAATGGTTCACTAGCTTATCGAGTTAAAAACATAATTCAATACCGAAATACAAAATTAATAATAACACAGTATTGAATAGCGAAACAAAACTTGTACTTATAATCAGAAATTTTGAATACTCTACTTTTCTATATACAACAGAATACATTTTAATACAACGAATATGTGCATATACTAATGGCAGCATCTATGTTTATATACCAATGGCACAAATATGTGTAGTAAATATGTGTGTACTGATGGTGGAAATTATTTGTATACTAATGGAAACATTGATGGCAACAAACATGCACCACTACATAAACGGTAGCTTTAAATTAACTAACATTTATCCATCAATCGTGTATTTCACTTTAGGTTTAGTACGACCCTCTCTTTCACCACATCTGTGGTTTCTTCCCTTTTTTATTATCATCATTTGTTTCTATGTAGTTATGCATGCATATAATGATGTGGGTATTTTAAGTGTAGCAAGTGTGTATCTAGGAAATGTTGACTGACTGGAGTAATCGCAACAAATAAATGCATGATAGTATGAGCTAAACATATGTAATACTGTGTTAATCAACTCTCATTAGTATATATGGTTTTGATCAAGAAATCCCAACGATATATTATTATTATTATTAGATGCACACGTTGAAAATATACAGGTTACTGGAAAAACAGAGTATTGAAACCTAGAGGTGTATTTATTGCCATAACATTTATTCTTGGCATCTTCTTTCCAACAGTTCCTATCTTGAAAGCCGCTAGGCAAGTAACTTTGATGTTCATTGCAATGAGAACATATAATTTCCGAATCATTTGAACCTAAATTATCCATGACACTATGGTAACTGTGTGCATTCCTAAAACATTCAGACCAAATTTCGAACTACTCGGAAATTTTCTGAATTTTTTTCCTTAATGTTTGTCAATTCTCTCCAATTATCTATTATAATACATGTCATTTATCTACTTTTATTTCACTATATTTGTCACTGTTACAATTTTCCAATTTAACGTACCATGAACTTTGCAATAAGGTTTTTGATCAATTGCTACATATAAACTTGAGAGATTTTATATGAAATGAACCAAGAGTACTAATTTCAAAAATTTTAGTATGATCGGCCCTTAGATTTGAGAACAATACTCAAACATACTATATACGTCTGACTTCAAAACATACATAGTTCAAAAGCTACATACCAACTGAAAACATACTCAAACAATATGGTATACAAGAGTCCATGATAGTGCAGCCAAGGCCTATGCATGAAATTTTATCTTCTAGAATATAACAGCAGGAGAAATCACATACAAGTAAATAACCATTTATATGATTTAAGAATATACTTGCAATGGATGGTAGTGAAACAACTACCATTATTTAGCAACGAAGGTTAATATTTCACATCAATTTATTTTTCAGAAGGTTCCCAAATATGCAGATGTTGAGTAAACATGTCCAGACCATCCTTCCAAGTGACAAAATCATCAACCCGCGTACCGACAACATGTGTATGCAAAATACGTCACACAAATGCATATGGTCCAATGTATAGTTCTCAGATAAGTTGTTAAATATGTGAACTAGTAGTAGGTGTTCCTTAGTTTATTTCTTAACACTATTAACAATGAAGGCATCACAAAGTTTTACGAGTGGGAATACAAACAAATAAATGAACAAGTCCAAGATACACCATTCCATAAGATTCGAGTGTGGTTGTGTGTAAATATATACGGCAAAACCAAGTTAGGCAATATATCAATTTCAATAATGAGAGAAAAAGCCAAAAAAAAAAAAAAAATCACACAAGCAAAATTCAATCCAGGTTATACTTACATCTATTCCTTATTGAAATCAAACTACTTCAAACTAAAATTAATCGTGAGTGAATTCTCACCTCAAACGGTTGAAGAAAGCATGGTGTAGCAATGAGACATTATTGCTCAAACATGGCTGCTGGTCGGAGGCGAGAGCTCGGTCTCGACAGTGACGGTGATTGGTGGATGCTGGAATTTATCGAAAGGCGATGACTTTCAATTACTGGAGTGGGTTGTGATGCTTGTGGTTTTCGTAAAGGCCATGGGACGAAGATGGTCTTGGCTTGCGGTAGCAAAAGGCAACGATCGATGGCTTTAGGTGGCTTCGTGATTTGGTGGAAGGGGAAGTTTTGATTTTTATTTGGGGATCTAAATTTCGCAGGAGGCCATTAACATTGAAAAAATAAAACAATTTGCTGGAGGAGTTAGAAATGAACGATTTGGCATAAGGCCATGGATTTTTATAAAGGGAAAATCGTGGAGATAAGAACGATGTCCATCAATAGGTTTAGGGTGCCAGAAATTTACAGATCTAGGTCTGCTTTTATATTTCTAGGGTAGGTTATATTTGTTTTATAAATTAAAAATTAAATCCTCTACTGTGTAACGTTCTGACTCCGTACCGCAAACACAATCCCCAAAAACGAAAAAATTTATGCGTACCTCTTCGTTTTATGTTTTGAATCCAATAAAATTAATCTAGTTGTAATCTGACTTCGTCTGTATACGACATCGTTTTAAATTTAAAATTATTTACCGATTCACCGATTTTGTTTCATTTATCCAATAACAACTTCGCTCGACTCCAAATTTAAAACGTAAATTTCCAATTCCCGAACACACACATATCTCCGCCAATTTCCCATATATTTAAAAAATTAAAATCTCTACTATTAATAACGTTTATTTTAAATTCAATCATTTGTATTCTCTAGTCGAATTCCAAATTCAATTCAAACATTCAACCAATTCCAATTCAAATACTCAACAATAAATATTTGATTTCCAGCCAACCATTCTGAATTAAAAATCGAATCCAACTCATACAAAAAAAGCAAACAATATATTTCAATTTTAATTTCTAGCCCCAGTATCAATATAAAAATTGATTATAAATAATTAAATCTTTAATTAATCCCATATTCTAGTTGTCGAAATTTCCGGGACATTACAATCTCCCCTCTTTAAAACTTTTCGCCCCCGAAAAGGAAAGATCGTTAGGGTTATAACAATGTATACTTCAATTTTCACATTCATATGTAATTTTCTCGTAACTCATTTAAATATCGATATCTAAGTCATCGAACTTCTTGTTTATCCATCACATTCAATTTATTCGGAAAATCAAATTTTCCTTCTTATAGTTGAAGATCTATTTTGATCAAACATGATTTTCTTTATCTTCTGAATCGGGTTTTATTTATTTCCCTGCTTTTTAAATTACATTCAATTTTTCAAGACCAATTTCTATCTCAGTTTATTTTGAGATATCTCCCAATTCTCATTTTATCTAATCTTGTAATAAATTCAAAGTCATGTTATATCTTTTCAAAATCAATCTCGTTTTAAATTCCAATTTCTGCATAAGTTGGATTTATACATCTCAAACTATTCCAAATTTCATTATAAACATCATCCGTCACTGTTACCTATATATCGTATCAACTGTAATGGGTCTAGCCTTAGCAACCCTCTACCCAATCTCCTTACATTCAATTCTTTTAATCTTTTCTAACACTCATTGAAGAGTGTAAATAACATCTCCTCGTCAAGTTACATATTTGTCGACTTGAAAATTTTCCAAAATCCAAAATCTTTTATAATTTTTATACGAAACACGAAATTCGTATAGAAAATATTTGTATTATTACTCTTAAATTCTCTTTCTTAACTTATTCAGTTAGGCATATGTTAAATTTCAAAATATTGGTTTGAAACTATTTATAACTTGAAGTTTGACAAGCCTATTATCGTTCTCACCGATGTTAGGCATACGCTGGCTAGGCACATGACTAAATTCTCCAATTACTAAATACCCTTGCTTTAACTCCCAGTAAAAACATTTCAAATATTCTTTTAAAAGCAGATACGGAAAGTACTAATGTGATATTGATATGTTGATTGCTCATGAATTGCAGATACACAATGGTTTTGTCTGTATCCCCCAGAAAACATCCGTATCCGTATGAATTCACTTCCCTGCGAATTTCGTCATGGACAGATCAACAGAAAAATTTTAAGAATCAAAAGAAAAACTAAGGTCTCTAAGCGTTGACTGCTCTATCTCAGAGTCAAAAAAACAATTATAAAGTTATGAAGATGAACCAAGTCACGAGGATAGATCAAATCATGAGGACAAATCATGTCACTAAGACACATTAAGTTATAAGACACATCCAGTCACAAAGACACAGTGCTGCATTAAACAGGTGGCTCGACATCACTATTACATCTCAACATCGTATGGCTCCATTCTACCCTTTAGTAACTCTAATGGTTACGTCTCTTTCACTTATAGATATGCCATGTGGACTGTAGGTACACAATGGTTACACCTGGGTCCCCCAAGAAACATCCATACCCTTAAGCTTTCACAGCTCTACGGAGTACGCCATTATCACGACTATAGATTGCAGCAGACACAATGGTTACACTTAGCCCCCCAAGAAACATCCGTCCACCATAGGCCATATACAGCCTTACGAATTACGCTACACAGTCGTGTTCTTTTAAACAACTCGAGTTTTATGTCCGGACAACCTACTACCACCAGCAACATATTTTACTAAGCTCGAAATTCGAAGGAGGAAGGTACTTTCCTTATTTTTCTTCGAAAACATATAATATTATGTACATATAGTAATCCTGTTACCTTCCTCATATCTCGTTATAAAATTTCCTCTAACACATTTTCCAAATCATGTTTTTTTCAATCCTTTATTCTGTTATATAAGATTTTATTTCAAATCGATTACCTTCCAACTCAGTATTTTCAATTTCAATAAATCCTTATATATTTCCAAAGTTTCAGAAACTTCTATATCAAAAATCGAATACCCACAAATTCCATTCCAATTTCAATTTTTTTTTTAGAAAATACACTTTACTCTTGTAACGACTCGGATTTTTCAAACATTTTATTATAAATATTTAATGTGGTTTTAAATATTGGATTAATAATATAAATGAGTTTTTATATTGAATTGTCGATTTAATGATCGAAATACGATTTATTTCGGATATATATATATATATATATAATTATCATAATATGAGAATCTGAAATAATCCAATTTGAAATTTAAATCCGAGTCAAAACTATTCAAATGACCGGTATAAATTTTAGTTCAACTTATAACGAAGATAATAATAATTTATTATCAAAGAAATTGATTGTTTTGAATTTAATTTATATTATATCAATTTAAATTTTATATCTTCTCCAAACGATAAAATTGAGCATTGAAAGTTGTTCCATTTTGTCCAGAATAATGGTACAACCCTATTAACATCGATTTTTGCGTCTCAATTGGAGTTCGGGACCACGAATTTTATTATTTTAAAATTTGAACGCATAAGAACGAAGTCAAATCAAATTAAATACAAATCTAATCGCATTAAAAATCTATGTACCTTAGCTACCGTATGTTTTGTACCATCACTGACTAAATTTCTTAATGCCTAAACAATTGTTCTACTATAAATTGGCATGCACCCTTCTTTTAGTTCTTCTTCTAAAAACCAAATTAGAAATGTAAGCCGTTCCTCTTTTGAAACAAAATCACGCACCTCTCTCAGTTCTCACTTTTAAATCCATCGTTATATATAAACTGAAATCAAAATCAATCGAACGCAAAAAAGGCAGCGAACCAATATAGGTTTCAAAGAAATAAATTAGGGAAAATCAAATCCGAAAAGTTCGAATTTCCATATGTTACAGATTTGATTTTGAGCAAGTGAATCTCGAAGCAATTAGTGTTCAAGGGTTCAACCATATGGCTCGTGATTTGTGAAGGGTGGATGGTGATTTAATCTTCGTATCTATGGACCTTGGGAGGTAGCGATGAAGTTTGGGGGTCTCGACAGGCAACATCGAAGGTGGAATCCATTAAGAATGAGAATGCCAGCTACTCTATATTGTAATACATTTCTTTCTTCTTAAGTCTTCACGCAAAGGACAATACCCATTAAGAATGAGAACGTCGACTATTCTATATTGTACGAACGACATTGCTTAAACCCAAATTTTTTTCTTTCTATCCAATTTCCTGCTAAACTATACAAAGCCAGCTACCCTGTCCCTAATAAACTAATACCCATGCACATGCTGCAGATAGCATACCCTTGTACAACTATTCTATGCTATCTTGTTCCATCATATAAACATACAGTCAGCTTGTGTTTTCATATCAACATAAATATATGAAGAGAAAAATCGCAGTCTGCTTGCTACAGGTCTACTTGCTGCAGGTCTACTAAAGGTAATACTTAGCTTCGAAGGTTTCTACCTACATAAATAATGCACTGCTTTGATTTTTCTTTTCTTCTTCCAAACATTTGGTCGCAGCTTCAACGGAAATGAAATAATTCAACAAAAGACACAGATCCTCTTCACTATATATAAACACGCAAGCAATATAACTCGACGATCGACTCAGATTAGTTGCGGTTTCGAATGGACAAGATGGATGTAGGAATATGGGACTGACATTGAACGAAGGTGCAATTTTCGTTTTTTAGATGAAGAAGGAAGTATCAAACGAAGAAAGGGAGCTCTCGTGGCGGGTAATGTTGAACGAAGGAAATGAGGTGGAGTAATTTGGTTACACGCAGAAAACAAGCGGTTGGTGATCCCCGGCGATCGGAGAGGGGGGCGCTGGTAGTGCGACGAAGTGGTGATGGTGCATGTAAAAGGAATTGCATGACATTATAGTGGAGAGAAAGATGAACACGTGGCATTTGTTTGAGTATGGGGGTCAGTATATTTAAACGAGATGAAGTTGCAGTGTTTATTATTTTTGAAGGAGCAGTGAAGATGTGTGGAGTTGCGTTTATATCGGGCGAAGGAATACAAAGGATGGAAATTGGGTTGCTATGGAATTGATGAGGAAATCGAGAAGCAGTTATGCCAAGACATGGAGCAAGATGGCATATTATCGATGGGAGCAGAAAAATATGGCAACGTATAAGGTTAACAAAAAAATATGGCAGCGTATGCATGAAAGTTTAGGAAAGATTCATGTATTTAGAAAGCTGGAAGTCTTGCGTGAGAGTAACAGGTTTCAGTGCAAAGAATATACAAAGCAGTTGAGATTTAAACGATCTATTCGTGAAGAACAGAATGAGGTAATTCAAAATTAGAACTGAACCTGTGAATTGAAAGCAGGCAAGTATATGGGTATGTTTTGTATAAGAAAATAAGGTGAATGTTGGATTGAAGTAAAAGTCTAGCATGTTTCGAAAGTCAATTCATACTGGACGGGGATAAATGAACACTAGCATGCAAGGGCTGAAGAGTAGTTTGGGGCCATTGTGGGTATTTGGAGGAGCAGATTGTTCCAAGTTTTGAAGTGCCTATAAATGGCATGTACTATGGTGACATGAAGACAACGTATGGTTTTCTCTTGATCGAGTAGGGTGGGAACGTTTTGAACAAACGTATAAACAGATTGATGCATATACATTAGGAAAGGTTTGGGAACATTTATTTTCAATGTCGGCCATACCATTTTTGATGAAGAGCAGCAACAGATTCGTGAAACAAAAAGAAGACAGGAAGCAAGACCAGCTATTTCGAATGAAGGAAGTTTAAAATGCGAAATGCCAGTGTGTTTTGTTTTTGGACATGGTATACATTTTGGGAAACTAAGCTGTGAAGATGGAATGGCAAAAATAAAACATGGTGAAGGGTTAATGAAGCAGCGGTATGGAGATTTGTTGGGCGCGTAGTGTATAACTAAGTAAGACAAAAGGGAACGGATAGAAGCAAATATGAGCGGTTTCATTTCTTTAACAAAAAGTAACCAACGTTTTTAAATTTAATTAAAAATTTAGTTAATTAATATTTAAAATATATAACTTTTATTGTTTATAACTTGTACCCATGCTAACAGAATTGTGACAACCCCAAACCCCGTACTGACGGCGGCAAGGGTAATCTATGGAATATAACACAGAAACAGATAATAGCAGAACAAAATTAAATAAATACACTAGATAATGAACAATATAATATACTGGATAAAGGTAATCATTAGAGTTACACAGTATACAGGATCTTACTTAGTACAAATACAGTTCAGCTATACATATATGTCTACAGCGGAAACAAACAAAATATGTACAATAGGAGCTGAACAACATAAAAGAGATAAATGATAGAATCCATCTTCAGCTCCAGCTATCCAGAAAGAACCAGCTAAACCTGAATACAAGGCTGCCCGTGTAGAAAAAGGGGCACCCGAGTTTGAAAGTGAAACAAACTACGAGTCAGTCATGGGACTGGTATGAGAAATCTACTCAACACATATATAATTTGGCTAATCACAGGACCACGCCACTTTCGTGGAATGGGTTTTCTCCATTGGATTGCCAGTGCTTTAAAACAAATCTTTCTTTTAAACAACACAATGCATTTTATAAAAATGAAGCCATTATAAGACTCGGTTCCCATCACACAATGCAACGCAAACCGGAGGATAGAGTTTTACCTTATAATGGCCAAAATATGATTGATACGAATAAAACAAAGGCATTTGATATTGTTACTAGTGTTTATACGCTTTGAAAACAATTTCAAATCATAACTATCAATCATAGACGGCATGGGTACCATATATCATGTCGCCATATATATATACAATCAAAACCGCACGATGTCGTATTTGGAAATTGGATTTCCGTCATGAACCAAGGCAAAAGATAGTCCTTACCGAATTCGAGACGCTCTAGCCCGCCCCTCAGGCAAGTACTCAGTCAAGCCTTTGGATCGTCAGGGCCGGTCCACCGATGTGGATTAAAATTCCTGAACACTGCATTTCCCCACCCTTTGGGGTGTAAATGAGCCAACGAATGGCTCCATCGGACCCGGATCGTCCGATCTAACCGAGGCGCCTCGCAACAGCAACAACCACACAGGTGAAAAGTATATAAATGTCAGGGCTGGTAGGTCACTGACACCACCCTAGCTAGAAAGAAACGCAAGCCCTCCCTGATGTCCTCTCCCGTTTCTGGTTCATACCGGGGTGTGAGGCTCGCGATTTTACGTTATACACAAAGCTACGCCACACAGGCGGGGCTTTGATCATCACCACAAGACTTTGCTTTTCAATAGAAGCCCTGATCACTGCATCTTAGCATGCCATATAGGTCATTCATGCCATGCGACTGATGTCCATCAATATACAACCTCTGAGCTCGTGCGTTTCAGAGAAGGGCGTTAAGCAAAAGAATAAATTCTCCGCCGCCAAACAGATGTATATTTAATAGAGATCAATCAACACAGAATAAAATCCAATGTCAGACACACAGTCCATTTACAAGTCCGTTCTGGGTCTGAACGAAACCGGAGCACTAAATACCTCGCAAACCCATCGATCACCACGTATGTCGGGACGATCACCACTCATTATCCATATTTCGGGATGCCTCCCAATCAGGACCTCGGTTACCATCCAAACGAGGTGAAGATCTCCGGTCTTCGACCACCGTCTTCATCTTCGATTACTTATCGTCGATTCAGTTATTCAGAATGGGATAAACCCGGTTTTTCTGAGCAACTCGCGTATATAATAAACAAGTGCAACACTAACATATACACGCATCGTTTCAATTCATTAGTCACTAACCGTCAATCAGTAAGAGAACGATTTCCCAAATATTAACCCCGAAGGCCGAAACCAACATCAGATCAACACCCAGGAAACCATCCGACTTAGCCAACCTTCAGTTAATTTCTATATCACATCCATATTGTTTATAATATTTTATAATGATTTATCGCTATTTTTATTTATTTTAAAATAGCCATTTTATTCAAAACGACGCTTCAGGCCATAACGCGGCCGTGGCGCTGCTTTTCTTCAGATTTGATTTACACATATCTGAAAATCTAACCGTTGGATCTTCACAAAATTTACATCATTAGAAAGATCTTTTCAAAACGAATCCAACGGTTCCAGTTTCGGGAAAATCCGATGGTCGGATCTCCCGGTACAATCGTTTGAAGTTTCGATTTCAAAATACGAACTGCAGCGTCGTTATTCGATTAAATATAATTATATATATATATATATATATATATATATATAATCGATTCTGGCGCTGTTTTTCTTCAGATTTGAATTAAACATTCCAGACAATCCAACCGTTGGATTTTTACAAAGTTGGTGCCGTTTGAAAGATATTTCCAAGGCGAACCCAACGGTTGCGGTTTCGGGAAAATCCAATGGTCGGATTTCCTGCACTAGTTGTTTGAAATCACGGTTTCAAAACACGAACTGCATGGCCACGTTTCGTTTTAATTTTATTTATATTTATATATTTATATAAATATAGTTCATTCAACAATTTCAATATCGTTTTCACTTCAAATATTTCACTAACGCCTTTAAATTTTGGAAAATTTCGCCATAACCTCCTTTGTACGGGAGGAGCTGGGAAAATTCCCAAATAGCCACACGGGCGTCTCATGTCGAAAAGAAAAAGAAAAAGCCAAGCGGCTAGCCAACAGGCTCATAAAATCATCACCCAAACAAAACAGTAAATGTGTACCTATTTGTCGGGCACAAAATTTTATTCCTCTTCTCTAGCCCCTTTGCCATAACCTGTTCAATAAATATGCTTGTACATATATACAGTTCTTATCACTTATCATTTTCCATTCAACTTCATATTTGATTCCATTTGGTTTAAAAACACCATTCATTCTAATGTTGCATGCATAGGCAAAAATCATATCATTAGCTAATTAGTGAATATTTCGACCCATGCATATTTATTTGAACGAGTTGCTATTTTTAACACTTCACATTTCAACAATTCATGTATATAATAAAAATGTGATTTTTATTGTAAAACTATTCATTTCAAAACACTATTATTTTATATAGTTTATATAGGTGATAAAAATAGGATTTTTCTTATAAAACAATTTCTTTTAAAACGAGGTCATTTTACATAGCTCATATAGATGATAAAAAGGTGATTTTTATTGTGAAACAATTTATTTCGAAATATGATTACCATTCAACACATGAATTTCTAATCAACGAATGAATATCGATTCAACACATGAAGGTTTTCTATAGTTTCTATATATAGATAAAAATGTGATTTTTATATTTAAAACACGAATACCATTCAACACATGAATTTCTAATCAACGAATGAATATCGATTCAACACATGAAGGTTTTCTATTCAATGAATAAATATAGTTTCAGCAAATGAAAATAATTCAAACACATGAATATTATTCAAAATTTCGGCAGCATAACGGCAGGGTAGTTAAAACCGGGACCGTCCCTAGTACGGCTCCTCGCTCTACCTTAAAACCTCGCGGTTTTTGACAATGGGGATCATGCATCTAGTTCACATGCAGGCGGCATATATATATATATTTATTTCATTTCCACAAACTAATCCTATGTGGTTTCAACCAAATATTTCTCAACCACAAATGGGTATTTTTCAACCACAATCAATCAATATCAAACACAAACAATCCCAAACAACCATTCGCTATCAATCAATTTTCACACCAATCACAATCAATAAATATCGTCCATGCTTTGTGGACGAGGGCCGTATATATATATATATATATATATATATATATATATTTATATATAGCTATTCACTTCTATTTCAACATATATATAATTTTTACAACGCATATATAACTTATACATTGAACGTACAACTTATACAACGCTTATACATGAGGTGTACAACGCTTATATAACCCATACATCGACTATATAATTTATACATCGTCGTTTTCCATATTGTTTATAAATTAGAAATCTCACATTGGGTTCCACTCCACCCAAAAATAGCAAAAGACTCAGAAAAATATGCGGTCTCTTCTAAAATGTAGAAGGCGTCCACACGGTCACGATGTTTCCTGTTTCATCGAATTTCGTTAACACAGCAAAAAGATATGATTTTTCAAAGTTTGCAACGGTTTAAAGGTGTTAAAACTGTTGAAAATAAATCTGGCCGTATACCTTTCAATATGGTTCAAAACTAGGTTTGATCTTTTCTCCCAATCCGAAGCACGATATGCCGATCAGCTTATGCCACGTCGACGAGCTTGGAGAGGCACACCTGCACCCCTGACGGCGGCGAACTCGGCGGCGGCGAGGAGGAGAAAATCGACCGCGAACGGCGCGACTTTGGAGGAGGAAATCTCGCTGATGGGGCGACGAGGGGTGGCGTACCAGCTATGGATGTGAAGCTCTCGGAGAGATCTACAAAAAGTTCCAAAGGGTCGGGGGTCAACGAGGCGTGTGGCGGCCAAAAAAAGCTCGGGAACTGGAGAATAGGTTTCCGCCTTCGATCGTCGGGGAGAGAGAAAGTATTTTCTTTTTTTTTTATAAAAATTCTGATTGGTCGGGGAAGTTTTAAAGGGGTTTTCTGACGCGACCGCCAATCCAAACCCAACGACTGTCATCCTTAGCGTTTTACCCCCATTCCGAACACAATGGGATATGTTTCGAAGGCCCATTCGAATGTTTCAGTCAGTTTTCCTTCAAATTAAAATATAAAACATTCAATATTTGATTTGAACGTACATTTCAATTTGCCAGGGCCACAAACTGATTCGAAAAATTCCAGAAAAATAAATCTAGCTATGTTTTGATGATACGGTCCCAACAAAACTAGTTTCGTCGAATTCTGAGACCGTTTGCAAAAAGGCCCATTTTTGGTCGATCCAATTTAACTGTAATTGACCAAAACACGTTTTCCTTTGCCACGCTCACAAATTAGCTTCAAAAATTATGAAATTTGAAACCTAGCGATAACTTCACATCCCGGATCCAATAAAAGTGGTTTCGTCGAATTCCGAGGTCGTATGCAAAATGGCCAATTTCCCGGGCTATATAAATTCCATAGCGACCTTTCTGAAATTTCATTTGGCAATAACTTTTGCTTTCCGTTATGAAAATTCAATTTTTCAGATTCGTTAGAAAGGTATTCCCTAACAGATTTAGATATTTTTGGTTTCACTAAAATCCGTTTTGTTTTGCACCCGGTATTGTCCGACAAAGTTTGAATTCAATTTTTGAAACTGCATCGCCTTTTCAGGCCTTGTTTATAATTATAATTAATTATATTCGCTTTCAATTGTCGATTCAAACTCACTTTCCATTGCCATTATTTAAAATATTTATTTTAAATATTTAAAATCCATTATTTTATCCAATTTAAATTTTTTTAAATTGGTTCAGATTTTCTGGGTCGTTACAATCTCCCCCACTTAAAACTTTTCGTCCCCGAAAAGGAACAAAGTCGAAAGTGGTTTGATAAATTTACAATCACACAACACAACAACCAATCCAACGGTTTTCAACCTTTTCAGAACTATACCAATTAACTCCTATTCTCCTATAAAATCATTCAGACTATAGAATTAAAAGTGCACATTCATGGAAAGAAAATAACAACAGAATAGAGAACTAATTGGTAATGCAAAGTATGGTAAATATACCTTGCACCGGAGTCAATCAGAGATATCTACTCGGCATCTAGGATAGGCTTTCTGAATGCTCTCCTCAGTTTCCCAAGTACAATCTCGCGGATCTCCACTCCATTGCACTTTGACTAAGTGAACCTTCTTGTTCCTCGGTTCTTTGGTTTCTTTGCCGATAATCTTTAGCGACTCTCTTCTCACAGCTAATTCTGGGGTAATTTCAATGTCCTGTTGAGCTGCTTCTTCCACGATCAAGTCTGGATCATGAACGTGTTTTCGAAGTTGAGATATATGAAATACATCATGAACTCCAAGCAACCAGTCAGGCAATTTGGCCCTATAAGCGAGAGTTCCGATCCGTTCCAGAATAGGAAACAGACCAATGAATTTGGGTGCCAACTTTCCAGTTTTACCGAATCGAATAACTCCTCTCATCGGCGATACTTTCAAATACACGTAGTCGCCAACAGCAAAGGATATATCTCTTCTTCTTCTATCGGCATAGCTCTTTTGTCGGCTTTGAGCGGCGAGTAATCGCTTCTTAATAAAATCGACTTTGTCAGCAGCTTCTCGAATCATATCAGGACCCAACAAAAGTCTATTACCTGGTTCGACCCAACAAGCCGGGGATCGGCACGGTCTACCATACAATGCTTCGAATGGCGACATTGTCAGACTCACCTGGTAGCTGTTGTTATAAGAGAATTCAGCCAAATGCAGATGGTCTTCCCATGATCCACCGAAATCTATAACACAAGCCCGCATTAGATCTTCTAAAATATGATTCACCCTCTCAGTCTGACCGTCTGTCCGAGGATGATAAGCGGTGCTTAAGTTCAACTTCGTTCCCAGCTCTACTTGAAATGCCTCCCAGAATTTACTAGTAAATATTGTATCTCTATCACTGACTATACTGAGCGGCACTCCATGTAGTCTAACTATTTCTTTGAAATATATCTTCGCCAGACTCTGAGCAGTTCTGTTTGATCTGACAGGTATAAAATGGGCGGTCTTTGTGAAGCGATCTACGATCACCCAAATACTTTCATTCCCTTTTCTGGTTCTGGGCAAACCATCAATGAAATCCATAGAAATATGTTCCCACTTCCAACCAGGAACTTCTAGCGGTTGTAATAATCCAGCCAGTTTTTGTTGGTCGCTCTTGACTAGTTGGCAAGTAGGGCATCGGCTAACATATAAAGAAATGTCCCTCTTCATCGACTTCCACCAGAAAGTGCGTTTGATGTCATTATACATTTTTCTTACTCCCAGATGGATACTAAGTTTTGACTTGTGGCATTCATCCAGTACTTCCTTTCGAAGCTCAGGAATGTTAGGGACTCAGATTCGACCTTTGAGCCTTAGAATTCCATCATTATCAACTTGAAAACTCGAGGGTTCGCCTTGTTGAATTATCTCTCTGATCTTCTGAATGAAGTGATCATCCTCCTGAAGAGCAGATATTTTATCTAGCAATGAAGTCGTGATAATAAAACTGGCGATCATCTCATTCTTTCGGCTTAACGCATCGGCCACGACATTGGCTTTCCCTGGAGTGTATATAATTTCAAAATCGTATGCTGCAAGGAAGTCTAGCCAACGTTGCTGCCTCAGATTCAAGTCCTTCTGGGTGAACAGATACTTTAACGACTGGTGATCTGTAAACAGTTCAAATCTCTTACCTAGTATATAGTGCCTCCAGATTTTCAAAGCGAATACTATCGCCAATAACTCAAGATCGTTAGTGACGTAGTTTTTCTCGTGCGGCTTCAGTTGACGGCTAGCATAAGCAATCACTTGACCCCTTTGCATTAACACTGCGCCAAGGCCTTCTCTAGAAGCATCAGTCCAGACTTTTAAATCTTGGTTGCCATCGATGATGGTTAACACTGGAGCAGTTGTTAATCTCAACTTTAGCTCTTCAAAAGCCTCCTCACTTTCTGGAGTCCATTTGAATTTAGAGTGCTTCTTTGTAAGCTTCGTTAAATGACCAGATATTTTCGAAAAGTTTTTAACGAACTTCCGGTAATAACTAGCCAATCCGAGAAAACTGCGGACTTCAGTAGGGGTACTGGGCTGCTTCTAGTTTTGAATAGCTGTGATTTTACTTGGATCCACAGCGATTCCTTCTTTTGATACGACGTGGCCCAGAAATTTCACTTCATCTTGCTAGAATATACATTTGGAAAACTTTGCTTTCAATACATTTCTTCTGAGGATTTCTAACACGTGTTCCAAATGTTTTTCATGTTCGGCCTTTGATTTAGAGAAGATTAGAATATCGTCAATGAAAACCAGAACAAATTTATTCAAAACCCCTCTGAACACTCTATTCATCAGATCGACGAAATAGGCTGGAGCGTTACATAAGCCGAATGGCATTACTAACCACTCGTAGAATAAGTCGGGACCTCTGAATGCTGTCATTGGAACACACTCTTCGGCAATTCGAAGTTGATGGAAGCCTGTAGCTAGGTCCATTCGTGAAAATACTTGTGCTCCATTTAGTCGATCCAACAAATCATCTATTCGCGGCAATGGATATTTTTTCTTTATTGTCTGTTTGTTCAGATTACGATAATCCACACATAGACGTAGAGTACCGTCAGATTTTGGGACAAAAACCACTGCTGCACCCCAATCAGAGAAACTAGGCCTGATTAGACCCTTCCATACTAGCTGTCGTGTTTGACTGTCAAGTTCTTATTTCTCTTTCAAGGACATTCTTCGAATAGCGTGAACTACCGGCCTTGCATTGGGAATCAAAGCGATCTTGAAATCTATTTCTCTTTGCGGAGGTAAGCGAACAACTTCTTCGAACACATCCGCATAGTTCTTGACGATAGGGATATCTTTCACTAGGTCGAGAATATTCTCTGTAACTTCAGGGATATTTTCTATTTGTGCTGGAGAAACATTTAGAGCTGCCCAGAAGTCTTTTCTATTAGCTTTCTGTCCTTCACAGGGAATGGTTATATAACCACCCGATTTTATCTTTGCCCTAACAACTCTCTCGGCGCATCTAACCTCTGCCTCATATTTGGTTAGCCAATCCAATCCCAGAATAAGATCGAATTCATTAAAATTCATGACCATAGAGATAGTAGGGAATTTATAGCAGGAAAAAGAGATAGGTACTGCACAAGCCCAACTGAGACCGATGAAACCCCCGACCGGATTCTGGACAGTCATTGGTTCTTTGAGCTTCTTCACATTTAAATTCAACTTCTTGACTACACTCTTTGCTATAAAGCTTCGTGACGCGCCAGTATCAAACAATACTTTAACTGGAATGTTCTTGACATTGAGCGTGCCTTCTAAAACATCATCCCTTTCTTGACTAGCTGAGGGCTTGGAAGTCTCTGCCAATTCATTTATATGCACTGCTTCAGATTTCTTTGAGAGTTGGCACTCCCGTGCAATATGACCTGCTTGGTGGCACTTATGGCATCTCCTTTCCCCATATGGGTTCCTTTGTTTCTTAGTGGGCTTAGATCCACTTTTTCTTCGTTTGTTCCAAGATTTGCAACTTATCGCCAAATGTCCTTTTCTATTACAGCTTGAGCACGTGGCGGTCGTTATTCGTTCGTTCCCAGATTCGGCCCTTTTTCTCTTGGCACTGGGCTTCTTATTGACCTCCGACCTCGTACTGGCTTCAGGAATATCAGTTTCCGACTCTGCTTTGTCACCAGAACAGACTTCTTCTTCGTCACGTAACATTCCTTTCTTATGGAGATCTTCATACTGATAAGCCATATAAATCATTTCAGAAAAAGGAAGCTTCACATTCCTCAGTACACTATTCTGATATCTCCTTTGCAGGCCATGAATAAATTTCAGATTTTTCCTCTTTGGATCTTGAATCAGATGAGGAGCAAAGTGAGCAAGTTCGTTGAATTTCTTATGATATTCTGGGATGGTCATATCACCTTGTATTAGATAAGAAAATTCATCACATAATCGCTCCGTTGCTTCAGGAGGAGTAAATCTTTCTAGAAAAATCACTTTGAATCTGTCCCAGGTGATATCACCTTCTGGATTATCTTTGATGATTGTTTCCCACCAGATTAAAGCTTCTTCTTTGAGCGCCCAAGATGCTACTAACCTTTTCTGGTCATCCCTCAGCTGGATACGCTCAAAAATTCTTTCGACAGAACTCATCCAAGCTTGAGTTTGAATTATAGATTCATTGCCCGAGAACTGTGCTCCGTTCAGATTTCGATATCTCTTTAATAGAGCCTCTAGATCGGGTTCTGCATTTCTCCCGTTTCTGACACTCATTTTTCTAGTACTTCTGCAAATAGCAGATCAAGTGTCAGGTCACAGAAAAGATATTTCGAAATACAGAAACAAATACTTCAAGTGTAAATGTGTCTATAGAGGTGTAATTTCATTCTGCTTTACTCATACTAGGATATTGTTGATCCTATCCGTATAGAGTTACCCGTCCTAGAACACTACTGGTTCTATTTTTGACGAGATCGTTCAAATGTTATATTCCAGAACTAAGCTTAACCAAAGCTCTGATACCACGTTGTGACAACCCCAAACCCCGTACTGACGGCGGCAAGGGTAATCTGTGGAATATAACACAGAAACAGATAATAGCAGAACAAAATTAAATAAATACACCAGATAATGAACAATATAATATACTGGATAAAAGTAATCATTAGAGTTACATAGTATACAGGATCTTACTTAGTACAAATACAGTTCAGCTATACATATATGTCTACAGCGGAAACAAACAAAATATGTACAATAGGAGCTGAACAACATAAAAAGAGATAAATGATAGAATCCATCTTCAGCTCCAGCTATCCAGAAAGAACCAGCTAAACCTGAATACAAGGCTGCCCATGTAGAAAAAGGGGCACCCGAGTTTGAAAGTGAAACAAACTACGAGTCAGTCATGGGACTGGTATGAGAAATCTACTCAACACATATATAATTTGGCTAATCACAGGACCACGCCACTTTCGTGGAATGGGTTTTCTCCATTGGATTGCCAGTGCTTTAAAACAAATCTTTCTTTTAAACAACGCAATGCATTTTATAAAAATGAAGCCATTATAAGACTCGGTTCCCATCACACAATGCAACGCAAACCGGAGGATAGAGTTTTACCTTATAATGGCCAAAATATGATTGATACGAATAAAACAAAGGCATTTGATATTGTTACTAGTGTTTATACGATTTGAAAACAATTTCAAATCATAACTATCAATCATAGACGGCATGGGTACCATATATCATGTCGCCATATATATATATATATACAATCAAAACCGCACGATGTCATATTTGGAAATTGGATTTCCGTCATGAACCAAGGCAAAAGATAGTCCTTACCGAATTCGAGATGCTCTAGCCCGCCCCTCAGGCAAGTACTCAGTCAAGCCTTTGGATCGTCATGGCCGGTCCACCGATGTGGATTAAAATTCCTAAACACTGCGTTTCCCCATCCTTTGGGGTGTAAATGAGCCAACGAATGGCTCCATCGGACCCGGATCGTCCGATCTAACCGAGGCGCCTCGCAACAGCAACAACCACACAGGTGAAAAGTATATAAATGTCAGGGCTGGTAGGTCACTGACACCACCCTAGCTAGAAAGAAACGCAGGCCCTCCCTGATGTCCTCTCCCGTTTCTGGTTCATACCGGGGTGTGAGGCTCGCGATTTTACATATATAAATGACGGGCACAAAATTTTATTCCTCTTCTCTAGCCCTTTTGCCATAACCTGTTCAATAAATATGCATGTACATATATACAGTTCTTATCACTTATCATTTTCCATTCAACTTCATATTTGATTCCATTTGGTTTAAAAACACCATTCATTCTAATGTTGCATGCATAGGCAAAAATCATATCATTAGCTAATTAGTGAATATTTCGACCCATGCATATTTATTTGAACGAGTTGCTATTTTTAACACTTCACATTTCAACAATTCATGTATATAATAAAAATGTGATTTTTATTGTAAAACTATTCATTTCAAAACACTATTATTTTATATAGTTTATATAGGTGATAAAAATAGGATTTTTCTTATAAAACAATTTCTTTTAAAACGAGGTCATTTTACATAGCTCATATAGATGATAAAAAGGTGATTTTTATTGTGAAACAATTTATTTCGAAATATGATTATCATTCAACACATGAATTTCTAATCAACGAATGAATATCGATTCAACACATGAAGGTTTTCTATAGTTTCTATATATAGATAAAAATGTGATTTTTATATTTAAAACACGAATACCATTCAACACATGAATTTCTAATCAACGAATGAATATCGATTCAACACATGAAGGTTTTCTATTCAATGAATAAATATAGTTTCAGCAAATGAAAATAATTCAAACACATGAATATTATTCAAAATTTCGGCAGCATAACGGCAGGGTAGTTAAAACCGGGACCGTCCCTAGTACGGCTCCTCGCTCTACCTTAAAACCTCGCGGTTTTTCACAATGGGGATCATGCATCTAGTTCGCACGCAGGCGGCATATATATATTTATTTCATTTCCACAAACTAATCCTATGTGGTTTCAACCAAATATTTCTCAACCACAAATGGGTATTTTTCAAACACAATCAATCAATATCAACCACAAACAATCCCAAACAACCATTCGCTATCAATCAATTTTCACACCAATCACAATCAATAAATATCGTCCATGGTTCGTGGACGAGGGGCGTATATATATATATATATATATATATATATATATATAGCAATTCACTTCTATTTCAACACATATATAATATTTACAACGCATATATAACTTATACATCGAACGTACAACTTATACAACGCTTATACATGAGGTGTACAACGCTTATATAACCCATACATCGACTATATAATTTATACATCGTCGTTTTCCATATTGTTTATAAATTAGAAATCTCACATTGGGTTCCACTCCACCCAAAAATAGCAGAAAACTCAGAAAAATATGCGGTCTCTTCTAAAATGTAGAAGGCGTCCACACGGTCACGATGTTTCCTGTTTCATCGAATTTCGTTAACACAACAAAAAGATATGATTTTTCAAAGTTTGCAACGGTTTAAAGGTGTTAAAACCGTTGAAAATAAATTTGGCCGTATACCTTTCAATATGGTTCAAAACTAGATTTGATCTTTTCTCCCAATCCGAAGCACGATATGCCGATCAGCTTATGCCACGTCGACGAGCTTGGAGAGGCGCACCTGCACCCCTGACGGCGGCGAACTCGGCGGCGGCGAGGAGGAGAAAATCGACCGCGAACGGCACGACTTTGGAGGAGGAAATCTCGCTGATGGGGCGACGAGGGGTGGCGTACCAGCTATGGATGTGAAGCTCTCGGAGAGATCTACAAAAAGTTCCAAAGGGTCGGGGGTCAACGTGGCGTGTGGCGGCCGGAAAAAGCTCGGGAACTGGCGAATAGGTTTCCGCCTTCGATCGTCGGGGAGAGAGAAAGTATTTTTTTTTATAAAAATTCTGATTGGTCGGGGAAGTTTTAAAGGGGTTTTCTGACGCGACCTCCAATCCAAACCCAACGACTGTCATTCCTAGCGTTTTACCCCCATTCCGAACACAATGGGATTTGTTTCGAAGGCCCATTCGAATGTTTCAGTCAGTTTTCCTTCAAATTAAAATATAAAACATTCAATATTTGATTTGAACGTACATTTCAATTTTCCTGGGCCACAAACTGATTCGAAAAATTCCAGAAAAATAAATCTAGCTATGTTTTGACGATACGGTCCCAACAAAACTAGTTTCGTCGAATTCTGAGACCGTTTGCAAAAAGGCCCATTTTTGGTCGATCCAATTTAACTGTAATTGACCAAAACACGTTTACCTTTGCCACGCTCACAAATTAGCTTCAAAAATTATGAAATTTGAAACCTAGCAATAACTTCACATCCCGGATCCAACAAAAGTGGTTTCGTCGAATTCCGAGGTCGTATGCAAAATGGCCAATTTCCCGGGCTATATAAATTCCATAGCGACCTTTCTGAAATTTCATTTGGCCATAACTTTTGCTTTCCGTTATGAAAATTCAATATTTCAGATTCGTTAGAAAGGTATTCCCTAACAGATTTAGATATTTTTGGTTTCACTAAAATCCATTTTGTTTTGCACCCGGTATAGTCCGACAAAGTTTGAATTCAATTTTTGAAACTGCATCGCCTTTTCAGGCCTTGTTTATAATTATAATTAATTATATTCGCTTTCAATTGTCGATTCAAACTCACTTTCCATTGCCATTATTTAAAATATTTATTTTAAATATTTAAAATCCATTATTTTATCCAATTTAATTTTTTTTTTAAATTGGTTCAGATTTTCTGGGTCGTTACAAGAATGGAGCAAAACAAGGTCTTTTGGAATCATGTTAACGAAAAGAACGTTATGGAACTGATCTGGACAGTGCAGGAGGCAACCGAGATTTACAGTTAAATTAAAAAACTATTTAGTTTGACTATAACCAAACCATTTCAGAAATAAATGGAATCAAAGTGAGTTTAACTCACTCAGTTTCACTTATATTTATATAAGTCGGGTTTATTATTTGTATGCTACGTTTGTTAATTGTTTGATGGATGCTATATATATACACACTTATATGTGTTGAACTTATTTGATTAAATTAAACGTTCGTTTAATTTAATTTGCACCAAATCGTTATTTTTAGCGATTGTTTCCAAATGAGGTAACTTACCTCATTGGTTACGTTTATAATAATATAAATGTATTAAATTATAATAAGGATGACTGGATTGTTGTGATGTATTTATGGTTGAATACCATATCTGTTTATTGTTTTGAATAATATTATTTGAGATAACATATTTGGATGCAGGGAAAATAGGTTGGAGGGATCCAAATGGATTCCTCAGAATTTATTATTTATTTTCATATTACCATTTATATGAACTGTATGACCAACCTGATTAGATGATTGATCTGTTTATTGATTTGTTGAATCGTAATTCGATATTTGTTATGATATTAACCAATGGGCAGTATTGGTTGGTAATTGGTATCACATGGCCTATAAATCAATCATTTGATAAATATGGATTTACCGTGGGTGAATCGACAGAAATGAAGTTATAAAATTTATTTTATAACTGAGAATAGATTTTGAAATCTATTATATTGAATTAAAGTTTGTATAAAGGAAATTTATATTCATTATTAATTATTTAAGCTAATAAATAATTATATAATGATTATATAACGCAAATTCTTATGTAAATAAGATTCATAAGAAGTTGAGCAGAATTTAAAGTAATGGTTAAGAATTGGATTTAATTTTTTTGAGAAACAATTAATTGGAGTTGTTTAAATTAATTATATTATTAATTTATTTAAAAGGGAGAATTAATTGGAGTTTATTAACGAGAAAATAATGGGTTAAGTTGACTAATTCAATTATTTTAATTGAAATTGGTTATTTGATTAATTTACTTTTAATTAATCAAATGTAATAGTTTAACAAATAGTTGTTTAATTTTAATAAGAGTTAAAAAAAGGGAATTCATTATTTATTTAGTTAATAAAGAATTTAAATACTCCTACATTGGTTAATAATAAAGTGAAATTTATTATTTTAATTAAAAAATGATTTAAGTGATTATTATTCAAACGAAATTCATTTAAATAAGTAATCAGACTCGAAATGAAATACAGTTAAGGTTTGAAAGGAGTTAATAAATGGGTTTATACTAAAACCAAGTTTTTATAACTAAGTTATAAAAAAAGGATTTTTAAGCAAACACGATAGCTTAAATTAAATATTTACTTAACATTTGAATTAAGTAAAATAAGTTGAGGTAAGAAGGGATTTATATCAAATCTGAGTTTGTAAATAAGATTTATAAAAGAGATGTGAAGTCGATGTGTTGATTTTGAATAGGCGATACTTAATAATAAAATTAGGTAAAAGAGATGGAATTGAAACGATATTTTCAAAGTAGAAAATGATTGAATGAATTAGAAATGGAAATATACGGATAGATACCGTGTTAAGATAAGAATTGGAACCTAACTGGAGGTTGGTTGAGTTAAGTGATTTTATGAGTATTAATCTGATGTTGATTTCGGTCTTCGGGGTTGATACTTAGGAAATTATTCGCTTACCAATTTACGGTCAGGGACTAATGAGTGTAGAAGTATAGAAGTGCGTGAAGAAGAGATAAAAATGTTCCAGCTATAAAGTAAAAAGATTTGAGAATATATATTAGAATTTCCAGAGTAACACGAATAAAGGACTCGAGAATATATATATATATATATATATATAATATGATTTCCTAAGTAACGGAAAAAAGGAAGATTGCGTTAAAATATTACAATATTTTCTAGAGAAAAAGGAAATGAGAAGTGGGTTTTGAAATAGGTTTTTATAAGAATAAGAGTTTATTGGGGTTTTCAAATGATGAAATAAAGGAGATTTCGTAATGTTGTTTTACGAGTGGTAAGTTGAAGTGATTTCCCGATTGTGGATAACGTATAAAATGTGGAAAATGTTTGAAAAAGATAATGGAATAGGGAATTTGATATGAGTATAGAATATTTTCCCAAGTATTATAATTGAACAGTCTTGAGAAACTCTTATGCTAAATAAGAAGTGAAAAGCTACGTTGAAATATCAAAAAGAGTTTTAAGTTGTAAATTAACCATTTGTTTAATTATTTTAATTAAAGAAGCCAAGTGCTTTTGAGCACTAAACCAGTAACTCTATTTTTATTTTGTGATTGAATGGTTGTTTTATTTGATAGTTAAATAACCGACTTTCAAATCTGACTTATACGACTGTTGGTATGGAAAGACCAGGATCGAATTTATATTCGAAAACCATTCTGAACTAGCGAATACGTTGAAGATGATTATTCAAGATGGAGCATTTGAAGACCGCTGATCTTCAAGAGCGGAAGAGCCACTTGTTAAATTTCTCTGGTTTAGCGACCAGAGATATTTCAACAGTGATTCTGTCGTGATTGGAATCTACGGATTGCAAGGACTGCTCACAACTAATCGATACGGTGACACTTAGGATGTAGTAGGAGGGTGCCATCGGCTCATCCTATACCTGGGTGAATTGTATGGATAAATGTCCGATAGAATATTTCTTAAGAATCACATACGTTGATTTTTACAAACGTATTTCTGTTAGTGGCGGATAAACTACCGTTCTCTTAGCTTAACGACCAGAGTATTTTTAAGGACGTCAATTAGTGGTTTGGCGGATCTAACAATGTGACATTCATAGTGAATGGTGATATCATGTTCTAAAGGTAGTGTTAAACCTCAAGCCTCTTCAACTTGGAAATGACAAAAATCGGGCAGGTAGCATGGCTAAGTGGGTAGCTTCCAAGTAGGGTGTATAATCACCTATCTGGAGATAATTCATTTCCTTCTTTAATCTATTTTAATGTTATCCCTTTTTGGGAAATGGTAGGGTAGCTCCCAACCGTTGGTGATATACATTCGGTACACTCAAGCGAAATGAGTGGTCGGTCATGTGTGACTGAGTTGCAAGATGTTCTTGTTGAACCCAGTGTGTTCGCCTCTAGAGATACACTATCAGAAGGTGGTTCCATACCTTGTCATAGTTGGAAATCCAATCTCCAATAAGAGCCCGCGGTTTTGATTGTATACTATATATGCGGAGCGTTAAATGCAAGCATTCCGCTAGATTGATATTTAATTGTGTTTAGACACTATTATAATATCAGAATAAGCCGTGATTTCAAAAAGAAATGGTTTGACTTTAAATCAAGTTGGGTGATGTTTTTAAACTTAGCGAGTTTTTTCTCACTCTGGTTCACCAGACCGATCCGGCATTTTGTAAATTCTTGGTTAGACCGGGTTGTGCAGGTTCAGGTTATCAGATACTGTGAAGTCCGTGGACGACCTGAGAGTGTTCAGACGTATGATATCTAATATTTTTTCCATTGTGTGTTATATATGAGGACGGATTAAAATAACTGTCCAGATGTATTGATGTACTCTAATGATTTTAAGTTTTTATTTCAAAGCTCTCAATAAAGTTTTGTTTTCTATTATATTTTATTCTAATGCGATGTGAGACTCTGATGTTGTTGTGTTCTTCTTCTTCTATTATAGTATTTCTTTTTTTCTTATCTTACCCTCTATATTCTTTCACTAACCATTTTTCGATACTTGAGTTTTGGCAAGTAATACTGGGTTATGTATTATTGTTGGAATTCGGGCGTCAAAATTCCCGGGTCGTTACAGTGGTATCAGAGCATGTGGTAAAGTAATAACCTTGACTCTATGGCATAACTCGATAGAAATGGGGTTAGTAATACCCTAGATTTAGTTGAGTGAATATATGTGAGAGCGTGTATTTGTAAATTTTATATACAAATGCTTTTTATTGTGTTGTTTGATCAGTTCAAGTTTGAGAAGCATTGAACTGGAAATTGATACAATATTGTTTTGTAAAGAGGATAAATGAAATAACTTTACCCGAAATGTATTTTCATATAGAAAAGAAATAATTTTATAAAATTACTAAGATATTGAGTTGTTTATTTGATTAGATGGAATTCAAATTGGGTTTTCAATTTGAAATGGTTTAATATAACCCGAAGAAATTTCACATATGGAATTTGTGAATAGGAATTTTAATTTGGAATTAAAATGGATTAGAATTTAACTTAAGATAAGTTAAATAAAATTTGAAGAGGGATTGGAACAAAAAAAAATCAAAATTTGGATTTTTAATTGGAAGTAAACTAATTTTGAAAATAAATTAGTCAATTGAATATTGGGAATTGAAACTTAACTTGGTTAAATTAAGAATGAATATTGGAGTTAAAATAGATTAATTTGAAATTTGGATATTAAATTAATGATAATAAAAGGGAAACTCAATCTGATATAAACCAATTGATATTAAACCCAAGAGAATACAAGTAAATATTAATATTGAATAAATTCACTTGAATGATTGGCTTATGTTGATTGTGTATCGTTTGTTGATTGGATCATAGATCGATCGAATATATTCAATAGTGATTTAATAAAGAGTAAATGGATTGGAAACCAAAGAGAACTGGATTCCAGTATTATAATTTAAAAGAATCACATATGAATTGAAATTGGATGATTTAATCCTTGTTTAGTTTTGAAATTTTGTGTTGTTAACTTGTTGATTAATGAAATATTATCTAGAATTACATGTATTAATTGCTTACATGATGAATTGAGTTGAGTGCAATTGCTTACATGATGAATTGAGTTGAGTACGGGTGCCAGAAGGCTTTAAGGTCGACTTTGGTTGAGTATACCAAAATAAGTTGAGCAAGTAGGCTCGATAGCGCTCGCATAAGGTACGCTTGCATGAAAATATATTTTTTTTGGTTTTGAACTTTGTTTTCCGACCGTGTGGGTTGATGTATATATATTATTTGATCCTGCGATATCGCAGAAGTCACTTCGTACAAAGGAGATTCTACCGAATTTTTCTGAAAATTTAACGCGTTAGAAAATTTTCAATATTTTTGAAATTTTTTATTTACAATAGTGAATTGGTTTTCGATTTGAAATAAATTGGAGTTTGAAAATATAATGGGTTGTAACATTTTACTACCTCAGTAATTTCAGGGACGAAATTCTTTTAAGGTGGGAAGAAATGTAACGTCCCTATTTTCCATAGTCAGATATTTAATATATTTTAAATATTTATTTGGAATTTTATATGGATTTAAAATATGTATATTCGTTTATATAACGAAGTTTAAACGTTAAATTTATATATAATATAAAACGAGCTTGAAATGACGTGGTAGTTCGTAATTTGAGTTTTGAACTTCAATTGAATATACAGAATCCGATATAAATCGGAATTTGTGAAACAAGAAACGTTTGAAACTGTTTGATGATATTTTTCTAGTTAAAGAGAAAAATGGAGATTTCATATTATAGAGTGTTAATTATGTCAAAATCAAATTCTGAAATAGTCGCTATGGAATTCGTTAATAAACGATAACGTTTATTTAAATAAATATAAGTGGTTTTTACATATTTGAATATCGCTAAATCTGGAAATTATAAATATTAGGGTTAAATTCTATGTTGGTTCATTCTGAAGCTGGGTAAAGTTTTATTTGGAGATATATGATAATATTAATTTATTATTATTAAATAGAATTGTTTTGGATTTAATTATATATTAAATACCGTATAAAAACAACGTATAAATCAAAACTAAATAAATATTAGTTTCCTTTCATATGAGGAAACTAGGATAAGACCCGTGTTTCGCACACGGTCAGCTATGAAACTTAAACACGTTGAATGTTAGTGGTGTGTATATTAACCGATTTACGGTAGCAGTGGTTATCGGTAAAATCAAATACAATATAAAAATATTTCAATTATACTTAATCCCTAAGTAATACATTTCTTTCTTCTTAAGTCTTCACGCAAAGGACAATACCCATTACGAATGAGAACGCTAGTTATTCTATATTGTACAAACGACATTGCTTAAACCCAAAGTTTTTCTTTTCTTTCTATCCTATTTCCTGCTAAACCGTAAAAAGCCAGCTACCATGTCCCTAATAAACTAGTACCCACACACATGCTACAGATAGCATACCCTCGTACAGCTATTCTATGCTAGCTTATTCCATCGTATAAACATACAGTCAGCCTGTGTTTTCACATCAACATAAATATATGAAGAGAAAAATCGCAGCCTACTTGCTACAGGTCTACTAAAGGTAATAATTTGCTTTGAAGGTTTCTACCCACATAAATAACGCACTGCTTTGATTTTTCTTTTCAAAATTTTGCCGCAGCTTCAAGGGAAATAAAATAATTCAATAAAAGACACATATCCTCTTCACTATATATATAAACACGCAAGCAATATAACTCAATGAACGACTCATACTAGTTGCAGTTTCAAACAGACAAGTTGGATCTAGGAACGTGGGGCTGATGTTGAATGAAGGTGCATAAGGAAGTATCAAACAAAGAAGGGGAGCTCTCGTGGTGGGCAATGCTGAACGAAGGAAATGAGGTAGAGCAATTTGGTTACACGCAGAAAACAAGGGGTTGGTGATCCCCGACGATTGGAGAGAGGGGGCGCTGGTAGTGCGACGAAGTGGTGATGGCGCGTGTAAAAGGAATTGCGTGACATTATAGTGGTGAGAAAGATGAACATGTGGCATTTGTTTGAGTATGGGAGTCAGTAATTTAAACGAGAATAAGCTGCAATGTCTATTATTTTTAAAGGAGCAATGAAGATGTGTGGAGTTGTGTTTATATAGGGCGAAGGAATACAATGGATTGAAACTGGGTTGCTATGGAAGTGATGACGAAATCGAGAAGCAGTTATGGCAAGACATGGAGCAGGATGGCATATTATCGATAGGAGCAGAAAAATATGGCAACGTATAAGGTTAAACAGAAAAATTTAGCAGCGTATGCATGAAAGTTTGGGAAAGAATCATGTATTTCGAAAGCTGGAAGTCTTGCATGAGAGTAGCAGGTTTCAGTGCAAAGGATATACAAAGCAATTGAGATTTGAACGAGCTATTCGTGAATAACAGAATGAGGTAATTCAAAACTAGAACTGAACCTGTGAATTGAAAGCACGACAAGTATATGTGCCTGTTTTGTATAAGAAAATAAGGTGAATGTTGGACATAAGTAAAAGTCCGGCATGTTTCGAAAGTCAATGCATACTGGACGGGGAGAAATGAACACTAGCATGCCAGGGCTGAAGAGTAGTTTGGGGCCGTTGTGGGTATTTGGATGAGCAGGCTGTTCCAAGCTTTGAATTGGGTATAAATGGCGTGTACTACCATGAAGGCATCGTATGGTTTTCTCTTGATCGAGTAGGGTGGGAACGTTTTGAACAAACATATAAACAGATTGGAGCATATATATTAGGAAATGTTTGGGCACATTTATTTACAAAGTCGGCCATACCATTTTTGATGAAGAGCAGCATCAGATTCGTGAAACAAAAAGAAGACAGGAAGCAAGACCATTTATTTCGAATGAAGGAAGTTTAAAACGCGAAATGCCAGTGTGTTTTGTTTTTGGACGTGTTATACATTTTGGGCAACTAAGTTGTGAAGATGGAATGGCAACAATAAAACATGATGAAGGGTTAATGAAGCAATGGTGTGGAGATTTGTTGGGTGCGTAGTGTATAACTAAGGAAGACAAGAGGAAACAGATAGAAGCAAATATGAGCAGTTTCATTTCTTTAAAAAAAAGTAACCAACGTTTTTAAATTTAATTAAAGATTTAGCTAATTAATATTTAAATTATACAACTTATATTGTTTATAACTTGTACCCATGCTAACAGAATGGAGCAAAACAAGGTCTGCTGGAATCATGTTAATGAACAGAATGTTATGGAACTGATTTGGATAGTGCAAGAGGCAACCGAGATTTACAGTTAAATTAAACAACTGTAAATTTGACTGTAACCGAACCATTTCAGAAATAAATGGAATCAAAGTGAGTTTAACTTACTCAGTTTACCCACTTTTATTTATATAAGTCGGGTTTATTATTTGTATGCTACATTTGTTAATTGTTTGATGGATGCTATATATATACATATATGTGTTGAAATGATCTGATTAAATTAAACGTTCGTTTAATTTAATTTGCACCAAATTGTTATTTTTAGCAATTGATTCCAAATGAGGTAACTTACCTCATTGGTCACGTTTATAATAATATAAACGTATTAAATTATAATAAGGATGACTGGATTGTTGTGATTTATTTATGGTGAATATCATATCTGTTTATTGAGTTGAATACTATTATTTGAGATAACGCATTTGGAAGCAGGGAAAACAGGTTGGAGGGATCCAAATGGATTCCTCAGAATTTATTATTTATTTTCATATTACCATTTATATGAACTGTATGACCAACCTGATTAGATGATTGATTTGTTTATTGACTTGTTGAATCGTAATTCGACATTTGTTATGATATTAACCAATGGACAACATTGGTTGGGTAATTGGCATCACATGGCCTATAAATAAATCATTCGATAAATATGGATTTACCATCGGTGAATCGACAGAAATGAAGTTATAAAATATGACGACCCCAAACTTCCATATTACGAAAGTAAGGATAATCATTTTGTAATACAACATATTTACAACAAAAACAGATCTCAGATAATTATCATAACACATAAACCATTGCAGCGGAAATAAATGTCATCAGCATCATAATATCCAATACATCAGAATACGCAGTACCGGATACAACTTAGCCAAATAAAGAGTCTCAACAAAAAGGGAAATAAGTTTTCAAATGGAAAGAAACAAGTCTCAAACTCCATCACATACCTCAAAGCTACAAAAAGGTAAAATGTCTCAAGCAGAAGTAAAAACTAGAGAAAAGGTCTTCTTCTTCTTCCGTCCAAGCAAGCTCCAATCAGAATGTATCACCTGAACCTCTCAATTGGCTGCCCGTGTGGAAAGAGGGCACCTGAGTTTGCAAAAGTGAAACAAACTACGAGTCAGTCATGGGACTGGTGTGAGAATTCTTAACTAAATTATCTAACAACGTGGCAAATCTCAGGACCACGCCGCTAACGCGGAAAGGGTTTATTCCATTGGATTGCCAGTGCATAATTTTATAAAGTTTATATAAAACTGCGAAATGACTTTTGAAAAATGAAATCATCATAAGACTCAAGTCCAATCACACAATGCAACGCACATAGGAGGATAGAGTTTTCCCTTATGATGATCAAACATGCTTAATACGTGAAAAGTAATATTTTAATATTATTATTAGTGTTTAAGCAGTATTAAAATACTTCAGTATAAATATATCAACCCTAGACGGCATAGTACCCCATCCTACTATGTCGCCGTATATAAGTTTACAATCAAAACCGAAATGTTGTCGTATTGGGAATTGGTTTTCTGTCATGCAATCGAGGCTAGGGATCGTCCTCTTCCGATTCGAGACACTCTAGCAAATGTCTCAGGATCACACCTATGGGCAACCCTTGGATCTTCAGGGTCGGTCCCCACCTAACGGTAGTGGATTAATTATGCCTGAACACACGTTTCCCGGTTCCTATGAACCTATAGTATGACCACGTCCGGCCTATAAAACCCGAGGTACCTCAATCCAAAATCCACATAAGTAAAATGTCAGGCCGTGTTAAAGCACCGACACTACCCCTAGCTAGAAAGAAACGTGTGCACTCCCTGCAGTCCTAATCCCGTTTTTGACTCATACCGGGGTGTGAGGCTCGCGAAGTCACGTTATACACAAAGCTATGCCTAACAGGCTCTGCTTTGATCATCAACAACAAGGCCTGCTTTTCAATAAAGCCTTGATCATTGCATCTTGGCGTGCCACCTTGACAATTCACGCCATGCGATCGATAACTATTACTATATATCCGGGTGTTAAGCAGATAATAGATTCCCCACCACCAAACAGACATATATTAATACAAATCGATTTAATTACATGGGATGAACTCCAACGTCAGACACGCATCCATTTACAAGTCCGTTCTGGGTCTGAACGAAACCGGAGACACCAAAAAGGCGCTCGCTTATCCGCACGACAAACACACACGTCCAGACAATTACTGCTTCAACCCCATCCTGGGAGCAAGTCAGTCCAAGGCATCAGTAGTCGTCGTCCATTCGATGTGAAGATCGCCGGTCTTCAGCCATCGTCTTCTTACAACTTTGATTTAATCGCCGTGCAATTATTTGAAATGAGTTAAACTCGGTCTTTTCAAATAATTGTCGCATAATTATAATTTAAAACATTTCATATATATTTATAACTATTTATCGCTATTTTTATTTATTTAAAATAGCTCGAAATAAATAAACGACGTTTCGGGTCAATGGGCGGCCCTAGCGCTTTTTTTACCGAAATTTGATTTACACATATCTTAAAATCTAACCGTCGGATTTTGATGAAATTTATATCGTTGGAAAGCTCTTCCCAAATCGGTCCTAACGGTTCCAATTTCGGGAAAATCCAACGGTCGAGTCTTTCTGTATAATCGTTTGGAGTTACGATTATCGATACGCGAACTGCCGCTCTCGTTTCATTAAATTATATATATATATATATATATATATATATATATATATAAACCATTTGGCGATTTCCCCTATTTAAAATCCATTCCTTTTATTCTACGAAAATAATATTTTTGTTCGCCAATTCTAATGCGACGAAAATGACGATTTCAACAATGTATACTTTTATTCAATAAAATAACATTTTTGGTTCACCAATTCTAATGCGACAAAAATGACGGTTTCAACAATGTATATTTTTATATTCAATAAAAATAACATTTTTGTTCGCCAATTCTAATGCGACAAAAATGACGTTTTCAACAATGTATATTTTTATACTCAATAAAAATAACATTTTTGTTTGCCAATTCTAATGCGACAAAAATGACATTTTCAAAAATGTATATTTTTATATTCAATAAAATAATATATTTTATATTTTTTTAATTACATAAAATGTTCTTTTTCTCCAATTCATTTTTATAACATAAAAATGTACCTTTCTCTAATTCATTTTTTTATAACATAAAAATGTGCTTCTTATCCTATTCCTTTTTAATACATAAAAATATACTTTTTATCTAATTCGTTTTAAATGCACAAAAATGTACTTTTTATCTAACTCATTATAAATACACAAAAAATTACTTTTTATCTAATTCATTATAAATACACAAAAACATACTTTTTATCTAATTCATTATAAATACACAAAAATGTACCTTTTATCTAATTCATTATAAATACACAAAAATGTACTTTTTATCTAATTCATTATGAATACACAAAAATGTACTTTTTATCTAATTCATTGTGAATACACAAAAATGTACTTTTTATCTAATTCATTATAAATACACAAAAATGTACTTTTTATCTAATTCATTATAAATACACAAAAATGTACATTTTATCTAATTCATTATAAATACACAAAAATGTACATTTTATCTAATTCATTATAAATACACAAAAATGTACTTTTTATCTAATTCATTATAAATACACAAAAATGTACTTTTTATCTAATTCATTATAAATACACAAAAATGTATTTTTTATGTTTCTATAAAATATAAATATTTTATCTCTTTTCTTTTACATTGAAAAATGTAAATTCTTTACCTTTACATTGAAAAATGTAAACCTTTCATTATTACATAGGAAAATGTAAATCTTTCATCTTCACATAGAAAAATGTAAATATTATATTTTTACATAGAAAAAATGTAAATCCTCTAATTATCTTTGTTACATTAGAAAAATGTAAATTTCCTATTTATCTTTATTACATTAGAAAAATGTAATTTTCCTAATTACCTTTATTACATTAGAAAAATGTAAATTTCCTTAATGCACATTTTTCCTTATAGGGGGTATTTTCCTATCTAACTCAACTCAATTTTGGTGTCAAAATATGATAACCAAAAATAATGGTTTTTGTCTAACCATTTCTATTTACCCAACGTCGTAATTTCAATGTTCACACATACAATAATATGGTTTTTGGTCTAACCATTTCTGTTTACCCAACGTCGTAATTTCAATGTCCACACATACAACACCATATACGAGATGAATCACGATAAAAGGTCTCATCTTTATTTTATTTGTAAATCAAATAAAATATCTGATCTTTATTTTATTTTGTAAATCAAAATAAAACATCTAATCTTAATTTATCTTTTAATTAAAATTAGAAGATTTAAACTTTCTTTATTTTATAAATCATAAACAAAATAAAGATTCAAAATTTCATTTTTGTTTGTAAAACAAACAAGATTCAAATTTTCATTTCTATAAAGGAATAAAAATAAAAATAAAACAACCATACAACAATCACCACACCACAGATCAGAAATAACATACAATGATTCACATAACAAATATAATTAAATTATTCAATTATTCAAATTTAGAAATCTCACAGTCGTTGCAGATTTTGGCCAAAATTCAAATTGTTCAGAATGGTCCTGTTTCAGTCTCAACACGTTCTATTCGCTGTTACGATTCCAATGCTTCCGAAATTGTCAAATTCTGAGTTAAAACGAATCAATTATGGTTAAATCAAGTTTTAAAACAATTTAAATTAATTAATTAATTAGTTAGGTAAATAACCTTTCTTCTCCAAATCAAGTATCGACCGTTAGCTTCCCTATTCGTTCAAAACTTGGATTCAAATTTTCAGGAGGTAGGATGATCGGCTCGAGGATCCGATAGTGCCACGGCGTCGGGCTACGGGAGGCGCACCACCGCCGGCGAAGGGGGGCAGCTCGGTGGCATCTGGCACCTTGGGCGGCGGTCGACGCGGCTCGGGTTCAGGGCGCGGGGGCGGTCGCTACAGGTGATGATGGTGGGTTATGGCCGTATGGATGTGAAGGTGGTAAAAATCTCTTCAAAATATTGAACTGGAGTGGTGGGATTTACTGAGTAGATCGATGGGAATTTGTGGAGGAAGTATGTAACACCCCGTATTTTCTGTAATCGTATAAGTAACAAGTCAGACAATAATTAAATTATAAAATAAGAATAAAGGGAAATGGGCTGCGCCATTGCGTTCGTCTCGAAATTCTTCTTGGAAACGAGTCCGAGTTTTCGAGAAACGGAGTCCGTATGAGGGAGATATGGCCCTCCGAAGTTTCAGAAAATTTCAGAATCGAAAACAGCTCGGAAATTCGAATTCAAATTCGAATTCAAACCCAAAAGCAGGCTGGGCGGGAAATTTCCCGCCCAGGACCCAGGTCGACTGGGTGGTCGACTGGGTAGTCGACCTACCCCTGGCCAGGTCGACTGGGTAGTTGACCTCCCCCAGACCAGGTCGACCATAGTGTCGACCTGGGGGTCGACCTGCTCCCGAAACCCACTTTCTGAACCTGATGCATTCTGATGTATTTAGACTCGTTTTCTGTCTAGATTCGTCCGCCTAATCCTATTTAAAAACCCCCAGACCTCACTTTCTCTCCACACCATTTCATTCTACCTATGCCCTGCCTCTGTTCTAATTAAAATAAAAATGGCGTCGCTACTCTGCTGAAATATGAACTGGAACTAGGACTAAAGCATCTTCTTCCAAACTGATTAAAATTAAAAGGGAACAACTTCAACTCTTCTTCTTCTTTATTCCAATCAAGGCAAGTACAGTTATTTTCCGCTATAAACGTTAATTATGATTGTGACATGTAAACGAAAAGGAATTTCGCTCGGTCCAAACCAGTCGCTAAACCGATCCAGGCCGTTCGAAACGCCCTATCGTTGGAGAACACGACAAAATAGAACGCATACCAAAGAACATTTCATTGTATATTACAACAATGCATCAGAATACAAGAATATACAGAGTATAAATGAATATTACACAGAAATATCAGAGATTTAAATTACATTTAAATACATCACAGCGGAAAATAGTACAATACACAACTAGAAGGAGATATACGGATACAAAGCTTTCCGGATATCGTTCCAGCTGTAAACCAGGATCCTGTGAATATAAATCTGCAAAACCAAAACTACTAGCTGCCCGTGTCAAAATAGGGGCACCCAGAGTTTAGGTTAAAACAATAAACTCCAGGTCAGTCATGTGACTGGTGTGAGAACTAAAACAGTTAATCTTTATTTTAAATCATTAGGTAAATCAAGGGGCCACGCCGTATAACACGGAACGGGTTTCCTCCCAAGAATACCAGTGCATAAAACAAACAGCGCAATGCTAAATAAAGAAAAATGAAGCTATTATAAGACCCAGGTCCCATCACACAATGCAACGCAAGCCGGAGGATAGGGTTTTGACCTTATAACAGCCAAGAATGCTTGATACGTTTAAAACAGATTATTTGATACTATTATAAGTGCTTAGTGTATAAAACAACTTCAAATCATAAGTATCAATCATAGGCGGCATGAATGCCCCATAACACTATGTCGCCATTATATAGGTTATACAATCAAAATCGCAAAGTCACGTATTTGGAAATTGGATTTTCGTCTATGAACCGAGGCAAAAGATAGTCCTCAACCGATTCGAGACAATCTAGCCTACCATGTCTCAGGATCAGAGCTCGAGTGACCCTTGGATCGTCAGGGCCGGTCCACCGATGTGGATTAAAATGCCTGAACACTACGTTTCCCCGCCATTTGGGGCGCAAATGAGCCAACGAATGACTCCATCGGACCCGGATCGTCCGATCAAACCGAGGCACCTCGCAACAGCAACAACCACACGGGTGAAAAGTATATAAATGTCAGGGCTGGTAGGTCACTGACACCACCCTAGCTAGAAAGAAACGCATGCCCTCCCTGAGGTCCTTCTCCCGTTTTTGGTTCACAACCGGGGTGCGAAACTCGCGAAGTAAACGTTACACAAAGCTACGCCACAAAGGTCGTGCTTCGATCATCAACCACATGACTTTGCTTTTCAACAGAAGCCTTGATCATTTGCATCTTAGCATGCCACACAGGCAATTCACTCCATGCGTTTGATATCCATCAATATATAACCCCTGAGCTCGTACGTCTCAGAGAAGGGCGTTAAGCAAGAGAATAAATTCTCCGCCGCCAAACAGATATATATTTAATAGAGATCAATCACACGGACTAAAATCCAATGTCAGACACACAGTCCATTTACAAGTTCGTTCTGGGTCTGAACGAAACCGGAGGCACCTAGTACCCCGCATATCCATCGATCTCCAAGCACGTCTGGACGATCACCAACTGTTTCCATCTTCTTGGGTGTACAGCCCAATCAAGATCATCAGTAATTATCCAAACGACGTGAAGACTTCTGGTCTTCGACCACCGTCTTCATCTTCGACACCACGTCGAATCAGTTATTCAGAATGGGATAAACCCGGTCTTTCTGAATAACTCGCGTATATATTATAAAAGTGTTACACAAACACAACATACGCCTCATTCCAATTCAGAATATTCTTTTATTCAAATATTCCAATACTTTGGGAAAAGTTCCCATTAATTTTATCCAAGATAAATTCTTTAAATTTATTCTTTAATCTACTTTTGAATATCAATTCAACTAGTCGGGATTAACGAACCTTACCGAAGTAATCATTTGTTTTAATTTCCCAATCCCAACCTATTCATCCCATGAAGTAAAACTGGTTATACTTCATATCTAACACCACGGTATTATCGGTAAATTCAATTACCATTTCACGTTCAAATCTAATTAAAGATTTAACTATCGCTTGGAGTAAAACTGGTGATACTCCATTCTCGATCTTTTCAATCTAATTAAAGATTCATTAAAACTCCACTTAGTTTTAATCGTTAACTGGGTTAAAGAATCAGTGTCATTTAAAACACGGTTCACGATAAACCCAAAGTCACATTTCGTTAATTATCGGGTTAAAGAACGAGTGTTATTTAAAACACTGTCCACGATAAACCCAAAAATCAATATCAATTCAATTAAATATTATTTAATTGGTACACTTCATTAAATCTAAATAAAAAGATTTAATCTTTTCTCAACTGGGTTCAAGAACAGTGTTATTGAAGACACCATTCACGACAAACCCAAATCACATTTGATATTAAATACAAGGTTCTGAATAGAAAATATATCGGCTTATATTCAATATCTAATTCTACGACCAACAGATATCGTATTGGAGATAACGATATATATATATATCTATATCTTTCAAATTTCCATAACAACATCTGTATAATCACGAAATCCAACATCGAAATATTCCGAAGACAATTTCGATTCAAATCCATTCCAATGCAATCATTGGAAATTCTGGTTATTTTCAAAACCATTTCAACTTCAATTTATTTATTTAAAAATAAATAGAATTATAATTCTAGTTCAAAACTAGTTCATTTCGATAAAAATCTATTTTTATCTTTTCAAATAGGGAGTTTTTCATCCCAATTTTTCCCAAATCATTTCTTATGATTTTACACAAATTATTACTATTTTTAATAATTTTATCAAGGCCCGTACAGTCGATTTCCATCAACGGCCATCGAACTGCGCTTACAGCGACCTCTTTCAAATTTGATTCGGACATAATTCCAAATCCAACCGTTAGATTTTGAATTTCAAATATTCGTTAGAAAGCTCTTTTCGATACGAACCCAACGGTTCCGGTTTTAGGAGAATCCGACGGTCGGATCTTCCGTAATGTCCGTTCGAAGTCAATGGTCGAAATTCGCGAACTGCCGCGGCGCGGCGCGTTCTATTCAGGCCATTATATTATATATATATATAATATATATATAATATATACTTCGTCGATTTCAATTCAAAACTTTCTTTATAAATCGTTATAAATTCATTTTCAAAACGGTTTCAACTTCATATTCAATTTCAAATCAAAATTGAATATTCCAATATAAATTCGTTTTAAATTCATTTCAAATCGATTTCAATTCAAATTGACTTCTAATTCAATTTCAATTCATTTTCAATTTAATTCGAATTCATTTCAATTCAATTTCTATTCGAATTCATTTTAAAACGATTTCAATTCTATTCGAGTTTTCAACCCTTTCAGTTTATTTCGAATTTCAAATCAATTCAATTAAATTCGAATTTCAATTCACTTTAATATTCACTTCAATTTTGAATAAAATCGATATAAATATCGTTCATGTCAAAATGGCGTCAATCTATCAACGCGGCTTCATATATTTCAATTTTCAAATATTCTATTTTAAATATTTCTTTTCAGATGTTTCATTTCAAATATTTCTATTTCAAAACTGGAATGAGGCCCAAACAATTACCATATAATGTTAATTATATGGATTTTCTACAAAACATGTATATATCAACAACGATGAATAATCAACCATCATCCAAAGTGCATTCTACACTGTATAAGCATCAAATATAAATATTCAACGCTTATAACAGCCTGTCAATCAACCGACATACAACTAAACAATCGGGATTAGTGTATGTCAAATATCATCCCAATACCCGTGTGGGGTTTCAAGCAATCAAACATAAATTTTTATTTGTGCAATTGGGCGATGTGTAAAATTTATCGTCCCAATCAATGTCCTTCAAATAGGTGTACATAAACAAACCGTCCGGTTTGTAAATGAATATTTATTTATTCACATTCACGTTAAAAATTATATTTTTAACGATCAAACTATTTTATTCAACCTATGAATTTTCTATTCGATTCATTTATTAAATAAAATGTTATCTTTATTTTTCTAACTTATTTTTAGAAAATTTCGACGGCATAACGGCACGATACTAGAAACGGGACAAGGCCTAGCCTTATCCCCGATCTAGTGAAGGCCCACGCCATTCACACATCAATCAAATCAATTTCAATTCACCCAACAGTCAAATATCAATCAAATAATCTAACTAATTTTTTGCAATCAAACAAACAAGTCCATGGTCTGTGGACGATTATGTCGGGTGCTACTAAGCACCGTCTGCATCCTAGTATATATATATAACTAGAAAAAGAGATTTTGAGTGAGAAATTCTCACCGAAAGCTATCCAATCATCTTGACTCTTCTTCTGTAGAAGTCTTCGTCGTTCTCGCATCTTATCACTTTCGTCGCCCGTAGTCACTACATATGTAAAAATCGAATTTTTACTTTGCTATTCAATATATAAAAATCGAATTTTTACTATGCTATTCAATATATAAAAATCGAATTTTTATTTCGCTATTCAATATATAAAAATCGAATTTTTATTTCGCTGTTCAATATATTAAAATCGAATTTTTATTTTGCTGCATAAATAAAGATTTCGCCTTTTCAAAAATAAAGTTTTCGCCTTTTCAAATATAAAGATTTCGCCTTTCAAATATAAAGTTTATATTTTTCTCGAAGTAAAAATCATATTTTTACTTCACTACTCATATCAAAATATCGTCTTTTCATATTTAAAAAAAATATCGTCTTTTCACTTTTAAAAACCACATTTTTATTTTGCTACCTATATAAAGATGATATTTTTAATATTCCTATCATGTAAAAATTATATTTTTTAATTCTCTACATAAACAAAAATCATATTTTTACGCCTTCTATATAGTAAAGATTATATTTTTAATACTTTAAAAATATAAAAATCATATTTTTAATTCTTTAAAAATATAAAAATCATATTTTTATAATTGCTTCATACATTTAAAAATCGAATTTTTACTTCGCTACTTCATATATATATAAAAATCGAATTTTTATCTATATAAAAAAATCTCAACTTATATTTTAAACAAAATCACTTCTTTTATAAGATAAAATTTCAAACTTTTATATGATAGAAATTACTTCTTCTTAATCAAACAAATCAAATCCTTTTAATCGAACCAAATCAAATCTTTTGGCATTTAACAAATCCTATAGAAATTAAATTAATTAATTAAAAAAAACTCACTTTCACTTCAGCGAAGGGGGCTTCAGGAGGCTGCGTTGTGAAGTAGTGGCACGAGGAGGGGGTGTCCACGTCGCTCGACATCGTCGAAAGGGGGGTGGGGTTCATCGTAGGTGGTAGGTCGGAGGGTCTGGGCGTGGTGGCGACGAGGGAGAGGAAGTGTGACGGGGTGCAGCGATTTTAGGGCTAGGGCTTCAGAAAGGTGACGCGATATGTAGGGGGCCCCGCGGGTATTCAGCGTTCGAGTGGGGGGGGGGGTTTGAAACTGGAGAAGAAGGAGAGGGAGGGTGCGACGAGAAGAAAGCCAGCGGCGGCTCCGATGATGCTTGGGGAAGGGCGACGGGTCTCAGAGGGAAAAAGGGGGGCGGGATGCTTTATTTATTATTTAGGTTTAGAAAGAAAAAAAGGGGCTGAGAGTTTAATATATATATTGAATTTTAATTAGTTAATTTCCAATTAAAAAGTTGACTTTTATTTCGAACTCAAAATTGAGCCCACCGACTGTCGTTCCTAGCTAATTATCCCCATTTCGAACACAATGGGATATGTATCGCAGGCTAATTCGACTGTTTCGATCAGTTTTCGTTGAATTTAAAGTATAATTCTTTATATATTCAATTTAAACGCACATTTCAAATTACCGGGGTTATGTACTAGCTCGAAAAATTCCCGAAAAATAATTTCTAGCTTCGTATTGACCATACGGTCCTAACAAAACTAGTTTCGTCGAATTCTAAGACCGTCGGAAAAATGGCCAATTTCCAGTCGATTAAAATCAACTGAAACTGGTCAAACGCGTTTTCCTTTGCCACGCTCACATATTGATTCGAAAAATTGTGAAATTTGAAACCTAGCATTAACTTTACATCCCGGATCCAACAAAAGTGGTTTCGTCTAAATCCGAGGTCGTTTGCAGAATTCCTATTTTTAAGGGTCTGAATTCCATAGCGACTATTCAGAAATTTCAACTGGACATATCTTTTGATTCCCGCTATGAAATCTTGATTTTTCAGATTCGTTGGAAAGATATTATCAATTAGATCCTAATATTTTTGGTTTCACTAAAATCCGGATTGTTTTGCACCCGGTACTTTCAATTGAAGTTTGAAATCGAATTATCGAACTACCGCGCCATTTTCAATTCCTTTTATAATTTAAAATAATTATTTATATTCTAACGACGACGTATATAATATATATGTTTGAATTCCATTCAAAATAAATTTCTCGTCGATATTATTTAAAATAATTCATTTTAAATAATCAAAATTCGCTAAAATTGCCAAAATAAAAATTTTAAACTGGCCCAGATTTTCGGATTATTACATGACATGAACTGTAAATCTGAATTTGAGGTTATGTCTGTTCTGTTCTGATCTATTTTATTCTCCATCTCTTTCTTCTTTCTGTTCTATAGCCAGGCTACCACGAGCCTGCGCCAAATCTCATAAGAGATTAACGCACGAACGTTAAACTTTAGGACAAATAATGAATGATGGCATAAATGGGGTATGGCTAATCTGTGAATGATTTAAGAAAAAGGACATAGGTTGTAAACTAGATTTAGATCTATGCATATTCTGTGAATTGGAAGAAGAGGAATCATTGTATGTTAACATATGACTTGAGACTTTGACATAACGCATATTTTGAATTAAGATCTGTTATAATTTAAAGTTCTAGATTGTTGGGCATATTGTTTATATAACAATTCATGATTTGGGATAAAAATAGAATATGACTTAGGTGTGAAGGTTTATATTAAGATTTGATAACTATTAAATGTGAATAACACCTAAGTGGGAGATTTTTGAATATATGACGTGCATTGAAATCGATGGCTATATTTGGTATAATTTATATGTGAATATTTTGTACAAGGAAAGTTTAACTAAATTTGGGACGTGTTATATGGTAAATTATGACCATAATCTGTGCCATGTAAATTCAATGCAAACGCGGGGTATATGATCATATTGTGAATCATGACAACTATTTAGGCATGCAAACTTAGGCCAAATTTACAATTAGGCAAGATATGTTTATGAAACTTTAAGGAATGATTAAATCTGTTATATTGCCTAATCTGCTAGTTCTGTTATATTGCCTAATTTGCTAGTTCTGCTATATTGCCTAATCTGCTAGATCTGTTCATCTTCCAAATCTGTCATCTGCTAAGTCTGCTGAAAATGCCTAATCTGTTATATATTGTAATAACCCGAAAATCTGGGCCAGTTTAAAATTTTATTTTTGAAATTTTAGCGAATTTTGAATATTTAAAACAATTTATTTTAAATAATATCGACGAAAAAATTATTTTGAATATAATTCGACGTATATATTATATACGTCGTCGTTAGAATATAAAAATATTTATATATAATTATAAATAGAATTGAAAATGGCGCGGTAGTTCGATAATTTGATTTCAAACTTCAATTGAATGTACTGGGTGCAAAACAATCCGGATTTTAGTGAAACCGAAAATAATAGGATCTAATTGATGATATCTTTCCAACGAATCTAAAAAATCGAAATTTCATAGCGGGAATCAAAAGTTATGTCCAGTTGAAAACTCTGAATAGTCGCTATAAAATTCAGGCCCTTAAAAATAGCAATTTTGCAATCGACCTCGGATTTCGACGAAACCACTTTTGTTGGGTCCGTGATGTCAAATTATTGCTAGATTCCAATTTTCATAATTTTTCGAATCAATAGGTGAGCGTGGCAAAGGAAAACGCGTTTGACCAGTTTAAGTTGATTTTAATCGACTGGAAAATGGTCATTTTTCAAACGGTCTCAGAATTCGACGAAACTAGTTTTGTTAGGACCGTATCGTCAATACGAAGCTAGAAAATATTTTTCGAGAATTTTTAGAGTTAGTATGTGACCCCGGTAATTTGAAATGTACGTTTAAAATTCAATATAGTGATTTAAATGTAAATTTAATGGAAACTGATTGTAACAGCCGAATCAGCCTACGATACACATCCCATTGTGTTCGGAATGGGGGTAAAACGCTATGGACGACAGGCGGTGGGTCTCGTTTTGAGGTCATATGAAAAAGTCAACCTTCATGGATTTAAAAATTAAAAATAAATAAAATAATATATACATTTACATACCCCCCGATTCATTTCAGAAACGAAAAGAAAAAAAAAGAGAAAGAAGGGCGACGGGGGGGGGGGGGGGGTGAGCCGCCGCAGCATTGCCCCCCCCCTCAGCGCCGCTGCCGCCGCCGCTGCTTCACCTTCTTCCTCCCCCAAAACCCGATTCGAGCCCCTCCTCCAACCTCTCCCTCCTTGCAACGCGCCCCCCCTTCCGCTCCACCTCCACCGCCTGCTGGAGGGCCCACCACGCTTCCGCGAGCAAGAAAACCCCCCTCCCTCGTGCGCTGTCAGTTTTTTTTATTTATTTATTATTTACTTTATTTTATTTATTATATAAAACTCTGATTTTCCAACTCTATAAAAACGTGATTTTATATATATGAAAGTGTTGTTTTTTAACATAAGAAAGATTGGATTTTTTTTAACAAAGGTTAGATTTTTATTCATGTGAAGTAGCAAATAAAGATATGATTTTTATATATAACATCAAAATAGAAATATGATTTTTATATTTTTAAAGTATTAAAAATATGATTTTTATATTTTAAAAGTATTAAAAATATGATTTTTATATTTTTAAAGTATTAAAAATATAATCTTTATTAAGTAGAAGTAGTAGAAACATGGTTTTTGTTTATGTAGAGAATTAAAAATATCATTTTTGTATATGTAGAAAAATAAAAATCTGATTTTTATTTTATATACGTTGAAATAAAAATGTGATTTTTATAATGATATTTTTATAAAGATGAAATCTTTATTTTTATAAAGGCGAAATCTATATTTTTGGAAATGGAATTTTTATCTATATGACATCGTAGTAAAAATTCGATTTTTATATATTGAATAGCAAAGTAAAAATTCGATTTTTATATATTGAATAGGAAGTAAAAATTTGATTTTTACATATGTAGAGAATACGGGCAACAAAGGTGATAAAAAGGCGAGGACAACAAGGATTTCTATAAATGAAGTGTCGTGGAGTTGGATAGCTATCGGTGAGAATTTCTCACTCTTCAATTTCTTTTTCTAGTTATATATATATACTAGGATGCGGACGGTGCTTAGCAGCACCCGACACCCGTCATCCACAGACCATCGATGGCTTGTTTGTTAAATTGTTTGGTTGAGTAGTTAGTTAGTTATTTGGTTTGAATTGAATTGTTTGGTGAAATGAAATTGATTTGATTGATGTGTGAATGGCGTAGGCCTTCACTAGACCGGGGATAAGGCTAGGCCTTGTCCCGTTTCTAGTATCGTGCCGTTATGCCGCCGAAATTTTCTAAAATATGTTAGAAAAATAAAAATATCATTTTTATTGTGTAAATGAACTGAATAGAAATTCATGTGTTGAAATAGAATATTTTATCGTTAAAAATATAATTTTTAACGTGAATGTGAATAAACAAATATTCATTTACAAACCGGACGGTTTGTTTATGTACACCTATTTGAAGGATATTGATTGGGTCGATAAATTTTACACATCGCCCAACTGCACACAAAAAAATCTGTGTTTGTTGATTTGAAACCCCACACGGGTGTTGGGATGAAATTTGGCGTACACTAATCCCAATTATTTAATTGTATGTCGATCGATTGGTCGACAGATTGGGTAAGCGTTGATTATCTATATTTGATGCTTATGCAGTTGTGTGGTGCACTTTGGATGATGGTTGATTGTTTTTCAATGTTATTATATACATGTGTTGTATGGAATCCATATAATTAACATTATATGGTGATTGATTGGGCCTCATTCCAATCGGGAAAATGATGAATATTATAAAAGAAAATTCATGTGTTGAATATAAAAATAATCATGTGTTGACGATGTTCATGTGTTGAAAATATCCGTGTGTTGAGTAAAATATTTTATATAATAAAATTTACATCTTTATCATATTTAAAATTAGAACTACTTCACGATGGAGTCTAATTAAAATCAAACGATAGATACCATAGTTTTATAAAATATTTTACATAACAAAAATAGTCGTGTGTTGAAAGAAATATAGATTCATGTGTTGGATAGAATAAATATTCATTTGTTGAATAGAATAAAGAAGTTTTTGAAAAATATAAAGCCGTGTGGATTAGAGATGCGCTATTTTGACGTGAACGATATTTATATCGATTTTATTCATTTTACAATGAATATTGAAAAGTGATTTCAAAATCTAATATTTTGAAATGAAATTCAAATTGAATTAGATAAAAATTGAAATTGAAACTTTATTGAATCAATTTGAAATGAATTCGAATCGAATAGAAAATGAATTTGATTCGAATTGAATAGAAAATGAACTCGATTCAAATTGAATTGAAACGAATTAGAATTTGAATTGAATTGAAACGAATTTGAATTCGAATTAAATAAAATTGAAATGAATTCGAATTGAATTGAAATCAAATCGATTTGAAATTGAGTATAGTGTTGAAATGGTTTTGAAAACGAATTTAAAACGATTTATAAAATAAGTTTTAAAAAGGAAATCGACGAAATATATATAATATATACATATTATATATATAATGGCCTGAATAGAACGCGCCGCGCCGCGGCAGTTCGTGAATTTCGACCATTGACTTCGAATTGACATTACGGGAGATCCGACCGTCGGATTCTCCTAAAACCGGAACCGTTGAGTTCGTATCGAAAAGAGCTTTCCATTGAATATTAGAAATTTGAAATCTAACGGTTGGATCTGGAATTATGTCCAAATCAAATTTGAAAAAGGTCGTTGTAAGTGCAGTTCGATAGCCGTTGATGGAAATCGACTGTACGGGCCTTGATAAAATTATTAAAAATATTGATAATTTGTGTAAAATCATAATATGTGAATTGGAAAGAACTGGGATGAAAAACTCCATATTTGAAAAGATAAAAGGAGATTTTTATCGAAATGAACTAGTTTTGAACTAGAATTAAAATCAATTTATTTTTGGAAATAAATAAATTGAATTTGAAAGTGGTTTCAAAAATAATCAGGATTTCCAATACGTGAATTGGAATGGATTTGAATCGAAATTGTCTTCGGAATATTTCGATGTTGGATTTTGTGATTATACAGATATGGTTGTGGAAATTTGAAAGATATATTCATATCGTTATTTCCAATACAATATTCGTTGGTTTCAGAATTTGATATTGAATATAAGCCGATATATTTTCTATTCAGAGCCTTGTATTTAATATCAAATGTGATTTAGGTTTGTCGTGAATCGTGTTTTAGATGACATTGGTTCTTTAACCCAGTTAAAGGTAAGGTGTTGATTTTTGAAAGGATTAAAACTAAGTGGAGTTCTAACGAATCTTTAATTAGATTGAAAAGTGAATTGATAATTTAAATTATCAAATCTGAAAGGTGATCGAGAATGGAGTACCACCAGTTTTGCTCCAAAGCGATAGTAAATCTTTAATTAGATTTGAACGTGAAATGGTAATTAATTTTACCGATAACACCGTGGTATTAGGAATGGAGTATCACCAGTTTTGGCTCCATGGGATATATAGGTTGGGATTGGGAAATAAAATAAATAGTTACTTCGGTGTGGTTCGCTAATCCCGACTAGTTTGAAATGATATCCAAAGGAAGATTATAGAATAAATTTAGAAGAATTTATCTTGGATAAAATTAATGGGAACCTTTCCCTAAGAATGTGATTTTGTGAATAAAAGAATATTCTGAATTGGAATGAGGCGTTTGTTGTGTTTGTGTAACATTCGTTATTATATACGTGGGTTATTCAGAAAGGCCGGGTTTATACCCATTCTGAATAACCGATTCGACGAGATGTCGAAGATGAAGACGGTGGTTGAAGACCGGAAGTCTTCATATCGTTTGGGTGATTACTGATGATCTCGATTGGGCTGTACACCCAAGATGAGGGAAACAGTTGGTGATCGTCTAGACGTACTTGGAGATGGATGGATATGTGAGGAAAGTGCCACTGGTTTCGTTCAGACCCAGAACGAACTTGTAAATGGATTATGTGTCTGACATTGGATTTTATTCTGTGTTAATTGATCTCTATTAAATATACATCTGTTTGGCGGCGGAGAATTTATTCTCTTGCTTAACGCCCTTCTCTGAGACGTACGAGCTCAGAGGTTGTATATCGATGGACATCAGTCGCATGGAGTGAATTGCCAGTGTGGCACGCATAAGTGGCAATTGATCAAGGCTTCTGTTGAAAAGCAAAGTCTTGTGGTTGATGATCAAAGCAAGGCCTGTGTGGCGTAGCTTTGTGTATAACGTGAATTCGCGAGCCTCACACCTCGGTATGAGTCAAAAACGGGATAGTGACTGCAGGGAGAGCACGACGTTTCTTTCTAGCTAGGGTGGTGTCAGTGACCTACCAGCCCTGACATTTATATACTTTTCACCTGTGTGGTTGTTGGATACGAGGCGCCTCGGATATAGGTCTGTAAGGACCGGGAAACGTGTGTTCAGGAATTGCCAATCCTCAAAAGTAAGAGAGGACCGGCCCTGAAGATCCAAGGATCATAGTGGGGTCCTGGGACATTTGCTAGAGTGTCTCGAACGCGGAGAGGAGCTTGCCCCTTGCCTCGACTCATGATGGAATCCAATTTCCAATACGTGTGTTTCGGTTTTATTTGTAGAGCCTAGTATGGCGACATAGTAGATGGTAGCTATGCCGCCTATGATTGATACTTATGATTGAAATTGTTTTGACACTATACACCTATAATAGTATCAAATAATGTGTTTTAAACGTATCAGGCATGCTTTGGATGTTATAAGGTAAAAACAATATCCTCCGGCTTGCGTTGCATTATGTGATGGGACCTGGGTCTTATAACAGCTTCATTTTTCTTTATTTAGCATTGCGCTATTTGTTCTATGCACTGGTATTCTTGGGAGGAAACCCGTTCCGTGTTATACGGCGTGGTCCCTTGATTTACCTAACTTTAAAACCAATATTAATAACTGTTTTAGTTCTCACACCAGTCACATGACTGACCTGGAGTTTATTGTTTTAACCTAAACTCTGGGTGCCCCTATTTTCCGCACGGGCAGCTAGTAGTTTTGGTTTTGCAGATTTATATTCACAGGATCTTGGTTTACAGCTGGAATGATATCCGGAAAGCTCTGTATCCGTATATCACCTTCGGTTGTGCTTTGTATTATTTTCCGCTGCTATGTAATTTATTGTAATCTCTGATATTTATGGAATGTAATTTATTCATTTATACTCTGTATATTCTTGTATCTGATGGAATTGTTGTAATAACAATGAAATGTTCTTCTGTATGCATTCTATTTTGTCTTGTCCTCAATTCTATCCGTGCTTTCCTTACCGGGGAAGTTCGGGTCGTCTCAGTTTGGTATCAGAGCTTTGGTTTACAGAGCTCGAGAACAAGACACATTAGAACCATACGAAAGAATTCATCAGATATTGGATTAGTAATATCCAATTAGAATGACTCGTTAGAGATAGGATCAGTAGTATCCTAGAACGAGTGTGAAGAGTATATTTTTCAATTGAAAACAATTTTGTTTTAAAATTTAAATCGTTTTATACGTATTTGAATATTTATTTATTTTGAATATGGACAATCGAGTATATATAGATTTCGCGTATACGCGTCATGAACGTATAGTCGAAGTTTTAATATACTGGATAGATATAGAATCACATTCTAGACACCCGGGGATAATTCTGATGATGTGGCCACATCATCAGTATTTATATTCGAGTTTCGAAGGTGTAATTTCTATATATTTCCATTAGGCTGGTGTGAGAACCAAAACTAATATAGCTAGAACACATTGTTGTGAATTGGCGTCAAAAACATGATTTTTATATGTGTATCAAAATTATGAATTTTAAACGTTAATTCACTAATTGATTGATGTTTGTGTTGTTTGTTTATTTGTTTAATCATTTTGAACCATTTAGCCTAATTGTATCAAATAGTGAATTGTATTGAAAATTGGTCGCATTTTCTTGCATATACATATACTTACATTGAACAGGTCATAGCAAGGAGGCTAGAGCAGAGAATAAAATTTGTTTGCCCGACAAATAGGTACATGTTTACTACAATTTACTGTTTTGTTTGAGTGATGATGATTTTATGAGCCTATTGGCTAGCCGCTTGGTTTTTTCTTTTTCTTTTTGAGATCAGAAGGCCTGTATGGCAATTTTGGGATTTTCCCGTGGATCCCGGTGCAGGGGAGGTTATGGCGAAATTTTTCGAAAATTTAGGGTGTTAGCCAAATTTTTGAGAATTTGAAAATTCTCAGAAACTGAAAAGTTGGAGAATGGAAGCCAGATCGAACGTAGAGTTGATTAATCAAACCACTTTCGACTTTGTTCCTTTTCGCGGACGAAAAGTTTTAAGTGGGGGAGATTGTAATAACCCGAAAATCTGGGCCAGTTTAAAATTTTTATTTTTGCAATTTTAGCGAATTTTGAATATTTAAAACAATTTATTTTAAATAATATCGACGAAAAATTTATTTTGAATATAATTCGACGTATATATTATATACGTCGTCGTTAGAATATAAAAATATTTATATATAATTATAAATAGAATTGAAAATGGCGCGGTAGTTCGATAATTTGATTTCAAATTTCAATTGAATGTACCGGGTGCAAAACAATCCGGATTTTAGTGAAACTGAAAATAATAGGATCTAATTGATGATATATTTCCAACGAATCTGAAAAATCGAAATTTCATAGCGGGAATCAAAAGTTATGTCCAGTTGAAAACTCTGAATAGTCGCTATGGAATTCAGGCCCTTAAAAATAGCAATTTTGCAATCGACCTCGGATTTCGACGAAACCACTTTTGTTGGGTCCGTGATGTCAAATTATGGCTAGATTCCAATTTTCATAATTTTTCGAATCAATAGGTGAGCGTGGCAAAGGAAAACGCGTTTGACCAGTTTCAGTTGATTTTAATCGACTGGAAAATGGCCATTTTTCAAACGGTCTTAGAATTCGACGAAACTAGTTTTGTTAGGACCGTATCGTCAATACGAAGCTAGAAAATATTTTTCGAGAATTTTTAGAGTTAGTATGTGACCCCGGTAATTTGAAATGTACGTTTAAAATTCAATATAGTGATTTAAATGTAAATTTAACGGAAACTGATTATAACAGCCGAATCAGCCTACGATACACATCCCATTGTGTTCGGAATGCGGGTAAAACGCTATGGACGACAGGCGGTGGGTCTCGTTTTGAGGTCGTATGAAAAAGTCAACCTTCATGGATTTAAAAATTAAAAATAAATAAAATAATATATACATTTACATACCCCCCCGATTCATTTCAGAAACGAAAAGAAAGAAAAAAAAGAAAAAAAAAGAGAAAGAAGGGCGACGGGGGGGGGGGGGGGGGGGGGGGGGTGAGCCGCCGCCGCCACCGCATCGCGCCCCCCCCCCCCCCCCCCCCCCCCCAGCGCCGCTGCCGCCGCCGCTGCTTCACCTTCTTCCTCCCCCAAAACCCGATTCGAGCCCCTCCTCCAACCTCTCCCTCCTTGCGACGCGCCCCCCCCCCCTTCTGCACCACCTCCGCCGCCTGCTGGAGGGCCCACCACGCTTCCACGAGCAAGAAAACACCCCCTCCCTCGTGCGCTGTAAGTTTTTTTATTTATTTATTATTTACTTTATTTTATTTATTATATAAAACTCTGATTTTCCAACTCTATAAAAACGTGATTTTATATATATGAAAGTGTTGTTTTTTAACATAAGAAAGATTGGATTTTTTTTTTAACAAAGGTTAGATTTTTATTCATGTGAAGTAGCAAATAAAGATATGATTTTTATATATAACATCAAAATAGAAATATGATTTTTATATTTTTAAAGTATTAAAAATATGATTTTTATATTTTAAAAGTATTAAAAATATGATTTTTATATTTTAAAAGTATTAAAAATATGATTTTTATATTTTTAAAGTATTAAAAATATAATCTTTATTAAGTAGAAGTAGTAGAAAAATGATTTTTGTTTATGTAGAGAATTAAAAATATCATCTTTGTATATGTAGAAAAATAAAAATCTGATTTTTATTTTATATACGTTGAAATAAAAATGTGATTTTTATAATGATATTTTTATAAAGATGAAATCTTTATTTTTATAAAGGCGAAATCTATATTTTTGGAAATGGAATTTTTATCTATATGACATCGTAGTAAAAATTCGATTTTTATATATTGAATAGCAAAGTAAAAATTCGATTTTTATATATTGAATAGGAAGTAAAAATTCGATTTTTACATATGTAGAGAATACGGGCAACAAAGGTCATAAAAAGGCGAGGACAACAAAGATTTCTATAAATGAAGTGTCGTGGAGTTGGATAGCAAGTGTCCTGGGACATTTACTAGAGTGTCTCGAACGCGGAGAGGAGCTTGCCCCTTGCCTCGACTCATGATGGAATCCAATTTCCAATACGTGTGTTTCGGTTTTATTTGTAGAGCCTAGTATGGCGACATAGTAGATGGTAGCTATGCCGCCTATGATTGATACTTATGATTGAAATTGTTTTGACACTATACACCTATAATAGTATCAAATAATGTGTTTTAAACGTATCAGGCATGCTTTGGCTGTTATAAGGTAAAAACCCTATCCTCCGGCTTGCGTTGCATTGTGTGATGGGACCTGGGTCTTATAACAGCTTCATTTTTCTTTATTTAGCATTGCGCTATTTGTTCTATGCACTGGTATTCTTGGGAGGAAACCCGTTCCGTGTTATACGGCGTGGTCCCTTGATTTACCTAACTTTAAAACCAATATTAATAACTGTTTTAGTTCTCACACCAGTCACATGACTGACCTGGAGTTTATTGTTTTAACCTAAACTCTGGGTGCCCCTATTTTCCGCACGGGCAGCTAGTAGTTTTGGTTTTGCAGATTTATATTCACAGGATCCTGGTTTACAGCTGGAATGATATCCGGAAAGCTCTATATCCGTATATCACCTTCGGTTGTGCTTTGTATTATTTTCCGCTGCTATGTAATTTATTGTAATCTCTGATATTTATGGAATGTAATTTATTCATTTATACTCTGTATATTCTTGTATCTGATGGAATTGTTGTAATAACAATGAAATGTTCTTCTGTATGCGTTCTATTTTGTCTTGTCCTCAATTCTATCCGTGCTTTCCTTACCGGGGAAGTTCGGGTCGTCTCAGTTTGGTATCAGAGCTTTGGTTTACAGAGCTCGAGAACAAGACACATTAGAACCATACGAAAGAATTCATCAGATATTGGATTAGTAATATCCAATTAGAATGACTCGTTAGAGATAGGATCAGTAGTATCCTAGAACGAGTGTGAAGAGTATATTTTTCAATTGAAAACAATTTTGTTTTAAAATTTAAATCGTTTTATACGTATTTGAATATTTATTTATTTTGAATATGGACAATCGAGTATATATAGATTTCGCGTATACGCGTCATGAACGTATAGTCGAAGTTTTAATATACTGGATAGATATAGAATCACATTCTAGACACCCGGGGATAATTCTGATGATGTGGCCACATCATCAGTATTTATATTCGAGTTTCGAAGGTGTGATTTCTATATATTTCCATTAGGCTGGTGTGAGAACCAAAACTAATATAGCTAGAACACATTGTTGTGAATTGGCATCAAAAACATGATTTTTATATGTGTATCAAAATTATGAATTTTAAACGTTAATTCACTAATTGATTGATGTTTGTGTTGTTTGTTTATTTGTTTAATCATTTTGAACCATTTAGCTTAATTGTATCAAATAGTGAATTGTATTGAAAATTGGTCGCATTTGCTTGCATATACATATACTTACATTGAACAGGTCATAGCAAGGAGGCTAGAGCAGAGAATAAAATTTGTTTGCCCGACAAATAGGTACATGTTTACTACAATTTACTGTTTTGTTTGGGTGATGATGATTTTATGAGCCTATTGGCTAGCCGCTTGGCTTTTTCTTTTTCTTTTTGAGATCAGAAGGCCTATATGGCAATTTTGGGATTTTCCCGTGGCTCCCGGTGCAGGGGAGGTTATGGCGAAGTTTTTCGAAAATTTAGGGTGTTAGACAAATTTTTGAGAATTTGAAAATTCTCAGAAACTGAAAAGTTGGAGAATGGAAGCCAGATCGAACATAGAGTTGATTAATCAAACCACTTTCGACTTTGTTCCTTTTCGGGGACAAAAAGTTTTAAGTGGGGGAGATTGTAATAACCCGAAAATCTAGGCCAGTTTAAAATTTTTATTTTTGCAATTTCAGCGAATTTTGAATATTTAAAACAATTTATTTTAAATAATATCGACGAAAAATTTATTTTGAATATAATTCGACGTATATATTATATACGTCGTCGTTAGAATATAAAAATATTTATATATAATTATAAATAGAATTGAAAATGGCGCGGTGGTTCGATAATTTGATTTCAAACTTCAATTGAATGTACCGGGTGCAAAACAATCCGGATTTTAGTGAAACCGAAAATAATAGGATCTAATTGATGATATCTTTCCAACGAATCTGAAAAATCGAAATTTCATAGCGGGAATCAAAAGTTATGTCCAGTTGAAAACTCTGAATAGTCGCTATGGAATTCAGGCCCTTAAAAATAGCAATTTTGCAATCGACCTCGGATTTCGATGAAACCACTTTTGTTGGGTCCGTGATGTCAAATTATTGCTAGATTCCAATTTTCATAATTTTTCGAATCAATAGGTGAGCGTGGCAAAGGAAAACGCGTTTGACCAGTTTCAGTTGATTTTAATCGACTGGAAAATGGCCATTTTTCAAACGGTCTTAGAATTCGACGAAACTAGTTTTGTTAGGACCGTATCGTCAATACGAAGCTAGAAAATATTTTTCGAGAATTTTTAGAGTTAGTATGTGACCCCGGTAATTTGAAATGTACGTTTAAAATTCAATATAGTGATTTAAATGTAAATTTAACGGAAACTGATTATAACAGCCGAATCAGCCTACGATACACATCCCATTGTGTTCGGAATGGGGGTAAAACGCTATGGACGACAGGCGGTGGGTCTCGTTTTGAGGTCGTATGAAAAAGTCAACCTTCATGGATTTAAAAATTAAAAATAAATAAAATAATATATACATTTACATACCCCCCCGATTCATTTCAGAAATGAAAAGAAAGAAAAAAAAAGAGAAAGAAGGGCGACGGGGGGGGGGGGGGGGGGGGGTGAGCCGCCGCCGCCACCGCATCGCCCTCCCCCCCCAGCGCCGCTGCCGCCGCCGCTGCTTCACCTTCTTCCTCCCCCAAAACCTGATTCGAGCCCCTCCTCCAACCTCTCCCTCCTTGCGACGCGCCCCCCCCTTCCGCTCCACCTCCGCCGCCTGCTGGAGGGCCCACCACGCTTCCGCGAGCAAGAAAACCCCCCCCCCTCCCTCGTGCGCTGTAAGTTTTTTTATTTATTTATTATTTACTTTGTTTTATTTATTATATAAAACTCTGATTTTCCAACTCTATAAAAACGTGATTTTATATATATGAAAGTGTTGTTTTTTAACATAAGAAAGATTGGATTTTTTTTAACAAAGGTTAGATTTTTATTCATGTGAAGTAGCAAATAAAGATATGATTTTTATATATAACATCAAAATAGAAATATGATTTTTATATTTTTAAAGTATTAAAAATATGATTTTTATATTTTAAAAGTATTAAAAATATGATTTTTATATTTTTAAAGTATTAAAAATATAATCTTTATTAAGTAGAAGTAGTAGAAACATGATTTTTGTTTATGTAGAGAATTAAAAATATCATCTTTGTATATGTAGAAAAATAAAAATCTGATTTTTATTTTATATACGTTGAAATAAAAATGTGATTTTTATAATGATATTTTTATAAAGATGAAATCTTTATTTTTATAAAGGCGAAATCTATATTTTTGGAAATGGAATTTTTATCTATATGACATCGTAGTAAAAATTCGATTTTTATATATTGAATAGCAAAGTAAAAATTCGATTTTTATATATTGAATAGGAAGTAAAAATTCGATTTTTACATATGTAGAGAATACGGGCAACAAAGGTGATAAAAAGGCGAGGACAACAAAGATTTCTATAAATGAAGTGTCGTGGAGTTGGATAGCTATCGGTGAGAATTTCTCACTCTTCAATTTCTTTTTCTAGTTATATATATATACTAGGATGCGGATGGTGCTTAGCAGCACCCGACACCCGTCATCCACAGACCATCGATGGCTTGTTTGTTAAATTGTTTGGTTGAGTAGTTAGTTAGTTAGTTATTTGGTTTGAATTGAATTGTTTGGTGAAATGAAATTGATTTGATTGATGTGTGAATGGCGTAGGCCTTCACTAGACCGTGGATAAGGCTAGGCCTTGTCCCGTTTCTAGTATCGTGCCGTTATGCCGCCGAAATTTTCTAAAATATGTTAGAAAAATAAAAATATCATTTTTTATTGTGTAAATGAACTGAACAGAAATTCATGTGTTGAAATAGAATATTTTATCATTAAAAATATAATTTTTAACGTGAATGTGAATAAACAAATATTCATTTACAAACCGGACGGTTTGTTTATGTACACCTATTTGAAGGATATTGATTGGGTCGATAAATTTTACACATCGCCCAACTGCACAAATAAAAATCTGTGTTTGTTGATTTGAAACCCCACACGGGTGTTGGGATGAAATTTGGCGTACACTAATCCCAATTATTTAATTGTATGTCGATCGATTGGTCGACAGATTGGGTAAGCGTTGATTATCTATATTTGATGCTTATGCAGTTGTGTGGTGCACTTTGGATGATGGTTGATTGTTTTTCAATGTTATTATATACATATGTTGTATGGAATCCATATAATTATCATTATATGGTGATTGATTGGGCCTCATTCCAATCGGGAAAATGATGAATATTATAAAAGAAAATTCATGTGTTGAATATAAAAATAATCATGTGTTGATGATGTTAATGTGTTGAAAATATCCGTGTGTTGAGTAAAATATTTTATATAATAAAATTTACATCTTTATCATATTTAAAATTAGAACTACTTCACGATGGAGTCTAATTAAAATCAAACGATAGATACCATAGTTTTATAAAATATTTTACATAACAAAAATAGTCGTGTGTTGAAAGAAATATAGATTCATGTGTTGAATAGAATATATATTCATTTGTTGAATAGAATAAAGAAGTTTTTGAAAAATATAAAGCCGTGTGGATTAGAGATGCGCTATTTTGACGTGAACGATATTTATATCGATTTTATTCATTTTACAATGAATATTGAAAAGTGATTTCAAAATCTAATATTTTGAAATGAAATTCAAATTGAATTAGATAAAAATTGAAATTGAAACTTTATTGAATCAATTTGAAATGAATTCGAATCGAATAGAAAATGAATTTGATTCGAATTGAATAGAAAATGAACTCGATTCAAATTGAATTGAATTGAAACGAATTAGAATTTGAATTGAATTGAAACGAATTTGAATTCGAATTAAATAAAATTGAAATGAATTCGAATTGAATTGAAATCAAATCGATTTGAAATTGAGTATAGTGTTGAAATGGTTTTGAAAACGAATTTAAAACGATTTATAAAATAAGTTTTAAAAAGGAAATCGACGAAATATATATAATATATATATTATATATATAATGGCCTGAATAGAACGCGCCGCGCCGCGGCAGTTCGTGAATTTCGACCATTGACTTCGAATTGACATTACGGGAGATCCGACCGTCGGATTCTCCTAAAACCGGAACCGTTGGGTTCGTATCGAAAAGAGCTTTCCATTGAATATTAGAAATTTGAAATCTAACGGTTGGATTTGGAATTATGTCCAAATCAAATTTGAAAAAGGTCGCTGTAAGTGCAGTTCGATAGCCGTTGATGGAAATCGACTGTACGGGCCTTGATAAAATTATTAAAAATATTGATAATTTGTGTAAAATCATAATATGTGAATTGGAAAGAACTGGGATGAAAAACTCCATATTTGAAAAGATAAAAGGATATTTTTATCGAAATGAACTAGTTTTGAACTAGAATTAAAATCAATTTATTTTTGGAAATAAATAAATTGAATTTGAAAGTGGTTTCAAAAATAATCAGGATTTCCAATACGTGAATTGGAATGGATTTGAATCAAAATTGTCTTCGGAATATTTCGATGTTGGATTTTGTGATTATACAGATATGGTTGTGGAAATTTGAAAGATATATTCATATCGTTATTTCCAATACGACATTCGTTGGTTTCAGAATTTGATATTGAATATAAGCCGATATATTTTCTATTCAGAGCCTTGTATTTAATATCAAATGTGATTTGGGTTTGTCGTGAATCGTGTTTTAGATGACATTGGTTCTTTAACCCAGTTAAAGGCAAGGTGTTGATTTTTGAAAGGATTAAAACTAAGTGGAGTTCTAACGAATCTTTAATTAGATTGAAAAGTGAATTGATAATTTAAATTATCAAATCTGAAAGGTGATCGAGAATGGAGTACCACCAGTTTTGCTCCAAAGCGATAGTAAATCTTTAATTAGATTTGAACGTGAAATGGTAATTAATTTTACCGATAACACCGTGGTGTTAGGAATGGAGTATCACCAGTTTTGGCTCCATGGGATATATAGGTTGGGATTGGGAAATAAAATAAATAATTACTTCGGTGTGGTTCGCTAATCCCGACTAGTTTGAAATGATATCCAAAGGAAGATTATAGAATAAATTTAGAAGAATTTATCTTGGATAAAATTAATGGGAACCTTTCCCTAAGAATGTGATTTTGTGAATAAAAGAATATTCTGAATTGGAATGAGGTGTTTGTTGTGTTTGTGTAACATTCGTTATTATATACGTGGGTTATTCAGAAAGGCCGGGTTTATACCTATTCTGAATAACCGATTCGACGAGATGTCGAAGATGAAGACGGTGGTTGAAGACCGGAAGTCTTCACATCGTTTGGGTGATTACTGATGATCTCGATTGGGCTGTACACCCAAGATGAGGGAAACAGTTGGTGATCGTCTAGACGTACTTGGAGATGGATGGATATGCGAGAAAAGTGCCTCCGGTTTCGTTCAGACCCAGAACGAATTGTAAATGGATTGTGTGTCTGACATTGGATTTTATTCTGTGTTAATTGATCTCTATTAAATATACATCTGTTTGGCGGCGGAGAATTTATTCTCTTGCTTAACGTCCTTCTCTGAGACATACGAGCTCAGAGGTTGTATATCGATGGACATTAGTCGCATGGAGTGAATTGCTAGTGTGGCACGCATAAGTGGGAATTGATCAAGGCTTCTGTTGAAAAGCAAAGTCTTGTGGTTGATGATCAAAGCAAGGCCTGTGTGGCGTAGCTTTGTGTATAACGTGAATTCGCGAGCCTCACACCTCGGTATGAGTCAAAAACGGGATAGTGACTGCAGGGAGAGCACGACGTTTCTTTCTAGCTAGGGTGGTGTCAGTGACCTACCAGCCCTGACATTTATATACTTTTCACTTGTGTGGTTGTTGGATACGAGGCGCCTCGGATATAGGTCTTTAAGGATCGGGAAACGTGTGTTCAGGAATTGCCAATCCTCAAAAGTAAGAGAGGACCGGCCCTGAAGATCCAAGGATCATAGTGGGGTCCTGGGACATTTGCTAGTGTGTCTCGAACGCGGAGAGGAGCTTGCCCCTTGCCTCGACTCATGATGGAATCCAATTTCCAATACGTGTGTTTCGGTTTTATTTGTAGAGCCTAGTATGGCGACATAGTAGATGGTAGCTATGCCGCCTATGATTGATACTTATGATTGAAATTGTTTTGACACTATACACCTATAATAGTATCAAATAATGTGTTTTAAACGTATCAAGCATGCTTTGGCTGTTATAAGGTAAAAACCCTATCCTCCGGCTTGCGTTGCATTGTGTGATGGGACCTGGGTCTTATAACAGCTTCATTTTTCTTTATTTAGCATTGCGTTATTTGTTCTATGCACTGGTATTCTTGGAAGGAAACCCGTTCCGTGTTATACGGCGTGGTCCCTTGATTTACCTAACTTTAAAACCAATATTAATAACTGTTTTAGTTCTCACACCAGTCACATGACTGACCTGGAGTTTATCGTTTTAACCTAAATTCTGGGTGCCCCTATTTTCCGCATGGGCAGCTAGTAGTTTTGGTTTTGCAGATTTATATTCACAGGATCCTGGTTTACAGCTGGAATGATATCCGGAAAGCTCTGTATCCGTATATCACCTTCGGTTGTGCTTTGTATTATTTTCCGCTGCTATGTAATTTATTGTAATCTCTGATATTTATGGAATGTAATTTATTCATTTATACTCTGTATATTCTTGTATCTGATGGAATTGTTGTAATAACAATGAAATGTTCTTCTGTATGCGTTCTATTTTGTCTTGTCCTCAATTCTATCCGTGCTTTCCTTACCGGGGAAGTTCGGGTCGTCTCATATATTAAATCTGCTAAATTGCTTAATCTGCTAAGTCGCTTAATCTACGAAATCTGTTATCTGCTATATCTGTTGAGTAGATATATTTAGTCTGTTATTGACATAATCTGAATTGGCTATAGTTATGAATAATTGACATGTATATTAGGCGTGGGCAAAAATGGTAAATTATTAATTAATTGGCCGCAAAGATAAACATGGCTAACTCGAGGTTAGAATGAGTTTGCGGCGTAATTCTGCTCGGAACCGCCCAGCACATCCAGTGGCCGCAAACAATAGGTTCTAATGTGAGAAGTTAGTCATAACGTGCTTGAAACCCGAGGTTAGACTCAGTTTGTGGCAGAAACCTGCCCGGAACCAACCGGCCTAACCAGTAGCCGCAAACTGTCAGTCTAATGTGAGAGGTCTGGGCAGTAATATTTAATTAATGAAAATCTGGATAAATATGATGTCTATAACATGTTGGGTGGATAGGGTTAAACCAACTAGACTGATGAAATTAATAAACCCATTTCATGAATCTGTAGGCCCAATACAAAGTTAGACAATATGTAAGTCTGTTAATCTGCAACCGGTTAATCTGTAAGTCTGTTAATCTATAACCGGTTAATATGTAAGTCTATTAAATCCGTATATCTGATCCGTTGGTCTGAAAACTTGTCTAATCTGTGAACTGGTTGATCTGAATTTTGTATGTATGAACTTGTAAACAAGTTAATCTGAAATCTGTTAGTCTGGGGACACAAGGTTAGGAGGGAAATTACTTGTGTCATCTGTTGTTTGGGACCCATTTTAGTCAGTATCCCTTTCGGGTATCAAAACTTTGACCCAACAATAGGTAGGGTCCGGGCACGCTTACTGAACTAATTATAAGTGGTTCATTCTGATAACGGCGAGGGGTGTTGATGGTGCGTTCCAACTGGGTCATCACTACATGAAAAACAACATTTAGCAGCGGCAGAATCTGCTTCTAATCCGTCGCTAAACAGGCCTTAGCGACGGATTTCCTGCCTAATGGTATGATCGGTAAAAACCATGACGGTATCTGTGTCAGATTTAGCGACGGAATTTAGCATGCATTTTCCGACAGTTTTCCATCATTTTACTAATTATATACTAAAATTAAAATTTTATTTATTAATTTAATTTTAATTTATATACCGACTGTTTACCGGCGGATAATTAATTTATAATAAAATATTATTTATAAAAGGCGTTGGTATACCCTTACTAATTGCCAAGGGATTAACGACGGATTTTAATTTATGTAAATATTTAATCTAGCATAATTTGTTGGTAATCTGTCGTTGTTCCCCTTCTAATCTACAAATATTATATATATATATATATATATATCTATATATATACACACACACATACATATACACATACACACAGATACATACATGTATATTTATCGAACTAATATCAATCAACTATGAACACTGAAATAAATAGCATATCCAAAAATACAAAGATAACCACCTAACATTCAATTTTTTAACTTTGACGACTGCATATATCTTGAACTTTTTAATACATCCAAGCATACACTAGTAATATACATTTAAGCAAAAGCAGTTTGATCGATAACCACCTAAAATTACAAGAGACTTCCATTGTCTACACAGATAAGCGTACAAGTAAAATAAAAACCCCTATAATCCTGTAATGTTTAAGTCATGTTCCATACCGTTATATTAACTATTTAGGCATAGTGCATGATTCAACGTTACTTGGAGACATCACCATGGATTCGATCATGTAACTCTTCACCTTTCCTTTTGCTTTACATGAAATGGACTCCATGCACAACTCAACTGCATTCTCTGGAACCATTGGTCTGTACTTCAATAGCTTCAAATAATCATTTAGAAGGTGCAACATGTAGTCATATACATAGTCCATTTTCAGCTCGTCCTGAATAAATCCTGTTCCCGTTTTACCAATTTCTCGAGCTTTATCTGGATGATCATTTCCCCTTTTTACACTTTTTGTGCTATTTCACAGTAAAGAAGTAAAATTATAATATGAAGCTCTCTCGTAACCAAATTAATTTCATACAAGCAATCAGAGTTAACTGTGAGCCTCAATGCCTCGTTATCTATTTAAGTTCTATAAGTATTTTATGTGCAGTAGGAATGATATATTATTTAGTTCCTACATTAGAGTACATCACCATTAAAAAGTGCTTCCTTTTCATTCAAGTTCTATAAGTATTTTCATCCATCACCATTAGAACTGGTGTTTACAAATGATACGGACATCAACTAATATGGACATGAACTAGTTATTATGTTGGAGACAAGTTCACATGGATTAGTGACTGAAATGTTCATAGCCCTAAACATGAATAAGTTACTGCTTTCCCAAAATAATCATGTTTACAAATTATAATTGATACTTGCCAATATTTGAATCAACACTAGCAAGTTCAAGTATATAAGGTTAAAACATGTACTCATATGCATATAAAGTTCAGGTTAGTTAACAGCAGACATAAATAGTTCATATAGAAACTAAAACTATTGAGTAAAATGCCTATTAATTTCTAGTTATTATGAAACTTTACTTAACCTTACATCCAAAAAGTAACAGTGACTTATAACATGGTATTGTTACCTTTGCGAGCAATTTGTTTGTGACCATAATTCTAAATGATTTTCGGGAACATCAACAGTTTACTATCCTCCTATTTTATGTCCCATATCCCCTCGAACTGAAACACCACAACCTCTGTAAGGGTGTAAAAAAATGAAAGATAGAAAATCCAAAAGCACAAGTTATTATTACTATCAGTAGTATCTTGTGATGAACGAAGACAAATGAAAAGTTTACCTGACTACGCCATTAGTGTCCAAGACAACAATTTAAATATCGGGAAAGCGCGTCCATCTGGAAACAATACATTTAACCAATTATTTCAACATTTGTTGACTCCAGGCTTCACCAAGTTAAAGGAAATAGCGCACCAACCTAACAATGTGATAGTTCTTGAGCATTTGCGGTGAAGAAATGAATACCATGTGAATTATGAGCTTGAATTTTTTTTTTACCAAGTTCAGAGAGTGATTTCCCAAGAGGAGTTGTTGCATTGAACCTTCCTGCCTGGTATGCCATGAGGAAGTTCTCGTTATCGGGAAGCCGACAACATGCATTCAATAGAGAGCGAAGGGTGTTCATCTGCAAATCATAGGAAGTCATGATTATCCCATCCATATTACAACATGATTGATAAGGTCATCAGTCAAATAATGAGACATTTTACTCACTAAATCCACTATGAAAAACATATCTCATACACAAACTGATTTGGAAATTATTTATCAACACAAATTATTATTTTTCTACATGGGAAAAAAACATTTTGTGTTGAAACCATTTCAAATAGCAACAGTAAAGATTATTTATTTATTGAAAAATGTATTGGCCGTTTGAAATAACCCTATATTTGATCCGAATAGTTTTGAAAATAGTTTAAAGGACTTCCATCCTCCTATCAAACAGGGACATGAAGTTCACCTACAGCAAAAAATAGTGATTGAATATGTTACCTTTTGCTGCTTCATCTTCACCCAGTTCTAGCTAAAAATTTAAATGGTGATATAACAATTTAAAGCATATAACAATTCAAATTGATTGTTCGCTTTTACCTCTTGGTTGGAGGTCGAGTTCTAGCTAACGACAATGTAGTCATCTGATTGAGCTGCTGCAATTTTACTGCTTGCTTCTCACGACGGTGCACTAGAGTGTCTACAAAAAAGAAAAAACCAGATTAACCGATATATTAATCAAGAAAATGTGCTAAAGAAAACTTGAAGCAGATCGAATTGGCCTCCTAATCACTCTCCCTTTCTTTAAAGGCTTCTCCCTCTGTTATCTTCGCTTTCACTTTCTCTATCTATAGAAGCTCCACTAGTCTTTCAATAATTGAAGTCGAACTCGTCCTCGGTGAACTAGGCAAGCAGGGCTGGTCCTAAGAGTTTTGGTACCCAAATCCAAAAGCAAAAATGAGGCCTTCCTACAAAAGCCAAAATCAAACATAATAGTTAGCTTGATTATATTTTAGTATTCTGAACTGAGAAGGCCTCTGTCCCATATCAGGTCTATGTGAGAGAAAACTAGTGAAACCATAATAGCTGGAAGCTTTTATTAGAAATTTGTAGGAAAATCCTCATTTTTGTTGTGTTATTTTTATGTACTGCTGCATAAATGTGTAGTTCATTTTTTTTATAATGAATCATGTTCATAACACGATAGTACACACTAAAAAAGTTAACAATACCATTATTTTATCTAGGTATTTACTTATGTAACATTCGCACTGTTGATGATGGCATACTTTCTCTTTTACAGCTTTTATGCCCAAACAACCAGTAAAACGCCTTAGATTCAAAATGATTAAATATTTAAGACACCAGAATGCAAATGAGTACCTTCAGCTTTGAAATTGTATTCATGCGTTCGTGGCTCTCGCTCGTAGCAATTCGTATTTTTTTCCTTGTGCCCTAGCCGTTGTCGACATCGTGCCAACTGCCGTGGAGACAAAGATCCGCTCGCTGCTTCGTTGAGAGTTGCAGCAAGCGATTCGTTTGAGTGTCGTGATTTGATAATTTGAGAATTGTGTTTTTTTTCTGGCTTGGCAGTTGCAGCGACGATCTGATGCCCTAAATTATTCGGGGCCCTAAGCGGTTGCTTCACCCGCTTTGGCAAAGGACCGGCCTTGTAGGCGAGGCAGCGAAGTAGCTGACGATTGACGAAGGATTCGGAAAACAGTGGACAGAGACGACCACTTCTTCCTCATGGTGACAACAATGAACAATGGCAGAAGCGATTTGGTAGTGTCGATTTAGGAACTAGGGTTTTTGATGACTTAGGAATTAGGGAAAACAGACAAATACATTTTGTGTTACTCCGAACGCGGGTCAGTGGAAAAGTTGGAGGGAAACGAAAAAAATTGTAGAGGAGAAGAGGCGGCTGTTAGAATGGAGCAAAAAATGTTTAATACATTTAGGGTTCGGTGCAGCTAAGGGTAGAGATTGATGGTAACAGGAATCTAAAGGTTGAAAAAAACAATGGATTTATGATTATTTAAATTGATTTTTAATTGTTTAGCTTTTAAGAATAGAGTACATTATGGGGGAAATGAATATTTAATTTAGTGGGTAGATATTTTGGATATATGTAGTGTTATATATGTATCAGTTATCAAATGTTCTTAATTTTATTTCAAAAAAATAGAAGTAAAATTAAAATATTAGATATAATTTTTAATTATCGAATACTAAAATATACATTACTTTTAATTCATTGAATTCTATGTACTAATTAATTACTAGTTATTAAATATTGGTATTGATTATTATGTATTAATGTAATTTATAATTATTAAAATTTACTTTTTATTGAGCATTAGAACAATCTAACGATGTGATAATTACTAATTTTAGGAAGAGAAACGGCGGTTTTGAAGTGTACGAAGATAAAGACAGACGAACTAGAACAGATTTAAGGTAAGATTGACTCACGACAATCAATTAATTACTAATTTATTGTTATAATAGTAATTTTAATGATGATATAGTAAAAACCAACTTGGGACAATCGATTATTAAAGATATGTTCAACAAAAATGATCAGTTTTTTAAAAATACATAACGTTCAATGTGTATTTATTAACTGATTCAACATAACTGAAAATATATTCAACACTTACTATGTGTGAGAGAAGATAATTACATGTGAAAGCTTGTAAATGATGGAAATAATAATTAGTATGGTAATGTTTGTATTCTTTGAATTTCGGAACCCTTTAATATTAATAAAATTTCAAATTTTGAATATTTTACAAAACTTTATTGTCAACACTTACTATTTTGTAAATGATGTAAATGAAGAAATCTTGTGAATACATTAAAAACTATAAATACCTATTTATTGTTTCATAAATAATGTGAATATAATAAACTTATAACACCAAAAAGTTTGCAAGGTTTAAAATTTAACTACATCATGTAAGTGTATTATTAACATTAATTATGTAAAATTTAACTACATCATGTAAGTGTATTATTAACATGATTTTTTTGAATTTCAAAATTCTTTAATATTTATTTAACTTCTTATTTTTAAACTTTGACCATTTTGTTTTACTTAATTACTAATTATTTATCAAATAATACATACCAATCAATTTCTTAAAAGCAAATATGTATTAATAATTTCTTGATATTAACTTAATTAATCGTATTAGGGACTATTAAATAATCATTGATTATCAAAACAAATTTAATAAACATCGTACAACAATGTATTTTATTAATTACTATTACCTCTTATTTATATTATATAGTAATTAAAAATTAATCAGCATTAATTTTCAAAAAAAAAAATTAATCATCATTATCTATTGAATTTTATTTACTTCTAATAGTTATTATTTATTATTAATTACTAATGGATAATTAACATTAATTACTTAAAATTTAAATCTACTAATTAATTACTAAGTAATAACACAAATTTAAAACATTTAGTAAATAAAAAATATAAAAGTTCGTTTCAAATCTCTTGGAAAACTGCAGGAAAATAGCTTCAAAATTATGTCGATGGTAATCCGAATCTATTAGCAACGGAATTTAGCGTCAAATATTATATGACGGTAAAGAGCTGCAATTTCCATTGATTTAGCGACAGAATTAGTATTCGACGGTAATAATTTATAATAAGACGACATATAAAATCCAAAATATTTTCTCTTACAAAGCCCACGGAAATCCGCCGCTAATTAGCGACGGAATTTTCCACTGCTAAAAATATGTCGCTAATCACGGTTTTTCTTGTAGTGCATGTGCATGCATGGACCCCGGCCTGCCTCTGTGGATGTAAGACGCTGTGACATCTGTAAATAGGTCTGTGCCAATTGGTTGTCACTTTAGGGAGTGATACACCCTATTGTGGAGCCGACACAGGGTATTTATGTATCAGGGAGCCGATCCCTTGGGGTAGGGTTTCAGGGTACACTTAGTTTCTGTCTGTTTTTGTTGGTACTGTCTGTTTCTGTTGGGTGGCAACACCTGTCTGCGTGGTACCGTCTGTTCGGGTGGTAAAAGCCCATTTACTAGTGTACACCTAATTCTACATTCTGTTTCCGTAGGGATTAATCTGTCTGTTTCTGTTCGGGTGGTAAAGGCCCATTATTAATATTCTGTTTCTGTCTGTTTCTGTTCGGGTGGTAAAGGCCCATTATTAATATTCTGTTTCTGTTCGGGTGGTAAAGGCCCATTATTAGCTTTCTGTTTCTGTGGAAATTATTCTGTTCCTGTTTCTGCTTCAGTTTAGACATTAGGGTGACACCTAATCCTGTTATATTAGTATTAGTGCAGAGAAATGAAATAGTAATATTAGTCTGTTCCTTCTGTTTAACCTAAGTACATTTGCTGCTCCTGTTACTATTATCTCTCATCCAGTTTTATCTGCATGCCATGATTATTATTATCTGTTCATATGCTGAAAGTCCTATGGATGTAAACATGTGTTTGAGATATGTTATGTTTGATGGTTGCAAGTGGATGCAAGTGGTTGCTAGTGGTTGCTCGTGGACGCATATACACACACTAGGCACTAGATCGGCTCGAAAACACTCTCATACTGCATATGGATGTGTGAGCATTTTCAATTTTTGTGGATGCAAAATGGTTGACTCATCACATGGATGTTGCATTTGGATGAATGATTGTGCACACATTTAGAAATAATATGTATCAAATAGGAATATCGCATACATGTTAGACTCATGACACTGACATAGTTCACATTAAGGAGGTCAACTGAATCAGTGGACCGCCTGATCTTTGCATTAGATAAGGAACATATACACACACTTTTTCATATGTTCATACAACATTAGAAGTTTTCTAAGTACAATGGATGCTTGTGGATGATGGTTGAGTAGATGGATGACTGGATGGTAGGACACAATCTTCTCAACTTGAAGATTTCGGGGACGAAATCCTTTAAGGAGGGGAGAATGTAACACCCCGTATTTTCTATAATCGTATAAGTAACAAGTCAAAGAATAATTAAATTATAAAATAAGAATCAAGGGAAACGGGTTGCGCCATTGCGTTCGTCTCGAAATTCTGCTTGGAAACGAGTCCGATTTTTCGAGAAACGGAGTCCGTATGAGGGAGACATGACCCTTCGAAGTTTCAGAAAATTTCAGAATTGAAAACATCTCGGAAATTCGAATTCAAATTCGAATTCAAACCCAGAAGCAGGCTGGGCGGGAAATTTCCCGCCCAGGACCCAGGTCGACTGGGTAGTCGACCTACCCCTGACCAGGTCGACTGGGTAGTCGACCTCCCCCAGACCAGGTCGACCATAGTGTCGACCTGGGGGTCGACCTGCTCCCGAAACCCACTTTCTGAACCTGATGCATTCTGATGTATTTAGACTCGTTTTCTGTCTAGATTCGTCCGCCTAATCCTATTTAAACACCCCCAGACCTCACTTTCTCTCCACACCATTTCATTCTACCTATGCTCTGCCTCTGTTCTAATTAAAATTAAAATGGAGTCGCTACTCTGCTGAAATATGAACTGGAACTAGGACTAAAGCATCTTCTTCCAAACTGATTAAAATTAAAAAGGAACAACTGCAACTCTTCTTCTTCTTTATTCCAATCAAGGCAAGTACAGTTATTTTCCGCTATAAACGTTAATTATGATTGTGACATGAACTGTAAATCTGAATTTGAGGTTATGTCTGTTCTGTTCTATTCTGATCTATTTTATTCTACATCTCTTTCTTCTTTCTATTCTATAGCCAGGCTACCACGAGCCTGCGCCAAATCTCATAAGAGATTAACGCACGAACGTTAAACTTTGGGACAAATAATGAATGATGGCATAAATGTGGTATGGCCAATCTGTGAATGATTTAAGAAAAAGGACATAGGTTGTAAACTAGATTTAGATCTATGCATATTCTGTGAATTGGAAGAAGAGGAATCATTGTATGTTAACATATGACTTGAGACTTTGACATAACGCATATTTTGAATTAAGATCTGTTATAATTTAAAGTTCTAGATTGTTGGGCATATTGTTTATATAACAATTCATGATTTGGGATAAAAAGAGAATATGACTTAGGTGTGAAGGTTTATATTAAGATTTGATAACTATTAAATGTGAATAACACCTAAGTGGGAGATTTTTGAATATATGACGTGCATTGAAATCGATGGCTATATTTAGTATAATTTATATGTGAATATTTTGTACTAGGCAAGTTTAACTAAATTTGGGACATGTGTTATATGGTAAATTATGACCATAATCTGTGCCATGTAAATTCAATGCAAACGCGGGGTATATGATCATATTGTGAATCATGACAACTATTTAGGCATGCAAACTTAGGCCAAATTTACAATTAGGCAAGATATGTTTATGAAACTTTAAGGAATGATTAAATCTGTTATATTGCCTAATCTGCTAGTTCTGTTATATTGCCTAATTTTCTACTTCTGCTATATTGCCTAATCTGCTAGATCTGTTCATCTGCCAAATCTGTCATCTGCTAAGTCTGCTGAAAATGCCTACTCTATTATATATTAAATCTACTAAATTGCTTAATCTGCTAAGTCGCCTAATCTGTGAAATCTGTTATCTGCTATATCTGTTGAGTAGATATATTTAGTCTGTTATTGACATAATCTGAATTGGTTATAGTTATGAATAATTGACATGTATATTAGGCGTGGGCAAAAATGGTAAATTATTAATTAATTGGCCGCAAAGATAAACATGGCTAACTCGAGGTTAGAATGAGTTTGCGGCGTAATTCTGCCAGGAACCGCTCGGCACATTCAGTGGCCGCAAACAATAGGTTCTAATGTGAGAAGTTAGTCATAACGTGCTTGAAACCCGAGGTTAGACTCAGTTTGTGGCAGAAACCTGCCCGGAACCAACTGGCCTAACCAGTAGCCGCAAACTGTCAGTCTAATGTGAGAGGTCTGGGCAGTAATATTTAATTAATGAAAATCTAGATAAATATGATGTCTAAAACATGTTGGGTGGATAGGGTTAAACCAACTAGACTGATGAAATTAATAAACCCATTTCATGAATCTGTAGGCCCAATACAAAGTTAGACAATATGTAAGTCTGTTAATCAGTAACCGGTTAATCTGTAAGTCTGTTAATTTGTAACCGGTTAATCTGTAAGTCTGTTAAATCCGTATATCTGATCCGTTGGTCTGAAAATTTGTCTAATCTGTGAACTGGTTGATCTGAATTCTGTATGTCTGAACTTGTAAACAAGTTAATCTGAAATCTGTTAGTCTGGGGACACAAGGTTAGGTTGGAAATTACTTGTGTCATCTGTTGTTTGGAACCCATATTAGTCAGTAACCCTTTCTGGTATCAAAACTTTGACCCAACAGTAGGTAGGGTCCAGGCACGCTTACTGAACTAATTATAAGTGGTTCATTCTGATAATGGCGAGGGGTGTTGATGGTGCGTTCCAACCGGGTCATGTGCGTGCATGGGTCCCGGCCTGCCTCTGTGGATGTAAGACGCCGTGACATCTGTAAATAGGTCTGTGGCAATTGGTTGTCACTTTAGGGAGTGATACACCCTACTGTGGAGCCGACACAGGGTATTTATGTATCAGGGAGCCGATCGCTTGGGGTAGGGTTTCAGGGTACACTTAGTTTCTATCTGTTTCTGTTGGTACCGTCTGTTTCTGTTGGGTGGCAACACCTGTCTGCGTGGTACCATCTGTTCGGGTGGTAAAGGCCCATTTACTAGTGTACACCTAATTCTACATTCTGTTTCCGTAGGGATTAATCTGTCTGTTTCTGTTCGGGTGGTAAAGGCCCATTATTAATATTCTGTTTCTGTCTGTTTCTGTTCGGGTGGTAAAGGCCCATTATTAATATTCTGTTTCTGTCTGTTTCTGTTCGGGTGGTAAAGGCCCATTATTAGCTTTCTGTTTCTGTGGAAATTATTCTGTTCCTGTTTCTGCTTCAGTTTAGACATTAGGGTGACACCTAATCCTGTTATACTAGTATTAGTGCAGAGAAATGAAAAAGTAATATTAGTCTGTTCCTTCTGTTTAACCTAAGTACATATGCTGCTCCTGTTATTATTATCTCTCATCCAGTTTTATCTGCATGCCATGATTATTATTATCTGTTCATATGCTGAAAGTCACTGGACTTGCCAGACTTTATGTTTGACCTTGCTTGTTTTCGCCCCTTTTCTTCCGTTTCCCCCAGGTTTTCCAAGGAGGGAATACTTTAGCTTGATCCAGATTTCTTCTTCTTAAAGTACTTAGAGTGCTTAAGTATGGCTCGGCTCCTTATGGCAGCTTCTGTGGGGATTATGATTTTAAAGTTTTGTACTCTGATGATTTTTCTGAACAAGACTGATATTTATGTACTTGAGTTTTTAGTAAAGATGTAACCAAACTGATTTCTGTTTTCCGCTGTAATAAAGTTATAATTTCTCAAGTATTTTTTATCTGTCTTGTAAATTTTTGTTCTGTCTACTAAAACGCTCCACCAAAGTTAAGGCATTCCCTTTGTGAGTGACCTAAATGGAGGTGGGGTGTTACAAAGTATCGACGGGTTTAGGCCATTGAACGAAAGGGGAGGCGGCAGAGATAACGAACAGTGGTTTTAGGGTTTTAAAATCCTATATTTATAATATTTTTAATGTATTTTTACAATTAAATCCATATCTTACAAACCAGTTCAATTTCAGTACAGCAGAAGGTGCCCCTAGCCAATAGCCCATATTACAGATCCAATGGGACAGGTCCCGTCAGCCCAAACGGCTGTCTGTGGCCTGTATTATTTAATTTAATAATTAAATCCTTTATTAATTTAATTTGTCTGCATAAATAAATTCACCGAGGCCACATACGGACTCAGAAAAATCCAGAAAAAATATATTTGTCTTTGTTATGACGATACGGTCCTAACAAAATTAATTTCGTTGAATTCTGAGGCTGTTTGAAAAATGTCTATTTTTCAGTCGATTAAATTTGACTGAAATCGACAAAACACATTTTTCTTCGCCATGCTCACATATTAATTCGGAAAATTCTAAAAATTGAAACCTAGCAATAATATGACATTCCGGTTCTAACAAAAGTGGTTTCGTCGAAAACAGAGATCGTTTGAAAATTGACTATTTTCACTGGCTTTAATATTATTTAAAAAAATGAAATTTTTTATTTTTGCCACATTTTTCCACCGAATTATTTAAAATAAAAATTTTAAATTGGCGCGGATTTTCCGGGTCGTTACAATCTCCCCCACTTAAGAGTTTTTCGTCCTCGAAAAGGAAACAAAGTAAAGTAGGAAACAAGACGGAAAATGTAAATTGGGGTAAACGTACCTTAATACAAGAGTTACTCGGAGATATCCACTCTGCACTTAGGGTAAGCCTTTTTGATGCTATCCTATGTCTCCCAAGTACAGTCTCTAGGATCCCCACTCCATTGAACCTTGACTAGGTTGATCCTCTTTTTCCTCAATATTTTGGTTTCTTTGCCAATGATCTTAATCGGGTCCTTTCTCACTGTTAGATTTGGAGCAATATCTAGGACCTGTTGATTTAGTTCATCCTCAATCAGATCTGGATCATGCGCATGCTTGCAGAGTTGAGACACATGAAATACATCATGCACCCCTGGCAACCAGTTAGGCAGCTGCACTCTATAAGCGAGAGTACCAATCCTTTCTAGGATAGGGAATGGACCAATGAATCTCGGTGCCAACTTTCCCGTCTTCCCAAAACGAATCACGCCTCTCAAAGGAGAAACCTTCAAGTATACTCGATCACCCACAGAGAATTCTAGATTTCTTCTTCGCTGGTCTGCATAGCTTTCTGTCGGCTCTGAGCAGTCAACAAGCGCTTCTTAATCAAGTCAACCTTATCTGATGCTTCACGAACCATGTCGGGGCCCAAGACTAGTCGATTGCCTGACTCCACCCAACATGCCGGAGATCTGCATGGCCTGCCATAAAGTAATTCAAACGGTGACATCTTTAAGCTTGCTTGGTAGCTATTATTATAGGAGAACTCCACCAAGTGCAAGTGGTCCTCCCATGAACCGCCATAATCAAGAATGCAAGCTCTCAACAAGTCTTCCAAAACACGATTCACCCTCTCAGTCTGGCCATCTGTCAGAGGGTGATAGACAGAGCTCAGATTCAACTTGGTCCCAAGTTCTTCTTGAAAAGCTTCCCAGAATTTGCTGGTAAATAATGGATCCCGATCACTGACAATGCTTTTGGGAACCCCATGTAGTATGATTATCTCTTTAATATAAAGCTGTGCTAAACTACGAGCTGTTCTATTGGACCGAACAGGGATGAAATGAGTAGACTTTGTTAAGCGGTCGACAATCACCCATATACTATCGTTGCCTTTTCTGCTTTGGGGCAAGTCATCTATAAAGTCCATAGAAATTTCCTCCCACTTCCAACCAGGAACTCCTAGCAGTTGCAACAAACCTGCCAGTTTCTGTTGATCACTTGTAACTTGCTGACAAGTGGGACATCTAGCAACGTAAATAGAAATATCTCTCTTCATCGATTTCCACCAAAAGGTGCACTTAAGATCATGGTACATTTTGTTTACACCTGGATGGACGCTGATTTTAGATTTGTGGCACTCATCCATCACTTCTCTTTTTAGCCCAGCAATGTCTGGCACACAAATTCGCCCTTGCAATCTAAGGGTCCCATTATTGTCAATCTGGAAACTTGAGGCCTCGCCTTTACGAACTCGCTCACAAAGCTTCTGAATAAATTTATCATTCTTCTAAAGGGCAGAAATTTTATCAATCATAGTAGGAGTGATAATGAGACTGGCAATAATGATATTGTTGCATTCTGCATTCTTTCTACTGAGCGCATCGGCTACAACGTTGGCTTTTCCTGGAGTATATAGAATATCCAGGTCATATGATGCAAGAAATTCAACCCAACGTTGCTGCCTCATATTCAAATCTTTTTTGGGTAAAAAGGTGTTTCAAGGATTTGTGATCCGTGTAAATTTCAAACTTCTCACCCAAGAGATAATGCCTCCATATTTTAAGAGCAAACACAATGGTCATTAGCTCAAGATCATGCATGACGTAATTCTTCTCATGTGGTTTCAGCTGGCGGCTAGCATATGCGACTACTCTGCCTCTTTGCATCAGCACCGCACCAATACCTTAAATAAATAAGGGATAACATGTTAAAATGAGATTTGACATTAAAGGAAAATGTTATCTCTAACATGTTAATATATAAAGGAAACAACCATGCTTAGAAGCGTCGGTCCAGACCTTCAAATCCTGATTGCCATCAATGATGGTCAACACAGGAGCATTGGTCAACCTCTTCTTTAGCTCTTGGAAAGTTGTCTCACATTCCGGTGTCCACTTGAATTTTGTATGTTTCTTGGTCAGGTTTGGCAATGGGCAAGCTACATTCGAAAAATCTTTGACAAATTTCCGATAATAGCCAGCCAGTCCCAAGAAACTTCTGACCTCCGTGGGAGTTCTAGGCTGCTTCCATTCTTGGATGGCAGAGATCTTTCCTGGATCTACTGAGATGCCTTCCTTTGATACAACATGGCCGAGGAATTTCACCTCTTCTTTCTAGAATATGCATTTAGAAAATTTTGCTTTCAGCACATTTCTTCGCAAAATCTCTAAGACTTCTCTCAGATGCTGTTCGTGCTCAGCAGTGGACTTAGAAAAGATGAGGATGTCATCGATGAACACGAGCACAAATTTATTTCAAACATCTCTGAACACTTTATTCATCAGATCAACAAAATACGCTGGAGCATTACATAGACCGAAGGGCATTACTAGCCATTCATAAAAGATATCCGGTCCTCTGAAAGCAGTTAAAGGCACACACTCTTCTGCAATGCGAAGTTGATGGAAGCCTGTAGCTAGGTCCATCCTAGAGAATACTCGTGCTCCATGCAAGCGGTCAAGTAAGTCATCAATACGAGGCAGTGGGTATTTGTTCTTCGGAGTTTGCTTGTTGAGATCACGGTAGTCTACACATAGCCTGAGAGTACCATCTGATTTTGGGACGAACACCACTGCTGCTCCCCATTCTGAGAAGCTGGGCCTGATCAGACCCTTCCACAAAAGCTGCTTGGTTTGATTTTTCAGCTCCTCTCTTTCTTTTGGCGACATTCTCCGAATGGGATGCACGACAGGCCTTGCATTCGGAGCTAAATCAATTCGGAAGCTGATTTCTCTATGCAGAGGTAAGCCCTCAACTTCTTTGAATACATCATGAAAATCTTTGACGACAGGGATATCCTAAATAGAATAGGGGTAACTTCTAGAGAAGACTAGAATGTTTTTCTGTCGGTGGCTGAGCCATGGCAGGGGATACATACATTACCGAGTTTAGTTTTAACATTGACAATCCTCTCGGCGCACTTGACTTCAGCCCCATGCCTCAATAACCAATCAATCCCAAGGATTACATCATACCCAAAGAAATTCATAACTATTAGATTTATAGGGAATTGGTAGCAAGAATAGGAGATCGACACTCTACAGTATTTATCGAGTATAAGAGAACCTCCTATCGGACTATTTGCTCTAATCAACTCTTTAAGTTTTCTTGGTTTCAGTTTCAACTTTTGAATGGCATCATTAGAAATAAAACTTCGTGCAGCACCAGTATCAAATAAGACAGTAATAGGGATGTTCTTAATATTAAGCGTACCTCCTAAGACATTGGGTTTACCTGGACCCTCGGCAGAAGCTGGGGCATCTGCTCCCTCATAAACATGTGCCACTTCAGTTTTCTTCAACAGGGGACAGTTTCTGGCAAAGTGCCCCGGCTTATGGCAGTTATAGCAATCCTGGGTGTTCCTGGGGTTTTGGCCACGATTCTGAGAATTCTGGCCACGATTCTGGGAACTCTGACCACAGTTCTGACTAGGGCCTAATTCATTTCTCTTGACCTTTTTAGGTGCTCTACACTCGTAATCAAAATGCCCAATCTTGCCGCAGTTATAGCAGGTCACCTTGCTCCTATCCCTCTTCTTCCCTTGGGGTTTAGCTGTAGAAGAATTGCTCATCTCCTGTTTCTTGTTAGCATGTTCCTTCTGGTTGTTGCCTTGGCTTTTCCCTCTATCCTGCGGTCCAGACTCGTCATTTTCCTCGTAGCGGCACGCCATCTCTACTACTTCATTGAAAGGAAGCTTGATATGGGCAGTGACTCGGTTCAAATATTTCTTTGACAGACCCTTGATAAATTTCTTATTCTTCTCTACCGGATCTTGAATCAAACCAGGAGCATATCGTGAAAGCTCATCAAACTTCCTCACATACTCAGAAACGGTCATATTCCCTTGCTGTAGGTTAACGAACTGCTCGCACAGGCGCTCTCTAGCTTGTGGGGGTATATACTTCTCATTGAAAAGTTCCTTAAATCTGGCCCAAGACATATTGGCCACATCATTGCAGATCTTGATCGTATCCCACCAATGCCCTGCTTCCTCTTTTAATTGCCATACTGCCAGGTAACGCTTTCGCTGATCTTCCAGTTCTAAGCCCTCTAGGATCTTTTCGCAATCTTTAAGCCATACTTCTGCCTGAATCGTAGACTCTCGCCCCGTGAAAGGTACACCTCCTTGGTTTTTGAATTTCTTTGACATTCTCTCCAAATCGAAAGGCTGTGGAGGTGGAGGTGGTTCGGCTACGACCTCTGAAGTATGTTGTTCCTGAGTGATGGGTGTCTCGTCTCTAGCTTGCCCTCCAGCTCCTACCCGGGCTCCTCCTTTGGCCCCGCCTCGAGCTCCACCTCGGGCTCCGCTTCGGGCTGTTCTTGCTCTAGTATCTATTTAAATCAGTCTGTGCCATCAAGGAAAGAGTCAGACCAACAAAAATGAGAATTTTCAAGAAAAGATAAGATAAGGACAAGGTGAAAAGATGATGATGTAATGACTGATAAATATGTGCTATTCTGCTGTGCTCATTCTAGGACATTACTAGTCATATCTCTAATGAGCTACTCCCTTAGAATAATGTGGATTCTATTTAGACGAATTGTTCTAAATATGTTATATTCCGAAGCTAAGGTTAACCTTAGGCTCTGATACCAACTGTGACGACCCCAAACTTCAAAATTACGAAAGTAAGGATAATTATTTTGGAATACAACATATTTACAACAAAAACAGATCTCAGATAATTATCATAACACATAAACCATTGCAACGGAAATAAATGTCATCAGCATCATAATATCCAATACATCAGAGTACGTAGTACCGGATACAACTTAGCCAAATAAAAAGTCTCAACAAAAAGGGAAATAAGTTTTCAAATGGAAAGAAACAAGTCTCAAACTCCATCACATACATCAAAGCTACAAAAAGGAAAAATGTCTCAAGCAGAAGTAAAAACTAGAGAAAAGGTCTTCTTCTTCTTCCGTCCAAGCAAGCTCCAATCATAATGTATCACCTGAACCTCTCAATTGGCTGCCCGTGTGGAAAGAGGGCACCCGAGTTTGCAAAAGTGAAACAAACTACAAGTCAGTCATGGGACTGGTGTGAGAATTCTTAACTAAATTATCTAACAACGTGGAAAATCTCAGGACCACGCCGCTAACGCGGAAAGGGTTTACTCCATTGGATTGCCAGTGCATAATTTTATAAAGTTTATATAAAACAGCGAAATGACGTTTGAAAAATGAAATCATCATAAGACTCAAGTCCTATCACACAATGCAACGCACACATGAGGATAGAGTTTTCCCTTATGATGATCAAACATGCTTAATACGTGAAAAGTAATATTTTAATATTATTATTAGTGTTTAAGCAGTATTAAAATACTTCAATATAAATATATCAACCCTAGACGACATAGTACCCCATCCTACTATGTCGTCGTATATAGGTTTACAATCAAAACCGAAATGTTGTCGTATTGGGAATTGGTTTTCTGTCATGAAATCGAGGCTAGGGATCGCCCTCTTCCGATTCGAGACACTCTAGCAAATGTCTCAGGATCACACCTATGGGCAACCCTTGGATTTTCAGGGCCGGTCCCCACCTAACGGTAGTGGATTAATTATGCCTGAACACACGTTTCCCGGTTCCTATGAACCTATAGTATGACCACTTCCGGCCTATAAAACCCGAGGTACCTCAATCCAAAATCCACATAAGTAAAATGCCGGGCCGTGTTAAAGCACCGGCACTACCCCTAGCTAGAAAGAAACATGTGCACTCCCTGCAGTCGTAATCCCGTTTTTGACTCATACCAGGGTGTGAGGCTCGCGAAGTCACGTTATACACAAAGCTATGCCTAAACAGGCTCTGCTTTGATCATCAACAATAAGGCCTGCTTTTCAACAAAGCCTTGATCATTGCATCTTGTCGTGCCACCTTGACAATTCACGCCATGCGATCGATAACTATTACTATATATCCAGGTGTTAAGCAGAGAATAGATTCCCCACCACCAAACAGACATATATTAATACAAATCGATTTAATTACATGGGATGAACTCCAACGTCAGACACGCATCAATTTACAAGTCCGTTCTGGGTCTGAACGAAACCGGAGACAACAAAAAGGCGCTCGCTTATCCGCACGACCAAAACACACGTCCGGACAATTACTGCTTCAACCCCGTCCTGGGAGCAAGTCAGTCCATGGCATCAGTAGTCGTCGTCCATTCGATGTGAAGATCGCCGGTCTTCAACCATCGTCTTCTTACAACTTTGATTTAATCGCCGTGCAATTATTTGAACTGAGTTAAACTCGGTCTTTTCAAATATTTGTTGCATAATTATAATTTAAAACATTTCATATATATTTATAACTATTTACCGCTATTTTTATTTATTTAAAATAGCTCGAAATAAATAAACGACGTTTCGGGTCAATGGGCGGCCCTGGCGCTGTTTTTACCGAAATTTGATTTACACATATCTTAAAATCTAACCGTCGGATTTTGATGAAATTTATATCGTGGGAAAGCTCTTCCCAAAGCGGTCCTAACGGTTCCAGTTTTGGGAAAATCCAATGGTCGGATCTTTCTATATAATCGTTTGAAGTTACGATTGTCGATATGCGAACTGCCGCTCTCGTTTCGTTAAATTTTATATTTATATTTATATATATAAACCATTTGGCGATTTCCCCTATTTAAAATCCATTCCTTTTATTCTATAAAAATCATATTTTTGTTCGCCAATTCTAATGCGACGAAAATGACGATTTCAATAGTGTATACTTTTATTCAATAAAATAACATTTTTGGTTCGCCAATTCTAATGTGACAAAAATGACGGTTTCAACAATGTATATTTTTATATTCAATAAAAATAACATTTTTGTTCGCCAATTCTAATGCGACAAAAATGACGTTTTCAACAATGTATATTTTTATATTCAATAAAAATAACATTTTTGTTCGCCAATTCAAATGCGACAAAAATGACGTTTTCAACAATGTATATTTTTATATTCAATAAAATAATATATTTTATATTTTTTTTAATTACATAAAATGTATTTTTTCTCCAATTCATTTTTATAACATAAAAATGTACCTTTCTCTAATTCATTTTTATAATAACATAAAAATGTGCTTCTTATCCTATTCCTTTTTAATACATAAAAATATATTTTTTATCTAATTCGTTTTAAATGAACAAAAATGTACTTTTTTATCTAATTCATTATAAATACACAAAAATGTACTTTTTATCTAATTCATTATAAATAGACAAAAATGTACTTTTTATCTAATTCATTATAAATACACAAAAATGTACTTTTTATCTAATTCATTATAAATACACAAAAATGTACTTTTTATCTAATTCATTATAAATACACAAAAATGTACTTTTTATCTAATTCATTATAAACACACACAAATGTACTTTTTATCTAATTCATTATAAAGACACAAAAATGTACTTTTTATCTAATTCATTATAAATACACAAAAATGTACTTTTTATCTAATTCATTATGAATACACAAAAATGTACTTTTTATCTAATTCATTATCAATACACAAAAATGTACTTTTTATCTAATTCATTATGAATACACAAAAATGTACTTTTTATCTAATTCATTATGAATACACAAAAATGTACTTTTTATCTAATTCATTATAAATACACAAAAATGTACATTTTATATCTAATTCATTATAAATACACAAAAATGTACTTTTTATCTAATTCATTATAAATACACAAAAATGTACTTTTTATCTAATTCATTATAAATACACAAAAATGTACTTTTTATGTTTCTATAAAATGTAAATATTTTATCTCTTTTCTTTTACATTGAAAAATGTAAATTCTTTACCTTTACATTGAAAAATGTAAACCTTTCATTGTTACATAGGAAAATGTAAATCTTTCATCTTCACATAGAAAAATGTAAATATTATATTTTTACATAGAAAAAATGTAAATCCTCTAATTATCTTTGTTACATTAGAAAAATGTAAATTTCCTAATTATCTTTATTACATTAGAAAAATGTAAATTTCCTAATTACCTTTATTACATTAGAAAAATGTAAATTTCCTTAATGCACATTTTTCCTCATAGGGGGTATTTTCCTATCTAACTCAACTCAATTTTGGTGTCAAAATATGATAACAAAAAATAATGGTTTTTGTCTAACCATTTCTATTTACCCAACGTCGTAATTTCAATGTCCACACATACAATAATATGGTTTTTGGTCTAACCATTTCTGTTTACCCAACGTCGTAATTTCAATGTCCATACATACAACACCATATATGAGATGAATCACGATAAAAGGTCTCATCTTTATTTTATTTGTAAATCAAATAAAATATCTGATCTTTATTTTATTTTGTAAATCAAAATAAAATATCTAATCTTAATTTATCTTTTAATTAAAATTAGAAGATTTAAACTTTCTTTATTTTATAAATCATAAACAAAATAAAGATTCAAAATTTCATTTTTGTTTGTAAAACAAATAAGATTCAAATTTTCATTTCTATAAAGGAATAAAAATAAAAATAAAATAAAATAAAATCAAAACAATAAAGATGAGAACTTTATAGAGATTACATCAGAATTTATAGATCAAAACTAACATGCTATATCATAATATCACAACGAATATTAACAACCATACAACAATCACCACACCACAGATCAGAAATAACATACAATGATTCACATAACAAATATAATTAAATTATTTAATTATTCAAATTTAGAAATCTCACAGTCATTTCAGATTTTGGCCAAAATTCAAACTGTTTAGAATGGTCCCGTTTCAGTCTCAACACGTTCTATTCGCTGTTACGATTCCAATGCTTCCGAAATCGTCAAATTCTGAGTTGAAACGAATCAATTATGGTTAAATCAAGTTTTAAAACAATTTTAATTAATTAATTAATTAATTAGTTAGGAAAATAACCTTTCTTCTCAAATCAAGTATCGGCTGTTAGCTTCCCTATTCGTTCAAAACTTGGATTCAAATTTTCAGGATGTAGGATGATCGGCTCGAGGATCCGATAGTGCCACGGCGTCGGGCTACGGGAGGCGCACCACCACCGGCGAAGGGGGGCAGCTCGGTGGTCTCTGGCGCCTTGGGTGGCGGTCGACGCGGCTCGGGTTCAGGGCGCGGGGGCGGTCGCTACAGGCGACGATGGTGGGTGATGGCCGTATGGATGTGAAGGTGGTAAAAATCTCTTCAAAATATTGAACTGGAGTGGTGGGATTTACTGAGTAGATCGATGGGAATTAAATCCTATATTTATAATATTGAACTGGAGTGGCGGCAGTGATAATGAACAGTGGTTTTAGGGTTTTAAAATCCTATATTTATAATATTTTTAATATTTTTAATGTATTTTTACAATTAAATCCATATCTTACAAACCAGTTCAATTTCAGTACAGCAGAAGGTGCCCTTAGCCAATAGCCCATATTCCAGATCCAATGGGACAGGTCCCGTCAGTCCAAACGGTTGTTTGTGGCCTGTATTATTTAATTTAATAATTAAATCCTTTATTAATTTAATTTGTCTGCATAAATAAATTCACCGAGGCCACATACGAACTCAAAAAAATCCAGAAAAAATATATTTGTCTTTGTTATGACGATACGGTCCTAACAAAATTAATTTCGTCGAATTCTGAGACTGTTTGAAAAATGGCTATTTTTCAGTCGATTAAATTTGACTAAAATCGACAAAACACATTTTCCTTCGCCACGCTCACATATTAATTCGGAAAATTCTAAAAATTGAAACTAGCAATAATATGACATTCCGGTTCCAACAAAAGTGGTTTCGTCGAAAACAGAGATCATTTGAAAATTGACTATTTTCACTGGCTTTAATATTATTTAAAAAAATTAAAATTTTAATATCTGCCACATTTTTCCACCAAATTGTTTAAAATAAAATTTTTAAATTGGTTCGGATTTTCCAGGTCGTTACACAAAATTTATTTTATAACTAAGAATAGAATTTGAAATCTATTATTTTGAATTAAAGTTTGTATGAAGGAAATTAATATTCATTATTAATTATTTAAGTTGATAAATAATTATATAATGATTTTATAATGCAAGTTCTTATGTAAATACGATTCATAAGCAGTTGAGCAGAATTTAAAGTAACGGTTAAGAATTGGATTTAATTGTTCTGAGAAACAATCAAATGGAGTTGTTTAAATTAATTATATTATTAATTTATTTAAAAGGGAGAATTAATTGGAGTTGATTAACGAGAAAATCATGGGTTGAATTGACTAATTCAATTATTTTAATTGAAATTGGTTATTTAATTAATTTATTTTTAATTAATCAAATGGAATAGTATAACGAATAGTTGTTTAATTTTAAATTTAAAAAAGGGAATTTGTAACAACCCAGAAAATCAGAACCAATTTAAAATTTTTATTTTGGCAATTTTAATGGATTTTGAATATTTAAAATGATTTCAAATAATAATGACGAAAAATTTATTTTTAACGAAATTAGAATGAATAAATTTATTTTAATTATAAAATGAGCCTGAAATGGCGCGGCAATTTGAAATTTCGATTTCAAATTTCAAATGAATGCACAGGATTCAAAATAAACAGGATTTTGGTGAAACCAGAAATATTTGAATCTGTTTGAAAATATCATTCCAACGAATGTGAAAAATCCAGATTTCATTACAGGAATAAAAAGTTATGTCCAGTTGAAAATTCAGAATAGTCGCTATGGAATATATATATATATATATATCCCTTAAAAAAATCGATTTTACAAACAACCTCCGTTTTCAACGAAACCACTTTTGTTGGATCCGGAATGTCAAATTATTGCTAGATTCCAATTCTCATAATTTTTGGGATCAATATGTGAGCGTGGTAAATTTAAACATGTTTGGCAATTTCAGTTTGAATTTAATCGACTGAAAAATGACCGTTTTTCAAACGGTCTCCAAATTTGATGAAATTAGATTTTTAGGACCGTATTACCAAAACATAGATAGATTTATTTTTTAAAAATTTTTGGAGTCAGTATGTGGCCCCGGTAAATTGAAATGTACGTTTGAATTAAATGTATAATGAATTATATTTTAATTTTGATGAAAACTGATTGAAAGTGTCGAATTGGCTTACGAAACATGTCCCATTGCGTTCGGAATGGGGGTAATTAGCTAGGGGCGACAGTCGTTGGGTCTCGTTTGAAGATCGAATGAAAAGGTTACTTTTTGGAATTTAAAATAATAATATAAATTATATTATATAAGGTAACCTCACCACGCTCTCCCATACGGTCAACGCATGTTCAAAAATCAAGAAGAAGAAAAAACTGATCTCCCTTTTTGTCGTTGTAACACCCCGTATGTTGAATAACTTGTTATAATATAAAACAGGGCAGAATTAAATTTTAAAATCTGAATCAGGGGAAACGGGCTATGCCATTGCGTTCGTCTCGGAAAAATACGCGAAATAGAGTCCGAGTTTTCGAAAATCGGAGTCCGTATGACCCCGATAAGGCCCAAAGAAGTTTTCAGAAATTTAAAAACAGATTTTCAGAAGTGGCGGGAAAAATCCTGCCAGACCCAGGGGGTCGACCTGGGGGTCGACTGGGGAGTCGACCTCCCCCCCAGGTCGACTGGGGAGTCGACCCTAGGGTCGACCTCCCTGGTCGAGCCCAGGTGACCTGGGTGCACCAGTTTGGCTTTTTGGCTGAGTTTTGGTGGCTAGGACGTGATCTGACGACTCTAATCTAATTTAGGGTTAATCTAATGGCCTAAAACACCTAACTACTCTATAAATATACCCTAAGACTACCCTAATACATACTAAAAATAGATACAATGCCTTCATGCCATCAAAATGCAACTTGAAGGAGCCTCCATCAATTTGTAGAAGAAGATAGCATCTCAAATCAATCTCTAATCAACTCTAGCAACTTAATCTTCTTCTTAGGAGTGCTAATCAACAAGTTGTGAGTTTTCTATAGCCTTAATGACCAATTATTGAAATGATTATGATAGGATATAATGAGGTTATGGCTATGAATGTGGATCAATGCATGTTATGCAAGTTATATGCTATGTGTTAATGATGTTATGCATGTTATGCAAGTTATGTGATATATGTTCATGATGTTATGCAAGTTATGCAAGTCATATGCTATGTGTTTGTGGTGTTATGCAAGTTATGCAAGTCATATGATACATGTTCATGATGTTATGCAAGTTATGCAAGTCATATGCTATGTGATTATGATGTTATGCAAGTTATGCAAGTCATATGCTATGTGTTTAAGATGTTATGCAAGATATGCAAGTCATATGAGAAACATTGATCCATTATGACACCATGATATGCAAGTTTGGTGTATGATTATATGCTAGTTCATACATGATATGTTATGCAAGTTTGGTGTATGATTATATGCAAGTTCATATATGACATGTTATGCACGTATGGTGTTTGATTATATGCAAGTAACATGTGCAAGTTTACACCTTTGTATTATATGCATACATATGCAAGTTAACCCCTTTGTATGTCATACATACATATGCAAGTTTACCCCTTTGTATGACATAGTAACTTATGCAAGTTAATCTCTTTATGACATATGTGATTCATGCAAGTTTGGGTTGATTATTTATGCTAGTTGGGTTTGATTCTATATGCATAATGACACCTTTAAAACCCATGTTGATGCCAATGTTATGCAAGTTGAACCCATTGTATTTGTGATGAATCCTCCCTTTTATGTCATGTTGGCGAATTACATGGGGAACGATGGGGTTAATATACATGTTAATGAAATGGTGTGAAGTTGGTATGATTATACATACCATAAAGTGGATGGACATAATTGAGTCAATTATGTACATCGTTAAAATTGGAATTAATTAGGGAAAATTAATTCGAAATATGGGGGTGATTAATTAGGTGTAATTAATCGACTAAGACACGAGGTTGGACCCTTTTGTAGCGTAAGACTGCCCGGAACCGACCGGCAAATCCAGCGGCTACAAATGATTGGCCCAATGTGAGAGGTCTTAGGCACAAACTAAATACGTGACAAGTGTATAGACACGAGGTTAGACTCGGTTATGGCGTAAGGCTGCCCGGACCCGACCGGCAAATCCAGCTGCCATAAAAGATAGTCTAATGTGAGAGGTCTTTACAACGGTTACGTTCTTAATCAATTAAGAAACACTTAACCATATTAGCATGTAGAGGGACATGAGGGGTTAAGTGGGTGCCTTGGGTGGCATGAGGAAATCTAGTGATTGCCTTGGGTGGCAATAGAAAATACGATTAGAATACTTAACCAAGGTGGAACATGTAATTAAACATGATTAAAGGGTTAAGTGGGTGCCTTGGGTGGCATGAGGAAATCTAGTGGTTGCCTTGGGTGGCAATAGAAGATAAGATTAGAATACTTAACCAAAGTGGGACATGTAATTAAACATGATTAAAGGGTTAAGTGGGTGCCTTGGGTGGCATGTGGAAAAATCTAGTGGGTTGCCTTGGGTGGCAATAGAGAATACGACAAGAATACTTAACCAAAGGGGAACATGTAACTAAACATGATTAAAGGGTTAAGTGGGTGCCGTGGGTGGCATGTAGAAATCTAGTGGGTGCCTTGAGTGGCAATTGAAATATGATTAGATGACTTAACCAAACCTTAACATGTAAGTGGACATGATTATGAAAAGGGGTTAAGTGGGATGCACTAGATTAAATGACAAGCTTAAGTAGTAGCTTGTGGGTGCCTTGAGTGGCAATTGAAATATGATTAGATGACTTAACCAAACCTTAACATGTAAGTGGGCATGATTATGAAAAGGGGTTAAGTGGGATGCACTAGATTAAATGACAAGGTTAAGTAGTAGCTTGTGGGGGCCTTGAGTGGCAATTGAAATATGATTAGATGACTTAACCAAACCTTAACATGTAAGTGGGCATGATTATAAAAAGGGGTTAAGTGGGATGCACTAGATAAAATGACAAGCTTAAGTAGTAGCTTGTGGGGGCCCATTTCAACCAGTAACCCATAGGTATCTTATTGGGCTCGACCCATGTCGAGGACGGGACACGCGTACTGGGCTTGACTATAAGAGGCCAAAACGGGGTAGCGGTGGCAACGCGAGTCCAACGGGTTTCATATGCGTGTGTGGACCCGGCTGGTAGGTAAGACGTTGTTGCATCATGTAGATATAAGCCGTGCACCATTGATATTATCGGGTTGCCACTTTGGGGAGTGATACACCCCACTGTGGGGCCGACACGGGTATCTACGGTAGGGAGCCGATCGCTTGGGGAGTAGTGGGTACACCTAGTGGAGATAGGGGCAGACGACACCTATGTAGTCAGCTAGGGGTACACGAAACTACTAATAAAAATTACTAAGTACACTTAGTGGGATCAACCTTTAAGTAGGAATTACCCTTGGGTGGGTAGAACTGGTGTGGTGCAGTGTAGGAATTACCCTTGGGTGGGTAGATCTGGGGTGGTGCAGTGTAGTATTTATCCTTGGGTGGATAGGCGCGTCTTTACTGTTATCTTAGTTTATCCTGAGTCTAGTTGGCTACTTAGTGTAGTCATTTATCCCCAGTCGTACCGTACCAGGTTTATATCATACCCTAATTACTTTAATGATTTTATTGTTAAGGTTATAGGGCTCACTCAGACTTATGTCTGACCCCGTTGTTTTTATCTTTTTCCCCAACCCTCAGGTTCTCAGAGTGGGCCTAGCACTAGTGGGCTTTGATCAGATTTCTTTATCTATCTTTTGGAGCTTGGACTCTTGAAGAAAAGCTCGGTTATCTTTTCTCTTATGGCTATTAGTATGTAGTGGGATTATGTACTTATGTTTTAACGAGATGGATATTCTGTACTTGACTCTTGTTGGTTTTTGAGATGTAACCAAACATGTTTACCTTCTGCTGCAATGAAATGATGTTTTAAATTTCAAGTATTACTTATATCTGTCTTGTTGTAATTTTTCAGTTCTATATTCACTTAAATACTCCACCGAAGCTAAGGCATTCCCTTTGTGAGTGACCTTAGCGGGTGTGGGGTGTTACACGTGGTATCAGAGCTTAAGGTTACCAGAACAGATAAAATTTTTAGAAAACTATTTTCTAAAAACATTTTCGGAAGAAGTATTTTCAAAAACATGTCTTTTAAGAGAAAAGTTTTTGACAGAAAAGCATAATCCCCAAATAGCCATATCTTTATCCTTCGAATTCTCCGTTTTGAATCTCTTCCTCTATCTCTTTTTGAATTTCCCCTCCGCGTATAGATGTCTTTTTAAGATAAGTAAGGACTTCCGTATGAAGGACGGAAGAACCACTTCAAGGGACTAAGTCGTTTGCCAGGCTAAGAAGTTAGTCCAAGGAGGTGGAGGGCTTATGGGTACCGTTAAGATGGACGAGAGAGGAAGGTTCAAATAGCTATTAGGTAAATGAAGGACGAAACCTCATCGTGGTAAGAAGGCTACGAAAGGAGAATGTGAAGGGGAAGGCTAGTTGTTTTGGAGAAATAGGACACCTTGGGGTTGTCCAAAGAGGTAAGGACGAAGTATAGGATCTTCTGGAGGGTAGATGTATTCCCTCGTGACGGGTATACCTGATGGGGGCAGGACCGTCTAAGTTGAAATTTGGTTCTCTCGATCATCTTGTTCGAACTTTATTCGACTCTAGTGCACCACATTTGTTTATCTCATCATCATTAGTTGAGTCACTGCACCTAGACACCAGTTTAGTAGATGATCCCGTGGTTATTTCAAACCCAATTGGGGGCTTCGCTTATTTGTCCATGATATGTTTGGGTTTGAAGATCCTCATACTTAGCGTTGAGTTTAGGTGTGATGCCTTTGTTTTGGGCTTCACGGGCTATGGGTTGATTTTGGGCATGGACTGGTTATCCAGTAATGGTGACGTTCTTGATTGTGAAAGGAGAGTTGTTAGGCTTATGACCCGCTTGGGTGACACTCTCGAGATCTTTTGAAATCCCATAGATTCTGTTATGCTAAGTTATCTTGAATCGCTTGACGCTTCGGTCGAGGGTTTGCGATCTGTTAGAGTGGTCCGGGAATACTCGGATGTGTTTGAGGAGGAAAAGGACTTACCTCCGAAGCGGGAGATAGACTTCCGAATATATCTGGTGGATAATGCTAAACCAGTATCTTTACCAGTGCGCCACATGGCTCCTCGTGAGAGGAGGGAACTCCATAAGCAAGTAGAGGAGTTGCTTGAGAAGGGGTTCATAAGACGAAGTATATTGGAGTGGGGTGCTCCAGTAGTTTTTGCCACGAAGGCGGATGGGTCCTTCAGACTTTGTGTAGACTATAGAGAACTCAATAAGCTCACAAAGAAGAGTAGACACCCATTGCCAAGGATTGACGATCTCTTTGATCAGTTGGTTGGCGCCTCAGTGTTTTCGCAGTGGGACTTGGCCACAGAGTTTCATCAGTTGGGAGTGACTGAGGATAATATAGAGAAGACCGCCTTTAGGACTCCGGATGGTTTCTATGAGTGGCTTGTGATGCCATTTGGTTTGATGAACGCCCCCGCATACTTTGTTGATTTGATGAGTGGAGTGTTCAGGGAGTACCTAAATAACTTCGTAGTGGTCTTTGTGGATGACATCTTGGTCTTTTCTAAAGAGCGAAATAAGTTTTCATGTGTGCTTAATGGGTTAAGCAAAGCCAATTATTTGATCAACGGTGGTTTTGGAGCGAGATTGGCAAGGACATCCAGAGTTGGACAAGGGCTTAATTATTTAGCTGCTTTTACTAGTATCATCTCACGTAGGTCGTCTGAATTCGAAGGAGGTGTCCCTTGGGTGTTTGTCTGATATTGGTTTAGGCCTTTGGGGCTTGCACTTGGGGGATGGCGAGTTCGACTAGGATGGTCTGCGTGAGAGATGGATAGTTGTGACAATTTTGTATGGGAGAATATCCTGGTTTTCTCCAGAAGTGGAGAAGAGCATGCCCTATATCTTAGGGAAGTGTTGGAGACTCTTCGAGCGCATAGTCTTAAGACAGCAAAGGTGGATGGAGTTCTTAGCATCTTAAGATTTCGAGATAGCGTATACACCTGGCAAGGGTAACGTGGTGGCGGACGCCTTGAGTAGAAAAAGGTTGTCCTTGAGTCCATTGTTCGTGGAACGGCGAAGCTTGGAATTTATCTCGATGTTTGATTTTAGACCTTCCGTTGACTTTATACCCCGTTTGCTAGCATCCTTGGAGGTCAGACCTACTCTTTTGAGACGGATTGGGGAGGCACAGAGGGACGACCCACAGTTGGTTGAGTTGGTATAGAGGCTCAAAAAAGGGGAGTCGTCCAGCCATTTGAGTAAGTACACCCTAGACGATAGGGGGTGCTTGCGTAGAGACGGTAGACTTTGTGTACCGCAAGACGAGAATTTGAGGAAGACTATTCTTGATGATGCGCATCGTTCTAGGATGACCATTCATCCCGGTGGGGACAAGATGTAACAAGGCATGAAACGAGTTTTCTTTTGGGCCGGTATGAAGAAAGATGTGGCCGAGTATGTCGCTAGATGCTTGGTGTGCCAACAGGTGAAAGCGGAGCAAAAGAAACCAGATGGGTTGCTTTACCCATTGGAAGTTCCGCAATAGAAGTGGGATAGCGTCTCGATGGATTTTATTGATGGGTTACCAAGATCGAGGAAGGGTAATACGGGAATTTGGGTTGTGGTAGATAGACTTGCTAAGAGCGCCCATTTCATACCCGTGAAGAGCAAGAGAACTGTTCCATGTCTAGCTTCGGTTTATCTTCGAGAGATAATTCAGTCGCATAGGGAACATGACGTATCCCATGTGTCACATTTAAGGAAGTACCTACATGAGACCGCAGAGGTGGTAGAGCCGAGCCTGCTTGGAGAAGTAGAGGTAGAGCGTGATGCGACTATTCGACGAGCTCCTACCCGCATCTTTGGGTCAGAGATTAGGAAGTTGGGAAACAGAGAGGTTCGACTAGTCAAAGTGAAAAGGGGAGAAGATGAGAGCAATGCTACTTGGGAGACAAAAGCGAAGATGCGTTCATTGTACCCATTTCTTTTTGAGGGTATGTCCTTTAACTTCTCCTTTATCGTTTGTCTAGTGCTTATCTTATCTTTAGTATGTCCTCTCATTAGTACCTTTGACCTTTAGATAGGGTAAACCTATGGTTGAAACATGTGTTTGAGACATGTTATGTTTGATGGATGCGTGTGGATGCAAGTGGTTGCTAGTGGTTGCTCGTGGATGCATATACACACACTCTAGGCACTAGATCGGCTCAATCACTTCATATTGCATATTGCATAAAATTGTGTGTAGGTAGCTATATTAATGGATGTATAATGGTTGTATTATCACATGGATGATGCATTTTGGTGTATGGTTGTGCACTCATGTAGAAATAGTGTGTGTCGATAAGGTTCTTTCGCATACATATTGGATGCATGGCACTATCATGGTTTGCATTAAGGAGGTCAACTGAATTAGTAGACCGCCTAATTTTGCATTAGACAGGGACATATATACACACACTCTTTGCATATGTTCATACAACATTAGAAACTTTAAGGACAATGGATGCCAGTGTTTGATGGTTTGAGTAGATGGTTGTTTGGTTGGTAGGATACGTTCTTCTTGACTTAGAGATTTCTGGGACGAAATCCTTTAAGTAGGGGAGAATGTAACACCCCGTATGTTGAATAACTTGTTATAATATAAAACAGGGCAGAATTAAATTTTAAAATCTGAATCAGGGGAAATGGGCTATGCCATTGCGTTCGTCTCGGAAAAATACGCGAAATAGAGTCCGAGTTTTCGAAAATCGGAGTCCGTATGACCCCGATAAGGCCCAAAGAAGTTTTCAGAAATTTAAAAACAGATTTTCAGAAGTGGCGGGAAAAATCCCGCCAGAACCAGGGGGTCGACCTGGGGGTCGACTGGGGAGTCGACCTCCCCCCCAGGTCGACTGGGGAGTCGACCCTAGGGTCGACCTGGGAGTCGACCTCCCTAGTCGAGCCCAGGTGACCTGGGTGCACCAGTTCGGCTTTTTGGCTGAGTTTTGGTGGTTAGGACGTGATCTGACGGCTCTAATCTAATTTAGGGTTAATCTATTAGCCTAAAACACCTAACTACTCTATAAATATACCCTAAGACTACCCTAATACATACTAAAAATAGATACAATGTCGTCATGCCGTCAAAATGCAACTTGAAGGAGCCTCCATCAATTTGTAGAAGAAGATAGCATCTCAAATCAATCTCTAATCAACTCTAGCAACTTAATCTTCTTCTTAGGAGTGCTAATCAACAAGTTGTGAGTTTTCTATAGCCTTAATGACCAATTATTGAAATGATTATGATAGGATATAATGAGGTTATGGCTATGAATGTGGATCAATGCATGTTATGCAAGTTATATGCTATGTGTTAATGATGTTATGCATGTTATGCAAGTTATGTGATATATGTTCATGATGTTATGCAAGTTATGCAAGTCATATGCTATGTGTTTGTGGTGTTATGCAAGTTATGCAAGTCATATGATACATGTTCATGATGTTATGCAAGTTATGCAAGTCATATGCTATGTGATTATGATGTTATGCAAGTTATGCAAGTCATATGCTATGTGTTTAAGATGTTATGCAAGATATGCAAGTCATATGAGAAACATTGATCCATTATGACACCATGATATGCAAGTTTGGTGTATGATTATATGCTAGTTCATACATGATATGTTATGCAAGTTTGGTGTATGATTATATGCAAGTTCATATATGACATGTTATGCACGTATGGTGTTTGATTATATGCAAGTAACATGTGCAAGTTTACACCTTTGTATGATATGCATACATATGCAAGTTAACCTCTTTGTATGTCATACATACATATGCAAGTTTACCCCTTTGTATGACATAGTAACTTATGCAAGTTAATCTCTTTATGACATATGTGATTCATGCAAGTTTGGGTTGATTATTTATGCTAGTTGGGTTTGATGCTATATGCATAATGACACCTTTAAAACCCATGTTGATGCCAATGTTATGCAAGTTGAACCCATTGTATTTGTGATGAATCTTCCCTTTTATGTCATGTTGGCGAATTACGTGGGGAACGATGGGGTTAATATACATGTTAATGAAATGTTGTGAAGTTGGTATGATTATACATACCATAAAGTGGATGGACATAATTGAGTCAATTATGTACATCGTTAAAATTGGAATTAATTAGGGAAAATTAATTCGAAATATGGGGGTGATTAATTAGGTGTAATTAATCGACTAAGACACGAGGTTGGACCCTTTTGTAGCGTAAGACTGCCCGGAACCGACCGGCAAATCCAGCGGCTACAAATGATTGGCCCAATGTGAGAGGTCTTAGGCACAAACTAAATACGTGACAAGTGTATAGACACGAGGTTAGACTCGGTTATGGCGTAAGGCTGCCCGGACCCGACCGGCAAATCCAGCTGCCATAAAAGATAGTCTAATGTGAGAGGTCTTTACAACGGTTACGTTCTTAATCAATTAAGAAACACTTAACCATATTAGCATGTAGAGGGACATGAGGGGTTAAGTGGGTGCCTTGGGTGGCATGAGGAAATCTAGTGATTGCCTTGGGTGGCAATAGAAAATACGATTAGAATACTTAACCAAGGTGGAACATGTAATTAAACATGATTAAAGGGTTAAGTGGGTGCCTTGGGTGGCATGAGGAAATCTAGTGGTTGCCTTGGGTGGCAATAGAAGATAAGATTAGAATACTTAACCAAAGCGGGACATGTAATTAAACATGATTAAAGGGTTAAGTGGGTGCCTTGGGTGGCATGTGGAAAAATCTAGTGGGTTGCCTTGGGTGGCAATAGAGAATACGACAAGAATACTTAACCAAAGGGGAACATGTAACTAAACATGATTAAAGGGTTAAGTGGGTGCCTTGGGTGGCATGTAGAAATCTAGTGGGTGCCTTGAGTGGCAATTGAAATATGATTAGATGACTTAACCAAACCTTAACATGTAAGTGGGCATGATTATGAAAAGGGGTTAAGTGGGATGCACTAGATTAAATGACAAGCTTAAGTAGTAGCTTGTGGGTGCCTTTAGTGGCAATTGAAATATGATTAGATGACTTAACCAAACCTTAACATGTAAGTGGGCATGATTATGAAAAGGGGTTAAGTGGGATGCACTAGATTAAATGACAAGCTTAAGTAGTAGCTTATGGGGGCCTTGAGTGGCAATTGAAATATGATTAGATGACTTAACCAAACCTTAACATGTAAGTGGCCATGATTATAAAAAGGGGTTAAGTGGGATGCACTAGATAAAATGACAAGCTTAAGTAGTAGCTTGTGGGGGCCCATTTCAACCAGTAACCCATAGGTATCTTATTGGGCTCGACCCATGTCGAGGACGGGACACGCGTACTGGGCTTGACTATAGAAGGCCAAAACGGGGTAGCGGTGGCAACGCGAGTCCAACGGGTTTCATATGCGTGTGTGGACCCGGGCTGGTAGGTAAGACGTTGTTGCATCGTGTAGATATAAGCCATGCACCATTGATATTATCGGGTTGCCACTTTGGGGAGTGATACACCCCACTGTGGGGCCGGCACGGGTATCTACGGTAGGGAGCCGATCGCCTGGGGAGTAGTGGGTACACCTAGTGGAGATAGGGGCAGACGGCACCTATGTAGTCAGCTAGGGGTACACGAAACTACTAATAAAAATTACTAAGTACACTTAGTGGGATCAACCTTTAAGTAGGAATTACCCTTGGGTGGGTAGAACTGGTGTGGTGCAGTGTAGGAATTACCCTTGGGTGGGTAGATCTGGGGTGGTGCAGTGTAGTATTTATCCTTGGGTGGATAGGCGCGTCTTTACCGTTATCTTAGTTAATCCTGAGTCTAGTTGGCTACTTAGTGTAGTCATTTATCCCCAGTCGTACCGTACCAGGTTTATATCATACCCTAATTACTTTAATGATTGTATTGTTAAGGTTATAGGGCTCACTCAGACTTATGTCTGACCCCGTTGTTTTTATCTTTTCCCCAACCCTCAGGTTCTCAGAGTGGGCCTAGCACTAGTGGGCTTTGATCAGATTTCTTTATCTATCTTTTGGAGCTTGGACTCTTGAAGAAAAGCTCGGTTATCTTTTCTCTTATGGCTATTAGTATGTAGTGGGATTATGTACTTATGTTTTAACGAGATGGATATTTTGTACTTGACTCTTGTTGGTTTTTGAGATGTAACCAAACATGTTTACCTTCTGCTGCAATGAAATGATGTTTTAAATTTCAAGTATTACTTATATCTGTCTTGTTGTAATTTTTCAGTTCTATATTCACTTAAATACTCCACCGAAGCTAAGGCATTCCCTTTGTGAGTGACCTTAGCGGGTGTGGGGTGTTACAGTCGTTGCCCCCCACACCGCGCCTCTAGGCATGCGCCGCCGCCACCTCCGCCTGTCGCACCTCTCCCACTGGCCACCAGCGGACCGCCGCCTCTCCCCTCCTCTCCTTTCAACTCCCTCTACCTCCAATTCTAGCTCCAAACCCTCCTTCACCCAAAAGCGGCCGCCTCCACCACTGTTAACCCGATCACCGCCAGCCGCACCTCCGCGGACCACTCCCCGACCCCCTGCGCCACCATCCATCACCTTAGCCCCTCCTCCTCCCTGCTCCGTTCAAAACCCGCGCCTTAAACCCCGTGTGAAAAGAGTAAATCTTTTAATTAAGATTATTAGAGCTTCCAGTCAATTAACATGTAATTGGAATAAAATGGGGGTATGAATTGGGTTTATTGTGAACTGTGTTTTTAACGACATTCGTTCTTTAACCCGATTTACAATGAAATGTGATTTGGAATTTATAAATCTTTTTATTAAGATTTAATAGAAAATTTCCAAAGTAAAGATTTTCAATTTAATATATTAAACTGGAATTGAGCGGAATTCGATTTGGTAATAATCGAAGTGAGCCTCTATGGAGGAAGACTGTTAATATATATGGAATTTAAAAGGCTTTGTCGTTATTCCATTTATATTATTAGTCGGATACGAAAATTGACATCGATTATATATTGATCTGTTTTTCCGTGAAGATTCCATAATTAATGGAATGGGATTTTGGTTTTATCGTGAACTGTGTTTTAAATGACATTGGTTCTTTAACCCAGTTAAAGACAGGATTACATATCGATCATTGTATTTCGAACTGTATGGTTGATCTCTGCAAAATATATATCTGTTTGGTGGTGGAGAATTTATTCGCTTTCTTAACACCCTTCTCTAATACGTACGATTTCAGAGGTTATGTATAGGCAGAAATCAATAGTACGGTGTAGATTGTCAATGCGACATGTCTGATTTTCCGAAGTTAAATAATCATTAATATTGATTTTTGGTAAGATTAAAACCAAGTGGAGTTTTAATGAATATTTAATTAGATTGAAATGCGAATGTGATAATTTAAATTATCAATTTAGGAAATGATCGAGAGTGGAGTATCACTAGTTTTGCTCCAAGCGATAGTAAAATCTTTAATTAGATTTGAATGGGAAATGGTAACTAATTTTACCTATAACACCATGGTGTTAGATATGAACTATTACCAGTTTTGCTTCATGGGATGAATAGGTTGGGATTGAGAAATAAAATAAATGATTACTTTGGTAAGGATAGCTAATCCCGACAAGTTTGAATAAACCTTAATTTGGGTTGAATTAATATCCAAAGGAAGATTAAAGAATAAATCGAAAGAATTTACCTTTGATAAAATTAATGGGAACCTTTCCCAAAGGATATGAATATTTAAATAAAAGAATATTCAGAATTGGAATGACGCGTATGTTATGTTTTTATAGCACTTGTTTATTATATACGCGAGTTATTCGGAAAGGTCGGGTTTTATACCCATTCTAAATAACTGATTCGACGATAAGTCGACGATGAAGACAGTGGTTGAAGACCAGAAGTCTTCACATCATTCGGATGATTACTGATGTCTTGATTGGGCTGTACAACCAAGACGAGGTAATAAGTGGTGATCGTCCAGACGTACTTGGAGATCGACCGGATATGCAAGGACCTCTCTCCTGCATTGGACATACGGGACGAGGAATAAGGTGCCTCCGGTTTCGTGCAGACCCAGAATGAACTAGTAAATGGATGTGTGTCTGACATTATATTTTATCCTGTGTTGATTGATTTCTATTATATATATATATATATATATATCTGTTTGGCGGCGGAGAATTTATTCTTATTCTTAACGCCCTTCTCTGAGACGTATGAGCTTAGAGGTTATATATCGATAAACATCAGTCGCATTGCGTGAATTGCCTATGTGGCATGCTGAGATGCAAATGATCAAGGCTTCTGTTGAAAAGCAGAGACTTGTGGTTGATGATCAAAGAACGGCTTTAATATAGGATAGCTTTGTGTATAGCGTTAATTTGTGGGCCTCACACCTCATTATGAGTCAAAAACGGGATTAGGGGCAGTAGGGAGTGCATGACGTTTCTTTCTAGTTATGGGTGGTGTCATGGTATGGAGACCAGACATTATATTTATTTTTACCTACGTGGATGATGGATAGCGAGGCGCCTCGGATATATCGGCTACTACAGAGCCGATGGATATAGTACCAATATAACCGGGAAACGTGTGTTCAGGAATTGTCAATCCTGAAACGTAAGAGAGGACCGGCCCTGCAAGATCCAGCGGTTGCCCAGAGTGCATAGTCCTGAGGCATTTTCTAGAGTGTCTCGAAGTGGTTAGGAGTACATCCCTTGCCTAGACTCATGACAGAAATCCGATTTCCAATACATGACATTTCTATTTTGATTGTAAAGCCTAGTATTGGTGACATATTAGCATGGGATACTATGCCATCTATGATTGATGCATTTATATGTAAAGCTGTTTTAACACTATACACCTATTATAGTATCAAATGATTTGTTTTAAAAGTACCAAGCATGTTTGGCTATTATAAGGGAAAACCCTATCCTCCGGCTTGCGTTGCATTGTGTGATGAGACCTGGGTCTTAAAATAGCCTCATTTTTCCAAAAAGCATTGCACTTTTTGTTTTATGCACTGGTATTCTTGGGAGGAAACCCGTTCCATGTTATTCGGCGTGGTCCCTTGATTTACTTAATTTTAAAGTAAAGTTTTAAATAACTGTTTTAGTTCTCACAAACAGTCACATGACAGACCTGGAGTTTATTGTTTTAACCTAAACTCTGGGCGCCCCCTATTTTCCACACGGGCAGCTAGTAGTTTTGGTTTTGCAGACATTATATTCACAGGATCCTATTTTACAGATGGAGCTATATTCAGAACGCTTTGTATCCGTGTATTTCTTTCAGTTGTGTTTTGTATTATTTTCCGCTGCATTGTAATGTGTTAATCTCTGATATTTATCAAATTTATATTATTTGTTCATACTCTGTATATTCTTGTATGCTGATGTAAATTGTTGTAATAAGCAATGAAATGTTCTTCTGTTTGCGTTCTAATTTGTCATGTTCTCAACTCAATCTGGCCTTCCCTGTATGGGAGAGTTTGCATCGTTTCATTTTGGTATCGGAGCTTTGGTTTACATAGCTCAAGAATAAGACACATTAGAACCTAACGAAAGAATACATCAGAGATTGGATTAGTAATATCCAATAAGAATGACTCGTTAGAGATGGGATCAGTAGTATCCTAGAACGAGTCTGAAGAGCGTTATTTTTAAAAATAAAAGTGAAAAAAAATTGTTTTGAAGATTTAAACCATTTTATACTTATTTGAATATTTATTTTATATTGAATTTGGACAATCGAGTATATAAAGATTTTGCATATACGCTTTGCAAACGTATATTCGAAGTTTTAATATACTGGATAGATATAGAATCACAATCTAGTCGCCCGGAGATGATTCTGATGATTGATATATCATCATCAGATTCTATATTCGAGTTTCGAAAGTGGGATATCTATATATTTCCAATTGACTGGTGTGAGAATCAAAACATAGATAAGGTCTATTGTTGTGACTTGGCATCGAAAATGGATTTTTATATATATAAAAGTTATGTGTTTGAAACGATAATCAACTAATTGATTACTAATTGTGTTGTTTGATTATTGCTTTGATTAATTAAAATTTTAAACCATTAAGCCAAATTGAATCAAATATTGAACTGACTTGAAAATTGATTGAAATTGCATACATGTACATACATATATATTGAACCAGTCATAGCAAGGAGGCTAAGAAGAGGAATAAAATTGTATGCCCGACAAATAGGTACATGTTTACTAATTTATTGGGTTTGGAAGATTTTATGAGCCAATTGGCCTTTTCTTTTTCTTTTTGGATGATGAGGGCCCTGCGTGGCTAGTTGCGGTTTTAAATGTCTCCCCGTACAAAGGAGGCTATGGCAAAAAAATTCAAAAATTTAGGGTGTTTGCCAAATTTTTAAAAAATTAGAAAATTCTTAGAAACTGAAAAGTTGAAGAATGAACGCCAGAATGAAAGTTGAGTTGAATAGTTAAACAACTTTCAGCTTCATTCCTTTTCGAGGACGAAAAGATTTTAAGTGGGAGAGATTGTAATAACCCGGAAAATCAGAACCAATCTAAATTTTTTATTTTGACAATTTTAATGGATTTTGAATATTTAAGATGATTTATTTCAAATAATAACGATGAAAAATTTATTTTTAACGAAGTTAGAACGAATAAATTTATTTTAAATATGAAACAAGCCTGAAATGGCGTGGTAGTTTGAAATTTTGATTTCAAATGAATGTACAGGATTCAAAATAAACCGGATTTTGGTGAAACTAGAAACATTTGAATTTGTTTGAAAATATATTTCCAACGAATGTGAAAAGCACAGATTTCATAACGGGAATAAAAAGTTATGTCCAGTTGAAATTTCAGAATAATCGCTATGAAATTTATATATATAGCCCTTAAAAATAGCGATTTTGCAAACAACCTCCGTTTCGACGAAACCACTTTTGTTGGATCCAGAATGTCAAATTATTGCTAGATTCCAATTTTCATAATTTTTGAAATCAATATGTGAGCGTGGTAAATTTAAACATGTTTGGCAATTTCAGTTTGAATTTAATCGACTGAAAAATGACCTTTTTTCAAACGGTCTCTAAATTCGATGAAATTAGTTTTGTTAGGACCGTATTGTCAAAACATAGCTTGATTTATTTTTTTGGAATTTTTGGAGTCAGTATGTGGCCCTGGTAAATTGAAATGTACGTTTAAATTAAATATATAATGATTTATATTTTAATTTTGATGAAAACTGATCGAAACAGTCGAAGTGGCTTACGAAACGTGTCCCATTGCGTTCGGAATGGGGTAATTAGCTAGCGGCGACAGTCGTTGGGTCTCGTTTGGAGATCGAATTAAAAGGTTACCTTTTGGAATTTAAAATAATAATATAAATTATATTATATAAAGTAACCTCACCCCTCTCTCTCCCCTACGGTCAACACACGTTTAAGAATCAAAAAGAAAATAAATAAATAAAAATCGATCTCCTTTTCAGTCGTCGCCCTCCACACACCGCCTCCAGGCGTGCGCCGCCGCCACCTCCGCCTATCGCACCCCTCCCACTGGCCACCAGCGGATCGCCGCCTCTCCTCTCCTCTTCGTTCAACTCCTTCTACCCCCAATTCGAGTTCCAAACCCTCCTTTACCCAAAAGCCTCCGCCTCCACCACTGTTATCCCGACCACTGCCAGCTGCACCTCCTTGGACCACTCCCCAACCCCCCTACGCCACCATCCATCACCTCAGCCCCTCCTCCTCCCTACTCTGTTCAAAACCCGCGCCTTAAACCCCATGTGAAAAGAATAAATATTTTAATTAAGATTGTTATAATTTCCAGTTAATTAACATTTAATTGAAATAAAATAGGATATGAATTGGGTTTATTGTGAACTGTGTTTTTAACGACATTCGTTCTTTAACCCGATTTACACTGAAATGTGATTTGGAATTTATAAATATTTTTTTTAAGATTTACTGGAAATTTTCCAAAGTAAAGTTTTCCAATTTAATATATTAAATTGGAATTGAATGGAATTCAATTTGGTAATAATTGAAGTGAGCTTCTGTGTAGGAAGACTGTTAATATATATGGAATTTATAATTTGAAGTGAGCTTCTGTATAGGATATGAATTGGAAGTGAGCTTTGTCGTTATTCTATTTATATTATTAGTCAGATATGGAAATTGATATCGATTATATATTGATCTGTTTTTCCATGAAGATTCCATAATTAATGGAATGGGATTTTAGGTTTATCATGAACTGTATTTTAAATGACATTGGTTCTTTTACCCAGTTAAAGATAGGACTACACGTAGATCATTATATTTCGAACTGTATGGTTGATCTATGCTAAATATATATCTGTTTGATAGTGGAGAATTTATTCTCTTGCTTAACACCCTTCTCTAAGACGTACGAGCTCAGAGGTATATATAGGCAGAAATCAATAGTATGGTGTAGATTGTCAATGCAACATGTTTGATTTTCCAAAGTTAAATAATCATTAATATTGATTTTTGGGAAGATTAAAACCAAGTGGAGTTTTAATGAATCTTTAATTAGATTGAAATGCGAATGTGACAATTTAAATTATCAATTTAGGAAAGGATCGAGAGTGGAGTACCACCAGTTTTGCTCCAAGCGATAGTTAAATCTTTAATTTGATTTGAAAGGGAAATGGTAATTAATTTTACCGATAACACCGTGGTTTTAGATGTGAAGTATTACTAGTTTTACTTCATGGGATGAATAGGTTAGGATTGGGAAATAAAATAAATGATTACTTCGGTAAGGATCACTAATCCCGACTAGTTTGGATAAACCTTAATTTGGGTTGAATTAATATCCAAAGGAAGATTAAAGAATAAATCGAAAGAATTTACCTTTGATAAAATTAATGGGAACCTTTCCCAAAGGATATGAATATTTAAATAAAAGAATATTCAGAATTGGAATGACGCGTATGTTATGTTTTTATAGCACTTGTTTATTATATACGCGAGTTATTCGGAAAGGGCGGGTTTTATACCCATTCTAAATAACTGATTCGACGATAAGTCGACGATGAAGACAGTGGTTGAAGACCGGAAGTCTTCACATCATTCGGATGATTACTGATGTCTTGATTGGGCTGTACACCCAAGACGAGGTAATAAGTGGTGATCGTCCAGACGTACTTGGAGATCGACCGGATATGCAAGGACCTCTCTCCTGCATTGGACATACGGGACGAGGAATAAGGTGCCTCCGGTTTCGTACAGACCCAGAACGAACTAGTAAATGGGTGTGTGCCTGACATTGGATTTTATTCTGTGTTGATTTATTTCTATTAAATATATATCTGTTTGGCAGCGGAGAATTTATTCTCTTACTTAACGCCCTTCTCTGAGACGTACGAGCTCAGAGGTTATATATCGATAGACATCAGTCGCATTGTATGAATTTCCTGTGTGGCGTGCTGAGATGCAAATGGTCAAGGCTTCTATTGAAAAGCAGAGTCTTGTGGTTGATGATCAAAGCACGACTTTAATTTATCATAGCTTTGTGTACAGTGTTAATTCGCGGGCCTCACACCTCGGTATGAGTAAAAAAAGGGATAAGGGAGAGTAGGGAGTGCATGACGTTTCTTTCTAACTATGGGTGGTAGTATGGAGCCCAGACATTATATTTATTTTTACCTATGTCGATGATGGATATAGAGGCGCCTCATATATATCGGTTACTATGGAGCCGATGGGTATAGGTCCTATAGGACCGGGAAACGTGTGTTCATGAATTGCCAATCCTCAAACATAAGAGAGGACCGACCTTGCAAGATCCAAGGGTTGCCCAGAGTGCGTAGTCCTGAGGCATTTTCTAAAGTGTCTCGAAGCGGTTAGGAGTACATCCCTTGCCTAGACTCATGACGGAAATCCAATTTCCAATATGTGACATTTCGATTTTGATTGTATAGCCTAGTATTGCGACATAGTAGCATGGGATACTATGCCATCTATGATTGATACACTTATATTTGAAGCTGCTTTGACACTATACACCTATCATAGTTTCAAATGATTTGTTTTAAACGTACCAAGCATGCTTGGCTATTATAAGGGAAAACCCTATCCTCAGGCTTGCGTTGCATTGTGTGATGGGACCTGGGTCTTATAATAGCTTCATTTTTCCAAAAAGCATTGCACTGTTTGTTTTATGCACTGGTATTCTTGAAAGGAAAGTCGTTCCATGTTATACGGCGTGGTCCCTTGGTTTACTTTATTTTAAAGTAAAGTTTTAAATAACTATTTAAGTTCTCACACCAGTCACATGACTGACCTAGAGTTTATTGTTTTAACCTAAACTCTGGGTGCCCCTATTTTCCACACGGGCAGCTAGTAGTTTTGGTTTTGCAGACATTATATTCATATGATCCTGGTTTACAGCTGGAGCTATATTCGGAACACTCTGTATCTGTGTATTTCTTTCATTTTTGTTTTGTATTATTTTATGCTGCATTGTAATGTGTACATCTCTTATATTTATTAAATGTATATTATTTGTTCATACTCTGTATATTCTTGTACTCTAATGTAAATTGTTGTGATAAGCAATGAAATGTTCTTCTGTTTGCATTCTGGTTTGTCATGTTCTCAACTCAATCTGGGTTTTCCCGTAAGGGCTAGTTTGGGTCATTTCAGAATTTATTATTTATTTAGTTAATAAAGAATTTAACTACTCCTATATTGGTTAATAATAAAGTGAAATTTATTATTTAAATTAATAAGGATTTAAGTGATTATTATTCAAATGAAATTCATTTAAATAAGTAATCAGACTCGAAATGAAATACAGCTAAGGTTTGAAAGGAGTAAATAAATGGGTTTATGCTAAAACCCAGTTTTTATAACTAAGTTATAAAAAAGGATTTTTAAGCAAACACGATAGCTTAAATTAAATACTTACTTAACATTTGAATTAAGTAAAAGAAGTCGAGATAAGAAGGGACTTATATCAAATCTGAGTTTGTAAATCAGATTTATAAAAGAGATGTGAAGTCGATGTGTTGGTTTTGAATTGGCGATATTTAATAATGTAATTAGGTAAAAGAGATGGAATTGAAACGATATTTTTAAAGAAGAAAATGGTCGAATGAATTAGAAGTGGAATAGTATGGGTTGTTAAGATAAGAATTGGAACCTAACTAGAGGTTGGTTGAATTGAGTGATTTTATGAATATTAATCTGATGTTGATTTCGGTCTTCGGCGTTGATACTTAGGAAACTATTCACTTACCAATTTACAGTCAGGGACTAATGAATGTGGAAGTATAGGAGTGCGTGAAGAAGTGATAAAAATGTTCCAGCTATGGAGTAAAAAGATTTTAAATATATATATATTAGAATTTCCAAAATAACGGGAATAAAGGACTTGAGAATATATATAATGTGATTTCCAAAGTAAAGAAAACAAAGGAAGATTGCGTGAAAATATTACAATATTTTCCAGAGAAAAAGGAAATGAGAAGTGGGTTTTGAAATAGATTTTTATAAGAATAAAATTTTATTGCAGTTTTCAAATAATGAAATAAAGGAGATTTCGTAACATTGTTTTATGAGTGGTAAGTTGAAGTGTTTTCCCGATAGTCAATAACGAATAAAATGTGGCAAATGTTTGAAAAAGATAATGGAATATTAAGGAATTTGATATGGGTATAGAATATTTTCCCAAGTATTATAATTGAATAGTTTTGAGAAAATCTAATGGAAAATAAGAAGTGAAATGCTATGTTGAAATAACAAAAAGAGTTTTAAGTTGTAAATTAACCTTTGTTTAATTATTTTAATTAAAGAAGCCAAGTGTTGTTGAGTACTAAACCAGTAACTCTATTTTTATTTTACGATTGAATGGCTGTTTTGTTTGATAGTTAAATAACCGACTATCAAATCTGACCTATACGATTGTTGGTACGGAAAGATCAGGATCGAATTTATATTCGAAAACCATTCCGAACCAGCGAATACGTAGAAGATGATCATTGAAGATGGAGCAATTGAAGATCGTTGATCTTCAAGAGCGGAAAAGCCACTTGTTTAATTTCTCTAGTTTAGCGACCAGTGATATTTCGATAGTGATTCTTTCGTGATTGATATCTACGGATTGCAAGGACTGCTCGCTACTAATCAATAAGGTGACACTTAAGATATGGTAGGAGGGTGCCTTTGTGTTCGTCCTGTACCTGGATTACTTGTATGGACAAATTTCTAATAGAATATTTCTTAAGAATCATGTACGTTGATTTTTTACAAACGCATTTCTGTTAGTGGCGGAGAAACGATCGTTCTCTTAGCTTAATGACCAGAGTATTTTTGGGGACGTTAATTCGTGGTTTGGCGGATCTTACAATGTGACATTCAAAGTGAATGGTGATATGATGTTCTAAAGGTAGTGTTAAACTTCAAGCCTCTTCAACTGGGAAATGACAAAAATCGGGCAGGTAGCATGGCTAAGTGAGTAGCTCCCAAGTAGGGTGTATAATCACCTATCTAGAGATAATTCATTTCCTTCTTTAATCTATTTTGATGTTGTCCCTTTTTGGGAAACGGTAGGGTATCTCCCAACCGTTGGTGATATACATTTGATACACTCAAGCGAAATGAGTGGTCGGTCATGTGTGACTAGGTTGCAAGATGTTCTTGTTGAACCCAGTGTGTTCGCCTTTTATATTCTTTTACTAACCATGTTTTTGATACTTGAGTTTTGGCAAGTAATACTGGGTTATGTATTATTGTTGGAATTCGGGCATCGAATTTCTCGGGTCGTTACATGTATCATGTTTGATTGAATTTTGTTCCAATCCAGAATAAAAATGAATATTTTAATAATACAATATATGGTGAAAAACCAAAATTTGATTTCGATGTCCGATTTTATATCTATGCGTTTATATCGAAATATCGACGAATAGTCGCGATAGTAGTGCTTGAAGTATTTTCAACATACTTATGGCTTATTGAAGATTTGAATTTTAAACGAAAAGTAACTTTTCAGAGTGAAGTTTGGTTAGGATATGTAGTGAACGTTTGAAAAGAAGTTTTATTTCCAAAAGTTTTTTGTTTATTTTTATTATGACTGTAAGGAAATTTTGAACACAAAATGACGACTTTCGAAAAATAATATTATTTTATTTATTAGAAGAATATTAAAATTGACCAAACATTGAGATTTTCAATTTTGAAGTTAAACGGATGAAACGGATTTTCTAAAGTGATTATATAAATTTTATATAATTAATGAAGGAAGTTTGAAAGCACTTTGATTTATTTATAAATTAGTAAATCGATTCGGTCTTGAGTAGAATGCGTCGCGCAGCGACAGTTTGTAAACATCAACCCGTAACTTCGAATGGACGTAACAGGAGATCTGACCGTTGGATTCTCCTAAAATCGGAATACTTTAGTTCATTTCAAAAAGATCTTTCGAATGAATATAAGAGCTTTAAATTTAAATGGTTGGAATTTTAAATATGTCCAAATCTGTTTTGAAAAAGGTCGCTATGGATGTAGTTCGGTGGTCGATATTGAAAACCGACTGTAAGGGCCTTATTAAAATTATTAAAATTTATAAAAAAAATTATGAAAAATCATAATAAATGATTTGGAAAGAGTTTAGATTGAATATTCCACGTTTTTGAAAGATAGGTATTATTTTTATCTAAAAATGCTATTTTGCTACTACGAGAAAATTTAATATTTGAATATAGCAAAAAGGATTTGGAAAGAGGTTTTAATGCAACCAAATATTTCCAACATATAATTTGGAAAGCATTTTAAAGTAAATAATCTACGAATATGTCAATATTAAATTCTGTGATTATATGGATATGGTTGAGGGATTTGGAAGATATTGATATCGTTATTCCAATACAGTATCTGTTAATTTCAGAATTTGGTATTGAATGTAAGTCGACATGATATCAATTTAAGGTCTTACATTAATAACATATAGATTTATGGTTTATTTTGAATGGTATCTTAAATAATATAGTTCTTGAACCCAATTATGGAAAGGATAAATCTTTTATGTAAGATTTAATGAAGTTTCCAATTTATTTAATTAAATTGGAATTGAATGGAATTCAATTTATAATAATCGAAATGAGCTTCTGTAAAGGAAAGCCTTTACTATTTATGGAAATTAAAAGGCTTTGCCATTGTTACACTTATAGTATTAGTGCGATACATAAATTTATATCGATTATAAATTGTTCAGATTTCCCTAAAGTTTCCATATTAATGAAAAATGATTTTTGGATTTGTGGTGAACGATGCTTTTAAATGGAAGTTGTTCTTTAGCCCAATCAAAGAAGGGATTAATTCCCAAAAACGAATAATCATTGAGAAATGAATTTTTGGTAAAAAGGTATTATAAAAATCTTTTAAAAGAATAATTTCCAAAGAATGGATTAAACAATAATTTTAAAAAGATTTACCTTTGCTAAAATTAATGGGGACCTTTCCCAAAAATGTAAATATTCAACTAAAAGAATATTCTGGATTGGAATGAAACGAGTGTTATCATTTTGTATTTGTCACATGATTATAAAGATATGCAAGTTATTCAGAAAGACCGGGTTTAACCCATTTTGATTAATTATTACGATAATTAAAAGTCAAAGATGAAGATCATGGTTGAAGTTCAGAGATCTTCACATCGTTTGGGCTATTGCTGATGTCTTGATTGGGCTGTACACCCAAGATAAGGTAATAAGTGGTGGTAGTCTAAAATGTACTTGGAAATCGGCCGGATATGCGATGGCCTCTCTCCTATATTGGACATATGGGACGAGGAATAAGGTTCCTCGGGTTTCGTTCAGACCCCGAACAGACTTGAAAATGGATTGTATGTCTGACATTGTACTTCACGCTGTATTCGTTTATCTCTGCTAAATGTATATCTGTTTAGTGGCAAAGAATTTATTCTCGTAGCTTAACACCCTTCTCTGAGACATATGAGCTAAGTGATTATATATTGGCAGAAATCAATGATATGGTACAGATTGACAATGTGGCATGCCGAGATGCAGTGATTAAGGCTTTTTTTGAAAAGCAGAGCCTTGTGTATGATGATCAAAGCACCGATTTCATATAGAATCACTTTGTGTGTAGCGTTATCCGCGGGCTTTGCACCCCGGTATGAGTCAAAAACGGGATTATGGACTATTGGGAGTGCATGCGTCTCTTTCTATCTAGAGGTGATGTCATGGTATGGAGCTCAGACATTTTACTTATGTCGATTATGGATAACAAGGGCCCTCGGATTTAGAGGCGCAAAAGGCTCATATGGTCGATGTACTAACCAGGTGATAGGTCTGATAGGACTGGGAAAAGTATTGTTTAGGAATAAACAATTCACAAACATTATGTGTGGAAGGGCCCTGCAAAATCAAAGGGTTGTCCATAGGTGTGATACTGGACATCTTGCTAGAGATGATCCGAAATCAGTGAGGAATATCCTTCACCTCGACTTGTAGATGGAATGCAATTTCCAATACATGACTTTTTCGATTTTAGTTGTAAACCTATATAGAGACATAATATATGGTACCTGTGCCGTCTATGATTGATACATTTATATTAGAAGCTGTTTTATACACTATGCACTTATAATAATATCAACTTTTTTAAATGTGCAAAGCATGTTTAGTTATTATAAGATAAAACTCTAACCTCCGGCTTGTGTTAAATTGTGTGATGGGACCTGAGTCTTATAATAGCTCCATTTTTTCAAAAAGCATTGTGTTGTTTATCATTTATGTAACAACCCGGAAAATCAGAACCAATTTAAAATTTCTATTTTGGCTATTTTATTTAATTTTGAATAGTTAAAATAATTTATTTTAAATAACAACGATTAAAAAATTTATTTAAATCGAAGTTAAAACAAATATATTTATTTTAACTTTATAAGGAGTTGGAAATAGCACGACAGTTTGAAAATTTGAATTTGAACTTTGACTGAAACTACAGGATTCAAAATAAATCAAATTTTGTTGAAACCAAAAATATTAGAATCTGTTTAATAATATCTTTCCAACGAATCTGAAAAATTGAAATTTCATACCGGGAATCAAAAGTTATATGGCCAGTTGAATATTCAGAATAGTCGCTATGGAATTTAATATAAAATATAGCCCGCATAAATAGCCATTTTGCAAACGACCTCCGTTTTCGACGAAGCCACCATGGTTGGATCCAGAATGTCAAATTATTGCAAGATTCCAATTTTCATAATTTTTGGAGTTAATGTGTGAGCGTGGCAAAAGAAAATATGTTTTGTCAATTTTAGTCAGTTTGGATTGACCAGAAAATGGCCATTTTTCAGTCGGTCTCCAAATTCGACGAAATTAATTTTGTTAGGACCGTATCGTCAAAACAAAGCTGGATATAATTTTTATGGAATTTTTAGAGTCGGTATGTGGCCCTGGTAAATTAGAATGTACGTTCAAATTTAATATTGAATGTTTTATATTTTAAATTTGATAACAACTGGCTGAAACAGTCGAATGAGCCTACAAAACATATTCCATTGTGTCCGGAATGGGGGTATTTAGCTGGGGGCGACACTCGTTGGGTTTGATTTGGGGTTCGGAAAGATACAGGAATTATATTGAAATTAGAAGGAATTAAATAAATAAAATAAAATAATAAAAATACGTATACCGTATTCCGTATAACCCTAGTCGAATTTCAAAACCCAGCCGCCTCCATTATCGTTCAACGCACGAAACAGCTCCAACCTTTCTTCTCCAAGAACACCACATCCACGCAATAAAATCGAAGGGTGCAGATGAACTTTTTGAAGAGCTCTCTCTCCTCTTCAAAAACATACCCACCACTCCTCCTATCGTCGCGCCATCATCGAGTTTCACCTCTCCAAAGGCCGCGACTTCAGAGTGCTGCTGCCCCTTCCACGCTGCTTCGAGTGAGAACCCACCACCATCGAAGGAGGCTGATTTTGAGCGACTTTGGTTATCGACATAAGCTCGATGTCGATAACCAAAACATCGAAAAATCCTAGTAATTAATGAAAGAAATTAGAGGGTGAGGATAGATAAGATAGAAACTTAGAATATAAGAAGAAGAAGAAGAAGACAACATCAGAGTAACACGAACCTCACAGCGGAACGAATAACATATAATAGATAACATAACTTTAAAATATAACAGTTATGTATACAATAGCACTTATCAGAGTACAACACTTACAACACAGCGGAAATAAACTATAGCTATATGATTCTGAAGCCTCCTGCTCCAGCTCTTCAATGTATCTGTAAAATCCCGACTACTTGACTGTCCGTACAAAATTAGGCACCCAAGAGTTTAGGGAAAACAACAAAGTAAACTCCGGGTCAGTCATGGGACTGGTATGAGTAAAACAGTTTAAACAGGTATATGAACAAGTAAACGATATCTCATAAGACCACGCCGCAGAACGGAACGGGTTTTTCCCTTATGAGAATCCAAAATATCTTTATATCAAAAAACTTTTGATATTATAATAATGTCTATGTACAAATAGATATCAACTAGCAGAAACGCTTTCATCTCACGTTCTACATATATAGTATACAATCAAAATCGCAAGCACGTATTGGATAATGGATTTCCAACTATGACAAGGTATGGAACCACCTTCCGATCAGTGTACTCTAGGAACGATACACTGGAGTTCAACAAGAACATCTTGTAACTCAGCCACACATGACCGACCACTCATATTGCTTGAGTGTATCGAATGTATATCACCAACGGTTGGGATCATCAACCGTTCCCGTATATATATGGGACATCATTGATAGATTTAAGAAACAAATGAATATTCTCTAGATAGGTGATTATATACCCTACTTCGGTGCGACCGACTTAGCCATGTTGCCTGCCAGATTTCTGTCACTTACCGGTTGATGAGGCTAGAAGCTACGCTTTATCGCCACATTAGATTCACTTCGAATGCCACATTGTCAGATCCATCGAAAATCACTAATTGACGTCTACAACAGTACATTACGTGTTAGCTAAAGAAGTTTCCTTCTCCGCTTCCACTCTTGGTACGGTTGAAGAAATCAGTGTACGTGACCTTTCTGGAAATACTCTGTCAGACATTCATTCATACAAGTCATCATCATTCACTTAGAATGTCACATCGTCATACCCGCCAAATCACAAATTGATTTGTCCAAAAATAACATGGGTATACAGCTTAGAGAAACGAATTCCTCTGCCACCAAACGTGAATACGTTTGAACAGATCAACTTACGCGACCTATTGGATATACTCTGTCAGACCTTCGTCCATACAAGTTGTCCTGGGACTGGACAAACCGAAGGCACTATTCAGTATATCCATCTTAGTCACTGTTATCTAAGACTTATACAACAGCCCTTGCATTTTACTCCGTCTTCAATTATCTTTGGCATATATGATTCGCAACGCTTATGCCAATACAGAGTGGTTCTTTGGATAATAATCCAACTGGTCTCTCCATATTAACGACGTTAAAATGGTCAAAACTTCAATAGTCTGTGAGTTAACTATCAAAGAAAAACAAGTGTGCAAACAACGATATTATTTCCAGATGGAAATTATATCGAACAAACATCATTTAACATTAATCTCTTTAGTTCATTTATTTACTTATCTCCTATTTCCATATATTTTAAATTCTTATCTTCTATTATCAGAAAACATTTCTGATTCTTATTTGGGAAACATTTCCAAACTTCTTCACGATCAAACCTTACCATTCCTTGGTTAAGAAGGAAGTCAATCAAGTTGGGGTATAATTACCCTCAGACCTTAACTGAAACAACGTTTTAGCATCGAAATGGTCAAAGTTTATCTTTTAATCTTTAACAACTTCCTTACATAACTCTCGTTTCGAATAAATCTCTATTCGATAATTCCTTCCTTCGAATAACTATATTCGATGATTTCTCTTACGAATAACTAGATTCGAAAACCTTTCTTCGAATAAACTATATTCGGTTAACTCCTTTCAATTAACTCTATTCGATTAACTCCTTTGGATTAACTCTATTTGCTTAACTCTATTTGGTTTACTCTATTTGATTTACTCTATTTGATTTACTCTATTCACTTAACTCCTGTCGAATAAACTATATTCGATAACTCCTCTAACTTTATTCGAATAAACTATATTCGATTAACTCCTCTAACTCTATTCGAATAAACTATATTCGATTAACTCCTTTTAAATGTCTAGATTTGTAACTTCTTCTCGAATAACCAATATTCGATTATCTTACTTCGAATAACTTATATTCGATTATCTCACTTCGAATAACCAATATTCGATAATTCTTCTCGAATGAACTATATTCGATTTCTCTTCTCGAATAAACTATATTCGATTACTCTACTCTTCGAATACACTATATTCGATAAATCTACTTTGAATAAGTGATATTCAATAACTCCACTCGATTAACTCTACTTACTTAACCCTACTAGTTTACTTGACTAACTTAACTCAACTGGTTAACCTGACTTACTTAACCCTACTCAACTCAATTGGATTAACTACTATCGAATAACTAATATTCGATTTACTTCCATTCGCTTGACTCTAGATCGCAGCGATCACAATGGTTAAGCCTGATTCCCTCAGGAAACATCCGACCGCCTTAGGCTATTTACAGCCCTGCGAATTACACTAGCAGTCGTACGAGATGGCAACTTACCCTGAATACTATGTTTGACTAACCCTGTCTCAAATAACTATATTTGATTAACTCTAGTTCGTTTTAACTCTAATCGATTAACTCTAACTGATTAACTCTAAATGATTAACTCTAACTGATTAACTCTAACTGGTTAAATCTACCTAATTAACTCTAACTGGTTAAATTCTACCTAATTAACTCTAACTGGTTAACTCGACTCGACTAACCCCTTTCGAATAACATATTCGATTAACTAACTTCGAATACCATATTCGATTAACCAGCTTCGAATACCATATTCGATTAACCAGCTTCGAATACCATATTCGATTAACCACCTTCGAATACCATATTCGATTAACCAACTTCGAATACCATATTCGATTAACCAACTTCGAATACCATATTCGATTACTCCTTTTCGAATAAATTATTCATTTATAAAGATTTACTTTTAGTAACGGTTCTTCACTTTACAAATGATTTCCTTTTAAATAACGTTTTCCTTTTTATAACGTCCTATTCAGTTATAAACAAATTTCCTTTTTTAGAACTCTATTTATTTTCACAAGCATTTCCTTTATATTTGGTTTCCACAAATATTCCCTTTTTATTTGGTTTTCCACTTTTATTCTTTAAATTTATTCTAACTCCTTAAATTTCCGGGAAAATTCGCCATAACCTCCTTTATATCGGGAGCATCGGGAAAAATCCCCAAACCCGCCACACAGGCCTTTCCATTCAAAAAGAAAATGGTTTGAAATTATTTCCTTTTTGAATATCCCCTATTTATAAATATTTCAATTTATAAATATTTCTTATTTATAAATATTCCAAATTATAAATATTCTATTATCAATATCACTTTGAAAATCTCCTTTTCCCATTCTGATGTTTTATGGTACTTAACACATCAAATTACGATGACCAAATCTCATCCAATACGTATAATCAACCACAGATTATAACTACATCATATATCACAATATATGAAAAACAATAAAATAACTGTAGAGGAATCCAGTTGGATTCCTCCGACCTGTTTCCCTGCATCACAGATGTTAGACAATACGATTAACATCGATTTCACTTTGATATGAGATGTTCTGATAGCAGAATCAACATATAAATATTTAACGGTTTACATATATATACACAGATATATATATATTTTTTCTACTAACTGACTAGCAGTTAAATCAAACAATCAACACACAGTCAAACAGTCAATTTCTAACAGTTCTAAAAATACAACATGAAATTATAAACTGTTCAGAGTTGGTGAGATTTACTCACATTTGCGCGTTAGCCGTTAAATAACGGTTTGCGTTATTTGATTCAGTCTGACAATTTATTTCGCCATAAATTGTAACTGTCTCCGATCCACTCCTGGTCAGTCTCATTGTGTTGCTCCCGTCCATACGATCCTAACGGATCTGAATTTGTCCCATTTCGATAACATACGACGAAGTTACAATATTGACAAATTTATGTGCTATATAAGTTAACATACACTTATATACATAAAACTTGGATTTAAACTATCATTGGGCTTAACCTTGTTTGTTTCCCGTCGGCCCATTAACTCAAAAGGCCACCCAAAATTTCTCTCTTCCCAAGCACAACTCTTCCATCATGTTTCCAACTACTCCGACGCCATCATTCTCATCGTTAGCTTCCTACAGTGATACTCCATCTTCTCCCATCCCTGTCTTACGCACTACATTCCTTCAAGTCCTACCTCCTGTACCCAAAACCCTCCATCACCCTTGAAAACCCAGACTGACCTCCTTTCAACAGACAAGAGCCAAACAACTCCCATCTCTCCTCAATGAAATATAACTTCAACTACTAACGTGCTTCCTGCATCTCCAACTAACGAAAGTCCAACAATCCATCCAACTTTTCATGCATCTGCTGACCTTCCTCACGTCAGTACAAACAAAGCCCCTCCCAACAAAATCATTAACCCTAAATCCCGCATAATCTCAGCCCCCCCTCAACATAGAAATTAAAACCAATACCACTTTGCTAACCTTCACTTTAGTATCACTCAGTTCGAGCTCCAAGAACTCACGAGAACAGGGACGACCCCTTTTATATTTCAGCGTTTTCTCCTCCATTATCCGCCCAGATTCCAACTCCTCCTCGCGGGTTTCAGGAAACTCGAGCACCCCGACAAAAACATCGGACTTTTGTAACTCGGAATCCATCAACAAATCATTTAGCAGATGCTAAATCGAGCTCTCAACCCAATTACGACCACCATACACACACAGAACTCGCACCCTACTTCGCTGCCTCATTTCTAGCTCGACGGAAATGTTTCGAAATCCATTAAAACTTGTACGAGAAGGTAGCTGAAACCTTCGCGAATCTAAAGGCATAAGCTTTGAGATTTATTGGGTTTTATTTGAATTGATTTGATTTTCCCGAATTCACGGTTTCGCTGAAAGAATAAAAGAATGGCAGGTATGAAGCTTTGACCGAGAATGAGAAAGGGTTAGGGTTTAGAAAGGATAAGGCTATTATATAGGATTTTTATTGGTTATTTTATATTCAGTTAAAACCAACCGCTATATGTATTTATTGTTTAAAAATCCGTACGGTCACATATAATACCCAAAAATCACGAAAATTGACATGCCGCTAGAGTTTGACATTACGGTCCCAAAGAAACTGGTTTCGTCGAATTCCGACTCCGTATGCTCACACAGCGTATTTTTAACCGTCGAAATACCGACTGTTTTGCACTCTAAAAATCCGTACGGCCGCACAGTGACTCTAAAAATCACGGAACTTGGAATCTAACCATAATTTGATGTTGCGGATCCAACAAAATTAGTTTCGTCGAATTCCGACTTCGTTTGCAAAACCGGCTATTTTTAAAGCTCTGAATGACCCATTTAAATATATAAATATATTTAAATAAAATTAAATTAAATATAAATAAATTTATATTATCGTATATATTCACAGTGGAATACCATACAGCTCTAGAATATTCCTCTATGAATTTCTAACTTGATATTTCAAATCCTGATTAAATCGATATTCGATTTATATTGAAATCCCTTTTAAAAATATAAATAATTCCTTTATAAATTATAAAGGAATTCCACAGCGACTTTTCTAAAATTTGATTTGGACGTAAATCAAAATCTACACGACGAAATCCCGATTTTTCTCTTCCACTAGAAAAATATACTTCACCAGCTCCATACGTTTCTTGTTTCACAGAAATCCGGCTTAAAACGAATCCTGTACATTCAGTTGAAGTTCAAATCGCCAATTTACGAACTGCAGCGCCATTTCAAGCTCGATTTTAATTATAATATAATTATACGTTCAAACTGTCGTCGATTGAATATATTCGTCAATATAATTCAACTCTAAGCTGAATTAAATCTAAGGGACGACCCCGTTCACAGAATATTGTGATTCCCAATATTTTTGATTATTTCTGAATTAAATATATTATTTAATTAAATATTCCATATTATTTAATTAACGACGATTTAATTCCCTAAATCACTATTTTAAACAATTAAATAAATTAATTGTACCCCTGGAAAAATGCGGGTCATTACATTCTTCCCCACTTAAAATAATTTCGTCCTCGAAATTGCTAAGTTAGTGGACGACCCTACCTATTGGAATTCCTAAGATTTGTTTACCCCTTATTTCTGATTTCAACTGAACCAACTAATATCGACTAAAATATTTATTCATTCCAACTAACTAAAATTTTCAAAAAAATTCTAACACTTTAAATTTTCGGAAAATTTCGCCAGCACCTCCTTTGTACTGGTCAATATCTCAAACTCCAACTCGCCTCTCTGGGCCATCTCCAACCCAAAAGAAAATCAAACAGCCAAGCGGCTTGCCAATTCGGCTCATAAATCACCAAACTCATATGAAATATAAACTTGTACCTTATTGTCGGGAATATCATTATATCCCTACCATCTGTTATCAATTCGGCATATACAAATGCCATCCCAATCAACTCCAACCAAGTTATTCTTAACACAACCATTCGTTTATTCAAGCCGAATTTAATTTCAAATTCGAGTTTCAAATTCCAAACTCTCAACTTATCATTTCAAATCCAAATCCAGATTATTCCCTAATCACTTCCAGTTTTTCTTAACCTATCATCTCAAGTTAAATTCTGGTTTATTATTTACTTTTACCATCCCATTCGAATTAACTTCACAAGTTAAATTTTAATTTCAAGAACTTAAATTCCCGGTTTTATTTCAAATCAAATTTGAAATCATAATACCAATTCAAAACCTTTGAATTTTCTAAACAACTTGTTTCCTCAAAACAATTCAAATTAAAATCTTTGGTAGTAATCCACCACTTAGCAGCTCAAAAATGAACACTGATGATGTCGCGATTCATCATCAGAATCTATTTTCCAGCTATCAACGTGAGTTCAATACTATATCACTTTCAGATTGAAAAACATTTTCAAAATATCCCAGGAACTTAAAATTTCCTTATTTTAATTCCAAATTCTGATTTACTTCATTTGATTCCACTTATATGAATTCTGGTTGGTTATATATATAACCATTTCACTTTATAATCTTACTCGATTATAATTACAACCAATTTATCTAATATATATATTTCCTCTATATCAGAATATACTCTGGGTAAACTTACTTTAATTTACCCTCTTTACAAAACATCTCGTGTCGACCCATCGTATTCGAGTGTTTACAAACTCCTACCGATACAGTGGTTCAAACCGATCGATCAGAACCCATAAGCAACTCAACCAATGAATCTCCACAATATAAAAAAAAAATTTATATCAAATACAAATACGCACTCGTATATATACACTCAAACTCAATCTAGGGTGTTACTAACCCTATCTCTACAGAGTCACGCCACAGAGCCAAGTAATTCTTAACTTAAGCTCTGATACCAACTGTAACGACCCGGATTTTGAGCGACTTTGTTTATCGACATAAGCTCGATGTCGATAACCAAAACATCGAAAAATCCTGGTAATTAATGAAAGAAATTAGAGGGTGAGGATAGATAAGATAGAAACTTAGAATAGAAGAAGAAGAAGAAGAACACAACATCAGAGTAACACGAACCTCACAGCGGAACGAATAACATATAATAGATAACATAACTTTAAAATATAACAGTTATGTATACAATAGCACTTATCAGAGTACAACACTTACAACACAGCGGAAATAAACTATATCTATATGATTCTGAAGCCTCCTGCTCTAGCTCTTCAAACGTATCTGTAAAATCCCGACTACTTGACTGTCCGTACAAAATTAGGCACGTAAGAGTTTAGGGAAAACAATAAAGTAAACTCCGGGTCAGTCATGGGACTGGTATGAGTAAAACAATTTAAACAGGTATATGAACAAGTAAACAATATCTCATAAGACCACGCCGCAGAACGGAACGGGTTTTTCCCTTATGAGAATCCAAAATATCTTTATATCAAAAACCTTTTGATATTATAATAATGTCTATGTACAAATAGATATCAACTAGCAGAAACGCTTTCATCTCACGTTCTACATATATAGTATACAATCAAAATCGCAAGCACGTATTGGATAATGGATTTCCAACTATGACAAGGTATGGAACCACCTTCCGATCAGTGTACTCTAGGAACGATACACTGGAGTTCAACAAGAACATCTTGTAACTCAGCCACACATGACCGACCACTCATTTTGCTTGAGTGTATCGAATTATATCACCAACGGTTGGGATCAGCAACCGTTCCCGTATATATATGGGACAACATTGATAGATTTAAGAAACAAATGAATATTCTCTAGATAGGTGATTATATACCCTACTTCGGTGCGACAGACTTAGCCATGCTGCCTGCCCGATTTATGTCACTTACCGGTTGATGAGGCTAGAAGCTACGCATTATCATCACATTAGATTCACTTCGAATGCCACATTGTCAGATCCATCGAAAATCACTAATTGACGTCTACAACAGTACATTACGTGTTAGCTAAAGAAGTTTCCTTCTCCGCTTCCACTCTTGGTACGGTTGAAGAAATCAGTGTATGTGACCTTTCTAGAAATACTCTGTCAGACATTCATTCATACAAGTCATCATCATTCACTTAGAATGTCACATCGTCATACCCGCCAAATCACAAATTGATTTTTCCAAAAATAACACGGGTATACAGCTTAGAGAAACAAATTCCTCCGCCACCAAACGTGAATACGTTTGAACAAATCAACTTACGCGATCCATTGGATATACTCTGTCAGACCTTCGTCCATACAAGTTGTCCTGGGACTGGACAAACCGAAGGCACTATTCAGTATATCCATCTTAGTCACTGTTATCTAAGACTTATACAACAGCCCTTGCATTTTACTCCGTCTTCAATTATCTTTGGCATATATGATTCGCAACGCTTATGCCAATACAGAGTGGTTCTTTGGATAATAATCCAACCGGTCTCTCCATATTAACGACGTTAAAATGGTCAAAACTTCAATAGTCTGTGAGTTAACTATCAAAGAAAAACAAGTGTGCAAACAACGATATTATTTCCAAATGGAAATTATATCGAACAAACATCATTTAACATTAATCTCTTTAGTTCATTTATTTACTTATCTCCTGTTTCCATATATTTTAAATTCTTATCTTCTATTATCAGAAAACATTTCTGATTCTTATTTGGGAAACATTTCCAAACTTCTTCACGATCAAACCTTACCATTTCTTGGTTAAGAAGGAAGTCAATCAAGTTGGGGTATAATTACCCTCAGACCTTAACTGAAACAACGTTTTAACATCGAAATGGTCAAAGTTTATCTTTTAATCTTTAACAACTTCCTAACATAACTCTCGTTTCGAATAAATCTCTATTCGATAATTCCTTCCTTCGAATAACTATATTCGATGATTTCTCTTACGAATAAATAGATTCGAAAACCTTTCTTCGAATAAACTATATTCGGTTAACTCCTTTCAATTAACTCCTTTGGATTAACTCTGTTTTCTTAACTCTATTTGGTTTATTCTATTTGATTTACTCTATTTGATTTACTCTATTCACTTAACTCCTGTCAAATAAACTATATTCGATAACTCCTCTAACTCTATTCGAATAAACTATATTCGATTAACTCCTCTAAATCTATTCGAATAAACTATATTCGATTAACTCCTTTCAAATGTCTAGATTCGTAACTTCTTCTCGAATAACCAATATTCGATTATCTTACTTCGAATAACTTATATTCGATTATCTCACTTCGAATAACCAATATTCGATAATTCTTCTCGAATGAACTATATTCGATTTCTCTTCTCGAATAAACTATATTCGATTACTCTTCTCTTCAAATACACTATATTCGATAAATATACTTTGAATAAGTGATATTCGATAACTCCACTCGATTAACTCTACTTACTTAACCCTACTGGTTTACTTGACTTACTTAACTCAACTGGTTAACTTGACTTACTTAACCCTACTTAACTCAACTTGATTAACTCTTATCGAATAACTAATATTCGATTTACTTCCATTCGCTTGACTCTAGATCGCAGCGATCACAATGGTTACGCCTGATTCCCTCAGGAAACATCCGACCGCCTTAGGCTATTTACAACCCTACGAATTACGCTAGCAGTCGTACGAGATGGCAACTTACCCTGAATACTATGTTTGACTAACCCTGTCTCAAATAACTATATTTGATTAACTCTAGTTCGTTTTAACTCTAATCGATTAACTCTAACTGATTAACTCTAAATGATTAACTCTAACTGATTAACTCTAACTGGTTAAATCTACCTAATTAACTCTAACTGGTTAAATTCTACCTAATTAACTCTAACTGGTTAACTCGACTCGACTAACCCCTTTCGAATAACATATTCAATTAACTAACTTCGAATACCATATTCGATTAACCAACTTCAAATACCATATTCGATTAACCAACTTCGAATACCATATTCGATTAACCAACTTCGAATACCATATTCGATTAACTAACTCCGAATACCATATTCGATTAACCAACTTCAAAAACCATATTCGATTAACCAACTTCGAATACCATATTCGATTACTCCTTTTCGAATAAATTATTCATTTATAAAGATTTACTTTTAGTAACGGTTCTTCACTTTACAAATGATTTCCTTTTAAATAACGTTTTCCTTTTTATAACGTCCTATTCAGTTATAAACAAATTTCCTTTTTTAGAACTCTATTTATTTTCACAAGCATTTCCTTTATATTTGGTTTCCACAAATATTCCCCTTTTATTTGGTTTTCCCCTTTTATTCTTTAAATTTATTCTAACTCCTTAAATTTCTGGGAAAATTCGCCATAACCTCCTTTGTATCGGGAGCATCGGGAAAAATCCCCAAACCCGCCACATAGGCCTTTCCATTCAAAAAGAAAATGGTTTGAAATTATTTCCTTTTTGAATATCCCCTATTTATAAATATTTCAATTTATAAATATTTCTTATTTATAAATATTCCAAATTATAAATATTCTATTTTCAATATCACTTTGAAAATCTCCTTTTCCCATTCCGATGTTTTATGGTACTTAACACATCAAATTACGATGACCAAATCTCATCCAATACGTATAATCAACCACATATTATAACTACATCATATATCACATTATATGAAAAACAATAAAATAACTGTTGAGGAATCCAGATGGATTCCTCCGACCTTTTTCCCTGCATCACAGATGTTAGACAATACGATTAACATCGATTTCACTTTGATATGAAATATTCTGATAGCAGAATCAACATATAAATATTTAACGGTTTACATATATATACACAGATATATATATATATATTCTACTAACTTACTAGCAGTTAAATCAAACAATCAACACACAGTCAAACAGACAATTTCTAACAGTTCTAAAAATACAACATGAAATTATAAACTGTTCAGAGTTGGTGAGATTTACTCACATTTGCGCGTTAGCCGTTAAATAACGGTTTGCGTTATTTGATTCAGTCTGACAATTTATTTCGCCATAAATTGTAACTGTCTCCGATCCACTCCCGGTCAGTCTCATTGTGTTGCTCCCGTCCATACGATCCTAACGGATCTGAATTTGTCCCATTTCGATAACATACGACGAAGTTACGATATTGACAAATTTATGTGCTATATAAGTTAACATACACTTATATACATAAAAACTTGGATTTAAACTATCATTGGGCTTAACCTTGTTTGTTTCCAGTCGGCCCATTAACACAAAAGGCCACCCAAAATTTCTCTCTTCCCAAGAACAACTCTTCCATCATGTTTCCAACTACTCCGACGCCATCATTCTCATCGTTAGCTTCCTACAGTGATACTCCATCTTCTCCCATCCCTGTCTTACGCACTACATTCCTTCAAGTCCTACCTCCTGTACCCAAAACCCGCCAGCACCCTTGAAAACCCAGACTGACCTCCTTTCAACAGACAAGAGCCAAACAACTCCCATCTCTCCTCAATGAAATATAACTTCAACTACTAACGTGCTTCCTGCATCTCCAACTAACGAAAGTCCAACAATCCATCCAACTTTTCATGCATCTGCTGACCTTCCTCACGTCAGTACAAACAAAGCCCCTCCCAACAAAATCATTAACCCTAAATCCCGCACAATCTCAGCCCCCCCTCAACATAGAAATTAAAACCAATACCACTTTGCTAACCTTCGCTTTAGTATCACTCAGTTCGAGCTCCAAGAACTCACGAGAACAGGGACGACCCCTTTTATATTTCAGCGTTTTCTCCTCCATTATCCGCCCAGACTCCAACTCCTCCTCGCGTTTCAGGAAACTCGAGCACCCCGACAAAAACATCGGACTTTTGTAACTCGGAATCCATCAACAAATCATTTCGCAGATGCTAAATTGAGCTCTCAACCCGAATACGACCACCATACACACACAAAACTCGCACCCTACTTCCGCTGCCTCATTTCTAGCTCGACGGAAATGTTTCGAAATCCATTAAAACTTGTACGAGAAGGTAGCTGAAACCTTCGCGAATCTAAAGGCATAAGCTTTGAGATTTTTTGGGTTTTATTTGAATTGATTTGATTTTCCCGAATTCACGGTTTCGCTGAAAGAAGAAAAGAACGGCGGGTATGAAGCTTTGACCGAGAATGAGAAAGGGTTAGGGTTTAGAAAGGTAAAGGCTATTATATAGGATTTTTATTGGTTACTTTATATTCAGTTAAAACCAACCGCTATATGTATTTATTGTTTAAAAATCCGTACGGTCACATATAATACCCAAAAATCACGAAAATTGACATGCCGCTAGAGTTTGACATTACGGTCCCAACGAAACTGGTTTCTTCGAATTCCGACTCCGTATGCTCACACAGCGTATTTTTAACCGTCGAAATACCGACTGTTTTGCACTCTAAAAATCCGTACGGCTGCACAGCGACTCTAAAAGTCACGGAACTTGGAATCTAACCATAATTTGATGTTGCGGATCCAACAAAATTAGTTCCGTCGAATTCCGACTTCGTTTGCAAAACTGGCTATTTTTAAAGCTCTGAATGACCCATTTAAATATATAAATATATTTAAATAAAATTAAATTAAATATAAATAAATTTATATTATCGTATATATTCACAATGGAATACCATACAGCTCTAGAATATTCCTCTATGAATTTCTAACTTGATATTTCAAATCCGGATTAAATCGATATTCGATTTATATTGAAATCCCTTTTAAAAATATAAATAATTCCTTTATAAATTATAAAGGAATTCCACAGCGACTTTTCAAAAATTTGATTTGGATGTAAATCAAAATCTACACGACGAAATCCCGATTTTTCTCTTCCACTAAAAAAATATACTTCACCAGCTCCATACGTTTCTTGTTTCATAGAAATCCGGCTTAAAACGAATCATGTACATTCAGTTGAAGTTCAAATCGCCAATTTACGAACTACAGCGCCATTTCAAGCTCGATTTTAATTATAATATAATTATACGTTCAAACTGTCGTCGATTGAATATATTCGTCAATATAACTCTAAGCTGAATTAAATCTAAGGGACGACCCCATTCACAGAATATTGTGATTCACAATATTTTTGATTATTTCTGAATTAAATATATTATTTAATTATTTAATTTAATTAAATATTCCATATTATTTAATTAACGATGATTTAATTCCCTAAATCACTATTTTAAACAATTAAATAAATTAATTGTACCCCTGGAAAAATGCGGGTCATTACAGAGGCACGCTGCCAAGTCCTCTGACGTGACATACCCCGATCGGCGCCTAGCTGCAAGGATTGAAAGAAAACATGAACCCTAATTTTGAACACTAAGGGAAAATGGTCGGCTTGTAAATCATAAGAGGAAGAAAGGTATTATTTTATTAATTAATTAATTAAATGTAACTAAATCTTTAAATAATCATGTCTTGTTTGTATTTAATCAGAATTCAACAAAACTGAATCCGCCGGAATCACAACGACGAGATCTACATTTCAGAAGAGACCGCAAAATTTTTGGAGCATCCTACAATTTTAGAAGAAATAAACAGTTATGTGAGATTTTTGAATCCGAATTAATTAAATGAAATTATATTAGGGTGCAGACGGAGTTTAGAAACTCCCGACACCTGTCGTCCACAGACCATGGACGACTTGATTGTATTGTGATTTGGAATTGGTTGATTTTTGGTGTTTGATTGTGGTTGAAATGAAATTGGTTGATATTGTGGCAATAGATTGCATAGAAAAAAATGTATTAGGAAATTAAACCCCTTGTAAACGCCACAAGGCCTAAGGTAGTGCGAGGAGCCGTACATTGGGACGGTGCCAGTTTTAATTACCCTGTCGTTATGCTGCCGAAATTTTCTGAAATATTCTTGTGTTATAAAAATTCATGTTATTATATAAACTCGTTTGAATAATATGAAAATTAGATTTTTAATATATATATATATATGAAATGATTAGTATATGTCAACATAAAATTCATATTTTTGTTGTAAACTAAAAATAGTCATTTGTTAAATAAAAATGTATTTACATTTCAAATTTATATTTTTAATGTAAATAAAATATTTAAAATAAACAGTGTAATATAAAATGTATTCACATTGCATTTTACATTTTTAATGTAAATGCAACATTAAAAATAATCATTTTGAAATAAAAATGTTTTGATATTGGATTTTACATTTTAATGTATACGAAACATTAAAATAAAACATTTTGATATAAAAATGTACTTACATTGGAAATTTACATTTTAATGTATATGAAACATTAAAATAAAACATTTTGATACAGAAATGTGTTTGCAATGGAAATTTACATTTTAATGTATATGAAACATTAAAAATAAAATATTGATAAATAAAATATGGCATTTACATTTTAAATGTAAATGCAACATTTAAAATAAACATTTTGAAAATAAAATGTATTGCCTTTGAAATTTACATTTTACTGTACATGAGACATTAAAATTTTCCAATGCTATATAAAATATGTTTTCCTTGAAATTTACATTTTAATGTAAATAAAACATTTAAAAATGACCAAAATGCCTTTACTTTGAAATATACATTTTAATGTAAGGAAACATTAAAAATAACATTGTTTAATAAAAATGTATTGGCATTGACATATACATTTTAAATGTAAACGCAACATTAAAAATAAACATTTTGAAAATGAAATGTATTGCCATTGAAATTTACATTTTACTGTAAATGAGACATTAAAATTGTCCAGTGCTATATAAAATATGTTTTCTTTGAAATTTACATTTTAATGTAAATAAAACATTTAAAAATGACCATTGTTATATAAAAATGTCTTTACTTTGAAATATACATTTTAATGTAAGGAAACATTAAAAATAACATTGTTAAATAAAAATGTATTCACATTGGATTTTTCACTTTAATGTATATGAAACATTAAAAATAGTCGTTGCAACAATAAAAATGTTTACATTGAAAATATCATTTCTGATGTAAATGAAACATTAAAACTTACATTTCTTTTATGAAAGAAATAAATGATTACACTTTTCAATTGTGAACCGAGGCAAAAGACAGTTCTTTATTGATTCGAGACGCTCTAGCCCGTGTCTCAGGAACAGCCGCAACTGCCCCTTGGATCGTCAGGGCCGGTCCACCGATGTGGATTATTATGCCTGAACACTACGTTTCCCCGCCCTTTGGGGCGTCAATGAGACAACAAATGACCCCATCGGACCCGGATCGTCCGATCAAACCGAGGGGCCTCGCAACAGCAACAACCACATAAGTCAAACTCGTTAGGGCGTGTAAAACCACTGACGCCACTTCTAACTAGAAGGAAACGCATGCCCTCCCTGAGGTCCTCTCCCATTTCTGGTTCACAACCGGGGTGTGAGGCTGGCGAATTCACGTTACACAAAGCTATGCCACACAGGCGGTGCTTTGATCATCAACCACAAGAATTTGCTTTTCAACAGAAGCCTCGATCAATTGCCACTTAGGCATGCCACACAGGCAATTCACTCGATGCATTTGATATCCATCAATATATAACCTCTGAGCTCGTACGTCTCATAGAAGGGCGTTAAGCAAGAGAATAAATTCTCCGCCGCCAAATAGATATATATTTAATAGAAATCAATCACACAGAATAAAATCCAATGTCAGACACACAGTCCATTTACAAGTTCGTTCTGGGTCTGAACGAAACCGGAGGCACCTAGTACCCCGCATATCCATCGATCTCCAAGTACGTCTGGACGATCACTAACTGATTCTCTCCTCTTGGGTGTACGGCCCAATCAAGATCATCAGTAATCACCCAAACGAAGTGAAGACCTCCGGTCTTCGACCACCGTCTTCATCCTCGACACCACGTCGAATCAGTTATTTAGAATGGGATAGATCCGGTCTTTCTGAAAAACACGCGTATATAATAAACAAGTGTTACAAAAACACAACATACGCCTCATTCCAATTCAGAATATTCTTTTATTCAAATATTCTTATACTTTAGGAAAGGTTCCCATTAATTTTATCAAAGATAAATTCTTTAAATTTATTCTTTAATCTTCTTTGAATATCAATTCAAACTAGACGGGATTAGCGAACCACACCGAAGTAATCATTTATTTCCCAATCCCAACCTATTCATCCCATGAAGTGAAATTGGTAATACTTCATATCTAATACCACGGTGTTATCGGTAAATTCAATTACCATTTCACGTTCAAATCTAATTAAAGATTTAACTATCGCCTGGAGTAAAACTGGTGATACTCCATTCTCGATCTTTTCAATCTAATTAAAGATTCATTAAAACTCCACTTAGTTTTAATCTTTAACTGGGTTAAAGAATCAGTGTCATTTAAAACACGGTTCACGATAAACCCAAAATCACATTCCATTAATTATCGGGTTAAAGAACAAGTGTTATTTAAAACACTGTTCACGATAAACCCAAAAATCAATACCAATTCAATTCCAATTAAATATTATTTAATTGGTACACTTCATTAAATCTAAATAAAAAGATTTAATCTTTTTCTCAACTGGGCTTAAGAACATTGTTAATGAAGACACCATTCACTACAAACCCAAATCACATTTGATATTAAATACAAGGCTCTGAATAGAAAATATATCGGTTTATATTCAACATCAAATACTACGACCAACAAATATCGTACTGGAAATAACGATATAAATATATCTTTCAAATTCCCATAACAATACCTGTATCATCACGAAATCCAACATCGAAATATTCCAAAGACAATTTCGATTCAAATCCATTCCAATTCAATTATTGGAAATTCTGGTTACTTTTAAAACCCTTTTCAAATTCAATTTATTTATTTAAAAATAAATAGAATTATAATTCTAGTTTAAAACTAGTTCATTTCCATAAAAAAAACTACTTTTATCTTTTCAAGTATGGAGTTTTTCATCCCAATTCTTCCCAAATCATTTCTTATGATTTTACACAAATTATTACTATTTTTAATAATTTTATCCAGGCTCGTACAGTCGATTTCCATCAACGGCCATCGGACTGCACTTACAGCGACCTTTTCCAAATTTGACTTGGACATAATTCCAAATCCAACCGTTAGATTTCTAATTTCTAATATTCGTTAGAAAGTTCATTTCGATACGGACCCAACGGTTCCGGTTTTAGGAGAATCCGACGGTCGGATCTCCCGCAATACCCATTTGAAGTCAATGGTCGAAATTCACGAACTACCACAGCGCGGCGCGTTCTATTCGGGCCATTATATTATATATAATATATATAATATATACTTCGTCGATTTCCTTTTAAAACGTATTTTATAAATCGTTTTAAATTCGTTTTCGAAATGATTTCAACTTCATTTTCAAATTCAAATCAAGATTTATTTTTTCAATATAAATTCGTTTTAAATTCGTCTCGAATTGATTTCAATTTAAATCGATTTTTAATTCAATTTCAGTTCGTTTTCAATTCAATTGAATTTCAATTCGAATTCATTTCTATTCAATTTCAATTCGAATTCAATTCTATTCAATTTCAATTCGCATACATTTCAAATTGATTTCCATTCAATTTCAATTCGAATTCCTTTTCAAAATATTCGATTTTGAAGTCGCTTTTCAATATTCATTATAAAAACGAATATAATCGATATAAATATCGTTTGCGTCAAAATGGCGTCAATCTAATCAACACGGCTTCATATATTTCTATTTTCAAATATTCTACTTCAAATATTTCTTTTTCAAATATTTCTATTTTCAAATATTCTATTTCAAATATTTCTTTTTTCAAATATTTCTTTTTTTTCCAAATATTTCTTTTCAAAACTGGAATGTGGCCCAATCAATTACCATATATTTTATTTCTATGGATTTTCATACAACGCATGTATATATCAACAATGACAAATAATCAACCATCATCCAAAGTGCATTCTACTCTATATAAGCATCAAATATAAATATTCAACGCTTATAATAGTCTGTCAATCAATCGATCGACATACAAATAATTATTGGGATTAGTGTATGTCATATATCACCCCAATACCCATGTGGGGTTTTCAAACAATCCAACACATATTTTATTTGTGCAGTTGGGCGATGTGTAAAATTTATCGTCCCAATCAATATCAGTCAAATGTGTGTATATAAACAAATCGTTCGATTTGTTTATATTAATTTATTTCATTTCATATACACGTTAAAAATCCTATTTTCAACTATAAAATATTTTTAACTATATAAATATTTTATTTCATTTCACATCACATTACACAATCAACTACACATCAAAATCAAACAAACAAGCATACAAGCTGTCCATGGTCTGTGGATGACGGGTGTCGGTTGCTACTAAAACACCGTCTGCATCCTAGTATATATTTTAACTAGAAAATTAAATTAAAAGTGAGAAGTTCTCACCGACTAGCTAATCCAAACGCCCCAACTCTTCTTATGTAGAAAATCTTCGCCGGGCTCGCCTTTTGTCACTTTCGTTGCCCGTAGCCACTACATATATAAAAATCACATTTTTAATTCACTATATATGGATAAAATCACATTTTTATATTGCTACTATATAGATAAAAATTCTATTTTTACGTAGCTACTATATTGATAAAAATTCTATTTTTACTCCTCTCACTATATAAAAATCCGACCTTTTCTATTCGATTTACTATATAAAAATCCGACCTTTTCTATTCGATTTACTATATAAAAATCCGACCTTTTCTATTCGATTTACTATATAAAAATCTCATCTTTCTAAATCAAAGATACGATCTTTTTCTAAACAAAATCAATTCTTTTTGTTTTATTTTTAAAAAATCTATCCTTTCTATTTCAGATCACTACATAAGAAAAATAAATAAAAGACTGAAATAATTAAATAAAAGTAAGATTTTACCTTTGTTTTTTTTATGCTCGCAGGGGCGGGGCCTACGGCCAGGTGAGGAGCGGCGCCGGAGTGCTGATGGCGGTGGGACGGCGGAGGCACAGTGGGGGCAGCGCCTTGGGATTCACTGAGGTGGTGGCTTCGATTGGGTTGATTTGGGGGTTCGGTCTCAGCGGGGAAAGAAGGGGGTAGGGCATCGGCCTTGGAGGGAGGAGGAAGTGGAAGGGAGGGCGGCGCCTGAGCTGGTGGGGTGCGCGCCTCCGATGGTTGCATCGTGGGGGGAGGGGGCGACTTCGAGGGAGGCGGCGGTTTTTTTTTCTTTCAGATCGAACTGGGGAGTGAGAGGAGGGGTAAGGTTTATTAATATATATAATTTATTTATTTTATTATTCAATTAAAGTTGACTTTTCTTTCGAGTCCCAAACGAGGCCCAACGACTGTCGTCCATAGCTAAATACCCCCATTCCGAACACAATGGGATATGTCTCGTAAGTTGATTCGATCGTTTCGATCAGTTTTCGTCAAAATCCAAATATAACTCTATATATTGAATTTGAACGCACATTTCAATTTACCGGGGCCACATACGGACTCTAAAAATTCCCAAAAAATGTTTTCCAGCTTCGAATTGACGATACGGTCCTAACAAAACGAGTTTCGTCAAATTCCGAGACCGTTTGAAAAATGGCCATTTTCCAGTCGATTAAAATCAACTGAAACTGGTCAAACGCGTTTTCCTTTGCTACGCTCACATATTGATTCAAAAAATTACGAAATTTGAAACCTAGCAATAACTTTACATCCCAGATCCAACAAAATTGGTTTCGTCGAAATCCGAGCTCGTTTGCAAAATTTCCATTTTTAAGGGCCTGAATTCCATAGCGACTATTCATAATTTTCAACTGGACATATCTTTTGATTCCCGCTATGAAATTTTGATTTTTCAGATTCGTTCAAAGATATTCTCAAATAGATTCTCATATTTTTTGTTTCACTAAAATCCGGTTTATTTTGCACCCGGTACATTCATTTGAACTTTGAAATCGAATTATCGAACTACCGCGCCATTTTCAGTTCCTTTTATAATTAAAATAAAATATTTATATTCTAACGATGACGTATATAAATATATACGTTCTAATTCCATTCAAACTAAATTTCTCGTCGTTTTTATTTAAAATATTCATTTTAAATATTCAAAATTCATTAAAATTGCCAAAATAAAATTTTTAGATTGGCCCAGATTTCCGGGTTGTTACAATCTCCCCCACTTAAAACTTTTCGTCCCCGAAAAGGAACGAAGCCGAAAGTTGTTTCACAAATCAACTCAACTTTCATTATTTTCATTACGGCTTAAGTTCTTCAACTTTTCAGTTTCTAAGAACTTTTCAATTTTTTCAAAAATTTGGCTAACTCCCTAAATTTTCGAAAAATTTCGCCCTAGCCTCCCCTGCACCGGGGACTTCGGGATATTTCATATAGCCTCCCATGGCCTTCTTCAATCCAAAAGAAAATGAAAAAGCCAACCGGCTCATAAAATCATCATCACCCAAACAAAACAGTAAATTATGGTGAACATGTACCTATTTGTCGGGCAAACAATTTTATTCTTCTGCTCTAGCCTCCTTGTTATGACCTGTTCAATGTAAGTACATGTATATGCATGTTTATGCGACTAATTTTCAACACAATTCACTATTTGGTTCAATTTGGCTATAGGATACAAATTTTAATTAATCAACCAATAATCAACAACACAACCATCAATCAATTAGTTGATTAACTTTTCAAATTCATAACTTTGATACATGGCCAAAAATCAGATTTTTGATGCCAAATCACAACAATAGGCCCTATCTAATTTTGGTTCTCACACCAGTCAATAGGAAATATATAGAAATTCCAACTTCGTAACTCGAACATAAATACTGATGATGCTGCAGCATTATCAAAATCATTCCCGGGCAATTAAAGTGTGATCCTATATCTATCCAGTATATTAAAACTTCTAATACACGTGGATCAGACGTATATGCAAAATCTTTATATACCAGATTGTCCAAATTCAACATAAAATAAATAATCAAATACGAATAATTGATTTAAATTTTCAAAACAAAAATTGTTTTCACTTTTATTTAAAAAATATCACTCTTCACACTTGTTCTAGGATACTACTGATCCCATCTCTAATGAGTCATTCCCATTGGATATTACTAATCCAATCTCTGATGAATTCTTTCGTATGGTTCTAATGTGTCTTGTTCTCTGAGCTTTGTAAACCAAAGATCTGATACCAACTGTGAACCAAGGCAAAAGACAGTCCTCTACCGATTCGAGACGCTCTAGCCCGTGTCTCAGGAACAACCACAACTGCCCCTTGGATCGTCAGGGTCGGTCCACCGATGTGGATTATTATGCCTGAACACTACGTTTCCCCGCCCTTTGGGGCGTCAATGAGCCAACAAATGACTCCATCGGACCCGGATCGTCCGATCAAACTGAGGCGCCTCGCAACAGCAACAACCACATAAGTCAAACTCGTCAGGGTGTGTAAAACCACTGATGCCACTTCTAACTAGAAGGAAATGCATGCCCTCCCTGAGGTCCTCTCCCGTTTCTGGTTCACAACCGGGGTGTGAGGCTCGCGAATTCACGTTACACAAAGCTATTCCACACAGGCGGTGCTTTGATCATCAACCACAAGACTTTGCTTTTCAACAGAAGCCTCGATCAATTGCCACTTAGGCATGCCACACAGGCAATTCACTCTATGCGTTTGATATCCATCAATATATAACCTCTGAGCTCGTACGTCTCAGAGAAGGGTGTTAAGGAAGAGAATAAATTCTCCGCCACCAAACAGATATATATTTAATAGAAATCAATCACATAGAATAAAATCCAATGTCAGACACACAGTCCATTTACAAGTTCATTCTGGGTCTGAACGAAACCGGAGGCACCTAGTACCTCGCATATCCATCGATCTCCAATACGTTTGGACGATCATTAACTGATTCCCTCCTCTTGGGTGTACGGCCCAATCAAGATCATCAGTAATCACCCAAACGACGTGAAGACCTCCGGTCTTCGACCACCGTCTTCATCCTCGACACCACGTCGAATCAGTTATTTAGAATGGGATAGACCCGGTCTTTTTGAATAACTTGCGTATATAATAAACAAGTGTTACACAAACACAACATACGCCTCATTCCAATTCAGAATATTCTTTTATTCAAATATTCTTATACTTTGGGAAAGGTTCCCATTAATTTTATCAAAGATAAATTCTTTAAATTTATTCTTTAATCTTCTTTGAATATCAATTCAAACTAGACGGGATTAGCGAACCACACCGAAGTAATCATTTATTTCCCACTCCCAACCTATTCATCCCATGAAGTAAAACTGGTAATACTTCATATCTAATACCACGGTGTTATCGGTAAATTCAATTACCATTTCACGTTGAAATCTAATTAAAGATTTAACTATCGCCTGGAGTAAAACTGGTGATACTCCATTCTCGATCTTTTCAATCTAATTAAAGATTCATTAAAACTCCACTTAGTTTTAATCTTTAACTGGGTTAAAGAACCAGTGTCATTTAAAACACGGTTCACGATAAACTCAAAATCACATTCCATTAATTATCGGGTTAAAGAACAAGTGTTATTTAAAACACTGTTCACGATAAATCCAAAAAACAATACCAATTCAATTCCAATTAAATATTATTTAATTGGTACACTTCATTAAATCTAAATAAAAAGATTTAATCTTTTTCTCAACTGGGCTTAAGAACAGTGTTAATGAAGACACCATTCACGACAAACCCAAATCATATTTGATATTAAATACAAGGCTCTGAATAGGAAATATATCGGCTTATATTCAATATCAAATTCTACGACCAATAAATATCGTATTGGAAATAACGATATAAATATATCTTTCAAATTCCCATAACAATACCTGTATCATCACGAAATCGAACATCGAAATATTCCAAAGACAATTTCGATTCAAATCCATTCCAATTCAATTATTGGAAATTCTGGTTACTTTTAAAACCCTTTTCAAATTCAATTTATTTATTTAAAAATAAATAGAATTATAATTCTAGTTCAAAACTAGTTCATTTCGATAAAAATCTACTTTTATCTTTTCAAGTATGGAGTTTTTCATCCCAATTCTTCCCAAATCATTTCTTATGACTTTACACAAATTATTACTATTTTTAATAATTTTATCAAGGCCCGTACAGTCGATTTCCATCAACGGCCATCGAACTGCACTTACAACGACCTTTTCCTAATTTGATTTGGACATAATTCCAAATCCAACTGTTAGATTTCTAACTTCTAATATTCGTTAGAAAGCTCTTTTCGATACGAACCCAACGGTTCCGGTTTTAGGAGAATCCGACGGTCAGATCTCCCGCAATATCCATTCGAAGTCAATGGTCGAAATTCACGAACTACCGCAGTGCGGCGCGTTCTATTCGGGCCATTATATTATATATATAATATATACTTCGTCGATTTCCTTTTAAAACGTATTTTATAAATTGTTTTAAATTCGTTTTCGAAACGATTTCAACTTCATTTTCAAATTCAAATCAAGATTGAATTTTTCAATATAAATTCGTTTTAAATTCATCTCGAATTGATTTCAATTTAAATCAATTTTTAATTCAATTTCAATTCATCTTCAATTCAATTCAATTTTAATTCGAATTCATTTCTATTCAATTTCAATTCGAATTCAATTCTATTCAATTTCAATTCGCATTCATTTCAAATTGATTTCCATTCAATTTCAATTTGATTCGAATTCCTTTTCAAAATATTCGATTTTGAAGTCACTTTTCAATATTCATTTTAAAAACGAATATAATCGATATAAATATCGTTTGCGTCAAAATGGCGTCAATCTAATCAACACGGCTTCATATATTTCTATTTTCAAATATTCTACTTCAAATGTTTCTTTTTCAAATATTTCTATTTTCAAATATTCTATTTCAAAAATTTCCTTTTTTCCAAATATTTCTTTTCAAAACTGGAATGAGGCCCAATCAATTACCATAGATTTTATTTCTATGGATTTCCATACAACGCATGTATATATCAACAATGACAAATAATCAACCATCATCCAAAGTGCATTCTACACTGTATAAGCACCAAATATAAATATTCAACGCTTATAACAGCCTGTCAATCAATCGATCGACATACAACTAATTATTGGGATTAGTGTATGTCATATATCACCCCAATACCCATGTGGGGTTTTCAAACAATCCAACACAGATTTTATTTGTGCAGTTGGGCGATGTGTAAAATTTATCGTCCCAATCAATATCAATCAAATGTGTGTATATAAACAAATCGTTCGATTTGTTTATATTAATTTATTTCATTTCATATACACGTTAAAAATCCTATTTTCAACTATAAGATATTTTTAACTATATAAATATTTTATTTCATTTCACATCACATCACACAATCAACTACACATCAAAATAAAACAAACAAGCATACAAGCCGTCCATGGTCTGTGGACGACGGGTGTCGGGTGCTACTAAACACCGTCTGCATTCTAGTATATATTTTAACTAGAAAATTAAATTAAAAGTGAGAAGTTCTCACCGACTAGCTAATCCAAACGCCCCGACTCTTCTTATGTAGAAAATCTTCGCCGGGCTCGCCTTTTGTCACTTTCGTTGCCCGTAGCCACTACATATATAAAAATCACATTTTTAATCCGCTCTATATGGATAAAATCACATTTTTATATCGCTACTATATAGATAAAAATTCTATTTTTACATAGCTACTATATCGATAAAAATTCTATTTTTACTCCTCTCACTATATAAAATCCGACCTTTTCTATTCGATTTACTATATAAAAATCTGACCTTTTCCATTCGATTTACTATATAAAAATCTGACCTTTTCTATTCGATTTACTATATAAAAATCTCATCTTTCTAGATCAAAGATACGATCTTTTTCTAAACAAAATCAATTCTTTTTGTTTTATTTTTAAAAAATCTATCCTTTCTATTTCAGATCACTACATAAGAAAAATAAATAAAAGACTGAAATAATTAAATAAAAGTAAGAGTTTACCTTTGTTTTTTATGCTCGCAGTGGGGGGCCCACGGCCACGGGAGGAGCGACGCCGGAGTGCTGACGGCGGTGGGATGGCGGAGGCACGGTGGGGGCGGCGCCTTGGGGTTCACTGAGGTGGTGGCTTCGATTCGGTTGATTTGGGGGTTCGGTCTCAGCGAGGAAAGAAGGGGGTAGGGCATCGGCCTTGGAGGGAGGAGGAAGTGGAGGGGTGGGCAGCGCCTGAGCTGGTGGGGCGCGCGCCTCCGATGGTTGCATCATGGGGGGAGGGGGCGACTTCGAGGGAGGCAGCGGTTTTTTTTTCTTTTAGATCGAACTGAGGAGTGAGAGGAGGGGTAAGGTTTATTAATATATATATAATTTATTTTATTTTATTATTCAATTAAAGTTGACTTTTCTTTCGAGTCCCAAACGAGGCCCAATGATTGTCGTCCATAGCTAATTACCCCCATTCCGAACACAATGGGATATGTCTCGTAAGCTGATTCGATCGTTTCGATCAGTTTTCGTCAAAATCCAAATATAACACTATATATTGAATTTGAACGCACATTTCAATTTACCGGGGCCACATACGGACTCTTAAAATTCCCAAAAAATGTTTTCCAGCTTCGTATTGATGATACGGTCCTAACAAAACTAGTTTCGTCAAATTCCGAGACCGTTTGAAAAATGGCCATTTTCCAGTCGATTAAAATCAACTGAAACTGGTCGAACGCGTTTTCCTTTGCCACGCTCACATATTGATTTGAAAAATTATGAAATTTGAAACCTAGCAATAACTTTACATCCCAGATCCAACAAAATTGGTTTCATCGAAATCCGAGCTCATTTGCAAAATTTCCATTTTTAAGGGTCTGAATTCCATAGCGACTATTCAGAATTTTCAACTGGACATATCTTTTGATTCCCGCTATGAAATTTTGATTTTTCGGATTCGTTGGAAAGATATTATCAAATAGATTCTCATATTTTTGGTTTCGCTAAAATCCGGTTTATTTTGCACCCGGTACATTCATTTGAACTTTGAAATCAAATTATCGAACTATCGCGCCATTTTCAATTCCTTTTATAATTAAAATAGAATATTTATATTCTTACAACGACGTATATAAATATATGCATTCTAATTCCATTCAAACTAAATTTCTCGTCGTTTTTATTTAAAATATTCATTTTAAATATTCAAAATTCATTAAAATTGCCAAAATAAAAATTTTAAATTGGCCCAGATATTCGGGTTGTTACATCAATGTAATAATATATAGAAATAAATGATTACATTTTTCAATGTAATAATATATAGAAATAAAAGATTACATTTTTCAATGTAATAATATATAGAAATAAAAGATTACATTTTCCAATGTAATAATATATTGAAATAAAAGATTACAATTTTAATGTTATAGATGAATGATAAAACAAATTATATTTTTATGTAGTATATGAATCATATAAAAGATTCAATGTTGGAAGAAATTGTATTAACATTAAAAATTACATTTTAATATAATATATGGTTTCGTATACAAAAGAAATCAATGTTGAATTGAAAATGGTGTTGAAATCGTTGAATGATATATATATATATATATGTATATATATATATGTCTATATATTAAAATAAAATGAATCACGCTGCTGCAGTTCGCATTTTGAAATCGTAATTTCAAACGATTATACCGAAAGATTCAACCATTGGGTTTCCCCAAAACTGGAACCATTGGGTCCGTTTTGGAAAGATCTTCCCAACGATATAAAATTTGCTAAGATCCAATGGTTAGATTTTGAGAAATATGTAAATCAATTTTTGATTAAAACAGCGGCAAGGCCATGTAATGACCTGAAGCGTCGTTCAATTAAAAATGACTATTTTTAAATAAATAAAAATAGTGATAAATCGTTATAAAATATTATAAACAATTTGAAATGAAAAGAATTGATTTAAATTATATATATATATATATATTCGTGAATTATTTGAAAAGGCCGAGTTAATTCTCATTTCAAATAATTATACAACGATTGGAAGTCGAAGATTTGAAGACGGAGATTGAAGACCGACAATATTCACATCGAATGGATGACTACTGATGCCTTTGATTGGAGTTGCTGCCTTTTAATGGTTACAGTGGTCGTTGTCCGGACGTACTTGTTGATTGTCCGGATATGCGAGAGCCTCTCTTCTGTATTGGACATATGGGCCGAGGAATAAGGTGTCTCCAGTTTCGTTCAGACCCAGAACGGACTTTTAAATGTATATATGTCTAACATTGGAGTTTATTCAATGCTGACTGATTTCTAATTAATATATATCTGTTTGGTGGTGGAGAATTTATTCTCTTGCTTAACACCCATCTCTGAGACGCACGAGCCCAGAGGTTATATATTGATAATTATCGATCGCATAGCGTGAATTGTCAGTGTGGCATGCCAAGATGCAAATGATCATGGCTTATTGTTGAAAAGCAGAGCCTTGTGATTGATGATCAAAGCATAACTTTATTTAGCATAGCTTTGTGTATAGCGTTACTTCGCGAGCCTCACACCTCGGTATGAACCAGAAACGGGAGAAGGATCCAAGGAGAAGATGCGTTTCTTTCAAACCAGAAGTGGTGTCTGGGTTTTACAAGCCCAGATATTTTTACTTATGTCGATGATGGAAAGCGAGGTGCCCCATATATTGAGTCCCTAGTGGCTCTATTTACGCCCCATAGGGCGGGGAAACGTATTATTCAGGAGTTAAAATCCACTAACATATTTATGGACCGACCCTGTGGCTCCTAAGGTCTCACCTGAGTCTGAGTCCTGAGACATGGACTAGATTGTCTCGAATTCGATAAGGACGATCCCTTGCCTTGGTTCATGATGGAAATCCAACTTCCAATACGACCCATTGTAAACCTATATATGGCGACAGATTATATGGTAGCTATGCCGTCTATGATTGATACTTTATGATTGAAATGTTTTTGAAAACATATATACACTTATTATAATATCAAATCCATTTTTATCATATCAAGCATTTTTGACCATTATAAGGTAAAACTCTATCCTCTGGTTTGCGTTGCATTGTGCGATGGGACTTGAGTCTTATAATGGTTCCATTTTTCTAAAAAGCATTGCGTTGTTTAACGATTTACTTTATTTATGCATTGGCAATCCGATAGAGTTAACCCGTTCCACTTTAGCGGCGTGGTTATGTGATTGGCCTTATTGTAAAATAGGATATATAAGATTTCTCATACCAGTCCCATGACTAACTCGTAGTTTGTTTCACTTTGCAAACTCGGGTGCCCTCTTTCCACACGGGCAGCCTTGTATTTAGGTTTTAGTAGGCTCACTCTGGATAGCTATGGAGCTGAAGATGGATTCTACCATTTCTATTATGTTGTTCAGATTTCATTTAGTATATTATTTTTGATTCCGCTGCAGATATTTTATATTAAGTTGAAAGCTGTATTATGTTCTAAGTATTATCCTATTATGATGTGTAACTCTAATGATATATTATTTCCAGTGTAATTTGATGTACATTATCTGCTGTAATTCTATATTTCTATTATTCTGTTATTGTTTATGTGTTATATTCCAATGATTATCCTTGCTTTCGTACTACGGGAGTTCGGGGTCGTCACAATTTATTTCAAGCTTGGGTATTCACATGGAGTAAACGTATTCCATGATATACGGCATGGTCCCATGATTTACCTCATTTTAGAGTAAAATTTAAATAACTTTTTTGGCTCTCACACTAGTCCCATCATTGACTCGATGTTTATTATTTCCACCTAAACTCTGGGTGTCCATATTTTATCCACACGGGAAGTTAGTAGTTTTGGTTTGCAGATTATTTTCTTTCGTAGGATCTTGGAGTACGGCTGGAGCTATATTCAGAAAACTCTATATCTGTTGATTGCTTTCAGCTGTGTTAGTTGATGATTTCCACTGCATTGTATTTACATTGTATTTATATAACATTTCCGTTGTTATGTAATTTATTTTATTTTTTTAACAATTTTAATTCCATTGTATATTTATTTTTCCACACTCTGTTATTTTTTTACTCTGATGAAATAATGTTGTAAAAGCAATGAAATGTTCTGATGTTTTTCATTCCGATGCATCGTGTTCTAAACCTATCCGTATTCCAGTTCGGTCTAGGCCGGGTAGGGGTTTCGGATTGTGTCAGCGTGGTACTAGAGCTTTGGTTTACAGAGCTCGAGAACAAGACACTGTAGAACCAAACAAAAGAATTTGTCATAGAATAGAATTAGTAATATTCTATTAAAGAATACTCGTTAGAGATGGAATCAGTTGCATCCTAAAATAAGAAACTCATTAGAGATTGGTTTAGTAACACCGTAGGATGAGTTGAGAGTTATATGTTCATGAGAAAACGTAAGTGTGACTATTACATATATAACTTGATTTTCCATTATATCTCATGAATGAAAAAGAATTATGTTTTAAAAACATACATGATTTGAATTTAAGTTATCACTGGATTGCTTTGGTGTTTGATTTCTTCTTTTGTTATTTAAGATGTTTAATTAGGATGAATTAAACAAAATCTTCAGCAATTTTGGACAGTCGATGAATTCTGAAATATTTTAGGATTTAAACGCGTAAAGGAAATATATTCACAATTTTGGACAGTGATTATATGAAAACCACTTGTTATTTATTTTAAATGATTTGGTTTGGATTTAATCCCTAATTTGAAATCCTTTGTTTCGAATTCGTAGAGAGGCAAGTTAGTAACCCCGGGCAACCCGAGCATCTATTTATCCATTCTTCTTCATCTTCAGATGACATATCATCCTTCAGTGTGGGTGATAGTTCCTCAGTCTCCCTGCATACCAGTGATAGTATTTATGGACCCGATAGTACTAGCTCATCTGATAGTTCGGACAACTCATTGGATAGCTCAAATAATAGCTCTTTCGTTTCTTCTTACACAAGTAATGTCCCAGTTACACCAGACCAAAGTAGGGATGATGCATATGTCCCCGATGTTGCCTATGTTTTCATACCACATATACTTCTTGATACCGACTCGAGCTCAGATTCAGACGGTGTTTCTATGGATTTGGGATCTCTTGAGCCTGAGGATTCAGCTGATTACGATGCGTGGATGTTAGATGATGGTGACGGGATCCTGCTTGATGAGTACGAACATGTGAATATTGTTAGGGATTGTAGAATGGATCGTTAAGGCAAAACTAACACTAAAGTGGGTGAATAGTGTTTTTGGGAATTTAAACAAAATCTAAAACTTGTATAAACTACTACATGAATCAAACACCACAGAAACATTCACAAACATAGAATCAAACACAAACACAAAGATAAACAAAAATAAAATGCAGAAAAGGAAAGAACACACCAGATTTTATACTGGTTCGGAATTTCTCCTACGTCTAGTCACACGCAACGTTGGATTGCACAAAGTTTTATTACTATATCAACATCCAATTACAATCCTCTCCTTGATTTCACGGCTACATGAGTAACACCGATTCCACACACTTGATCAAGTATTCTCTCCTTGATTTCACGGCCACAAGGGTAACACCGATTCCAACCTCCTTGATTTCACGGCTACAAGGGTCACACCGATTACTCAAACACTTCCCAAAAGATTACAGTAGCCCTATAAATCTTCAATAGCACTTCGATTCAAAGAGTAATGAGTAAAGAGTGAGAAGAGAAGGAGTTTTATGTAAATAAATTTGAATTTGGGAAAGTATAGGTGTGTAAATCATAAAAATAAGAAAATATAATTTTGTAACGAAAGGAAATGAAGATGGAGAAGAAGAATGATGAAATTTTTTTGAAATCAGAGACTATTTATAAGATTTGAAAGGCTGTAAGGTTTCTGAAGTGTCATAAATATTGAAAAGACACTTCCTTTGAAAATAAAAAAAGTGACAATTATATGTCGACATATGCTAAAATGTATGTCGACATAAGCATGTGTAGAATTAAATTTTGAGCATTTTTGAAGTGTTATGATATATATATAATTCTGAAATTCTTGAATTAAAACATAGTGTTGTAAATGAATACTATAAAGTAGAAAATCATATAAAAACATAAATATAAACTATATAAACATATTTATAAAATTATAAAGTTTAAAACTATATAAATATAAATTATATAAAAGTATAAATATAAAACTTATAAAACATGAGTTTGAAATCAAAAGTAAAGTAAATAAAATAGTGAAGATAGAGATTGAAGTTAGAATTTGAAAATTGAAATTGAAATCAGAAATTGAAAAAACAGAATTTAAATTTAAATTTGAATTTGAACCTGGAGTGCTATTTGGAGTCTTGAATCATCTCTGAATTCTGAATCTCTAATATCTTTAAATTGTACAATCTTCAGTGATAATTCCTGTATATAAATCATGCTATGTGTGTGTGTATATATATAATCTAGATAAAAGTGTTAGTTTATATTTTATAATCAATTAATATTGAAATAAGGTTGTTGTCATCAAAACTCCATTCTCCAACAATCTCCCCTTTTTTGATGATGACACCTTGGTTTATAAAATATCATACTTGTACATACCTGTTGATGATGATCCTTCTAATACTCCCCTTGTCTATATGAATCCTATAAACTAATTCTATATTTTATAAAGTAAAATACTCCCCCTTAATCCTAAATATATCTATATAATCCTATAATAATAGCACTTTCTAAATTCATGATTATCAATCATTAATACAAATTAATCCAAGTATTATAACTACATATGTTTGATGTCATATATACAAACCAAATCAAATCAAAGCACACCATACCATACGTTTAATATATACAAATTTTTAAGTTATAAAATCAAACAAATTCAAATATATCAACCATATCAATCATACCAAGCAATTAAACGTTTCTTGGGACTTCAACCCAACTGTATTCTCTATAGATTGGATCCTTATTGATGACTTCCCAATATTCATCTTCTTAGGTTGGTGGTGCCTTTGCAAGATTGTTATCTTCATCTCTAAAAAGATAGGAGATTAGCCACCTTGTTGCTCAAACAACTTTATTTGGCTTAATTCAAGATGACGATGGTTGCATAGAATTATAGAGAGAATGTTCTTAAAGGAATTCAATGTTTCTTCAAGATTTTCGCTTAAGTTATGGATTGGATTTGCCATGAATTTGAGAGGAAATGAATAAGGAAAAAGGAGAAATAGAATAATGAAATTTTCTAGAAGAAATAGGCTTAAATATGGTCTGGAATTCGTTGGATTTTGAATGGATATGAGTTAGTTATTTTAATTTTAAAATTTGAAACAATTTGAAAATCTGGCAGTTATATGTCGATATGTACTAGGGCCATCAATGGGTCGTGTCGGGTCGGGTTCGGGCCGGGTCAAACTAGGTTTGGATTGATTTATAAACAGGTCGGGTCAACCCGTTTATTAAACGGGTCATATTTTCCCAACCCTAACCCGACCCGTTAATAAACTGGTTGACCCGACCCGACCCGCATAACCCGTTTAACTAAATGGGTCATGTTTGGTCATGTTGGGTCGGGTTTACCCGTTTGACCCATTGATAGATATTGCCTACTAATATAAGAAACAAAAGAGCCAAATCACCAACATGCACACTGTTATATAATTACACACATGCAACAAGTTGCAAAGTCACTAACAGACAACACATATATAAAGCATGAAATCACCATATCTAAAAATCATTTTCTATACATAAGTATATATTCCCATACTGCATAAATTAAAGACTACCAGTATGGAAGAGATACAGTTGTCATAAGCACAATATAACTAACAACATACAAGAATAAATTAGTAAAATATAACAGCTTACATATATGAGCATACTGATTACTGCATACATAAAAAACTAACACTAATAGCATACATAAAAGACTAACAATATGGAAGAGATACAATGTGACGGCAAGGAATTTTGCTCGATCCGAATCAGTCGTTAAACCGATCTAGACCGTTCGAAACCCCTGATCGTTTTGAGAACACGACAAAATAGAACGCAGACGGAAGAACATTTCATTGCTATTACAACAATTCCATCAGATACAAGAATACACAGAGTATAAATGAATAAATTACATTCGATAAATATCAGAGATTACAATAAATTACATAGCAGCGGAAAAATAATACAAAGCACAACTGAAGGTGATATACGGATACTGAGCTTTCCGGATATCATTCCAGCTGTAAACCAGGATCCTGTGAATATAAATCTGCAAAACCAAAACTACTAGCTGCCCGTGCGGAAAATAGGGGGACCCAGAGTTTAGGTTAAAACAATAAACTCCAGGTCAGTCATGTGACTGGTGTGAGAACTAAAACAGTTATTTAAAACTTTACTTTAAAAGAGAGTAATTCAAGGGACCACGCCGTATAACACGGAACGGGTTTTCTCCCAAGAATACCAGTGCAAAGAAAAGACAACGCAATGCTTTTTCGAAAAATGAAGCTATTATAAGACCCAGGTCCCATCACACAATGCAACGCAAGCCGGAGGATAGGGTTTTCCCTTATAATAGCCAAACATGCTTGGTACGTTTAAAACAAATCATTTGATACTATAATAAGTGTATAGTGTCAAAACAATTTCAATCAAAAATATAAATCATAGACGGCATGGGTACCATATATCATGTCGCCATACTAGTTCCACAATTAAAACCGCAATACACGTATTGGAAATTGGATTTCCATCATGAGTCGAGGCAAGGGGTAAGCTCCTCTCCGCTTCGAGACATTCTAGCAAATGCCTCAGGACTACACACTTTGGGCAACCCTGGATTCGGCTGGGCCGGTCCTCTCTTACGTTTGAGGATTAGTTATTCCTGAACACACGTTTCCCGGTCCTTACAGACCTATAATCGAGGCGCCTCGCATTCCAACAACCACATAGGTGAAAAATAGATATAAATGTCGGGGCTGGTAAGTCACTGACACCACCATAGCTAGAAAGAAACGTCGTGCTCTCCCAGCGGTCTGTATCCCGTTTTTAACTCATACCGAGGTGTGAGGCTCACGAATTCACGTTATACACAAAGCTGCCACGTAGGCCGTGCTTTGATCATCAACCACAAGACTTTGCTTTTCAACAGAAGCCTTGATCATTGCATCTCCGCATGCCACACAGGCAATTCATGCCATGCGATTGATATCTATCGATATATAACCTCTAAGCTCGTACGTCTCAGAGAAGGGCGTTAAGCAAGAGAATAAATTCTCCGCCGCTAAACAGATATATATTTAACAGAAATCAATCAACACAAAATAAAATCCAATGTCAGACACACAATCCATTTACAAGTTCGTTCTGGGTATGAACGAAACCGGAGGCACTTTCCTCGCATATCCATCGATCTCCAAGTACGTCTGGACGACCACCAACTATTTCCATCCTCTTGGGTGTACATCCCAATCAGGATCGTCAGTAATTATCCAAACGATGTGAAGACTTCTGGTCTTCGACCACCGTCTTCATCTTCGACTTATCGTCGAATCGGTTATTCAGAATGGGTATAACCCGGCCTTTCCGAATAACCCGCGTATATTAAAAACAAATGTTACACAAACACAACATACGCCTCATTCCAATTCAGCAGCCACTAACCGCAAATTAGCAAGAGAAAAATTTCCCAAATATTAACCCCGAAGGCCGAAACCAACATCAGATCAATACCCAGGAAACCATTCTTCTTAACTAACCTTCAGCTAGTTTCTAAATTTCAATTCTTAGGGAAAGGTTCCCATTAATTTTATCCAAGATAAATTCTTTAAAATTTATCCTTTAATCTTCCTTTGGATGTCATTTCAAACCAAATTATGGTTTTCCAAACTAGTCGAGATTAGCGAATCACATCGGAGTAATTATTTATTTTATTTCCCAATCCCAACCTATTCATCCCATGAAGCAAAACTGGTAATACTCCATATCTAACACCACGGTGTTATCGATAAAATTAATTACCATTTCACGTTCAAATCTAATTAAAGATTTAACTATCGCTTTGGAGCAAAACTGGTGATACTCCATTCTCGCTCAATTTCTAAATTTGATAATTTAGATTATCAATTCACATTTCAATCTAATTACAGATTCATTAAAACTCCTTTTACAGGGTTAGAGAACTAGTGTCATTTAAAACACAGTTCACGATAAACCCAAATCACATTCTATTTATTACCGGGTTAAAGAACTAGTGTTATTTAAAACACCATTCACGATACCCACAAATCAATTCTAATTCAATTCAAATCAAATATATTAGAAATTCCGATTATTTAAACCCCTTTTTAAATCTAATTTATTTATTTAAAAATAATTGGGTTTTAAATTTAGTTCAAAACTAGTTCATTTCGATAAAAATCCATTTTTATCTTTTCTAATATGGAGTTTTACATCCCAATTTTTCCCAAATCATTTCTTATGATTTTACACAAATTATTGATATTTTTAATAATTTTATCAAGGCCCGTACAATCGATTTCCATCAATGGCCATCGAACTGCACTTACAGCGACCTTTTCCAAATTTGATTTGGACGTATCTCCAAATCCAACCGTTAGATTTCAAATTTCTAATATTCATTGGAAAGCTATTTTCGATACGAACCCAACGGTTCCGGTTTTAGGAGAATCCGACGGTCGGATCTCCCGTAATGTCCGTTTGAAATTAATGGTCGAAATTCACGAACTGCCGCGGCGCGACGCGTTCTATTCAGGCCATTATATTATATATATAATATATATAATATATATTTTGTCGATTACTATTTAAAAACGAATTTTATAAATAGTTTTGAATTCATTTCAAAAAAACAATTTCAACCTTTATTTCAAATTCAAATCAAAATTGAATTTTCTATTATAAATCCTTTTTACTTTCATTTCTATTTGATTTCATTTCAAATCGATTTTAATTCGATTTGAATTCATTTTCTTTTCAATTCAATTCGAATTCGTTTTCTTTTCAATTCAATTCGAATTCGTTTTCTTTTCAATTCAATTCGAATTCGTTTTCTTTTCAACTCAATTCGAATTCGTTTTCTTTTCAATTCAATTCGAATTCGTTTTCTTTTCAATTTAATTCGAATTCGTTTTCTTTTCAATTCAATTCGAATTCGTTTTCTTTTCAATTCAATTCAATTTGGTTTTCTATTCAATTCAATTCAATTTGGTTTTCTATTCAATTCAAATTTCATTTCAAAATATTCGATTTCGAAATCACTTTTCAATATTCAATTTAAAATGAATGAAATCGATATAGATATCGTTCACGTCAAAATGACGTCAATCTAATCAACATGGCTTCATATATTTCTATTTTCAAATATTCTATTTCAAATATTTCTTATTATCAAAATATTTCTATTTCAAATATTTCTATTATCAAAATATTTCTATTTCAAATATTTCTATTTCAAATATTTCTATTATCAAAATATTTCGTTCAACACATGACTAATCTCAACGGATGAGTACTGTCAACACATGAACCTTTATTTTATATTGATAAAGATGTAAATTTTATTATTAAAATATTTCGTTCAACACATGACTAATCTCAACGGATGAGTACGGTCAACACATGAACCTTGATTTTATAATATTCTTTATTTTCCCGATTGGAATGAGGCCCAATCAATTACCATATAAAGTTAATTATATGGATTCCATACAACACATGTATATAATAGCAACGATAAATAATCAACCATCATCCAAAGTGCACTACACTGTATAAGCATCAAATATAGATATCTAACGCTTATAACAGCCTGTCAATCAATCGATCGACATACAACTAATTATTGGGGTTAGTGTATGTCGTATTTCATCCCAATACCCGTGTGGGGTTTCAAACAATCAAACACAGATTTCATTTGTGCAGTTGGGCGATGTGTAAAATTTATCGTCCCAATCAATGTCCTTCAAATAGGTGTACATAAACAAACCGTCTGGTTTGTAAATGAATATTTATTTATTCACATTCACGTTAAAAATTATATTTTTAACGATAAAACATTTTATTCAACCTATGAAAATATTCTATTCAGTTCATTTATTAAATAAAATGATATCTTTATTTTTCTAACTTATTTTAGAAAATTTTGGCGGCATAACGACACGATACTAGAAACGGGACGAGGCCTAGCCTTATCCCTGGTCTAGTGAAGGCCCACGCCATTCACACATCAATCAAATCAATTTCATTTCACCAAACAATTCAATTCAAATAATCTAACCAACTAAACAACCAAACAAACAAGTCCATGGTCTGTGGACGATTGTGTCGGGTGCTACTAAACACCGTCTGCATCCTAGTATATATATATAACTAGAAAATGAAATTGAAAGGTGAGAAATTCTCACCAATAGCTATCCCAACTTCACGACACTTCATTGATAGAAATCTTCATCGTTCTCGCCTTTTTATCACTTTCGTTGCCCGTATTCTCTACATATGTAAAAATCGAATTTTTTACTTCGCTATTCAATATATAAAAATCGAATTTTTACTTCGCTGTTCAATATATAAAAATCGAATTTTTACTATGCTATTCAATATATAAAAATCGAATTTTTACTATGCTATTCAATATATAAAAATCGAATTTTTACTTCGCTATTCAATATGAAAAATATCGCCTTTTCAATGTGAAAAATATCGCCTTTTCAATGTGAAAAATATCGCCTTTTCAAATTTAAAGATTTAATCTTTTCTAATTTAAAGATGATATTTCTAATATTCCTATCGGGTAAAAATTATATTTTTAATTCTCTACAAACAAAAATCATATTTTTACATCTTCTACATACTAAAGATTATATTTTTGATACTTTAAAAATATAAGAATCATATTTTTAATACTTTAAAAATATAAAAATCATATTTTTATTATTAAAAATCACTTCTTTTTCCTAGCTAATGAACGAATAAAAATCTTTCTTTTACTTTGCAAATCAATGAATAAAAATCTTTCCTTTACTTTGCAAATCAATGAATAAAAATTATATGCGTTTATCAATGCCATAATATCTATAAAACTGATTGTATTTAATCTGTAAAATCTACTTAAACTAAATAAATAAAATAAAATAAGGTAAAAATCACCTTTTGAATGGGGGAGGGTGCTCGGCCAGAGGTGGTGGCTGAGGGTGGGCGCGTCGGGCTCGGTAGGCGGTGGAGGTGCGTAGTCGAGTGGTGGTTACGGTACGGGGGGGGGGGGGGGGGTGCGGTGGGTTTCAGATCAGGTTGGAAGGGGGTTTGCTCGAAGGGGGGGGGGGGCTGTGTCGCGAGGGCGGGGGGAAGAGGTAGCGGAGGAGAAGGAGAAGGGGAGGGGCGGTGGCGACTTCGGCGAAGGAGGGTGGAGGGAGGGTGGCCATCGTTCACGATTGGGTTCTTTTTTTTTCTGAATGTCGATTGAAAATCAAAAGGGAGGGCAGCGGGATTTAAAGGGAGGAGAGGAAAGATTTTTTTTTATTTTTTTTTTATTTTTAATTCAAAAAAGTTGACTTTTACATACGACCTCTAAATGAGGCCCACCGCCTGTCGTCCACAGCGTTTCACCCCCATTCCGAACACAATGGGATATGTTTCGTCGGCTGATTCGATCGTTTCGATCAGTTTCCGTTAAAATCAACATATAACTCTATATATTGAATTTGAACGCGCATTTCAATTTACCGGGGTCACATACTAACTCGAAAAATTCCCGAAAAATATTTTCTAGCTTCGTATTGACGATACTGTCCTAACAAAACTAGTTTCGTCGAATTCTGAGACCGTTGGAAAATTGGCCAATTTCCAGTCGATTAAAATCAACTGAAACTGGTCAAACGCGTTTTCCTTTGCCACGCTCACATATTGATTCGAAAAATTATGAAATTTGAAATCTAGCAATAATTTGACACTGCGGATCCAACAAAAGTGGTTTCGTCGAAATCCGAGGTCGTTTGCAAAATTCCCATTTTTAAGGGCCTGAATTCCGTAGCGACTATTCAGAATTTTCAACAGGACATATCTTTTGATTCCCGCTATGAAGTTTCGATTTTTCGGATTCGTTGGAAAGATATTATCAATTAGATCCTAATGTTTTTGGTTTCACTAAAATCCGGATTGTTTTGCACCAGGTACATTCAATTGAAATTTGAAATCGAATTATCGAACTACCGCGCCATTTTCAATTCTATTTATAATTATATATAAATATTTATATTCTAACGACGACGTATATAATATATACGTTCTAAATATATTCAAAATAAATTTCTCGTTGATATTATTTAAAATAATTCATTTTAAATATTCAAAATTCACTAAAATTGGCAAAATAAAATTTTTAAACTGGCTCAGAATTTCCGGGTTATTACAATCTCCCCCACTTAAAACTTTTCGTCCCCGAAAAGGAACAAAGTCGAAAGTGGTTTGATTAATCAACTCTACGTTCAATCTGGCTTCCATTCTCCAACTTTTCAGTTTCTGAGAATTTTCAAATTCTTCAAAAATTTGGCTAACACCCGGAATTTTCGAAAAATTTCGCCATAACCTCCCCTGCACCGGGAGCCACGGGAAAATCCCGAAATTGCCATATAGGCCTTCTGATCTCAAAAAGAAAAAGAAAAATCCAAGCGGCTAGCCAATAGGCTCATAAAATCATCATCACCCAAACAAAACAGTAAATTATATAGTAAACATGTACCTATTTGTCGGGCAAACAAATTTTATTCTTTGCTCTAGCCTCCTTGCTATGACCTGTTCAATGTAAGTACATGTATATGCAAGCAAATGCGACCAATTTTCAATACAATTCAATGTTTGATTAAATTAGGCTAAATGGTTCAAAATTATCAAACAAATAAACAAACAACACAAACATCAATCAATTAGTGAATTAACGTTTCAAATTCATAATTTTGATATATATACAGAAAATCATGTTTTTGATGCCAATTCACAATAAATAAATCTATATATATATAAGTTTTGGTTCTCACACCAGTCTAATGGAAATATATAGATATCACAGCTTCGAAACACGAACATAAATACTGATGATGTCATGACAATTTTCAGTACCATCTCCGGGTGACTAGAATGTGATTCTATATCTATCCAGTATATTAAAGCTTCGAATATACGTTCATGACGCGTATATGCAAAACCTTTATATACTAGATTGTCCAAATTCAATATAAATAAATATTCAAATACGTATAAAATGGTTTAAATTTTCAAAACAAAATTGTTTTCATTTGAAAAATATACTCTTCACACTCGTTCTAGGATACTACTGATCCTATCTCTAACGAGTCATTCTAATTGGATATTACTAATCAAATATCTGATGAATTCTTTCGTATGGTTCTAATGTGCCTTATTCTCTAGCTCTGTAAACCAAAGCTCTGATACCAAATGTGACGGCAAGGAATTTCGCTCGATCCGAATCAGTCGTTAAACCGATCTAGACCGTTCGAAACCCCTGATCGTTTTGAGAACACGACAAAATAGAACGCAGACGGAAGAACATTTCATTGCTATTACAACAATTCCATCAGATACAAGAATATACAGAGTATAAATGAATAAATTACATTCGATAAATATCAGAGATTACAATAAATTACATAGCAGCGGAAAAATAATACAAAGCACAACTGAAGGTGATATACGGATACAGAGCTTTCCGGATATCATTCCAGCTGTAAACCAGGATCCTATGAATATAAATCTGCAAAACCAAAACTACTAGCTGCCCGTGCGGAAAATAGGGGCACCCAGAGTTTAGGTTAAAACAATAAACTCCAGGTCAGTCATGTGACTGGTGTGAGAACTAAAACAGTTATTTAAAACTTTACTTTAAAAGAGAGTAATTCAAGGGACCACGCCGTATAACACGGAACGGGTTTTCTCCCAAGAATACCAGTGCAAAGAAAAGACAACGCAATGCTTTTTCGAAAAATGAAGCTATTATAAGACCCAGGTCCCATCACACAATGCAACGCAAGCCGGAGGATAGGGTTTTCCCTTATAATAGCCAAACATGCTTGGTACGTTTAAAACAAATCATTTGATACTATAATAAGTGTATAGTGTCAAAACAATTTCAATCAAAAATATAAATCATAGACGGCATGGGTACCATATATCATGTCGCCATACTAGTTCCATAATTAAAACCGCAATACACGTATTGGAAATTGGATTTCCGTCATGAGTCGAGGCAAGGGGCAAGCTCCTCTCCGCTTCGAGGCATTCTAGCAAATGCCTCAGGACTACACACTCTGGGCAACCCTGGATTCGGCTGGGCCGGTCCTCTCTTACGTTTGAGGATTAGTTATTCCTGAACAAACGTTTCCCGGTCCTTACAGACCTATAATCGAGGCGCCTCGCATTCCAACAACCACATAGGTGAAAAATAGATATAAATGTCGGGGCTGGTAAGTCACTGACACCACCATAGCTAGAAAGAAACGTCGTGCTCTCCCAGCGGTCCGTATCCCGTTTTTAACTCATACCGAGGTGTGAGGCTCGCGAATTCACGTTATACACAAAGCTGCCACGTAGACCGTGCTTTGAACATCAACCACAAGTGTAACAACCCTGAATTTTGGGGCCAATTTAAAATTTATTTTAAGTGATTTTAAATGAGTATTGATATTTAAAATAATCTATTTTGAATAATAAGGATCACAAATTTGGTTCAAATCGAAGTTAGAATGAATAAATTAATTTTTAATTATAAAAAGAGCTAGAAATAGCGCGGTAGTTTGAAAAGTCAAACTTGAACTTTGACTGACCATACAGGATGCAAAATTTAACGGATTTTAGTAAAACAAAAAATATTAGAATCTATTTAAAAATATCTTTCCAATGAATCCGAAAAATCGAAATTTCATAGCGGAAATCAAAAGTTATGGCCAATTCAATTTTTAGAAAGGTCGCTAGGTAATTTGCATAGGACAAAAATGCTACTTTTTGCATACGAAGGAATTTGGACTCGAAACCACTTCCATTGGTTTCAGAATGACGTTTCTGCATTGAAAAACAGTAAACACTTATATGTTTCGAGTTTCAGAAAATATTTGTTTAAAAATGCATTTTTAATATTAAATATATTCGCCTTGAAAATAGCCATTTTTCAAAAAGTCTCAGAATCGAACGAAATTAATTTTGTTGTGATCGTATCGTCATAAGAAAGCCAAAAATAATTTTTTTGGATTTTTCTGAGTCCGTATGTGGTCCCTGTGAATTTCTGCGTACGTTTGAATTTAAAATAATGATTTATTTTTAAAACTGAAAAACGGAGGCCAAGATGATAGTTTGGGCTAACGGGACAGGTCCAGATGAGTCCGGAACGGGGGCTAAATGGTATGAACGGCAGTCGTTGGGTCTAAATCGGAGTTCGGACCAAAACGGGCTTTTTGGGCTAATTAAAAATTAATAAAATAACCCTAATATAATAATATAAAATCCGAAATCACTATTCATCTTCTCAAACCCGTCGTTACTTCAGCCGCCGAAACCCACCATTCCTCAAAATTTCAAACTCCATTTTCTCCTTCGTTTCTCAACGAAAATTCGCAAACTTATACTCGTTTCGAAGAGATTTTCAAGCTCTTCGAATACATACCAACCACAACCCGTCTCGTTGCCTGAAATCGCCGCACCATCCACCTAAAGTCGCCGCCGTTAGCACCAAACCGGGCCCACCACGTCAGTGCGCACCTCCACCAACTCCCGGCGCCGACTCCCCTCTCGTAGCTCTCCGATCTCCCGCAAACGGTTCGGCAAACCATCAACTACATCTCCCGATTTTCTGATTCAAAGTTTTGAACACTTTAGGTAAAAATTTAGTTCAGATTTTGTGACGCTTTTAAGCGTCGCTGCGCCAGTTGTTAAAAGCTGATTTTTGATTTTGTGTATGAATTTTATTCGAATCGTTCCAGATCTGAAATCGTCTTGAATTGGAACATCGAATCTGATCGAACCTGAATCTTCTTCTCTGACCAAACACTGTGAGAATTTTATTTTTAAATTAAATTTAATTTATTTAATTATTATTTGCATGATTATTAACAGTAGAATTAATATGACACGATGTTTAAATATAGATCTAAACCGTTCATAACATATGATGTGGAATCTAAATTGCCTATAGTGCTATGTGATTAGATCTGAAATTTTAGGCTTAAATCTGAATTCATAATTAATTAAAATTAATTATGTGTTATTTATTTAACCATGCCATGTTGATTTTACATATGCTGTGTGAAACCCCATCTTGCAATTTACCTCGATGTTAGTATCGAATCTGATCCTATTGTTGTATTTGGATGTTGTTATGCGATGTGATGAGAATTTACAGTTTATTTGATGTAAATAAGAACGCGACTTGTGATGAAATTTACATATATATTTTTTTTGTAAAATTGAAATAGGGAAAAATTAACATTTATTTTGATGTTAATAATAAGTAATTTACGTTGTATGAAAATTAACATTTATTTTGATGTTAATAATAAGTAATTTACGTTGTATGAAAATTAACATTTATTTTGATGTTAATAATAAGTAATTTACGTTGTATGAAAAATTAACATTTATTTTGGTGTTAATAGTAAATAATTTTCAATGCATGAAAAATTAACATTTTTAATGTTAATTAAATAGTAATTTTACCGCAAGTGTACATTAACATTTTTTTTATGTTAATATAGAAAGAAATAAAACGTAGGATGAAATTAACATTTTTAATGTTAATATTATAAAAATCCAACCGTATGTACATTAACATTTTTAATGTTAATATTATAAAAATCCAACCGTATGTACATTAACATTTTTAATGTTAATATTATAAAAATTCAACCGTATGTACATTAACATTTTTAATGTTAATATTATAAAAATTTAACCGTATGATGACATTAACATTTTTAATGTTAATATTATAAATTAAATATTGGACATGTAAAATTTCACATTTTTACTTATGTGAATAGAATAAATTATTAGACATGTAACACATTTTTATTAATGTGAATAAATTGTAATGTGAATAAAATGGTAATTTTAACTGTATGCACAATATACATTCTTATTAATGTAATATATATAAGAATTTACTCCGCAGGTGAAATTTAAATTTTTAGAAATGTAACTAAAGTTTACCTTTTATTTTATGTAAACAAATTGAGAATGTGAAATGTAACTAAAGTTTACGTTTTATTTTATTAAGAATGTGATATGTAAATAAAGCTTACATTTTTATTAATGTAATATATTCAAGGACTTCACCGTAGGAAAAAGATTACATTTTTATCAATGTAATTAAAGTAGGAATTGGTGTTAACATTAAATTTACATTTAATTATGTAAAATTAAGGTATGAAATTTGGAATGACATAAATTTACATTTAATTATGTAAACCAAAGTAGGAATTTGTGTTAACATGAAATTTACATTGAATTATGTAAAATTAAAGTGATGAGAAATTAACTTTTTGTTTAATGTTAAATATAAGGAATTTACATGGTATGAGAAAGTAACATTATTTTTAAATGTTAATAATAAGAAACTACACCGCATGAGCAATTAACAATATTTTTAATGTTAATTAAATAAGTAATTTCACCGCATGTGTAAATTAACATTTTTAATGTTAAAGATAACACCGTATGATGTAATTAACATTTTTAATGTTAATATAATAAAATTTTAACCGTAGGTTGTCATTAATATTTTTAATGTTAATATAAAAGTATTTACATTGTATGATAAGATTAACATTATTTTTAATGTTAATAAAAAGAATTTACATCGTAGGATGATTAACATTATTTTTAATGTTAATAAAAAGAATTTACATCGTAGGATGATTAACATTATTTTTAATGTTAATAAAAAGAATTTACATCGTAGGATGATTAACATTATTTTTAATGTTAATAAAAAGAATTTACATCGTAAGATGATTAACATTATTTTTAATGTTAATAAAAAGAATTTACATCGTAGGATGATTAACATTATTTTTGATGTTAAAGTAAAAAGAATTTACACCGTAGGATGATTAACACTATTTTTAATGTTAAATAAAAAGAATTTACATCGTAGGATGATTAACATTATTTTTAATGTTAAAGTAAAAGAATTTCACCGTAGAAGGATTTAACATTATTTTTAATGTTTAAATAAAAGGATTTCACCATAGGGTAATTAACATTATTTATAATGTTAGTATATAAGGAATTTGACCGTAAGATGTATTAACATTGTTTTTAATGTTAATCTATAGTGAATTCCACCATAGTATGAATTAACATTATATTTTGTTTATGTTAAAATAAAGGAAATTCAACCGTAGGTTGAATTAACATAATTTTAATGTTAAATTAAAGAGTAACTTAACCGTAGGATCGAGCTACATTATTTTTAATGTAAAGTAATAAAGTAATTTAACATAGGATGAGATTACATTATTTTTAATGTTAATAAAGGATAATTTAACCATAGGGTTAATATACATTTATTTTTAATGTTAATATTAAGAGAATTACTTCGTAGGATAAAATTTACATTATTTTATAATGTTAACATAAAAGAAAATTGACCGTAGGAATGTTACATTTTTTTTATGAAATTAAGAAGGAATAACACCATAGGGTGAGTTAACATTATTTTTAATGTTAATAAAGGGTAATTTAACCATAGGATAAGTCAACATTATCTTTAATGTTAAAATTAAGAAAATATGCATCGTAGGATGAGTTAACATTATTCTAAATGTTAATATAAAAAGTGTATATACCATAGGGAAAAATTTACATCATTTTAATGTTAAAATAAAGGAATTCCACCGTAGGATGAGTTTACATTTTATTCAATGTAAATAGGTAAGAATGCGACATGTAAATGCAAGTTTACATTTTATTCAATGTAAATAAGTAAGAATGTGACATGTAATTTCAAGTTTGCATTTTATTAAATGTAAAGAAAACAAGAATGCGATATGTAATGAAAGTTTACATTTTATTCAATGTAAATAAGTAAGAATGTGACATGTAATTTCAAGTTTGCATTTTATTAAATGTAAAGAAAACAAGAATGCGATATGTAATGAAAGTTTACATTTTAATTAATGTAAATAAAAATATGATTTTGAGAATGCGTCGTTAAATAAGAAGTTTGACTATTTTAAATAATTGACTTGCTACCAATTCATGGGTCAAGGTCATTGCCCAGACGTACGTGTTGGTTTCACGGATTTGACTTTCGTTCAGACCCAGAGCATAAGTTTAAATGGATGGTGTGTCTGACATCGTACTTCGTTATATATCATATTGTTGATTTTCTGTTAATATATAAATATTGGTGGTGGAGAATTTATTCTCTACTTAACACCCATTTATGTATTGATGGAGAAGCAATGGTATGGCATGGAGTGACAGTGTGGCATACTAAGATGCAATGATCAAGGTTTCTTGTTGAAAAGCAGAACCTTGTGGTGACGATCAAAGCACTGCTTGAATAAGCAGAGCTTTGTGTATTACGTACGTGACTTCGCGAGCCTCACACACCGGTTGAGTCAAAAACGGGCGATGGGAACGCAGGGAAAGCAACACGTTTCTTTCTAGCTAGAAGTAGTGTCAGGGACCTCCCAGCGCTGATACTTTACTTATGTGGATGATGGAATGTGGCGCGCCTCGGATAGGTCCTATAGGACCGGGAAACGTGTGCTTAGGAATTGCCAATCCGCTAAGCTGTATTTGCGGACCGGCCCTGCCATTTCCAAGGGTTCTCCGCGGGGAATCCTGAGGCACTAGCTAGAGTGTCTCGAATCGGTAAGGAGCTCCGCTCTAGCCTTGACTCATGATGGAAACCAAAATCCAAATACGAACCGACGAATTTGATTGTATTACTAGTACGGAGGCATAGTATATGGTACCTATGCTTCCTAGGATTAATACATTTACTTTGAAATGCTTTCATATACACTAATAATAATATTAGATGCGTATTTGCCGTATTTAGCATGTTTAATCACCATGAGGTAAAACCCTATCCTCTGGTGTGCGTTGCATTGTGTGATGGGACTTGGGTCTTATGGTGGTTCCATTTTTTCCAAAAAGCATTGCGTTGTTGACGATGTACTTATTTATTTGTTATGACACTTTAAATTATGCACGGCAATCCATTAGAGTAAACCCGTTCCGCGTTAGCGGCGTGGTCTTTGGATTTTCCTTATACCTAATAGTTATTTTACTTAAGAATTCTCACACCAGTCCCACGACTGACCCATAGTTTGTTTCACCTTTTTGCAAACTTGGGTGCCCTCTTTTCCACACGGGCAGCCAAGTAGACAGGTTCATTCTTTGCTTGGAGTCTTTTCTTTGGAGTTGCTTATTCTCTCTCTTGGATTTGCTTTTGTGGAGAGGTGATGACTTGGAGCTTGAAGACATTTATCTTTTGTTTCTATGGCATCTTTTCTTTTCTTTTTAGACATCAAACTTATTTCTTTTCTGCAAACTTGTTGTAATAGCTTAGATTCTGTGACTGTGGATTTTCTGTGATTGATGACATTATATTTTTCCGCTGCTATAATGTTATTACTCTATGAATTTCCTTTGCTATATTGTATCTGTGTTCTGTTTTATTGTATTTATGTTGTATTCCAAAAACGATCATCCCTTGCTTTCACTCGTGGAAGTTTGGGGTCATCACAGTTGGTATCAGAGCTTTGGTTTACAAAGCGGAGTACAACATATCTGTAATAATTCGTTTACGTAGAATCACTATATTCTATGGCGAACATTTCATGAGATACATAATAGCCAGTCACTTTATCATCATCTTTTCATTCATCCTTCGATCTTTTCTATCTCCTAGAATCACCATTTCAGTTGTTTTGACTCTCCCCTTGATCGTGCATTCGAAGAAGACTAAGTGAAGTGGCGATGCTCAATTGGCACATGTTTACGAAGGAACGAAAGGACCAACTTCTTCGGTGAAAAGCCTGATGTTATAAACGGTACCATCTCTGTTAAAAACATTCTCTGTGTTTATTCTTCCTCTTCTATTTTTCTTTTTCCTTTTCGGGGACGAAAAGTTTTTAAGTGGGGGAGACTGTAACAACCCTGAATTTTGGGGCCAATTTAAAATTTATTTTAAGTGATTTTAAATGAGTATTGATATTTAAAATAATCTATTTTGAATAATAAGGATCACAAATTTGGTTCAAATCGAAGTTAGAATGAATAAATTAATTTTTAATTATAAAAAGAGCTAGAAATAGCGCGGTAGTTTGAAAAGTCAAACTTGAACTTTGACTGACCATACAGGATGCAAAATTTAACGGATTTTAGTAAAATCAAAAATATTAGAATCTATTTATAAATATCTTTCCAACGAATCCGAAAAATCGAAATTTCATAGCGGAAATCAAAAGTTATGGCCAATTCAATTTTTAGAAAGGTCGTTGGGTAATTTGCATAGGACAAAAATGCTACTTTTTGCATACGAAGGAATTTGGACTCGAAACCACTTCCATTGGTTTCAGAATGATGTTTCTGCATTGAAAAACAGTAAACACTTATATGTTTCGAGTTTCAGAAAATATTTGTTTAAAAATGCATTTTTAATATTAAATATATTCGCCTTGAAAATAGCCATTTTTCAAAAAGTCTAAGAATCGAACGAAATTAATTTTGTTGTGATCGTATCGTCATAAGAAAGCCAAAAATAATTTTTCTGGATTTTTCTGAGTCCGTATGTGGTCCCGGTGAATTTCTGCGTACGTTTGAATTTAAAATAATGATTTATTTTTAAAACTGAAAAACGGAGGCCAAGATGACAGTTTGGGCTAACGGGACAGGTCCAGATGAGTCCGGAACGGGGGCTAAATGGTATGAACGGCAGTCGTTGGGTCTAAATCGGAGTTCGGACCAAAACGGGCTTTTTGGGCTAATTAAAAATTAATAAAATAACCCTAATATAATAATATAAAATCCGAAATCACTATTCATCTTCTCAAACCCGTCGTTACTTCAGCCGCCGAAACCCACCATTCCTCAAAATTTCAAACTCCATTTTCTCCTTCGTTTCTCAACGAAAATTCGCAAACTTATACTCGTTTCGAAGAGATTTTCAAGCTCTTCGAATACATACCAACCACAACCCGTCTCGTTGCCTGAAATCGCCGCACCATCCACCTAAAGTCGCCGCCGTTAGCACCAAACCGGGCCCACCACGTCAGTGCGCACCTCCTCCAACTCCCGGCGCCAACTCCCCTCTCGTAGCTCTCCGATCTCCCGCAAACGGTTCGGCAAACCATCAACTACATCTCCCGATTTTCTGATTCAAAGTTTTGAACACTTTAGGTAAAAATTTAGTTCAGATTTTGTGACGCTTTTAAGCGTCGTTGCACCAGTTGTTAAAAGCTGATTTTTGATTTTGTGTATGAATTTGTATTCGAATCGTTCCAGATCTGAAATCGTCTTGAATTGGAACATCGAATCTGATCGAACCTGAATCTTCTTCTCTGACCAAACACTGTGAGAATTTTATTTTTAAATTTAATTTAATTTATTTAATTATTATTTGCATGATTATTAACAGTAGAATTAATATGACACGATGTTTAAATATAGATCTAAACCGTTCATAACATATGATGTGGAATCTAAATTGCCTATAGTGCTATGTGATTAGATCTGAAATTTTAGGCTTAAATCTGAATTCATAATTAATTAAAATTAATTATGTGTTATTTATTTAACCATGCCATGTTGATTTTACATATGCTGTGTGAAACCCCATCTTGCAATTTACCTCGATGTTAGTATCGAATCTGATCCTATTGTTGTATTTGGATGTTGTTATGCGATGTGATGAGAATTTACAGTTTATTTGATGTAAATAAGAACGCGACTTGTGATGAAATTTACATATATTTTTTTGTAAAATTGAAATAGGGAAAAATTAACATTTATTTTGATGTTAATAATAAGTAATTTACGTTGTATGAAAATTAACATTTATTTTGATGTTAATAATAAGTAATTTACGTTGTATGAAAATTAACATTTATTTTGATGTTAATAATAAGTAATTTACGTTGTATGAAAATTAACATTTATTTTGATGTTAATAATAAGTAATTTACGTTGTATGAAAAATTAACATTTATTTTGGTGTTAATAGTAAATAATTTTCAATGCATGAAAAATTAACATTTTTAATGTTAATTAAATAGTAATTTTACCGCAAGTGTACATTAACATTTTTTTTTATGTTAATATAGAAAGAAATAAAACGTAGGATGAAATTAACATTTTTAATGTTAATATTATAAAAATCCAACCGTATGTACATTAACATTTTTAATGTTAATATTATAAAAATTCAACCGTATGTACATTAACATTTTTAATGTTAATATTATAAAAATTCAACCGTATGTACATTAACATTTTTAATGTTAATATTATAAAAATTTAACCGTATGATGACATTAACATTTTTAATGTTAATATTATAAATTAAATATTGGACATGTAAAATTTCACATTTTTACTTATGTGAATAGAATAAATTATTAGACATGCAACACATTTTTATTAATGTGAATAAATTGTAATGTGAATAAAATGGTAATTTTAACTGTATGCACAATATACATTCTTATTAATGTAATATATATAAGAATTTACTCCGCAGGTGAAATTTAAATTTTTAGAAATGTAACTAAAGTTTACCTTTTATTTTATGTAAACAAATTGAGAATGTGAAATGTAACTAAAGTTTACGTTTTATTTATTAAGAATGTGATATGTAAATAAAGTTTACATTTTTATTAATGTAATATATTCAAGGACTTCACCGTAGGAAAAAGATTACATTTTTATCAATGTAATAAAAGTAGGAATTGGTGTTAACATTAAATTTACATTTAGTTATGTAAAATTAAGGTATGAAATTGGAATGACATAAATTTACATTTAATTATGTAAAACCAAAGTAGGAATTTGTGTTAACATGAAATTTACATTGAATTATGTAAAATTAAAGTGATGAGAAATTAACTTTTTGTTTAATGTTAAATATAAGGAATTTACATGGTATGAGAAAGTAACATTATTTTTAAATGTTAATAATAAGAAACTACACCGCATGAGCAATTAACATTATTTTTAATGTTAATTAAATAAGTAATTTCACCGCATGTGTAAATTAACATTTTTAATGTTAAAGATAACACCGTATGATGTAATTAACATTTTTAATGTTAATATAATAAAATTTTAACCATAGGTTGTCATTAATATTTTTAATGTTAATATAAAAGTATTTACATCGTATGATAAGATTAACATTATTTTTAATGTTAATAAAAAGAATTTACATTGTAGGATGATTAACATTATTTTTAATGTTAATAAAAAGAATTTACATCGTAGGATGATTAACATTATTTTTAATGTTAATAAAAAGAATTTACATCGTAGGATGATTAACATTATTTTTAATGTTAATAAAAAGAATTTACATCGTAGGATGATTAACATTATTTTTAATGTTAATAAAAAGAATTTACATCGTAGGATGATTAACATTATTTTTGCTGTTAAAGTAAAAAGAATTTACACCGTAGGATGATTAACACTATTTTTAATGTTAAATAAAAAGAATTTACATCGTAGGATGATTAACATTATTTTTAATGTTAAAGTAAAAGAATTTCACCGTAGAAGGATTTAACATTATTTTTAATGTTTAAATAAAAGGATTTCACCATAGGGTAATTAACATTATTTATAATGTTAGTATATAAGGAATTTGACCGTAAGATGAATTAACATTGTTTTTAATGTTAATCTATAGTGAATTCCACCATAGTATGAATTAACATTATATTTTGTTTATGTTAAAATAAAGGAAATTCAACCGTAGGTTGAATTAACATAATTTTAATGTTAAATTAAAGAGTAACTTAACCGTAGGATCGAGCTACATTATTTTTAATGTAAAGTAATAAAGTAATTTAACATAGGATGCGATTACATTATTTTTAATGTTAATAAAGGATAATTTAACCATAGGGTTAATATACATTTATTTTTAATGTTAATATTAAGAGAATAACTTCGTAGGATAAAATTTACATTATTTTATAATGTTAACATAAAAGAAAATTGACCGTAGGAATGTTACATTTTTTTTATGAAATTAAGAAGGAATAACACCATAGGGTGAGTTAACATTATTTTTAATGTTAATAAAGGGTAATTTAACCATAGGATAAGTCAACATTATCTTTAATGTTAAAATTAAGAAAATATGCATCATAGGATGAGTTAACATTATTCTAAATGTTAATATAAAAATTGTATATACCATAGGGAAAAATTTACATCATTTTAATGTTAAAATAAAGGAATTCCACCGTAGGATGAGTTTACATTTTATTCAATGTAAATAGGTAAGAATGCGACATGTAAATGCAAGTTTACATTTTATTCAATGTAAATAAGTAAGAATGTGACATGTAATTTCAAGTTTGCATTTTATTAAATGTAAAGAAAACAAGAATGCGATATGTAATGAAAGTTTACATTTTATTCAATGTAAATAAGTAAGAATGTGACATGTAATTTCAAGTTTGCATTTTATTAAATGTAAAGAAAACAAGAATGCGATATGTAATGAAAGTTTACATTTTAATTAATGTAAATAAAAATATGATTTTGAGAATGCGTCGTTAAATAAGAAGTTTGACTATTTTAAATAATTAAAATAAAATGAATTGTTAATAAAAATAATTATTAACAAATAAGAAGGATTTTCAAGATATATATATATATATATGTATATACATACGAGGATTGTTTGGGAAGTCCGAGATATTCTCATCCCAAATTAATCCAGCGGCGTTAAAGATCGAAGTAAGAAGACGACGCATGAAGACCGTAAATCTTCCCTCGAATGGACAGCGATCGAGACCCTGAATTGACTTGCTACCAATTCATGGGTCAAGGTCATTGCCCAGACGTACGTGTTGGTTTCACGGATTTGACTTTCGTTCAGACCCAGAGCATAAGTTTAAATGGATGGTGTGTCTGACATCGTACTTCGTTATATATCATATTGTTGATTTTCTGTTAATATATAAATATTGGTGGTGGAGAATTTATTCTCTACTTAACACCCATTTATGTATTGATGGAGAAGCAATGGTATGGCATGGAGTGACAGTGTGGCATACTAAGATGCAATGATCAAGGTTTCTTGTTGAAAAGCAGAACCTTGTGGTGACGATCAAAGCACTGCTTGAATAAACAGAGCTTTGTGTATTACGTGACTTCGCGAGCCACACACACCGGTTGAGTCAAAAACGGGCGAAGGGAACGCAGGGAAAGCAACACGTTTCTTTCTAGCTAGAAGTAGTGTCAGGGACCTCCCAGCGCTGATACTTTACTTATGTGGATGATGGAATGTGGCGCGCCTCGGATAGGTCCTATAGGACTGGGAAACGTGTGCTTAGGAATTGTAAATCCGCTAAGCTGTATTTGCGGACCCGCCCTGCCATTTCCAAGGGTTCTCCACGGGGAATCCTGAGGCACTAGCTAGAGTGTCTCGAATCGGTAAGGAGCTCCGCTCTAGCCTTGACTCATGATGGAAACCAAAATCCAAATACGAACCGACGAATTTGATTGTATTACTAGTACGGAGGCATAGTATATGGTACCTATGCTTCCTAGGATTAATACATTTACTTTGAAATGCTTTCATATACACTAATAATAATATTAGATGCGTATTTGCCGTATTTAGCATGTTTAATCACCATAAGGTAAAACCCTATCCTCTGGTGTGCGTTGCATTGTGTGATGGGACTTGGGTCTTATGGTGATTCCATTTTTTCCAAAAAGCATTGCGTTGTTTACGATGTACTTATTTATTTGTTATGACACTTTAAATTATGCACGACAATCCATTAGAGTAAACCCGTTCCGCGTTAGCGGCGTAGTCTTTGGATTTGCCTTATACCTAATAGTTATTTTACTTAAGAATTCTCACACTAGTCCCACGACTGACCCATAGTTTGTTTCACCTTTTTGCAAACTTGGGTGCCCTCTTTTCCACACGGGCAGCCAAGTAGACAGGTTCATTCTTTGCTTGGAGTCTTTTCTTTGGAGTTGCTTATTCTCTCTCTTGGATTTGCTTTTGTGGAGAGGTGATGACTTGGAGCTTGAAGACATTTATCTTTTGTTTCTATGGCATCTTTTCTTTTCTTTTTAGACATCAAACTTATTTCTTTTCTGCAAACTTGTTGTAATAGCTTAGATTCTGTGACCGTGGATTTTCTGTGATTGATGACATTATATTTTTCCGCTGCATTAATGTTATTACTCTATGAATTTCCTTTGCTATATTGTATCTGTGTTCTGTTTTATTGTATTTATGTTGTATTCCAAAAACGATCATCCCCTGCTTTCACTCGTGGAAGTTTGGGGTCATCACAACAAGACTTTGCTTTTCAACAGAAGCCTTGATCATTGCATCTCCGCATGCCACACAGGCAATTCATGCCATGCGATTGATATCTATCGATATATAACCTCTAAGCTCATACGTCTCAGAGAAGGGCGTTAAGCAAGAGAATAAATTCTTCGCTGCCAAACAGATATATATTTAATAGAAATCAATCAACACAGAATAAAATCCAATGTCAGACACACAATCCATTTACAAGTTCGTTCTGGGTCTGAACGAAACCGGAGGCACTTTCCTCGCATATCCATCGATCTCCAAGTACGTCTGGACGACCACCAACTATTTCCATCCTCTTGGGTGTACAGCCCAATCAGGATCGTCAGTAATTATCCAAACGATGTGAAGACTTCCGGTCTTCGACCACCGTCTTCATCTTCGACTTATCGTCGAATCGGTTATTCAGAATGGGTATAACCCGGCCTTTCCGAACAACCCGCGTATATTAAAAACAAATGTTACACAAACACAACATACGCCTCATTCCAATTTAGCAGCCACTAACCGCAAATTAGCAAGAGAAAAATTTCCCAAATATTAACCCCGAAGGCCGAAACCAACATCAGATCAATATCCAGGAAACCATTCTTCTTAACTAACCTTCAGCTAGTTTCTAAATTTCAATTCTTAGGGAAAGGTTCCCATTAATTTTATCCAAGATAAATTCTTTAAAATTTATCCTTTAATCTTCCTTTGGATGTCATTTCAAACCAAATTATGGTTTTCCAAACCAGTCGAGATTAGCGAATCACATCGGAGTAATTATTTATTTTATTTCCCAATCCCAACCTATTCATCCCATGAAGCAAAACTGGTAATACTCCATATCTAACACCACGGTGTTATCGATAAAATTAATTACCATTTCACGTTCAAATCTAATTAAAGATTTAACTATTGCTTTGGAGCAAAACTGGTGATACTCCATTCTCGCTCAATTTCTAAATTTGATAATTTAGATTATCAATTCACATTTCAATCTAATTACAGATTCATTAAAACTCCTTTTACAGGGTTAGAGAACTAGTGTCATTTAAAACACAGTTCACGATAAACCCAAATCACATTCTATTTATTACCGGGTTAAAGAACTAGTGTTATTTAAAACACCGTTCACGATACCCACAAATCAATTCTAATTCAATTCAAATCAAATATATTAGAAATTCCGATTATTTAAACCCCTTTTTAAATCTAATTTATTTATTTAAAAATAATCGGGTTTTAAATTTAGTTCAAAACTAGTTCATTTCGATAAAAATCCATTTTTATCTTTTCGAATATGGAGTTTTACATCCCAATTTTTCCCAAATCATTTCTTATGATTTTACACAAATTATTGATATTTTTAATAATTTTATCAAGGCCCGTACAATCGATTTCCATCAATGGCCATCGAACTGCACTTACAACGACCTTTTCCAAATTTGATTTGGACGTATCTCCAAATCCAACCGTTAGATTTCAAATTTCTAATATTCATTGGAAAGCTCTTTTCGATACGAACCCAACGGTTCCTGTTTTAGGAGATTCCGACGGTCGGATCTCCCGTAATGTCCGTTTGAAATAAATGGTCGAAATTCACGAACTACCGTGGCGCGGCGCGTTCTATCCAGGCCATTATATTATATATATAATATATATTTTGTCGATTACTATTTAAAAACGAATTTTATAAATAGTTTTGAATTCGTTTCAAAAAAACAATTTCAACCTTTATTTCAAATTCAAATCAAAATTGAATTTTCTATTATAAACCCTTTTTACTTTCATTTCTATTTGATTTCAATTCAAATCGATTTTAATTCGATTCAAATTCATTTTCTTTTCAATTCAATTCGAATTCGTTTTCTTTTCAATTCAATTCGAATTCGTTTTCTTTTCAATTCAATTCGAATTCGTTTTCTTTTCAATTCAATTCGAATTCGTTTTCTTTTCAATTCAATTCAATTTGGTTTTCTATTCAATTCAATTCAATTTGGTTTTCTATTCAATTCAAATTTCATTTCAAAATATTCGATTTCGAAATCACTTTTCAATATTCAATTTAAAATGAATGAAATCGATATAGATATCGTTCACGTCAAAATGGCGTCAATCTAATCAACACGGCTTCATATATTTCTATTTTCAAATATTTCTTATTATCAAAATATTTCTATTTCAAATATTTCTATTTCAAATATTTCTATTATCAAAATATTTCTATTTCAAATATTTCTATTTCAAATATTTCTATTATCAAAATATTTCGTTCAACACATGACTAATCTCAACGGATGAGTACTGTCAACACATGAACCTTTATTTTATATTGATAAAGATGTAAATTTTATTATTAAAATATTTCGTTCAACACATGACTAATCTCAACGGATGAGTACGGTCAACACATGAACCTTGATTTTATAATATTCTTTATTTTCCCGATTGGAATGAGGCCCAATCAATTACCATATAAAGTTAATTATATGGATTCCATACAACACATGTATATAATAGCAACGATAAATAATCAACCATCATCCAAAGTGCACTACACTGTATAAGCATCAAATATAGATATCTAACGCTTATAACAGCCAGTCAATCAATCGATCGACATACAACTAATTATTGGGGTTAGTGTATGTCGTATTTCGTCCCAATATCGTGTGGGGTTTCAAACAATCAAACACAGATTTCATTTGTGCAGTTGGGCGATGTGTAAAATTTATCGTCCCAAACAATGTCCTTCAAATAAGTGTACATAAACAAACCGTCCGGTTTGTAAATGAATATTTATTTATTCACATTCACGTTAAAAATTATATTTTTAACGATAAAACATTTTATTCAACCTATGAAAATATTCTATTCAGTTCATTTATTAAATAAAATGATATCTTTATTTTTCTAACTTATTTTAGAAAATTTTGGCGGCATAACGGCACGATACTAGAAACGGGACGAGGCCTAGCCTTATCCCCGGTCTAGTGAAGGCCCACGCCATTCACACATCAATCAAATCAATTTCATTTCACCAAACAATTCAATTCAAATAATCTAACCAACTACACAACCAAACAAACAAGTCCATGGTCTGTGGACGATTGTGTCGGGTGCTACTAAACACCGTCTGCATCCTAGTACATATATATATAACTAGAAAATGAAATTGAAAGGTGAGAAATTCTCACCAATAGCTATCCCAACTTCACGACACTTCATTGATAGAAATCTTCATCGTTCTCGCCTTTTTATCACCTTCGTTGCCCGTATTCTCTACATATGTAAAAATCGAATTTTTTACTTCGCTATTCAATATATAAAAATCAAATTTTTACTTCGCTATTCAATATATAAAAATCGAATTTTTACTATGCTATTCAATATATAAAAATCGAATTTTTACTATGCTATTCAATATATAAAAATCAAATTTTTACTTCGCTATTCAATATGAAAAATATCGCCTTTTCAATGTGAAAAATATCGCCTTTTCAATGTGAAAAATATCGCCTTTTCAAATTTAAAGATTTAATCTTTTCTAATTTAAAGATGATATTTCTAATATTCCTATCAGGTAAAAATTATATTTTTAATTCTCTACATAAACAAAAATCATATTTTTACATCTTCTACATACTAAAGATTATATTTTTGATACTTTAAAAATATAAAAATCATATTTTTAATACTTTAAAAATATAAAAATCATATTTTTATTATTAAAAATCACTTCTTTTTCCTAGCTAATGAACGAATAATTTTTTTTCTTTTACTTTGCAAATCAATGAATAAAAATCCTTCCTTTACTTTGCAAATCAATGAATAAAAATTATATGCGTTTATCAATGCCATAATATCTATAAAACTGATTGTATTTAATCTGTAAAATCTACTTAAACTAAATAAATAAAATAAAATAAGGTAAAAATCACCTTTTTGAATGGGGGAGGGTGCTCGGCCAGAGGTGGTGGCTGAGGGTGGGCGCGTCGGGCTCGGCAGGCGGTGGAGGTGCGTAGTCGAGTGGTGGTTGCGGTACGGGAGTGGGGGGGTGCGGTGGGTTTCAGATCAGGTTGGAAGGGGGTTTGCTCGAAGGGGGGGGGGCTGTGTCGCGAGGGCAGGGGGAAGAGGTAGCGGAGGAGAAGGAGAAGGGGAGGGGCGGTGGCGACTTCGGCGAAGGAGGGTGGAGGGAGGCTGGCCATCGTTCGCGATTGGGTTTTTTTTCTTCTGAATGTTGATTGAAAATCCAAAGGGGGGGCCAGCGGGATTTAAGGGGAGGAGAGGAAAAATTTTATTTTTATTTTTTTATTATTTTTAATTCAAAAAAGTTGACCTTTACATACGACCTCTAAACGAGGCCCACCGCCTGTCGTCCATAGCGTTTCACCCCCATTCCGAACACAATGGGATATGTTTCGTCGGCTGATTCGATCGTTTCGACCAGTTTCCGTTAAAATCAACATATAACTCTATATATTGAATTTGAACGCGCATTTCAATTTACCGGGGTCACATACTAACTCGAAAAATTCCCGAAAAATATTTTCTAGCTTTGTATTGACGATACGGTCCTAACAAAACTAGTTTCGTCGAATTCTGAGACCGTTGGAAAAATGGCCAATTTCCAGTCGATTAAAATCAACTGAAACTGGTCAAACGCGTTTTCCTTTGCCACACTCACATATTGATTCGAAAAATTATGAAATTTGAAATCTAGCAATAATTTGACACTGCGGATCGAACAAAAGTGGTTTCGTCGAAATCCGAGGTCGTTTGCAAAATTCCCATTTTTAAGGGCCTGAATTCCATAGCGACTATTCAGAATTTTCAACTGGACATATCTTTTGATTCCCGCTATGAAGTTTCGATTTTTCAGATTCATTGGAAAGATATTATCAATTAGATCCTAATGTTTTTGGTTTCACTAAAATCCGGATTGTTTTGCACCCGGTACATTCAATTGAAATTTGAAATCGAATTATCGAACTACCGCGCCATTTTCAATTTATTTATAATTATATATAAATATTTATATTCTAACGACGACGTATATAATATATACGTTCTAAATATATTCAAAATAAATTTCTCGTCGATATTATTTAAAATAATTCATTTTAAATATTCAAAATTCACTAAAATTGCCAAAATAAAAATTTTAAACTGGCTCAGAATTTCCGGGTTATTACATACAACATATAATCGGGTTTGGCGGGTCAAAATCAGGTCAACGGGTCAATCGTAAACCCACCCATTATAAACGGGTCAAATTCAGGTTGACCCAAAAATGACCCGCTAACTAAACGGGTCGAGTTGACCTTCTAATTTCCGTGCGGGTTTCAGGTCGGGTCACGAGTCGTGTAGGAAATTGACAGTCCTAATATATACATAAATGTATGTCGACAAAATAATTAATTTTTTTTGAAAATTTTCAAATTTTCCAATTTTGAATCTTTTAATCTTATATTATAATTATTTCTAAAGTTTTTATAGTAACTTAAAGTTGTTTTTGACGTAAATAAAACTCCATTCATTACTTCATAGAAAGCAAATGCATCCAACAAATTAAGACACACTAAATACGAGATTCGAAAGAAAATACAAGCAAATATAACCGAATACATAAAGATAAATTTATATTAGACAGACTAGTTTTCAGATGATGATGAGGAAGGTAAGATTCCAAGCTTTCTTCCAATATTGACCACGAACTTGGTCATTTTTGAAAAGTTCGTCTTAAGCTTCTTTTGATTGTTGACAATTTTTACTTGATTTTGAACAATCGTCTCTTTGGAAGTGTGTCTAGTGTTGGTTGGACACTCAACACTTTCTAAAGAAGTTTCTTCTTCTTCGACTTCCATTGGTGCTTGTTCTAATTGCTTTCGAGCTTGTTTGGCTTCGAATGTCTCATATGGTTGGAAAGTGAGAGGAATTTGCATGAGATGTATGTTTGATGAGTCAAACACTTTTCTAGGCACAAATTCTTCTCTGTAAAGATCAACTCCAAAGTATTTGAAAATGTGCGTGAGATAAACACTATAGTAGAGAGTGTTTTCTCTTGAGGACAATTCTATGGGTTTGATCTCTTTTAAGATCATGTCAGCACAATTGATGTTATAGCCACCCATAATAGCAAAATGAACTTTATGGACTTTGGGAGTTGGATTATTAAAGTTCCAGAACGGTGAGTAATGGTATGTTGGAGGAGAAGGCTGACAATGTTTATTTTTTGGATGGAAAAAGCAATTTTTGAAACCCATGTGAGCATCATCTTCAAATATGTCGTGATAAGTCTCTAAATCCGTTTCATTGATAACGAAATCCGAAAAATCCTAGCCCGTGCTTCTACAATTTAAAATAGTGCCTAAGAGTTCGGCATCGAAAACAATTTGTATGCCTTTGACGCTACACCAAATTTGGTCTTCGTTGCCTTCGTAAAATCCGCGATTAAGATTCGCATAGAACATCTTGACAATGTTAGGATAACATACTTCGTCATTATCCCGTGAGTCGATTAGACTTAAGATTTTGTTGTGCTGAAAGAGAAAGATGAGATCGTAAGGGGGAAAATCGCTAAAGACGGCGAAATCACCCGTATTAACTTTAGCATTTTCTACAAAGTTAATGTAAGTTTTGATAGCTTCTTTGTCATTATGAAGATAACATTTAGTGGTTTTGGTTAACTTCAATTTCTGAGTTGAAATTGAGGAAGCCATTGAATTGATAGTTTTGAAGAGAATAGATATGAAAAATATTGATTTGAGTTGTGAATGAAAGGTAGAGAGAATAGATGTATATGTAGAAATTGAATGGATATGAATTAAATATGCACAACTTTTTAGTAATTAATCACACATTTTCAGACCTTGGGAGCTGGTGAAAAGTTGGAAGGAATTTGAAAGTTTAAACCTTTGGAACTTAAATTTTAAATTTCAAATTCCTGGTCATCTATGATGACATATAAACATATGTATGTCGACTTATGTGCCAATTTTCAATGGAATTTTGATTTTTGTGAAAAGTGATTTAAATTATCGATTTATATTTTAGCTTTAACGATTTCCTGAAATAATTCTAAAGCTAACAAACATCCAAAAATTTATTTTTATTTATTATTTATTATTATTTTGAATTTCAAATTTCAAGTTTAAATTTTGGAAAGCAATCAAACAAAGCAACCATTCAACCAAAGAAAAATTAAAAATTAATTAAGGCATACCCAGTTTTTAGATACTTTTCTTCGAAATTTACTGAAATGTGAATTGCCGTGAAGCACATATTTGAATTTCCGGTTTCTAGTTCCTCATCACTTGATGATGAATCTGAATCATCTAATGTTGTTACGTATGTTATCTTTCTCTTTTTTGACGAATTGTTGTTGTCTGTTTGATGAGTCGATTTATCTGGATATGGACACATTTTCTTTATATGGCCTGGTTTATTGCAGTTATAAATCGAACATCATTTCTACTTGAATTTCCTCGGTTATCATTTTGGAAATAATTTTTTCCTTTTATATTTCTAAAATGTCTTGTCATAAGGGTTGTTTCTTCATCATCTTCACTACTCGAGTTAGAATCATTTGTTGTTGCTTTAAGTGCAATGGATTTCTTTTCAATTGGCCAATTTACTTTTCTTTTCTGTAATTTGACTTCAAACGACATCAGATTTCCAATTAACTCCTCAATCTTCATTTCACCGACATTATTGGCTTCATTAATTGCTAGAGTTTGATGATCCCATTTTGGAGTCAATGAACTCAATATTTTTCTAACTTGATCTTCTTCAGAATAAATTTTTCCAAGTGCAATTAATGAGTGCACTATCTCTTGAAATCTGCAATACATATCGGAGACAGACTCATTCTCGTTCATTTTGAATAACTCAAACTGATTAACTAACATTGATATCTTAGTCTGTTTAACTTTACTAGTTCATTCATCAGTAACTTGTAAAGTTCTCCAAATTTCATAACAAACTTACACTCTATTAAACTCATTCCTATCTAATGAACAAAATAACATATTCATGGCTTTAGAACTGCTTTGTGCAACAGTCTTTTTGTTCATTTACCCATTGTGCAAAAGCAGTTGTGGGTTCAACAAACTCATTTTGTGTACTATTCCTTGTGTCTAATCCTACTGTCTGTAAATAAATTTTCATTCTACAAGCCCAATATGAATAATTACAACCATTAAACAATGGTGGTCTAATAATGGACCGACCCTCTACAAAAGAACTATTATTGCTACCAGTGTTGGTTGCCATTATCACCTATTTTTAAAAATCAGATTATGAACTTTTTGAAAGACCTTGCTCTGATACCAGTGGTTAGGGATTGCGAAATGGATCATTAAGGAAAACTAACACTAGAGGGAGGAGGTAAATAGTGTTTTTGAGAATTTAAACAAAATCTAAAACTTGTATAAACCAATATACGAATCAACCACCACAAAAACATTCACAGACACAGAATCAAACACAAACACAAAGAAAAACAAAAATAAAATGCAGAAAAAGAAAGAACACACCGGATTTTATACTGGTTCGGAATTGCTCCTACGTCCAGTCCCACGCAATGCTGAATTGCGCCGAGTTTTACTACTATATCAATATCCAATTACAATCCTCTCCTTGATTTCACGGCTAAAAGGGTAACACCGAATCCACACACTTGATCAAGTATTCTCTCCTTGATTTCACGGCTACAAGGGTAACACCGATTCCAACCTCCTTGATTTCACGGCTACAAGGGTCACACCAATTACTCAAACACTTCCCAAAAGACTACAATTGCGTTATAACTCTTCAATAGCACTTCGATTCAGAGAGTAATAAGTAGAGAGTGAGAAGAGAAGAAGTTTTATGTAAACAGATTTGAATTCAGCAGAGTATAAGTGTATAAATCATAAAAATAAGAAAATGTAATGGTGTAAAGAAAGTAGATGAAGATGGAGAAGAAGAATGATGAAAAAAATTCAAAATCAGCCCTATTTATAAGATTTGAAAGTTTCTAGAGCGTCACAAATAGTGAATAAAACACTTCCTTTGAAAATCAAAAAAGTGACAGTTATATGTCGACATAGGCTAAAATGTATGTCGACATAAGCATGTATAAAATTAAATTTCGAGCATTATTGAAGTGTTTTGATATATATATATATATATGTATATATATATATACATACATATAAATCTAGGAATTCTTGAATTAAAACATAGCATTGTAAATGAATATTATAAAGTAGAAAATCATATAAAAACATAAATATGAACTATATAAACATATTTATAAAATTATAAAGTTTAAAACTATATAAATATAAAGTATATAAAAGTATAAATATAAAACTTATAAAACTTGAGTTTGAAATCAAAAGTAAAGTAAATAAAATAGAGAAGATAGAGACTGAAGATAGAATTTGAAATCAAAATTGAAAAACCATAAATCAAATTTGAACCTAGAGCGCTATTTAGAGACTGTGATGACCCCAAATCCCGTACAGACGGAGACAAGGGTAGTCTTTGGAATATAACACAGAAACAGATAATAGCAGAATAGAATTAAATAAATACACCAGATAATGTACAATAGAATACACTGGATAAACGTAATCATCAGAGTTACACAGTATACAGGATCATACTTAGTACAAATACAGTTCAACTATACATAAATGTCTATAGCGGAAACAAACATAATATGTACAACAGGAGCTGAACAACATAAAAAGAGATAAATGATAGAATCCATTTTCAGCTCCAGCTATCCAGAAAGAGCCAGCTAAACCTGAATACAAGGCTTCCCGTGTAGAAAAAGGGGCACCCGAGTTTGAAAGTGAAACAAACTACGAGTCAGTCATGGGACTGGTATGAGAAATCTACTCAACACATTTATAATATGGCTAATCACAGGACCACGCCACTTTTGTGGAACGGGTTTACTCCATTGGATTGCCAGTGCTTTAAAAACAAATCATTCCTTTAAACGTTGCAATGCTTTTTATCAAAATGAAGCCATTATAAGACTCAGTTCCCATCACACAATGCAACGCAAACCGGAGGATAGAGTTTTACCTTATAATGGCCAAAATATGCTTGATACGAATAAAACAAAAGCATTTGATATTATTACTAGTGTTTACATGTTTCAAAAACAATTTCGAATCATAACTATCAATCATAGACGGCATGGGTACCACATATCATGTCGCCATATATATATACAATCTAAACCGCACGATGTCGTATTTGGAAATTGGATTTCCGTCATGAACCAAGGCAAAAGATAGTCCTAACCGACTTCGAGACTCTCTAGCCCGAGCCTCAGGCAAGTACTCAGTCAAGCCTTTGGATCGTCAGGGCCGGTCCACCGATGTGGATTAAAATGCCTGAACAATGCGTTTCCCCGCCCTATGGGGCGTAAATGAGCCAACGAATGACTCCATCGGACCCGGATCGTCCGATCTAACCGAGGCGCCTCGCAACAGTAACAACCACATAAGTCAAACTCGTCAGGGCGTGTAAAACCACTGACGCCACTTCTAACTAGAAAGAAACGCATGTCCTCCCTGAGGTCCTTTCTCCCGTTTCTGGTTCATACCGGGTGTGAGGTTCGCGAATTCCCGTTATACACAAAGCTACGGCACACAGGCGGTGCTTTGATCATCATGAAACGACCCAAACTTCCCCGTAAAGGAAAGGCTGGATTGCTTTGAGAACAATACACATTAGAGCACAAACTGAAGAACAATTTATCGCTGATAACAACAATTACATCAGAGTACGAGAATATAACAGAGTATGGATACTTATTACAGAAATAGAAATACAATAATATCAGAGTTTTATATAACATTTAAATAGCAGCGGAAAAATAATACAAATATACAACTGAAAGGAATACACGGATATAGAGCTTTCCGAATACCGCTTCAGCTGTAAGCCAGGATCCTGTAAATATATCTGCAAAAACGCGACTCGACTGCCCGTGTGGAAAATAAGGGCACCTGAGTTTGCCAGTGAAACAAACTACAGGTCAATCATGGGACTGGTATGAGAAATCTTAACTTAACTATCTAATAATAAGGCTAATCACAGGACCACGCCGCTAACGCGGAACGGGTTTACTCCATTGGATTGCCAGTGCATAAATTAAAATAAATCATTAAACAACGCAATGCTTTTTAGAAAAATGAAACCATTATAAGACCCAAGTCCCATCACACAATGCAACGCAAACCCGAGGATAGGGTTTTACCTTATAATGGTCAAAAGATGCTTGATACGATAAAACGGATTTAGTATTAGAGTGTATATCTATGGGTATATATATTTCAAAAACAATTTCAATCATAATGTATTAATCATAGATGGCATAGTACCCCATCCTACTATGTCGCCATACTAGTTCTACAATCAAAATCGCAAGGTCGTATTGGAAATTGGATTTCCATCTTGAGTCGAGGCTAGGGGCAAGCTCCTCTCCGATTCGAGACACTCTAGCAAATGCCTCAGGATCCCCCGTAGTGAACCCTTGGATCTTCAGGGCCGGTCCCTACCTAAGGGTAGTGGATTAATTATGCCTGAACACACGCTTCCCGGTTCCTTTGAACCTATAATATGACCACTATCGGCCTATAAAAATCCGAGGCGCCTCAAAATCCATCATCCACATAAGTAAAATGCCAGGCTGTGTTAAAGCACTGACACTACCACTGTAATGACCCGTAATTTGGCAGGAGAATAATTAACTAATTTAATTATTAAATATAGATTTAACGATATCAATAACTGGAATTGAATAATATTTATATTTAATTAATATAAATAATAGGATAATATATTTCCAGAATAGCCGGAAATAGTAGAATTCACAATACGATGTGAACTGGACCTTATATAAGCTATAATTCAGTCTGGGGTTGAATTATAATAACGAATATATTGAATCGACGACAGTTGAACGTATAATTTATAATATAATTATAATCGAGCTCGAAATGGCGCTGCAGTTCGCTATTTGGCGATTTGAACTTCAACTGGATGTACATGATTCGTTTTAAGCCGGATTTCTGTGAAACAAGAAACGCGTGGAGCTGGTGGAGTATATCTTTCTAGTCGAAGAGAAAAATAGGGATTTCGTCGTGTAGATTTTGAGTTATGTCCAAATCAAATTTTAGAATAGTCTCTATGGAATTCCTTTATAATTTATAATGATTTATAAAAGGGATTTCAATATAAATTGAATATCGATATAATATTGATTTAGAATATCAAGCTATAAATCCATATATGAATAGTCTGGAGCTGTGGTATATTCTATGTGAATATATACGACAATATAAATTTATTAATATTTAATTTAATTTATTTAAATATATTTATATATTTAAATGGGTTATTCAGAGTTGTAAAAATAGCCACTTTTGCAAACGAAGTCGGAATTCGACGAAACTAATTTTGTTGGATCCACAACATAAAATTATTGCTAGATGTCAGTTTCCGTGATTTTTAGAGTCACTGTGTGGCCGTACGGATTTTTAGAGTGAAAAACAGTCAGTATTTCGACGGTTAAAAATACGCTGTGTGAGCATACGGAGTCGGAATTCGACGAAACCAGTTTCATTGGGACCGTAATGTCGAACTCTAGCTACATGTCCTGTCTGGTGATTTTTGGGTATCGTATGTAATCACGAGAATTTTTAGAAAGCAAAATGAATATATATATATATATATATATGAGAATATACCAGGAATATGCCTTATGTAAAATATCTAGATATTTATCAACGTTATAAATACACCTCCTCTAACATCCTAACGACCTAAATCCCATTTTTGCGCCGTCAGTATATGTTTCATCCTCACAGAAAAAAAACATCCTTCTTCAAAAATCAAGAACAATTCAAAGAAATTCCTATAAATTCCCAAACTCTTTATTCGGTGATCTCCTGGACCACTTTAATTTCATGTAAGCTTACTGAGTCCGGTTTCCATTTTCGTCGGTGGGTTCTTTCAACACAAAAACTAGGGTTTCGATTTTCTTGAAGCACGGTCGACTAGGGGTGTCTTTGTTTGCGGATTTGAGTATACCGTGAAGAGTGGAGTGCGTTGTGATTTCCTTGAGAAATTTGGGGAAAACAAGTGTCGATGTCGACACTGATTTGGTGCGTGAAAACCTGGGCATCGTGCCTTTGACATACGAGCGAGTGTCTGGTTTCGAGTAGGGAGTTGAAGCCCTCGGGAAGACATGAATTCGGTGTTTACGGGTTGGAAATCTATGGGGTAATGGAGGAGTTGAGGGGATGCAAAGTTTCGGTCATGGTTTTCAATTGGAGCAGCAGGTTCGAACGTTTCCTGAGTGGAAGAAGGAGGACTTGCGGTCTGGGTATTAAGCAGTAGGTTGTTGGGCCGAGGAAAATAGGTAAAGCCCAATGGAAAATGGTAAGCCCACCTCAAGTTTTTAATTAAATTTCAATTCAAAGGAAATAATGTCTAACTTTAAAATCTCGTATCTAGTTCATACGGAATCGAAATCGTGAACGGTCAGATGCGTTGAGTTTGTAGGGACGAGCACTTCACAATGGAAGTGGTTGGGAGTGGATAAGGGCTCGAGTGAATTTATGGCGGAATAAATTGTTTGATTCAAATCAAATAACAATGTATCGTTCTTTAACGGTGAACTGCAAATGTGAGTAAAACTCACCAACTCTGAACAGTTATATTTTTATAATGTATTTTTAGAACTGTTAATCATCTGTTGATTGATGTGTGTTGGTTGATTGATTGAACTGCTAGTCAGTTAGTGAAAATTATATATATATAAACCGTTAAATATTTATATATTGATTCTGCTATAAGAATAATTTATATTGAACTGAAAGTGATGATAATCATATTGTGTAACATCTGTGGATGCAGGGAGACAGGTTGGAGGAATCCGACTGGATTCCTCAACAGTTATTTTATTGTTTTTCATATATTGTTATATGATGTGATATAAAATCTGTGGGCGATTATATGTGCTTGGACGATATTGAACATCGTGATTTGATCTGATTGAATACCATAACATACGGGATGTTGATAAGGGGATTTTCAAAGTGATATTGAAAACAGAATATTTATAAACTGGAATATTTATAAATAAGAGATATTTATAAATTCGAATATTTATAAATAAGGAATATTTATAAATTGGAATATTTATAAATAGGAGATACATATAAAAAGAAAATAATTTCAAAACATTTTCTTTTGAGTGGAAAGGCCTGTGTGGCGGGTTTGGGGATTTTCCCGATGCTCCCGATACAAAGGAGGTTATGGCGGATTTTCCCGGAAATTTAAGGAGTTAGAATATATAAAAGGAATATTTTTGAAAACCAAATATAAGGGAAATATTTGTGGAAACCAAATATAAAGGAAATACTTGTGAAAATAAATGAAGAGTTAAAAGGAAATATTTATGTAGGAAATAAATAAAGTTATAAAGGAAATATTTATATGAAATAAATATAGGCAAATTGAAAAGGAAAAATCATTTTTAAAGTGAATAACCGTTACCAAAAGTAAATCTTTAAAAATGAATAAACGTTGTTAAAAGGAACGTAATGAATAACCAGTTCAGTAGAGTTAACCAGTTGGGTTAAGTAAGTAGAGTTAACCAGTTGGGTTAAGTCAGTTAATCAGGTAGGTAAATCAGTTAGAGTAAATCGACTAGAGTTAAAACGAACTAGAGTTAATTAAATATAGTTATTTGAGACAGAGTTAGTCAAACATAGTATTCAGGGTAAGTTGCCATCTCGTACGACTGCTAGCGAAATTCGCAGGGCTGTAAATAGCCTAAGGCGGTCGGATGTTTCCTGAGGGAATCAGGCGTAACCATTGTGATGGCTGCGATCTAGAGTCAAGCGAATGGAGTTAAATCGAATATTAGTTATTCGATAGGAGTTAATCAACTTGAGTTAGATTACCGAGATAAGTTAATCGAGTTAAGTTCTTGAGTTGGATTATCGAGATAAGTTAATCGAGGTAAGTTCTTGAGTTAGATTATCGAGATAAGTTCGTCGAGTTAAGTTCGTCGAGTTAAATTAATCGATGTTAGTTTCATCGAAAGGAGTTAATCGATGTTAGTTTCATCGAAAGGAGTTAATCGATGTTAGTTTCATTGAAAGGAGTTAATCGATGTTAATTTCATCGAAAGGATTATCGATGTTAATTTCATCGAAAGGAGTATCGATGTTAGTTTCATCGAAGGGAGTTATCGATTATAGTTTAATCGAAAGGAGTTATCGATTAGTTTAATCGAAAGTAGTTATCGATTAGTTTAATCGAAAGGAGTTGTCAAATTTAGTTATTTGAAAAGGAGTTATCAATTTGTTAAATCGAAAGGGAAGATTATCGAATATCGTTTATTCGAGAGGAGATTATCGAATATAGTTATTCGAAGGAGTTATCGATTATTAGTTAATCGAAGTGAGTTACAGAATATTAGTTAAATCGAAGGAGTTATCGAATATAGTTTATTCGATGGAGTTAATCGATTAGAGTTAAATCAAAGGAGTTAATCGAATATAGTTTATTCGAATATAGTAAAGGAGTTAATCGGATATAGTTTATTCGAATAGAGTTAGAGGAGTTATCGAATATAGTTTATTCGACAGGAACTAAGTGAATTAGTTAGGTTAAACTAAGTGAATTAGTTAAGTTGATCAAAGTGAATTGGTTAGATTAATCAAAGTGAACTAGTTAAGTCAAACTAAGTGAATTAGTTAAGTGAATTGGTTAAGTTAACCAAAGTGAATTAGTCGAGTTAATCAAAGTGATTAGTTCAGTTAATCGAGATAAGTAAATCAAGTTAGGTTAATCGAGTTGAATTAGTCAGTCGAGTTAATAAATTGAGTTAGTCAAACCAAGTAAAACCAGTTAGAGTTAATTAATTAAGGTTGACCAGTTAGAGTTAATCAATTAGAGTTAATCAATCAGAGTTAATCAAATAGAGTTAAGTAAAATTAGAACTGACTAGAGATTAGTAAATTGAATGGTTTTCTAAGTGTCCATCTGATGTTGGTTTCGACCTTCGGGATTTATACTTAGGGGATTGTTCTCATACTAGTTTACAGTCAAGGACTGATAGTTGGGGAAGAGTAGTGATTTGTAAATGAGAAGATGGAAACGTTTTCCAGTGTTAATAACATATATTCTCTAAACATAGAAAATAAGGCGATGTGAGTATATATATATATATATATATATGTTGATGATTGATCGATATAATTTCCATCTGGAAATAATAATCATTGTTTGCACACTTGTTTTTCTTTGATAGTTAACTCACAGACTATCGAAGTTTTGACCATTTTAACGTTGTTAATATGGAGAGACCGGTTGGATTATTATCCAAAGAACCACTCTGTATTGGCACAAGCGTTGTGAATCATTTATGCCAAAGATAATTGAAGACGAAGTAAAATGCAAGGGCTGTTGTATAAGTCTTAGATAACAGTGACTAAGATGGATATACTGAATAGTGCCTTCGGTTTGTCCAGTCCCAGGACAACTTGTATGGACGAAGGTCTGACAGAGTATATCTAATGGATCGCGTAAGTTGATCTCTTCAAACGTATATACGTTGGTGGCGTAGGAATTCGTTTCTCTTAGTTGTATACCCGTTGTATTTTTGAGGAAATCAATTTGTGATTTGGCGGGTATGACGATGTGACATTTTAAGTGAATGAAGATGGATGTCTGACATAGTATTTCCAGAAAGGTCACGTACATTGATTTCTTCAACCGTACCAAGAGTGGAAGTGGAGAAGGAAACTTCTTTTAGCTGACACGTAATGTACTTTTGTAAACGTCAATTAGTGATTTCGATGGATTTGACAATGTAGCATTCGAAGTGAATCTGATGTAATGATAAAGCGTAGCTTCTAGCCTCATCAACCGGTAAATGACAGAAATCGGGCAGGCAGCATGGCTAAGTCGGTCGCACCGAAGTAGGGTGTATAATCACCTATCTAGAGAATATTTATTTGTTTCTTAAATCTATCAATGTTGTCCCATATATATATATGGGAACGGTTGCTGATTCCAACCGTTGGTGATATACATTCGATACACTCAAGCAAAATGAGTGGTCGGTCATGTGTGGCTGAGTTACAAGATGTTCTTGTTGAACTCCAGTGTATCGTTCCTAGAGTACACTGATCGGAAGGTGGTTCCATACCTTGTCATAGTTGGAAATCCATTATCCAATACGTGCTTGCGATTTTGATTGTATACTATTTATGTAGAACGTGAGATGAAAGTGTTTCCGCTAGATTGATATATATTTGTACTTAGACATTATTATAATATCAGAATGATATTGCTTGTCAAAGATGTTGGATTCTCATAAGGGAAAAACTCGTTCCGTTTTCACGGCGTGGTCGTATGAGATATCATATATCTGTTAAACTGTGTTAAACTATTTTACTCACGCCAGTCCCATGACTGACCCGGAGTTTACTTTGTTGTTTTCCCTAAACTCTTGGGTGCCTAAATTTGTACGGGCAGTCAAGTAGTCGGGATTTTACAGATATACTTGGAGAGCTTGGAGCAGGAGGCTTCAGGATTCTATAGCTATTATTATTTCCGCTGTTGTTGTAAGTGTTGTACTCTGATAAGTGCTATTGTATACATATACTGTTATATTTCAAAGTTATGTTATCTATTATATGTTATTTGTTCCGCTGGGAGGTTCGTGTTACTCTGATGTGGTGTTCTTCTTCTTCTTCTATTCTAAGTTTCTATCTTATCTATCCTCACCCTCTAATTTCTTTCATTAATTACCAGGATTTTTCGATGTTTTGGTTATCGACATCGAGCTTATGTCGATAACCAAAGTCGCTGAAAATCCGGGTCGTTACAACCACTAGCTAGAAAGAAACGTGTGCACTCCCTGCAGTCCATATCCCGTTTTTGACTCATACCGGGGTGTGAGGCTTGCGAAGTCACGATATACACAAAGCTATGCCGTAATAGGCTATGCTTTGATCATCCCACAAGGCCCTGCTTTTCAACAAAAGCCTTGATCAATTGCATCTTGGCATGCCACATTGACAATTCACGCCATGCGATCAATCACTATTAATATATACCAGGGTGTTAAGTAGAGAATAAATCCTCCACCACCAAACAGATATACATTAACAGGAATCGATTTAATTCACATGGAACGAAATCCAATGTCAGACACGCATCCATTTACTAGCTTATGCTCTGGGTCTGAATGAAAACCAAATCCGAACAATCAACAATAGTCCGGACGGCCACCACTGAAATCCCTTCAAGGTAGCTACTCCCATCAGGGTCTCTGTAGCAACACATCCATTCGATGTGAAGATCGTCGTCTTCAACCACCGTCTTCATCTTCGACTCTTCATCGTCGTAGAAATTATTCAGAATGGGTTAAACCCGGTCTTTCCGAATAACTCTCGTATTTTTATAATAAAAAAAATCGAGTACTATAAAAACACATCCAACGTCTCATTCCAATTCAGAATATTCTTTTAAATAAAATATTCCAATTATTCTATCAAAGATAAATTCTTTATATTTACTCTTAATCTTTCTTTTAAAGATTTATTCAAAAAACCATTTGGTTTTAAATATCAAAAATCATTATTAAATGATTCTTTAGATTCAAGAGATAAATCTTATTCTTAACTGGGTTAAAGAACTAATATCATTTAAAAACATAGTTCACGGTAAACCCAAAATCGTCTTCCATAAAATATGGAATCTTCACAGAAATCAAATCGATATATAATCGTTATAAATTTCTATATCCAACCAATAATATAAATGGAATAACGGCAAGGCCTCTTAAATTCCATATGTAATATCGGTCTTCTTCTACAGAAGCTTATCTCGGTTATAATTAATCCGAATTCTATTCAATTCCAATTATATATATTAAATTTGAAAACTTTACTTTTGGAAAATTTCCACTTAAATCTTAATAAAAGATTTATAAATTCTAAATCCTAATTTCACTGTCAGTTGGGTTAAAGAATAAATGTCGCTTAAAATACAGTTCACAATAAACCCAACTCACATCTCTTCTAATTATTAAATATAATTGAAAACCTTTTTAATAACCTTAATTAAAAGATTATTCTTTTCGTACGGGACTTAAGAACAGTGTTATTTAAGACGCTATTCACGACAACCCAAAAATCTAATTTATTTAATTAAATTTCAGTTAACTATCAACAAATTGGAAAACTTCATTAAATCTAAATTTGATGACTTATTCTAGTTAATAACTAGTTCACTTCAATAAAAATATATTTTCCCAAAATATACTCTTTTTTTCTAAAATATTCTTTTTCAAAAAAAAATATAACTTTTAAAATATTCTTTTATTGGAATGTGACTCAACCAACACCCATATATTGTATGTGATCAACAATCATGATAAATAATTATCAAACATCCAAATGACGACCAAAGTGGAATCTATAACTGTGGGAGCATTAAAGTAAATAACTGACGCTCTCCACAGACTGTCAATCCATCGATTGACAGATAACTAAATATTGGGATTAGTGTGTATCCAAAATCATCCCAATACCCGTTTGGGGTTTCATCCATCAAGCAAATCATAAATCATTTGTGCGCTTGGGCGATGTGTGAAAATTATCGTCCCAATCACATAAACAAGTCGGGTAACTTGTAAATGGGAGTGTAACATTTCAGCATCATAAACATATATAATGATGAATCATTTCATATATAACAGAAATGTAAGTTCTCATGTTGACATAATTTATCAAAACAATGAATCTTTTCTACTGATTCATTTGCATTAAAATTGTAAATTCTGATGTTGACTCACCTACCATGAAGTATGATCTTTTCATTTTACATAAAATGATATTCCTTTTACATTGTATAAAATGAAATCTTTATATTACATTAAAAATGTAATCATTTAATCTTATAATTTTTATAACCACTAAAGTGCAGATAAAAATGTACTTTTTGATTTCATGTTTTATTTGCAATAGAGAATGCAAATAAAAATTCAACTTTTTATGTTTGTTTACATCGAGGGATGTAAATAAAAATTGTAATTTTTTTCTAGTTTTATTTGCAACAAGGATTGCAAATAAAAGGATAACTTTTAATTGTAATGTTTTGTTCACGTCTAAAGTTGCAAACAAAATGCATCTTTCTCCTACGGTGTTTATTTGCCTTTAAATATGCAACTAAAAATATAATCTTTTAACCACGATGTTTACTTGCATCTAAATATGCAAATAAAATAAATATAATCTTTATTAAATGTTTTGTTTGCAACTAAATTTGCAAACAAAAATGTATATTTCCATTTCTAAAAATACAAAATATAATATTTGTTTGCATCTAAAATTGCAAACAAAATGTAACTCTTTAAATCATATTTTGTTTCACTAGTGTAAATTGACAAAAGTGAATAATCGGTTTCAACTAATGTAAATTGCCAAAAGCGTATATTTGGTGTTTCAAATCTAATATAACATAAAGATGCTATATTTTGTTTTATTCTTTTAATTTGGACAAAAATGAGTATTTTTGCCTACTTCTACTTTAATGAAAACAAATGAATGTTTAGCTATTCATTCTTTTATAATGACAAAAATGAACCTTTCTAATTCATTCTCTTTTTAATGTATAAAATGTGATAATTTTGTTAAACTTTTTTTTTCCATGCTCAATAATGTAATCTTTCTTCGTAATGACCAAAATGTATGTTTTGGTTAAACTATTTTTAATGTATAAAAATATACATTTTTTCCAATTCATACTTTTAATGTATAAAAATATACATTTTCATGTCATTAACAGGTGTTAACAAAAATTGTTATTTTTATTTCAATAATCATTCTCTTGACAAAAATGTAATTTTTATTTCACAAATCATTCTTTTGACAAAAAGGTAATTTTAACTCATATTAACATTTTATAATCAAAATGCCCTTTTAATTTTCATTAACATTTTATAGTGAAAAAAATGTCAATTTCCTTTAATGTAAACAAAAATGTCAATTTCCTTTAATATAAACAAAAATGCAATTTGAACAAATCCTTTTAATGTAAACAAAATGTCTATTTATTCTAATATACACTTTCTAGAAAAATGTATATTTCATTCCAATTCTTTTAATGTATAAAAATATACATTTTCTCATCATTCTTTTTAATGTATAAAAATATACCTTTTCTAATCATTCTTTTTAATATACACTAATTACATAACAATGAAATTTTACATGTTAACAAATCCTAATACATATAAAAGACATTTCTTATTCAAAAATGTTATTTTATTTCTATGTGACATTTAATAATAAAAATGTTAATTTTCTTATACTAACCTTCCATACCAAAATAATGTTTTTAACTTCACATTTTACTAAAATGATAATTCTTATTCTAATATGCCATTTAACAAAAATGACAATTCTTGTTCTAGTATGACATTTTACTAGAATGATAATTCCTTCATGACATGCCATTATTATAACATAAATGGTATCTTTTTATTTATGAACATGTTCTAATCAAAAATGTCAAGTTAAATCAAATAAAACATTTCATAATAAAAGGACAATTTTAGTCTAAATGATCATTGCTAACTAAAATGACAATTTTGACAAAATCTATATTTTTAAACATGTCATTCTTTTTATTTAAATTAAACATGAACATCTTATCCTACATATACAATAAAAATGTGGTTTTATTGTATATACATAATTCTGACAAACATGAATACACACTTCAATACGGTGGTTCATCACAATCACAGAACACATCAACATTGCAATAATTATATACACAACATGAATATAAAATAAATATAAATTTCACATTTGAAGTAAATCATTAATTTAAATCTTAAAATAGAAATCTCATTGAACCATTTAGATCTGAAATTTTCCTCGAATTTTGCTTTGCTCATTTTCAGTTCTAATGTGTTCCATAGCGTAGATCTCGGAAATACGAATCCAACGCAATCAGTTTCGTCAATTTCTGATTAAATTCGAATGAGATATGGTTATTTATAGATTAATGATAATTTAGGGACTAATTAAGGATTAAATAATTTAAATTAGGACCTTCTTCTTCCTTAGGAACCAAGGCCGACGTTTCAGCTAATGGGTTCCGTTCTAGGATTCCTCCTTGCGATCGATGGGAGCAATGGTTTGCAGATCAGGTGGTGTAGAATCGAAGAGGGGGACGAGGCGCACAGGGGGGTCCCACCTGGGTGGAGCTCGGTCGAGCCTAGAGGGGGGGTACGGTGGCTGTTCTGGCCGACGTTCGGGGGTGCAGTTCGGGGAGTACGGCCCACCAGAGGGGATCTGACCGTATAGAAATGTAGAGGAGGGCGAGAACTTCGATTTGGTATAAATGTTAGGGTCTAATTCGCAGGGAAGAGGAAGATTTTGATGGAGCAAGGTGGAAGAATTTTGGCCATTGGGATTGAGGGAGGCAGCTGGAACGATGGGGTTAGGGTTTGGGAGAGATATGGCGTATTTATACAGTATTTCTGGTGTATTTACAACGTATTTTACTTTATTTTAATTAATTTCTCACTGCTAACCCCAAATCAAACCCAACGAGTGTCGCCCCTAGCTAATAACCCCCGTCCCGGACACAATGGACTATGTATCGTATCCCAGTTTGGCTATTCCGATATGTTTTTCTTTAAATTTAATTATAAATCATTAAATTATTAAATTCAAACCTACACATTAAATTACCGGGGCCACATACGAACTCTAAAAATTACAGAAAAATTATTTTTAGCTATGTTTTGACGATACGGTTCTAACAAGACTAATTTCGTCGAATTCTGAGACCGTTTGAAAAATGGCTATTTTTAAGTTGATTAAATTTGACCGAAACTGACAAAACACGTTTTCCTTTGCCACGCTCACATATTGATTCGAAAAATTATGAAAATTGAAACCTAGCAATAATTTGACATTCCGGTTCCAACAAAAGTGGTTTCGTCGAAAACCGAGGTCGTTTGAAAAATGACTATTTTTAAGGCCAATATATTTAATATTAAAAATACATTTTTAAACCAATAAACTCCGAAACTCAAAATATATAAGTGTTTAATGTTTTTCAATGCAGAAACGTCATTCCGAACTCAATGGAAGTGATTTTGAGTCGAAATTCCTTCATATGTGAAAAGTAGTCTTTCGGGCCCTATATAATATATATATAAATTCTACAGCGAGTTTCCTAAAAATTGAATTGGCGATAACTTTTGATTTCCGCTATGAAATTTCAATTTTTCAGATTCGTTAGAAAAATATTATTAAATAGATTTAAATATTTCTTGTTTCGCTCAATTCTGATTTATTATGAATCCTGTACATTCAATCAAAGTTCAAATTCAAAATTTCAAACTGCAGCGCTGTTTAAACTCCTTTTATAATTAAATTGAATTTATTCGTTTTAAAGTAAATTTTTAGTCGTTCTTATTTAAAATAAATTATTTTAAATATTAAAATTCCCTTAAAATTTCTAAAATAAAAATTTTAAATTGGCCCCAAAATTCCGGGTCGTTACACATCACCACAAGACTTTGCTTTTCAACAGAAGCCCTGATCACTGCATCTTGGCATGCCACACAGGCAATTCACACCGTGCAACTGATAGCTATCAATCACACAGAATAAATTCTAATGTCAGACACACTGTCCATTTACAAGTCCGTTCTAGGTCTGAACGAAACCGGAGGCACTATCTACCTCGCAAACCCATCGATCACCACGTACGTCTGGACGATCACCACTCATTATCCATATTTCGGGATGCCTCCCAATCAGGACCTCGGTTACCATCCAAACGAGGTGAAGATCTCCGGTCTTCGACCACCGTCTTTATCTTCGATTTCTTATCGTCGATTCAGTTATTCAGAATGGGATAAACCCGGTCTTTCTGAGCAACACGCGTATATAATAAACAAGTGCAACACTAACATACGCACGCATCGTTTCAATTCATTAGTCACTAACCGTCAATCATTAAGAGAGCGATTTCCCAAATATTAACCCCGAAGGCCGAAACCAACATCAGATCAATACCCAAGAAACCATTCGACTTAGCCAACCTTCAGTTAATTTCTAAATTTCACATCCATATCATTTATAATATTTTATAACGATTTATCGCTATTTTTATTTATTTTAAAATAGACAATTTATTCAAAACGACGCTTCGAGCCATAATGCGACCGTGGCGCTGTTTTTCTTCAGATTTGATTTACACAATTCTGAAAATCTAACCGTTGGATCTTCACAAAATTTACATCATTAGAAAGATCTTTTCAAAACGAATCCAACGGTTCCAGTTTCGGGAAAATCCGACGGTCGGATCTCCCGGTATAATCGTTTGAAGTTTCGATTTCAAAATACGAACTGCAGCGTCGTTATTCGATTAAATATAATTATATATATATATATATATAAATATAATCGATTCTGGCGCTGTTTTTCTTCAGATTTGAATTAAACATACCAGACAATCCAACCGTTGGATTATTACAAAGTTGGTGCCGTTGGAAAGATATTTCCAAAGCGAACCCAACGGTTGTGATTTCGGGAAAATCCGATGGTCGGATCCCCCGGTATAATCGTTTGAAATTACAGTTTCAAAATACGTACTGCAGCTTCATTATTCGATATATTTTAATTCTATTTATATATATATATATATATATCGATTCTTCGATTTCAAAGCTATATTCTTTTCATACATTTGATAAAAATGATATTTTTATCTAACTGTCTTCTATTTCAACACTTCACTATATTTAACAATTCATGTATATAATAAAAATGTGATTTTTATTGTAAAACAATTCATTTCAAAACACTATTACTTTATATAGTTCATATAGGTAATAAAAATAGGAATTTTATTATAATACAATTTCTTTCAAAACAAGATTATTTTATATAGTTCATATAGATGATAAAAATGTGATTTTTATTATAAAACAATTTATTTCAAAATATGAATACCATTCAACACATGAATTTCAATTCAACGAATGAATATCGATTCAACACATGAAGGTTTTCTATAGTTTATATATATAGATAAAAGTGTGATTTTTATATTTAAAACACGAATACCATTCAACACATGAATTTCAATTCAACGAATGAATATCGATTCAACACATGAAGGTTTTCTATAGTTTATATATATAGATAAAAATGTAATTTTTATATTTAAAACACGAATACCATTCAACACATGAATTTCAATTCAACGAATGAATATCGATTCAACACTCGAAGGTTTTCTATAGTTTATATATATAGATAAAAATGTGATTTTTATATTTAAAACATGAATACCATTCAATACATGAATTTCAATTCAACGAATGAATATCGATTCAACACATGAAGTCTTTCTATTCAACGAATAAATATAGTTTCAACAAATGAAAATAATTCAAACACATGAATATTATTCAAAATTTCGGCAGCATAACGGCAGGGTAGTTAAAACCGTGACCGTCCCTAGTATGGCTCCTCGCTCTACCTTAAAACCTCGCGGTTTTTGACAATGGGGAATCATGCATCTAGTTCGCACGCAGGCGGCATGTATATTTATTTCATTTCCACAAACTAATCCTATGTGGTTTCAACCAAATATTTCTCAACCACAAACGGGTATTTTTCAACCACAATCAATCAATTTCAACGACAAACAATTCCAATCAACCATTCGCTATCAATCAATTTTCACACCAATCACAACCAATAAATATCGTCCATGGTTTGTGGACGAGGGGCGTATATATATATATATATTTGAAATTGGGTATATTTTATTGTTAGGCATTTCAGCCCAAGATGCTACATATAGCCAATGTCCATTAGCGGCCCAAAATACAAATAAAAGGAAATATCACTTTGCAACTAACATCACTAATCATTTCTTCTCAGATTACTCCCCAATTACCGCAGTTAAGCCCTAAATTCATGGCGGCCGAAAGCAACTCCACCTATCTTGGTTTTCAACGCTTGTCGCCCTTCGATCCTCGCGTGTCTCGACATCTTCACTGCGTCCCAGGCGCGATGTAAGCCTCTTCTCCACTCTGATTCTCTTCGTGTTGTTAATTTCGTGTTTTATGAGGTTACTGATGATGTCTACTGTCTTGCTTCCTTTTTGAAACACTCTGCTGTTGCGCTCTTTCCAAATCCACCATGTAACAGTTGTGAAGGTGATGCAATTTTCGTTGGTCACTACGTTTTTGCCCTTCCAGTTGCTAATCAAGTAAGAGATTAAGTCTTCCATGCTGTGTCTTGTGTTTTGATTTCCATATATGCGTTGTAACACTTGTTTCGAGTAATTACACTGAAAAAATAAGTGCATGTGCGATTCTTCATTAGTATTGCAAAGTACACAAGTAGGGTCGACATTAACTCCCCATTTACACAATCTATCTTTGGTAGGCAGTCTTTGCATGATCGCTTTATAAGTTGTACAAGCCATTTTAGGAATATTGGCTGAGTTCCATACAATTTTTGACCATTCTGCTGTAGGATTGGTTGTCCTTATATTGTCATATGCCTTGTGCAGAATAAAATTATCATCTTGATTCCATGTCCAGATGTCATTGCTTCGATTTACATTAATAGGGGTCTGAAGTATATCATTTCTAATGTCTGTAGATATAGGGAGTTGGTTTAATTGCCATCCACCATTATTTATAATTTCATTCACTGTTCTTTTAGGACAACCGTATGCTGAATACGTATTCCATCCCATTCTCTCTATAAGACTTTTACCATGAAACCATGGATCCCGCCAAATATCAGTGTCATAGCCATTAGCTATTTCTTTCATGCAATTGTCAGCAAGAATATCCCTTGATTTCATCACTGCTTTCCACGTTGCTGAAGAGTTATTATCTATTCCCATTGTCCAGAAATTTTCTTTGATATATCTCTTTCTCATCCATTGAGCCCATAATCCTTGAGAGTTAATGATTTTCCATCCCAACTTAGCAGCAAAAGTGTCTCTCATCGCTCTTAAATTTCTGAGTCCAACTCCTCCTTCTTTCCTTGGTCTGCACAAGTCTGCATACTTTATTTTGTGTATGCCACCTTTCCATATAAAATCAGCACATACACTCTCAATCTTATTTATAGTGGCATCAGGTAGTTGAAAAGTTTGAAGCCAAAAATAAATCTTAGCTTGTACCATAGTATGTACTAATTCAACTCTGCCAGCAAAAGAAAGCAATTTAGAACTCCAACTTTGCAATTTATCTCTAATTGCAGTGACCAAAGAAGCACATTCTCTGTCAGTAATTTTATTTGATGACAATGGGACTCCCAAGTATTTAACTGGTAGAACACTCTCTGTCACATTGAGGATACCCAAAGTGTCAGCTCTTCTAATATTATCTTTATTAAAGTAACATTGGGTTTTCTGCTCATTGACTTTTAGTCCAACATGCTTGTCCAGATTATTAAAAATATCTTTCACCACATTAGCTGCTTCATAATTTGATTTTATGCAAATGATAAGATCATCAGCATATAACAAATGACTGATTAAAGGCTGAAAATTGTAGATGGTCTGAATTCTCTTGTTGTGTGTGGCTAATTCCATCTGAAGGGAAAAATACTCCATTGCAACGGCAAACAAATAGGGGGATATGGGGTTCCCTTGTCTGATGCCCCTGTTGCTTGAAATAAAACCTTTCGGAACTCCATTAATCAAGATGGAAAAGGTAGGCGTGGTAATACATTCTCTAATTAAATCAACAATTTTCACTGGAAACTCCATGCATTTAAGCATATGAATAATGAATGTTCTACTAATTTTATCATAAGCTTTCTGAAGGTCTACTTTCAAGCAAAATTTGTCTGCTCCTTTCTTATTAAAGTTTCTTATCAATTCATGAGCCAGCAGCGAGTTTTCTGAAATGTTCCGCCCTTTAATGAAAGCACTTTGACATTCAGCAATCAAATCTGGTAGCACTTTTTTCATTCTGTTGCAAATAACTTTGCTTAGTATTTTATATATAACATTGCAACAAGCTATCGGTCTGTAGTCCGCAATGCAAGAAGGTTTGTCCTTTTTCGGAATGAGACAGAGGAAAGTATGATTTATTTCTTTTATGATTTTGCCAGTTCTGAAAACTTCCTTTATGGCTGACACAACACAAGTTTTCAGGTCCCGCCAGTGGTGAATATAGAAGTAGGATCCGAAACCGTCGGGGCCAGGGGCAGAGTCCCGGTGGGGGCGTATATATATATATATATATACACATACATACATATATATATATATATATATATAGCATTTCACTTCTATTTCAACACATATATAATTTTTACAACGCATATACAACTTATACATCGAACGTACAACTTATACAAGAGGTGTACAACGCTTATATAACTCATACATCGACTATATAATTTATACATCGTCGTTTTCCATATCATTTATAAATTAGAATTCTCACTTTCCACATTTCGTATATATATATATACAATTCACAGTCACAACACAATCAAATAAATCGTCCATGGTCTGTGGACGTATGTGAACAGTTCAGATATGCAGTTATAATATAAATAACTGTACAAGAGAATTTATAGTGAGAGAATTCTCACATTGGTCGGTTTCAGTTCTGTTCTATTCAGATTTGAATTTGTCTGAAATTCTGTTTTGCCCCGTTTCAGCTCTGGTCAGTTTTGAATTGTAGAGTTCATCGACACGAGTTCAACGCAACTGACCGCTCGTCTTTTCGACCTCGTATGAGCAAGATATGATAAACAACGTGTTAATTACTTTCCGAATTAATTAAAATAGGATTAATTTAATTAAAAATAACCTTCTTCTTCCTAAACCCCTTCAGGCCGATGAAAACTCGACCTAGCTCCAAAACTAGGGTTTCATCTCGCACCCAGACCAACACCCCGAATCTCGATCTGAACAGCTCACGGCGTAGAGCTTGGAGGCCGCCACCATTGGCCAGAGATGGGCGGAGCTCGGTAGGCCCCAGCGGCGGTAATCCCAGTCGAGGCGGCGGTCCTTTGGGGGATGGTTCCTAAGCGATTTCTCAACGAAAAAATCCCATATAAATATGGAATTAAAGGCCTTCGATTTCTCTTCCATTTTCATCTTGGATCGTGATTTAATTTTGTTCGAATTGGGTATGATTTAGGGGTTTTGTTTTGATCGATTCCATCCGTTCTTTAAGGGAGACGGCGGCTGCGTGTTTTCCAGGAGGGAGGGTTTAGGGTTTCATTGGCCAATGGGGTTTTTTATAATAATTTTTATTTTATTTTATTTTCGAAAATACTTGCTTTCATATATGAACCCCAAATCAAACCCAACGACTGTCGCCCCTAGCTAAATACCCCCATCCCGAACACAATGGATTATGTTTCGTAGGCCAATTCTACTGTTTCAGTCAGTTTTCCTTCAATTTAAAATATATAACATTCAATATTCGATTTGAACGTACATTTCAATTTGCCAGGGCCACAAACTGATTCGAAAAATTCCATAAAAATAAATCTAGCTATGTTTTGACGATACAGTCCCAACAAAACTAGTTTCGTTGAATTCTGAGACTGTTTGCAAAATGGCCCATTTCTGGTCGATCCAATTTAAATGTAATTGACCAAAACACATTTTCCTTTGCCACGCTCACATACTAGCTTCAAAAATTATGAAATTTGAAACCTAGCAATAACTTCTCATCCCGAATCCAACAAAAGTGGTTTCGTCGAATTCCGAGGTCGTTTGCAAAATGGCCAATTTCACGGGCTATATAAATTCCATAGCGACTTTTCTGAAAATTCATTTGGCCATAACTTTTGCTTTCCGCTATGAAACTTCGATTTTTCAGATTCATTAGAAAGGTATTCACTAACAGATTTAAATATTTTTTGTTTCACTCAAATCCGTTTTGTTTTGCACCCGGTACAGTCCGACAAAGTTTGAATTCAAATTTTGAAACTGCAGCGCCTTTTCAGGCCTTGTTTATAATTAGAATTAATAATATTCGTTTTCAAACGTCGATTCAAACTCACTTTTCATTGCTATAATTTAAAATATTTATTTTAAATATTTAAAATCCATTATTTTAGCCAATTTAAAATTTTTAAATTGGTTCAGATTTTCTGGGTCGTTACAATCTCCCCCACTTAAAACTTTTCGTCCCCGAAAAGGAACAAAGTCGAAAGTGGTTTGATTATTCAACTCTACGTTCAATCTGGCTTCCATTCTCCAACTTTTCAGTTTCTGAGAATTTTCAAATTCTTCAAAAATTTGGCTAACACCCGGAATTTTCGAAAAATTTCGCCATAACCTCCTTTGTACGGGGAGAGGTTTGGAAATTTATTGGGCCGTATTAGGTACCCAATAAATCCTAATAAGCATACACATATTTATAGTGATATATTCTAGTGTTTACAGGGGAGCGTGTATAGATAATAAATCCAGAGAATAAATTCTCGTCACCCTGTCAAAGCCTGAGGGAGTGTGTATTTTAAATGCTCCAGAGGATAAATCCTCGTCACCTCATCCCATGTGGGAAATAAATAGTCCATGTGCCGTATCTAATAACTAGAGAGACGTGATTATTGTCAACTCCAGACCCGTGTGGGGTTTTTGTTAATCTGGCAATTTTATCGTTACAATTTAAATAGTCCATATCAGTCATCAGTTCAACCTGTAAAATATAGTCATCGCCATACAAGCCTCTCGCTCATATGGTAAATCTTCCACCTCGTCACACAAGCTCCAAATGCTTATGTGGTATATGATGAAGTGTGTCTATCTTCAGAAGTATGCCATGTAATGTAGTTCAAAATTAATTATTACTATCCTATGGCGACGTTTATTATTACACACAGAATAACCAGCACTCCGCATCCAATGGCATTCACAGGAGTTGATATAATAATATTTCGCATCCAACTCATTAAGGTTTACCTATTTGTCGGGCACGCAAATAAAATCTTTACTCAACAGCTATCCATTTACCTGTTCAAACATATATGATGCACATGTATATATTTCTATTTATTTTCTAATCAGTCCCATGTGTGATCTAAATGAATAAATTCTACCATTATTCCATTATTGATTGAATTAACTATCGTTTTAATAATTTAATTAATCAAATTTTTCAATCACACAACACAAATAACCATCAAACTGTTTTTAACTTTTCAAATATATATCTTTTATATATTCAAAAATTATATTTCTAAAACCAGACTATATATATAATCACAAATACGTTATTTAAAAACATATTACGCTCGACTCGTTCTGAGGCACTTCTGACCCCATCTCTAACGAGTTGTTCTGATTCTGCTGTACTCATACTAGGATATTGCAGATCCTATCTGTACTGAGTTACTCGTCATAGAACACTACTGGTTCTATCTTTGACGTGTTCGTTAATATGTTATATTCCAGAGCTAAGCTTAACCAAAGCTCTGATACCACGTTGTGACGACCCTAAATCCCGTACAGACGGAGACAAGGGTAATCTTTGGAATATAACACAGAAACAGATAATAGCATAACAGAATTAAATAAATACACCAGATAATGTACAATAGAATACACTAGATAAACGTAATCATCAGAGTTACACTGTATACAGGATCATACTTAGTACAAATACAGTTTAACTATACATAAATGTCTACAACGGAAACAAACATAATATGTACAACAGGAGCTGAACAGCATAAAAAGAGATAAATGATAGAATCCATCTTCAGCTCCAACTATCCAGAAAGAGCCAGCTAAACCTGAATACAAGGCTGCCCGTGTAGAAAAAGGGGCACCCGAGATTGAAAGTGAAACAAACTACGAGTCAGTCATAGGACTGGTATGAGAAATCTACTCAACACATTTATAATATGGCTAATCACAGGACAACGCCACTTTCGTGGAACGAGTTTACTCCATTGGATTGCCAGTGCTTTAAAAACAAATCATTCCTTTAAATATCGCAATGCTTTTTATCAAAATGAAGCCATTATAGGACTCAGTTCCCATCACACAATGCTATGCAAATCGGAGGATAGAGTTTTACCTTATAATGGCCAAAATATGCTTGATACGAATAAAACAAAAGCATTTGATATTATTACTAGTGTTTACATGTTTCAAAAACAATTTTGAATCATAACTATCAATCATAGACGGCATGGGTACCATATATCATGTCGCCATATATATATACAATCTAAACCGCACGATGTCGTATTTGGAAATTGGATTTCCGTCATGAACCAAGGAAAAAGATAGTCCTTACCGACTTCGAGACTCTCTAGCCCGAGCCTCAGGTAAGTACTCAGTCAAGCCTTTGGATCGTCAGGGCCGGTCCACCGATGTGGATTAAAATGCCTGAACAATGCGTTTCCCCGCCCTATGGGGCGTAAATGAGCCAACGAATGACTCCATCGGACCCGGATCGTCTGTAATAACCCGGAAATGCGAGGCAGTTTAAAATTTTTATTTTGGCAATTTTAGCGAATTTTGAATATTTAAAGTAGATTATTTTAAATAATATCGTCGAAAATTTATTTTGAATATAATTTGAACGTATATATTTATACGCGTCGTCGTTAGAATATAAATATTTATATATAATTATAAATAGAATTGAAAATGGCGCGGTAGTTCGATAATTCGATTTCAAACTTCAATTGAATGTACCGGGTGCAAAACAATCCGGATTTTAGTGAAACCAAAAACATTAGGATCTAATTGATAATATCTTTCCAACGAATCCGAAAAATCAAAATTTCATAGCGGGAATCAAAAGATATGTCCAGTTGAAAATTCTGAATAATCGCTATGGAATTCAGGCCCTTAAAAATGGACATTTTGCAAACGACCTCGGATTTCGACGAAACCACTTTTGTTGGGTCCGAGATGTTAAATTATTGCTAGATTCCAAATTTCATAAATTTTCAAATCAATATGTGAGCGTGGAAAAGGAAAACGTGTTTGACCAGTTTCAGTTGATTTTAATCGACTGAAAAATGGCCATTTTTCTAACGGTCTCAGAATTCGACGAAACTAATTTTGTAAGGACCGTATCGTCAATACGAAGCTAGAAAATATTTTTCGAGAATTTTTAGAGTTAGTATGTGACCCCGGTAATTTGAAATGTACGTTTAAAATTCAATATAGCGATTTAAATGTAAATTCAACGGAAACTGATCGTAACGTTCGAATCAACCTACGATACATATCCCATTGTGTTCGGAATGGGGGTGAAACGCTATGGACGACAGGCGGTGGACCTCGTTTAGAGGTCGTATGTAAAAGTCAACTTTTTAGAAATTAAAATAATTAAATAAAATAATAAAATTAAAATTCTTTCTCTCCCCTCCCTCTTCCTATACGTTCTGGCCCCCCCTTTTTCTTTCAAAACCAAATCGAATTATCAGAAGAAAAAAAAAGAAGAAGGAAGAAGTGGCGGAGAGGAGCATCGCGCCCCCCTCCAAGGCGGCGCCACCCACCGCCTCATCGGAGGAAACCCCCCCTCCTCGTCAGATCGCGATACCCTTCTCCCTCCCCCCCCCCTCTGCCTTGCGTCACGCCACCGACCGAAGACTCCACCCCCTCCCTCGTTTCAGGAATCGCGGCAGACCCACCCCCCCTCCTCGCCAGAGGCGGCGCGAAGAACCCCCCCCCAATCGAAGAACCGACGCAGCTGTCCCCCCTAGCCTCGCGATACCCCTCCGACCGCTCCACCATCCTCCTCCGCCTCCAACAACCCTAGCCGCACCTCCTCCTCTGCCTACCGCCGCATCAGCCCCCTCTGTAAGTTCCTTGATTTTTATTTATTTTAAAAACTGATTTTTATTTATTTTAAAAACTGATTTTATTAGGAATAAAAAATGATTTTCCTTTTTTATAAATAGGATTATGAAATAAAAGTTCAATTTTTATGAAGAACATTGGTTTGAAATTTTTATAAAGAATCTTGTTTTTGAAATATATAAAGCTTAGATTTTAAATGCGAAAAAAATATAATTTTCATATTATATGGATAATAAAAATATAATCTTTTATATTGTAGAAGGATAAAAATATGATTTTTACATAGTAGGAACTATAAAAATATAATTTTTATATAGAATGGAGCGTCGAAACTATATTTTAGAAAAGGCGAAATCTTTATTTTTGAAAAGGCGGAACCTTTATATAGAGAATAACATAGCATAGTAAAGATTCGATTTTTATATATTGAATAGCATAGTAAAAATTCGATTTTTAAATATATGAAGTGATTATAAAAATATGATTTTTAAATTGAAAGTGAATAAATAAAAATGTGATTTTTATTTTAAAGACATCAGTATATAAAAATGTGATTTTTACATATGTAGTGGCTACAACAACGAAGATGACAAAAATGCGATAACGATGAAGATTTCTATCAAAGAAGAGTCAAGATGATTGGATAGTTATCGGTGAGAATTTCTCACCTTTCAATTTCTTTTCTAGTTATATATATATATATACTAGGATGTAGACGGTGCTTAGTAGCACCCGACACAATCGTCCACAAATCATGGACTTGTTTGTTTGGTTGCATAAACTAGTTGGATTATTTGATTTGGTTTGAATTGAATTGTTTGGTGAAATGAAATTGATTTGATTGATGTGTGAATGGCGTGGGCCTTCACTAGACCGGGGATAAGGCTAGGCCTCGTCCCGTTTCTAGTATCGTGCCGTTATGCCGTCGAAATTTTCTAAAATATGTTAGAAAAATAAAAATATCATTTTTATTTGTAAATGAACTGAATAGAAATTCATATGTTGAAATAAAATGTTTTTATCGTTAAAAATATAATTTTTTAAGTGAAGTGAATAAAATAAAATATTCATTTACAAACCGGACGGTTTGTTTATGTACACCTATTTAAAGGATATTGATTGGGTCGATAAATTTTACACATCGCCCAACTGCACGAATAAAATCTGTGTTTGATTGTTTAAAACCCCACACGGGTGTTGCGATGAAATTTGAAGTTCACTCATCCTGATTGATTAAATATGTCGATCGATTGATTGACAGGCTGTTATAAGCGTTAGATATCTATATTTGATGCTTATACAGTGTAGTGCACTTTGGTTGATGGTTGATTATCTTTCAATGCTATTATATACGTGTGATGTATGAAAATCCATATAATTAAAATTATATGGTGATTGATTGGGCCTCATTCCAATTTAGAAGATAAAGATATAATATAATATAAAGGTTCATGTGTTGACTGTACTCATCCGTTGAGATTAGTCATGTGTTGAACGAAATGTTTTAATAATAAAATTTACATCTTTATCAATATAATATAAAGGTTCATGTGTTGACTATACTCATCCGTTGAGATTAGTCATGTGTTGAACGAAATATTTTAATAATAAAATTTACATCTTTATCAATATAATATAAAGGTTCATGTGTTGACTGTACTCATCCGTTGAGATTAGTCATGTGTTGAACGAAATATTTTAATAATAAAATTTACATCTTTATCAATATAATATAAAGGTTCATGTGTTGACTGTACTCATCCGTTGAGATTAGTCATGTGTTGAACGAAATATTTTAATAATAAAATTTACATCTTTATCAATATAATATAAAGGTTCATGTGTTGACTGTACTCATCCGTTGAGATTAGTCATGTGTTGAATGAGATATTTGAAATCGAAATATTTGAAAACGAAATATTTGAAATAGAATATTTGAAACTAGAAATATATGACGCCGTGTTGATTAGATTGACGCCATTTTGACGTGAACGATATTTATATCGATTTTACTCATTTTAAAATGAATATTGAAAAGTGATTTCGTAATCGAAAATTTTGAATTAAGAAATGAAATGAATTGAAAACGATTTCGAAATTTTGAATTGAGAAATGAAATGAATTGAAAACGATTTCGAAATGAAATGAATTGAAAATGATTTCGAAATGAATTGAATATAAAACGATTTCGAAATGAAATGAATTGAAAACGATTTCGAAATGAATTGAATATGAAACGATTTCGAAATGAAATGAATTGAAAACGATTTCGAAATGAAATGAATTGAAAACGATTTCGAAATGAATTGAATATAAAACGATTTCGAAATGAAATGAATTGAAAACGATTTCGAAATGAAATGAATTGAAAATGATTTCGAAATGAATTGAATATAAAACGATTTCGAAATGAAATGAATTGAAAACGATTTCGAAATGAAATGAATTGAAAACGACTTTGAAATTGAATTGAATTGAAAACGAATTCGAATTGATTTGAAAACGAATTGAAATGAATTCAAATTGAATTGAAATTTGAATTAAATAGAAATGAATTTTAAAAATGAATTTATAGGGAAAAATTCAATTTTGATTTGAATTGAAATGGAAGTTGAAAATGTTTCAGAAACGAATTCAAAACTATTCATATAATTCGTTTTAAATAGAAATCGACGAAATATATATTATATATATAATATAATGGCCTGAATAGAACGCGCCGCGCCGCGGCAGTTCGTGAATTTCAACCATTTATTTCAAACGGACATTACGGGAGATCCGACCGTCGGATTCTCCTAAAACCGGAACCGTTGGGTTCGTATCAAAAAGAGCTTTCTAACGAATATTAGAAATTTGAAATCTAACGGTTGGATTTGGAGATACGTCCAAATCAAATTTGAGAAAGGTCGCTATAAGTGCAGTTCGATGGCCGTTGATGGAAATCGACTGTACGGGCCTTGATAAAATGATTAAAAATAGTAATAATTTGTGTAAGATCATAAGAAATGATTTGGGAAAAATTGGGATGAAAAACTCCATATTTGAAAAGATAAAAATAGATTTTTATCGAAATAAACTAGTTTGAACTCAATTTAAAACCCGGGTTTTTATTTTTTTTAAATAAATAAATTAGATTTAAAAAGGGGTTTTAAATAATCGGAATTCCTAATATAATTGATTTGAATTGAACTAGAATGTGATTTGGGTTTATCGTGAACTGTGTTTTAAATAACACTAGTTCTTTAACCCGATAATAAATAGAATGTGATTTGGGTTTGTCGTGAACTGTGTTTTAAATAACACCTAGTTCTTTAACCCAGTATAAGGAGTTTTAACGAATCTGCAATTAGATTGAAATGTGAATCTAAAATCTAAGTTATCAAATTTAGAAATGAGCGAGGATGGAGTATCACCAGTTTTGCTCCAAAGCGATAGTTAAATCTTTAATTAGATTTGAACGTGAGATGGTAATTAATTTTACCGATAACACTGTGGTGTTAGATATGGAGTATTGCCAATTTTGCTTCATGGGATGAATAGGTTGGGATTGGGAAATAAAATAAATAATTACTTCGGTGTGGTTCGCTAATCTCGACTAGATAGAAAACCATAATTTGGTTTGATAGATCATCCAAAGGAAGATTAAAGGATAAATTTTAAAGAATTTATCTTGGATAAAATTAATGGGAACCTTTCCCTAAAAATGTGATTTTATGAATAAAAGAATATTCTGAATTGGAATGGGGCATATGTTGTGTTTGTGTAACATTTGTTTTTAATATACGCGGGTTGTTCGGAAAGTCCGGGTTTATACCCATTCTGAATAACCGATTCGACGATAAATCGAAGATGAAGACGGTGGTCGAAGATCGGAAGTCTTCACATCGTTTGGATAACTACTGACGATCCTGATTGGGCAGTACACCCAAGAGGATGGAAATAGTTGGTGGTCGTCCAGACGTACCTGGAGATGAATGGATATGCGAGGAAAGTGCCTCCGGTTTCGTTTAGACCCAGAACGGACTTGTAAATGGATTGTGTGTCTGACATTGGATTTTATTCTGTGTTGATTGATTTCTATTAAATATATATCTGTTTGGCGGTAGAGAATTTATTCTCTTGCTTAACGCCCTTCTCTGAGACGTACGAGCTTAGAGGTTATATATCGATAGATATCAATCGCATAGCATGAATTGCCTGTGTGGCATACTGAGTGGCAATGATCAAGGCTTCTGTTGAAAAGCAAAGTCTTGTGGTTGATGATCAAAGCACGACCTCTGTGGCGTAGCTTTGTGTATAACGTGAATTCGCGAGCCTCACACCTCGGTATGAGTTAAAAACGGGATACGGACCGCTGGGAGAGCACGACGTTTCTTTCTAGCTATGGTGGTGTCAGTGACTTACCAGCCCTGACATATATATACTTTTCACCTTTGTGGTTGTTGGAATGAGGCGCCTCGATTATAGGTCTGTAAGGACCGGGAAACGTGTGTTCAGGCATTATTAATCCTCTAACGTAAGTGAGGACCGACCCAGCCGCATCCAGGGTTGCCCAGAGTGCGTAGCCCTGAGGCATTTGCTAGAGTGTCTCGAACGCGAAGAGGAGCTTGCCCCTTGCCTCGACTCATGACGGAAATCCAATTTCCAATACGTGTATTTCGGCTTTATTTGTAGAGCCTAGTATGGCGACATAGTGGGATGGGGCACTCATGCCGTCTATGATTTATATTTATGATTGAAATGTTTTGACACTATACACTTATTATAGTATCAAATGATTTGTTTTAAACGTACCAAGCATGTTTGGCTGTTATAAGGGAAAACCCTATCCTTCGGCTTGCGTTGCATTATGTGATGGGACCTGGGTCTTATAATAGCTTCATTTTTCGAAAAAGCACTGCGTTGTTTATTCTATGCACTGGTATTCTTGGGAGGAAACCCGTTCCGTGTTATACGGCGTGGTCCCTTGAATTACTCTCTTTTAAAATTGAATTAAATAACTGTTTTAGTTCTCACACCAGTCACATGACTGACTTGGAGTTTATTGTTTTAACCTAAACTCTGGGTGCCCTTATTTTCCGCACGGGCAGCTAGTAGTTTTGGTTTTGCAGATTTATAATCACAGGATCCTGGTTTACAGCTGGAATGATATCCGAAAAGCTCTGTATCCGTATATCACCTTCAGTTGTGCTTTGTATTATTTTCCACTGCTATGTAATTTATTGTAATCTCTGATATTTATCGAATGTAATTTATTCATTCATACTCTGTATATTCTTGTATCTGATGGAATTGTTGTAATAGCAATGAAATGTTCTTCCGTCTGCGTTCATTTGTGTGTTGTTCTCAAAGTATCCGCCCTTTCCTTAACGGGGAAGAAACGGGTTCCTACATCGTCCGATCTAACCGAGGAGACACGCAACAGTAACAACCACATAAGTCAAACTCGTCAGGGCGTGTAAAACCACTGACGCCACTTCTAACTAGAAAGAAACGCATGTCCTCCCTGAGGTCCTTTCTCCTGGTTCATACCGGGTGTGAGGTTCGCGAATTCCCGTTATACACAAAGCTACGCCACACAGGCGGTGCTTTGATCATCACCACAAGACTTTGCTTTTCAACAGAAGCCCTGATCACTGCATCTTAGCATGCCACACAGGTAATTCACACCGTGCAACTGATAGCTATCAACCACACAGAATAAATTCCAATGTCAGACACACTGTCTATTTACAAGTCCGTTCTGTGTCTGAACGAAACCGGAGGCACTATCTACCTCGCAAACCCATCGATCACCACGTACGTATGGACGATTACCACTCATTATCTATATTTCGGGATGCCTCCCAATCAGGACCTCGGTTACCATCCAAACGAGGTGAAGATCTCCGGTCTTCGACCACCGTCTTTATCTTCGATTTCTTATCGTCGATTCAGTTATTCAGAATGGGATAAACCCGGTCTTTTTGAGCAACTCGCGTATATAATAAACAAGTGCAACACTAACATACACACGCATCGTTTTAATTCATTAGTCACTAACCGTCAATCAGTAAGAGAGCGATTTCCCAAATATTAACCCCGAAGGCCGAAACCAACATCAGATCAATACCCAAGAAACCATTCGACTTAGCCAACCTTCAGTTAATTTCTAAATTTCACATCCATATCTTTTATAATATTTTAAAATGATTTATCGCTATTTTTATTTATTTTAAAATAGCCAATTTATTCAAAACGACGCTTCGGGCCATAACGCGGCCGTGGCGCTGTTTTTCTTCAGATTTGATTTACACATTTCTGAAAATCTAACCGTTGGATCTTCACAAAATTTACATCATTAGAAAGATCTTTTCAAAACAAATCCAACGGTTCCAGTTTCGGGAAAATCCGACGGTCGGATCTCCCGGTATAATCGTTTGAAGTTTCGATTTCAAAATACGAACTGCGGCGTCGTTATTCAATTAAATATAATTATATTTATATATATATATATAATCGATTCTGGCGCTGTTTTTCTTCAGATTTGAATTAAAAATCCCAGACAATCCAACCGTTGGATTATTACAAAGTTGGTGTCGTTGGAAAGATATTTCCAAAGCGAACCCAATGGTTGCGATTTCGGGAAAATCCGATGGTCGGATCCCCCGGTATAATCGTTTGAAATTACGGTTTCAAAATACAAACTGCAGCTTCGTTATTCGATATATTTTAATTATATATATATATATATATCGATTCTTCGATTTCAAAGCTATATTCTTTTCATACATTTGATAAAAATGATATTTTTATCTAACTGTCTTCTATTTCAACACTTCACTATATTTAACAATTCATGTATATAATAAAAATGTGATTTTTATTGTAAAACAATTCATTTCAAAACACTATTACTTTATATAGTTCATATAGGTAATAAAAATAGGATTTTTATTATAAAACAATTTCTTTCAAAACAAGATTATTTTATATAGTTCATATAGATGATAAAAATGTGATTTTTATTATAAAACAATTTATTTCAAAATATGAATACCATTCAACACATGAATTTCAATTCAACGAATGAATATCGATTCAACACATGAAGGTTTTCTATAGTTTATATATATAGATAAAAGTGTGATTTTTATATTTAAAACACGAATACCATTTAACACATGAATTTCAATTCAACGAATGAATATCGATTCAACACATGAAGGTTTTCTATAGTTTATATATATAGATAAAAATGTAATTTTTATATTTAAAACACGAATACCATTCAACACATGAATTTCAATTCAACGAATGAATATCGATTCAACACATGAAGGTTTTCTATAGTTTATATATATAGATAAAAATGTGATTTTTATATTTAAAACACGAATACCATTCAACACATGAATTTCAATTCAACGAATGAATATCGATTCAACACATGAAGGCTTTCTATTCAACGAATAAATATAGTTTCAACAAATGAAAATAATTCAAACACATGAATATTATTCAAAATTTCGGCAGCATAACGGCAGGGTAGTTAATACCGGGACCGTCCCTAGTACGGCTCCTCGCTCTACCATAAAACCTCGCGGTTTTTGACAATGGGGAATCATGCATCTAGTTCGCACGCAGGCGGCATGTATATTTATTTCATTTCCACAAACTAATCCTATGTGGTTTCAACCAAATATTTCTCAACCACAAACGGGTATTTTTCAACCACAATCAATCAATTTCAACCATAAACAATTCCAATCAACCATTCGCTATCAATCAATTTTCACACCAATCACAACCAATAAATATCGTCCATGGTTTGTGGACGAGGGGCGTATATATATATATATATATATATATATATATATATATATATAGCATTTCACTTCTATTTCAACACATATATAATTTTTACAATGCATATACAACTTATAACAACTTATACAACGCTTATACAAGAGGTGTACAACGCTTATATAACTCATACATCGACTATATAATTTATACATCGTCGTTGTAATGACCCAGATTTCCGTAACATCAGAGTTGACTATATACATCATACGTCCAACCCAAATATCACTAAAATACGAAACATTTTTTTTAAAAGAAAGAGGTAGAAGAAGAAACAGAAATAACAACACAGAATCTCACATCGCAGCGGAACAAAACATAATATATCATATCTTTGAAATACAAAATCTTAACTGTATATCATACACTTATCAGAATACAACACTTACAACACAGCGGAACAAAACTCTATATAACTAACGTTGAAGCCTCCTGCTCCAAGCTCCTTTAGATAGATCTGTAAAATCCTGAACTGCTTGACTGCCCGTACAAATTTAGGCACCCAAGAGTTTAGGTAAAACAAAACAAATAAACTCCGGGTCAGTCATGGGACTGGTGTGAGTAAACAGTTTAAAACAGTTTCAGAAAACTAAATGATATCTCATAAGACCACGTCGTATAACACGGAACGGGTTTTTCCCTTATGAGAATCCAAACACTTGATTTAACTTTATATCAAAACTCTTTTGATATTATAATAGTGTCTAAATCAAGTAAATAACAATCTAGTGGAACGTTTGCATCTCACGTTCCACATAAATAATATACAATCATACACCGCAAGCACGTATTGGGTATTTGATTTCCAACTATGACAAGGTATGGAACCACCTTCCGCTGGTATATCTCTAGAGGAGAATACACCGAGTTCAACAAGAAAATCTTGCAACTCAGCCACACATGACCGACCACTCATTTCGCTTGAGTGTATCGAATGTATATCACCAACGGTTGGGATCAGCAACCGTTTCCCGAATGGGACAGCATCGACAATAGATTTTTTGAAGTAAATGAAACTCTAGATCAGGTGATTATACACCCTAATAGGTGCGACCTACATAGCCATGCTGCCTGCCCGATTTCTGTCATTTACCGGTTGATGAAACTAGAAGCTACGCTTTTTCATCACACCAGATTCACTTTGAATGCCACATCGTCAAATCCGTCAAATCACCGATTGACATCCTCAACAGTACATTACGTGTTAGCTAAAAGAAGTTTCCTTCTCCGCTTCCACTCTTGGTACGGTTGAAGAAATCAATGTACGTGACCTTTCTGGAAATACTCTGTCAGACATTCATCCATACAAGTCACCCAGGAACAGGATGAACTGAAGGCACTATTTCTATTAATAGAAAAAGTCCTTGCACTCTACTCCGTCTTCGATTATCTTTATATAATCTGATTCGCACGCTACTGCCAATACGGAGTGGTTCTTCGGATAATAATCCAACCGGTCTCTCCATATTGACAACGATGGTCAAAACTCCGATAGTCTGTGATTTAACTATCGAATAAAAACAAGTGTTTCGATAGTCGATGATTTAACTATCGAATAAAACAAGTGTTCATCCAAACATCCAACAATCACTGATCCTTTAATTAATATTCCATTAATTAAATCTCTTCTCTATTTCTTTATCAATATTTGTTAACCAAATATTTTCAATAACCATATTGGCCTTTTACGTTATTTGGAAAACATTTCCGAATATCGCCTTCCTTTATTTTCTAAACTTTAGAAAATATATGCTAGTTATAATTGGAAAATATTCCAATTACTTATCTCTTTTCCGATCTCGTTTATTTCTATACTTAGGAAATATTTAACATCTATTTCCCAGCTTACATTTATTTGGGTTAAAACGGATGTTGTGTGAAAACATCGTTACGACAACCCAAATACTATATTCAACTAACTCTTATCCAGCGTTGATCTTCGAGCCTGAAATCTTACTATTTATTTGTTAATAATGAAACCAATCAAGTTGGGGTATAACTACCTCTCAGACCTTGACTGAATAACCTTTATAACGTTAAAACAGATAAGACCACTTACTCGAAAAATCAATAACATACAACTACTTCTTCACCTTTAAACATGTATAGACTTCTCTTTCTATTCTTACTAGATATTATTCTAGACTTCCCTTTTGATTTTACTATTCTATTTCTACGTTCGTTTCCTTATCGACTTCTATATATATTGATACGTTGATTTCTAACTATCAAATTATCTTAAAAATATTCTATCTCCTTAAATTCCCGGAAAAAATTGCCATAACCTCCTTTGTACCGGGAGCATCGGGAAAATCCCCAAATTGCCACACAGGCCTTTTCCAATCAAAAAGAAAAAGAAAAGCCAAGCGGCTTGCCGATACGGCGTATAAAATCTCATATATGAATTAAATACGTACCTTTTTGTCGGGCACTCTATTTATATACCTTCTAACACTTTATTCCAAATCTGTCTCCTGTATGTCTATACCTGTCCAATCTATTTTAACTATACCAATCGTTTTAACTAAATTTGTTAAATAAATTTGTTACTTAACTCTTCAGTCTATTTCACATTCATATTTGAACATGACATGTTCAAATATATTTTAACTTGCATATTAACAAATTCTAATTATACTTATACTCTCGTTTCCTTATCGACTTCTCTATTCAAATTCCAATTCAATTCTATTTGAATTCTCTTTATTTAAACTTCATTTGAATCCCTATATTTAAACTCCATTTGAATTCTATCTTCAACTCTATGGTTAACCTCATTTGAATTCTATATTCAAATTCTATAGTTTTAAAGTCCATTTGAATTTCTATATTCAAATCTATTATTTTAAAGTCCATTTGAATTTCTATATTCAAATCTATAGTTTAAAGTCCATTTGAATTTCTATGTTCAAATCTATAGTTTAAAGTCCATTTGAATTTCTATATTCAAATCTATAGTTTAAAGTCTATTTGAATTTCTATATTCAAATCTATTATTTTAAAGTCCATTTGAATTTCTATATTCAAATCTATTATTTTAAAGTCCATTTGAATTTCTATATTCAAATCTATTCAGATTCTATTTGAATTCTCTGCATTATTTATAAACAACGTTTATAACTTTACTTAAAATCCCCCATTAAATATTTATAAACAAAGTTTATAAATTCAATTCAAATCCCACCTTTTCATTTATAAACAGAGTTTATAAATTCAGTTCAAATCCTACCTTTTCATTTATAAACAGAGTTTATAAATTCCTTCCTTGTTTTATATATTCAAACAAGTTAATATTTCCCTAGTTCATTAAAACTTCAAATTCTATTTATAAAAATAGAATTTCCTTTTTAAAATCTCAAATACCCTTTTCGATATTTTTAAAGATCAATATTCAAGCCCCAGTGATATTTAAACACACAAAGCAATTAATTATTTATTTTTCTAACACATCATATATGACAATATATATGCAAATAAATAAACAAACAGATAATATATTTTTGAGGAATCCTGTTGGATTCCTCCAACCTGTTTTTCCTGCATCCACAGACGTTAGTCAACATAGTAATACCCATCCTGCTTCGAGGCAGGATATCGCGGTATAGAAGGTCATCCACTAATCATAGCGTGGGGCGTATATGGTAATCATCCGCTATGGTACCGCGGGCATCCGCTAATGAAACTGCGGGAATCCAACTAATCATCAACCCAATATATATATAATAGTCAACCAATCCTAAATAACTATATATATATTTTAAAACAACTAGACTAAACAGCATTCAAACAAGCAACAACAATTATTTTTAACGATGTAAAAATAATTCTAAACAAACAGGTGAGTGAGATTTACTCATTGTGGTATTTTATTTCGATCCACTCCATTTTAATCCAATTTAATTTCAGCTTATGAGATCCCCAGCTTATGCATTTTTGATCGACTTCATTCGTTAAAACCTTGTATAAATTAAATATGACATTTAATTTAACCTACATAACCATTTAAATAATTCTTACTTGTTAATTAAAAATTAAATAAATAAACTTAGTTACCTAAATCACCATTTTCCAAAACCTTCTTTCCCGACAGAATCCAAACTTGTGAGCTATAAATCAACCCATATCCATTTCCTCGCCATTAAAAATCCTGTTGTTCTTCTTCCTTGTCATCTCCTTTACACGTCCATCCCCTGACTCCAAGTTCGTACAAATCCTGGCAAGACTCGACTTGTAGCAGTGAAGCCACAATAGCTATATCGCCCCTCCAATAAAGTTCGAACCCCCTGAAAGTAGTGCCAGTCAACGCTTCTCCTTACTGTGTTCAAATTCCCACCTCACACCTCAACTTGAATCGCGACTTCCTACTCCGGTTGAAGTTCATTATTTTCCTCAAATTCATCTTCGACGCCATCAGGACGAGATCGTCCTTTGCCCTAGCACGCTGTACACATCGATGCCCTAACCCAAATCGAGTTACCCCCAAATCGAACTTCAGAAAATTTGATCGAACCGTGTATCGATGGTACGAGGGTGAAGCTTTCGCGAACATGAGAACATCGAAGTTGAAATCGATTCATTTCATGGGGGTTCTGATTTGCTCCCTCATCCTGACATCGCGACGCCCCCAAAATGACTTCGAGCTTTTGAAACTGATGGCCTTCGAATTGATTTTTAGATAAAAGGGGCTTCGGATTTTCATTTGTTCAGAAGGAAATGAACGAGAGAAAAATATAGGAGTATTAAAGGAAATTTAGATTTTCAACATATGAAAATGGGGCCACGTTTGATTTTCTCTTATGGTTTTGAAAAGAACAGCGAGGCCCCCTTCTTGTTGTGTTTCTGTCCACAGAACCTGATATTTTATTTTTATTTTAATTTATTTAAATCGATATCCTTTAATTTAAATTATCGCGTTGATTCTGAACTCTTTACTGAACCCAACAACTGTCAATTCTAGGGTAATACCCCTGTTCTGAACACACTGGGATAAGTCACGAAGTCCAGTTCGATCGTCTGTGGAAGATATTTATTTAAATTGATATAAATCGAATTTGAAAACAATAAATTCTACGATAATAAATTAATATTATTATTCCACTTCAAACAGAAGTTTGTATTGATCATTTGAACTGTATTTAATTCAAAAATTAAATTTTAATTCAATCAACTTCGTATTTTGATAACTTGATATATTCGATATTAAATCAAAACTGATTATTAAATTGATAACTTAAAAATAAATATTCATTTAATTTATCAAATTAATATTTAAAACCGTATTAAATATTCAAATCTAACCGACGGAATATCCGGGTCATTACATTCTTCCCCACTTAAAATAATTTCGTCCTTGAAATTGCTTAGGTAGGAAAAGTGCTACCAACCCATTTATCTTTTCAAAACTTATTTATATTGATACTCAATATTTCAAACTTCCTTGCATAACTCTCTTTCGAATAGATCCCTATTCGATAACTCCTCCCTTCGAATAACAATATTCGATAATCTCTCTATCAAGTAACTGGATTCGAAAACCTTTCTTTGAATCAACTATATTCGATTTACTCTATTCAATTTACTCTTATCAATTAACTCTATTGGATTTAACTCTTTTCGATTAACTCCATCGAATAACTAAATTCGATAACTCCTTCCTTCGAATAGCCAATATTTTATAACTCACTTCGATTAAACTAATCGATAACTCTTTCCGATTAAACTATAATCGATAACTCATTTCGATTAACAAATAATCGATAACTCCTTTCGAATAACCAAAAATCGATAATTCCTTTCGAATAAACTATATTTGATAACTCCTTTAACTCTATTCGAATAAACTATATTCGATAATTCCTTTAACTCTATTCGAATAAACTATTATTCGATCAACTCCTTTTAACTTTATTCGAATAACTAATATTTGATTTAACTCCATTCGCTTGACACTAGATCGCAGCGATTGCAATGGTTACGCCCGATTCCCCCAGGAAACATCCGACCGCCCTAGGCTATCTGCAGCCCTGCGAATTACGCTAGCAGTCGTACGAAATGGCAACTTATCCTGAGTAACCATGTTTGACTAACTCTATCTCAATAACTATATTCGATCAACTTTAATTGAATAACTAACATTCAATTAAATCCTAATTCGATTGACTATGTTCAATTTACTCTATCTGGTTAACTTTAAATTTGAATAACAAATATTCGATAAATTCTAATTGAATAACTAATATTCAATTAACTCTACGGATTAACCCTAACTGATTAACTCTAACTGGTAAATCTTTACTCTAATCGATTTATTCTGACTCTAATCGATTTATTTCTAACTCTAATCGACTTCTCCTATTCGAATAACTCCTACTGGATAACGGTTCTTCACTTCATAAATGTTCTCTTTAATAACGTTACTTCACTTATACAAGTGTTGTGTACCCCTTCTATTTAAAACTATCGGTGTTTAAAAACCAATATCCCTTCTCTATATAAGTTCAGACTTATATATTCCATTTATCGAATGATTAATATTTTATTTAATTTATAAACTGTTATTTATAAATTAATCTTTTCTATTTATCTGTTAAAAACAGATTTCCATTTTCTATTCATCTTCTGAATATTCCTTTGATTAAATTCTATTTATTTAACAAATAAATATCTCATTTATAACATTCTATTTATTTTCTATAAATAAATACTTCCATTCTATCTATTTGTAAATGTTTTTACAAATATTTCTCCTTCTAAATTCTATTTGTAAATGCTTTACAAATATTTCTCCTTTATTTGTTTGCACATAACTTCCTTTTGTATTTGTGTTACAAATATATTTCCTTTATTCACACCCAATTCATATTTCATTCACATTGATTTTACTCAATTTATTCATTTCGATCCATTTAACTTACTTAAGTTAAATTTAATTTCAATCATTCAAATTCCCATTAACAAGTTGCTAATTAACCGTTTTTGCCAAATTCACCCTTTTTAATTGAATATAACTTGTTCAAATATATGTCACTTAATTTTAAACTAATCTAATTATATTTTTAACTCGAGTTATATATTTGATTTCGAATATAAATTCTCAATCTCTTTCACTTATCCAAAAACCCAATTTCGATTCAAATTTCCTTTAACTAATTATTCTCCAATTTAGTTAATTCTATTTAACCATTTAAAATATGATTTTTGTCTTAAAAATCATTTCACTTACTTCATTGGAGTTCATATTTATTTTATTTCTTTAGTCTGGATTTTTCTAATGCCAATTCAGATTTTATTTCCTAAAAATCCTTTTATTTATTTAATTAAACCGTTATGGTTTTATAATGGTTCTGGCGCTGCTTTTCTAAAAATTTGATTTTGATATAACTCAAAATCTATACGACGAAATTTAGATTTTTCTCTTTCATTAGAAAGCTATTGTTCAACTGTTCCCGACGATTCTTGTTTCAAAGAATTCCGACTTCAATTGAGTTATGTATACTATTATGTATACTAAATTGAAGTTCGAATCGCCAATTTACGAACTACCGCGTAACGGCAAGCTCGTTTTAATTATATTTATAAATATAAACGTTTTAACTTTGTTTATAATAAATTCAACTCCATTCTGATATATTTTTAATATATATCCAATCCATTTCACATAATATTTCCGATCTATTTCACTTCTAATATTCAAATCCTATATATTTACAATATTCAAATTCCACTTGAATTTCTTTATTCAAATTCCATATTTGAATTTCCTTCTACTCAATTTCTATTTGAATTTTCTTCTATTCAAATTCTAATTCAACTTCTTATCTTCAATTTCTATTTGAAATCCTTATCTTCAATTTCTATTTGAATTTCTTATCTTCAATTCCTATTTGAAATCCTTTATTCAAAACCCATTTCAAATCCCTTATTCAAATTCCATTTGAAATCCTTTATTCAATTTCTATTTAAATCCCTTTGTTCAATTTCTATTTGAAATCCCTTTGTTCAATTTCTATTTGAAATCCCTTGAATTTAAATTCTATTTTAACACCTTTGAATTCAAATTCTATTTCAAACTTTATATTTTCTTTGAATTCTAATATTTGACCTCCACTTTATATTCTCTTTGAAATTCCATTTAACCAAATTCCATTTGAATTCTAATATTCAAATCTCTATTTGACTTTTCTTTATCAAATCCATTTGAATTCCTTTGAATTCAAATTCCATTTCAATTTTTCTTATACAATTTCTATTTGAATTTTCTTTATTCAAACTCATTTGAATTCCTTTGAATTCAAATTCCTTTATTTTACTTCTATTTGAAATCTATATTCCAATTCTCATTTCAAAATTCCTTTGAAGTACTATAAATATATACATATATTTATCTATCTCAAATTCAAAACATTTGAATTTTCAAACAACTTGTTTTCTTTCCAAACAAATTTCCATCAAACTTTTCTAAGGCGGCAATTCATCACTTAGAAACTCGAAAATGAACACTGATGATGTTGCGACCATCATCAGAATTATTTCCCAGCTACTGAATGAGTTCAGTACTATATTTCTTTCAAAATCCATTTAGAAAAATATTTTCCAAACTCCCAGGATTTTAAATTCTTAATTCTGGTTTGAATTCAATTTCAATTCATCTTATTTGTATATTTGATTTCATATACAAATTCCATTGGTTATATATATAACTATTTCTGTTTTATAATCTAATTCGATTATAATCCTAACAATCAACTCAACTATTTAAAACAATATCGTGTCCAATCTTCTGTTCAAGTGTTTATAAACTCCTATCGACATCATGGCGTCCCACGATTCGATCAGAATTCATAACTCACTCAACAGACTAGTCAACACAATATAAAACAGTTTTTGTATCAAATAACAAATACGCTCTCTCGTATATATATACACTCAACTCATTCTAGGATACTACTGATCCTATCTCTAATGAGCACATTCCAACAAGCCTAGGTATTCGCTCAACCTAAGCTCTGATACCAACTGTAATGACCCAGATTTCCGTAACATCAGAGTTGACTATATACATCATACGTCCAACCCAAATATCACGAAAATACGAAACATTTTTTTTTAAAAGAAAGAGGTAGAAGAAGAAACAGAAATAACAAAACAGAATCTCACATCGCAGCGGAACAAAACATAATATATCATATCTTTGAAATACAAAATCTTAACTGTATATCATACACTTATCAGAGTACAACACTTACAACACAGCGGAACAAAACTCTATATAACTAACGCTGAAGCCTCCTCCTCCAAGCTCCTTTAGATAGATCTGTAAAATCCTGAACTGCTTGACTGCCCGTACAAATTTAGGCACCCAAGAGTTTAGGTAAAACAAAACAAATAAACTCCGGGTCAGTCATGGGACTGGTGTGAGTAAACAGTTTAAAACAGTTTCAGAAAACTAAATGATATCTCATAAGACCACGCCGTATAACACGGAACAGGTTTTTCCCTTATGAGAATCCAAACACTTGATTTAACTTTATATCAAAAATCTTTTGATATTATAATAGTGTCTAAATCAAGTAAATAACAATCTAGTGGAACGTTTGCATCTCACATTCCACATAAATAATATACAATCATAAACCGCAAGCACGTATTGGGTATTTGATTTCCAACTATGACAAGGTATGGAACCACCTTCTGCTGGTATATCTCTAGAGGAGAATACACCGAGTTCAACAAGAACATCTTGCAACTCAGCCACACATGACCGACCACTCATTTCGCTTGAGTGTATCGAATGTATATCACCAACGGTTGGGATCAGCAACCATTTCCCGAATGGGACAGCGTCGACAATAGATTTTTAGAAGTAAATGAAACTCTAGATCAGGTGATTATACACCCTAATAGGTGCGACCTACATAGCCATGATGCCTGCCCGATTTCTGTCATTTACCGGTTGATGAAACTAGAAGCTACGCTTTATCATTACACCAGATTCACTTTGAATACCACATCGTCAAATCCATCAAATCACCGATTGACGTCCTCAACGGTACATTACGTGTTAGCTAAAAGAAGTTTCCTTCTCCGCTTCCACTCTTGGTACGGTTGAAGAAATCAATGTACGTGACCTTTCTGGAAATACTCTGTCAGACATTCATCCATACAAGTCACCCAGGAACAGGATGAACTGAAGGCACTATTTCTATTAATAGAAAAAGTCCTTGCACTCTACTCCGTCTTCGATTATCTTTATATAATCTGATTCGCACGCTACTGCCAATACGGAGTGGTTCTTCGGATAATAATCCAACCGGTCTCTCCATATTGACAACGATGGTCAAAACTCCGATAGTCTGTGATTTAACTATCGAATAAAAACAAGTGTTTCGATAGTCGATGATTTAACTATCGAATAAAACAAGTGTTCATCCAAACATCCAACAATCACTGATCCTTTAATTAATATTCCATTAATTAAATCTCTTCTCTATTTCTTTATCAATATTTGTTAACCAAATATTTTCAATAACCATATTGGCCTTTTACGTTATTTGGAAAACATTTCCGAATATCGCCTTCCTTTATTTTCTAAACTTTAGAAAATATATGCTAGTTATAATTGGAAAATATTCCAATTACTTATCTCTTTTCCGATCTCGTTTATTTCTATACTTAGGAAATATTTAACATCTATTTCCCAGCTTACATTTATTTGGGTTAAAACGGATGTTGTGTGAAAACATCGTTACGACAACCCAAATACTATATTCAACTAACTCTTATCCAGCGTTGATCTTCGAGCCTGAAATCTTACTATTTATTTGTTAATAATGAAACCAATCAAGTTGGGGTATAACTACCTCTCAGACCTTGACTGAATAACCTTTATAACGTTAAAACAGATAAGACCACTTACTCGAAAAATCAATAACATACAACTACTTCTTCACCTTTAAACATGTATAGACTTCTCTTTCTATTCTTACTAGATATTATTCTAGACTTCCCTTTTGATTTTACTATTCTATTTCTACGTTCGTTTCCTTATCGACTTCTATATATATTGATACGTTGATTTCTAACTATCAAATTATCTTAAAAATATTCTATCTCCTTAAATTCCCGGAAAAAATTGCCATAACCTCCTTTGTACCGGGAGCATCGGGAAAATCCCCAAATTGCCACACAGGCCTTTTCCAATCAAAAAGAAAAAGAAAAGCCAAGCGGCTTGCCGATACGGCGTATAAAATCTCATATATGAATTAAATACATACCTTTTTGTCGGGCACTCTATTTATATACCTTCTAACACTTTATTCCAAATCTGTCTCCTGTATGTCTATACCTGTCCAATCTATTTTAACTATACCAATCGTTTTAACTAAATTTGTTAAATAAATTTGTTACTTAACTCTTCAGTCTATTTCACATTCATATTTGAACATGACATGTTCAAATATATTTTAACTTGCATATTAACAAATTCTAATTATACTTATACTCTCGTTTCCTTATCGACTTCTCTATTCAAATTCCAATTCAATTCTATTTGAATTCTCTTTATTTAAACTTCATTTGAATCCCTATATTTAAACTCCATTTGAATTCTATCTTCAACTCTATGGTTAACCTCATTTGAATTCTATATTCAAATTCTATAGTCTTAAAGTCCATTTGAATTTCTATATTCAAATCTATTATTTTAAAGTCCATTTGAATTTCTATATTCAAATCTATAGTTTAAAGTCCATTTGAATTTCTATGTTCAAATCTATAGTTTAAAGTCCATTTGAATTTCTATATTCAAATCTATAGTTTAAAGTCTATTTGAATTTCTATATTCAAATCTATTATTTTAAAGTCCATTTGAATTTCTATATTCAAATCTATTATTTTAAAGTCCATTTGAATTTCTATATTCAAATCTATTCAGATTCTATTTGAATTCTCTGCATTATTTATAAACAACGTTTATAACTTTACTTAAAATCCCCCATTAAATATTTATAAACAAAGTTTATAAATTCAATTCAAATCCCACCTTTTCATTTATAAACAGAGTTTATAAATTCAGTTCAAATCCTACCTTTTCATTTATAAACAGAGTTTATAAATTCCTTCCTTGTTTTATATATTCAAACAAGTTAATATTTCCCTAGTTCATTAAAACTTCAAATTCTATTTATAAAAATAGAATTTCCTTTTTAAAATCTCAAATACCCTTTTCGATATTTTTAAAGATCAATATTCAAGCCCCAGTGATATTTAAACACACAAAGCAATTAATTATTTATTTTTCTAACACATCATATATGACAATATATATGCAAATAAATAAACAAACAGATAATATATTTTTGAGGAATCCTGTTGGATTCCTCCAACCTGTTTTTCCTGCATCCACAGACGTTAGTCAACATAGTAATACCCATCCTGCTTCGAGGCAGGATATCGCGGTATAGAAGGTCATCCACTAATCATAGCGTGGGGCGTATAGGGTAATCATCCGCTATGGTGGGCATCCGCTAATGAAACTGCGGGAATCCAACTAATCATCAACCCAATATATATATAATAGTCAACCAATCCTAAATAACTATATATATATTTTAAAACAACTAGACTAAACAGCATTCAAACAAGCAACAACAATTATTTTTAACGATGTAAAAATAATTCTAAACAAACAGGTGAGTGAGATTTACTCATTGTGGTATTTTATTTCGATCCACTCCATTTTAATCCAATTTAATTTCAGCTTATGAGATCCCCAGCTTATGCATTTTTGATCGACTTCATTCGTTAAAACCTTGTATAAATTAAATATGACATTTAATTTAACCTACATAACCATTTAAATAATTCTTACTTGTTAATTAAAAATTAAATAAATAAACTTAGTTACCTAAATCACCATTTTCCAAAACCTTCTTTCCCGACAGAATCCAAACTTGTGAGCTATAAATCAACCCATATCCATTTCCTCGCCATTAAAAATCCTGTTGTTCTTCTTCCTTGTCATCTCCTTTACACGTCCATCCCCTGACTCCAAGTTCGTACAAATCCTGGCAAGACTCGACTTGTAGCAGTGAAGCCACAATAGCTATATCGCCCCTCCAATAAAGTTCGAACCCCCTGAAAGTAGTGCCAGTCAACGCTTCTCCTTACTGTGTTCAAATTCCCACCTCACACCTCAACTTGAATCGCGACTTCCTACTCCGGTTGAAGTTCATTATTTTCCTCAAATTCATCTTCGATGCCATCAGGACGAGATCGTCCTTTGCCCTAGCACGCTGTACACATCGATGCCCTAACCCAAATCGAGTTACCCCCAAATCGAACTTCAGAAGATTTGATCGAACCGTGTATCGATGGTACGAGGGTGAAGCTTTCGCGAACATGAGAACATCGAAGTTGAAATCGATTCATTTCATGGGGGTTCTGATTTGCTCCCTCATCCTGACATCGCGACGCCCCCAAAATGACTTCGAGCTTTTGAAACTGATGGCCTTCGAATTGATTTTTAGATAAAAGGGGCTTCGGATTTTCATTTGTTCAGAAGGAAATGAACGAGAGAAAAATATAGGAGTATTAAAGGAAATTTCGATTTTCAACATATGAAAATGGAGCGGCCACGTTTGATTTTCTCTTATTGTTTTGAAAAGAACAGCGAGGCCCCCTTCTTGTTGTGTTTCTGTCCACAGAACCTGATATTTTATTTTTATTTTAATTTATTTAAACCGATATCCTTTAATTTAAATTATCGCGTTGATTCTGAACTCTTTACTGAACCCAACAACTGTCAATTCTAGGGTAATACCCCTGTTCTGAACACACTGGGATAAGTCACGAAGTCCAGTTCGATCGTCTGTGGAAGATATTTATTTAAATTGATATAAATCGAATTTGAAAACAATAAATTCTGCGATAATAAATTAATATTATTATTCCACTTCAAACAGAAGTTTGTATTGATCATTTGAACTGTATTTAATTCAAAAATTAAATTTTAATTCAATCAACTTCGTATTTTGATAACTTGATATATTCGATATTAAATCGAAACTGATTATTAAATTGATAACTTAAAAATAAATATTCATTTAATTTATCAAATTAATATTTAAAACCGTATTAAATATTCAAATCTAACCGACGGAATATCCGGGTCATTACAGTCGTTTTCCATATCGTTTATAAATCAGAAATCTCACTTTCCACATTTCGTATATATATACAATTCACAGTCACAACACAATCAAATAAATCGTCCATGGTCTGTGGACGTATGTGAACAGTTCAGATATGCAGTTATAATATAAATAATTGTACAAGAGAATTTATAGTGAGAGAATTCTCACATTGGTCGGTTTCAGTTCTGTTCTGTTCAGATTTGAATTTGTCTGAAATTATGTTTTGCCCCGTTTCAACTCTGGTCAGTTTTGAATTGTAGAGTTCACCGACACGAGTTCAACGCAACTGACCGCTCGTCCTTTCGACCTCGTATGAGCAATATATGATAAACAACGTGTTAATTACTTTTCGAATTAATTAAAATAGGATTAATTTAATTAAAAATAACCTTCTTCTTCCTAAACCCCTTCAGGCCGATGGAAACTCGACCTAGCTCCAAAATTAGGGTTTCATCTCGCACCCAGACCAACACCCCGGATCTCGATCTGAACAGCTCACGACGTAGAGCTTGGAGGCCGCCACCATTGGCCAGAGACGGGCGGAGCTCGGTGGGCCCCAGCGGCGGTAATCCCAATCGAGGCGGCAGTCCTTTGGGGGATGGTTCCTGAGCGATTTCTCAACGAAAAAATCCCATATAAATATGGATTTAAAGACCTTCGATTTCTCTTCCATTTTCATCTTGGATCGTGATTTAATTTTGTTCGAATTGGGTATGATTTAGGGGTTTTGTTTTGATCGATTCCATCCGTTCTTTAAGGGAGACGGCGGCTGCGTGTTTCCCAGGAGGGAGGGTTTAGGGTTTCATTGGCCAATGGGGGTTTTTATAATAATTTTTATTTTATTTTATTTTCGAAAATACTTGCTTTCATATATGAACCCCAAATCAAACCCAACGACTGTCACCCCTAGCTAAATACCCCCATCCCGAACAGAATGGAATATGTTTCGTAGGCCAATTCGACTGTTTCAGTCAGTTTTCCTTCAATTTAAAATATATAACATTCAATATTCGATTTGAACGTACATTTCAATTTGCCAGGGCCACAAACTGATTCGAAAAATTCCAGAAAAATAAATCTAGCTATGTTTTGACGATACGGTCCCAACAAAACTAGTTTCATCGAATTCTGAGACCGTTTGCAAAATGGCCCATTTCTGGTCGATCCAATTTAACTATAATTGACCAAAACACATTTTCCTTTGCCACGCTCACATACTAGCTTCAAAAATTATGAAATTTGAAACCTAGCAATAACTTCTCATCCCGGATCCAAAAAAAGTGGTTTCGTCGAATTCCGAGGTCGTTTGCAAAACGGCCAATTTCACGGGCTATATAAATTCCATAGCGACTTTTCTGAAAATTCATTTGGCCATAACTTTTGCTTTCCGCTATGAAACTTCGATTTTTCAGATTCGTTAGAAAGGTATTCACTAACAGATTTAAATATTTTTGGTTTCACTCAAATCCGTTTTGTTTTGCACCCGGTACAGTCCGACAAAGTTTGAATTCAAATTTTGAAACTACAGCGCCTTTTCAGGCCTTGTTTATAAATAGAATTAATAATATTCGTTTTCAATCGTCGATTCAAACTCACTTTTCATTGCTATTATTTAAAATATTTATTTTAAATATTTAAAATCCATTATTTTAGCCAATTTAAAATTTTTAAATTGGTTCAGATTTTCTGGGTCGTTACAAAGACTTACATAACTAGACTCTATTACTATATTTATTTTGAACTCTTTAAATCTTGAATACTCATGAGTCTTAAATTTTCATGAGTCTTGAATCATCTCTGAATTCTGAATCTCTTATATCTTCAAACTGTGCAGTCTTCGGTAATAATTCCTGTACATAAATCCTACATATGTGTGTATATATATATATATATGTGTGTGTGTGTGTGCGTGTGTGTGTGTGTGTATTCTAGATAAAAGTTCTAGTACATATTTGATAATCAATTAATATTGAAATAAGGTTGTTGTCATCAAAAATCCATTCTCCAACAATTATGGGAGACCCTATTCCCAATCCCTTCCTTGATTGATGTTGTTGTTGTGAAGCAGTCACCCCTAGAGTTACCGATTATCCCTGACCAATTCCCTGAACCTGAGTTAGAATTAGTCTTCTGTGATGTTGGCCCTGAGTTCCCAGTCCTTCCCCACTACGATATGGATGCTCATATGTAGGTTTATATGATGATGGAATGTTTCGACCCGCCTGTGATTCCCAAGGAGGATGCTACGTTAGTGGACCATCCCCCTCCAGCTTTAGATACCTTTCCTTACTATCTACAGGAGATTAATGAGATGGTTGCCTATTATGCTCAACCTTTAGGACTAGTAGAGCCGCCTACTTGAGATCTATCCCCTGAGCTATTAGGAGATAAGGAGCCACTAGCTGCTCCACTACCAGCGGATGCCGATGAGCCGCCCATAGCTCAGATTGTACTAAAGGAAGAGAAAGAAGAGGAGGTAGAGGAGGAAGATGAGGATGAAGTGGTTATCTAATAGTCAGATCATGATAGATATGGTGGCCAACTAGATGATTTTGAGGTTAAGACCATATACCAGGTGATTGACCTCTTTTCCCTCCAGGCTTTGAAGACGTGTCAGCATAGGAGCATAAGGAGATGACTCTATCCGGGCCATCTGTGCAGTGCCCTAGCAATGATCACTGATGTTAGTGGGTAGTTAGTATGTATGTGTGTATGGAGGGAGGGTTTGTGGTAGTCTCATTTTGGTGCGACGTAGGCACGTGATGTATATTTTGGATGTATGGTATTTTGGGATGTAAGCCGCCTCAAGTACGTAGCACTACTCGGGTGGGAATAGATACGGATAGTCAGATACATATAAATGGCTTATACCTTAAGTGACACTTCACACTAGGGTATACACTATGTCTATGATATAGTTGATCTTTTGGTGATGGTTTCACTATGGTACATATGATATGATGATGACAGCTGATCCTTTATTATGACTTGTTGGTTTTTTATATATGCTTGGATATTTGTGTGATATGACTCTACCACATAACATATATTATAGACTGTATATTATCCATATAAGCATATAATTATTTGGTGCTTATATGGCGAGGGCCAGAAAGACCCTATGGACAAAATAAAGCATGGACACCTTACCCAATGTTTAGTACACATATTTGTATATTTATCCTAAGCAGGTAATGGATTTAAAGCTAAGTAAAGGACTAAATTGCATGCCCGACAAAAGGTGCACCTTATTTAGTTGGCTGCGCAATTTTATTATTATATTACTGTGAGTGAATTGGATGCGTTGTAATGGCTTCTTGTGTGAAATTAAACATACACTATTGGATAGTAAACTACTACTATGGACTACACCATATAACATATATGGAAGACAATATAACATAGCATATCCATATAAGCATGCAATTATTTGGTGCTTATACGACGATGTTTGGATTACGATATGAGCATGTAAGTATTTGATGCTTGTATGGAGAGGACTGAATTACAGGTTGAACTGAGGACTAACTATGGACTTAATAAACATGTAACGAAAAATGGCAGGATTTAATAATAAAACGCCATCACTGGATCTTGAGAAGACAAAAATATACACGTCTCTCTTGTATGTAGATACGACACATGGATCGCGACTAATCCCCATCACAAGGTCAAGGGATGATTTTTTACACGTCTCCCTTGAGTGTAGTTAAGTCACAATTGGTTAGTTAGATATATGTTGATTTATTGAGTTCCTGATAAGGCCATATATATTTGATTAGATCAACCCGTACAAAGGAGGTTGTGGCGACTTTTTTAGAAATCTAAGGCATTAGCCAAATTTCAGGAAAATTTGGAAGTTCTTAGAAACTGAAAAGTTGAAGAACGCAAGCCAAAATGAAAGTTGAGTTGGTTAGTTAAACAACTTGCAGTTTATTCCTTTCTCGGCGTGAAAAAGTTTTAAGGGAGGGGTCAGGGGGAGGGGAGGGTTGTAACAACCCAGAATTTTGGAACCAATTTAAAATTTTAATTTAATCTATTTTAATGAATTTTGAATGTAAATTGGTTATTTATGCCCGATAAAATATGAGAATAATTTTAAAATTAATTTTTTTATCTTATTTCACTTAAAACAAGGTCAGTAAAATATTTAAATCCATTTATAAGTCTTAAATTTGAATATCGATATTTCAAAGCTATATCGATTGCTTATAAAAAGACCATTTGGAATTCGATGAAACCACTTTTATTGGATCCGGAATTTTTAAATATGTCAGGATTTAAATTTTCAAGTTCAACGGAGTTCGTACGTAGAAGAACGACATATAAATGCAGGTTGAAAATTCAGTTTGAATTCGAATTTAACTCAAAATAAGACCAGTTTTCAAACGGTCTCCGAATTCGACGAGGCAAGGTTCCTTGGAACCGTAATTCCATAATGTAGCGAGATTTCAAATTTCGTAATTTTTGGAGTTAACATATGGCCATGAGACAGGATCGAAGTTTGGATGTTGTAATTAATACACCTACCATTTAAGTCATTCGATGAATAGCGTGCCCAACCAAAATTAAACACCTGAGCACCTCTATCTTCCACATGGCACTCCCTCCTTAATTGGTGCCTCCAGGATGTGATTTGAGCCCAATTAAGGGTTATTTAGTGCTAAGTTATCATTCAACTTTGCAAACTAGGTATAGAGCTTGAAAACAAATTAATGCTGCTCTCTCTTCCTCCCTCTTCTCCTCCTGCCGCCGCCTAGTGGGGACCACCACCGCCTGCCATGTCAGCCAACGCCTCCCCCTTCCTCCACGTCATCTTCACGTCCCCACCCCCTCCTCTCTCCTCTTTTTCCTTCCAATCTTCTTCAAACTATGAGAAGGAGCTCCATTTAAGGGTTCCAACCTTCTATACTACCTATAACACCTCTTTTGTGGTCCGTAGAAGCCATGGGGCACTTCGCGGACCCGCAATTGGCTCTACCTTCACTGGACATCAAGGAGTCAAGCTTCCCGGACCTCCATTTCGCTAAAGATATGTGCTTTCCTACTTCATTCACTAATATAGACATATACGAGAGTTGCCAGAAAGTTTGGAGTCATTCCGAGTCTAGTAGGCGACATCTTTAAGCTGTAGCGAGCGCAGAAAAGTCTGATGTTGCAATGCGCTATTAGTTTATGGCTAGGGTGTGAGATTCTCACATTAATTAGTGTATTTAAGTAGTTTAATTATGTATGAAAAATTAATTAGTTAACTGTTTAACGTTAATAGTTAATGTGAAAAAGTAGGAAAACTTGTAAGTTAGAAAACAGCTAATTTTACAGTTAGTGTGACATTAAAATATTTTTTAGTTAGTAAATTAAATAATGATGAAAATCATAGATTTCATTTGATTTATATGAAAAAGTTATACGGTATATGATAGCTTACATCACTGTTGTTTACAAACCAAATGGATGAAATATTGATTTGTTGTGTGATTTTCTAATTGTGATTATGGAATGTTTAACAAGCTAAATATTGTTAATATATTTGTGGTAGTTGAAATTGGATATAATATCCATCTATTATTTGAACGGTAAATTTGTTATTACTCGTTTAAGAAAAATTGACTAATCTGGATAATAAGTCAAATTTAAATAATATGGTTAAATTCATAAATCAATAGTGAATTTAAATTGATTGTCATCGGTTAGAAACCCCATACGGGTTTTGGGATGATTTTTAATTTACACTTCTCCCTTGTATATAGTTCGTATGTTGATCATTCGATCAACGAAGCGAAATAAGCGTTGATAAAGTATTTTGAAGCTTGTGTGAAAATAAATGCACATTGGATGTCATTTGGATGTTGAATAGTTGTTAGCAACCATTGTTGGATGTATTGAATTCATATGAATGGAATTGTATGATGTTTGATTGAATTTTATTCCAATCAGGATTAAAAATGAATATTTCAATAATACACTATGAGGTGAAAAAGCGAAGTTTGATTTTGATGTTCGATTTTGGATCTACTCATTTCCATTGAAATATCTATGAATAGTTGTAATAGTAGTGAATAATTTTGAAGTATTTTCAATATACTTATGGCTTGTTGAAGTTTTGAATTATAAATGAATAGTATCTTTTCAGAGTGAAGTTTGGTCAGGATATGTAGCGAACATTTGAAAAAAAGTTCTCTTTTCGAAAGTTTTCGTTTATTTTTATTATGACTGTAAGGGAATTTTGAACATAAACTGACGACTTTCGAAAAATAATATTATTTTATTTGTTAGAAGAATATTAAAGTTGACAAAATAGTGAGATATTCGATTTTGATGTGAAACGACTGAAATGAGTTTTCTAAAGTGATTATATAAATTTTATTTAATTAATAAAGGAAATTTAAAAACATTTCGAATTAGTTATAAATTAATAAATCGACTTGGGCTTGAATAAAACGCGTCGCGCAGCGAAGTTCGCGAACGTCAACCCTTGACTTCGAATTGACGTAACGGGAGATCTGACCGTCGGATTCTCCTGAAATCAGAACTATTGGATTTGTATTGAAAAGATCTTTCAAATGAATATAAGAGGTTTAAATTTGAACGGTTGGAATTCTAAATATGTCCAAATCAGTTTTGAAAAAGATCGTCGTGGATGCAGTTCGGTGGTTGATATTGAAAACCGACTGTAAGGGCCTTATTAAAATTATTAAAATTTATAAACAGTTTATGATAAATCATAATAAATGATTAGAAAAGAGTTTAGACTAATATTCCATGTTTTTGAAAGATATTTATTATTTATATCTAAAATGCTATTTTGCAACTATAGGAAAATATAATATTTGAATATAGCAAGTAGGATATGAAAGGAAGTTTTAATGCAACCAAATATTTCCAGCTTATAATTTAGAGAGGATTTGAATGGAAATAATCTTTGGATATGTCAATATTAAATTTCGTGATTATACGGGTATGGTTGAGGGATTTAGAAGATATTGATATCGTTATTCCAATACAATTTCTGTTGATTTCAGAATTTGGTATTGAATGTAAGTCGACATGATATCCATTTAAGTTCTTACATTAATAACAAATATATTTGGGGTTTGTTGTGAATGGTATCGTAAATAATATTATTCTTGAACCTAGCTGTGGAAAGGATAAATCATTTAAATAAGATTTAATGAACTTTCCAATTTATTTAATTAAATTGGAATTGAATGGATCGATTAATAATAATTTAAATAAGCTTTTGTAAAGGAAGGCTTTTACTTTATGGAATTTAAAAGGCTTTGTCGTTATTGCACTTATAGTATTAGTCTGAAACGAAAATTTATATCGATTATAAATTGTTCAAATTTCCGTGAAGATTCCATATTAATGAAAAATTATTTTTTGGTTTATGGTGAACGATGCTTTTTAATGGCAGTTGTCCTTTAACCCAAACAAAGAAGGGATTAATTCCCGAAAGCGAATAATCACTAAGTAACGAATTTAGGTAAAAGGTATTATAAAAATCTTTTAAAAGAGTGATTTTCGAGGAATGGATTAATCAATAAGTTTAAAAGGATTTACCTTTGATAAAATTAATGGGAACCTTTCCCCAAAAATGTAAATATACAACTAAAAGAATATTCTGTATTGGAATGAAATGAGTGTTATCTTTGTGTAATTGTTACACGATTATAAAGGTATGCAAGTTATTTGGAAAGACCAAGTTTAACCCATTATGAATAATTGTTACGACGATTAAATGTCATAGATGAGGACGATGGTTTAAGATTGGAGATTTTCACATCGTTTGGGCTATTGCTAATGTATTGATTGGGTCGTACACCCAAGACAACGTAAAAAGTGGTGATAGTCTAAAACGTACTTGGAAATCGGCTGGATATGCAAGGGTCCCTCTCCTTTATTGGACATATGGGATGAGAAATAAGGTGCCTATGGTTTCGTTCAGACCTAGAACATACTTGAATATGGATTGTATGTTTGACATTGTACTTCGCGCTAGTTGATCTCTATTAAATGTATATCTGTTTGGTAGAGGAGAATTAATTCTCTTATCTTAACACCCTTCTCTGAGACGTATGAGCTTAGAGGTTATATATTGATGAAAATCAATGATATGGTATGGATTGTCAATATGGCATGCCAAGATGCACTGATCAAGGCTTTTGTTGAAAAGCAGAGCCTTGTGGATGATGATCAAAGCACTGCTTTCATATGACACCGCTTTTTGTATAACCTTAATTCGCGAGCTTCACACCCCAGTATGAGTCAAAAACGGGATTAGGGACTGCAGGGAATGCATGCGTTTCTTTCTAGCTAGAGGTGATGTCATGGTATGGATCCTAGAAATTTTATTATGTGGATGATGGATAGCAAGGGCCCTCGGATTTATAGCCGCAAAAGTCTCATATGGTTGACGTACTGACCAGGTTATAGCTCTGATAGGACTGGGAAACGTATTGTTCCGGAATAACCAATCAACAAATGTTAGGTGTGGACGGGCCCTGCAAGATCCAAGTGTTTCCCATAGGTCTGATCCTTGAGTACATCTTACTAGAGGTGATCCGAAATCGGTGAGGAATATCCTTTGCTTTGACTCATAGATGGAATCCAATTTCCAGTACGCGACTTTTTCGGTTTTAGTTGTAAACCTATAAGGCGAGATAATATATGGTACCTATGCCATCTATGATTGGTACATTTATATTCGAAGTTGTTTTGTAAACTATGCACTTATAATAATATCAAATAAATTTGTTTTAAAACGTGCCAAGCATGTTTAGCTATTATAAGGCAAAACACTATCCTCTGACTTGCGTTGCATTGTGTGATGGGACTTGAGTCTTATAATAGCTCCATTTTTCCGAAAAAAGCATTATGTTGTTTATCATTAATTTCAAGCTTAGGTATTCACATGGAGTAAACCCTTTATGTGATATACAGCATGGTCCCGTGATCTACCTCATTTTAGAGTAAAATTTAAATAATTGTTTTAGCTCTCACACCAATCTCATGACTAACTCGGAGTTTATTATTTCCACCTAAACTCTGGGTCCCCATATTTTATCCACACAGGCAATCGGTAATTTTGGTTTTGCAGATTCTTTTATTTTACAGGATCCTGGAGTATGGCTGGAGCATCCTTTTATTTTACAGGATCCTGGAGTTGTAACGACCCAGAAAATCTGAACCAATTTAAAATTTTTAAATTGGCTAAAATAATGGATTTTAAATATTTAAAATAAATATTTTAGCTAATGGCAATGAAAAGTTAGTTGAATCGACAATTGAAAACGAATATAATTAATTATAATTATAAACAGGGCTTGAAAAGGCGCTGTAGTTTCAAAAATCGAATTCAAACTTTGTCGGACTGTACCGGGTGCAAAACAATCCGGAGTTTAGTGAAACCAAAATTATTTAAGTCTGTTAGTGAATACCTTTCTAACGAATCTGAAGAATCGAATTTTCATAGCGGAAAGCAAAAGTTATGGCCAAATGAATTTTCGGAAGGGTCGATATGGAATTTATATAGCCCGTGAAGTTGGCCATTTTGCATACGACCTCGGAATTCGACGAAACCACTTTTGTTGGGACCGTATCGTCAAAACATAGCTAGATTTATTTTTCTGGAATTTTTCGAATCAGTTTGTGGCCCTGGCAAATTGAAATGTACGTTCAAATTAAATATTGAATGTTTTATATTTTGATTTGAATGGAAACTGACTGAAACAGTCGAATGGGCCTGCGAAACATATCCCATTGTGTTCGGAATGGGGGTAAAACGCTAGGGACGACAGTCGGTGGGTTTAATTTCGTGTTCGTATTAAAAAGTTACCTTTTTGTAATTAAAAATATTAAAATAATATATAAATAACCCTTCCCTTTTGCTACCTCCCTCTCCCCTTACCGTTGACCATTCCAAATCAGATAAAAAAAACACGGGTTTCCCCCAAATCGAAGTGGTGACGCCTTCGTCATCGCCACCCCCCACCTCGCGCACACGCCGACACCGCCCTCCCCCACGACCACCTCGCTCCGCCTCGAGACCCCCCCCCTCTCGTTCTCTCTCTCTCCTCCTTCAGGCGAACTCCCATTCGCGAACTCCGGGACCAACGAGCACCATCGAAGACCGCGCCGCCGAGGCCAACGACCACCGCCCTCCTCCGCAAGCCCCCAGCCACCACTAGTGCCACTTCCGACGTCCCCAGCCCCCCCGGCGCGCCTCAGCCCTCCTCCGACAGTGAGCCTTTCTGTCGTGACCTCCTGAAGCAAAACAGTGAGCGTTCCTTCCTCTTTTTATTTAAATAATTAAACACTGAACTTCCTTTTCAGATTTTGATTTTTATATATTTATATAACATAGAAAATAAACTGATTTTTATATGCGATATTAACATAGAAAGGTCGGATTTTTATATGCGATATTAGCATAGAAAGGTCGGATTTTTATATGTGATATTAACATAGAAAGGTCGGATTTTTATATGCGATATTAACATAGAAAGGTCGGATTTTTATATGTGATATTAGCATAGAAAGGTCGGATTTTTATATGTGATATTAGCAAAGAAAGGTTGGATTTTTAATGAAGTAAAGTTTTGATTTTTCAAAATGAAAAGATTAGATTTTTATACGAAGAAAGTTATGATTTTTCTTCATAGAAAATATCGAATTTTCCATATGGAACAGTGAAGTAAAAATTAGTTTTCTCCAGATAGAAGTGGCGATAAATATTATATTTTTATAAATATGAAATTCGATGAAACATGAAACATCGTGTCCGTGTGGACGCCTTCTACATTTTAGAAGAGACCGCATATTTTTCTGAGCCTTCTGCTATTTTTGGTGGAGAGGAACCCAATGTGAGATTTCTAATTCATAAACTATATGGAAAACGACGATGTATAAATTATATAGTCGATGTATGAGTTATATTAGCGTTGTACACCTCTTATATAAGCGTTGTATAAGTTGTACGTTCGATGTATAAGTTATATATGCGTTGTAAAAATTATATATGTGTTGAAATAAAAGTGAATTGCTATATATAAATATATATATATATATATATATATATATATATATATACGCCCCTCGTCCACAAACCATGGACGATATTTATTGGTTGAAATTGTTGTGAAAATTGATTGATAGCGAATGGTTGTTTGGGATTGTTTGTGGTTGATATTGATTGATTGTGGTTGAAAAATACCCGTTTGTGGTTGAGAAATATTTGGTTGAAACTACATAGGATTAGTTTGTGGAAATGAAATAAATATATACATGTCGCCTGCGTGCGAACTAGATGCATGATCCCCATTGTCAAAAACCGCGAGGTTTTAAGGTAGAGCGAGGATCCGTACTAGGGACGGTCCCGGTTTTAACTACCCTGCCGTTATGCTGCCGAAATTTTGAATAATATTCATGTGTTTGAATTATTTTCATTTGCTAAAACTATATTTATTCATTGAATAGAAAACCTTCATTTGTTGAATCGATATTCATTCGTTGATTAGAAATTCATGTGTTTAATGGTATTCGCGTTTTAAATATAAAAATTACATTTTTATCTATATATAGAAACTATAGAAAACCTTCATGTGTTGAATCGATATTCATTCGTTGATTAGAAATTCATGTGTTGAATGGTATTCGCGTTTTAAATATAAAAATCACATTTTTATCTATATATAGAAACTATAGAAAACCTTCATGTGTTGAATCGATATTCATTCGTTGATTTGAAATTCATGTGTTGAATGGTATTCATATTTTGAAATAAATTGTTTGATAATAAAAATCACCTTTTATCGACTATATGAACTGTGTAAAATAATCTCGTTTTGAAAGAAATTGTTTTATAAGAAAAATCCTATTTTTATCACCAATATGAGATATATAAAATAATAGTGTTTTGAAATGAGTTGTTTTACAATAAAAATCACATCTTTATTATATGCATGAATCGTTGAAACGTGAAGTGTTAAAAATAGCCACTTGTTCAAATAAATATATATATGAGTTGAAATATTCATTAATTAGCTAATGATATGATTTGTACCTATGTATGTAACATTAGAATGAATGGTGTTTTTAAACCAAATAGAAATCAAATATGAAGTTGAATAGAAAATGATAAATGATAAGAACTATATATATGTACATGCATATTCATTGAACAGGTTATAGCAAAGGGGCTAGAGAAGAGGAATAAAATTTTGTGCCCGACAAATAGGTACACATTTACTGTTTTGTTTGGGTGATGATTTTATGAGCCTGTTGGCTAGCCACTTGGCTTTTTCTTTTTTTTTGAGATTAGAAGGACCGGGGAAGCTATTTGAGATTTCCCGATGCTCCCGGTGCAGGGGAGGTTATGGCGAAATTTTCCAAAATTTTAAGGCGTTAGTGAAATATTTGAAGTGAAAACGATATTGAAATCATTGAATGAACTATATTTATATAAATATATAAATATAAATAAAATTAAAACGAAACGAGGCCGTGCAGTTCGTATTTTGAAACCGTGATTTCAAACAACTAGTGCGGGAAATCCGACCATTGGATTTTCCCGAAACCTCAACCGTCGGGTTCGCCTTGGAAATATCTTCCCAACGGCACCAACCTTGTAAAAATCCAATGGTTGGATTGGCTGGAATGTTTAAATCAAATCTGAAGAAAAACAGCGCCAGGAACGATTATATTTATATATATATAAATATAATTATATTTAATCGAATAACGACGCTGTAGTTCGTATTTTGAAATCGAAAATTCAAACGATTGTACCGAGAGATCCGACCGTCGGATTTTCCCGAAACTGGAACCGTTGGATTCGTTTTGAAAAGACCTTTCTAATGATGTAAATTTTATGAGAATCCAACGGTTAGATTTTCATATATGTGTAAATCAAATCTGAAGAAAAACAGCGCCACAGCCGCGTTATGGCCCGAAGCGTCGTTTTGAATAAATTGGCTATTTTAAAATAAATAAAAATAGCGATAAATCGTTATAAAATATCCTAAACGATATGGGATAGAAATAAACTGAATTTGCTTGATTTATGTAGTATTTGATGGTTGAATGTGTTTGGTGTGAAAATTACATTAAAGAACAAAATTGCTGTTGTCGAATGATTTAACCATTAAAGTAAATTGATTTGAAATTCTAAATGTACGTGAATTATTTGAGAAGGCCGAGTTAATTCTCATTTCAAATAATTGACCGACGATTAAAAGTCGAAGATGAAGACGGTGGTCGAAGACCGGAGATCTTCACCTCGTTTGGATGGTAACCGAGGTCCTGATTGGGAGGCATCCCGAAATATGGATAATGAGTGGTGATCATCCAGACGTACGTGGTGATCGAAGGGTTTGCGAGGTATTTAGTGCCTCCGGTTTTGTTCAGACCCAGAACGGACTTGTAAATGGACTGTGTGTCTGACATTGGATTTTATTCTGTGTTGATTGATCTCTATTAAATATACATCTGTTTGGCGGCGGAGAATTTATTCTTTTGCTTAACGCCCTTCTCCGAGACGCACGAGCTCAGAGGTTGTATATCGATGGACATCAGTCGCATGGCATGAATTACCTGTGTGGCATGCTAAGATGCAGTGATCAGGGCTTCTGTTAAAAAGCAAAGTCTTGTGGTGATGATCAAAGCACCGCCTGTGTGGCGTAGCTTTGTGTATAACGTAAATTCGCGAGCCTCACACCCCGGTACGAACCTAAAACGGGAGAAGGACCTCAGGGAGGGCATGCGTTTCTTCCTAGCTAGGGTGGTGTCAGTGACCTACCAGCCCTGACATTTATATACTTTTCACCTATGTGGTTGTTGCTGTTGCGAGGCGCCTCGGTTTGATCGGACGATCCGGGTCCGATGGAGTCATTCGTTGGCTCGTTTACGCCCCAAAGGGCGGGGAAACGTATTGTTCAGGCATAATAATCCACATCGGTGGACCGGCCCTGTCGCTCCAAGGGGCAGTTGCGGCTGTTCCTGAGGCTCGGGCTAGGCAGTCTCGAATTCGGTAAGGACTATCTTTTGCCTTGGTTCATGACGGAAATCCAATTTCCAAATACGTGACTGTGCGGTTTCGATTGTATATATACATTTGGCGACATAGTGGCATGGGACGCTCATGTCGTCTATGATTGATAGGTATGATTTGAAATTGTTTTCAAAACATATAAACACTAGTAATAATATCAAATGCCTTTGTTTTATTCATATCAAGCATATCTTGGCCGTTATAAGGTAAAAACTCTATCCTCCGGTTTGCGTTGCATTGTGTGATGGGAACTGAGTCTTATAACGGCTTCATTTTTATAAAAAGCATAGCGATGTTTAAAAGAAAGATTTGTTTTAAAGCACTGGCAATCCAATGGAGTAAACCCGTTCCACGAAGGTGGCGTGGTCCTGTGATTAGCCATATTATATATGTGTTGAGTAGACTTCTCATACCAGTCCCATGACCGACTCGTAGTTTGTTTCACTTTCAAACTCGGGTGCCCCTTTTTCTACACGGGCAGCCTTGTATTCAGGTTTAGCTGGTTCTTTCTGGATAGCTGGACCTGAAGATGGATTCTATTATTTATCTCTTTTTATGCTGTTCAGCTCCTATTGTACATATTTTGTTTGTTTCCGCTGTAGACATTTACGTATAGCTGAACTGTATTTGTACTAAGTAAGATCTTGTATACTGTGTAACTCTGATGATTACTTTTATCCAGTATATTCTATTGTTCATTATCTGGTGTATTTTATTATTCTGTTCTGCTATTATCTGTTTCTGTGTTATATTCCAAAGATAACCCTTGTCTCCGTCAGTACGGGATTTGGGGTCGTCTCAACGTGGTATCAGAGCCAGGTTAAGCTTAGTTCTGGAATATAACATTTGAACGAACTCGTCAGAAATAGAACCAGTAGTGTTCTAGGACGGGTAACTCCATACAGATAGGATCAGAAATATCCTAGTATGAGTAGCAGAATGAAATAACACCTAGATAGACACATTTACATTCAAGTATTTGTCTCTATATTTTGAAATATCTTTCCTGTTGACCTGACACTTGATCTGCTATTTGCAGAAGAACTAGAAAATGAGTGCCAGAAACAGAAGAAGTAATACTGACCCGGATATAGAAGCCCTATATATGAAATATAGAAATCTGGGTGGAAAGCCGTTCTCGGGCGAAGAATCTATTATGAGAACACAAGCTTGGATTCGTTCGGCTGAGAAAATCTTCAAAGCATTAAAGCTTGGGGATGACCAGAAAAGATTACTGGCCTCCTGGGCACTCAAAGACGAAGCTTTATTCTGGTGGGATTCGGTTATTAAAGATAATCCAGAAGGTGATATCACCTGGGACAGATTCAAAGTGATTTTCTTAGAAAGATTTACTCCTCCCGAAGCAACTGAGAGATTATGTGATGAATTTTCTTATCTAATACAAGGTGATATGACCATCCCAGAATATCATAAGAAATTCAACGAGCTTGCTCACTTTGCTCCCCATCTGATTCAAGATCCAAAGAGGAAAAATCTGAGATTTATTCATGGCCTGCAAAGGAGATATCAGAATAGTGTAATGAGGAATGTGAAGCTTCCTTTTTCTGAAATGATATACATGGCTTATCAGTATGAAGATCTCCATAAGAAAGGAATGTTGCGCGACGAAGAAGAAGTTCGTTGTAGTGACAAAGAAGAGTCGGAAACTGATATTCCAGAAGCCAGTAGGAGGTCGGAGGCCAATAAGAAGCCCAGTGCCAAGAGAAAAAGGGCTGAATCTGGGAAAGAACCCGTAACGACTGCCACATGCTCAAACTGCAATCAAAAGGGTCATTTGTCCAGGAAATGTAAGTCCTTGAAATTACAAAAGAAGGAGGGATCTAAATCAAAGAACAAGGTTAAAGATAATAGAAAGTGTAATCTTTGTTATCAAGCAGGTCACGTAAAGCAAGACTGCTGGCAGTCGAAAAGGACCAATGAGGCTCAGGTAAATGAAATAGCAGAAACTTCTGGGCCCGCAGATGTTCTGGAAAGGGCTGATGTGTTAGAAGGCACGCTTACTGTCAAAAACATTCCAGTCAAAGTACTGTTTGACACAGGCGCGTCACAAAGCTTTATTGCAAAGAGTGCCGCTAAGAAGCTAGATTTGAATTTGAGGAAGCTCAAGGAACCAATGACTGTCCAGAATCCGGTCGGGGGTTCTATCAATCTCAGCTGGATTTGTGCAGTACCTGTCTCCTTTTCTTGCTATAAATTCCCTATTATCTCTATCGTCATGAATTTTAATGAATTCGATCTTATTCTGGGATTGGATTGGCTAACCAAGTATGAGGCAGAGGTTAGATGCGCCGAGAGAGTGGTTAAAGCAAGGTCCCAATCGGGGAATTATATAACTATACCATGCGAAGGCCCGACTTCAAATAGAAAGGACTTCTGGGCAGCTTTGAATGTTTCTCCAGCCCAAATAGAAAATATCCTTGAAGTTGCAGAGAATATTCCCGACCTCATCAAAGATATTCCTGTCGTCAAGAACTATGCGGATGTGTTCGAGGAAGTCGTTCGCTTACCTCCGCTGAGAGAAATAGATTTCAAAATTGCTTTGATTCCTAATGCAAGGCCGGTAGTTCACGCTATTCGGAGAATGTCCTTGAAAGATAAGGAGGAATTAGACAATCAAACACGACAGCTAGTATGGAAAGGTCTGATCAGGCCTAGTTTCTTTGATTGGGGTGCAGCAGTGGTATTTGTCCCAAAATCTGACGGTACTCTACGGCTATGCGTGGACTATCGTGATCTGAACAAACAGACAATAAAGAACAAATATCCATTGCCGCGGATTGATGATTTGTTGGATCGATTAAATGGAGCACAAGTATTCTCAAGGATGGACCTAGCTATAGGCTTCCATCAACTTCAAATTGCCGAAGAATGTGTTCCAATGACAGCATTAAGAGGTCCCAACTTATTCTACGAGTGGTTAGTAATGCCGTTCGGCTTATGTAACGCTCCTGCCTACTTCGTCGATCTGATGAACAGAGTATTCAGAGTAGTTTTGAATAAATTTGTTCTGGTTTTTATTGACGATATTTTAATCTTCTCTAAATCAAAAGCCGAACATGAAAAGCATCTGGAACAAGTTCTAGAAATCCTGAGAAAGAATGTATTGAAAGCAAAGTTTTCCAAATGTATATTCTGGCAAGATGAAGTGAAATTTCTAGGCCACGTCGTATCGAAAGAAGGAATCGCTGTGGATCCAAGTAAAATCACAGCTATTCAGAACTGGAAATAGCCCAGTACCCCCATTGAAGTCCGCAGTTTTCTCGGATTGGCTAGCTATTACCGAAAGTTCGTTAAAGACTTTTCTAAGATATCTGGTCACTTAACGAAGCTTACAAAGAAGCATTCTAAATTCAAATGGACTCAAGAGAGTGAGGAGGCTTTCGAAGAGCTAAAGTTGAGATTAACCACAGCTCCAGTGTTAACCATCATCGATGGCAACCAAGATCTAAAAGTCTGGACTGATGCTTCTAGAGAAGGCCTTGGGGCAGTGTTAATGCAAAGAGGCCAAGTGATTGCTTATGCTAGCCGTCAACTGAAGCCGCACGAGAAAAACTACGTAACTCATGATCTTGAGTTATTGGCTATCGTATTCGCCTTGAAAATCTGGAGGCACTATCTTCTGGGTGAGAGATTTGAACTATTTACAGATCACCAGTCATTAAAGTATCTGTTCACTCAGAAAGACCTGAATCTGAGGCAACAACGTTGGCTGGAGTTTCTTGCAGCATATGATTTTGAAATTCTATACACTCCAGGGAAAGCAAATGTCGTGGCCGATGCGTTAAGCCGAAAAAATGAGATGACCGCCAGTTTCATCATTGCGACTTCGTTGATTGATAAGATATCAGCTCTCCAAGAAGACGACCAATTTATCAAAGGAATGAGTCAGCGAATTCGTGAAGGCAATGCTTCGGATTTTCAGCTAGACAGCGAAGGGATTCTGAGGTTAGAAGGGCGAATTTGCGTTCTAGAGATTCCTGAACTTAAAAGAGATGTGCTTGATGAATGCCACAAATCTAAGCTCAGTATCCATCCGGGTGTGAATAAAATGTATAACGATATCAAACGCACATTCTGGTGGAAGTCGTTAAAAAGAGACATCTCGATATATGTTAGTCGATGCCCTACTTGCCAACTAGTCAAAAGCGACCAACAGAAACTGGCTGGATTGTTGCAACCGCTAGAAGTTCCAGGTTGGAAGTGGGAACATATTTATATGGATTTCATTGATGGTCTGCCTAGAACCAGAAAAGGAAATGACAGTATTTGGGTGATCGTAGATCGCTTCACGAAGACCGCCCATTTCATACCTGTCAGATCTAACAGAACTGCTCAGAGTCTGGCGCAGATATACTTCAGGGAAATAGTTAGACTACATGGAGTGCCGCTCAGTATAGTCAGTGATAGAGATACAATATTCACTAGCAAATTCTGGGAGGCATTTCAAGTCGAGCTGGGAACGAAGTTGAACTTGAGCACCGCTTATCATCCTCAGACAGACGGTCAGACTGAGAGGGTGAATCGCATTTTAGAAGATCTATTGCGGGCTTGTGTTCTAGATTTCGGTGGATCATGGGAAGACCATCTGCATTTGGCTGAATTCTCTTATAACAATAGCTACCAAGCGAGTCTGACAATGTCGCCATTCGAAGCATTATACGGTAGACCGTGCCGATCTCCTGCTTGTTGGGTCGAACCTGGAAATTGACTTGTGTTGGGTCCTGATATGATTCGAGAAGCTGCCGACAAAGTCGATTTTATTAAGAAGCGATTACTCGCCGCTCAAAGCCGACAAAAGAGCTATGCCGATAGAAGAAGAAGAGATATATCCTTTGAAGTTGGCGACTATGTATATTTGAAGGTATCGCCGATGAGAGGAGTAATCCGGTTCGGTAAAACTAGAAAGCTGGCGCCCAAATTCATAGGTCCGTTTCCTATTTTGGAACAGATCGGAACTCTCGCTTATAGAGTCAAACTGCCTAATTGGTTGCCTGGAGTTCATGATGTATTTCACATATCCCAACTTCGAAAGCACGTTCATGATCCAGACTTGATCGTGGAAGAAGCAGCTCAACATGACATTGAAATTACTCCCGAATTAGCTGTGAGAAGAGAGCCGCTAAAGATTAGCGGCAAAGAAACCAAAGAGCTGAGGAACAAGAAATTCACTTAGTCAAAGTGCGATGGAGTGGAGATCCGCGAGATTGTACTTGGGAAACTGAGGAGAGCATTCAGAAAGCTTATCCTAGATGCCGAGTAGATATCTCTGATTGACTCCGGTGCAAGGTACATTTACCCTACTTTGCATTACCATTTAATTCTCTACTCTGTTGTTATTTTCTTTTCATGGATGTGCACTTTTAAATTCTATAGGCTGAATGATTTTGAAAAGAGTATGGAGGTTGATCAGTATATTTTTGAAAGGTTAAAACGATTTGATTGTTGGTTGTGTTATGTGATTGTAGATTTGTCAAACCACTTTCGACTTTGTTCCTTTTCGGGGACGAAAAGTTTTAAGTGGGGGAGATTGTAACGACCCAGAAAATCTGAACCAATTTAAAAATTTTAAATTGGCTAAAATAATGGATTTTAAATATTTAAAATAAATATTTTAGCTAATGGCAATGAAAAGTTAGTTGAATCGATAATTGAAAACGAATATAATTAATTATAATTATAATCAGGGCTTGAAAAGGCGCTGTAGTTTCAAAAATCGAATTCAAACTTTGTCGGACTGTACCGGGTGCAAAACAATCCGGATTTTAGTGAAACCAAAATTATTTATATCTGTTAGTGAATACCTTTCTAACGAATCTGAAGAATCGAATTTTCATAGCGGAAAGCAAAAGTTATGGCCGAATGAATTTTCTGAAGGGTCGATATGGAATTTATATAGCCCGTGAAGTTGGCCATTTTGCATACAACCTCGGAATTCGACGAAACCACTTTTGTTGGGACCGTATCGTCAAAACATAGCTAGATTTATTTTTCTGGAATTTTTCGAATCAGTTTGTGGCCCTGGCAAATTGAAATGTACGTTCAAATTAAATATTGAATGTTTTATATTTTGATTTGAATGGAAACTGACTGAAACAGTCGAATGGGCCTGCGAAACATATCCCATTGTGTTCGGAATGGGGGTAAAACGCTAGGGACGACAGTCGGTGGGTTTAATTTCGTGTTCGTATTAAAAAGTTACCTTTTTGTAATTAAAAATATTAAAATAATATATAAATAACCCTTCCCTTTTGCTACCTCCCTCTCCCCTTACCGTTGACCGTTCCTAATCAGATCAAAAAAAAAAAAAACACGGGTTTCCCCCAAATCGAAGTGGCGACGCCTTCGTCATTGTAACAACCCGAAAATCTGGGCCAGTTTAAAATTTTTATTTCGGCAATTTTAGCGAATTTTAATTATTTAAAATGAATTATTTTAAATAATATCGACCGGAAAATTTATTTTGAATATAATTCGATCGTATATATTATAAACGCCGTCGTTAGAATATAAATATTTATATATAATTATAAATAGAATTGAAAATGGCGCGGTAGTTCGATAATTCGATTTCAAACTTCAATTGAATGTACCGGGTGCAAAACAATCCGGATTTTAGTGAAACAAAAAATAATGGAATCTAATAGTGAATATCTTTCCAACGAATCTGAAAAATCAAAAGTTCGTAGCGGGAATCAAAAGATATGTCCAGTTGAAAATTCTGAATAGTCGCTATGGAATTCAGGCCCTTAAAAATGGACATTTTGCAAACGACCTCGGATTTCGACGAAACCACTTTTGTTGGATCCGCAGTGCCAATTTATTGCTAGGTTTCAAATTTCATAATTTTTCGAATCAATATGTGAGCGTGGCAAAGGAAAACGCGTTTGACCAGTTTCAGTTGATTTTAATCGACTGGAAATTGGCCATTTTTCCAACGGTCTCAGAATTCGACGAAACTAGTTTTGTTAGGACCGTATCGTCAATACGAAGCTAGAAAATATTTTTCTGGAATTTTTCTAGTTAGTATGTGACCCCGGTAATTTGAAATGTACGTTTAAAATTCAATATATAGATTTAAATGTAAGTTCAATGGAAACTGATTGTAACTATCGAATCAGCTTGCGATACATATCCCATTGTGTTCGGAATGGGGGTAAAACGCTAGGGACGACAGGCGGTGGGCCTCGTTTTGAAGTCGAAAATGAAAGTTGCTTTTTGTGGAGAATTAAATAATAATAATAAAAAAAACCTTCTCCTTCTATAACTTCTGCCCCCCCCCCCTTTCTCATTTTCACTTCGATTCAGATAAAAAAAAAAAAAAAAAACTGCTCTCGTCGACGATCGATCTCGCCTCCATCGGCGCCGTTCGCCGCCCTCCTCCGTTCACCGCCCCTTCCCACAGCCTCTCTCCTTCTTCCCCTAGCCCTGCGATCGAACCCGCGCCCGACACCCATCGCCACCCACCACCACCTGCAACGACGCGCACCCCCCCCCCCCTGATGACCTCCGATCTCCCCAGCAGGCCTAACCCCCTCCGATTGTAAGTTCTTCTTATTTATTTAATTATTTATGTAGGTAAAAGGGCTGATTTCTTTTATGTATATTTTATAAAAAAAAATCTGATTTTCTAATGTATATAACATCGTGTAAAGAAAAGATTTTTATATGTTTATGGCGAGAAAGGATAAGATTTTTATAATTTTAAAGCTATAATTTTTATAGTTAAGAAAGGTTTAATTTTTATAGAAAGATAAGGTTTTGAAAAATAAAAAGACTTGATTTTTAATTTGTAAAGGATAGGATTTCTAAGCGTATAAAAATATGGTCTCTAAGCGAGGAAAGATTTCATTTTTAATTAGAGAAAGGTGAGATTTTTAGATAAAGATTCGATTTTTATAAGTATGAAGTGAAGATAATTTTTTTTTTTTTATATAGCAGAGATTATAAAAATATGATTTTTATAAGATAGAGAATATAAAAATTCGATTTTTATATATTGAATAGCGAAGTAAAAATTCGATTTTTATATATTGAATAGCGAAGTAAAAATTCGATTTTTATATATTGAATAGCGAAGTAAAAATTCGATTTTTATATATTGAATAGCAAAGTAAAAATGTGACTTTTATATAGGTAGTGAATACGGGCAACGAAATAGACGAAAGAAAAGCACAGTGAAGATTTCCTACCCATGAAGAATTGCGTCATTCAGTTTAGCGAAAGGGTGAGAATTTCTCACTCTTCAATTTCTTTTCTAGTTATATATATATACTAGGATGCAGACGGTGCTTAGTAGCACCCGACACAATCGTCCACAGACCATGGACTTGTTTGTTTGATTGCAAATTAGTTAGACTATTTGGTTTGGTTTGAATTGTTTGGTGAAATGAATGGATTTGTGTAATGTCCCGTATTTTTCTAACCGTTTATTTGAAATATTTTAATGGGATTTGACCCTTTTAATTTGAATATTTAAGCAATATTTAATTATATATATATTCGAATGTTATTAACCCAAAATTCTAAAGGTCAAGTTGGGATTCCCCTTGGTCTTATTTGAAGTTGCTCGGTATCTCATTTGAGTATATTCGGCATTTATCGGTTTGTTTTTATTTCAACTGTTTTGGGATTTGATTCATATTGCATCGGTATTTCACAAGTTTTATAAGTAGCCAACCAAAAGCTTGGGCACAATATGGCATCAACGTTTTCACAAATCAAATGAAACCCAGATTATATATTTTCAGCATAATGTTCAACAGACAATGTCCAATAATCTTACTACATGAACATAAGAAGGGGAACATATAACCAAAGTTGGAAACAGTAAATGGAACGACAAAAGAAAAAAAACTGATATATGTACATATTTCTCCATCAAATCCATAAGGACGAACAGCTAAAACTGTATGAATTTATACCATTAATTTTTCAGAATACATTTTCTTATGTACAATCCCTTTTCTGCTATAACATATACCAGTCATGGTTCATATCTGCTAAAGGAATAAACAAATGAAAAACTTCATGAACACAGACAATGTATGAAGTACAAGTGCTGCCTAATACTGCCTTGGTATCTTCGTTCTGTCACCTTCAACACCAAGAATTCCAATGAAAAATTGTATGCAGGCAGCTACAGTCGACCTAACCTATAGACAGCACATGAGAAAATAGTTATAAGATTTTACAACACAGAAAATATGACAACAAAGGAAACCAACAGTCAAATTCAAATCTGTACCCATATGTATGTATCAGAACAGTATGATTCTTCCCAATAAAATATTAACCTGAAAAGAAAGTAGAGGAAATGCAGCTATGAGTAGCTAGAAAGTAGGTTAATGTATAGTTATAGAGTTGAAAGTTTTCAAATAAAAAAAATTCAAATCTGAAAATCGGAAATGAAACAAACAGAAAATCTCAGCTACGAATCCAGGAGGACTGTTGTCCATAAATCAGATATAGGATCTACTAAAATCCTTTTTGAACAAGACCAAGATCAGAACAAAATATATGTGGAAATAACAATACAAATGGCTTCATAGCCCTACCAAATCTATACATGAACAGTCCGATCAATGTATACATCTAAGCAGACAACCGTACAACACAAACCCCACCAGTTCAAATCTACAAGGAGGACTAGACAACTCGAATACCAATTTTAATGTGAACAGACAATGGACAGGATGAACTGACAATACAATTCGAACAGGAAATAAACAGTACACTGATCACATAAAAGAGGATTTAATTCTGAATATATTTCTACATCAAATCTGCTAAGGGAAACCAAGAACATGTATATGTTATGTACATGTGTTTTCAAAATCCTGCACTGTATTTAAAATGGGACATAAAAACCTATAACAGGAAATCTCTGAATTGAAGTGGACAGAAATGGCTTATGCATGTGTTTACATAACCAAGAAATACAACACAAAAACCCAATCAAATCAACCTATATATTTTCAGAAAAATCTGTTATACGAATCTATAAAGTCTGTTTCGCTATTTACAATATCCCAATCTAGATCTGAAATCGAAATAATCTAATAGAAGACAAGGCCTTGTGAACAAAACAGTAACCATAGCTGTATGCTAGTCTATATAGGAACAGAACATATATGAGCAGAAGGATACATGGGAAAATCAAACCGCAAATCTCCATTTCACTGTTAAAAACATCACGCACACAAATCTAGTTCCATCACCAAGAGACCACACAGCACAGTGGAAACAACACAAAGTAAACGCCTAAAGACTGCAAACCCTAATGCATGATTTTACAATTGAAATTGACGTCGTTCATCAGACCGCAAGTATAAATAGGGTCACATACCACATGTTAGAACACAACTAAAAACCGAGAGAAAATCAAAACAAACCAGAAATTAAATCGAAAATAATTATCAAAATACTTAGCTTTTGGGAAGGTGGGGTCTCGATCTGGCTAAATCGAATGGAAGGAGGCGGGAAGAGGACTGAAACTTAGGACGTTCGACTGCGTTGAGGATCGGCCAGGGATGGAATTGGGTGGAGCAGCCGAAGCTGGAGGTGTGGGGACCGATGAGGGCAGAGGGCGACGGAAGTTTGGTAAAGGGGAGGGGTGAGATCTGAACGACGGCCATGATAGGGTTTCCTTTTCTCGTGTTATTTTTGTGGCGGCGGACGATGTGAAAATGGAGAAGGACCGATCGTTTTAGGGTATAAGAGAAAAGGGGAAGCGGGCCTAGGTCATTTCGGGTTGGGCTGAAGGTAAGGTCCAAATATTATTTAAACTAAAGTTAATTTAATTTAAATTGTTTTTATAACTTAGAATCTTAATATCGTGTACGTTTGTGGTCAGAATTCGATGAAACAAAAACCGTTGGGACCGTGATGACGAGTGCTACAAGATAGGTGAGGACTGAGCAGGGCAGGCAGCAGATGGATTTTTCAGATAAATGAAAACATCATTTAATTCAACTGAAACAAGCAGATTTAACGACGAAATCAAAAATAAAGGTGAGTTAAACTCACTCAGTTATTTCCCGCTTATATTTTATAAGTTGGGTTTTTGTTTTTTTTGTGTGCTATGGTTGCTAGTGATTGACTGAGTGCTGATAGATATTCATATATTGTTTTGAACTGACGAAATTAAACGTTGTTTAATTTCAGTGAAACCCATATCGTTATTTTTAACAACGGATCCCAGTCAAGGTAATTCACCTTACTGGCCACGTTTATAAAATAAACGTGATTCCATGGATTGTTTGCATTGTCATGATTGTGTGAAATAAATTTGTTGTTGACCGTTATAAAACCATTATTTGGTTAAGTTGAATTAGTTGATTTGATGGGTCGTCCAGTTATTGAATATCAACTTGAAATTCAATATTTGGTTGGTTTTAACCAGTGGGTACGATTGGTTGAGTGGTTAGCAGTACATGGCCAATGGATTAACTGTCTTCTAAGTATCGTTATACCATCAGGTAAATTTACAAATTTAAGTTAAAAATATATTTTTACCTGAGGACAGATTTAAAACCTGTATGGATAAAAGTTGTAAAAGGAAATAAATATCGATTTTTATGAATTGAGTCATAGTTGGTTTTTTAAAATCATCTTATAAAAGAGATTTCTGATATTTATCAGATTTATAAAGGTATGAGTAGAAATTTATTTAAGATTTGAATAATTGTTTTTGGAAAGATAAATAAAGGGAATTCGAAGAAAATGCGAAAGTTAAATTAAGTAGAAAGAAAAGTAACAATACAAGTGTTTATATTGAACTCTGGTTTATAAACAGAAAGAAGGTATAGAGGGTTACTTAATAAGGAAATTAAGTAAAAGAGATTTTTCAGCGAAAGATTCAAGAGTGAATGGCATCGTTTAGAGAAGTAAATGAGAATGTGATATTTTAATCGATGAATTAAAAATGGTGATTTTATTTGAGATGGAAGATTCGAAAGGAAAGAAGTTTTTTTTTTAAATATACAAAATAGCAAAATATGGTATATTTGATGTAGGAATGAGTTCGGTCTTTGAAATCAACTAATATCTATCTAAAGATAAGACTGTGGTTGATCAAGGTCTGAGAGGTAAATAAATACCCCAACTTGAGCGACCTCAGAATTTTCTAAGGATGACCTTAGTGGTAATGTGGAAAAAGAAGAATAAGTTATTTTCATATGGAAAAGAATAACAAGATGAAAGTTAAAGGGTTGAGAATATATAAATGAACTTTTCCCAAGTAACAGAAGTGAAAGAACTTGATATTTATTTATATATAAATGTCAAAAGTTAAATAAATGGAAGGGAAAAGGGTGGGAAGTTAAAATGGTATTTCCGAAGATTAAAGGAAATTGGGAAAGTAAAGTTTTAAGGATAATTTATCCTAAATGAATAATCGTTAGTTATTTTTCAAGTGATAAAATAAAAGGAGATTTCAAATGTTGCTTAACTTGAAATAAGTTGAGTCGTGTTCCAATATGGTTAATAAAATAAGGATAGGGGTTTGAAATGATTGAGTATGATTATGGAATATTTTCATAAACATGAAAATAAGATGTTTAAGAGAAGAACCTTACCTCAAATAAGTTGTATTTGAAATGTTAAGGGTTAGAGATTAACTATCGTTAAATCGTTTTAATTAAAGAGGCCATGTGGTGTTAGTACTGAACTGGTAAACTCATGTCATTCACACAATTATTTATTTGATAGTTAAAACACCGACTATCAAACATGACCCATACGATCGTTGGTACGGGAAGACCGGGATCGAATATACATTCGAAAACCATTCCGACCAGCGAATACGTGAAAGAAGATTTGTGAAGATGGAGCAATGGAAGACCGTTGATCTTCCTAAGCGGAAGAACTACTGATTGGATTTCTCTGGTTTAGCGGCCGGAGACATTTCAACAGTGATTCTGTCGTGGTTGGAATCTACGGATTGCAAGGACTTCTCGCTATTGATCTGTCGGGTGATTCCTAGGATGCAGTAGGAGGGTGCCTTCGGTTCTTCCTGTTCCTGGGTGACTTGTATGGACGAGTGTCTGACAGAGTATTTCCTAAGAATCACGTACATTGATTTTTACAAACATACTTCTGTCAGCTGCAGAATATTTTTGTGGACGTCAATTAGTGATTTGACGGATCTGACGATGTGGCATTCAAAGTGAAATGATGGCCAGATGTTCGAAGAGATGAATTCTAGCCTCAAGCCTCATCAACCGGGTGATGACAAAAATCGGGCAGGCAGCATGGCTATGTGGGTCGCTCCCATTAGGGTGTATAATCACCTATCTAGAGAAATTCCTTTTGTTTCTTATTCTATCGATTCTGCCCATTCGGGAACGGTGGTTTGAGTCCAACCGTTGGTGATATACATTCGATACACTCAAGCGAAATGAGTGGTCGGTCATGTGTGGGCCGGGTTGCAAGATGTTCTTGTTGAACCCAGGTGTATTCGCCTCTAGAGATACATCATCGGAAGGTGGTCCCATACCTTGTCAAGGTCGGAATCCAATATCCAATAAGCGCCCGCGGTTTTGATTGTATACTATATATGTGGAGCGTGAGATGCAAGCGTTCCACTAGATTGTTATTTACTTGGATTTAGACGTTATTATAATATCAGAAAAGATATTGGTTTCAAAACTGTTTTGGGTTATCATAAGGTAAAAGCCGTCCGTGTTTATGTGTGGATTCGGTCTTACGATTATCCTTTTCTTTTGAAAGGATTTTGAACTTTAAAATCTGGATTGGATGATTTACCCTTAATACTGTGCGAGTTTTATCTCACTCTGGTTCACCAGACTGACCCGGTGTTTTGTAAATGCTCGGGTTAGACCGGGTGTACAGGTTCAGGTCATCGAATGCTGTGAAGAGGCGAGCTGGAAGAGTCCAGACGGATGATATTATATAGCTATTATCCCGCTGTGTTGTATCAGGGCAGATTATTATAACTGTCCAGATGTGTTGATATACTCTGATGATTGTAAGTTTATTTAAAGCTCTCAATAAAGATATATTTCCATATTATATTTTGTTCCGCTGCGATGTGAGACTCTGATTCTGTGTTGTGTTCTTCTTCTTCTTCTTCTTCTATTTTTTTATTTCTTTCTTTCTTATCTCACCCTCTAATTTCTTTCATTAACAATCCGGTGTTCTCGGTGTTCGAAAGGTCGGCATGAGATACAGTAAAGGTATTTATGTCAATTTCCGACGCCGAAAACCCGGGTCGTTACAGTTGGTATCAGAGCTGGTTGCTTAATTGGTACGGATGATAGGGGGTTCTCGCTTCGCGTTTGGTGGCGAACGGGAGACTCTTACCCCTACATCTCCCGACAATGTGGGTTGGTTGTGAAGTCGAGAGGCTGGCCGTAAAATCAGTTCTGAGGTATCTCTGGAAGCCACGCTGGGAGGTTAGCCCAGTGCCGAGGGAGGAGAGGATGGTTGAAAAGCCTACTCGAATCCCGTGGTCGTTACAGTTGGTATCAGAGCTATTGGTTTAGTGATAACCTTGGCTCTGTGGCGTAACTCGATAGAGATGGGGTTAGTAACACCCTAGATTGAGTTTGAGTGTATATATATGAGAGCGTATTTGTAAATTTTATATACAAATGTTTTGTATTGTGTTGTTTGATCGGTTCAAGTGTTGTGAAGCGTTGAACTGGTAAGGAACACAATATTGTTTTATAGAGGGGGTTAAATGAAATAATTTTACCCGAATTTTTATTTTTGTATAGGAAAGGAATATTTTTCTCAAATTATTGAGATATTGGTTGGCTTGGTTAACTTGAATAGAATTCAAAATTTGATTAAAATCGGGATGGTTTAATAACAAGTAGAATTCACATATATGATTTGTGAAACATAATGAGTGAGAATTTAACTTAAGGATAAGTTAAAAAAAAAAAAAACAGGATAAATGATTCCTTAAAATAAGAATTGGATTTGAAATGGAAATAAACTAATTAGATAATTAATTACTTAATTGATATGGAGTTGAAAACTTAACTTGGTCAAGTTAAGAATGGATATCAAAATTAAGATTTGGATTTGAAAATTTAATAGGATCGATTTGGAAAATTGGAGTTCAATTAGAAATTGAGTATAAGGTTGAAACTTAACTCGGTTAAGGGAAATTAAGAATGGAGGCTGAAATTAAATTAATGTGGAATTTGGAAGCAAATTAATGATAACTGAATCAAAATCAATTGGATATAGAACGATTGATAATCAAGGTATGTTAACCCAAGTAAATATTATTTGAATATTAATTTAAATTGATTAGGGTATGTTGGGGGTTCATTATAATTGATTTGGTTGGACAGATTAAATAAATTTCATCTGTAAGTAAATGAATTGACTTTCGATTTATAATAAATAGGAAATAAATCGGTCTGTAGCATTTCTCCTAATTTAACAATTTCGAGGACGAAATTATTTTAAGGGGGGAAGAATGTAATGTCCCGTATTTTTCTAACCGTTTATTTGAAATATTTTAATGGGATTTGACCCTTTTAATTTGAATATTTAAGCAATATTTAATTATATATATATATTCGAATGTTATTAACCCAAAATTCTAAAGGTCAAGTTGGGATTCCCCTTGGTCTTATTTGAAGTTGCTCGGTATCTCATTTGAGTATATTCGGCATTTATCGGTTTGTTTTTATTTCAACTGTTTTGGGATTTGACTCATATTGCATCGGTATTTCACAAGTTTTATAAGTAGCCAACCAAAAGCTTGGGCACAATATGGCATCAACGTTTTCACAAATCAAATGAAACCCAGATTATATATTTTCAGCATAATGTTCAACAGACAATGTCCAATAATCTTACTACATGAACATAAGAAGGGGAACATATAACCAAAGTTGGAAACAGTAAATGGATCGACAAAAGAAAAAAAAACTGATATATGTACATATTTCTCCATCAAATCCATAAGGACGAACAGCTAAAACTGTATGAATTTATACCATTAATTTTTCAGAATACATTTTCTTATGTACAATCCCTTTTCTGCTATAACATATACCAGTCATGGTTCATATCTGCTAAAGGAATAAACAAATGAAAAACTTCATGAACACAGACAATGTATGAAGTACAAGTGCTGCCTAATACTGCCTTGGTATCTTCGTTCTGTCACCTTCAACACCAAGAATTCCAATGAAAAATTGTATGCAGGCAGCTACAGTCGACCTAACCTATAGACAGCACATGAGAAAATAGTTATAAGATTTTACAACACAAAAAATATGACAACAAAGGAAACCAACAGTCAAATTCAAATCTGTACCCATATGTATGTATCAGAACAGTATGATTCTTCCCAATAAAATATTAACCTGAAAAGAAAGTAGAGGAAATGCAGCTATGAGTAGCTAGAAAGTAGGTTAATGTATAGTTATAGAGTTGAAAGTTTTCAAATAAAAAAATTCAAATCTGAAAATCGGAAATGAAACAAACAGAAAATCTCAGCTACGAATCCAGGAGGACTGTTGTCCATAAATCAGATATAGGATCTACTAAAATCCTTTTTGAACAAGACCAAGATCAGAACAAAATATATGTGGAAATAACAATACAAATGGCTTCATAGCCCTACCAAATCTATACATGAACAGTCCGATCAATGTATACATCTAAGCAGACAACCGTACAACACAAACCCCACCAGTTCAAATCTACAAGGAGGACTAGACAACTCGAATACCAATTTTAATGTGAACAGACAATGGACAGGATGAACTGACAATATAATTCGAACAGGAAATAAACAGTACACTGATCACATAAAAGAGGATTTAATTCTGAATATATTTCTACATCAAATCTGCTAAGGGAAACCAAGAACATGTATATGTTATGTACATGTGTTTTCAAAATCCTGCACTGTATTTAAAATGGGACATAAAAACCTATAACAGGAAATCTCTGAATTGAAGTGGACAGAAATGGCTTATGCATGTGTTTACATAACCAAGAAATACAACACAAAAACCCAATCAAATCAACCTATATATTTTCAGAAAAATCTGTTATACGAATCTATAAAGTCTGTTTCGCTATTTACAATATCCCAATCTAGATCTGAAATCGAAATAATCTAATAGAAGACAAGGCCTTGTGAACAAAACAGTAACCATAGCTGTATGCTAGTCTATATAGGAACATAACATATATGAGCAGAAGGATACATGGGAAAATCAAACCGCAAATCTCCATTTCACTGTTAAAAACATCACGCACACAAATCTAGTTCCATCACCAAGAGACCACACAGCACAGTGGAAACAACACAAAGTAAACGCCTAAAGACTGCAAACCCTAATGCATGATTTTACAATTGAAATTGACGTCGTTCATCAGACCGCAAGTATAAATAGGGTCACATACCACATGTTAGAACACAACTAAAAACCGAGAGAAAATCAAAACAAACCAGAAATTAAATCGAAAATAATTATCAAAATACTTAGCTTTTGGGAAGGTGGGGTCTCGATCTGGCTAAATCGAATGGAAGGAGGCGGGAAGAGGACTGAAACTTAGGACGTTCGACTGCGTTGAGGATCGGCCAGGGATGGAATTGGGTGGAGCAGCCGAAGCTGGAGGTGTGGGGACCGATGAGGGCAGAGGGCGACGGAAGTTTGGTAAAGGGGAGGGGTGAGATCTGAACGACGGCCATGATAGGGTTTCCTTTTCTCGTGTTATTTTTGTGGCGGCGGACGATGTGAAAATGGAGAAGGACCGATCGTTTTAGGGTATAAGAGAAAAGGGGAAGCGGGCCTAGGTCATTTCGGGTTGGGCTGAAGGTAAGGTCCAAATATTATTTAAACTAAAGTTAATTTAATTTAAATTGTTTTTATAACTTAGAATCTTAATATCGTGTACGTTTGTGGTCAGAATTCGATGAAACAAAAACCGTTGGGACCGTGATGACGAGTGCTACACGATAGGTGAGGACTGAGCAGGGCAGGCAGCAGATGGATTTTTCAGATAAATGAAAACATCATTTAATTCAACTGAAACAAGCAGATTTAACGACGAAATCAAAAATAAAGGTGAGTTAAACTCACTCAGTTATTTCCCGCTTATATTTTATAAGTTGGGTTTTTGTTTTTTTTGTGTGCTATGGTTGCTAGTGATTGACTGAGTGCTGATAGATATTCATATATTGTTTTGAACTGACGAAATTAAACGTTGTTTAATTTCAGTGAAACCCGTATCGTTATTTTTAACAACGGATCCCAGTCAAGGTAATTCACCTTACTGGCCACGTTTATAAAATAAACGTGATTCCATGGATTGTTTGCATTGTCATGATTGTGTGAAATAAATTTGTTGTTGACCGTTATAAAACCATTATTTGGTTAAGTTGAATTAGTTGATTTGATGGGTCGTCCAGTTATTGAATATCAACTTGAAATTCAATATTTGGTTGGTTTTAACCAGTGGGTACGATTGGTTGAGTGGTTAGCAGTACATGGCCAATGGATTAACTGTCTTCTAAGTATCGTTATACCATCAGGTAAATTTACAAATTTAAGTTAAAAATATATTTTTACCTGAGGACAGATTTAAAACCTGTATGGATAAAAGTTGTAAAAGGAAATAAATATCGATTTTTATGAATTGAGTCATAGTTGGTTTTTTAAAATCATCTTATAAAAGAGATTTCTGATATTTATCAGATTTATAAAGGTATGAGTAGAAATTTATTTAAGATTTGAATAATTGTTTTTGGAAAGATAAATAAAGGGAATTCGAAGAAAATGCGAAAGTTAAATTAAGTAGAAAGAAAAGTAACAATACAAGTGTTTATATTGAACTCTGGTTTATAAACAGAAAGAAGGTATAGAGGGTTACTTAATAAGGAAATTAAGTAAAAGAGATTTTTCAGCGAAAGATTCAAGAGTGAATGGCATCGTTTAGAGAAGTAAATGAGAATGTGATATTTTAATCGATGAATTAAAAATGGTGATTTTATTTGAGATGGAAGATTCGAAAGGAAAGAAGTTTTTTTTTAAATATACAAAATAGCAAAATATGGTATATTTGATGTAGGAATGAGTTCGGTCTTTGAAATCAACTAATATCTATCTAAAGATAAGACTGTGGTTGATCAAGGTCTGAGAGGTAAATAAATACCCCAACTTGAGCGACCTCAGAATTTTCTAAGGATGACCTTAGTGGTAATGTGGAAAAAGAAGAATAAGTTATTTTCATATGGAAAAGAATAACAAGATGAAAGTTAAAGGGTTGAGAATATATAAATGAACTTTTCCCAAGTAACAGAAGTGAAAGAACTTGATATTTATTTATATATAAATGTCAAAAGTTAAATAAATGGAAGGGAAAAGGGTGGGAAGTTAAAATGGTATTTCCGAAGATTAAAGGAAATTGGGAAAGTAAAGTTTTAAGGATAATTTATCCTAAATGAATAATCGTTGGTTATTTTTCAAGTGATAAAATAAAAGGAGATTTCAAATGTTGCTTAACTTGAAATAAGTTGAGTCGTGTTCCAATATGGTTAATAAAATAAGGATAGGGGTTTGAAATGATTGAGTATGATTATGGAATATTTTCATAAACATGAAAATAAGATGTTTAAGAGAAGAACCTTACCTCAAATAAGTTATATTTGAAATGTTAAGGGTTAGAGATTAACTATCGTTAAATCGTTTTAATTAAAGAGGCCATGTGGTGTTAGTACTGAACTGGTAAACTCATGTCATTCACACAATTATTTATTTGATAGTTAAAACACCGACTATCAAACATGACCCATACGATCGTTGGTACGGGAAGACCGGGATCGAATATACATTCGAAAACCATTCCGACCAGCGAATACGTGAAAGAAGATTTGTGAAGATGGAGCAATGGAAGACCGTTGATCTTCCTAAGCGGAAGAACTACTGATTGGATTTCTCTGGTTTAGCGGCCGGAGACATTTCAACAGTGATTCTGTCGTGGTTGGAATCTACGGATTGCAAGGACTTCTCGCTATTGATCTGTCGGGTGATTCCTAGGATGCAGTAGGAGGGTGCCTTCGGTTCATCCTGTTCCTGGGTGACTTGTATGGACGAGTGTCTGACAGAGTATTTCCTAAGAATCACGTACATTGATTTTTACAAACATACTTCTGTCAGCTGCAGAATATTTTTGTGGACGTCAATTAGTGATTTGACGGATCTGACGATGTGGCATTCAAAGTGAAATGATGGCCAGATGTTCGAAGAGATGAATTCTAGCCTCAAGCCTCATCAACCGGGTGATGACAAAAATCGGGCAGGCAGCATGGCTATGTGGGTCGCTCCCATTAGGGTGTATAATCACCTATCTAGAGAAATTCCTTTTGTTTCTTATTCTATCGATTCTGCCCATTCGGGAACGGTGGTTTGAGTCCAACCGTTGGTGATATACATTCGATACACTCAAGCGAAATGAGTGGTCGGTCATGTGTGGGCCGGGTTGCAAGATGTTCTTGTTGAACCCAGGTGTATTCGCCTCTAGAGATACATCATCGGAAGGTGGTCCCATACCTTGTCAAGGTCGGAATCCAATATCCAATAAGCGCCCGCGGTTTTGATTGTATACTATATATGTGGAGCGTGAGATGCAAGCGTTCCACTAGATTGTTATTTACTTGGATTTAGACGTTATTATAATATCAGAAAAGATATTGGTTTCAAAACTGTTTTGGGTTATCGTAAGGTAAAAGCCGTCCGTGTTTATGTGTGGATTCGGTCTTACGATTATCCTTTTCTTTTGAAAGGATTTTGAACTTTAAAATCTGGATTGGATGATTTACCCTTAATACTGTGCGAGTTTTATCTCACTCTGGTTCACCAGACTGACCCGGTGTTTTGTAAATGCTCGGGTTAGACCGGGTGTACAGGTTCAGGTCATCGAATGCTGTGAAGAGGCGAGCTGGAAGAGTCCAGACGGATGATATTATATAGCTATTATCCCGCTGTGTTGTATCAGGGCAGATTATTATAACTGTCCAGATGTGTTGATATACTCTGATGATTGTAAGTTTATTTAAAGCTCTCAATAAAGATATATTTCCATATTATATTTTGTTCTGCTGCGATGTGAGACTCTGATTCTGTGTTGTGTTCTTCTTCTTCTTCTTCTTCTTCTATTTTTTTATTTCTTTCTTTCTTATCTCACCCTCTAATTTCTTTCATTAACAATCCGGTGTTCTCGGTGTTCGAAAGGTCGGCATGAGATACAGTAAAGGTATTTATGTCAATTTCCGACGCCGAAAACCCGGGTCGTTACAATTTGATTGATGTGTGAATGGCGTGGGCCTTCACTAGACCGGGGATAACGCTAGGCCTCGTCCCGTTTCTAGTATCGTGCCGTTATGCCGTCGAAATTTTCTAAAATATGTTAGAAAATAAAAATATCATTTTATTTAAAGAATGAACTGAATAGAAATTCATATGTTGAAATAAAATGTTTTGTCGTTAAAAATATAATTTTTAACGTGAATGTAAATAAATGAATATTCATTTACAAACCGGACGGTTTGTTTATGTACACCTATTTGAAGGACATTGATTGGGTCGATAAATTTTACACATCGCCCAACTGCACAAATAAAATATTTGTTTGATTGTTTGAAACCCCACACGGGTGTTGGGATGAAATATGAAGTTCACTCATCCTGATTGACTAAATATGTCGATCGATTGATTGACAGGCTGTTATAAGCGTTAGATATCTATATTTGATGCTTATACAGTGTAGTGCACTTTGGTTGATGGTTGATTATTTTTCAATGCTATTATATACATGTGTTGTATGAAAATCCATATAATTAACTTTATATGGTAATTGATTGGGCCTCATTCCAATTTGAAAAATAAAGAATAAAATAAAGGTTCATGTGTTGACGGTACTCATCCTTTGAGATTGGTCATGTGTTGAACGAAATATTTTGATAATAACAACTATTTTGAAAAAGAAATATTTGAAATAGAATATTTGAAAATAGAAATTTATGAAGCCGTGTTGATTAGATTGACGCCATTTTGACGTGAACGATATTTAAACGATTTCGAAATGAATTGAATTGAAAACGATTTCGAAATGAATTGAATTGAAAACGATTTCGAAATGAATTGAATTGAAAACGATTTCGAAATGAATTGAATTGAAAACGATTTCGAAATGAATTGAATTGAAAACGATTTCGAAATGAATTGAATTGAAAACGATTTCGAAATGAATTGAATTGAAAACGATTTCGAAATGAATTGAATTGAAAAGGATTTCGAAATGAATTGAATTGAAAACGATTTCGAAATGAATTGAATTGAAAACGATTTCGAAATGAATTGAATTGAAAACGATTTCGAAATGAATTGAATTGAAAACGATTTCGAAATGAATTGAATTGAAAACGATTTCGAAATGAATTGAATTGGAAACGAATTCAAATTGAATTGAAAGTGAATTGAAATGAATTCAAATTGAATTGAAATTTGAATTGAATAAAAATGAATTTTAAAACGAATTTGTAAAGAAGAATTCAATTTTGATTTGAATTGAAATGGAAGTTGAAATTGCTTTTGAAACGATTTTAAAACTATTTATATAATTCGTTTTAGATAGAAATCGACGAAATATATATTATATATATTATATATATAATATAACGGCATGAATAGAACGCGCCGCGCCGCGGCAGTTCGTGAATTTCGACCATTTATTTCAAACGGACATTACGGGAGATCCGACCGTCGGATTCTCCTAAAACCGGAACCGTTGGGTTCGTATCGAAAAGAGCTTTCTAACGAATATTTGAAATTAGAAATCTAACGGTTGGATTTGGAATTATGTCCAAATCAAATTTGAAAAAGGTCGCTGTAAGTGCAGTTCGATGGCCGTTGATGGAAATCGACTGTACGGGCCTTGATAAAATTATTAAAAATAGTAATAATTTGTGTAAAATCATAAGAAATGATTTGTGAAGATTTGGGATGAAAAACTCCATATTTGAAAAGATAAAAATAGATTTTTATCGAAATGAACTAGTTTTGAACTAGAATTATAATTCTATTTATTTTTAAATAAATAAATTGAATTTGAAATGGTTTTGAAAATCACCAGAATTTCCAATGATTGCATTGGAATGGATTTGAATCGAAATTGTCTTCGGAATATTTCGATGTTGGAATTCGTGATTATACAGATGTTGTTATGGAAATTTGAAAGATATATATTTATATCGTTATTTCCAATACGGCATTTGTTAGTCGTAGAATTCGATATTGAATATAAGCCGATATATTTTCTATTCAGAGCCTTGTATTGAATATCGAATGTGATTTGGGTTTGTGGTGAATGGTGTCTTCACTAACACTGTTCTTGAACCCAGTTGAGAAATGATTAAATCTTTTTATTTAGATTTAATGAAGTGTACCAATTAAATAATATTTAATTGGAATTGAATTGATATTGATTTTTGGGTTTATCGTGAACAGTGTTTTAAATAACACTCGTTCTTTAACCCGATAATTATTGAATGTGACTTTGGGTTTATCGTGAACCGTGTTTTAAATGACACGGATTCTTTAACCCAGTTAAAGATTAAAACTAAGTGGAGTTTTAATGAATCTTTAAATAGATTGAAAAGATCGAGAATGGAGTAGCACCAGTTTTGCTCCAAAGCGATAGTTAAATCTTTAATTAGATTTGAACGTGAAATGGTAATTAATTTTACCGATAACACCGTGGTGTTAGATGTGGAGTGTTGCCAGTTTTCTCCATGGGATATATAGGTTGGGATTGGGAAATAAAATAAATAATTACTTCGGTGTGGTTCGTTAATCCCGACTAGTTTGAAATGATATCCATAGGAGGATTAAAGAATAAATTTAGAAGAATTTATCTTGGATAAAATTAATGGGAACATTTCCCTAAGAATGTGATTTTGTGAATAAAAGAATATTCTGAATTGGAATGAGGCGTTTGTTGTGTTTGTGTAACATTCGTTTATTATATACGTGGGTTATCCAGAAAGGCCGGGTTCATACCCATTCTGAATAACCGATTCGACGAGATGTCGAAGATGAAGACGATGGTCGAAGACCGGAGGTCTTCACGTCGTTTGGGTGATTACTGATGATCTTGATTGGGCTGTACACCCAAGAAGATGGAAACAGTTGGTGATCGTCCAGACGTACTTGGAGATCGATGGATATGCGGGGTACTAGGTGCCTCCGGTTTCGTTCAGACCCAGAACGGACTTGTAAATGGACTGTGTGTCTGACATTGGATTTTAGTCTGTGTAATTGATTTCTATTAAATATATATCTGTTTGGCGGCGGAGAATTTATTCTCTTGCTTAACGCCCTTCTCTGAGACGTACGAGCTCAGGGGTTATATATTGATGGATATCAAACACATGGAGTGAATTGCCTGTGTGGCATGCCTAAGTGGCAATTGATCGAGGCTTCTCTTGAAAAGCAAAGTCTTGTGGTGATGATCAAAGCACAGCCTGTGTGGCACAGCTTTGTGTAATGTGAATTCGCGAGCCTCGCACCCCGGTTGTGAACCAAAAACGGGAGAGGACCTCAGGGAGGGCATGCGTTTCCTTCTAGCTAGGGTGGTGTCAGTGACCTACCAGCCCTGACATTTATATACTTTTCACCTGTGTGGTTGTTGCTGTTGCGAGGCGCCTCGGTTTGATCGTACGATCCGGGTCCGATGGAGTCATTCGTTGGCTCATTTACGCCCCAAAGGGCGGGGAAACGTAGTGTTCAGGCATAATAATCCACATCGGTGGACCGGCCCTGTCGCTCCAAGGCTTGCCTGCGCGCTTGCCTGAGACATGGGCTAGATTGTCTCGAATCGGTTGAGGACGATCCCTGGCCTCGGTTCATAGATGGAAATCCAATTTCCAAATACGTGATTTTGCGGTTTTAATTGTAGAACTAGTATGGCGACATGATATATGGTACCCATGCCGCCTATGATTGATACTTATGATTTGAAGTTGTTTTATACACTATACACTGATAATAGTATCAAATAATCTGTTTTAGACGTATCAAGCATTCTTTGGCTGTTATAAGGGAAAACCCTATCCCCCGGCTTGCGTTGCATTGTGTGATAGGACCTGGGTCTTATAACAGCTTCATTTTTCTTTATTTAGCATTGCGCTGTTGTTTCATGCACTGGTATTCTTGGGAGGAAACCCGTTCCGTGTTATACGGCGTGGTCCCTTGATTTACCTAACTTTAAAAAAAAAGATTAACTGTTTTAGTTCTCACACCAGTCACGTGACTGACCTGGAGTTTATTGTTTTAACCTAAACTCTGGGTTCCCTTATTTTGACACGGGCAGCTAGTAGTTTGGTTTTGCAGATTTATATTCACAGGATCCTGGTTTACAGCTGGAACGATATCCGGAAAGCTTTGTATCCATATATCTACTTCTAGTTGTGTATTGTATTATTTTCCGCTGCTATGTATTTAAATGTAATTTAAATCTCTGATATTTCTGTGTAATATTCATTTATACTCTGTAAATTCTTGTAATCTGATGCATTGTTGTAATATACAATGAAATGTTCTTTTGTATGCGTTCTGTTGTGGCTTGTTCTCGAACTATCCGGCGCTTTCCTTTACGGGGAAGTTACGGGTTTTTACAGTTGGTATCAGAGCTTTGGTTTACAAAGCCAGAGAACAAGACACATTAGAACCATATGAAAGGATTCATCAGATACTGGATTAGTAATATCCAATTAGAATGACTCGTTAGAGATAGGATCAGTAGTATCCTAGGACGAGTGTGAAGAGTATATTTTTAAAATGAAAACAATTTTTGTTTTGAAAATCTAAATCAACTATTCGTATTTGATTATTTATTTCATATTGATTAGGACAGTCCAGTATATAAAGATTTTGCATATACGCCTTGCAAACGTGTATTTGAAGTTTTAATATACTGGATAGATATAGAATCACACTCTAGTCGCCCGGAGATGATTCTGATGATAGTTCGAACATCATCAGAATTGGTATTCGTGTTTCGAAGGTGTGATATTTATATATTTCCTATTGACTGGTGTGAGAACCAAAAATTAGATAGGGCTTATTGTTGTGATTTGGCATCAAAAATCTGATTTTTGACTATATATCAAAGTTATGAATTTCAAATGATAATTCACTAATTGATTGATGTTTGTGTTGTTTGTTTAATTGTTTGATAATTTTGAACCATTATGCCTAACTGAATCAAATATTGAATTGTATTGAAAATCGGTCGCATTTGCTTGCATATACATATACTTACATTGAACAGGTCATAGCAAGGAGGCTAGAGCTGAGAATAAAATTTGTTTGCCCGACAAATAGGTACATGTTTATTACATAATTTACTGTTTTGTTTGGGTGATGATGATTTTATGAGCCTATTGGCTAGCCGCTTGGCTTTTTCTTTTTTCTTTTTGAGATCTGAAGGACCGGGGAAGCTATTTGAAATTCCCCGATGCTCCCATTGCAGGGGAGGTTATGGCGAAATTTTTCGAAAATTTAGGGTGTTAGCCAAATTTTTGAAGAATTGGAAAATTCTCAGAAACTGAAAAGTTAGAGAAGGGAAGCCAGATCGAACGTAGGGCTGATTAATCAAACCACTTTCGACTTTGTTCCTTTTCGGGGACGAAAAGTTTTAAGTGGGGGAGATTGTAACAACCCGAAAATCTGGGCCAGTTTAAAATTTTTATTTCGGCAATTTTAGCAAATTTTAATTATTTAAAATGAATTATTTTAAATAATATCGACCGGAAAATTTATTTTGAATATGATTCGATCGTATATATTATATACGCCGTCGTTAGAATATAAATATTTATATATAATTATAAATAGAATTGAAAATGGCGCGGTAGTTCGATAATTCGATTTCAAACTTCAATTGAATGTACCGGGTGCAAAACAATCCGGATTTTAGTGAAACCAAAAATAATGGAATCTAATAGTGAATATCTTTCCAACGAATCCGAAAAATCAAAAGTTCATAGCGGGAATCAAAAGATATGTCCAGTTGAAAATTCTGAATAGTCGCTATGGAATTCAGGCCCTTAAAAATGGACATTTTGCAAACGACCTCGGATTTCGACGAAACCACTTTTGTTGGATCTGCAGTGCCAATTTATTGCTAGGTTTCAAATTTCATAATTTTTCGAATCAATATGTGAGCGTGGCAAAGGAAAACGCGTTTGACCAGTTTCAGTTGATTTTAATCGACTGGAAATTGGCCATTTTTCCAACGGTCTCAGAATTCGACGAAACTAGTTTTGTTAGGACCGTATCGTCAATACGAAGCTAGAAAATATTTTTCTGGAATTTTTCTAGTTAGTATGTGACCCCGGTAATTTGAAATGTACGTTTAAAATTCAATATATAGATTTAAATGTAAGTTCAATGGAAACTGATTGTAACTATCGAATCAGCTTGCGATACATATCCCATTGTGTTCGGAATGGGGGTAAAACGCTAGGGACGACAGGCGGTGGGCCTCGTTTTTAAGTCGAAAATGAAAGTTGCTTTTAGGTCGCCTATCACCCCCAGACGGATGGCCAAACCGAAAGGGTGAATAGAGTGCTAGAAGATCTTTTGAGGCTCTGTGTTCTTGACTTTGGTGGTACTTGGGAAGACCACCTTCCTCTTGTAGAGTTTGCTTATAATAATAGCTATCAAGCCAGCATAGGGATGGCACCATTTGAAGCTTTGTATGGAAGGCCGTGCAGGTCGCCAACTTGTTGGTGGGAGACAACAGATAGGCTTCTCCTTCTATAACTTCTGGCCCCCCCCCTTTCTCATTTTCACTTCGATTCAGATAAAAAAAAAAAAAAACTGCTCTCGTCGACGATCGATCTCGCCTCCATCGGCGCCGTTCGCCGCCCACCTCCGTTCACCGCCCCTTCCCACAGCCTCTCTCCTTCTTCCCCTAGCCCTGCGATCGAACCCGCGCCCGACACCCATCGCCACCCACCACCACCTGCGACGACGCGCACCACCCCCCCTGATGACCTCCAATCTCCCCAGCAGGCCTAACCCCCTCCGATTGTAAGTTCTTCTTATTTATTTAATTATTTATGTAGGTAAAAGGGCTGATTTCTTTTATGTATATTTTATAAAAAAAAAATCTGATTTTCTAATGTATATAACATCGTGTAAAGAAAAGATTTTTATATGTTTATGGCGAGAAAGGATAAGATTTTTATAATTTTAAAGCTATAATTTTTATAGTTAAGAAAGGTTTAATTTTTATAGAAAGATAAGGTTTTGAAAAATAAAAAGACTTGATTTTTAATTTGTAAAGGATAGGATTTCTAAGCGTATAAAAATATGGTCTCTAAGCGAGGAAAGATTTCATTTTTAATTAGAGAAAGGTGAGATTTTTAGATAAAGATTCGATTTTTATAAGTATGAAGTGAAGATAATTTTTTTTTTTTTATATAGCAGAGATTATAAAAATATGATTTTTATAAGATAGAGAATATAAAAATTCGATTTTTATATATTGAATAGCGAAGTAAAAATTCGATTTTTATATATTGAATAGCGAAGTAAAAATTCGATTTTTATATATTGAATAGCGAAGTAAAAATTCGATTTTTATATATTGAATAGCAAAGTAAAAATGTGACTTTTATATAGGTAGTGAATACGGGCAACGAAATAGACGAAAGAAAAGCACAGTGAAGATTTCCTACCCATGAAGAATTGCGTCATTCAGTTTAGCGAAAGGGTGAGAATTTCTCACTCTTCAATTTCTTTTCTAGTTATATATATATACTAGGATGCAGACGGTGCTTAGTAGCACCCGACACAATCGTCCACAGACCATGGACTTGTTTGTTTGATTGCAAATTAGTTAGACTATTTGGTTTGGTTTGAATTGTTTGGTGAAATGAATGGATTTGATTGATGTGTGAATGGCGTGGGCCTTCACTAGACCGGGGATAAGGCTAGGCCTCGTCCCGTTTCTAGTATCGTGTCGTTATGCCGTCGAAATTTTCTAAAATATGTTAGAAAAATAAAAATATCATTTTATTTAAAGAATGAACTGAATAGAAATTCATATGTTGAAATAAAATGTTTTGTCGTTAAAAATATAATTTTTAACGTGAATGTAAATAAATGAATATTCATTTACAAACCGAACGGTTTGTTTATGTACACCTATTTGAAGGACATTGATTGGGTCGATAAATTTTACACATCGCCCAACTGCACAAATAAAATATTTGTTTGATTGTTTGAAACCCCACACGGGTGTTGGGATGAAATATGAAGTTCACTCATCCTGATTGACTAAATATGTTGATCGATTGATTGACAGGCTGTTATAAGCGTTAGATATCTATATTTGATGCTTATACAGTGTAGTGCACTTTGGTTGATGGTTGATTATTTTTCAATGCTATTATATACATGTGTTGTATGAAAATCCATATAATTAACTTTATATGGTAATTGATTGGGCCTCATTCCAATTTGAAAAATAAAGAATAAAATAAAGGTTCATGTGTTGACGGTACTCTTCCTTTGAGATTGGTCATGTGTTGAACGAAATATTTTGATAATAACAACTATTTTGAAAAAGAAATATTTGAAATAGAATATTTGAAAATAGAAATTTATGAAGCCGTGTTGATTAGATTGACGCCATTTTGACGTGAACGATATTTAAACGATTTCGAAATGAATTGAATTGAAAACGATTTCGAAATGAATTGAATTGAAAACGATTTCGAAATGAATTGAATTGAAAACGATTTCGAAATGAATTGAATTGAAAACGATTTCGAAATGAATTGAATTGAAAATGATTTCGAAATGAATTGAATTGAAAACGATTTCGAAATGAATTGAATTGAAAACGATTTCGAAATGAATTGAATTGAAAACGATTTCGAAATGAATTGAATTGAAAACGATTTCGAAATGAATTGAATTGAAAACGATTTCGAAATGAATTGAATTGGAAACGAATTCAAATTGAATTGAAAGTGAATTGAAATGAATTCAAATTGAATTGAAATTTGAATTGAATAAAAATGAATTTTAAAACGAATTTGTAAAGAAGAATTCAATTTTGATTTGAATTGAAATGGAAGTTGAAATTGCTTTTGAAACGATTTTAAAACTATTTATATAATTCGTTTTAGATAGAAATCGACGAAATATATATTATATATATTATATATATAATATAACGGCCTGAATAGAACGCGCCGCGCCGCGGCAGTTCGTGAATTTCGACCATTTATTTCAAACGGACATTACGGGAGATCCGACCGTCGGATTCTCCTAAAACCGGAACCGTTGGGTTCGTATCGAAAAGAGCTTTCTAAGAATATTTGAAATTAGAAATCTAACGGTTGGATTTGGAATTATGTCCAAATCAAATTTGAAAAAGGTCGCTGTAAGTGCAGTTCGATGGCCGTTGATGGAAATCGACTGTACGGGCCTTGATATAATTATTAAAAATAGTAATAATTTGTGTAAAATCATAAGAAATGATTTGTGAAGATTTGGGATGAAAAACTCCATATTTGAAAAGATAAAAATAGATTTTTATCGAAATGAACTAGTTTTGAACTAGAATTATAATTCTATTTATTTTTAAATAAATAAATTGAATTTGAAATGGTTTTGAAAATCACCAGAATTTCCAATGATTGCATTGGAATGGATTTGAATCGAAATTGTCTTCGGAATATTTCGATGTTGGAATTCGTGATTATACAGATGTTGTTATGGAAATTTGAAAGATATATATTTATATCGTTATTTCCAATACGACATTTGTTAGTCGTAGAATTCGATATTGAATATAAGCCGATATATTTTCTATTCAGAGCCTTGTATTGAATATCGAATGTGATTTGGGTTTGTGGTGAATGGTGTCTTCACTAACACTGTTCTTGAACCCAGTTGAGAAATGATTAAATCTTTTTATTTAGATTTAATGAAGTGTACCAATTAAATAATATTTAATTGGAATTGAATTGATATTGATTTTTGGGTTTATCGTGAACAGTGTTTTAAATAACACTCGTTCTTTAACCCGATAATTAATGAATGTGACTTTGGGTTTATCGTGAACCGTGTTTTAAATGACACGGATTCTTTAACCCAGTTAAAGATTAAAACTAAGTGGAGTTTTAATGAATCTTTAAATAGATTGAAAAGATCAAGAATGGAGTACCACCAGTTTTGCTCCAAAGCGATAGTTAAATCTTTAATTAGATTTGAACGTGAAATGGTAATTAATTTTACCGATAACACCGTGGTGTTAGATGTGGAGTGTTGCCAGTTTTCTCCATGGGATATATAGGTTGGGATTGGGAAATAAAATAAATAATTACTTCGGTGTGGTTCGTTAATCCCGACTAGTTTGAAATGATATCCATAGGAGGATTAAAGAATAAATTTAGAAGAATTTATCTTGGATAAAATTAATGGGAACATTTCCCTAAGAATGTGATTTTGTGAATAAAAGAATATTCTGAATTGGAATGAGGCGTTTGTTGTGTTTGTGTAACATTCGTTTATTATATACGTGGGTTATCCAGAAAGGCCGGGTTCATACCCATTCTGAATAACCGATTCGACGAGATGTCGAAGATGAAGACGATGGTCGAAGACCGGAGGTCTTCACGTCGTTTGGGTGATTACTGATGATCTTGATTGGGCTGTACACCCAAGAAGATGGAAACAGTTGGTGATCGTCCAGACGTACTTGGAGATCGATGGATATGCGGGGTACTAGGTGCCTCCGGTTTCGTTCAGACCCAGAACGGACTTGTAAATGGACTGTGTGTCTGACATTGGATTTTAGTCTGTGTAATTGATTTCTATTAAATATATATCTGTTTGGCGGCGGAGAATTTATTCTCTTGCTTAACGCCCTTCTCTGAGACGTACGAGCTCAGGGGTTATATATTGATGGATATCAAACACATGGAGTGAATTGCCTGTGTGGCATGCCTAAGTGGCAATTGATCGAGGCTTCTCTTGAAAAGCAAAGTCTTGTGGTGATGATCAAAGCACAGCCTGTGTGGCACAGCTTTGTGTAACGTGAATTCGCGAGCCTCGCACCCCGGTTGTGAACCAAAAACGGGAGAGGACCTCAGGGAGGGCATGCGTTTCCTTCTAGCTAGGGTGGTGTCAGTGACCTACCAGCCCTGACATTTATATACTTTTCACCTGTGTGGTTGTTGCTGTTGCGAGGCGCCTCGGTTTGATCGGACGATCCGGGTCCGATGGAGTCATTCGTTGGCTCATTTACGCCCCAAAGGGCGGGGAAACGTAGTGTTCAGGCATAATAATCCACATCGGTGGACCGGCCCTGTCGCTCCAAGGCTTGCCTGCGCGCTTGCCTGAGACATGGGCTAGATTGTCTCGAATCGGTTGAGGACGATCCCTGGCCTCGGTTCATAGATGGAAATCCAATTTCCAAATACGTGATTTTGCGGTTTTAATTGTAGAACTAGTATGGCGACATGATATATGGTACCCATGCCGCCTATGATTGATACTTATGATTTGAAGTTGTTTTATACACTATACACTAATAATAGTATCAAATAATCTGTTTTAAACGTATCAAGCATTCTTTGGCTGTTATAAGGGAAAACCCTATCCCCCGGCTTGCGTTGCATTGTGTGATAGGACCTGGGTCTTATAACAGCTTCATTTTTCTTTATTTAGCATTGCGCTGTTGTTTCATGCACTGGTATTCTTGGGAGGAAACCCATTCCGTGTTATACGGCGTGGTCCCTTGATTTACCTAACTTTAAAAATAAAGATTAACTGTTTTAGTTCTCACACCAGTCACATGACTGACCTGGAGTTTATTGTTTTAACCTAAACTCTGGGTGCCCTTATTTTGACACGGGCAGCTAGTAGTTTGGTTTTGCAGATTTATATTCACAGGATCCTGGTTTACAGCTGGAACGATATCCGGAAAGCTTTGTATCCGTATATCTACTTCTAGTTGTGTATTGTATTATTTTCCGCTGCTATGTATTTAAATGTAATTTAAATCTCTGATATTTCTGTGTAATATTCATTTATACTCTGTATATTCTTGTAATCTGATGCATTGTTGTAATATACAATGAAATGTTCTTTCATATGCGTTCTGTTGTGGCTTGTTCTCGAACTATCCGGCGCTTTCCTTTACGGGGAAGTTACGGGTTTTTACAGTCATCGCCACCCCCCACCTCACGCACACGCCGACACCGCCCTCCCCCACGACCACCTCGCTCCGCCTCGAGACGCCCCCCTCTCGTTCTCTCTCTCTCTCCTCCTCCTTCAGGCGAACTCCCATTCGCGAACTCCGGGACCAACGAGCACCATCGAAGACCGCGCCGCCGAGGCCAACGACCACCGCCCTCCTCCGCAAGCCCCCAGCCACCACTAGCGCCACTTCCGACGTCCCCAGCCCCCCCGGCGCGCCTCAGCCCTCCTCCGACAGTGAGCCTTTCTGTCGTGACCTCCTAAAGCAAAACAGTGAGCGTTCCTTCCTCTTTTTATTTAAATAATTAAACACTGAACTTCCTTTTCAGATTTTGATTTTTATATATTTATATAACATAGAAAATAAACTGATTTTTATATGCGATATTAACATAGAAAGGTCGGATTTTTATATGCGATATTAGCATAGAAAGGTCGGATTTTTATATGTGATATTAACATAGAAAGGTCGGATTTTTATATGCGATATTAACATAGAAAGGTCGGATTTTTATATGTGATATTAGCATAGAAAGGTCGGATTTTTATATGTGATATTAGCAAAGAAAGGTTGGATTTTTAATGAAGTAAAGTTTTGATTTTTCAAAATGAAAAGATTAGATTTTTATACGAAGAAAGTTATGATTTTTCTTCATAGGAAAGATCGAATTTTCCATATGGAATAGTGAAGTAAAAATTAGTTTTCTCCAGATAGAAGTGGCGATAAATATTATATTTTTATAAATATGAAATTCGATGAAACAGGAAACATCGTGTCCGTGTGGACGCCTTCTACATTTTAGAAGAGACCGCATATTTTTCTGAGCCTTCTGCTATTTTTGGTGGAGAGGAACCCAATGTGAGATTTCTAATTCATAAACTATATGGAAAACGACGATGTATAAATTATATAGTCGATGTATGAGTTATATTAGCGTTGTGCACCTCTTATATAAGCGTTGTATAAGTTGTACGTCCGATGTATAAGTTATATATGCGTTGTAAAAATTATATATGTGTTGAAATAAAAGTGAATTTCTATATATAAATATATATATATATATATATACGCCCCTCGTCCACAAACCATGGACGATATTTATTGGTTGAAATTGTTGTGAAAATTGATTGATAGCGAATGGTTGTTTGGGATTGTTTGTGGTTGATATTGATTGATTGTGGTTGAAAAATACCCGTTTGTGGTTGAGAAATATTTGGTTGAAACCACATAGGATTAGTTTGTGGAAATGAAATAAATATATACATGCCGCCTGCGTGCGAACTAGATGCATGATCCCCATTGCCAAAAACCGCGAGGTTTTAAGGTAGAGCGAGGAGCCGTACTAGGGACGGTCCCGGTTTTAACTACCCTGCCGTTATGCTGCCGAAATTTTGAATAATATTCATGTGTTTGAATTATTTTCATTTGCTAAAACTATATTTATTCATTGAATAGAAAACCTTCATGTGTTGAATCGATATTCATTCGTTGATTAGAAATTCATGTGTTGAATGGTATTCGCGTTTTAAATATAAAAATCACATTTTTATCTATATATAGAAACTATAGAAAACCTTCATGTGTTGAATCGATATTCATTCGTTGATTAGAAATTCATGTGTTGAATGGTATTCACGTTTTAAATATAAAAATCACATTTTTATCTATATATAGAAACTATAGAAAACCTTCATGTGTTGAATCGATATTCATTCGTTGATTTGAAATTCATGTGTTGAATGGTATTCATATTTTGAAATAAATTGTTTGATAATAAAAATCACCTTTTATCGACTATATGAACTGTGTAAAATAATCTCGTTTTGAAAGAAATTGTTTTATAAGAAAAATCCTATTTTTATCACCAATATGAAATGTATAAAATAATAGTGTTTTGAAATGAGTTGTTTTACAATAAAAATCACATCTTTATTATATGCATGAATCGTTGAAATGTGAAGTGTTAAAAATAGCCACTTGTTCAAATAAATATATATATGAGTTGAAATATTCATTAATTAGCTAATGATATGATTTGTACCTATGTATGTAACATTAGAATGAATGGTGTTTTTAAACCAAATAGAAATCAAATATGAAGTTGAATAGAAAATGATAAATGATAAGAACTATATATATGTACATGCATATTCATTGAATAGGTTATAGCAAAGGGGCTAGAGAAGAGGAATAAAATTTTGTGCCCGACAAATAGGTACACATTTACTGTTTTATTTGGGTGATGATTTTATGAGCCTGTTGGCTAGCCACTTGGCTTTTTCTTTTTCTTTTTGAGATTAGAAGGACCGGGGAAGCTATTTGAGATTTTCCGATGCTCCCGGTGCAGGGGAGGTTATGGCGAAATTTTCCAAAATTTTAAGGCGTTAGTGAAATATTTGAAGTGAAAACGATATTGAAATAATTGAATGAACTATATTTATATAAATATATAAATATAAATAAAATTAAAACGAAACGAGGCCGTGCAGTTCGTATTTTGAAACCGTGATTTCAAACAACTAGTGCGGGAAATACGACCATTGGATTTTCCCGAAACCTCAACCATCGGGTTCGCCTTGGAAATATCTTCCCAACGGCACCAACCTTGTAAAAATCCAACGGTTGGATTGTCTGGAATGTTTAAATCAAATCTGAAGAAAAACAGCGCCAGGAACGATTATATTTATATATACATAAATATAAATATATTTAATCGAATAACGACGCTGCAGTTCGTATTTTGAAATCGAAAATTCAAACGATTGTACCGGGAGATCCGACCGTCGGATTTTCCCGAAACTGGAACCGTTGGATTCGTTTTGAAAAGACCTTTCTAATGATGTAAATTTTATGAGAATCCAACGGTTAGATTTTCAGATATGTGTAAATCAAATCTGAAGAAAAACAGCGCCACGGCCGCGTTATGGCCCGAAGCGTCGTTTTGAATAAATTGGCTATTTTAAAATAAATAAAAATAGCGATAAATCGTTATAAAATATCCTAAACGATATGGGATAGAAATAAATTGAATTTGCTCAATTTATGTAGTATTTGATGGTTGAATGTGTTTGGTGTGAAAATTACATTAAAGAACAAAATTGCTGTTGTCGAATGATTTAACCATTAAAGTAAATTGATTTGAAATTCTAAATGTACGTGAATTATTTGAGAAGGCCGAGTTAATTCTCATTTCAAATAATTGACCGACGATTGAAAGTCGAAGATGAAGACGGTGGTCGAAGACCGAAGATCTTCACCTCGTTTGGATGGTAACCGAGGTCCTGATTGGGAGGCATCCCGAAATATGGATAATGAGTGGTGATCATCCAGACGTATGTGGTGATCGAAGGGTTTGCGAGGTATTTAGTGCCTCCGGTTTCGTTCAGACCCAGAACGGACTTGTAAATGGACTGTGTGTATGACATTGGATTTTATTCTGTGTTGATTGATCTCTATTAAATATACATCTGTTTGGCGGCGGAGAATTTATTCTTTTGCTTAACGCCCTTCTCCGAGACGCACGAGCTCAGAGGTTGTATATCGATGGACATCAGTCGCATGGCATGAATTACCTGTGTGGCATGCTAAGATGCAGTGATCAGGGCTTCTGTTAAAAAGCAAAGTCTTGTGGTGATGATCAAAGCGCCGCCTGTGTGGCGTAGCTTTGTGTATAACGTAAATTCGCGAGCCTCACACCCCGGTACGAACCTAAAACGGGAGAAGGACCTCAGGGAGGGCATGCGTTTCTTCCTAGCTAGGGTGGTATCAATGACCTACCAGCCCTGACATTTATATACTTTTCACCTATGTGGTTGTTGCTGTTGCGAGGCGCCTCGGTTTGATCGGACGATCCAGGTCCGATGGAGTCATTCGTTGGCTCGTTTACGCCCCAAAGGGCGGGAAAACGTATTGTTCAGGCATAATAATCCACATCGGTGGACCGGCCCTGTCGCTCCAAGGGGCAGTTGCGGCTGTTCCTGAGGCTCGGGCTAGGCAGTCTCGAATTCGGTAAGGACTATCTTTTGCCTTGGTTCATGACGGAAATCCAATTTCCAAATACGTGACTGTGCGGTTTCGATTGTATATATACATTTGGCGACATAGTGGCATGGGACGCTCATGTCGTCTATGATTGATAGTTATGATTTGAAATTGTTTTCAAAACATATAAACACTAGTAATAATATCAAATGACTTTTTTTATTCGTATCAAGCATATCTTGGTCGTTATAAGGTAAAAACTCTATCCTCCGGTTTGCGTTGCATTGTGTGATGGGAACTGAGTCTTATAACGGCTTCATTTTTATAAAAAGCATAGCGATGTTTAAAAGAAAGATTTGTTTTAAAGCACTGGCAATCCAATGGAGTAAACCCGTTCCACGAAGGTGGCGTGGTCCTGTGATTAGCCATATTATATATGTGTTGCGTAGACTTCTCATACCAGTCCCATGACTGACTCGTAGTTTGTTTCACTTTCAAACTCGGGTGCCCCTTTTTCTACACGGGCAGCCTTGTATTCAGGTTTAGCTGGTTCTTTCTGGATAGCTGGAGCTAAAGATGGATTCTATTATTTATCTCTTTTTATGCTGTTCAGCTCCTATTGTACATATTTTGTTTGTTTCCGCTGTAGACATTTACGTATAGCTGAACTGTATTTGTACTAAGTAAGATCCTGTATACTGTGTAACTCTGATGATTACTTTTATCCAGTATATTCTATTGTTCATTATCTGGTGTATTTTATTATTCTGTTCTGCTATTATCTGTTTCTGTGTTATATTCCAAAGATAACCTTTATCTCCGTCAGTACGGGATTTGGGGTCGTCTCAGGAGTACGGCTGGAGCAATATTCAGAAAGCTCTATATCTGTGTATTGCTTTCAGCTGTGTTAGTTGATGATTTCCGCTGCATTGTATTTACATTGTATTTATATAACATTTCCACGGTTATGTAATTTATTTTCTGATAATTGTAATTCCGTTATATATTTATTTTTCCGCACTTTGTTATTCTTCTACTCTAATGTAATATTGTTGCAAAAGCAATGAAATATTCTGTTATTTTGCGTTCTGATGCATCGTGTTCTCAGCCTATCTGTATTCCAGTTCGGTCTAGGCCGGGCAGGGGTTCGGGTTGTGTCAGGTACCCTCCTACAACATCCTAAGAATCACCATATGGATCAATAGCGAGTAGTCCTTGCAATCTTCCGATTTCATTCACGACATAATCACTACCGAAATATCTCGGGTTACAAAGCAGAGAAATTCAGCAGGTGGTCCTTCCGCTCATGAAGATCCATGCTCTTCAACTGCTCCATCTTCAATATGTGTCTTTCACGTATTCGCTGGTTCGGAATGGTTTTCGAATAAGAATTTGATCCCGGTCTTTTGTACCAACAATCGTATAGGGCAGTTTTGATAGTCGGTTATCTAACTATCAAATAAACAATCATTCATCCATAAAAAATGAATTCACTGATTCAATACTTGGCGTCATTTAGCCTCTTTAATTAACTAGTCGTTAATTAAATATTAAAACATCTAATTCTTACTACATTCAGAAAATATTTCCCTTTTCTTATTTAGTATAAAATATCCAATTATCATCACAAATCTACTTTATTAGCTTCCTACTGTAAATTAGTAAGTGAATAAATCTCTAAGTAGACTGGCCGAAACCAACATCAGATTGACACCTTAAAACTTACTATACTCTACCAACATACAATATATTTTGATTTCTTAAAAACCACGTCATGTTTCTTCGGAAATCATTTCTTATAACTATAGTGTTACAGTCTATAAATTCCTTATTATATACGACTTTATTATTAAAATTCACGTTTACAAACACTTATCTATTTAGGTTTACTTCTCAAAAACTCACTTAACTTTTTTTAATAATACGGCTTACCAAACTATTTTCATTTCCAAATTAATACCATAATTTCTTATTTGATTTTCCCAAAAACAACTCTCTAAACATTTTAAAATCAATGTTATAAATTCCCAACTTTGGTTGGTATATGGTTACTAAAATAGTAAATTACTTTGCTTTCAATCCAATATTAAATATTGGTTTCATATTAACTTTACAAATTTAAACTCACATCCCATTTCTAATTCCATTTATTCGCTAATTTCATTCACAATTCCTTTTTAATCATATTTCTTATTTTTATACACAACATTTACAAAACGTTCACTAGTTACGAAAATCACTTTTAATTTCTTATATTCAATTCTCGCATACTTACAATCCCACAAATTCATTTCAATCTTGTTAAACTTGCAAATTTCCATTTATGCCTATTAAACCCTGCTTATCAATCATTTAAATATTCATGTATAGTTTGTACCGATTCACCATTTATTACTTAATATCTTGGAATTTCCATCTATTTATAATTTAAATAAAAACATAAATAAAACTTCGACATTTATTTTTATGTAAATATCGTGTTTCAAATCCTTATACAAATAAAATTTTGAAATTGTTCAGAATCAATTTAACATCGATTCAAAAAATCTTTTATTTTATCAACAGGACTAAAGAGGCAAATATCTACTACGTATCAAACCCGTGAAATATTAACCAATTTTAGATCAAATAAATCTCATCTAATCGTACTGATAGTCGTTATTAATATTAGTGAGGCATCCAGTTGGATCCCACCAACCAGTCAATCCTTGCATCACAAATTCATTATTTCAACATATATTATAAGATATATAAAATTTAACAACTACTTGGGAGGAATCTAGTTGGATCTCTCCAACCTGTTATTTCTTTCAGCCAAATACGTTACCTTGAATAAAATCATTCAATTTAATTTAACAAATAAATTTATAACAGTAAACAACAACAATTTAATAACATCCAATTATTTGACACTAATAATACAATTCAAACATTCAATTAAATTAAAACACATTTATTTTATAAACGTGACAAATAAGGTAAGTTACCTTAATTGGTTCCAGTTCGTTAAAATAACGATTTGGTTTTTTATTATAATTAAACAAACGTTTAATTTCGTCGATTTGTTCTATATATGAATATATAGTTAACAAAAAGACAACCATTAGTGTTAGGGAATGCAGAATGGATCTTAAGGCGAAGTTAACAATAGAGGGGGGTGAAAAGTGTTTTCAAGAAATTTAAAACTATTATATATGAATCACACACAACAGAGATAATAACAGACACAGAATCAAACACAAAAAAAAAAATAAACAAAATAAAATACAGAAAAGGAAAGAATACACTGGATTTTATACTAGTTCGGATTTGCTCCTACGTCCAATCCCATGCAACGCTGGATTGCGCAGAGTTATATTACTATATCAATATCCAAGTACAACACCATTGATTTCACGGCTACAAGGTAACCACCGTTTCCACCACCCTTGATTTCTCGGCTATAAGGTTAACACCGCTCCCTTCCTTGATTTCACGGCTTCAAGGAACACCCCGTTTCCAAGACTATCCCAAAACAATCCCAAATGATTACAATAGCCATATAACTCTTCAATAACACTTCGATTCGGAGAGTAACGAGTAGAGAGTGAGAAGAGAAGAAGTTTTATATAATTAGAATTGAAATCGGCAGAGTATAAGTGTAGAAACCATAAAAATATGATATAATAATGGAGGGATGAAAAGGGATGAAGAAGGAGAAGAAGAATGGTTAAAAAATTCGAAATGAACCCCTATTCATAAGATTTGAAAGATTGCAATGCTTCTGGAATGTTACAAATGGTGAAAATACACTTCCTTTCAAAACTGAAAATATGACGGTTATATTTCGACATGCCAACATATGTTCTTCAAAATTTGAAATTTGAGTATTTTTCAAGTGTTTTAATATATATATATATATATAATTCTGGTGATTCTTAAATTGAAACATAGTGATATAAATAAATATTATAAAGGAGAAAATCATATGAAATCATAAATATAAATTATATAAACATATTTATAAAATTATAAAGTTCAAAACTATATAAATATAAAAGTATATAAATATATAAACTTTTAAATCTCAAGTTTAAAATCAAAACTAAAACAGAAAACTTAATTAGAATTTGAAAATAAAATTTGAAATTTGAAAATCAGAATTTGAATTTGAACATGGAGTGCTATTCAGAGTCTCACATAAACTAGACTCTATTACTATATTTATCTTGAACTCTTGATTTCTTGATTACTCATCAATCTTGAATCTTCTCTGAATTCTGAATCTCTTGAATCTCTAAAACTTTAAAATTGTACAATCTTCAGTATTAATTCCTGTATACAAATCCTGCACATATATATTCTAGATAGAGATGTTAGTATATATTTTATAATCAATTAATATTTAAGTAAGGTTGTTGTCATCAAAACTCCATTCTCCAACAATCTCCCCCTTTTCGATGATGACAAACTTAGTTTATAAAATATTCATACCTGTTTATACCTGTTGATGTTGATCCTTATAATACTCCCCCTATCAATATGAATCCTATATATTCTACTTAAACTAAGTCTATATTTTGTAATTTCTCCCCCTTTGTCATTGTCAAAAAGAAATTCTAAAAATACTCTCCCTAAATCCTATATTTATCAATATCGTATTATTATTCTATACTAAAGCACTTATATATAACTTATGATCAAAATACTTAATGTATATGACTCCCTTTAAATTTGTGCATATACAACAAACCAGTGTAATGCTTATGAAAGATAAAGCAAGCATAATATTAATCATTGTTCGTTAATAAAAGCGATACAAACGAAAGCAAATTACATGAATCACTATACACGTAGTACATCGAATAAACGAAAGGAAATGAAAAGAAACAGGAAGATAAAGAAACCTAAATTCTATTTGTTCTTAACGATAGGAGACTTATGGGTTGGACAATTTGGGTAATGAAGACAAAAAAAATCCCCATTTCATTCAATTATATTTCCATGTTGATCAAACAAGACTTCACTAAACCATACAACTTGATCATCTTCGTCCGTGGCTTCTTGTTGTATCATCTTTGGTTCCTCTTCTTCGATCATTTCTTCCTCCTCCTCTTCTGGGTTCTCTTCTTCTTCCATTGCTTGATTATCATCTTCGATGATGATTGGATTCGCTTAATTATCCTTACAAATTTATGAAGGCTCCGTACATCTTTCCTTTTCTAATTTTCTCTTAACTTATTCAAATTTGGAGCACTTGAATCTCAGCAAGCATTTGAAGAGTATATTCCATTTTCTCTTCCAGTCTGATTACACGTGAGAGCGTAGAAAATTGGAATGGACCTTTGGATAGTCCAATGGATGTTTCGGGATTAATTTGGGTGTTGTAATTGGTGAAGGCCATTACTTATTTGGGTTTTGAGTTTTGACAGAAGTGAAATAAGAGAATAAAGGAGAAAATTCGAAGTGGCGAGTTTAAATGGTTATTGTAACTAATTTTTGGTAGGAATTAATTTTTGAAATTCGGCAGTTGTATATCGACATAGTGACATATGTATGTCGACATACTTGTGTTATTTACTTTTCTTTTCTGATTTTTAAAGTTATTCTTATATATAATAATATATTTAATTATTCTAATTCACTTAATGAACAAATACCTAATTCTCTTATAATGTTTATCTGTTTCTATAAATTCGAGTGAAATTTTCTCTTTACTTACGTTATCTCCTAGAAAATGATGTCGTATATCAATATGTTTAGTTCTTGAATGTTGAGTGGATTTTTAGATATATTTATAGCACTTGTGTTATCGCAGTATACTGGTGATTTATTTATATTTAATCCAAAATCATTTAGAGTTTGTTGCATATTACTTGTGAACAAGCTAGAGCAGCAGAGATATATTCTGCTTCAGTTTTGACAAATATACAGTATTTTGCGTTTCATTAAACCATGAGACTAATGAATGTCCTAATAAATGACATGTTCCACTAGTACTTTTATGATCGGATTTACATCCCGCATAATCAGCATCACAATAAGAAATTAAATCGAATGAATCATCCTTAGGATAAAATAATCCAAAGTCTGATGTATTTTTACATATCTTAGAATACGTTTTACGGCTTTTAAACGTGTTTCCTTAGGTTACGATTGATATCTTGCATAGAGACATGCATTATACATTATATATGGTCTACTAGTGGTTATATATAATAGCAATCCTATCATTCCTCTATATAATTTTTGATCAACGTCTTCTGATTATCATCTTTACTTAATGCTATATTAGTTCCCGTTGGTGTTGGTCTCCCATTAGTTGTTGTTAAATTATATCTATTAATTAAATCTCTTGCGTATTTTTCTTGATTAATAAATATTCCATTCTTTAATTGACGAATTTGTAAGCCAAAGAAGAATGTTAGTTCTCCCATATGACTCGTCTCAAATTCTTGGGTCATAATATTTGAAAATTCTTTAATCACCTTATTATTTGTCTATCCGAAAATTATATCATCAACGTTTATTTGTATGAATTGTATATCCTTATTATTCCTTTTAATAAACAAGGTGTTATCTAGTTTTCCTATTTCAAAGTTGGACTGTAATAAGTAATTTCTTAATCTATCATACCAAGCCCTAAGAGCCTGTTTTAATCCATATAGTGCTTTCTTTAACTTATATACGTGGTTTGGTAATTTTTCATCTTTAAAAAGAGGTGGTTGTTCTACATATACGTCTTCTTTAACAAATTCGTTTAGAAAAGCACTTTTAACATCCATTTGATATAATTTAAAATTATTATGGTTTGCAAAGGCTAGTAGTACCCTAATTGCTTCTAATCTAGTTACGGGGGCAAATGTTTCATCGTATTCTATTCCTTCTTCTTAAATATAACCTTGTGTTACTAATCGTGCCTTATTTCTTACAACCTCACTGCATACATTTATTTTATTTTTATAAACCCATTTAGTTCCCATTATAGTCTTATCCTCTGGTCTAGGAACAAGTTCCCTTACATCATTTCTAGTAAACTGATTCAGTTCTTCTTGCATGGCAAGGATCCATGAATCATTGGAAGATGCTTCCTTTGGATTCTTAGGTTCAATATTTGAAATAAATGCAGAGTTAGTCATATTATTTAATTGATTACGAGTCCTAACGACAGACTCAATATCTCCTAAGATATTTTCTACAAGGTGATCTCTTAGCAATCTAATTCGTTTATTTGGTTGACTATCTTCATTATTTATTTCATTAAATTCATTTTCACATTCATCTTCTTTGTCCTGTATTGTATTTTTATAATTTTCTTCAAAAGAATTGTTTAAGGTTTCTTCTATAGTATTGGTTCTTGAGTTAAACACTCTATATGCCTTACTTCTCTCTGAATATCCAATAAATATTCCTTTATCGGATTTCGAGTTATCTAAATTTTCTTTAAAAATAATTATAAAACATTTACTTCCAAATATTTTGTAATATAATACTTTTGGTTTCTTGTTATACAAAAGTTCGTATGGCGTTTTATGAGTTAAGGGCCTGATTGAAATTCTATTTAAAATATAACAAGCTATTGCAACTGCCGTAGCCCAAAAATTTCTTGGTAAATTACTATTAGATAACATAGTTCTCGTGCAGTCTTATATCGTCCTATTTTTACGTTCAACTACTCCATTTTATTAAGGGGTTCTAGGGATAGAAAAATTATGGGTTATTCCCTTTTTATTACAAAATTTTTCAAAATTTTCATTTTCAAATTCTCCACCATGGTCACTACGTATTGTTTTAATTTTTAAGGATAATAAAATTTTGAATTATTTAGCAAAGGTTTTAAATTGATCAAAAGCATCACTTTTATTTTTAAGACATAAAGTCCAGGTAAATCTAGAAAAATCATGCACTTTTACGTAAACATATCTATTATGATTTATTGATTGGGTTTGAGATAGACCAAATAAATCCATATGAATTAACTCTAACGGTTTCAGGGTTGTAATTTCCTATTTTGATTTGAATGAACTTTTTTTAATTTTCCGAACTGACAAGCATAACATAAATTATTAACTTTAAATTTCATTTTTGGTAATCCCCTGATTGAGTCTAATTTAGAAATCCTGGAGACGTGTTTGAAATTTATATGACTGAATCTCTTATGCCAGATCCAAGGGTCATTTGTGTTGGCCATAAGACATAGATTATCGTTGGATATTTTCATACTCAATATATAGATATTTTTCTTTCTATCTCCTTCGAATATTACTTTTGAATTCCTATCTTCTATAAAACATTTATCTTTCTCAAAGTTTATTTTGTAGCGCTTATCGTAAAGTTGACTTATACTTAGCAAATTGTGTTTTAGATTCCTAACTACTAAAACATCAGAAATAGTAAAAGTTTCAGAATTACCGATATTGCCAATCCCAACAATTTATCTCCAAAGTTCACCATTCCGCCATCTTCATAGTCTAGATTATTTAGTATTTCTAAATTTCCCATCATATGTCTGAACAACTAGTATCCATTTGTCCTTTTTGATTTCCACCATTTATTTGCCAGAATTTGAATTTTCAATAGCTATGTAACACACCATTTCGGAATTTGAATTTTCAATAACCACTTCACCCATCTTTTCAACTTTTGAATTTTCAAAAGCCATATAACATGTCTTTTCTATATTGGACAATATTTCAGTAGATCACTATAAAACACAGTTGTATGCAGACTCTTTCAACATTGATGCAATGTGTGAATTGACAATAGTAATAATAATCATTTCAAAATTTATCATTTAAAATTTTCAAAAATCATATTATGAACTTTTTGAAAGATCTTGCTCTGATACCGATTGTTAGGGAATGCGCACTACAACAAAATGACCCTATTACAACGGTGGAACACCGTTGTAATATACATTTTACAACGGTGGGCAAACCGTCGTGTATTAAGAAGTTGTAATAGACTCATATCTTTTACAACATTTTTACACTGTTGCAACACCGTTGTAATATGTATATTTTACAACTTTTTTCCACCGTTGTAGTAATACATATTACAACATTTTTGCACTGTTGTAGTAGTAATTCCTGCAACAATTAATTATAACAATACGATTTTTGTTTCGTTATACATTACATTTCATATAAAAATAAATATTTATATTGAATAAAATGATACTACACTGATCTGAAATAATCAATTAAATATTGTATTTCAATATTTGAATTAGTACAACTTTCCGATCCACTATCGTACAACTCACTTTTACATAATACAGTCATAACAATACATACATTCCTCACTACAAACTGATCACTCAATGCACTCAGTTACATACGCACTTTCGTATAAATATATATACACATTGATATACACCGAGTCTTTATGCTCCAGCATCCCCAATCTAAGCTTAAACTGTCACCGAATGTTTCTGCGTATGATTTTTCTCCCACTGCAATTATTGCGTACGAAATGTCTTCTTTGTTTTTCTTGATGAAGTGCATGTCTGGGCTTTCATTGTAGACTACTTTGGTAGATGGAGAAACTGTGGATTTAATTGCATCAATAATTCTTGTTCCTGCATAATATATATTCAAACTCAAAATTTAATTGCATCAACAACCATCATACCTCCTCATGCATATTCCCATTTCACTATAATCTGATTCCCATCACTGTCAATTTCTATTGGATATCAATGTGATCCCTTTCACGTCCAACTTAATGACCTGCAATCCTTCATAGGCTGGAACAGAAAAACAAATTAAATGGTTTTAGAAAAAACAGTCAATATTTTTTTTTAATAGGAATCAACTTAAATTTTATTCGTTTACAGTTTCTCATGTACACTAATTGTTATTTTAAGTAGTGTGGTTTCTGCAAGACCAGTTCTAGTTCAGATGTCTTCTTTTTCTAACCACTTCTCCAAAACCAAAGAACTGTCTTGTGTTGTTGGTTAGTTCTAAAGCCTAGCACAGTTAATATGGATACAGAGAACACATGCAGGTTGAACACTCCTAACATACTAAATCTGATGAGTTTGAACCAAATCCCCAATCTAGACTACAGACCTACAACAAAAATAGACCATGACGACCTCGACGTCCACAAAATTATCGCAAGTCAACTAATTTTATCACCAATCCAGAAAATTAAACCCACAAAATTACTGAAATATTTCTCACCAATCAAAGTCGCTATCGATGCAAAGTACACCAGGACGACCTCGACATCCACCCAATCACCAGAACGACATCTGAACAACGCCAAGTTAGCTGAAATCGGTCTCGATAGGCGATTAAGGAGGATGAGAAGCTCGGCAAGGCGGCGATAAGGGAGACGCGGATGAAACTGCAGAGCGAACTGAATCAAAGCATGGACAGCTAGGAGGAAGGAGAAAAGCACGATAAGGAGGCGGAAGTGAGCAGAGGACGTATATGATTGGAAAAGAGATGGCGGCGCTGAAACCCTAGTTCCCATTAAAACGTATTTGCTGAGCGTGAGTTAATTATGACTTTGTCAGCGCAAGACCATACCAGTCCACTAATTTTAGGGTTAATTTTTTTAAGATCCCGCTTAAATGAAATCATTTCCACTGTTTCTCGTTTTTGGCGGGTTGGTGCTAAATTTTTGTGACGTGGCCAAAGTTCACCGAAAATTCTGAAAGACAATAGTTAGAAATTAGATTTCAGTACATACTGAAGCGGGCTTGAGAGGCAAAACGAAAATTTTAAGTACACAAAATGTACCGTTTCGGACGGGGCGCTGCCCCGCACCCCGCCGGGGGCGCTGCCCCCTGGACCCCCGCGACCTGACCGGGCAGGTCGAACCCCGTTAGCGGGGGCGTTGCCCCCGCACCCCCACCTAGGGGGGTTGCCACCCCCCCTGGACCACCCCTCCGTAGGGGATCATATTCGACAAAAGGTTTTGGTAAAACTTTCAACATTATCAATTATAAATTAAGAGTATTTGGTATTATTTAGTATTATATTTTAATTACTGATTATTTTTATTATTTAACATTAATTTTCAACTTTGGTTAATATTTATTTTCAAACAATTTTTTTTTAATTATTAGTTACTATTATTAATTACTTATCATTATCATTATCTAATAGTAATTACTATTGTTGTTGTTAATTATTTAATAATTTTATTTATATTGTAATTTAATTATAGTTACTTATGTATTATTCATGATTAGCATTAATTAGTATATTTTAATTATTAATTATTTAATAGTAATTATGTAATATTAACGATATTTTTTAATTATTCTTCTTAATTGCTAAGTATTAATAGTAATTATTAGTTATTAATTATAAATAATCAATATAAATGTAATTGTTTAATAATAATTGACTATTAATAGTAATTATTACTTATTAACTATTAATTATTTAATAATAATTGACAAATATAATTTATTCCTAAGTTAATTATTAATTATTATTATTAAGTATCAATATAATTAGTTATTAAATATAGATATTATAAACATGAAGTTTGCACTAGGAATCTCAATTACAACGAATAAAATGAAAAGTTGTGATCTATATGTTTATTACAACAGTGCGTTTTGCAAGGTTGTAAAAAAGGATCTATTACAACGGTGCCTTTGCACCGTTGTAAAATTAAAGTTGTAATATGGTAATATATATGTTCTTTACAACAGTGATTATTGCACCGTTGTAAAAAAGAATCTATTACAACGGTGCTTAATGCACCGTTGTAAATTAAAGTTGTGATATGGTAATATATATATGTTCTTTACAACAGTGATTATTTTACCGTTGTAAAAATCATTTATTACAACAGTGTGTTTTCCACCGTTGTAAAAAAGGATCTATTACAACGGTGCTTTATGCACCGTTGTAAAATTAAAGTTGTAATATGGTGTTTTTGTTGTAGTGGCGGAATGGATCCTAAGGCAAAACTAACACTAATGAGGATGTGAATAGTGTTTTCAAGAAATTTAAGAAAATATAAAACTAATATGATCTACTATATGAATCACACAACACAGAGATAATCACAGACATAGAATTATACACAAACACAGAAATAAACAAAATAAAATGTAGAAAAGGAAAAAACATACCGGATTTTATACTGGTTCGGATTATTGTTACGTCCAGTCCCACGCAACGCTGGATCGCACAGAATTTTATTACTATATCAATATCCGAGTACAACACCCTTGATTTAATGACAACAAGGTTACCACCATTTCCACTACCCTTGATTTCCCAGCTACAGGGTTAACACCGTTCACCTTCCTTGATTTCACAACTACAAGGAACATACTGTTTCCAAGACAATCCCAAATGATTACAATAGCCCTATAACTCTTCAATAGCACTTCAATTCAGAGAGCAACGAGTAGAGGGGGAGAAGAGAAGAAGTTTTATATAGTTAGAATTGAAATCGGCAGAGTATAAGTGCAGAAATCAAAAAAATATGAAATAATAATGGAGGAATGACAAGGGATGAAGAAGGAGAAGAATAATGGTTAAAAAATTCGAAATCAACCCCCATTTATAAGATTTGAAAGGTTGGAACACTATTGGAACGTTACAAATGGTGAAAAGACACTTCCTTTCAAAACTGAAAATATGACAGTTACATGTCAACATGCCAACACATGTATGTCGACGTATGTTCTTCAAAATTTGAAATTTGAGTATTTTTCAAATGTTTTAATATATATATATATAATTTTGGAAATTCTTGAATTGAAACTTGTGATATAAGTAAGTATTATAAAGTAGAAATCATATGAAATCATAAATATATATATATTATGTAAACATATTTATAAAATCATAAATTTTAAAACCATATAAATATAAAAATATAAAAATATCTAAACTTATAAACTTTTAAATCTCAAGTGTAAAATCAAAATTAAAATAGAAAACTTAATTAGAATTTGAATAGAATTTGAAATTTGAAAATCAGAATTTGAATTTGAACCTGGAGTGCTATTCAGAGTCCTTCTAGACTCTACTACTATATTTATCTTGAACTTTTGATTACTCATAAGTCTTGAATTTTCTCTGAATTCTGAATCTCTAAAACTGTACAGTTTTTAGTATTAATTCTTGTATACAAATTCTGCACATATATACATATTCTAGATAGAGATGTGAGTATATATTTGATAATCAATTAATATTGAAGTAAGGCTGTTGTCATCAAAACTCCATTCTCCAATAATTAGCAACTATATCACACACATTAAAATCCCAACTTATAAAATATAAGTGGGCCAAATTAAGTGGGTAAACTCACCTTGATTTATATTCGTCGAGATAACGATCGTTCCAATCAAATTAAACATGCATTTAATTTGATTGAAAATACCAGTTGTATCCTCATGCATCCAAATCTGTTCCAGGACGAAGTGCTTGTCATGACGATTCCAAGACCCCTTGTTTTGTTCAATTCTATTAATATATGGTACGTTGTACAAATTTTATGATATGGTTTTATTTAAACTAAATGAATAAATAACATAAATAATGTACAGTGGCCACGTTAGTTTCGGTTATGCATGTATACAAAAGGTTAGGCAAGAATAAAAGGACCGGCTATAAATGAATTCATTTTATATGCCTGAACCATGGATTGTGTGTATATGTATATACACTTGGCCACGTTAATCCAGATCGAGTTCAACACCTACGTTTTTTTATGTCGAATCCCAAGGCCCAAATATAATAATTAGGCCATGCTAATCAAAGATTAGGCACCCTTAAACTTCCTTCTTCCCTTACCTACTCTGCATGCTTCAAGAACCAAGACTTTCCCACTACTTCACAACACACTCCAAAGCTCTGACCACCATCACCCATGATGGCGCCGACCTCCTCTCCACTCTCTCTACCTAATGCATCTTCATCAATTTTTGTTCTTTTCGCTGATCTCCTTTTCGTTCTTCGCATGCTTCCTTCTCCATGTTCTCCTAAATCTACTCACCACGCCTGACTTTTACCGTGCTTCGTTTCTACGTGCTCCAGTCTGACCAACATGCATCTACTCACGATTTAGAGAACCTCTATCCCCTTCAAACCGTTTGAGGTATTTTGCCTTAATACGTGACCAGGTTTCTAATTCTGGATTAGAGTTGGTTCATTTTTATTTTTTCGTTGATGGAATTTTTCGTTTTCACCACTGGATAAAGAAAATTAAAGGAACGAAGTAGCGATTGTTTATATAGGGAAGAATTGTGTGGGAGCAAAGCTATAGAGTATCTAGGTCTGCAGAAGTTTTGTAGAGTAGCTGTGATTTTCATAATACTACTAGCTTAGCATGGGCAAGGATGGATTGGTAGGCAAAGAAGAAATGGTGTGGGACACAAAAAAGGAAAAGTGCAGGGAGATTTTTAATTATATATATATATATAATTTGTTGCCTCCTAGATACAAGTGATAATTCCCACGCAATTCTTTAGTGTAACATGATTAAGATCCATGGCTAATAATATGTAGTAAGTTTTGTGTTTTTCCTTATAATGTAAAGAGCCTTTTGGATTTAAATACATCAATTGGGCGGCCGATGGAAATTGAACTGGGCATTATATTTGTCTTGCCTTTTGTGTATTATAACTTGTATCGTCCAATTTTCTTAGCTAATTCTTTTTTTGGGGTATGTATTTTTGTGTCTTCTTAGTAAAAAAATTGAAACTGGATGAAAAATGAGCTTACACTATCTTTGTTGGAAAGTTTGTAATATTTTAGGGCTTCAGTAGAAGTCTTACCACTTGAGAGAGTGTTAATTGATGCCCAATTTTAGATTTGTACCACCTTCTAACATGCAAATGATTTGAATTTAATATATATAATATGTATACATTAATCACTAAATGACATTGAATTCTGTATGGCCACACACATGAACATCAAAAATAATGAAAACAGACAGACTGCTATGTCTTGACATTCTAGATCCAACAGAATTTATTTCATTGAATTTTGACTTCATTTGCACAATGACTTTATTTTAATTTCAATATATTCATCGGTTCACGTTTAAATTCCGTCCGTTGACAAAACAACTCTGATTGGCTCCAAATTGGAAATCCTACAATAATTAGCTATACGTGTTCCAATAAATTTGTTTCATCGAAAACAGGGGTCGTTTGAAAACCAACTATTCTTAAGGCTTATATAATATATATACAATATTCAATAAATTCTGAAACATTAAATTTAATAATAATAAATGATCATCATCGAATATATCCAAATGGAATAATATATCACTACAAATTCAACCAATAAAGAATTATAACTCAATATTAACCATTTCGAGTTAAATGATATCCAAATTATAATAAAATTCCTTTTAAATAATATAAAATAAACGTTACAATTTATAAACTACTTCATAGCGACTATTTGAAAATATGATTTAGCCATAACTTACAATCTATATTATGAAATCTCAATTTTTCTCTTTAATTAGAAAATTATAATCAAGTAGATCCAACCATTTCTAGTTTCACAGAATTCCGACTTATATGGGATCATGTGTATTCAGTTAAAGTTCAAAACTCCATAATACGAACTACCACGTCGTTACGAGCTCGTTTCAAATTAAATATAAATTTATACATTTAAACTTCGTTTTATAAACAAATTCAATATTATAGATCCAAATTAAAATTCCAAATAGATATCTAAAGTAATTAAAAAAAACTAAATATCTGACTACCAAAAATATGGGACGTTACACAACACATCCAAGATAGAGTTTTTCAATATTTCTATTTTCTTGCCTTTAATTGACAAGGTTCCAATAATGGCATCAGATCCTAAATAGTCTTCATGATCCAAATTTATAATGTTAGAGCTAACCTTTTGAGCTTATAAATTTAATACGTTGTCTAGAAAAGTAGTGTTAAGGTTGGATTTAGATAATTACGTGCCTTGACCTTCTTGGCTGTCGTCCTATAACAATGCGCCCAGAATGGGCCTAAATTCCGACCTAAAAAAGGCCTAACGGAACTTAAAGCCACTTTAAATGGATCATTGGTTCCTATATGGATTAAATTAAGCAGATATACAAAGCAATCTAAAACAAAAATTAGAAACTCTCACAGCGGATGGTACAAAATATAATGACATAAATATAAGAAGTACTAATTATTTAAAAACCGCAATTCAGTATTACAACATGTATCAAATTTCAAGGTACATCATTATTCATCTCAATTACATAGCAATAATAGTAAGCAAACAATATCCATAATAAATAGATATTCAAGAGGCTCCCCCTCCAAGAGATCGTTCTCCATTCGTAATCACATATCCCACCTATTGTCATGTTAATGTTAAGAGGAGGGAGTTCAGAACATAAAGTTCTGGTGAATGAAATAAAAGTTAAGAAGGCTATTTCCAGCATTTGGCAGTTGTAAGCTTTTCAAGTTATGTCTTCGTATCATACACACAAGGCAAACATGTAAGGCATGCATCCCAAAAGTCACTAAATACCCCCAAAAACTAAATTAAGGGTGGCACCTCCTATGGTCACTTAATATCATATTTATTTAGGGCGGACATCTCTCTCTAGTCACTTAATACTTCATGGAGGACCTTAAGCCACTTAAGACCCCGTTCTAATGTTAATACGTTATAGATTATAACTCTCTTGTAGGAAGAGAAACAACAACGACTACTTACTACCAGGCTTTGGGTCTGGAACATGACTTCTTATAAGAAGAATCTCCAAACGAACCCTATTGTTACTATCTAGTTGTCCCTACAAGCGAACTCCTAGCCACTTCATACTTCCCTTAGATGGTGGTTCCTTAGGCCATGTATACGTAATTCGTCCCTAGGTCAGCCCTCTCTAGCCCCTAGATAAGAAGCAGACATTACTTGCAGAACTAGTAGACATTACTTGCAGAACTACTCTACACACGTTATCGTCTACTAGGACCATTGAATACCTTACAGGTGAAAGGCGGACCCAATAACCACTAAATTTTTGAAGGGCGAGCCTAATGACTTTGGTTTTGGACCAAGGAGTGAACCTTAGGAGCAAACTCAGTCCAAACCACTTAATACCCATCAAGAGATAGGTCAACCACTTAATGTGCCTACTTCACACACATAACACACACACACACTCCCACACACACACACATACACACACACACACACACACATATATATATATATATATATATGCACACTAGATATCTTATATTTAGCATACCACTTGCAGACGCTGGATTTGCCGAGCGGTTCCTGGCAGGCTTCTACTAAAAGTTGGGCCTAAACACGCATCATAGCATACTAATTATAATGGCCCATGGCACCTAGACCTCTCACATTAACCTGATTTATTTGCAGATGTTGGATATAATGGTTGGTTCCAGGCAAACTTCTATTATAAGTAACGTTTAACCTCGTGTCTATATGTCATTAAATATTAATTAAAATATTAACTCACACACATACAAACGTTCAAATTCTATTCCTAATTTAATCGTATTTATAACACACTTAATATGTATTTATATATGTTGATTACATTATAGATATATATAAATAGAAACGTAAATTAAGAGAATGAGATTATTGTCCTTACCACGTATTTGAAATGTCAATCCTATTAAATTCTTAAGGTGTACAAGTCATTTTCCCATATTTTCCTCAACTATAATATAAGCGTGCATATGAAAATAAAATCGGAAAACCAATCATAACAACATATAAACTAGCAATCCAGGTTTTATTGCAACAATAAAAGATAAACATATCATCATATATGTATGTATATGTGTGTGTGTGTGTATATATATATTTATAATCCCTATTTTGAATAGATTTCTTTTCTTATGTTTGTTTATGCGCAAAACCTTAATATTTAGATATATAGTAAATAATATGTTCAATTCCTCCTGTATTTCGAAGAATAGAGATTTAAACATATTAAATTTACCACTTAGCCAAATTTTAACCTTTTGCCTAAAAATCGAGCATGTGAATTTACATGAAATAGAATAAAAGGAATCCAAACAATATAGAAAATCATACAAAAGAATCATGTTCTTATTTTATTGTTACAACAACCCAAAACCCAAATATAACTAGATTGAACATTTCTACGAATAATAAAATAAACAGAGGATTTGAGGGGTTTAATCATGTTTTCTTTCGTACATCCCAAATCCACCAAGGCACAACAATCAAAATCCATAACTATCAAATTATAGAAAATAGTAACTTAGATGGATTCCTGTTACAGAGCTATTAGGAAGAGTAGCAACAAGATTGAATAGAATAGATTTTAGATTTGGCCTTCAAGAACGAACATATGCTCCAAGCCTTTCAAATCTTTATATATATAAGGATCACCATCGGAATCATATATATATATATGTGTGTGTGTGTGTGTGTGTGATATATATATATATATATATATGTGTGTGTGTGTGTGTGTGTGTGTGTGTGTGTGTGTGAATCTAAATTCCCGATAAATCTTAAATCTAATGTTAGAACAAGATAAAGAATATACAATAGATTAGAATAGATTTAGAGAAATAGAAGAAACATAAATCTTAAAGCTTTATGGAATATGAGATAGAAGAAAGGCAAAAAGGAAGTGCTAGGAGAAATGATGTAGGGTTTAGAATGAGGTTTTGAGGGGTTATTTATAGCTGATATCGTGTGTATGAACCATTAGATTAGTTTGATTAAATCTAAACAATTCATTTGATATATATTATAAATAAGTCCCTACACAAAATAACCCTCACTGGGCCTCCCTACAGGAGGGCAGTCGACACCCCTTAGGAGGGCGGTCGACCTGGGGACACCAATCCTAAAGGGACAGTCGATCCCCTTCTAGGGTCAAGCTGAGGAGGAAATTCCTCTAAAACATTGCTTTTTGATCGTTGCTTGGTTAATTCTCTTTATTTCTTTCCTTAGTTAATTTATTCTTGCCCCCTACTGCGTGTGAATATATACACATAAGTTTGAAATGAAAGTGAATATTGTTTTCATGCTTATCCTATTTAATATATTTCCAGCTTGTATATATATTTATTTGAAATTCAAACCTTTATGTATTAATATATATACGTACAACTTAATTAATTTATAACTTTTGCATAAAGATTCCGTTTTCAACAAATAAAATATGAAAACAGATCAGAATCTCGCCAAGAATGCAACTATCCAAAATTCCATTCTTGTCCTTTTAATATATTATTAATTATTATTATTTATTTTTAAATTAAATTAAACTATGTCTAAATTAAGTATATTTTAAGGGATGTTACATTCTCCCCCCATTATAGATTTTGCCCCGAAATCTTTCGAAGGGGCGAAGAATACAACTCGCTCTGAAAAACCATGTTGTACACCCATGATATTTTAGAAACATTCATAAACATCCATAACTCATAGTGATTATGAACTGCAGACTTGCTATAACTAGCTTAGTCCTAACGTGTAAGTGTAATAAGTTATGCAATATGTATACAAAACATCCTAACATGCATTTAATTCTACATAAGTGCATAGTGAATTTGTGTCACATTCATACCCTACCATCCAATCTAGAAACCACGATGCAACCAAAAACGATAATTTAGGGGAAAATGATCACTCGAGAAAAGCTCTGGATGAGTAAGCCTAATCTTCTCCTTGATTTCCCATGTGATCTCTCTCTCCATTGAACTCGGACAAGTCGAATAAATTTTTGTGGAGTCGTTTGATTCTGTACTCCACGATCCTTCCGATAGCACGGGACACCCTAGACTCCAACTCGAGGCTTCCTGTGTCCTCAATATCGTCAAGCTCGAGTCTGTCGACTGAATCATGAAGGCATTTACGAATATGGGAAACATGAAAAATGTTGTGGATTCCCGACAAATGCTCGGGAAGATCCACTTGGTAAGCCATCTTCTCAATCCTATCCAAAATCCGAAAAGGCCCAATAAATCTAAGAGTTAACTTCCCAGTCTTCCCAAACCGAATTGTCTTCTTGAGAGCAGAAACCTTAACAAATACCAAATCTTCGACATTAAACACCAATTCTCTCCTCCTCCTATCTGCAAACGACTTTTGCTGGTCTTGGACAACCTTCGTTCTCTACCGAATCAAAGCGGTAATCTCCGTGGACTCGCGGATAAGGTCTGGTCTGAGTAAAACCTTGTCGGTAGTTTCCTACAAATAAGTTGGCGATTTGCATGGTCGCTGATATGCACGTAAAAATGCACATTTATATTCATATATTTATTCTTGTTTAGTTAAATAAATGAACATTTTTTGGTATTTTATATGATCATACCATGTTTTAAATGTTTTTAAATAATCACTCATTTGTGGGGTTTAAACAGTAAAATGTGCATGTTATAGTTTAAGAATGCATTTACTTGTTCTTTGTAATTATCTCTTATAGGAATTTTGGTGCAAAAATGATACATACACATGAAGATATGAAGGAAAGCATGCATATACACAAGAGGACGCAAAGAATTAATTCTTTTTATGGATAGTGGAGCCCTCCACCTTTCAACTAGCCCACTTTCTCATAAGCTTCATATTAAAGACTAATTGAATGAGACAAAAGGCCTCATGCATTCTACATGACTTATTAGAGGCTAATGACAATTAGAAGCTTCATGAATGGGCATTTTGGGGAATTCCCAAGGAGAGTGATTAGGGTTTTAGATCATGTATATATACCCCTTTGTTTCATGTATTTTGGATCTCCTTTTTAGCAAATGAAAGTGTAAGTGATCAAATAAATAAAAATGACTTCCAAGCCTATGTCTTTTATGTCTCTTTTAATTTCCATGCTCTACTTTATGTTCATAGTTTAGATTTATTTACATGCTCTCTACTTTTTGTTCATAGTTTAGATTTATTTACATGCACTTAGTTTAGTTATTTTCTTGTTCTATTTAGATTTTCTTTCATTTCGCTTTCCTTTCCAATGTTGAAACTTACATGTGTTAATATGACAACACATTTTAGTAGCTAAGCCCCTAAATTTAGGGGTAACAAAGCTCTCTAATTTTATGTAAGTTCAACATTTGTATGATTTGTGATCTCTCTAATTTGTGCTTCGTGGTAGTGGATATTGATGTAAGTTTATACAAGTGGATTTGATAGTTTATGTTTCATATGCAAATGAGCTGTTCTTATTCAATGTAAACACAAATTACATCAATATTTGTTAAGTGGTTTTCGATTCTAACATAGAAGTAAGAACATAATTTGATGATCTATGTCACTAATTACAATATTGAATAGATCATACTTAAAATAGTTTTTGCTTTGCTTTCATTTTCATGAGAACAATGAGTGATTTAATTGTTGTGTTATAGTTTGATAGTTTATGTTATGTTAACCAATAACATATATGAACTATGCTTATGATAAATGCAACATTTATGCCACTTAAAAATAGAGATCATACATCGTACCGTTGTTAATTTACATGAATATGAGAGGGGATTTACCTCTAGATTCCTCTCTAATATCGTATTTAGATCTCAACTTAGTTTCTAGTTTTTATTAGTTAAAACAATCCAAAGTTTGGTTTAATTTGATTGAGTAATATTGAAATTAGATATTTCCCTGCGGATCGACCCATACTCGCTTTGTACTAACAATTGTACGCCGTGAGCTTGCGGTTTTATTACAATATTTCGTGCGACGGTTTTCTAAATGATAGAATAACCATTTCATCGAACAAGTTTTTGGAGCCATTGTCGGGAAGAGAATTTAATTTTGATTTTATTCTTCGGTTTAATTTTCTTGTTCTTCTTAAAAAAAAACAATTTGTCATTTCATTTTGTAATTTTTAAGCTTGTTGTGTCAATTGCATTTGTTAGTGTTAGTGTTTGTTTTATGTGTTTACTTTGATCGTGTATTTTGTGTGTTTTCATTTAGAAAAAGAAAAAAAAAAGAGTTTGTTTTATTTTTCTTTGTTTTAGTTTGTTTTCAAAAAAAGAAAAAAAGTTCCTGTGTCTCTTTGTTCACTTGTTTCTCTTTGTTTTATTTTTCTTTGATTTAGTTTGTTTACTTGTGTCTCTTTTTTCCTCACTTGTGTATTTTCCCACTTGTTGGTTTGTCTCAACATTGTTTTGTGTCTACAAAATCGTATGCATTCTTGATTCTTAGATTTGTCATTCTATTTCACTGAAAATTAAACACACTGGTTTCCATTTGTTACAAAAACCTGCTTATTTTTTATTCTGAGTTTACAGAAGCTGATTTTCACTTAACACAACTCATTTGACACTATATTGCATCTCATTTTGCAACCACAATTCTGTTTCAAATCACAAACTGTTGTTACATTCACTGTTTACAAACTATTTCTATTTTTTATTTCATTTCACAGTCTTTGATCTCAATTCTGTTTCACTATTTCTATTTCTATACTTCTGTTTCCAATCTTCTGCCACATCATCCTCCTAACTGCACTACCAAAATCCACAGCCATGCGTCGACCAGACTTCAAACCTACTATCCATCATCATTGAAAACGACAGTCCATCAACAACATCCCCACAACATTAGCCTTGCCTCCTCCCCATTCCACAAAACTGACCCAACTTCAATCCGCAACCACAGACCTCCCCAGTTACATCACTTAGCACTTCAAAACTCCATATCAAAATCCACCGCAATAACTGACTTTTGAATCCTTAGCTACCCTTCCCTCAAACCAGACCATCATTAGTTACTGCCTCATCCCCCTCCAAATTCTAATCACGCTCTACACAAACATCCACATACGCTTGCTGCCACTTCATCCATAACTTTATCCAGTCCACAAATCTCATCACCGATAATACAACATCCAGTCCACAAACCTCATCACTGATAACTCCGTAAAACTCCGACCAACTTCATAGCCATCATCACTTCATCTCATTCAGGTACGACTATATTCTCAACTCCACCGTTCATACTCACCCCTCATCCAACAGTCCATAGAAAAAAACCTTTGTCTAACTCCATCACCACACCAGATCCGAAAGCCGAATCCCATCATCTACAAACCACTTCGACAAATTCATACACTTTAATTCCAAACCCACGGCTTGCACACTTTAAACACTACGACAAATTCTAACCACTAGCCGGGCTGACAGACTCAAACCTGCTTCATCCTCTCTAAGAACCCAAAGATCACCGTCATCTTCATACAGGCAGTAGAACAACTTCAGACAAGCCCCGGTCCCCACCGTGACTGCCAGTACAAAATCAAATCCAGCAACACACAAGTTTCCATCACCTTCTTCCACCAATAACCACAACACTGGTTCAATCGAAAAAAAAAGAGCCAAAAGTACCAAAATAGTTCACATCCCAGAACCCCAAATCAACCAAATGAAAACGATCATTGCAGTCCAAATCAATCTCCTTCAAACCCAACCGTGAATCACCCTTAACTGAAGGCAACTCGCTTCGGCAAATTCACAAAAATCACCCTTTCAGCTTTCGATTTCGATAGCTTTGACTTTTTTTATTCTAAATTTTGGTGTTCGATTTTTTCTTTTTTCTCTATTTTCAAAAGAAATAGAGACGTGCAGTTATTTCTGGATCATAAGGTGTGTGGGTGAGATTTTTTGTTGGGTTGGTTTTCTTTTAAGTGCTGGAAGTGTTTTAATTTTATTGTTTTGTTCATCTCTTTTATTTTATTTTATTGGTTTTGGTTACTCTTCCTAAAAAAATAAAAAATAAATATTATTTTCTTTTGCTTTTGTTTTGATCTATTATAGATCTTAGTTTCTTTTGTTTTCCACTCATTTCAAAAAGAAAAATAATATAAGTGTTCAACTCTTTTTTAGGCTGTGAAAGTAGAATTGGAAAAGAATAATCGCTTTGAATTGCTTTGCTTACTAAACCGCTTCGCTTGCTTGCTAAAAAAACTCCGCTTAAAAAAAATTGCTAATAAATTCTGCACGTTCAGATATCGTGTTTAACCCTTTTTTATTGCATTGTTGTTTGCTTGCATTTGCATAAAAAAATTCAAAAACAAAATAAAAATCATTCGTAGTTGCACTGTTAATACACGTTTAATTTCTATTTTGCTTTCATCTCATTTTATTTTCTTAAGGGCACACCCAAATTCACATAAGGTGGGGAGTTCATTACCCTTCCTTAGCCTAGGAAATTGCATATCATCGTAGAATCTGACTAATAATAACGGTTAGACGTTAGATTTAAGGGAGTCGCGGGCTCATTTAGGGCATAAATATATTGTGATAGTTGATATATTTGGAACAAATTATTTCTTGGTATCTAGACTATGGCAGAGAAACAACCGCTTATAAATATTACGATGATTCGTAAATATTATATTGGTTGTTACTCTGAAGGTACTTAAACCTTCGATTGCATTTCTAGGGTGATTCCTAGTGCACCAGTAACTCATGTTCGTTAACTGGCTGAGAAATCTTTTGTTTTAAGTAATCAAACGCGTCACTTTATAATTTTGGGTTAAGAGCCACTAAGACAGAAATATTTTTGTTAATCTTTGCATTCATTTAGTTTCATTAGATTCATGCATATATAAAAAGAATGAAAAAAGTTAGAAAATCAAAAATCCAAAAAAAAAATCATCTTCATTTGTAAATCAAACCCTTTTTCTCTTATAAAAAAAACCATTAAAAAAATAGATTTCCATTTTGTCAACATCAGCTTTCCTTTCTCTTTAAAAAAATAAAAATAAAAAATCCTTTTGTAAAAAAATTTAACATCTCTTTTCCTTCTTTGTTTTTTTTAACCAAAAACCAAAAAAAAAAATCAAAATTCAAAAAAAAGAAAAAAAAATCAAAACAATTCTCATTTTGTAAAGAAAAACATTTGCTTCTATTCCCTTCTAAAAATTTTTCTTTCTCTTCTTCTCGCTAGTGCATGAGTATTTGGACTCACGACACTTCTATGAATTATTGGATACGTGATCCTTCCATAAATCATTTAGTTCAAACAAACATTCCTTCAAACATGGCCGAAGAAAATCCCCCTCGAACTCTTATGGATAGAATCTTCCCTGATCAAGTTTCTATTCCTTCTTGCACCATATTGCCCGCCCCAAAGGGTAACCACTTTGAAATTCATTCAAATCACATAAATACTCTTTCAAAATTCGGGAATTTTGAACGTGATGACCCTTACACTATCTTAACCAAATTTGAACAAGTTTGTGCAACCATGAAATTTCAACAACTAAGTGACGATGGAATCAAACTTAGGTTAATTCCATTTGCACTTACCGATTACGCCGAAAAATGGTTGTATAGCTCGCCTTCAAATACGATTGGAACGTGGGATGAATTTGTGAAAGTTTTTCTAAATAAGTTTTACCCCTTGGAAAAAAGTTCAAATTTCGAAACGAAATCGTTAATTTTCATCAATTTTAGGGAGAATCCTTTGCAAAAAATTTCAAAAGATTTAAAGAAGTTCTAGTTAAATGTCTACATCACAATTTCGAAAAATGAACTCTTTGTCAAATTCTATACGATGGACTCAAAAATAAATCTCGAACCATGCTTGAATCGATGTGCCATGGAAACTTTCTATCCCAAAATTACGATGCCGCTTGGCAATTTCTCGAAAACTTAGCCGAAAAATCAACTCAATGGGAATGATCTAACGAGAAATCGATTTATTCCCGATCAAACGCTCATTCGTTAGGATCTTCAACGGCTTTAGAAGCGAAAATCAACGCGATGTTAACCAAATTCGATAATGTCCTTTCATCAAATCAAATGAATCAAGCTCAAACTTCTCAATCCTCGTGTTTCAAATGTAACGATCCTACCCATATTGTCTATCAGTGCCCACACTCGTTAGAACAACTCAACGGTTTCGACAAAGTTAGGAATAACCCACTCTCTCCAATGTATAATCCTGGTTGGATAAATCATCCTAACTTATTTTGGACCCAAAACAACCTAAATTCGAATTTGGTTCAACCCTCGTTTCGACCATTTTCGAATAATCCTTCGAATCCCCCCTTTCACCAAAACAATTCCAAAAATTTGCGCCACCTTCTAAAAATCAAGCACAACAATCTTTTGTTCCCCAATACGAACAATGATTGACTTCACTTGAGAAAATTTTGGAAACATTGACTAAAGCAACGACTCAAAATCTCCAATCAAATAACAATTTGCAAAATTTATTGACTTCGTACATGCAAAACACGAGTCAATCAATCGCTAAACATGAAATGCAAATGAGTAAGTTAGTGTAATAACCCGGAAATCTGGGCCAATTTAAAATTTTTATTTTGGCAATTTTAGTGAATTTTGATTATTTAAAATGAATTATTTTAAATAATAACGACGAGAAATTTATTTTGAATAGAATTCGAACGTATATATTTATATAGCTCGACGTTTCGAATATAAATATTTTATTTATATATATAAAAGGAATTAAAAATGGCGTGGTAGTTCGATAATTTGATTTCAAAATTCAAATGAATGTACCGGGTGCAAAATAAACCGGATTTTAGTGAAACCAAAAATATTAGAATCTAATTGAGGATATCTTTCCAACGAATCCGGGAAATCAAAATTTCATAGCGGGAATCAAAAGATATGTCCAGTTGAAAATTCTGAATAGTCGTTATGGAATTCAGGCCCTTAAAACTGGAAATTTTGCAAACGACCTCGGATTTCGACGAAACCACTTTTGTTGGATCCGCGATGTCAAATTATTGCTAGGTTTTAAATTTTGTAATTTTTCGATTCAATATGTGAGCGTGGCAAAGGAAAACGCGTTTGACTAGTTTCAGTTGATTTTAATCAACTGGAAATTGGACATTTTTCCAACAGTCTCGGAATTCGATGAAACTAGTTTTATTAGGACCGTATCGTCAACACGAAGCTAGAAAATATTTTTCGGGAATTTTTCGAGTTAGTACGTGACCCCAGTAAATTGAAATGTTCGCTCAAATTCAATATATAGAGTTATATGTTGATGTTGACGAAAACTGATCGAAATGGTCGAATCAGCTTACGATACATATTCCATTGTGTTCGGAATGGGGGTGAAACACTATGGACGACAGGCGGTGGGTTTCGTTTCGAGGTCGAAATAAAAAGATACCTTTTTGAATTTAAAAATTATAAAATAAATTATAATATATATCATAAAATCCTACACCTTGGCCCCCCACGTTCATTTCTAATCGGAGAAAAAAAAAGAAAAAAAAAGGGGGGAATCGCGATTCCCCCAGGCGATCGATCGCCTCGTCGCCGCCGCCAGGAGGCGCGCGCCCCCCCTGATTCCCCCTTCCTCCGCCTCCTCCTTCTTCTAATCAAGCGCAGCCTCGCCAACGCCCTATCCCCGCCGATGAACACCCTGCCGCCGCCCCTCTCCTTCTTCTTCCCCTACCTCGCGAAACCCCCATCCCATCTGACCTCCTCCGCCGCCTTAGTGGAGCCACCCCGACGCCGCCTGAAGCCACTCCCTCCTCCGAACGCTGGTGAACTCTCCCCCCCCCTCCTTCAAAAATAAAGGTAAAATTTATTTACTTCACTTTGTTTATTTCTTTCAGTTTTATTTTATTATTTATTTTCTATAAAACTGAAAATTAAAGTGATGATTTTTATTAAGGAAAAAAATCAGTTTTTTTTTGTGTAAGAGATTGAGAAAAATATGGGTTTTGTTTATAATAAAGGTGTGATCTTTATATATGGAGCGACGGAGAAAAGAAGTGATTTTGTCAATGTAAAGATTTGATCTTTTATATATGAACAACAATGTAAAAATTTCATTTTTAGTTAGTAAAAAGATTTCATTTTTAATGAAGTAAAGATTTCATTTTTAATGAAATAAAAAGATTTCATTTTTAATGAAGTAAAGATTTCATTTTTAATGAAGAAAAGATGTCATTTTTAATGAAGTAAAAATTCGATTTTTATATATTGAATAACAAAGTAAAAATTCGATTTTTATATATTGAATAGCAAAGTAAAAATTCGATTTTTATATATTGAATAGCAAAGTAAAAATTCGATTTTTATATACTGAATAGCGGTGTAAAAATGTGATTTTTATATATGTAGTGGCCACAGACAACGAAATTGATGAAAGGTGAGCACGATGAAGATTTCTGCATAGGAAGAGTCGTGGCGTTGGTTTAGCTAGTCGGTGAGAACTTCTCACCTTTTAATTTTGTTTTCTAGTTAAAATATATACTAGGATGCAGACGGTGTTTAGTAGCACCCCACACCCGTCGTCCACAGACCATGGACGGCTTGCATGCTTGTTTGTTTGATTTTGATGTGTAGTTGATTGTGTGATGTGATGTGAAATGAAATAATATATATATATATATATAGTTGGAACAAAATATTTTATAGTGGAAAATATTTTATAGTTAAAAATAGAATTTTTAACGTGTATATGAAATGAAATAAAAATAAACAAATCGGATGATTTGTTTATATACACACATTTGACTGATATTGATTGGGACGATAAATTTTACACATCGCCCAACTGCACAAATAAAATCTGTGTTTGATTGTTTGAAACCCCACACGGGTATTGGGATGATATTTGACGTACACTAATCCCGATTGTTTAGTTGTATGTCGATCGATTGATTGACAGACTGTTATAAGCATCGAATATTTATATTTGATGCTTATACAGTGTAGAATGCACTTTGAATGATGGTTGATTATTCATCGTTGTTATTGTATACATGTGTTGTAGAAAATCCATATAATTAACATTATATTGTAATTCATTGGGCCTCATTCCAATTTTGAAAAAGAAATATTTGAATAGAAATATTTGAAAAAGAAATATTTGAAATAGAATATTTGAAAATACAAATATATGAAGCCGTGTGGATTAGATTGACGCCATTTTGACGTGAACGATATTTATATCGATTTTATTCATTTTATAATGAATATCGAAAGTGATTTCAAAATCGGATATTTTGAAAAGAATTGAAATTCGAATTAAACTGAATAGAAATGAATTCGAATTAAACTGAATAGAAATGAATTCGAATTGAAATTGAATAGAAAGGAATTCGAATTGAAATTGAATTGAATTGAAAACGAACTGAAATTGAATTCAAAATCGATTTGAATTGAAATCAATTTGAAATGAATTTAAAATGAATTTGTAAGGGAAAATTCAATTTTGATTTGAATTTGAAAAAGAAGTTGAAATCGTTTTGGAAATGAATTTAAAACGATTTATATAATACGTTTTAAAAAGGAAATCGACGAAGTATATATTATATATATAATATAATGGCCTGAATAGAACGCGCCGCGCTGCGGTAGTTCGTGAATTTCGACCATTGACTTCAAATGGATATTGCGGGAGATCCGACCGTCGGATTTTCCTAAAACCAGAACCGTTGGGTTCGTATCGAAAAGAGCTTTCTAAGGAATATTAGAAATTTGAAATCTAACAGTTGGATTTGGAATTATGTCCAAATCAAATTTGGAAAAGGTCGCTGTAAGTGCAGTTCGATGGCCGTTGATGGAAATCGACTGTACGGGCCTTGATAAAATTATTAAAAATAGTAATAATTTGTGTAAAATCATAAGAAATGATTTGGGAAAAATTGGGATGAAAAAATCCTTATTTGAAAAGATAAAAATAGATTTTTATCGAAATGAACTAGTTTTGAACTAGAATTAAAATTCTATTTATTTTTAAATAAATAAATTTGATTTGAAAGGGTTTTAAAAGTAACCAGGATTTCCAATAATTGAATTGAAATGGATTTGAATCGAAATTGTCTTTGGATTATTTCGATGTTGGATTTCGTGATTATACAGATATTGTTATGGAAATTTGAAAGATATATTTATATCGTTATTTCCAATACGATATTTGTTGGTCGTAGAATTTGATATTGAATATAAGCCGATATATTTTCTATTCAGAGCCTTGTATTTAATATCAAATGTGATTTGGGTTTGTCGTGAATGGTGTCTTCATTAACACTGTTCTTAAGCCCAGTTGAGAAAAATATTAAATCTTTTATTTAGATTTAATGAAGTGTACCAATTAAATAATATTTAATTGGAATTGAATTGGTATTGATTTTTGGGTTTATCGTGAACAGTGTTTTATATAACACTTGTTCTTTAACCCGATAATTAATGAAATGTGATTTTGGGTTGTCGTGAACGGTATCTTCAATAATACTGTTCTTAGACCCAAAGCAGTTAAGAAAATCAGAAGCTAACTAGAGGTTAGTTAAGTTGAATGGTTTCTTGGGTATTGATCTGATGTTGGTTTCGACCTTCGGGGTTAATACTTAGGGAATTGCTCACTTGCTAATTTACGGTTAGGGACTGATTGAAATGTAATGTGATTTTGGGTTTATAGTGAACCGTGTTTTAAATGACACTGATTCTTTAACCCAGTTAAAGATTAAAACTAAGTGGAGTTTTAATGAACCTTTAATTAGATTGAAAAGATCGAGAATGGAGTATCACCAGTTTTGCTCCAGGCGATAGTTAAATCTTTAATTAGATTTGAACGTGAAATGGTAATTGAATTTACCGATAACACCGTGGTGTTAGGTATGAAGTATTACCAGTTTTACTTCATGGGATGAATAGGTTGGGATTGGGAAATAAAATAAATGATTACTTCGGTGTGGTTCGCTTATCCCGACTAGTTGAATCGATATTCAAAAGGAGATTAAAGAATAAATTAAAGAATTTATCTTTGATAAAATTAATGGGAACCTTTCCCTAAGAATGTGAAATTTAGAAACTAGCTGTAGATTGGCTAAGCAGAGTGATTTCCTGGGTATTGATCTGATGTTGGTTTCGGCCTTCGGGGTTAATATTTGGGGGATTATTCTCTTGATTAATTTACGGTTAGTGACTGATGAATTGGAATGAGGCGTATGTTGTGTTTGTGTAACACTTGTTTATAATATACGCGAGTTATTCGGAAAGACCGGGTTTAACCCATTCTGAATAACTGATATGACGATAAGTCGAAGATGAAGACGGTGGTCGAAGACCGGAGGTCTTCACGTCATTTGGGTGATTACTGATGATCTTGATTGGGTCGTACACCCAAGAGGAGGGAATCAGTTAGTGGTCGTCCAGACGTACTTGGAGATCGATGGATATGCGAGGTACTAGGTGCCTCCGGTTTCGTTCATACCCAGAACGGACTTGTAAATGGACTGTGTGTCTGACATCGGATTTCATTCTATGTGATTGATATCGGTTGCATAGAGTGGTTTGCCTGTGTGGCATGCTAAGATGCAAATGATCAAGGCTTCTGTTGAAAAGCAGAGTCTTCTGGTTGATGATCAAAGCCCCGCCTGTGTGGCATAGCTTTGTGTAACGTGAATTCGCGAGCCTCACACCCCAGTTGTGAACCAGAAACGGGAGAGGACCTCAGGGAGGGCATGCGTTTCCTTCTAGCTAAAAAGTGGCGTCAGTGGTTTTACACGCCCTGACGAGTTTGACTTATGTGGTTGTTGCTGTTGCGAGGCGCCTCGGTTTGATCGGACGATCCGGGTCCGATGGAGTCATTTGTTGGCTCACTTACGCCCCAAAGGGTGGGGAAACGCAATGTTCAGGAATTTTAATCCACATCGGTGGACCGGCCCTGTCGCTCCAAGGTCACTCGAGCTCTGACCTGAGACATGGGCTAGATTGTCTCGAATCGGTAAGGACTATCTTTTGCCTTGGTTCACAGATGGAAATCCAATTTCCAATACAGGATTTTGCGGTTTTAATTGTAGAACTAGTAAGGCGACATGATATATGGTACCCATGCCGTCTATGATTGATACTTATGATTTGAAATTGTTTTGTCACTATACACTATAATAGTATCAAATGATTTGTTTTAAACGTACTAAGCATGTTTGGCTATTATAAGGGAAAACCCTATCCCCTGGCTTGCGATGCATTGTGTGATAGGACCTGGGTCTTATAATAGCTTCATTTTTCTTTATTTAGCATTGCGCTGTTGTTATATGCACAGGTATTCTTGGGAGGAAATCAGTTCCGTGTTATACGGCGTGGTCCCTTGATTTACCTAACTTTAAAATAAAGATTAATAACTGTTTTAGTTCTCACACCAGTCCCATGACTGACCTGGAGTTTATTGTTTTAACCTAAACTCTGGGTGCCCTTACTTTGACACGGGCAGCTAGTAGTTTTGGTTTTGCAGATTTATATTCACAGGATCCTGGTTTACAGCTGGAACGATATCCAGAAAGCTTTGTATCCGTGTATCTTCTTCAGTTGTGTATTGTATTATTTTCCGCTACTATGTAATTTATTGTAATCTCTGATATTTTATGAACTGTAATATTTGTTTATACTCTGTATATTCTTTTATTCTGATGAATTGTTGTAATTAACAATGAAATGTTCTTCCGTCCGCGTTCTATTTTGTCGTGTTCTCAAAACAATCAGGCGTTTCGAACGGTCTGGGTCGGTTTAGCGACTGATTCGGATCGAGCGAAATTCCTTGTTGTCACATGTGGTATCAGAGCTTTGGTTTACAAAGCCCAGAGAACATGACACGTTAGAACCATAAGAAAGGATTCATCAGAGATTGGATTAGTAATATCCAATGAGAATGACTCGTTAGAGATGGGATCAGTAGTATCCTAGAACGAGTGTGAAGAGTATATTTTAAAAAAAAAGTGAAAACAAGTTTTGTTTTGAAAATTTAAATCAATTATTCGTATTTGATTATTTATTTATATTGATTTGGACAATCCAGTATATAAAGATTTTGCATATACATCTGATCCACTGGTATTCAAAGTTTTAATACAGTGGATAGATATAAAATCGCACTGTAGTTGCTTGGGGATAATTCTGGTGATGTCGCGACATCATCAGTATTTGTGTTCGAGTTTCGAAGGTGTGATATTTATATATTTCCTATTGACTGGTGTGAGAACCAAAATTAGATAGGGCTTACTGTTGTGATTTGGCATCAAAAACATGATTTTTTGACTATATATCAAAGTTATGAATTTGAAAAGCTAATCAACTAATTGATTAATGGTTGTGTTGTCGATTATTGGTTGATTAATTAAAATTTGTACCCTATAGCCAAATAGAATCAAATTGTGAGTTATATTGAAAATTAGTCGCATTTGCTTGCATATACATGTACTTACATTGAACAGTTCATAGCAAAGAGGCTAGAGCAGAAGAATAAAATTGTTTGCTTGACAAATAGGTACATGTTTACCATAATTTATTGTTTTGTTTGGGTGATGATGATTTTATGAGCCGATTGGCTAGCCGCTTGGCTTTTTCTTTTTCTTTTTGAGATCAGAGGGCCTATATGGCAATTTCGGGATTTTCCCGGTGCTCCCGGTGTAGGGGAGGTTATGGCGAAATTTTTCGAAAATTTAGGGTGTTAGCCAATTTTTTGAAAAATTTGAAAAGTTCTTAGAAACTGAAAAGTTGAAGAACTTAAGCCGTAGTGAAAGCAGTGAAAGTTGAGTTGATTAGTTGAACAACTTTCAGCTTCGTTCCTTTTCGGGGACGAAAAGTTTTAAGTGGGGGAGATTGTAATAACCCGGAAATCAGGGCCAATTTAAAATTTTTATTTTGGCAATTTTAGTGAATTTTGATTATTTAAAATGAATTATTTTAAATAATAATGACGAGAAATTTATTTTGAATATAATTCGAACGTATATATTTATATAGCTCGACATTTCGAATATAAATATTTTATTTATATATATAAGGAATTAAAAATGGCGTGGTAGTTCGATAATTCGATTTCAAAATTCAAATGAATGTACCGGGTGCAAAATAAACCGTATTTTAGTGAAACCAAAAATATTAGAATCTAATTGAGGATATCTTTCCAACGAATCCGGGAAATCAAAATTTCATAGCGGGAATCAAAAGATATGTCTGTTGAATAATTTGTGTTGCTACGATACACTTTGTTAAAAAAAAATTATGTGGAGGAAGAGAAACAAATTAGAAGAAAGTAGAATATTTTTTAAGGGAGGAGGAAAAATATTTTTATTGCTTGATTCTTTTTTCTTTATTTATCATTGATTAGTACAACATATGAGAGAGTATCTATATATAACATGACAGTGTTCTACACTCTTCTCTCTCTAGATAATTCTATTGCATATTTTGATAGACCAAAATTTATTATCATTTATTTCATTTTGGCCTTTCCTAAAACAAGGATAGAATTTATTACATAATTGGCATTTACTTATAAAACCAAATTTATTTGTTTCCATTTAAAACCAAGTTTACTTTTCAACATCCCCCCGTAAACTTGGTTTTATTACTCCAAGAAAATTTCTCAGCCTGATAAAATCTTCATACTTGAGCGGCTTGGTGAAAATATCAACAATTTGATCATTGGACTTCACGTACTCTAGCTGCACTTCCTTTCTAGTGATGCACTGTCTAATGTAGTGATAGCGTATGTCAATATGCTTGCTTCGATCATGAAAAACTGGATTTTTGGCCAAAGCAATTGCTGATTTGTTATCCATGAAAATCTTGGTTGGCTCCTTTTGTTGCAAATCTAATCCTTTTAGCAAGTTACTTAGCCAAATTGCATGGCAAACACATGAAGTAGCCGCTACATACTCCGCTTCGCATGTAAAGAGCGTAACAATTGGTTGTTTTTTCGATATCCATGTGAAAGTTGTGTCTCCCATGTAGAACACAAAACCACTTGTGCTTTTCCGGTCGTCTATATCTCCACTCCAATCGCTATCACTATATCCAACAAGATCATAATTATCAGAAACAGAGTAGTACAAACCAAAGTTTGTTGTCCCTTTAACATAGCGAAGAATTCTCTTTGCTGCTTTCAAATGTGTTGTAGTTGGATTCTCCATGTATCGGCTTACAACTCCAACCGCATATAGAATGTCGGGCCTTGTGCACGTTAAATATCTTAAGCTGCCAACCAAGCTCTTGAAAAGTGTAGAGTCTACCTTTTCTCCTTCTTCGTGTCTTGATAATTTGATTCCACATTCAATTGGTGTGCAAACTGGATTAGAGTCTTCCATCTTGAACTTTCTCAATATTTCCTTAGCATAGCCTTCTTGAGTGATTAGAATGCCTTCATCTTCTTGTTTTACTTCAATGCCAAGATAATAAGACATGAGCCCAATATCAGTCATCTCAAACTCCTTCGTCATCTCTTTCTTAAACTCTTTAAACATGCTTGCATTGCTACCTGTGAAAATCAAGTCATCTACATACAAACATACAATCAATGTATCACCATTTTGGATTTTAATATAGAGTGCATGCTCATATGGACATTTAATGAAGTTTCTCTCTTTCAAACACTTATCAATTTGAGCATTCCAAGCTCTTGGAGCTTGTTTCAATCCATAAAGTGCCTTCTTTAGTTTCAAAACTTTGTCTTCTTCTCCCTTGACTTCGTAGCCTTGTGGCTGCTCGATATAAACTTCTTCTTCAAGGACTCCATTTAGGAAGGCAGACTTCACATCCATTTGATGTATCTTCCAATTGTTTTGAGCTGCTAAAGAAATTATCAATCTTACAGTTTCTAATCAAGCAACTGGAGCAAATACCTCTTCATAGTCAATGCCAGCTCTTTGAATATAGCCTTTTGTTACCAATCTTGCTTTGTATCTCTCCACTTCTTTGGCATTTTTCTTTACCTTGTACACCCACTTGACACCAATCGCCTTGTGTCCTTTTGGAAGTGAAGCTAGCTCCCATGTGTCATTTTTCTTGATCGCCTTAATTTCTTCGTCCATAGCATCTCTCCAACTCTTCTTTTGCAAAGCTTCTAGAAAATTTATGGGCTCACAATCTGCAAAAAGACAAAAAAGAGTAATATTGTCTTGGTTTTCTGTTACATCATAAATTTCTTGAAGGCTTCTAAAACGAGGAACCCTTTCACTTGAGCTTCCATCTTCTTGACAATTTGTTGCTGGTGAGGCTAGTGGGGAAGTAGGCTCTTCACTTGATTGCTCGATCCTTGGTTGTTGTATCTCATCTTCTTCAAAATATGGAAAGAAGTTGTAATTCTCATCATACGATTTCCAATCCCATTCTCCTTCTTCATCGAATACAACATCTCGACTAATTATTATTTTCTTCATATCAGGATTATAAAGTTTATAGCCTTTTGAATTTGTGTCATAACCAATAAAAATATATTTTTCACTTTTATCATCCAATTTGCTTCGCTTTTCATTCGGTACATGTACATGAGCTATGCTACCAAAAACACTTAGATGAGAAATGCCAGGCTTCCTTCCGCTCCATGCTTCTTGTGGTGTCTTCCCTCACACACTTCTTGTTGGAGATCGGTTTGATAGATAAACAGCGCATGCCACAGCTTCCGCCCAAAATTCCTTTGGTAGTCTCTTACTTTTGAGTATGCTCCTTGCCATTTCAACAATTGTCCTGTTCTTCCTTTCTGCTACTCCGTTTTGCTGAGGAGATCTAGGCACTGTTAGTTGGCGTCGAATTCCATTATCTTCACAAAACTTCTGAAATTCTCTTGATGTGAATTCTCCTCCACGGTCAGATCTCATGGCTTTTATCATAAGGCCGCTTTCCTTCTCAACATGAGCTTTGAACTTCTTGTAGTTCTCAAATACTTCTGATTTCTCCTTCAAAAAATACACCCACGTTTTTCTTGAAAAATCATCAATAAAAAGAAGGAAATAATTACTTTTACCTAGCGAGCTTGGCTTGATTGGTCCACACACATCTGTATGTATGAGTTCTAATGGTTTCTTGGCCCTTGAGTATGACTACTTTGGAAAGCCCATTTTGACTTGCTTTCCAAGTAAACATCCTTCGCACAGTTGATTGGGATGATTTATGCAGGGCAATCCTCTCACCATTTCTTTCTTAAAGAGCAATTCCAATCCTTTGAAGTTAAGATGTCCAAAACGAAGATGCCAAAGCCATGAGACATCTTGGTAGCACGCCTTAAGACATTGGGCGACACCATGTTGAATGTTGAGCACAAACATTCTATTTTTTGACATTGGTACTTTAGTAATGAGATTGCTTGCACTGTCTCTTATGGAAAGGCTTTTATCCTTTAATTGAATATCACAACCTTTCTCTAAGAGTTGTCCTAAGCTCAAGATGTTACTTTTCATGTTTGGCACATAGTAAACATTAGAAATAAATTGATGCTCTCCATTCTTCAATTTAACAAGAACATTACCTTTGCCTTTCACTGCTACCTTTGATTCATCTCCAAACGCCACATTGCCCTTTATTGTTTCATCAAGCTCCACAAACATATTTTTTCTTCCGCACATATGGTTGCTTGCGCCGCTATCTAGATACCATTGATTGTCCTCCCCTTTTTCATTTTCTTTATGGGCCAATAATAATGTGCCATCTTCTACAATTCTTTCTTCAGCATAATTGTTCTTCTCTTCAACTTTATTGTTTCTTGGAGCTCTACATTCAGAAGCATAGTGTCCAAATTTGTTGCAATTATAGCATTTGATCCGTGACTTGTCACTCCTTGAATTTGAGTTGCCTCTCCCACGACCTCTAGTTGTGCTTTCTCCCCTTTGATTATTGAAGCTATGGTTATTGTCATGGTTGGGCCTCCAACCTCGTCCATATCCATAGCCACGTCCTCTTCCTCGTTCTTGACCATGGCCCCATCTTTGTTGGCTTTGATTACTTTCTTCCTTTTTTGAATCAATTCGTGTCTTAAGAACATGCTCTACGGTCTCTTCCTTCTTCTTTTTTCTTTTCTTCATAAGCCTGCAATGAGCTTAAAAGCTCTTCTATAGCCATGGCCTCCAGGTTTTTTGTTTCTTCAATGATGGCGACAATATGTTCAAACTTTGAATCTAATGATCTAAGAATCTTCTCCATGATTCTGACATCATCTAATTTTTCACCATTTCTTTTCAAGTTATTAGTAACAACTAAAACTCTTGAAAAATAATCAGAAACAAGTTCACCTTCTTTCATATGTAGAGATTCAAATTCTCCTCTTAATGTTTGAAGACGCACCTTTTTGACTTGATCTTCCCCCTTGTACGATACCTGAAGCCTTTCCCATGCTTCTTTTGCTGATTTTGCTTCCGAATTCTTTTCAAAATTGTCATCATCCAATGCTTGATAAATTAGACTAAGAGCCTTCTTGTCTCTTGTCCTCAAGTTTTCCAATTCATCCTTTTGGGTTTGGGATAAGCTATCTTCGTCTTCTGGTTCAGTATAGCCTTTCTCAACTATCTTCCATACACGATTTGCTCCAAGGAGGGCCTTCATTCTTAAGCTCCAATTATCATAGTTGGTCTTGGTAAGCATTGGAACTGGAACTGGAACGTTGTTATTCGCCATCTCTTAGGATCTTCAAGCTCCGATACCACTTTGTTGAATAATTTGTGTTGCTACGATACCACTTTGTTAAAAAAAATTATGTGGAGGAAGAGAAACAAATTAGAAGAAAGTAGAATATTTTTTAAGGGAGGAGGAAAAATATTTTTATTGCTTGATTCTTTTTTCTTGATTGATCATTGATTAGTACAACATATGAGAGAGTATCTATATATAACATGACAGTGTTCTACACTCTTCTCTCTCTAGATAATTCTATTGCATATTTTGATAGACCAAAATTTATTATCATTTATTTGATTTTGGCCTTTCCTAAAACAAGGATAGAATTTATTACATAATTGGCATTTACTTATAAAACCAAATTTATTTGTTTCCATTTAAAACCAAGTTTACTTTTCAACAATGTCCAGTTGAAAATTCTGAATAGTCGCTATGGAATTCAGGCCCTTAAAATGGAAATTTTGCAAACGACCTCGGATTTCAACGAAACCACTTTTGTTGGATCCGCGATGTCAAATTATTGCTAGGTTTTAAATTTCGTAATTTTTCGATTCAATATGTGAGCGTGGCAAAGGAAAACGCGTTTGACTAGTTTCAGTTGATTTTAATCAACTGGAAATTGGCCGTTTTTCCAACGGTCTCAGAATTCGATGAAACTAGTTTTATTAGGACCGTATCATCAATACGAAGCTAGAAAATATTTTTCGGGAATTTTTCGAGTTAGTACGTGACCCCAGTAAATTGAAATGTGCGCTCAAATTCAATATATAGAGTTATATGTTGATGTTGACGAAAACTGATCGAAACGGTCGAATCAGCTTACGATACATATCCCATTGTGTTCGGAATGGGGGTGAAACACTATGGACGACAGGCGGTGGGTTTCGTTTCGAGGACGAAATAAAAAGATACCTTTTTGAATTTAAAAATTATAAAATAAATTATAATATATATCATAAAATCCTACACCTTGCCCCCCCACGTTCATTTCTAATCGGAGAAAAAAAAGAAAGAAAAAAGGGGGAATCGCGATTCCCCCAGGCGATCGATCGCCTCGTCGCCGCCGCCAGGAGGCGCGCCCCCCTGCTTCCCCCTTCCTCCGCCTCCTCCTTCTTCTAATCGAGCGCAGCCTCGCCGACGCCCTAGCCCCCGCTGATGAACACCCTGCCGCCGCCCCTGTCCTTCTTCTTCCCCTACCTCGCGAAACCCCCCTCCCATCTGACCTCCTCCGCCGCCTTATGGGAGCTACCCCGACGCCGCTTGAAGCCACTCCCTCCTCCGAACGCTGGTGAACTCTCCCCCCTTCAAAAATAAAGGTAAAATTTATTTACTTCACTTTATTTATTTCTTTCAGTTTTATTTTATTATTTATTTTCTATAAAACTGAAAATTAAAGTGATGATTTTTATTAAGGAAAAAAATCAGTTTTTTTTTGTGTAAGAGATTGAAAAAATATGGGTTTTCTTTATAATAAAGGTGTGATCTTTATATATGGAGCGACGGAGAAAAGAAGTGATTTTTTCAATGTAAAGATTTGATCTTTTATATATGAACAACAATGTAAAAATTTCATTTTTAGTTAGTAAAAAGATTTCATTTTTAATGAAGTAAAGATTTCATTTTTAATGAAGTAAAAAGATTTCATTTTTAATGAAGTAAAGATTTCATTTTTAATGAAGAAAAGATGTCATTTTTAATGAAGTAAAAATTCGATTTTTATATATTGAATAGCAAAGTAAAAATTCGATTTTTATATATTGAATAGTAAGGTAAAAATTCGATTTTTATATATTGAATAGCAAAGTAAAAATTCGATTTTTATATATTGAATAGCAGTGTAAAAAATGTGATTTTTATATATGTAGTGGCCACGGACAACGAAATTGATGAAAGGTGAGCACGACGAAGATTTCTGCATAGGAAGAGTCGTGGCGTTGGTTTAGCTAGTCGGTGAGAACTTCTCACCTTTTAATTTTGTTTTCTAGTTAAAATATATACTAGGATGCAGACGGTGTTTAGTAGCACCCGACACCCGTCGTCCACAGACCATGGACGGCTTGTATGCTTGTTTGTTTGATTTAGATGTGTAGTTGATTGTGTGATGTGAAATGAAATCAAATATTTATATAGTTGGAATAAAATATTTTATAGTGGAAAATATTTTATAGTTAAAAATAGAATTTTTAACGTGTATATGAAATGAAATAAAAATAAACAAATCGTACGATTTGTTTATATACACACATTTGACTGATATTAATTGGGACGATAAATTTTACACATCGCCCAACTGCACAAATAAAATCTGTGTTTGATTGTTTGAAACCCCACACGGGTATTGGGATGATATTTGACGTACACTAATCCCGATTGTTTAGTTGTATGTCGATCGATTGATTGACAGACTGTTATAAGCGTCGAATATTTATATTTGATGCTTATACAGTGTAGAATGCACTTTGGATGATGGTTGATTATTCATCGTTGTTATTGTATACATGTGTTGTAGAAAATCCATATAATTAACATTATATGGTAATTGATTAGGCCTCATTCCAGTTCTGAAAAAGAAATATTTGAATAGAAATATTTGAAAAAGAAATATTTGAAATAAAATATTTGAAAATACAAATATATGAAGCCGTGTGGATTAGATTGACACCATTTTGACGTGAACGATATTTATATCGATTTTATTCATTTTATAATGAATATCGAGAGTGATTTCAAAATCTGATATTTTGAAAAGAATTGAAATTCGAATTAAACTGAATAGAAATGAATTCGAATTAAACTGAAAAGAAATGAATTCGAATTGAAATTGAATGGAAAGGAATTCGAATTGAAATTGAATTGAATTGAAAACGAACTTAAATTGAATTCAAAATCGAATTGAATTGAAATCAATTTGAAATGAATTTAAAACGAATTTGTAAGGGAAAATTCAATTTTGATTTGAATTTGAAAAAGAAGTTGAAATCGTTTTGAAAACGAATTTAAAACGATTTATATAATACGTTTTAAAAAGGAAATCGACGAAGTATATATTATATATATAATATAATGGCCTGAATAGAACGCGCCGCGCTGCGGTAGTTCGTGAATTTCGACCATTGAATTCAAATGGATATTGCGGGAGATCCGACCGTCGGATTCTCCTAAAACCAGAACCGTTGGGTTCGTATCGAAAAGAGCTTTCTAATGAATATTAGAAATTTGAAATCTAACGGTTGGATTTGGAATTATGTCTAAATAAAATTTGGAAAAGGTCGTTGTAAGTGCAGTTCGATGGCCGTTGATGGAAATCGACTGTACGGGCCTTGATAAAATTATTAAAAATAGTAATAATTTGTGTAAAATCATAAGAAATGATTTGGAAAAAATTAGGATGAAAAACTCCATATTTGAAAAGATAAAAATAGATTTTTATCGAAATGAACTAGTTTTGAACTAGAATTAAAATTCTATTTATTTTTATATAAATAAATTTGATTTGAAAGGGTTTTAAAAGTAACCAGGATTTCCAATAATTGAATTGGAATGGATTTGAATCGAAATTGTCTTTGGATTATTTCAATGTTGGATTTCGTGATTATATAGATATTGTTATGGAAATTTGAAAGATATATTTATATCGTTATTTCCAATACGATATTTGTTGGTCGTAGAATTTGATATTGAATATAAGCCGATATATTTTCTATTCAGAGCCTTGTATTTAATATCAAATGTGATTTGGGTTTGTCGTGAATGATGTCTTCATTAACACTGTTCTCAAGCCCAGTTGAGAAAAAGATTAAATCTTTTATTTAGGTTTAATGAAGTGTACCAATTAAATAATATTTAATTGGAATTGAATTGGTATTGATTTTTGGGTTTATCGTGAACAGTGTTTTATATCCACATCGGTCCGATGGAGTCATTTGTTGGCTCACTTACGCCCCAAAGGGCGGGGAAACGCAGTGTTCAGGAATTTTAATCCACATCGGTGGACCGGCCCTATCGCTCCAAGGTCACTCGAGCTCTGACCTGAGACATGGGCTAGATTGTCTCGAATTGGAAAGGACTATCTTTTGCCCTGGTTCACAGATGTAAATCCAACTTCCAATACGGGATTTTGCGATTTTAATTGTAGAATTAGTATGGCGACATGATATATGGTACCCATGCCGTCTATGATTGATACTTATGATTTGAAATTGTTTTGTCACTATACACTTATAATAGTATCAAATGATTTGTTTTAAACGTACTAAACATGTTTGGCTATTATAAGGGAAAACCCTATCCCCCGGCTTGCGTTGCATTGTGTGATAGGACCTGGGTCTTATAATAGCTTCATTTTTCTTTATTTAGCATTGCGCAGTTGTTATATGCACAGGTATTCTTGGGAGTAAACCCGTTCCGTGTTATACGGCGTGGTCCCTTGATTTACCTAACTTTAAAATAAAGATTAATAACTGTTTTAGTTCTCACACCAGTCCCATGACTGACCTGGAGTTTATTGTTTTAACCTAAACTCTGGGTGCCCTTACTTTGACACGGGCAGCTAGTAGTTTTGGTTTTGCAGATTTATATTCACAGGATCCTGGTTTACAGCTGGAACGATATCCGGAAAGCTTTGTATCCGTGTATCTTCTTCAGTTGTGTATTGTATTATTTTCCGCTGCTATGTAATTTATTGTAATCCCTGATATTTTATGAACTGTAATATTTGTTTATACTCTGTATATTCTTGTATTCTGATGAATTGTTGTAATTAACAATGAAATATTCTTCCGTCTGCATTCTATTTTGTCGTGTTCTCAAAACAATCAGGCGTTTCGAACGGTCTGGGTCGGTTTAGCGACTGATTCGGATCGAGCGAAATTCCTTGTTGTCACAGTTGGCCACGTCCGTAAGTGAATGGGAAAGAGGCACTTTCTCAAGTCAACCCATTCCAAACCCCAAGAGCAAAAATCCAAATCCAAACAAAGCTCATGTCGTTCAGGATAGCAATCTAACTCAATTGAATGCTATCACAACTTTATGATCCAGTAAGAAAATCGATAATCAAGTTGAAAACCAAATAATATACCAGATCTTCCTCTCGAGTCTTCTAAAACCACGAATGATCTTGATCCAAATTCTAAGTCTAATTCTTCTCCAACTCAAGTAGACTGACCTACTGAATTTCGTATTCCATTTTCTCATCATTTCGATCAGAAAAACATTCCGACCAAATGGAAAAGATGTTGGAAATTTTCAAACAAGTGAAAGTTAACATCTCTCTTCTTGACATCATTCAACAAGTCCCTATCTATAATAAATTTCTCAATGACTTGTGTATCCAAAAATGACACACTCATGTAACCAAGAAAGTCTTCTTAGCCGCCGGACTTAGCAAGTATTGACCCAATCGATCCCCGTCAAATACCAAGATCCTGGATAACCTACGATCTCGTGCACGATAGAAGATAAAACAATTAACAAATGCCTAGTTGATTTAGGTGTGAGTGTCAATTTTTTTCCATATTCCATTTACCAACAACTTGGTTTGTGTGAACTTAAACCAACGAAAATAACTCTTCGATTTGTTGATCGTTCAATTAAAAAACCCATTGGAGAAATCGAGGACATACTCATAAAAGTAGGTCAATTCATATTCCTGTCGATTTCATTGTTTTGGAAACTCAATCTTTCAATAATCCGACAAGTCAAATTCCATTGATTTTAGGTTGACCGTTTTTGGCTACTTCAAATGCTTTAATAAATTGTCGCAACGGTTCAATGAAAATCTCTTTTGGAAACATGACTCTAGATCTTAATATTCTCAATCTTGAAAGTCATTTGAATGAATCATGTGACTAAACCTTGAAAGTTAATGCCATTCACGAAAATTCCAAAAACGAATCGATTGACCTTAATGATGAATGTGAGGCCGAGTACGAAAAATTGTTCCAAGACGCTCCTAACGAAGTCAAATACACACTTTCATTTGAATCGCTTTCTGTTGAGTCCGAATCTCAACCAAGTTCTTTCATCGAGAAACCTCCAAAATTAGATCTTAAACCTCTTCCCGCTCACCTTAAGTACGTCTACTTAGGTGATAACGAAACTTGGCCTGTCATAATTTCTTCAAATTTAACTCATGATCAAGAAATTTCTCTCCTTTCGACTCTTTCAAAAAACAAAGATGCAATTGGTTGGTCCATTTCTGACATCAAGGGAATTAGCCCCGCAATCGTTCAACATCGTATTTAATTAATCAATGAAGCCAAACCCACTCGCGAAGCACAAAGTAGGCTTAACCCGAAGATGAAAGAGGTAGTTCACGAAGAAATTATTAAACTTCTCGACAACGATATCATTTACCCCATTTCTGATAGCTTATGGGTCAGCCCCATTCACGTTGTTCCTAAAAAGTCCGAACTCACCGTTGTCGCAAATGACCAAAACGAACTTCTTCCAACTCGTATTTAAACGGGTTAGCGTGTTTGCATCGATTATTGAAATCGAATGCTATAACATGTAAAGACCACTTTCCTCTTCCCTTCATCGATCAAATGCTTGAACGTTTAGCCGGTCACGAATTCTATTGCTTTCTTGATGGTTATTCCGACTATAACCAAATTCCAATCGCTCCTAATGATCAAGAGAAAACGATTTTCACATGTTCATTTGGTACTTTCTCTTATCGACTTATGCCCTTCGGACTTTGCAATGCTTCTGCGACTTTCCAACGATGTATGGTTGGTATATTTTTTCGATATGATCGAACGCTTTCTTGAAATTTTTATGGATGATTTTTCGATCTTTGGCTATTCTTTTTCCTCTTGCTTACATCATCTTGATCCTGTTTTAAATCAATGTACGGAAAAGCACTTAATGTTGAATTGGGAAAAATGTCACTTTATGGTCAAACAAGGCATTGTCCTTGGACATGTAATTTCAAATAATGGCATTGAGGTAGATAAAGCGAAAGTTGACATTATTTCAAAACTACCCATTCCAAAATGCGTTAAGGACATTCGCTCATTTTTTGGGTATGCTAGCTTTTACCGACACTTTGTGAAAGATTTTAGCAAAATCGCTCATCTTTGACTACTCTTCTAGGAAAGGATATCCCATTCGACTTTAGCTCTGAATGTGTCGCTTCTTTTGAACGTCTTAAAAGTGAACTCATTTCTGCTCCAATAATTTGCTCGCCCAATTGGGAACTTCATTTTGAAATCATTGTGATGCCTCTAACTACGCGTTGGTGTTGTTTTAGGACAACGCATCAACAAAATCCTCCACGCAATTTACTACTCGAGTATGACCTTGAACGACGCTCAACTCAATTATATGAACACCGAGAAAGAACTTTTAGCGGTCATCTTTATGCTCGAGAAATTTCGATCTTACTTGATTGGCTCTCACATCACGGTCTACACTGACCATTCTGCACTTCTACACCTTTTTGCTAAAAAGGATGCTAAGTCACGCTTAATTTGATGGATTCTTTTACTTCAAGAATTTGATCTTACAATCAAAAACAAAAAAGGATCTGATATCGTCATTGACGATCACTTGTCTCGTCTTCCGAACTCGCCAACTTTTTCACTAATCAACGAAAACTTTCCAGATGAACAACTCATTTCTATTTCAATCAATCCATGGTTTGCCGACCTAGTGAACTATTTGGCCACTAAGGAAACCCCCTCGTTTTGGTCCAAACAAGATAAATACAAATTTCTTTCTCAAGTGAAATACTTCTGCTGGGACGACCCATACTTGTTTAAGTATTGTCCAGACCAAATCATTCATCGATGCGTTCCTGATAGCGAAATTATGAGTGTTCTCTCATTCTGCCATGATCATGCGTGCAGTGGACATTTTGGTGCTAGGAAAACCACTGAAAAGGTGCTTCAATGTGGTTTTTATTGGTCCGCTCTCTTTAAAGACGCGTTTGAATTCTGTAAAACCTGCAATCATTGCCAAATGCTAGGAAAGATTTCTCAACGAAATATGATGCCTTTGAATCCCATCCTTACGATCGAAATATTTGATGTTTGGGGTATTGACTTTATGGGATCTTTCCCAAACTCTTTCGGAAACTTGTATATTCATCTCGCCGTCGACTACGTTTCGAAACGGATCGAACCCATTCCATGTAAAACCAATGATCATAAAATTGTTGTGAAATTTCTAAAAGAAAACATCTTTTCGAGGTTCGGCACACCTCGCACAATAATAAGCGACAATGGAACACATTTCTATAATCGATCTTTTGAATCCTTAATGGAAGAAAACTCGATAACCCACAAGTTGTCCACTCCTTATCATCCACAAACTTGTGGTCAGGTTCAAATGTCGAATTGCCAAATAAAACCGATTTTGGAGAAAACTATAAATAAAAATCGAAAAGATTGATCATAGAAATTGATCGATGCGCTTTGGGCTTACCATACTACTTTTAAAACTAATCTTGGAATGTCCCATTTTCGATTGGTTTACGGTAAAGCATGTCATTTAACCGTTGAACTTGGACATAAAGAACTTTGGGCAATAAAGAACTTAAATTTTGATCTTGAACAAGCTGACAAAACCGAAAATTGCAACTCAACAAATTAGAAGAAATTAGGAATGACGCATACGAAAACGTGAAAATTTACATGGAAAAAGCCAAAGTTTTTCATGACAAGTCAATCCTAAGAAAGACATTTTTGCCAGACCAAAAAGTTCTATTATATGATTCACGACTTCATTTATTCCCTGGGAAGTTAAAGTCAAGATGGACTGGACCTTATGTTGTTCGAACTGTTTTTCCACACGGCGCCATCGAAATAGAAAACCAGAGGGATGGATCCATTTTCTGTGTCAATGGTCAACAACTAAAACCATTCTTGGAATTGCCCACTGATTGAGAGGAGGAGCTCATGATTTTTCATGAGCCATGCTACGTCAAGTAAGACAGTTAATTTTAACCCTCCTTTGTAAATATGTAAATATTTCTCTTCCGTTCACTCATTGTGTCATGCATTGACTATGGGGACACATTCAAAATTAAGTGTGGGGGGGGGGAGTCCCATTTTCGTTCTATATTGCATGTTTTTAGTTTGCATTTTTTTTCCTTTTTCTTTAAAAAAAATCAAAATAAAAAAGATTTCCTTTTTTATTTACATTTAAATCAGATATGATGAAGTTAGCACGCAATTTTGGTCGTTCAATTAAAACATTTGGAAATTTACTTCTCTTAATGGATAACGGAAGAAAAGTTTGAATTATGAGCAAACTTGGTGTAATTGGTATATATAGGGAGATTCGTAGGTGATGAGCATGAAATGTTTTCCAAATTGTAATCCGATTAAATAAATGGTTGATTGAGGCTACTTGCGATAACGTTTTAGATCTTTTAAGCGAAGTTGTGCTAAGATTTTCTCGCTTAATTCTCTCTCTTATGTAAAAAAGAAAAAAGAAAAAAAAAGAATATATAATAATCCAAGGGTATCCAACATTGCTAGTACATCTAGCGTTGATGTGCAAACTCGGCAAGCTCTGTCCCAACTCCCACGTAAGTCGTAATGTAGTGCGTTGGTTATACCTTGGTCTCATTTCACGAGTTGGACACAAAGAAAAAAAATGTATATATATAATAATAATCCAAGGGTATCCAACATTGCTAGTACATCTAGCATTGGTTACAAACTCGCCAAGCTCTGTCCCAACTCCCAAGAAAGTCGTAATGCAATGCATTGGTTATATCTTGGTCTCATTTCATGTGTTGGACACCTTAGGATTACCGACCCTCACGTAAGTCGTAATGCAGTGTAGGGGTGGTATACTTAGGTGTTTGTAAAGAATAAAAATGTAAATATTTTGTAATAAAGAGAGAGATAACACTATAAATCCAAGCACACTCTTCACTTATTTGACCTAACTTGTTAACGAAAAGGAAATTGAGATGCCATTTTACGATTGTTGATATCGATTATAGAATTCATTTCATATTTGCACTATGTGTTCAACCGAAATAACTAGCCAAGCTGGAGGAGTTTGTAACGATAACCTGACTTTTGTTTGAAGTTTTGATTAGTAACGGACTAAAATTTCATAATGACGACCGAAATTGTATTTAACTCACTCATGTTAAATTTAAAAGTAAGTTACCCATTTGATCTTTATAAAAAAAAATGCATTCATCTTGTAAATATTTTCGAATCTTGCATTTTGTAAATATTTTTCGCACTTAACATTTGGATTTTGTGGGTAGTATCCGCTGAAAACCCTCATGAGACAACACTCATCCTACTGGGGACACCTAGAGGTTTAACGGCTTATTGCATACGCTCAATGCAATCGTGCTTCCTACGAAAGTGGACTTATCTTAGTTTTTACTTTATTCAAGGACGAATAAAAAGGTAAGTGTATGAGTATTCGATATGCACGTAAAAATGCACATTTATATTCACATATTTATTCCTTTTTAGTTAAATAAATGAACATTTTTGGGTATTTTATATGATCAAACCATGTTTAAATGTTTTAAAATAATCATTCATTTGGTGGGTTTAAATGGTAAAATGTGCATGTTATAGTTTGATAATGCATTTACTTGTTCTTTGTAATTATCTCTTATAGGAATTTTGGAGCAAAAATGATATATACACATGAATACATGAAGGAAAGCATGCATATACACAAAAGGAGGCAAAGAATTAATTCATTTTATGGATAGTTGAGGCCCCCACCTTTCAACTAGCCCACTTGCTCATAAACTTCATATTAAAGACTAATTGAATGAGAAAAAGGCCTCATGCATTCTACATGACTTATTAGAGGCTAATGACAATTAGAAGCTTCATGAATGGGCATTTTGGGGAATTCCCATGGAGAGTGATTAGTGTTTTAGGGTTTTAGATCATGTATATATACCCCTTTGTTTCATGTATTTTGGATCTCCTTTTTAGGTAATGAAAGTGTAAGTGATCAAATAAATAAAAATAGCTTCCAAGCCTATTTCTTTTATGTCTCTCTTATGTCTCTTTTAATTTACATGCTCTACTTTATGTTCGTAGTTTAGATTTATTTATATGCTCTTCATAGTTTAGATTTATTTACATGCACTTAGTTTAGTTATTTTCTTGTTCTATTTAGATTTTCTTTCATTTTGCTTTCCTTTCCAATGTTGAAACTTACATATGTTAATATGATAACACATACTAGTAGCTAAACCCCTAAATTTAGGGGTAACGAAACTCTCTAATTTTATGTAAGTTCAACATTTGTATGATTTGTGATCTCTCTAATTTATGCTTCATGGTAGTGGATATTGATGTAAGTTTATACTAGTGGATTTGATAGTTTATGTTGCATATGCAAATGAGCTATTCTTATTCAATGTAAACTCAAATTACATCAATATTTGCTAAGTGATTTTTGATTATGACATAGAAGTAAGAACAAAATTTGATGATTTATTTCACTAATTACAATAGTGAATACTTAAAATATTTTCTGCTTTGCTTTTACTTTCGTGAGAACAATGAGTGATTTAATTGTTGTGTTATAGTTTGATAGTTTCTGTTATGTTAACCAATAACATCTATGAACTATGGTTATGATAAATGCAACATTTATGCCACTTAAAAATAGAGATCATAGATCATATGGTTGTTAATTTACATGAATATGAGAGGGGATTTATCTCTAAATTTCTCTTTGACATCATATTTAGATCCCAACTTAGTTTCTAGTTTTTATTAGTTAAAACAATCCAAAGTTTGGTTTAATTTGATTGAGTAAGATTGAAATTAGATCTTTCCCTGCGGATCGACCCGTACTCGCTTCGTACTAACAATTATACGTCGTGTGCTTGCGGTTTTATTACAACATTTCGTGCGACAGTTTTCTAAGTGATAGAATAACCATTTCGTTGAACAGCCCATACATAGCTTCATAAGGGGCCATACCAATCGTTGCTTGGTAAATTTTATTGTATGAAAACTCAACCAAAGGTAAACGCTGCTCTCGTGCTCCTCCAAAGTTGACTATGCAAGCTCTTGGCAGATCCTCGAAAACTCTATTAACTCTCCTTTTCTGGCCGTCTAGCTGCAGAAGATAGGATGTGCTTAAACTTAAGGTCGTTCCCTTCTTCCAAAACTCGCTAGTAAACAGTGGATCTCTATCACTGACTATAGTAGTTGGAATCCAATGTAGCCTAATAATCTCTTTAACATACAATTGGGCTAGCAAGGCGGCGATGATATTCTTCTTAATAGGAATAAAGTACGCACTCTTCGTTAATCGGTCCGCTATCACCCAAATTTCACAATTCCCTATCTTACTTTTAGGAAGCCCATCAATAAAATCCATATAAAGGTTCTCCCATTTCCAATGGTAATAACAGTCCTTCAGGATTTCCTTGCTCCGCCTTTACTCTTTGGCAGGTTAAGCATCTAGAAACAAACTCTGCCATGTCTCTCTTTCTAATAGAAACTCCTCTTCATGTCCCTAAATATTTTATCACCTACGGGGTGAATAGTCATCCCTGACCAGTCAAATTCCTTTAGAATCTCATTCCTAAAATCCAAACTCCTAGAGACACAAATCCAACCATCTTTTTTCAAGCTATCACTACTATCAATAGAATATCTACTAGAATGAGGGAACGATTCTCCCCTAGAAACCTTTTCCTTCAACGCCCTCAATTCATCATCATGGTCTTGCTTACCTTTGATTCTTTCCAATAGAATTGGTCTTATCTCCATTGTTCGAAGAAACAATTGAGCTGCCTCATATGGTGGTTGCAAATTAAAACTAGAGAGAAACTCTAACCGCCTCCACTCGGTAATTGCACTAAGGACAATGTGCTTATGACATAACTCATCGGCCGTGACGTTACCATTCCCAAGGTTGTACTGAATGGAAAAATCAAAAGATGTAAGATATTCCATCCATCTCTGTTAACAAAGGTTTAGATCCTTTTGAGAAAACAAATACCTAAGGGACTTATGATCTGTGAATAACTGGAACTTCTATCGAAGACGATATTGCCTGCACATATTGAGAGCAAAAACCACTGTTTCTTACTCCAAATCATGGATGGGGTACCTTTTCTTATGATCCTTGAGTTGCTTACTTGCATATGCAACTACTTTTCCCTCTTTCATGAGGAATGCTCCTAACCCGGTCCCACATGCATCGATGAAAACAATGAACATCTTAGCTCCATCTGGGGTAATCAAAATATGTGCACTTGTGAGAGATACCTTCAATCCCTCAAAGGAATTCCCACACTTCTTTATCCACACAAGATTATGATCCTTCTTGGTAAGCTGGGTTTAGAGGGGTAGCAATCTTTGCGAAGTCCTTGATAAACTTTTGGTATTATCTTGCTAGCCCATGGAAGCACCTAACCTTAGTCACATTTTGAGGTATCTTTCCACTCTTGGATGGCTTCTACCTTAGCGGGGTCTACTTCTAATCCATTCCTTGAGACAATAGATCCTAGAAACTTGACTTCGTTCTTGTGGCATTTAGGGAATTTGGCTTTAAGCTTGTTCTCCCTTAGGATTACTGGGACCCTTCTCAAGTGATCTTCATGCTCCTTATGGTCCATGGAAAAGAAAAGGATGTCATATACAAACATTACAATGATCTTATTGAGTATGTCCGAAAATACCTTACTCATCTGGTCTACAAAGAAAGCAAGGGCATTCGTTAATCCAAAAGGCATAACCTCCCACTCGAATAGTCCATCTAGAATCTTAAATGTTATCTTGGGCTTACTCTCTTCTGAAATCCTTAGTAGGTGAAATTCAGTTGCCAAGTTTAACTGGGAAAATATTTGGGTTCCTCTCAAATGGTCAAAAAAGTCGTCAATTCTTGGTAAGGGATACCTATTCTTTTTAGCCAGCTTATTAAGTTCCCTATAGTCAACACATAATCTTAAAGATCCATCTGACTTCGTGGAAAATACTACTACAGTACCCCAATCTAAGGTACTCCTACGAATGTATCCCTTCTGCAACAATTTCGAGATTTGTATGTCTAGTTCTCTCCTTTCCTTAGGAGCCATGTGCGTTAAAGGCAATGCTACCGACCTCATATCCTTTTCAAGGTCTATTCTAAATGGTATCTCTTAGTGGGGTGGGATTCCTACGACTTCCTCAAAAACATCAAGAAACTCACATATAACCAGTACTGAAGATGGTCCTTCAAAATCATAAGATATAGAGAATAAGGTCGAACTCCAACTCCTTGTCTTATAAGGAATCTCTATGATGCGGCCTTCACGGGTTCTCAAACAAACCACTCCCCTATTAAAGTTGAGGAGGGCTACATAAAATGATATCTTGTCTATTCCCAAAATAAGGCCATACCCCTCAGAATCAAGCACATACGCATCACAAAAGAAGTCGACATCACTGATGTCCAATACTAGGTCTTTACGTACAACAGAAAGGTGCATGGTCCCTCGATAGGGTTCGACACCTCTATCGGATGGCCAGCAGAGGATAAGGGAAATTTCAAAGAATCTACAATCTTCCTAGCAATAAATGAGTGGGCGACTCCAGAATCAAATACGATACATAAATAATTTCCTAGAATAGAAATTATACCTTTTAATGCGAGTTGTCCTTGATCCCTAGGGAGCTGACTACGAATTAGCGCTACTTCTAATGCATAGTTTTGGTCTTCGTGTACCTTCCTTGGCTTTGGGCAGTTCCTCGCTAAGTGTCCACCTTCGTGACAGTTAAAGCATTCCTTTTGAACTCTACCTTTTCCAAGTTTACTTTACAGTCCTTCACTTCGTGCCCTTTCTTGTGGCACCGAGAACAAGTCTTGGCCTCCTTCTTGAATTTACCGCCCTTCTTCTTCTTGAGCCAGAAATTCTTTTTCTTATTCTTCCTATCACCAGATATACCTTCTCCCTTATTAGTGGTCTTAACTTCCTTAAAATTTTCAGTAGAATATAAGATACTTGCCTCAACCAAAGCCTTCAACGTAGCTCCAAAAGTAACCTACGCCAAAAGCATCTCCTTCAATGGTTAATTCAACTCCTTCACAAACCTTAGGGATTTATCTGTTAAGGTGTCCACTAACCCGTACCAATCTTAGAAAACTCAATAAACTTTACAACCTAATCTTTCAATTACGTATCTCATTTCTTTAAATGGATAAACTTTTTTAGCTGTAAGGTCTTCTCTGCATTGTTAGGAATTTATTTTCGAAACGAGTCCTAAACTCTACCCACATAAACACCATACCCACGTTCTCTTAAGAAATTTGGTTCCACCATCCCAGGGCCTCCCTCTTCAAGTACTAGGCTGCTACCCTACGCATTATTTCATCTTCCTATTGGGTAGCCTCAAAAATCCTTTCACACTCTGAGATCCAAGATTTCGCACTTACAAAGTTCTCAATTATCTAAAAGGTCTTGCCTCCTAAACTTATAAAATCTTTACAAAGGCAAGGGAAATTGATTGCCCCTTAAACAGGTTGAGCGTCTGGTTTCGCTGGGGCAGGATTAGCAATAGGGAGTTGTTTTACAGTCCGAAGATATTGTTGGAACCATTCTGGAAAGTAATGAGGCCTTGCCTGGTTTCCCAGTTCAGGTTGATTGTCGGCCATATCTACTACCTTAAAAGGGAAAACCCATCAGTGGACTTCCAACGGTAGTACAAGGCACAAAAGGAAGGAAATATAAGGTTGCCTAGTATAATTGCGTATGTTTAGGAGTATAGTACTTATATATAGTTTTGAAAACCTTTTTCAAATAAGATATACATCACTTATATGTATATTTCCCCGTAATTGGGTAACATATGCTCTGATACCAAATAACAACGCGCTTGGAATGTACCTAAATTCCGATCCAGAAAAGACATATTAGAACTTAGAGCCATTTTAAATGGATCATTGGTTCCTTTAAGATTTAATTTAGGTAGATATACAGAGAAATCTAAAACGAAAATCAGAAACTCGCACAGTGGATGAGACAAAATTTAATAACATACATATAAGATGTACCAATTATTTAAAAACCACACTTTAGAATTACAACATGTTTCAAACTTCAAGGCACATTGTTATTCAACCCAATTACATAGCAATAATAGTAAATAAACAGTAGCTATAATAACTAGATCACCAAGTGGCTCCTTCTTCAAGAGGTCGTTCTCCATCCTTAATCACTTGTCTCACTTATTGTCCTGTTAATGTTAAGACGAGGGAGGTCAGAACATAAAGTTCTAGTAAATGAAATACAAGTATGTTAAGAAGGCTATTTCCTGCATTTGGAGGTTGGAAAATTTTCAAGTTATGTCTTCGTAACCAACATACAAGGCAAACATATAAGGCATACGTCCTAAAATTAACTTAATACCCCAAAAACCTAAATTAAGGGCAGGCACCTCCTATGGTCACTTAATACCATATTTATTTCAGACAGATACACCATGGCAGACCTCTTGCCACTTAAGACGCCGTTCTAAAGTTAATACATTATAATTGATAACCCTCTTGTAGAGAGAAATAATAATGGCTACATACTACTAGGCTTTGGGTCAGGAACACGACTTCTTATAAGAAGCACCCCTTGGTGAACCCTTTGGTTACTATCTAGTTATCCCTATGGGTGAATTCCTAGCCACTTAATACTTCCGTTGGACGGTGGTTCATTAGGCCATGCATACATAATTCGTCTCTAGGTCGACCATCTCTAGCCCCTAGATAAGAAGCAGACATTACTTGGAGAACTACCCTACACACGTTATCGTTTACTAGGACAATTTAATATCTCATAGGAGAAAGTTGGACCCAATAACCATTTACTTCTCGTAATGTGATCCCAATGGCTTAGGTATTAGACCAAGGAGTGAACCTTAGGAGCGAACCCAGTTCTAACCTTTTAATATCCAACAATAGATAGGTCAACCACTTAATACCTTTTCCCAAGGCAGGCCTACTTCGCACACACGACACACACACACACACACACAAACAAACACATACACATGTGCACACACACACACACACATATATATATATATATCTGTGTGTGTGTGTGTATATATGCACACTATATATTTCACATTAGGCCAACCACTTGTAGATGTTGGATTTGCCGGGACGTCTCGGGCAGGCGTCTACTATAAGTATGGCCTAACCTCACATCATATCATACTAATTATAGTGTCCCATGGCCACTAGACCTCTCACATGAACTAAGTTTACTTGTAGATGTTGTATATGCTAGTCAGTTCCAGGCAGACTTCTCCTAGAAGTTACGGTTAACCTCGTGTCTATGTGTCATTAATATTAATTATGTCATTAACTCACACACATACAAACATTCAAATTCCTACATGGACATTCAAATTCTATTCCTAATTCAATCGTATTTATAATGCACTTAATACACATTTATATACGTTAATTACATTATGGATATACATAAATATAAACGTAAATTAAGCAAACGAGATTAGTGTCCTTACCACGTATTTGAAATGTCAATCGTATTAAAATTTTAAGGTGTACAAGTCATTTTCCCATGTTTTCCTCAACTATAATATAAGTGTGCATATGACAATAAAATTGGAAAACCAATCACAACAATATATAAACTTACAACCTACGTTTTGACTAGATTATTGCAATAATAAAAGATAAACATATCATCAAATATATATATATATATATATATATATATATGTGTGTGTGTGTGTGTGTGTGTGTGTGTGTGTGTGTAATGTCCCGGATTTATGATCAATTTTATAATCTAAATTTTTGGTTATACTGGTAGTTAAATTCAATTAAACAATTTTTGAATTTGAATATTTTAGATAATTTTAACTTATCACTGGTTTAAATTACTATGTATATATTTTTAACTTGTGTTTCATAAATACACTAGTAAATGTCATTTTAACATTTTATTTTGCATTTTAGACTTGTTCTAAAATTTATGAAGAAGAATATTATTGCTTAAGTAAAAATATATTTTTGATATTTGAGAAAAATCTAAATTTATCTTTAGTATGTATATATATGTGTATATAATTGTATACATGTAAATCAAGACATATAGTCACTCTTGGTTTATACTTAAGGATATATTTTATTACTTCATACACTTATATAAGATGATATGACAAGAACATGTCATATAATTGATTTCAATGAAAGCAAATCAATTTCAATGAATAAAAATCTATTTTTGTACATTGAGTCTCCATTTTTGTATTCATGTAGAACACTAGCATTGGTGTGTTGACATTAGATCTTGTAAACATTTTTGATTGCTTACAAATGAAGAAAAATAACTACTAGGACCTATGGATCAATAGCTCGGACTACTTAATCAGAACATCAAGGGAAAAGATGTGATAAGTATCTTGAAGTGAATTCAAAACAGTAAAAATGCATACTGTTGTACATTGGGTTGCCATGATAGGTTCACATTAGATCTTATTTTCGGGATTATTTAAAGATGAAGGATGGCTATAGGAAATGCTAGCTTGGTAACCTATAATCTAAACATTTAATGAAAACATGTGGTTGTACATGAATAGCAAAGTTATAGCAGTGAAAATATGGGCATTTGATATTGTGAATAGCCAAGGATGTCACTGTAAACTCATAGCCATGCTCTGTTAAGCACACCGCCTATTTTTCATCAATCCATTACAAGGCTAAATTTCTTCATTTTTACATTAGTGCACAACTAATTATTGCTATCCTTTCTAATCTAAAGCAATAAAGCTATGAATACCTTGTGTTGTACCTTTCACTCAGCTAGCAAAACGAGCTATAAACTTAGCTGCCCCATCAACTAGACAACTTCAGGCCTTGTTAACCGGTCATGATAAAGCTTAGCACATCCTCTCCATCATGACAAGACATCCCATAGACTATCCTATCAAGCCTTTAAACCACACACTGTTTTCAACGATAAATAGACATTAGTTGTGGCATACATTCGCAACATCATTTAACTAAACTGAAATTGAAATGGAAACAAGAAACTAAAGAGAAATGGTAGAAAATCTGGCAAAGTGAAAGGGAAAAACTGTAAATGGGAAAAACTTAAAAACAGAGGAGAAACCTGGAATTGGAAGAGCAAATAAGTGAGTAAACCCACTTTGACAAATCCGTCTATTTCGATTACTCTTGACAGTTATGTTGTTGATAGTATGTATGCACCCGCATTAATTTGGTAGTGACATATTATACTCATTCATGTTATTAATAGTAGGTTGTGTGAAGATTGAGGCACTATTACCTCTGTTTTAAAGACATATACATATTTACATCAGTAAAACCCTACTGTCTGTCATTCTAAAATGATAACTCAACATCTAGTTGTTTATGGCCTATGATTTGTATAGTGTAAGTAATATTGCAAATATTTAGTATAAAAGCATGTATGGTTAGAAAAGGGTAAAGACTGAAAGTGTTTGATGTGTGTTGAATAAGGGATACTTGAACAATAGACATAAAACGAGTAACCCACTTAAAATTCCGTCCTCAATTGAGTAATCTTACTATTTGATATCTTACTTATACATGCGTACATCTGTAGATGATATATTATATATAATTTAAACCCAAAATGAGTTGAATTACATCAGGTAAAAAAATGCTCTATTAGCATGTGTGACTGCTTCAGAATATATTGATGGTTTATGTTATGCAATCTTATGTTTCTCGGACAATGGCTCTCCTTTTGCTATAGCTACCGCACAGGAAATAGCTAACTCATAGAAAATCAACTTGTTTGTCAATAACATATAAAGAAATTTTAATGAAAAAAAATTTCATGTTCACCTGTTGGACAGGAAAAAAATCAGTTGCCTAGTCTAGGGAAGCCAACCGAGTAACAACAAATAGAAATAGGAAAAAAGGGAAATCACCACACTGAAAACAACATGGACTAGCAAGAAGTTTTGAGAAACATATTGTCTTCTGTGAAAATATAATAAGAGGATGCCGATGTTTTGTTCAAGGACAAAGGCTTGGACGATGACAAAAAGAAATATATATATATATACATATAAATTTTAAATAAGCATGTACTATGTCCTATTATATACATATCTGTGCATACACATAGATTTATATAACCATTTAAAGTGTAATATCCTCACATAATTCGCAACGCATGGTTCATATGATATGTGGTGTGTGTACATATGGGAAGAAAATCATGTGTGTGGGTTACTGGGTTCAGGAGTAAGGAAATAGGGAGGCCAGTTGCATATGTGGAGAGTGCAGTGTGCATGTGTTGTGCATATATGCGTAGGGCACTGGAAAGAATGAGGCAATGGGAAAGTAGCAGCGCCTATGTGCGTGTAAATGAGGAGATTTGGCAGAAAGGAAGTGTTCACGTTCAGCACAAGGATCATCTTATAATGTTGGTATACCAGATATTACTGGTATAAGCTTACAATATATCGATGCACCATATAATGATGGAAGCGGAATATTGGGCATTCTTGTTGAGCATCAAGTCAGTTTGTAGAATATGATTTACATGCTAATCCTCATCCTAAGGAAGTAATTCAAGTCACTCATTTTGTTTTGTTAAAGGGTGAAATGATATACTCGTCTTGTATTGTTGAAACATATGAAATATTGGACTTGTTCCAACGTTAAGTGATGAGCAGGAAAAGAAGTAAAAAGGGAAGTGTATGGGCATGCAAGAGGAGATTGGCGAAAGCAAGAAGCAGTTAGAGAAAAAAATGCACAATTAAATGGAACGGGTTCAGGAAACCAGGCAAAGAATTAAAAGGAGGAGAAATTAAGAATGGGGAAGGCAATTCCAACGTGTGCTGGAAAAGAAAAATAAGAAGGGGAGAGCGAAAATCGGGCTAGGCATTTAGGCTTATTGGGCCAAAAAAAACAAAGTAAAATAAAAAAATAAGATCAAAGAAAAGAAGAAAAGGGGTTGGGCCTAAGGCTGTTGGGCTACAGCTGAAATTAAGGAAGTAATAAAAGTGAAAGAGAAGTTTAGAAATAGTAAGGGAAGAGAGTAAAAGTATAAAATAAATTTTTTTAGAAAAATAAACTAAAAGAGTTCTTTATTCAAAAGGTAAAAATTAATATTTAGATATAAGATAAATATATCCATCTAAAAGAAATAAACGGGAAGATGTGTCAGTATTGAATGGTGAAGTCTGAAGGGATCAGATGGCAGATGGTCGGGAAAATAATGAACAGAGTTGTACGTTGTCGGAATTAAATAAATTATGAAAATAAAAATAGATTAATTTATATTTTTCTATTAAAATTAGAGAAAAAAGCTAGATGATTGGTTCAAGTAGTATTAGTTGAACTGTATTCAACGGAATGTTGTGATTAATGAAAAATGACCGATCGTCAATAATATTGTGTCATTATGTTTTGAATTGAAATTTTATCGACTTAGGTTGAAAATAATATTTTTAATCAAGACATTATTTAAAAGTCGAATTAACGACAATTGAGTTAAATATTGAAATTTAAGGAAATGTGAATCTGTACAGTAACTAGATAAACTGTATTAACTATATACTAGTATTCACTAGTGAAATCTAGGTGTTGTGTTAAACAAGTCCGGAAGGAATGATATCCACAAATCCAGTGGGATTAACATTAGAAGGAAATGTTTTGCAAATAAGAGTGGTTGGGAAGAGGGATTTGGTTGACCATTAACGATGAGGTTATTCTGGAATCCAGAAAATGAATGGAACGGAGATGAGATTTGACAGAGACATTGAACTGGGAATCGATTAAGTTGAATCTAGAAAAGTATTGTTTACTTCCCATTTTAAGTAAGATTTAATAAATTTGATATTGAATTAACGAAATAATAGTAATATATTTAAGTCATATTAAAGTATAATATTATAACGATACGTTATAATCAAATGAAATAAATGGATTCTTAAACTTAAATTAAACCTGAGAAGTATAATAAATTTCCAAGATCAACCAATTTAAGAATGACGTTTCGTTGTATTTGAATTGTTGAATTCTGATAAACAAGGGTTATTGTGATGATTGATTTGTTTAATTTTAAATGTTGTGGTATGACCCAATATGTTCGTTCAGTTTGAATTGATCATTTACATGTCTTATTATATAATATCAAACTACTGTTGAAATCTGGAGTTGTATAGATAAGTCTTAAAATTATAAATATTGAAATTTGATTGAATATGATAGCTTGATTCCTTTAAGTATCACTTGGCCTTAAAATATTTCCATGTTCATCGATTCAAAGAAACCGGGATTGGTTTTCTAAATGAAACCCAAACACCACTTTGTTTCGACCTAGGTGTTAATTTGAAGTCAAGCTAAATACCATTGAAGACGGTGTTTATGCAAGGGCTGTTCTATAAATCCTAGGAACAAATTGCCTAAGAAGGATTTACAGAATAGCACCTTCGGTTTGTCCAGTCCCAGGACAACTTGTATGGACGAATGTCCGACAAAGTATACCAAGTTGATCTCTTCAAAACTATGTTTGTTGGCGGAGAAATTCGTTTCTCTTAGCTTTTTACCCATGGTTTTGGCGAAGTCAGTGTGTGATTTGACGGGTTTGACGATGTGGCATTCTAAGTGAATAAAAATGTAGTGCTCAAAAATGTAAGTTATGGCCTCAAGCCTCACAACGGGAAATGACAAAAATCGGGCAGGCAGCATGGCTATGTGGGTCGCTCCCATTAGGGTATATTGTCATCATCTAGAGAATATTCATTTTGTTACTTCTTTCGCTTTTGTATTTCCCCCGGGAACGGTTATGTTGCTAGCAATCATAAGGTGACAATATATTCGATACACCCAAAAGAAATGAGTGGTCGGTCATGTGTGGGTCGGGTTGCAAGACGTTCTTGTTGAACCCAGTGTATTCCTCTCTAGAGGTACACTATCAGAAGGTGTGGTTCCAAACCTTGTCATAGTTGGTAATCCACTTTCCCTAAGCGCCAAGTGGTTTAGTTTGTATACTATATTTGTGCAGCGTGAGATGTAAGCGTTCCGCTAGATTCTAATTTATTTCTGGAAACCCTATACATTATTATAATATTAGTATAGTTATGATTTCAAAATGTTTTGGGTTATTGTAAGGTAAAAACCATCCATGCTTATATGTGGATCTGTCTTACGATTATCTTTTCTTTCAAAAGGAATTTTCCAAGTTAAGCAAACCATTTAAAATCGTTTACTCACACCAGTCCCATGACTGAACCAGAGTTTATTTTATGTGTTCTCCCTAAACACTTAGGTGCCCAAATTTGTACGGGTAGTCAAGTAGTTCAGGATTTTTCAGATAATCTAGAAGGAGCTGGAGCAGGAGGTTTCAACATTAGTTGTATAAGGTTTATTTCCATTGTGATGTATATATGATGTACTCTGATATTGTATGTAAGTTCGGATACAGTTTTGTATTTTCCAAAGCTTATATCTATATTATATTTTATCCTGCTGCGATTGTGAGATTCAATGTTATTCATATCTTTCTTCTATCTTAATTCTTATATTCTAATTTTCTATATTCTCTATTTCTCATCCTCTAACTTCTTTCTATTAATGATACGTATTTTCGTGCAATTTGGGTTGGACTTGTATTGTATTTAGTCGACTCAAAGGGTTCGAATTTGTGGGTCGTTACAATGTGTGTGTGTTTATAATCCCTATTTTGAATAAATTCTTTTTCTTATGTTTGATTATGCGCAAAACCTTAATATTTAGATATATAGTAAATAATATGGTCAAATCCTCTATTTTGAAGAATAAATATTTAAATCTATTAAATTTACCACTTACCTAAATCTTAACCTTTTGCCCAAAAATCAAATATGTGAATTTACATGAATATTTAATAAAAGGAATCCCAAAAATATAAAAAATCATACAAAAGAATCATGTTCCTCTTTTTTTATTACAACAACCTAAAACCAAAATATAACTAGATTGAACATTACTATAAACAATAAAATAAACGGAGGATTTAAGGGGTTTAATCATATTTTCTTTTCATATGTCCCAAATCCTCCAAGACACAATAGTCCAAATCCATAACTATCAAATTACATAAAATAGTAACTTAGATGGATTCCACTCACGGAGCTATTAGGAAGAGTAGCAACAAGATTGAATAGAAAATAATTTGGATTTGGCCTTCAAGAATGAACGTATGCTCCAAGCCTTTCAAATACACACACACACACACACACACACACACACATATATATATATATAAGGATCGCCATTAGAATCTTATATATATGCATGAATCTAAATTCTAGACATCTTAAATCTAATGTTATTTTTTCTTTCGTTTTAATAATAATAATAATAATAATAATATATAACAAAAAGGGAGAATTAAGCCATTCTCCAATGGCTCACAAAAACAGATCTATAGCAAAAGATGCTAATAGAATCTGTGGAACAAAAAATAACGTACAACAAAAAGGCCAGCTAATGCACCGAAAGCTAAAACAATAAAGGACAAGATGGAGAAGCCCAAGAAAATAGGCCAGCAAGCCCATGCTGAACCCATCTACAAGTCCAATCTCTCGACCTGACGAAGCTGTCAACACCGATTGATGCTAGCACCAAGTCTAAAAAGTCAGAAGCCGCTGCCAATCAACACATGCCCAAAGCTCTCGCTACCAGCGACCGACCTATCATGGATATCCAAGCCGAAAATGGGTCTAGAAAACAATGATCCACCAAGTACCTTTATATCCAAGACTCCACAACTAGATAACACTATCAGACCAGGGGTAGGTGGTGACAAGAAAGACAACCAAGGGACACATAAAATGACACACACACACAAAACAACAAAAGGAAAAGAAATAGAATCAACCAATCCTCATCCAGGAATGAGGTAAAATCGACGAAACATCAAAAGTACGAGCCAACCCCCTCGACCGAGAACTGATAGCAACGCTGAAATGCCTACCACGAAAATCTAGGAGAACATCATTCTTAACCCTTTAGATGATGGAAGGAGGGTCCATAGGAGACTCATCAAAAATAGCCTTACTTGGCAAGCACCAGATATGCCAGTAGATAAGACAAGGGACCAGGAAAAAAGGATAGAACCGAGAGATTTGCCTGAGATGCCGACCCACCAATATCTCAGCAAATCTACAAGTGAAGTGGTGTTTCCTCGGATACCAACCATGTTCCATAAGAAATTCCAGATAGCCCTGGCACAAGAACCCCGAAAGAATAGTTGAGTACTTGATTCCATATCACCTGCTATTTAACCCTACACCGAGAAACAATTGGGATACAAATCCTTATAAGGTTATCATTCAGTGGTGACCCGTAATGGAGGGTTCTCCATATAAACAAAGAAACCTTAGGAGGCATATGAGTATCCTAAATGAAAGAGAAAATAATAACCATTGGAGCCAGAGACCTTACCGAATTCCAAGCTGCATGAATTGAGAACGGGCCTCCATCCCATCCAACGCCAACACCGTGCGAGTCCGATAAGGACTTCACGGATTGCATTCGTTACCACGTCTCACTAGCGTATGACGGGGTATCGGTGAAATTCGTGGCCAAAAGCCTATGGTATTTGGCATGAAGAAACAACACCTAAAGCGAGTTATTAGCTTTGAACCGGTCCCATAACTTATAAGCAAAAGCGAAACAGGTATCCTTTGAATTTCGAAGGCCCATACCTCCTTCGATTTTGGAAGGACAATTGATTTCCCAAGAAATCAAATGGTGCGATTAGCATTGTCCTTTTTCCAAGCCAATGATCAATAAGAGCGGAAGAAAGAGGAAGTTGGGGCCATGGCAGCAAAGACATGCATTCCTAAAGAGTCAAGGACATATCTAATAAAAACCATCCTACCTGCCTGAGATATGAGGGTCGCATTCCATCTAATACTCTTAACCCTTGCTTTATCAGTAAGGGGATCAAAAATCACATTAAGTTTCCCTCCTTTATATCAAGGTAAGGCAATGAAAGGGCAGCTGCCTTGAAACAAGAGAATGTTTCGATCCATGAAAGCCTTTCTGGAGACAAGTCTTTCGCAAAAACGAAGCAGCTCTTAACACAATCAACGAGTTAGCCCGAGCACCTATTGTACAGAAGAATAAGGGCAGTAAGGCATTAGAAAGACCACCTATTACCGTTAGAGAAAATGATAATGTCATCCGCGAAGGATAAGGAAGAAATGAGAGGGTAGTCACTTGGGATGTCGAACTTGGGAATTTGTCCCGCTATCGTAAGTGAATGCAATTCACGCACAAAAGCCTGAGCGGCGATGACAAACAAAGTCGGAGAAAGAGGATCTACCTGCCGAAGACTCCTTCCATACTTGAAATATCCATTTGATGAGAACGGAAAACCAACGGTTGGATATGAAACTCTAAACAATATTTATAAGATGCTCAGGAAATTCGAATGCCCTCAACACTCATATGACAAAGAACTAAGACATCCAATCAAAAGCCTTTTCCATATCGAGCTTTCCCCTAACCTTACGATCGATTTAGGAAACCAATCCCTAAGCCAATAGGATGTTATCAGTAATCAGGTTTCCTTTAACAAAACCAGCTTGAGAAGAGGAGATAATACAATCCAGAAAAGGTGATAGTCCAGTAGTTAGCACCTTAGGGATAACGTTGTTAGAAAAATTGCACAAACTGATAGGATGAAAGCCACGCATGAATGTGAATTTTCGCACTCTGGAATGAGAACTAAGTTGGTGGAAGTCCACCTTGGGGGAGACTTCCACCCAAGAAGAAAAAATGGATGGCGAGATAAAAGTCCGCTTGAATGATAGGCCAAACACACCTGAAAAAAGCCCCATTGAAATTGTCTGGCCCACTCGCATTATCTTTGCTGAGAGAAAACACGCAAGCGCGAATCTCCTTAGAGGAAACGGGAAGGGAGAGGCTCCGCTCTCTTCCAGAAGGACCATCCTATAGATAAAAGCCAACGTAGAAGGATCAGAGAAGGACCCTTAGGGAGACCCCAGGAAGGATTGGATGTAGGACAAGATTGTATCTTTGACTTCCCCTGGAGTGGAAGCTAGAGAGAGATCCAAACGAAGCATATGATGAATAGAAAGAAAGGATTTCTTCTTACGAATAGAAGAATGAAAGAACTTTGAGTTCGAATTTCATTCGACGATCCACTTAATTTTGGCCTTTTGGCAAAGGAAATCTTTCTAGATACGGAGCTCAGAAGAAAAGGCAATTTGGTCAAGCACCCATGCCTCATTGGTAGCGGGAGAAGGGTCCTATTCAAATGAAGATTCCGCTAATATGAGATGCTCTTCAGCCGCCCTAACACAGTCGAAGATATTCTTGAAGATCTGAAGGTTCCAACCCTTAAGACAAGCTTTGAGACACTTCAACTTACGCAGAAACACAACAAAAGGATCGCCTAAAGCAGGAGGGTTTCACAATTCTTCACCTATGGAAGAAACATGTGGTGGCAAAGAGGGGAAAAGGTGAGCAATGATGGATTATCAAAGCGTGGTCCAAGAAGGACCGATGAAGGTGAGACACAGAGAACGAGAATGGAAGGGAAAACCATCCTTCAAAACCGAATACTCTATCGAGCTGAGATAGTATCCGGCTTGGCCCATCCTAGTTATTCCACCAAGTAAAAGCCAAGCCAATGAAGGAAATCTCAGAGATATCAGAGCTGACGATGAACGATTTGAAATCCCGTACCGCTTCCTGGTTGATAGAGGACCCGCCACGCTTTTTGGATTGGCAGGAGACGATGTTAAAGTCGCCTCCAAAGACCAATTCAAAAAAACCCAAATCAAAAAGCGATAGGATATCTGACCATAGTTCTAACCTCTTAAGCCGATCACACTTAGAGTAAACAGCAAAGAAAAGGAAGAAAGGTGAGAGAGAAGAAAAGGAACAGACATAGAAAGAAGATGATCAAAATCAAAAATAGGGCGGACCACGGCTACCTTGGACCAAAGAATCCAAATTTTATTAGATACGATGACCAGGGAACCCCCAAAGTCAATAGAGAAAACAACGCTAGTGATTACATCCGGACCCACGAAAGGCTCCAGAAGCGTCGCAACGTCGACCAAATGCTTCTTAACGATACGCTTTAGCCTCACCAGTGAAGCATCATTACTGATGCCGCAAATGTTCCAAAACAGAAAATTCTCCATGAAAAAGGAAAATAGGAGCCAAAACAAAAAGCTAAAGAAAGACACCCATGAGGGAATTAAGACTCAGATAAGATATAGCGTGAACCGAGTAGATCTTATGATCTGCCTGGACGTCGTACGAATGGTGCGAGAAGTGTGAGGGATAGAACTCGCGCTCCGCTGTGGAGGACTATATAAGCACCGAATCTAGAAGGACAAGAATTCTTAGTGAGGCTAGAGAGGCGATCATTAGTGATCGAGATCTCTTCCTTACGAAGGAGAGGAAAGAAAAGCAGCAAGACGACGATGAACACACAAAGGAAATGGATGGACACAATGAGACAGACGCATCGGAAAAGGCTGGAAATCTAATGTTAGAACAGGATAAATAAGATAAAATAAATTAGAATAGATTTAGATAAATAAAGGAAATCTAAATCCTTCAAACTTTCTGGAATTTGAGATAGAAGAAAGGCATAATGGAGGCACGGAAAGAAATGGCTGCAGGGTTAAGAATGAGCGTTTGAGGGGCTATTTATAGTTGCTATCGTGCATATGAACCGTTAGACTAAACAGTCCATTTGATATATATTATAAATAAGTCCCTACATAAAACAACCCTTACTGGGAATCCCTACAGAAGGGCGGTCGACATTCCCCGGGAGGGCGGTCGACACCCATCCTAGATAAGCGATCGACCCCCTTCTTGGGTCAAGCCAGAAGGAAATTCCTCCAAAATGTTACTTTTTGATCATTCCTTGATTTATTCTCTTTATTTCTTTCATTAGTTAATTTATTCTTGTCCCCTACCACGTGTGAATATATACACATAAGTTTGAAATAAAAGGTGTGACGGCCCGCCCCGCACCAACCGACATTTACTCCAAAGGCGCGCTGTACACATGTCCAGTTAGCACGGAACGGGTCATCAGAAGGAAAGGGAAGAAGGAAATGAACATACGAGAACCTGTAGAATGTCTCACAGCGCATAAAATAAAATATAATAATAACATACTTGACATAAAACAGGTGAGACAGTGCATAAGCTGAAAATCAGAACTAAACATCATAGCAGCGGAAATCCAAAATACAGCTTATTACAACTTTTCAAACTGTCTCAAAGCAAAAGTAAGATAAATGAGGTACACTACTAATGCCCAAGTAGCGACCACCAACGACACAGGGAGAATGTGTATATATATATCATACGTGGAAGCCTCCTGCCCGCCTCCGAATCAGCTACTCGCGCACCACCAGCCAACCTGTCTCTAGTCTGCTCGTGTGAGCACCCAGAGTAATAAGAGGAGACATAAAACTCTGGGTCAGACATAAAGCCTGGTATGAGCGATAAGCATCTAAAGTGAACAATAACAGGTAGACTAAAACATACCTGAACCTGCAACCAAAGAGTTAGCACTACATACTGTACAACACTCTAAGTTACTATATCAAACGGTGTAAAGATACGGAGGTGGGGAGAGGTGTGCATGTCATAATGATGGCAAACAATCAAGCATAGCATCCATCCTCATATCTCTCACTCAGTGCGTAAAGCATACGATATTCACCACTTCGATCACCCAACATACCTTGCTACGATCACTTTGCCCCATGAAGTCATAAATGTCTTCACTGCACTGATAACGTAGCCACAAATCCTTTGCTATGTCCACTTTGCCCCATGGAGTCACAAGGACCCCACTGCACTGGCTCATAGCCTTACTAATCCTTACTATGTCCACTTTGCCCCATGGAATCACAATGACCCCACTGCACTGGCTCATAGTCTTACTACGCATCACCTTGCCCCTCAGGTCATAATGACCCTACTGCACTGATAACGTAGTCTTGCTACCATCACCTTGCCCCTTAGGTCGTAATGACCCTACTTCACTGATAAGTAGCCATCATTCATTTTTAGTGGTGAATCGAAGTTATGAACGTCGACAACTCCTTAGCACACGTCCCGTAGCAAAGTCCAACCATGAAGTGAACTCATTGGTTCCCAACTGGATCCTGAGCTCTAACTTCCCATATTGGACTACTTTTGCATCTCGGGTTATTGGTCAATACTGGGTCGGGTCGGGTTCCTCCTCAAGCCATCGGTTCGGGTCGGGTATTTTCCATCTGTTCGGGTCGGGTCTCCTTCTGGTGCGGTTCGGGTCGGGTGTCCTCCATTGGTTCGGGTTGGGCGTTTCTCCTCGGTTCGGGTCGGGTGCCACTCCCCCTCCAGTTCATGCTTCCACTCCGATCCGCCTCCTCATCCTTTACGTGCTTCGATCCGATCCATCCTCCTCCATTCGCTCCGATCCCTACTCCCTAATCCAGTCCGATCCCAGTTCATCTAACGTGGCCTTCCTTTTTTGCCACTTTTCCCAAGTGTTGGGTTTCGATCCGATCGAATTCTTTGCTCAGTTCAACATATCCGATCCGAGCCCCCCTATCCGATCCGATCCGAACCCTACACTGTTTTCTGAAACTGTTCCAGCAAGTGTTTACGCCATTCGACGACGTTTTCGACCATTCTAACTATTGAAATCAATCACAGAGCATATCATACAGTCATAGCAACATGCATAATCAACCACAAACATCAAAACATCAACATGATAGGTTAAAATGGATCAAACATACCCAAAATCCCATATTTCCCCTTAAGCATGTTTAGGTGAAACTAATGATAGGATTAGCAAAACTTAACCAAATTAACCCAAATTCATATCAGAGGTCTAAAACATCATTTAAGAATTTATGAACATTTTTCCCGAATTTTATTATGCTTAAATTCGCTAATTAACACTAATTACCCTTAACTAGCCATAATTAGTGTAAAACTATGCAAATCACTCACCTTAGCCACAAATAAACTAAGATCTGAAATAAATCTCTGATTTGATGTGAATCCCAATGCTAAACAGCAGCTCCAATGTTGCTTTGGTGTAGATCTTCCTTGATTAGGGGTTGCTAAGCCAAATCTTTAACCAAAAGATGATTTGGAGGTGATTTAGAGGTTGGAGGCCATTTTTAGGGTTTCTTGGTGATAAGTGGAGGCTAGAAAACTGAAATGGAATGATCCTCTATCTCATTTCAGCCTCCCCATAACCCTAATCCCGAAATGGGTTATGGGCCTACTCACTAATCACCCGATTTGGCCCGGTTAAGCAGTTTTTCACCCTCCAAACCTTATTTCAGCCATATCTCCCAAACGGTAAGTCCGTTTGGCTATTATGACCTCTCTACAGAAAGGTAAACCATCAAACGAATCTAATGGAAGTGGTTTCAGGTCAAAATTCCTTTCCAATCAAAAGTTATGGCCAAAACAGTACCAACTAGGGGCAAAATGGTCATTTAAAAATCGACAAAAATCATGAACATGGGAAATGACTCTAATAGATGTTTCCCAAAGTTACGTGACCATACGACTTCATACGGGAAAGAAATAAATATTCTACGATCCCCCGATACGTAGAATGCGGGTCATTACAAAAGGGAATATTCTTTTCATGCTCATCCTATTTAATATATTCTCAGCTTGTATATATATTTATTTGAAATTCAAACCTTTGTGTATTAATATATATCTACAACTTAATTAATAAATAACTTTTGCATATGAACTCCGTTTTCAGCAAACAAAATATGAAGCCAGATCAAAATCTCACCACAAATGCTACTACAATACTTTCATGGCCAAATTCCCAATTGTCCAAATTCCATTTTCAGCCTTTTAATATATTATTAATTATTACCGGTTTATTTTTAAATTAAATTAACTTATGTCTAAATTAAGTATATTTTACATGGTGTTACACGACCTGATCAAAAAGTGAAGTAAGCTCAAAGGATGCTCCTAATAAAAAGGCCCATTAGGATTTAATCTTGGCTAATTTTCAAAAATATTTTACATAGAAATTTTAAATTTAAAAGTTAAATTTTCAATAAGAAATAAATTGTAATGTTATAATGTGATTTCAAAATTGTTATAAATTCAAATAAAATTTTAAATTAAAAATTGTCAATTTTATTAGATTAACTCTCATCTCCCAAAAGGTTTTTACATCGTTAACGGTGACTAAGTACCTTCTATTTTTTTCTTCATTTCTTCCTATTTCCCTTAATAATTTCCAATGATCTCTCCGCCTCCTAAACCCTGTCGATCCTAGTCTTCTCTCTGATCTCCACTCTCTACCTAGCTTTAGTCATCGTGCTGTTTGAGCTTTTGAACCCTTTTTCAGATTATTTAAATCATCCCCTATGGAACGGTATCGGTCCATGGCCTTAGCGCATTTTGTGATGAATTTTTTTTAGCATCATCCCGACACTCTCTAGAAACTCCTTTATCGAATTTTGTCTGAATCTGATCATATGAACCTCATATTTTGTTTGTTTAGCAATTCTATGCCTACGATACACAACTCTAAATGAAACAAAAATACTACACTCGGTTTTTACACCTACGAGCTTATTAGGTTCTCATAAAAAAAGAACGCCAAAAGTGAAGGAAACTCTCTAGCTCGCTACTGACGCTGGCGTGTGGACTGAGGAAGACGAAGCCGGAAAAAGCAACTTTTCTCCTATGCCACAATTAACCAAATCAATAAAAAATCATACAATTCAACAAATCAAACAACAATTCACCTAATTTCCATCATAGCCAATCATACAAAGATGAATATACATGAAATATAGCATAAAAATCATGGATCTAGCATAACTAGCATCTAATTAGACATTAAACATGATTAATTTAACGACTTACCAGTTTATATGATCAAATTAGATTATTTCGGGATTTCTATTACTGAAATTAACATAGGCGATCGAATTATAAGCGGTATTAACTTTCTTCGTGTGAAATAATCCTAAATTAATCCATATTATCTATAATATTCATGTGAGAGATTTCGGTCAATCATTAAAAACTTATATCCAATGAATTGCTAAAGAAATTAGATCTAGACAGCGAAGAGAAAGTGTATAAAACACTTGAATCTGGTATAAAGCAATGAAATCTAAACCTCTTTGATGCAGATCTTGCCTTTAGATGTGTTTTAGAATGATTAAGAATTTTTTTAAGGGTTTTTAGAGATTTGGTTGAATTGGAGGTTTATAGACGCTCAATCAAATGTTTAGATAAGGAGATAACTCTAATTCTCTGCTCAAACCCCCATATATACATCTATAGGTCATTGCCTAATTAGCTCACTAATCAGTCCATTAGTTGCTAATTAATCCGCCAAGAAGAAACAGAAACTTAAACCAGCAATATCTCTTACACTGCCGAGCCAAATTTTTATCATGACCACTCTATGGAATTATAAACCACCATCCCCTTCCAATGAGACAAATTATAGCACCAAATTTACCGCTATCAAAATTTATAGCTAAAACAATATTCACAAGGTTAAAACAATCATAAACAAGTTTTGTAAAAATCATGGGCATATCTCACATCTCTATGAACAACATATTGAAATATGAGGAAGAATCAACCACTAGGGAATAAAATTTAATTATTTTATGATCCTTAAATATGTAAAATACGGGTCGTTATATTCTTCCCTTTTTAGGAATTCCCCCCTGAAATTCTAAGCAAATACGACAAACATAGTATCCCTGCCAAACAATCAAGCATCCATCAATCCACACAACCATAATCTTACCCTAGCATGTCGAATTCTAATAGTGCAAGACACAATGGTACAGATATATGGGACACACCACTCAAAGAGTTCTGGATGGGTCGACCTCGCACTCTCTTCTATTTCCCACGTAAAATCGTCATCGTCCTTGCTCCATTGTACCTAGACTAGCTTAAAAACCTTCTTCAAAAGCTATTTCGTGTCAATCCATATGACGTGAAGTGGCTTATGAAGCCTTGATACTTCTAGCTGGACCTCTAAATCTTCAATATGATTAGGTGATACCACAACATTCGAGTCGCGTACAAACTTCTGTAGAAACGATACATGAAACACATTGTGTACACTTGCCATCTTCTCAGGTAAAACCACTTTACATGTGAGCTTCCCAATTCACTCGACAACCAGAAACGGGCCAACAAACCTTGTCCCTAACTTTCCTTTGCTTCTAAAATGAACATCATTTCTTAGGGGTGAGACCTTAACAAACACCAAGTCTCCAACTGAGAATTGCTAATCTTTGCGTTGCTTGTTGGCATAACTCTTCTGATGATCTTGTGTTGCCTTCGTTCATTGTAAAATGATATTAATACTATATGTCATTTCTCTTATCATCTCAGGCCCAAGTACTAACTTCTCTCTAGTCTCTACTCAAGAAGATAGAGAATTACACGGTGAAACACCCCACCTCCGTTAAGGTCACTCACAAAGGGAATGCCTTAACTTTGGTGGAGGGTTATAGGTACAAGACACAGAAAATTTTACAAGACAGATAAGTATAAGCAGCGGAATTCAAATCATTTATTGAATACATGGTTCAATACAAAAGCATTACATCAAATTGTCTCAAAATAAATTCCCAAAACATTACAACATAATTTCTGTCTTAATTATTTAATAAAGAAGCATAAATCATAAATAAAACTGCATAAATCCCCAAGGATAATGTCCAAAAGCCATAGCCAAGATTGAGAGAGAGTCCAAATCATACATCTACTTTCTTGAAGCTTGCAAAGGGTCTGACTAAGCTGCAGTATTCCCTCTTTATGCACCTTGGGGGGGGGGGGGGGAACAAAAGAAAACGGGTCAGACAATAAGTCTGGTAAGTTCGGTGATTACTAGTATTTAAACAAGGAAAGTGATCATGACAGTAATAACAGAACATAGGACAATACCCTAATATAAGATAAGAGGAACATGTGATAGCACCCATTACTATAATCTCTGCAACTACTTAACCATTGGATCCACCAGCCCTACATGTTTATAACAAACGATCCCCTTAATGATCGGCTCCTACTCGCATGCATTCATATCCTGTCTCATTCGGCCCCCCTTAACTGTAGATACTTGTGTTGGTCCCACTATTGGGTGTATCAGTCCCTCTGGTGGCAAGCCGACACGATTCAAGGTGCACAGTGTATACTACTGATGCCCGGTGCCTGATTTTTCCACTTCGGACTACGTGCACGCCCATACTCCGTCGGAAGCTACACTGGCCCACCAACCGCGGACGTTTTGACCACTTATACTCAGCCCAGTAATCGTGCCCCACCCTGCCTAGTTTCAGGGTACCATGATACATCTATGTGGGTTACTGCTGAAATGGGTTCCCATTACTAGGGTTTTCTATTCAACATGTTTATTTGGCTAAGTATCCAAGTTTACTTAACCCCACCCATTCATTTAGTTAACATTGTAGAATCGGTTAAGTGTTTCCTTAATTGACTTAACCCTACCAATCCTGACTTAGCTTTAATTTATTAAAGCACCAACCACTCACATTAGACAGGTCTTGTTGTGGTCACTGGATGTGTCGGTTGGTTCCGGGCAGGTTTACACCACAACTCAGTCTAACCTTGGGTTCTTTTTGTGCTTGATGCACTAACCACCCAAATTAGATAGGTCTTGTTGTGGTCACTGGATATGTCAGTTGGTTCCGGGAAGATTTACACCACAATTCAGTCTAACCTCGGGTTAGGCATGTTCGTCTTTTTCTAAATTCACATTTTTCTATATATGTCTAATTTCTTTATGTAAATTAAATTAAATTAAATTTAATCATGCCATAATTATCCTTTGATTATGCTCACTGAAACACCCCACCTCCAATAAGGTTACTCACAAAGGGAATGCCTTAACTTTGGTGGAGGTTTATAAGTAAAAGCCACAAATAAACACAAGACATATATAAATACACATATTTTAAACAGCGGAAACCAAATAGACTTTTATTTCATCAATACATGTTTAAACAAAACCTTTCCATAATTGTCCCAAAATACTTCCATCATTACAACCTCATTTCTGTCTTGATTATTAAAGAAGCATAAAACATAAATAAAAGTAACAAAAATCCCCATAGTGATATCCAAAGCCATGATCCGAGCAAAAGAGTTCCAAACCATACGTCTACGATCTTGGAGCTTGCAAAGGTTCTGACTGAGCTGAGTTGTTTCCTCCCTGTGGACCTGGGGGGGGGGACGAAAGAAAAGAAGACGAAAAGAAAATAGAGTCAGACATAAAGCCTGAGTAAATCTAGTAACTCTTCAGTATGTGAACAAGAAAAAGGGCATGATAGATATAAACAGAAATCAGGAAAGTGTCACAAGCTAAGGAAGTGTCGTTTAGAATCGAATGTGCTATCGCACCCACACTATATCTCTGCACCTACTTGAGCTTATTTTAACTGGCACCCCATGCTGAGGGTGAAGTGATCCCCATTTTCTAAAGATCGGCTCCTACTCGCGTAAACATGTGTCATACGGCCGCCAAGAATTGTAGATACCTATGCTGGTCCTACCATGGGGTGTATCAAGACCCACGGTGGCGGCCCCAACACAATTCTAGAAGGCATAGGTTATACTACTGGTCCCCCAGTGCCCTGTTTGTCTGCTCTAGAGTGCGTGCTCGCCTGCACCCCGTTAGAACCTACACTATTGCACCCACCGTCGTCGCTTTGACCGCTTACAATCAGCCCAGTAATCGTGCCCCACCCTGCCTAGTTTCAGGGTACCATCATACCTAACTTGGGTTACTGCTGAAACGGGTCCCTCGTTACTAGGGTTTTTCTAGTCAAACATGTTAAGTGGTTAAGGGTCTGTATTTACCTAACCCCGCCCATCAATTCTTGTTAACATGTTGAATTTGGTTAAGTGTTTATAGTTGACTTAACCCTACCATCTGTCCTTAGCCTCTTAGAGCATCTGACCACTCGCATTAGACAGGTATTGCTACGGTTACTGGATGTGCCGGTCGGTTCCGGGAAGGTTTACACCGTAGCTCAGTCTAACCTCGGGTCCTTATTGGGCTCAACGCTTAACCACCCACATTGGATAGGTATTGTTGTGACTACTGGACTGCCGGGAGGGTCCGGGCAGGTTTACATCACAACTCAATCCAACCTCGGGTTAAGCATATCGTGTTTTCTAAATTTACATATTTTATTACTTCTCAATTATATATGTAAATTTCATGTTCTTTATTCTTGGGTATAACAATTCATACCGCTAGAATGTCATTGTCGTTGGCATGTGCCAACCATGCCAACTTATATTTTTAATGTTTTACACCCAACGTTATTATCCCCGTTTGTACGTTCGCAACATTATAACAAGTGTTGGGCTTGACACAATTCAGCCCAACTTTATAACGTGAGAAAAAGGGGAAACCAAGAACATGTAATATTTCACATAAAGGTGTGTGGCGCATGAACTTGCAATTTTGCGATTCAACATAAATTATGGGTCATGTGAACTTGCATTCAAATCAAAGTATAACTAAGTAGGTGACATATGAAATGGCGTAGTTTAGGCTTATACAAACTTGTGTTTAAACATGTTTAACTTGGCATAATGTCAACCACAAAACTAGCATGTTGTATATTCACCAAAATGTCCAATTTTAATATCTAATCATATAGTCTATTTCAACATGAACTTGCATAGTTTATGAAACCCAAACGATACTTAACATAGATCCAATTATACTTGCAAATAAACATAAGAATGTGTTCATAGGTTTTGAGTCATGTAGGCATAAAAGGTCTCAAATCTAGAACATGTTTACATAAATTCTAACTTAGACTAAGGGAATGTATATAGTCCATGCCATCGACATAAACATAAAGGGATCAATTTCTAGTTTTTGCCACAACTTGCTATTGCTATTACTTTCATATACAAATGTCCAATAGGCTTGCATCAATCAATTTATGCCACAAATATCAATACACAAGTCATGACAGAATTATTACAATACACAGAATTCATATAATAACACAATTCTATTTTCATTTACATCGAATCACGTCACTGTTTTTTATTCATATTCTGAAAGGTCACTATACTTACAATGAATGCAGAATCTTGAATTTTGGATTCTGAATTCTGAAATTGAGATGCGCTCCTTTGGGTAGATTAACGTTGCGTGGATTAATTTGATTAAGATTTAGTTTTCTTCTTCTTAATTTGATTCGTCTCTAAGCTTCTCTCTCTTGACGGCTATGCTCAATTCCTTCCTGGCAGCATGACGACTCCCATCTTATTTTTTTGTGTGAATTTTCAGTTGAGACTTAGGGTGTATTTATAGATTTTTAAATTGTTTTGAGCCATCAGATGAAGACAGGAGGAATCTAGACCATACAAAGTTCAAAGAGCCAATCAAGAGGTGACATGTCAGCCCTAGTGACACACCGAGCCACAAAAATTCGAGCCAGAGCCAGACCCAGCCAGCCAGGTCGACCAGGTAGGTCGACTGGCAGGTCGACACCCAGGTCAACACCATGGTTGACCCTATGGTTGACCTAGTCTTTGGGCAGGAATTTTCCCGCCCAGCCCAGTTTAAACTTGTTTTTCGAATTTCGAATTTGAAACTGAGCTGTTTGGATTTTAAATTTTATTCTGAAACTTCCGAAGGTCATATCTCCTTCATACGGAGTCCGATTCGCGCAAACTCGGACTCTATCTCAAACAGAATTCCGAGATGAACACAATGGCGTAACCCATTTCCCTTAATTCTTTCATTTTGAATTAATTACACTTTAATTTGTGAAGCTTAATGTTATAGAATTCACGGGGTGTTACATTCTCCCCCCTTAAAAGGATTTCGTCCCCGAAATCTTCAAGTTAGGAAGAATGTATATCCTACCATCCTACAGTCCATCTACTCAACCAACAAACACAGGAATCCACTGTCCTTAAAAGACTTCTAATGCTTCATGATCATATGCATAGTGTGTGTACATGTCCTTATCTAATGCAGAAATCAGGCGGTCTACTGATTCAGTTGACTTCCTTAATGCGAATCATGTAAGTGTCATGAATCCATTATGTATGCAAATTTTTCCTACTCATAATTCCATATGAGTGTACAACTATTCATACAAATGCGACGACCATATGACAGCATATCAAGTTTCAACCATATACAAATGAGAATACATATATGCATATGCAATATGAAGTGACTGAGCCGATCTAAAACCTAGGGTGTGTGTGTGTATGCATCCACGAGCAACCACTAGCAATCACTAGCAACCATTTGCAGCCATCATCCATAACATGTTTTCAAATACATGTTTGCATCCATTGGTTTTCTACCTAAGAAGTTAGGAAAAGGACCGAGGAGATATACCTAAAAAGATAGATAAAGCATGACTTAAGGAAAAAGCGAGATTGAAGATGTACCCTCAAAAAGAAGAGGGTAGGCAGCGCGTACCCTGTCCTCAGTTTCCCAAGTCTCGTCTTCCTCGGCGTTGCTCCACTGAACTTTAATGAGTTTGACTTCGCGGTTGCGTATCTTTTTCACTTCAGTTCCTAAGATGCGGGTTGGAACTCTCCTCACAGTTGCTTCACGTTCCACTTCGGCTTCTTCTAGAATGCTAGGTTCCACCACTTCCGCAGACTCATGCAAACACTTCCGGAGGTGAGAAACATGAAAGACGTTGTGAACTCCGGCCAGTCTCTCGGGTAGCTCTAATCTATAGGCCATCTTCCCAACCTTCTCGATGATAGGAAACGGTCCTACAAATCTTGGCGCTTGCTTTCCCGTGGATCCAAAGCGAACGACGTTCCTTAAAGGAGATACCTTAAGGAAAACCCTGTCCCCAACCTCAAACTCAAGGTCGGTCCTTCTTTTGTCGGCGTAGGATTTTTGTCTGTCTTGGGCTGTCTTCGTCCTTTTCTGTATCAAGTCCACTTTCTCTGAAGTCTCTCAAATTATATCTGGCCCAAGTATAAGCTTATATGTAGACTCCCACCAACAAGTTGGTGTTTTGCACGGTCTTCCATATAAGGCTTCGAAGGGCGCCATACCGATGGTAGCCTGGTAGTTGTTGTTGTAGGCAAATTCCACTAAAGGAAGGTGATCCTCCCAAGTCCCTCCAAAGTCAAGAACGCAAAGTCTCAAAAGATCCTCTAAAACTCTATTCACCCTTTCCGTCTGGCCATCGGTTTGGGGGTGATAGGCCGTGGTCAAACATAACTGTGTGCCTACAGCTTCTTGCAGACTCCGCCAAAACTCGCTTGTGAAGATAGGGTCTCGATCACTAACAATGCTGGATGGTATCCCATGGAGTCGAACTATTTCCTTGAGATAAAGAGATGCTAGAGATGAGGCAATCCTTCTACTCTTGATAGGTATGAAGTGGGCGCTCTTAGTAAGCCTATCCACTATTACCCAAATGCTAGTATTGCCTCTTCTCGACCTAGGTAGTCCATCAATGAAGTCCATTGAAATGCTATCCCACTTCCACTGTGGGACCTCTAAAGGATGAAGTAGTCCTCCAGGTTTCTTCTATTCCGCCTTGACCCGTTGGCAGGTCATGCACTTAGAAACGAAATCTGCCACGTCTTGCTTCATGCCACTCCAAAAGAAAATCCTTTTTATATCCTAGTACATCTTATCACCCCCAGGGTGTATAGTCATCTTGGAATGATGCGCTTCCTCGAGAACCTTCTTTGTCAACTCCCTTGCTTGTGGGATGCATAATCTTCCATCTCGCCTCAGCCAACCCTTACCATCAATAGCGTATCTACTGAGGTGACTAGAAGTCTCACCCCTAATAAGTTTGTCAATCACATCAACAAGTTGAGGGTCTTCACGTTGTGCAACCCCTATTGAGTCTAAGAGAGTAGGGCGTACTTCGAGAGATGCTAGCAAACCCGGTACAAAATCCGAGGAGGGCCTAAAGTTAAAACTGGCTATATACTCCAAGCTTTTTCTTTCCACAAAGAGCGGGCATAAGGTCAGTTTCTTTCGGCTCAACGTGTCTGCTACTACATTGCCTTTGCCGGGAGTATAGGAAATTTCAAAGTCATACGAGGCAAGAAACTCCATCCATCTTTGCTGCCTCAAGTTAAGATCCTTCTACGAGAAGAGATATTTCAACGATTTATGGTCAGTGTATAATTCGAACTTCTCACCTAGGAGATAATGGCGCCAAGACTTAAGCGCAAAGATGATGGCGGCTAACTCAAGATTGTGGGTTGGGTAGTTCTTTTCGTGAACTTTCAATTGTCTTCCACCATAAGCTACTACCCTTCCTTCTTGCATTAGAACAACGCCTAGTCCCGTTCCACATGCATCCGTGTATACTGTGAACATTTTGCTTCCAATTGGCAAAATCAGAACTGGGGCTGTTGTGAGAGCCCTTTTTAATCGTTGGAAAGCAAACTCGCAGTCCAAATCCCAAGTGAACGGCAGATTCTTCTTTGTTTGCCTTGTGAGTGGGGCTGAGATTTTCGCGAAATCCCTAATAAACTTTCGGTAAAAACCGGCTAGCCCAAGAAAGCTTCGAACTTCGGTTGCATTTATTGGTGTTTTACAATCTTGCACTGCCACCACTTTCGCGGGGTCCATAGCCAACCCCTCTTTAGACATTATATGCCCCAGAAATCTTACCTCCTTCCTCCAAAAGTGGCACTTGGAGAATTTAGCTTTAGCTGATGTGTACGGAGAGTTTCCATGATTTCTTTCAGATGCTGAGCATGCTTTTCCTCATTCTTAGAGAAGATTAAGATATCATCTACGAAGATAACCACAAATTTGTTGAGGAATTCTCTGAACACCCTGCTCATTAGGTCTACGAAATAAGCGGGTGCGTTTGTCAAGCCGAAAGGCATGACAAGCCACTCGAAGAAACCGTCTGGGGTTCTGAACGTCGTCTTATCAATGTTGTCTTCAGCTACTCTCAGCTGATGGAACCCAGTTGCCAGATCAAGTTGAGAGAAGACCGACGCTCCTACAAGCTGATCAAACAAATCGTCGATTCGGGGAAGAGGGTGCCTATTTTTCTTGGTCAATTTGTTTAACTCCCTATAGTCGACGCAAAGGCGAAGCGAACCGTCCGCTTTGGTTATGAACACCACTGGAGCACCCCATTCCAAAATTCTCCTTCTAATGAACCCCTTTTCGAGAAGTTCTTTGACCTGCTTATTGAGCTCCTTTCTCTCTTTTGGAGCCATGTGTCTGACAGGTAAAGCTACAGGCTTTGCATTATCCACAAGATATATGCGGAAGTCTATTTCCGTCCTCGGAGGTAAGCCTTTCACCTCCTCAAAGACATCCGGATATTCCCGGACTACTCTAACTGATTGCAAATTCTCATCAGAAGCATCAAGCGACTCTAGATAACTAAGCATAACAACATTCAAGGGATTACAAGAAATTTCTAGAGTGTTACCAAGCCGAGTCAAGAGTCTAACTAATCTTTTCTCACAATCAAGGATGGCACCATTACTGGATAACCAGTCCATGCCTAAGATCAAACCATATCCCGAGAAGCCCAAAACAAAGGCATTACAACTAAACTCAACGCTGGGAATAAAGATTTTCAAACCCAAACAAACATTGACAGGTAAGCGGAGCCCCCAATTGGATTTGAAACTACTAAGGGATCCTATACCATACTAGTGTCTAGATGCAGAGATTCTACTAAGGCAGATGAAATAAAAGAGTGTGATGCGCCAGAGTCAAAAAGTGAGCGAACTGGATGATCATAAAGATAGACTACACTTTCTACAGAAATATTACTACCTAAAGTTCTCAAGATAGGGTTGAGAAGGTAATCAGAATAAAACAAAGCATCTAAGAGAAGAAGTTAAAGAGGTACCCCCAGAAGGTCTTGCTTGCGGGCCTTGCCCTTGCTTCTTAGGACAGTCCTTAGCCATGTGTCCAGCCTCACCGCAATGGAAGCAAGTAGCACTCATCTTCCTCTTCTTCTTTCTGCAGTCGTTCATCACATGTCCAACAATGCCACAGAAATAACATTTCCTTTTCTCATGTGTCTTATTATTATTGTTGTGGTCCTTTCCTCCTTGACTATTATCCGTCTTCTTGTTCGGCGATTCTTCCGGTTGCTGGTTCACGTAGAGGAGGAGGAGGAGGAGGAGTAGAAGCATCTGTAGCTGGGGAGTAAGGTCCCCAGGCATGCTGAAACAGAAAGGAAAGATTCAAAACAAAGGATAGAGAGAGATAGTGCACATGGCTTTGGGGGATTATGTCTTTATATAACACTTTTTCTTGAAAAATGCTTCTTTAAACTTTCTTTTGAAAACAATTTCAATTTTTTTTATCTTATTTGGTAAACCTATGCTCTGATACCAAGTGAAACACCCCACCTCCGTTAAGGTCACTCACTAAGGGAATGCCTTAACTTTGGTGGAGGTTTATAAGTAAAAGCCACATATAAACACAAGACAGATATAAATACACATATTTTAAACAACGGAAACAAAACAGACTTTTATTTCATCAATACGTGTTCAAACAAAACCTTTCCATAATTGTCTCAAAATACTTCCACCATTACAACCTCATTTCTGTCTTGATTATTAAAGAAGCATAAAACATAAATAAAAGTAACAAAAATCCCCATAGTGATATCCAAAGCCATGATCCGAGCAAAAGAGTCCCAAACCATATGTCTACGATCTTGGAGCTTGCAAAGGGTCTGACTGAGCTGAGTTGTTTCCTTCCTGTGGACCTGGGGGGGAACGAAAGAAAAGAAGACAAAAAGAAAATATAGTCGGACATAAAGCCTGAGTAAATCTAGTAACTCTTCAGTATGTGAACAAGAAAAAGGGCATGATAGATATAAACTGAAATCAGGAAAGTGTCACAAGCTAAGGAAGTATCGTTTAGAATCGAATGTGCGAGCACCCACACTATATCTCTGCACCTACTTGAGCTTATTTTAACTGGCACCCCATGCTGAGGGTGAAGTGATCCCCATTTTCTAAAGATCGTCTCCTACTCGCGTAAACATGTGTCATACGGCCCCAGGAATTGTAGATACCTATGCTGGTCCCACCATGGGTGTATCAAGACCCATGGTGGCGGCCTCGACACAATTCTAGAAGGCATAGGTTATACTACTGGTGCCCCCAGTGCCCTGTTTGTCTGCTCCGGAGTGTGTGCACGCCTGCACCCCGTTAGAACCTACACTGTTGCACCCACCTCTGTCGCTTTGACCACTTACAATCAGCCCAGTAATCGTGCCCCACCCTGCCTAGTTTCAGGGTACCATGATACCTAACTTGGGTTACTGCTGAAACGGGTCCCTCGTTACTAGGGTTTTTCTAGTCAAACATGTTAAGTGGTTAAGTGTCTGTATTTACCTAACCCTACCGATCAATTCTTGTTAACATGTTGAATTTGGTTAAGTGTTTATAGTTTACTTAACCCTACCATCTGTCCTTAGCCTCTTAGAGCACCTGACCACTCACATTAGACAGGTATTGCTACGATTACTGGATGTGCCGGTCAGTTCCGGGCAGGTTTACACCGTATCTCAGTTTAACCTTGGTTCCTTATTAGGCTCAATGCTTAACCACCCACATTGGATAGGGTATTGTTGTGACTACTGGACAGCCGGGCGGGTCCGGGCAGGTTTACATCACAACTCAATCCAACCTCGGGTTAAGCATATCGTGTTTTCTAAATTTACATATTTTATTACTTCTCAATTATATATGTAAATTTCATGTTCTTTATTCTTGGGTATAACAATTCATACCGCTAGAATGTCATTGCCGCTGGCATGTGCCAACTATGCCAACTTATATTTTTAATGTTTTACACCCAACGTTATTACCCCCGTTCGTACGTTCGCAACATTATAACAAGTGTTGAGCTTGACACAATTCAGCCTAGCTTTATAACGTGAGAAAAAGGGGAAACCAAGAACATGTAATATTTCACATAAAGGTGTATGGCGCATGAACTTGCAATTTAGCGATTCAACATAAATTATGGGTCATGTGAACTTGCATTCAAATCAAAGTATAACTAAGTAGGTGCCATATGAAATGGCATAGTTTAGGCTTATACAAACTTGTGTTTAAACATGTTTAACTTGGCATAATGTCAACCACAAAACTAGCATGTTGTATATTCACGAAAATGTCCAATTTTAACATCTAATCATATAGCCTATTTCAACAAGAACTTGCATAGTTTATGAAACCCAAACGATACTTAACATAGATCCAATTATACTTGCAAATAAACATAAGAATGTGTTCATAGGTTTTGGGTCATGTAGGCATAAAAGGTCTCAAATCTATAACATGTTTACATAAATTCTAACTTAGACTAAGGGAATGTATATAGTCCATGCCATTGACATAAACATAAAGGGATCAATTTCTAGTTTTTGGCACAACATGCTATTGCTATTACTTTCATATACAAATGTCCAATAGGCTTGCATCAATCAATTTATGCCACAAATATCAATACATAAGACATGACAGAATTATTACAATACACAGAATTCATACAATAACACAATTCTATTTTCATTTACATCGAATCACATCACAGTTTTTATTCATATTCCGAAAGGTCACTATACTTACAACGAATGCAGAATCTTGAAATCTAGATTCTAAATTCTGAAATTGAGATGCGCTCCTTTGGGTAGATTAACATTGCGTTGATTAATTTGATTAAGCTTTAGTTTTCTTCTTCTTAATTTGATTCGTCTCTAAGCTTCTCTCTCTTGACGGCTATGCTCAATTCCTTCCTGGCAGCATGACGACTCCCATCTTATTTTTTTATGTGAATTTTCAGTTGAGACTTAGGGTGTATTTATAGAATTTTAAATTGTTTTGAGCCATCAGATGAAGACATGAGGAATCTAGACCATACTAAGTTCAAAGAGCCAATCAAGAGGTGACATGTCAGCCCTAGTGACACACCGAGCCACAGAAATTCGAGCCAGAGCCAGACCCAGCCAGCCAGGTCGACCAGGTAGGTCGACTGGCAGGTCGACACTATGGTCGACCTGGGGTGGCCAGGTCGACACCATGGTCGACCCTATGGTCGACCTGGTCTCTCGGTGGGAATTTTCCCGCCCAGCCAAGTTTAAACTTGTTTTTCGAATTTTGAATTTGAAACTGAGCTGTTTGAATTTTAAATTTTATTCTGAAACTTTCGAAGGTCATATCTCCTTCATACGGAGTCCGATTCGCGCAAACTCGGACTCTATCTCAAGCAGAATTCCGAGACGAAGGCAATGGCGTAACCCATTTCCCTTAATTCTTTCATTTAGAATTAATTACACTTTAATTTGTGAAGCTTAATGTTTTAGAATTCATGGGGTGTTGCACTCACCATAAATGGTACATCAAATATACCATTTTATGAACAAATCTATGCCATGAATTTTCATATTTTTTCCATTGCTACCCCCGTGGCACATACGCATGAATCACATAAAATGTTGGGCTAGTAAATTAGCCCAACCCATAAACAAGAAAAGGGGTAATAAATAAGAGGCATGAAATAAACATAAAATAGCATAATTTCAACTTGTCATGTGTAACTTGGCATAGAGGTATCATTTAACTTTAACTAAATGGGCAAAGGTGAACTTGTGACTAAGTTGGTTCTAGTTGTCATGTAAACTTGACAAAGGTCTAAGATGGAGGTTTAACATATAATCACAGTTTTAAACCACAACTTAACATATTAACTTATGTATGTCAAAACATAAGAAAACTATTATCAACATATTCGGATCATAACTTAACATGATGACTTATGTGTTAAAACATAAGAGGACTACAATTCCATTTTTTCAACATAAATAGATTCAACCTAACATGAATATACATAAGTGTTGATCTAACATATAAGCATGTGTCTTAGATCATAAACTTGCAAATAACCACCAATTTATAACATGACATGTTCTACCATTTAATTGGTAAAATAAATCCATTACCCAATCATAATAGATTCCAATAACATACAATACTTTCATCACCATAAGCATCTAGACATGATTAATATACAATATGTTCATCACCACTAGCATGTAGACATAATTAATATACAACATGTTCATCGCCACAAGCCTATAGACATGATTAATTACAACGATACTTTAAGATAAACGAGAATCAAATCTTATACATAAGCATCATTCTATATTCACATTACAACATGTCACGATTCATTTGAAGGAACGTTTAAATCTGCGTAATAACCAACTTAGAAACTAAAAGGAATTCTTGCGTTCTAATTCTGAATTCTGAAATTGGTAAGCTCGCCTTTGATGTAGATCGTTGAATTGGATAATCTTTTAATTTGATTTTTGATTCAAGTTCTTATCTTGTTTTTGAATTGGTGATGGCTACTCCAAGTTTTCCATTGACAACATGATAGTTCTAGGATTATTTTTGTGTGATTTTTAGGATTGGGCATTGGGTTGTTTATATAGAATTTCAACTCAATTTAAGCCGTCGGATGATCCTAGGGTTAACCACAGCCATCCAGTGAAGATAGGGTGACACCTCAGCCCTAGTGACTCAACACCGAGTCATAAAATCATCACCATTCAGATCTGCCCCCGGGGGGAGGGCAGGTCGACCCCCAGGTCGACCTGTAAGAGGGAGGTCGACACTAGGGTCGACCCCCTAGTCGACCTGGGTCCTAGGAGGGAATTTTCCCGCCCAACCTGCTTCTGTCATCTGATTCGAATTTGAATTCGTTTTCGAGCTGTTTGAATTTACTTGAATTTTCTGGAAACTTCCGACAGTCATAACTTCTTCATACGAAGTCCAATTTACGCATACTTGGACTCTCTCATCCAGAATTCCGAGACGAACACAATGGCGTAACCCATTTCCCTTAATTCTCACATTTTAAATTAAGTATTGTTTAATTCGTTACTATACCGTTAACAGAAAATACGGGGTGTTACATTCTCCCCTCCTTTTAGGATTTCGTCCCTGAAATTTTCAAGTCGAAAAGAACTTATATCCTACCATCCAATCACCCATCTACTCAACCATCAAACACAGGCGTCCATTGTCCTTAAAAGATTTCTAATGCTTTATGATCATATGCATTGTGTGTGTACATGTCCTTATCTAGTGCAAAATCAGGCGGTCTACTGATTCAGTTGACCTCCTTAATGCAAATTATGTCAGTGCCGTGAGTCCAATATGAATGCAATTTTTCCTACTCAAAATTTCCTACATGAGTGCACAATCATTCATACAAATGCAACGTCCACATGATAACGCATCAAGTTTCAATCCATATACCAATACATATATGCATATGCAATATGGGAGTGACTGAGCCGATCTAATACCTAATGTGTGTATATGCATCCACTTGCAACCACTTGCAACCACTTGCAACCATCAATCATAACATGTTTCAATTACATGTTTACATCCAAATGGGTTCCTACCTAAGGATAAAGGATAGGATCTAGGAGATAAAAGATAGATACGAGTATAAACTTAAGGAAAAAGAGATTAAGAATGTACCCTAAAAAAAGGGTAGGCTGCGCGTATCATGTCCTTTGTTTCCCAAGTCGCATCTTCCTCGGTGTCGCTCCATTGAACTTTGACGAGCTTAACTTCACGGTTGCGTAGCTTTTTGACTTATCTTCCCAAGATACGGGTTGGAACTCTCCTCACAGTTGCTTTTTGTTCAACTTCAACTTCCTCTAGCATACTTGGTTCTACCACTTCCACAGACTTGTGTAAGAATTTCCGCAGGTGAGAGACATGAAAGACATTATGAACCCCGGCCAACCTTTCGGGGAGCTGTACCCTATAAGCCATCTTTCCAATCTTCTCGATGATAGGGAACGGCCCTAAAAATCTTGGTGCTAACTTTCCAGCGGATCCAAAGCGAACGACGTTCCTCAAAGGAGATACTTTAAGGAACACCTTGTCTCCAACTTCGAACTCAAGGTCAGTTCTTCTTTTGTCTGCATAGGACTTTTGTCTGTCTTGGGCAGTCTTCATTCTTCTTCGTATCAAGTCTACTTTCTCTGAAGTTTCCCTAATCATACTTGTCCAAGTATGAGCTTGTCTGTGGACTCCCACTAGCAAGTTGGTGACCTGCACGGTCTTCTATATAAAGCTTCTAATGGTGCCATGCCTATGGTGGCTTGGTAGCTATTGTTATAAGCAAATTCCACCAAAGGTAGATGATCCTCCCATGTACCTCCGAAGTCAAGAATGCATAGTCTCAAGAGGTCTTCTAATACTCTGTTGACTCTTTCCATCTAGCCATCGGTTTAAGGGTGATAGGCCGTGCTTAAGCATAATTGTGTGCCTACAACCTCTTGTAAACTCTTCCAAAACTCGCTCGTGAAGATAGGGTCTCGATCACTCACTATGCTGGAGGGTATCCCATGAAGTCGAACTATCTCCTTAAGATATATGGATGCTAGAGATGAGGCAGTCCTTCTACTTTTGACGGGTATAAAGTGGGCACTTTTGTGAGCCTGTCCACTATTACCCAAATTCTGGTATTGCCGCTTCTTGACCTAGGCAACCCATTTATAAAGTCCATCGAGATGCTATCCCATTTCCACTGTGGGACTTCTAGAGGATGGAGCAGACCACCAGGCTTCTTCTGCTCTGCCTTGACTTGTTGGCATATTAAACACTTAGAAACAAATTCAGCTACGTCTTTCTTCATGCCATTCCAAAAGAAAACTCTTTTGATGTCTTTATACATTTTGTCTCCGCCTGGGTGTATGGTTAGCTTGGAATGGTGTGCCTTTTCTAGAACCGCCTTTACCAAAACCCTTGCTTGGGGGACGCATAGTCTTCGATCTCGTCTTAACCAGCCCTTGGCATCAATGGAGTATCTATTAAGGTGACTGGAAGTCTCACCCCTAGTTAACTTGTCCATCACATCGGCCAGCTGAGGGTCTTCTCTTTGCGCGGCTCCGATTGAGTCTAATAGAGTTGGTCGCACTTCCAATGTTGCTAGCAAGCCAGGTACAAAGTCAGAGGAGGGTTTGAAGTTAAAGTTTGCTATGAACTCCAAGCTTTGCCTTTCCGCAAAGAGAGGGCTTAAGGCCAGCTTCTTTCTACTTAAGGCGTCTAATACTGCATTGCCCTTGCCAGGAGTGTAGGAAATCTCAAAATCGAACGAGGCAAGAAACTCCATCCATCTTTGCTGCCTCAAATTGAGATCTTTCTGCGAGAAAAGGTATTTCAACGATTTATGGTCAGTATACAGTTCAAATTTCTTAGCTAGGAGATAATGGCGCTAAGACTTAAGCGCAAAAACGATAGCTGCCAACTCTAGGTCGTGGGTTGGGTAGTTTTTCTCGTGTACTTTCAACTGCCTTCCACCATAAGCCAATACCTTCCCTTCTTGCATCAGAACAGCGCCTAGTTCCGTTCTGCAAGCATCTGTGTATATTGTAAACATCTTGCTTCCATCAGGCAATGTCAGAACCGGGGCTGTTGTTAGAGCCCTTTTCAAACGTTAGAAAGCAATATCGCAATCCAAATCCCAATTGAAAGCTAGGTTCTTCTTTGTCAACCTTGTCAGTGGAGCTGAGATTTTTGCAAAATCTTTGATAAATTTCGATAAAAGCCTGCTAGCCCGAGAAAGCTTCGGACTTCGGTTGCATTTCGAGGAATCTTCCAATCTTGCACGGCAACCACTTTCGCGGGGTCCACATCTATCCCCTCTTTGGACACCACGTATCCAAGGAACCTAATTTCCTCCCTCCAAAAATGACATTTGGAGAATTTCGCCTTCAACTGATGTGCACGGAGAGTATCCATGACTTCTTTTAGATGTTGAGCATGTTCTCCCTCATTATTTGAGAAGATCAAAATATCGTCTACGAAGACCACCACAAACTTATTGAGGAACTATCGGAACACCCTGCTCATTAAATCAATGAAGTAAGCAGGTGCATTTGTCAAGCTGAAAGGCTTGACAAGACACTCGAAGAAACCATCTGGAGTTTTGAACGCGGTCTTATCAATGTTGTCTTCAGCCACCCTTAGCTGATGAAACCCGGTAGCCAAATCTAATTGGGAGAAAACTGATGCACCTACAAGCTGATCGAACAAATCATCTATTCTCGGGAGTGGGTGCCTATTCCTTTTGGTCATCTTGTTTAGCTCCCTATAATCAACGCATAGGCGAATCAAACTGTCCTCTTTAGTGGCAAACACTACTGGAGCACCCCATTCAGAAATAATCTTCCTTATAAACTCCTTCTCAAGCAATTCTTTAACTTGCTTGCTGAGTTCTTTCCTCTCCCTCGGAGCCATGTGTCTAACGGGTAAAGCAACAGGTTTTACGTTGTGCACAAGGTATATGTGGAAGTCTATCTAACGCTTCGGAGGTAAGACCTTTACCTCTTCAAACACATCCGAGTATTCACAGACTACCCTTACAGACTGCAAGTTCTCAATAGACGCATCAAGAGATTCTAGATAACTAAGCATAACGGAGTCCATGGGATTACAAGAAATTTCGAGAGTGTTACCGAGGCGAGTCATGGGTCTAACCACTCTCTTTTCACAATCGAGGACGGCACTATTACTGGATAGCCAGTCCATGCCTAGAACCAACCCATAGCTCGTGAAGCCCAAAACGAAGGCATTACATTAAAACCCAACGCTTAGTATAGATAATTTCAAATCTAAACAAACCATTGACAAATAAGCTCAACCCCCAATTGGATTTGAAACAACCAAGGGATCCTCTACTATGCTGGTGTCTAGGTGCAAAGATTCCACTAAAGCAGTAGATATAAAAGAGTGCGACGCGCCAGAATCAAATAGTGTACGAACAGGATGATCGTAAAGAAAGACTAAACTTTCGACAGAAATATTTCTACCTCATTCTTGCGGAGGTGCCGTGAGAGCGTGAATTTGTCCTCCTGAAGAAGGTCCAGCTCCCTACCCTTTCTTCCTTAGGCAAGCCCTAGCCATGTGTCCCGTCTCACCACAATGGAAACAGCCACCCGTCTTCCTTTTCTTCTTCTTGCAGTCTTTGATCAGATGTCCTGGAATGCCACAGAAATTACACTTTCTCTTTTCATGGGGTTTGTTGTTTTTCCCGCCTTTCTTTGAATTAGCCTTCTTGTTCTGCGACCCCTCCCCCTTCTTATCTTGAGGCACTTCCGCTTTTGCCTCATTCTTGCCCTTGTCTTCCTCATGTAAGAGTGCCATGTCCGCTAACCTCTCGTAAGTAGCCCTCATAGGTATATGGGTCATAGCCAAGCTGTGAAGTGGCTCATTCAATCCTCTGACAAAACAGAGAGCCTTCTTATGAGGAGTATTCACTAAGTCCAGTCCGAATTGGGCCAGCTGATTGAATTGATTGACGCACTCCTTGACCGTCATACTTCCTTGCTTAAGAGATAAAAACTTTTCCAGCTGTAGACTTCGCTCAGCTTGTGAGAGGAATTTCATCTCAAACCTTATTCTGAAATCCATCCATGTGACAACTGGTCTTTCAGCGTTATTGACTTCCCACCAATAGGAAGCTTCGTCTTTAAGCAACCATACAGCCAGCTGTATCTTTTGCCTATCGTCCACCTCGAAGATAATGAACAGATCCTCAGTTTATTTGAGCCAGTTCCTAGCTTCTACGAATGATTCAGTTCCCTTGAAATCCTTTCCACCCATGGCCCTAAAGTCCCTACAAATCTTTGAGAAAGCATTTGCACGAGGAGGAGGAGGAACCGCTGCAGCTAGAGGAGGAGGAATATCTGCTAGGCCTGCATCGTTGGCCCTAGCCTCTAAGTACCTCCTGAACCAGCCAGGTATCGGTACACCCTGTAACACCCCGAATTTCAGTTAATACTAATATTCACTAATTACAGAATAAATAATCTCAGATGTGAGAATTGGGGGAAACGGGCTGCGTCATTGCGTTCGTCTCGGAAAAATACGCGAAATAGAGTCCGAGTTTTCGAAAATCGGAGTCCGTATGGCCCAGTTATGGCCCAATGAAGTTTGCAGAAAATTCAAAGTTCAAAACAGATTTAAAAATTCAGGTTCAAATTTCGAAACATGCAGAAATGGGGCCAGGCGGGAAAACTCCCGCCCAGCCTGGTCGACAGGGCTGTCGACTTGCCTGTCGACATGCCTGTCGATTTGGCTGTCGACAGGGCTGTCGACTTGCCCTGTCGGCTGATGCTGGCCTGGTGCACCTAGTTGAGTTTGGGTTAGGCTTTGGGGCTGGTTTCTGGAAATTCCTAAATCTGACGGACCTAATCTAACCTAGGGTTAATCCTATGGTCTAAAACACACCCTAATCCTATAAATACACCCTAATGCAAGCCTAATCCCTACTAAAAATAGAAATGATGCCATCATGCCGCCAAAATCAAACTTGAGAGGAGCCTCCACTAGTTTATGAAGAAAGTTGCAAGCTAATCAACCTCTAATCATCATTTTCTTCTTGTATAGCAACTAGTTCTACTTCATAAGTTTGCTAATCTTGGTTTTGGTGAGTTTCTATCACTTTAATAACCAATTGCTAAATTAAGTAGATGAGATATGATGAGATCATGCGGTTTTGTATGCGGATTTGTGGGTTTTAAACCATATGATATGATGTTAGTTTGCTAATCTATGTTTAATGTTAACCCTATGTTTATGCAAGATAAGTATGTGGGTTTATGCAAGTTAAATATATGGGTTTATGCAAGTTAAGTGGTGAGTTTTATGCATGTTAAGTGTTTGGTTTTATGCATGCTAAGTACTTGATTTTATGCATGCTAAGTGTTTGATTTTAGGCATGCTAAGTATTTGATTTTATGCATGCTAAGTATTTGATTTTAGGCATGCTAAGTGTTTGGTTTTATGCATACATTATGACATGCAAGTCTACCCTTTTTAAATAAGATGCATACATATGCAAGATGACACCTTTGTATGCTATGCATACATATGCATGTTTACCCTATTATGATGCAAGTTCATAGGCAAGTTTGCCTCTTTTTATGATATGCATAACATATGCGAGTTTGACTCTATGTATGACATGTTATGCAAGTTCACATGCAAGTTTATGTGCAATTTCATATGCAAGTTTATGTGCAATTTCATATGCAAGTTTATGTGCAAGTTCATATGCAAGTTGTCTCTTTTTATGATATGCATAATGCAAGATTGGGTTAAATGCTAGTTGGGTTTAATGTATGCTCATATATGCAAGTTGACACCTTTTGGACCCATGATAAAGTTATATGCTATGTTGGTTAAACCCATGACATTTGTGATGAATCTTCCCTTTTATTATGTCACGTTATGAGAACGAGTTACGTGGGGAACGATGGGGTTAATATGCATATTAATAAAATGATGTGAATTGGGTATGATTAAGCATACCACAAATTAAATGGACATAATTGGGAATTTACCTATTGAGTTAGGTCTACCCATATTATGGAGTTGGGAATTTACCTATTAAGTTAGGTCTACCCATACTATGGAATTGGGAATTTACCTATTTAGTTAGGTCTACCCATATTCTTAAAAATGTGTAATTAATTAGGGATAATTAATATAAATATGAGGGTGATTAATTAGGTGTAATTAATCGACTAAGACACGAGGTTGGACTCAGTTGTAGCGTAAAACTGCCCGGACCCAACCGGCTTAACCAGTTGCTACAAATGTTAGCCCAATGTGAGAGGTCTTAGGCACAAACTAAATACGTGATTAATGTAAAGACACGAGGTTAGACTCGGTTATGACATAAGGCTGCCCGGACCCAACCGGCTTAACCAGCAGTCATAAAAGATAGTCTAATGTGAGAGGTCTTTATGAAGATCACGGTCTTAATTAATTAAGAAACACTTGACCATATTAGCATGTAGATGGACATGAGGGGTTAAGTGGGTGCCTTGGGTGGCATGAGGAGACTAGTGGGTTGCCTTGGGTGGCAATAGAAAATACGATTAGAATACTTAACCAAAGTGAAACATGTAATTAAAACATGGTTAAAGGGTTAAGTAAGTGCTTTGGGTGGCATGTGGAAATCTAGTGGGTACCTTGTATGACAACTAGAATATGATTAAATGACTTAGCCAAAATGTATAACATGTAAGTGGACATGGTTAAAGGGTTAAGTGGGATTCACTAGAAATAACAAGCTTAGGTGGTAGCTTGTGGGGGCCCATTTCAACCAATATCCCAAACGTATCTTAGTAGGCTCGACTCTAGTCGAGTGACGGGACACGCATATTGGGCTTGACTATAAGAGGCCAAACCGGGTTAGCGGTGGCAACGCAGGACCAACGGGTTTCATATGCGTGTGTGGACCCGGGCTGGTTGGTAAGTCGTTGTTGCATCGTGTAGATATAAAGCCGTGCACCGTTGATATTATCAGGTTGCCACTTTGGGGAATGATACACCCCATCGTGGGACCAGCACGGGTATCTACGTAGGGGAGCCGATCGCTTGGGGAGTAGTGGGTATACCTATGTAGTCAGATAGGGGTACACGAAACTACTAAATTACTAAGTACACTTAGTGGGATCAACCTTTAAGTAGGAATGACTGGTGTGGTGCAGTGTAGTAATTATCCTTGGGTGGGTAGATGTGTCTTTACGGTTATCTTAGTTTATCCTAAGTCTACCAAGCTGCTTAGTGTAGCCATTCATCCCCAGACGTTACCGTATATCAAGCTTATGTCTTCTCTGGTTACTTTAATGATTGTATTGTTAAAGTTATAGGACTCGCTCACACTTATGTCTGACCCCGTTGTTTTTATCTTTTTCCCAACCCTCAGGTGATCAGAGTGGGCCCAGTACGAGTGGGCTTTGATCAGGCTGCTTTATTCTCTTTTGGAGCTTGGACCATAGATGTAGAGCTCAGCTTACCCTTTCTTTTATGGCTATCAGTTCATGTATTGGGATTATGTACTTTTATTTATCAGGATGGATATTTTGTACTTGACTCTTATTATGGTTTTGTGATGTAACCAAACATGTTTTACTTTCCGCTGCAATGAAATGATGTTTTAAAAGTTTCAAGTATTACTTATATCTGTCTTGCTGTAATTTTTCTGTTCTATATTCACTTAAAATACTCCACCGATGTTATGGCATTCCCTTAGCGAGTGACCGTAGCGGGTGTGGGGTGTTACACGTGGTATCAGAGCAAAGGTTACCGGAACAGATAAAACTTTTAGAAAACTATTTTCTAAGAATATTTTTGAAAGGAGTATTTTCAAAAACATGTCTTTTAAGAGAAAAGTTTTTTTTTAAGAAAAGCATAATCCCCGATAGCCATATCTTTATCTTTTGAATTCTCCGGTTGAATCTTTCCTTTTTCGTCTCAGCATGGCTGAAGATCTTTATCTTCCGGACGGTATAGCGGTACCAGTATGGTATAGGAGGTTGTTAGAGGCTAGGGCCGCCGCTGCAGGTCCAGCAAATGTTCCTCCTCCACCCGTTGCACTCGTTCCTCCTCGCGCGGATACTTTTGCTATGACTTGTAGGAAGTTTAAGGCTATGGGAGGGAAACCTTTTGTGGGAGCTAGGGATTGGCTGAAAGAGACGGAAGAATTAATGGAAATCTTGGAAGTGGAAGAGGGAAAGAAAGTCAAGCTAGCCGCTTGGTTAATGGAGGGAGAGGCCTCGTTCTGGTGGGAGGTCACTAATGGAAAACGCCCTGTGGACTCTTGGGTGGATTTCAGGCGAAGGTTTGAGGCAAAGTTTCTCTCAAAAGCGAAAGAAAATCTGTACGTGGAAAGGTTCTTGAACTTAAAGCAAGGGAACTTGTCGGTGAAAGAATATGTTAACAAGTTTAATCAGTTAGTGAGGTTCAACATAGACCTGGTAAACACACCGAAAGAGAAAGCTTTGAGGTTCGTTAAAGGCTTGAACGAACCAATGTATGGATTGGCTATGTCTCACATCCTTGTGGGGGCCACTTTTGAGAAGCTAGTAGACATGGCACTTATGCATGAGGAAGAGAAGGGTCCCAATGCTAATAAAGCACCCGAGAAGAAAGGAGATCAGAAGAGACCTCAACAGCAACAGCAAAACAAGGGTGGGAAAGGTAATGGTGGCAAGGGAAAGAAGAAATGCTTCAGTTGTGGGACACTAGGCCACCTAAGCAAGGATTGTCGCAAGAAGAGGAAGGCTGGCTGCTTCCACTGTGACGAAGCAGGACATCTAGTGAAAGACTGCCCTAAGAAAGGGCAAAGGACGGGATCTACCTCAGGAGGACAGGTGCAAGTTCTTTTGGCACCAACTCAGGCAAGGGGGCAAGCTCAGGCTCTCGCGGTTCCACCGATTCAGGGAAGAGGTAGAACTATTTCCATTGAAAGTCTAGTTTTTCTGTTTGATTATCCGGGTCAAACTTTATTTGATTTTGACGCATCGAGTTCGTTTATTTCATTATTGTTAGTTGAGTCACTGCACTTAGACACCAGTTAGTAGATGATCCCTTGGTTGTTTCAAACCCAATTGGGGCTCCATGATGTGTTTGGGTTTGAAAGTTGCTATACTTAGCGCTGAGTTTAGATGGGATGCTTTTTGGGCTTCACGGGCTATGGGTTAGTGTTGGGCATGGACTGGTTATCTAGTAGGGGTGCCGTTCTTGATTTTGAAGGGAGAGTTGTTAGGCTTATGACCCGCTTGGGTAACACTCTCGAGATCTCTTGTAATCCCATGGAAACTGTTATGCTAAGTTATCTAGAATCGCTTGACACTTCGGTCGAGAGTTGCGATCTGTTAGAGTGGTCCGGGAATACTCGGATGGGTTTGAGGAGGTGAAGGGCTTACCTCCGGAGCGGGAAATTGACTTCCGAATATATCTGTTAGACAATGCCAAACCAGTACCTTGGCCAGGGTGCCACATGGATCCTCGTGAGAGGAGGGAACTCCATAAGCCAGTAGGCGATTTGCTTGAGAAGGGGCTTAGAAGACGAAGTATATCGAAGTGGGGTGCTCCAGTAGTTTTTGCTACGAAGGCGGATGGGTCCCTCAGACTTTGTGTAGGCTAAAGAGAACTAAATAAACTCACAAAGAAGAATTGACACCCATTGCCGAGGATTGATGATCTCTTTGATCAGTTGGTTGGCGCCTCAGTGTTTTCGTAGTTGGACTTAGCCACGGGGTTTCATCAGTTAAGAGCGGCTGAGGATAGTATAGAGAAGACTACATTTAGGACTCCGGATGGTTTTTATGAGTGGCTGGTGATGCCATTTGGTTTGACGAACGCCCCCGCATACTTTGTTGATTTGATGAGAAGGGTGTTCAGGGAGTACCTAAATAAGTTCGTGATGGTCTTTGTAAATAACATCTTGGTCTTTTCTAGGAGCGAAATAAGTTTTCGTGTGTGCTCAATAGGCTGAGCAAAGCCAGTATGGGATAAACGATGGTTTTGGAGCGAGACTGGCGAGGACATCCAGAGTTGGACAAGGGCTTAATTATTTAGCCGTTTTTACTAGTATCATCTCACGTAGGTCGTCTAAGTTCGAAGGAGGCATCCCTTGGGTGTTTGTCTGATATTAGTTTAGGCCTTTGGGGCTTGCATTTTGGGGATGTCGAGTTCGACTAGGGTGGTCTGCGTGAGAGATGGACAGTTGTGATGATTTTGGATGGGGTAATACCCTGGTTTTCTCTAAAAGTAGAGAAGAGCATGCCCAACAATTTAGGGAAGTGTTGGAGACTCTTCGAGCGCATAGTCTTAGGACAGAAAAAGCGGATGGGATTCTTTGCATCCTATGAGTTTGAGATAGCATATACCAATGGCAAGGGTAACGTGGTAGCGGACGCCTTAAGTAGAAAAAGGTTGTCCTTGAGTTCATTTTTCGTTGAACGACGGAGCTTGGAGTTTATTTCGATGTTTGACTTTAGACCTTCCATTGACTTCGTACCCGGTTTGCTAGCCTCCTTGGAGGTTAAGCCTACTCTTTTAAGGCGGATTGGCGGAGAACAGCGAGACGACCCACGGTTGGTTGAGTTAGTAGAGAAGCTCATGGGGAGGGGGAGTCATCCAGACATTTGAGTAGGTACACCCTAGATAGTAAGGGGTGGTTGTGTAGAGACGGTAGACTTTGCATACCGCAAGACGAGGGTTGAGGAAGGCTATATTTGATGATGCACATCGTTCGAAGATGACCATTCATCCCGGTAGGGGACAAGATGTACCGAGACATGAAGCGAGTTTTCTTTTTGGGCCGGTATGAAAAAAAAAGATGTGGCCGAGTATGTCGCTAGATGCTTGGTGTGCTAGCAAATGAAAGCGGAGCAGAAGAAACCCGGTGGGTCGCTTCACCCATTGGAGGTTCCGCTATGGAAGTGGGATAGTGTCTCGATGGATTACCAAGATTGAGGAAGGGTAATACGGGAATTTGGGTTGTGGTAGATAGACTTACTAAGAGTGCCCATTTCATACCCGTGAAGAGCAAGAGGACTGTTCCAAGTCTAGCTTCAGTTTATATTCGAGAGATAGTTCGGTTGTACAGGGAACATGACGTATTCCATGTGTCATATTTGAGGAAGTGCCTACATGAGACCGCAGAGGCGGTAGAGCCGAGCTTGCTTAAAGAAGTAAAGGTAGAGCGTGATGTGATTATTCGACGAGCTCCTACCCGCATCCTTGGGTCAGAGGTTAGCAAGTTGAGAAACAGAGAGGTTCGACTAGTCAAGGTGAAAAGGGGAGAAGGGGAGAGCAATGCTACTTGGGAGACAGAAGCGAAGATGCGTTCGTTATACCCATTCCTTTTTAAGGGTATGTCCTTTAAACGTCTCCTTTATCGTTTGTCTAGTGCTTATCTTACCTTTAGTATATCCTCTCATTAGTACCTTTGACCTTTAGATAGGGTAAACCTATGGTTGAAACATGTGTTTGAGACATGTTATGTTTGATGGATGCGTGTGGATGCAAGTGGTTGCTAGTGGTTGCTCGTGGATGCATATACACACACTCTAGACACTAGATCGGCTCAGTCACTTCATATTGCATATTGCATATAATTGTGTGTAGGTAGCTATATTTATGGATGTATAATGGTTGTGTTATCATATGGATGATGCATTTTGATGAATGATTGCGCACTCATATAGATATTGTATGTGTCGATAGGGTTCTTTCGCATACATACTGGATGCATGGCACTATCATGGTTTGCATATGTTCATACATTAGATAGGGAACATATACACACACTTTTTGCATATGCTCATACATCATTAGAAATTGTTTTAAGGACAATGGATGCTCGTGTTTGATGGATTGAGTAGATGGTTGTTTGGATGGTAGGATATGCATTCTCCTTAGCTTAGAGATTTCGGGGACGAAATCCTTTAAGGAGGGGAGAATGTAACACCCCGAATTTCAGTTAATACTAATATTCACTAATTACAGAATAAATAATCTCAGATGTGAGAATTGGGGGAAACGGGCTGCGTCATTGCGTTCGTCTCGGAAAAATACGCGAAATAGAGTCCGAGTTTTCGAAAATCGGAGTCCGTATGGCCCAGTTATGGCCCAATGAAGTTTGCAGAAAATTCAAAGTTCAAAACAGATTTAAAAATTCAGGTTCAAATTTCGAAACATGCAGAAATGGGGCCAGGCGGGAAAACTCCCGCCCAGCCTGGTCGACATGGCTGTCGACAGGGCTGTCGACTTGCCTGTCGACATGCCTGTCGACTTGGCTGTCGACAGGGCTGTCGACTTGCCCTGTCGGCTGATGCTGGCCTGGTGCACCTAGTTGAGTTTGGGTTAGGCTTTGGGGCTGGTTTCTGGAAACTTCCTAAATCTGACGGACCTAATCTAACCTAGGGTTAATCCTATGGTCTAAAACACACCCTAATCCTATAAATACACCCTAATGCAAGCCTAATCCCTACTAAAAATAGAAATGATGCCATCATGCCGCCAAAATCAAACTTGAGAGGAGCCTCCACTAGTTTATGAAGAAAGTTGCAAGCTAATCAACCTCTAATCATCATTTTCTTCTTGTATAGCAACTAGTTCTACTTCATAAGTTTGCTAATCTTGGTTTTGGTGAGTTTCTATCACTTTAATAACCAATTGCTAAATTAAGTAGATGAGATATGATGAGATCATGCGGTTTTGTATGCGGATTTGTGGGTTTTAAACCATATGATATGATGTTAGTTTGCTAATCTATGTTTAATGTTAACCCTATGTTTATGCAAGATAAGTATGTGGGTTTATGCAAGTTAAATATATGGGTTTATGCAAGTTAAGTGGTGAGTTTTATGCATGTTAAGTGTTTGGTTTTATGCATGCTAAGTACTTGATTTTATGCATGCTAAGTGTTTGATTTTAGGCATGCTAAGTATTTGATTTTATGCATGCTAAGTATTTGATTTTAGGCATGCTAAGTGTTTGGTTTTATGCATACATTATGACATGCAAGTCTACCCTTTTTAAATAAGATGCATACATATGCAAGATGACACCTTTGTATGCTATGCATACATATGCATGTTTACCCTATTATGATGCAAGTTCATAGGCAAGTTTGCCTCTTTTTATGATATGCATAACATATGCGAGTTTGCCTCTATGTATGACATGTTATGCAAGTTCACATGCAAGTTTATGTGCAATTTCATATGCAAGTTTATGTGCAATTTCATATGCAAGTTTATATGCAAGTTCATATGCAAGTTGTCTCTTTTTATGATATGCATAATGCAAGATTGGGTTAAATGCTAGTTGGGTTTAATGTATGCTCATATATGCAAGTTGACACCTTTTGGACCCATGATAAAGTTATATGCTATGTTGGTTAAACCCATGACATTTGTGATGAATCTTCCCTTTTATTATGTCACGTTATGAGAACGAGTTACGTGGGGAACGATGGGGTTAATATGCATATTAATAAAATGATGTGAATTGGGTATGATTAAGCATACCACAAATTAAATGGACATAATTGGGAATTTACCTATTGAGTTAGGTCTACCCATATTATGGAGTTGGGAATTTACCTATTAAGTTAGGTCTACCCATACTATGGAATTGGGAATTTACCTATTTAGTTAGGTCTACCCATATTCTTAAAAATGTGTAATTAATTAGGGATAATTAATATAAATATGAGGGTGATTAATTAGGTGTAATTAATCGACTAAGACACGAGGTTGGACTCAGTTGTAGCGTAAAACTGCCCGGACCCAACCGGCTTAACCAGTTGCTACAAATGTTAGCCCAATGTGAGAGGTCTTAGGCACAAACTAAATACGTGATTAATGTAAAGACACGAGGTTAGACTCGGTTATGACATAAGGCTGCCCGGACCCAACCGGCTTAACCAGCAGTCATAAAAGATAGTCTAATGTGAGAGGTCTTTATGAAGATCACGGTCTTAATTAATTAAGAAACACTTGACCATATTAGCATGTAGATGGACATGAGGGGTTAAGTGGGTGCCTTGGGTGGCATGAGGAGACTAGTGGGTTGCCTTGGGTGGCAATAGAAAATACGATTAGAATACTTAACCAAAGTGAAACATGTAATTAAAACATGGTTAAAGGGTTAAGTAAGTGCTTTGGGTGGCATGTGGAAATCTAGTGGGTACCTTGTATGACAACTAGAATATGATTAAATGACTTAGCCAAAATGTATAACATGTAAGTGGACATGGTTAAAGGGTTAAGTGGGATTCACTAGAAATAACAAGCTTAGGTGGTAGCTTGTGGGGGCCCATTTCAACCAATATCCCAAACGTATCTTAGTAGGCTCGACTCTAGTCGAGTGACGGGACACGCATATTGGGCTTGACTATAAGAGGCCAAACCGGGTTAGCGGTGGCAACGCAGGACCAACGGGTTTCATATGCGTGTGTGGACCCGGGCTGGTTGGTAAGTCGTTGTTGCATCGTGTAGATATAAAGCCGTGCACCGTTGATATTATCAGGTTGCCACTTTGGGGAATGATACACCCCATCGTGGGACCAGCACGGGTATCTACGTAGGGGAGCCGATCGCTTGGGGAGTAGTGGGTACACCTATGTAGTCAGATAGGGGTACACGAAACTACTAAATTACTAAGTACACTTAGTGGGATCAACCTTTAAGTAGGAATGACTGGTGTGGTGCAGTGTAGTAATTATCCTTGGGTGGGTAGATGTGTCTTTATGGTTATCTTAGTTTATCCTAAGTCTACCAAGCTGCTTAGTGTAGCCATTCATCCCCAGACGTTACCGTATATCAAGCTTATGTCTTCTCTGGTTACTTTAATGATTGTATTGTTAAAGTTATTGGACTCGCTCAGACTTATGTCTGACCCCGTTGTTTTTATCTTTTTCCCAACCCTCAGGTGATCAGAGTGGGCCCAGTACGAGTGGGCTTTGATCAGGCTGCTTTATTCTCTTTTGGAGCTTGGACCATAGATGTAGAGCTCAGCTTACCCTTTCTTTTATGGCTATCAGTTCATGTATTGGGATTATGTACTTTTATTTATTAGGATGGATATTTTGTACTTGACTCTTATTATGGTTTTGTGATGTAACCAAACATGTTTTACTTTCCGCTGCAATGAAATGATGTTTTAAAAGTTTCAAGTATTACTTATATCTGTCTTGCTGTAATTTTTCTGTTCTATATTCACTTAAAATACTCCACCGATGTTATGGCATTCCCTTAGCGAGTGACCGTAGCGGGTGTGGGGTGTTACACACCCTCTGGAAGGTTAAGATTCCTAGACATGCTGAAAAGAAAAAGAAAAGATTCAAAACGAAGGATAGAAAGATAGTGCATATGGCTTTAGGGATTATGCCTTTTTAAATTTAAAACAACACTCTTTCTTGAAAAATGCTTCTTTATATTTCTTTTTGAAAATAATTTTCAAAAACTCTTATCTGATCTGGTAAACCTTTGCTCTCATACCAAGTGAAACACCCCACCTCCGTTATGGTCATTTACAAAGGGAATGCCTTAACTTTGATGGAGGGTTATAGGTACAAGACACAGAAAATTCTACAAGACAGATAAGTATAAGCAACAGAATTCAAATCATTTATTGAATACATGGTTCAATACAAAAGCATTACATCAAATTGTCTCAAAACATCTTCCCAAAACATTACAACATAATTTCTGTCTTGATTATTTAATAAAGAAGCATAAATCATAAATAAAACTGCATAAATCCCCAAGGATAATGTCCAAAAGCCGTAGCCAAGATTGAGAGAGAGTCCAAATCATACATCTACTTTCTTGAAGCTTGCAAAGGGTCTGACTAAGCTGTAGTATTCCCTCCCTGTGGACCTGGGGGGAATGAAAGAAAAGCGGATGAAAGAAAACGGGTCAGACAATAAGTCTGGTAAGTTCAGTGATTACTAGTATTTAAACAAGGAAAGGGATCATGATAGTAATAACAGAACATAGGACAATACCCTAATATAAGATAAGAGGAACATGTGATCGCACCCATTACTATAATCTCTGCAACAACTTAACCATTGGATCTACCAGCCCTACGTGTTTATAACAAACGATCCCCTTATCCTGTGTCATTCAGCCCCGCTTGACTGTAGATACCTGTGCTGGTCCCACCATGGGGTGTATCAGTCCCTCTGGTGGCAACCTGACACGATTCAAGGTGCACAGTGTATACCACTGATGCCCATTGCCTGATTTTTCCACTCCGGAGTACGTGCACGCCCATACTCCGTCGGAACCTACACTGGCCCACAAACCGCCGACGTTTTGACCACTTATACTCAGCCCAATAATCGTGCCCCACCCTGCCTAGTTTCAGGGTACCATGATACATCTATGTGGGTTATTGCTGAAATGGGTCCCCGTTACTAGGGTTTTCTAATCAACATGTTTATTTGGCTAAGTATCCAAGTTTACTTAACCCCACCCATTCATTTAGTTAACATTGTAGAATCGGTTAAGTGTTTCCTTAATTGACTTAACCCTACCAATCTTGACTTAGCTTTAATTTATTAAAGCACCAACCACTCACATTAGATAGGTCTTGTTGTGGTCACTGGATGTGTCGGTCGGTTCCGGGCAGGTTTACAACACAACTCATTCTAACCTCGGGTTCTTTATGGGATTGATGCACTAACCATCCACATTAGACAGGTCTTGTTGTGGTCACTGGATATGCCAGTTGGTTCCGGGCATATTTACACCACAACTCAGTCTAACCTCGGGTTAGGCATGTTCGTCTTTTTCTAAATTCACATTTTTCTATATATGTCTAATTTCTTTATGTAAATTAAATTCAATTTAATCATGCATTAATTATCCTTTGATTATGCTGACCATCAATGGTATATCAAATATACCATTTTATAAACAAATTTATGCCATGAATTTTCATATTTTTCCTATCGCTACCCCCGTGGAACGTACGCATGAATCACATAAAATGTTGGGCTAGTAAATTAGCCCAACCCATAAACAAGAAAAGGGGTAATAAACAAGAGGCATGAAATAAACACAAAATAGCATAATTTCAACTTGTCATGTGTAACTTGGCATAGAGGTATCATTTAACTTTAACTAAATGGGAAAAGGTGAACTTGTGACAAAGTTGGGTCTAGTTCTCATGTAAACTTGACGAAGGTCTAGGATGGAGGTTTAACATATAATCACAGTTTTAAAACACAACTTAGCATATTAACTTATGTATGTCAAAACATAAGAAAACTATTATCAACATATTCGGATCATAACTTAACATGATGACTTATGTGTTAAAACATAAGAGGACTACAATTCTAAGTTTTTCAACATAAATAGATTCAACCTAACATGAATATACATAAGTGTTGATCTAACATATAAGCATGTGTCTTAGATCATAAACTTGCAAATAACCACCAATTTATAACATGACATGTTCTACCATTTAATTGGTAAAATAAATCCATTACCCAATCATAATAGATTCCAATAACATACAATATTTTCATCACCATAAGCATCTAGACATGTTTAATATACAATATGTTCATCACCACAAGCATGTAGACATAATTAATATACAACATGTTCATCGCCACAAGCATATAGACATGATTAATTACAACGATACTTTAAGATAAACGAGAATCAAATCTTATACATAAGCATCATTCTATATTCACATTACAACATGTCACGATTCATTTGAAGGAACGTTTAAATCTGCGTAATAACCAACTTACAAACTAAAAGGTATTCTTGCATTCTGAAATCTGAATTTTGAAATTGGTAAGCTCGCCTTTGATGTAGATCGTTGAATTTGATAATCTTTTAATTTGATTTCTGATTCAAGTTTTTATCTTGTCTTTGAATTGGTGATGGCTACTCCAAGTTTTCCATTGACAACATGATAGTTCTAGGATTATTTTTGTGTGATTTTTAGGTTTGGGCATTGGGTTGTTTATATAAAATTTCAACTCAATTTAAGCCGTCGGATGATCCTAGGGTTAACCACAGTCATCCAGTGAAGATAGGGTGACACCTCAGCCCTAGTGACTCAACACTGAGTCACAAAATCGTCACCATTCAGATCTGGCCGGGGGGGGAGGGCAGATCGACCTGTAGGGGGAGGGTCGACACTAGGGTCGACCCCCTAGTCGACTTGGGTCCTGGGCGGGAATTTTCCCGCCTAGCCCGCTTCTGTCTTCTGATTTGAATTTGAATTCGTTTTCGAGCTGTTTGAATTTATTTGAATTTTCTGGAAACTTCCGACAGCCATAACTTCTTCATACGAAGTCCAATTTACGCAAACTCGGACTCTATCTCAACCAGAATTCTGAGATGAACCCAATGGCGTAATCCGTTTCGCTTAATTCTCACATTTTAATTTAAGTATTGTTTAATTCGTTACTATACCGTTAACAGAAAATACGGGGTGTTACACACGGTCTACTATACAAGCTCTTAAAAGATCTCCCAACAATAGGTTGACTCTTTTCGTCTTACCACCCGTTTGAGGTGATAAGTTGTACTCATACATAGCTCGATTCCTAACGTCTCTTGCAAACTCTTCCAAAATCCACTGGTAAACAGAGGATCTTGATCACTAACAATGGTTTTCAGTATCCATGAAATAGAACTATCCACTTAAGATATAATTCAGCCAATTTCGATGGTGTCCTAGTCGATTTAACAAGAATAAACCTTGCGCTTTTGGTATTAAGCTATCCATGAAGACCTACATTCTATCATTTCCTTCCCTTGTCCTAGGTAATCCATCGATAAAATCCATCAACACTTGCTCCCATTTCCAAGTAGGAACGTCCAATGGTTGTAACAATTCGCTCGGCTTCTTCTGCTTAGCTTAACCAATTGAAAATTCATACATTTTGAGATAAACTTCCCGACATCCCTCTTCATAGCTTCCCAGTAGTAAACTCATTTCATGTCTCGATACGTCTTATTACCACAAGGATTGTAACGACCCGTATTTTATGTATTAGAGAATCATAAAATAATTATTTTTAACTCCCTAGTGTTTGGATCAATTTCAATTTCTAATATATTATTCACGGGGATGTGAGGCATGTCCATGATTTTCACAAAGCTTAATTATAACAGTTCTTCCTTATGAATATTGTTTTAACTATAACTATAGATAGGGATCGAACCAGGTGCTGAAATCAATCTTATTGGATCGAAAAGGTGGTTTAAAATTCCGTAGAGTGGTCATATGAAAGATTTGGTTCAGCCACTTGGGAGAAATCGCTGTTTTAAGTTTCAACTTCTGTTAGGTAGACTAATTAGCTGCTAACGAGCTGATTATTCAAGCCCATTAGGCTAATGACCTATAGGTAGCATCCCCAAACGATAAATGATATTGAGATAAAACTTTTACGCATAATTATGAAGCCTTTAAACCATCCTTTAACCAACTACAAAAACTAAGGGGTGGGCTCTCAACTACTTACTAATCATACAGAGGATAATTATTTATATTTATATATAGCCACTTAAGCCCTCGTTATCAAATGATAGATAAGGGTGGATCCTCTTGATCATTTAAGATCCTAGGCAGACCTATTGGTCACTTGATGCCTTTTCGATGGTTTATTCTACGCTAATATAAATTAGAGGACACTATCTGCAGGTCCTAATAATTGAAGCTTCCGTCATTCACGCATATAAACCATGCCCCGCATAAGGTAAGAGAGAGTAAGAAGCCGCTTAAGACCAATCAAATAGGTAGACATTTCATGCCATTTAAGAACTCCCTATGGTGGATCCCCTCGTTACTATCTAACTGACCTTATTAGGATAATCCCCTAATCACTAAATACTTCCCCCTTAGGATAGGTTGACCTATGATACATCTGTAATGGTGTTTAAAACCTATTCCCAGGTGGACCCTCGACCCCATCCAGTTAAGACCCAAGGGAAGTAGCATAATCATGAAGATTATCAAAATCATACCTAATTAGTCTTTAATGTTTTCATTTATCGGAGGTGGGATACGCGATCACTTAACACCTTTTTATAGGTGGACCAAACCACTTAAGACCTTAATCCCCAAAGCAGGCCCCGATATTCAGTTATTCCTGTTTGGTTTCTCTGTATAGAAATAATCTACGTACGTATACTAGCTATCATCACGGGTTCATATGGTCAATGATGTCTCAAATCTGTTGGACATGTATTTGACTGCGGAAAGTGCAGACTTCTATAGACTAAGGCAACTGACCTCGCATCATTAACCTACTAAGTCCAATTCTGAGTTTTAATTATTAACTATAGATTAACTAGTATAAAATAAGGAAAATTATATCCTTTCTGCCCTAGGATATTTATTTAATTGTTTCCTTATTGGACTTAATATTTTAAACAACAATCAATACCTATAAATCCCCTTTTATTCCTTTTATTGCTATTTATTTGGGTTATTGTCGCTTACGATCATAATGGTCATATTTTCCTAAGGTGTCAATCAACCCCTTAAATGCCATTTACGACCATTGATATATAATTAAGGTCATTTATGAACTTAACAGTCACAATTTCCTGAGACATTAATTTACAATTAAATGTTCTTATTATATCAGTCCCTTTTTATTTCTAATCTAATTATTGCAACTCCTTAAACATTTCTATTTCTCTTTAATTTGATCTATTCTTGTACATATATATGTTATGTGTTATAAGAAATACTTACTTAATTGGAGATACAATTCTTATTTTTAGTCATCGTTTCAAATTTTAACCATTAGGCCTAACCACCTAATTTAATTTATTTTCCCCCAATCAATGATGGTTACAACAGTTATTATTTCTTTATGGCCTTATTTATAGCAAATCATTCACTTTTATTGCTACAACGATCATACTATATGTATTTCCATTTAATATGGATTACACTTCCATATGTAATTGCATAAAATGGAAACCATTCAAACACACAACATTAATTATAATATATATTTCATTGTTTACATAGATTTGGACGGATATATATATATATATATATATATATATTCGCGCGGTTAACATAGTTATCATCCTTTCATTTTATTATTATTAAATTCAATGTTTCAGTTTAAGCTAACAACCAAATATTCCTTTTTGCGTTCAATTTTTGTGTGATAAGATTCTAAATCTTACAAAAAGGCTATTAACAGTAATTATTGTAAATTTTGCCTAAATTTAGAAGAGGAATAAACATATTTCAAATCATAAGAAATATATAATATGTATGTTTTTGGAATGACTGATGTAACTATGCACAAATATATAAACCTATATTTGTACATCATGAATTTACAAAACCTTTTCTGTTTTGTTTTTGAACATAGTTCTTGTTGATTTCAAATAATTTTTTTTATTAAAAAAGAACAAAAAGGCATATTTACAATAACGAAGTAAAAACACAAACAAAACTGAACACAAATAGGCTTATACCTTTTTAACAAAATTTACATAAATTATAATTCAACACCAAAACTACAGATCTGGAATAAAACTACATTTTAACGATGACTTATGGGACTGATTTCCTGATCTATGGTGTTTGCAATAACCACAACATTTTAAACATAATTTTAGGCAATGATATAAACAATCAAATAAGCCTACACGTAATAATATTATTCAAAACCCCTAATTATTCTTTAGATCTGACAAAATCTATAATAGATCTGTTGAAAACATAGGTATATATTTTAGTTTTAATGCAAACGAAGTAATCAGATTATTGTACACTTTGTATATAAATTTCCCATTTGCCCGAAAGCATCCAAATCTGAATAGTCTTTTAGGCTTACAATTCCTAAATTCTTACAGATTTACAGTTATTCTGAAAATGGGAGACTTTCAGATTTGTTGATTTGCTGGAAAATAAGAAAACAAGGGAGAAATTTGATTAAAATGAACCTAAATGCCAATCCATATTCTTTTCCACTTGAATCTGATTAACCCTTTCAAATCTGTATTATTTATGTTTGATTTTGATTGTATATATTTTTATTTTAGAATTTGTTTGAGGAGAAAGGGAAATGGCGGAGCTTTGCTGTTGCTCTCAGGAATATGCAGAAAAGAATGAGGGTCTAACCCTTTATTTATAGGGATTGAAATGACCCTTAGATTTAATTGAATATATATCCTTCCACCTGTTTTATATGTTATATAATAAAAACCTACATAACTCTAGCCGTCATTGGGCTGCAGTCGCCAGGAGCGGTTGACCGCCCCATCCAAGGGGGTCGACCGCCCTTAGGCAAAAACGCCCAATGAAGACAGGTTATAAATGGTATTGAATATCACATATATTCTGTTTTATTATTTCCGTCCATTTTTCGTATTTGATTCGAAACTTGTTCGTATGGGCTCCGTTTGCAAAACTCCAAACATGAAAGTTGACCAGAATTCCGTAGCGAATGAAACTGAGGAAGTTTCGTGGTCAAATTCCATTATTTGCAAAAATTCATATTTTAGGCAATATAATTAAATAACTAATTTATTTATGTGAAAATTAGGCTCACATCCCTCCTATGTTTTTTATATAAACCTACCCCCTATTTTTTCCGCCTTTTTTGTTTTTCTGCAAAAAAATGTGCTACTTGATAAAAAAATTCTAAATTCTGGAAATATTCTCGGAAGTCCACGTAAAAAAAAGTTGCATACATGTATGCAACTTTTACCAATAGTTGCACACATATATACAGTTATTGCATATGCTTTTTCTATTGAAAATCTGGACAGAAACTTGCATACATGTGTGCAATATTTTTAAATACTTGCATATATGTACGCAAGTATTGCATAAAGAAAACTTAACTGATTTTATGCCTGCAAATTGTTGCACGCATGTGTGCAACTTTTTTTTTTTACTGCATGTATGAATGCAAATAAATGTTAACTAATTTGCCTGCGAGTGATTTTTTGTACATTTGTATGCAAGAAATATGCAATACTTGCGCAGATGTATGCATTTAACTGCATTTTAGCTGATTTCTATTATTTTTTGTTTTTGATGCATTGTTTAATATTTTTTGATCTGATTTTTTTGCGTTAATATGTTTTATTTAAATAAGAATTCACATGATTTTTTTTTACTAAATTTTCGAAAAATAGGGACTAAATTTACAATAAGTTTATGACCGGATGTGAGCCTAATTTTGAAACTTAATAAGGACCTGTAAAAAACGCACCATTTATTTATTGTCAAAGTTCTAAGTTGTTAAATTCTCCGCCGCTTGAAAGGATTTTCGTCCCGAAGTTTTGGCACCTATCCTATCCTACACAACCAATTTTTGTACATCCATTTTGCAACCAAGGGCGCATGTGCATAGTGTACATAATGCATTTCAACCACAAAACTTGTATGCATGATGTTTCTAAATGGATCCTCTTATATTTATGCATTAAAATTTTAAAACACTTTCGAAAACATGATGCAAAACATCCTAAATATACTGGTAGTTCTATATAAATGTAAATTTTGAAAACCCTTTTCATCCATAACCCTCACACAACTTCAAATAGAAATGTGAAGCAACCAAATTTGCATCCACATCCTACCATCCAAAGCATCAACGCATCTAATCGCTTCCTAATTAATTTCTCCTAAGAAGAAAACAGGAAATCAAAGTAAAGAATTTTAACGTTTCCTTCGCTTGTAAATATTCCAAATCCCATCCTATAATGGAAATTTCAGCTCAATTCTCCAAAATACTCCAAAAATTCTCATCTGTAGAGGACGCTTAAAACAAGCTCTAAAACATAAAACGAGTTTATCAACAACTCGCATGTATTGTAGACAAGGTAAGGAAAACACGTTTCCAAGGCTAAAACAACCCTTTTCCTTTTGTCGTTAACGTTTTTATCGCATCATTGGCCTACCGCATTGCTAAAACGCACACACAAACCATTGGTTATCACGTGAGATTCGCACAAAAACTAAAAATTTGGTAACGTGCACTTTGCGTCATTTAAATCATCCAATTTAATGCAAAATAAATGTTTAAACATGCGCAAACTGCCGTACCCAAATCCTTGTTTCCGCGCAAACCGAAATAAAAGCAAGTAAATCAGTAAAACGTAAAATTTAAAAAGGATATATATTTTTTCGAGCAATATTTGCAAAAAGTTTCAAAAATGTATTCTGTGGAAACTTAAATGATTTAAGTCACATGTTGGTGACAAATGAAGTTCGTGTCGCAAAAAATGCGAAAACCGAATCCACACAAAAAGAACAAAATAATTTTAGCTTAACAAGGAACAAGTGATAAATATACCCATGATGAAAACGATGCAAAACTTGTCCTTTGCTAAAATTTATTCAACATAGAATTTTATTCTTTTCGGCTCTAAGACAACTAATAGTTAGATAAGAAAATTGAGATTTCATGCAAATAGACATGCGCGAATGACACAAATATTTATAAACATAGAAATCTCATTAAAAGTCATGTGATTTCAAAGACAACAAACACTAATAGCTACAAGTATGAATTAGCACAAAGCCAAGAACCAAATGCTAGAAACGGAAAACAACAAAGACGACAACAAAACAATAAAACATAAACTCACAAAATAATGCCTATAAACAACGAGATGACTTGCTCCACGACTGGAGCTCAAACTATTTTTGTGACCTTCAATTAATCGTATCATGATAGCAAAATGCTCAATCTCGTGTTACAAACACTGCTGGTGTTATTAGAGGTTTCCACATCACTATCCCATACAAAAGAGAATTAGAGATGACAGAAGAAACCTACCACAAAATTGTCTTCACCGTGATTAACCTAACATTATCAAACGATAACATAGGTAGGTAAAGATACATAAAATAAATCTGTTAAAAAACACATAAGGGCCACAAGCTGAATCAAATATGATGCGACACTAAAAATGGTTACGCCATTGATCAAGCAGAAGATTAATTTCCGCATCATCAGAACAATCTAGTCATAACTTCCCATCTACGGAATATTGCGCTGACATGGTCATACATCTACATGGGCAGTTTGAACCTAGATTCCTAAACTCAAAAACTGACAATAAGAAATAGGAGATCTGCTGCAAAAATTCCAAAGCCAGTCAAACGAAAGACCATTCAAGCCTATGTATAACATGGACGCCTCTAAAATCTCATCGAGATTCTCCTCAGTAAAACCATCCAATGATAACTTAATCTTCATCTCCAAAACGATGATCGCATTCATCCAAAATTTGTTCCGATAAGATATGGTATAGGAGGTTGCAGCACAACCAACAATCCTATACAAAGATCTCGAAGCAAATTAACGGTGCAAGTCCAACTGCCATGATAAATTTTCTTATCCCTAAAGCAGTGAGACCTTTTTGGTCATTTCGATCCAACCAAATGATCTCTCCATAAGGATGAGATTTAAATGGTACTAGAAAGATCAGGTAGTGCAAGTAGGTATTATGGGCTAAGAAATGGTCGAAGAGAAGAAATTGGATTTAGATCTTTGAGTACTAGTGGGGCAAGATGTATTGCGCAAACTAGCACAAAAAAGGAGGAGATGAGGTAACGACAAAGAAAGAGAAGAAGGATAAGAATATGGTACATCTAGATGAGGAAGGAAGGACGAAAGAAACAAGTTAAGGGGGTGATTTAGATGTTACTTTTATGGTTGGGTCCTAGGTTCATGTCGTACCAAAACTCATTACCTAGTCGATCACTCTAGGTATAACGCTAAATGGTCAAATGTCAAATTGGCTTTGGGTAAAGGTTGAACCTTGATTTTATTAGGTTGGATTTAAATATTAATCGTTTTGGCTCATCTTTTAGGACTTGATGGGACCCGAGAAACAATTATCCTCATCATGGCGGTATCAAAGACCATAGTCAAATCTGAACTACCTCCAAAGATTCAAAGTAGTCTCAACAAAAGGGTACAACCACACAACGAATGAATTCCCAAAATAATTCAGTAAGAAATCCACAACTAAATTAAAATGGATTTTCCCCTTACCTAGCTGACAAGTAAACGATTCGCAAATCAAATACCCCAAAAATCAGGATGAAAGATTTTCCGTAGCCCTTTCAAAGGAAACTTAAACTTTTTCGAAATAAACTAAAGGTTTCGTATCATAAATCCATTTAATATTATTTATATCCTAGATTATATTACTAACTGATAAACCTTTTCACATTTCAAAGCATCGGGATTTTAAAATCTCAAAAAGATTAATTATGATAATTTCGATAATATAAAAAGTTGAACGCTAAAAATCAAAAGGAATGGGTGTTAATTATTTTTAAGTTTTGAAGCATATTCATTATCATTTCCAATTCCCTTCTTTTTACCAATGGGGTTATTTATTAAAATTACACAAAACCCGAACAATTCTGAAACGCGAATAGATATTTTTTTAAAACCATATTTTTATAAAACTATTTTCCGAAACCACAGTTTTTGAAACTTTCAAATCCATTTTATTTTCCGAAATAGTATTAAAAATGGATATTCCATTGAATACAAGACCAAGGACCTAGATGAATGTTTTCAACAAACGAATATCTAGAATTTTAACAAAGTATGGAATGGATATATCTCGTAATTATATTTCTGACAGATATGACATGTTAACATGAATTTCCCATTTTAGAGCAAGAAAAGGCCACTGACTAGAACCACCAACAAAACCAAAAACATGAAATTGCAACTATCTCACTTGTAGCTTGATTTTCATCCAATCTCTAAACTCAAATCCATAGAATTCACTATATGTTGTTTTCATGCTCTTCAGAACGAAATCATTAACATACCGTGGGGTAAGATAAAATTGGCTAGAAACTCAAACTCAACATAATTCAACTCTTAGTTGCTGAAGGCCCATCTAAAATAAATAGGCACTCGACTATTTCATCGTCCAAATAATTTAACGTAGAGTAAGAAAGACGAAGAAAAACGGAAAAGAAAATCGAATACGTTCTCTCATGAATCCTAATTTAACTAATCCCTTTGATCGTCTAACCTATGCTCTGATATCAAATGTAATACCCCACACTTTTCTGAGCCCAAATTTGAAAAAAAAATCGAAACTCAAATCCATCCAAGCATGGAGCGTGTAAATCTGGTACCTGTAAATAAAAGAGCATGAGCATAACTAGAGTATGATAAAATAACTCACATCAAAAATGAAATAGGATAGACTAGTATCAACTCTGGTAATTATCTTATAAGAGTGAGTCACCATGTCAATACCAATCATGAGAGAGAACTAGAACCGAAAACTAAACTTAAACACCTGTGAGAACCTGACCTTGTCGAGATAACCTGAGAGATTGCAATAAGGAGGGGGGTCAGAACAACAAGTTCTGGTGAGCAGAAAGAGTATAACACAATCTATAATACACAGATATATCCCATTTGATTCAGCCAGAGACATATGTCTATCAAGGCTAGTAATTCTTACCTAACCTTATAAACATTAACGCACGACTCTAACTACCATAGCCAAGGTTGCATCCTTAAACGATAAACGATATCGCAATACCAAGATAAAACTTTTATGCATAATTATGAAGCCTTTTAACCATCCTTCAACCAATTACAAAAACTAGGAGGTGGGCTCTCAACTACTCACTAATCATACGGAGGTTAATTATTTATATTTATATGTAGCCACTTAAGCCCTCACTATAAAACAGTAGATAAGGGTGGATCCTCTTGATCACTTAGGCCCCTAGGCGGACCTATTGGTCACTTATTCCCCTTTCGATGGTTTATTCTACGCTAATATAAATTAGAGGACACTAGCTGCAGGTCTTACTAATTAAGGCTTCTATCATTCATGCATATAAACCCATTCCCCGCATAAGGCGAGAGATAATAAGAAGCTGCTTAAGACTAATCAGAAGAGTATATGTTGCACCCCATTTAAGATCTCCCTATGGTGGACCCCCTCGTTACTATCTAGCTAACCTTATTAGAATAACCCCTAATCACTTAATACTTCCCCTTTAGGATAGGTTGACCTATGGTACCTCCGTAGTGGTCATTTATAACCTATTCCTAGGAGGACCCTCGACCCCAGCCACATAAAACCCAAGAGAAGTGGACCAATCGTGGAGATTATCAAACTTGTACCCAGTTGTCCTTTAATGCTTTCATTTATGGGAGGTGGGCTATGCGATCACTTAATACTTTTTTATAGGTTGATCTAAGCACTTAAGAACTTAATCCCTAAAGAAGGCCACGTTATTGAGTTATTATCGTTTGGTTTCTTCTTACGGAAATAATCTACGTACGCATACTAACTTTCGTCACAGGTTCCTATGGTTAATGATGTCTTACATCAGTTGGACATATGCTGGAAAGTGCACACTTGTATCAAATAAGGAAACTGACCTTGCATCATTAATTTACTAAGTCCAATTCTAATTTTTTAATTATTAATTCTAGATTAACTAGTACAAAATAAGGAAAATTATATCCTTCTTGCCATAGGATATTTATTTAATGATTTCATTATTGGACTTAATAATTTAAATGACAATCAATACCCATAAATACCCTTTTTATTTGTTTTATTGCTATTTATTCGGGTTATTGCCACTTATGACCATAACAATCATATTTTCCTAATTCGCTAATTAACCCCTTAAATTCCATTTATTGTCGTCGATTAAGAATTAGTGTGATTTATGAACTTAGCGATCATAATTTCCTAAAACATTAATTTACAATTAAATGTTCTTAGTATATTAGTCCCTTTTTATTTGAAATCTAATTATTGTAACTCCTTAATCATTTTCATTTTTATCTAATTTATTCTTATACATACATATATATATATATATTATGTTACAAGAAACAATTACTTACTTAATTGGAGTTACACTTCTTATTCCTGGTCATCGTTTCAAATTGTAACCATTAGGCCTAACTACATAATTCAATTTATTTTTCCCCAATCATTGATGGTTACAATAGCTATTATTTCTTTATGGCCTTATTTGTAGCAAATCAATCGCTTTTATTGCTACAACAGTCATAATATATATATATATATATATATATATATATATATTTCCATTTAATATGGATTACACTTCCATATGTAATTCCATAAAACGGAAACCATTCAAACACACAACATTAATTATAATATATATTTCATTGTTTACGTAGATTTGGACGGATAATGTGTGTGTGTGTATATGTGTATATTATCGTGTAGTTAACGTAATTATTATCCTTTTTATTTATTAAATTCAATGTTTTGGTTTAAGCAAACAACCAAACATTCCTTTTTGCGTTCAATTTTGTAATAAGATTCTAAATCTTACAAAAAGGCTATTAGCTGTAATTAATGTAAATTATGCCTAAATATTTAAAAGAGGAATAAACATATTTTAAATCATAAGAAATATATAATATGTATGTTTTTGGAATGGTTGATGTAACTATGCACAAATATATATAAACCTATATTTGTACATGAATTTACACAACCTTTTCCTTTTTATTTTTGAACATATTTCTTATTGATTTCAAATAATGTCATTTTATAGAAAATAAACAAATAGGCATATTTACAATAACTAAGTTAAAATACAAACAAAACTAAACACAAACATGCTCATACCTTTTTAACAAAATTTACGTAATTCAACACCAAAACTACTGATCTGGAATAAAACTACAGTTTAACGATGATTTATGGGACTGATTGCAATAACCACAATATTTTAAAAATAATTATAGGCAATGATATGAACAATCTAATAAGCCTATAAGTAATAGTATTATTCAAAAACCCTAATTATTCTTCAGATCTGACAAAAAATACAAAAGATCTATTGAAGAAATAGGCATATATTTCAGATTCAATGCAAACGAAGAAATCGGATTATTGTACACTTTTTATATAAATTTCCCACTTACCTAAAAGCATCCAAATATGAATCTGAATAGTCTTTTAGGCCTAGAATTACTAAATTCTTACAGATCTACAATTATTCTGAGAAGGGGATACTTTCAGATTTGTAGATTTGCAAGAAAATAAGAAAACAGGGGAGAAATCTAACGAAGAAGAACCTAAATGCCAATCCATATTCTTTTCCTCTTGAATCCGATTAACCCTTTCAAATCCATATTGATTATGTCTGATTTTGATTGAATATGAACATATTTTTGAATTTGTTTGAGGAGAAAGGGAAATGGCAGAGCTTCGCTGTTGTTCTTTGAAATATGTGGAAAGGGATGAGGGCTTAACCCTTTACTTATAGGGATTTAAATGGTCCTAAGTCGTTAGATTTAGTTTAATATATATCTATCCATCCGTTTTATATATTATATAACAAAAACCTGCATAACCTTAGCTGTCATTAGGATGCAGTCACTAGAGCGATCGATTGCCCCATCCAAGGGTGTCGACTGCCCTTTGGCGGAAACACCCAATGAAAGCGAGGTATAAATGGTATTAAATATCATATAAATATTCTGTTTTATTATTTCCATCTGTTTTTCGTATTTCGTTCGTAACTTTTTCATACGGACTCCGTTCGCGAAACACGAAACATGAAAGTTGACCGAAATTCCATAATGAACACAATGGTGAAAGTTTCATGGTCAAATTCCATTGTTTGTAGAAATTCCTATTTTAGAAAATCTAATTAAGTAATTAATTTATTTATTGTCAAAATCCTGGATTGTTACAAAATTCATATGTTATATGTTAAATTCACCCTAGTTCTGATCATATATGTTTAACTTAGATTTTGACGTCTTAGGAAAACTTAATTTGATCATGCTAATTCAATAACTGATGGATTCACCCTAGTTCTGTTAGCCCTTCTTATCGTTGAAAGCAAATTCGATGATTGATCGATTCAAGGATGTATTTGATGATAGCTAAGATAATGGATGTTATGGTTGATTGTGTGCTTTCTTCTCTATTTTTTGGGTAGGCTATCGTCGTAGTATGTCTAACAGATGCAGGATTGGGGGTTATTCTTCCCTGTTCAGTAATGGCACGTGATAGATGATTTTCATGTGTAAATTCGATAATGGCTAGAAAAATTGGATGATTGAACTGTCTATACTTGTAACACCACACCTCCGTTAAGGTCACTCACAAAGGGAATGCATTAACTTCAGTGGAGCGTCATAAGTGTATAGAACAGATAAACTACAAAACAGACAAAATATTAAACAGCGGAAAATATATAAAACTTTACTTCATTGATAAAACTGTAGCTTGGTAAAATAGCTTGTACAAAGATTTGTTTTCTAACACCAAAACACCCTTACCCATTACAACAAAGCATCTATTTTGTTTAACAAAATAAAGAAGCATAAAATGACAATGATATTCCCCAATAAAGCATGAGCCAACCATAGCAGTTGAAAAGAGAGTCCAAAGCAATACCTCGACTATCCTCGAGCTCGGAAAGAAAACTGAGCTAAGTGGTAATATTTCCTCCCTGTGAACTGGGGGGGGGGACGAAAGAAAAGAAGGCAAAAGAAAACGGGTCAGACATAAGTCTGGTAAGTCCAGTGATTATTTAGCATGTAAACAGGCAAAAGGATCATGACATGAATAAACTGAATACCAGACATAACCATGATGATAAGCATAGCAAGACAACAAATGATGATCGTTAGATATGACAAGGTAAGATACACTGAATGCACTTTGGTTCTTTCTCTGATTTCTTTTCTTTTCTCCGCACCATCCAACTAACATTCTAATTAGTGCTTTTATGGAACGATCTGTATCCCCTACTGGTGTCCCAACTAGTATCCTACGTTATATAATAAGGTGATCCCAACCTCGCAATTGTGGTAGCCTTCAGGTGTATATCTAGTATGACGATCTTACCTCAATCTGCCCAATTGCCATGAAGATTTTATATGTACCCTCACTACCCTATCGATTCGGCTCCCTTATTAATTTTTCTTGTGTCTGTGTTAGTCGGACTTCTCTTGCGTGTAGATACCCTGTGCTGGTCCCACCATAAGGTGTATCAATCCCAATGATAGCGACCCGACATGATTCAAGATGCACAGTGTATACTGCTGAAATGTGTCCCCGTTACTGGGGTTTTCTAGGGTCTATTTGTATACCACCCAAATTGGTTAAGTGTTATCCATCCATTCAAGTTAACTTGACCCATCCAACATCATGTCATGTTGGTTAAGTGTTTCTTATTAACTTAACCCTTCTCATTCAATCATGTTGTAATTGGTTAAGTGTTTCCCATTTTACTTAAGCCCACTCATTCATCATGTTATATTCGTTAAGTGTTTCCCATTAACTTAACCCTACTCGTTCATCATGTTATATTGGTTAAGTGTCATCAATCCAGTCGAGTTAACTTAACCCACCCACTTGTCATGTTACATTGGTTAAGTGTTGCCCTCTTGTGTTACTTAACCCTATCACACATCATGTTGTATTGGTTAAGTGTTGCCCTCTTGTGTTACTTAACCCTATCACACATCATGTTATATTGGTTAAGTGTTGCCCTCTTGTGTTACTAAACCCTACCACTTGTCATGCTACATTGGTTAAGTGTTGCCCTGTTTTGTTAACTTAACCCTGCCATTCTTAGCCTGTCTGTTTCTTAGCTTTAATTCATTCATTAAAGCACCAACCTCTCACATTAGATCTATATTGTTGCAGTCTCTGGATGTGCCGGGCGGTTCCACGCAATTTTACACCGCAACTCAATCTAACCTCGGGTTTTTGGGCTTAATGCGCTAACCTCTCACATTAGATCTATATTGTTACGTTTGTTGGATATGCCGGGCGGTTCTAGGCAGTCTTACACCATAACTCAATCTAACCTCGGGTTAGGCATATTCATTTTTTAATTAATCTACATATTTACAATTTATGTTCATATGAAAATTATCTACAACTGTTGTCAATTCGAGTCATGCCCCATTTACCCTCTAAATTATGTCCATAATTCCAGGTATATAGATTCTACCATTTCATGCTACTAATCATTTACATGATTATGAGCCAATCTATGCCAATAGCATGTAGTTTAATATTTTTCCCCAACGTCTACCCCGTTATTCGTTCGCATAATTCACATAGAACATTAGGCTCGCAAATTAGCCTAACTCATAAATAAAGGGGAAAAGAAAGGGACTTGTAACACTCCAACAGGCATAAACAATATAGATCAACATGTGTTGTGTAAATTTGGGATAGAACTACATAAACTTAATTAAGCACATGAATGTGATCTTACATTTAAATTAGATCCAATTAACATGCGAACTAGCATAGATCTAATTGTATAAGCATGAACTTATATAAATCTTAAACATGGGTACTAGCTTGGATCTAAACGTGTAAGCATGTATGAACATAACTTATCATGTAATTTGCATATACAGCATGGTAGGTTCAATTGTGTTAGTCCAATAGTCTCATAGGCATAGGATATACAACATGATAAATCAATCACAACAGTCCCATAGGCATGGTAGGTTCCATTTTGTCAATCCAACGGTCTCATAGGCATGTTAGGTTTCATTATATCAATCACAATAGTCTCATAGGCACGATAGGTGTCATTGCATCAATCACAATAGTCTCATAGGCACAATAGGTGTCATTACATTAATCACAATAGTCTCATAGGCACGATAGGTGTCATTACATCAATCACAATAGTCTCATAGGCATGGACAATTCAGAATTGACAAAAGGATAGCACGAATAGAACTAGGCATAGTTCTAGATCCAGTTATTACAGCCATGGTTTCTTATTAGGTGTTCAAATCTAAACAATAACCGTACTTATAGAAAAAGGACGGATTTTGATTTCTGGGATCTGATTTCTGAATTTGAAAATCTATCCTTTGATGTAGACGTTTGATTCTCTTTTTCTTCTAATTGATTCCTAGTTTGAATTTATTCTCTAGTTTTGGGTAGATGAATGGAGGCTAGGCCAGTTTGTAGATGAATAACATGACGGCTTCATAGAATGAGTTCTAGGGTTGAGGTTTGGGGTGATTATATAGAAGTCTAGGTTCAATTCTAGCCTTTAGATTAGTCTAGGAGAAATCAGAGCCATCAAACCAAAGAGATGTGTCATCCAGCCAACCATAGCATGACACATATGCCCTAATACCTCAGAAATCAGTCATTGGCCAATTAGAGAAGGCCACATCATCATAGGGCTGTAAAAATTCATCACAAGAGCTAAATCTGGGAGGGGTCGACTCCCTACAGGGGGGTCGACACCTATGTAGACTCCCCCTGAGGGGGTCAACACCTCTGAGCGGGAAATTTCCCGCTTAGCCCGCTCTGACCGAATTTCGAATTTTGAACAGTTTTGACCTTTGATTATTATTTTAATTTAATTTCTGTTTAAACTTGAAATCTTCTAAACTCTATAACTTCTTCATACAGAGTCCGATTCACGCAAACTCGGACTCTATTTAAGCAGAATTCCGAGACGAACGCAATGGCGTAACTCGTTTCACCCAATTCCTCTTTTAAAAATTAAGTGTTCTTAGATTCATTAATTTTAATATTTAAAATTATGGGGTGTTACATCCTCCTCTCCTTAAAGGATTTCGTCCCCGAAATTTCAAAGTCAAGAAGAATATATATCCTACCATCCAACATCCATCTACTTAACCATTCAATCACAGGCATCCATTGTCCTTAAAAAGATTCCTAATGCTTTCATGATCATATGCATAGTGTGTATATATGTCCTTATCTAATGCAAAATCAGGCGGTCTACTGATTCAGTTGACCTCCTTAATGCGAATTATGTCAGTGCCATGATTCCATTATGTATGCAATTATTCCTAATCGTACCTTATAACCTCTACATGAGTGCACAATCATTCATACAAATGCAACATCCATATGATAACACATCAAGTTTCAGTCCATATACGAATACATATATGCACAATATGAAAGTGAATGAGCCGATCTCGTGCCTAATGTGTGTGTATATGCATCCACGAGCAACCACTAGCAAACTCTTACATCCACTTGCATCCACCAAACATAACATGTCTCAAACACATGTTTACATCCATTGGCTTCTACCTAAGGATCGAGGATAGGGCCAAGAGGATATACTTAAAAGATAAAGACTAGCATGCAAATAAACTTTACAAAAAAAGATAGATCAAGGATATACCCTCAAAAGGGGTATGATGCGCGTGTCTAGTCTTTAGCCTTCTAAGTCGCATCTTCTTGAGCTTCACCCCATTGTGCTCTGACTATCTTAACTTGACGATTGCGAGCTTCTTAATTTCTGTTTCCAAAATATGAGTTGGAACCCATTACCTCTTCTCCTTCTAGTATACTCGGGACTACCACTTCTGTTGTATCATGCTAACATTTCCTCAAAGGGTCTTCAAAATTCACTAGAGGGTATTCCATGTCGAAGAACTATCTCTCGAAAATAAACAGATGCTAACCATGTTACCAAGTGTAGTTATTAAGGTGATTAAAGGTATCTTCTCAACTTAACTTATCCATTGCGTCAACTATCTGAGTGTCTTTTCTTTGTGAAGTCCCTATTTGATCCAAAAGCATAGGTCTTACTCCTAGCGATGCCAACCACTAACTTAATCGAAGGCTTTAAAAATAAAAGGTTGATATGTATTCTGAACTTTTCCTTTCCACCTAAAGAGGACTTGAAGTCAACCTTTTTCTTCTTAAGGCATCCGCTACGACCTTACCCTTCCTTTTCACAACAAAACGGCGCCTAGTCCCGTGCCGCATGCATCCGTGTATACCGTAAACCTTTTACTACCGTAAGGTAAAAGTCAAAATTGGGGCCGTTGTAAGAGCCCTCTTCGATCGTTGGAAAGCGACATCACAATCAATATCCCGAGCAAAGGTTAGATTCCCCTTCGTTTATCCAGTAAGTGGGGCTAATACCTTCGCAAAGTTCTTAATGAACTTCCTATATTAACCCGCTAGTCCAAGAAAGCTTCTTCTGTTGTATTCCTTGGGACCTTTTAGTCTTGCACTGTAACGACCCGTATTTTAGCGATAGAATAATTAATTTATTTAATTATATAAATAACGATTTAGAGATTTGAATGGTCGTAGAATTAAATAATAGTGAATATTAAATTAAATTAAATTAAATAAATAAATAATATATTTAATTTCAGAAATAATAAAAAATAGTGGAATTCACAATATTGTGTAATTTGGATTTATTTAAAATATATATATTCAGTTTAGAGTTGAATTATATTCACGAATATATTATATAAACGAAGTTTGAACGTATAATTATATTATAATTACAATCGAGCTCGAAATGGCATTGTAGTTCGCTATTTGGCGATTTGAACTTCAACTAAATAAACAAAAGACGTTTTAAATCGGATTTCTTTGAAACAAGAAACGTTCGGAGTTGGTGAAGTATATTTTTCTAGTGGAAGAGAAAAATCGGGATTTCATTGTGTAGATTTTGATTTATATTCAAATCAAATTTTCGAAAAGTCGCTATGGAATTCCTATATAATTTATATCGATTTATTTATACTTTTTAAATGGATTTTTAATATAAATCGAATATTGATGTAACAATGGATTTGGAATACCGAGTTATAAATCCCAGTGGAGCTGTATGATATTCTATTGTGAATATATACGATAATACTTATTTTTAAATATATAATTGAATTATTTTTAAATAAATTTATATATTTAAATGGGTTATTTAGAGCTTTAAAAATAGCCAGTTTTGCATACGACCTCTGTTTTCGACGAAACTAATTTTGTTGGATCCGCAATATTAAATTTTTATTAGATTTCAATTTCCGTGATTTTTGAAGTCAGTGTGTGGCCGTACGGATCTTTAATGTGAAAAACAGCCGATATTTTGACCTTTAAAAATACGCTGTGTGAGCAAATGGACTCGGAATTCGACGAAACAAGTTTCTATGGGTCTGTAATGTCAAACTGTAGCTCCATGCCGATTTTCATGATTTTAGGATATTGCATGGAATCATAGGAATTTTTATTCGATGATTGAAACACCCCACCTCCGTTAAGGTCACTCACAAAGGAAATGCCTTAACTTTGGTGGAGGGTTATAGGTACAAGACACGGAAAAATTTACAAGACAAATAAATATAAGTAGCGGAAATCAAACATTTATTGCATACATGGTTCAATACAAAAGCATTACAGCAAATTGTCTCAAATAACTTCCATAACATTACATCATAATTTCTGTCTTGATTATTTAATAAAGAAGCATAAACCATAAATAAAACTGCATAAATCCCCAAGTGTGTCCAAAAGCCATAGCCAAGGTAAGAGAGTCCCAATCATACATTTAATTTCTTGAAACTTGCAAAGAGTCTGACTAAGCTGGAGTATTCCCTCCCTGTGGACCTGGGGGGGAACGGAAGAAAAGAGGACGAAAGAAAACGGGCCAGACAATAAGTCTGGTAAGTTCAGTGATTACTACTATTTAAACAAGGAAAGGGGTCATGACAGTAATAATAGAACATAGGACAATACCATAATATAAGATAAGACGAACATGTGATCGCACCCATTATTATAGTCTCTACACCTACTAACCATTGGTTCAACCAGCCTCACGTGTTTATAACGAATGATCCTCTTAATGATAGGCTGTAATGACCCGCATTTTCCAGGGGTATAATTAATTTATTTAATTGTTTAAAATAGTGATATAGGGAATTTAATCATCGTTAATTAAATAATATGGAATCTTTAATTAAATTAAATAATATATTTAATTCAGAAATAATCAAAAATATTGGGAATCACAATATTCTATGAACGGGGTTGTCCCTTAGATTTAATTCAGCTTAGAGTTGAATTATATTGACGGATATATTCAATCGACGTCAGTTTGAACGTATAACTATAATATAATTAAAATCGAGCTTGAAATGGCGCTGCAGTTCATGAATTGGTGATTCGAACTTCAACTGAATGTACAGGATTCGTTTTAAGCCGGATTTCTGTGAAACAAGAAACGTGTGGAGCTGGTGGAGTATATCTTTCTAGTGGAAGAGAAAAATCGGGATTTCGCCGTGTAGATTTTGAGATATGTCCAAATCAAATTTCAGAAAAGTCGCTGTGGAATTCCTTTATAATTTGCAACGCTTTATTTACGTTATAAAAGGAATTTTCGATATAAACTGAATATCGATAAATCTAAAATCTGAAATATCAAACTGAAAAATCTGATATGATATTCTGGAGCTGTACGATATCATATGTGAAGATATACGATAATATAAGTTTATTTATATTTAATTTAATAATATTTAAATATATTTATATATTTAAAAGGGTCATCAAGAGCTTTAAAAATAGCCGGTTTTGCAAACGAAGTCGGAATTCGACGAAACTAATTTTGTTGGATCCGCAATGTCAAATAGTTGTTAGATTTCCAGTTTTGTGATTTTTAGAGTCACTGTGTGATCGTACGGATTTTTAGAAAGAGAAACAGTTAGTATTTTGATAGTTAAAAATATGCGGTGTAAGCAAACGGAGTCGGAATTCGACGAAACCAGTTTCGTTGGGACCGTAATGTCGAACTCTAGCTGCATGTCCAGTTTCGTGATTTTTAGGTATCATGTGTGATCACATGGATTTTTAGAAGTCAGAAATGAATATAAAGGATTAAAATAAAATATTAAAATATTAATAAAAAAATATCTATATATTTTGTTATCCTATAAATAAGCCCTCCACCATTCTAAACCTAATTCTTTTGGTCAACAAGCAGCCGACGCCTCCACAAAAAAATAAACAGTGAGATTCAAACTTTGGAAAATCCAAGAAATAGCAAAACAATTCCTATAAATCATCTTATACATATATTTTGCAGTCCCCATGGTATGCTCGTCGATCTAACATCAGTTTCCAAGGAATTCAAAACATTTCTGCTCGATGTTCTTCACGGTAGAAAAGTTTGTGTGAGCTAGGGCTTTAGATTTTGGAAGATATAGGCATTGATTCGAAGAGTGGAGGTTTTAATAAAGTTAAGGAGTGAAACCGCCATATGTACGCCGAGATTTGAGGCGTGCGATCCATTCGCAAGTGTGTCCAAAAGCCATAGCCAAGGTAAGAGAGTCCCAATCATACATTTACTTTCTTGAAACTTGCAAAGAGTCTAACTAAGCTGGAGTATTCCCTCCCTGTAGACCTGGGGGGGAACGGAAGAAAAGAGGACGAAAGAAAACGGGCTAGACAATAAGTCTGGTAAGTTCAGTGATTACTACTATTTAAACAAGGAAAGGGGTCATGACAGTAATAATAGAACATAGGACAATACCCTAATATAAGATAAGACGAACATGTCACATGCCTCTATCACAAATCTAACCTACGAGTATGTTTGTAATAACCCGGAAATGTGAGCCAGTTTAAAATTTTTATTTTGGCAATTTTAGCGAAGTTTGAACATTTAAAATGAATTATTTTAAATAATAATGATGAGAAATTTATTTTGAATAGAAATAGAACGCATATATTTATGTACGTCGTCGTTAGAATATAAATATTTTATTTTAATTATAAAAGGATTTGAAATGGCGCGGTAGTTCGATAATTTGATTTCAAACTTCAATTGAATGTACCGGGTGCAAAACAAACCGGATTTTAGTGAAACCAAAAATAATGGAATCTATTTGTGAATATCTTTCCAACGAATCCGAAAAATCGAAATTTCATAGCGGGAATCAAAAGATACGTCCAGTTGAAAATTCTGAATAGTCGCTATGGAATTCAGGCCCTTAAAAATGGGAATTGAGTGGGTCGGTCAAAAAGGGTAAAGCCCAATTGGTTAATCTATTTAAAGTTTTAATTTAAATTCAAATATGTATTAACTTGTAATGGCCGTATCTAGCTCGTACGAAGTCGGATTGACGAACCGTAAGTTGCGTTGGAATCATATGGACGGACTCTACCCAATGGAACTGACTGGAAGTGGATTGGGGCTCGTATGAATTTATGGCGAAATAAATTGTTTGATTCAAATCAAACAACAGTTTGTCGTTCTTTAACGATGAACTGCCAATGTGAGTAAAACTCACCAACTCTGAACAGTTATATTTTTATAATGTATTTTTAGAACTGTTAATCATCTGTTGATTGTTGTGTGTTGGTTGATTGATTGAACTGCTAGTCAGTTAGTGAAAATTATATATATATATGTAATTATATATATAAACCGTTAAATATTTATATATTGATTCTGCTATCAGAATAATTTATATTGAACTGAAAGTGATGATAATCATATTATGTAACATCTGTGGATGCAGGGAGACAGGTTGGAGGAATACGACTGGATTCCTCAACAGTTATTTTATTGTTTATCATATATTGTTATATGATGTGATATAAAATCTGTGGGCAAATTATATATGCTTGGACGATATTGAACATCGTGATTTGATATGATTGAATACCATAACATACCGGAATGTTAATAAGGGAATTTTCAAAGTGATAGTGAAAATCTAATATTTATAAATGGAATATTTATAAATAAGAGATATTTATAAATCTGAATATTTATAAATAAGAAATGTTTATAGATTGAAATATTTATAAATAGGAGATAATTTAAAAAGGAAATAAATTCAAAACATTTTCTTTTTGAATGGAAAGGCCTGTGTGGCGGGTTTGGGGATTTTTCCGATGCTCCTGTTACAAAGGAGGTTATGGCGACTTTTTTCAGAGAATTTAAGGAGTTAAAATATTTCAAGAATAAATTTGAAAAGGAAATATTTGTAAACCATTTACAAATAGAATTGAAAAGGAAACGTTATAAAAAGTAAATCATTTTTAAAGTGTAGAACCGTTATTTAAAAGTAAATCTTTTCAAATGAATAAAACGTTGTTAAAAAGGAAATCTTTATAAAGTGAATAGAGTAAATCGAATATGGTATTCGAAAGTTAGTAAAACGAATATGGTATTCGAAAGTTAGTAAAACGAATATGGTATTCGAAAGTTAGTAAAACGAATATGGTATTCGAAAGTTAGTAAAACGAATATGCTATTCGAAAGGGGTTAGTCGAGTCGAGTTAGTTGAATAGAGTTAACTAGTTCAGTAGAGTTAACCAGTTCAGTAGAGTTAACCAGTTCAGTAGAGTTAACCAGTTCAGTAGAGTTAACCACTTCAATAGAGTTAACCAGTGAGTTAAGTAAGTCAAGTTAACCAGTTGGGTTAAGTAAGTCAAGTTAACCAGTGAGTTAAGCAATTCAAGTTAACCGGTGGGTTAAGTAAGTCAAGTTAACCAGTTGAGTTAAGTAAGTCGAGTTAATCAAGACGAGTTGATCGAGTTAGAGTTACTCAGTTAGAGTTAATCGATTAGAGTTAAAATGAACTAGAGTTAATCAAATATAGTTATTTGAGACAGAGTTAGTCAAACATAGTATTCAGGGTAAGTTGCCATCTCGTACGACTGCTAGCATAATTCGCAGGGCTGTAAATAGCCTACGGCGGTCGGATGTTTCCTGAGGGAGTCAGGCGTAACCATTGTGATCGCTGCAATCTAGAGTCAAGCGAATGGAGTTAAATCGAATATTAGTTATTCGATAGGAGTTAAGTTCTTGAGTTAGATTATCGAGATAAGTGAGTCGAGTTAAGTTCGTCGAGTTAAATTAATCGATGCTAGTTTCATCAAAAGGAGTTAATCGATGTTAGTTCATCGAAAGGAGTTAATCGATGTTAATTTCATCGAAATGAGTATCGATGTTAGTTTCATCGAAGGGAGTTATCGATTATAGTTTAATCGAAAGGAGTTATCGATTAGTTAAATCGAAAGGAGTTGTCAAATTTAGTTATTCGAAAAGGAGTTATCGATTTGTTAAATCGAAAGGGAAGATTTTCGAATATCGTTTATTCGAGAGGAGATTATCGAATATAGTTTATTCGAAGGAGTTATCGATTATTAGTTAATCGAAGTGAGTTATAGAATATTAGTTAAATCGAAGGAGTTATCGAATATAGTTTATTCGATGGAGTTAATCGATTAGAGTTAAATCAAAGGAGTTAATTGAATATAGTTTATTCGAATATAGTAAAGGAGTTAATCGAATATAGTTTATTAGAATAAAGTAAATGAGTTAATCGAATATAGTTTATTCGAATAGAGTTAGAGGAGTTATCGAATATAGTTTATTCGACAGGAGTTAAGTGAATTAGTTAAGTTAAACTAAGTGAATTAGTTAAGTGAATTGGTTAAGTTAACCAAAGTGAATTAGTCGAGTTAATCAAAGTGATTAGTTCAGTTAATCGAGATAAGTAAATCAAGTTAGGTTAATCGAGTTGAATTAGTCAGTCGAGTTAATAAATTGAGTTAGTCAACCCAAGTAAAACCAGTTAGAGTTAATTAATTAAGGTTGACCAGTTAGAGTTGATCGGTTAGAATTAACCAGTTAGAGTTAATCAATCAGAGTTAATCAAATAGAGTTAAGTAAAATTAGAACTAACTAGAGATTAGTAAATTGAATGGTTTTCTAAGTGCCTATCTGATGTTGGTTTCGGCCTTCAGGATTTATACTTAGGGAATTGTTCTCATACTAGTTCACAGTCAGGGACTGATAGTTGGGGAAAAGTAGTGATTTGTAAATAAGCAAATGGAAAACGTTTTCCAGTGTTAATAACATATATTTTCTAAACATAGAAAATAAGGCAATGTGAACATATATATAGATATATGTTGATGTTTTACCGATATAATTTCCATTTGGAAATAATATCGTTGTTTGCACACTTGTTTTTCTTTGATGGTTAAATCACAGACTATCGAAGTTTTGACTATTTTAACGTTGTTAATATGGAGAGACCGGTTGGATTATTATCCAAAGAACCACTCTGTATTGGCATAAGCGTTGCGAATCATATATGCCAAAGATATTGAAGACGGAGTAAAATGCAAGGGCTATTGTATAAGTCTTCGATAACATTGCCTAAGATGGATGTACTGAATAGTGCCTTCGGTTCATCCTGTTCCTGGATGACTTGTATGGATGAATGTCTGACAGAGTATTTCCAGAAAGGTCACGTACATTGATTTCTTCAACCGTACCAAGATTGGAAGCGGAGAAGGGCACTTCTTTAGCTAACACGTAATGTACTGTTGTAGACGTCAATTAGTGATTTTCGATGGATCTGACAATGTGGCATTCGAAGTGAATCTGATGTGATGATAAAGCGTAGCTTCTAGCCTCATCAACCGGTAAATGACAGAAATCGGGCAGGCAACACGGCTAAGTCGGTCGCACCGAAGTAGGGTGTATAATCACCTATCTAGAGAATATTCATTTGCTTCTTTTAATCTATCAATGCTCTCCCATATATATACGGGGAACGGTTGCTGATCCCAACCGTTGGTGATGTACATTCGATACACTCAAGCGAAATGAGTGGTCGGTCATGTGTGGCTGAGTTGCAAGATGTTCTTGTTGAACTCCATTGTATCGTTCCTAGAGTACACTGATCGGAAGGTGGTTCCATACCTTGTCATAGTTGGAAATCCATTACTCAATACGTGCTTGCGGTTTTGATTGTATACTATATATGTAGAACGTGAGATGAAAGCGTTTCTGCTAGATTGATAACTATTTGTATTTAGACATTATTATAATATCAGAATGATATTGCTTTTCAAAGTTGTTGGATTCTCATAAGGGAAAAAACCGTTCCGTTATACGGCGTGGTCTTATGAGATATCGTTTACTTATTCAATCTGTTTTAAACTGTTTTACTCATACCAGTCCCATGGCTGACCTGGAGTTTATTTGTTTGTTTTCCCTAAACTCTTGGGTGCCTAACTTTGTACGGGCAGTCAAGTAGTCGGGATTTTACAGATACACTTGGAGAGCTTGAAGCAGAAGGCTTCAGGATTCTATAGCTATTATTATTTCCGCTGTTGTTGTAGGTGCTGTACTCTGATAAGTGATATTGTATATATAACTGTTTGTATTTCAAAAGTTATGTTATATTTTATTCGTTCCGCTGTGAGTTTCGTGTTTACTCTGATGATGATGTTCTTCTTCTTCTATTCTATTAGTTCTATCTTATCTATCCTCACCCTCTAATTTATTTCATTAATTACCGGGATTTTTTGATGTTTTGGTTATCGACATCGAGCTTATGTCGATAACCAAAGTCGCCAAAAATCCGGGTCGTTACAGTTGGTATCAGAGCTTAAGTTAAGAATTACCTTGGCTCTGTGGCGTGACTCGATAGAGATAGGGTTAGTAATACCCTAGATTGAGTTGAGTGTATATATACGAGTGCGTATTTGATATAAAAATGGTTTTATATTGTGGAGATTCATTGGCTGAGTTGTTTATGAGTTCTGGTCGATCAGTTTGATCCACTGTATCGGTAGGAGTAAATAAATACTTGAATACGATGGACCGACACAGTATAGATATGTAATATATTATCATATATTAGATATATTGGTTGTAATTATAATCGAATAAGATTATTACATGTGAAATGGTTATATATAACCAATCAGAATTCATATCAGTAAAGTATACGAAATAAGATGAATTAAATATGAATTTAAATCAGATTTGGAATTAAAATAAGGAAATTTTAAGTTCCTGGGAGATTTTGAGATGTTTTCAAAATGGATGTATTTAGTAAGGGTTTTGAAATGATATAGTATTGAAATCACTTGGGTCGCTGGAAAATAATTCCGATGATGACTGCGCAGTATCATCGGTGTGATTTTCGAGTTTCTAAGTGGTGGATTACTACCAGAGATTTTAATTTGAATTGTTTTGGGAAAACAAGTGTTTAGAAATTCAAAGGTTTTGAATAGGTATTATGATTTCAAATTGATTTGAAATAAACCTAGGAATTTGAAATTTGAAATTTAAATTTAACGTATGAAGTTAAATGGATTAAAATAGTGAAATTGAATAATAAATTAGAATTTAACTTTGACTAAGTTAAATGAAATTGGATTTGATTAGAGGATAATCTGAAAGTGAATTCTACTTGGATATATGCGAATGGTTGTGTTGGAGATGAAATTGATTGGAGTTTGATTGAAAAGGCATTTGTATATGATGAATTAGCAGCAGATGTAAGGGATATAATGATATGCCCGACAAAAAGGTCCAAGTTTATATTTTATATGAGTTTGGGATTTATGAGCCGAATTGGCAAGCCGCTTGGCTGTTTGATTTTCTTTTTGGTTGAAGGAGGCCTAGAGAGGCGAGTTGTGATTTGACGTATATGCCGGTACAAAGGAGACGCTGGCGAAATTTTCCGAAAATTTAAAGTGTTAGAAAATTTTCAGAATTTTTGAAAATTTTAGTTAGTCGGAAGGAATAAATATTTTAGTCGATATTAATTGGTTCAGTTAAAATCAGAAATAAGGGGTAAACAAATCTTAGGAATTCCAATAGGTAGGGTCGTCCTCTAACTTAGCAATTTCGAGGACGAAATTATTTTAAGTGGGGAAGAATGTAATGACCCGCATTTTCCAAGGGTATAATTAATTTATTTAATTGTTTAAAATAGTGATATAGGGAATTTAATCGTCGCTAATTAAATAATATGGAATATTTAATTAAATTAAATAATATATTTAATTCAGAAATAATCAAAAATATTGGGAATCACAATATTCTGTGAACGGGGTCGTCCCTTAGATTTAATTCAGCTTAGAGTTGAATTATGTTGACGAATATATTCAATCGACGTCAGTTTGAACGTATAATTATAATATAATTAAAATCGAGCTTGAAATGGCGCTGCAGTTCGTGAATTGGCAATTCGAACTTCAACTGAATGTACAGGATTCGTTTTAAGCCGGATTTCTGTGAAACAAGAAACGTGTGGAGCTGGTGGAGTATATCTTTCTAGTGGAAGAGAAAAATCGGGATTTCGTCGTGTAGATTTTGAGATATGTCCAAATCAAATTTCAGAAAAGTCGCTGTGGATTTCCTTTATAATTTGCAACGCTTTATTTACGTTATAAAAGGAATTTTCGATATAAACTGAATATCGATAAATCTAAAATCTGAAATATCAAACTGAAAAATTTGATATGATATTCTGGAGCTGTACGATATCATATGTGAAGATATACGATAATATAAATTTATTTATATTTAATTTAATAATATTTAAATATATTTATATATTTAAAAGGGTCATCCAAAGCTTTAGAAATAGCCGGTTTTGCAAACGAAGTCGGAATTCGACGAAACTAATTTTGTTGGATCCGCAATGTCAAATAGTTGTTAGATTTCCAGTTTCGTGATTTTTAGAGTCACTGTGTGATCGTACGGATTTTTAGAAAGAGAAACAGTCAGTATTTTGACAGTTAAAAATATGCGGTGTGAGCAAACGGAGTCGGAATTCGACGAAACCAGTTTCGTTGGGACCGTAATATCGAACTCTAGCTGCATGTCCAGTTTAGTGATTTTTAGGTATCAAGTGTGATCACATGGATTTTTAGAAGTCAGAAACGAATGTAAAGGATTAAAATAAAATATTAAAATATTAATAAAAAATATCTAGATATTTTGTTATCCTATAAATAAGCCCTCCACTATTCTAAACCTAATTCTTTAGGTCAACAAGCAGCCGACACCTCCACAAAAAAATAAACAGTGAGATTCAAACTTTGGAAAATCCAAGAAATAGCAAAACAATTCCTATAAATCATCTTATACATATATTTGCAGTCCCCATGGTATGCTCGTCGATCTAACATCAGTTTCTAAGGAATTCAAAACATTTCTTTTCGATGTTCTTCACGGTAGAAAAGTTTGCATGAGCTAGGGCTTTAGATTTTGGAAGATATAGGCATTGATTCGAAGAGTGGAGGTTTTAATATAGTTAAGGAGTGAAACCGCCATATGTACGCCGAGATTTGAGGCGTGCGATCCATTTTGGGGTCATGGGAGTTGCAATGGTATAGCGAAGGCCTGGAGGACGTGGTGAAAAAAGTGATTGCGAGTTGCTCCAAACGGGTATGGCAAGGAGGAGGAGCTCGAGAGGAACTCAATAGCGCTGGTGGTTTTCAGATTCGTGGGGTGTAAGGTGATCGAACGTGGATGGGTGATGGCCGTTGAAGAGGAGCAGCAGGTGTGGGTATCGTGGAAGAAGAAGGTCCATATGGGCGGGTTGGGTCTATTTTGTAGGGGAGTGGGCCGATCAAAAAGGGTAAAGCCCAATTGGTTAATCTATTTAAAGTTTTAATTTAAATTCAAATATGTATTAACTTGTAATGGCCGTATCTAGCTCGTACGAAGTCGGATTGACGAACCGTAAGTTGCGTTGGAATCGTATGGACGGACACTACCCAATGGAACTGACTGGAAGTGGATTGGGGCTCGTACGAATTTATGGCGAAATAAATTGTTTGATTCAAATCAAAAAAAAGTTTGTCGTTCTTTAACGATGAACTGCCAATGTGAGTAAAACTCACCAACTCTGAACAGTTATATTTTTATAATGTATTTTTAGAACTGTTAATCATCTGTTGATTGTTGTGTGTTGGTTGATTGATTGAACTGCTAGTCAGTTAGTGAAAATTATATATATATGTAATTATATATATATAAACCGTTAAATATTTATATATTGATTCTGCTATCAGAATAATTTATATTGAACTGAAAGTGATGATAATCATATTGTGTAACATCTGTGGATGCAGGGAGACAGGTTGGAGGAATCCGACTGGATTCCTCAACAGTTATTTTATTGTTTTTCATATATTGTTATATGATGTGATATAAAATCTATGGGCAAATTATATATGCTTGGACGATATTGAACATCGTGATTTGATATGATTGAATACCATAACATACCAGAATGTTGATAAGGGAATTTTCAAAGTGATAATGAAAATCTAATATTTATAAATGGAATATTTATAAATAAGAGATATTTATAAATTTGAATATTTATAAATAAGAAATGTTTATAAATTGAAATATTTATAAATAGGAGATAATTTAAAAAGGAAATAAATTCAAAACATTTTCTTTTTGAATGGAAAGGCCTGTGTGGCGGGTTTGGGGATTTTCCCGATGCTCCTGTTACAAAGGAGGTTATGGCGACTTTTTTCAGAGAATTTAAGGAGTTAGAATATTTCAAGAATAAATTTGAAAAGGAAATATTTGTAAACCATTTACAAATAGAATTGAAAAGGAAACGTTATAAAAAGGAAATCATTTTTAAAGTGTAGAACCGTTATTTAAAAGTAAATCTTTTCAAATGAATAAAACGTTGTTAAAAAGGAAATCTTTATAAACTGAATAGAGTAAATCGAATATGGTATTCGAAAGTTAGTAAAACGAATATGGTATTCGAAAGTTAGTAAAACGAATATGCTATTCGAAAGGGGTTAGTCGAGTCGAGTTAGTTGAATAGAGTTAACTAGTTCAGTAGAGTTAACTAGTTCAGTAGAGTTAACCAGTTCAGTAGAGTTAACCAGTTCAGTAGAGTTAACCAGTTCAGTAGAGTTAACCAGTTCAATAAAGTTAACCAGTGAGTTAAATAAGTCAAGTTAACCAGTTGGGTTAAGTAAGTCAAGTTAACCAGTGAGTTAAGCAATTCAAGTTAACCAGTGGGTTAAGTAAGTCAAGTTAACCAGTTGAGTTAAGTAAGTCGAGTTAATCAAGACGAGTTGATCGAGTTAGAGTTACTCAGTTAGAGTTAATCGATTAGAGTTAAAACGAACTAGAGTAAATCAAATATAGTTATTTGAGACAGAGTTAGTCAAACATAGTATTCAGGGTAAGTTGCCATCTCGTACGACTGCTAGCGTAATTCGCAGGGCTGTAAATAGCCTACGGCGGTCGGATGTTTCCTGAGGGAGTCAGGCGTAACCATTGTGATCGCTGCGATCTAGAGTCAAGCGAATGGAGTTAAATCGAATATTAGTTATTCGATAGGAGTTAAGTTCTTGAGTTAGATTATCGAGATAAGTGAGTCGAGTTAAGTTCGTCGAGTTAAATTAATCGATGCTAGTTTCATCGAAAGGAGTTAATCGATGTTAGTTCATCAAAAGGAGTTAATCGATGTTAATTTCATCGAAATGAGTATCGATGTTAGTTTCATCGAAGGGAGTTATCGATTATAGTTTAATCGAAAGGAGTTATCGATTAGTTAAATCGAAAGGAGTTGTCAAATTTAGTTATTCGAAAAGGAGTTATCGATTTGTTAAATCGAAAGGGAAGATTTTCGAATATCGTTTATTCGAGAGGAGATTATCGAATATAGTTTATTCGAAGGAGTTATCGATTATTAGTTAATCGAAGTGAGTTATAGAATATTAGTTAAATCGAAGGAGTTATCGAATATAGTTTATTCGATGGAGTTAATCGATTAGAGTTAAATCAAAGGAGTTAATCGAATATAGTTTATTCGAATATAGTAAAGGAGTTAATCGAATATAGTTTATTCGAATAGAGTAAATGAGTTAATCGAATATAGTTTATTCGAATAGAGATAGAGGAGTTATCGAATATAGTTTATTCGACAGGAGTTAAGTGAATTAGTTAAGTTAAACTAAGTGAATTAGTTAAGTGAATTGGTTAAGTTAACCAAAGTGAATTAGTCGAGTTAATCAAAGTGATTAGTTCAGTTAATCGAGATAAGTAAATCAAGTTAGGTTAATTGAGTTGAATTAGTCAGTCGAGTTAATAAATTGAGTTAGTCAAACCAAGTAAAACCAGTTAGAGTTAATTAATTAAGGTTGACTAGTTAGAGTTGATCGGTTAGAATTAACCAGTTAGAGTTAATCAATCAGAGTTAATCAAATAGAGTTAAGTAAAATTAGAACTAACTAGAGATTAGTAAATTGAATGGTTTTCTAAATGCCTATCTGATGTTGGTTTCGGCCTTCGGGATTTATACTTAGGGAATTGTTCTCATACTAGTTCACAGTCAGGGACCGATAGTTGGGGAAAAGTAGTGATTTGTAAATAAGCAAATGGAAAACGTTTTCCAGTGTTAATAACATATATTTTCTAAACATAGAAAATAAGGCAATGTGAATATATATATAGATATATGTTGATGATTTACCGATATAATTTCCATATGGAAATAATATCGTTGTTTGCACACTTGTTTTTCTTTGATGGTTAAATCATAGACTATCGAAGTTTTGACCATTTTAACGTTGTTAATATGGAGAGACCGGTTGGAATATTATCCAAAGAACCACTATGTATTGGCCTAAGCGTTGTGAATCATATATGCCAAAGATATTGAAGATGGAGTAAAATGCAAGGGCTATTGTATAACTCTTAGATAACAGTGCCTAAGATGGATGTACTGAATAGTGCCTTTGGTTCATCCTGTTCCTGGATGACTTGTATGGATGAATGTCTGACAGAGTATTTCCAGAAAGGTCACGTACATTGATTTCTTCAACCGTACCAAGAGTGGAAGCGGAGAAGGGCACTTCTTTAGCTAACACGTAATGTACTGTTGTAGACGTCAATTAGTGATTTTCGATGGATCTGACAATGTGGCATTCGAAGTGAATCTGATGTGATGATAAAGCGTAGCTTCTAGCCTTATCAACCGGTAAATGACAGAAATCGGGCAGGCAACATGGCTAAGTCGGTCGCACCGAAGTAGGGTGTATAATCACCTATCTAGAGAATATTCATTTGCTTCTTTTAATCCCGTCCCATATATATACGGGGAACGGTTGCTGATCCCAACCGTTGGTGATGTACATTCGATACACTCAAGCGAAATGAGTGGTCGGTCATGTGTGGCTGAGTTGCAAGATGTTCTTGTTGAACTCCAGTGTATCGTTCCTAGAGTACACTGATCGGAAGGTGGTTCCATACCTTGTCATAGTTGGAAATCCATTACTCAATACGTGCTTGCGGTTTTGATTGTATACTATATATGTAGAATGTGAGATGAAAGTGTTTCTGCTAGATTGATAACTATTTGTATTTAGACATTATTATAATATCAGAATGATATTGCTTTTCAAAGTTGTTGGATTCTCATAAGGGAAAAACCCGTTCCGTTATACGGCGTGGTCTTATGAGATATCGTTTACTTATTCAATCTGTCTTAAACTGTTTTACTCATACCAGTCCCATGACTGACCCGAAGTTTATTTGTTTGTTTTCCCTAAACCCTTGGGTGCCTAACTTTGTACGGGCAGTGAAGTAGTCAGGATTTTACAGATACATTTGGAGAGCTTGGAGCAGGAGGCTTCATGATTCTATAGCTATTATTATTTCCGTTGTTGTTGTAAGTGTTGTACTCTGATAAGTGCTATTGTATATATAACTGTTTGTATTTCAAAAGTTATGTTATATTTTATTCGTTCCGCTGTGAGATTCGTGTTTACTCTGATGATGATGTTCTTCTTCTTCTTCAATTCTATTAGTTCTATCTTATCTATCCTCACCCTCTAATTTCTTTCATTAATTACCGGGATTTTTCGATGTTTTGGTTATCGACATCGAGCTTATGTCGATAACCAAAGTCGCCAAAAATCCGGGTCGTTACATAGGCTCCTACTCGCATGCATTCATATCCTGTGCCATTCGACCACGCTTGACTGTAGATACCTATGCTAGTCCCACCATGGGGTGTATCAGTCCATCTGGTGGGAACCCGACACGATTCAAGATGCATAGTGTTTACTACTGATGCCCAGTGCCTGCTTTTTCCACTCCGGAGTACGAGCACGCCCGTACTCCGTCAGAACCTACACTGACGCACCAACCGCCGTCGTTTTTGATCGCTTACAATCAGCCCTGTAATCGTGCCCCACCCTGCCTAGTTCAGGGTACCATGATACATCTATGTGGGTTACTACTGAAATGGGTCCCCGTTACTAGGGTTTTCTAATCAACATGTTTATTTGGTTAAGTGTCCAAGTTTACCTAACCCCACCCATCAGTTTAGTTAAGATGTTGAATCGTTTTAAGTGTTTCCTTAATTGGCTTAACCCTACCATTCTTGACTTAGCTTTAATTTACTCATTAAAGCACCAACCACTCACATTAGACAGGTCTTGTTGTGGTCGCTGGATGTGCCGGTTGGTTCAGGGCAGTTTTATACCACAACTCAGTCTAACCTCAGGTCCTTTTTGGGCTTGATGCACTCACCACCCGCATTAGACATGTCTTGTTGTGGTCACTAGATGTGCCGGTCGGTTCCGGGCAGTTTTACACCACAACTCAGTCTAACCTCGGGTTAGGCATATTCGTCTTTTCTAAATTCACATATTTTCTATATATGTCTAATTTTATATGTAAATTAAACTTAATTTAATCATGCCATAATTGTTCTTTTGATTATGCTCACAATAAATGGTATACCAAATATACCATTTCATGAGCCAATCTATGCCATGAAATTTTCATGTTTTCCCAACGCTACCCCCGTGGTATGTTCGCATAAATTACATAAAATGTTTGGGTAGTAAATTAGCCTAAACCCATAAACAAAAAGGGTAACAAACAAGGGACATGAAATAAGCATAAATAACATACTTTTAACTTATCATGTGTAACTTGGCATAGAAGCATCACTAACTTAATTAATTAGGTAAGGGTGAACTTGCGACTAAGTTGGATCTAATTATCATGTAAACTTAATATAGGTCTAACATGGAGGTTTATCATATAAACATAACTTTTTAAACCACAACTTAGCATATTAACTTATGTATGTGAAAACATAAGAAAGCTACTACAAACATATTTAAATCACAACTTAGCATGATAACTTATGTGTGTTAAAACATAAGAGGACCAAAAATCCAATCTAGCAATATAAATAGGTTCAACATAACATAGTTCTAAATATACATAAATGTTAATCTAACATGTAGGCATGTGATTTAGATCATAAACTTGCAAGTAATCACCAAATTATAACATGACATTTTCATCACTAAGTTGGCATAATAAGTTCATTACCCAATCATAATAGAATCCAATAACATACAATACGGTACGTTCATCACCACAAACATATAGGCATGATCAATCGCAATGATAATTTAAGATAAATGAGAATCATACTTTATTTATCTTATACACAAGCATCATTCTATATTCGAGTTACAACATGTCATGATTTCATTTAAAAGAACGTTTAAATCTACGTAATAACCAACTTACAAACTAAAAGGAATTCTTGATTTCTGGAATCTGAATTCTGAAGTTGAAATGCTCGCCTTCGATGTAGATCGTTGAATTAGATTAGTTTTAATTTGATTTTGATGTAGGCTTTTATCTCGTCTTTGAATTGAAAGCGGTGACGGCTACTCCAAGTTCTCTATTGACGACATGACAGTTCCAAGATTATTTTTGTGTGATTTTAGGTTGAGTATTAGGTTGTTTATATAGAATTTCAATTTAATTAGAGCCGTCGGATGAACATAGAGTTAACCACAACCATTCAGACTAGATCAGAACCATCCAAAAACCCTAGTGACTCAACAACAAGTCATAAGTCGTCAAAATTCAGATCTGGCCGGGGAGGGCAGGTCGACCCCTAGGTCGACCCCCAAGTCAACCTGTAGGGGGGAGGTCGACACTAGGGTCGACCCCCTGGTTGACCTGGGTCTGGGCGGGAATTTTCCCGCCCAACCCGCTTCTGACTTCTGTTTTGAATTTTGAATCCGGTTTCAAGCTATTTGAATTAATTTGAATTTATGAAACTTCTGAAGGCCATAACTTCTTCATACGAAGTCCATTTCGCGCAAACTAGGACTCTATCTCAAGCAGAATTCCGAGACGAACGCAATGGCGTAACCCTTTCCCTTAATTCTCACATTTGAAATTAAGTATTATTTAATTCGTTATTATAACGTTAATAGAAAATATGGGGTGTTACAATGATACATATAGCGGATGATTTTTATAGGATAAAATAATTAACATGAAAATATACTATTAGTTTCTCTGATCAAAAGGGAGTCCATGCTACCTCTTTTCCTAACCGCACACTCAATGTTAAAACGCGAGAACACCATTCCCTTCCTCAAACCAAAACGCAGCAAAGTAAAATCAAAGAAACTTAAATCAAACTCTATAAATCTTCAAACGTATATATATGGATTCGGTATATACTGCTCATCATCTTGGCAGGATTTTCTGAAGGTTCGTACGAACTTTTGTTCGACGTTGTATTTTGTCTCCGCCTAGGGTTAACTAGCGATCATTGGGGGGTAAACCGGAATTCGTTTTGAGGGTATAACTGTGTTCGTAGTAGCAAGGGGGTGCTATTGATGAAGTTTGGGAGATTTTGAAAATAAAAGGTGACGCACTCGTCACTGTTGGCCAGAGAGGGTGAGCAGAACGGAATCTGCTATGCGAGCTCGAGTTGATCAAAACGGTGTTAAGAGGGAAGAGAATCCGAAGATGATGCCATTGATTAGTTTTGTTTTACGAGCGGTGGTGAGAATGTTGAGATATGGAGGCAGACCTGGGCTGTAATGGCCATTCGAAGAAAATAGGGAACGAGATGTAATCTGGAGGAAGAAGGAAGGTTTGGCGGGCCTGGTTTTTCTAAATGGGCTAAGGAATTCAAAGGGGTGAAGCCCAAATATATGAGTATATATATGTTTAATTAAATTCAAATAAGTGTATTAACTTGTGTTTGTAATATCTTGACCATACGGTGTCAGATTAACGAACGGTCAGATCCATTGGGATCGTAGGGACAGACACTACAACATGGAACCGACTGGAAGTAATTCGAAGCTCGTTACAATTTATAGCGAAATAAATTGTCCGTCTAAATTAAGCGATGATTATCGTTATTAACGATGATCGTCCAATGTGAGTAAAAACTCACCAACTCTGTACAGTTATATTTTTAAAACATTTTTAGAACTGATAATTATCTGTTGATTGCTGTGTGTTAACTGTTTGGTTGAATTGCTTATGTATTGGTTGAAATTATAGATAATGATATATATATAAATCGTTAATCAAATATTGATTCTGTTTAGCAGAATATTTCATATTGAAATAAAATCAATGTCAATTATATTGTTTAATATCTAAGATGCAGGGAAATAGGTTGGAGGGATCCAACAGGATTCCTCAACATTTATTTTACTGTTTTTCATATATTGTAATATATGATGTAATATATAATCTGTTAATGATTATGTGCGTTTAAATGATATCGATCACTGTTGTTTGGTATTTTAAATACCATAAGAAATACTAGGATGTAAAAAGGGGATTTTCAAAGTATATTTTGAAAATAAATTATTTATATAAAATCAATGGATTTTATATATAAAAGGAAGAGGATTTTATAAAAGGAAATAATTATAAAATCAAAGAGCTAAAAAGGGAATTATTTGTAAAACAAATATAAAGGAAAATATTTGTAAAACAAACATAAAGGAAAATACTTGTGAATAGAAGTGTAAAAGGAATGTTTATTTAGAAAATAAATAGAATTATAAAGGAAATATTTATTTAGAAAATAAATAGAATCATAAAGGGAAAACTTGAAAAATGAAAGAAGTGGATAAAAAGAGAATTTTACACTAAGGAAAGTTTAGACCTGTGCTTCGCACACGGGTATAACAGAATATGAATTTAAAATAGATTTTTAATAGAAATCTATTTTAATTGGAGAAGATAAATTTATAAATAATATTTTATAAATTAAATAAAATGTTTATCATTGGATAAATAGAATATATAAGTCAGGACTTATATAGAGAAGTAAGAATCAATTTCAACATCAATATTTGAAACTGAATATGGACGTAGAATTAATCAAAGGAGTTAATCAAAATGTGTTAATCAAAACGCATTAAAGGAATTAATCGAATTAGAGTTAGAATTAATCGATTTGAGTTAGAGTTAATCACTTAGAGTTAACTAGTTAGAGTTAATCAATTAGAGTTAATCGATTAGAGTTAAATCGAACTAGAGTTATTCAAATAGAGTTAATCGAGTTAGAGTTAGTTGAGTATTAGTAAATTGAATAGAGTTAAAGGAGTTATCGAATATAGTTTATCGAATAGAGTTAAAGGAGTTATCGAATATAGTTTATTCGAATAGAGTTAAAGGAGTTAATCGAATTTAGTTATTCAAAAGGAGATAATCGAATATTAGTTATTCGAAGTGAGTTAATCGAATTTAGTTATTCGAAAGGAGATAATCGAATATTAGTTATTTGAAGTGAGTTAATCGGATTTAGTTATTCAAGAGGAGATAATCGAATATTAATTATTCGAAGTGAGTTAATTGAAATTAGTTATTCGAAAGGAGATAATTGAATATTAGTTATTCGAAGTGAGTTAATCAAATTTAGTTATTCGAAAGGAGATAATCGAATATTAATTATTCGAAGTGAGTTAATCGAATTTAGTTATTCGAAAGGAGATAATCGAATATTAGTTATTCGAAGTGAGTTAATCGAATTTAGTTATTCGAAAGGAGATAATCGAATATTAGTTATTCGAAGTGAGTTAATCGAATTTAGTTATTCGAGAGGAGAAAATCGAATATTAGTTACTCAAAGTGAGTTAATCGAATTTAGTTATTCGAGAGGAGTTAATCGAATATAGTTTATTCGAAAGGAATTATCGAATAGAGATTTATTCGAAAGAGTGTTATAAATTGAAATACGATTTATATCGAATTCGGGAAAGTACTATTCACCATCCTTTTTTAATCAAGATTTATTTATTTATAAATAAATGGTCTATTTTAGTTAGTTAAATTAAGCAATAGAAGTTATAATTTGAAGTTACATATTTCAAAAGGAGGGATTATAACGCTATAGTTATAATCAATGTTTTCAATAAAGAAGTGGATACGTAAATAGAATCCGGGAGTTACGTAAGGAAGTTTGTTAAAGGTTTAACAGATAAACTTTGTCTATTCCGAAGTTAAAACGTTGTTCAGTTAAGGTCTGAGAGGTAATTATAACCCAACTTGATTGACTTTCTTCTTAACTAAGGAATGGATAAGGTTTGATAGTAAAGGATGGTTAGGTGAATTTAGTTAATGAGTGAAATGGTTTGAGTTGGCATGGAGATGTTTGATTTAAACATCAGTTTAAATCCAGTGAAGGAGTTTTGGAAATGTTTTCCAAATAAGAATCAGAAATGTTTTATGATAATAGAAAATAAGAATATAGAATATATGGAAACAGGAGACAAGTAAATTAATGAACTAAAGAGATAAATGTTAAATGATGATTGATCGATATAATTTCCATCTGGAATGCACACGTTTTTTTCTTTGATAGTTAAATCACCGACTATCAAAATTTTGACCATTTTTCCGTCGTCAATACGGAGAGACCGGTTGGATTCTTATCCAAAGAACCACTCTGTATGGGCGTTAGCGTTTCGAATCAAATAGATCGAAGACAAATTGAAGATGGAGTAAAGTGCAAGGGCTGTTGTATAAGTCCTAGTTAGAGATTGCCTAGGATGGATGTACGGAATAGTGCCTTTAGTTTGTCCAGTCCCAGGACAACTTGAATGGACGAATGTTTGACAGAGTATATATGATAGATCACATAAGTTGATCGTTTCAAACGTATTTACGTTGGTGGCGGAGGAATTAATTTCTCTTAGCTTATACCCATGGTATTTTTGGGGAAATCAATTTGTGATTTGACGGGTATGACGATGTGGCGTTCGAAGTAAATGGAGGAGTGATCTGTTAAAATATACATTTTGACCTCGAGCCTCATTAACTGGGAAATGACAGAAATCGGGCAGGCAGCATAGCTAAGTGGTACGCATCCAAGTAGGGTATATTGTCACCATCTAGAGAATATTCATATTTGTTACTACTTTCAATTCTGTATCTCTAGGGAATGGTTATGTTGGTTTACCAACTGTAAGGTGACAATATATTCGATACACTCAAGCGAAATGAGTGGTCGGTCATGTGTGGCCGAGTTGCAAGATGTTCTTGTTGAACTCCAATGTATCGCTTCTAGAGTACACTGAGCGGAACGTGGATCCATACCTTTTCATAGTTGGAATCCATTCCCCAAATAAGAGGCCACGGTTTTGATTGTATATTATATATGTAGCACGTTAGATGCAAGCGTTTCTACTAGATTGATATTACTTGTGTTAGACATTATTATAATATCAGAATAATATTGTTTTACTAATGATTTAGGTCATCGTAAGGTAAAAACCATCCATGTTTATGTGTGGATCAGTCTTATGATTATCCTTTATTTCAAAAGGATTTTGAAAGTTGAATCAAATAATTTGAGTTTACTCACACCAGTCACATGACTGACCCAGAGTTTATTTTGTTTTGTTTTCCCTAAAATCTTGGGTGTCTAATTTTGTACGGGCAGTCAAGTAGTCGGGATTTAAAGATACTTGAAGAGCTGGAGCAGGAGGCTTCAGAATTATATAGCTATGGTTTTTCCACTGTGTTGTAAGTGTTGTACTTTGGAAATGATATGTATATTCAAGTACAGATTTATATTTCAAAGTTATATTATGAAATATATTTATTCGTTCCACTGTGAGATTCGTGTTTACTCTGATGTTGTATGTTCTTCTTCTTCTTCTTCTTCTTCTTCTTCTATTCTAAGTTTCTATCTTATCTATCCTCACCCTCTAATTTCTTTCATTAACTACCGGCATTTTCGATCCTTGGATGTTCGATATGTGTTGTATATCGGATAACCAAGATCGACTTTTTCCGGGACGTTACATGCATCACAACTACTTTTGCGGGATCTACTGCTATCCCTTCTTTGGACACTACATGTCCTAGAAACCTTACTTCTTCTCTCCAAAAATGACATTTTTGGAGAACTTCGCCTTAAGTTGATGTGCTCGAAATGTATCCATGACTTCTCTTAAATGCAAAGCATGTTCTTCCTCGTTCTTTGAGAAAATCAAGATATTGTCCATGAAGACTACTACAAACTTATTAAGGAACTCCCTAAACACCCTACTCATTAAGTCAATAAAATAAGCAGGTGCATTCGTCAATACCAAAAGGCATGACGAGCTACTCAAAGAAATCGTCAGGGGTCCAAAAAGTAGTCTTGTCTATACTGTCCTCAGCTGATGAAACCCTGTAGCTAAATCTAGTTGGGAGAAAACAGACATACCTACAAGCTGGTCAAACAAATCATCTATTCTTGGAAGTGGGTGCCAATTTTTCTTAGTCAGCTTGTTTAATTCTCTATAATCCACGCATAAGCGAAGTGGACCATCAACCTTAGTAGCGAACACTACTGGAGCACCCCATTCAAAAATACTTCGCCAAATAAACCCCTTCTCAAGCAACTCTTTAACTTGCTTGCTGAGCTCCTTCCTCTTCCTAGGAGCCATGTGTTGTACGGGTAATGCAACTGGGTCGGCGTTATTAACCAAGTATATGCAGAAATCTATTTCACTTTTTGGAGGTAAACCCTTCACTTCATCAAAGACATCGGGATACTCATGGACTACTTGAAAATATTGCAAATTATCAACAGATGTATCAAGAGATTCTAGGTAACTAAGCATGATAGAACCCTTAGGGTTACACGAGATTTCGAGGGTATTACCAACGCGAGTCAAAAGTCTAACTACCCTCCCTTCCCAATTGAGAATGGCACCATTACTGGATAACCAATCCATCCCTAGAATCAACCCATCGACCATGAAACCAAAAACGTAAGCATTACATTTAACCTCAACGCTTAGTATAGATATTCTCAAATCCAAACAAATCATAGATGAATGAGCCGAACCCCCAATAGGATTTGAGACAACAATGGTATCTTCTACTATATAAGTACTAAGGTGTAGAGACTCAACTATGGAAGCAGATATAAAAGAATGTGAAGCGCCAGAATCGAACAAAGTTCTAACAGGATGATTGAAAAGAAAAACTAAACTTTCAACAGAAACGTTCCTACCTCTCCTAGGTACACTAGCAGTGAGAGCATGCAATTGCCCGCTAGAAGATTATGTCCTTTGCCCTTGTCCTTGTCCTTCGATAATCCTTGATAAGATGCCCTGCTTCACTATACTGAAAACAACCACCTGTCTTCTTCTTCCTACAATTAAATGACCCATTATACTATAGAAAAGACACTCCCACTTGTCGCGGGATCTACTATTTCTTCCATTCTTCTTGTATTCTAATCCCTTGTTTGTGATTCTTCCACTTTGGCCTATTTCTTTTCACCTTTCTCCTTCTGCACGGATTAAGCCATATTGACAAGCTTCCTATCCTTGGGCTTGTTCTTCTTAGCCCAAACTCCCTTATTCTCATCCTTACTATCCTTGTATAGCTTGTTGACAAGTTCCTCGAAACTACCTCCATCGCACGGCAACCTACAAGGCTTGAAAGAAAATTAGTCGCAGGTGAAAATACTGCGGCTACAGATGGAGGTTGGGCACTACTTCGCCCTTGACATGTGCCATATGCCTACGAAACTATGGCGAAAAGAAAGGAAGACGAGATTCAAATAGAGAATCGAAAGATAGTGCATATGGCTTTGGGGAATATGCCTTTTAAAAACAATACTTTTCTCTTGGAAAACGCTTCTTTAAAACATGTTTTTGAAAATACTTCTTTATAAAAATGCTTTTGAAAATGGGTTTCAAAATCCTTTATCTGTTCTGGTAACCTTCAGCTCTGATACCACGTGTAGCACCACACCTCCATTAAGGTAACTCACAAAGGGAATGCATTAACTTCAGTGGAGCGTCATAAGTGTATAGAACAGATAAACTACAAAACAGACAAAATTTTAAATAGCGGAAAATATATAAAACTTTACTTAATTGATAAAACAAACACTTGGTAAAACAGCTTGTACAAAGATTTGTTTTCCAACACCAAAACACCCTTACCCATTACAACAAAGCATCTGCTTTGTTTAATAAAATAAAGAAGCAGAAAATAACAATGATATTCCCCAATAAAGCATGAGCCAGCCATAGCAGTGGAAAAGAGAGTACAAAGCAATACATTGACTATTCTCGAGCTTGGAAAGAAAACCGAGCTAAGTGGTAATATTTCCTCCCTGTGAACCCAGGGGGAAACGGAAGAAAAGAAGGCGAAAGAAAAACAGGTCAGACATAAGTCTGGTAAGTCCAGTGATTATTTAGCATGTAAACAGCAAAAGGATCATGACATGAATAAACTGAATACCAGACATAACCACGATGATAAGCATAGCAAGACAACAAATGATGATCGTTAGATATGACAAGGTAAGATACACTGAATGCGCTTCAGTTCTTTCTCTGATTTCTTTCCTTTTCTCCGCACCATCCAACTAGCGTTCTAACTAATGTATTTTATGGAACGATCTGTATCCCCTACTAGTGTCCCAACTTGTATCCTACGTTATATAATAAGGTGATCCCAACCCCGCAATTGTGGTAGCCTTCAGGTGTGTATCTAGTATGAGGATTTTACCTCAATCAACCCAATTTCCATGAAGATGTTAGATGTACCCTTACTACCCTATCAATTCGGCTCCCTACTTGTATTAATTTTTCTTGTTTCTATGTCAATCGGCCCTCTCTTGCGTGTAGATACCCTGTGCTGGTGCCACCATAAGGTGTATCAATCCCTATGATAGCGACCCGACACAGTTCAAGATGCACAGTGTATACTACTGATGCCCAGTGCCTTCTTTTCCACTCCGAAGCACGTGCACGCCCATACTCCGTCGGAACTACACTATTTCACCCCATGCCGCTATTTTGACCGCTTATAATCATCCTAGTACTAGTGCCCCACCCTGCCTAGTTCAGGGTACCGTGATACATCTATGTGGGTTACTGCTGAAATGAGTCCCCGCTACTAGGGTTTTCTGGGGTCTATTCGTATACCCTCCAAATTGGTTAAGTGTTATCCATCCATTTAAGTTAACTTAACCCATCCACACATCATGTCATGTTGGTTAAGTGTTTCTTATTAACTTAACCCTTCTCATTCAATCATGTTGTAATTGGTTAAGTGTTTCCCCTTTTACTTAACCCCACTCGTTCATCATATTATATTGGTTAAGTGTTTCCCATTAACTTAACCCCACTCGTTCATCATGTTATATTGGTTAAGTGTCATTAATTCAGTCGAGTTAACTTAACCCACCCACTTGTCATGTTACATTAGTTAAGTGTTGCCCTCTTTTGTTACTTAACCCTATCACACATCATGTTGTATTGGTTAAGCGTTGCCCTCTTGTGTTACTCAACCCTACCACACATCATGTTTTATTGGTTAAGCATTGCCCTCTTGTGTTACTTAACCCTACCACTTGTCATGTTACATTGGTTAAGTGTTGCCCTATTTTGTTAACTTAACCTTGCCATTCTTAGCCTGTCTGTTTCTTAGCTTTAATTTATTCATTAAAGCACCAACCTCTCACATTAGATCAATACTATTGCGGTCTCTGGATGTGCCAAATGGTTCCGGGCAGTCTTACACCGCAACTCAATCTAACCTCGGGTTTTTGGGCTTAATGCGCTAACCTCTCACATTAGATCTATATTGTTACGGTTGCTGGATGTGCCGGGCGGTTCCGGGCAATCTTACACCGTAACACAATCTAACCTCGGGTTAGGCATATTCGTTTTTCAATTAATCTACATATTTACAATTTATGTTCATACGTAAATTATCCACAAGTGTTGTCAATTCGAGTCATGCCCTATTTACCTTATAAATTATGTCCATAATTCTAGGTATACAAATTCTACCATTTCATGCTACCAATCATTTACATGATTATGAGCCAATCTATGCCAATAGCATGTAGTTTAATATTTTTTCCCAACGTCTCCCCCGTTTTTCTTTCGCATAATTCACATAGAACGTTAGGCTCGCAAATTAGCCTAACTCATAAACAAAGGGGAAAAGAAAGGGACATGTAACATTCCAACAGGCATAAACAATATAGATCAACATGTGTAGTATAAATTTGGGATAGAACGACATAAACTTAATTAAGCACATGAACGTGATCTTACATTTAAATTAGATCCAATTAACATGCGAAATAGCATAGATCTAATTTTATAAGGATGAACTTATATAGATCTTAAACATGGGTACTAGCTTGGATCTAACCATGTAAGCATGTATGAACATAACTTATCATTTAATTTTCATAGACTGCATAGTAGGTTCAATTGTGTTAGTCCAACAGTCTCATAGGCATAGGATGTACAACATGATAAATCAATCCCAACAGTCCCATAGGCATGATAGGTTCCATTTTGTTAATCCAACAGTCTCACATGCATGATAGGTTTCATTAGATCAATCACTATGGTCTCATAGGCACGATAGGTGTCATTACATCAATCACAATAGTCTCATAGGCACAATATGTGCCATTACATCAATCACAATAGTCTCATAGGCACGATAGGTCATCAATCACAATAGTCCCATAGGTATGGGCAATTCAAAATTGACAAAAGGATAGGCACGAATAGAATTAGGCATAGTTCTAGATCCAGTCATTACAGTCATGATTTCTTATTAGTTGTTCACATCTAAACAATAACTGTACTTACAGAAAAAGGATGGATCTTGATTTCTGCGATCTGATTTCTGAATTTGAAAAGCTATCATTTGATGTAGACGTTTGATTCTCTAGTTCTTCTAATTGATTCCTAGTTTGAATTTGATTCTCTAGTTTGGGGTAGATGAATGGAGGCTAGGCCAGTTTGTAGACGAACAACATGACGGCTTCATAGAATGAGTTCTAGGGTTGAGGTTTGGGGTGATTATATAGAAGTCTAGGTTCAATTCTAGCCTTTAGATTAGTCTAAGAGAAATGAGAGCCATCAAATCAAAGAGATGTGTCATCCTGCTAACCATAGCATGACACATATGCCCTAATACCACGGAAATCGGTCATTGGCCAATCAAAGAAGGCCACATCATTACAGGGCTGTAAAAATTCGTCGCAGAAGTTGAATCTGGGAGGGGTCGACTCCCTACAGAGGGGTCGACATCTATGTCGACACCCCTATAAGGGGGTCAACACCTATGTCGACTCCCCCCGTGGGGGTCGACACCTCTGAGCGAGAAATTTTCCGCCTAGCCCGCTCTGAGGAAATTTCGAATTTTGAACAGTTTTGACCTTTGATTATTATTTTAATTTAATTTATGTATAAACTTGAAATCTTCTGAACTCCATAACTTCGTCATACAGAGTTCGTTCACGCAAACTCGGACTCTATCTCAAGCAGAATTCCGAGACGAACGCAATGGCATAACCCGTTTCACCCAACTCCTCTTTTAAAAATTAAGTGTTCTTAGATTCGTTAATTTTAATTTTTAAAATTACGGGGTGTTACAATACTCATTTTATCCTTAGTAACCGTTGTTAGTTATTTTATCGCTCATTAAGACTGTTGTCTAACTCAAGGTTTTATGTTTCCCTCTTACTACCTTGGGTTGTTCATCATTTGTGTTGATGAGTAGACTGAGATAGCAGCTAACAGATTTTTGTATAGATAATGTTGTGCGGTGAAAGCTAGAGACTGACGTATTACTACTACCTACTATATAGATGTCTTGTTATTTGCGCTGTTGTTGAGACTTTATTGACTATGAGAGATATATAGTGAGGCTTGACATATGGTTACTCATTACAAAGATATTTTGTATTAGAGATTCTGAGGTGTGTTGAGATTTGAGTTTCTATTCTGTGATGCTTCAATACTATATCCTGTTGTATATTTCCTATCCATGCGCTATGATTTATACGACAGGTTTAATTCGAGTTATTCTACCTTGATGATCGTCCCGTATCGGCCTGCCACATCATACAACACACCATTTCTTAACTTCGATGTAGGAGGTATGAGGCGGTCATCACTAGGATGAATAGTCAACCTGGAGTGATAACATTCTCCTAGAACCTCATCTCTAAATTCGTCTAAATTAGGAACAACCATTCGTTCACACTTGCAAAGCCAACCATCTTGATTGACTTTGAAATCCTTAGTTTCCACTCTCATCTCTAATCTTCATGCTATCTCCATAATCTTAGCGTCTCGCTTCTGGCTTTCGCCAATCCTTTCGATGAGAGTTGGTCTAACCGATAAGCTTGCCAACATTTCAGGCTCTAACTCACAATTTGGCCTAAAATCAAATCCATCCAAATACTCTAGATGATTCCACTCTGAAAACATATCTCCCAAACTCACATGTCTTTTGCTTAACTCATTGGCCACCGTTACCTTTTCCTAGAGTATAGGCTATACCAAAGTCGTGCGATGCCAAAAACTCTAATCATCGCTGCTGCCGAAGATTTAAATCCTTCTGGGAGAAAAGATACTTCAATGACTTAAGATCTGTAAACAACTCAAATCTAACTTCCAACAAATAATACCACCAAATCTTTATAGAAAACACTATTACCGCTAACTCCAAATTGTGAGTCGGATAATTTCTTTCTTGCAGTTTTAGTTGTCGACTTGCATAAGCCATAACTATGTCCTTCTGCATTAGCACTGCACCAAGTCAAGTGCTGCATGCATTGGTATACACAAAAATCCCATCATTCCCACTTGGGATAACCAACACTGGAGCACTTAATCTCTCTTTCAAGATTCCAAAAATGCTCTAACTCTTTGCATCCCATGTGAATACTTGGTTCTTTTTTGTTAACCTAGTTAATGGTGCAGCGATCTTTGAAAAGTCTTTTTGTCGATAATATCCATCTATGCCAAGGAAACTCCTAACATTCATCACATTCTTGGGTCGATCCCAATCTTGGATTGCTGCCACCTTAGCGGGATCCACGGCTATTCCTTGTCCCAATACGACATAATCTAAGAATCTCACTTCTTCCTTCCAAAGTGGAACTTCAGAAACTTAGCTCTTTGATGATGCTTTCACAAGATTTCCAAAACAATCCTCAAGTGCATCTTGTGTTTTTCCTCAGTCCTGGAATAAACCAATATATCATTTACGAACACAAGCACGAATTTGTTCAACTGATTTTTGAAAACTCGATTCATAAGATCAATAAAATATGTTGGTGTGTTAGTCGATCTAAACGACACCACCATCCACTCATAAAATCTAGATAATGTCCTAAAAGCAGTCTTCGGTACACTTGTGACGACCAAAACTTCGCCCAACGACAAATCCGATGAAACAAATTTGTCCAACTCATCAAACATGAACACAAACATGATATGAAGTCACTAGCAACATGAAAACAATGATTTTCACCACAATTACACAATTTCACCAAAATAATGATAAATGAATATGTGATCTAATTTGCGGATAAAACTTGCACATATATATGGAATGGCTTAGAAATTACCGATTTAAACTTACTAAACTAGATCATAGAGTGATTCATATGAAAATGGGCTTACCAAAGTATAGATCTATGGTAAAATACTTGAATTTAATGAAAAACATGACCAACCATTCATATACTTATTTGAATCCATGTGAGAGATGGAAATCACTCACCAATTCTCCAAATCAAAGCAAAAACATTGAATTGAGATTCCGGACAGCAAACACTTCGAACCAAACCCCTTGATCCGATGAACTCACACTTTAAATGATGTAGATCTAGCCTCAAATGGTGTAGATCTTCAATTTCCTACCTTTGGAATTCAATTTTAATGGTGGAAAGGTGTTAGAGGAAGGAGGAACATAGGCCACCAAATGAGAGAATGGAGAAACTAAACCATTTCCCATATCTCTCACCACCTATTTATAGTTTTCCACCAGCCTACAGATGGGCCTCTACAAATCAGCCCATTAAGGGTTCACAAACCTGAACAGCCGACTGTTAAACCTTAAAACAACGATTCCTCCCAAACTGTTGAGCCAAATGTTTAATGTGACCACTACAACAAAATGACCCTATTACAACGGTGGAACACCGTTGTAATAGGTTTTTACAACGGTGGACAAACCGTCGTGTCTTAAGAAGTTGTAATAGCCTAATATCTTTTACAACTTTTCTGCACTGTTGCAAAACCGTTGTAATATGTATATTTTACAACTTTTTTCCACCGTTGTAATAAACTTTATTACAACAGTTATGCACCGTTGTGATTGACATTTGGGTTTTAAAAAAATAAACATCTTTTGCAATTGAAAAGAACAATACACAAAATATAGCAATACTCCATAAGCAAATCCGATATTACAGTTATTTGCAAACTAATTTATTAAAATACTCAAATATTTAGTATTACAAACAATAAATTTTAGACAACATTTCGTACATTATTACATACTTGATTGTTACAAAACAATTTAGTACAAGCACAAGTTATCCACAAAAAATTGCATATCCTACAACAATTAATAGTATGTAGTCAAATATTGGACTTCATCATCAACCTTTATTTGCTGGAAATGAAACTACCGCAAAGACTATGCTTTTTGCTGTGTACTTCCTCAATCAATGTCCAGAAGCCCTACAACAATTAATAGTATGTAGTCAAATATACAATCTTTCTCTGTAAACTTAGAAACTGAACTAACATAAGTTTCCATTGCAAATATCTAACAGGATGAACATGAAACTATAAGAGTTAAACATGGAAGCATGCTTACTTGGAGGATTATAAAGCCATGCCTTTTACTTAATGTGTAAGATTAACCTTTTTAATTAAAAAAATGTGAAACTGAAACATCCAATTAAGCATGCCTGTCTTTTTGTTCAGTTACAATATCACTGAGCGATTCAAGGGCAAGTTCATCCCTGTCTTTTTGTCAGTTATTCGCCACATCATTTGCTATTACCATACCTTTGGTCAACCCAAAGCGTTCAAATGATACTTATAGAATAACCCTTGAAAACCTGCTTTACCACTTTCCTAGTAAGTGTTAACAGTTGTTTTCAATGACCCTGTGCAATGAAATCACCCATACCAGTGCCAATAATTGACCTTGAAAGGCAAAGTTTAAGAGGCCAACAATGCAAAGGCAGCAAAAGCATATCTTATAAGAACAGTTGGAAATTCTTATACATTTGAAAACAAGCCCTATTTCAACTCCAGATCTGTTTAAATATTTGATATATCTTATAGAAACAGTTAGCAGTGGTACCTTTCTTTTCTAGTTTCTTCTCCTCTATGATTCTCATTCTCGGCCTGTTTGTCCATTTAGAAAATGCCAAAATTGTTCGATGCTCCATTTAAGGCTTTGTTTCCTGGTCATGCACAACAATATTCAATAAATTAAATTTTTCTTTCCCTCTAGTGTTTCTTCTTCAAATTATTAGTTCGTCTAATGGGGTTGCTGAGATGACCACCATTTTCTTAACAATCTACAGTAAATCAGTTCTTCAGGGTTGTGATGCATTACTTTTTTCCTTGCTAATTTATTTCAATATAACAAATGATAGCCTTTCCAAGTTATTTTGCTTATTTATCCTTCGATTAAACATGGATAAAAACCTAAACATTATTTTTCTTAAAACATTTTTGATTTGATTGAACAGATCTCTCATTAACAATCAAAACCTTTCACCAATTCAATATGTTATCATGCCTAGTTTTCATCTTGCGTCTTACTGTAAGTATATCTATAAAAATTCTTTTGTAAGGATAAATTAGAAAATAACAACACTTAAAATACAGGCATACCTATATTATATAGCGCTGCTGTCAGGATTACATCAACCACCATGACCAAGCCGTCATCGCAAATTTTACCACAGAACTCTCAAAGACAAATCCATATACTAATACAGCAAAATATATCATTATATGCCACAAAATATAAAGCATGAGACTAGTCCGACTTCAAAACCATCAGAATGCTTTCTGTATCTTGGTATATAGATACGATCGAACAGAAGTGTGTCATAACAAAAACTAAAGAACTAAATAAAACAACAAAATTAAAATCGCACCTATTAATATCCAGTGGGGCCTAAATTGATGAGCGCCGACAAGCACGATCTAGGCAGCCCAGTTTGAGGCGGTGTGACCCGATGTAGAAGGTAGACAGGAGGCGGCGGTGGAGTTACTGTCAGTGGATCTGGGTAGTGAGAGCGGACTAATTTAGGAAACACGATTTTTTTCTGATTTGGATTTCATTTCTTTTTTAGGTGAAATGAAGAAGGCGGCGGAAGAATGGTAGTGGGGTTGAATTAATTTAGGGTTAAGGATATCTCTTAAGCGGGAAATGAAAATTAGGAGGAAACGAGGAGGGAAACCTCTAAACATGCCTTGCAATAGCAAACATTATTAAACGTTAACCTTTGACTTCTAAAAAATGCAGATTTTGTTTTCAATTGTTGTAAATTTCTTTTATTTTATTATAGTAAAAAAATTATTTTTATTTTTTTGGTAATATTACATGTTAAATATAATTCTTAAATATCAAGTTGTGAAGAATAAATATTATTATTTTTATTTGTATTTGAACTTTATTTAAAAAAATTTAAAACTTCGTAAGTTTATATTTAAACTTTATGAATAGTTTTTAAGTATATTTATTTAAGTGTAATTGCCAATTATAATTATTGATTTTCAGATATTAGATAATAAATATTACTTGTTTAGATTTATTCAATTCAATACCCTACTTCATGTATATTTCGATTCAAAGTCTATAAATGGGCATAAAAATAATAACTCGTATGGTTATGTTTGTATTCTTTGAATTTTGGAATTCTTTAGTATTTGTAAATTTTTCTTATTTTTGAATTTTGAACATTGTACAAAATTTTATATTTATTTCAAAATTATGAAAACTTCAAAATTTTATATTTAAACTTATATTTATTCTAGAAAATACAAAAGTTCTAATTTTTTGAATCAATACGTATTAAACATAATTATCATAGATATTAGTTTATAAATTTTACTTCTTGCGATGACATTTTTTGAATCAATACGTATTAAACATAATTGTCAATATCCCTTACAGATTCGACGAAAATCCGCCGCTAATTTGCGATGGCATTTTCCTCTGCTAAAAATCTACCGCTATTTGCGGTTTTTCTTGTAGTGTATATTTTTTAATTTTTCTTCTTAATTGCTAAGTATTAAATATTACAGATTCATTATTAATTATTACTTCTTCCTAATTGATTATTAATAGTAATTATAGTTATTAATTATAAATAATCAATATAAATGTATTAAATATTAATTATTAGTTGTTAATTATATTAAAATATAGTAATATATTACAACAGTCAAAAATAAAAGTTGTGATAGGCTTTTATTACAACTGTCAAAATAACACAGTTGTTAAAAATAAGTTTATTACAACTTTTCTGGAAAAAAGTTGTAATAAACATTTATTACAACGGTGCTTTTACCACCGTTGTAAAATTAAAGTTGTAATATGGTATTTTTGTTGTAGTTACAACGGTGTTTATACCACCGTTGTAAAAAACCATTTTTTACAACGGTGCTTTTACCACCGTTGTAAAAACCCATTTATTACAACGGTGCGTTTACCACCGTTGTAAAATTAAAGTTGTAATATGGTGTTTTTGTTGTAGTGGACCACTCTATGGAAAGACAATCAACATTTCCTTTCCAATGGCATAGGTTTTATCACATGATTTGACCTGGGACAAAAGTTATGCCTTGTACAAGACTGGCTGGAAAAAAATAGTCACAAACAAAATTAGTAAAAATTATGGACATGTCTCACATCTGCATAAGCAACATATTAAAATATGAGAATGATTCAACCCTCAGGGAATAAAATAAAATTATTGTACGATCCTCCGATATGTAAATGCGGGCCGTTATATTCTCCCCCTCCTCCCTTAAGAATTTTTCCCTCGAAATTCCAAGCAACCACAATAATTCTGCATGTCTGTCATCCATAAGCGTCCAATTTTATCATCCAAACTAGTTGCCATCAAACCATGCACCCATAAATTTATCCTAGTACGCGGAATTCTAATAACAAACATAATAGTACTAGTTACAATGACATAAGGTGACATGATACTAATGGGTCTTACCGGCAAAGAGTTCCGGATGGGTCGCCTTCATACTTTCTTCTATCTCCAACGTACAATCATCGCCATCCTTACTCCATTGTACCTTGACTAGCTTAACCGCCTTCCTCCTAAGTTGTTTCGTGTCATTCCTCACAACACGAAGCACCTTATGAGGTTTTATAACTGCGGTCTCTACTTTTAGGTTTTCGTACTGCTCTGGAGATACCACCCTGTTCGAATCAAGCACGAACTTCCATAGAAACGAATATGGAAAAAATTATGCACACTTGACATCTTCTCGGGTAATTCCAGTATATATGCGAGCTTTCCAATTCGCTCGACAATCGAAAATGGTCCAAACGAACATAGGAGCTAACTTTCCTTTGTTTCTGAATCGAATCACATCCTTTAACAGCGAAATATTCACAAAAACCATATCGCCAACGTCGAACTCCAAATCCTTTCGACGCTTATTGGCATAACCCTTCTGATGATCTTGGACTACCTTCATTCGTTGCCAAATGATCTCGATACAATCTGAGGTCTCTCTAATCGTCTCAGGCCTAAGTACCAACTTATCTCCAGTTTCTAACCAATATGTTGGAGAATTGCACGGCCTCCCGTACAATGCCTCGTATGGTGCCATCCCAATGCTAGACTAGTAGCTATTATTATATGCAAACTCAACTAGATGTAGATGGTCTTTCCACAATCCTCCGAAGTCTAACACACAAGCGCTTAGAAGATCTTCCAATAATCGATTAACCCTCTCGGTTTAACCATCAGTTTGGGGATGATAAGTCGTACTTAAACACAACTCGGTTCCCAATGCTTCTTGCAGACTCTTCCAAAATCCACTTGTGAACAATGGATCTCGGTCACTGACTATGCTCTTCGGGATACAATGGAAACGAACTATCCATTTCACATAAAGTTCAGCCAATTTCGATGTCGTCCTGGTTGACTTAATATGAATGAACCTTGCACTTTTGGTAAAGCGATCCACGATGACCCAAATTCCTTCGTTTTCTGCCCTAGTTCTAGGTAGTCCATCGATAAAGTCCATCGATATCTACTCCCACTTCCATGTAGGAACTTCCAATGGCTAAAGCAATCCACTCGGCATTTTCTGTTCAGCTTTCACCAACTGACAATTCATGCACTTGGAAATGAACTTTACAATATCTCGTTTCATCCCCTCCCTGTAGTAGGTTCACTTCATGCCCTGATACATCTTATTACCATCAGGATGAATTGTCAACTTCGAGTGATGACATTCCCTCAAAATCTCTTCTCTCAATCCGTCGATATTAAGGACAACTAATCGCCCTTGCTTTCAAAGCCAACCTTCTCGATCGACTTCGAACTCTTTATTCTCTGGTTTCAACTTCTGGATAAACTCGACAAGCTTCACATCCCGCTTTTACCCTCGCCAATTCTTTCGATAAGAGTAGGTCTTATCGATAAGCTTGCCAACATTTCAGGTTCCAACTCACACCTTGGTCTGAAATCGAATCTTGCCAAATACACTAGGCTCTTCCATTCTGAAAATATCACTCCTAAACTTGCGTGTCTTTGACTCAATGCATCTGTAACTGCATTACCCTTGCCAGGAGTATAGGCTATACCAAAAAAATATGATGCCAGAAACTCTAACCACCGTTGCTGCTGAAGATTCAAATCCTTTTGGAAGAAAAGATACTTCAACTACTTGTGATCTGTGAACAACTCGAATCGAATTCCTAATAGGTAATGTCTCCACATCTTCAGAGTAAACAGAATCGATGCCTACTCCAAATCATGAGTTGGATAGTTCCTTTCACGCGGCTTTAGCTTTCGACTCACATAGGCCACAACCTTATCCTTTTGCATCAATACTGCTCCAAGTCCAATACCACATGCATCAGTGTATACTACCATCTCTTGACTCCAACTTGGAATGTTCAATACAGGAGCACTCGTTAGTCTCTCCTTTAGAATTCCAAATGCTTTCTCACACTTTGCATCCCATGTGAACACTTGATTCTTTTTAGTTAATCCCGTCAACGGTGCAGATATCTTGCAGAAATCTTTGATAAACCGTCGGTAATAACCAGCCAACCCAAGGAAACTTCTCACATTCATCGCATTCTTAGGTCTATCCCAGTCTTGGATTGCTGCCACTTTAGCGGGGTCAACCGCTATTCCATTTCCAAAAACAACATGGCCCAAGAACCTCACTTCACTCTTCCAGAAAACTTAGCTCTCAGCTGATGCTTTCGCAAGATTTCCAGCACAACTCTCAAGTGCTTCTTGTGTTCTTCCTCGTTCTGAGAGCAAACCATAATATTATCCACGAACATAAGCATGAACTTGTTCAACTGATATCTGAAAACTCTATTAATAAGATCCATGAAATACGCTGGCGCGTTATCAACCTAATGGCATTACCAACCATTCAAAGAAACCAGATGGTGTCCTAAAAGCAATATTTGGCACACTATCCTTTTCCAACCTTAGCTGTTGAAATCCCGTTGCCAAATTCATATGAGAAAATACTTTGGCTTCGTGAAGCTGATCGAACAAGTCGTCTATCCTTGGCAATGGATAATTGTTCTTTTTGGTCACCTTATTCAGTTCACGATAGTCCACACACAATCTTAACGAGTCATCTGCCTTGGTTACAAACACGATTGGTGTGCCCCATTCGGATACACTTCTTCAAATGAACCCTTTTCCCAAAAGGTCATGGATCTATACCTAAAACACTCGTTATTCCTTAGGTGCAATCCGCCTAAGAGGCATAACGATTGGTCTAGCACCCTCGACCAAATCAATCCTAAACTCGATGTCACGATGCGGCAGCAACCCTTTGACCTCGTTTAAGACATCCTTATACTCATTAGCAATCAGAACAGATGACAAGTCTTTTTGTGGAATCACAAGCGAATATAGATAGCTCACGAAGACACCATCTTCGGGCTTACTAATCAACACCTTTCACCCTTCCACATCCCCGACCCTCCTCACCTCTAGCTTCTCGCAATTCAATCTTGCCGCATACCTCTTGAATCAATCCATTCCCAAGATAATCCCAAACCCAGCAAAGTTAAGAACAAAGCAATCACACACAAAAAAGCAACCATGAATCGACAACACTAGACCACGACAAAACATGCACAAATTGGGCGAACCCCCAACCGGATTAGTCATGATCAATGGTCTATCACAAATCTCGTGTTCCAAACCCAAACGACACACAAGCTCATTGCAAATGAATGAATGTGATGCTCCAGTATCAAATAACACACAAACTGAAACACCTCGAATAGAAAGAGTACCTTGGACGACAACACCCTTTCCCTTCTCCTCTGCAGTAGGAGCTCTTGAAGAAGATGGCATGGCTTACAAAGCAAATGCCTTCACAACCTGCTTGCTCTTAGCTGATTCTGGACAATCTTTCTGCTCATGCCCAGGCTTTCCACACTTGAAGCACTTCTTCTCAGCTTTAGGATTCTTGCATTCATTCGAGTAATGACCCTTCTATTGGCAGTTAAAGCAAACTATCTCACTCTTAGGCTTCTTCTGGTCATCCTTCACTTTCTGTTGTTGCTGCTTCCTCTTCTTATTAGTACCACACTGCTGTGGTTTCTGAACTTCCTTGGTTGCAGCGACAACATTTGCTTCCTTATGAAACAAGCTCTCATGGCGAACATCTTTTCCCACATTCTTCTCAAATGTATCATCAACATGATCCACCAGCAGCCTTCCAATATAGCTATCTAGCCCGATAACAAACTTCTCGTTCTTCTGATAAGGCGTGTCAATGTATGAACGAGCTTATTTGGACAAGGCCTCGAAATCAGGAATATAATCAAGCACAGAATGAACATTATGTTCCAGCTCTACGAACTTCTTGAATATAACGGACCTTTGAGCAGTGAAGATAAACTTTGATTCAAATTTAGCTTGGAATTGCTCCCATGAAATATCCTCTTGTGGAGTCGCAAGTGTAATAGAATTCCATCACTCCATGGCCATGCCTTCTAACTACCTTGATGCAAGCTTTCTCTTAGTTGCATCCTCCAACCCCAAGCCTCCAACAATATGGACACAAGAATCTATCCACCTCTGAACCTCTTCGGCTGGTTCAGTCCCTTTGAATGGTTTCCTCCTAGATATGTATAATCTTTGCACAACTTCGCACAATCCACAATAGGAAGTCGCACACCTACATTTACCGTGGCTTCCACTGGAGCGGATACCCTTCGCATGACTGCTTCCATCATGGCCTCAAACATGGCTGGGCAGTCCGGTATACTTCCATTACCCCCTCGAGGCACAGCCTCTTCCCTGGCAGTCTGTCTTGTAGTTCGTCGACTCATTCTGAATCTGCAAATTAGAACGATTAGCCACTTGCAAGAAAAGCTGCTAAAGAAGTACAAACGCTGATATACTATATAGTATCATATAGTATACATCCAACTGAAATCTACAAATATGTCTCTTCTACGTAATTACGTCCTCGAACTTTGGCTAAAACCGTTAACCAGAGCTCTAACACCAAATGTGACGACCAAAACTTCACCAAACGACAAATCCGATGAAACAAACTCGTCCAACTCATCAAACATGACCACAAACATGATGCGAAGTCACTAGCAACATGAAAACAACGATTATCACCACAATTACACAATTTCACCACAATAATGATAAATGAATATATGATCTAATTTGTGGATTTAACTTGCATATACATATGGAATGACATAGAAATTACCGATTTAAACTTGCTAAACTAGATAATAGAGTGATTCATAAGAAAGTGGACTTACCAAGGTATAGATCTATGGTTAAAACACTAGAATTCGATGAAAAACATGACCAGCCATTCATATACTTCATTGAATCCATGTGAGAGACGCAAATCACTCACCAATTCTCCAAATCAAAGCAAAAACAATGAATTGAGATTATGGACAACAAGCAATTCAAACCAAACCCCATGATTGGATGAACTCACACTTCAAATGATGTAGAACTAGCCTCAAATGGTGTAGATCTTCGATTTCCTACCTTTGGATTTCAATTTTAATGGTGGAAAGGTGTTAGAGGAAGGAGGAATATAGGCCACCAAATGAGAGAATGGAGAAACTAAACCATTTCCCATATCTCCCACCCCTTATTTATAGTTTTCTATCAGCCCATTAATGGGTCTCTACAAATCTTCCCATTATGGCTTCATAAACCTAAGCAGCCAACTGTTAAACCTTAAAACAACGATTCCTCCCAAATCGCTGGGCCAAATGTTTAATGTGACCACTCTACGGAAAGGCAATTAACATTTCCTTTCCAATGGCACAGGTATCACCAATTAATTTGATTGGGTCAAAAGTTATGCCATATACAAAACTCATAGGGGAAAAATGATCATAAACAGAACTGGTAAAAATTATGGACATGTCTCACATCCCCATAAGAAACATATTAAAATATGAGAGTGATCCAACTCTTGGGGAATAAAATAAAAATATTAAACGATCCTTTGATACGTAAAATGCGGGTTGTTACAACACTATCCTAGCCACTCTCAGTTGGTGAAATCCCATCGCCAAATCTATTTGGGAAAACATCTTAGCTTCATGAAGCTAATCAAACAAGTCATTGATTTTCATCAATTTATATTGATTTTTCTTGGTCTCCTTATTCAGCTCACGATAATCCACACATAACCGCAACGGTCCATCAACCATGGTCGCAAACGCCATTGGTGCACTCCACTCAGATATGCTTCTCCAAATAAATACATTTACCAAAAGGTCGTTCACCTGTACCTCTAATTGTCATTGTTCCCTTGGTGCCATTCGACTAAAAGGCATAATGATGGGTTTGGCTCCCTTCATTAAATTAATTCAAAACTCGATTTCCCTTTGTGGGGTAGTCCTTTGACCTTGTCAAAGATATTTTAAAACTCATGAATGATTGGAACCGATGACAATCTATCCTATGGAATCGCAAGCGAATATAAAAAGCTGACTAGGGCCCCATCCTTTCGCATGCAACATATCACCACTGTTCTCCCTCCCCACATTTCTGATTGCCACCTCGACGCTCTTGCAATCAACTATAACCTCATACCTCTTACGCTAGTCCATCCCCAAAATGATCCCAAACCCAGTGAAGTAAAAAAATTACATACAAAAGAGCAACCAAGACTCGACAGGACTAGACTATAATAAAGCTTCGAACTCCGTCACATACTCAGCGATAGGCCTTCTGCCTTGCTTCAGCTCAACAAACTTCTTAAAGAGTACCGAGGTTTGGACTATAGAAATGATATTTTCCTCAAATTTCCTTGGTAATATGGTGCACTGGAGTCTCAAGAGTAATGGAATTCCACCAATCTATAGCTTGCTCTTGTAGCTGCCTCAATGCGAGCTTCCTCTTAGTTACATCGTCGATTCCCAAGTCCCCGAAGATGCAAACACAAGTATCCACCCGGTTCTGAATCTCGATAGTAGGTTTTGTACCAATAAACATCTTGCCACCTAGAGAAGTATAATCATTGTACAACTTGGCGAAATCTACAACCCTAGGAACCTGCACAAAAGTACTTACCTCTACTATCTCTTCTGAAGTGGGCATCCTCCTCATGATCGCAGCCATCATGACCTTGAACATAGCAAGATAATCAAACATAATAGTTGTATCTCACGACTGACTACCCTCACATGTCCTTCCAGTAGCAAGCTTGTCCCTAGCAGCGTGTCTCGAAGTTAGACGACATGTTCTCACTCAAAAACAAGAATGATTGGTCCATGTCTGAGACAAGCTGAAATGGTGCCCAAGTGCTCACTAACCTACTATACTATATATATATTATAATATAGTAATCATCCATTAAAAATGACAAGTACGTCTTTCATATGCTTTACAGTCGCAAACTTTGGGTAAAATATATTAACTAAAGCTCTAATGCCAAATGTGATGACCTATCCACACCTCGTAGACTAATCTGACATGTTAGACCGATATGGAACGATCATCAAAGAGAAAACTCAAAACAGAACTGGCCAATGCATGGATAACATATAATAGTAAAGTATACAACATGATATAGTACTAAAGCTTAGAAAAGAAGAAGATCTCATCTCCATAAAACCATAAAATCTTAAGTACAACACACCCCAATATATAACTATCTAAATACAATATTCCTCACTACATCGGTTAGAGCATTTCAACAAAACAACGGAATAGTAATACAATACAAGAAAATAGTACGCCAAGCTCTTGCTCATCATCGTACGGCACTAATGCTGCTAAACTTGTAACCTGCTACTCGATGTACTCTCGACAACATCAATGTGTATCCCAAGGTAAAAAGAAAAGAAAAACCTTATGTCAGACAATAGTCTAAGTGAGCGATAAAATAAATATCAATGGTTACGCACAATAATATAATTATAGACAGTTCAGTCTCACTTGAGCGGTCCCTACAAACACAGATTTAGCACATAATAATCTCATTATAATATGCTAAAACACACGAAATAGACACGAGTCAGAATAGGATTCCCAATCCCGCTTCTCTTCGATGTCCTACGGCGATAGCCTACCCATAGAAGTAGAAGAGAACTCATAAGAAACCGTAGCATCCATAACAAGAACCTAACTATCACCGAATATAGCCTTGAATGCATCGATATCGAATGACTGACTATTGCCATCCGTCAACGGCTAATCGGTTGTAGTCATATTGCTACACATCCCATGTACGTTTGCCTCCTAGAGACAACTAGATCATTCCCCGAGCAGTACAACGCACTCGATCTCTTAGATTGTGAAAGGCTTCCCCATGATACCCCTGCTTTGAGTTTGCTAGAACCTTCGAATATCAACGATTACTTGGAGCTTCAAATTCAATAAGCCATCCTCCATTTCTTCATTCTTTAGTTCGAGTCCCCCTCAAATCAGCTCATTATCTCTCATGCTCGAGTCCCACCCTAGTCAATCCATCATCTCATTAGCTTGAGTCTCACTCGACTCGATCCATCATCTCACTGTGTCGTCCTACAATCATCTTCTTAATAATTCAACTACTCCCTCCTTGAGTTCACCTTAAAGAACCATCACCTTGTTGATTCACTTCAACCCGTAGGAGTTTTCCATAATCAAACAGCACCGACAAGCTCCAGAAGGCCAATGCTTCACTCCCTAGAAGTCTCAACCACCCACTCCCACCTTTTATTGATCGGTACCGGTCCAACGTCTATAGACCGATACTGGTCTATCCAATTATCCAAATATAGCTAACTGTTTTGATCCTCGAACTCTATACTTTAAGTATTTCCTATTGGTCTAGTTTCAAAGTCTAACTACTTCCCGATAATTTTCGCTATTGGTTAGTCAACGAGAATTTGTTCGATCATACCCTAATCTATCCAATTTCAACCAAACTTTCACCATAGTCTTCTTACAATGCCGTCATTGCTATCGTCAAAATTTCGTGTCTATATGAGTCAATAGCATAGAATTCTAGGATTTCCATCCCAAGGAGTGGACCTATAGGAGATGGACCAGACCTACATGAATTCAATTTGAGTGAAAAATTTTGGGCAGCCTCCCGGTGACCTCTAGGCCTTCCTCGCCAAGTTTCTCTTGAATTCGATGAATTATGAAGGACCCTCAATAGACCCATCCACATGGACCGAACCTACAGGAGATGGACCGGACCTGCAGGAAATACATTAAAGTGAAATTTTTTAGGTAGCCACCCAGTGACCTCCAGACCACCCGCGCCAATTTTTGCTTGAATCCGATGAATTTTGATGGACACTACGGAGGTCTGTCCCCATGGACTGGACCTATAGGAAATGGACCGGACCTACAGAAAGTCCATTCCCGATGGATCGGTACCGGTCCGTGGTCTTAGCACATTTTGCGATGAATTTTTTTGAGCACCATCCTAACACCCTCTATAGCTCCTCCATCGAGTTTCGTTTGAATTTGATCATCCGAACTTCCGATTTGCTCTGTTTATCAATTCTAAGTCTATGACACACAATTCTAAATGACTAAATAAATCAAAATTATACAATTCAACAAATTAAACAGCAATTCACCCAATTTCAATCATGATCAGTCATATAAACATGAACATTCATGAAGTATAGCTTAAAATTCATGGATCTGGCATATCTAGGATTTAAGTAGACATTAAACATGATTAATTTAATAACTTACCAGTTTATGTGATCAAATCAGATTTTTTATGGTCTCTAATGCTTAAATGAACATAGCCAATCAGATTTTAGGTGGTATTCACTTGTATGGAGTGAAATAGTCCAAAACTAATCCATATTATCCATAATATCCGTGTGAGAGGTATCTATCACTCACCAAAAAGTTAGTCTGATGAATTACTAAAGAAATTAGATCTGGACATTGATGAAACAGTGAGGAAAATGTTAGGAACTGAGATGTTGTTGATGATGGTTTTGATGACAACAACCTTGTTTCGACTTTGTTTCAGTTATAAAATATATGCTAACACTATTATCTAGAACAGTGTAGTGAATATTGGGAATGATGACAGAAATGTTTTGAAGCCTGGAAATGTAGTCGTGCTTGATGAACCTGTTGGCAAATAGAATGGATATCCGCATCTCCAACAATTGGTATCAGAGCATTGGTTTTCAAAGTTATCATAATCTGATTTTTGAAAAGTTTATATGAAAACCTTTTAACACTATTTTTGTATGGATATGTCACAAAATCATCATTATATTATTTAAAATTACATTTAGTTATTTTGAAAACTCACTTGATTCTTTAAAAAGTTGTGTTGTTTTGCTGGGTAAGTGTTATGTCAGATGACTACTAGTCAAAAGACACCAAGATTTTCATTCATCAATCAAGAATAAAAAAAGGATATGTAATTGGAAATCTACAATGAAATGGTACCTGATCAATACAAAACTTTTGATTATCTTCTACAACTTGATTCAATATTATACTTCTCTTCCTCTTCTCTGCAATGCCTCTAGTTTCGTATAAATCCATCAAAAATGACCAAGTTATGATCAAATGAAATTTTGGTGCACAAAGGAAAAAAGAAACCAAAACTGTCATTGGTATTTCTCATATTTCATCTAGGTATTTGAAGTATTTCATTACAAGTCTCTTCTAAATATAGCTCTTGTTCTCACGGTCATTTTGATGGTAGAACATCAAATTCCGATCAAACCTAAACGAGATATGGCAGTATGAAGTTGGCGATCCAAAACTGAAAACTTTGCACGAGATTTTCTACTTTTCTCTTACTGATTCAGCCTCCTACACCATAATATCATCCAACTTTATCACCTAACAATTTCTAGATCATAGCCTTTTCCTTCCTCTTTGATTTGCCGGTAGTTTCATCCAATTCTATTAAGAAACGAAGTAGACATGCCTTTCGGAAGATTGATTATAAGTTGAAAAATGGGAAGAAGAAGAAGAAGAGAAACTTTTGTGAAGAGATATGAATTTTGGGCCTATTTATAGTAGTTCAAGTATCCATTCATTCGAATCCAAATTCAAATTCAAAATTTTGGCGCCAAGTTGGATAAACTACTAAACCATCAATATCTCTTTCATACGACCTTCAAATTCAGCAAATGAATATATTATACTAATCAGAAAAACGAGCCCATCGCAATAAGGTAGATCTCGTCATCAAATTCTGAAATATATGAATGTGAGGTTCATGACAATGGAGGAACAAAAAATTGGATGCTTGCAAAAAAGTGGTACGCTTTTACTATTATTTCATAATTATCATTGCATTTAGAAATATACATTTATGCACATAGTTAGGTTTAGAAATTTATCTCTTTAGATATTTTGATCCATATGTCCATACATCATAGAATACATATCAATATACCAATCTAATATTAAAATAATACAAAACCCAACTGAAAGGAATATAAGGATACAGAGCTTTCCGAATATCATTCCAGCTGTAAACCAGGATCTTGTGAATATAAATCTGCAAAACCAAAACTACTAGCTGCCCATGCGGAAAATAGGTGTAACACCCCGAATTTCAGTTAATATTAACATTCACAAATTAAAGAATAACTAATCCCAGATGTGGGAATTAGGGGAAAAGGGTTGCGCCATTGTGTTCGTCTCGGAATTCTGGTTGAGATAGAGTCCGAGTTTGTGTGATTTGGGGTCCGTATGACCAAGTTATGGCCCAACGAAGTTTTCAGAAAATTCAAGTTTAAAAACAGTTTAAAACTAAAGCCAAAATCGAAATTCAACACACAGGGGGAAGGCGGGAAAATTCCCGCGTAGGCCAAGTCGACAGGGGTGTCGACTGCCCAGTCGACACCGCCCCAACCCATGTCGACTGCCCAGTCGACACGGGTGTCGACCTGGGTACTCGGCCAGGTTGGCCTGGGTGCAGTCTGAAGGGGTTTGGGCTGTGTTTTGGGGCTTGTGACGAGATCTGATGGCTCTAAACTAATCTAGGGTTAATCTAAGGGCCTAAACTACATCCTAAGTCTATAAATACACCCTAAGACTATCCTAATCCATACTAAAAATAGATACAACGTCATCATGCCATCAAAATGCAACTTAGAAGGAGCCTCCACAAATTAGAGAGGAAGATAGCTTCTCAAATCAGCTTCTAATCAACTCTAGCAACTAAATCTTCTTCATAGGAGTGCTAATCAACAAGTTGTGAGTTTCTATGCCTTTAGCAAGCAATTGCTAAACTAATTATGATAGGATGTAATGAGGTTATGGTTATGAATGTGGATCAATGCAAGTTATGTTATCATATGTTATGTGCTCATGATGTTAGTTATGCAAGTTTTATGCTATATGGTCATGATGCTAGTTATGCAAATCACTATGATAAACATTGATCCATTATGACACCATGTTATGCAAGTTTGGTGTTTGATTATATGCAAGCTCATATATGACATGTTATGCAAGTTTGGTGTTTGATTATATGCAAGTTCATATATGACATGTTATGCAAGTTTGGTGTTTGATTATATGCAAGTAACATGTGCAAGTTTACACCTTTATATGATATGCATACATATGCAAGTTTACCCCTTTGTATGTCATGCATATATATGCATGTTTACCCCTTTTTATGATATGAGTAACATATGCAAGTTCATCCCTTTTTAGACCTATGACATGTATGAAAGTTTATCCCTTTATGATAGGTCTATGACATGAACATCTATGCAAGTTACCCTCTTTATGACATATGCGATTCATGCAAGTTGGGTTGATTATTTATGCTAGTTGGGTTTGATGCTATGGTCATATATGCAAGTTGACACCTTTAAAACCCATGTAGATGCTAATGTTATGCTAAGTTGAACCCATTGTATTTGTGATGAATCTTCCCTTTTAAGTATGTCATGTTAGCGTATTACGTGGGGAACGATGGGGTTAATATTCATGTTAACAAAATTGTGGTGAAATTGGTATGATGTTGCATACCATAAGTGGATGGACATAATTGAGTCAATTATGTACATCATTAAATTGGAATTAATTAGGGAAAATTAATTCAAAATATTGGGGTGATTAATTAGGTGTAATTAATCGACTAAGACACGAGGTTGGACCCTTTTGTAGCATAAGACTGCCCGGACCCGACCGGCAAATCCAGCGGCTACAAATGATTGGCCCAATGTGAGAGGTCTTAGGCATAAACTAAATACGTGACAAGTGTAAAGACACGAGGTTAGACTCTGTTATGGAGTAAGGCTGCCCGGACCCGACCGGCAAATCCAGCTGCCATAAAAGACAGTCTAATGTGAGAGGTCTTTACAAAGGTTACGGTCTTAATCAATTAAGAAACACTTAACCAGATAAGCGTGTAGTGGGGCATGAGGGCTTAAGTGGGTGCCTTGGGTGGCATGTGGAAATCTAGTGGTTGCCTTGGGTGGCAATAGAAAATACGATTAGAATACTTAACCAAAGTGGAAACATGTAACTAAACATGATTAAAGGGTTAAGTGGGATACACTAGAGGGAGCAAGCTTAGGTGGGTAGCTTGTGGGGGCCCATTTCAACCAGTAACCCATATGTATCTTTGTGGGCTCGACCCATGTCGAGGACGGGACACGCGTACTGGGCTTGACTATAAGAGGCCAAAACGGGTTAGCGGTGGCAACGCAAGTCCAACGGGTTTCATATGCGTGTGTGGACCCGGGCTGGTAGGTAAGACATTGTTGCATCGTGTAGGTATAAGCTGTGCATCAGTGTTGGTATTGGGTTGCCACTTTGGGTAATGATACACCCCACTGTGGGACCAGCACGGATATCTACGTTAGGGAGTCGATCGCTTGGGGAGTAGTGGGTACACCTAGTGGAGATAGGGGCAGACGACACCTATGTGGTCAGCTAGGGGTACACGAAACTACTAGTTAAATTTTCTAAGTCCTTGGGTGGGATCAACCTTTAAGTTAGGAATGACTGGTGTGGTGCAGTGTAGTAATTATCCTTGGGTGGGTAGATGCGTCTTTACCGTTATCTTCGTTCTTCCTATGTCTAGTTGGCTGCTTAGTGTAGTCATTTATCCCCAGTCGTTACCGTACCAAGTTTATATCATACCCTAATTACTTTAATGATTGGATTGTTAAAGTTATAGGACTCGCTCAGACTTATGTCTGACCCCGTTGTTTTTTTTATCTTTTTCCCAACCCTCAGGTTCTCAAAGTGGGCCTAGCACTAGTGGGATTTGATCAGATTGCTTTATCTATCTTTTGGAGCTTGGACCGTTGATGTAAAGCTCAGCTTATCTTTTCTATTATGGCTATTAGTTATGTAGTGGGATTATGTACTTATGTTTTTATCAGGATGGATATTTAGTACTTGACTCTTGTTTTATGATTTTGTTATTGTAACCAAACATGTTTACCTTCTGCTGCAATGAAATGATGTTTTAGTTAACAAGTATTATTTATTTCTGTCTTGTTGTAATTTTTCTGTTCTATATTCACTTAAAATACTCCACCAAAGTTAAGGCATTCCCTTAGTGAGTGACCTTAGCGGGTGTGGGGTGTTACATGTGGTATCAGAGCTAAAGGTTACCAGAACAGATAAAAAAAATTTGGAAAAATTATTTTTCTAAAAACATTTTTGAAGGAGTATTTTCAAAAACATGTCTTTTAAGAGAAAAGTTTTTGAAAGAAAAGCATAATCCCTAATAGCCATATCTTTATCTTTCGAATTCTCCGTTTTGAATCTTTCCTTTTTCGTTTCAGCATGGCTGAAGATCTTAACTTTCCGGAGGGTGTAGCGATACCAGTATGGTATAGGAGATTGATGGAGGCTAGGGCCGCCGCTGCGGGTCCAGCAAATGTTCCTCCACCACCAGTTGCACCCGATCTTCCTCCCCCTCCTCCTCCTCGCACGGATACTTTTGCTAATACTTGCAAGGAATTTAAGGCTATGGGAGGGAAACCTTTTCAAGGATCAGAAACTTTTGTGGAAGCTAGGGATTGGCTTAAGGAAACGGAAGAGTTGATAGACATCTTTGAGATGGAAGAAGGAAAGAAAGTCAAGTTAGCTGCTTGGTTAATGAAGGGAGAGGCCTCGTTCTGGTGGGAGGTCACTAATGGAGAACGCCTAGTTGACTCTTGGGCGGATTTCAGGCAAAGGTTTGAGGCGAAGTTTCTTTCACGTGCGGAAGAAAATCTGTATATGGAAAGGTTCTTGACACTAAAGCAAGGAAACTTATCAGTGAAGGAATATGTCAAGAAGTTTAATCAGCTAGCAAGATTTGGCATAGACATGGTGAATACACCGGAGAAGAAGGCTTTGAGGTTCGTTAAGGGCTTGAATGAACCGATGCATGGATTGGCTATGACTCACATCCCTATGGGACCACCTTTGAGAAGCTAGTAGAAATGGCACTCATGCATGAGGAAGAGAAGGGTCCCAATGCTAATAAGGCACCCGAGAAGAAAGGAGATCAGAAGAGACCTCAACAGCAACAGCAAAACAAGGGTGGGAAAGGCAACGGTGGAAAGGGAAAGAAGAAGTGCTTCAATTGCGGGACACCAGGCCACCTAAGCAAAGATTGTCGGAAGAAGAAGAAGACTGGCTGCTTCCACTGTGGCGAAGCAGGGCATCTAGTGAAGGATTGCCCTAAGAAGGGGCAGAGGACGGGATCTACCTCAGGAGGACAGGTGCAAGCTCTTATGGCACCAGGTCAGGCAAGGGGGCAAGTTCAGGCTCTCGCGGTTCCACTGATTCAGGAAAGAGGTAGAACTATTTCCGTTGAAAGTCTGGTTTTTCTGTTTGATCATCCTGTCCGTACTTTATTCGACTCTGGCGCATCGCATTCGTTTATCTCATCATTATTAGTTGAGTCACTGCACTTAGACACCAGTCTAGTAGATGATCCCTTGGTTGTTTCAAACCCAATAGGGGGCTCCACTTATTTGTCCATGATATGTTTGGGTTTGAAGATTTCCATACTTAGCGTTGAGTTTAGATGTGATGCTTTTGTTTTGGGCTTCACGGGCTATGGGTTGATTTTGGGCATGGACTGGTTATCCAGTAATGGTGCCGTTCTTGATTGTGAAAGGAGAGTTGTTAGGCTCATGACCCGCTTGGGTAACACTCTCGAGATCTCTTGTAATCCCATGGATTCTGTTATGCTAAGTTATCTTGAATCGCTTGACGCTTCGGTCGAGAGTTTGCGATCTGTTAGAGTGGTCCGGGAATACACGGATGTGTTTGAGGAGGTGAAGGGCTTACCTCCGAAGCGGGAGATAGACTTCCGAATATATCTGGTGGACAATGCTAAGCCAGTATCTTTGCCAGTGCGCCACATGGCTCCTCGTGAGAGGAGGGAACTCCATAAGCAAGTAGGGGAGTTGCTTGAGAAGGGGTTCATAAGACGAAGTATATCAGAGTGGGGTGCTCCAGTAGTTTTTGCCACGAAGGCAGATGGGTCCCTCAGACTTTGTGTAGACTATAAAGAACTCAACAAACTTACAAAGAAGAATAGACACCCATTGCCAAGGATTGATGATCTCTTTGATCAGTTGGTTGGCGCCTCAGTGTTTTCGCAGTTGGACTTAGCCACGGGGTTTCATCAGTTGAGAGTGGCTGAGGATAGTATAGAGAAGACTGCCTTTAGGACTCCAGATGGTTTCTATGAGTGGCTGGTGATGCCCTTTGGTTTGACAAACGCCCCTGCATACTTTGTTGATTTGATGAGTAGGGTGTTCAGGGAGTACCTTAATAAGTTCGTGGTGGTCTTTGTGGATGACATCTTGGTCTTTTCTAAGAGTGAAGAAGAGCATGCCCTACATCTTAGGGAAGTGTTGGAGACTCTTCGAGTGCATAGCCTTAAGGCTAAATTCTCTAAATGTCACTTTTGGAGGAAGGAGGTGCGGTTCTTAGGGCACGTGGTCTCCAAAGAAGGGATAGCTGTGGATCCCGCGAAGGTAGTGTCCATCCAAGATTGGAAGGTTCCGAAGAATGCTACCGAGGTGAGGAGTTTCTTGGGGTTGGCTGGCTACTATAGGAAGTTTATCAAGGACTTCGCGAAGATATCAGCCCCATTAACTCGCTTGACGAAGAAGAATCTAGTTTTCACATGGGACGTAGATTGTGATGATGCGTTCCAACGGTTAAAGAGAGCTTTAACCACAGCTCCAGTCTTAGTGCTGCCGGATGGGAGTAAGCCATTTGTTGTTTATACCGATGCTTGTGGGAAAGGACTAGGCACAGTCTTAATGCAAGAGGGAAGGGTAATAGCCTATGGGGGAAGGCAGTTAAGAGTGCATGAGAAAAATTACCCTACGCATGATCTAGAGTTGGCCGCTATTGTTTTTGCGCTTAAGTCTTGGCTCCATTATCTTCTTGGCGAGAGGTTCGAATTGTTCACTGACCACAAATCGTTGAAGTACTTGTTTTCTCAAAAGGATTTGAACTTAAGACAGCAAAGGTGGATGGAGTTCTTAGCGTCCTATGATTTTGAGATAGTGTATACCCCTGGCAAGGGTAATGTGGTGGCAGACGCCTTAAGCAGAAAAAGGTTGTCTTTGAGTCCATTGTTCGTTGAACGACGAAGCTTGGAATTTATCTCGATGTTTGACTTCAGACCTTCCGTTGACTTTATACCCGGTTTGCTAGCATCCTTAGAGGTCAGACCTACTCTTTTGGGACGGATTGGTGAGGCACAGCGGGACGACCCACGGTTGGTTGAGTTAGTGGAGAAGCTCATAAGGGGGGAGTCGTCCAGCCATTTGAGTAGGTACACCCTAGATGGTAAGGGGTGGTTGCGTAGAGACGGTATACTTTGTGTACCGCAAGACGAGGGTTTGAAGAAGGCTGTTCTTGATGATGCACATCGTTTGAAGATGACCATTCATCCCGGTGGGGACAAGATGTACCAAGACATGAAGCGAGTTTTCTTTTGGGCCGGTATGAAGAAGGATGTGGCCGAGTATGTCACTAGATGTTTGGTGTGCCAACAAGTGAAAGCGGAGCAAAAGAAACCCGGTGGGTTGCTTCACCCATTGGAGGTTCCGCAATGGAAGTGGGATAGCATCTCGATGGATTTTATCGATGGATTACCGAGATCGAGGAAGGGTAATACGGGAATTTGGGTTGTAGTAGACAGACTTACTAAGAGCGCCCATTTTATACCCGTGAAGGGTAAGAGGACTGCTCCATGGCTAGCTTCAGTCTACATTCGAGAGATAGTTCGGTTACATGGTGTACCTTCTAGCATAGTGAGCGATCGAGATCCTATCTTCACTAGCGAGTTTTGGAAGAGTTTGCAAGAGGCGGTAGGGACTCAGTTGTGTTTGAGCACAGCATATCATCCTCAGACGGACGGCCAGACCGAGAGGGTGAACCGTATTCTAGAAGACCTTTTGAGGCTATGTATCTTAGATTTTGGAGGTACATGGGAAGAGCATCTTCCATTGGTGGAGTTCGCGTATAATAACAGCTTTCAGTCTAGTATTGGTATGGCTCCATTCGAAGCTCTTTATGGAAGGCCTTGTCGGTCACCTACATGTTGGTGGGAATCTACGGATAAGATCTTGCTTGGGCCTGATATGGTTAGAGAAACTTCGGAAAAGATTGATTTGATTCGAAGAAGGATGAAAGCGGCGCAAGACAGACAGAAATCTTATGCGGATAAGAGGAGAACAGATCTTGAGTTTGATGTTAGGGACATGGTCTTTGTCAAAGTATCTCCATTGCGGAATGTTGTTCGCTTCGGGTCCGTTGGGAAGTTAGCACCAAGGTTTGTAGGACCGTTTCCTATTAAGGAAAGGATTAGACAGATGGCATATAGAGTGGATTTGCCCGAGAGACTTAGTGGTGTACATGACGTATTCCATGTGTCACATTTGAGGAAGTGCCTACATGAGACCGCAGAGGTGGTAGAGCCGAGCTTGCTTAGAGAAGTGGAGGTAGAGCGTGATGCGACGATTCGACGAGCTACTACTCGCATCCTTGGGTCAGAGATTAGGAAGTTGAGATACAGAGAGGTTCAACTAGTCAAAGTGCAATGGGGAGATGATGAGAGCAACGCTACTTGGGAGACAGAAGCGAAGATGCGTTCACTGTACCCATTCCTTTTTTAGGGTATGTCTTTTAATTTCTCCTTTATCGTTTGTCTAGTTCTTATCTTATCTTTAGTATGTCCTCTCATTAGTACCTTTGACCTTTAGATAGGGTAAACCTATGGTTGAAACATGTGTTTGAGACATGTTATGATTGATGGATGCGTGTGGATGCAAGTGTTTGCTAGTGGTTGCTCGTGGATGCATATACACACTTTAGACACTAGATCGGCTCAGTCACTTCATATTGCATATTGCATATAAATTGTGTGTATGTAGCTAGTTGATGGATGTATAATGGTTGCGTTATCATATGGATGATGCATTTTTATTGTGAATGATTGTGCACTCATGTAGATATAGTATGTGTCGATAGGGTTCTTTCGCATACATATTGGATGCATGGCACTATCATGGTTTGCATTAAGGAGGTCAACTGAATCAGTAGACCGCCTGATTTTGCATTAGACAGGGAACATATACACACACTTTTTGCATATGTTCATACAGCATTAGATACTTTAAGGACAATGGATGCCAGTGTCTGATGGTTTAGTAGATGGTTGTTTGGATGGTAGGATACGTTCTTCTGGACTTAGAGATTTCGGGGACGAAATCCTTTAAGTAGGGGAGAATGTAACACCCCGAATTTCAGTTAATATTAACATTCACAAATTAAAGAATAACTAATCCCAGATGTGGGAATTAGGGGAAACGGGTTGCGCCATTGTGTTCGTCTCGGAATTCTGGTTGAGATAGAGTCCGAGTTTGCGTGATTTGGGGTCCGTATGACCAAGTTATGGCCCAACGAAGTTTTCAGAAAATTCAAGTTTAAAAACAGTTTAAAACTAAAGCCAAATTCGAAATTCAACACACAGGGGGAAGGCGGGAAAATTCCCACGCAGGCCAAGTCGACAGGGGTGTCGACTGCCCAGTCGACACCGCCCCAACCCATGTCGACTGCCCAGTCGACACGGGTGTCGACCTGGGTACTCGGCCAGGTTGGCCTGGGTGCAGTCTGAAGGGGTTTGGGCTGTGTTTTGGGGCTTGTGACGAGATCTGATGGCTCTAAACTAATCTAGGGTTAATCTAAGGGCCTAAACTACATCCTAAGTCTATAAATACACCCTAAGACTACCCTAATCCATACTAAAAATAGATACAACGTCATCATACCGTCAAAATGCAACTTAGAAGGAGCCTCCACAAATTAGAGAGGAAGATAGCTTCTCAAATCAACTTCTAATCAACTCTAGCAACTAAATCTTCTTCATAGGAGTGCTAATCAACAAGTTGTGAGTTTCTATGCCTTTAGCAAGCAATTGCTAAACTAATTATGATAGGATGTAATGAGGTTATGGTTATGAATGTGGATCAATGCAAGTTATGTTATCATATGCTATGTGCTCATGATGTTAGTTATGCAAGTTTTATGCTATATGTTCATGATGCTAGTTATGCAAATCACTATGATAAACATTGATCCATTATGACACCATGTTATGCAAGTTTGGTGTTTGATTATATGCAAGCTCATATATGACATGTTATGCAAGTTTGGTGTTTGATTATATGCAAGTTCATATATGACATGTTATGCAAGTTTGGTGTTTGATTATATGCAAGTAACATGTGCAAGTTTACACCTTTGTATGATATGCATACATATGCAAGTTTACCCCTTTGTATGTCATGCATATATATGCATGTTTACCCCTTTTTATGATATGAGTAACATATGCAAGTTCATCCCTTTTTAGACCTATGACATGTATGCAAGTTTATCCCTTTATGATAGGTCTATGACATGAACATCTATGCAAGTTACCCTCTTTATGACATATGCGATTCATGCAAGTTGGGTTGATTATTTATGCTAGTTGGGTTTGATGCTATGGTCATATATGCAAGTTGACACCTTTAAAACCCATGTTGATGCTAATGTTATGCTAAGTTGAACCCATTGTATTTGTGATGAATCTTCCCTTTTAAGTATGTCATGTTAGTGTATTACGTGGGGAATGATGGGGTTAATATTCATGTTAACAAAATTGTGGTGAAATTGGTATGATGTTGCATACCATAAGTGGATGGACATAAATGAGTCAATTATGTACATCATTAAATTGGAATTAATTACGGAAAATTAATTCAAAATATTGGGGTGATTAATTAGGTGTAATTAATCGACTAAGACACGAGGTTGGACCCTTTTGTAGCATAAGACTGCCCGGACCCGACCGGCAAATCCAGCGGCTACAAATGATTGGCCCAATGTGAGAGGTCTTAGGCATAAACTAAATACGTGACAAGTGTAAAGACACGAGGTTAGACTCTGTTATGGCGTAAAGCTGCCCGGACCCGACCGGCAAATCCAGCTGCCATAAAAGACAGTCTAATGTGAGAGGTCTTTACAAAGGTTACGGTCTTAATCAATTAAGAAACACTTAACCAGATAAGCATGTAGTGGGGCATGAGGGGTTAAGTGGGTGCCTTGGGTGGCATGTGCAAATCTAGTGGTTACCTTGGGTGGCAATAGAAAATACGATTAGAATACTTAACCAAAGTGGAAACATGTAATTAAACATGATTAAAGGGTTAAGTGGGATACACTAGAGGGAGCAAGCTTAGGTGGGTAGCTTGTGGGGGCCCATTTCAACCAGTAACCCATATGTATCTTTGTGGGCTCGACCCATGTCGAGGACGGGACACGTGTACTGGGCTTGACTATAAGAGGCCAAAACGGGTTAGCGGTGGCAACGCAAGTCCAACAGGTTTCATATGCGTGTGTGGACCCGGGCTGTTAGGTAAGACGTTGTTGCATCGTGTAGGTATAAGCCGTGCATCAGTGTTGGTATCGGGTTGCCACTTTGGGGAATGATAAACCCCACTATGGGACTAGCACGGATATCTATGTTAGGGAGCTGATCGCTTGGGGAGTAGTGGGTACACCTAGTGGAGATAGGGGCAGACGGCACCTATGTGGTCAGCTAGGGGTACACGAAACTACTAGTTAAATTTTCTAAGTCCTTGGGTGGGATCAACCTTTAAGTTAGGAATGACTGGTGTGGTGCAGTGTAGTAATTATCCTTGGGTGGGTAGATGCATCTTTACCGTTATCTTCGTTCTTCCTATGTCTAGTTGGCTGCTTAGTGTAGTCATTTATCCCCAGTCGTTACCGTACCAAGTTTATATCATACCCTAATTACTTTAATGATTGTATTGTTAAAGTTATAGGACTCGCTCAGACTTATGTCTGACCCCGTTGTTTTTTTTATCTTTTTCCCAACCCTCAGGTTCTCAGAGTGGGCCTAGCACTAGTGGGCTTTGATCAGATTGCTTTATCTATCTTTTGGAGCTTGGACCGTTGATGTAAAGCTCAGCTTATCTTTTCTATTATGGCTATTAGTTATGTAGTGGGATTATGTACTTATGTTTTTATCAGGATGGATATTTAGTACTTGACTCTTGTTTTATGGTTTTGTTATTGTAACCAAACATGTTTACCTTCTACTGCAATGAAATGATGTTTTAGTTAACAAGTATTATTTATATATGTCTTGTTGTAATTTTTCTGTTCTATATTCACTTAAAATACTCCACCGAAGTTAAGGCATTCCCTTAGTGAGTGACCTTAGCGGGTGTGGGGTGTTACAATAGGGGCACCCATAGTTTAGGTTAAAACAATAAACTCCAGGTCAGTCATGTGACTTGTGTGAGAACTAAAATAGTTATTAATCTTTATTTTATAGTTAGGTAAATCCAGGGATCACACTGTATAAAACAGAACGGGTTTCCTCCCAAGAATACCAGTGCATAAAACAACAGCGCAACACTAAATAAAGAACAATGCAGCTATTGTAAGACTCAAGTCCCATCACACAATGCAACGCAAGCAAAAGGATAGAGTTTTTTACCTTATAATAGCCAAGAATGCTTGGTACGTAAAATTTCATGTTTTATTATTACTATAAGCGTATAGTGTCAAAACAATTTCAATCATAAGTATCAATCATAGACGGCATAAGTGCCCCATACCACTATGTCGCCATATATAGGTTTACAATTAAAACCGCAAAAATGTTGTATTGGAAGTTGGATTTCCATCTGTGAGCAAGGGATCGAACTTACCGCTTCGAGACGCTCTAGCCTGCCCCTCGGGATCAGAGCTCGAGTGACCCTTGGATCGTCAGGGCCGGTCCACATGGAGTAGATTAAAATGCCTGAACATGCGTTTCCCCGCTCTATGGGGCGTCAATGAGCCAAATGACTCCATCAGTCCTGGATTGCCCGATATAACTGAGGTGCCTCGCAATCCATCATCCACATAAGTAAAATGTCAGGGCTAGTAAAACGCTGACACCATTCCTAACTAGAAGGAAACGCATGTCCTCCCTGAGGTCCTCTCCCGTTTCTGGCTCACACCGGTGTGTGAGGATCGCGAATTAACGCTACACAAAGCTACGCTATATCAAAGCCGTGCTTTGATCATCAACCACAAGACTTTACTTTTCAATAGAGGCCTTGATCATTTTCATCTCGGCATGCCACACTGGTAATTCACGCTATGCAACCGATGTCTATCAGTCACATAGAATGAAATCTGATGTCATACACATCCATTTACAACTTCGTTCTGGGTCTGAACGAAACCAGAGGCACCTTATTCCTCCCACATATGTCCAATACAGGGGAGAGGCCTTCGCATATCCGGTCGATCTCCAAGTACGTCTGGACGATCACCACTTATTACCTTGCCTTGGGTGTACAGCCCAATCAAGACATCAGTAATCATCCAAACGATGTGAAGACCTTCGGTCTTCAACCACCGTCTTCATCCTCGACATATCGTCGAATTAGTTATTCAGAATGGGATAAACCCGGTCTTTCCGAATAACTTGCGTATATAATAAACAAGTGCTATAAAAACACAACATACGCCTCATTCCAAATTCAGAAAATATATAATAAACAAGTGCTATAAAAATACAACATTTGATATTAAATAAAAGGCTCTGAATAGAAAATATATCGGCTTATATTCAAAATCAAATTCAGAAATCAACAAATATCGTATTGAAATAACGATATATCTATATCTTCCAAATTCCTCCATAATATCATAATCACGGAATCCAATATCGAAATATTCTGAAGATAATTTCGATTAAAATCCATTCCAATTCATATATTGGAAAATCCTGGTTATTTTTAAAACCATTTCGAATCCAATTTATTTATTTAAAAATATTAGATTTTTAATTCTAGTTCAAAACTAGTTCATTTCGACAAAAATATATTTTTATCTTTACAAATATTGAATTTTTCATCCCAATTCTTTCCAAATCATTTGTTATGATTTTAAATAAATTATTGATATTTTTAATAATTTTATCAAGGCCCGTACGGTCGATTTCCATAAACGGCCATCGAACTGCACTTACAGCGACCTTTTCCAAATTTGATTTGGACATAATTCCAAATCCAACCATTAGATTTAAAATCTATAATATTTGTTAGAAAGCTCTTTTCGATACGAACCCAACGATTCCGGTATTAGGGGAATCCGATGGTCGGATCTCCCGTAATGTCCGTTCGAAGTCAATGGTCAAAATTCACGAACTGCCGCAGCGTGGCGCGTTCTATTCAGGCCATTATATATAATATATATATATTATATATTTCGTCGATTTGCTTTTAAAACGTAGTTTATAAATCATTTTAAATTCATTTTCAAAATGATTTCAACTTCATATTCAATTTCAAATCAAAATTGTATATTCCATATCATCGATATATAAATGATCATATTTTCAAAACATTATATTTTGAAATCAATTCCTTTTCGATATTCCTTATAAAAAATGAATAAAATCGATATAAATATCATTCGCGTCGAAATGGCGCGTATTTAATCAACACGGCTATATATATTTAAATATATTCGTGTCCATCCCAAATCGAACATCAAAATCCTATTTTGATCCTTTACTGAAATTTATTTTAAAATATTCGTTATTCCAAAATAATCGTTATTTTAAAATATTCATTCTTTCTGAACTGGAATCAGACACATTCAACTACCATATTATGTGATTTATATGGATTTAACGCACACGTGTATACAATAACAATCAAAAGCATTCAACCATCATTCAGAGTGCATTCTACACGGCATAAGCATTAAATAAAATATTCAACGCTTACACGGTCTGTCAATCAATCGATCGACATACAACTAATTATTGGGATTAGTGTATGTCATATATCATCCCAATACCCGTGTGGGGTCTCAATCAACAAATAATGAATTTTATTTGTGCAGTTGGGCGATGTGTAAAATTTATCGTCCCAATCAATATCAGGCAAATGTGTATACATAAACAAATCGTTCGATTTGTTTATAAATATTTATTTTATTCATATACACGTTAAAAAATATATTTTTAACTATAAAATATTTATTTCCATTCCATATCACACAATCAATTTTCACAGCACAATCAAACAAACAAGCAAGTCGTCCATTTGTGGACGACGGGTGTCGGGTGCTGCTAAGCACCGTCTGCATCCTAGTATATAATTTAACTAGAAAATAAAATAAAAATGAGAAGTTCTCACCTTTGGTATCCACTCTACCGTTCTTTAGCGGACGATGGTTTGGATTTACCAGACATTCCAACTCTATATTTCCACGATGTTCATAAATAAAAATCACATTTTTATTTCAATGCTATATGGATAAAATTCACATTTTTATTTCGCTATTATATAGATAAAAATTCTATTTTTACTTCGCTATTTTTAAAATAAAAATCACATTTTTATTTCAATGCTATATGGATAAAAGTCACATTTTTATTTCGCTATTATGTAGATAAAAAAATTATTTTTACTTCGCTACTTTTAAAATAAAAATCACATTTTTATTTTGCTATTCATATAATAAAAATCACATTTTTATCATCGTACATATATAAAAATCGTATTTTTATAATCTATCTTATAAAAATCATATTTTTATAATCTCTACTATATAAAAATCATATTTTTATTTGCTAGAAATATAAATAAAAATCTTTTCATACATATAAAAATCAAACCTTTTTCTAACTAAAAATCTCATCTTTCTCTAATTAAAAATCATAGCTTTTTGCATTTAAAAATCCTATCGTTTCAGTTTTAAAAATCTAATCTTTTTAGTTTTAAAATCTAATCCTTTTCCTTTTAACAATCTCATCTTTATCGTGTTATTAACCAAACCTTTACAGCGTTATAAATCAAATCTTTACAGTGTTATAAACAATTTAATTGCTGCTTAATTATATAGAATTTATTAAACCAATTACAAAAGGAAAACAAATAAAAAACTCACTTTTATTTGATAGAGGGGGTGGAGGCACTTGCTGGTGGTCCGAGGGGGAGCAGCTGAAGGCAGCGGCGGGAGGCGGCACATCGGGCTGCTGGAGGCGGTGGTCTTGGAATCCGGGCGCCGGAGTTTCGGGTTCTCGTTTGGAGGAGGGGCGACTGGAGAGGATGGACGTGGATGGAGGAGGGGCGGCGGAGCTGGGGAGGATAGTGGCAGCGGGCGCGACTCTGGTCAGAGGGGGGGACGGTTGACCGGATCGATGGCTAAGCGATTTCTTTTTTCTCTCTTTTTAAAAGTGACGGGGAGAGAGAAGGTTAGGAGGGGGTTATATTATATAATATATATTTAATTATTTTAAATTCTAAAAAGAAAAATTTTATTTTCAACTCGAAATCGAACCCACCGACTGTCGTCCATAACTAATTACCCCCATTCTGAACACAATGGGATATTTATCATATGCCAATTCGTCTATTTCGATCGGTTTTCGTCAAAATCAAAATATAAATCTATATATTGAATTTGAATGCACATTTCAATTTATCAGGGCCACATACGGACTCTAAAAAATCTCGAAAAATATTTTCTAGCTTCGTATCGACGATACTGTCCTAACAAAACTAGTTTCGTCAAATTTGGAGAACGTTTGAAAAATGTTCATTTTCTGGTTGATCCAAATTGATTGAAACTGTCAAAACACGTTTTCTTTTGCCACGCTCACATGTTGATTCAGAAAATTACGAATTTTGGAATCTAGTAATAATTTGACATCCCGGATCCAACAAAAGTGGTTTCGTCGAAAACGGAGGTTGTTTGCAAAATTTCCATATTTGCAGGCTAAAATTCCATAGCGACTATTCTGAATTTTCAACTGGACATAGCTTTTTATCCCCGCTACGAAATTTCAATTTTCCAGATTTGTTGGAAAGATATTTTCAAATTGATTATAATATTTTTGGTTTCACCAAAATCCGGTTTAGTTTGAATCATGTACATTCATTTGAAATTTGAAATCGAATTTTCGAACTACTGCGCCATTTTCAATTCCTTTTATAAATAAAAATAAATATTTATATTCTAACGAAGATTCAAATAAATATATACGTTCTAATTCTATTAAAAATAAATTTCTCATCGTTATTATTTAAAATACATCATTTTAAATATTCCAAATTCATCAAAATTGCTAAAATAAAAAATTTAAATTGGTTCGGATTTTCCGGGTTATTACAATCAGGTTTGGCGAGTCAAAACCGGGTTAGCGGGTCAACCCTAAATGTAACACCCCATAATTTTAAAGAATAATATAATGGTAAACTAAAGAATACTTAATTAAATATTAGGAATTAAGTAAAATGGACTACGCCATTGCGTTCATCTCGGAATTCTGCTTAAGATAGACTCCAAGTTTGTGTAAAACGGACATCGTATGAAGAAGATATTAAGGTTTGAAATTTGTATATATATATATAAGCAAAAAATATATAAACAAACTAGTCCAGAAAATCAAAAATCGAAGAGCGAGAAAGGGAGGGAAATTAGCCCATTGGAGGTCGACCCCATTCCCCATAGGTGTCAACCCAAGGGTCGACCTCTACAAGGTGGTGTCAAACCCTGGGTCGACCGCAGTCAGATCTGGGGCAGATCCATTTTGTGAACCAGGACTTGTTTCTTGACCAGATGACCATAGGCTATAAATAGGACCTCATTTCTATTGTTTTATTCATCAAAAACAATGGAGGCAACGAGGTGTTGCCCTAACTCAGATTGAATTAGCCTATTCTTCTGCAACAACAACTTATACGTATTCAAGAATCTCTACTACAACATCAACAGTCATTCCTCTGTTCTTTAGACCTAGTCACGGTGAGTTTATGTTGCTTTTAGATATAAAGTTTAAAAAAGTAATCCTAACATGTTTATAAATTTGTATCTAAACCAATGCCTGTTAATAACCTGAACCATAATTAGACAGATCTTCCATTACTTGTATACCTGATCTACTATTCAGTTCTCATTTGCCCAATTATGTCATCAAATGCCTATTCTGCTATTATGTCCAATGCTATCATCATATGCCTATTCTGGTGTTATGTCCAATTCTATCATAATATACCTGTTTGGTGATTATACCTATTTCTGTTCTCTTCTCTCCTCCCTTCCCTTTTTATTTTTTTAGCCAGCTACCTTCGAGCCTAGGCCTATCGCTGAAATATGCGAACGAACGAAATTGGGAATGATAAATTGGGGCGTAACTTGTATTGTAAAACATGACTGGGATATGGGGGCATAATCTGTACCTTGATCGAAAACTTTAATTTGGGCATAACTTGTATTATGAATCATGACCAGGGTTTTGGGGGCATAACCTATATACTATACAATTTGACTAAACTTGGGAAAAATGTTATATTGTGAATTATGACCGTAATTTGGGGTAAATTTATTGGTTTAATTTAAGATTAAGCGTAACATGTTAATGAAACGGTAAGTAACTGATGTAACTTGCGAAGATGTTTTATTTGTTAAAATGACTAATCTGTTGAAATCTATTGAAACAGAATACTTTAATTGAAAACCTATGATGGGCATAAGTAATTCCTAAATAGAATTATTAGACCAAAATTATTGTTAATACAATTATGGCAATTAAGAAATTGTAACTGCATTTAGACATGCGGTTAAATTCAACTTGTGGTAGAAGTCTGGCCAGAACGGCTCGGCAAATCCAGCATCCACAAGTGGTTAATTTAATATAAGGGATCTAGTGCGTAAGTATACATGTAACGGTGCTAAGACACGAGGTTAAGTCCAGCTTGACGTAGAAGTCTGCCCGGAACCGCCCAGCATATCCAGCATCCACAGGTGGTCAACTTAATGTGAGAGGTCCGGTGCATTAACATACATGAACGGGGAATGAAAACAACCTATTATAATTAATTACATTAATGAGAATGTTATTTAATAGGTAGACTTTTCCTAGGGACAAGTGCAAATTATAACATAAGTTATAATAAATTGAAAGGAAACTTATTAGTAAACTTTAGTTAAGATAACTAAGTTAATAAGTAAACAACGATAAGTTATGGTGACAGTGTAAGATGGAATTTTGATTAAATAAGAAGGAACGAGGTTAATACATGAGGTATAATAAGTTATATTTAATCATAAATAATAAGTGACATGTTAAACAGAAAACTGGTGAACTGAGATGAAGTACACTTAATTACATATTAAGTAAAATATGTTATTGTAACTATGGAATCACACAATGAATAATATAAAGGGATTGTAGATTACTTTCGTTAATTACAATCCGTGGATAAGAGATTGTAGATTACTTTCATTAATTACAATCTAGAGAATAACATGTGATGGGCTTATTAATAAACTTAAATAGATTAAGTTATATATATATATATATATGAAATTAATAAGCAAGAGGAACTTGGTAACTTGAAAAGAAATCAATGTGAATGGGAATAACCTGTTAACCTGTTTAAAGCTGTGGGGGTTATATGAACCTGTCAAAATTGTGTAAGGGTTAAGTAAACTTGCTTGAATCAACGAGGGGTTAAGTAAATCTGTTAAATCTGTGGGGGCGGGTTATATAAACCCGATAAACCTAACCTGTTTTATAAGGTGGGGTTATGCATGCTTGTTAATCTGTTAGGCATAACCTGTCAAAATCCTAGTAGCGAGGTGTAATGACCCGCATTGGCAGAGGTATTATAATTTATTTATTTAATTATTTAAAAGGTAATTAAAATGATTTATTGGTCGTGGAATTAAATAATGGTGAATATTTAATTAAAATAATAAATTAAATAATATATTTAATTCTGAAATAATCAGAAATTGGCTGAAATGGCGATATGGTGTGAACTGGATCATCCGTGATATATAATTCAGTTTAGAATTGAATTTGAATAACGAATATATTATAAAGACGACAGTTTGAACGTAGAGTTATAATATAATTAAAATCGAGCTTGAAATGGCGCTGCAGTTCGTAAATTGGAAATTTGAACTTCAACTGAATGTACAGGGTTCGTTTTAAGCTGGATTTCTGTGAAACAAGAAACGTGTGGAGCTGGTGGAGTATATCTTTCTAGTGGAAGAGAAAAATCGGGATTTCATCGTGTAGATTTTGATTTACGTCCAAATCAAATTTTAGAAAAGTCGCTGTGGAATTCCTTTATAATTTATAAAGGAATTATTTATATTTTTAAAAAGGAATTTCAATATAAATCGAATATCGGGTTGACCCAGATTTGAAATATCAAGTGGTAAATCCCATTGGAGTCGTATGGTATTCCACTGTGAATATATATACGATAATATTTAATTTTAAATATTTAATTCAATTATATTTAAATATATTTATATATTTAAATAGGCTATTTAGAGCTTTAAAAATAGCCACTTTTGCAAACGAAGTCGGAATTCGACGAAACTAATTTTGTTGGATCCGCAATGTCAAATAGTTGTTAGATTCCAAGTTTCGTGATTTTTAGAGTCACTGTGTGGCCGTACGGATTTTTAGAGTGAAAAACAGTCGATATTCTGATAGTTAAAAATACGTTGTGTGAGCATACGAAGTCGGAATTCGACGAAACCAGTTTCGTTGGGACCGTAATGTCGAACTCTAGCTACATGTCCATTTTGATGATTTTTGGGTATCGTATGTGGTCACAGGAATTTTAGAGGACAAATACAGTTAGTAGTTGATTTAAAATTGAATAGAAAAATCAAAAAAAAAATCTAAATCCCTTATCCTATAAGTACCCCCAATCCCATTCCTCAAGACCTAAACACCTCGTCCAATCTCCTGTAGAAAAGAGGCGCTACACTCAAAATCTTCAAGGAATTTTATAAAAATATATACTCAATGAAAATGGACGATGTCAGATCCTTTGAACTCGTGTGAGTTGGGGCTACACATCCGTAACCACGGCTGGAGTTGCGTTGAGGTTTGGTGGAGCTCAAATGTGGTATAGGCGACACTAGGGTTAAGGAATGGCTGAGCTAGACGGAGCTGGAGGGGAAATAAGGGGTACGGGTGAATTCGGGGTGGCCAGGGGAGTGATTTGGTGGTGGCGAGGCAGTGTTCGATGATCGGAGGTGGATTGCGTCACTGGTAGTGACGGGATAAAGGCTACAGGTCGATTTCTTGAGTGGGTTGCGAGCCAGAGAAGAAGGGGGCAGTCGAGAAGGGGATGGGGCGCTGACCTTTTTGCTGGTGGTTGCGATGGTCGTCGATGGCCGAGATGATGACAGGAGTTGGTCAACGGGAGGTCAAAAGGGAGAAGGGATACTGAGGAGTTCGTTGCTAAGGATTTGGGGGAGATGGATGTATACGGTAGTGGGTTGAAAAGGTAATGGGCCGGGGAAATTTAGTGAGGCCCAAGTTCAATTAAACTCAATTTTTATTTAATTTAAATAGTGATTAAACTTGTTAAATTAATATCTCTCTCATACGTTATCAGTTTCACAAACCGTAAGTTGCGTTGGGACCGTATGGACGGACACTACACCATGGAACTGACCGCGAGTCAATTGGAGCACGTCAAAATTTATAGCAAAATAAATTGTCCGTCTGAATCAACGACAATTATCGTTATTAACGATGATAGTCCAACGTGAGTAAATCTCACTAATTCTGAATAGTTTATAATTTCATATTGTATTTTTAGAACTGTTAAATATTGGCTGATTGACTGTGTGTTGACCGTTTGATTGAACTGCTAGACAGTTAGTTGAATTTCGATATTTGATTATGTTTAACAGAATATATCATATGGAACTGAAAGTGATGTTATCTATATTGTTTAACATCTGTGGATGCAGGGAAACAGGTTGGAGGAACTCAACTGGGTTCCTCAACATTTATTTTACTGTTTTTCATATATTGTGATATATGATGTGATATATAATCTGTTGTCGATTATATGTGTTTGGACGATACTGATCATCGTGATTTGATATGTTGAATACCATAACATACCGAAATGTTGATAAGGGAATATTTTCAAAGTGTATTTTGAAAATGAATTATTTATATAAAATTGATGGATTTTATATAGAAAAGGAAAAGGATTTTTTTATAAAAGAAATATTTATAAAATCAAAGGATAAGTTAGAATAAAAGGAAATCATTTGTAAAGTGAAGAACCGTTACTAAAAGTAAATCTTTATAAATGAATAGTTTATTCGAAAAGGAGTTAATCGAATTAGTTATTCGAATAGAATAAAGGAGTTAATCAGATATATAGATTATTCAAATAGAATAAAGGAGTTAATCGGATATATAGTTTATTCGAAAAGAGTTAGAGGAGTTAATCGAATATAGTTTATTCGAATAGAAAGTAAAAGGAGTTAATCGAATATAGTTTATTCGAATAGAAAGTAAAATGAGTCAATCGAATATAGTTTATTCGAATAGAAAGTAAAAGGAGTTAATCGAATATAGTTTATTCGAATAGAAAGTAAAATGAGTCAATCGAATATAGTTTATTCGAATAGAAAGTAAAAGGAGTTAATCGAATATAGTTTATTCGAATAGAAAGTAAAATGAGTCAATCGAATATAGTTTATTCGAATAGAAAGTAAAAGGAGTTAATCGAATATAGTTTATTCGAATAGAAAGTAAAATAAGTCAATCGAATATAGTTTATTCGAATAGAAAGTAAAAGGAGTTAATCGAATATAGTTTATTCGAATAGAAAGTAAAATGAGTCAATCGAATATAGTTTATTCGAATAGAAAGTAAAAGGAGTTAATCGAATATAGTTTATTCGAATAGAAAGTAAAATGAGTCAATCGAATATAGTTTATTCGAATAGAAAGTAAAAGGAGTTAATCGAATATAGTTTATTCGAATAGAAGCAAATGAGTTAATCGAATATAGTATATTCGAAGAAAGTAAAAGGAGTTATCGAATATAGTTTATTCGAAAGGAGTTAAGTGAAATGAGTAAATCAATAGCGTTAGTCAAATAGAGTTAATCCAATAGTGTTAGTCCAATAGAGTTAATTGATAAGGGTTAATCGAATAGAGTTAAGTGAAAAGAGTCAATGGAATATAGCTATTCGAAGGAGGGTTAAGTAAGGAAGTTAGTAAAAGGAATATAAAGTGAACTTTGCCTATTTCAAAGTTAGAAATGTTGTTCAGTTAAGGTCTGAGACGTAGTTCTACCCCCAACTTGATTGGCTTCGTTTTTAACTAAGGAATAGTTTAAGGTTCGACAGTAAAGGAAATGTTTTGAGTTGGCATCGCGATGGTTTGTTTAAACATCTGTCTAAGTCCAATGAAGAAGCTTTGGAAATGTTTTCCAAATAAGAAACCAGAAATGTTTTCTAATAAAGAAAACAAGAAATGGAAATGTTTTCCATTGTTAATAACGTATATTTTCCAAATTTAGAAAATAAGAAATATTGAATATAGGGAAACAAGAGATAAGTAAATTAATGAAGTAAAGAGATAAATGTTGAATGATGTTTGATCGATATAAATTTCCATTTGGAAATAATATCGTTGTTTGCACACCTGTTTTTCTTCGATAGTTAAATCACAGACTATCGAAGTTTTGACCATTTTAACGTTGTTAATATGGAGAGACCGGTTGGATTATTATCCAAAGAACCACTCTGTATTGGCATAAGCGTTGCGAATCATATATGCCAAAGGAAATTGAAGATGGAGTTATGCAGGGGCTATCCTGTTTACAGAATAGTGCCTTCGGTTCATCCTGTTCCTGGATGACTTGTATGGACGGATGTCTGACAGAGTATTTCCAGACGATCACGTATATTGATTTCTCCAACCGTACCAAGAGTGGAAGCGGAGAAGGAAACTTCTTTTAGCTAACACATAATGTATGGTTGAGGACGTCAATCGGTGATTTGATGGATTTGACGATGTGGCATTCAAAGTGAATCTGGTGTGATGATAAAGCGTAGCTTCTAGCCTCATCATCCGGTAAATGACAGAAATCGGGCAGGCAGCATGGCTAAGTCGGTCGCACCGAAGTAGGGTGTATAATCACCTGATCTAGAGTTTCATTCATTTCTAAAAATCTATTGTTGATGCTGTCCCATTCGGGAAACGGTTGCTGATCCCAACTGTTGGTGATATACATTCGATACACTCAAGCGAAATGAGTGGTCGGTCATGTGTGGCCGGGTTACAAGATGTTCTTGTTGAACCCAGTGTATTCCTCTGTAGAGGTACACGAGCGAAAGGTGGTTCCATACCTTGTCATAGTTGGAAATCCATTACCCAATACGTGCTTGCAGTTTTGATTGTATACTATATATGTAGAACGTGAGATGAAAGCGTTTCTGCTAGATGATTATATATATAATGTGGTTGATAGACATTATTATAATATCAAAAGGTTTTTGATATAAAGATATTTTGAATTCTCATAAGGGAAAAACCCGTTCCGTTATGCGGCGTGGTCTTATGAGATATCATTTACTTGTTCAACTGTTTTTAAACTGTTTTACTCATACCAGTCCCATGACTGACCCGGAGTTTACTTTGTTGTTTTCCCTAAACTCTTGGGTGCCTAAATTTGTACGGGCAGTCAAGTAGTCGGGATTTTTCAGATACATTGAAGAGCTGGAGCCGGAGGCTTCAGGATCATATAGCTTTAGTTATTTCCGCTGTGTTGTAAGTGTTGTACTTTGATAATGATATGTATATTCAAGTACCAATTTTGTATTTCAAAGTTATGTTATGAAATATATTTATTCGTTCCGCTGTGAGATTCGTGTTACTCTGATGTTGTGTTCTTCTTCTTCTTCTATTCTAATTTTCTATCTTATCTTTCCTCACCTTCTAATTTCTTTCACTAATTACCAGGATTTTTCGACGTTTTGGTTATCGACGTCGTGCTTACGTCGATAACCAAAGTCGCTCGAAATCCGGGTCGTTACAGTTGGTATCAGAGCTTAAGTTAAGAATTACTTGGCTCTGTGGCGTGACTCGGTAGATATAGGGTTAGTAATACCCTAGACTGAGATTGAGTGTATATATACGAGTGAACGTATTTGTTATTGATATAAAATCATTTTATATCGTGGAGATTCATTGGTTGAGTTGTTTATAGGTTCTGGTCGATCAGTTTGATCCACTGTATCGGTAGGAATTGGTAAACACTTGAATACGATGAACCATCATGGTATGTTTTGAAAAGAGGGTAAATTAAAATAAGTTTACCCAAAGTATATTTTGATATATATTGGTTGTTATTATAATCGAGTAAGATTATAAATTGAATGGTTATGTAAATAACCAATCAAAATTCATATAAGTGAAATACGTGAAATTGAGATAAGTCAAATCTGAAATGTAAACCAAAAATGGAGTTAAAACTCTGGAGAATTGGATAAGTGTTTGTAAATGGATTTGGATAAAAAAATAAGGAAAATTTAAGATCCTGGGAGATTTTAAATGGTTTTACAAGCAGTGTGAATTATATTTTGAAATGAATTTCAAGGTGGAAATGTTTAGAAATGGTTTTATAGTATTGAACTCACTTCGATCGCTGGGAAATAGATTCTGATGATGACAACTGCATCATCAGTATTCATTTTCAAGTTGTAAGTGACGAATTACTACCAGAGATACTATTTTGAATTTGTTTTGGGAAAGACAAGTGTGTTGAATTTCAAAATGGGATATAGAATTTGAATTTTGAAATAGATTTGAAATATTAACTTGTTGTAAAAAGAAATAAAACGAGAATTTCCTGTATAAACGAAGTTTATAAATAGTTCTTTTATAAACGAAGTTTATAAATGAAGTGAAAAGAATTATCATTGGATAATTCATAAATAAAATATACAAGTATGAAATTGAAAGGGAAATCTATTTTCCAAAGGTAGAAATATCGATTTCAAAAGGAATTGAAACCGAGACTTATTTAAAGGAATTTGAATAAAGAAGATTCAAATAGAATTGAAATTGAAATTTGAATATAGAAATTCAAAGGGAATTGAAATGAAATAAAGAGAATTCAAATAGATTTGAATATAGGAATTCAAATGGAGTTTGAAAATAGATTCGAATAATGAAATTCAAATATGGAATTTGAATAAGAGATTTGAAATGAAATTCAAATGGGGTTTTGAATATAGAAATTTAAATGAAATTCAAATATGGAATTTGAATGAGAAATTTGAAACGAAATTCAAATATGGGATTTGAATAAGAGATTTGAAATGAAATTCAAATATAGAATTTGAATAAGAGAATCGAAATAGTATCGAAGTTTTGACCATTTTAACGTTGTTAATATGGAGAGACCGGTTGGATTATTATCCAAAGAACCACTCTGTATTGGCATAAGCGTTGCGAATCATATATGCCAAAGGAAATTGAAGACGGAGTTATGCAAGGGCTATCCTGTTTACAGAATAGTGCCTTCGGTTCATCCTGTTCCTGGATGACTTGTATGGACGGATGTCTGACAGAATATGTCCAGACGATCACGTATATTGATTTCTCCAACTGTACCAAGAGTGGAAGCGGAGAAGGAAACTTCTCTTAGCTAACACATAATGTATGGTTGAGGGCGTCAATCGGTGATTTGATGGATTTGACGATGTGGCATTCAAAGTGAATCTGGTGTGATGATAAAGCGTAGCTTCTAGCCTCATCATCCGGTAAATGACAGAAATCGGGCAGGCAGCATGGCTAAGTCGGTCGCACCGAAGTAGGGTGTATAATCACCTGATCTAGAGTTTCATTTACTTCTAAAATCTATTGTTGATGCTGTCCCATTCAGGAAACGGTTGCTGATCCCAACCGTTGGTGATATACATTCGATACACTCAAGCGAAATGAGTGGTCGGTCATGTGTGGTCGGGTTGCAAGATGTTCTTGTTTGAACCCGGTGTATTCCTCTCTGGAGGTACACAAGCGAAAGGTGGTTCCATACCTTGTCATAGTTGGAAATCCATTACCCAATACGTGCCTGCGGTTTTGATTGTATACTATATATGTAGAACGTGAGATGAAAGCGTTTCTGCTAGATGATTATTATATTGTGGTTGATAGACATTATTATAATATCAAAAGGGTTTTTCATATAAAGATAATTTGGATTCTCATAAGGGAAAAACCTGTTCCGTTATACGGCGTGGTCTTATGAGATATCATTTACCTGCTTGAACTGTTTTAAACTATTTTACTCATACCAGTCCCATGACTGACCCGAAGTTTATTTTGTTTTGTTTCCCTAAACTCTTGGGTGCCCAATTTTGTATGGGCAGTCAAGTAGTCAGGATTTACAGATATATCTGAAGAGCTGGAGCAGGAGGCTTCAGGATCATATAGCTATAGTTTATTTCCGCTGTGTTGTAAGTTATGTACTTTGATAAGTGCTATTGTATACATAAATGTTTTATTTCAAAAGTTATGTTATATTTTATTCGTTCCGCTATGAGATTCGTGTTACTCTGATGATGTAAGTTCTTCTTTTCTTCTTCTATTCTAAGTTTCTATCTTATCTATCCTCACCCTCTATCTTCTTTCTATTAATTTCTTGAATTTCCAAGGCAATTTGGGGTTGGACTTGTGTTATTTAGTCAGCTCAAATTGGTCCGGATTTTCGGGTCATTACACGAGGATTCAAGCCTGGGGGTGGCTTGTATCATCTGTTGCGTGGGACCCGTATCAGTCAGTAACCCATCTCAGTATCAAAAGGAGGACCTCGAACTAGGTAGGGGTCAGGGCACGCTTACTAAGTTGATTATAAGAGGTTCATTTGAGTGGGGGTGTTGACGGTGCATATTGTCGGACTCATGTGCATGCATGAATATGCTTGCTTGGGATAATAAGACGTTGTGTCATCAGTAGATGGTTGTGCCTATAGAAAATAAAGGGATTGCCACTTTAGGAGGTGATACATCCTACTGTGGGGCCAGCACACGGTATCTACAGGATAGGGAGTCGATCTATTGGGGGTAGTAATCAGGGTACATCAATTCTTGCTTGTTTAGGATCCCATTATTATCGTTGGGGGTAACACCTGTCATTTCTGTTGGGCTACTTGTTATTATTGTTGGGGGTAAAACCTGTCACTAGAAGTACACCTAAGTCTACCATCTTTTCTTGTTCGAATCATTTTGTTTCTGTTATACTAGTATTGGTGCAGAGAAAAGTATTTGGGAAATGAAATATTTTCTGTTTTGATTATTCAGTTTATCCTACTCAATCTGTTATACCTGCCTTATGATATCGTTATCTCTCTCATCCAGTTTTTATACCTGTCATGATGCTTTTACTTATTTATATGCTAAAAGTAATTGGACTCGCCAGACTTTATATCTAACCCATTTTGTTTCCTTCTCCCTCTCTCTTCCTCTTTCCCCATCAGGTTAGGGTGGGAATACTCAGGCTTGATTAGGACCCTCTCTTTTGTTTCTGTTTGGAGCTGCTTAGATGTACCGCTTTGATTTCCTGTCCACTCTGATATGGCTCTTTTTGTGGACTATGCATTTATATTACTATACTATGATGATTTTAGTACAGGACAGATACTTTAAATTGATGTAATGGGTTTTACGTATTTCAGACTTATGTTGTAACTGAATTTAGACCACATTGTTTTCTATTTGGAAAATAAAGTTTTAAATTCCACTGTTGTTTTATATCTGTCTTGTGATGTATACCTATAACGCTTCACGAAACTTCATGCATTCTGTTAAAGAGTGACATTAACGAACGTGGGGTGTCACACTAAACCCACCCATTTATAAATGGATCAAATTCGGGTTGACCCGAAAATGACTCGCCAACTAAACAAGTTGGGTTAACCTGGTAATTTCTGTGCGTGTTTCGGGTCGGTTTTCTGGTCGTGTAGGAAATTGACAGCCCAGTTTTTATATTATCATAAATTTTTATGTTGTAACATTTAAATGTTTCTTTAGCAAATTAATATATTTTGATCTAAAATTAATTTGTGTTAAACGATTGATGTATATCTCATAATAAATTAATTTTTTTATACCCTAAGTTCTTTTTAACATTAGTTTATATATTTATATATAATTATGAATATATCCTAATAGTTTACTTTATATAAAATTTTATGTTCTCTTTAAATAAATTTTCTATATTTACTATATTGTTTTTCAAAAAGAAGCACCCTACTAAAATTATTTAAATTCATATTTCTTAGAAAATTATTTTGAATACTTATTTTTGATTTCTATCTGTCATGAATATTTTTTTAGTTATTTGTTAACTTTTATCTTTTACTGTCCTTTCATTCTCTCTCATTAATACCATTAACCTAAGTCTAGAAATTAATGTATATTACCTTTGTTTGATTGAAATAATTTATAATATATATGTATATGCATAATAGTTAGATATTACTTTGAATATCTTTTACTGAAATAGATATCAACATCAAATCATTTTGCATATTGTCATTATACATCATATTTCATATCATGCCTCATTATTGTAAATTACGATGCATGTCAAATTAAAATCATTCACATCACAAATTGCATTTCATTCAATATATCATTTCATATTGCTTTGCATGTGACATACATTTCATACTGCACTATAACCAACATATTACACACTCTGCATTACATGTTAACTTTTAACTCCACACATAACAAGTATACTGTATGGGGAGTTGTTGTCTTAGAAATATATACGATTATTAGATAAATACATAACATATTTACTTTGACTTGTTCGGCTTGGTTTATTTGTTTGCTTTTTCTAACTAGTTTGACTAAGTTGGATTTGATGTGTATGTTAATAGGTTTGAAACATGTTTATACATATGTTGGTATTGAATAATATAACTATACTCATTTTTTTCACATTCCATAATATATAGTTTTCCTAGTATTAGATTAAGGGGGAGCTTTATAGTTTCTAGGATTGGTTGAAGTTTCATGAAATGTTTGAATTGACATATATTGTTTAATTGGTTTAGATTGTTGTTTTAATTAGTAACATAATCAACAATGGTATAGTTTGACTAATTTAAATCTTGAATTTGAATTTGTGGTTTAACTAAGATTTAAATTTGTTTGGATTGACTAGATTGTATAAAAAGTTTGTACTGGACTAATTTAACTTTGATTATTTGTTTGAATACTATTTTAATTTTTGTTCTTATTTTACTTGATACATATTGATGTTAGAACTATTTTTAGACTAGTTATTAGGTATTAGAATCTTATTAGTATTAGAACTATGTCTTAGTTTTAGGGGGAGTACTATAGTCTAGTTAGGTATATATAGTTTTTGTTGATGACAAAAAGGGAGAATTATAAAATAGGGCTTAGAGTAGAGGGGAGTTAATAGTTTTAGAAGGAGTTAATGAAGTAAAGTGGAGTAGCTGGAGAATCAAGACATCAGGTATGAATATTTTATAAACAAAGTTGTCATCGTCAAAAAAGCGGAGATTGTTAGGGAATGAGATGTTGATGATGATGGTTTTGATGATGTAACGTCCTGGATTTTTCGGTCATTTAAATTTGAATATTTAAATCTGTTTATATATTATATTGGAAATATAATGGATTTTTATCGAATTTTATGGAGTTCGAACATATAAATATATTTATATAATTAAAACGAACTCGAAATGCCGCGGTAGTTCGTAATTTTCGATTTGAACTTTAACTAAATATACAGGATCCGATATAAGTCCAATTTCGATGAAACAAGAAACATTTGAACGATTTGATTATATTTTTCTAACGGAAGAGAAAAATTGTAATGACCCGCATTTTTTTGGCGCTATAATAATTTATTTATTTAATTATTTAAAAATCAGTTTGGTGATATCGATGACTTGAGTTAAATAATTTTGATTATTTAATTAAAAACAAGTAGTGCATATATTTATTAGTTATAGATGCTGCGAAATAAAATCATGTGACTAGCAAACAAATAAAATAATTATAATATATTTGTTTCATTTTCTATTGCCAATAAAGGAAATTGCGTGTAGAATATTTCATACCAAGTTATGTCAAACATTTGTGAATAAAAGCGCAACAGCGCCAAATCTACTTAACTATGATATAACAATTTAAACAAGAGTAAATGCCTTTTAGTTGTCTTACATGATAGCTAATGTACAAGACACAATGTTATAAACGAGCCACATGATCTAGGAATCATATGAACCTTTCAGCTTTTATCTGGGATGCAACTTAATATATTTTAAAACTAAAAATATATCCATCTCATTCCCTATATATACCCCCCTTAACACATCCTAAACCTAATCTCCTCATTCAATAGTCAACGTTTTCTTCCACCGCCAGTTTATTCTTCCTCAACCTAAAATCGGTGCTTCAGAAATCCAATAGAAAATCATATAAATTCGTGTAAATCCCCAAAACAATGGAAACGAGTTGCTCTTGCGATTTTATACAAGCGGGATGAGTTTTAAAGGGTGCGAGTTGATGGTTCTTCGTTCCTGTTCGAACCCGTAGATTTAGGGTTTGTTTGGGTTTGAGGTGTCCGCTGGCTTGTATGGCGGTCCACAATTGGGAACCGCGAGGTTCTAAGGGCGTTACAGGAAAGGGGTGGCCATGGCGTTCGATTTTTGAAGAAATGAGTGGTCGAGTTATTCAAATGGCTGGATTGGGGGAGCACAGTTTGGCTATTACTTGCGGGTGTGTGTTGTCTGTTTGTTGAAGCGAGGGCAGCAAGGTGATGTCGGGATTTGAAAGAATGGTAATGTCTGGTTTGTTTCTTTTTACTGGAAGGCGATGAGATGAACTTTGCTATGTGAACTCGACAGTTGTAGTGGGAGAACGAGTTGTGTGAAGGTGAACAGAAAATGGGTTCAATGTTTTTCCTAAGCGGATGTTAGCATTGTAGAAGAAGGATGAGCAGGTTTCGGCAGTCTTGTTTGGAAATGGAGAAGAAGGGGTTGGGATGAGGAGTAGTACGCTGGTTCCTGTTTAGAGAACAGTAAAGGCCTGGGAACGTTTTCATGGAGCAAACAAAGTGTTAAGGGGATAGAGTATTGTTTATAGGAGAGAGTAGTTGGTGGGGTCTGGTTTGCAACACGTTATGGGGAGGGTTGGTGACCAGTGGGGCGCGGTACTGCATGGAAGAAAAAGGGGCGAATGGGTCAAACCGGCTGTGAGTAATACTGTATATATTTTGTGATCAAATTTGTGGGTTGGACCTAGTGAAGCAACGTTTCAATTGATAATGTTTTTGCCTTAGAGCTTCGGGCATGCTCTCACAAATGCTATCGGACCTTGTGAAAGCTGAATCATGCTGAGATGGTCATTTGAGTACTGTTGTTTTAATTGTGTCATTTGTGAAGAGCATGAGTGTTGTGTAGCTTGATTTTTGAGCAAAGAGTAAAGAACGAAAATTATTTGAAGCAAATCCTGACTTGTTGTTTCAGTTGGGGTCGGGAAGGAAAAACTAAAATAAATATTGCTTGAATGAACAAGGAAGGTCAGGGCCTGAACTGGTTGGAGTGGAGGAAGACCGTCTATTTCAAGAACCGCCAGTGATCAATCAAAGGAGGCGGATTTTTCTGTTTGAGATGCAGAATTTGTACAAAACAAGAGATGTGGAACCATCTTGGCAAATACCACATGGAACTGACCGGAAGCGGATTGGAGTCAGTTATAATTTATAGCAAAATAAATTGTCCGTCTGAATCAAGCGATGGTTATCGTTATTAACGGTGATCGTCCAATGTGAGTAAAACTCACTAACTCTTTTCGATTTATATTTCTATATAAATTGTACTTTATTTTTGATAATTGTTGATTTATTGCTATGTATGGATAATTTGGACTGTTAAATAGATTTGATTGAAAACGTAGATATAGTTATATATAGAAAACCATCAATCAAATATGGATTCTGATTTTCAGTATATTTCATGTTGGGATGAAATTGATGTATTTTATACTGTGTAACATCTGTGGATGCAGGGAAACAGGTTGGAGGAATCCGACTGGGTTGCTCAACAATTATTTTACTGTTTTCATATATTGTGATATATGTTGTGATTTATAATTTGTTATTGATTATGGATGTTAGAACGATATTGATCATCGTTGTTTGATATTTTGAATATCATAAGAAACCCTGAGTTGTAAAAAGGAATATTTCAATATCTATTGAAATAAAGGAATTTTATAAAATCACAGGATTTTATAAAAGGAAATTATTTATAAAACGAACACGGTTTTATAAAAAAGGAAATTATTTATAAAACAAATAGAGTTTTATAAAAGGGATATTTATTTAGAAATAAATAGAATTGAAAAGGGGAATATTTATTTAGAAAACAAGTAGAATGTAAAGACCCGTAACCTCCCCGTAAAGGAAAGCGACGGATAGTTCGAGAACAAACCACAACAGAACGCATATAGAAGAACATTTCATTGTATATTACAACAATGCATCAGAATACAAGAATATACAGAGTATAAAAGAATATTACACAGAAATATTCAGAGATTTAAATTACATTTAAATACATAGCAGCGGAAAAATAATACAATACACAACTAGAAGTAGATATACGGATACAAAGCTTTCCGGATATCGTTCCAGCTGTAAACCAGGATCCTGTGAATATAAATCTGCAAAACCAAAACTACTAGCTGCCCGTGTCAAAATAGGGGCACCCAGAGTTTAGGTTAAAACAATAAACTCCAGGTCAGTCATGTGACTGGTGTGAGAACGAAAACAGTTATTATCTTTATTTTCAAAGTAAGGTAAATCAAGGGACCACGCCGTATAACACGGAACGGGTTTCCTCCCAAGAATATCAGTGCATAAAACAACAGCGCAATGCTAAATAAAGAAAAATGAAGCTGTTATAAGACCCAGGTCCCATCACACAATGCAACACAGTCGAGGATAGGGTTTTCCCTTATAACAGCCAAAGAATGCTTGGTACGTTTAAAACAAATCATTTGATACTATAAGAAGTGCATAGTGTATAAAACAACTTCAAATCATAAGTATCAATCATAGGCGGCATGGGTACCATATATCATGTCGCCATATATAGGTTTACAAATAAAACCGCAAATGTCACGTATTTGGAAATTGGGTTTCCAACTATGAACCGAGGCTAGGGGCAAGATCCTCTACCGATTTTAGACAATCTAGCCCATGTCTAGGAACAGCCGCAACTGCCCCTTGGATCGTCAGGGCCGGTCCACACGAAGTGGATTATAATGCCTGAACAATACGTCTCTCCGCCCTTTGGGGCGTAAATGAGCCAACTAAATGACTCCATCGGTTCGAGAACGACCGATCAATCCGAGGCGCCTCGCAACAGCAACAACCACATGAGTCAAACTCGTCAGGGCGTGTAAAACCACTGACGCCACTTCTAGCTAGAAAGAAAACGCATGTCCCCCCTGAGGTCCGTCTCCCGTTTTTGGTTCATACCTGGTGTGAAACACGCGAGGTAACCGTTACACAAAGCTACGCCACAAAGGCCGTGCTTTGATCATCACCACAAGACTTTGCTTTTCAACAGAAGCCTTGATCATTTGCATCTTAGCATGCCACACAGGCAAACCATCCTATGCAACCGATATCAGTCACACAGAATGAAATCCGATGTCAGACACACAGTCCATTTACAAGTCCGTTCTGGGTCTGAACGAAACCGGAGGCACCTAGTACCCCGCATATCCATCGATCTCCAAGTACGTCTGGACGATCACTAACTGTTTCCATCTTCTTGGGTGTACAGCCCAATCAAGATCATCAGTTATCACCCAAACGACGTGAAGACCTCCGGTCTTCGACCATCGTCTTCATCTTCGACTTATCGTCGTATCAGTTATTCAGAATGGGATAAACCCGGTCTTTCCGAATAACTCGCGTATATTTTAAATAAGTGTTACACAAACACAACATACGCCTCATTCCAATTCAATAGTCACTAACCGTAAATTAATCAAGAGAATAATTCCCCAAATATTAACCCCGAAGGCCGAAACCAACATCAGATCAATATCCAGAAAACCATTCTGCTTGGCTAACCGACCGTTAGTTTCTAAATTTCACGTTCAAATCTAATTAAAGATTTAACTATCGCCTGGAGCAAAACTGGTGATACTCCATTCTCGATCTTTTCAATCTAATTAAAGATTCATTAAAACTCCACTTAGTTTTAATCATTATCTGGGTTAAAGAATCAGTGTCATTTAAAACACGGTTCACGATAAACCCAAAATCACATTCATTAATTATCGGGTTAAAGAACGAGTGTTATTTAAAACACTGTTCACGATAAACCCAAAAATCAAATATCAATTCAATTCCAATTAAATATCATTTAATTGGTACACTTCATTAAATCTACATAAAAAGATTTAATCTTTTCTCAACTGGGTTCAAGAACAGTGTTAGTGAAGACACCATTCACGACAAACCCAAATCACATTCATTAATTATCGGGTTAAAGAACAAGTGTTATTTAAAACACTGTTCACGATAAACCCAAAAATCAAATATCAATTCAATTCCAATTAAATATCATTTAATTGGTACACTTCATTAAATCTAAATAAAAAGATTTAATCTTTTCTCAACTGGGTTCAAGAACAGTGTTAGTGAAGACACCATTCACGACAAACCCAAATCACATTCGATATCCAATACAAGGCTCTGAATAGAAAATATATCGGCTTATATTCAATATCGAATTCTACGACTAACAAATGTCGTATTGGAAATAACGATACAAATATATATCTTTCAAATTTCCATAACAACACCTGTAATATCACGAATTCCAACATCGAAATATCCCGAAGACAATTTCGATTCAAATCCACTCCAATGCAATCGTTGGAAATTTTGGTTATTTTCAAAACCATTTCAAATTCAATTTATTTATTTAAAAATAAATAGAATTATAATTCTAGTTCAAACTAGTTCATTTCGATAAAAATCTATTTTTATCTTTTCAAATATGGAGTTTTTCATCCCAAATCTTCACAAATCATTTCTTATGATTTTACACAAATTATTACTATTTTTAATAATTTTATCAAGGCCCGTACAGTCGATTTCCACCAATGGCCATCGAACTGCACTTACAGCGACCTTTTTCGAATTTGATTTGGACATAATTCCAAATCCAACCGTTAGATTTCAAATTTCTAACATTCGCTAGAAAGCTCTTTTCGATACGAACCCAACGGTTCCGGTTTTAGGAGAATCCGACGGTCGGATCTCCCGTAATGTCCGTTTGAAATAAATGGTCGAAATTCGCGAACTGCCGCGGCGCGGCGCGTTCTATTCAGGCCATTATATTATATATATAATATATATAATATATATTTCGTCGATTTCTATTCAAAACGAATTATATAAATAGTTTTAAAATCGTTTCAAAACCTATTTCAACTTCCATTTCAATTCAAAGCAAAATTGAATTCTTCCTCATAAATTCGTTTTAAAATTCATTTCTATTCAATTCAAATTTCAATTCAATTCAAATTTCAATTCAATTCATTTCGAAATCGTTTTCAATTCAATTCATCTCGAAATCGTTTTCAATTCAATTCATTTCGAAATCGTTTTCAATTCAATTCATTTCGAAATCGTTTTCAATTCAATTCATTTCGAAATCGTTTTCAATTCAATTCATTTCGAAATCGTTTTCAATTCAATTCATTTCGAAATCGTTTTCAATTCAATTCATTTCGAAATCGTTTTCAATTCAATTCATTTCGAAATCGTTTTCAATTCAATTCATTTCGAAATCGTTTTCAATTCAATTTAAATATCGTTCACGTCAAAATGGCGTCAATCTAATCAATACGGCTTCATAAATTTCTATTTTCAAATATTCTATTTCAAATATTTCTATTTCTAAACTGGAATGAGGCCCAATCGATTACCATATAAAATTAATTATATGGATTTTCATACAACACATGTATATAATAGCATTGAAAAATAATCAACCATCAACCAAAGTGCACTACACTGTATAAGCATCAAATATAGATATCTAACGCTTATAACAGCCTGTCAATCAATCGATCGACATATTTACTCAATCAGGATGAGTGAACTTCAAATTTCATCCCAACACCCGTGTGGGGTTTCAAACAATCAAACACATATTTTATTTGTGCAGTTAGGCGATGTGTAAAATTTATCGTCCCAATCAATGTCATTCAAATAAGTGTACATAAACAAACCGTCTGGTTTGTAAATGAATATTTATTTTATTCACATTCACGTTAAAAATTATATTTTTAACGATAAAACATTTTATTTCAACCTATGAATTTCTATTCAATTCATTTACACAATAAAATGATATTTTTATTTTCTAACATATTTTAGAAAATTTCGGCGGCATAACGGCACGATACTAGAAACGGGACAAGGCCTAGCCTTATCCCCGGTCTAGTGAAGGCCCACGCCATTCACACATCATCAAATCAATTTCATCTCACCAAACAATTCAATTCAAACAAATAGTCCAACTAATCTATGCAACCAAACAAACAAGTCCATGGTCTGTGGACGATTGTGTCGGGTGCTACTAAGCACCGTCTGCATCCTAGTATATATATATATAACTAGAAAAAGAATTTTGAGTGAGAAGTTCTCACATATAGCTATCCTAGCTCCACGGCTCTTCTTTTGCAGAAGTCTTCGTCGTTTCGCCTTTTTGTCACCTTCGTTGCTCGCTTTCACTACATATGTAAAAATCATATTTTTACTTCGCTATTCAATATAAAAAAATCGAATTTTTAGTTCGCTATTCAATATATAAAAATCGAATTTTTAGTTCGCTATTCAATATATAAAAATTCTATTTTCTTTCGAAGTTCAATATATAAAAATTATATTTTTCTTTCGAACTTCAAAACATAAAAACTATATTTTTCTTTCGAACTTCAAAACATAAAAACTATATTTTTCTTTCGAACTTTCGATATATAGAAATCTGATTTTTTCCTTTTAAATTTCTAATCTCTTCCTAGTTTAGAAATCATTTTAAATTCAGTTTAAAAAACATTTTCCCTTTCAAAATAAAATCAGTTTTACTTCCTATAAGAATCAGTTTTTATTTTCTTTATAGATCAGTTTTTAAATTCTTTTGAAATCAGTTTTATACTTTATAAAATAAATCAGTTTTAACATATATAAAAAAAATCAGTTTTTAAAAACATAACAAAAATCAGTATTTACTAATCTTAAAAATCAGTTTTTTTTTTTAACATAACATAAATCAGTATTTTAACATAACATAAATCAGTTTTGATTGCTTATAAAAATCAATTTTAAATCTATCTAAAAAAAAAAAAAATCAGTTTTAAATCTATATATAAAAAAAAAAAAATTCAGTTTTAAAACTCGAAACAAATCAGTTTTTAAAAAACCATATAAAGTCAGTTTTATTTAAATAACCTAAAGGTTATAGAATTTACCTTGAATCGAAGGGGGAGGAAGCCGGGGGGAGTCAGCGGTTGCCTCGCTGGAGGGAGGTAGGTTTCGGCGGAGCAGGCGAGGGGGTCGGTTGCGTCGGTGTCGAGGAAGGCAAGGGGAGGGGGGTGTCGCAGTCGAATGGAGGGGGAGCTGGGTGCTCATCGTCGGCGGAGGACTGATCTGAGGAGGAGAGAAGCGAAGGGCGGTGGCGCACGAGATCCAGGGGGGATTTGGGGTCAACGGGTTTTTTTTTTTTTTTTTCTTTTTGTTTCTGAAATGAGAAAGTGAACGGGGGAGGGGCCAGAAGGAGATAAAGGAGGGAAGAGTTTTTTTTTTTTTTTTTTTTTTTTATTATTAAATTTCGCAAAAAAGTTGACTTTTTCATACGACCTCTAAACGAGGTCCACCGCCTGTCGTCCATAGCGTTTCACCCCCATTCCGAACACAATGGGATATGTATCGTAGGCTGATTCGATCGTTTGAATCAGTTTCCGTTGAATTTACATTTAAATCACTATATTGAATTTTAAACGTACATTTCAAATTACCGGGGTCACATACGAACTCTAAAAATTCTCGAAAAATATTTTCTAGCTTCGTATTGACGATACGGTCCTAACAAAACTAGTTTCGTCGAATTCTGAGACCGTTTGAAAAATGGCCAATTTCCAGTCGATTAAAATCAACTGAAACTGGTCAAACGCGTTTTCCTTTGCCACGCTCACATATTGATTCGAAAAATTATGAAATTTGGAATCTAGCAATAACTTAACACTGCGGACCCAACAAAACTGGTTTCGTCGGAATCCGAGGTCGTTTGCAAAATGTCCATTTTTAAGGGCCTGAATTCCATAGCGACTATTCAGAATTTTCAACTGGACATATCTTTTGATTCCCGCTATGAAATCTTGATTTTTCGGATTCGATAGAAAGATATTATCAATTAGATCCCATTATTTTTGGTTTCACTAAAATCCGGATTGTTTTGCACCCGGTATATTCAATTGAAGTTTGAAATCGAATTATCGAACTACCGCGCCATTTTCAATTCTATTTATAATTATATATAAATATTTATATTCTAACGACGACGCGTATAATATATACGTTAGAATTAGATTCAAAATAAATTTCTCGTCGATATTATTTAAAATAATTCATTTTAAATATTCAAAATTCGCTAAAATTGCCGAAATAAAAATTTTAAACTGGCCCAGAATTTCCGGGTTGTTACAATCTCCCCCACTTAAAACTTTTCGTCCCCGAAAAGGAACAAAGTCGAAAGTGGTTTGATTATTCAACTCTACGATCGATCAGGCTTCCATTCTCCAACTCTTTAGTTTCTGAGAATTTTCAAAACTTCAAAAATTTGGCTAACTCCCTAAATTTTTGAAAAATTTCGCCATAACCTCCCCTGCAATGGGAGCATCGGGGAATTTCAAATAGCTTCCCCGGTCCTTCAGATCTCAAAAAGAAAAAGAAAAAGCCAAGCGGCTAGCCAATAGGCTCACAAAATCATCATCACCCAAACAAAACAGTAAATTATGTAGTAAACATGTACCTATTTGTCGGGCAAACAAATTTTATTCTCTGGCTCTAGCCTCCTTGCTATGACCTGTTCAAGGTAAGTACATATATGCAAGCAAATGCGACCAATTTCCTATACAATTCAATATTTGGTTCAATTAGGCTAATTGGTTAAAAATTAGCAAACAAATAAACAAACAACACAAACATCAATCAATTAGTGAATTAGATTATCAAATTCATAATTTTGATACATATACTGAAAATCTTGTTTTTGATGCCAATTCACAACAAGGTGTTCTAACTATATAACTTTTGGTTCTCACACCAGCCTAATGGAAATATATAGAAATCACACCTTCGAAACTCGAACATAAATGTTGATGATGCGATCGCTATCATCAATATCATCTTCGGGCGACTAGAGTGTGATTCTATATCTATCCAATATATTAAAATTTCAAATACACGCGGATCAGACGTATACGCAAAATCTATATATACTGGATTGTCCACATCAATATAAACAAATAATCAAATACGAATAGTTGATTTAAATTTTCAAAAACAAAAATGTTTTCATTTTCAAAAACATACTCTTCACACTCGTTCTAGGATACTACTGATCCTATTTCTAACGAGTCATTCTCATTGGATATTACTAATCCAATATCTGATGAATTCTTTCGTATGGTTCTAATGTGCCTTGTTCTCTAGCTTTGTAAACCAAAGCTCTGATACCAAATGTAAAGACCCGTAACCTCCCCGTAAAGGAAAGCGACGGATAGTTCGAGAACAAACCACAACAGAACGCATATAGAAGAACATTTCATTGTATATTACAACAATGCATCAGAATACAAGAATATACAGAGTATAAAAGAATATTACACAGAAATATTCAGAGATTTAAATTACATTTAAATACATAGCAGCGGAAAAATAATACAATACACAACTAGAAGTAGATATACGGATACAAAGCTTTCCGGATATCGTTCCAGCTGTAAACCAGGATCCTGTGAATATAAATCTGCAAAACCAAAACTACTAGCTGCCCGTGTCAAAATAGGGGCACCCAGAGTTTAGGTTAAAACAATAAACTCCAGGTCAGTCATGTGACTGGTGTGAGAACGAAAACGGTTATTATCTTTATTTTCAAAGTAAGGTAAATCAAGGGACCACGCCGTATAACACGGAACGGGTTTCCTCCCAAGAATATCAGTGCATAAAACAACAGCGCAATGCTAAATAAAGAAAAATGAAGCTGTTATAAGACCCAGGTCCCATCACACAATGCAACACAGTCGAGGATAGGGTTTTCCCTTATAACAGCCAAAGAATGCTTGGTACGTTTAAAACAAATCATTTGATACTATAAGAAGTGCATAGTGTATAAAACAACTTCAAATCATAAGTATCAATCATAGGCGGCATGGGTACCATATATCATGTCGCCATATATAGGTTTACAAATAAAACCGCAAATGTCACGTATTTGGAAATTGGGTTTCCAACTATGAACCGAGGCTAGGGGCAAGATCCTCTACCGATTTTAGACAATCTAGCCCATGTCTAGGAACAGCCGCAACTGCCCCTTGGATCGTCAGGGCCGGTCCACACGAAGTGGATTATAATGCCTGAACAATACGTCTCTCCGCCCTTTGGGGCGTAAATGAGCCAACTAAATGACTCCATCGGTTCGAGAACGACCGATCAATCCGAGGCGCCTCGCAACAGCAACAACCACATGAGTCAAACTCGTCAGGGCGTGTAAAACCACTGACGCCACTTCTAGCTAGAAAGAAAACGCATGTCCCCCCTGAGGTCCGTCTCCCGTTTTTGGTTCATACCTGGTGTGAAACACGCGAGGTAACCGTTACACAAAGCTACGCCACAAAGGCCGTGCTTTGATCATCACCACAAGACTTTGCTTTTCAACAGAAGCCTTGATCATTTGCATCTTAGCATGCCACACAGGCAAACCATCCTATGCAACCGATATCAGTCACACAGAATGAAATCCGATGTCAGACACACAGTCCATTTATAAGTCCGTTCTGGGTCTGAACGAAACCGGAGGCACCTAGTACCCCGCATATCCATCGATCTCCAAGTACGTCTGGACGATCACTAACTGTTTCCATCTTCTTGGGTGTACAGCCCAATCAAGATCATCAGTTATCACCCAAACGACGTGAAGACCTCCGGTCTTCGACCATCGTCTTCATCTTCGACTTATCGTCGTATCAGTTATTCAGAATGGGATAAACCCGGTCTTTCCGAATAACTCGCGTATATTTTAAATAAGTGTTACACAAACACAACATACGCCTCATTCCAATTCAATAGTCACTAACCGTAAATTAATCAAGAGAATAATTCCCCAAATATTAACCCCGAAGGCCGAAACCAACATCAGATCAATATCCAGAAAACCATTCTGCTTGGCTAACCGACCGTTAGTTTCTAAATTTCACGTTCAAATCTAATTAAAGATTTAACTATCGCCTGGAGCAAAACTGGTGATACTCCATTCTCGATCTTTTCAATCTAATTAAAGATTCATTAAAACTCCACTTAGTTTTAATCATTATCTGGGTTAAAGAATCAGTGTCATTTAAAACACGGTTCACGATAAACCCAAAATCACATTCATTAATTATCGGGTTAAAGAACGAGTGTTATTTAAAACACTGTTCACGATAAACCCAAAAATCAAATATCAATTCAATTCCAATTAAATATCATTTAATTGGTACACTTCATTAAATCTACATAAAAAGATTTAATCTTTTCTCAACTGGGTTCAAGAACAGTGTTAGTGAAGACACCATTCACGACAAACCCAAATCACATTCATTAATTATCGGGTTAAAGAACAAGTGTTATTTAAAACACTGTTCACGATAAACCCAAAAATCAAATATCAATTCAATTCCAATTAAATATCATTTAATTGGTACACTTCATTAAATCTAAATAAAAAGATTTAATCTTTTCTCAACTGGGTTCAAGAACAGTGTTAGTGAAGACACCATTCACGACAAACCCAAATCACATTCGATATCCAATACAAGGCTCTGAATAGAAAATATATCGGCTTATATTCAATATCGAATTCTACGACTAACAAATGTCGTATTGGAAATAACGATACAAATATATATCTTTCAAATTTCCATAACAACACCTGTAATATCACGAATTCCAACATCGAAATATCCCGAAGACAATTTCGATTCAAATCCACTCCAATGCAATCGTTGGAAATTTTGGTTATTTTCAAAACCATTTCAAATTCAATTTATTTATTTAAAAATAAATAGAATTATAATTCTAGTTCAAACTAGTTCATTTCGATAAAAATCTATTTTTATCTTTTCAAATATGGAGTTTTTCATCCCAAATCTTCACAAATCATTTCTTATGATTTTACACAAATTATTACTATTTTTAATAATTTTATCAAGGCCCGTACAGTCGATTTCCACCAATGGCCATCGAACTGCACTTACAGCGACCTTTTTCGAATTTGATTTGGACATAATTCCAAATCCAACCGTTAGATTTCAAATTTCTAACATTCGCTAGAAAGCTCTTTTCGATACGAACCCAACGGTTCCGGTTTTAGGAGAATCCGACGGTCGGATCTCCCGTAATGTCCGTTTGAAATAAATGGTCGAAATTCGCGAACTGCCGCGGCGCGGCGCGTTCTATTCAGGCCATTATATTATATATATAATATATATAATATATATTTCGTCGATTTCTATTCAAAACGAATTATATAAATAGTTTTAAAATCGTTTCAAAACCTATTTCAACTTCCATTTCAATTCAAAGCAAAATTGAATTCTTCCTCATAAATTCGTTTTAAAATTCATTTCTATTCAATTCAAATTTCAATTCAATTCAAATTTCAATTCAATTCATTTCGAAATCGTTTTCAATTCAATTCATCTCGAAATCGTTTTCAATTCAATTCATTTCGAAATCGTTTTCAATTCAATTCATTTCGAAATCGTTTTCAATTCAATTCATTTCGAAATCGTTTTCAATTCAATTCATTTCGAAATCGTTTTCAATTCAATTCATTTCGAAATCGTTTTCAATTCAATTCATTTCGAAATCGTTTTCAATTCAATTCATTTCGAAATCGTTTTCAATTCAATTCATTTCGAAATCGTTTTCAATTCAATTTAAATATCGTTCACGTCAAAATGGCGTCAATCTAATCAATACGGCTTCATAAATTTCTATTTTCAAATATTCTATTTCAAATATTTCTATTTGTAAACTGGAATGAGGCCCAATCGATTACCATATAAAATTAATTATATGGATTTTCATACAACACATGTATATAATAGCATTGAAAAATAATCAACCATCAACCAAAGTGCACTACACTGTATAAGCATCAAATATAGATATCTAACGCTTATAACAGCCTGTCAATCAATCGATCGACATATTTACTCAATCAGGATGAGTGAACTTCAAATTTCATCCCAACACCCGTGTGGGGTTTCAAACAATCAAACACATATTTTATTTGTGCAGTTAGGCGATGTGTAAAATTTATCGTCCCAATCAATGTCATTCAAATAAGTGTACATAAACAAACCGTCTGGTTTGTAAATGAATATTTATTTTATTCACATTCACGTTAAAAATTATATTTTTAACGATAAAACATTTTATTTCAACCTATGAATTTCTATTCAATTCATTTACACAATAAAATGATATTTTTATTTTCTAACATATTTTAGAAAATTTCGGCGGCATAACGGCACGATACTAGAAACGGGACAAGGCCTAGCCTTATCCCCGGTCTAGTGAAGGCCCACGCCATTCACACATCATCAAATCAATTTCATCTCACCAAACAATTCAATTCAAACAAATAGTCCAACTAATCTATGCAACCAAACAAACAAGTCCATGGTCTGTGGACGATTGTGTCGGGTGCTACTAAGCACCGTCTGCATCCTAGTATATATATATATAACTAGAAAAAGAATTTTGAGTGAGAAGTTCTCACATATAGCTATCCTAGCTCCACGGCTCTTCTTTTGCAGAAGTCTTCGTCGTTTCGCCTTTTTGTCACCTTCGTTGCTCGCTTTCACTACATATGTAAAAATCATATTTTTACTTCGCTATTCAATATAAAAAAATCGAATTTTTAGTTCGCTATTCAATATATAAAAATCGAATTTTTAGTTCGCTATTCAATATATAAAAATTCTATTTTCTTTCGAAGTTCAATATATAAAAATTATATTTTTCTTTCGAACTTCAAAACATAAAAACTATATTTTTCTTTCGAACTTCAAAACATAAAAACTATATTTTTCTTTCGAACTTTCGATATATAGAAATCTGATTTTTTCCTTTTAAATTTCTAATCTCTTCCTAGTTTAGAAATCATTTTAAATTCAGTTTAAAAAACATTTTCCCTTTCAAAATAAAATCAGTTTTACTTCCTATAAGAATCAGTTTTTATTTTCTTTATAGATCAGTTTTTAAATTCTTTTGAAATCAGTTTTATACTTTATAAAATAAATCAGTTTTAACATATATAAAAAAAATCAGTTTTTAAAAACATAACAAAAATCAGTATTTACTAATCTTAAAAATCAGTTTTTTTTTTAACATAACATAAATCAGTATTTTAACATAACATAAATCAGTTTTGATTGCTTATAAAAATCAATTTTAAATCTATCTAAAAAAAAAAAAAAATCAGTTTTAAATCTATATATAAAAAAAAAAAAATTCAGTTTTAAAACTCGAAACAAATCAGTTTTTAAAAAACCATATAAAGTCAGTTTTATTTAAATAACCTAAAGGTTATAGAATTTACCTTGAATCGAAGGGGGAGGAAGCCGGGGGGAGTCAGCGGTTGCCTCGCTGGAGGGAGGTAGGTTTCGGCGGAGCAGGCGAGGGGGTCGGTTGCGTCGGTGTCGAGGAAGGCAAGGGGAGGGGGGTGTCGCAGTCGAATGGAGGGGGAGCTGGGTGCTCATCGTCGGCGGAGGACTGATCTGAGGAGGAGAGAAGCGAAGGGCGGTGGCGCACGAGATCCAGGGGGGATTTGGGGTCAACGGGTTTTTTTTTTTTTTTTCTTTTTGTTTCTGAAATGAGAAAGTGAACGGGGGAGGGGCCAGAAGGAGATAAAGGAGGGAAGAGTTTTTTTTTTTTTTTTTTTTTTTATTATTAAATTTCGCAAAAAAGTTGACTTTTTCATACGACCTCTAAACGAGGTCCACCGCCTGTCGTCCATAGCGTTTCACCCCCATTCCGAACACAATGGGATATGTATCGTAGGCTGATTCGATCGTTTGAATCAGTTTCCGTTGAATTTACATTTAAATCACTATATTGAATTTTAAACGTACATTTCAAATTACCGGGGTCACATACGAACTCTAAAAATTCTCGAAAAATATTTTCTAGCTTCGTATTGACGATACGGTCCTAACAAAACTAGTTTCGTCGAATTCTGAGACCGTTTGAAAAATGGCCAATTTCCAGTCGATTAAAATCAACTGAAACTGGTCAAACGCGTTTTCCTTTGCCACGCTCACATATTGATTCGAAAAATTATGAAATTTGGAATCTAGCAATAACTTAACACTGCGGACCCAACAAAACTGGTTTCGTCGGAATCCGAGGTCGTTTGCAAAATGTCCATTTTTAAGGGCCTGAATTCCATAGCGACTATTCAGAATTTTCAACTGGACATATCTTTTGATTCCCGCTATGAAATCTTGATTTTTCGGATTCGATAGAAAGATATTATCAATTAGATCCCATTATTTTTGGTTTCACTAAAATCCGGATTGTTTTGCACCCGGTATATTCAATTGAAGTTTGAAATCGAATTATCGAACTACCGCGCCATTTTCAATTCTATTTATAATTATATATAAATATTTATATTCTAACGACGACGCGTATAATATATACGTTAGAATTAGATTCAAAATAAATTTCTCGTCGATATTATTTAAAATAATTCATTTTAAATATTCAAAATTCGCTAAAATTGCCGAAATAAAAATTTTAAACTGGCCCAGAATTTCCGGGTTGTTACATAGAATAAAGGAATATTTATTTAGAAGATAAATAAAACGTTATAAATAGGAAATATTTGTAACGGTAAATAGAAGTTATAAATAGGAAATATTTGTAACGGTAAATAGAAGTTATAAATAGGAAATATTTGTAACGGTAATTAGAAGTTATAAATAGGAAATATTTGTAACGGTAATTAGAAGTTATAAAAAAGGGAATAGTTGTAACGGAAAATAAACGTTATAAAAAGGAAATTGACGAGATATAAAAGAGATAATCAAATAGAGTTAGATCGAATTTAGTATTCGAAGGAGCTAATCGAATTAGTTATTTGAAAGAGTTTATTGAATATTAGTTATTCAATTAGAGATAATCAAATAAAGTTAATCGATTAGAGATAATCAAATAAAGTTAATCGATTAGAGATAATCAAATAAAGTTAATCGATTAGAGATAATCAAATAAAAGTTAATCGAATTAGTCAAAGTAAGTTAATCGACTATTAGTTAGTCGAATGTTAGTTAAGCAAATAAGAGTTACTCGACTATTAGTCAGTCAAATGTTAGTTAAGCAAATAAGAGTTAATCGACTATTAGTTAGTCGAATGTTAGTTAAGCAAATAAGAGTTAATCGACTTTTAGTTAGTCGAATGTTAGTTAAGCAAATAAGAGATAATCGACTATTAGTTTGTCGAAGATTAGTTAATCAAATATGAGTTAAACAAATAGGATTAATCGAATTAGAGTTAATCGAATCAGGGTTAATTGAATATTAGTTATTCAATTAGAGTAAATCGAATATAGTTTTTTCGAGATAGAGATAAAACAAACATAGTTATTCAGGTTAAGTGTCATTCAACACGACTGCTAGCGTAATTCGTATGGCTGTAAATAGCCTAAGGTGGTCGGATGTTTCCTGAGAAAATCAGGCGTAACCATTGTGATCGCTGCGATCTAGAGTCAAGCGAGTGGAGTTAAATCGAATATTAGTTATTCGAAATAAAGTTAAACAGGCATAGTAATTCGAATATAAGTTAATCGAATATTAGTTATTCGATAGGAGTTAAATAAGTCGAGTTAATTAGGTTAAGTTAGTCAAAATGAGTTAAGTAAACCAAGTAAATCCAAGTGAGTTGATTTAAAAGGAGTTAGTCGAATATTGGTTATTCGAATAGTGTAAAGGAGTTAGTCGAATATTGGTTATTCGAATAGTGTAAAAGGAGTTAGTCGAAAACTGGTTATTCGAATAGTGTTAAAGGAGTTAGTCGAAGATTAGATAATCGAATAGAGTTAAAGGAAAGGAGTTATCGATTATAGTTTAATCGAAAGGAGTTATCGATTATAGTTTAATCGAAAGGAGTTATCGATTAGTTAATCGAAAGGAGATTATCGAATATGGCGTATTCGAAAGAGAGAGATTTCGAATATAAGTTATTCGAAGAGAGATAATCGAATATAGGATATTCGAAGAAGAGTTAATCAAAAAGAGATTACTCGAAAGAGAATTATACGTCGAATTCAATTATATCGAATTCGGGAAAGTAATATTTACTTTCCGGTTTTTAAATCATGAGTATACACTAATAAAGTAGGGTTAGGTTTAATTATTCGAATTAAAGAATAAAGGTTATAATTGAAGTTAGATATTTCGAAAGTAAGGATTATAACGGTATCGTTATAATCAATGTTTTCAATAAAGAAGTGGATTCGTAAATTGAATCCGAGAGTTATGTGAAGAAGTTGTTAAAGGTTTAAAAGATAAACTGTTACTATTTCGAAGTTATAACGTTGTTCGGTTAAGGTCTGAGAGGTAATTATACCCCAACTTGATTGACTTCCTTCTTAACTAAGGAATGGTAAGGTTTGATAGTGAATGATGGTTAAGTGAATTCAGTAAATAGTTTGAGTTGGCATAGCGATGTTTATTTAAACATCAGTTTAAAATCCAATAAAGGAACTTTGGAAATGTTTTCCAAATAAGAAATCAGAAATGTTTTCTAATATAGAAAACAAGGAAATGGAAATGTTTTCCATTGTTAATGAAGTATATTTTCTAAAATTAGAAAATAAGAAATTTAGAATATAGGGAAACAGGAGATAAGTAAATTAATGAACTAAAGAGATAAATGTTAAATGATGATTGGTTGATATAATTTCCGTCTGGAAATAATATCGTTGTTTGCACACGAGTTTTTCTTTGATAGTTAAATCACAGACTATCAATGTTTTGACCATTTTAACGTTGTTAATATGGAGAGACCGGTTGGATCATTATCCAAAGAACCACTCTGTATTGGCATAAGCATTGCGAATCATATATGCTGAATATATTGAAGACGGAGTAAAGTGCAAGGGCTGTTGTATAAATCTTAGATAACAATGGACTAAGATGGATGTACTGAATAGTGCCTTCGGTTTCGTTCAGTCCCAGAACGAACGTAAATGGACAAATGTCTGACAAAGTATTTCCAATGATTGAATGGGTTGGTCTGTATAAATATATATGGTTGCAACGGATTTATACCTTAGCATAACATCCAGGATATTTGTATAAACCAACAAATGATTTACGGATCTGATAATGTGGCATTCAAAGTGATCGTGTTATAAATAAATGGAAAGTAAGCGTAGCTTCTAGCCTCACATCCGGTAAATGACAGAAATCGGGCAGGCAGCATGGCTAAGTCGGTCGCACCGAATTAGGGTGTATAATCACCTATCTAGAGAATATTCATTTGCTTCTTTTAATCTATCAATGCTGTCCCATATATATACGGGAAACGGTTGCTGATCCCAACCGTTGGTGATTTACATTCGATACACTCAAGCGAAATGAGTGGTCGGTCATGTGTGGCTGAGTTACAAGATGTTCTTGTTGAACTCCAGTGTATCGTTCCTAGAGTACACTGATCGGAAGGTGGTTCCATACCTTGTCATAGTTGGAAATCCATTATCCAATACGTGCTTACGGTTTTGATTGTATACTATATATGTAGAACGTGAGATGAAAGCGTTTCTGCTAGTTGATATCTATTTGTACATAGACATTATTATAATATCAAAAGGTTTTTGATATAAAGATATTTTGGATTCTCATAAGGGAAAAACCCGTTCCGTTCTGCGGCGTGGTCTTATGAGATATCGTTTACTTGTTCATATACTTGTTTAAACTGTTTTACTCATACCAGTCCCATGACTGACCCGGAGTTTACTTTGTTGTTTTCCCTAAACTCTTGGGTGCCTAAATTTGTACGGGCAGTCAAGTAGTCGGGATTTGCAGATACATTGAAGAGCTGGAGCAGGAGGCTTCAGGATTCTATAGCTATATTTATTTCCGCTGTTGTTGTAAGTGTTGTACTCTGATAAGTGTTATTGTATATATATATCTGTTTGTATTTCAAAAGTTATGTTATATTTTATTCGTTCCGCTGTGAGATTCGTGTTTACTCTGATGATGATGTTCTTCTTCTTCTATTCTACTAGTTCTATCTTATCTATCTTCACCCTCTATCTTCTTTCTATTAGTTTCTTGAATTTCAAGTGCGATTTGGGGTTGGACTTGTGTTATTTAGTCAGCTCAAATTGGACTGGATTTTCGGGTCACTACAGTTGGTATCAGAGCCTAAGGTTAAGTGAATTACCTTGGCTCTATGGCGTGATTCAGTAGAGATGGGATTAGTAATATCCTAGACTGAGTTTGAGTGTATATATACGAGTGCGTATTTGTTAGTTAATATAAAGTGATTTATATTGTGGAGATTTATTGGTTGAGTGGCTTATAAATTCTGGTCGATCAGTTTGATCCACTGTATCGGTAGGAGTTTTATAAACACTTGAACACGATGAACCGACATGGTATGTTTTGAAATTAACATAGTATAATTGGTTGTGTTAGTTGTTATTATAATCAAATGAGGTTATAAGAAGTGAAATGGTTATGTAAATAACTGATCAGAATTCATATAAGTAAAGTATATGAAATGAGATGAAGTAAATCTGAATTTAAATCAGATTGGAATTAAAATAAGGAAATTTAAGTTCCTGGGAGATTTTGAAAACGTTTTTCAAACTGAAAGTGATATAGTATTGAACTCACTTCAATAGCTGGAAAATAGATTCTGATGATGAATCGCGACATCATCAGTGTTCATTTCCGAGTTGTAAGTGACGGATTACTACCAAAGGTTTTGTTTTCGAATTGTTTTGTGAAAACAAGGTGTTTAAAAAATTCAAAGGTTTTGAATTGGCAGTATGATTTCAATTGATTTGAAAGAAACCCAAGAATTTAAGTTCTGAAATTGGAATTTAACTTTTGAAGTTAAATAAAATAAGATGGTAAAAATGAATAAATTGAAATTTAACTTAAACCCAAGATAAATAAAATTGAATTGGATTAGAGATAATCTAGAATGGAACCAAATTAATGAGTAATAATCTGGAATTTGATATTGAAATTCGAATGAAATTCGATTTGGATTTGAGGATATGAACTGATTGGAATTTGATTGAGATAACACTGGTATATGCTGAGTTGATAGCATATGGAAATGGTAGAGTTGATATGCCCGACAAAAAGGTACCAGTTTATATTTGATATGAGTTTGAGATTTTGATGAGCCGAATTGGCAAGCCGCTTGGCTGTTTGATTTTCTTTTGGGTTGAAGAAGGCCTAGAGAGGCGAGTTGTGGTTTTACCGATAGGGCTGTACAAAGGAGGTTATGGCAAAATTTTCTGAAAAATTTAGGCGTTAGAAAATTTTCGGAATTTTTGAAAATTTTAGTTAGTCGGAATAAATTAATATTTTAGTCGATATTAATTCGTTCAGTTGAAACTGAAGTTAAGGGGTAAACCGATAAATATTTACCCAGTAGATAGGGTCATCTTCTAGCTTAGCAATTTCGAGGACGAAATTATTTTAAGTGGGGAAGAATGTAATGACCCGCATTTTTTTTGGCGCTATAATAATTTATTTATTTAATTATTTAAAAATCAGTTTGGTGATATCGATGACTTGAGTTAAATAATTTTGATTATTTAATTAAAAACAAGTAGTGCATATATTTATTAGTTATAGATGCTGCGAAATAAAATCATGTGACTAGCAAACAAATAAAATAATTATAATATATTTGTTTCATTTTCTATTGCCAATAAAGGAAATTGCGTGTAGAATATTTCATACCAAGTTATGTCAAACATTTGTGAATAAAAGCGCAACAGCGCCAAATCTACTTAACTATGATATAACAATTTAAACAAGAGTAAATGCCTTTTAGTTGTCTTACATGATAGCTAATGTACAAGACACAATGTTATAAACGAGCCACATGATCTAGGAATCATATGAACCTTTCAGCTTTTATCTGGGATGCAACTTAATCTATTTTAAAACTAAAAATATATCCATCTCATTCCCTATATATACCCCCCTTAACACATCCTAAACCTAATCTCCTCATTCAATAGTCAACGTTTTCTTCCACCGCCAGTTTATTCTTCCTCAACCTAAAATCGGTGCTTCAGAAATCCAATAGAAAATCATATAAATTCGTGTAAATCCCCAAAACAATGGAAACGAGTTGCTCTTGCGATTTTATACAAGCGGGATGAGTTTTAAAGGGTGCGAGTTGATGGTTCTTCGTTCCTGTTCGAACCCGTAGATTTAGGGTTTGTTTGGGTTTGAGGTGTCCGCTGGCCTGTATGGCGGTCCACAATTGGGAACCGCGAGGTTCTGAGGGCGTTACAGGAAAGGGGTGGCCATGGCGTTCGATTTTTGAAGAAATGAGTGGTCGAGTTATTCAAATGGCTGGATTGGGGGAGCACAGTTTGGCTATTACTTGCGGGTGTGTGTTGTCTGTTTGTTGAAGCGAGGGCAGCAAGGTGATGTCGGGATTTGAAAGAATGGTAATGTCTGGTTTGTTTCTTTTTACTGGAAGGCGATGAGATGAACTTTGCTATGTGAACTCGACAGTTGTAGTGGGAGAACGAGTTGTGTGAAGGTGAACAGAAAATGGGTTCAAAGTTTTTCCTAAGCGGATGTTAGCATTGTAGAAGAAGGATGAGCAGGTTTCGGCAGTCTTGTTTGGAAATGGAGAAGAAGGGGTTGGGATGAGGAGTAGTACGCTGGTTCCTGTTTAGAGAACAGTAAAGGCCTGGGAATGTTTTCATGGAGCAAACAAAGTGTTAAGGGGATAGAGTATTGTTTATAGGAGAGAGTAGTTGGTGGGGTCTGGTTTGCAACACGTTATGGGGAGGGTTGGTGACCAGTGGGGCGCGGTACTGCATGGAAGAAAAAGGGGCGAATGGGTCAAACCGGCTGTGAGTAATACTGTATATATTTTGTGATCAAATTTGTGGGTTGGACCTAGTGAAGCAACGTTTCAATTGATAATGTTTTTGCCTTAGAGCTTCGGGCATGCTCTCACAAATGCTATCGGACCTTGTGAAAGCTGAATCATGCTGAGATGGTCATTTGAGTACTGTTGTTTTAATTGTGTCATTTGTGAAGAGCATGAGTGTTGTGTAGCTTGATTTTTGAGCAAAGAGTAAAGAACGAAAATTATTTGAAGCAAATCCTGACTTGTTGTTTCAGTTGGGGTCGGGAAGGAAAAACTAAAATAAATATTGCTTGAATGAACAAGGAAGGTCAGGGCCTGAACTGGTTGGAGTGGAGGAAGACCGTCTATTTCAAGAACCGCCAGTGATCAATCAAAGGAGGCGGATTTTTCTGTTTGAGATGCAGAATTTGTACAAAACAAGAGATGTGGAACCATCTTGGCAAATACCACATGGAACTGACCGGAAGCGGATTGGAGTCAGTTATAATTTATAGCAAAATAAATTGTCCGTCTGAATCAAGCGATGGTTATCGTTATTAACGGTGATCGTCCAATGTGAGTAAAACTCACTAACTCTTTTCGATTTATATTTCTATATAAATTGTACTTTATTTTTGATAATTGTTGATTTATTGCTATGTATGGATAATTTGGACTGTTAAATAGATTTGATTGAAAACGTAGATATAGTTATATATAGAAAACCATCAATCAAATATGGATTCTGATTTTCAGTATATTTCATGTTGGGATGAAATTGATGTATTTTATACTGTGTAACATCTGTGGATGCAGGGAAACAGGTTGGAGGAATCCGACTGGGTTGCTCAACAATTATTTTACTGTTTTCATATATTGTGATATATGTTGTGATTTATAATTTGTTATTGATTATGGATGTTAGAACGATATTGATCATCGTTGTTTGATATTTTGAATATCATAAGAAACCCTGAGTTGTAAAAAGGAATATTTCAATATCTATTGAAATAAAGGAATTTTATAAAATCACAGGATTTTATAAAAGGAAATTATTTATAAAACGAACACGGTTTTATAAAAAAGGAAATTATTTATAAAACAAATAGAGTTTTATAAAAGGGATATTTATTTAGAAATAAATAGAATTGAAAAGGGGAATATTTATTTAGAAAACAAGTAGAATAAAGGAATATTTATTTAGAAGATAAATAAAACGTTATAAATAGGAAATATTTGTAACGGTAAATAGAAGTTATAAATAGGAAATATTTGTAACGGTAAATAGAAGTTATAAATAGGAAATATTTGTAACGGTAATTAGAAGTTATAAATAGGAAATATTTGTAACGGTAATTAGAAGTTATAAAAAAGGGAATAGTTGTAACGGAAAATAAACGTTATAAAAAGGAAATTGACGAGATATAAAAGAGTAATCAAATAGAGTTAGATCGAATTTAGTATTCGAAGGAGCTAATCGAATTAGTTATTTGAAAGAGTTTATTGAATATTAGTTATTCAATTAGAGATAATCAAATAAAGTTAATCGATTAGAGATAATCAAATAAAGTTAATCGATTAGAGATAATCAAATAAAGTTAATCGATTAGAGATAATCAAATAAAAGTTAATCGAATTAGTCAAAGTAAGTTAATCGACTATTAGTTAGTCGAATGTTAGTTAAGCAAATAAGAGTTACTCGACTATTAGTCAGTCAAATGTTAGTTAAGCAAATAAGAGTTAATCGACTATTAGTTAGTCGAATGTTAGTTAAGCAAATAAGAGTTAATCGACTTTTAGTTAGTCGAATGTTAATTAAGCAAATAAGAGATAATCGACTATTAGTTAGTCGAAGATTAGTTAATCAAATATGAGTTAAACAAATAGGATTAATCGAATTAGAGTTAATCGAATCAGGGTTAATTGAATATTAGTTATTCAATTAGAGTAAATCGAATATAGTTTTTTCGAGATAGAGATAAAACAAACATAGTTATTCAGGTTAAGTGTCATTCAACACGACTGCTAGCGTAATTCGTATGGCTGTAAATAGCCTAAGGTGGTCGGATGTTTCCTGAGAAAATCAGGCGTAACCATTGTGATCGCTGCGATCTAGAGTCAAGCGAGTGGAGTTAAATCGAATATTAGTTATTCGAAATAAAGTTAAACAGGCATAGTAATTCGAATATAAGTTAATCGAATATTAGTTATTCGATAGGAGTTAAATAAGTCGAGTTAATTAGGTTAAGTTAATCAAAATGAGTTAAGTAAACCAAGTAAATCCAAGTGAGTTGATTTAAAAGGAGTTAGTCGAATATTGGTTATTCGAATAGTGTAAAGGAGTTAGTCGAATATTGGTTATTCGAATAGTGTAAAAGGAGTTAGTCGAATACTGGTTATTCGAATAGTGTTAAAGGAGTTAGTCGAAGATTAGATAATCGAATAGAGTTAAAGGAAAGGAGTTATCGATTATAGTTTAATCGAAAGGAGTTATCGATTATAGTTTAATCGAAAGGAGTTATCGATTAGTTAATCGAAAGGAGATTATCGAATATGGCGTATTCGAAAGAGAGAGATTTCGAATATAAGTTATTCGAAGAGAGATAATCGAATATAGGATATTCGAAGAAGAGTTAATCAAATAGAGATTACTCGAAAGAGAATTATACGTCGAATTCAATTATATCGAATTCGGGAAAGTAATATTTACTTTCCGGTTTTTAAATCATGAGTATACACTAATAAAGTAGGGTTAGGTTTAATTATTCGAATTAAAGAATAAAGGTTATAATTGAAGTTAGATATTTCGAAAGTAAGGATTATAACGGTATCGTTATAATCAATGTTTTCAATAAAGAAGTGGATTCGTAAATTGAATCCGAGAGTTATGTGAAGAAGTTGTTAAAGGTTTAAAAGATAAACTGTTACTATTTCGAAGTTATAACGTTGTTCGGTTAAGGTCTGAGAGGTAATTATACCCCAACTTGATTGACTTCCTTCTTAACTAAGGAATGGTAAGGTTTGATAGTGAATGATGGTTAAGTGAATTCAGTAAATAGTTTGAGTTGGCATAGCGATGTTTATTTAAACATCAGTTTAAAATCCAATAAAGGAACTTTGGAAATGTTTTCCAAATAAGAAATCAGAAATGTTTTCTAATATAGAAAACAAGGAAATGGAAATGTTTTCCATTGTTAATGAAGTATATTTTCTAAAATTAGAAAATAAGAAATTTAGAATATAGGGAAACAGGAGATAAGTAAATTAATGAACTAAAGAGATAAATGTTAAATGATGATTGGTTGATATAATTTCCGTCTGGAAATAATATCGTTGTTTGCACACGAGTTTTTCTTTGATAGTTAAATCACAGACTATCAATGTTTTGACCATTTTAACGTTGTTAATATGGAGAGACCGGTTGGATCATTATCCAAAGAACCACTCTGTATTGGCATAAGCATTGCGAATCATATATGCTGAATATATTGAAGACGGAGTAAAGTGCAAGGGCTGTTGTATAAATCTTAGATAACAATGGACTAAGATGGATGTACTGAATAGTGCCTTCGGTTTCGTTCAGTCCCAGAACGAACGTAAATGGACAAATGTCTGACAAAGTATTTCCAATGATTGAATGGGTTGGTCTGTATAAATATATATGGTTGCAACGGATTTATACCTTAGCATAACATCCAGGATATTTGTATAAACCAACAAATGATTTACGGATCTGATAATGTGGCATTCAAAGTGATCGTGTTATAAATAAATGGAAAGTAAGCGTAGCTTCTAGCCTCACATCCGGTAAATGACATAAATCGGGCAGGCAGCATGGCTAAGTCGGTCGCACCGAATTAGGGTGTATAATCACCTATCTAGAGAATATTCATTTGCTTCTTTTAATCTATCAATGCTGTCCCATATATATACGGGAAACGGTTGCTGATCCCAACCGTTGGTGATTTACATTCGATACACTCAAGCGAAATGAGTGGTCGGTCATGTGTGGCTGAGTTACAAGATGTTCTTGTTGAACTCCAGTGTATCGTTCCTAGAGTACACTGATCGGAAGGTGGTTCCATACCTTGTCATAGTTGGAAATCCATTATCCAATACGTGCTTACGGTTTTGATTGTATACTATATATGTAGAACGTGAGATGAAAGCGTTTCTGCTAGTTGATATCTATTTGTACATAGACATTATTATAATATCAAAAGGTTTTTGATATAAAGATATTTTGGATTCTCATAAGGGAAAAACCCGTTCCGTTCTGCGGCGTGGTCTTATGAGATATCGTTTACTTGTTCATATACCTGTTTAAACTGTTTTACTCATACCAGTCCCATGACTGACCCGGAGTTTACTTTGTTGTTTTCCCTAAACTCTTGGGTGCCTAAATTTGTACGGGCAGTCAAGTAGTCGGGATTTGCAGATACATTGAAGAGCTGGAGCAGGAGGCTTCAGGATTCTATAGCTATATTTATTTCCGCTGTTGTTGTAAGTGTTGTACTCTGATAAGTGTTATTGTATATATATATATATATCTGTTTGTATTTCAAAAGTTATGTTATATTTTATTCGTTCCGCTGTGAGATTCGTGTTTACTCTGATGATGATGTTCTTCTTCTTCTTCTATTCTACTAGTTCTATCTTATCTATCTTCACCCTCTATCTTCTTTCTATTAGTTTCTTGAATTTCAAGTGCGATTTGGGGTTGGACTTGTGTTATTTAGTCAGCTCAAATTGGACTGGATTTTCGGGTCACTACAAAAATGGAAATTTCATGTTATAGATTTCAAGTTATGTCCAATTCAAATTCTCAAATAGTCGTTATGGAATTTCGTTAATAAACAATAGCGTATATTTAATAAATATAAAGGGATTTCCATATATTTGAATTTCGTATTAAACTGGATTTTTGAATATTGAGTTTAAAATATATATTGGTTATTCCGTTGGATAAATACGATAATGATAATTTATTATTTATGTAAATAAGATTTGTTTTGATTTTAAATATATTTTATCGATATATATGTATTATAGGCCTTAAAGCTGTTTTCTTTTCTAACGACCTCTGTTTTTGATGAAACAAGTCTTATTGGAATGCGTATGGCTAGTTATTGCTACATTTCCAGTGTGAAGCCAAACAGAGTTATTTTAACGGTAGACAAAATTTAAAAGTGAACAGATAAATTAAAATAACGTCGTGGTGCAAACGAAGTCCGTTTTCAACACAATTAATTTCGTTAAGATCAGAACAGCTAGACGTAGCGATACATTCATTTTTGTTATATTTGGAATTCATATGTATCGGTACAAATTTTAATGGTCTACATTAAATTGCGGTATAGGTATAAAATAAACATATCCTAAACATTTGGTGGTTACTTCCCTTTTTCCTTGAAACCAAATACACATGTGCACTACTAACGATTTAAGGCAAGAAAATAAAATAGCAAGCTAATGCTTTGCAAGACCACGCACTTTATATATATTTGGCCAAGCCTGTTGTTCCTTAAGTGAAAATCCATCCCAATGTCGTGTGCTTCAATCTGTTCAAAACCGTGCTCCTCAAGATATTTATTCTGTGTGTGTCATGCTGTTTGTTTCCATGGCCTCCAAGGTATTACATACCGTGACCTCCAAACAACCTCTGTATATAAATACACACAAACACGTTGCCTTTTTCCTCCATTCGCAGTAACCTCCTTCATCAAGAATAAAAAATACCCAATCATTAGCAAATAAAGCTCTCCAATCACTAACCAATGGAGCTCGAAACCCTACATGGAGTTTAGGAAAGGGGGCACTCGGGTTGAACTTGGACGAGCAGTAGAAGTCCAGGTTGTTCGGGAAGCGTGGGCGCGACATGGTGTCAGGGGTTTGAACTCGATGATCAGTATGATGCTGGCGATGTCCGGAGCAGTAGGGATGGCCGGTTGTGTACGTGATTCGAATAGTATGTCTGTAGTGAGGAGATTGATTACACGTGAGGAGCAGGTTGTCTCCAATACGGATGGTCTTACTGTGTGTTGGTCTAAAGCGTGGGGTTCTGGCATAGGCGAAGTGGAGTCTGAGCTGTTGGAAGAAAAATAAGTGGAAACAAATTGCATGGAGCATGGGGGTATCACGTACTAGAGAAGTGAGAGCACAGGAATGTGGGGAAAGGGGAGGATCTGAACACTGGATGCGGATGAGCGTGAAGAATTGTGTGAAGAGGGAAGCAACAGTGTAGTGGAAGCTTGTATGGTGGAGGGTATTCAAGTGAGAAGATGAACAGTAGTCTTTTTTATGACCTGGGTATGTATTTTAGATTTCAATATGCCCAAACAGGTTTAGGTTGCCGAATTTTTGTGCAGATTAAATAGTATATTTATTTTACAAATAACGTTATAATTTAGATTATAAAAAGAAACATGGGAAGATTTCAGTTTCGAGAGCACAGAAGGTAAAAAAAATCTAAGAAAATGAACAGTGCCTATTTATATATTTAATAATATAAGGTGCTAGGATTTTTGATATGCCAGTTCCTTTCCCTAAGCGTTATTAGTAATATTTGCGCCTGGGATTTGCACCAGGGAAGTTTTCGACAGTGCCTAGACCATTTTAAATTGAACAAATATTTGTGCCCAAACCAGTAACACTGTTCTATACTTGGATGTCTGTACATAAATGCAGATCTACACTAGCGATGAAAACAAAGTTGATTTAATAAAGACAATATCATTATTAGTCAAAAGTTCTGATAATTCATACTGGACTTGATCGGAAAACACTTAAACTGTTGGTAACCTATTGATCCACCAAAATGTGAAGTGTCGTCCTTGTCAAAACGTACTTTAAAACCCATTCCAACTAAATTGATAAACGTTGTGTTTATCAAAATGCATTTTAACTGAACGTCATATGCGTGTTGTGTTCATTTTAATAGTGCCTATTGAGTAATTATAAATAGCCTAACCGGATTTTATTATGAGCAACTGATATAATTAATTATTAAAAGATGGGTTAATCGATTTAATTAAATCATATGTGTGTAGTGTGTATAACATTCTCACCCGTGTACAGAATTGGACAAATTAGTTGCATTGAAACCATATTAGAGAACACGACATTTTGGAATCGGTTTGATCGCAGATGAAAGCAGTTGGAGTTTTAATTATAACAAACCGTCTTGACAACAAATGGAAATCCAAGGTGAGTTTAACTCACTCAGTTTATCCTGTTTATATTTCATATAAACCAGATTTTTATTTTGTATGCAATGTTTGCTGATGGTTGATGATTGGATGACTATTTGTCTGTACATTGAATATTTTCAGTTATTCACTGATTAAAATTAGGCATTTGTTTAATTTAATCAATTAAATCGTTATTTTAACAATTAGATTCCAAACGAGGTAATTTATCTTGTTGGTTACGTTTATAATATTATAAACATATTAAATAAATAATTGGACGTTTGAATGGGCATTATAAATTGATTATTGGCTGATATTAGTTAAACTGCTTATTTCTATTTACCGTAATAAATATATTGTTGTATTAAATGTGAGATAACCCATTGTGATGTGGGGAAGGACAGGTTGGAGGGATCTAACCGGATTCCTCAAATATGTTGTTTAGATAAACTGTAAATCAATTGTTGATTGTTGAACCAAATTCATCACTTGTTTGATATCAACCAATGAGGTATATTGGTTAAGCAATTCTCGGCAGATGGCCTGTAAATAAATCGTTTTATAGAGATTGATTTACCGTCCGGTATATCAATAGAAAGAAAGTTATAAAATTTGTTTTATAACCAAGGATAGATTCTGAAATCTATTTTATATAGATTTTTTTTTAATTAAGTTATTAAAAGAAATACATAAATACTTTTACATTCTAATTATGAAGACGGGTATATAAAGCAAGATTTATGGATTAATAAGTTTTCTAAACAAGTGGGCAGAAATTAACCAAATGGTTAATGGTTGAATTAATTGTTTTCAAATAAACAAATTAATGTGGTTATTTAATTTAATTATATTGTTAATTAAATTGAATTGAATTATTAAAGAAAGGACTAATAGAATTGGTTAATGAGTTGACATGTTTTGAATGACTAAATAAATTGTTGGAACGAAAGTTGATTATTATAAACAATTATTGGATTGTTAATTACTATTAGAATTAATTAATTATTTTAAAATAACATTAAAGGGGAAATTTACTATTTTATTAATAGCTAATGATAAAGTGAAACTTTGATATAAAAGAGTTGAGGTTATTTAACCCAACCAAGGAAATGATCTGGTAAGCTCGATTAATAAATCAAAGGTGGTCTTAAGACCCTGTTTATAAATTAAAAGGAATTTAAATAAGTTTTACTCATATGAGTTAGATTCTAGAATTGTTCTATGAAAGGGATTCAATGAAAAGTAAGGTTTTAAATAAGTTTAATACGAGTTAGAATCAAATGGGAGTTTAAGTTGAATTCAAGATATAATATGAAGGTAAATGGTTTGGGGATGAAATGGAGTTGAGTTGAAACAAAACAAATATAAGTGGTCATGAAAAGAAACTCTATAGTTAATGGAACCGTGGGTTAGTGGCTGGAAATATGGGATTCGTTTTTAAATTTCTATCTATTTCGAAGATAAGAACGTTGTCGACTCAAGGTCTGAAAGGTAAGTAAAATACCTTAACTTGAACGACTTCAGAATTTATCCAGGATGATATTAGTTTAGAAACGAGTGTAGTTGAGGGAATTAAAGGAGTACGTGTTTTCTTGTAAAGGGTATTATAGACTATGGTTCAAAAAATTATAAGTTGGTTAATTTGGAAATGAGAATTTAAAAAAGCGATATTCCAAATGTTGACATATTTAGAAGTTAAATTATATTCCGAAGTTTGGAATGATTAATCAAAGATGAGATTTATTTCGAAGATCGAAATGTTAAATGAAGAAGCTAAATAAGAAGTTAATGACATTAGAATTTACAATATTTCAAGTAGGTCTGATATGGCTAAGAAATAAGATAGTTATAACGAACTGTTGTACTTAATTGGAGACAACAAATTATATTGTCGCTAATGATTTTACAAATGGCTTTGGTAAATAAAGTAAGAGATTTGAAAATAGAATTTGTAACAAATAGTCAAGTAGACTATTTTGATTAATGAAAATAAATACTAATTATTGAAATAATGTGAAAATATAACCATAAAAAGTAAAAATGGTTTAACTAAAGAGGCCAACTGATGTTGTATACTGAACCAGTAAACCCACTTTATTTTTCTATGGATGATGATTGTTTATTATGATAGTTAAAATACCGACTATCAAAATCTGGCCAAGTCGATTGTTGGTATGGAAAGACCGGGATCGAATTTATATTCGAAAACCAATCCGACCAACAAATACGTAAACGTTGAAGATGAAGAAAGTTGATCGAGATGGGACAATTGAAGATCGTGGATCTTCATAAGTGGAAGGATTATTTGTCGAATATTCTCTGGTCTGCTGCTAGAGGTATTCTGACGTGATTCGGTCGTGAGTGGAATTTTGCGGGCTGCAAGGACTTCTCGCTACTGATCCTTTGGATGTGGTAGGAGGGTGCCTTCGGTTTATCCTGTTCTTGGATGACGTGTATGGATGATGCGAATGGTAGCCAAACGTTCCAAAAGTCGATTATAACCTCAAGCCTCATCAACCGGGAAATGAAAGAAATCGGGCAGGCAACATGGCTATGTGTGTCGCACCCTTTAGGGTGTATAATCACCTATCTAGAGAAATTTCTTTTGCTTCTTTAATTTATCGATGCTGTCCCTTTTCGGGAAACGGTTGCTGATCACAACCATTGGTAATATACATTCGATACACTCAAGCCAAATGCGTAGTCGGTCATGTGTGGGCCGGGTTGCAAGATGTTCTTGTTAAACCCAGTGTATTCGCCTACAGAGATACACTATCGACAGGTGGTTCCATGCCTTGTCATAGTCGGAATCCAATCTCCAATAAGCGCCCGCGGTTTTGATTGTATACTATATATGTGGAGCGTGAAATGCAAGCATTCCACTAGATTGCTATTTATTTGTATTTAGACACTATTATGATATCAGACAAGATATGATTTCAAAAATGTTTTTGTTTTATAGTAAGGTAAAAACCGTCCGTATTTATGTGTGGATTTGGTCTTACGATTATCCTTTTCTTTCAAAAAGATTTTGAGCTTAAAAATCAAGTTGGATGATTCCCCTTGAACTGTGCGAGTTTTTCTCACTCTGGTTCACCAGACTGACCCGGTATTTGAAATGCTCGGGTTAGACCGGGTTGTACAGGTTCAGGTTATTGGATAACACGAAGTTCAGAAGACATACTGGAGGAGTTCAAACGTATGATTTTACCTAGTATATTCCGCTGTGTGTTGTATTTGAGGACAGGTTGTTATAACTGTCCAGATTTGTCTGTTGTATTCTGATGTAAGTATATTACTTCAAGTTTTCAATAAAGTTATTTATGAATTATATTTTGTTCCGCTACGATGCGAGACTCTGTGTTGTGTTAGTTCTTCTTCTTCTTCTATTCTAATATTTCTTTCTTTCTTATCTCACCCTCTAATTTCTTTCTATTGACATCTGAGTTTCCAGTACAATTTGGGTTGGATTGGTGTTGTTCGATTAGCTCAAAAGGTACCGAAAATTTAGGTCATCACAAATGACAACTTTGTTTCAACTTTATTTCAATTATAAAATATATATACTAACACTATTATCTAGAATATATATATACAGAAAATCTATGCAGGTAATGATTATTGAAGACTGTACAATCAAGATTTCAAAGAAGAAGAGTTTGAGATTCCAGACTCATGAGTATCAAGAATTCAAGATTTCAAGAAATACAGAGTAATTGTGTCTAGATATCTTGGTAATACTCTGGTCAGCACTAACTCTGATTTCAAAGTTAATCATGATTTCAAACTTCTTTTCAAATGATTTCAAAATTACTTTTATGTTTTCAAATGATTCCAAAATTACTTCTATGTTTTCAAATGATTTCAAAATTACTTCCTTATTTTTATTTATTATTGAATCTCTTTTAACTCCTATTTCAAAATTATACTGTATATTTATTTAATTCTAATAGTTACTTATGCTTTTAATTTTCTTTGTTATATTTATTGAAGTATTTCTTATATTTATAGTTTTATTCATATTTTTAGAAATATTTTAACTCCTGAAGTTTATTTTTAATTCCTATTTTCAAATTATGCTTAATAGATTCTAACTTAAGTTTACTTACACAATTATTAGTAATTGCAATTACTTATGTTTTCAATTTCCTTGTTTATATTAAGTTTTAATATATTCATAGTTTTATATTTACACTTTTATATCATTTTATATTTAGTTTCTTAAATATTTTTATTACATTTTCGTATGATTTTTAAAAATATATTTTACTTTGAATAGAATGCTTTAATATAAAGGAATATAGTTTGTTTTAACTCTGGATTCACCATAATTTATTTAAACATTACTTGCTTTGTTTTAAAATTAAAATTTTGAAATTACACTAGCATATGTCGACTTAAGCTTGTAAGTATATCGATATACTAGCCATTAAGTTGTTTTTTAAATTTTGAAAAGTTATGTCTTTTGAATTCAAATCTTTTTAGAAATGTTGTAACTATTGGAAACCTATAAATACACATTCAATTTTTTGAACTTCTTTTCATCTTCTTCTTCCTCTCTTAACATTCTACTGTTATAATACTTTATTTCGTGATTTCTACATTTATACTCTACCAATTTCAATAGATATCATATCATTCTTCTTCTCTTTCAATTCTAAATCAAAGCCTCTTTGAATTTAATTTTTACTTAAGAGTTATAGGTTGTTTGTAATCAATGATCTTATGATCAAGTCCTATCGAGTCAATACTACAAAAATTGATAAGAGAAGGGTGTGGTCCTACCCCAGTTAAAGTGATTGGGTGCGATTATGTCCTAGAAATCGATTGGGCGTAAAGTTGTGGCTTAGAAGCCAACTAAGTCTCACTGTACTTGGAATCAGTTAGGTTGTGTCCTTGTAGCCCTGAAATCAAGGATCATAATTGGATATTGTTGAATAAAAATCCGCTTGAACCCTACGTTGTGTGGGACTACAAGGACATTAATAAATTCCATAAAACACTATTTACCCCACTCAAGTGTTTAGTTTGCCTTAATATCCTTAATCCGCATCTCCAACAAAAAAACACTTGAATATGATACAAAGTGATAAGATCTAAAACCCTTTAATGCAGATCTTACCTTCAGATGTGATTCAGACTGATTAAGAAAAGAATTTAGAGTTTCTAGGGATTTGGTTAAACCAGTGGTACACAGACGCTCAACCAAATGTTTAAAATGCAGAGAAAACTCTAATTCTCTCCTCAAATCCCCCTATATGTAGTTATAGGTCATTAGCCTAATGGGCTCACTAATAAGCCCATTAGTTGCTAATTAATCTACCAAGCAGAAACAGAAACTAAAAACAACAATATCTTCTACATTGATAAGCCAAATATTTTGTGTGACCACTCTACGGAATCGCAAACCACCAACTCATTCCAATGGGACCGATTATAGCCTGATTCAGCATATTAAATGTTACAGCTAAAATAGTATTCATAAGCGTAAAACGGTCACAATCAAGTTTGGTAAATATCGTGGGCATGTCTCACATCTCCATGAGCAACATATTAAAATCTGAGGACGATTCGACCAATATGGAATAAAATATAATTATTTTACGATCCTCCAAACGTAAACTACGGATCATTAAATTTTCCCCCTTTCAGAAATTTCGCCCCTTAAATTCCAAGCAAACATAGTATCTCGCTTTCCTACCATCCACAAGAAGCCTGTATACCAAACAATCTAGCATCCATCAATCCATGCAACCAAAATCCTAACCTAGCACACGGATTTCTAATAGTGCAAGCCACACTGGTATAAGTAAGATATGATAAATGAGATATACCACTAAAAGAGTTCTAAATGAGTCGACTTCTCACTCTCTTCTATTTCCACGTACAATCCTCATTGTCCTTGCTCCATTGTACCTTGACTAGCTTAACAACCTTTTTCTAAGTTGTTTCGTGTCACTCCACGATGCAAAGCAGCTTACTAGGTCTTGATACTTTGGGCTCCACCTCTAAATCTTTAGTATGATCAGGAGATAGCACAACTTTCAAGTCGTGTACAAATTTCTATAAAAACATGAAACACATTGTGTACACCTTCCATCTTCTCGGGTAATTCCACTTTGTACGTGTGCTTCCCAATTTACTCGACAATCGGAAATGGCCCAATAAACCTTGGCCCTAACTTTCCTTTTCTTTTAAAACGAACGACATTCAATAGGGGTGAAACCTTAACATACCCCAAGTCTCCAACCGAGAATTTCAAATCTTTGTGTTGCTTGTTACCATAAATCTTCTGATGATCTTGGGCTGCCTTCATTTGTTGCCAAATGATCTTAATATTGTCTGTCGTTTCTCTTATCATCTCAGGCCCACTACAAATAATAGTATAGTATAAAATAAGATATAGTTTTGAAGCATAATAAAGCAGAAGATCTCATCTCCATAAAACTATAGAATCTTAAATACAGTACATCCCAGAATATGACTATCTGCATTCAATATGCCTTACTACATCCCTCAGAGCATTTCATAGAAACAACGGAATACTAATACCATATAAGAAAATAGTATGTCAGCCTCCTGCTCATCACCGTACAGTATCAGCGCCACTAAACATGTAACCTGCTACTCAGTCTACTCATCGACAACATCAATGAGTAGCCCAAGGTAATAAAAGGAGACACAAGAACCTTGAGTCAGACGACAGTCTTAGTGAGCAATAAAATAACTATCAATAATTATGCATGATAATATACTCATAGGCACTTCAGGTCTCACGTAAGTCGTCCCTACAAACACAGAGTTAACACTTAATAGTCTCATTATAATATGCTAAAACACACATAACAGACACAAGTCGGAATAGGATTCTCTATCCCGCTTCTCTTCAATGTCCAACGGTGATACCCAACCCAAAGAAGTAGAAGAGAACATATACAAGCAACCATAGCATCCATAACAAGAAATAGCCTAGCTATCAATGGCTAAATCCTCAAATGCATCAATATCGAATGACTGATCGTTGTCATCCGTCAAGGACTAATGGAAACCCCGGTTTTAGTCAGACTACCATACGTCCCACGCACATTTGCCTCCTCGACACAACTAGATCACTCCTCGAGCAATCCAAGGTACTCAATCTCCTAGATCCTAATAAGCAGCCCAATGATACCCTTGCTTTGAGTCTGATGGAACCTTCGAATGTCGATGACCCTTGGCACTTCAAATTCTACAAGACATCCTCAATGACTTCATTTATTAGTTTGACACCCCCTCGAATCAGCCCATTATCTCTCACGCTTAAGTCCTACCCGAGTCAACCCATTATCTCACAAGCTCGATCCCCACTCGAGTTGATCCATCATCTCACTGTATCGTCCCATGGTCAGCTTCTTATTGACTCAACTTTAACTACTCTCGCCTTGAGTTCACGTCGAAGAACCATCACCTTGTTGATAAGCACTACCACCCAATAGGAGTTTTCCACAATCTAACACCACCAACAAGCTCCAAAAGGCCAATGCTTCACATCCCAAAAGTCTCGACCTCCCACTCCCCCTCTTGATGGATCGGTACTGGTCCATTGCATATGAACCGATACTAGTCCACCCACTTAGCTAAACATGGCTAAGTTTTTGGATCCCTGAAATTCATACTTCAAGTACTTCCTACCAGTCTAGTTTTGAAGCCTAACTCCTTCCCGATAATTTTCTCAGTCAACCCATCAATGAGAATTCAAGCGATCATACTTCGGCCCATCCAATTCCAACTAAATTTGAACCATATTCAACATAACATCCCGTCTTGCTATAGCCAAAATTTTGTATCTATATGAGTCAATGGCATGGAACTACAAGAGGTCCATCACATAGACCAAACCTACATGAAATCCATTTGATTAAAAAAATTAGGCAGCCTCCCTGCGACCTCCAGGCGTTCCCTTCCAAGTTTCACTCGAATCTGATGAATTTGGATGGACCATTAGAAGACCCATCCCTACGGACCAGACTTATAGGAAATCCATTTGAGTGAAAAAATTTGGGCAGCCTCCTGGCGACCTTTAGACCTCCCCTGCCAAGTTTTATTGAATCCGATGAATTTTGATGGACCCTCTGGAGGTCCATCCCCATGGACCAAACCTACAAGAGATGGCCCGAACCTGCGGGAGTTCCATCCCCTATGGACCGGTACCGGTCCATGGCCTTAGCACATTTTGCGATGAAATTTTCTGAGCATCATCCCCATACCCTCCAGAGCTCCTATGTCGAATTTTGTCATAATCTGATCAGCTGAACCTCCGATTTGCTTTATTTATCAATTCTAAGCCAACGACACACAATTCTAAATGACCAAATCAATCAAAATCTTACAATTCAACAAATCAAACAAAAATTTACCCAATTTCAATTATGATCAATCATACAAACATGAATTTACATGAAATATAGTACAAAAATCATGGTTCTAGCGTAATTAGGATCTAAGTAGACATTAAACATGATTAATTTAACGACATTACTAGTTTATATGATCAAAACAGATTAACTTAGGGTTTTTAATACTGAAATTAACATAGGCAATCAGCTTTTAGGTGATATTAACTTGCATGGTGTGAAATAATCCTAAACTAATCCATATTATCCATAATTTTGGACAGCGAAGAAAACACTTGAATCTGATACAAAGCAATGAGATCTAAACACCTTTGATGCTGATCTTGCATTTAGATTTGCTTTAGAATGGTTAAGAAAAGATTATAGGGTTTCTAGGGATTTGGTTAAACTGGAGGTTTGCAGATGCTCAACCTAATGTTTACAATAAGGAGACAACTATAATTCTCTCCTTAAACCTCTATGTATATAGTGTAGGTCATAATCCTAGTGGGTTCAGTAATCAGCCCATTATCTACTAATTAATCTGCCTAGCAGAAACATAAACTTAAAACAACAATATCTCCTACACTGCTGAGCTAAATCATGACTGTGGCCACTCTACAGAATTGCAAACTACCATCTCATTCCAATAAGACCAATCACAACTCCTAATTCAGCCCATATCAAAAGTTACAGTTAAAACAATAGTCACAAAGATAAAATTGTCACAATCAAGTTTGGTAAAATTAATAGGTATGTCTAACGTCTCCATAAACAACATGTTAAAATCCGAGGATGATTCGACTGCTACGAAATAAAATATAATTATTTTATGATCTTTCAATATGTAAAATACGGGTCGTTACACTAGGTCAAGCAAAATAAATCTCGTCGCCTAAGGCTAACTGGCACAGTTTACCTGAGCCAATTAGTTTAACCAAGCCTAACTGGCTCAGGTAAACTGAGCTAACTATGCTCACTTTGACTGAGCCTAATAAAGGCTCAATAACTGAGCTTCTTAGGCTCGGTTAAACCAAGCCTAACTGGATTATTTTACCAAAGTCAACATGAAATTAGGCTCTGTTTGACCGAGCCTAACAGAGTCTAGTAAACCGAGCCTGTTACGCTCGGTTAAACCAAGCCTAATTAGTTATTTACCCAACCTAACATGCTTAGTAAACAGAGCCAGTTAGGCTGAGAACTGAGTCAAACGGAGGCTTAGTAAACCGAGTCATTGCATACTGGAGGCTCAATGAACAACAAAGCCTCATTGAGATTAGTCTTTTTATTGGTTCTTATAAATTCACCAAACTTCCTTAATTAGTAATGCATGTAGGCGCTTACAGAAAAAGCAGAGGAAAAAAGGAATCCAGATGGTATACATATTGGTATCAATTTAGTAGAAGATCTTGAAAATGATCAAATTACGCAAAATTTTGTTTTAATAAAAAGATACTATGTATTGAATTTAGAAACTTAACTATGTATTGAACTTGTATGTTGTTAATTAATGTTCAGTTTTGTTATTGATTATAGATGTTGTTGATTTATATCGATTTGAGGTATAATTTACTAAATTGAGATGATATTCCTTTTGAATTCATATTAAATGTAGTTTATATTATAATCATGTATGCCATATTGGTCATTGCAGCGGGTATTGCTATTAGAATATAGAGATTGTAAACATTTATTTATGTTATTTCCTGCATGTATATTTGTTGTGGAAAAATATCTTCTAATGCTTATAAGGGTTGCGGAAAAATATCTTCCAACGATTACAGGTGTTAGGGTAAAATATCTTACAATGCTTATAAGCGTTGGAAGATATTTTCCCCCCAAGTCTTATAAGCGTTTCAAATAAATCTTGACGCCCTTATAGCAAAATTTATATATGTTGATGAAATCGTTTGCAATGATTTTGTGTAGTGAGATATAAAGCTTTTACAAACTTATATATATTATAAATTATACATTTCAAATAATTATAACAAATATCAAGAAGAAAATATTTGATCTCTCCCCCAATAATTTATTTATTAGAATTTAACTTATATTCTTTAGTAAATCTCATTAACTCAAGATTTGTGAATGTACATAATATAATACTTCAAAATATGTTTCAAAACAATATATACTATATTACTATATATTAGCATTGAGTTACATTTAGTTAAGTGCATAACTTCACTCTTATATCACAAACAAATTTCATTTTAATTTATTTATTTTGAAGTTTACACTAACACCCATTTTAATTTAATTTCAAATCTTATAATTGTCAAGAATATTAACTAAGTTCTAATTTATATCTATACACAATTTCACTTATATCCAATTCAATTTTCATTAATTCGAATTCATAACAATATAATTTTACTAGACTTAATATGAATTCAATAAATTACTTTTATTTACAACTAGATCATATTATAAATTTCTAAATGTGTAGCATCCTGGATTTTGGCCCATTTAGATCGACAAAGATCTACAAATGTTGACTCAAACAATTCAAAAATACATATAGTTATTAGGATTAATATATGAAAAATAAGAAACAAGAAAAATAAGCATAGAATCTGGCAGCGGAAGGACAAAATATAATAATCAAATAATAGTTCATGAAGCTGTAAAATTATATATTTGATTATATATTACATGAATTATCAGAGTTAAACTTCATAAAACATACCAATATATGAAGCGGAATAATACGTAATAGATACGTCTGTCAAGCTTCATCTTCATAATGATGTCTTCGCTGACTGAAGACTCAGGCTGATCTAAGCACAAATGAAAAGAAAAAAATACTTAGATCAAAACTAAAATAGTCTCATATCGGTCAAATCAAAACCATGTAATAATATGAGTGTCACAACATTAGAGATGCTTACAATAATTCACATCTCATATCCAATTTGTTCATGAGTGCAATAACTTAAGAGATGTTATGGGAACTTCCATCTCCTTAGGATTTGTTAAACTAGATACTGTATAATACAATACGCTATAATAATAGCGTTTATAAGAAATATACTATTGAAAATAGCATAAGCAGGATTACTTACATCGTTTATAATACGGTAATCTATACAGATACCGTAAAGTCCATCATAAACTAGTGGCTATGAGATGGCACCCCATAGGTACAGTACAAATCAAAGTCGTAGGGGCTCGATTAGGATAATATGGCAAGGAACACGAGGAATGTCCAAAGTAGGAATCTATTAGTTACAGCCCGGATTGGCGGTAGCATATAGCCATGACTACCGCCCACCTCGAAACAAAAATCCTAAATCAAGGATGCACATCAAATAAAATCAAATTGAGAACTATAGTAATGAAGGAAGAAGTGTGGTCAATAGGGGTAGCTAACCTACTTGGTCACGGTATAACCCTATTGTAGTCATTTTAATTATGACCCGAATGTCAAAGACATCCATCATTCTCTTACTTCATTCCACTAGCGTTCGTCAAACCAACCTACTTCATTCTGGATTTTTCACCACATGCACATTTGTTAAAGTGTTTTTTGGTATTGGCAAAGAGTATGGTAATATCCCATCCCGGTCTCTTTAATAGCCAAACGTTTACATTTTTCACACTGGTCGGATTTTTACATTTCAAATGGTTTATACTTCATAGAAAAATATTAGATTTTCTTTAAAACCATTTCATAATCCAAATAGAATATACTTTCATATTAAAAAATTAATTTAAACCAAGCTTAGAATCTTGAAACAATTTCAATTTAAAACAGTTTGAATATTAAAATAGTTGAAAAGTATATTAAAGTAGTTTAGATATATATTTGCAATAGTTTGAAAATAGATGGTTAGGACTATAAAAATTTATATAAATAGTTTAAAATTAAAAATATGATTTATCAAAAATTAGTTAAATATTAAAGAAGTTTATAAAATAAATAGTTGATTGTTAGACTAGTAAATTTATATATAGTTAATATATATATATATGTGTTAAAAATAAAATAGTTTATAAAGAAAGATAGTTTATAAAGTAAAATAGTTATTTATTATTAAAGTAGCTTCTTAAGATAGTTACAACTTATATATGTAAATTAAAATAAAATGGTTTATAAAGTAAAATAGTTATCTATTAAAAAATTCAAAATAATTACAATATGTATAAGTTAAAATTAGAATAGTTTATAAGTAAAATAGTTTATATAATGGTCTAAAATACTATAGTTGGAATTAGAATTGTTTCTTCCAATTTTCAATTAACTTGAAGTCATAATTCAAATTCGAATCAAACCAACTCAACTTCGATATTTCAATTGCGATTCAACTCCCATTTTAAATTCAATTAAATCAAGCATTTCAAGTTTCAGTTAGAATTTCAACTTTGAATTATTTCAACTTATAATAATCCAGAGTTCACAATTCGATATCATTTTAAATTGAGTTAATTGAAAATAAATTTTAAAAATGGATAAATAATTCAATTTCGATAGATTCAGTTTCTTTTTAACTTCAGTTTACAATATTAAAAAAATTCCTTTAGCTTTTATATTTCAAAATCAAAAGGTCAAGTTCAAAGGAAATCAATTTATAAAACATCATTTACATTGTCTTTAAAATAATATTTTAAGATTCAAGGTAAATACAAATTTTATTTAACCAACCAGTGTGCATATATAATTTTCTATCCTATGGCCAAGTGATGGTTAAAATTTAATTTTAGTATTTCACGAATGAATATATATTATTTCAATCCAAATCAGGGTTATAGGTATTTATCATTTCAACCTACGTTTTATTTCATTATAATAATTAATCCCGGGTTTATTAGATGCCTGTAACATCTAAGGTAAATGGTTGGGATTAATCAACACAAACAACATTCATATATAATAAATGTGAATAATGGTTAAATTCACACAATTAAACATCAATATACCAAACATATCAATCCAAGGTATCTACCCATCCAAGTAGTTCAATATAACATCAGTCTACCAATCATCATGTATCAGGTTTAAAATAGTAATTAAATTTGAAATTTAAGCTAACTATTCAAATTAATTTAACAGTTAAATTAAATTATACTATCAATGCAAGCAAACGTAAATATGTATTTTTAACTGCCAAACAAAATCCAATACAATTATATCATAACATGATTTTAATTTAACTAACAATCTAACATTTTAGTTAAGCTTGAGTGAGTTTAATCACTCACCTTTGATTTCAAACATATTTGAAATCCAAAATTAAGCCCAAAATTTAACTATCTCCAAATCTAACCAAACCAGCTCTATGTCATCTGGATTTTCAGTCGATCCGTACGAAACAAACCGCGAGTCAAACTGAGTTCGTATGAGGGAGTTATACACGTTTGAACAAACAAAAATTTCAAAATTTATAAGATAATTATATAAAAGGGTAAGTTTGGCTCACATTCCTAATAGGTTTCGAAATTAGGCACACATTCCTCCCATAAATTTTTATAAATTAGGTACCTATTTTTCGAAAAATTATAAAAAAAATCATTTAAATTCATAACTGAATGCAACAACTAATCATCATCAAATTCAAGCATTAAAACCACCAAAAAACGCATTAAAAACAAAAAAACAAAAAAAATAGCGAATGTCCAGTATATTGCATCAGTTGATGCAGTTATTTGCAATTTCTGCATACATTTCTACATATATTGCAGTTAGCATCAAACTGCAGCATAAATGCAGAAATATATGAAGAAATTGTGCAATAAATGCATCGTTTGATTCAATAAATCAATATCTGCATACATATATGCAGTTATACATTTCTGCCTACATGTATGCAATTATACAGAATAATTGTATACATATATGCATAAGCCTTCATCCTTTTTAACATTTCTGCATATATTTATGCAGTTATACAGAATAACTGCATACATTTCTACAGATATTCACCCCGCCTTTCAAGTCGTTCAATTTTATATGCATACATGTATGCAATAATATGCAATAACTGCATATATGCATGCAGTTATTCATCCAAATTTTCAATGTAAACTCAGGATGAGTATATGCATACATATATGCAATTATTGCTTATAAATGCATACTTTACTAAAGAAAATTGTTTTTTTGGGCATGCTTATGCGAATATGTGCAATTTTTTAATTTTTCTTTTTAGTCATCAGCGCATTTTTTTTCCTTTGAAAAACACGAGAAAGTCCCAAAAATAGGGACCCTCTTTGCATGGAAACTTTAGGGAGGTTGACGTTTGTATTTAACTTTTTAGGCACATGTCCCTTACTTTCACTAAATAAAACCTCACCTAAACAAATCACACCACATAGTTCTCCTTCTTCTTCCTTCCTCATTTCTTTAATTTGCTCCCCTTACTGTACATGTCCACACTAAATTTTTCTGTGCACTATTTTAGTGATACGGAAATCCACTTTATGATTTTACGAACCATCTACATCAACGCATTCCTCTCCTTGATCTCGACCCGGTCATCCCTACCACACTCTACTCACATGTGTCATCCAAACACCGACCTCCCGTGTTTTTCCTTCTCCATGGCTATGGTGTGCGATCCTTTTTGATGTCGGATCCTCCAAAAATTTGCATATAGGTGTTAATCTCTAAGTTAAATCCAAATTTACACTTAGATTTGCAAATCAATTATCACCTCCTAACCATGATCAAACCCTAGCTTCGATCCCTTGTAAAGTAGGTTCGACTGTAGGCATCACAACTTGAAAAATAGGCATATGGTCGAAGATAATTGAGATACGAGTATAATGGAATTAAAACAAGAATTTTTCATGTAGTATTTTAGGAGATCTAGAAATATTTTTTGAACATAAGCTATAAAAGAGGCGTGATGATTGAAATTTTATGAAAGAAATAAAAGGCATGGGTATTTGTTTTCATTTGTTACAAAAGATAGAATTTCAAGAAGTTAGGTTTTTAGAAAATGAGTATATGTTGGCAACAAAATGTCAACATGAAATTCATCTTTAATTCAAATCAAATGGCTACTAACTTAAATACTAATCTAAAATAGGACTTATATTAGTTATAGGAATCAATTAGATATGTTATAAACCTTAAATTTTATTATTTAACAATTTCAATAAACATTAAATTTTAAAATAAACTTTCAATTTAAATCTTGATAATTCACTATAAATCCCCAACTACATTACTAAACATTCTAAACCACTTTTATTTCAATCAAATATTTATTTTTTAATTCAATTCAATGACTTGTTAACTTGTATTCAAATATAAATATAATTCAAATTAACTTTATAAATACCATTTATATCAAATTCCAATTTTGATTATTAACAAAACTCTACTTGGATTTTAATTATAGATTACTCAAATCCATTTCATTCAAATAATTTAATATAAAATTTCAACTTCCAACGTTTAACAATATAATCAAATCATAATTTTATTTGCAATCAATACAAGTTACTATTGTCGAAATTAGTTGAATTTTACCTAAAAAACCAAATAAAGTTCACACCGTAAATTTTCACAATTAAACCATTACATTTTAAATTTTTAAAATTTTAACTATAATTAAATTAGAATCTTATTAAATTCAAAATTTTAAATGGTCGAAAAATACTGGTTGTTACAAAATACGGTACCCTTTTTAAATTCACATAAAACTTTCAAAATCTTTATTATTCCAATTAATAAACTAAATAAATTTTTATCTGAATTATTAACATTTTTGAATTTTTCATTCATTCTGAACATGAATTATATTTAAAATCATATTTATTATTTATCCAGTTAGGTTAAATAAATCAAAATCTGAGCTAAAAGCTGAATAATAAAAGAACCTAATCGATGAGAATTTACGAAGACGGAGACCCTAACAACTTAGAGAATATTAAGGACCTCGAAATCTATTGAATATAGATGTCCTATGATATAGATTTAGGACCAAGATCAAGATATAACTAGGGGAATCCTAATCTTAGAGAATTTCTAACAACATGTATAAATTTAAAGGAAGGAGACACTTAGAAAAGATAAAATTTAAAACTAATTTTTATATCAAAAATACTTTTAAAACATTTTATACTATTTATACTTTTCAAAATACACTCTCTCAAGAAAGGTTCGGCGACTGACTTTACTCATTCTAGGGTATCATTACCCTATCTCTAATGAGTTTGAACCCCATAAGTTAAGGAATTTGATTAAACCAAAGCTCTGATACTGCATGTAATAACTCAAGATTTTATTACCATTTAAGTCGGTATAAAAAGCAATACAAATCATACCAAACAACAGATTGTTTTAACTATTGGGTTTAATAAAATCAAATCACATAACACAGACAAATCATTGATACAAAATAGTAGAATAACTCGCTGCGGAATAAATAACTTAGTAGTTCATGAAGCTACTAATTACGATATCTTAAGATAAATTACATAAAATATCAGAGTCAAAATTTAATACATTATAGAATCCCAAATACATAACAACCTAGTATATAAACAAATGATAGGAATGGAACAACTAACTCACCAAAATAACAATAGCAGATTAATAGTAAGTTGAATCTCCAATAGATCTCCAGCTCTCAAAAGATGAATCGCCAAAGCTGAACTCCTCGGTATGACCGAGCATAAAGTTGAAACAAAACACTCGGATTATGAGTAACAATCCCAATAGTGAATCGACTCATGTGAAATGTTCAAATGAAACGCATCAGTAACTTAAAGAAAGATTGGGATTTCATTCTTTAAGGATTCGTTAAATTAGATATCATATAATACATTACGCTATATAATAATGTCTATTGTAAAATATAATACTGAAAATAGCGTAAGAAAGATTACATTTTTATCCGTACGACGTTTATAGCATTGTCGTAAACATTGCATATAAAACACGTGTTAAATAATCGGTGGATAGGGATGCGCCGCTATACGACAACATTAAATAAAAATCGTAGGAGGCTTGATCAAGATAATATGACAAGGCACGCGAGGCAATACCCAAGGTAGGATTATACTAATTGCACACCCAGACATGTGGTAATGCATAGCCACAACTACCTCCCATCTCGAAATACACTCCCATCATCAAAGAGGCCCAAAATCAATCACAAAGCAATAGATATGGCATCGAAGAAGTGTGTTCGATAGAAGGTGAGACCTCACTTAATCTTAGTATAGATCTTGTTTTAGTCATTGTAATTGTGACCTGAAGGTCAAGGATATCTATCAACATTCTCTTACTTCATTCCAGTGGCGTTCACCAAACCAACCTACTTCATTCTTGATTCTCCATCACGTGCATAGTTGTTAAAGTGGTATCAGTATTGATAGAGAGTATGACAATACCGACTCTGATCTCTTTAACAACCTTATGCATATTTCACACCATGGTCATTTATATTCAAAAATCATAATTAATATCATAAATCAATATAAAAACAACATTAGTGTATATTCAAATAATTTCACTCAAATGTTCCAATACCATAAATCATAGTTCAAACCAATTCATTATTTGACTAAATTCATAACTAATAAATCAATTTATTATTGGATTAAGTTCAAGATACAATTTCGTATTTACAAAATAGTTTATTTACAAAATTACAATTGATTTCATATTCCTATATATATAAAATGTCATTACTTCAAAAAAAAAATTAACAATTTTGAATTCAACAATTTTACTTCAAATCAATTTAAACTTTAAATAATAAATTCTTTAGTTCAATCCTATTCAAAATGTTATTCAATTTTGTTTTTAAAGATTCACATTAAGGGTGGCAATTAGACCCAGCCCAATGGACCTGGATCTGACCCGGCGGGTCCTGGTTCAAGGCGGGTCGGGTTTTATTAGGTCTGAACTGTACATTTCAAAAATATGGACCCGACCCGAGCTTCGAGTCAGGTAGGATCGGGCCGGTTCGGTTGGATTATAACACTAAAAATAATGTATTTTAATGCCTGTTGGTTGGTTCTTTCGGGTCGGGTTTGATCGGGTTTTAATTGTAATTTTCATCACTTAGACCCGACCCGAGACCCAATGGGTTCGGTTCGGGACTTTTCAGGTCGGGTTGGTTTGGCTTTTCGGTTCTAATTGCCAGCCCTAATTCACATTACCTTCAAATCGTCTTTTTATTAAAGTTCATATCAATTAAATCTAAATTTCAATTTAATCGATTATAAATATTCAACTTCAGTGATATTTATATTCAAAAATTACTTTCTAAATTATTATCAAATTAATTTATTAAGTTTTAAAATCATAACAAGTTCATATAACCCATTTCATTATTTTCAAAATCATATTTTTAAAAGATTTGTTCAACTTACTTTGATAATTTCATCTTAATTAAGTCATTTAAACAGATCAAGTTATCATAAATTTCTAACTTCCCATTAAACTTTTGCATATTTTTATTTTATAAAAAAAAATTATATATAGTTTTATAAATCAAATAATAATATACTATATTAAAAGATTTATTAGTTTATTTATATAATAATTTTTTTTAAACTAAGTAATATTATGATTTAAAGTCCTAAAATTATTTTTAAAACATACATTAGCTTATATATATTAAAATTTTATAACATATTATTTTATTTTAAATCTAAATTTAAAGCTTTATTAGATTATCAAAATATAAGTTTAAATAAAATTCTCAATTAAATTTCTAAACTACTTTTGTCAAATCAAAATATTTTAATAAATCCAGAAAATACTTTTCAAAATAGACTGATGGCGTCCACATATAATTTTCTACCTAGTTCAAGTGGTACAGATATATATAGCATTTCAATTTGATTAATTTTAGATTTGCTAGTATTTATCATTTCAAACTGCTTCCCAATAAATTCGGTTTTCATTCCTAAATTTGTACAATGTTTCGGGTATGTATCATTTCAATCCATAATGTTTTTTCATATCTACAGTGAACATGCAGTATAGAATAAATGATATAACATTTCAAATGAATCACTTGTATCATCATAAATCATTGCATTCAATTTTGTGTCATACACGTGCAAACAAATAATCAGGTTTTCTAAATCATTCCCTACATTCCATATGTAATTTCAAATGATATTAATTTACATAACTAGAATGTTAATCATGAGTAAGGATTCTCACCTTCCGTGGCAAAATAGAAATAGGCGACATAAGCTGAAACAGACACAAAAGCGATTGAATCAAATGGATTGAACTACTAACTAGCATCAACCCAAGCTCAAATCACAAAATTTCCAAATCAAGACTCTATATTATTTTATAAAATGTATATATTCGCATGATGAAATATACACACATATATGTATAAAATACTCCAAAATATATTTCTAACTAGCCACTCATTCTTTTGGTTTTAAATTCAACACACCTACACTCAAACTCCTACAACAACTTCACTCACACAAAGACAAAACTCTGTACAATGGGAAAGGGGAATGCAATGAGGATGCATTTAGATTTTTACCAAAATTTACAAAAACTAAACAAAATTTTGGTCATTTTGGATTAAATATTAGGATCAGTTAACCTCAGAAATTGAAAAGGTCATTAACATAAAGGTTGTTCAAAATTCTTTTCTCTTTAACTTAAAAAAAACTGGTTTTCAGTAAAATTTGAAGAAGATACGACCAAAACAGCGACAGATAAATTTTCGAGTCTAAAATCTGAGCCCAAAATGAGTCTGAAAAATTCATGATTTTGACTTAGAAAAATTCGAAATCTAAAAAAGTGTTTAACACAAAAGTTTTAGCTATTTCAATTTTATAAGATATGACAAAAGAAGAACTGAATTTGGATTATCTAACTACAAGTTACGGCCTTCACCATATAGGTCAAAATCTGGAAAATAACAGAAAATAAAAAGAGGAAAAAATTGGATAGGGTTAGGGTTTTCATGTGGGATCAATTTGTAGGAGGTGGAGGAAGGTCTAGCAAGTGTGGTGCTGGGTGAGGGAGGCTGCGTGAAACAAAGAATAGTAGAAGGGAGAAGGGAAAGTAGATTGAGTATATTATGCTTGCTTGTTTTTGAACTTTATTTTGAATTGTTGGCTTGACTTTTTTATTTGAAGAATTTTCCGTTGAATTGAATTTGAGAATTTTGAGATCTAGATTCATACAAAAAGGAGAAACGGAGATGGAATAGTTCAAAGAAAATAGAATGAGATGAAAAAAGGATACGTGGTATTTTATTCATGTGAATAGACATTACTTAATTCTTAACTGAAAATTTAATATATATGTCCCAACAGATTCAATACACCTTTCAAATTCAATATGGGAATAAATACTAACTAGTACACTAGGGATACATGTATTTTACAAACAAAATATATACATAACAAAACACGGTCCATTTTGTGTGTGTTTTACAATTACAAATGTGAATTATGGACAAAGCGATTGAATTTCAATGAACTGAAAAATGATGGATGCTCAGAATTAGTATAGATTCATAAAAAAGATGAATTCAAATTTTGAATTTTGGTTTGAATTCAAAATTAAACCAATCTTGATTAAAATTATCTTTTTCGGAAACATCAATATATTCATTCATTCAAATTCATTATTTAAATTTAAGTTTTTATAAATCTACTTAAATTTAAATAACACAAGTTGAGTCATTTAAGCAATTATTCAAATTTGACAATCGTTTGATTTAATTGTTCGAATGGTACTTATTACTATTCATTTACAAAATCAAATTCATTTATGTCATTCTGTTTATAATAAATTGAAGTTTTAAATGTTAAAATTTTAGATTCCAATCAAAGTATTAATTATAAATTTATCAAAAATTCGAGTTATTATAATATAAAACTCGGATGCATGGACTACGCAACTACCAAAGCAGATAGTAAGGTGAGATGGTCATATCATTTTTGCTCGAGAAAGGACAACGCCATAAAGCTTTAAACAATTGGATTTACCTAAAAAATCATATTAGAACTGGCTAAGCATGGATTTGGTCATGGAACACATCTCGCGGTATGGATCTGGAGCACGTGGCCGAAAAATTTAACTTTAACAAAACTACTATCAGAACTCGAAGACGACAAATCAGCTTGGACATAAAGACACGGTGTTAACGATATTTTCCGTCTACACCCAAATAAGGAAATAAGGGTATGGATCTAGGAATACTTAGGGATTGTTTTGTTTCCACAGGCTTGAGTTAGTTCACCATTTCCTAGATATCAAGGTCTTGATCCCGAAGATTAGTTACTTTTCCTTCAAGAGGTGAGTATCACACTTATGAAATTTAAGGACCAACAATTACCTTGGGTAGGGGTTTCGTAGGCTCGCCACCAGTGGAAAGCTAAACGGTATGGGAAGGAATATTTTGGTAATTCAGTAGTATAGCAATATATACTCAGAAGTATAATAAAGTGCAGTAGAGAATGCAAAAATAGTAAGAACACAACAATTTATAGTGGTTCGGTTCGGACTGAACCTACATCCACTTTAAGGGCTTTGATAATTTTATTCATGGAGGACATCAATAAGAAATCCCCAAACTAATTTACAAATTAGGTTTAGCTCTCTTAGAAATGAAAGCAAGATTGTGGAATGGGAAAAAGGTCCCCTTAAATGAGACCTCTGGGGTCTTATTTATAAACAAATCGGGTCCAATTTTGTCATTATCTCAGCAGGAGACTCCTTCATAAGCGGCAATAGGCTTTCGACCGCTTTGCACCCTTCAGTTCCAGTAATTTGTTTCGGCCACTTTTATTTTCCCTTGGAATTGTTATCGGGTTCATCCTATTTTCGGTCTTCAACGATAGGCTTTCGGCTTTGGGACCATTAGGTTCGGTTTGCTTCTGCACATCTTGGTTTCGGTGCCAAAGCCTTGTATGTGTTTGCCGGTTTGATTATCTCCTTACTCTGCTCTCGGCTTTCGATGCTGAAACGAGATGGCTTTGGTGTCGGTGTATGTTTTCTATTGCTTTAATCGCTTTCGTTCCTCTATATATGTCTTTATCTTCGATCATTATTTCCCTCCGCTACTTGATATATTATTCCTTCGATGCTTATTCTAATTAGTGCAGATCTTTCCTGTTGGTATTGGTATCAGAACTATTGATACTGATAGCTCTTTTTATCCTCTTTCGCTTACTTCTTTCCCTTTACTTTCTCCTATGAATCTGGTTTTGCATTTGTTCCTTCCTCTCGAATATTCAGCGTCAGTGTCGGTACCAAGCATATGGGTATTGATAGTCCTTTAGTTGACTTTGTAACTCAATATCGGTTTCATGCTTCCAAATCATCCTTATTCATTTGGTTATGATCTGACACCCCTTCACCGGTAGTTGGTAGTCAGTGTTGAATTTGGTTATAACACTATCGATCTGTATACTTACTTTTTCATTTTGGTGTCTATACACAGCTAATTGTTCATTGTCAATCAGTATCAATACCAGGTCTCTATCTTCTTTCACAATCTTTCGGAAATCATTGGTATGGTCTTTCCTTTCTAATATCTTTGTTGTCTAGGTTTCCGTGTCGTCACTAGGATAGAAGTTCATTATATGTTAGTGCCGATACCATGCTTTTGCCCCTTCTTTATTACTGTTGCTTCTTCTTTTCCTCTACTATCGGTATCGGACTGATACCCTTGAGCCTCTGGTATCGGCTTTGATTCCCTGAACCTTTTGCTGCCAATATCCACTTTTTGATTTCTTGCTCTCACTACGCCATAGATGGCGCACTGCAACCCCAGTGAAGTGATGCATAAAGTGCAAAAAATTGTTGTTATAGGCAAAAAATGATCCGTGGCAACACTTTTTCAGGGTTGCATTTTGCCGTGTTACTTTAGAGTCAAAGGCAACATCTTTGCGACCATATGGTAACATCAGTACTGATGCTGCCACAGGTACCACTACAACAAAAAAATACCCTTTCACAACTACCAAAAACAATTGTAATATGTCTAGTTCAGCTGACAATCGTAGTAAAGTCAACCTTTTTTACAACTGTTCCTAGCAGTTGTTAAAATTGGCTTTACAACTGCTAAATTTAATTACATCTCAATTGCTATTAATCAAAGATTTCATAATATTATAACATTTTTATTATAACATGGTATTTTATTCAAAAAAATATTTTATTTCAACATTTCAAATGGTACAAATTTTTTGACTCCACTATTGTACATTCACTCGTATATTACACAATCATTCATATTTACATACTATCCTCACTACATTGTCACTCGATTCACTCATATACAGACTTACACATACAACCATAAGAAAGAAAAAATACACGAAAATGATTATATAAACTACTACCTTTATTTTTTTTCCTTCTGATGATTCGCTCGCAAAGTATGCGCAACTTCTCTAGTTCAATCATGAATGGCCTTTGATACATCGACATTCCTGAATAGAAGCATATAAATATGACCAACTTGAGATTTAGCAGCAGAAACATACCTGAATAGAAGCTGCAGCCAACAAATGCTTCACATAATATGGTACCTGAATAGAAGTTGCAGCCAACAAATGCAACCGCCTTTAATGGAGCAGCTTCGGCGATAGGTCATCCACTCAAAATGAGCCAGCTTTAAGTCAGCACTGGACCATGAAAATATACTACAATTCATCCTGGAAGCAAACAATCATTTGTTGACACCATATGATCTAATCATGTATGAGTAACTGGACCCACATGCCGACAAATTTGAAATGGCAACGTGGGGGAAAAAGGGATTGAAATGGCTCTATGGAATCAGATGTTGTATGCAGTTGTATGGTAAATGCTTTATATGAATTGTTGTTGATAACAATATTGCTAAACGTATTATACTATTTCTAAATATTTCTTACATCAGTGTATGTATTTTGTTTGATAATCTTTTTTAAACCTAAAATACCAATCATTCGAAACACAAAGTGTAATTGCAGTAAGTTTTAACTCTACTACAAATTAGTTCATTATTTGTACATGACTTACAGGTGTAACCAGATGAAAGCCTCAATCATCGACATGGAGACTTTTTCAGTTAGCAACAATTAGCAAAGGCAAGTGGTCGACTTGGCGAACAACAGGTGCAGTGTGAATGAGAGTTCTTATGTAGAAAAGAAAAAGTCAATATACATGAATATGGTCCCAGAAACTCTACTTTTATCAAACTTAAATGAATATGGTTTAACGTTCCTTTAAGTCTAGTATTAAACTTAAATGAATAAGGTATAATTTGTACCTTTAAGTCTAGTATTTTTCTTCTGCTTTTGTCTGGAAACATGGCTTCAAAATCCCAGATTTATCATTGATGTATTTGCTGAATGATAATTAGAAATATGCTTATTGTATATCAGACTCCAATAATACTAGAAATTTAGCAACAAGCAAAAGCACATCAATATAATTAACAAAGCAAACATGAAAAAGATATGTGATAACATCTGAAAGTTGCATGGCTTGTGTCTCCGCTAAACAAAAGGAAAGATAGCTTTTCAATTTACAAACAATGAGAGGTTCATAAGCAATGCACGCCGCAATTTTAGAAATAAAAGAAAACTGATGGTGCTTTGAGTAGGCTACCATCAGATGGGGGATGTTGCAGGTTAGTCGCTTCCCAAGGGTAGACATTTGAGCAAAGCTTCTCCATAAAGATTGCATATTTCTGACACAAAGAACTCTACTACCAAAAGGCAACAAAAGACATTTGACAAACACCAAGATACGTGTCCAGAATTACCAAACAAATCTGACATACCACCATCCAAAGTAAAAATCATCAAACCCGCAAACTCGGCTGCAAAGCAATGAATCCCCAAGCTTGGACATAGAGAACAACAAGATAACTGGGAGAATTACCAACATAGAACCATGGCATAATGAATATGACTAAAGTGCAGCTCACATCAAAGCCATAGGATTCAACATAGAGCATCCATGACAAAGTAGCTCCCCGGATAAGGAAATCCATCACACTACAACTCACAAAAACCAACTGGCTAATTAGATGATCAGTGGACAAAGATGTAAGTTTTCATCCAAAGCGGAGAGTACCAAAAAATCCACTGAAGCATTTAGCTTTTGCCATGGACGAAGGATAAGACAGAGAAGAGCTACCAAAGAATTATCGGCCTAGTCCACAACGTAAAACACCACAAGACAATCCCGAAGGCAAAAACCCATAGCAGCTACGAAAAGCAGGAAACAAACCCAAAAAACACAAGTCGAAACTCCTAAAATCGAACACACCCAACATACATTACAACAAACACTAGCTACAAACCAACCTGCACTGACACCACAACCAACAATACCATGAACATAGCAACACCACCTATTGTTAAGCAAAGTTCATACCTTGCAGTGGTAACAGAGCCAGAAGCAGGAAGCATAATTTTGGAAGAGGCACTGGTGAAGTCGCGATAGCGTATCCGATGAGGATGAAACGAACGACGAGGTGATAAGGAAGAAGTGATTTGGATAACCGATTGGATGAGATTTTGGATTTAATTGATCCTCTTTCGATTGGGACTTCCAGATTTGATTTTTGTGGAGAGCTTTGCAACTTGTAGATCGATCTGTAGGAAGATAACCATATAGTAGAGTGGATCTGATTCCCTGCGATAAGAATTTGGACTTTAGTTTAGGGTTTCAACGATTTAGGGTTGTGAAAGTGGAAGCCGGCCATAATTTTCTCAAGTGAAAACAATGAGAATTATTTTTCAGCGGGAAAATGAAAATTTGGGGAAAAGAAGCTGAGGTGTTGAAGGAAAATCAGAATGAAACGCATCAGTAACGTGGACCATTGGATCATGTTGACGCGGGTTGATAATTTTATTCACATGGCTACTGCAACACATGTTGATATCTATTCTAACACATTGAAGTGTGTGTTGCAATAAACAAAAAGTAGCATAGCAATAGCAACATTGTAGCTAGAAACACCATGGGTTTTTGTTGCGATATGCCATCTATGGCGTAGTGTCTCAGTGCCAGTTCCGTAACTTTCGGAGCTTGCTTTTAGAGCTCTTCCCACTTGTTCCCGGCTTCACTACTCGAAACCCTTTTTCTTGTTCTCCCGCTTATTTATATTTGGCTAGTGCTACATTTGGTTTTAGCCGTTAGCCACCCCTAGTGTAAAGAAGTTTCTGTTCTTTAGGACGAAATCTTGTGGTTCCTGCATAGCTTATTTTCAACTCAAGAATTATTAGATCGATTCTAGTATTAGTTTCGTATGATAGCGATACAAGATAAGTATAATCTTTCCTTAATTAATAGATCTTGTGCACAAACTTCAAATTATGAACCTTTATGAACACGACTATGCATAATGCAAAACTCAAACTTGTATCCATGCAAGATTCTATGGTTTAAAATTTGATATTCTTTTACTAACATTGAATGCGGAATCCAATATTCTTATCTAGACATAAGTTATTAAGAACTTGTTCTTATTCTTGGAAGTAGGAGATGACAAACTCAAAAGTTATATTTGGATACTTGTAAATAGAAAAATAGGAGTTCACTATTGACAAACATAATGTGCCAGTAGACATAACATAACTTTCAGTGTTTGATTGTTTACATATAATGTGTTAAACGTTATTTTCACTAAAATTCAGAGTAATGAATGTTAGGGGTAAATATGTCATGAGTTTAGAGAACTTCCCTGGGTAAAGTGTCAAAGTATCATAAACCCTATCTGGAAGACTTCGAACGAGAGACTTGAAGCAGCAACCTAGGCGTTAATTTAACACCTTTATCTTGAAAACAAAGTGGCATATCCGAACTCTATATGCAAATGTGACAAAAGGAATCTAAACATTCTTTTTGGAAATGAGCACAGAAAGTTCACAGCTAGACTTGATTGCTAGAATAATGCAGATCTATAGGATCATTTTCTAAGAGTATATTAAGTCTAAAGTGCCTTTTTGAAAAACCAAGGAATTGACCTTACATTGGGTTAAGATAGTAAATTCAAATCTGAAAGTAGTAGGTATCCAAGGCTTATACTTGGAAAAATAGAAATCATGGATCACGTGGAAATCCCGAGACTCACACTTGGCTAGGTAGAAAACAGAAATCATAGAGAAGCCCCGAGACTCACACTCAGGTAAGTAGAAACCAGAAGAAATCCCAAGACTCATACTCGGGTAAATAGAAAATAGAAATCAAGAAAACCCCAAACTCACACTCGGGTAAATGGAAATCAGAAATCATATAGAAACCCAAAGACTCGCACTTGGGTAAGTAGAAATTAGAAATCATATAGAAACCCCGAGACTAACACTTGGGTAAGTAGAAACCAGGAGAAACCCCCAGACTCATACTCGGGTAAGTAGAAAACAGAAATCATAGAAACCCCGAGAATCACACTCAGGTAAATGGAAATCAGAAATCATATAGAAACCCCGAGACTCACACTCGGGTAAGTAGAAATAAGAAATCATAGAAACCCGGAGACTCACATTCGGGTAACTAGAAACTAGAAATCATATAGAAACCTCGAGATCGGGTAAGTAGAAATAAAGAATTATTGTAAAATGCTATAATCAAATTGCCTTAGTATAGGATAAAAGAATTATATAAAGTCTAATCAAAGACCATTCAATGAGAACATCACAAATCGTCCAAGGATCAACTATGCAAGCAATTTTAAACATTCCATACATCATTGAGAGTAACCAAACAACCACAAATCATTTTGGGTTCCTCGGAAGTTTACTCAGAGAAACCACACGAGCGAAAGAGTCATAAATATACCGAGGAATAATTTCTTGGACGCATATGTAGAGGACTGTTTAAAAAATAAATTAATCCTATCCTGAACCAAATAGTCATTCAGCAGTAGTTCCATTCAGTTTTCAAGCCATTTGACCCTTCAGCAGTAGTTCCGTTCAGTTGTTTCATCATTTAACCATTCTGCAAAATTTTCAATTGTTCGATCGTTCAGTAGACAGTTCCGTTTGGTTATTTGAATCCACAATCGTTCAGCGAGAAATTTCGGTAGGTCATTTAGCTATTAACCATTCAGCGAGAAGTTTCGTTTGATTATTCGGTCATAGGGTATCTAACATCTAGTTTTATCCCTAACCCCAAGATATGCAAATGAATGAATTCCCTTTAAGAGAGCGACGCCGGTCCCTTTATGGGTAGATGCATAACTAGCCCCACTTAGGAGGAGATTCTACTAGCTGGAGATGCAAGTATTTAGGCCCACTTGTAGGGCACTCCATTGCTGGAGATGCAAGTATTTAGGCCAACTTGAAAGGCACTCCCTTGTAGGAGATGTTTCTTCTCTTGTTGGAAGCTTTTGACTTTGTTTGACGCTCCTCTTCTGGGAGGTTTTGTTTGATGTCGTTTCTCTCTCCGAAAGCTTTGTTTGTTGTTGCTTCGCTCTTTGGAAGATTTGTTTAACGCTCCTCTTTTGGGAGGTTTTGTTTGATGTCGCTTCTCTCTCCGGAAGCTTTGTTTGTTGTTGCTTCACTCTCTAGAAGCTTTGTTTGATGTTTCTTCGCTTTCTGGAAGCTTTGTTGGACGCGCCTCTTCTGGGAGCTTTTGTTTGATGTCGCTTCTCTCTCTAAAAGCTTTGTTTGTTGTTGCTTTGCTCTCTGGAAGCTTTGTTTGATGTTGCTTCGCTCTTTGGAAGCTTTGTTTGATGCTCCTTTTCTGGGAGGTTTTGTTTGATGTTGCTTCTCTCTCCAAGATCTTTGTTTGTTGTTGCTTCACTCTTTGGAAGGTTTGTTTGACGCTCCTCTTCTGGGAGGTTTTGTTGGTTGTATATTCCAAACCTTTCATAGAAGCATTCAGTATAACATGTTTGATAAACGTAGCTTGTGAAATTTTAATATAAAGGAGATAGGATTTGAGCAATCTCATTTAAGTCGGGCAATGATTGGCATTTAATTGCATCATTGTTGCATATACCTTTGGGCGGTTTCCATCAAAACTTCCCATTTATTGATAACTTTGTTGGGCATTAAGTCATGTATTGTGTTCTTTAAGCGCTCTCATTTGAGCTTTCATTTCCTCCCGTGGGACGAGACATAGGCAAAAAGTGCTCCCCTTGAGCTTTTGTTGTATACACAGGTTCGAATAGGTTTTGGTTTTTACTTGTAAAGACACTTGAACTTGTATTAATATTTATTTGGTTACAAGCGAGATATAAAGTGAAATGACTAATGAATGTAAGTATTTGAAATGAAAAACTTATTGTTAAATGTTTATCCTTCGCTGGAACTCTTTCGTCCATTTTCTCTTGTTGATAATATTTCAACCTCTTTGAATAAGCTATACTTACCTTTTGGTTTGGGTCCTTTTCATCAAATCACGACATTGACTGGTTCGATGCCCTTTACCCTTATGGTAGGAACAGTAATCTTTTCCTTTATCTAACTCTGAATCACCTTCTGTAAGAGAATTGGAACCAAACTCTCCTGCCTCCTGACTTTGTTGCAAACATTTCTTTGTGTTGAGAATCTCTTCCATATTAATGAATTTGTCAGCCCTAGAATAAAATTCATTCAAGCTTTCACATTCGTTTAGGATAAGCTCATTCCAAAAAGGTGTTAGTGCAAGCAATCCTGAATGCACAACTATCAGCTTCTCTCTATCTGTTGCTCCTATTACTTTGAGCGACTCGGTATGAAATCTCTTTAGATAGTTGTCAAGTGATTCTTCTGATCCCTATTTAATTCTATCTAGGTCATAAATGCTGATTATTGGGTCCTTCCACATATGGAATTCATTGCTAAACACAGTGGATAATTGTTTCCAAGTCGTGATGACCGGGCCATTATAATGTCTACACCATTTGTTAGCACGAAGAGTGGTTAGGAAGATCTTGCATCGAAATACCCCAGGAGTGTTATACAAATCCATGTCACTTTCGAAGACGGAAAGGTGTTCATCGGGATCCATAGTTCCATCATATTCACACCAGGCGGAACTTTAGCAATCATTATTTCGTAGGAAAAGGAGATTCCTTGTAACTCCTCATTTTCTGGTGACACTGGGCCTTCGCCTTCTTCCGGATTGACCATGTCCTTTAATAACTGATTGCTTCCTTGTATAACTGGACTGTCCTGTGGGCTCGGCGCGGTCCTAATTTGGTTATTAATCCCTTGGAGCTCCATCACTATTGATTATGCTTCATAAGGTTTTGCTTCGGAAGACCTTTTGACCATGTCTTCTTCGATAAGCCTTCTTGCGATATTGATCTGTGAGGCTAAGCGTAATATTTCCAATTCATCATTTTCTTCTTTCATTAAGCTTAAAGGTTCCCCTATTTGCAAATTTTCTAAATTGAAGTCCGGAAGTATACCATCATCTAAGGTGGACGATGTGCTAAAATCTTTCTCATGATTCTTTCTCAATCTAACCATCTTTAATGGGTGTTGGGAGTCTCTCTTTACGATAGAATGGGAAATAAGGGCAAAGGCCTTATGCCGGATGGGGAACATAAGGGCAGAAGATTTAAGATAAGGACGAAGGTAGGAAAATTAAGGGTTAACAACAAGGGCGAAAGTGTAGGAGGTAAGGTTGGAGTTTCAAGGTTTTACAACTCTTTAGACAGCTTAGATCAATGATGTTTGAAGTAGTGATCCCGAATTTGGAAGCTTCTTGTCGAGGCTCTTTATCTACAATCTTAGTTCTTCAAAGCTTAGTCCAATCTAGGATAGAATAACACAGTTAGGAATGTGGTAAGGTTATCTAAAGGATCAGAGGTTTAAGCCCTCCTTCTAGCACCAAAATGTTAACTATATTTTTCGTCTACACCCAAATAAGGAAATAAAGGTATGAATCTAAGAATACTTAGGGGTTTTTTGGTTCCTACAGGCTTGAGTTAGTTCACCGTTTCCTAGATTTCAAGGTCTTAAGCCCAAAGATTAGTTACTCTTCCTTCAAGAGGTAAGTATCACGCTTACGAAACTTAAGGACCAATAGTTACCTTGGAATAGGGGTTTCGTAGGCTCGCCACCAGTGGAAAGCTAAAAGGTATGGGAATGAATATTTCGGTATTCAGTAGCATAACAATATATACTCAAAAGTATGATAAAGTGCAGTAGAGAATGCGAAAATAGTAAGAACACAACAATTTATAGTGGTTCGGTTCGGATTGAACCTACGTCCACTTTAAGGTCTTTAATGATTTTATTCATGGAGGAGGTTATATAAGAAATCCCCAAATTGATTTACAAATTAGGGTTAGCTTTCTTAGAAATGAGAGCAAGATTGTGGAATGAAAAAAAAAATTCCTGCAAATGAGACCCCTGGGGTCTTATTTGTAGACAAATAAGGCCCCCCTTTGTCATTAGCTCAACATGAGCCTCCTTTGGAAGCGGCAATAGGCTTTCGGCCGCTTTGCACCCTTCGGTACCAGTAACTTGTTTTGGCCGCTTTTCTTTTCCCTTGGAGTTGTTATCGGGTTCATCCTATTTTCGGTCTCCAACGATAGGATTTAGGCTTTCGCACCATTGGGTTCAGTTTTCTTCTACACTTATTGGTTTCGATGTTGAAGCCTTGTATGGGCTTGCCGGTTTGATTATCTCCTTTTCTCTCGACTTTCGATGCTGAAACGAGATGGCTTTGATGTTGGTGTATATTTTGTATTGCTTTAATCGCTTTCATTCCTCTTATATATATATATATATATATATATATATATATATATATCTTTATCTTCGATCACTATTTCCTTCCGCTACTTGATTATTCCTTCGATGATCGTTCTAATGAGTGCAGATCTTGCCTGTTGGTATTGATATCAGGACTGTTGGTACTGGTAGCTCTTTTTATCGTCTTTCGCTTACTTCTTGACCTTTGCTTTCTCCGATGAATCTTGTTTCGAATTTGTTCCTTCCTCTCGAATATTCATTGTCGGTATCGATACCAAGCATATGGGTATTGATAGTCCTTTAGTTGACTTTGTAGCTCGGTGTCGGTTTCATGCTTCTGAATCATCCTTCTTCATATGGTTACGATCCGACACCCCTTCACTAGTAGTCGGTAGTCGGTGTTGAATTTGGTTGTAGCACTATCGATCCGTATACTTGCTTTCTCCCTTTGGTGTCGATACCCAGCTAATTGTTCACTGTCCATTGGTATCAATATCAGTTCTCTGTCTTCTTTCTCACTCTTTCGGAAATCATTGATATGGTCTTTCCTTTCTAATCTCTTTTTTATTTAGGTTTCAGTGTCGTCACTAGGGTAGAAGTTCATTATATGCTAGTGCCAACAGCATGCTTTTGCCCCTTCTTCATTGTTGTTGCTTCTTCTTTTCCTCTACTATCGGTGTCAGACTGATACCCTTGAGCTTCCAGTATCGGATTTGATTCCCTGATCCTTTTGCTACCAGTATCCACTTTCTGATTTCTTGCTCTCGGTGCCGGTTCTGTAACTTTTGGAGCTTGCTTTCGGAGCTCTATCCACTTGGTCTCGGCTTCGCTACCAGAAACCTTTTTTCTTGTTCTTCCACTTCTTTATATTTGATTAGTGCAACTTTTGGTATTAACACATGGAAACAAGAAAAGGAAAGAATGTGGGTGCTACCCAAGGGATAACACCACATTCAAAGGCAGTCTCTAGGGATTGGTGCTAATCCCTCTGATCCAAACCGCTCAGTTGTGAGGGATCATGCCCCCTTCCTATGGCTCTTTCTACATGAATCTCCAGGTATTCCTCCGTTATTTCTGGCCAATCCAATATCTTTTACAACTATGAATATAAAATATACCACAATTGGCACTTGAAAAAGGTATCTTCTTCTCACTGCGTGGAAACTTTGCCATTTTTTAGGGAGCAAATACAAACTCTTTATCTCCTCATTCTTAATCACAAATTACTATATTTGTAATCTATGGTAAAAGATTAAAACAAGTGAACATATCTAGAGTTTTCCTAAGCACAATAAAAACTATGTGCTCTTTACTTTCCTACATTTATGTGTCTGGATTTGTGAAATTTTCATTTAAGGTGTTGATACCAATTTTGGTACCAACACATGTATACTTATAAATTCGGAAATCTAATGAGTATTATTTTTAGATATAAAAATAATTTTTCCATAATAATTTACTCATAGATTTATGTTACACAAAAAATATGTTTAAATCAATTCGTAAATGAATTTTGATCGTTTATGGAAAGGTTCAATCTAGTGATTGCAAAAAGTAACCAAATAATATTTTTCCACGTTTTTTTTTCAAGACTTAATGGTTTTTATAGTGTTCTGTAACACTGTTTATCAAAAAAATAGGAAAATACATGGAAGTTCAGGTGATATACACTTTGTATATCAGCTAGCTACTTCTACGCTTGGAAGACAAATACAACATTTCACTGCCTACTTACTATGCTTCATTTCAATACATTTAACAATTAGTTATAATAAAGAACAATCACCTAATTTAAATTGTCCAACAATTGACTTAACCATTCTCTTGTAGGTTCCTGAGCATCTCCTTCTTCGTGCTCTGTGTAACAGGAGTTTTGGATCCTGCTTTTTCATTGGAACTTGATGGAGTTTGCATCAAAATTAAGTCTGAAGGTCTCTCCTTGTATGCAGGCGGAGCAGCGATGTGAGCATATACGGGTTCGCAGATGTATTCTTGGCGATCACTGCTGGAGACTTTTTAGTCTTCTTGTTGCCACTAGCAATTATCTGTTGAAGCATAGCTGTAACATTATCTTAACGCTCTTTATCGAGCTGATCAACTTCTAAGCTAGCCTTGAACACACTGAAATCACTCACTTTCTTCTCAGTTGCATGGTACTCTTTCGAATTCACTACCCTTCTTGCTAGCTCAGCTTGAAGGTTTCTGGAGATCAGTTCAATGTCGTCATTTATTGCGTGGGTTTGTTCCTCTCTAGCTTAGTCTTTGTCACAATGATCGTTAACTAAACTCAAATGTTGCACCAGCACTGTCTCGCTTACTTCATTTACACAAGATGTTCCCTTGGGTGTTTCAGTACAATCCTCGTTCATTTTGTCCCCCTTGTCACTGTTACGTTCAGTTGTTCCATGCTCTATAGAAACAGCAGTTATTACATTGTCTACTTTTGGCATAGCTTCAGTTAAGTGATCTTGGTTGTTATCTTCGTATCCTGCTTCATTCTGGTCATCATTAGTCCTAATAATATCAACGTTCTGTAGTTCCCTTACATTTGCGTCCTTACTTCTTATTTCATAGTTTCCAAAAGATGATACTAAGATAGCATCAAAAGCCGCTATTTCTCCTTCTTCCAGGCCAGTATCATTTGCTCTCTTTTCATTATCATTCAAGATCTTGTTTTCCTTCATCAACGATGTCAAGTATACCAAACCTATTCTCTGTTGTGAGTTCTTTCTGGCTATTTCCTGATTTTACCGTGCATTGTTCTTTCTCTCTTCCTTGTATTCTCATTTTGAGCGTGTCATTTACAGTTCCTTTCCTCCTATTAACCACTTTACTCCAGTTTTCATTTCTCTTGACATAAAAACCTTTTCTATCTTCTGGCTTGCTAGCAAGTTTATTGAAATTACCATCCACTGTCATCTTTTGTCCCAAATTGTTCTCAGCAAGGAACATGACTTTTTTGCTTGTGTTACTAACACCCAGAATTTCGAGCGTTTCGACTTGCTTCTTCTTGCAGCTATTAGTCAAGTGACCAAAACACTTAAAAGTTGCACAAACCTCAGGTTGCCATAGGTATTGAACCACAACTGTTTGCTCTCGGCCATCAGGTAATTGTACCTGAAACTCTTTGATCAGTGACTCATCAGGTGTAACTTCTACCATACACTTGACGTATTCGAGCCTTTTGAGACTTTCGGTTGAATTATCCTTGAACAAGAATTTTCCTACATGCAAAGCAAGCCAATATATACCAACCTTCGTCAACGCGTACAATGATATGTTCCACAGTTTAATCCAAACTGGGACACTCTTGATTAGGCTAGCATCGCTACCTATATTAATATCCCATGGCTTTATAATGAACAACTTATTTTGTATCACCACCGGATCTGCTCGAGCTACTCTATTTTGCTCCTCACAATTTGACAGCAAAATGAAAAAAACGTTTCCATTCGATTTTACCTTAAATTCTCCTTGCGGATTCCAGAGGCGTTGTAGGTGATTCGCAACAGCATAGAAGTTTAGCGGTTTATCAAGGAAAAAGCCCACCAGATAGTCCTTCCACGAATCCTTAACAACACTAAGTATGTCCTCAGACGGAACCATTTTGTTGTCTTTTAAAACAAGATCCATTGGCGGCAGAGCAAAGGAACCTGCATTCTTCGGCTTTGCATAAAAAAGTGAAGCCACCTTTTGGATCTGACATTGGGACTTTCAATTGGGTTGTTTAGGGGAAGGAAGGATGGGTTGGGTTATTAGGAAGGTCCGACGGAGGGAGATTAGGGGGAGATTGGAGAGGAAGAGGAGATTGATCAAATTGGAAAGCTGAAAGAGGGGCAAAGGTAAGGCTCGAAGGGAAGCTAGAGGCGACGAGCATTAAAGGGTGTACCATTCTATACTATGTTTATTAGAGTATACCTATCGTTTATTAGAATTGCATTGACCATACACATAACTGGGTTAACATACCACGAAAATGAATGATAAAAACAACGAATACATCATTAAACATTTTAGTTTTAAAAAAAGTAATTTACATATAATATTTTGCATAAAGTTGATTTATTAGTCAAAATAAATGAGTGTTGGTGAACTTGCTAAATACGATATAGTCCATTGCACAAAAAACAGGTAAGGAAATTGCAGAAGTGTGTACTTTAGTTTAAAGTACATTGTTTGTGAATAAACTAAATGATAATCATTTCTTCATGTTTACTTTAGATTTCATACTCATGTTTTTTTGTTGGATGCAATAAAGTAATTACGAAGTGTTAGATTTTTAATTGTTTGTGAACCACCTAAACCTTTTTTCAGTTGTTAAACACTTCGACTTGAATGCAATTTGTAGTAGGTTTGAAACTTGCATGACGTGATTCGAACTCATAATTACATCTAGTATGTTGCTTACTACATAGTCTTGTATATAAGCATCCAATTTCTTAAAAAATCACCTAGATCTTCTCTACACTATTTCACTTTGGCTTATATGCTCTACTTATAACATTAATTGCTTAACACCCTAGTTGATATGTATATCAAAGAATATAATTAATAAACCAATCAGAGAGAAAAATAAACATAACTGAATATGTCTATTAATTAAAGGAAGCAAAATTTTCACTTTCTACCTTTTGCATATTTACTTCCTTTTAAATACGATTTTATGTCACCAAATTTTAATAAAAGATAGTCTTAACATGTACAAGCATTTTATAAAATCTATTAAATTGGGTTGCTAGTCAAAATATAGAACCTTACAGCATTGTGATCTTTGTCCCAGCTAGAAAACTTGTGATTAAAATTTAAAAAACCCATATAAATTCTTATAACATAAGCAAATGTTACCAAAAAATATTTTTTGGAAGGCCATGATAAAATATACCTTAACAAATTGGTGAACCAATGACTAAATTAATTAATAATGATTTTGATGAAAAATCAGATCAAAATTAATTTTGCTACCCTCGAAGTGAAGATAAATACAGTGATATAGAGTAAAACCATAGCAAAATTGAAGTCCTTTTAAACTCAACTTCAGTTTGATCATCTTTCGCTGGTATTTTATGAAAAATAATGTAATATTATCCAAAAAAAAAACAAATCCACTGAGTAAAATATGAATAATAGTGAAAACTAGGGGTAGGCGCGGGTCGATTTGGAGCTCAAACTGCTTCCGCACAACATCAAACAGTTGATAAAAAAATACAAACATTATATTACTCATTTAAACGGCTCGGTTTCGGTTCGATTTTGATATATTACGGTTCGGTTTGAACCCGTATTAAATATGAAATACATGAATTACTTCCATCCATAATCAATTTACAATTGTGTGATGCAGTGTCATTTAAAGGGTAAAGCACACAATGTTATTCTAAATTGAAAGACTGGATTTTGACCGTATGAATACTTCAATTTTACATTTAAATTAAGTGAGTTTGTTTTAGTACGTTGACCAAATATTAACATTAATCAATGCATAATAACTCAAATAAGATTATAATTCGCATTCATCCAAAAGAATGATATAGAAACTATTATACTAAAACTATAATTGTCTCCTTTGTGATAATGATTATTATTAATATAACAACATACCCTGAAATAGAATATACGTAGTTAAAATCAAAGATTTGATAGGATTAGCTATATTTTTATCATTAGATTGCTAGTGCAACTATTGAGTTCGGTTCGGTTTAATATAGTTGGGTCAACAACTCAAACCGCAATTGGACCTTATAGTTCTGAGTTGGTCCGGTTTGGAGTACTTGCTTTAAAGAGAAGATTCGATTCGATTTTCCTCTCCGCTTTTACGATTTGATGCGAGCGTTTACCGTATGGTGTTGTTGTTTATGTCTACCCCTAGTGAAAATGATGCAATTTCACTTAGTTACAAGTTTTTTTTATTATACTTCACTTCATGTTAAGTTTTGTAAGGTGAAATCACTAGTTACCAATGGTAAATCACCGTCGAAATTTGTAAATCACACGATATATGTTGCTATTTTTGAAATAAATTAGGACCTTAAAAATAATCCTAAAAACTAAATGTAGTAAGAATAAAATTGGTGTAGATTTAGACCTGATATTAAATGTTATCTGCATGCTCAACAGTTAGCGAATTTAGTTGTCAAAGAAGTGAAAGATAATTATTTCATAAGTAATTAGAGCGCTCAATGCATACATAATCTAATTAATACCACAATCTAATTAATGCTCTTTAACAATCGAATAACCTATTTCTGTCATTATAATTGAAGTGAAATCCCGATAGTTATATTAAATTAAATAAAATTGAAAACACAATCAATTAGAAAACTCATAGGAACATAGGAAAATGTACGGGAATAAATTCATAATCTAATTATGAAGTCATATGTTATGTTATGAGTAGCAATATATAAAGCCATGATTCAAAAATAATAACATATTTGTGCACTTAAATTGTTAAACGGAACCATTTTCTTGCTTTAAGGGAGGAAAATTTTTAAAATCCAAAGAACACATCAAAAACACCGTAGCCATCGACCAAACTTTTCATCCAATGAAATAAATCAATTGTTTGCATCATAAATAAAAAAAACATTTCTTTTAAGATCCAATCTTTTGTAGATAGCACAAACCGAAATGATAAAATTGAACTACCGATCAAATGGATGAAGATACAATAATCAAATGGATGCATACCTTTTGAAGGGTCTATAATAAACGTTCTTCATCTTTATCCTTTCTTCCAACTCTGGTTTGTCTTTGTCAACACCAAACATATATGTATGACGCAACCATTATGCCCCTCAGCATGTTGGAACTGTTGTGGTTAAACCGATTCAAGACCATTCGAATCAAATATCTAGACTTGCAAAAACAACCAAACCAATAACTCTAGTCACAAACAATTATCAATCAATCACGAATAATCCAAATCTCAATCACAAGCAAGAAACTAATGACAATAGTAGCAAAAATAAATCACACAAGGATTTATAGTGGTTCCACTAACATCTTGTTATTGTACATCCACTTTGGAAAGAGTATTTTATTACCGCGATGAAAGGAATACAAGAGATTGATCCAATGATCACTATATTTCAATATAGAAAAGAGTTTGAGGAGAATAGAATTGAAGAATTGCAATTAAGTTATAAACCTTAATTAAACCCTTGAGAACAAATCCTTGGTTTCTATCAAGTCTTGAAGCTCTTGATTCTTGCATTTTGAAAGCCAGAGGATAGCCTACATTGGCATAGAGAAGTATATGGAAATTCCCAAAATTTCCTCTAGATCCAAAATACCCGAAATTTCCCCCGGATCCGAAATACCCGAAATTTCCTCCAGATCCGAAATACCCGAAATTTCCTCTTCAATCTAACACATAGTATCGCATACTTCAACACTCCACCTCGATACTATATCCATATCCATCACAAACTCTAATGCACCCAAGCATTTCCTTCTACCTTCAACCAAGAAAGCTTGAATGTTTCCCTAACGAACTCCGGCATAGCCACCGCCCACTGCACTTCACTAACGAGTTCAGGCATAACCCCCACCCGTTAATTAAGTGTTGAAACATCCAACTCATAAACCAGTCTCACAAAAAGATAATGTACTCGAGAGTGAAAATGAGTACTTACCATGAAGATAGATATCCAATCTCTCACCGATATTCCTTTCCAAACAAACAAACCACTCTTTCCAACCGTGCCACCCCGTGGCACCTAGCAACTCAACAAGCGAATTAAGTTTGAGCAATACTCGAACTTTCCAACTGGCAATGATTTAGTAAACATATCAGCTGCTTTATCCTTTACGTGCACTTTCCGAAGGTATACTAGCTTACCCTCATCCATGACTACAAGAAATGACTCTCTCACCTCAATATGCTTGGTCCGTGAGCTAAACGCCAAATTCTCCGCCAAATGTATAGCACTTTGGCTATCACATCGAACATCGATACTCTCATGTTCAAAACCCAAGTCACACAACAATCGCTTCAAGTAGAGTGCCTCCTTTGTCGCCTTCACTGCGGCCATCAACTCCGCCTCCGTAGTGGAAAAAGCCACTACGGTTTGCAATCTCAATCTCCAACTAATGGTTGTCCCGCCAAGTGTGAAGACATACTCGGAAGTTGATTTCCTCCGATCCCTATCACCGACGTAGTCCGAGTCACAATAACCAACCAACTTGCAACTCATCTCATCACTACCTCCAAAAACAAGACCATGAGATGTTGTGCCTTTCAAGTATCTCAATATATCCTTCACGGCTTCCCAATGCGATTTCCCCGGATTAGCTATATACCGACTAATCACCCTGACGGAATTTGCAATATCGGGCCTTGTACACACCATAGCGTACATTAAACTACCAACCGCACTTGCATATGGCACCTTTGACATATAAGCCTTGTCTTTATCCCCGATAGGTGATCCCTTATCCGAAATCTTCATATGCAAAGGTAAAGGTGTATTTTATGCCTTTGCATTCCCCATGCTAAACCGGCAAAGCACTTTCTTAATGTACTCCATTTGAGTCAATCTTAACTCAAAATGCTTTTGGTCCCTTTCAATTTCCATGCCTAAGATTTTCCTTGCTTCTCTAAGATCCTTCATGTCAAATTCCAATTTCAAAAGCATCTTCAACTTGTTGATTTCACTTTTATCCTTGGAAGCAATGAGCATATCATCCATGTACAAGAGTAAATATACCCAACAATCATTTCCTAACCTCTTGAAATATACGCAAGCATCCTTGATGCTTCGATGGAAGCCACTTTCAAGCATGAAATGATCGAATCTCTTGTACCATTGTCTAGGAGATTGCTTCAACCCATATAGTGATTTCTTCAACTTGCAAACCATTTTAGACTTACCATCTACAACAAACCCATCTGGTTGCTCCATGTAGATGTCTTCATCCAAGTCACCATGCAAGAAAGCATTTTTCATATCAAGTTGTTCCAACTCCAAGTCATGGATAGCAACTATGGCTAGTAAAACCCGGATAGAAGTATGATGTACCACCGCTGCAAAAATTTCATCATACTCCTTTCCTTTTCTTTGTGCAAACCCCTTTGCCACTAACCTTGCTTTGTGCCTTCCTTCATCCTTCACCTTGTAAATCCATTTGCACCCTATATCACGGTTTCCTTGAGGAAGTGGGACCAAATCCCAAGTTTGGTTCTTTATCAATGATTGCATCTCTTCCTCCATGGCGTAAATCCATTTTGAGCTCTCTCTCGACTCCATGACGTCATCAAGGTCCATCGACTCATCTTGGACTACATTGAGAGCATAGTCCAAATGATCACAAAAGCTAATGTAATTCCAATCACCATATATTTCGGGAAGTCTTATTGCACATCGACCAACTTGAGTAGCAATACTATCATCCAGACCCCTTTCGGCTCCACCTTGAGTCGAAAACTTCTCTAGTATCATGTACGTCACCAACATCACTAGAGGAACCATGCGGACTATGTGATGTTTCATTAACCGCTTCTACCCCACGATCTTCTTCTTCAGCTATACTACCACTTGGATGGAATGTGGGAATAACTTCCTTCTCTTTTGATTCACCATGAACCAAATCCGGAACATCCGATGACCTCTCATTCTCCTTGAATAAAGCCGACTCATCAAAGGTGACATGACGAGAACTAACAACCTTCTTCGTTTACTGATTCCAAATCTGATAGCCTTTCACACCATCTGTGAAACCAAGCAATACCCCCTTAAATGCTCTATCTCAAAGCTTATCATTCCTCGGATCATGCACATAAACCGGACTACCAAACACACGAAGATATCTCAAGTCAATACTCTTCCCCTTCCACACTTCCTCCGGAATTTTGTTATCAATGACCAAGCATGGAGTTCGATTCAAAATATGCACCGCGGTTGACAAAGCTTTGGCCCAAAATCCCTTAGACAAACCCGATGTCAATCTCAAGCATCGAGGTTTCTCAAGTAGAGTTCAGTTCATTCTCTCTGCTACTCCATTAGATTGCAGATCTCCAAGTGTAGTAAAATGTCTTCGGATTCTGTGATGCTTACAATACTCCAAGAATTCCCAGGAAACATATTCGCTGCCATTGTCAGTCCTTAACACCTTCAAAGTCTTACCACTCTCATTCTCAACAAGAGCCTTCCACACTTTGAACTTAGAAAATGCCTCCGACTTGGCCTTCATTACATACACCCATACCTTTCGAGACAAGTCATCAATGAAAGAAATGTAATAATGAGCTCCACCCAAAGAAGCAACCGGTACCGGTCCCTAAAGATCTGAATGAACATACTCAAGAACCTCCTTTGAATCATGTTTGCCTTCATCGAATGATACCCTTGTTTGCTTCCCCATGACGCATTCCTCGCAAAACTCTAGTTTGTTAAAACTCTTACCCTCGATCATCTCCCGCTTCCGAAGAATATCTAAACTCCTCTCCGAGACATGACTCAATCTCAAATGCCACAACCGTGTCACATCCAAGTCATGAGAACTATCAACACTCACACAAGTCTCACCTCCTACGGTCACACCTTGAAGCAAATATATACCATGAGTCCTAGCACCTTCCATAACCACAAGCGCCCCCTTCGAAACCCTCAAGCAGTCCTTCTCGATAGTGATCTTGCATCCTAGAGAATCCAATTGCCCCAAAGATATAACCGACTTCCTAAGTCCCGGAACATAGCGAACATTGGTGAGCGGGCGGACAACTCCATCAAACATCCTTATTTGCGTGGAGCCACTACCCATCGACTTGCAAATTGTACTATTTCCCATAGCAATTGAATTTCCCTCTTTGACTTCAAAAAACGAAAAACAATTTCTATTTGGCGTCATATGATACGATGCACCCGAATCGAGTACGCATTTGTTACCCGAAACACCCGATGTTACCGTCGTCAACACATTCTCATCTATCTCACCATCCCCACTCTCCACCGCTACGGATGAAGACGCTACTTCCTTCTTATCTTTGGCTGGACATTCATTCTTCTAATGTCCTGATTTCTTGCAAATAAAGCACTTGCTATTTCTCTCTTTCGATTTACCTCTTCCATCAGGTTTCCTTGATTTAGAACGCCCCCGGTTTCCTTTCTTCACATTCTTTTCTTTCTCCACAAACAACCTGTGACCGCTTTTAGCTTCACTACTACCCTCACTCATCTCCTTCATTTGATCTCTCAACTCCTCACTAAGAAGACCCGTCTTGACATCATCAAGAGTCGAAGTATCCCGACCACAGATCAAACTATCTGAGAAACCCGTATAGTGGTCCGGCAATAAACACAATAATATCATCGCCTTTTGCTCCTCCTCAATCTTCAAATCAGCGGTCTTCATCTTCATAAGAAAGTCATCAAGGCATTCAAAAGTGCCTTAAGCGAATTACCCTCCTTCATCTTGAAGGTGAAAAACGTCCACAACAAGATCAAACGGTTAGTGAGCGGCTTCTTCATATACAGTTCCTCCAACTTGTCCCAAATACCTTTAGCGGTAGTCTCACCACTAATTTCAGAGATCACATTCTCCCCCATAGCAAGTTGAATAGTAGTGTAAGCCCATTCCTTTATCTCCTCTCTCTCAACATTAGAGATATCATTTGACAATAAGTGAGTATCAAATACTACTCGGTGTACCCGATTTCGTCTAAGAACCACTTTCATTTTCCATTGTCACTTCTCAAAGTCATTATCACCATTCCACTTGTCAATTACCAACTGAGAACCCGACGCCGCATACGAACCCCGTACATAAGACGCCACACTATTTGGACTTCCGGTTGAAGGACTTACTGGGCTATTATCCTTTTCTGGCATTTTCACAAACACCTAACAAGCACCAATTGCTCCGATACTAACTGTTGGGACCGTTGTGATTAATCCGATTCAAGACCACTCGCATCAAATATCTAACCACAAGCGCTAGCGGAAGACTAGATCCTTGTTAGACTTGCAAAAACAACCAAACCAACAACTCTAGTCACAAACAATTATCAACCAATCATGAACAATCCAAAACTCAATCACAAGCAAGAAACTAATGACAATAGTAGCAAAGATAAATCACACAAGGATTAATAGTGGTTCCATAACATCTTGTTAGTGTACATCCACTTTGGAGAGAGTATTTTACTACCACAATGAAAGGAATACAAGAGATTGATCCAATGATCACTATATTTCAATATAGAAAAGAGTTTGAGGAGAATAGAATTGAAGAATTGCAATTAGGTTATAAACCCTAATTAAACCCTTGAGAACAAACCCTTGAGAACAAACCCTTGATTTCTATCAAGTCTTGAAGCTCTTGATTCTTGCCTTTTGAAAGCCAGAGGATTGGTTATATAGGCATAGAGAAGTATACGGAAATTCCCGAAATTTCCTATAGATCCGAAATACCTGAAATTTCCTCCAGATCCGAAATTCTCGAAATTTCCTCCCGATCCGAAATACACAAAATTTCCTCCAGATCCGAAATACCCGAAATTTCTTCTTCAATCTAATAGTACCGCATACTTCAACATAGCAAAACTCAAATTTAGGAAAAATTCCTGAGTTTACATAGGCCTTTTTTGATGCACTACTAAATCTATAAAACTTGGACTAAATTCAAATTTAAGGCACATATAAGAGAATCAATCAATGCGTAATAGTCAAGCGGTCTGTTAACTAAGCAAACAAGTTCTTAATCATAAGAATCCAAGTAAACTGAATGAAAACATATTTAATCAGACATTCATTTACCTATATTTTTTATTGCATGTATAAATTATTTGTTTGATCTTTACACAACACAAGACAACACAATTTTAGCTATATTTTTCATTGCATGTATAAATATGGATGGTGTTGCCTCATTTGTGCAAAGATTCAATAATAACACTGACACTATTCGTAAGAAGACAATGACATGACACCATGAAGGAGCACCCGGATCTAATAAAATTCGCATCAGGGTATGAATAGCAAATCTATCAGTAAAGTCACAAGAATGACATTATTGTTGAGTTTCGGCATTCCCTGCGTACCGTACGCGCTTCACAGTGTCTATCCGGGGTCAATGGTCGAAGTCTCCTATGCCGGCGTTCCGATTGAACATCTCTCATCGTCGCCCATCAAGCATATAATTTGGTATTGGTGAGTAATTATTATAACAAAAGGAATCCCCAATGTTACATGCCACCAACAGCATATATATACCACGATCTTTCTTGATTTCTTGCGATGTAGGACAGTTCGTCCGTTCAATCCACGCACCCACTCCATTCCAATGCGAGCCACACCTAACAATCTCCACCTTGGCGAGCATTGTTCAAGTCACTTTAGAGTTACATATTGGTTCATCTTCACAGTTGGTCAGGCTGCTACCACGAGTTCTCATAAGCAATGAGAAGCGGATCACTTATAACTGTATCTCCACATTGACGAGCATTCCATGCTCAAACCCCCTTGGAGCCATGCTTCGGTCATGCTACACATACTGGTCCCCACGAAACATGGAGCTCTGATACCATGTTGAGTTTCGGCATTCCCTGCGTACTGTACGCGATTCATCGTGGTCAATCCGGGGTCAACGGTCGAAGTCTCCTATGCCGACGTCCCTATTGAACATCTCTCATTGCTGCTCATTGAGCATATAATTTGATATTGGTAAGCACTTATTGTAACAAAAAGAATCCCCAATGTTACATGCCACCAACACCATATATATACCACGATCTTTCTTGATTACTTGCGATATGGGACAACTCGTCCGTTCAATCCACGCACACACTTCATTCTAATGCGAGTCACACCTAACAATTACAGGTTGGAGTTGTTTGTACAGGCTGCTGACGAAAAGACACTTGAGAATTATAAGTACCATGAATTGAAGCATACACACACTACTTAATTCCGTTTATAAGTTTACTCATCTGCCAAGTTCTTTCAAAGTATATTCAAAAAATTGAGCTGGTAAGGATACCATAGTTTTCACTAAAGGCTATCGCATACTTCATCTCCTCCTTGTTATCTACCTTAAGGGAGGTTGCCCGAGGCTTATGCCTGATGGGCCTTGCCCTTGGGTCGGCACTGGATACCGTATACGCTAGTTCAAACGTACACAAAATGACAGTTGTATCCTTGTAAATGCGAAGAGAATCAAGGCCATTGACTTGAATGTGGGAATGCTTAATGCCAAGTCTTCCTTTGGTTGTAATTAAAAATACGAACTTTGCCTTGCTGACTTGGAAACTCTTACAGTGCATTGTTTTAAAATAATGCATGGTTAGCAATAGGACGTCATTTTCTTTCCGACCTTCCAACGGTTCCCACTGCGAATTTGTTCACATCTTTTTTAAAATGTGAACATAATGATTGATGAAAATCAGGAAGACTCATATGGATCCGTTTAATTTTCCCCAATCAGTACCGAGAGTTAAAGTAAGAACAAACTCGGACTCAACGGTTCCCCTCTTTTTCCAACTTCCCAGGCTACTTTTCCAGTCCTAACTCATATTTTCTTTCTCAATTTTGCGTACTTTAAAACTTACTATTCCGCTTTCACTACTGGTGTTTTCAAAATAATTACATCAAGAGTCCCAATGAAAATTGATTGTTGAATTCTATGTACTATTTCACAGTTGGTTGGTTGTTTGTTTTTAAGAACACTGGTTTTAGAATGCATTACCAGGTATAATGTACTGCTCCTTTCATTAGCTTCATGTTGTAAGAATGGGGAAATTTTACATTTAGCTAGATTTGTTTATTACATTTTATACCTGCTGTTGGACGTGAACATGAATGTAAATTAATCTCTACCATGTCTTCTTCAGTTATGGATTAAAAATGAAATAGTTGTTGTAATAAATAGTCATGTGAATCAATATTCATTATAATATATCTTTCATCCATCATCACTCTGTTGCACACTACACTACCTTGATCATTCGTAATGTAGGTTCGTTGTTTGATGAATTTACCCAGTCATCAGTTAGTTAATATTTGGGTATGTAATTAGTATTGTGGAAGTTTATTATAATTTTGATTTCAAAACAGTTAGTATGTAACGAGAAGTGTTTCTATACAATGTTCATTTTTATAGTCTCCATACATCAGTCAGTTGCACACTGATTCATGTAACGAGAAGTGTTTCTATACCATGTGATTAACATATTGATACTTAAATGCATTTCACTTACATGGAAGCATCTAATTAATAATTGTATGATTCATATGAACATAAAGCTATTTTACAAACAATGAATTAAATCGAGTAAAGGAGATAGCAACAACAAAATGAACCAAAATACTAATTGCAAATTTCTACACAAAAAATGCCAATCTTGATGTACTTATTGTTCATATTAAAATTATACTTTCTTAGACTAAATTTGGTTCATGTAATTGAATATCAATTAGAAGACTAGATATCGAAAGTTCTAAAGTTGGCATTTTTTTCTGGAAATCATACCATGAATTACTTTCCTAGAGTATTTTTACTTTTACTCATGACAGTGTTGAAGAGACTACTGATGATAATATTTCTCATATTCAACTCAAAACTGCTTATGTTGGTTTTCAATGTGTGGCATTCACCAAATTAGGTGTTTATGTTAAGATTTGGTAATATGTAATAATCACTCTTCAGTTTTATAACCGTCGATGCAAATATTTAAACCTGCAAAAGTTGTTCTACTTTCCCTTGTATATGACGCTAAATAAATGTGTAAATTAGATTCATAACCCATATTTGATCATTCTGTTTACATATTTAAGTTACATTATCCAACAATTTTGAAATTATCTACATGAAGTCCGGTTTATATATAGACACAGGATCATAAATTCAAGAAAAATATTACACAATGTTTAGGTGTTGGGCCAAAATAATTCTATTGCAGCGTTGATCACTCAGTTCTAAACTGACTCAACTATCATCTTTTATTATTATTTCTTTCAGCTGGTGCTTTATAATCAATTACATGCAGTTTATATTAGGTAATTTTTATTCTAATCCGCGGTTTTAATAAGTTAATCCACAATTTTACTTTAATAAGTTAATCCACAACTATTTTGTAACTTAATCCACGAGTGGATTAACTTAAAGATTTCAACATATTATAAAGCTTACAGTTGATTTTTGCACTTCTTGTCTTTATCATGTCATTACAAAACCCCTCATTCTACTGGATAATCGAATGCAACAAACATTTTTATTTTATTTTTTAGTGAACATGATTTTTATAAAAATTACATTAGTTATCTAATTAACTTTTATAAGCTTGCTTTTTTTTTCAATTATAATAAAATTCAACTAATCCACATTTGATGTATGATAGCTCAGATCAACATAATAAATCCTTCAAGAAATAAACAACACTAGCCAAGCTTACTGGAAATACATATCTAAATGAAGGCTATATTATGCTTACTACAAACTGATTCCATTATAAGTTAGTGTGGGGCGTCTTCAAGGTTTCATACACAATCCTTCAAATTGCAGTGTTAGAGAGCTGTAGTACTCCTTCCTCTCTGATACTGATCAATTCTTTAACTGAATTTCCCTGACCAGTCATCAAAACACCAAAGGGTTTACAATTGATTGGTCGCATCAGAGATAAGAGTATAGTGTAAGTCTCTAAGTCCACTTGACTTTCTCTTTGAACCCAAGCAAGCAATAGTTCAATAGAAAATATAGCTAAGAACCATGAAATAAAAGAATGCATGGAACTAACATTGAAAGGAGAATACATGCGACGAGCAATAGTTCAGTTGTTCCTGTTAATGCCGATTTTAGTTCAGTATGCATACAATATAATTATATGTGATAACGGTGATATTAAAAAAAAAACAATTTTGCATACAATTAATCAATTTCAAACAGAAAAGAAACAAACTACGTTGAATTACTCCATTTAAACTTGGATTTAGATGGTAGAATTTCATAAACAAGAATAAGACACAAAACGCAGAGAAGAAGACTGAAAAGAAGAAAAATATGTAAAAAGATTTATGTGGATACACTGATTAAAATTAAAATTTTAGTAAAAGTCAACGATCCTATAAAATAGGGTGGATTAACTTACTAAAATTGTGGATTAGAATATAAATTACCTTTATATTATCCAAAATGTGAAACCCAATAAATCGATGTTTGGGACATTTGAGAGCCAAAATTCATAAGGTGATCTATAACATCTAAATTTTACATGCATGAGTAACTAATTTAGAAACTAAAAATATTTTATGCTACAGATATGCGCAATAAAAATAAAGAAACAACAATTTTTATCTTTAATACCTATATTAATTACTCAGGCATACAATAAAGAAACAACAATTTTTATCTTTAATACCTATATTAATTACTCAGACATACAATGTTTAGATCATTGTTATCAAGACCGGACCGAACCAACAGCCAAACCAAAAAAAATAAACCACTAAGTATTCTAATTCGAAGGCCAAATGGACCGCCACATGCAGTTGAGCCACCAAATCCTTTAAAACTCACGGTCCATAGTAGCTTAAAAGCATATTTTTTATTGAGACCCACAAATTTATTGTTTAGCTGGGCTGCACTTCAAATGCAGAAACCCATGCTTTCATTGGCACACCTATGGCAGAAGCCATGAACACATATTTATAGTTATAAAGGGGGGCGAAGCTATAGATTTGCAGCAATGTGGGATTTGCTATAGTATACTGCAAATTTTAATTAGTCTATTTTCTTTGGTTTCAAAACAAAGTTTTATAACCTGATAGTTTATAGCTTTTGTACACTATTTGCACATGTTCAACGTCCATTGCTGCCATTCTATTTTTAACATTGTTTGTTTTTGACATATTTTACTTTGTCAATAAATAATTTTAAGTGCTTAACTAATGTGTAAGCTTTTCATTCACAGCCAGCGCAGTTTTGATGGCTCAACCGGTTGAATCATCAAAACCTTCGACCGTAAGTCATCTCGGCCTGACTCACGGTCCGGTTATGATATCTATGGTTTAGATGTTATTTTAATCCCTGCCTTTGGGCTGCTTCTTCAGATGGCTTCATAGGGCTGGTTGCATCAGATTAACATTAGATTTAGTCTAGGTTTATCATAAATGTAAAACTTCTATAATTGTAATTCATGATTGAAGCCTTTATTCTTAATTTACAGAAGCTTAAACAAAGATTGAACCCTTCTTTGGCTGTTGAAATAAGGTATCATTTTCTGTTTTAGTAGTTATATACGTTTGGAGTCTTTGGACTACTCTGTATACTTCAATCATTTTGATGAATACGCGATCCTTGTGTTGTTGTATATCGATGGCATGTAGTTCTTATTATTGTTTCCCTGTTAATAAACAACTAATGACATTCAAAAATATCTTCATCGCTACATTCCCGAGAAAGTGAACTAGACATAATGATATGGAAAATGTAAGTCTTCCATATATGATGACCTTTTTTCTTTCCATATATGTAATAAATGAAAAGCCACATATCCTTTGTCATGACAAAGTTGATCATATGCCTGATAGAACAGAACTTATTGTTTCAAAGAGAAAAAAATCCATAGAAGATTACAACATAACTAAGGTTTGCTCATGCAAGTAATAGTTCTCGCCTTGTAAAAAGTATGAAGTAATGTAACACCCCGAATTTTCTATTAACATTAAATTAACAAATTAAGGTATAATTAATTCTAAATGAAAGAATTAAGGGAAACGGGTTACGCCGTTGCGTTCGTCTCAGAATTCTACTTGAGATAGAGTCCGAGTTTGTGTAAATCGGATTCCATATGAAGGAGTTATGACCTCCAGAAGTTTCAGAATTCAATTTAAATTTCAAACAGCTCCGAATTCGGTTTAAATTTCAAAAACAGACCCAAACTGGGCTGAGCGGGAAAATTCCCGCCCAGGAACCAGGTCGACCTGGGGGTCGACCTGCATAGTCGACCTGGTCAGGTCCTGGCTGGCCTGGTCGGGTTCTGGTCGAATTTCTGAGCTCTGGTGTGTCACTAAGGCTGAATTGTCACTTTCTGATTGGCTCCTCTTGGAGTGTATGTCTAGATTCACTTTATGACCATCTGACGACTCAAATCAATCTGAAATTCTATAAATACAACCCAACACTCAACCTCAATTTACACAAATAAAATAGAACTAGAGCTGTCATGCTGCTGGGAGGAAACTAGGAGTAGCCGTCAGTTGGAGAAAGCTTAGAGACGAACAAAATCTAATTCAATTAAGAATCAAAACAACGTTTATCTACCCAAAGGAAAGCATTGCAAATTCAGAACTCTGAAACCAGAACTCAAGTTCGTCGTTTGTTGTAAGTTTAGTTATGTTTTGGGATGCGAATCAAGATCAATGTCATGCCTTGGAAATAAATTGAAAATAGAACGATGTTTTTTATGTTATATGTGGAAATGAATGATACTGATCTATGTCTGTGGTTCTATTTTGTTATCATGTTGAATTGGGAATTAATGGATAAATCTATTCATATGTATATGAACTTGGAGTATAACCTGTTATGACAAGTTGTGTAGTTTATCATGTTATGCAAGTTTTAGGTTGTATCACATATGCGACCAAATGTTAGTTCTACATGTTTATGTGTATATGTTAAACCTATGCCATAATTCAAGTTCACACTTATTCATATGTTTGTGATTGATTTGCAAGTTCACATATATGTAAGATGATTTAGTCTGTGTTGTAAATTCACATATATGTAAGTTGATTTAGTCTATGTTGCAAATTCACATATATGTCTATGATGCAAATTCACATATATGTATGTGGCTTAGTCTACGTTGCAAGTTCACACCCATGACATTCATGATAACTATTTTGCAAGTTCACCCCTATTGTGTTCATATTGACTATGCCAAAAATGCCAAATTTACACCTATGTCATGTTTATGTTAATGGATTTCTTTATGCAAATTTTGTGTAAGCTAAATTAGGCTAAGTTTTTAGACTAATATTATATGTCAAAAATCATGCGAGCGGAAAATTAGGCTAAGATTGTTAGCCTAATATTTAGACGGGGTAACGTTGGGAAAAATTGGTAATTATAGGAAACTTGACATAAATGGGTGAAAAATCACACAGATAATTTATGGCATGAAACGGTATAAATTATATACCTAAAAATAATGAATTTTGAAAGTGGGCCATAACATTTAATTGTTAACAAATTTACATATAAGAATAAAAGAACAAATATTTAAATTTAGAAAATACGAATATGCTTAACCCGAGGTTGGATTGAGTTGTGATGTAAACCTGCCCGGACCCGCCCGGCTGTCCAGTAATAACAACAATACTTATCCAATGTGAGAGGTTAAGGCATTAAGCCCAATAAGGACCCAAGGTTAGACCGAGTTTCGGTGTAAACCTGCCCGGAACCGACCGGTTGTCCAGTAACCGCAACAATACCTGTCTAATGTGAGTGGTCGGTGCTTTAATGAATAAATTAAAGCTAGAATGAGGATGGTAGGGTTAAATTAACTAAAACGCTTAACCAATTCAGCATGTTTACTAAACTGATGGATGGGGTTAGGTTAATACAGACACTTAACCACTTAACATGTTTGACTAGAAAACCCTAGTAACAGGGACCCATTTCAGCAATAACCCAATTAGGTATCATGGTACCCTGAAACTAGGTAGGGTGGGGCACGATTACTGGGCTGATTGTACGCGGTCAAAAGCGACGGCGGTTGGTGTAGCAGTGTGGGTTCTAACGAAGTGCGGGCATGCACACACTTCAGAGCAGACAAACAGGGCACTGTGCACCAGTAGTATAACCTATGCATTCTAGAATTGTGTCGAACCGCCACCATCGGACCTGATACACCCCATGGTGGGACCAGCATAGGAATCTACAATTAAGTGGGGCCGTATGGCACATATGTGTATGCGAGTAGGAGCCGATCTTTAGAAAGGGGATCACTTCACCCTGATCATGGGGCGCCAATTGAGACAGTACAAGTAGGTGCAGAGAAGAAATAGTGAGTGCGTTTAGTATAGTTAGTATTTCCTGCCATATCTTATCTTATATTCTGGTATTTTCCTGTTCTCAGTTTATACAAGCCATAATCTTTTTATTGTTCTCATGCTAGAATTATAACTAGACTTACCAGACTTATGTCTGACCCATTTTCCTTTCGCTTTCTTTTCTTCTGTCCGCCCCCCCGGTCCACAGGGAGGAAACACCTCAGCTTATTCAGATTTTTCATCCAGCTTGAAGAGAGAGAATGTAAAGCTTGGATCGCTTTCCTTTTGGGCTATGGCTTTGGACATTCTATGGGGATTTATGCAGTTTAAATTTTGTTTCATGCTTCTTTAAGTTTTAAACCAAGACAATATTATGGTTGTAATAATTGAAAGTTTGTTTTGAGGCAACAATAGACATGTTTTGTATGAACACGTATTTATGAAATGAAAGTCTGTTTGTTTTCCGCTGCTTATATATATGTGTTTATATCTGTCTTGTGTTTTATCTGTGACTCATACTTATAAACCTCCACCGAAGTTAAGACATTCCCTTTGTGAGTGACCTTAATAGAGGTGGGGTGTTTCACTTGGTATCAGAGCCCAGGTTTACCAGATTAGATAAAGGTTTTTGAAATAATTATAAAAAGAAGTTTAAAGAAGCATTTTTTTCAAGAAAGAGCGTTGTTTTTAAAAAAAGGCATAATTCCCCAAAGCCATGCGCACTATCTCTCTATCCTTTTGTCTTGAATCTTTCCTTTTTGTTTCAGCATGTCTGGAGATCTTAACATTCCAGAAGGAGTACCGATACCTGGTTGGTTCCGAAGGTACCTAGAGGCTAGAGCCAATGGTGCGGACTCAGCAGACATTCCTCCTCCCACAGTGGCAGCGATTCCTCCGCCTCCTCTACTTTCTCTAAGACATGTAGAGACTTCAAGGCTATGGGTGGAAAGGTTTTTTATGGAACTGAATCCTTTGTAGTAGCAAGGAACTGGCTGAAGGAGACCGAAGATTTGTTCGTCATCTTCAAAGTTGACGACAGAAAAAAGATACAGCTAGCAGTGTGGTTGCTTAAAGATGAAGCTTCTTATTGGTGGGAAGTTACCCATGCTAAGAGGCCAGTGGAAACTTGGGAAGATTTCAGGATAAGGTTTGAGATGAAATTCCTCTCCCAAGCTGAAAGAAGCCTGCAGATGGAGAAGTTCCTAACTCTTAAATAAGGAAGTATGACGATCAAGGAGTACGTCAATCAGTTTAATCATTTGGCCAGATTTGGGCTAGATTTAGTAAACACCCAACATAAGAAGGCCCTTCTCTTCGTCAAAGGTCTGAATGAGCCTCTACACACCCTTGCTATGACCCATATACCCATGAGGGCGACTTATGAAAGCTTGGTGGACATGGCGCTGCTATACGAGGAAGATAAAGGCAAGAAAGAGGCAAAGGTGGAAGTGCCTCAAGAAAAGAAAGAGGGTTTGCAGGCTAAGAAAACAGACTTTAAGAAGGGTGGGAAGAACAACAAATCCCGTGAAAAGAGAAGGTGTAATTTCTGTGTCATTGTTGGGAATATAGCGAAAGACTACAGAAAGAAGAAGGCGAAGATGAATGGTGGTTGTTTTCATTGCGGTGAGACTGGACACCTGGCTAAGGACTGCCCAAAGAAGCGGGGGCAGGGATAGAAGACTCGATCCACCTCAGGGGGATAGGTTCACGCGCTGGTGGCACCTCCGTAGGAGCGAGGTAGAAATATTTCTGTATAAAGTTTAGTTTATCTCTATGATCATCCAGTTCGCACTCTCTTTGATTCTGGCATATCACACTCCTTTATTTCATCTGCTTTAGTAGAATCTCTGCACCTAGACACTAGTATGGTAGAAGATCCCTAGGTTGTTTCAAATCTAATTGGGGGCTCAGCTTATTTGTCAATGGTTTGTTTGGATTTGAAAATCTCTATTCTAAGCGTTGAGTTTAGATGTAGTGCCTTTGTTTTGGGTTTCTCGGGATATGGATTGATCTTAGGCATGGACTGGTTATCCAGTAATAGTGCCATTCTTGATTGTGAGAAAAGAGTGGTTAGACTCTTGACTCGGCTCGGTAACACTCTATAAATTTCTTATAATCCCTTAAGTGCTATTATGCTTAGTTATCTAGAGTCGCTTGATGCTTCTGTTGAGAATTTGCAGTCGGTTAGAGTGGTCCGTGAATATCCGAATGTCTTTGAATAGGTGAAGGGCTTACCTCCGAGGTGGGAAATAGACTTCCGCATATATCTTGTTGATAATGAAAAGCCCGTAGCTTTACCTGTTAGACACATGGCTCCAAAGGAGAGAAAGGAGCTCAGTAAGCAAGTGAAGGAGATTCTCAAAAAGGGGTTTATAAGGTGGAGTATCTCAGAATGGGGTGCTCCAATGGTGTTCGCCACCAAAGCAGATGGCTCACTACGTCTTTGTGTGGACTATAGGGAGCTAAACAAGCTGACTAAGAAGAATAGACACCCGCTTCCCAGAATAGACGATTTGTTTGATCAACTTGTAGGTGCGTCGGTTTTCTCCCAATTTGATCTGGCTACTGGGTTTCATCAGTTAAGGGTTGCTGAAGGTAGCATTGATAAGATGGCGTTCAGAACCCCAGACGGTTTCTTCGAGTGGCTTGTCATGCCTTTCGGCCTAACAAACGCACCCGCATATTTCGTAGACCTAATGAGCAGGGTGTTCAGAGAATTCCTCAACAAGTTTGTGGTTGTCTTCGTAGATGATATTTTGATCTTCTCAAAGAATGAGGAAGAACATGCTCAGCATCTGAAGGAGATCATGGATACTCTCCGGGCACATCAGCTAAAAGCAAAATTTTCCATGTGCCACTTCTGGAGAGAAGAAGTAAGGTTTCTTGGACATATAGTGTCCAAAGAGGGGTTACCTGTGGACCCCGCGAAAGTAGTGGTAGTGCAAGATTGGAAGGCACCAAGAAATGCAACCGAAGTCCGAAGCTTTCTCGGGCTAGCAGGTTTTTACCGAAAGTTCATTAGAGATTGCGTGAAAATCTCAGCCCCACTCATAAGGCTAACAAAGAAGAATCTAGAGTTCGTCTGGATTTGGATTGTGATATTGCTTTCCAACGCTTGAAAAGGGCTCTCATAACAGCCCCAGTTCTTACATTGCTAGATGGAAGCAAAATGTTCACAGTATACACAGATGCATGCGGAACGGGACTAGGCGCTGTTCTGATGCAAGAAGGGAAGGTAGTAGCTTATGGTGGAAGACAATTGAAAGTTCATGAAAAGAGCTACCCAACTCACGATCTTGAGTTAGCCGCCATCGTCTTTGCGCTTAAGTATTGGCGCCAATATCTCCTAGGTGAGAAGTTCGAATTATATACTGACCATAAATCATTGAAGTATCTTTTCTCGCAGAAAGACCTTAACTTGAGGCAGCAAAGGTGGATGGAGTTTCTTGCCTCGTATGATTTTGAGATTTCCTATACTCCTGGCAAGGGCAACGTAGTAGTAGACGCCTTAACCAGAAAAAGCTAACCTTAAGCCCTCTCTTTGTGGAAAGGCAAAGCTTGGAGTTCATAGCAAGCTTTAACTTCAAACCCTCCATCGACTTTGTACCCGGCCTGCTAGCAACATTAGAAGTGCGACCAACTCTATTAGACTCAGTCGGGGCCGCACAACGCGAAGACCCTCATCTTGTTGATGTGACTGATAAGTTAATTAGGGGTGAAACTTCCAGTCACCTCAATAGGTACTCCATCGATGATAAGGGTTGGCAGATGCGAGATGTAAGACTATGCGTCCCACAAGCAAGGGATTTGGTAAAGACGGTTCTCGAGGAAGCACACCATTCCAAGATGACAATACACCCAGGTGGAGACAAGATGTACAAAGACGTAAAGAGAGTTTTCTTTTGGAACGACATGAAGAAGGACGTGGCAGATTTCGTTTCTAAGTGCATGATATGCCAACAGGTCAAGGCGGAACAAAAGAAGCCTGGAGGACTGCTTCATCCTCTAGAAGTCCCACAATGGAAGTGGGATAGCATATCAATGGACTTCATTGATGGGTTTCCTAGGTCAAGAAGGGGCAATACTAGCATTTGGGTAATAGTGGATAGGCTCACAAAAAGCGCCCACTTTATACCTGTCAAGAGTAGAAGGACTGCCTCATCTCTAGCATCTCTTTATCTCAAGGAAATAGTTCGACTCCATGGAATACCCTCCAGCATAGTGAGTGACCGAGATCCTATCTTTACGAGCGAGTTTTGGCAGAGTCTGCAAGAAGCTGTAGGCACACAGTTATGCTTGAGCACGGCCTATCACCCCCAAACTGATGGTCAGACGGAGAGGGTGAACAAATTATTAGAGGATCTTTTTAGACTATGCGTTCTTGACTTTGGAGGGACATGGGAGGATCATCACCCTTTAGTAGAGTTCGCCTACAACAACAGCTACCAAGCCACCATCGGCATGGCGCCCTTCGAAGCTTTGTATGGAAGACCATGCCGATCACCAACTTGTTGGTGGGAGTCTACAGACAAGCTTATACTTGGGTCAGACATGATTAGAGAGACTTGAGAAAAAGTGGACTCGATATGAAGGAGAATGAAGACTTCCCAAGATAGACAGAAATCCTACGCAGACAAAAGAAGGACCGACCTTGAGTTTGAGGTTGGGAACAGGGTTTTCCTTAAGGTATATCCTTTAAGGAATGTCGTTCACTTTGGATCCGCAGGAAAGCTAGCACCAAGATTCGTATCCCTATCATCGAGAAGATTGGGAAAATGGCTTATAGAGTAGAGCTACCCGAAAGTTTGGCTAGAATTCACAATGTCTTTCACGTTTCTCATCTCCGGAAATGTTTACATGAATCTGCGGAAGTGGTGGATCCAAGCATTCTAGAAGAAGTTGAAATAGAACGAGAAACAATGGTGAGGAGAGTCCCAACTCAAATCGTAGGAACTGAAATCAAAAAGCTAAGCAACCGCGAAGTCAAACTTGTTAAAGTTCAATGGAGCGATGCCGAGGAAGATGCGACTTGCGAAACTGAGGACAGAATACGCGCTGCCTACCCTTTTCTTTTTGAGGGTACATCTTTGACCTCTCTTTTTCCATAATTTTATGCTTGTATCTACCTTTTAGTGTATCTTCTCGGTCCTTTTTCTCCTAACTCCTTAGGTAGAAACTAATGGATGTAAAACATGTATTTGAAACATGTTATGGCTGCAAGTGGTTGCTAGTGGTTGCTCGTGGATGCATATACACACACTAGGTATTAGATCGACTCCATATTGCATACACATATAGGTATTCATACTTGTATATGGTTGAAACTTGATATGTTGTCATATGGATGTCGCATTTGTATGAATAGTTGCGCACTCATGTAGAATAATGAGAAAGGAAAAAAAATTCATACACAATAGATTCATGACATTTACATGATTCGCATTAAGGAGGTCAACTGAATCAGTAGGTCGCCTAATTTTTGCATTAGATAAGGACATACACACACTATGCGTATGATCATGAAGCATTAGAAGTATTTTAAGGACAATGGATGCCTGTGTTTGTTGGTTGAGTAGATGGACGATTGGATGTTAGGATATACATTCTTCCAGACTTGAAGATTTCGGGGACGAAATCCTTTAAGGAGGGGAGAATGTAACACCCCGGATTTTCTATTAACATTAAATTAACAAATTAAGATATAATTAATTCTAAATGAAAGAATTGAGGGAAATGGGTTATGCCGTTGTGTTCGTCTTGGAATTCTTCTTGAGATAGAGTCCGAGTTTGTGTAAATCGGACTCCGTATGAAGGAGTTATGACCTCCGGAAGTTTCAGAATTCAATTTAAATTTCAAACATCTCAGAATTCGGTTTAAATTTCAAAAACAGACCCAAGATGGGCTGGGTGGGAAAATTCCTGCCCAGGAACCAGGTCGACCTGGGGGTCGACCTGGGGTCGACCTGGGGGTCGACCTGCCCAGTCGACCTGGTCAGGTCCTGGCTGGCCTGGTCGGGTTCTGGTCGAATTTCTGAGCTCTGGTGTGTCACTAGGGCTGAATTGTCACTTTCTGATTGGCTCCTCTTGGTGTGTATGGTCTGGATTCACTCTATGACCATCTGACGACTCAAATCAATCTGAAATTCTATAAATACAACCCAACACTCAACCTCAATTCACATAAATAAAACAGAACTAGAGCCGTCATGATGCTGGGAGGAAACTAGAAGTAGCCGTCAGTTGGAGAAATCTTAGACGAACAAAATCTAATTCAATTAAGAATCAAAACAACGTTTATCTACCCAAAGGAAAGCATTGCAAATTCAGAACTCAGAAACCAGAACTCAAGTTCGTCGTTCGTTGTAAGTTTAGTTATGTTTTGGGATGCGAATCAAGATCAATGTCATGCCTTGGAAATAAATTGAAAATAGAACGATGTTTATTATGTTATATGTGGAACTGAATGATAGTGATCTATGTCTGTGGTTCTATTTTGTTATCATGTTGAATTGGGAATTAATGGATAAATCTATTCATATGTATATGAATTTGGAGTATAACCTGTTATGACAAGTTGTGTAGTTTATCATGTTATGCAAGTTTTAGGTTGTAAAATCCTATCACATATGTGACCAAATGTTAGTTCTACATGTTTATGTGTATATGTTAAACCTATGCCATAATTCAAGTTCACACTTATTCATATGTTTGTGATTGATTTGCAAGTTCACATATATGCAAGATGATTTAGTCTGTGTTGTAAATTCACATATATGTAAGTTGATTTAGTCTATGTTGCAAATTCACATATATGTCTATGATGAAAATTCACATATATGTATGTGGCTTAGTCTACATTGCAAGTTCACACACATGACATTCATGATAACTATTTTGCAAGTTCACCCCTATTGTGTTCATATTGACTATGCCAAAAATGCCAAGTTTACACCTATGTCATGTTTATGTTAATGGATTTCTTTATGCAAATTTTGTGTACACTAAATTAGGCTAAGTTTTTAGCCTAATATTATATGTCAAAAATCATGCGAGCGGAAAATTAGGCTAAGATTGTTAGCCTAATATTTAGACAGGGTAATGTTGGAAAAAATTGGTAATTATAGGAAACTTGACATAAATGGGTGAAAAATTACACAGATAATTTATGGCTTGAAACGGTATAAATTATATACCTAAAAATAATGAATTTGGAAAGTGGGCCATAACATTTAATTGTTAACAAATTTACAAATAAGAATAAAAGAAAAAATATGTAAATTTAGAAAATATGAATATGCTTAACCTGATGTTGGATTGAGTTGTGATGTAAACCTGCCCGGACCCGCCCGACTGTCCAGTAATCACAACAATACCTATCCAATGTCGGAGGTTAAGGCATTAAGCCCAATAAGGACCCAAGGTTAGACTGAGTTGCGGTGTAAACCTGCCCGGAACCGACCGGCTGTCCAATAACTGCAACAATACATGTCTAATGTGAGTGGTCAGTGCTTTAATGAATAAATTAAAGCTAGAATGAGGATGGTAGGGTTAAGTTAACTAAAACACTTAACCAATTCAACATGTTAACTAAACTGATGGATGGGGTTAGGTTAATACAGACACTTAACCACTTAACATGTTTGACTAGAAAACCCTAGTAACGGGGACCCATTTCAGCAGTAACCCAATTAGGTATCATGGTACCCTGAAACTAGGCAGGGTGGGGCATGATTACTGGGCTGATTGTAAGCGGTCAAAAGCGACGGCGGTTGGTGTAGCAGTGTGGGTTCTAACGGAGTGCGGGCGTGCACACACTTCGAAGTAGAAAAACATGGCACTGAGCACTAGTAGTATAACCTATGCATTCTAGAATTGTGTCGGGCCGCCACCATGGGACCTGATACACCCCATGGTGGGACCAGCATAGGAATCTACAATCAAGTGGGGCGGTATGACACATATGTTTATGCGAGTAGGAGCCGATCTTTAGAAAGGGGATCACTTCACCCTGATCATGGGGCGCCAATTGAGACAGTGCAAGAATGTGTAGAGAAGAAATAGTGAGTGCGTTTAGTATAGTTAGTATTTCCTGCCATATCTTATCTTATATTCTGGTATTGTCCTGTTCTCAATTTATACAAGCCATGATCTTTTTATTGTTCTCATGCTAGAATTATAACTAGACTTACCAGACTTATGTCTGACCCATTTTCCTTTCGCTTTCTTTTCTTCTGTCCCCCCCCCCCCACAGGGAGGAAACACCTCATCTTAGTCAGATTTTTCATCCAGCTTGAAGAGAGAGAATGTAAAGCTTGGATCTCTTTCGTTTTGGGCTATGGCTTTAGACATTCTATGGGGATTTATGCAGTTTAAATTTTGTTTCATGCTTCTTTAAGTTTTAAACCAAGAAAGTATTATGGTTGTAATAATTGGAAGTTTGTTTTGAGGCAAGAATGGGAATGTTTTGTATGAATACGTATTTATGAAATGAAAGTATGTTTTTTTCCGCTGCTTATATATATGTGTTTATATCTGTCTTGTGTTTTATTTGTGACTCATACTTATAAACCTCCATCGAAGTTAAGACATTCCCTTTGTGAGCGACCTTAATAGAGGTGGGGTGTTTCATACAAAGTAATAGAAACTGTCATTGTTTCCTTTAGTTTAGATGTGTAACAAGAACATTAACGTTTTTCAATCAATTGTTGGATTGAATTCAATTATAATTTTATTTTCTTACACTATATTAATTTATATGGCAACACTTAATACACGATATTCCAATTAAGCATTTTAGAAGCAGTGGTTATGTGAATGTGCTTGAATAATTACAAAAGGGGACTATGGTCAATTCGTCATACCCTGATGGATTCTAAACAGTTGTCACTGAATATCATGACAGTGTTTCTCATAAATTTGAGCACACAATGCATACATAAAGCAATAATATAGCAATTTTCATGATACTATGACGTTAGGTCAATGGGCTAGACTAGGTGGATATGCAGTAAATTATATAACACGATTTAATGTTATATAATTGGTACATTCTTTTTCAGTGTTCAAGCCATATCAGACTGTAAATGCTCATGAGCCTGAATGTTTTGTACAAAACAAGATCAGAAATAGTAGCAACCTTTGGATTTAAGCAAAATGAATACCCAACATCTACATCTTTCTGCAAGAATATCCCAACCCACTACTTCTCCACCATGTACGCAGATTCCTACTGTAATTATAGGCGTGGTATCATTATCCATATCAATCTTAGTATTTTTTTTTGAAGGTAGCATTTTCATCATCAGTCGGTATGTTAGTTTCTTGAAATATTATATTGAACTTTAAAAAAATTCAAACTTATACTGAGTCAAATAACTGGTGGTTTGCACTCAACGAAAAATCTTTTGATATCAAATGCAGTAATAAATTTGATGTTTTATCATTGTTAGCAATTGAAAGCACTGCTGGTAGGGACAGTAATTCAGATATAGATTTAAGAATTTTTAATGATACGAGTTTGGTGGCTCATGATCATAGCAAGCCAATGCATCATATGTTTATTGCTATACCTGACTTAGTGAACGAAAATTTGTTTTGAATAAAAACAATGGAGAAGATGTTGATCTGATTGCATATAGTAATATATATGATTTGCAATCTAGATTGCTATGTGCTAGAGGAATACATAGGAGAAAACATGAAGTATTAACATTAGCAGTTGTGGTTAGGGAGATGGCTCTATTGATATTTCTAAAATGCCTGAAGCTGGACGAAGACGTATTGACAAAGTAATATAAACTGTAATTGTTTCCTTTATTTTTGTTGTTTAACATGAACATTAAAGTTTTTCAATCAATTGTTGGATTGAGTTCAATTATAATTTTATTTTTTTACACTATATTAATTTATATGGCAACACTGAATACATGATATTCCAATTAAGCATTTTAGAAGCAGTGGTTACTTGAATGTGCTTGAATAATTACAAAAAAGGACTATGGTCAATTGGTCATACACTGATGGATTCTAAACAGTTGTCACTGAATATCATGACAGCGTTTCTCATAAATTTGAGCACACAATGCATACATAAAGCATTAATATAGCAATTTTTCATGATACTATGACGTTAGGTCAATGTGCTAGACCAGGTGGATTGTTTCAATATTTTTTCTCAGTAATATGTTGTAAATTATATAACATAATTTATTGTTATACAATTGGTACATTATTTTTCAGTGTTCAAGCCATATCAGAATATTGTAAATGCTCACGAGCCTGAATGTTTTGTACGAAACAAGATCAGAAATAGTAGCAACCTTTGCATTTAAACAAAATGAATACCCAACCTCTACTTCTTCCTACAAGAATATCCCAACCCACTACTTCTCCATGTACGCAGATTCTTACTGTACTTATAGGCGCGTGGTATCATTATCTGTATCAATCTAAGTAATTTTTTTGAAGGCAGTGTTTTCATCATCAGTCGATATGTTAGTTTCTTGGAATATTATATTAAACTTAAAGTCTTCAAACTTATACTGAGTCAAATAACTGGTGGTTTGCACTCAAGTATTACTTTCTATTAATACAAGGCCAAGGCAACCAATGAAAAAGATTTTGATATCGAATGCAGTAATAAATTTGATGTTTTATCATTGTTAGCAATTGAAAGCATAGTTGTTAGGGATAGTAATTCAGATATAGATTTGAGAATTTCTAATCACACGAGTTTGGTGGCTTATGATCATAACAAGTCAATGTATCATTTGATTATTGTTATCCCTGAATTGATGAACGTAAATTTGTTTTGAATAAAAACGATGGAAAAAAGGTTGATCTGATTGCATATAATAATACATATGATTTGCAATCCGTATTGCTATGTGCTAAGATGAACGTACAGGAGAATGTTAAGTCTGCGTACTGTGGATGCTTCACCATGTCTATCTTGGTCAATCGTCAAAGTCTACTCTGCCGGCATCCCGATTGAACATTCTCATCGTCATCCATTGAGCTCATCGCCACTCATCGAGCATATAATCTGGTATTGGCAAGCAAATGTTATAACAAAAGGAATCCCCAGTGTTACATGTCACCATTGGTGGATCCAAAAATCTTTTTTAATGGGTTCCTTATATATATATATGAGGAGCGTTCAAGAGCACCCAAATAGTGCAGCACCCCTTTAGCCCCTTGATTTCCACCACACATTCCTATCTCTCTCTCCTCCCACTAACTCTCTCTCCCTCCACTAACTTATTTAACTATAAATGCTTGGCCCTCATTCGGGTGCAAAAGGGGTGTTGTATAACCCCTCCCTCTCTCTCTCTCTATATATATATAGATCAAAAAAATATTTTTCAATAAAAAAATAAAAAAATTGAGTGGGTCCCGGCCTCCCACTCATTGCACACTGGATCCGACCTTGCATGCTGCCAATACCACATATCTTTTTCAGTCGGAAGATGGTCGTATCGATGTTTTTAAAATGGCTGAAGATGGACGAAGTAGTAAAATAGTTGAAGATGATTTTTAGATTGCATATGAAGGTGAAATGGGTATTAAGTATTGAAGGCCTTAGGACCGTCTCAATTGTTCTGTCCCCAATTTGGCTTTCCCCATGTGTGCCCAACCAATAATAGCCCCCTGATTTCCACTTTTTGCAGTTAAACCCACAAAATGTTGAAGGGTTTAATTGCAAAAAGTAAAAATTAGGTAAATCTCACCCATTGGGCACATGGGGACAACATAAATGGGGACAGAAGAATTGAACCCCCTTAGGACAACATGGGATGAGAGGAAATCTGATACAATAATTGATATCATGATTATGCTTATGGTGAACTTGGTACGTACAAGTTCAGGATGTTTTGGAAATGTGTTTGATTAAGATTTTAGGAGGTGTAGCCTTGGCCCTCGACATAATGGTTAAGTCACTTGTATGTCATCTGGGTTTGCAGGTTCGAATCCGAAAACTACCTCTCCTTAGTATGAGGGAAAAACTATGTATATTATCGACCTCTTTAGAGTCCTGTATATCACACAGGACGCTCATGCGCCGAGTTCAACCCTTTTAAACATCGACACTACTGGAAAAATAGAAACGTAATTTTTTATGTGTGCAAGTGACAACTCGAATAATTTCTTCACACTACGATATGCATGTTACAGTAGATAATGATTATGACTCTGAGCTGAAACTTCAATGGTGGAGGATAATGAGTGGTTCAAATTGCAAAGAAATATAAAGAAATAGCAGTGGACAACGAAGTTAGAATGGAAATGGAAAGGGCTTGGATGGAAAACTGTGATTGTAAATGCCATGCCTAAATCAGGAGCTGGATAATACAGTATCCACCCCTTTTTTATAAACTACGCTGCTTGCTTTCGATAAGGATGTGCCAATCATGTTGTATCTTGTTTAAATAAGTTACCCAGTAACCTCCTAAATATTTATTTCTCTCATCGAGTTTATGAAATCAAGTTCATTTTTATATTCATATAGGTATTCATTGTGCTTGATACCCTTTTAACTTATAATCTCTTACAAGCACATGATACCTTTTAAACTTATAATCTCTTACAAGTAGTAAGACAAAAGAAGTCAACAACAACAACAAAGCCATATATCCCAAACAAAAGAAGTCATAGTACAAAATTAATTAATATAATTATACCTTATACATATGCTAAATAGAATGAAAATATCAAAAGTAGTAGTTCAGCAACAATGAAAATAAGGGAGAAAATAAAATAAACAAAATGAAATGTTTGACATACTTCAACAATATCGGAAAATTTACATACAATTACATATTCACAACTGTGCTTGTGCATTGTACGGTTCATTCACTAGTCTACTTCTATTGTTGCAACCTCCAACAAAATCATTTGTTACTAGACAAAACAAACATGAGGTTTTGCGAGTAAGAGTCAAAAAGTTCAGTACAACGGGTTAGAAGATGGTACGCAAACAATCCAAAAGAGCAATTTTCATTTGTGGTCTCTTTTTTCCCCACTTTTAGACTCTTTTTGCAAAATATTGCAAATATAGCCCCTTTTTGGCCACGTAAGCCTTGACCGGGACAAGGCATGAATACTGGCGCAATCATAGATTGTGCCAGTATTTTCTAAAAAGGAATTTCCTCTGGGCATGCAAATGATTCACTGTACCTGTTGGCCTATGGAATTGTTGAGGCCTAATCAGCCAATGCTTGGGGTTGGTTTTTCGCGTGTATTCGAACATTCATCCATAATGTTACCAATCGACGCATCACTTTCATTTCTGATAGGATGAAGGGAAAACCGATTGCCTTGGAGGATCATTGGAGATACCCTCACAAACATAGATATTGCGCAAGGCATCTAGAAGCCAATTTTCAAGCTGCCGGGCATAAAGATAAAAGGTTGACAGGTTTATTTTATGTAGCAGCATGTGCCTCAGAGGTGATTGAATATAAAAAGATTCATGACAAACTTAAACTAACCAGTGTTGATGCACATAATTGGATTGGGCATAGTTTGTGTGGAAAGGAAGAGAACTGGGCTTTGTGTTTTAATGACAGGGGTAGATTTCATGTCATGACGACAAATGCCTCTGAAAGCTTTAATGGTGTACTTAAAGGTGCACGATCATTGCCCCTCAAAGCTTTAGTTACTCGCACGTTTTTTCGATCGATAGATTATTTTTGTAAACGAAGAGAGCTTGGTGTGTCACCGACGGCTAAGTTAACCGCAAAATGGGAGTTAAAGATATGTGAAAGGGCAAACGATGCAAGACATTGCCGCGTTGTCCGATATAACGCAGACGAGTGGGGAGTGATTACACATTCTAGTCATGAGTACAAAGTAATAATCGATGGAAACACATGTTCTTGTACATGTAGAATTCCTTTACTTCAACATCTTCCATGCAAACTTGAAATGGCGGCTTGTTCAAATGTAACTAACGGTGCTAATCAATTTCATCATGACTTTGCTTAAAAGTGGTATTCGGTGGAGAAGTACTATGCATCTTACAAACTGAAATTTCATCCTATTCCAGATAAACGGTAGTGGACTGAATTCGAGGGACCGGTTCTTTTGCCGCCAACGGTGCGTAGAGCACCTGGGAGACCTAAATCAACGAGAATTGAAGGAACCATGGATGAAATGCGGGCTCCTTAAACAAATAGATGCAGCAAGTGCGGAGTGGTTAGTCATAAAAGAAGTCAATGTAGATTAGTAAATTAGGATTTTGTTTTGTAGTTTATGTTTGAACTATTTGTATTAATGTTTGATTGTAGAAGAACTTCTTTCGCGCAATGACGACAATTTGCAATGAGCTTATATTCATCACCTTAATTCGTACATTCAAGCAATACATACATTGACTAATACATTGTCACAAACTGCTTTAGCATTTGGATATATTGGATATATTTGATACATTGGTACATTGGTACTGCTCACTGGGATATCGTGGGAGCTGGGACTCTAAGTCCGAGTTCAATAATTTCAAATGGAAAATCTCCTTTTTAAGTCGTTTATTCTTATCCTGCAACTCCAATGCATACTCATGTCCTCTTCGGTACATCGGAGGATCAACCCACTCGCAATAGTTACAAACTCGAAAGGTGTTTGGATAAAGGAGGCTCATTTCATAGCGAGTACATCTACACATCCTACACCCTGTACTAACGCTTTTATTTTTGTTCACAACCAACATTCTGACCTGCAATAACAAATTTTCTTGGTACTGGCTTGCCGATTGCTAATGCCTGGCCTCGATTAACATATTTACCTCCATCCACCGCAACGAAATACTTTTGTGCTGCGCAAAGAAGATGATCTGAGAGTTCAACCATTTCAGACATTTCTGGATCGGGGCAAATTTCCTTACCCGGTTGACGAACAATTGGTGACAATGGAGCTCGTGGTGTGGCATCAACATTTTGAATGCTATGATACACTCCTGACATCAAACTTTCCCAATTCTCCAATAGAGTCTCGTCGTCAATTACCCATTCATCCATCCTAGCTAATGATAAAATCAAACTTAGGGAGACCGAATCGTATAACATTCAATGTATGAGAATAAGGGAAATCTTGAACATACCTTTGAATTTGAGCACCAATGTGTGATTTCCAATTTTTATAAAGTAGAAGTAAAAAATGGTTATAAGGTAAGTTTCTGTGAAGGAATTTGGTAAAATTTTGAGGAAGAAAGGGAAAGTGGTTGGGATGTGGTAGTTGAGGGGGAATTTAAGAGAGTTGGTGCCTCTGTAGATCTCTCGGGGCGCAATCCTGGATTGCACCCCAGGTATCTACAGTTGAGGGAAATTTACTGAGAGCTGGTGGCCCTCTGTAAATCTCCTGGGGCGCAATCCAATATTGCTCCCCAGGCATCTACAGTTGAGGGGAATTTACAGAGAGCTGGTGGCTCTTTGTAAATCCCTCGGGGCGCAATTCAGGATTGCGCCTTAGATATAATTAGGTTTTTTTTCTTTCGAGGCACAATCATGGATTGCGCCCTAGAGGAAATTTCTTTTTAAAAAATACTGGCGCAATCTGTGATTGCGCCAGTATTCATGCCTTGCCCAGGTCAAGGCTTACGTGGCCAAAAGGCGCCATATTTGCAATATTTTGCAAAAGGAGGCTAAAAGTTGGGGAAAAAGGGCTACAAATGAAAATTGCTCAATCCAAAAAGTAATTTTCAGGTGTCCGTGCACTAGCAATGATGTGCAAACATAGAAAGGGAAAGTCATGGTTGGCTCTAAGTTAAAGAGGAACTCTAGTTTCGAACTCTGTACCACAAAGTAGGGAAGACGACAACACGTCCCTACATTAAACTCTCACTTGGTAATAGCTACACTTCTACATATATTTAATGCTCCGTGATTTACGCTTACTAGTACTATTGAAAAAAAATGATTGTTTCAAAGGTGAATTATTAAAAATTTGAAATAAGTATAAGAATGAGTCCTATATGTGAGTAATCCCACATGTTGAGACTATATGAAAGAAGCAGGTATTTATAATTGTTTCTTAGAAGACATGTTGGGGCCTTGGGACTCCAATACATGCTTCGTTGTGAGGAGAGAGACCATGCTCATGACCACCACATGCGCGTGCGACCGACCGATCGACTCGACCCGGGCCGGCTCGGGCTTGGGCCTTGGCTTTGTGGTGTAGACACTTATATTTTTGGACCAAAAAACATTGCATTTTTTTGAACCATTATTTTTGAGACGGAAAGTAGTTCGACATTCTTTTTCGTCTATAAAATATTCATTTTTAGACGAGATTCAGTGTCGAACAACATTTTTCTTACATCCGCAATTAAAAATTCTTCCATAAAAAAAGAGCAGTATTTTTAATTCGAAAGTGCAAATCTGCACTGATTTGTTGTGCAAGCAAATCAATTACTCTAGTTCGAGACTGTTCTATCCTAGAGGCGGCGGTGATAGTACAAACTGGTTTGCATCACCCACTAGAACGTCGAATCATCTTTGAGAAAGTGACGAAGTACGTGACTCAGCCATTGTTTCCTAACAATATGAAGACGATTTGAAACAATGGCTTCGACATCTACCCTAGATGATGATGCTGTTCCCTCTGCCTTTAGATCCCGTTGGTAATTGTTGCCCCATTCTGATTCGAAGGCCTGCACTTCAAACGATGGCGTCAGAGATGGAGTTCTACCTAACAATGAGAAAGGAGGTTGCTGCTCTTACCACCGACAAACCGCAGTTGCCAGACAAACCTGGCGGAACTGATGAAGCGCAGATGGCTTCCTGGACTGAGCAATCAAAATAGCAAAAGAACTGGATTGAGCAGGACTATCTGTACAGAAACTTCATTCTCAACGGCCTCAACGATGACCTGTACGACTACTACAACTCGGAGGACAAGACAACGAAGGAGATCTGGGAAGCGCTGAAGAAGAAATACGATACAGAGGAGGCAGGGGCAAAGTATGTTGTCAGCCGCTACCTCAAGTACCAGATGATAGATGACAGGTCAGTAGAGATGCAGTCTCATGAGCTTCAGAAAATAGCTCATGAGATCATCTCTGAAGGTATGGCATTGGACGAACAATTTCAAGTTGCTGTTATTATTAACAAATTGCCCCTGCATCGAAGGATTTCAAGAATGTCTTAAGGAATAAGACTAAGGAGTTTTCTTTAGAGAGCTTGATCACGTGCTCCTGCATTAAGGAGGAGGCTCGCAAGCAGGACCAGAAAGAAGAAATGCTGATTGTCAACAACAACAGCACTAAAAAGACTAAACCCGCAGTTCTGAAACCAAACCAGAAGTCATTTGAGAGTTAGAATAGGCGCAACAAACATAATGAGAATCTGCAAGGAAACCAAAAAGGACCGCAGAAACCAGCCCAAAAGAATGATTCTGGACAGTTGTTTCTATGTTACAACCGTGGAAAACCTAGTCATATTGCATGAAAGTGTCGGAACAGGCCAAGCTCTGCACCGCAGGTTAACCTGACTGAAGAGCATCTTACGGCTATGATTAATGAGATTCACCTTGTTGGTGGATCAGAGGGTTGGTGGGTAGACACTGGTGCTTCTCGCCATGTATGCTATAATCGTGATATGTTCACTACATACACGGTTGCTGATAATCAGAAAGTGTTGTTGGGAGATTCTTACACCACTAAAGTTGCAGGGATTGGCAATATTGTAATCAAGTTTACCTCTAGAAAGGCCGTAATTCTGAAAGACTTTATGCATACTCCAGAGATGAGGAAGAATATGGTTTCTGGCTTTCTCCTTAATAAGGTTGGCTTTATTCAAGTTATTGGGGCTGATTTGTATACCTTAACTTATAAGGGAACTTTTGTGGAAAAGGGTTATGCTTATGAGGGAATGTTTAAATTGAATGCTGAATCTAATAAAGTGACAAGTTCTGCTTATATGTTAGGCCAAAATATTACACAATGATTAGCTGTTAGACCAAAATAATTCTATTGCAGTGTTGATCACTCAGTTCTAAACCGACTCAACTATCATCTTTTAACCTTTTATTATTATTATTATTATTTCTTTCAGTTGGTGCTTTATAATCAGTTGCATGCAGTTTATATTATCCAAAATGTGAAACCTAATCGATTTTAGAACCTTTGAGAGCCAAAATTCATAGTGTAATTTTGATGCAACCAGCCATATTATGGAGTCACCTGAAAAGGCTGCCCCAAGACCTAAACATGTACACAAGATGCTGCCAGATTCAGGAATTAAAATAACATTTAAAAATTGCATGTATAAGCAACTAATTTAGTCACTAAAGACAGCAATGGAAGTTGTCTTTAGTGTATAACCCGATATAAAGGGGGCGAAGCTTTAGATTTTTAGCAATGTGGGACTTGCTATAGTATACTTCAAATTTAAATTAGTCCATTTTCGCTGGTTTCAAAACAAAGTTTTATAACCTGGTAGTTTATAGCTTGTGCACAGTATTTGCATATGTTCAACGTCTGTTGCAGCCATTATTTTTTTAACATTGTTTCTTTTTGAAATATTTTCATTTTTCAATAAATAATTTTAAGCACTTAACTAATGTGTACGCTTCTTATTCGCAGCACGCGCGGTTCTGACGGTTCAACCGGTTGAACCATCAAAACCTTCGACAGTAAGTCATCGCGGTTTGACTAACGGTCTGGTTATGATAACTATGGTTTTGATGTTATTTTAATCCCTAACTTTGGGATGCTTCTTCAGGTGGCTTCACAGGGCTGGTTGCATCAAATTTACATTAGATTTTGTCCAGGTTTATCATAAATGTGCTTGAATAATTACAAAAAGAGACTATGGTCATACACTGATGGATTCTAAACAGTTGTCACTGAATATCACGATAGTGTTTCTTAAAAATTTGAGCACACAATACATATATAAAGCATTAATATAGCAATTTTCATGATACTACGACGTTAGGTCAATGTGCTAAACCAAGTGGATTGTTTCAATATTTTTTCTCCGTAATATGCAGTAAATTATATAATACAATTTATTGTTATGCAATTGGTACATTATTTTTTAGTATTCAAGCCATATCAGATTGTAAATGCTCATGAGCCTGAATGTTTTGTATGAAACAAGATCAGAAATAGTAGCAACCTTTGGATTTAAGCAAAATGAAATCCCTGCCTCCACTTCTTCATGCAAGAATTTTCCAACCCACTACTTCTCCATGTACGCAAATTCTTACTAGACTTATAGGCGTGGTACCATTATCCATGTCAATCTTAGAAATTTTTTTGAAGGTAGTGTTTTCATCATCGATCAGTATGTTAGTTTATTGGAATATTATATTAAACTTAAAAATCTTCAAACTTATACTGAGTCAAATAACTGGTGGTTTGCACTCAACAAAAAATATTTTGATATCGAATGCATTAATAAATTTGATATTTTATCATTATTAGCAATTGAAAGCACTATTGGTAGGGACAGTAATTCAGATATAGAGTTAAGAATTTCTATTGTCACGATTTTGGTGGCTTATGATCATAGCAAGCCAATGCATCATATGTTTATTGCTTCACCTGAATTAATGAACGAAAATTTGTCTTTGAATAAAAACAATGGAAAAATGTTGATCTTATTGCATATAGATACATATGATTTGCAATCCAGATTGCTATATGATAGATGAATATATATGAGAAAACTTGAAGTTTTAATATTAGTAGTTGTGGTCAGGGAGATGACTGTATTGATATTTTTAAAATGCCTAAAGTTGGAAAAAGTAGTGAAATAGTTGAAGATGATTTTTAGATAGCATGTGAAGGGGAAATGCATATTGACGTATTGAAGGCCCTAGGATGTCATCGCCTCATCGGAGGAGAGGAAATCTGATAAAAATAATTGATACCATGATTAAGATTATGGTGAACCACGAACATACAAGTTCAGGATGTTTTGGAAATGCGGATAGTATCCACTTTGATAAAGAGTTTAATAGGAGTAGCCTTGACGTAACAGTTAAGTACCTGCATGTCATCTACTGGAAACATCCTCCTTACAGACTTACAGTATGTTGCAAAGACTGCATATATTTTTAGCCCCTTCAGAGTCTGTTATAGCAGGGAGGCTTGTGTACTTTGTTCCACCTTTTTATACATCAGCACTACTAGAAGAACAGAAGCATAATTTGTTATATATGAAAATGACATGTCAGTTTTTCCTTCGCACAATGATATTCATGTTACAGTAGAAATGATTATGACTATGAGCTGAAACTTCAGTGGTAGAGGATGATCAGGTGACTCAAATTGTGAAGAAATGTAAAGAAATAACGGCGGATAACAAAGTTAGAATGGAAAGGGCCTGGATGTCAAAATGTTCTTCTAAATCCACATTTGCCAATAAGAATAAGGGTTTTTAGCCTCAATGACAAAATAAACAAAAAATTGTTTCATAAGGACAAGTAAATCAAATTCCATATACCTAAAATCCTCTGTCCCACTATACCCAACCAATTATGACCTCATGATTTCCACCTTTTGCAATTAAAACCTCTATTTTTTTCTTTGACTTAATTGCAAAAAGTTAAAAATCAGATGCCTTGATTACTTGGGTACATAGAAATAGAGATTTTGGGTATAGAGGATTTGCACTCAAGAACAAGGGGTAAATTTTATCCATAAGGACAGATTTTAGTGTAAAGGGAGGAATTCAGGGGTCCACTATAGTTCCTCCTTTTATACTAAAATTTGTCCTTACGACAAAATTTTAGCATTTTGTCCTTATGGAACAATTTTTTGTTCATTTTGTCCTTCAAGGTATTTTCCTGTAATAACTAACAAAAGCTAAACATATAAAATAGGAAAGCATCGAAGCATGTGTTTTTTATAGAAACTCTTAGGGATGTTCAATACAAATATTTTAAAAGAGACTAATTTTGTAGTCTGTGACTAAACAGTAGGAAAATCTAACGAATCATTGACGACGGATATACTGTTAATTTCAAATATTAATGGTTAAATAATGTCATATACCCAAAGGTCATATAATGTGTGGGTTCCAAATCGAACCTAAGAGAAATATTAGTTGTCATATAATGTGCAACCTTCATGTCAAAGGTTACTTACTTTGATATCAGCAACTTATTTGTGGATATAAAACCTAAAAAGTTTTATCCATTACCAAAATTTATGAGTAGTATGCACACTCATACATACCTATGTATATCGCTAGTAAATTGTTATCTTAGCGCAAAAATGTTTTTGGATAATTGATAGATTAGCATACGTTAATTTTTCCAAAAAGTGGTAAGGGCCAACCCACAACAATTACAGTCTACCAAAACCAGTCATGGCTTTTCTCTAAAACGGTGAGGCAATTTAATGGCTTAATGCTTATTGAGCATGAAGATAAGAATAATATCAAAGCTCCATTGACATAACCATGACCCGTTAACAAAGAAAATCAGAGGCAATTTGTCTAACAAAAATTAAAATATAACATATCACAAGCGTTAGGAATACACCATTACATAATATGAAATCCAATATGACTAAAAAAGGGGTTTGTTATCTATTTTTTTTCATCCTGCGTAAGCAACTACAACAAGCACATGTAAAACTGAGAAACAACATATTAGTATCAAAAATGAGCATCAATGAAGCTTATGCATATTTTAAGTCATGTTATCAAAAAGGGTATCATGATTTAGAGTTGATACTTCTACAAGCATAAATATAGTGTGGTGCTAAGGGCACCCCAATATGTTCTTCCGAATGCCGCAATTGAAAAAATAAAACTCACTTAATTTTATATGCTTCCTAATACCGCCTTACCTTTCTACTCTAATATCTCACTCAATCATTATTTGTCGAACTAATTAGGTACTAAGCTAATCCAAAAACCATAATATCTCGTAGTCGCAGTCTTCTTCGCATCTCTCGCAGGAATTCAAATTCGTACAGTAATCTATCAATTGTTTGGTTATCTGAAAACTCTAATCTCTCACTTCCTCTTCTAATTTGCCTTATTCAAACCTTATTCACGGGTATTGTATATTCCTTGGCATTGCGGCGTCGAATTCGTTGATCGGTTATAGGTCTAAGGTTTTGCTCGTTGATCGGCTTTAGAAACGAGGACGAATGAATATTGAGCGAAACAGAAATAGGATAAAACAATGTGGTAGCCCCTATTTTTAAGTGTGTGGTATTAAGAAGAGTGTAATACTAATTCTTGTGGTATTATTTAGTCACGGTATTAGGAAGAATATATTGGGGTGCCCTTAGCACCACACTAAACAAAAAGAGAAGAACCTGTAATCATTTCTCAGGACAATTAATATCATAGCTTATTAAATTCTTCCAATGTTGATGTTTTTCATATTTGCCTATTCAAGGCAAAAATGTAGAGTTAGAAGAGTCTAATGTAGAAAGAAGCCTGAAAAGAAAAAATGTGACATTTTCTGTGAGATAGCTTACATTATTGTAATAAAATAGATGCAATATCATGGTACGTAATAAAAGTTCCCATCGTCTGTCATTGTGTAGTATACATATTATATGGCAAGAAAGGAAAGAACCAAATAAAGGAAATAATAGTTGCAACAATAATACCATGATAATAACCGGCCTACCTACTCATAATAGTTAACGTTAACGTTAATTCAATTTGGAATCCTATTCGCACCCTTTATGTCATGTTAGTGGAGAGATGTAATTTTTTTAATCAAGTACTTATCTTGTGAAGAACTCATTAAAAAAAATGGATTTATAAAAAACAATAAAAAACAGTAATAACTTTGTTTAGACTACCTAAATTCCAAACATACACTACACCATAGATGGCCACCTGAAATGAAAATCCATGGTGTTGCTAGCTACAATGTTGTCATATCTATATTGTTTTTATTGCAACGCACGCTTTAATGTATTAGCATAGATATCAAACATGTGTTGCAGTAGCCGGGTGAATAAAATTATCAATCCACGTCAACACGATCCAACGGTCCAGGTTAGCGATCCGCGGGGAATATTGTTTAAGGCGGGAAAGAAAAACAATTCGGAAAAACACTTAACAAAATATTCACTCATCCTCTCAAACACTCGCTCTCAAACAGAATACTCCACCACTCAACTTCTCAAGCACTCACTCTCAGGTTCAATTAGGGCTTAATTGGGGTTCGATTAGGGCAAGTTCGATTTCAAGTTCAATTAGGGCTTCAGTGTTTCAATTATGTCTTCAATTGGGTTCATTTGGGTTTCAAATTTCAGTTAGGCCTTCGATTTAATTTGCTGCTTAAGGTAGCACTCAATGTATATTTATTTATTTTTCTAATTTATTGTTGTGTTACCTAATTTACTGATTTACTTGTGCGTTCAGGTGTAATCACATTCCTGATTCTATTATTGTGTTTGTCTTTGTCCTTATAGTCATGGATAAATGATATTTGTTTGTTAATTAGTGATGAACGACGAGAAAAAACTATGGGCAGAACTTCCTAAGTTCAGTGAAGAATACATCAGTGGACTGAAAATTATTATTCGAAATACTTATTCTAGATTCGCGGTAGGTGATAAAAATACATGCCCTTGCAAAAAGTGTCATAATCGTAAGTGGCATCATCAAGAGGTAGTCTACGACCATATGATTTAGAATGGTCCATCTGAATTGTACGTGAAATGGATTTGTGAGGTTTTCTGTTTAGATCCTGAAAGAAGCGATAACAATATGGATTGTGAAGAAGGAATAAATTTTGGAGATAATCTCGATGAGATGTTGCAACGTACTTGTGGAAATATGCAGAACAATGAATGTGGATCTTATGATGGATCAAATGGAATAGATGTCGATGCTAGATAATTTCGTTAACGTGTTGAAGAGGGAAAACAACCATTATATCCCGGGTGTACTAAATTTTCGCAATTTAGTTTCATTGTCATGCTTTATTCTTTAAAATGCCTACAAAGAATCACTGAGTCTGCATTCAGCGATTTATTAGAGTTGATAAAAGAAGCTTTTCCACAAGCCCACATCCCTTTATCTTTCAATGCTAACAAAAATATCATTAAAGATTTAGGCATCGATTACCAAATAATACATGCATATCTAAATGACTACATGCTTAATGGGCAGAAAATGAAAAGGAAAATATGTAATAACCCGGAAATCTAGGCCAATTTAAAAATTTTATTTTGGCAATTTTAATGAATTTTGAATATTTAAAATGAATATTTTAAATAAAAACGACGAGAAATTTATTTTGAATAGAATTCGAGCGTATATATTTATATAGATCATCGTTAGAATATAAATATTTATTTATATATATATAAAAGGAATTGAAAATGGCGCGGTAGTTCGATAATTCGATTTCAAATTTCAAATGAATGTATAGGATTCAAAATAAACTGGATTCTAACGAAACCAAAAAATATTTGAATCTAATTGAGAATATCTTTCCAACGAATCCGAAAAATTGAAATTTCATAGCGGGAATCAAAAGATATGTCCAGTTGAAAATTCTGAATAGTCGCTATGGAATTCAGGCCCTTAAAAATGGAAATTTTGCAAACGACCTCGGTTTTCGACGAAACCACTTTTGTTGGATCCGCGATGTCAAATTATTGCTAGGTTTCAAATTTCGTAATTTCCTGAATCAATATGTGAGCGTGGCAAAGGAAAACGCGTTTGACTAGTTTCAGTTGATTTTAATCGACTGGAAAATGGCCATTTTTCAAAAGATCTCAGAATTCGATGAAACTAGTTTTGTTAGGACCGTATCGTCAATACGAAGCTAGAAAATATTTTTGATTGGTAATTGATTGGGCCTCATTCCACTTTTGAAAAAGAAATATTTGAATAGAAATATTTGAAAAAGAAATATTTGAAATAGAATATTTGAAAATAGAAATATATGAAGCCGTGTTGATTAGATTGACGCCATTTTGACGTGAACGATATTTATATCGATTTTATTCATTTTATAATGAATATCTAAAGTGATTTAAAAATCCGATATTTTGAAAGGAATTGAAATTCGAATTAAATTTAATTGAAATGAATTTCGAATTAAACTGAATAGAATTGAAATTCGAATTAGATTGAAATAGAATTGGAATCGTTTTGAATTGAATTTAAAACGTATTGAAATTGAACTGAAATTGATTTGAATTGAAACCGATTTGAATTGAAAAAGATTTGAATTGAAATAGAATTGAAATGAATTTAAAACGAATTTATATTGGAAAATTCAATTTTGATTTGAAATTGAAAAGGAAGTTGAAATCGTTTTGAAAACGAATTATAAAATACATTTTAAAAAAAGGGAATCGACGAAGTATATATTATATATATATAATATAATGGCCTGAATAGAACGCGCCGCGCTGCGGTAGTTCGTGAATTTCGACCATTGACTTTGAATGGATATTTCGGGAGATCCGACCGTCGGATTCTCCTAAAACCGGAACCGTTGGGTTCGTATCGAAAAGAGCTTTCTAATGAATATTAGAAATTTGAAATATAACGGCTGGATTTGGGATTATGTCCAAATCAAATTTGGAAAAGGTCGCTGTAAGTGCAGTTCGATGGCCGTTGATGGAAATCGACTGTACGGGCCTTGATAAAATTATTAAAAATAGTAATAATTTGTGTAAAATCATAAGAAATGATTTAGAAAGAATCGGGATGAAAAACTCCATATTTGAAAAGATAAAAATAGGTTTTTATCGAAATGAACTAATTTTGAACTAGGATAGTAATTTATTTATTTTTAAAATAAATAAATTGGATTTGAAATGGTTTTGAAAATAACCAGAATTTCCAATAATTGCATTGAAATGGATTTGAATCGAAATTATCTTCGGAATATTTCGATGTTGGATTTCGTGTTTATACATATGTTGTTATGGAAATTTGAAAGATATATATATATCGTTATTTCCAATATGATATTTGTTGGTCGTAAAATTTGATATTGAATATAAGCCGATATATTTTCTATTCAGAGCCTTGTTTTGAATATCAAATGTGATTTGGGTTTGTTGTGAACGGTATCTTCAATAATACTGTTCTTAGACCCAGCGGAGTTAAGAAAATCAGAAACTAATTGGAGATTAGTTAAGTTGAATGGTTTCTTGGGTATTGATCTGATGTTGGTTTCGGCCTTCGGGGTTAATACTTAGGGAATTGCTCACTTGCTAATATATGGTTAGGGACTGATTGAAATGTGATGTGATTTTGGGTTTTATCGTGAACCGTGTTTTAAATGACACTGATTCTTTAACCCTGTCAAAGATTAAAACCAAGTGGAGTTTTAATGAATCTTTAATTAGATTGAAAAGATCGAGAATGGAGTATCACCAGTTTTACTCCAGACGGTGGTTAAATCTTTAATTAGATTTGAACGTGAAATGGTAATTGAATTTACCGATAACACCGTGGTGTTAGATATGAAGTATGACCAGTTTTACTTCATGGGATGAATAGGTTGGGATTGGGAAATTAAAACAAATGATTACTTCGGTAAGGTTCGTTAATCCCGACTAGTTTGAAGTGATATTCAAAGGAAGATTAAAGAATAAATTTAAAGGAATTTATTTTTGATAAAATTAATGGGAACCTTTCCCTAAGAATGTGAAATTTAGAAACTAACTGTAGGTTAGCTAAGCAGAACGGTTTCCTGGGTATTGATCTGATGTTGGTTTCGGCCTTCGGGGTTAATATTTGGGGAATTATTCTCTTGTTAAATTACGGTTAGTGACTGATGAATTGGAATGAGGCGTATGTTGTGTTTGTGTAACACATGTTTATTATATACGCGAGTTATTCAGAAAGATCGGGTTTATCCCATTCTGAATGACTGATACGACGATAAGTCGAAGATGAAGACGGTGGTTGAAGACCGGAGGTCTTCACGTCGTGTGGGTGATTCGTGATGATCTTGATTGGGCCGTACACCCAAGAGGAGGGAATCAGTTGGTGATCGTCCAGACGTACTTGGAGATCGATGGATATGCGGGGTACTAGGTGACTCCAGTTTCGTTCAGACCCAGAACGGACTTGTAAATGGACTGTGTGTCTGACATGGGATTTTATTCTGTGTGATTGATTTCTATTAAATATATATCTGTTTGGCAGTGGAGAATTTATTCTCTTGCTTAACGCCCTTTTCTGAGACGTACGAGCTCAGAGGTTATATACTGATGGATATCAAACGCATAGGCTGAATTGTCTGTGTGGCATGCCTAAGTGGCAAATCATCAAGGCTTCTGTTGAAAAGCAAAGTCTTGTGGTTGATGATCAAAGCACGGCCTTTGTGGCATAGCTTTGTGTAACGTTTACCTCGCGAGTTTCACACCCGGTATGAACCAGAAACGGGAGAAGGACCTCAGGGGGGACATGCGTTTCTTTCTTATTAGAAGTGGCGTCAGTGGTTTTACATGCCCTGAAGAGTTTGACTTATGTGGTTGTTGCTGTTGCGAGGCGCCTCAGATATATATCGGTGACTATATGAAGCCGATGGAGTCATTTGTTGGCTCGTTTACGCCCCATAGGGCGGGGAAACGTATTGTTCAGGCATTATAATCCACTTCGTGTGGACCGGCCCTGACGATCCATGGGGCAGTTGCAGCTGTTCCTGAGACTCGGACTAGACAGTCTCGAATCGGTGAGGACGATCCCAGCCTCGGTTCATACCATAAATGATAACCCAACTTCCAATACGGCATTTTGCGGTTTTGATTGTATACCTATATATGGCGACATGATATATGGTACCCATGCCGTCTATGATTGTATATAAAATCAGAAACTAACTGAAAACGAGCTAAGATGGGTGGTTTCCTGGGTATTAGTCTGATGTTGGTTTCGGCCTTCGGGGTTAATACTTAGGGAATCGTTCTCTTACTAATTTACAGTTGGAGTCTGATTAAAAATTTAAAACATGAAATTTAGCATATCAAGCATTATTTGGCTATTATAAGGTAAATCCCTATCCCCCGGCTTGTGTTGCATTGTGTGATAGGACCTGGGTCTTATAATAGCTTCATTTTTCTTTATTTAGCATTGCGCTGTTGTTTTATGCATTGGTATTCTTGGGAGGAAATCCGTTCCGTGTTATACGGCGTGGTCCCTTGATTTACCTAACTTTAAAATAAAGATAAATAACTGTTTTAGTTCTCACACCAGTCCCATGACTGACCTGGAGTTTATTGTTTTAACCTAAACTCTGGGTGCCCTTATTTTGACACGGGCAGCTAGTAGTTTTGGTTTTGTAGATTTATATTCACAGGATCCTAACTTACAGCTGGAACGATATCCGGAAAGCTTTGTATCCGTATATCTCCTTCAGTTGTGTATTGTATTATTTTCCGCTGCTATGTAATTTATTGTAATCTCTGATATTTGGTAAATGTATATTATTTGTTTATACTCTGTATATTCTTGTATTCTGATGGAATTGTTGTAATATACAATGAAATGTTCTTCTGTCTGCGTTCCAATGTGGCTTGTTCTCGAACTATCCGCTCTTTCCTTACTGGGGAAGACACGAGTCGTTTCAATTTGGTATCAGTGCTTTGGTTTACAAAGCTTAGAGAACAAGACATATTAGAACCAAACGAAAGAATTCATCATATATTGGATTAGTAATATCCAATTAGAATGACTCGTTAGAGATAGGATCAGTAGTATCCTAGAACGGGTGTGAAGAGTATATTTTTCAAATGAAAACAATTTTGTTTTGAAATTTAAATCGTTTTATTCGTATTTGATTATTTATTTTAAATTGATTTGGACAATCCAATATATAAAGATTTTGCATATATGTCTTGCAAACGTGTATTCGAAGTTTTAATGTATTGGATAGTTATAGAATCGCACTCTAGTGCCCGGGGATAATTCTGGTGACGGGGCACCATCGCCAGTATTTATTTTCGAGTTTCGAAAATGAGATTTCTATATATTTCCAATTGAATGGTGTGAGAACCGAAACTAGATAGAGCTTATTGTTGTGATTTGGCATCAAAAATGTGATTTTTGACTATATATCAAAATTATGTGTTTAAACGATAATCAACTAATTGATTGCTGGCTGTGTTGTTTGATTATTGTTTGTTTAATTGAAAATTTGAACCATTTGACCAAATTGAACCAAATAGTGAATTGTATTGAAAATTTGTCGCATTTGCATGCATATGCATGTACTTAAACTGAACAGGTCATAGCAAAGAGGCTAGAGAAGAAGAATAAAATTGTTTGCCCGACAAATAGGTACATGTTTACCATAATTTACTGTTTTGTTTGGGTGATGATGATTTTATGAGCCGATTGGCTTTTTTTCTTCTTTTTGAGATCAGAGGGCCTGTATGGCAATTTCGGGATTTTCTCGGTGCTCCCGGTGCAGGAGAGGTTATTGCGAAATTTTTCGAAAATTTTGGGTGTTAGCCAAATTTTTGAAAAATTTGAAAAGTTCTTAGAAACTGAAAAGTTGAAGAACTTAAGCCGTAGTGAAAACAATGAAATTTGAGTTGATTAGTTAAACAACTTTCGGCTTTGTTCCTTTTCGGGGACGAAATTTTTTAAGTGGGGGAGATTGTAATAACCCGGAAATCCGGGCCTGTAATAACCCGGAAAATCCGAGCCAGTTTAAAATTTTTATTTTGGCAATTTTAGCGAATTTTGAATATTTAAAATGAATTATTTTAAATAATAATCGACGAGAAATTCATTTTGAATATATTTAGAACGTATATATTATATACGTCGTCGTTAGAATATAAATAATTATATATAATTATAAAAGGATTTGAAAATGGCGCGGTAGTTCGATAATTCGATTTCAAACTTCAATTGAATGTACCGGGTGCAAAACAATCCGGATTTTAGCGAAACCAAAAATAATGGAATCTAATTGTGAATATCTTTCCAACGAATCCGAAAAATCGAAATTTCATAGCGGGAATAAAAAGATATGTCCAGTTGAAAATTCTGAATAGTCGCTATGGAATTCAGGCCCTTAAAAATGGGAATTTTGCGAACGACCTCGGATTTCGACGAAACCACTTTTGTTGGATCCGGGATGTCAAATTATTGCCAGATTCCAAATTTCATAATTTTTCGAATCAATATATGAGCGTGGCAAAGGAAAACGCGTTTGACCAGTTTCAGTTGATTTTAATCGACTGCAAAATGGCCATTTTCCAAACGGTCTCAGAATTCGACGAAACTAGTTTTGTTAGGACCGTATCGTCAATACGAAGCTAGAAAATATTTTTCTGGAATTTTTCGAGTTAGTATGTGACCCCGGTAAATTGAAATGCGCGTTCAAAATCAATATATAGAGTTATATGTTGATTTTAACGGAAACTGATCGAAACGATCAAATCAGCTTACGATACATATCCCATTGTGTTCGGAATGGGGGTAATTAGCTATGGACGACAGGTGATGGGCCTCGTTTTGAGGTCGGAAATAAAAGTTGCTTTTTGGTGAAAAATAAAATAATTAAATAATAAAATAAAATAAAATAAACTCTCCTCTCTTCCCCTTATACTTCTGCCCCCCCCCCCCCCCCCCGTTAAAAATCAAAATCAGAAAAACAAAATAAATAAATAAAAAGAAAGAAAGAGAAAGACGGGGGGAACCCGCCGCCGCCTCCCTGGTTGATCGTCGCCGCCTCAGAGGAGGGGCGCCACCACCCAAACCCCCCTCTGCGCGCAACCGCAAAGCCCCCCTCATCCGCACCCTCCTTCGCCCCTTCTTCCTCCTCCGCCGACCACCGCCCTGCCTACCGCCGCATCAGCCCCCCCCCTCGCCTGACCTCCGCCCTCGCGATGCACACCTCCTCCCTCTCCTTCTTCTTCCTCCTGCGCCGTCCCCTGTTAAAACCCAGCGCCCCCCTGATTAACTCCGACGCCCAAGCCCTCCCTCCTTCGTTAACACAGTAAGTTTTTCTATTATGTTTTTATTTAATCCATTCATTTAGTTTCTAAATAATTAGTGTTAAACAAAATCAGTTTTCTTTTACATAAAATAGAAAGGTAAAGATTTGATTTGTTTTTATTCGATTTTTATATGAAATATTTTTAGAATAAGAATATGATTTATATTCATATGAAAAATTAAAAAGATTCGATTTTTACATTATAGAAATGTTAAAGATATAATTTTTATCGTATTCAAAGGTAGAAAATATAATTTTCATATTATATAGATGATAAAAATGTGATCTTTATATGGTAGGATATAAAAAGACGATATTTTTATGTAGTGGAAGACGACATTTTTAAAGTAGGAAAAGGCGAAATATTTATAATTGAAAAGGGATTTTTATATATTGAATAGCAAAATAAAAATTCGATTTTTATATATTGAATAGCGAAATAAAGATTCGATTTTTATATTATAAAAATAATAAAAATATGATTTTTATCATATGTGAAATATAAAAATATAATTTTTATAGGGTAGAGGTATTGAAAATGTGATTTTTATATAATAGAGAATATAAAAATATCATCTTTATATAGGTAGCGAAATAAAAATCTAATTTTTATTATATATATGTTAAAATAAAAAGCTGATTTTTATAGCAGTGATATAAAAATTCGATCTTTATAAAAGAAGTAGAAATATAAAAATATAGTTTTTATATAGAAAGAAGCATCGAGAAAATATAAGAAATAAAAATTCGATTTTTATATATTGAATAGCGAAGTAAAAATTTGATTTTTATATATTGAATAGCGAAGTAAAAATTCGATTTTTATATATTGAATAGCGAAGTAAAAATTCGATTTTTATATATTGAATAGCGAAGTAAAAATTCGATTTTTACATATGTAGAGAATACGGGCAACGAAGGTGATAAAAAGGCGAGAACGATGAAGATTTCTATCAATGAAGAGACGTGAAATTGGGATAGCTATCGGTGAGAACTTCTCACTCTAAATTTCTTTTTCTAGTTATATATATATACTAGGATGCAGACGGTGTTTAGTAGCATCCGACACAATCGTCCACAGACCATGGACTTGTTTGTTTGGTTGTGTAGTTGGTTAGTTTATTTGGTTTGAATTGAATTGTTTGGTGAAATGGAATGGATTTGATTGATGTGTGAATGGCGTGGGCCTTCACTAGACCGGGGATAAGGCTAGGCCTCGTCCCGTTTCTAGTATCGTGCCGTTATGCCGCTGAAATTTTCTAAAATAAGTTAGAAAAATAAAGATAGCATTTTATTTAATAAATGAACCGAATAGAATATTCATAGGTTGAATAAAATAATTTGGTCATTGAAAAATATATTTTTTAACGTGAATGTGAATAAATGAATATTCATTTACAAACCGGACGGTTTGTTTATGTACACCTATTTGAAGGACATTGATTGGGACGATAAATTTTACACATCGCCCAACTGCACAAATAAAATTTGTGTTTGATTGTTTGAAACCCCACACGGGTATTGGGATAAAATACGGCATACACTAATCCCAATAATTAGTTATATGTTGATCGATTGATTGACAGGCTGTTATAAGCGTTAGATATCTATAATTGATGCTTATACAGTGTAGTGCACCTTGGATGATGGTTGATTATTTATCGTTGCTATTATATACATGTGTTGTATGAAATCCATATAATTAACTTTATATGGTAATTGATTGGGCCTCATTCCAATTTAGAAGATAAAGAATATTATAAAATAAAGGTTCATGTGTTGACAGTACTCATCGGTTGAGATTAGTCATGTGTTGAACGAAATATTTTAATAATAAAATTTACATCTTTATCAATATAAAATAAAGGTTCATGTGTTGACAGTACTCATCCGTTGAGATTAGTCATGTGTTGAACGAAATATTTTAAAAATAGAAATATTTAAAATAGAAATATTTGAAATAGAAATATTTGAAAAGGAAATATTTGAAAAAAAGAAATATTTGAAATAGAATATTAGAAAATAGAAATATATGAAGCAGTGTTGATTAGATTGACGCCATTTTGACGTGAACGATATTTATATCGATTTTATTCATTTTAAAATGAATATTGAAAAGTGATTTCGAAATCGAATATTTTGAAATGAAATTTGAATTAAATTGAATAGAAAACGAATCCGAATTGAATATATAACGAATTGAATATATATCGAATTTGATTTCAATTGAATATATAACGAATTTGATTTGAATTGAATAGAAAACGAATTTGATTTGAATTGAATAGAAAACGAATTCGAATTGAATTGAAAAGAAAACGAATTCGAATTGAATTAAATTGAAAAGAAAATGAATTCGAATCGAATTACAATCGATTTGAATTGAAATAAAATAAAAATGAAAGTAAAAAGGATTTATAATAGAAAATTCAATTTTGATTTGAATTTGAAATGGAAGTTGAATTTGTTTTGAAAACGAAATTAAAACAATTTATAAAATTCGTTTTAAATAGTAATCGGCGAAATATATATAATATATATAATATAATGGCCTGAATAGAACGCGCCGCGGCAGTTCGTGAATTTCGACCATTTATTTCAAACGGACATTACGGGAGATCCGACCGTCGGATTCTCCTAAAATCGGAACCGTTGGGTTCGTATCGAAAAGAGCTTTCTAACGAGTATTAGAAATTTGAAATCTAATGGTCGGATTTGGAGATACGTCCAAATCAAATTTGAAAAAGGTCGTTGTAAGTGCAGTTCGATGGTCATTGATGGAAATCGACTGTACGGGCCTTGATAAAATTATTTAAAATATCAATAATTTGTATAGAATCATAAGAAATGATTTGGGAAAAATTGGGATGAAAAAATCCAAGTTTGAAAAGATAAAAATAGTTTTTTATCGAAATGAACTAGTTTGAACTGAGATTAAAACCCATTTATTTTTAAATAAATAAATTGGATTTGAAACGGGTTTTAAAATAGAATTGATTTGTGGGTTTATCGTGAACGGTGTTTTTAAATAACACTTGTTCTTTAACCCGATTATAAATAAAATGTGATTTGGGTTTGTCGTGAACTGTGTTTTGAAAGACATTAGTTCTTTAACCCAGTCAAAGGAGTTTTAATGAATCTGCAATTAGATTGAAATGAGGATTGATAACTTAAATTATCAAATTTGGAAAATGAGCGAGAATGGAGTATCACCAGTTTTGCTCCAAATCGATAGTTAAATCTTTAATTAGATTTGAACGTGAAATGGTAATTAATTTTACCAATAACACCGTGGTGTTAGATATGGAGTATTACCAGTTTTGCTTCATGGGATGAATAGGTTGGGATTGGGAAATAAAATAAATAATTACTTCGGTGTGGTTCGCTAATCTCGACTAGTTTGAAAAACCATAATTTGGTTTGAAGTGACATCCAAGGGAAGATTAAAGGATAAATTTTAAAGAATTTATCTTGGATAAAATTAATGGGAACCTTTCCCTAAGAATATGAAATTTAGAAACTAGCGGTAGGTTAGTTAAGAAGAATGGTTTCCTGGATTTTGATCTGATGTTGGTTTCGGCCTTCGGGGTTAATATTTGGGAAATTGCTCTCTTACTGATATACGGTTAGTGGCTAATGAATTGGAATGAGGCGTATGTTGTGTTTGTGTAACATTTGTTTTTAATATACGCGGGTTGTTCAGAAAGGCCGGGTTTATACCCATTCTGAATAACCGATTCGACGATATGTCGAAGATGAAGACGGTGGTTGAAGACCGGAAGTCTTCACATCGTTTGGATAATTACTGACATCCTGATTGGGCTGTACACCCAAGAGGATGGAAATAGTTGGTGGTCGTTCAGACGTACTTGGAGATGGATGGATATGTGAGGAAAGTGCCTCCGGTTTCGTTCAGACCCAGAACGAACTTGTAAATGGATTGTGTGTCTGACATTGGATTTTATTCTGTGTTGATTGATTTCTATTAAATATATATCTGTTTGGCGGCGGAGAATTTATTCTCTTGCTTAACGCCCTTCTCTGAGACGTACGAGCTTAGAGGTTATATATCGATAGATATCAATCGCATGGCATGAATTGCCTGTGTGGCATGCTGAGTTGCATGGATCGGGGCTTCTGTTGAAAAGCAAAGTCTTGTGGTTGATGATCAAAGCACGGCCTACGTGGCATAGCTTTGTGTATAGCGTGGATTCGCGAGCCTCACACCTCGGTATGAGTTAAAAACGGGATACATACCGTTGGGAGAACACGGCGTTTCTTTCTAGCTTTGGTGGTGTCAGTGACTTACCAGCCCTGACATTTATATACTTTTCACCTTTGTGGTTGTTGGAATGAGGCGCCTCGATTATAGGTCTGTAAGGACCGGGAAACGTGTGTTCAGGAATAATTAATCCTCAAACGTAAGAGAGGACCGGCCCAGCCGCATCCGGGGTTGCCCAGAGTGTGTAGTCCCGAGGCATTTGCTAGAGTGTCTCGAAGCGGAGAGGATCTTGCCCCTTGCCTCGACTCATGACGGAAATCCAATTTCCAATACGAGAGATTTCGGCTTTGATGTAGAGCCTAGTATGGCGACATAGTAGCATGGGATGCTATGCCGTCTATGATTTATATTTATGATTGAAATTGTTTTGACACTATACACTTATTATAGTGTCAAATGATTTGTTTTTAAACGTACCAAGCATGTTTGGCTATTATAAGGGAAAACCTTATCCTCCGGCTTGTGTTGCATTGTGTGATGGGACCTGGGTCTTATAATAGCTTCATTTTTCGAAAAAGCATTGCGCGGTTTATTCCATGCACTGGTATTCTTGGGAGGAAACCCGTTTTGTGTTATACGACGTGGTCCCTTGAATTACTCTCTTTTAAAATAAAGTTTTAATAACTGTTTTAGTTCTCACACCAGTCACATGACTGACCTGGAGTTTATTGTTTTAACCTAAACTCTAGGTGCCCCTATTTTCTACACGGGCAGCTAGTAGTTTTGGTTTTGCAGATTTATATTCACAGGATCCTGATTTACAGCTGGAACGATGCTCGGAAGGATCTGTATCCGTGTATTACTTTCAGTTGTGTTTTATATTATTTTTCCGCTGCTATGTAATTTATTGTAATCTCTGATATTCATCGAATGTAATTTATTCATTATACTCTGTATATTCTTGTATCTGATGGAATTGTTGTAATAACAATGAAATGTTCTTCCGTCTGCATTCAAATTTGTCTTGTTCTCAAACGATCAGGGGTTTCGAACGGTCTAGATCGGTTTAACGACTGATTCGGATCGAGCGAAATTCCTGGCCATCACAGGGCCAATTTAAAATTTTTATTTTGGAAATTTTAATGAATTTTGAATATTTAAAATGAATATTTTAAATAAAAACGACGAGAAATTTATTTTGAATAGAATTCGAGCGTATATATTTATATAGATCGTCGTTAGAATATAAATATTTATTTATATATATAAAAGGAATTTAAAATGGCGCGGTAGTTCGATAATTCAATTTCAAATTTCAAATGAATGTATAGGATTCAAAATAAATTGGATTCTAACGAAACCAAAAAATATTTGAATTTAACTAAGAATATCTTTCCAACGAATCCGAAAAATTGAAATTTCATAGCGGGAATCAAAAGATATGTCCAGTTGAAAATTCTGAATAGTCGCTATGGAATTCAGGCCCTTAAAAATGGAAATTTTGCAAACAACCTCGGTTTTCGATGAAACCACTTTTATTGGATCGGCGATGTCAAATTATTGCTAGGTTTCAAATTTCGTAATTTTCTGAATCAATATGTGAGCGTGGCAAATGAAAACGCGTTTGACCAGTTTCAGTTGATTTTAATCGACTGGAAAATGGCCATTTTTCAAACGATCTCAGAATTCGATGAAACTAGTTTTGTTAGGACCGTATCGTTATAAAAACTGATTTTAGTTAAGTTATAAAAACTGATTTTATCTAGTTATAAAAGCATAGATTTTTAAATATGAGAGTTAAGATTTTGTTAATATAAAAGTTAAGATTTTTGTTTATATAAAAAGATGTGATTTTTCTTTATAAAAAGATTGGATTTTTAAATATACAAAGAAATGATTTTTCTTAGTTTAAAAATATGAATATACTTTGATTGGAAAATATAAAGAAGTGATTTTTATTTTAGAAGTAGCGGTTTAAAAATATGGTTTTTATATTTTTAAAATAATAAAGATATGATTTTTACAAAGTAGAAAAGTTAAAAATATAATTTTTATATAAGATAAAGAATAAAAATATGATCTTTATATATGTAGTGAAATAAAAATAATGATTTCTATTATATATATGATGAAATAAAAATGTGATTTTTTATAGCGATGATATAAAAATTCGATCTTTTATATATTGAGTAAGAATATAAAAATATAATTTTTATATAAAAATAAGCGTTGTAAAAATATATGAAGTAGAAATAAAAATATGATTTTTATTTAATGAAATGATAGAAAGTTATAATTTTTATATATGAACAACGTGACAATAACTACATTGGAATTTCAATCAAATCCAGGCAGTTCAGCAGTTCAAAAGCACGGCGGAGTGGAACCCTCGGTGAGAACTTCTCACTTTTAATTTCATTTTCTAGTTAAAATATATACTAGGATGCAGACGGTGTTTAGTAGCACCCGACACCCGTCGTCCACAGACCATGGACGGCTTGTATGCTTGTTGGTTTGATTTTGCTGTATAGTTGATTGTGTGATGTGATGTGAAATGAAATAAAATATTTTATAGTGGAAAATATTTTATAGTGGAAAATATTTTATAGTTAAAAACAGAATTTTTAACGTGTATATGGAATGAAATAGATTAATATAAACAAATCGAACGATTTGTTTATATACACACATTTGACTGATATTGATTGGGACGATAAATTTTACACATCGCCCAACTGCACAAATAAAATCTGTGTTTGATTGTTTGAAAACCCCACACGGGTATTGGGATGATATATGACATACATTAGTCCCAATGATTAGCTGTATGTCGATCGATTGATTGACAGACTGTTATAAGCGTTAAATATTTATATTTGATGCTTATACAGTGTAGAATGCACTTTGGATGATGGTTAATTATTCATCGTTGTTATTGTATACATGTGTTGTAGAAAATCCATATAATTAACATTATATTGTAATTGATTGGGCCTCATTCCAGTTTTGAAAAAGAAATATTTGAATAGAAATATTTGAAAAAGAAATATTTGAAATAGAATATTTGAAAATAGAAATATATGAAGCCGTGTTGATTAGATTGACGCCATTTTGACGTGAATGATATTTATATCAATTTTATTCATTTTACAATGAATATCGAAAGTGATTTCAAAATCTGATATTTTGAAAGGAATTGAAATTTGAATTAAATTGAATTGAATTGAAATTCGAATTAAACTGAATAGAATTGAAATTCGAATTAGATTGAAATAGAATTGGAATCGTTTTGAATTGAATTTAAAACGGATTGAAATTGATTTGAATTGAAACTGATTTGAATTGAAACCGATTTGAATTGAAAAAGATTTGAATTGAAATGAATTTAAAACGAATTTATATTGGAAAATTCAATTTTGATTTGAAATTGAAAAGGAAGTTGAAATCGTTTTGAAAACGAATTTAAAACGATTTATAAAATACGTTTTAAAAAAAGGGAATCGATGAAGTATATATTATATATATAATATAATGGCCTGAATAGAACGCGTCGCGCTACGGTAGTTCGTGAATTTCGACCATTGACTTCGAATGGATATTTCGGGAGATCCGACCGTCGGATTCTCCTAAAACCGGAACTATTGGGTTTGTATCGAAAAGAGATTTCTAACGAATATTATAAATTTGAAATATAACGGTTGGATTTGGGATTATGTCCAAATCAAATTTGGAAAAGGTCGTTGTAAGTGCAGTTCGATGGCCGTTGATGGAAATCGACTGTACGGGCCTTGATAAAATTATTAAAAATAGTAATAATTTGTGTAAAATCATAAGAAATGATTTAGGAAGAATTGGGATGAAAAACTCCATATTTGAAAAGATAAAAATAGGTTTTTATCGAAATGAACTAGTTTTGAACTAGAATAGTAATTTATTTATTTTTAAAATAAATAAATTGGATTTGAAATGATTTTGAAAATAACCAGAATTTCCAATAATTGCATTGGAATGGATTTGAATTGAAATTGTCTTCGGAATATTTCGATGTTGGATTTCGTGATTATACAGATGTTGTTATGGAAATTTGAAAGATATATATATCGTTATTTCCAATACAATATTTGTTGGTCGTAGAATTTGATATTGAATATAAGCCGATATATTTTCTATTCAGAGCCTTGTATTGAATATCAAATGTGATTTGGGTTTGTCGTGAACGGTATCTTCAATAGTACTGTTCTTAGACCCAGCAGAGTTAAAAAAATTAGAAATTAATTGGAGATTAGTTAAGTTGAATGGTTTCTTGGGTATTGATCTGATGTTGGTTTCGGCCTTCGGGGTTAATACTTAGGGAATTGCTCACTTGCTAATATATGGTTAGGGATTGATTGAAATGTGATGTGATTTTGGGGTTTATCGTGAACCGTGTTTTAAATGACACTGATTCTTTAACCCTGTCAAAGATTAAAACTAAGTGGAGTTTTAATGAATCTTTAATTAGATTGAAAAGATCGAGAATGGAGTATCACCAATTTTACTCCAGATGGTGGTTAAATCTTTAATTAGATTTGAATGTGAAATGGTAATTGAATTTACCGATAACACCGTGGTGTTAGATATGAAGTATGACCAGTTTTACTTCATGGGATGAATAGGTTGGGATTGGGAAATTAAAACAAATGATTACTTCGGTAAGGTTCGTTAATCCCAACTAGTTTGAAGTGATATTCAAAGGAAGATTAAAGAATAAATTTAAAGGAATTTATCTTTGATAAAATTAATGGGAACCTTTCCCTAAGAATGTGAAATTTAGAAACTAACCGTAGGTTAGCTAAGCAGAACGGTTTCCTGGGTATTGATCTGATGTTGGTTTCGGCCTTCGGAGTTAATATTTGGGGAATTATTCTCTTGTTAAATTACGGTTAGTGACTGGTGAATTGGAATGAGGAGTATGTTGTGTTTGTGTAACACTTGTTTATTATATACGCGAGTTATTCATAAAGGCCAGGTTTATCCCATTCTGAATGACTGATACGACGATAAGTCGAAGATGAAGACGGTGGTTGAAGACCGGAGGTCTTCACGTCGTGTGGGTGATTACTGATGATCTTGATTGGGCCGTACACCCAAGAGGAGGGAATCAGTTGGTGATCGTCTAGACGTACTTGGATATCGATGGATATGCGGGGTACTAGGTGCCTCCGATTTCGTTCAGACCCAAAACGGACTTGTAAATGGACTGTGTGTCTGACATGGGATTTTATTCTGTGTGATTGATTTCTATTAAACATATATCTGTTTGGCGGCGGAGAATTTATTCTCTTGCTTAACGCCCTTTTCAAGAACTACCTAAAGCACAAGTGCAAGGAAATGACAATGGAGGAACTTGTAGTTCGATTGAGAATTGAGGAAGATAATAGAAATTCTGAAAAGAAGATTTCTCAAATTGTGGTTGCCAAAGCAAACGCTGTCGAGACGGACAAGTCCAATAAGAGAAAACGTGACAACCAACCTAAGAAGTCAAAGAAATTCAAGGGGTCATGCCATAATTGTGGAAAGAAGGGTCATAAAGCTGCAGAATATCGCGGCTTACCCAAAAAGAAGAAATCAGAAGCAAATGTGGCGGAAGTTTCAGACGGTGTTTCTGAAATGGACTTGTGTGCAGTTGTTTCAGAATGCAACCTTGTTGGCAACAACAAGGAGTGGTTTGTAGACATTGGAGCCACTATATATACTCGAATAAGTGGATGTTCACAAACTACAAAAGTGCTACTAATGAAGAACAACTGTTTATGGGTAACTTGTAACGACCTGACTTTTTGACCGCCTCCAGTCAGTAATTAAACCAACCAAAGACGCTCAAAACGTCAAATTGTTATTGGCTTACACGGTTTAAACAGAATAAATGCAGAATCACAGAGTACAAATATTTGCAGCGGAATAAAATTTTCGTAAAGATATCATAGTTTTACAAATGTTTACACAGCGGGAAAATAATATATTTGTTTACATAACTTCATACATAGATTTTAAAAAAAAAAAACTTTACTTTTGTTGAGCTTAGCGCGCGTGCGTCTTCACGAGTCGTCTTTGCGTTCCTCTCCTGTTTGCGAGCTGATATCTATAACCTGGAACACTTAGGGCCTGACCCGAGTGTTCCATGCAAAATACACAAAACACCCGAGTCAGGATTAAACTTATTTCAAGTTAGCGCACTTCTATACAATCACATAAATATAATTGTTTATTCCCATTGATGTGAGTATAGCAAATAATGAACTGCCGAAATAATTATCAAAGAAGCGTACGGTGCGATTCCATGCGTGAGACGCGAACTTAGTATCAAAGAAATGCTAGCAACATTAGTGTATAATACCCAAACCATATACTACTCCTAGCGAGGCATGGATGTGGCCACAATACCAAGTTTAACAAATGCAAATGGACCAAAAGATGACAGCCATATAATGTGCGTGCATAAGGAAAAGCATTGCAACATGCATGGGAAAATGGAAACGTTTATATGTTAATTTAAGACGGTGTCAATATTCTTGTTTTTTTAGTAGGCAATTATTCAGAAGGACTGAATTACAAATGCATACAACTGGAAACAAGCAAAGGCGACAACAAGTAGATAACATGGCAATGTATAGTCACCTAAAAGGCAGCTAATTGTATGAGCAGACATCTATTTTCAAATGGGACGCAGACCCATATTGCAATAACCAAAGTGTGGGTACATGCATATGAAAAGTGAACGGTATAGTACAATAACAGTAAGAACCAACATGCAGTGAATATCCCCATGACAACCAGATTTGAACTAGCAAATGAGGAGTAATGACATTGAGGGCGTGTATTCAATAGTGCAGCATATGTATGTAAAGCGTGGAAGTTACAAAATTCTTCTCCCTTTCTTTTTAGGACCAAATCACTAAACAAGCAAGATATTTTTCTCAATTAACATCAAAAGATAGCTTTTATTTTAACGATAAAATAGTTAAAGTACTTAAGCTAACTAAATAATTGGAACTTTGCTTCAAGGCATTAGCAAGCAAATAGATTAGGTACTATGGATACATGCAATACCCAAATTAAGGTTTATGTGAACAACAGGCATGCAAGAATGATGCTCAGGCCGAGGTGAGGATAACTACAACAATTTGGCTGTGCTTGCATGGTAATCAAAATAGCAAGAAGGAACCCAAATGACATGCAACGTTTTAAGGTAGTAGCCCATAAATGACCTCACAAAATCACTACCTAAGGACATACATACGTCAAGATGGGGGCATGCAAGTGAGTGGAAACAATATACATACAGCAGGCATTCCTTCTCTAAACAAGGTATAGAACATTTAACATATGTATTGAGTGTCCCAAAGAGGCAACGTGGACAGTATGCATGCAACTGTGATAGCTAAGAGGGTAAAGGAAGAATCAAAATGGTATGCATAATTGGTTGGCAAGGCCAAGGTTCAGCATGCTTAACTCGTGTTTGTATGGGTTCATGTGCCAGGCGAAAAATCAAAGTAACAGAAAGTGGTAAAACCCAAGACAAAGTGAACACAATTCAAAGTGTCCATAACATAGCGACTACATGCAAGATAGGGTACCAAGCAGCAGGACAACCCAACATATTTAGTGAGACCAAAATCGCGAACTTGAAATAAATTTAATCTGTAAGAAAACTTACATTCGGTGTCGATGGAGAAGGAAGCGCAGGCGACGGAACAGCGATGAACGAGCTGCAGTGCTAGTCAGTGCCAACATGCGGTGGTCAGAACCCTATTTCGTCAGCAACTGCTTGGTTCCGAGGTTCTCTTTTTTTTTTTTTTTTTTTTTTTTTTTGATTGAGGGCCGAGGACGAATGATGTGATGAAATCGATCTGTGGTGGAAGGAGGCGAGGTGAGTTCGGCCTTGATGGTGCCATGAGGAGGCCAACAGCAGCTCCTGGCGCGGCAGTCGCTGATTTCGGTGATGCCAGTGGCGCCAAACCACGGAGGTGTTGCTGTTGCGAACAGCGGTGGGCTGACGCAGTGAAGCTGGGCTCGAGGCGGCGACCAGAGCGTTAAAAGGAGACGAATCCTGATGGCGTGGGTCTCGAAGACACAGGGATGGAATTGCAAGAAGGAAGCGGAAGCGATGCTGAAGGGGAACAGCGATGATCAGTTCAATCCCTTACGGTGGACATTGATTTGCAAGAAAAATCGATTTGGGCCAAATTGATTTGAAGAGGTAATTTGGGTTTTATTTTAGCTGTTAACATGGGAACGACTTAAATAGAAAGAAAAGAAAGGGATGCGTGAAAAACAACGGACACGCGTGGTGTTCTTCTCATGACCAAACAGACAAATGTTAAAAATTCAGTATGACTTCAACAAGTGGCAACATAAACTGCAGCAAATGAGGACATGTGGTGCAAACAAGGACGCGTGGAGTTCTATACTGGAACTAAGTTTTACGTGGTATAAATATTACCAAGTAGCTTGACACTTGGTTAACGAACGCATTTTCAAGAACAAGCGTAATGAAATTTAAACAACATTTCTTTCCATTAGAACAAAAAAAATCCAAATAAATTAAATATTTCAAGTTAAATAAAATTAAAATTTCAAGACAATGTACTTCAATAAATTTAAAAATGCAGCTAACGTTTTAAATAAAATAAAGCTATTCGTAAATAAAGTTTTTTTTTTTAAATATACATTTATCGTTAAATTTAACAAAACACTTACATTAAAATTTTAAATTAACACTTATAAAATAAATAAATTCAAAATTCTAGGTCGAAAACCAATATGGTTATTTGTCCTACTGTTAGCTCCTAATTTAGTTTATATTTCAAACATCGGAAATCCTAGGCCGTTACAATCTCCCCCACTTAAAGCTTTTCGTCCTCGAAAAGGAGAGGTTGTAAAATAATACTTAAACTATTGAATTTGAAAACTTTTATATCAACACTTCACTTCGGGATTTCAAAAATCAAAAATCGCTTTCAAACTTTAAACATATAAGATAAACACTTGTTACTCGAAGCCTAACAAGTCCATCGTCGTTCTTGCAAATTTTAGACATGCGTTAATTAGGCGCGTAGCTACAATATACAAGTTCTAAACATACTTGTTTCAACTCCCAATAAATAAATAAAAAATATTTCTGTCTCATTTCCTCGAGAAGTTTTCCCCATGACAAGGCATAGGGACTGCCTATCGTACGCAATAATAACGATAAATAAGGCTGCTTCGGACACATAAAGCCATCGTCGAGGGTCCTCAAGCGAAGTGTACATCACGGTTTTCGTCCAGACACGGACCCCCAAGCACAACATCGCGGAGCACATATAACTCGGTTTTCATCCAGACTCGGACACCGTATATGCCTAGGTTGCTTACCCTAATCACACATACCCTTCTTTTAGTCACGGGTTACCCGAATCCATGAAATTATATCTAATCTTTTCATATCCCGAAGTCATAATTCATTTCGCAACAATAATTCGCAAATACTTTCAATCGTAGTATTGTTGTCTTTCAAGCATTTCAATATCGAGATTCAAGTCGTCGAAATTTTCTTAGTTCACAAATCAACTTATAAACTATTTATCATATTCAAAGTAGTTGGAAAACTATTTTGTTAAAATAAAATTTTCAATTTCCAACATACAACTTATGTTTTCATATCTTCGGAATCAATGATCTTATTTAATCATTTCAAGCCTTTCTAATCTTTTAAGAATCTTAGAGTCTCATCATGTTTCATAAATTTCAATTGATTTCGAAATATCACTTTCGACAATTACACCTCTCCAAAGGATCCATTTTTCCATAAATTTTCCTTTCAACAATTGGAAATCAAATTTTGATCAATCCGATCTTCTTATCGTTCTTTCAAATCAAGTAAGCTTTTCAAATTTTAGAGCTTGGGAAAATCCTTCCATACTACTTGTATGAAATCTTTCTTTAGATCAAATTTTATTTCAAACGATTCCGAACATTTCTAGGATTCCCAAATAAGTTTCATATTCTAAAAATCTAGAATTTTCAAGGGTTTTAAATCGATATCTTAGAATTCATATAGTCAAGTAACCTTTTTGTTCAGCTCCATTTAAAGTATATAACTTTATTTTATTCTTTCTCATTTCAAATATCAACTCATGCTGAAAAGGTTTCCACATTCAATTAGTTGGCAAATTTCTTGAACACTTTCTATTCATAAATACCATCACGCTTCCGCTACGCACTCTAATTATCCGTATGCATATTCAAACTAGTATTGGAATAATATTTCAACACATTGATTTCAAAATTTTTGGATCCAAATTCTCAAAGTTGATATTTTCCAAAATCCAATTGTCTTACATAAGTTGGATTCTATATTTCAACACTTAAATATTTTGTAAAGCTCATTTCTTGAGGTTTTATTAACACAAATCAAAATTATCTAGTTTGAATTATATCTTGGTTCCATTCGATACGTGGCACAAAGGAGACATACATACATGGATCAAGAATAATTCCATGAGCTCGACTCAACTAGAGATACATAATAGGAGTTCGATATCAAAATGGGTGCCACAAAGCATGACGGTTCAGATCAGAAATACTTAGCCAAGTCCAAGACAAAGGCATGAATGAGATTACTCAAGAACAGACGCTTCGAGTCAATATACTTAGCTAAGTTCAATCATGGAATAAAGGCATGGATGACGCTACTCAAGGCTAAAATAGGAGTCACAAGCACACAAAGATACGAATATCAGCAGTTCAATCATGGGTACTCGATATTTTCATTAGTTTCTCCCTTGATTAATTCTTACTTCACATTTCATTTTCTTTCTTTGCTTCACTAGTGATTATGTGTTGAGTAATTTCCATTGCATCTCATTTGATTCATTCATATAAAATCCTAACTACAATTTTTTTCTTTCGAGAAAAAATTATATACACACAAAACCCAATTCACTGTAAGCGATCGCTTTGGTCAAACTCAATAAGTTCACATTTATTTACAAAGTGTCAATCGGGAAAAATAGTCTTCTCTCCCACTTAGGACTTTAGGTCCGATCGTAAGTTTAACGGTATACCAATTCTAAATATCATTAGTTTTAATAATGCACATTCAAAATTTCGCCTTTCAATTTTTCCTAAATGATATTCACTTCTAAAATATACCCTTTCAATTATGGATGAAACGGTTGGATTTGTGCTTACCTCCTATTATCCAAGTTAAGTACAAATCCTATCTGGCATTAAATTCATTTTACACTCACAAACCTTTAATTTATTTTGCCTATCTCGCTTGCTAAATACATAACATAATATCTTTGACACTTTGAGATTCATTTGCAAATTCAACTTATATTCTACCTTATTCGCAAATATTTATCGAAACAGTCTAAATATTTTCACGATGTCTTAATTGGAATTATACATCTTCCTCAGATTTGAAACTTGGAAATAAACACCAATGATCTTGCAACAATCACTAGATTTATTTTCAAGTGACTACAGTGCGAATCTATATTTATCTAGTATATATCGAACTTCGTATATACGTTGATCAGGCGTATATGCAAAATCCCTACATACTTGATGGTCCAACCTTGACGTCAATTAAATACTCGCAAATGTTTTCATTATACATAGGTTATCTTCCAAATCTAAAATTTCCAAATTACTGACATCCTTATATAATTTGTTCGTATATATATACGCTTTGGAACCTTCATATCAAATGTCATAAAATTTCCAATTCACGTTTCGCATATCTTTTCTTATATAAGATTCCATCTCATATCAACAACAATAGTATTTGAGTTAACTATTTCCGTATGTTCATAAGTTCAAAAACTTGTATTTTGATCCCTATTTGAGTTTCTTCAATCTTGAAACTTTTATCTCAACTCAAAATTTTATTTGACTTATTAATCGATTCGCTATTTTATATCTTTATAGTTTAACTCCATCCAAATATTCTCTCATTTTCCAGATTCACATCTGCAAATCGACTTTTTCAAATTTCTAATTTGATTTGGATTACATGTCACGACTGACATTAATTAAATTTTCACTCTAACCAGTTCGGACCAAATTCGTTCGGATCTTTATCAATAGTAAATAAAATAGTGAGTTTTAAAATAAAATAAGGTTGAATAAGAAAATAAGATAAAATGTTTATATAATATAGGTTAAATAATTAAATACAAAGTGATTTGGAAAATAGTTTAAGTAAATAGTAAAATAGAAATATAAATAGTTTAGTATAAATAGATTTGAGTACATATTAGTAAAACAATATTTGGTATAGACTAGGGTTTTAAAATAAAAGTATTCAAATAACATGAAAATAATATATTGGTTATAATGGAAGCATTTTTTTTTTATAAAAAAAAACTAGATCCGAGTCAAATTCAGGACCAATTTAGTTCACGTTTCATCAACCATCGTTTCTCAAGTCGAGTATCATCAAATTCAGCTACATCAAAATTTTAATTTCTACCTAGTTTCAAGGTATTTCCGCCAATCTACACTTAGTACTCGCCTTGATTTGTCTTCAGAAAAATCCCTTTCTAACAATGATTTTCGAATTAATCACTGTCCTTATATAGATCGTTCGTAATTAAGTTTTGAAAACTCGCATTTGAAATTTTCTTATTTCGTCCTGAAATCTTCTTTCTTTACTTTTCCACAAAACACTTTTTATAATAATTGGAAGAATTCAAAATATTTGGAAATCTGATTTATTATTCACCTATATTTTCTTGGTAATTTCGAACAACTCAACGACGGATTACGAAACGATATCACAAGGCTTCGACGTAGGGAATATAAAAAGGAGCTTATCTTTTCCGAAAATATTTTAGTTTAACTTCCGCTGTACAAATTTGTATATAGCTTTCAAAAACAATTTATTTTTCTTGAAAATTCCGGGTACTCGACAATCGATTTACCGCAAAAAGCCTTTATCTTTGAGAATATCTTCTTCAAATTTTTATTTTCAAAAATCTCTTTCAAAAATGATTTATTTGGAATTCCGCTGACTCTAGCATTAATTCTGCTCATTCTAAGGTATTTCTACCTTATCTCTAATGAGTTTTTAAACCCAATAAGCCAAGCTTTGTCAAACCAAAGCTCTGATACCAACTGTAACGACCTGACTTTTTGACCGCCTCCAGTCAGTAATTAAACCAACCAAAGACGCTCAAAACGTCAAATTGTTATTGGCTTACACGGTTTAAACAGAATAAATGCAGAATCACAGAGTACAAATATTTGCAGCGGAATAAAATTTTCGTAAAGATATCATAGTTTTACAAATGTTTACACAGCGGGAAAATAATATATTTGTTTACATAACTTCATACATAGATTTAAAAAAAAAAAAACTTTACTTTTGTTGAGCTTAGCGCGCGTGCGTCTTCACGAGTCGTCTTTGCGTTCCTCTCCTGTTTGCGAGCTGATATCTATAACCTGGAACACTTAGGGCCTGACCCGAGTGTCCCATGCAAAATACACAAAACACCCGAGTCAGGATTAAACTTATTTCAAGTTAGCGCACTTCTATACAATCACATAAATATAATTGTTTATTCCCATTGATGTGAGTATAGCAAATAATGAACTGCCGAAATAATTATCAAAGAAGCGTACGGTGCGATTCCATGCGTGAGACGCGAACTTAGTATCAAAGAAATGCTAGCAACATTAGTGTATAATACCCAAACCATATACTACTCCTAGCGAGGCATGGATGTGGCCACAATACCAAGTTTAACAAATGCAAATGGACCAAAAGATGACAGCCATATAATGTGCGTGCATAAGGAAAAGCATTGCAACATGCATGGGAAAATGGAAACGTTTATATGTTAATTTAAGACGGTGTCAATATTCTTGTTTTTTTAGTAGGCAATTATTCAGAAGGACTGAATTACAAATGCATACAACTGGAAACAAGCAAAGGCGACAACAAGTAGATAACATGGCAATGTATAGTCACCTAAAAGGCAGCTAATTGTATGAGCAGACATCTATTTTCAAATGGGACGCAGACCCATATTGCAATAACCAAAGTGTGGGTACATGCATATGAAAAGTGAACGGTATAGTACAATAACAGTAAGAACCAACATGCAGTGAATATCCCCATGACAACCAGATTTGAACTAGCAAATGAGGAGTAATGACATTGAGGGCGTGTATTCAATAGTGCAGCATATGTATGTAAAGCGTGGAAGTTACAAAATTCTTCTCCCTTTCTTTTTAGGACCAAATCACTAAACAAGCAAGATATTTTTCTCAATTAACATCAAAAGATAGCTTTTATTTTAACGATAAAATAGTTAAAGTACTTAAGCTAACTAAATAATTGGAACTTTGCTTCAAGGCATTAGCAAGCAAATAGATTAGGTACTATGGATACATGCAATACCCAAATTAAGGTTTATGTGAACAACAGGCATGCAAGAATGATGCTCAGGCCGAGGTGAGGATAACTACAACAATTTGGCTGTGCTTGCATGGTAATCAAAATAGCAAGAAGGAACCCAAATGACATGCAACGTTTTAAGGTAGTAGCCCATAAATGACCTCACAAAATCACTACCTAAGGACATACATACGTCAAGATGGGGGCATGCAAGTGAGTGGAAACAATATACATACAGCAGGCATTCCTTCTCTAAACAAGGTATAGAACATTTAACATATGTATTGAGTGTCCCAAAGAGGCAACGTGGACAGTATGCATGCAACTGTGATAGCTAAGAGGGTAAAGGAAGAATCAAAATGGTATGCATAATTGGTTGGCAAGGCCAAGGTTCAGCATGCTTAACTCGTGTTTGTATGGGTTCATGTGCCAGGCGAAAAATCAAAGTAACAGAAAGTGGTAAAACCCAAGACAAAGTGAACACAATTCAAAGTGTCCATAACATAGCGACTACATGCAAGATAGGGTACCAAGCAGCAGGACAACCCAACATATTTAGTGAGACCAAAATCGCGAACTTGAAATAAATTTAATCTGTAAGAAAACTTACATTCGGTGTCGATGGAGAAGGAAGCGCAGGCGACGGAACAGCGATGAACGAGCTGCAGTGCTAGTCAGTGCCAACATGCGGTGGTCAGAACCCTATTTCGTCAGCAACTGCTTGGTTCCGAGGTTCTCTTTTTTTTTTTTTTTTTTTTTTTTTTTTTTTTTGATTGAGGGCCGAGGACGAATGATGTGATGAAATCGATCTGTGGTGGAAGGAGGCGAGGTGAGTTCGGCCTTGATGGTGCCATGAGGAGGCCAACAGCAGCTCCTGGCGCGGCAGTCGCTGATTTCGGTGATGCCAGTGGCGCCAAACCACGGAGGTGTTGCTGTTGCGAACAGCGGTGGGCTGACGCAGTGAAGCTGGGCTCGAGGCGGCGACCAGAGCGTTAAAAGGAGACGAATCCTGATGGCGTGGGTCTCGAAGACACAGGGATGGAATTGCAAGAAGGAAGCGGAAGCGATGCTGAAGGGGAACAGCGATGATCAGTTCAATCCCTTACGGTGGACATTGATTTGCAAGAAAAATCGATTTGGGCCAAATTGATTTGAAGAGGTAATTTGGGTTTTATTTTAGCTGTTAACATGGGAACGACTTAAATAGAAAGAAAAGAAAGGGATGCGTGAAAAACAACGGACACGCGTGGTGTTCTTCTCATGACCAAACAGACAAATGTTAAAAATTCAGTATGACTTCAACAAGTGGCAACATAAACTGCAGCAAATGAGGACATGTGGTGCAAACAAGGACGCGTGGAGTTCTATACTGGAACTAAGTTTTACGTGGTATAAATATTACCAAGTAGCTTGACACTTGGTTAACGAACGCATTTTCAAGAACAAGCGTAATGAAATTTAAACAACATTTCTTTCCATTAGAACAAAAAAAATCCAAATAAATTAAATATTTCAAGTTAAATAAAATTAAAATTTCAAGACAATGTACTTCAATAAATTTAAAAATGCAGCTAACGTTTTAAATAAAATAAAGCTATTCGTAAATAAAGTTTTTTTTTTAAATATACATTTATCGTTAAATTTAACAAAACACTTACATTAAAATTTTAAATTAACACTTATAAAATAAATAAATTCAAAATTCTAGGTCGAAAACCAATATGGTTATTTGTCCTACTGTTAGCTCCTAATTTAGTTTATATTTCAAACATCGGAAATCCTAGGCCGTTACATAACTCGTCCACATCAAAGGTCGAAGGCAAGGGAAAGATTGTGCTGAAATTGACTTCTAGAAAAAGAACTCACTCTAAATGATGTTCTACATGTTCCAGAAATTTGCAAGAATCTAATTTCAAGATCGTTGCTCAACAAGCATGGCTTCAAACTGACATTTGTGGCTGATAAATTTGTGTTGTCTAAGAATGGAGTGTACATAGGAAAGGGTTATGTATGTGATGGCCTATTTAAGGCTAATGTAACCACTGTTGTACCAAACAATGATATGAATAAAATTGAATCTTCTGCTTTTATGGTTGACTCTCCTAATCTATGGCTTTCTAGACTAGGTCATGTGAATTTTGGTACTTTACAAAAACTGATCAATTTAGAATTCATACCTAAGTGTAGAATTGATTCAAATTACAAATGTCAAATTTGTGCTGAAGCCAAATTGACAAGAACCTCATTTCATCATGTTGAAAGAAAAACCGAACCTCTAGACTTAATACATACTGATGTATGCGACTTGAAAATGTGTCAAACTAGAGGAGGGAAAAGGTACTTCATCACCTTTATAGATGATTATACAAGATAATGTTATGTAGAAGTAAGGATGAGGCATTCGATATGTTTAAACAGTATAAAGCAGAAGTTGAGAATCAACCTAACAGAAAAATTAAAGCTTTAAGAAGTGATAGAGGAGGAGAATATGAGTTTCTATTTGAGGAATTTTGCGCTGAGCATGGTATAATACACCAAACTACAGCTCCTTATTCACCTCAATCCAACGGTATAGACGAACGGAAAAATAGAACTCTTAAAGAAATGATGAATGCCTTACTAATAAGCTCTGGCTTGCCAGATAATTTTTGGGGAGAAGTTATTCTTTCGGCAAATCATATTTTAAATAAAATACCACGAAAGAAAACGTCTAAGACTCCCCATGAACTTTGGAAAAACAAACCACCATCCTACAAATACTTAAAAATGTGGGGGTGTCTTGCCAAAGTAGAAATTCCAAAACCGAAAAAGGTCAAAATAGGACCAAAGACTATAGATTGCATATTCATTGGATATGCTCAAAATAGTAGTGCATATCTATTTTTGGTGTACAAATCTGAAATTGATGACATTCATGAAAACACCATTATCGAGTCTCGAAATGCAAGATTTTTTGAAAACATTTATCCTCTAAAAACCTCTATTGAAACTAGTGTTCAAAAGAGGCCAAGAGATCCAGATACTCCCGAGTATAATGTTGATCAAAGAAAAATGAATGATGAAACTGAGATAGAGGAACCGAGATGGAGCAAGCGATAAAGGACCTCTAAATCCTTTGGACCTGATTTCTATGCATATATGATAGAAAATGAACCTCTAACTTACCAACAAGCAATGTCATCTCCCGATGCTCCTTATTGGAAAGAAGCCGTCAATAGTGAAATAGAATCCATTCTACAAAACCATACGTGGTAACTAGTGGATCTCCATAAAGGATCAAAACCATTAGGATAAAAATGGATATTTAAGAAGAAACTAAAGGCTGGCGGCTCAATAGACAAGTATAAAGCAAGACTTGTAATAAAAGGATTCAGACAGAAGGAAGATCTGGATTACTTTGATACATATTCTCCAGTTACCAAAATAACATCAATCAGGATGCTTATTGCAATCGCATCTATATTGAATTTGGAAATACACCAAATGGATGTGAAAACTGCATTTTTGAATGGTGAACTGGAAGTAGAAATATATATGCAGCAACCAGAAGGGTTTCTAAGCCCTGTAAATGAAAATAAGGTGTGCAAATTAGTAAAATCTCTTTATGGCCTTAAACAAGCTCCAAAACAATGGCATGAGAAATTTGATGAAACAATGTTATCAAATGGATTCAAAATAAATGAATCAGATAAATGCGTCTATATAAAATGTATAGATGCGGGATATGTCATTGTTTGTCTCTACATTGATGATTTACTGATCCTAGGAAATAATAAGGTCATAATAAAATCTATGAAGGACATGCTATCCTCTAGATTTGATATGAAGGACCTAGGAGTGGCCGATGTAATTTTGGGTGTAAAATTTATAAAGACATCATAAGGATATGCATTATCTCAGTCACATTACATTGCTAAAATTCTTGAAAAATTCAAGCAGTATAATATAACTACTGCAAAATCACCAGTAGATATGAACCAAAATTGGGTAAAGAACACTGGTGATGATATATATCAGCTTGAATACTCTCGTACACTGGGAAGTATTATGTATGTCATGAATTACACTAGGCCTGATATTGCGTACGCTGTAAGCAAGCTAAGTAGATATACCAGCAATCCTGGTAAAAATCATTGGAAAGCAATAATCAGAGTCCTAGGATATCTAAAGTATACACAAAACTATGTGTTGCAATATGATAAGTATCCTTCAGTAATAGAAGGATATATTGATGCCAATCGGATAACGGGCTCAAATGACATAAAATCCACAAGTGGATATGTGTTTACATTAGGAAATGGAGCAATTTCGTGGAAATCATCCAAACAGACTTGCATAGCAAGGTCAACAATGGAATCAGAGTTCATTGCTCTAGATAAAGCCGCGGAAGAAGCAGACTGGCTTAGGGGTTTTTTGAGGACATTCCAAATTGGGAAAAACAGTACCTCCAATATGTATTTATTGTGATAGTCAATCTTCTATAGGAAGGGTGAATAGTACATTGTATAATGGTAAATCTAGACATATTCGTCGTAGGCATAAAACCATAAGACAACTTCTCTCTAATGGAGTTATCACTATAGACTATGTAAGGTCAAAGGATAACATTGCAGATCCACTAACAAAAGTCTTGCCAAGAGAGAAAGTTCAAACCTTATCGATGGGAATGGGGTTAAGACATATAAACTAAAAAGTTTTCTAAAATGGAAACCCCACCTAGTTGACTGGAGATCCTAAGATCTAGGTTCAAAGGGACAACTAAGTTTAAGATAAATTTGACGACACTGTTAAAACCACTCCTATGATAAGTCAGTGCACAACCCGTCGGAGAATAGGGTAAGCTTGGCTTTTAATGATGTATATACTGTGGTGTTTTAAAGAACCAAGTAGGATATTACAGGATACTCTTTATAGAATCACTTATGTGAGTGCGAAGGCACCGCTTCAAGAAGAATTGTAAGGTCGAATTCTTCAAGCACTCATGAAACCAAGACAGTGTTCATGGCAAAAACGAACACAAACAGAGAACCAAGGGGTTTAGAAACATTTAGCGTGTGTTATCTTTATATACTTACACAAAAGGCTTACAGTTCAAAGACAATCTAGTCCACTGATTCGCCAGTTGGTTATAACGATAAAACACTAGGAAAAGTTCAAGGCCATTGCGCTACTTTTACCGATACGCTAAATGTTTCGCAAAATTTAAGAACAAAAGGTAATCTCTCATTCATGTGGGGGATTATTGGAAATAAATGAGAAGATTGGGGAAGAAGAGGTTGAGTAGTATTGGAGAAATATAAGAAAACAAAGTCCCACATTGTGTGTGATTTGGGAATGTATCTCCATATATACCAAAGCCCAATAAGCTATTTAAAAACAAAAGAAATGAGCACATGAAGCATTGAGTGAATGGGGCTATGTAGGCATTAGGCCTTCAAAATAAATATTAAAATGTCATAGATAGGGCCTTGGGCCTTGGGGCTCTTGGGGTCTCCTGATTTCCATGGGCCGCTAACCTGCTCGGGCCTGTTGCGCTTGAACAAATCTGTTTTGAACGGAGCAGATGCGTCTGTTCGCTCGCACAGCAAACAGGTGCGCCCGTTTCGTTTCAGGCTTAGGCGACACGCCTGCGCCCGTACGGACAATTGCATCTGCCCAGATAACATCCCTGGCCACTATATAAAGGCTTCATGACAGATCACTCAAATTGCCAAAAAAAATCTGTGCTTTCTTCTCTGAAAAACTTTTCTTAAATATTACTCTCTTGAGTTCGAAGTTGCTCGGCATTTGAAAGCGCTTCAACCTGCGGAGACCAGTCCGTTTTATCTTGGGAAACAATTGCTCGGTAACCTTCAGCGCAATTGAGGGAGCAATATTGTTTCAAGGAAGCAGATTACATCTGGACTCGGATGTTACTGACAGGCACTTCTCTCTCTGTTCCTTGTTTTGCTACAATTTTGTACTGTTGCAAATCTGGTCACGCTTTTCCGTTGCTAATTTTGATTGTAGTTCAAAATAGTAACGCTTTTTGACGTGACAATTGGATAGTGACAATTTATTGATTGCTATCAGGTTCGTGCTATATTTGCATTGTTACGAACAACAAGTATAACTTCTGGGTTGTAACTGATTAGGGTAGAAATTTCTTTGCTTTAATTGTTTCCCTATGGCAGAAGATTTGTGTTAATCATTTTGTGTTGCATGTATAGAATACATGCTCTATGTGCTAAAAAAAAGAACCTTTTATCAAGTGCAAAAGATGTCAACATAATTCATCCATTTGCTATATTTTTCAGTCTAGTTTATTAATAAAACCATATATAGACCTTAATTCTAGATTTATTTATAAATTAGATCATTGCAATATTCCATCTGGTTATCATGTCATGTTTATATACTTTTTCCTTTGTTATCAATATTATTTTCCTTAGGTTACTTTTTTACTTTTAATGCCATCTGCTTTTGATTATACATGGTAAAGCGGAACTATAGTATGCATTTGTTGTTGATCTTACTGGATTTCAATTCTTCAGTTGCATACCGAGGCATAATGATGACATTTCTTGTTGATGAATGTCTGTCTAGTCATACCAGATGATGAGCTATAAAATGACTCTTGGAGTGTGAATTGCTCTCCGGACCTCCGTTTTTGAGAGTATGGTCAACATACATCAGTTTTGATTGTACATGAACTCTTTTTTCCCTAATATTGTATGAGCCATGACGTTCTATTCTTAACATTAGCTATAAGCTTTATAGGTTTTCATATGGAAAGCTTGCAAAGATCTAATCATTATCATTCTTATGGTAGCTGCTGTTGTTTCACTGATATCAGGAATAAGAACAGAGGTAAACATTACCCTTTATCGGTCATTTTATTTTGTTTCAATTTTATATTTATTTTTTGCTAATAGTCAAATTTTGTTTTTTGATTCAAACATTACAGTTGTACACATGCAGACAATGTATAATCTTTAAGTGAATGTTGAATTGTCTGATCACATAATGCAATGCAATATAAGCACAAATTAGCAACTCAGGTCACACAAGAACATTGTTTTATTCATTTATAGGTTTGAATTTTTAAACAGTTGCCATCACAACATTTCCTCCAAATTAAGCTGTAAAATATATGCCGAAAAGTGTTTCTGTTTTTGTGAAATGTAAATTTTCGCTTCTATGCTAAAATTTGAATCCAAAGTCTTGCTCACAAATTTGTTATTTTTAAGCAAGTCTTGTCAAAAAGATTGTCTTTTAATATTTTGTTGGTTACTACTGTTATAAGAGGTGTATATTTCTGTTAAGCAGTCAGTCAATGCATGTAATAGAAGTATGATGACAGCCATATAAAAAGTGCATCGAGTGATTTCCAATATAAAAAGTGCATTATGTAATAAATTTCATTTCTTGTTCTTACTCACCTGTTAGTGCAAAGTACAACAAAATATAGAATACTTCTTGAAATATCTATTTTCATTAGTCATTTTTTTTAGAGAATTGGTTTTCATGGGTATTTAGAATTCCCAGATAAGATTGTTCAGTGCATACTTCTATTACAAATCCTATGGATAAAATTGTTGATGATTGCTCGTTCTACAACAGGTAGAATATTGTAAACAAACAAGTTTTTGGTGCCATTTTTGGTGGAAAAAGACGCTATGACGAGAACAGTTAATCTTTTATATTGAAGTTTGGCTATTTCAAAACTTGTAGTTTATCATCCTTGGTCCTTAGATTTTGGTTATTTTATTTCAAAATTGAGTGGATTTTATTTTGAATTTGCTAAACTGGGATTAACATTTTTAATTTGATTTAAACGGAGCTAAATGTAAACTCGAAATTGTCTGTATTCTCTCGTTGAGGCTTGGAATAAGAACCCATTTGTTTGTAGCTTATTATATTTTTATTTATCAGTTGCTTTTGTAAGCTTCTGTAAGGGTAGCTCCGATCTTTTGTTGTAACTATCCTAATGGAGTAACAATTTGCTTAAACATAAACTGTAGTTGCATGCATCGTTAGCTGGTTTCTAATGTAGTAAAATTCAGTAACATATGAATTATTATTGATTTATAATGTTTTATCGTGGTTTTTTACAGGTACAATTAAAGCTGTGCAGCAGATTGAAACTTTCTGGACTCGTGGTAGGATTGAAGTTAATTTGGTAGATGATATGTATGTCAAGACCGATATTATTGTTAGTAAGATAGATATTACCACATTTATAACCATGAGGATAGAAAATACAGTAACACTTATTATCGTTAGTAAGATAGATATTATCACATTTATAACCGTGAGGATAGAATATATAGTCAAACTTATAACCTTTATATTATTCGTTAGTATTTGTCACGGTTATAACCGTTATAGTATGCATAACAAAAATCACTGATGCCTGTTGGATTAACGGTTATAACCGTGAGCAATCTGTTCACTCATGGCTATAAGTGCGACAAATGGGCTTTTCTGGTGTTGTGTTAGAAAATTTGTTTCTATCTTTTATTAACTAGGTCTTTATTCTAGGGAACATCGAGCTTTAATTGATGGTCATGCATCATCAAAAAAATATAAAAGAGAGAGAGAACACAGTGAAGAATTTTGGAAGTGGTTAAAGGAAGAGGTTGGGAAAAAGAAGGACATTTCAAAAGAAGTACAATTGCTTTCAATGGGCCCTATTCGAACAGCTAAGAGGTTTACTGGATATGTTATCAATGGATACAAATTTTATACAAGGTTCAGAGATGCCAAATGTGCAACACAAAAAAGTGGTGTATTTTTGATAGCCTTGACTACTAGCTTTGCAAGTTCGAAAGATCAAAATCCAATGGTTGGTGAAGTTAATTACTAGGGATCAATTGAAGAAATATTAGAACTAGATTATTAGGGAGAATTTAGTGTGGTTTAATTTAAATGGTATTGGTACCAAGAAGAGAAAGATTTATATTGGCTGACTCGTGTCAATTTTAATTGATTGTGCCAGAAATCTGATCCTTATGGTGTGAAAACGAAAGAGTAAATGAAAATGAAGATTTGAATGATATCCAACCTACTTATGGAATGGGAAATCAAGATTTTGATGTTCGTTGGTGTAGAAATGATGTCCCAATAAGACGAATCCGCCTTCCACCTAGCAAAGTGAAAGACAATGCTTCTTAATTTTTGTATATCACTATCATATTTATTCAAGTAATTGTTCTACACAATTTAAGTAAGAAAATGTTGTTTCTACATTGATTACATTTTAGTGAAGTGACTGTTTTATTTTGCAGGTAACTAATGTATCATATTCGTGTCTTCTTTTTGTAACTGATGCCATTCTAACATTAATTCCTCCATTTTGTGTAGGCCGGACAAAATTCCAGTTATGGATTTCAAAGTACTATGGATATTTTGCGGAGATGAAAAAATTCAGGTATAGTTTTATGTTTTAACATATACAAATCAGATAGATAAGGCAGATAAACATCTTTACTTCATGTTTTTGTAGACCAAGGCCTTTACAAATTCTGTAAATCGAAGATCGTATACAGACACACGCTGCTGCTATGTATTTTTGCTTAATTTTATGGTTTGCTAGTAATGAACTATAGAATTCTTACAATTTCCGCTTGCTGAATCATCAGTCTAATTCTTACATTATTTTGTTAAGTGTTTTGCCGCTTGCTATGGCGTAGTATGATGATCATGGCTTCACATAAGTTTTAGGAAATGTGAAAATGTAACTGATCGTGTACAAGACTGATGCTTCAGTAATGAACCACAGAATTTTAAGAATTTTGTTTTCTCTTCGATCAGTAATGATCGTATCAGTTCGTAATTGAAACAATGGTTGAGTTTGTACTTGAATGAGTCGTGGCATGTCCCTTCAATCAGGCAGTTATGCAACTGAGATATGCAGGCCATAGATTATGTTGAAATGCAACTCAATTATACTATGACCATAGTTTGTTGTGCAATTATGCAACTGAGGCATGCATGAATTTGGTTGTGCTGAAATGCATTAGTTGTACTAAAGGCTTTGCTGAAATGCATGACTTTTGAAACTGCTTTATTTTGCAGGCGAAGGAGGCAGTGATGAAGTTGTTCAAGAACTTGTTACTGAAGGCACTAGAGGTACTGGACGCAGCTGAGGCACTGAACGCGCTGGAGGCTCGCGCTATATTTTGAAACTGCTTTAGTTTGATGTAAACATGAATTTAGTACTGGTTGTGTTTGCATGTACTCTATAAAACTAAATTTATTGTCTATGTTTTGTTATTTTGTAGTTGGCTAAGTAGTATTTGTGTTACTGGTTAATTAATTGAAATGAAAAGTATTTTCTTAATTTCAGTATATGTGATGTTAATTGTTGTTACGTTGCAATATGTTATATGATGTTGGCATAGATATGATATAATGTTGTAGTATATGATGTTAAATGCTGTCGTCGCTTTGATATAGTGTTGCCATTGGATGGTAAAAGGTTGCTACATATTAATGCATGTGGGCCCCACAACATGATTCCATGAAACCGGCTACATATTTTAGTGGCACAACAGGATTCCTTGAACTCGGAATGCAAATTTTAGTTGGCCCCACATTTTTGTAAATTTCGTATCTGTGGCAACACCTACAACGATGTTGCCTTAGGGTCGCAAAGATGTTGCCTTTGATTCTAAGGCAACGCGGCAAAACGCAACACCAAGAAAGTGTCGCCACAGATAATTTTTGGTCTATAGCAACATTTTTTGTCATTTTCTACATCACTTCTCTGGTGTTGCCGTATGCATTCTATGACGTAGTGATATATATATTTTCCATATGTAAAAAATAGTGGAAATTAGGCTAAGGTCCCTATTTTGAAACTTAATTAGGCTCACATCCGGTCTTAAACTTATTATAAATTAGGTCCCTATTTTTCTATTTAGAAAAATTGCATACATTTCTGCAACAATTCATCAGCATTAGTTCAATTTTATTTGCATACATGTATGCAACAATTCAGAATATTTGCATACATGTATGCAAATATTCGTTCAGAATAGTTGCATACATGTATGCAAAAATTTAGAATATTTGATACATGTATGCAAATATTCATCAGAATAGGTGCATACATGTATGCAAATATTCAAAATATTTGCATACATGTATGCAACTATTCTGATGAATATTTACATACATGTATGCAAATATTCGTTTAGAATATTTGCATACATGTATGCAAAAATTTAGAATATTTGCATACATGTATGCAAATATTCATTAGATTAGTTGCATACATGTATGCTAATATTTTGAATATTTGCATACATGTATGCAACTATTCTGATGAATATTTGCATATATGTATGCAAATATTCATCAGAATAGTTGCACACATGTATGCAAAAATTCAAAATATTTGCATATACGTATGCAAATATTCATTCAGAATATTTGCATACATGTATGCAAATATTATGAATAACACGTAAAAATGAAAACAGGGACTAAATTTATAATAAGTTTATGACCGGACTTGAGCCTAATTTTGAAACTTAACAGGGACCTGTAGAAAACGCACCCTAAAAAATATTGCTTGACTTAAAGAAAAAATTGAATCTTATCCATAAAGCATACTCCCAAAAAACATTCAATGTCGATTTGTTAAACATGCCTCCCTCCCAAAAAAAACTTTTCATTCCCTATTTTAACCTTTTTTTGGGAGATTCACTATATAATTGATGTCTTTTGTATGTAATTTTTTTGAGAAACAATACTGCTACTGTCGCCACCTGTACTGCTGCTAGCCAATGATCTTTGATTGCAACTTGTCTGATTTCTCTTTAGCTCTAAAGTCCTTTTAAAATTCGATAGATCTTGTGAAGAACTATAATGACATTACTTATAAAATATAATGTTAAAATTCGTTCTTCATCAATACTAATTTATTGAAATGCCATAAATTAAAATAATAAAGAATATAAAGAAGTGCCAACTAGAATATACAATGATCATCTTCTAAGTCTTTTTCGGTCATGGCGACTCATGGCGATTTCTAACCCTTCATTTTCCTTTGATTCCTCGTCTTTCCCTCCTCTTCCACCCTCTTCTTCTGCTCCGCCTCCTCCGCTCCCTTTTGACGCTTCTCATGGTAATCAATCGGATGTTGATAGATCTGGGGTCGATCTAAAGGCTGCATCAAATTTGATACCTGATGTTTCAAGGATTCCACCTAAAGCTGGGCATTCATCATCTTTTAAATCGGATTTTGCCTCTCTTTTTAGATCTCTTCCAAGGAATGCTGGTCAGTATAAGCTGATTCATTTCGAAATTGTTAAGGATGGCTTAAATAAGAAGCTTCCTTATTTGGTCAAGGAAGAGGGACTCAAGTATTGGAGTAATCATATGGTTGGTTTCTTCTTAGACGGTATGCTTCCTTATCGTGATGTAGTTAATTTCTTGAAAACTCGTTGGGGATTGTTAGGGGAATTTACTATCAAATCGGATGGTATCAATTTCCACCTCCAATTTTCTAATGAACATGATAGAGCTAAGGTCCTACAGTCAGATACAATTCTCATTAGAGGCCGCATGTTTATCATCTCTCAATGGGATCCAACAATTGGATGATCTCAAAGACAAATTAAAAAGGTCCCTGTCTGGATCCATTTCTCTAAAATTCCTCTAATTCTTTGGACTTTGGTTGGTATAAATTGGTTAGTGTGTCACGTTGGTCGACTTATCTTCTTTGATTATAGCACAGAGAAGCTACAGCGTTTCAGATATGCTAAGGCTTTAGTCGAAATAACTCCTGATGTTGAATTGCCTGATTGTTTTGAATTGGCTGAATTAAGTGATTGACCTACTATCAAGCTTACATATGATTGGAAGCCGAATATTCGTGTCAATTTTAAATGTTTTGGTCATCGTACTGTTGATTGTGATATAGGTTGCAAGGATTATGGGTTTGATGGAATGCAATGTGACGGATATTGTGAAGATAATAATGTAGATAATACTATTAATAACAAGCATTTTAGGAGCAGTGACCAAACTGATTACGGTGAAAAGGGATGGACCAAAGTCGCTTCAAAGAAGAAGTTGATATGGAGAAAGAAGAATGTAGTACAGAAGGAGTCTGTAGTGAATGCTGAGGGTATTTCAATTGTTGAATTTGGTAATGGCGAGGACAATGGTAGGAATGATAAATTTTCTACCGGCTTGGATAATGGAAGTAAGGTATCGAATACTAAAGCTGCAACAAAGTTAGATGGAAATACTAACAGTAATGTTAAAGGTAAGGTATGTAATCATGGTAAATATATTAGTGTAAGTGATAATGATTCATTTGGTTTAAACTCCCTATTTAATGAAGAAGCAGCTGCTGCTGAGAATGTCGGCACTTTAGTTGCTAACACAAAGGTTTATAAAGCCTCTTCTAACTTGAAGGGTTCTTCAGCGTCACCTTACGCCAAGTTAGCTCCTCCTTTGACTGTTACATTACCTCCTACTTGTAAATCTTCAACTCTAGTTTCAGGCTTAACCTTCCCCGTTATTAAACCTTCCTTGATATCTTTGGCAGTGCCAACAAGTTCCATTCCGTCGTCTACAACTAAAAGTAACAGGTTAAAGGGTAAATTCTGGGATGATTTAGATGAAGGAATTGACTACTATATGGAAGATGTGAGATGTGTTGCCATCGAATAGCAATTTAAAAGCTAATAGGTGGCACACTAGGAGTAATCCAGTTTGATCTGGAATTTGGATTTTGTTAAAATTTGTTGGCGGTGAAGTTGCTTGATAGTGTGATCTATTGTTCAATGGTTTATTTGTTTTGGGTTGATTGGATTGTGACGACCGCTCATAACCCCTGCACCAAACAAGAGGAATAATATGCTGAAAAGTACAGCTATGGACGATCATCAGAATAGGTAAACAGCATCGGAACCTATCATAGAACTCACAGCATAAGGATATAATATAATAGAACACATACAACATGTAATAGTAATGAAGCATCATTTAGCAAACTTTTGAAACTTTCTCAACATCCTAAAAGGTTATCCATCTTAAAATTCAAACTCCATTTCAAACTCCTTTTTAAAATTCAAACTCCATTTTAAATTTCAAACTCCATCTTAAAATTCAAACTTCATTTCAAACTCCTTTTTAAAATTCAAACTCCATTTTAAATTTCAAACACCATCTTAAAATTCAAACTCCTTTTTAAAATTCAAACACCATTTTAAATTTCAAACTCCATCTTAAAATTCAAACTCCTTTTTAAAATTCAAACTCCATTTAAAATTTCAAACACCATTTTAAAATACAAACTCCATTTTAAATTTCAAAATCCATTTTAAATTTCAAACTACATTTCAAACACCATTTTAAAATTCAAACTACTTGTCAAAACACGTGTAATCAAAAACATGGCAGACATAACACCGTACAGTAATACAAACCATGTCACAAGACATATAATACAATAACATACAACAATGTCATCATCAGCATATCGTCAGTCATAAAAAATATACAACCATGTCATCATCAACAACACATGTAATATAAAACATGTCAGCCATAACAAAAACATACAACCATGACGCTGCATGAACCATCAGTCAATATGCATAGAAGCGCTACCTGCCCCATCGGAACTGTCATCATGAGCGTCATCATGAACGTCATCCAAATCATCATCCATATTTGCTCAATCACCAGAACCCTGCTGCTGTAACTGAGTCTGTAGGGAAGCAATCTAGGCCTCGTACTGAGACTGCTGCTGTGCCAAAGCTCCGTGTAAACTCTGGTACATCAACTGTGCGTACTCCAGCGTCATACGCTCAAAAGCAGCCAATATACGTCTATCATGGTCCATGTATAGCGAGTACTGTTAATGAGACAACTTGTGTTACACAAATGCTGTTTTTATAATGAAATCGTATACCAGTATTATTGTATTACTCTTACGTACCTGATGTGAATGATACAAACCGGCTGACGGTACTCCGGGAGGGTCAACAGGTGGATACTACAACGGAATCTGTACAATCTGACCCTGTACCCTAAAAATGTGTGGCAGAGGGTCCCAAGCACCACTCTGCGTGAACTGAGACGATACAGGCGCAAAGGTAGGGGGATGCACCGGGAATCTGCCTGCTACTGAAGATGGCCCGATATGGTTGGAGTTCAAACCCCGAATATAGTCTGGTAAAGCATAAGCGCGTGGCGCAACTCGAGCCCAATAGTTATCAAAATCTCCGAGCACTGTAAAAGGCTCACCGTCCACCAAGCCTGCAACCCTCATACCCTCAATATATGCTGATCCTATCCGTATATCCCTGAACATCTGATCTCATGGGAGTGGATCGGAATGAATGCGCTCTAACCCTTATAGCTGTAGCCAACACCGCTCCCCCAATTACCAAATGAAAGGGCATATAGACACCTGGAAGCATACCCTATGCCTCGAAAGACTAGAACTGAAAATGAGCGGGTGCTCATCCTGAGGAGCCATAAAATCTATGTACGTCTGCTATGGACGTCAAATAATGCCATCCCGCTCCCTCATATCAATCTGCATGCGCGCCTCCATAAGCTCGTTATGCACACTCTGTGCAGAACGAGCGAGATGCATACTAGGACCCCATCGTCGTAATCTCGGAAAGTATATGTACGGTGTACTGATGGCCTCATCAATAAGTCGGGGGTGCATGTTCGCCATGTACTCGTAATACCAAAATGAGAGAATATACCAGAAACCGTACAGCTACTTGCAGCGCTGTACGACGTAGAGATCCAAAGCTACATACAAATAGCCTAATATCGCTGTACCACAATCGAACGAATGCAACTGCTCTATGTCTACAAGGCTAGCCAAAAAACCAAGTCTAATAGTCCCCCTGTTGTTGCTAAAAAAGGCGGAACCAAATAGGTATAATAGAAAGGCCCTGATAACGGGGATGTGCATAGCCACAGTGGTCCGATGTGCAGTGATATAGGCATACAGAGTAGGTAGGCTAACGACTCCTGAAGAAACGGTATGAGGATCTAAACCCGGTAACTGCTCTGAAAATCTATCAAACTCCTCAAATGATACATCAAAGGGAATGGGATGACAACCTGGACGACCAATCTCAATGCCCGTGAGGACGTAAAAATCCAAAGGAGTAAACCCTAACTCAAAATCAGCAAAGTGAAATGTGTGTGTAGTAGGCCACCACCGCTCACTAATAGCCTCTACAAGCCATCGGTCAACATGAGCAAACCTAGGTAAATCTAAAAAGTCGCCAAATGGTGTATCACGGAGTCTAACTGATATAGGCTGGGGTAACTGCTCAAAAAGTGTCGTACAACGTGACCAAGTACCTCGCATAGTAATATGTCGAACCTAAACGTATGTAAATTTGTTGTAAACATGTAATATTAAACAACATTCGTGGATAGTAAAATGGTTATATGTAATAAAGTTATAAAATTATACCTGAGGCGTCGCAACAGCAACAGACACTCGGTGTGTAAATGTCGCAGGCAGATCGTGCAATACTCTAAGGCTCGCAGCAGTCATGGTGGCATCTGGTGCGTACTGATCTGACATTAGGATCTGTCGGAGGATGGCTGACCCGTCTACCAGATTTAAATTTACGTGGTGGCATTTCGTCGTAGATATTAATAAAAAAAATTAAAAGAAGGGGAATTAAATTTTTTTATGAATGGAAAAATGAGCATTTCCGCCTGATATAGGCGGAAATATTCAAGCGGTTGTTGAACAACCGCGTAGGCTCTACACAGTTGTTGAACAAACGCGCGCTTTTTTCTTGTGGAACCGGTTTTAAAAAAACCACGCATTTGTTGAACAACCGCGTAGTTACACGCGGTTGTTACCATTTGGGCTAAAAACTGTTGTGACTTTCCAATTTTCGAAGTGTGGATAATCGAAATACAAAAATCCACTCTTCGGAACAGTTGGAGATGCTCTTAAGCCTTCAAATTACACATCAGCGCATTGTTTTAAAATTACGCATGGTTAGCATAGGTCGTCATTTTTCTTCCTCGTCCTTCCAACCGTTTCCCTCTTTTTTCCAACTTCCTACGCTACCCATCCCACTCCTGACTTGTTTTCTTTCCCCATTTCCCGCACTTTAAAACTTACTATTCCACTTTCACCACTGTTGTTTTCAAAATAATCACATCACGTCCGAATGAAAATTGGTTGTTCTAATTCATGGCAGTAAAAATTGGGCGAACTTCTATTCGGACCCTTCTCCTCCACTCAGTAATTTTTTGCCGTATTTCCAATTCCATTCTACGAGACATATATATAGCAGGTATAAATTAATGTACTGCTCCTTTCATTAGCTTCATGTTGTAAGAATGGGGAAATTTTACATTTAGCTAGATTTGTTTATTACATTTTATACCTGCTGTTGGACTTGAGCATGAACGTAAATTAATCTCTACCATGTCTTCTTCAATTATGGATTAAAAATGAAATAGTTATGTGGTTTTGTTATAGGATAGTTGTTGTAATAAATAGTCATGTGAATCAATATTCATTATAATATGTCTTTCATCCATCATCACTCTGTTGTACACAGTACACTACACTACCTTGATCATTCGTAATATAGATTAGGTGTTTGATGAATTTATCCAGTCATCAGTTAGTTAATATTTGGGTATGCAATTAGTATTGCGGAAGTTCATTATAACTTTGATTTCAAAACTGTTAACATGCAATGAGAAGTGTTTCTATACAATGTTCATTTTTACAGTCTCCATTCATCAGTCAGTTGCAATAATTCAAGAGTGAGTATAATGTACGTGATTATATGGTACCTTTTTAGCACACTGAAATTTTAAGTTTTTGCATGGTACACTATGTTCCCACTAGTTTAATAACACTGTCATCCTTTAGTTGTTCTGGTTATTTTTTCTGATTTCATGAGGATCTGGGGAATATGTTTTAGGGAACTTAAAATAAAGTTTCTCTAACTTTGAGAATTGAGTGGATCCATGGTGACAGTATTCAATAATTTCTGATTTTGACTTATTCGAGATACTAAAGATGAAACCTCATATTGTTTTTTATATGTATATATCTACTACAAAATGCTGTAAAAATCATTGATGCAAAGAAAAGAATGGTCCAGTGGTAAGTGCGGCTGTACTTTATGAAATACGCGGGGTTTGATTCCTGCCACAAACATTACAGTTCTGCACAAAAAAAATTCTGCTGCTAGCTTGCTTTTTTTTTTGGCCCCACATCAACATATTGGGCTGGGACATCAAATTCTTTGGGCCTGCACTGGTCATAGAACACGGCATACGTTACACTTTGATTTAAGGATGGTTTCAGCTGTTACCATGTGATTGAGATATTGATACTTAAATGCATTTCAATTATTTGGAAGCGTCTAATTAATAATTATATGATTCATGCAAATTTACCCACAATGAATTAAATCGAGTAAAGAAGATGGCAACAATTAAATGAACCAATATGCTAATTGTAATTTTCTAAGCAAAAAAAAGAAGAAGCCAAATTTGACGTATTATTGTTTAGATTAAAATTATATTTTCAGTTACCTTTGGTTCATGTAATTGAATATCAATAAAAACACTAGATCTCAAAAGTTATAAAGCAATTGACAAATTTTCTAGCAATCATATCGTGAATTACTCTCCTAGAGTATGTTTACTTTTACTCATTACAATGTTTAAGAGATTAACTGATGATCATATTGTTGAAATATTTCGACAATTGGTTTACATATGTAAAATAAAATGTGTTGTGCTATTTTGGTGCAAAGCCTGATTAAAGTGATCTAATTTTAGATTAGAATTAAATGGCTTAAAACTTAACTTATCATGGGCCTAATGTGTAGATACCGGGGCATTTTTTAGTTTGTTGAAGGGCCGAATTATAAAATGCCAACTTTATAAATATGGGGTTATGGTCCCCGAATTACACAAGCGTTAGCAAACCTCTAACCTCTTATACGGAAAGCTAATTTCAGATCTAGGATTTGTATCAATTTTGAAAGACCAAACAAAATTCTTATTCTTTTACAACAGTTAAACTATGGATTCAGGTATTACAATAGCTAGCTACAGATTCCGGTATGCTTCCCCTACTTATTATTTATGTTTGTTCTTAATTAAATCAATATGGATCACTTATTTGGATCTAGGGTTTCATGATAGGTTATTGTTCAAGTATGTTGAAATCCTAACAAGTGGTATCAGAGCCGCCCATATATGATCTGATTGAGATTTTTTTTATGGCCTAAAAGTAATAAATTTAGGATTTGTGGTTTATAATATTTCGTCGATTCATCTGGTACTTTTTCGTTTTGTGTGGATCCACATTTAAAGCATGTTATTATGTTTATATATTATGGCAGTTTGCATATTCCTTGTTATCTAGAGTGCTGTTTTTTTTAATGCTGTTAGATTATTTATCTTCTTTTCATGTTTGGATGATACCAGTACATGTTAAAATTGTTATAAAATAAAACAGAACATATGCTAAACAAGAAGCCATTAGAGAGAACAGAAAAGATAGGGGAGAGACTTTTATTTCTATCACTTCAAGTGTGTACAATTTCTATTACATTGGATCCTTTATATACAGATTTTGGAGCTGATGTTAGACTTATTCCCATGATGTGGGACTAAATAGAATATGACAAGAGCATATTCACTTATATATATATATTATAACACTTCCCCTTGAATATGCGTCTTCAAAATCTTGAATGCTCTGCTAACTTGAAGTTGTCCCTTTTAAATATGTATGATGATTGCTCCCCCTTATAATTATCTTGCTTACATATATCCATTCAGTCGATACAACTATTGTCTGTTACCTTCAAAACTCTATCTGGAAAACTCAATGCGAAAAACCTTGAACGAGAAAAAGAGTACAACGTTTGACATTATGAATATCATATAAAAATGATATTCCTTAAAATAGTTTGACACTTCAGAATCAAAACAATGCCTCATTAAAAACCTTTTATGAAAACCCCTATGGGAAAAATCATAAATAAGGAAAAGAATGCAAATTTATTTCATCTTTAGGTAACATGTTTTACAATGTTGTCGTAAGGGTTGATACTTCAGGATCAAGATAATGCCTCATTAAAAACCTTACTAAAAAAAACCCAATGGGAAAAATATTAGTGAAGGAAAAGAGTACATTATAGCATATTTTTATATGCTCCCCCTTATTTATAACTCATTATTCAATTAGTCTGTTGATGTAGTCGACGCATGCCAATTTTGTACATCATCTTCTGGAATGTTGATTTGGAAATTGCCTTTGAGAATAAATCTACCCGCTTTTCTTGAACTGGATTTGTTTCTCCTCTTTCTTATTATCCTTTCATTCATGTGTGAAGAGAAATTTAGAAGAAATGTGCTCCATCTTATCACCCTCGATATAATTCACTTGAATCTGAGTCATGCAAACTTCCTTGTCTTCTTCATAAATAATAGATTACAGCATCAAAAGATGTTTGATACTTCTAGATCAAAATGTTTCCTTGTCCAAACCTTACTAAGAAAACCCGATGGGAAAAATCTTAGTGAAGGAAAAAGAGTACAATGTACAATATCATATTTACTATGTCAAAAGCAGTATGATACTTCTGGATCAATGTAATGCCTCGTTAAAACCTTAATAAGAAAAACCCAGTGGGAAAATTATTAAATAAGGAAAAAGAGTACACTATAACTTATTTTTGTATGTTACTTTTGGGTTGATACTTCTGGATCATGACCCATACCTCATTAAAACCTTACTAAGAAAACCCAGTGGGGAAAAACTTAGTTAAGGAAAAAGAGCGCATTATATAATACTTATGGATGCTCCCCCTGATTTAATAATTTCCTCTGAATTCATATTCTTTTTTCAATAACTCAAATTGCTTACAAATACTTCTTAATGAAGTTTTTCTTTTAAAACTTCATGTGCATTTCCATGCTTCAGGCATGTTTTCTTATTTAAAACGCCTTCCTTTTGTGATTTGTATGTTACAAATATTCATTTATGAATACACTTCAGGTGCTTAATATTTTCTGTTTCAATCGGACTTGCATGTTGTAATACATATTTGATGAATACGACAACTTTCATTACTAAGCAGGAAGTAATCTACTCATCTTGAAGTATATCAAGATTTTCATTACAACAATACTTAGAAGAATGAAGTATCTCAAGATTTTTATCACAACAACACTAAGCAGGAAATAATCTACTCATCTTGAAGTATATTAAGGTTTTCATTACAACAATACTTAGAAGAATGTTGTAATCTATCATCCATGTTCTTGGTATTCTTTATAATAACAAATGTTATTTATGTTCTTCAGGAACTTATATATTATAATAATCTTTGCATATCGCAACTACCACTTCAATGGATATTAAGAGTTTTATTACAACAATTCTTGAAAGCAGGAAGTGATCTACTCATCATGAATTATTTCAAGATTTTCATCACAACAATACTTAAAAGAATGTTGTAATCTACTTTTCTTGCTCTTGGCCACTGCCAAGTTATTTAAATTCTTCTGGAATTTGTATACTTTCATCGTTTATACCTTCAGGGTATTGTAAGTGTTTTAAGCACTTTCACCACTTTAATCAATTCAATTATCTCTGAAAATACAATGTTCATGGCACTTAACATGTTGTTGACCCTCTATGGCGCTTCAGTAACTTCCATGTACTTTTGTCATTATATATATTTCTATTTTTATCTTATGAACTACAGGTTCATATCTTATGGACTACAGATCCATATATCTTATTTGGGAGAATTTCATGATGGTCAATCATGTTTCTCTCTAATATGGGATTTTTAATCCATTTATAAATATAAGCGCTTTATTATTTATTAATTTATCATCGATGATTATTTCTTGTCAGTTCTATACATAATTTATTGAGATATCAAAACTTATCATGCTTTAGGTACCTAAACCACTTCTGGGGTTAATTTTGATAATCATGTCATGGGTTTCTTTCAAAGTACCCTTAAGTGTTTTTCAGGAACACTCACCTCCTTTATTTTGCATATTTATGACTTACTCCAAAGATATTTTGAATTGACTTTTATACCACATTTTCAGCTGTGATTTACACCTTTTGAACCTTCGGGGATTCAAATGTATATTGGAGAAAGTCTATTAGGGACATAATTGATAATTTATGCAAGTTACTTAATACTTTGCATAATTCTATATGTTCGCAAATATTTAACATTGATGATTCCTTTATCCTCCCCCTCAATGTTGACAAACATTGTCACTTTAAATAATAAACCAACTTTGGATTCATTTTTGATCCATTATAGCATCATAGCTAGCAAATACATTAGATGTATTTCAATTGTAGGAGGATAATGCTCTTATTAGTTGATAAGATGCATTCATATTGTATTGCTTATCCCCTTTCAATGATCTAATGACTTGGAGGAATTTTCTATCATTTGAATATGCACATGACTTCAGGTCATTCAATATTGATGTCAATCGACTGCATAAATTATAATATGAGTTCATAACAACTTCAAGTTGTTAATTAAATATCGCATATATGTGTATATACATGCGTCCACGTATTACATATGTAATTGATTTGCATATTCTTTCTCATTCAAGTTATTGATTTTAGAATAAATTATTTATAATGTTCCGATCATTAATTTTTTCTTATCAAGCAATGTCAACGTGAATCTTAAAGATCGTTTCGTAATATCCAAAATATCTGATTTGGAACTGTATTGAACTTCTGGTTCAAATGAAATCTATGAACAACTTCGAGTTGTTAATCCATATTAAACATCTGGTTCAAATAATATATAAACAATTTCAAGTTTGTTAAACTGTATTGAACTTCTGGTTCAACTGTATTGAACTTCTGGTTCCACTGTATTGAACTTCCGGTTCAAATAAAATATATAACAACTTCATGTTGTTAAAATTTATTCTTCAGTACAATATGTAAATATAAATATATAAGCAAGATAGAGCTCATTTTGAAAATTGTGAAATCTTTAGATATCAATTTATTTAATGTTATTATTTCACACAGTTCAATAAAGCTTCAGACTTTTAAATTATGAAGTATTTCAAGTTCATTGATTAAGGAACTTTAAGTTCCATGCATATATTATAAAAATAACGGAAATAACCATTATACGATCTAAATATATGAATCAAATAAATAAATTTTACTTAAATCAACATAATAAAATTTGGATCTAGCTACAGTACTGATCAACGACAAAACCGAAAGAAACAACTTATAGTTGTTCTGCATTTCCAATAATCATATTTTCTAAAATACCATATACATGCATAATATTTGATCTAGAATCGAGTAGAAATGCATAATTATAGAAACGAGATTTACATTCTTTAATATGAATTAATCGAAAAACGTGTAGATCTGTACATAAAATTCACAACAGTAAAAAAATTATATATTTCAAATTATACTATCCGTATATAGATCTTTCTTTTTATATCAAAATTATTTCTTACCATCATAGAAACTGCAGGTTCTAAGTTTTCCATTTTTATGACAAAAAAATACTTTTGCATTCACTTCTGGTGTGCAAAATTAAGATAATATTTAGATCTTAACTTAATATGATCTTCGAGATGCATATTTTCTTTAATCATTAAATTTGCATCATCATCTTTGATATTTGAAAATATTTCAATGCAAATTCTTTTATAGACATATCAGAATATAATTTCGCTTTTGGGATATTCCATAAACACCATTTATGGAGTTTTAATACAAATTTTTTTTCTACAAATATTTATTGCCTTTAATTGTAGAAATCTCTTCTGGAGATATTTTATTATTTTCAAATAAACAGATCTCTTCTGGAGATATTTTACCATTTTCAAATATACAAATATCCTCTAAAGATATTTTGTTATCACCACTTCTGGGATGAACTTATCTCTTCCAGAGATAAATATATAAAACTATTGAAATGTCATATCAATATACAAAAAATACATTCGAACCTTAAATGCATTAACAAAATTAGGTGCATTAAATAAAAATAAGATTCAAGAGAGAAAAGAAATCACTACTTCTGGAGTGTATGATATTCCTTTAGGGAACATATCTTTTACTTATGTAATTGCAATGCAACAAAAAAAAATCTAACATCTCTTCTAGGATGTTGGGTTTGCTATATAAAATTAAATCTCTAAAACATCTCTTCAAGAGATTAATATGTATACTATATCTTCAGGATATTCAATTAATATAAACTTTACATGAAAGATGTCAGTTAACTGAAATATGTTTAGAGATTTTCTATTGAATCTAATGTTTTTGTCACATATTATAATGTGTGTGTCTCTTTTAACTTCTTCTGGAAGTACAATCTTTTTTTATCACAACTTTTAAGAAAGCTTCGGGCTTTTGTTTCATCTTTCTCATTTGTATATGAACTTCAGGTTCTTTATTTGCATATGAACTTCAGGTTCCTTATTTAAAAAAAACAAAAATTGTATATGAACTTCATGTCATATGAACTTCAGGTCATTTACATATGAACTTTAGGTTCCTAATTGGTTTACATCATGAGTTTTCAATCTCACTTCTAGTGATAAATAAATATTGTTGTTGAATTTAAATGCTATATCATTATATTCTATACCCATAACTCTGTTGGATATACATGAAAAAAATCATTTTTTTTAAAGACATATTCTGTCTTTATTGGGTATACATAAAAAAATCATTTTTTTATTCTATCTTTAGTCTATCCAAAAAAATTACTTATGAAAAATAATAGTAGATCGGAAAGGATAAAACTAGATTTACCTCTACATCATCAATAATGTAAACAATACATATATAATCAATTCTCCATTTGCATTCGAAAAACTCAAAATTAGATCCATAAAGAATTAAAAGAATATATCTACACATATTTAGGATCAGAATAGATAATTAGATCTAAAAAGTTAGATCCATTAAAATAGAATCTAGATCTACAAAAACTGAAAAAGAAAAGTGATCTAGAAGTATGGATCACATCTAAGAAGAAGATACAACAAGTTCATATATGTAGATCTATGTGATTTCAAAACATAAAAAAGATAACTTACATGATAGATCTATAAATATAGATCTAGAATATTTCAAACACTAATAGAGCTTCGTGCTGATAACGTGTTATAAAATAAAACAGAACATATGCTAAACAAGAAGCCATTAGAGAGAACAGAAAAGATAGGGGAGAGACTTTTATTTCTGTCACTTCAAGTGTGTACAATTTTTATTACATTGGCTCCTTTGTATATAGGCTTTGGAGCTGATGTTAGACTTATTCCCATGATGTGGAACTAAATAGAATATGACAAGAGCATATTCACTTATATATATTATAACAAAAATGACTTACTTCATGGCGTTGGTTGGATACAATTTGTAAGAGTACGAAATGGAATAAGTACCTACATTAAAATTGGCAGATATTATGTTGAACATTTCAAACCTAAAGATTTTATTTTCCAAATCTGTGTTAAGGGTAAGAATAAGATTAGATCTGAGAATTATTTTTCTCTTTCAGTAAATGGATCCATATAAATTATAAGCGCTTGGAATATGGCGTTGAATTGACTTGTCTACATTAATTTTGGATTTGACTTACCAAATGACCAGTAAAAGAAGACCTTCGTTATATTGATCATACTGGACGTCTTACTTAGATAAATTAATGAATAGAATATATATTGTCAGGTGGCTTATTCAGCTGCACATGGTGTATACTAAAATTATTATTATATTGGTGGCTTGGATTTACTTTGGATAATTCTACATATGTACCTATTCATGCGTAAATACGTAATTCTACATTATTTCTGGGATTCGACTCTGTGTAGGATTAGAACTAGGGTAAATTAGCCCATTTGACTATGTCAATATTATTGCAAAATTATGTCTATATATATTGTAATTAATGTCAACATTTTGGTTATGAAAATCAGTTTTTAATGTATGTTTTCCCTTTGTGTATACATGATATGGTTGACATTAACATTCATGGCGATATGAAAATGAATGAACTAAGTTAATATATGAATAATAAATAATGTTATATAATAGCACTTCGATGTGTCATGCTTCGGTCATACAATATACCTATTACATTCATTCATGTCACTATGTACAATATTTACTATGTCATTTAGATATAATTTTATGTGACATTTAATTCTAGTATTTCGTGAAGCTATATTATTGTTCAGATATACATTATAGCTACTACGTTCATTCATATTATTCACTGGGACATATGTCGTTAACGCATAATTTTGTGGTATTTGATCATGACGTTCATTTATGATATCATGATTTATTTATGATGTCTTGTGTTATATTTATTACGACAATGACTTAATCTTGTTATGTTGCTCTTATAGTTTTTTAAGATTTGCAGATATTATATAGACATAAAGCATTTTTTGGAGTGTTTATAGCACTCAAAATATATTGTACATATATTAAGGATAAATTCAAATATAATTTTGGCATCTCTTTATAGCCATAAATATCCTACGTACATAGTGAATTAACTGAAATAATATGTCACCAAAGTAGCCTCTATATTTTGGTGATTCATGAAAATGTTTGATATTTGTGTGTAGTTGTCCATGCGAGTATTAGCCGGCCCAAAGGGAGATTAATATTTGGCCGAATCGCTTACACATGTGTGATGATGATACATGACAATTATAAGGTTTTTCGAGTGAATAATTAATCAGCCCAAAGTAATGTTGTTATTTGACTTGAATTTATTGTCAGTGTTTGATCTTTACAGCAAGAGTACCACTTATAGTTAATATTACTGTCCAAAGACTTGATATAATGTGTGCTAGGTATCTTGAGAAGAGACTTACCAATTATTTGAATTTACTATGGTTGATATTTAACTTTGAGCATGTGCGGTCAATCTACATTTTATTTTTGCTCACTTTCAGCCAATATAATTCAAATTGTCTGCCAAATTTAAGAATATTCTCATCTTATTTTGGGATAACTATAAGGATTTGTAAGAGAGCGTATTGTTTGCTCTTGACTTTATAGATTTAGCTCATGCAATTAGGAGGGTTACAACCAACCCTATTACAGTTAGATATTCGTATAATGTTTTGAAGAATATTGAAATGTGGCATAATTCAAAAGGCATGAGTTAAAGGATCATTAAGTAAATATTTCAAAAGTTTTCAAGGATGTGTTATATGTAACGCTAACTAATTTTTGATAAGTTATCTACTGAAAATGGAAACTAACACTCTTTGTGGTGCTTGATTCCATAAATTCAAAGTACAAGAAATCTAAGTGAGTACTATATGGAAAATATTGCTTCAAAAGTTAAAGTCACTCAAGTTATTGTTATTTTTGGTGCAGTCTCCAGTATGATCATTTTAAGATTAATATTATTTAAGAATAAGATATCATGTTATTTGGCTAATTCAGCGCTTTGGTAATTAGAAAGAAGATTAAAGTTTTCAAGATTAAAAGTACTCATTTGATATACATTTTTCGTACCAATAAAGAAGAAGTCACTGAAGATCTGGAAGAAAAGAAATAACATGCAGATATCTTATAGTTGTTTCTTTAATAAGATATACAGTCATATAAAGTAAAGTATACTAGATGTTTCAAAGTTATTATTAAGATTTCAGTTATACTGTTTGAAGTTATTTGATATTTTTTTATGCTTAGACAAATTTCGGTTTTATATTTCTAATATGAACATATTAGGCTATTGTTGTTCATCAAAAAATATTAATGTTGATTTATGAATAAATTCAAATTTTTATGTAATTGAAGCTATTAATGTCTGATATATAAGTTATAGCTACTTATGCTAAAATAGCTTGTGTAATGATATCTCAAATTTTGTTTTGGTGACTAATATAACTATTTGTTTCAGTTTACTAAGGAATTATAGATTGAGATATCATAAAGATAGAAAATACTTTATTGATATTCTAAGCGATTTAAAGTTTATAATTTTTTTTAATGAAACCACACTAAGGAAAAGTTTTAAAGCGGGAAATGCAATAATTTTTTGAGGATGTTGAGTTTGGGGGAGAAATAGAGTATTGTCATTGTCTTTAGAGAGAATCATTATCTTTGATTCAACTACAGTTATTTCTTCGGCCAAAGTTTAAGATTTATTTTCTTCCATTAAGAAGTAAATTAAGAACTATAATAAGACGATGTTAAAGAAAATTCCCCTTTAAGCTAAGGTTACTGCTTCAAGAAAACAAACTCAACAACCTCAAAATGAAAGATCACTAAGGAAATCCACCTAAATGGGAAGAAATGCTATTACAGATGATTATGTGGTATTTCTTCATTAAGATAAATAATGGATTGATAAAGATGATGCTATGGACTTTCATCAATCCATGTAAGATACTATTTTAAAACGTGGATTTAAAAAATGAACATATAGTATAAATCTATATGGATTATAAAGTTTGAAATTTCCCTCTAACTTAAGTGATAAGATCGTTGGTTATGAATAACTATTCAAAGCCAAAATGGATCAAGTGGGTAATATTGAATTTTATAAGGCACTTTTATTGAAATCACTTTTATTAAAAGGAAATTTTATTTTCTTTAAAGAATGTTTCATTTTGAACTTAGTAAACGATTCTTTAGAATCTATGACTTTGGAGCTTACTGCATTTTGTACTTTTGAGCATTATCTAATGGAGATTAAAGTTATGTTTTTCAATGGAGACATTGGTGAAACTACTTAAAAAACTCATTTATGGATTAATTCTTTGTATTTGGGATTCAAACACACCATTATTGTTCATGGGGTGATATTTGGATTATTACAAAAGAATTAGAAAGATAAATGCTTAATAGGTATGTAAACTGCGATTCAGTTGTTTTTCTTTTACAAAAACAGATAAATGCTATCATCCTTGAAATGAAAGAAATGCAAAAGTTCTCTCATGCATTTGCACTGTGAATTCTAATGCATACTAATGTATATACACATATGGATATGCATGTATTATTTGGCAGATATCTTGCTGGTATTAAAAGTGGATCGCTGATTTAGCAGTCAGAATGATTACGAGATATCTTTATGGAATAAAATAAAAGACCATATGCTCATAGATAAAAGATCGGATCAGTTGGAGATCATAAAGAATCACGATCCGAATATTTTGGATGCCATTACTATAAAAGATCCACTTTAGGTAAATGAAGCGACCCGAACTTCCCCGGTCTCCGAAGAGATGAGAAAGAACGAATTACTGTGAGGACAAGACAAAACATAACGCAGATGGAAGAACATTTCATTGCTATTACAACAATTCCATCAGATACAAGAATATACAGAGTATAATTGAATAAATTACATTCGATAAATATCAGAGATTACAATAAATTACATAGCAGCGGAAAATAATACAAAGCACAACTGAAGGTGATATACGGATACAGAGCTTTCCGGATATCATTCCAGCTGTAAACCAGGATCCTGTGAATATAAATCTGCAAAACCAAAACTACTAGCTGCCCGTGTCGAAAATAGGGGCACCCAGAGTTTAGGTTAAAACAATAAACTCCAGGTCAGTCATGTGACTGGTGTGAGAACTAAAACAGTTATTTAAATCTTTACTTTAAAAGAGAGTAATTCGAGGGACCACGCCGTATAACACGGAACGGGTTTCCTCCCAAGAATACTAGTGCATATCAATAAACAACGCAATGCTTTTTCGAAAAATGAAGCTATTATAAGACCCAGGTCCCATCACACAATGCAACGCAAGCCGGAGGATAGGGTTTTACCTTATAACAGCCAAACAAGCTTTGGTACGTTTAAAAAAACAAATCATTTGATACTATAATAAGTGTATAGTGTCAAAACAATTTCAATCATAAATATCAATCATAGACGGCATAGCATCCCATGCTACTATGTCGCCATACTAGGCTCTACAAATAAAGCTGAAATATCTCGTATTGGAAATTGGATTTCCGTCATGAGTCGAGGCAAGGGGCAAGCTCCTCTCCGCTTCGAGACACTCTAGCAAATGCCTCGGGACTACACACTCTGGGTAACCCCTGGATGCTTCAGGGCCGGTCCTCTCTTACGTTTGAGGATTGGCAATTCCTGAACACACGTTTCCCGGTCCTTACAGACCTAAAATTGAGGCGCCTCATCCAACAACCACATAGGTGAAAAGTACATAAATGTCAGGGCTGGTAAGTCACTGACACCACCAAAGCTAGAAAGAAACGTCGTGCTCTCCCTGCAGTCCTTATCCCGTTTTTAACTCATACCGAGGTGTGAGGCTCGTGAATTCACGTTATACACAAAGTTGCCACGTAGGCCGTGCTTTGATCATCAACCACAAGACTTTGCTTTTCAACAGAAGCCTTGATCATTGCATCTCAGCGTGCCACACAGGCAATTCATGCCATGCGATTGATATCTATCGATATATAACCTCTAAGCTCGTACGTCTCAGAGAAGGGCGTTAAGCAAGAGAATAAATTCTCCGCCGCCAAACAGATATATATTTAACAGAAATCAATCAACACAGAATAAAACCCAATGTCAGACACACAATCCATTTACAAGTTCGTTCTGGGTCTGAACGAAACCGGAGGCACTTTCCTCGCATATCCATCCATCTCCAAGTACGTCTGGACGACAACCAACTGATTCCCTCATCTTGGGTGTACAGCCCAATCAAGATCATCAGTATTCGCCCAAACGATGTGAAGACTTCCGGTCTTCAACCACCGTCTTCATCTTCGACTTATCGTCGAATCGGTTATTCAGAATGGGTATAAACCCGGCCTTTCCGAACAACCCGCGTATATTAAAAACAAATGTTACACAAACACAACTTACGCCTCATTCCAATTCATTAGTCACTAACCGTAAATCAGTAAGAGAGCAAATCCCCAAATATTAACCCCGAAGGCCGAAACCAACATCAGATCAATACCCAGGAAACCATTCTTCTTAGCTAACCTACAGCTAGTTTCTAAATTTCAATTCTTAGGGAAAGGTTCCCATTAATTTTATCCAAGATAAATTCTTTAAAATTTATCCTTTAATCTTCCTTTGGGTGTCATTTCAAACCAAATTATGGGTTTCCAAACTAGTCGAGATTAGCGAACCATACCGAAGTAATTATTTATTTTATTTCCCAATCCCAACCTATTCATCCCATGAAGAAAAACTGGCAATACTTCATATCTAACACCACGGTGTTATCGATAAAATTAATTACATTTCACGTTCAAATCTAATTAAAGATTTAACTATCGCTTTGGAGCAAAACTGGTGATACTCCATTCTCGCTCATTTTCCAAATTTGAAAATTTAGATTATCAATTCACATTTCAATCTAATTGCAGATTCATTAAACTCCTTTTACTGGGTCAAAGAACTAATGTCATTTAAAACACAGTTCACGACAAACCCAAATCACATTCTATTTATTATCGGGTTAAAGAACAAGTGTCATATAAAACACCCTTCACGATAAACCCATAAATCAATTCTATTTAAAACCCGTTTCAAATCCAATTTATTTATTTAAAAATAAACGGGTTAAATTTTAGTTCAAAACTAGTTCATTTCGATAAAAATCTATTTTTATCTTTTCAAATATGGAGTTTTTCACCCCAATTTTTCCCAAATCATTTCTTATGATTTTACACAATATATTACTATTTTTAATAATTTTATCAAGGCCCGTACAGTCGATTTCCATCAACGGCCATCGAACTCCACTTACAGCGACCTTTTTCAAATTTGATTTGGACGTATCTCCAAATCCAACCGTTAGATTTCAAATTTCTAATATTCGTTAGAAAGCTCTTTTCGATACGAACCCAACGGTTCCGGTTTTAGGAGAATCCGACGGTCGGATCTCCCGCAATGTCCGTTTGAAATAAATGGTCGAAATTCACGAACTGCCGCAGCGCGGCGCGTTCTATTCAGGCCATTATATTATATATATAATATATATAATATATATTGCGTCGATTACTATTCAAAACGAATTATATAAATAGTTTTGAATTCGTTTCAAAAACATTTTCAACTTCCATTTCAATTCAAATCAAAATTGAATTTTCTATTTTAGATCCTTTTTACTTTCATTTCTATTTGATTTCAATTCAAATCGATTTTAATTCGATTCGAATTCATCTTCTTTTCAATTCAATTCAAATTCGTTTTCTATTCCATTCAAATCAAATTCGTTTTCTATTCAATTCAAATCAAATTCGTTTTCTATTCAAATCAAATTCGTTTTATATTCAATTCAATTCAAATTGGTTTTCTATTCAATTCAAATAAAATTCGTTTTCTATTCAAATCAAATTCGTTTTATATTCAATTCAATTTGAATTTACCTTCTATTTACTTCGATTCGAATTCATTTCAAATTGATTTCAATTCAATTCGAATTCGTTTTCTATTCAAATCCAATTCGTTTTCAATTCAAATCAAATTCGTTTTCTATTCAATTCAAATCAAATTCGTTTTCTATTCAATTCAAATCAAATTCGTTTTATATTCAATTCAATTCAAATTGGTTTTCTATTCAATTCAAATTAAATTCGTTTTATATTCAATTCAAATCAAATTCGTTTTATATTCAATTCAATTCAAATTGGTTTTCTATTCAATTCAAATCAAATTCGTTTTATATTCAATTCAATTCAAATTGGTTTTCTATTCAATTCAAATCAAATTCGTTTTCTATTCAAATCAAATTCGTTTTATATTCAATTCAATTTGAATTTACCTTCTATTTACTTCGATTCGAATTCATTTCAAATTGATTTCAATTCAATTCGAATTCGTTTTCAATTCAATTCGAATTCATTTCAAATTGATTCAATAAAATTTCAATTTGAATTTTAATCTAATTCAATTTGAATTTCATTTCAAAATATTAAATTTTGAAATCACTTTTCAATATTCATTATAAAACGAATATAATCGATATAAATATCGTTTGCGTCAAAATAGCGCATCTCTAATCAATACGGCTTTATATATTTCAATAATTCCGTTATTCATATTTCGTTCAACACATGACTAATCTCAACGGATGAGTACGGTCAACACATGAACCTTCATTTTATAATGTTAAAGATATAAATTTTATTATTAAAATATTTCGTTCAACACATGACTAATCTCAACGGATGAGTACGGTCAACACATGAACCTTTATTTTATAATGTTCTTTATTTTCCCGATTGGAATGAGGCCCAATCAATTACCATATAGTGTTAACTATATGGATTCCATACAACATATGTATATAATAGCAACGATAAATAATCAACCATCATCCAAAGTGCACTACACTGTATAAGCATCAAATATAGATATCTAACGCTTATAACAGCCTGTCAATCGATCGATCGACAAACAACTAATTATTGGGATTAGTGTATGTCATATATTATCCCAATACCCGTGTGGGGTTTCAAATCAACAAACACATATTTTTATTTGTGCAGTTGGGCGATGTGTAAAATTTATCGTCCCAATCAATGTCAGTCAAATCAGTGTATATAAACAAATCGTCCGATTTGTTTATAAATATTTATTTATTCACTTCCACGTCAAAAATTATATTTTTAACGATAATATATTTTATTTTAACACATGCATTTCTATTCAGTTCATTTATTTAATAAAATGATATTTTTATTTCTCTAACATATTTTAGAAAATTTCGGCGGCATAACGGCATGATACTAGAAACGGGACGAGGCCTAGCCTATCCCCGGTCTAGTGAAGGACCACGCATTCACACATCAATCAAATCCATTTCATTTCACCAAACAACTCAATTCAAACCAAATAATCTAACCAACTACACAACCAAACAAACAAGTCCATGGTCTGTGGACGATTGTGTCGGATGCTACTAAACACCGTCTGCATCCTAGTATATATATATCACTAGAAAAAGAAATTGAAGAGTGAGAAGTTCTCACCAATAGCTATCCCAACTCCATGATACTTCATTTATAGAAATCTTCGCCGTTCTCTCCTTTTGTCACTTTCGTTGCCCGTAGCCACTACATATATAAAAATCACATTTTTATATTGCTATTCAATATATAAAAATCGAATTTTTACTTTGTTATTCAATAAATAAAAATCGAATTTTTACTTCGCTATTCAATATATAAAAATCGAATTTTTGCTTCGCTATTCAATATATAAAAATCGAATTTTTACTTCGCTATTCAATATATAAAAATCATATTTTTAACCTCTCACATTAATAAAAATCGCATTTTTATACTTTACATTATATAAAAATCGAATTTTTATATTCTCTACCTTATAAAAATTATATTTTTATTATCGCCATTATATAAAAATCATATTTTTATTTCCTAAAAATCAAATCTTTAACGTGTTAAAAATCCTGACTTCATGTTCTACAAAAATCCCAACTTTCATATATTAAAAATCGAATTTTTCTTCATGATAAAAATCTAAACTTTATCTATATAAAACACGAACTTTATGTTGATAAAACCCATTATTGATGTATATAAAAATTCATACTTTCTCCTTATAAAAATACTGACTTTTAACTTATAAAAATTCACACTTTCTATAAAATAAAAATCAGGGGAAAAACTTACTGTTTTAATGTTGAACGGGGAGGAGAGGGTTCGCTGTCATGGTGAATCGGCGACGCAGGGGCCCGGTGGAGCTGCTGTAGGAGGGGCGTCGGCACTGCTGGTGGAGGCGAGGGTTTCAGGGGGTGCATCGGGTTGGGTCGCGGCGGTGGGCTGACGAACGGGGGGGGGGGGGGGGGGTCGATTGCGGTGCTCGAAAGTGGGGGGGGCTGTGTCGCGAGGTCGAGGTGGAGGGGGGGTGGGTTCGAAGGTGGCGCCCACCTCTGAGGCGGCGGCGATCAATCTGGGGGGGGGGAGGGGGGCGGCGGCGGGTTTCCCCCCGTCTTTCCCTTTCTTCTTTTTTTTCGTACTGAAATGATTTCAACGGGGGGGGGTGGTTAAGGAGAAAAGGAAGGGGGGAATATTTTCTTTTTATTTATTTAATTATTTTATTTACTAAAAGTTGACTTTTTATTTCGACCTCGAAACGAGGCCCACCACCTGTCGTCCGTAGCGTTTTACCCCCATTCCGAACACAATGGGATATGTATCGTAGGCTGATTCGGTCGTTTCGATCAGTTTTCGTTAAAATCAACATATAACTCTATATATTGAATTTGAACGCGCATTTCAATTTACCTGGGTCACATACGAACTCTATAAATCCCAGAAAAATATTTTCTAGCTTCGTATTAACGATACAGTCCTAACAAACTAGTTTCGTCAAATTCTGAGACCGTTGGAGAAATGGCCATTTTCCAGTCGATTAAAATCAACTAAAACTGGTCAAACGCGTTTTCCTTTGCCACGCTCACATATTGATTCGAAAAATTATGAAACTTGGAATCTAGCAATAATTTGACATCATGGATCCAACAAAAGTGGTTTTGTCGAAATCCGAGGTCGTTTGCAAAATTTCCATTTTTAAGGACCTGAATTCCATAGCGACTATTCAGAATTTTCATTTGGACATATCTTTTGATTCCCGCTATGAAATTTCGATTTTTCGGATTCGTTGGAAAGATATCCTCAATTAGATCCTAATGTTTTTGGTTTCACTAAAATCCGGATTGTTTTGCACCCGGTATGTTCAATTGAAGTTTGAAATCGAATTATCGAACTACCGCGCCATTTTCAATTCCTTTTATAATTATATATAATTATTTATATTCTAACGACGACGTATATAATATATACGTTCTAAATATATTCAAAATAAATTTCTCGTCGATATTATTTAAAATAATTCATTTTAAATATTCAAAATTCGCCGAAGTTGCCAAAACAAAAATTTTAAACTGGCTTTAGAATTTCCGGGTTATTATAGTAAAGGTGATATATTTTATGGGGAAAACTATATAAGGAAAAGTGTCATTTAAACAATTATAGCTTTCACCACTTTCAAAATATCGTCTTTGGTTAATTATAAGACATCCAAATATGGAAAATAATAATGAAACTTTGCCACAAGACTCCAGTTATTGATAAAGAATTGAAAGATCAAATAATATTGTGACAGTAAATAATATATTATTTTCCAATAAGGGAAGAGTGCAAAATATATTGTAATTCATAGAGCATATTTAGACAAAATCCATTATGGCGGATCCGCTTTCCAAAAGATTATCATCTATGGTCTTTCATGAGCATATAGCTCAGTTGGTGTAACTTTTATGTAAGGATATTTTGGTTCGGGGGGAGTTTGTATTTGGTATTATCGTATAACTCATTGCTCTATGTTTAGTTACAAATATATATATATATATCTTGTTCTTTTTTTGGTCAGAAATGAAGTAATGAATTTTACTTTGCACTCAGGTTGTTTAAATATTAAATGTTTTGATCTCACTAAAGAAGGACCAGTTGGAAATAGACATGTATAGATCACATTTCATGTAATTTTCATGTTTTGCATCCATGATTGATCTATATCATTTGATTGTATTGATATATGTGACCATTGATGGGTTTAATTACGATAAATGTAACGAATGCCGCTTTGATCCTTTGTCAACACAATTAATAGACGTGATTGTTTCAGATACACCATATGTTATAAATAGCAAATTTTGGAGCTCATAAAGTTAAACACATTTTAAGGTTATTTCATATGTGGTCCAGGGGAGATTATTGGAATATTTCGATAATTTGGTCACATACGTAAAATAAAATGTGTCGTGTTATTTTGGTGTAAAGCCTAATTAAAATGATCTAATTTTAGAATAAAATTAAAAGGCTTAAAGCTTAACTTATCATGGGCCTAATATGTAGATACCGGGGCATTTTTTAATTCGTTGAAGGGCCAAATTATAAAATGCCATTTTTATAAATATGGGGTTATGGTCGCCGAATTACACAAGCCTTAGCAACTCTCTAACCTCTTCTACAGAGAGCTAATTTCAGATCTAGGGTTTTTGTCAATTTGGAAGGCCAAACTAAAATTTTCTTCTTCTAAAACAGCTTAAATACGGATTCAGGTATTACGATAGCTAGCTATGGATTCAGGTATGCTTCCGCTACTTACTGTTTATGTTTGTTCTTAATTAAATCAATATGGGTCACTTATTTGGATTTAGTGTTTCATGGTAGGTTATTGTTCAAGTATATTGAAATCCTAACACATATTTCTCGTATTTAACTCACAACTACTTATGTTGGTTTTCAATGTGTGGCATTCATCAAATTAGGTGTTTATGTTAAGATTTGGTAATATGTAATAATCACTCTTCAGTTTTATAACTGTCGATGCAAATAATTAAGCCTGCAAAAGTTGTTGTAGTTTCCCTTGTATATAATGCTAAATAAATGTGTAAATTAGATTCATAACTCGTATTTGATCATTTTGTTTACATATTTAAGTTACATTATCCAACAATATTAAAATTATTTACATGAAGTCCGGTTTTTATATAGACACAAGATCATTAATTCAAGAAAAATATTACACAATGATTAGCTGTTAGGCCAAAATAATTCTATTGCAGTGTTGATCACTCAGTTCTAAACTGACTCAACTATCATCTTTTAGTTTTTTGTTATTATTTCTTTCAGCTGGTGCTTTATAATTAGTTACCTGCAGTTTATGTTATCCAAAATGTGAAACCCAATCGATGTTTAGAACCTTTGAGAGCCAAAATTCATAGTGTGATTTTGATGCAACTAGCTATATTATGGAGTCACCTGAAAAGGCTGCCCCAAGACCTAAACATGCACACAAGATGCTACCTGATTCAGGAATTAAAATAACATTTAAATATTGCATGTATAAGCAGCTAATTTAGTCACTAAAGACAGCAATGTAAGTTGTCTTTAGTGTATAACCTAGTATAAAGGGGGGGCGAAGCTTTAGATTTTCATCAATGTGGGACTTGCTATAGTATACTGTAAATTTAAATTAGTCCATTTTCGTTGGTTTCAAAACAAAGTTTATAAAACTGGTAGTTTATAGCTTGTGTACAGTATTTGCAGATGTTCGACGTCCATTGTAGCCATTATTTTTTTAACATTGTTTCTTTTTGAAATATTTTCAATTGTCAATAAATAATTTTAAGTGCTTAACTAATGTTGCGCTTCTTATTCGTAGCACGCGCGATTCTGACGGTTCAACCTGTTGAACCATCAAAACCTTTGACCGTAAGTCATCACGGTCTGACTAACGATCCGGTTATGATAACTATGGTTTTGATGTTATTTTAATCCCTGACTTTGGGCTGCTTCTTCAGGTGGCTTCATAGGGCTGGTTGCATCAAATTTACATTAGATTTTGTCCAGGTTTATCATAAATGTGCTTAAATAATTACAGAAAGGGATTATGGTCATACATTGATGGATTCTAAACAGTTGTCACTGAATATCATGACAGTGTTTCTCATAAATTTGAGCATATAATACATACATAAAGCATTAATATAGCAAATTCCATGACGTTAGGTCAATGTGCTAGACTAGGTGGATTGTTTCAATATTTTTCTCAGTAATATGCAGTAAATTATATAACACAATTTATTGTTATACAATTGGTACATTATTTTTAGTGTTCAAGTCATATTAGATTGTAAATGCTCACGAGCCTGAATGTTTTGTATGAAACAAGATCAGAAATAGTAGCAACCTTTGGATTTAAGCAAAATGAATACCCTACGTCTACTTCTTCCTGCAAGAATTTCCCAACTCACTACTTCTCCATGTACGCAGATTCTTACTAGACTTACAGGCGTGGTATCATTATCCATATCAATCTAAGCAATTTTTTTGAAGGTAGTGTTTTCACCATCAGTCGGTATGTTAGTTTTCTTGGAATATTATATTAAAGTGAAAATTAGGGACACATCCCTATTTTGAAACTTAATGTAACCTACATCCCTCCCATGTTTTAAATACATTTCCGCCCCCTATTTTTGAATGGTCGCCTCCTTTTTTTGGATCCGCTTCCTACTTTTCTAGTTCCACCTCCTGCTTATTTGGTTTCGCGTCCTTCATTTCCTTCCAGAAAAAAGTGTGGCGCTGATTAAAAATAATAATCAAAAATCTGGAAATAATCCCAGAAGTCCATGCTAGGAAAAAAATAGTTCCATATATGTATGCAGGTATAGCCGATACTTGCATACATATATGCAATTATTGCATAAAGGAAATTATGCTAACGGTTTGTCTGCAGATATGTTGCACACATGTGTGCATGTTTCATATTTACTAGCACATTTGAATGCAAATAAAAAATGAACTGAGTTTCACTATTATGAAATATTGCATATTTTTATGCAAGAATGATGCAATACTTGTAAGTGGTGATCAATCCCTTTCAGCAGAAAAACCTCAATAGGATCTTGCAATGATGTGATAGAACAAACAGCTTGAAATGAATATCAATCTCAGATTACAGAAAAAAAAGGCAACAGAGAACACACAAATTTATAGTGGTTCCACTATCGCGAGATAGTGTACGTCCACTTCAGTGGGGAAGAGATTTTATTAATATTCAAGAGATTACAGAGTTTTCAAAGTAGAGCAAAAGAAATGAAGAATACAAATGTTCCCATACTTCTTATATGAATAAGATCGTCTATGCCTCTCTTTAAATAGAGAAAAGATTACTTGGGGATGAGACAATTGATTTATGTAAAATAAATCAATTTATGGAAAATACTAATATCCCATTAATTAATTGTCATATGATTGATTGATAATTTTCCCTTTTCTCTATCAATCAATCCCTTTTCCAATTTTAATCTCTTTCCATTTCTTTTCTTCATGAAACATGGCAACTAATTAAATGACGAATATTTCCAATATCCCCTATTCATTAATATTCCTTCCATTTCTTTCCATTCATTTCTTGTACAAAACGGATAACAAAATTACCACGAATATCTCCAAAAAATCTAATTGATATTCCAAATCTCACAATAACTTCTTCAGATAAAGTGCCTCCTTAGCTGCCTCAACTGCAGCTATCAACTCTGCCTTTGTAGTAAATAAAGCAACTATAATTTGCAACCTCGCTCTCCAACTAATAGTTGTTCCTCCAAGTGTGAACACATAGCTTGAGGTTGACTTCCTTCTATCTCTATCTCCGGCGTTGTCCGAATCACAGAATCCAACCAAGTTGAAATCCTTGTTTCTGGCGCAAAAAACAAGCCCATAATCTGATGTTCCTCTAAGATATCTAAAAATATACTTCACTGCCTCCCAATGAGATTTTCCTGGATTTTCCGTATATCTACTAACCAATCCAATAGCTTGAGCGATGTCAGGTCTAGTGCGCACCATAGCATACATCAAGCTACCTACTGCACTGGCATAAGGCACCTTCTTCATATAGGCCTTCTCCTTTTCTGAGATCGGAGAGCCCTGATTAGAAAGCTGTATATGCAAAGGCATGGGTGTATTGATAGCCTTTGCACCATCCATGCTAAATCGAGCAAGCATCTTTTGAGTATATTCCTTTTAAGTAAGTCTCAAAAGTCCAAGCTTTCTATTTCTTTGGATTTCCATCCTCAAAATTTTCTTTGCTTCTCCAAGGTCTTTCATATCGAATTCCACTTTTAAATTCAACTTCAACGCATCAATTTCAGCTTTATCCTTGGAAGCAATCAACATATCATCCACATACAAAAGTAAATACACCCAATTATTATTCTTTAAATGCTTAAAATAAACACATGAGTCTTTAGTAGTACGATTAAAACCATGTGAAAGCATAAAAGAATCAAACCTTTTGTTCCACTGTCTAGGCGACTGTTTTAGACCATAAAGAGATTTCTTCAACTTGCATACCCAAACTGACTTTCCATCTACAATAAATCCTTCTGACTGCTTCATGTAAATGGTTTCCTCCAAGTCACCATGCAAGAAAGCGGTCTTCACATCAAGTTGTTCTAACTCCAAATTGTAAGCGCAACTATTGCAAGTAGGATTTGAATTGAAGTTTGTCTAACAACCGGAGCAAATATTTCATTATACTCTAACCCCTTTCTTTGTGAAAACCCTTTGGCTACTAATATTTCCTTGTATCTACCATCATCTTTTACCTTGAACACCCACTTGCAACCTATGGCTCGGCTTCCTTGAGGTAGTGGTACCAAATCCCAAGTCTTGTTCTTTTGCAAAGACTGTATCTCCTCTTCCATAGCGCAATTCCACTTCGAGTTGTCACTCGACTTCATGGCTTCTTCAAGGCTCAATGGTTCAGTAAAGCATACTCAAACTGATCATCAAGGCTCAAATTTGCATACTCCCAATCTCCATATCTAATTGGAGCTCTCTTAGGTCTCTGACTAGCCCGAATGACTATATCGCCTGACTCTCCTTCAGCTCCACCTTGAACTCCACCTTGAGCTGAATCATCTCTAGCTTCATGACCATCACCATCACTACTAGAGGAAATCTATGGACTATCATGTGATGTATCTTCAACTGCTCCGTCACTATTATCAATAGTGATAGCTCTACTTTGGGTTTGAAAACTGGGAATCTCGGTCTTTTCATGTTTCTTATCAACTGAGTCTGAATCTTCTGATAAACTTTCCAAAGGTTTGAACATTATTGACTCACCAATGTCTGGAATGTATAACTTTTTTCGTAATTGGATTCCAAATTCTATACCCTTTTATGCCATCTGTATAACAAAAAAAAAACACATTTGGAGGCCCTAGGCTCCAACTTGTCATGTCCTGTATTGTGAACATAAACTGGACATCCAAATATACGAAAATAACTTAATAAAGTGTTTTTACCTCTCCATACCTCCTATGGAATCTTCCCATCAATGGCTGAGCATGGAATCCGATTAATAATATGCGTTGCAGTCGAAATAGCTTTAGCCCAAAATCCCTTAGACATACCCGCAGTCAATACCAAGCAACGAGCCTTTTCAAGTAAAATCCTATTCATTCTCTCAGCAACCCCATTGGATTGCAGATCACCAGGTGTTGTAAAATGTCATCTAATAACACGCTGTCTGCAGTATTCGAGGAACTATTTGGAGATATATTCGCCACCATTGTCGGATCTAAGAATCTTCAATTTCTTTCCTGTTTGGTTCTCAACAAGAGCTAACCAAAACTTAAACTTCTCAAATACTTCCGACTTAGCTTTCATTACATACACCCAAACCTTGCGCGAGTAGTCATCAATGAAGGAAACAAAATAATATGCGCCACCAATAGAAGCTATAGAGTATGCCCCCTAAACATCTGAATGCACATAATCAAGTACCCTCTTAGAAGTATGCACGCCATCACCAAAAGAAACTCTGGTTTGCTATGCCAATACACACTCCTTGCAAAAGTCCAACTTGTTGAAGATTTCTCCCTTGATCTTTTTCTTCTTGCGAAACAACTCTAAGTTCTTCTCCGAAGTATGACCTAATCTCATATGTCAAAGCTTGAAAGTATCCAAACTTTTAGAACTATCGACTTCAACACATAATTCTCCATGGACAGTGGTACCCATTAGTAAATACAGATTTTGCACCATAACACCCTTCATCAATACAAGTGCCTCTCTAGGAACTCTCAAACCATCTTTGACAATGGTTATCTTGCATCCCAATGATGCCAATTGGCCTAACTATATCAAAGACTTTCGAAGACCTGGGACATAGCGAACATTTGAAAGTGTGCGAACAATCCCATCATACATGCGAATGCGAACTGAACCAACTCCCATAGACTTGCATGTAGCATCGTTCCCCATAAGGATAGAATTTCCTTCTTTGGCATCGAAGGAAGAAAAATAATCCTTATTAGGAGTCATGTGAAATGATGCTTCAGAATCTAGAATCCAGTGGTCTGCAACATCTGATACAACCAATGTCATCAAATCGCTACTGCCTTTCTCCATCGCAATAGATGAAGAACCATCAGTCTTCTTCTCTAAATCTGGACAGTCTCTACTCCAATGGCCTGGTTTCTTACAATTATAGCACTTTCCATCATTAGACTTACTCCGCGAATTAGGCTTCCTAGAATTGGAACGCCCTATATTATTCTTCACTTTCTTCTCTGCTCTTCCTCTCTCAACAAATAAGCCTGAACTACTACTTCCTCCACTACTATCACCAACACCAAACTCTTTCATCTGATCTCTCAACTCTTCACTGAGCAAACATGTCTTCACATCATCTAATTTCAATGTGTCTCTACCATAAATAAGGCTATTAGCGAAAATAGTGTATCGCTCTGGAAGCGAACACAACAGAACCATTGCTTTTTGTTCTTCATCAATTTTCAACTCAACAGACTTCATCTTCATCAACAGGTCATCAAACACACTTAGGTATGTATTAATTGAAGAACCTTCCTTCATCTTATAAGTGAAGAAAGTCTTCAATAGGATCAGACGGTTGGTTAGGGATTTCTTCATGTAGAGGTCCTCCAACTTCTTCCAAATGCCTCTAGCTGTTGTGTCCTGACTGATTTCAAAAATTACATTTTTTCACATAGCAAGCTGAAGAGTAGTAAAAGCCCATTCTTCCATCTCTTCTAATTCCACTGATGAAATATCAGTAGGCAATATCACTGTATTAAACACAACTCGATGAACGCGATTTCTTCTCAAAACTGCTTTCATCATCCACTGCCACTTTTCAAAATCTCCTTCACCATTCCACTTCTCTATCGTCAACTGTGATCCTGACAACACATAAGGGCCTCTGATGTATGGAGCAACTACTGGCACTACGTATTATTTGTCTAGTTTTCATCTCCTGCCATTCTACCGAACACCTTCTTTGCAAATCTAGCTCCGATACCAGTTGTAAGGGGTAATCAATCCCTTTCAGCGGAAAAACCTCAATAGGATCTTGCAATGATGTGATAGAACAAACAACTTGAAATGAATATCAATCTCAGATCACAGAAAAAATTAAGGCAACAGAGAACACATAAATTTATAGTGGTTCCACTATCGCGAGATAGTGTATGTCCACTTCAATGGGGAAGAAATTTTATTAATATTCACGAGATTACAGAGTTTTTAAAGTAGAGCAAAAGAAATGAAGAATACAAATGTTCCCATACTTCTTATATGAATAAGATCCTTTATGCCTCTCTTAAAATAGAGAAAAGATTACTTGGGGATGAGACAATTAATTTATGTAAAATAAATCAATTTATGGAAAAAACTAATATCCCATTAATTAATTGTCATATGATTGATTGATAATTTTCCCTTTTCTCCACCAATCAATCCCTTTTCCAATTTTAGTCTCTTTTTGTTTCTTTTCTTCATGAAACATGGCAACTAATTAAATGACGAATATTCCCAATATCCCCTATTCATTAATATTCCTTTCATTTCTTTCCATTCATTTCTTGCACAAAACGGGTAACGAAATTACCACGAATATCTCCAAAAAATGTAATTGATATTTGGAAATATTATATCACCAAATTCCAATAATACTTGCACAGAAATACGCAAAAAAATTCAAATGCGGATGCAACACTGGAATACTTGCACATATATATATATATATATATGCAAGAAGTTGGAATTCTTGCATAATATTATGCATATATTTTTTATTTTTTTGGGTGGTTTTTCTGTCGAATGCATACTTTATTTTAATATTAATTTTCGTATTTTTTATATTTTTATTCGTTTTTTGAGCTACTTTTGAAAAATAGGGATCTAATTTATAATAAGTTTATGACCGAATGTGAGCCTAATTTTGAAACTTAATAGGGACCTGTAAAAAACTCACCCTATATTAAACTTAAAAATCTTCAAATTTATATTGAATCAAATAACTGGTGGTTTGCACTCAACGAAAAATATTTTGATATCGAATGCATTAATAAATTTGATGTTTTATCATTGTTAGCAATTGAAAGCACTGTTGGTAGGGACAGTAATTCATATATAGATTAAGGATTTCTAATGTCACGAGTTTGGTGGCTTATGATCATAACAAGCCAATGCATCATATGTTTATTGCTGCACCTGAATTAATGGATGAAAATTTGTTTTTGAATAAGAACGATGGAAAACATGATGATATTATTGCATATAGATACATATGATTTGCAATCCAGATTGCTATGTGCTAGATGAATATATAGGAGAAAACTTGAAGTTTTAATATTAGTAGTTGTGGTTAGGGAGATGGCTGTGTTGATATTTTTAAAATGCCTAAAGTTGGACGAAGTAGTGAAATAGTTGAAGATGATTTTTAGATGGCATGTGAAGGGGAAATGCATATTGACGTATTGAAGGCCTCAGGATGTCATCGCCTCATTGGAGGAGAGGAAATCTGATAAAAATAATTGATACCATGATTATGCTTATGGTGAACCACAAACATACAAGTTCAGGATGTTTTGGAAATGTGGATAGTATCCACTTTGAAAAAGAGTTTAATAGGAGTAGCCTTGACGTAATAGTTAAGTCACCCGCATATCATCTACTAGAAACAACCTCCTTACAGACTTACACTATGATGCAAAGACTGCATATATTTTTGACCCCTTCAGAGTCTGCTATCGCGGGGAGGCTTATGTACTTTTTCCACCTTTTTATACATCAGCACTACTAGAAGAACAAAAGCATAATTTGTTATATATGAAAATGACATGTCAGTTGTTTCTTTGCACAATGATATGCATGTTACAGTAGAAATGATTATGACTATGAGCTGAAACTTTGGTGATGGAGGATAATGAGGTGTCTCGAATTGTGAAGAAATGTAAAGAAATAACAGCGGATAACAAAGTTAGAATGGAAAGGGCCTGGATGTCAAAATGTTCTTCTAAATCCACTTATTCCAATAATAATAAGGGGTTTTTAGCCTCAACGACAAAATAAACAAAAAATTGTTCCATAAGGACAAGAAAATCAATCCCATGTACCTAAAATCCTCTGTTCCCCTATACCTTACTAATTAGGACCTCTCAATTTCCATCTTTTGCAATTAAGCCCTCTCTTTTTTCTTTGACTTAATTGCAAAAAGTTAAAAATCAGATGCCTTGATTGGTTGGGTACATAGGAATAGAGATTTTGGGTACATAGGATTTGCTCTCAAGGATAAGGGGTTAATTTTATCCATAAGGACAAATTTAAGTGAAAAGGGAGGAATTCAGGGGTCCATTATAATTCCTCCTTTTACACTAAAATTTGTCCTTATGACAAAATTTTAGCATCTTGTTCTTATGGAACAATTTTTTGTTCATTTTGTCCATTAGGGTATTTTCCTGTAATAATTAACATAAGCTAAACATATAAAACAGGAAAGCATTGAAGCTTGTGTTTTTTATAAAAACTCTTAGGGATGTTCAATACAAATATTTTAAAAGAGACTAATTTTGTAGTATGTGAATAAACAGTAGGAAAATCTAACAAATCATTGACAATGGATATACTATTAATTTCAAATATTAATGGTTAAATCATCAATATTTGAAATTTTAACAGTTATGAAACCTAGTATTCTTTTTCCTGGAACATGGCATACACCCAAAGGTCGTATAATGTGTGGGTTCCAAATTGAAGCTAAGAGAAATATTAGTTGTCATATAATGTGTAACCTTCATGTCAAGGCATACTTACTTTGATATCAACAACTCATTTGTGGATATAAAACCAAAAAAGTTTTATCCATTTCCAAATTTTATAAGCAATATACACACTCATACATACCTATGTATATCGCTAGTAAATTGTTATCTTAGCGCAATTTTTTTTTTGGATAATTGATAGATATGCATATGTTAATTTTTCCAAAAGGTGGGAAGGGCCAACCCACAACAATTACAGTCTACCAAAACCAGTCATGGCTTTTCTCTAAAACGGCGAGGCAATTTAATATGGCTTAATGCTTGTTAAGCATGAAGATAAGAATAATATCAAAGCTCCATTGACATAACCATGATCCGTTAACGAAGAATATCAGAGGCAATTTGTTTAACAAAATTAAAATATAACATATCACTAACATTAGGAATATACCATTACATAATATGAAATCCAATACGACTAAAAAAGGGGTTTGTTATCTATTTTTTTATCCTCCGTAGGCAACTATAGCAAGCACATGTAAAAATGAGAAACAACATATTAGTATCAAAAATGAGCATCAATGAAGCTTATGCATATTTTAAGTCATGTTATCAAAAAGGGTATCATGATTTAGAGCAGATACTTCTATAAGCATAAATATAGTGTGGTGCTAAGGGCACCCCAATATGTTCTTCCTAATACCGCAATAAAAAATAAATAAAACTCACTTAATTTTGTATGCTTCCTAATTACACCTTACCTTTCTACTCTAATATCTCACTAAATCATTATTTGTTGAACTAATCACGTATTAAGTTAATCCAAAAACCATAATCTCATGTAATCGCTGTCTTCTTCTCATCTCTCGCAGTAATTCAAATTCGTATAGTAATCTATCAATTGTTTGGTTATCTGAAATCCCTAATCTCTCACTTCCTCTTCTAATTTGCTTTATTCAAACCTTATTCAGGGTTACTGTATATTCCTTGGCATCGCGGCGTCAAATTCGCTGATCGGCTATAGATCTAAGGTTTAGCTCGTTGATCGGTTTTAGAAACGAGGACGAACGAATATCGAGCGAAATAGAAATAGGATAAAACAATGTGGTAGCCCCTATTTTTTAAGTGTGTGGTATTAAGAAGAATGTAATACTAATGCTTGTGGTATTTTTTAGTCGCGGTATTAGGAAGAATATATTGGGGTGCCCTTAGCACCACACTAAATAAAAAGAGAAGAACCTGTAATCATTTCTCAGAACAATTAATATCATAGCTTATTGAACTCTTCCCATGTTGATGTTTGACATATTTTCCTATTCAAGGAAAAAATGTAGAGTTAGAAGAGTCTAATGTCGAAAGAAGCCTGAAAAGAAAAAATGTGACATTTTCTATGAGATAGCTTATATTATTGTAATAAAATAGATGCAGTTTCATGGTACTTAATAAAATCTCCCGCCGTTCGTTATTGTGTAGTATACATATTATTTTGCAAGAAAGGAAAGACCCAGATAAAGGAAATAATAGTTGCAACAATAATGCCATGATAACAACTGGCCTACCTACTCATAATAGTTAATGTTAATGCAATTTGGAATCCTATTCACATCCTTTATGTCATGTTATTGGAGAAATGTAATTTTTTTAATCAAGAACTTATCTTGTGAAGAAATCATTTTAAAAAAATGGATTTACAAAAAAACAGTAATAACTTTGTTTAGACTACTTAAATTCCAAACATACACTACGCCATAGATGGCCTACTGAAACGAAAATCCATGGTGTTGCCAGCTGCAGTGTTGCCATATCTATGTTGTTTTTTATTTATTGCAACACACACTTCAATGTGTTAGCGTAGATATCAACCATGTGTTGCAGTAGCCGGATAAATAAAATTATCAATTCGTGTCAACACGATCCAACGGTCCAGGTTAGCGATCCGCGAGAAATAATGTTTAAGGCGGGAAACAAAAACAATTCGGCAAAACACTTAACAAAATATTCACTCAACCTCTCAAAAACTCACTCTCAAACAAAATAATCCACCGCTCAACCTCTCAAACACTCACTCTCAGGTTCAATTAGGGCTTAATTGGGGTTCGATTAGGGCAAGTTCGATTTCAAGTTCAATTAGGGCTTCAGTATTTCAATTAGATCTTCAATTGGAGTTCGTTTGGGTTTCATGTAATAACCCGGAAATGCGAGCCAATTTAAAATTTTTATTTTGGCAATTTTAGGGAGTTTTGAACATTTAAAATAGATTATTTTAAATAATATCGACGAGAAATTTATTTTGAATATATTTAGAACGTATATATTATATATACGTCGTCGTTAGAATATAAATAATTATATATAATTATAAATAGAATTGAAAATGGCGCGGTAGTTTGATAATTCGATTTCAAACTTCAATTGAATGTACCGGGTGCAAAACAAACCGGATTTTAGTGAAACCAAAAATAATAGGATCTAATTGAGAATATCTTTCCAACGAATCCGAAAAATCAAAATTTCATAGTGGGGATAAAAAGATATGTCCAGTTGAAAATTCTGAATAGTCGCTATGGAATTCAGGCCCTTAAAAATAGCCATTTTGCAAACGACCTCAGATTTCGACGAAACCACTTTTGTTGGATCCGTGATGTAAAGTTATTGCTAAGTTTCAAATTTCATAATTTTTCGAATCAATATGTAAGCGTGGCAAAGGAAAACGCGTTTGACCAGTTTCAGTTGATTTTAATCGACTGGAAAATGGTCATTTTTCAAACGGTCTCAGAATTCGACGAAATTAGTTTTATTAGGACCGTATCGTCAATACGAAGCTAGAAAATATTTTTCTGGGATTTATAGAGTTAGTATGTGACCCCAGTAAATAGAAATGCTCGTTCAAATTCAATATATAGAGTTATACGTTGATTTTGACGAAAACTGATCGAAACGATCGAATCAGCTTACGATACATATCCCATTGTGTTTGGAATGGGGTAAAACGCTAGGGACGACAGTCGGCGGGTTTGATTTTGAATTCAAAATAGAAAGTTGCTTTTTGAATTTAAAAACAAATTAAATAATATAAAATCCTTCTCTCCCCTTATACTCTGGCCCCCCCGTTCATTTCTTTCCCAAATCGATTATAAATAATAAAAAAAATGGAGTCATCGAGGCGCGTGCCCATCACCTCAGCCCCGATGGCGAGCTCCACCTCCACCTTCGCCGCGTCGATACTCGGACCACCACCTCGCCTCGACACCCCCCCTTGGCCTCCCCATCGCGCCCCTCTTGCCCCCTTTTCGATCGATGAAACCGCCTCCCCCACGCAACGCGCCACCACCTCGTCGGAGCGCCGCCCTCCCTCTTCTCCCTCCACCTGCTCTTCTCTCCCTATCTGCACCCTCCTCCACCCTGATGCGCCCCACTGCAGCGAACCTCTCCCCCTCCTAGTCCGATTTCAAAGTAAGCTCCTTTATTTTTATTTATTTAATTTCAGTTTTTTTTGTTAGTTTAATTTATATATACCTTTACAAAATCTGATTATTTAAAATGAGGTAGCAAATGAAAGACAAGGTTTTTAGTCGCTTAAAAATATAATTTTTATATGATAGGCGTAGGAAAAATATGATTTTTATATTTTTAAAGTATTAAAAATATGATTTTTATATTTTTAAAGTATTAAAAATATAATTTTTATTATGTAGAAGATGTAAAAATATGATTTTTGTTTATGTAGAGAATTAAAAATATAATTTTTACATGATAGGAATATTAGAAATATCATCTTTATATGTGTAGCAAAATAAAAATGTGATTTTTATAATGATATATTTGAAAAGGAGAAATCTTTATATTTGAAAAGGAGAAATCTTTATATTTGAAAAGGAGAAATCTTTATAGTTGAAAAGGCGAGATCTTTATATAGAGAATAGCGAAGTAAAAATTGAATTTTAATCTATATGATAACGAAGTAAAAATAGAATTTTTATCTATATAGTAGCGGTGTGAAAATAGAAATTTTATCCATATAGCGTGATTATAAAAATAGGATTTTTATATACATAGCAACAAAGTATAAATTCGATTTTTATATATTGAATAGGAAAGTAAAAATTCGATTTTTATATATTGAATAGCAAAGTAAAAATTCGATTTTTACATATGTAGTGGCTACGGGCGACGAAAGTGATAAGAGACGAGAATGATGAAGATTTCTACTTAAGAAGTGTCGTGAAGTTGGGATAGCTTTTGGTGAGAATTTCTCACCTTTCAATTTCTTTTTCTAGTTATATATACTAGGATGCAGACGGTGTTTAGTAGCACCCGACACCCGTCATCCACAGACCATGGATGGCTTGTTTGTTTAATTGATGTGTTGTGAAAAATTGTTTGTGATGTTGATGTGAAATTGAAAATAAAATATTCATGTGTTGAAAGGAAATAAAATATTTATATAGTTAAAAATATTTTATCGTTAAAAATATAATTTTTAACGTGAAAGTGAATAAATAAATATTTATAAACAAATCGGCCGATTTGTTTATATACACTGATTTGACTGATATTGATTGGGTCGATAAATTTTACACATCGCCCAACTGCACAAATAAAATCTGTGTTTGATTGTTTGAAACCCCACACGGGTATTGGGATAATATATGACATACACCAATCCCAATAATTAGTTGTATGTCGATCGATGGATTGACAGACTGTTATAAGCGTTAGATATCTATATTTGATGCTTATACAGTGTAGTGCACTTTGGATGATGGTTGATTATTTATCATTGCTATTATATACATGTGTTGTATGGAATCCATATAGTTAACGCTATATGGTAATTGATTGGGCCTTATTCCAATTTAGAAAATATAGAATATTATAAAGTAATGGTTCATGTGTTGGCTGTACTCATCCGTTGAGATTAGTCATGTGTTGAACGAAGTATTTTAACAATAAAATTTACATCTTTATCATATATAAAATTAGAAATTAACTGGAAAATAGATAAGAAGAATGGTTTCCTAGATATTGATCTGATGTTGGTTTCGGCCTTCGGGGTTAATATTCAGGGAATCGTTCTCTTACTTATTTATGGTTGGAGTCTGATTCTAAATCAAAGGATAGATACCATAATTTTTATAAAATATATTAAATAACAAAAATAGGGAAAAGTAAGATAAACGAGGTACACTAAGGGTGCGCTGTACACATGTCCAGTTAGCACGGAGCGGGTCGCCAGAAGGAAAAAGGAAGAAGGAAATGAACATACAAAGAACCTGTAGAATGTCTCACAGCGCATAGAACAAAATATAATAGTAACATACTTGACATAAAACAGGAGAGACAGTGCATAAGCTGAAAATCAGAACTAAACATCATAGCAGCGGAAATCCAAAATACAGCTTATTACAACTTTCAAACTGTCTCAAAGCAAAAGTAAGATAAATGAGGTACACTACTAATGCCCAAGTAGCGACCACCAACGACACAGGGAGAATGTGTATATATATATAATACGTGGAAGCCTCATGCCCGCCTCCGAATCAGCTACTCGCACATCACCAACTAACCTGTCTCTAGTCTGCTCGTGTGAGCACCCAGAGTAATAAGAGGAGACATAAAACTCTGGGTCAGACATAAAGCCTAGTATGAGCGATAAGCATCTAAAGTGAACAATAACAGGTAGACTAAAACATACCTGAACCAGGACCTGCAACCAAAGAGTTAGCACTACATACTGTACAACACTCTAAGGTATCATATCAAACAGTGAAAAGATACGGAGGTGGGGGAGGTGTGCATGTCATAGGGATGGCAAACAATCAAACATAGCATCCATCCTCACATCTCTCACTCAGTGCATAAAGCATACGATATTCACCACTTCGATCACCCAACATTCCTTACTACGATCACTTTGCCCCATGAAGTCATAAATGGCTTCACTGCACTGATAACGTAGCCACAAATTCCTCGCTATGTCCACTTGCCCCATGGAGTTATTCACCCCATCTGCGCTGGCTCATAGTCTTACTACGCATCACCTTGCCCCTCAGGTCATAATGACCCTACTGCACTGATAACGTAGTCTTGCTACCATCACTTTGCCCCTCAGGTCGTAATGACCCTACTGCACTGATAAGTAGCCCATCAGTCCTTTTAGTGGTGAATCGAAGTTATGAACATCGACAACTCCTTAGCACACGTCCCGCAGCAAAGTCCAACCATGAAGTGAACTCGTTGGTTCCCAACTGGTTCCGGGATCCTGAGCTCTAACTTCCCCTATTGGACTACCTTTGCATCTCGGGTTATTGGTCAATACTGAGTCGGGTCGGGTTCTTCCTCAGGTCATCGGTTCGGGTCGGTGTTCTTTATCCGTTCGGGTCGGGTCCCCCTTCTGATGCGGTTCGGGTCGGCGTTCCTCTGGGTTCGAGTCAGCTGCTTCTTCTTCTTCGGGTCGGGTCGGTGCTTCCTTTCGGGTCGGGTCGGGTCCTTCTTGGTTTGTGCTTTCGATCCGTCTTCATGCTCCCCTTCATATGCTCCTATCCGATCCGCTTTTGTGCTCCTGCTCTGATTCGCCTTTGTGTTTCCGATCCGATCCGTCCCCTTCGATCCGATCCGTCTTCCTCTATCCGATCCGATCCGTCTCCCTCTATCCGATCCGATCCCAGTTTAGCTAGTGTGGCCTTCCTTTTTGCCACTTTTCCCAAGTGTTGAGTTCCGATCCGATCGGATTCTTTGCTCAGTTCTACATATCCGATCCGAGCCCCCTCATCCGATCCGATCCGAACTCTGCACTGTTTTCTGAAACTGTTCCAGCAAGTGTTTACGCCATTCGACGACGTTTTCGACCATTCTAACTATTGAAATCAATCACAAAGCATTTCATACAGTCATAGCAACATGCATAATCAACCACAAACATCATTCACATCCATATCATAGGTTAAAATGGATCAAACATACCCAAAATCCCATATTTCCCCTTAAGCATGATTAGGTGAAACTAATGATAGGATTAGCAAAACTTAACCAAATTAACCCAAATTTATATCAGAGGTCTAAAACATCATTTAGGAATTTATGAACATTTTTCCCAAATTTTATCATGCTTAAATTCACTAATTAGCACTAATTAGCACTAATCACCCCTAACTAGCCATAATTAGTGTAAAACTATGCAAATCACTCACCTTAGCCACAAAATAAACTAAAATCTGAAATGATTCTCTGATTTGATGTGAATCTCAATGCCAACAGCAGCTCCTTTGTTGATTTGGTAAAGATCTTCCTTGATTAGGGGTTGCTAAGCTTAATCCTTGACCAAAAGATGATTTGGCGGTGATTTAGAGGTTGGAGGCCATTTTTAGGGATCCTTGGTGATAAGTGGAGGCTAGAAAACTGAAATGGAATGATTCTCCATCTCATTTCAGCCCTCCCATAACCCTAATCCCAAAATGGGTTATGGGCCTACTCACTAATCACCCGATTTGGCCCGGTTAAGCAGTTTTTCACCCTCCAAACCTTGTTTCAGCCATATCTCCCAAACGGTAAGTCCGTTTGGCTAATGCGACCACTCTACGGAAAGAGAAACCATCAAACGAATCAAATGGAAGGGGTTTCAGGTCAAAATTCCTTTCCAATCAAAAGTTATGGCCAAAACAGTACCAACTAGGGGCAAAATGGTCATTTAAAAATCGACAAAAATCATGGACATGGGAAATGACTCTAATAGATGTTTCCCAAAGTTACATGACCATACGACTTCACATGGGAAAGAAATAAATATTCTACGATCCTATGATGTGTAGAATACGGGTTGTTACACTCTCCCCCCCTTAAGAAATTTCGCCCCCGAAATTCCCTAATCCAAACACACAAAGGTTCCCGCATGCCTATCAATCATAAAACAACAATCAAACATGCAAACAAGCAAAGCAAGTCTATCCTAGCATGCGGAAAACTAAATTGCAAAGTAAATCTTACCAGGCAAAGAGTTCTGGATAAGCCTTCCTAATGCTCTCCTCTGTCTCCCAAGTACAATCATTCTCGTTCTCGCCCCCACTGAACCTTGACTAGCTTCACCGCCTTCCTTCGAAGTTGCTTCGTATCATGCCCCACAATACGAATCGGCTTGCGGTTCCCAACCGCCTCGGGTTCTACTTCGAAGTCCTCTAACTGATCAGGTGAAATAGTCACATCTGAGTCGTGAACGAACTTCCTCAGCTGGGAAACATGAAATACATTATGAACTCCCGCCATTTTCTCTGGTAAGCCAACTCTATATGCCAAATTCCCGACTAGTTCAAGAACATGGGATGGGCCAACAAATCTTGGTGCCAACTTGCCTCTCCTGCCAAATCGTATCACGCTTTTCAACGGAGAGATCTTGACAAACACCAAGTCACCAACGGAGAATTTCAAGTCTCTTCTCCTCTTATCAGCATAGCTTTTCTGTCTATCTTGAGCAGCTTTCATTCGTTGCTGAATGATCTTGATCTTATCGGAAGTTTCTCTCACCACATCCGGTCCAAGCACAAACTTCTCGCCAGTCTCTATCCAACATGATGGTGAGTTGCACGGTCTTCCGTACAAAGCTTCATATGGGGCCATACCGATACTGGATTGGTAGCTATTATTATATGCAAACTCTACTAGATGCAAATGATCATCCCATGATCCACCAAAATCCAATATACAAGCTCTCAAGAGATCTTCCAATATACGATTCACCCTCTCCGTCTGACCGTCGGTCTGAGGATGATATGCGGTACTGAGATGTAATCTTGACCCTAGAGCCTCTTGTAAGCTCTTCCAAAACCCACTAGTGAACAACGGGTCTCGGTAACTCACAATGCTTTTGGGTACTCCATGAAATCTCACTACCCACTTCATATACAATTCTGCCAACTTGGCTGCCGTCCTGGTCGATTTGACTGGTATAAATCTTGCGCTTTTAGTCAATCGATCCACAATTACCCAAATGCTATCATATCCCGATCTAGTCCTTGGTAAGCCATCAATGAAATCCATCGAAACTTGCTCCCATTTCCATTCGGGAATTTCTAATGGTTGCAATAACCCACTAGGCTTCTTTTGCTCGGCTTTAACTAGCTGGCAATTCATGCATTTGGATATAAACTTCCCAACGTCTCTTTTCATCCCTTCCCAGTAGTAAGTCTGTCTCATGTCTCGATACATCTTATTACCACCGGGATGTATAGTCAGTTTTGAGTGATGACATTCTCTAAGCACTTCATCTCTCAAACCATTCACGTTGGGCACAACTAGTCTTCCATTCTTTCGAAGCCATCCATCTCGATCAAGCCCATACACATTCATCTCCTCATCGATACCCATCTCTAACTTGGAGATGATTTCTAATAAATTAGGATCGTCCCTTTGGCTAGAACCAATCCGCTCTATCAAAGTGGGTCTGATCGTCAAACTAGCTAGCATAACTGGATCCAATTCGCACTTTGGTCTGAAATCAAACCCCGCGATAAACTCCAGTTGCTTCCATTCAAGAAACATTGCCCCTAAGCTGGCATGTCTCCTACTCAAGGCATCGGCTACTGCATTACCTTTCCCAGGTGTATACGCGATATCAAAATCATACGAAGCCAAGAATTCTAACCATCTCTGCTGACGAAGATTCAGATCTTTCTGGGAGAAGAGATACTTCAACGATTTATGATCGATAAACAGCTCAAATCTTTCTCCCAAGAGATAGTGTCTCCACATCTTCAGTGCAAATACAATCGCTGCTAATTCCAAATCATGGGTAGGGTACTTCTTCTCATGCGGCTTTAGCTGTCGACTAGCATAAGCTACAACCCTACCTCCTTGCATCAATACTGCACCCAGTCCGGTACCACAAGCATCTGTGTATACCGTCATCTCTTCATTCCCTTTAGGAATGACTAACACTGGCGCACGCGTCAACCTCTCCTTTAGACTCTTGAAGGCATGTTCACACACTCCGTCCCAGACGAAGGACTGATTCTTCTTAGTCAACTGAGTCAACGGTGCTGCAATCTTGGAGAAGTCCTGGATAAACTTACGATAATATCCAGCTAATCCCAAGAAACTTCTTACATCTGTTGCATTCTTGGGTGCAGGCCAATCCTGTACCGTAGCCACCTTCGCAGGGTCCACGGCAATACCACTCTCTGAAACAACATGACCCAAGAATATCACTTCCCTTCTCCAAAAATGACACTTAGAGAATTTCGCTTTCAATTGGTGTTTCCTCAACACCTCCATCACTGTCCTCAAGTGTCCCTTGTGTTCCTCCTCTGTCCCTGAATAAACAAGGATATCATCCACGAACACAAGAACAAACTTATTCAACTGATCTCTGAATACTCGATTCATAAGATCCACAAAATAGGCTGGTGCATTGGTCAACCCAAATGGCATAACCAACCACTCATAAAATCCAGACGGCGTCCTAAATGCCGTTTTCGGAATACTCTCATCTGCTACTCGAAGCTGATGAAATCCTGTCGCGAGGTCCAACTGGGAGAACACTCTAGCTCCTTCCAGCTGATCAAACAAATCATCTATCCGCGGTAGAGGATACTTATTCTTCCTCGTCACCTTATTCAACTCGCGATAGTCCACACACAAACGAAGGGAACCATCTGCCTTAGTGGCAAACACAACTGGTGCTCCCCACTCGTAGACACTCCTTCTAATAAATCCCTTCTTCAAAAGATTGCTGACTTGCACCCCGAGCTCTCGCTGCTCCCTTGGTGCCATACGACGAAGTGGCATCACTATAGGTCTGGCAGCTTTCACTAAATCAATACGGAACTCAATCTCTCGGTGTGGTGGAAGCCCAGTCACCTCCTCGAAGACGTCTGGATACTGGCCAACCACGGGCACATCTGACAACTCATCCTGCGGGATGTCGAGGGAATTTACAAAACTAGCCATAACCCCATCACTAGGTAGGCTACCAAACACTACCCTCCGCCCATCATCCTCCCTCACTGTCACCAAAAAGCCCTTACAGTCTACCACCACCCCGTATCTTTGGAGCCAATCGACTCCCAATATAATGCCATACCCAGTAAAGCCCAAAACAAAGCAATCACATACAAACATACATCCATGACTCGATAAGACCAAATTCCTGCAAATCATACTAAGGCTAGTCGAACCACCAATCGGGTTCGTCACAACTAATGGTCTATCGACTATCTCGGGTTCCAGTCCCAATCTATCTACCAGGTCACTAGATATGAAGGAACGGGAAGCCCCAGTATCAAATAAAACTCGAACTGGTATATCATAAATAGAAAGCATACCTTGAATAACAACATTCTTTCCTTTCTCCGCCGCAGTTGGGGCATTCGACGAAGAAGGAATAGCATCAAGAGCATATGCTTTCACAATCTGCTTCTCCTTAAGAGGTTGCGGACACTTGTCCTTGAAATGTCCCACTTAACCACAGTTGAAGCACTTCTTATCCGCTGGCTTGGCCCGACAATCTTTAGCATAATGGCCCTTCTTTCCACAGCTGAAGCACTCAACATCCTTCTTGCTCTTTTTCTGGCCACCCTTAGATTGGTCCTGCTTCCTCTTATTCTGAGAATTATTCTTGCCTCCACCGCCTGCTTGCGGCTTTGGCCCTTCTGCAGATGCAGCCTCAGTCTTTGACTTAGGGTAAAGACTCTCTGACCTCAAAGCTTTCCCCACGATCGATTCAAAAGTCTCATCGATGTAGTTAATAAGCCTTTCCCCCAAGTACCCATCCAGACCAGTAATGAACTTCTCATTCTTCTTTTCAGGAGTATCAATGAGAGACAGTCCATACTTCGACAAAGTGTCGAACTCAGCAATATAATCAGAAACTGTCCTCCCGTTCTGCTTGAGTTCCAAGAACCTCTTAAACAACACTGACTTCTGGGCAGCTGGAATGAACTTCTCGCTAAAGCGAGCCTTGAACTGATCCCAAGTAACCTGATCCTCTAGAGTAGCTGTTCTGATAGCATTCCACCAATTCATCGCTCGCCCTTGCAACTGACGAGACGCTAGCCTTCTCTTCATCGCATCCTCGAGACCCAAGTCATCAAAGATACGGTCACAGCTATCCATCCAATCTTGAACATCTGTGGCCGACTCCGTTCCGTGGAACGGCTTCCCACCAAGATTAGTGTAATCTTTGCACAACTTGGCGAAATCGACCCTAGGCGCCTGCACTACTGGGCCAACACCAACTCCGGGATTAGGAATTGCCCCTTGCACTTCTCTAAGCATGTCTCTCATGAGGTTGGTAAACATCGCCCTCATGTCAGCGGCATTCCCATTATTGGCCCCTCTACCGGTACCTCTAACATGTCGGCTGATCGTCAATCTGAAAAAGGAAAACGATCAACGATACCATAGTGGTACTAGTGCAGTGCAACTTCATTCTTATACTACTAATAGTATATATATACATAGCTTTTGAAAACCAAAGTAATCACAAATACGCGCTCTCATATACGTACTAACTCTCCCTAGTGTCTTTCCCTAGGTTAACTACGCAACCTAGAGCTCTGATACCAAGTGTGACGGCCCGCCCCGCACCAACCGACATTTACTCCAAGGGTGCGCTGTACACATGTCCAGTTAGCACGGAGTGGGTCGCCAGAAGGAAAAAAGGAAGAAGGAAATGAACATACAAAGAACCTGTAGAATGTCTCACAGCGCATAGAAAAAAAATATAATAGTAACATACTTGACATAAAACAGGAGAGACAGTGCATAAGCTGAAAATCAGAACTAAACATCATAGCAGCGGAAATCCAAAATACAGCTTATTACAACTTTCAAACTGTCTCAAAGCAAAAGTAAGATAAATGAGGTACACTACTAATGCCCAAGTAGCGACCACCAACGACACAGGGAGAATGTGTATATATATATAATACGTGGAAGCCTCCTGCCCGCCTCCGAATCAGCTACTCGCACATCACCAGCTAACCTATCTCTAGTCTGCTCATGTGAGCACCCAGAGTAATAAGAGGAGACATAAAACTCTGGGTCAGACATAAAGCCTAGTATGAGCGATAAGCATCTAAAGTGAACAATAACAGGTAGACTAAAACATACCTGAACCTGGACCTGCAACCAAAGAGTTAGCACTACATACTGTACAACACTCTAAGGTATCATATCAAACAGTGAAAAGATACGGAGGTGGGGGAGGTGTGCATGTCATAGGGATGGCAAACAATCAAACATAGCATCCATCCTCACATCTCTCACTCAGTGCATAAAGCATACGATATTCACCACTTCGATCACCCAACATTCCTTGCTACGATCACTTTGCCCCATGAAGTCATAAATGGCTTCACTGCACTGATAACGTAGCCACAAATTCCTCGCTATGTCCACTTGCCCCATGGAGTTATTCACCCCATCTGCGTTGGCTCATAGTCTTACTACGCATCACCTTGCCCCTCAGGTCATAATGACCCTACTGCACTGATAACGTAGTCTTGCTACCATCACTTTGCCCCTCAGGTCGTAATGACCCTACTGCACTGATAAGTAGCCCATCATTCCTTTTAGTGGTGAATCGAAGTTATGAACATCGACAAATCCTTAGCACACGTCCCGCAGCAAAGTCCAACCATGAAGTGAACTCGTTGGTTCCCAACTGGTTCCGGGATCCTGAGCTCTAACTTCCCCTATTGGACTACCTTTGCATCTCGGGTTATTGGTCAATACTGGGTCGGGTCGGGTTCTTCCTCAGGTCATCGGTTCGGGTCGGTGTTCTTTATCCGTTCGGGTCGGGTCCCCCTTCTGATGCGGTTCGGGTCGGCGTTCCTCTGGGTTCGAGTCAGCTGCTTCTTCTTCTTCGGGTCGGGTCGGTGCTTCCTTTCGGGTCGGGTCGGGTCCTTCTTGGTTTGTGCTTTCGATCCGTCTTCATGCTCCCCTTCATATGCTCCTATCCGATCCGCTTTTGTGCTCCTGCTCTGATTCGCCTTTGTGTTTCCGATCCGATCCGTCCCCTTCGATCCGATCCGTCTTCCTCTATCCGATCCGATCCGTCTCCCTCTATCCGATCCGATCCCAGTTTAGCTAGTGTGGCCTTCCTTTTTGCCACTTTTCCCAAGTGTTGAGTTCCGATCCGATCGGATTCTTTGCTCAGTTCTACATATCCGATCCGAGCCCCCTCATCCGATCCGATCCGAACTCTGCACTGTTTTCTGAAACTGTTCCAGCAAGTGTTTACGCCATTCGACGACGTTTTCGACCATTCTAACTATTGAAATCAATCACAAAGCATTTCATACAGTCATAGCAACATGCATAATCAACCACAAACATCATTCACATCCATATCATAGGTTAAAATGGATCAAACATACCCAAAATCTCATATTTCCCCTTAAGCATGATTAGGTGAAACTAATGATAGGATTAGCAAAACTTAACCAAATTAACCCAAATTCATATCAGAGGTCTAAAACAACATTTAGGAATTTATGAACATTTTCCCCAAATTTTATCATACTTAAATTCACTAATTAGCACTAATCACCCCTAACTGGCCATAATTAGTGTAAAACTATGCAAATCACTCACCTTAGCCACAAAATAAACTAAAATCTGAAATGATTCTATGATTTGATGTGAATCTCAATGCCAACAGCAGCTCCTTTGTTGATTTGGTAAAGATCTTCCTTGATTAGGGGTTGCTAAGCTTAATCCTTGACCAAAAGATGATTTGGAGGCGATTTAGAGGTTGGAGGCCATTTTTAGGGATCCTTGGTGATAAGTGGAGGCTAGAAAACTGAAATGGAATGATTCTCCATCTCATTTCAGCCCTCCCATAACCCTAATCCCGAAATGGGTTATGGGTCTACTCACTAATCACCCGATTTGGCCCGGTTAAGCAGTTTTTCACCCTCCAAACCTTGTTTCAGCCATATCTCCCAAACGGTAAGTCCGTTTGGCTAATGCGACCACTCTACGGAAAGAGAAACCATCAAACGAATCAAATGGAAGTGGTTTCATGTCAAAATTCCTTTCCAATCAAAAGTTATGGCCAAAACAGTACCAACTAGGGGCAAAATGGTCATTTAAAAATCGACAAAAATCATGGACATGGGAAATGACTCTAATAGATGTTTCCCAAAGTTACATGATCATACGACTTCACATGGGAAAGAAATAAATATTCTACGATCCTATGATGTGTAGAATACAGGTTGTTAAAGATAGATACCATAATTTTTATAAAATATATTAAATAACAAAAATAGTCAAACGTGGAAGGTACTCATTCGTTGAGATTAGTCATGTGTTGGCAAAAATATAGATTCACGTATTGAATAGAATAAATATTCATTTGTTGAATAGAAAACGAATTGAATTTGAATTGAATCGAATAGAAAACCCATTTGAATTGAATCGAATAGAAAACGAATTTGAATTTGAATTGAATAGAAAACGAATTTGAATTTGAATTGAATAGAAAACGAATTTGAATTGAATCGAATAGAAAACCCATTTGAATTGAATCGAATAGAAAATGAATTTGAATTTGAATTGAATAGAAAACGAATTTGAATTGATTCGAATAGAAAACCCATTTGAATTGAATCGAATAGAAAACGAATTTAAATTTGAATTGAATAGAAAACGAATTTGAATTGAATCGAATAGAAAACCCATTTGAATTGAATCGAATAGAAAACGAATTTGAATTTGAATTGAATAGAAAACGAATTGAATTGAATCGAATAGAAAACCCATTTAAATTGAATTGAATAGAAAACGAATTGAATTGAATCGAATAGAAAACCCATTTGAATTGAATCGAATAGAAAACGAATTGAATTTGAATTGAATAGAAAACGAATTTGAATTGAATCGAATAGAAAACCCATTTGAATTGAATCGAATAGAAAACGAATTTGAATTTGAATTGAATAGAAAACGAACTTGAATTGAATAGAAAACAAATTGAATCGAATAGAAAACCAATTTGAATTGAATTGAATAGAAAACGAATTTGATTTGAATAGAAAACGAATTAGAATTGGATTGAATAGAAAATGAACTCAAATTGAATTGAAATTTGAATTGAATTTAAATGAATTTTAAAACGAATCTATAAGGAAAGATTCGATTTGGATTTGAATTGGAGATAGAAGTTGAAATGTTTTTGAAACGAATTTAAAACGATTTATAAAATTCGTTTTAAATAGTAATCGACGAAATATATATAATATATATTATATATATAATATAATGGCCTGAATAGAACGCGCCGCGCCGCGGCAGTTCGCGAATTTCGACCATTGACTTCGAACGGATATTACGGGAGATCCGATCGTCGGATTCTCCTAAAACCGGAACCGTTGGGTTCGTATCGAAAAGAGATTTTTAACGAATATTAGAAATTTGAAATCTAACGGTTGGATTTGGAGATACGTCCAAATCAAATTTGGAAAAGGTCGCTGTAAGTGCAGTTCGATGGCCGTTGATGGAAATCGACTGTACGGGCCTTGATAAATGTGAAAACCCGTAACTTCCCCGGTTGGGAAAGCGCGGATAGTTCGAGAACAAGCCACAACAGAACGCAAACGGAAGAACATTTCATTGTATATTACAACAATGCATCAGATTACATGAATACACAGAGTATAAATGAATATTACACAGAAATATCTGAGATTTAGATTACATTTAAATACATCGCAACGGAAAATAATACAATACACAACTAGAAGTAAATATACAGATACAAAGCTTTCCGGATATCATTCCAGCTGTAAACCAGGATCCTGTGAATATAAATCTGCAAAACCAAAACTACTAGTTGCCCGTGTCAAAATAAGGGCACCCAGAGTTTAGGTCAAAACAATAAACTCCAAGTCAGTCATGTGACTGGTGTGAGAACTAAAACAGTTATTAATCTTTGTTTTTAAAGTTAGGTAAATCAAGGGACCACGCCGTATAACACGGAACGGGTTTCCTCCCAAGAATACCAGTGCATAAAACAAACAACGCAATGCTAAATAAAGAAAAATGAAGCTGTTATAAGACCCAGGTCCTATCACACAATGCAACGCAAACCGGGGGATATGGTTTTCCCTTATAACAGCCAAAGGATGCTTGATACGTTTTAAAACAAATCATTTGATACTATTATCAGTGTATAGTGTATAAAACAATCTTCGAATCATAAGTATCAATCATAGGCGGCATGGGTACCATATATCATGTCGCCATTTTAGTTCTACAATTAAAACCGCAAGAGTCACGTATTTGGAAATTGGATTTCCATCTATGAACCGAGGCAAAAGATAGTCCTCAACCGATTCGAGACGCTCTAGCCCGCCCCTCAGGCAAGTACTCAGTCAAGCCTTTGGATCGTCAGGGCCGGTCCACCGATGTGGATTAAAATTCCTGAACACTGCGTTTCCCCGCCCTTTGGGGCGTAAATGAGCCAACGAATGACTCCATCGGACCCGGATCGTCCGATCAAACCGAGGCGCCTCGCAACAGCAACAACCACACAGGTGAAAAGTATATAAATGTCAGGGCTGGTAGGTCACTGACACCACCCTAGCTAGAAAGAAACGCATGCCCTCCCTGAGGTCCTTCTCCCGTTTTTGGTTCACAACCGGGGTGTGAGGCTCGCGAATTCACATTACACAAAGCTGTGCCACACAGGCTGTGCTTTGATCATCATCACAAGACTTTGCTTTTCAACAGAAGCCTCGATCAATTGCCACTTAGGCATGCCACACAGGCAATTCACTCCATGCGTTTGATATCCATCAGTATATAACCCCTGAGCTCGTACGTCTCAGAGAAGGGCGTTAAGCAAGAGAATAAATTCTCCGCCGCCAAACAGATATATATTGTTAGACCGAAATTTGGGCCTAACACCCAAATGCTATGTGAAAACCTCACAATCACATATTAATACAGAAAAAGCAGTAAAATAAGAGGAGACACACGAGATTTTTATAGTGGTTCGGCTCAATCCAAGCCTACGTCCACTTTATAGTTTCTTAAATCCTAAGAAGCTATTACAATGTTGTTTGTTTGCAGTTTATACACGAAATCCTCGTGTTTACAATGAAGAAGAGGAGAAAAGAGATTGAATTTATGCACGACAGCCTCGTGTTTGATTGAGTTGAGGAGTACCCAAAGTCCTTGAATACTTGGTAATGGAGGTCCGGAGATGTTAGTGCTGGAAAGTCCCTTGAAATGACCATCTCGTGGTGTATTTATAGGCGTAGAGGAGCTGCTGGGAGTCCTGAATCGGATCGGATCGGAGGGGCACGTGGCATGTGGAGAGGCCATCTCGGAGATAGTGGAGATGTGGTCTTCAGATCGTGCTAGGACAAGTGTAAGCCGATCCGGATTAATAGGAGATAGTTACTCCTTGGGAACAGGTCAAAGTTGAGGTGTAGCAGCAGGTCGAAGCGGTTCGGTTCGGGTCCTCTTCCTTCCGAACCGATCCGGAGAATTCCAACCGAAGGCGAGACGTGTTGCTATACATCTGGTGCAAGGCGGGTCGGTTCGGACTTCCGATCTGAACCGATTTGGTGTCTTCGATCCGAAGAGTGGAAGCACTTCAGTGCAGTGTGTAAGGCGGGTCGGTTCGGTTGTCCGATCCGAACCGAGTTGGTGTCTTCAACCCGAAGACTTTGTGCTCTTGTGAGGATCCGATGCGAAGCGGGTCGGATTGCTCCATTCCACCCGATCCGAACCGAGTCAGAGCTCTGCCAAAACCAGCCAATGTTATGCTTCTTCGAAGAGAGGAGTCGGAGCGGGTCCGATCCGATCCGGGAGGTCAAGCCAATTTCCAAATTCCAAGTTTCCGGTTCTGCATGCGTTTACGGAAACGGGCATAACTTTCAAACCGTAAGTCCGTTTTAGCCAAACGAAAGCTCAAACTGAAGCTAATTCAGAGATCTACAAGAGTTACAGAGCCCAGCTCCATAATCGCTATTTTCGGGCCCAAAAAAGGTCATTTGGTAGGAGTTCCGGGCCTTTCTTTATTTGTGATGCGACTTTGACCAAATCGCTGCCTGTCTTCTGACGGTATTTCCGACACTTGAGCGTATTGTTGATCAATGATTTCATGTGTGACGGCTTTGACTAAAAAGCAGGTCAACATATATTTAGTAGAGATCAATCGCACGGACTAAAATCCAATGTCAGACACACAGTCCATTTACAAGTTCGTTCTGGGTCTGAACGAAACCGGAGGCACTTTCCTCGCATATCCATCGATCTCCAAGCACATCTGGACGACCACCGATTGATTCCCTCATCTTGGGTGTACAGCCCAATCAAGATCATTAGTAATCACCCAAACGATGTGAAGACTTCCGGTCTTCAACCACCGTCTTCATCTTCGACTTATCGTCGTATCAGTTATTCAGAATGGGATAAACCCGGTCTTTCCGAATAACTCGCGTATATTTTAAATAAGTGTTACACAAACACAACATACACCTCATTCCAATTCATCAGTCACTAGCCGTAAATTAATCAAGAGAATAATTTCCCAAATATTAACCCCGAAGGCCGAAACCAACATCAGATCAATATCCAGAAAACCATTCTGCTTGGCTAACCGACAGTTAGTTTCTAAATTTCACTTTCATAGGGAAAGGTTCCCATTAATTTTATCCAAGGTAAATTCCTTGAATTTATTCTTTAATCATCTTTTGAATTTCGATTTAACTAGTCGGTATTAACGAACCTTACCGAAGTAATCTTTTGTTTTAATTTCCCAATCCCAACCTATTCATCCCATGAAGTAAAACGGGTCTTACTTCACATCTAACACCACGGTGTTATCGGTAAATTCAATTACCATTTCACGTTCAAATCTAATTAAAGATTTAACTATCGCCTGGAGCAAAACTGGTGATACTCCATCCTCGATCATTTCAATCTAATTAAAGATTCATTAAAACTCCACTTAGTTTTAATCTGTGACTGGGTTAAAGAATCAGTGTCATTTTAAAACACGGTTCACGATAAACCCAAAATCACATTCCATTAATTATCGGGTTAAAGAACGAGTGTTATTTAAAACCACTGTCCACGATAAACCCAAAAATCAATATCAATTCAATTCCATTTAAATATTATTTAATTGGTACACTTCATTAAATCCAAATAAAAAGATTTAATCTTTTCTTAACTGGGTTCAAGAACAGTGTTAGTCAAGACACCATTCACGACAAACCCAAATCACATTTGACATTAAATACAAGGCTTTGAATAGAAAATATATCGGCTTATATTCAATATCAAATTCTACGACCAACAGATATCGTATTGGAAATAACGATATATATATCTATATCTTTCAAATTTTCATAACAAAATCTGTATAATCACGAAATCCAACATCGAAATATTCCGAAGACAATTTCGATTCAAATCCATTCCAATGCAATCATTGGAAATTCTGGTTATTTTCAAAACCATTTCAAATTCAATTTATTTATTTAAAAATAAATAGAGTTATAATTCTAGTTCAAAACTAGTTCATTTCGATAAAATCTATTTCTATCTTTTCACATATGGGATTTTTCATCCCAGTTCTTCACAAATAATTTCTTATGATTTTACACAAATTATTACTATTTTTAATGATTTTATCAAGGCCTGTACAGTCGATTTACATCAACGGCCATCGAACTGCACTTACAACGACCTTTTTCAAATTTGGTTTGGACATAATTCCAAATCCAACCGTTAGATTTCAAAATTCTAATATTCGTTAGAAAGCTCTTTTCGATACGAACCCAACGGTTCCGGTTTTAGGAGAATCCGACGGTCGGATATCCCGTAATATCCGTTCGAAGTCAATGGTCGAAATTCGCGAACTGCCGCGGCACGGCGCGTTCTATTCAGGCCATTATATTATATATATAATATATATAATATATACTTCGTCGATTTCTATTTAAAACGAATTATATAAATAGTTTTAAATTCATTTTCAAAACGGTTTCAACTTCATATTCAATTTCAAATCAAAATTGAATATTCCAATTTAAATTCATTTTAAATTGATTTCAATTCAAATTGATTTCTAATTCAATTTCAGTTCGTTTTCAATTCAATTCAATTTCAATTCGAATTCATTTCCATTCCATTTCAATTCTAATTCATTTATATTCAATTTAAATTCGAATTCATTTCTATTCAACTTCAATTCGAATTCGTTTATATTCAATTCTTTTCAAAATATCAGATTTTGAAATCACTTTCGATATTCATTATAAAATGAATAAAATCGATATAAATGTCGTTCACGTCAAAATGACGTCAATCTAATCAATACGGCTTCATATATTCCTATTTTCAAATATTCTATTTCAAATATTTCTTTTTCAAATATTTCTATTTTAAGACTGGAATGAGGCCCAATCAATTACCATATAATGTTAATTATATGGATTTTCTACAACACATGTATATATCAACAACGATGAATAATCAACCATCATCCAAAGTGCATTCTACACTGTATAAGCATCAAATATAATTATTCAACGCTTATAACAGCCTTTCAATCAATCGATCGACATACAACTAAACAATCGGGATTAGTGTACGTCAAATATCATCCCCATACCCGTGTGGGGTTTCAAGCAATCAAACACAGATTTTTAGTTGTGCAGTTGGGCGATGTGTAAAATTTATCGTCCCAATCAATGTCCTTCAAATAAGTGTACATAAACAAACCGTCCGATTTGCAAATGAATATTTATTTGTTCACATTCACGTTAAAAATTATATTTTTAACGATCAAACTATTTTATTCAACCTATGAATATCCTATTCGGTTCATTTATTAAATAAAATGTTATCTTTATTTTTCTAACTTATTTTTAGAAAATTTCGGCGGCATAACGGCACGATACTAGAAACGGGACGAGGCCTAGCCTTATCCCCGGTATAGTGAAGGCCCACGCCATTCACGCATCAATCAAATCAATTTCATTTCACCAAACAATTCAATCCAATCAAATAATCTAACAAATTTTTGCAATCAAACAAACAAGTCCATGGTCTGTGGACGATTGTGTCGGGTGCTACTAAGCACCGTCTGCATCCTAGTATATATATATATATAACTAGAAAAAGAAATTGAAAGGTGAGAAATTCTCACCGAAAGCTATCCAATACCATGACTCTTCATTTAGAGAAATCTTCATCGTTATCGCATTTTTGTCATCTTCGTTGCCCGTATTCTCTACATATGTGAAAATCACATTTTCACTTCGCTATTCAATATATAAAAATTTAATTTTTACTTCGCTATTCAATATATAAAAAAAAATCGAATTTTTTTCTTCGCTATTCAATATATAAAAATCGGATTTTTACTATGCTATTCAATATATAAAAATCGAATTTTTATTATGCTATTCAATATATAAAAATCGAATTTTTATTTCGCTATTCAATATATAAAAATCGAATTTTTACTACTATGTCATATAGATAAAAATTCCATTTCTATCCCGCTATTCTTCATATAAAGATTTCGCCTTTTCAAAAATATTGATTTCATCTTTTCAAATATATCATTATAAAAATCACATTTTTATTTTTCTACACATATAACGATGCTATTTTTAATATTTCTATCATGTAAAAAAAATTATATTTTTAATTCTCTACCTAAACAAAAATCATATTTTTATATCATCTAGATAGTAAAGACTATATTTTTAATACTTTAAAAATATAAAAATCATATTTTTAATTCTTCTATATAGTAAAGACTATATTTTTAATACTTTAAAAATATAAAAATCATATTTTTAATTGAATTAAAATTTATTTTACCTCTTCCTTTTATAAAAATCGTATTTTTAATAAATAAAAATATAATCCTTTCAATTTTAAAAATCAAATCTTTATATATATTTTATTTTCAGATCTTATAAATGCTAATTCATGTATATAAAAACTGATTTTATAAATATAAATAAAAATATAATCTAAACTTACAGTGATCTTTTGCAGAGAGATGGGGGGGATTTCGAACTGTGGAGGAGGATGGGGGCGCGCATTGCCTGAGGTGGAGGAAGGAGGTGGCGTGGCTTCAAGGGGGGTGCAGTTTCGTGCTCCAGGGGGCTTCGCGATTGGGGGAGGAGGCTGGAACGGAGGGGAGGCGGTTGGGTGGTGGCGCGGCATCGAGATCGAGGGGGGGGGGTTCGAGAGGAGGTTGGCGCCCTCCTTTAAGGCGGCGGCGGCACCATCGGAGGAGCGGCGGCTCCTCCGCCTCTTTTTCTCCCTTTCCTTTTTTTTTTCTGAGTCGTGAAAACAAAGAACGGGGGGGGGGGGGGCAGAAGATAATAGGGGGAGACATTTTTTTTTATTATTATTTTTTTTATTATTATTTTAATTGCAAAAAGTTGACTTTTACATACGACCTCAAAACGAGGCCCACCGCCTGTCGTCCATAGCGTTTTACCCCCATTCCGAACACAATGGGATATGTATCGTAAGCTGATTTGATCGTTACAATCAGTTTCCGTTCAAATCAAAATATAAATCAATGTATATTGAATTTGAACGCACATTTCTATTAACCGGGACCACATACTAACTCTAAAAATTCCAGAAAAATATTTTCTAACTTCGTATTGACGATACGGTCCTAACAAAACTAGTTTCGTCGAATTCCGACACCGTTGGAAAAATGGCCAATTTCCAGTCGATTAAAATCAACTGAAACTGGTCAAACGCGTTTTCCTTTGCCACGCTCACATATTGAATCGAAAAATTATGAAATTTGAAACCTAGCAATAACTTTACATCACGGATCTAACAAAAGTGGTTTCGTCGAAATCCGAGGTCGTTTGCAAAATGGCTATTTTTAAGGGCCCGAATTCCATAGCGACTATTCAGAATTTTCAACTGGACATATCTTTTTATCCCTGCTATGAAATTTTGATTTTTCGGATTCGTTGGAAAGATATTCTCAATTAGATCCTAATGTTTTTGATTTCACTAAAATCCGGTTTATTTTTGCACCCGGTATGCTCAATTGAAGTTTGAAATCGAATTATCGAACTACCGCGCCATTTTCAATTCCTATTTATAATTATATATAATTATTTATATTCTAACGACGGCGTATATAATATATACGTTCTAATTACATTCAAAATAAACTTCTCTTCGATATTATTTAAAATTATCTATTTTAAATATTCAAAATTCACTAAAATTGCCAAAATAAAAATTTTAAACTGGCCCAGATTTTCGGGTTATTACAATAAAATTATAAAAAATAGTAATAATTGGTGTAAAATCATAAGTAATGATTTGGGAAAAATTGGGATGAAAAACTCCATATTTGAAAAGATAAAAATAGATTTTTATCGAAATGAACTAGTTTTGAACTAAAATTAAACCCGTTTATTTTTAAATAAATAAATTGGATTTGAAACGGGTTTTAAATAGAATTGATTTGTGGGTTTATCGTGAACAGTGTATTAAATAACACTTGTTCTTTAACCCGATAATAAATAGAATGTGATTTGGGTTTGTCCTGAACTGTGTTTTAAATGACATTAGTTCTTTAACCCAGTAAAAGGAGTTTTAATGAATCTGTAATTAGATTGAAATGTGAATTGATAATCTAAATTATCAAATTTAGAAAATGAGCGAGAATGGAGTATCACCAGTTTTGCTCCAAAGCGATAGTTAAATCTTTAATTAGATTTGAACGTGAAATGGTAATTAATTTTATCGATAACGCCGTGGTGTTAGATATGGAGTATTACCAGTTTTTCTTCATGGGATGAATAGGTTGGGATTGGGAAATAAAACAAATAATTACTCCGATGTGATTCGCTAATCTCGACTAGTTTGGAAAACCATAATTTGGTTTGAAATGACATCCAAAGGAAGATTAAAGGATAAATTTTAAAGAATTTATCTTGGATAAAATTAATGGGAACCTTTCCCTAAGAATTGAAATTTAGAAACTAGCTGAAGGTTAGTTAAGAAGAATGGTTTCCTGGGTATTGATCTGATGTTGGTTTCGGCCTTCGGGGTTAATATTTTGGGGAATTGCTCTCTTACTGATTTACGGTTAGTGACTAATGAATTGGAATTAGGCGTATGTTGTGTTTGTGTAACATTTGTTTTTAATATACGCGGGTTGTTCGGAAAGGCCGGGTTTATACCCATTCTGAATAACCGATTCGACGATATGTCGAAGATGAAGACGGTGGTTGAAGACCGGAAGTCTTCACATCGTTTGGATAATTACTGATGATCCTGATTGGGCTGTACACCCAAGAGGATGGAAATAGTTGGTGGTCGTCCAGACGTACTTGGAGATCGATGGATATGCGAGGAAAGTGCCTCCGGTTTCGTTCAGACCCAGAACGAACTTGTAAATGGATTGTGTGTCTGACATTGGACTTTATTCTGTGTTGATTGATCTCTATTAAATATACATCTGTTTGGCGGCGGAGAATTTATTATCTTGCTTAACACCCTTCTCTGAGACGTACGAGCTCAGAGGTTGTATATCGATGGACATCAGTCGCATGGCATGAATTGCCTGTGTGGCATGCTGAGTTGCATGGATCAAGGCTCCTGTTGAAAAGCAAAGTCTTGTGGTTGATGATCAAAGCACGGCCTACGTGGCATAGCTTTGTGTTAGCGTGGATTCGCGAGCCTCACACCTCGGTATGAGTTAAAAACGGGATACGGACCGTTGGTAGAACACGACGTTTCTTTCTAGCTTTGGTGGTGTCAGTGACTTACCAGCCCTGACATTTATATACTTTTCACCTTTGTGGTTGTTGGATGCGAGGCGCCTCGATTATAGGTCTGTAAGGACCGGGAAACGTGTGTTCAGGAATAACTAATCCTCAAACGTAAGAAAGGACCGGACCAGCCGATTCCAGGGGTTACCCAGAGTGTGTAGTCCCGAGGCATTTGCTAGAATGTCTCGAAGCGGAGAGGAGCTTGCCCCTTGCCTCGACTCATGACGGAAATCCAATTTCCAATACGTGTATTTCGGCTTTATTTGTAGAGCCTAGTATGGCGACATAGTGGTATGGGGCACTTATGCCGTCTATGATTTATATTTATGATTGAAATTGTTTTGACACTATACACTTATTATAGTATCAAATGATTTGTTTTAAACGTACCAAGCATGTTTGGCTGTTATAAGGTAAAACCCTATCCTCCGGCTTGCGTTGCATTTTGTGATGGGACCTGGGTCTTATAATAGCTTCATTTTTCGAAAAAGCATTGCGCTGTTTATTCTATGCACTGGTATTCTTGGGAGGAAACCCGTTCCGTGTTATACGGCGTGGTCCCTTGAATTACTCTCTCTTCTAAAGTAAAGTTTTAAATAACTGTTTTAGTTCTCACACCAGTCACATGACTGACCTGGAGTTTATTGTTTTAACCTAAACTCTGGGTGCCCCTATTTTCCACACTGGCAGCTAGTAGTTTTGGTTTTGTAGATTTATATTCACAGGATCCTGGTTTACAGCTGGAATGATATCCGGAAAGCTCTGTATCTGTATATCACCTTTAGTTGTGCTTTGTATTATTTTCCGCTGCTATGTAATTTATTTTAATCTCTGATAATTGTTGAATGTAATTTATTCATTTATACTCTGTATATTCTTGTATCTGATGGAATTGTTGTAATAGCAATGAAATGTTCTTCCGTCTGCGTTCCAATTTGTCATGTTCTCAAAACGATCAGGGGTTTCGAACGGTCTAGATCGGTTTAACGACTGATTCGGATCGAGCGAAATTCCCGGCCGTCACATTTGGTATCAGAGCTTTGGTTTACAGAGCTCGAGAACAAGACACATTAGAACCATACGAAAGAATTCATCAGATATTGGATTAGTAATATCCAATTAGAATGACTCATTAGAGATAGGATCAGTAGTATCCTAGAACGAGTGTGAAGAGTATATTTTTCGAATGAAAACAATTTTGTTTTGAAAATTTAAATCGTTTTAAACGTATTTGATTATTTATTTATTTTGAATTTGGACAATCGAGTATATAAAGATTTTGCATATACGCGTCATGAACGTATATTCGAAGTTTTAATATACTGGATAGATATAGAATAACATTCTAGTCGCCCGGAGATGGTACTGATGATTGTCATGACATCATCAGTATTTATGTTCGTGTTTCGAAGGTGTGATTTCTATATATTTCCATTATACTGGTGTGAGAACCAAAACTAATATAGATAGAATACATTGTTGTGAATTGGCATCAAAAACATGATTTTTGACTATATATCAAAATTTTAAATTTGAAACGTTAATTCACTAATTGATTGATGTTTGTGTTGTGTGTTTATTTGTTTAATAATTTTGAACCATTTAGCCTAATTGCGCCAAATTTTGAACTGTATTGAAAATTGGTCGCATTTGCTTGCATATACATATACTTACATTGAACAGGTCATAGCAAGGAGGCTAGAGCAGAGAATAAAATTTGTTTGCCCAACAAATAGGTACATGTTTACTATAATTTACTGTTTTGTTTGGGTGATGATGATTTTATGAGCCTATTGGCTTTTTCTTTTTCTTTTTGAGATCAGAAGGCCTGTATGGCAATTTCGGGATTTTCACGTGGCTCCCGGTGCAGGGGAGGTTATGGCGAAATTTTTCGAAAATTCCGGGTGTTAGCCAAATTTTTGAAGAATTTGAAAATTCTCAGAAACTGAAAAGTTGGAGAATGGAAGCCAGATCGAACGTAGAGCTGATTAATCAAACCACTTTCGACTTTGTTCCTTTTCAGGGACGAAAAGTTTTAAGTGGGGGAGATTGTAATAACCCGGAAATGCGAGCCAATTTAAATTTTTTATTTTGGCAATTTTAGCGAGTTTTGAACATTTAAAATAGATTATTTTAAATAATATCGACGAGAAATTTATTTTGAATATATTTAGAACGTATATATTATATATACGTCGTCGTTAGAATATAAATAATTATATATAATTATAAATAGAATTGAAAATGGCGCGGTAGTTTGATAATTCGATTTCAAACTTCAATTGAATGTACCGGGTGCAAAACAAACCGGATTTTAGTGAAACCAAAAATAATAGGATCTAATTGATAATATCTTTCCAACGAATCCGAAAAATCAAAATTTCATAGCGGGGATAAAAAGATATGTCCAGTTGAAAATTTTGAATAGTCGCTATGGAATTCAGGCCCATAAAAATAGCCATTTTGCAAACGACCACGGATTTCGACGAAACCACTTTTGTTGGATCCGTGATGTAAAGTTATTGCTAAGTTTCAAATTTCATAATTTTTCGAATCAATATGTAAGCGTGGCAAAGGAAAACGCGTTTGACCAGTTTCAGTAGATTTTAATCGACTGGAAAATGGCCATTTTCCAAACGGTCTCAGAATTCGACGAAATTAGTTTTGTTAGGACCGTATCGTCAATACGAAGCTAGAAAATATTTTTCTGGGATTTATAGAGTTAGTATGTGACCCCAGTAAATAGAAATGCTCGTTCAAATTCAATATATAGAGTTATACGTTGATTTTGACGAAAACTGATCGAAACGATCGAATCATCTTACGATACATATCCCATTGTGTTCGGAATGGGGGTAAAACGCTAGGGACGACAGTCAGCGGGTTTGATTTTGAATTCAAAATAGAAAGTTGCTTTTTGAATTTAAAAATAAATTAAATAATATAAAATCCTTCTCTCCCCTTATACTCTGGCCCCCCCGTTCATTTCTTTCCCAAATCGATTTTAAATAATAAAAAAAATGGAGTCATCGAGGCGCGCCCCCATCACCTCAGCCCCGACGGCGAGTTCCACCTCCACCTTCGCCGCGTCGATCCTCGGAGCACCACCTCGCCTCGACACCCCCCTGGCCTCCCCATCGCGCCCCTCTGGCCCCCTTTTCGATCGATGAAACCGCCTCCCCCACGCAACGCGCCACCACCTCGTCGAAGCGCCGCCCTCCCTCTTCTCCCTCCACCTGCTCTTCTCTCCCTATCTGCACCCTCCTCCACCCTGATGCGCCCCACTGCAGCGAACCTCTCCCCCTCCTAGTCCGATTTCAAAGTAAGCTCCTTTATTTTTATTTATTTAATTTCAGTTTTTTTTGTTAGTTTAATTTATATATACCTTTACAAAATCTGATTATTTAAAATGAGGTAGCAAATGAAAGACAAGGTTTTTAGTCGCTTAAAAATATAATTTTTATATGATAGGCGTAGGAAAAATATGATTTTTATATTTTTAAAGTATTAAAAATATGATTTTTATATTTTTAAAGTATTAAAAATATAATCTTTATTATGTAGAAGATGTAAAAATATGATTTTTGTTTATGTAGAGAATTAAAAATATAATTTTTACATGATAGGAATATTAGAAATATCATCTTTATATGTGTAGCAAAATAAAAATGTGATTTTTATAATGATATATTTGAAAAGGAGAAATCTTTATATTTGAAAAGGAGAAATCTTTATATTTGAAAAGGAGAAATCTTTATATTTGAAAAGGAGAAATCTTTATAGTTGAAAGGCGAGATCTTTATATAGAGAATAGCGAAGTAAAAATAGAATTTTAATCTATATGATAACGAAGTAAAAATAGAATTTTTATCTATATAGTAGCGGTGTGAAAATAGAAATTTTATCCATATAGCGTGATTATAAAAATAGGATTTTTATATACATAGCAACAAAGTAAAAATTCGATTTTTATATATTGAATAGAAAAGTAAAAATTCGATTTTTATATATTGAATAGCAAAGTAAAAATTCGATTTTTACATATGTAGTGGCTACGGGCGACGAAAGTGATAAGAGATGAGAACGACGAAGATTTCTACTTAAGAAGTGTCGTAAAGTTGGGATAGCTTTTGGTGAGAATTTCTCACCTTTCAATTTCTTTTTCTAGTTATATATATATACTAGGATGCAGACGGTGTTTAGTAGCACCCGACACCCGTCATCCACAGACCATGGATGGCTTGTTTGTTTAATTGATGTGCTGTGAAAAATTGTTTGTGATGTTGATGTGAAATCGAAAATAAAATATTCATGTGTTGAAAGGAAATAAAATATTTATATACTTAAAAATATTTTATCGTTAAAAATATAATTTTTAACGTGAAAGTGAATAAATAAATATTTATAAACAAATCGGCTGATTTGTTTATATACATTGATTTGACTGATATTGATTGGGTCGATAAATTTTACACATCGCCCAACTGCACAAATAAAATCTGTGTTTGATTGTTTGAAACCCCACACGGGTATTGGGATAATATATGACATACACCAATCCCAATAATTAGTTGTATGTCGATCGATGGATTGACAGGCTGTTATAAGCGTTAGATATCTATATTTGATGCTTATACAGTGTAGTGCACTTTGGATGATGGTTGATTATTTATCGTTGCTATTATATACATGTGTTGTATGGAATCCATACAGTTAACGCTATATGGTAATTGATTGGGCCTCATTCCAATTTAGAAAATAAAGAATATTATAAAGTAATGGTTCATGTGTTGGCTGTACTCATCCGTTGAGATTAGTCATGTATTGAACGAAGTATTTTAACAATAAAATTTACATCTTTATCATATATAAAATTAGAAATTAACTGGAAAATAGATAAGAAGAATGGTTTCCTGGATATTGATCTGATGTTGGTTTCGGCCTTCGGGGTTAATATTCAGGGATCGTTCTCTTACTTATTTACGGTTAGAGTCTGATTCTAAATCAAAGGATAGATACCATAATTTTTATAAAATATATTAAATAACAAAAATAGTCACACGTGGACGGTACTCATTCGTTGAGATTAGTCATGTGTTGGCAAAAATATAGATTCACGTATTGAATAGAATAAATATTCATTTGTTGAATAGAAAACGAATTGAATTTGAATTGAATCGAATAGAAAACCCATTTGAATTGAATCGAATAGAAAACGAATTTGAATTTGAATTGAATAAAAAACGAATTTGAATTGAATAGAAAACGAATTTGAATTGAATTGAATAGAAAACCCATTTGAATCGAATCGAATAGAAAACGAATTTGAATTTGAATTGAATAGAAAACGAATTTGAATTGAATCGAATAGAAAACCCATTTGAATTGAATCGAATAGAAAACGAATTTGAATTTGAATTGAATAGAAAACGAATTTGAATTGAATCGAATAGAAAACCCATTTGAATTGAATCGAATAGAAAACGAATTTGAATTTGAATTGAATAGAAAACGAATTGAATTGAATCGAATAGAAAACCCATTTGAATTGAATTGAATAGAAAACGAATTGAATTGAATCGAATAGAAAACCCATTTGAATTGAACCGAATAGAAAACGAATTGAATTTGAATTGAATAGAAAACGAATTTGAATTGAATCGAATAGAAAACCCATTTGAATTGAATCGAATAGAAAACGAATTTGAATTTGAATTGAATAGAAAACGAATTTGAATTGAATAGAAAACGAATTGAATTGAATCGAATAGAAAACCAATTTGAATTGAATTGAATAGAAAACGAATTTGATTTGAATAGAAAACGAATTAGAATTGGATTGAATAGAAAATGAACTCAAGTTGAATTGAAATTTGAATTGAATTTAAATGAATTTTAAAACGAATCTATAAGGAAAGATTCGATTTTGATTTGAATTGGAGATAGAAGTTGAAATGTTTTTGAAACGAATTTAAAACGATTTATAAAATTCGTTTTAAATAGTAATCGAAGAAATATATATAATATATATTATATATATAATATAATGGCCTGAATAGAACGCGCCGCGGCAGTTCGCGAATTTCGACCATTGACTTCGAACGGATATTACGGGAGATCCGACCGTCGGATTCTCCTAAAACCAGAACCATTGGGTTCGTATCGAAAAGAGCTTTCTAACGAATATTAGAAATTTGAAATCTAACGGTTGGATTTGGAGATACGTCCAAATCAAATTTGGAAAAGGTCGTTGTAAGTGCAGTTCGATGGCCGTTGATGGAAAACGACTGTACGGGCCTTGATAAAATTATTAAAAATAGTAATAATTGGTGTAAAATCATAAGTAATGATTTGGGAAAAATTGGGGTGAAAAACTCCATATTTGAAAAGATAAAAATAGATTTTTATCGAAATGAACTAGTTTTGAACTAAAATTAAACCCGTTTATTTTTAAATAAATAAATTGGATTTGAAACGTGTTTTAAATAGAATTGATTTGTGGGTTTATCGTGAACAGTGTATTAAATAACACTTGTTCTTTAACCCGATAATAAATAGAATGTGATTTGGGTTTGTCCTGAACTGTGTTTTAAATGACATTAGTTCTTTAACCCAGTAAAAGGAGTTTTAATGAATCTGTAATTAGATTGAAATGTGAATTGATAATCTAAATTATCAAATTTAGAAAATGAGCGAGAATGGAGTATCACCAGTTTTGCTCCAAAGCGATAGTTAAATCTTTAATTAGATTTGAACGTGAAATGGTAATTAATTTTATCGATAACACCGTGGTGTTAGATATGGAGTATTACCAGTTTTGCTTCATGGGATGAATAGGTTGGGATTGGGAAATAAAATAAATAATTACTCCGATGTGATTCGCTAATCTCGACTAGTTTGGAAAACCATAATTTGGTTTGAAATGACATCCAAAGGAAGATTAAAGGATAAATTTTAAAGAATTTATCTTGGATAAAATTATTGGGAACCTTTCCCTAAGAATTGAAATTTAGAAACTAGCTGAAGGTTAGTTAAGAAGAATGGTTTCCTGGGTATTGATCTGATGTTGGTTTCGGCCTTCGGGGTTAATATTTTGGGGAATTGCTCTCTTACTGATTTACGGTTAATGACTAATGAATTGGAATGAGGCGTATGTTGTGTTTGTGTAACATTTGTTTTTAATATACGCGGGTTGTTCGAAAAGGCCGGGTTTATACCCATTCTGAATAACCGATTCGACGATATGTCGAAGATGAAGACGGTGGTTGAAGACCGGAAGTCTTCACATCGTTTGGATAATTACTGATGATCCTGATTGGGCTGTACACCCAAGAGGATGGAAATAGTTTGTGGTCGTCCAGACGTACTTGGAGATCGATGGATATGCGAGGAAAGTGCCTCTGGTTTCGTTTAGATCCAGAACGAACTTGTAAATGGATTGTGTGTCTGTCATTGGACTTTATTCTGTGTTGATTGATCTCTATTAAATATACATCTGTTTGGCGGCGGAGAATTTATTCTCTTGCTTAACGCCCTTCTCTAAGACGTACGAGCTCAGAGGTTGTATATCGATGGACATCAGTCGCATGACATGAATTGCCTGTGTGGCATGCTGAGTTGCATGGATCAAGGCTTCTGTTGAAAAGCAAAGTCTTGTGGTTTATGATCAAAGCACGGCCTACGTGGCATAGCTTTGTGTTTAGCGTGGATTCACGAGCCTCACACCTCGGTATGAGTTAAAAACGGGATACGGACCGTTGGGAGAACACGACGTTTCTTTCTAGCTTTGGTGGTGTCAGTGACTTACCAGCCCTGACATTTATATACTTTTCACCTTTGTGGTTGTTGGATGCGAGGCGCCTCGATTATAGGTCTGTAAGGACCGGGAAACGTGTGTTCAGGAATAACTAATCCTCAAACGTAAGAGAGGACCGGCCCAACCGATTCCAGGGGTTACCCAGAGTGTGTAGTCCCGAGGCATTTGCTAGAGTGTCTCGAAGCGGAGAGGAGCTTGCCCCTTGCCTCGACTCATGACGGAAATCCAATTTCCAATACGTGTATTTCGGCTTTATTTGTAGAGCCTAGTATGGCGACATAGTGGTATGGGGCACTTATGTCGTCTATGATTTATATTTATGATTGAAATTGTTTTGACACTATACACTTATTATAGTATCAAATGATTTGTTTTAAACGTATCAAGCATTTTTGGCTGTTATAAGGTAAAACCCTATCCTCCGGCTTGCGTTGCATTGTGCGATGGGACCTGGGTCTTATAATAGCTTCATTTTTCGAAAAAGCATTGCGCTGTTTATTCTATGCACTGGTATTCTTGGGAGGAAACCCGTTCCGTGTTATACGGCGTGGTCCCTTGAATTACTCTCTCTTCTAAAGTAAAGTTTTAAATAACTGTTTTAGTTCTCACACCAGTCACATGACTGACCTGGAGTTTATTGTTTTAACCTTCTGGGTGCCCCTATTTTCCACACGGGCAGCTAGTAGTTTTGGTTTTGCAGATTTATATTCACAGGATCCTGGTTTACAGCTGGAATGATATCCGGAAAGATCTGTATCCGTATATCACCTTCAGTTGTGCTTTGTATTATTTTCCGCTGCTATGTAATTTATTGTAATCTCTGATAATTGTTGGATGTAATTTATTCATTTATACTCTGTATATTCTTGTATCTGATGGAATTGTTGTAATAGCAATGAAATGTTCTTCCGACTGCGTTCCAATTTGTCCTGTTCTCAAAACGATCAGGGGTTTCGAACGGTCTAGATCGGTTTAACGACTGATTCGGATCGAGCGAAATTCCCGGCCGTCACATTTCAAATTTCAGTTAGGCCTTCGATTTAATCTGCTGCTTAAGGTAGCACTCAATGTATATTTCAATTTTTTTCTGATTTATTGTTGTGTTACCTAATTTACTGATTTACATGTGCGTTCACGTGTATTCATATTCTTGATTCTATTATTGTATTTGTCTTTGTCCTTATAGTCATGGCTAAATGATATTTTTTTATGTTATTTGTTTGTCAATTAGTTATGAACGACGAGAAAAAACTATGGACTGAACTTCCTAAGTTCAGTGAAGAATACATCAGTGGACTAAAACTTTTTATTCGAAATACTTTTACTTGATTCGCGGTAGGCGATGAAAATACATTCCCTTGCAAAAAGTGTCATAATCGCAAGTGGCATCGTCAAGAGGTAGTCTACGACTATATGATTTGGAATGGTCCATCTTAATTGTATGTGAAATGGATTTGTGAGATTTTCAATTTAGATTATGAAAGGAGCATAACGATATGGATTGTGAAGAAGGAATAAATTTTGGAGATAATCTCGATGAGATGTTGCAATGTACTTGTGGAAATATGCAGAACAGTGAATGTGGATCTTCTGGTGGATCAAATGGAATAGGTGTCGATGCTAGAAAATTTCATCAATGTGTTGAAGAGGGAAAGCAGCCAATATATTATATCCCGGGTGTACTAAATTTTTGCAATTAAGTTTCATTGTCATGTTTTATTCTTTAAAATGCCTACATAGAATCACTGAGTCTGCATTCAGCGATTTTTTAAAGTTTATAAAAGAAGCTTTTCCACAAGCCCACATGCCTTTATTTTTCAATGCTAGCAAAAATATCATTAAAGATTTAGGCCTCGATTACCAAATAATACACGCATGTCCAAATGACTGCATGCTATATTGGGCAGAAAATGAAAAGAAAAATAAATGCAAAACTTATGGTTTTCCAAGGTGGGTTATACCGGAAAAGAAAGTGGCTATTGATAATGATCCGGGGAAGCGGATTCACAAAGTACCAATAAAAGTGATGCGTTATTTTCCGCTATAGCCAAGGTTGCAAAGGACGTTCATGTACAAGGAGTACGCGGAACTTATGTTATGGCACGCAGTGAGACGAAAAAATGATGGTAGACTTCGACATCTAGCTTATGGCAAGGTTTGGAAGACGATGGATGCCAATTATCCTCATTTTTCATCTGAAAACAGAAATATCAGGTTAGGAGTAGCATCTGACGGATTCAGTCCTTTTCATACAGTAACTACACAACATAGCACATGGCTAATCATATTGGTAAATTATAACCTTCCACCTTGGTTATGCATGAAGACAGAAAATTTGATACTTTCAACCCTTATCCCTAGTCCAGAATCTCCTAATAATTACATTGATGTCTACATGTAACCTCTTATCTTAAAATTGAAAGAATTATGAGAACTTTGCATACAAACTTATGATGCCTTCACTAGTGATAATTTCACATTATGTGCAAGCGTGTTATGAACGATAGCGACTTTCTGGGCTATGCAATGTTATCCGGCTGGAGCACAAAGGGTTATTTAGCTTGTCCGGTATGCCATTTTGAGACTTCTTCAACTTACTTGAAACTTAGTTAAAAATTGTGCTACATGATTCATAGGAAATTTTTAGACCCGGGACATAAGTGGAGGTTTGATAAGAAAAGGTTCAATGGTGAAATTGGAATGGGAACACCTCCCGGGATTTTATCCGGGACTGACAGTGAAGAATTGTTGGCTGGTTATGAAATTTTTTTTGGGAAGAAAGAGGTCAAAAAGCATAAAAATGAATCTCTTTTTTAAAAAAGTCAATATTTTTTAATTTACCATATTGGAGTCAAAATGTATGTCAACATAACCTTGATGTTATGCACATAGAGAAAAACATTTGTGATAACATACTTGGTACTTTGCTAAATATTGATGGGAAGTCAAAAGACCATTTAAATGCTCGGTATGATTTACAAGAGATAGACATCAGGGAGGTCCTTCATCCGGTTCTATCAGCTGATGGGAATTACCTTGAGATGAGGGCTGCCATATTTGAAATGACGAACAAGGAGAAAGAAATATTTTGCTCGGTGTTGGAGAATGTTAAACTGCTTTATGGTTGTACAGATAATATCACGGGTATGTAAACAAGAAAGAGAGGAAAATTGCAGGGTATAAGAGTCACGATGCTCATTTTATTCTCCACTACTTGCTGCAGTTTGCTATGAAGAAATCTGTAAAACCTGAAAATGCAATACCTATGATAAGATTAGGTGCATTTCTAAGAAGTCTTTTGAGTAAAACTATAGACTTGGCTGATCTCAAGAGGCTACAAAAGGGAATTGTGGAAATTCTTTGTCAGTTTGAGATGATATTCCCAAATGCTTTCTTCGATACAATGGTGCACTTGCTAGTTCATTTATGAAAGGAACTTGAATATGCTGGACCTGCACATGTTTGTTGTAACGACCCGTATTCTACGCATCATAGGATCGTAGGATATTTATTTCTTTCACATACGAAGTCGTATGGTCATGTAACTTTGGGAGACGACTATTGGGGTCATTTCCCATGTTCATGATTTTTCTCAATTTTTAAATGACCATTTTACCCCTAGTTGGCACTGTTTTGGCCATAACTTTTGACTGGAAAGGAATTTTGACCTGAAACCACTTCCATTGGCTTCGGATGATGGTTTCTCTTTCCGTAGAGTGGTCACATTAGCCAAACGGACTTACCGTTTGGGAGATATGGCTGAAACAAGTTTCAGATGGTGAAAAACAGCTTAATTGGGCTTAACCGGGTGATTAGCAGCTAGGCCCAAGGGGAATTTCGGGTTTAGAGGTATAGGAGGACTGATTAGGGTTAGGTTATCACTTTCATTTCAGTTTTGAGCCGCCACAAACCTTCTTGAGACCTTAGTAATGGCCTCCATCCTCTAAAACCACTCCAAAACACATTTTTAGTGAAGATTAAGCCTAAACTACATCAAAACAAGGCCAAATAGCAACAAAGCAAGGTTGGAGCTGCTGCTATACATAGGAATTCGACCCAAACAGAGGATATTTCAGATTTGGTGTTTTATTTTGTGGCCAAGGTGAGTGATAGCATCATTTTGACACTAATTACGGTTAATTAAGGGTAATTAGTGAAGATTAGCGAATTTATACACTAATAAATTCTGGAAAAATGTTTAGAAATTCGTAAATAATATTTTATGCCTCTGTTAGAAATTTGGTTCGACTTGATTAAGTTTTGTTAACCCTATGATTAGTTTTACTTAAACATGCTTAAGGGAAAATAAGGGGTTTTGGGCACATTTGATCCATTTTGACATATGAATTCATTGTTTTGGTGTTTGTGGTTAGTTTGCTATGTTGTTATGACTATTTGACATGAATTGTGATTGATTAGAATAGTTAGATTAGTCAAAAACGTCGTCGAACGGCGCAAACAAGTTGCTGGAAAAGTTGCAGAAAGTTGTGCAGGGCTTCGGATCGGATCGGATGGGGGCTCGGATCGGACATGTGAACTGGGCGAGAAACCCGACCCGAACCGGAGTTTGGCACATAGGAGGCTTGGCGAGGAGGAAGGCCATTTGCTTAGAGTTGGAGTGGACAAGGGAATCGGATCGGAGGAATAATTGGAGGCCAGATCGGATCGACTTGGAGACGCAGGGCTCGGATCGGAAGTAAACATTTGGGAGAACTAGCAACAGGGAAGGCCACGCGGATCAGATGGCAAGGAGGGATCGGATCGGAATACGTGAAGAAATGAGGGAGCGGATCGGAGCACTGGAAGGAAGGACACCCGACCCGACCCGGAGGAAGATACCGACCCGACCCGAAGTGGAGTACCCGACCCGAACCGAATGGAAAGATGACAAGGAAGGAGTACCGACCCGAACCGATGAAGGTGATGACTCCCGACCCGAACCGATGAAGGTGATGACTACCGAACCGAACCGAATTCTAGGACTGTTAATGTGCGACAACTCTTCTGAAGACCCACTCCAATTCGACCAAACCCGAGATGCAAAGGTAGTCCAAATGAGAAGTTAGAGCTTAAGATTCAGATGGGAATCAACGAGTTCGCTTCATGGTTGGGCATTGCTGCGGGACGCGTGCTAAGGAGTTTACGATGTCTGTAGCTTTGGACCACTATGGTAGGAGGTACGGAGGCGGATTCAGGGCCATTATGGCATCGGTAGAACCAAGGGCTACAACCAATGAAGTGGGTCATTGAAATGTTCGGTCATGACTCCATATGTTTAGCTTGGTCATAGCAGGGTTTCTACAAGTCGGGATTCGTCGTTACCTCAGTTTGTCTAGTGTTCCAAAGTGGTAGATGTCGTATACTTTACGCACTGAGTGAGAGATGTGAGGATGGCTGCTATGGATGATTTGCTTTCTATCATTGTGACATGCACACCCCACCCCCGTATTCTTACACTATTTATTATGGCACCTTGGAGTATTGTACGGTATGTAGTACTAACTCTTTGGTTGCAGGTCCAGGTTCAGGTATGGTTTAGTATACCTGTTATTATTCTGTTTAGATGCTTATCGCTCATACCAGGCTTTATGTCTGACCCAGAGTTTTATGTCTCCTCTTATTACTCTGGGTGCTCACACGAGCAGACTAGAGACAGGTTAGCTGGTGATGCACGGGTAGATGATCCGAAGACGAGCAGGAGGCTTCCACGTACTATATACATAATATTCTCCCTGTGTTATTGAAGATCACTGCTTGGGCATTGTTGGTGTATCTTCTACTTTAGCTTTCTTTTGTTTAGAGACAGTAAATTTGGAAAATTGTAATAAGCTGTACTTGGATTTCCGCTGCTTTGATGATTGATGTTGATTTTAGTTATCAGCTTATGCACTGTCTCGCCTGTTTTATGTCAAGTATGTTATTATTATATATTATCCCATGCGCTGTGAGACATTCTACAGGTTCCTTGATTAGTTCATCCTCTTCTTCCTTTTCCTTCTAACGACCCGTTCCATGCTAACTGGACATGTGTACAGCGCACTTTTTGGAGTAAATGTCGGTTGGTGCAGGGCGGGCCGTCACACTTGGTATCAGAGCTAGGTTGCGTAGTTAACCTAGGGAAGTTATCAGGGAGAGATAATACACGTATACGAGAGTGCGTATTTGTGATTGCTTTGGTTTTTAAAAGCTATATATATATATATACTATTAGTAGTATAAGGATGAAGTCGTACTGCACTAGCACCACTATGGAGTCGTTAATCGTTTCCTTTTTCAGATTGACGATGAGCCGATATACTAGAGGTGCTGGTAGGGGAGCCAATAATGGGAATGCTGCTGACATGAGGACGATGTTTACTGACCTCATGAGAGAGATGCTTAGAGATGTTCAGAGGGCAGCTCCCAATGGTGGAAATGGTGGTGGTCCAATGGTGCAGGCGCCAAGAGTCGACTTCGCCAAGCTGAATAAGGATTATACTAGCCTTGGTGGGAAGCCGTTCCACGGAACGGAGTCGGCTACGGATGTTCAGGATTGGGTGGATAGTTGCGAACGTATCTTCGAGGATTTGGGTATCGAGGATGCGATGAAGAGAAAGCTAGCGTCCCGTCAGCTGCAAGGGCGGGCAATGAATTGGTGGAATGCTATAAAGGCAGCTACTCCCGAAGACCAGATTACTTGGGAGCAGTTCAAGGCTCGCTTTAGTGAGAAGTTCATTCCAGCTGCTCAGAAGTCAATGTTGTTTAAGAAGTTCTTGGAGCTCAAGCAGAATGGCAGAGCTGTCTCGGAGTATATTGCTGAATTTGACACTTTGTCAAAATATGGGTTATCTCTTATTGATACTGCCGACAAAAAGAATGAGAAATTCATAACTGGTTTGGATCAGTACTTGGGGGAAAAACTTATTAACCACATCGATGAGACGTTTGAATCGATTGTGGGGAAAGCGTTAAGATCGGAAAGTCTCTACCCTAAGTCGAAGACTGAGGTTGCATCCGCAGATGAGCCAAAGCCACAAGCTAGTGGTGGAGGCAAAGGTGGTTCTCAGAATAAGAGAAAGCAGAATCAGACTAAGGACGGCCAGAAGAAAAAGAATAAGCAAGATGTGGAGTGCTTCAGCTGTGGTAAGAAGGGCCATTACGCTAGTAATTGTCGGGCCAAGCCAGCGGATAGGAAGTGCTTCAACTGTGGCCAAATGGGACATCACAAGGACAAGTGTCCACAGCCCCCTAAAGAAAAGAAAATGGTGAAAGCATATGCCCTTAATGCTATTCCTTCTTCGTCGAATGCCCCAACTGCGGCGGAGAAGGGAAAGAATGTCGTCATTCAAGGTATGCTTTCTGTTTATGATGTTCCTGTTAGAGTTTTGTTTGATACCGGAGCTTCCAGTTCTTTCATATCTAGTGACCTGGTAGATAGGTTGGGATTGGAGCCCGAAATTGTCGATAGACCTTTAATAGTGACGAACCCGATTGGTGGTTCGACTAGCCTTAGCATGATTTGTCGCAATGTGGTCTTATCGAGTCATGGATGCATGTTTGTTTGTGATTGCTTTGTTTTGGGCTTTACTGGGTTTGGCATTATTTTGGGAGTAGATTGGCTCCAAAGATACGGGGTGGTGGTAGACTGTGAGGGCTTGTTGGTGACAGCTAGAGCGGATGATGGGCGGAGGATAGTGTTTGGTGGTCTACCCAGTAAGGGGGTATTGGCTAGTTTTCTAAACTCCCTCGACATTCCGCATAGTGAGTTGTCAGGTTTGCCCGTGGTTGGCCAGTATCCGGATGTTTTCGAAGAGGTGACCGGACTTCCACCACACCGAGAGATTGAGTTCCGTATTGATTTGGTAAAAGATGCCAGACCTATAGTGATGCCACTTCGTCGTATGGCACCAAGAGAGCAGCGTGAGCTCGAGGTGCAAGTCAGCGATCTTTTGAAGAAGGGATTTATCAGAAGGAGTGTTTCTGAATGGGGAGCACTAGTTGTGTTTGCTACCAAGGCGGATGGTTCCCTTCGTTTGTGTGTAGACTACCGCGAGTTGAATAAAGTGACGAGGAAGAACAAGTATCCTCTACCGCGGATAGATGATTTGTTCGATCAGTTGAGTGGCACGAGAATATTTTCTCAGTTGGATCTCGCGACAGGTTTTCATCAGCTTAGAGTGGAAGCTGAGAGTATAGCTAAAACGGCATTTCGAACGCCGTCTGGATTTTATGAATGGTTGGTTATGCCATTTGGGCTGACTAATGCCCCGGCATATTTTGTGGATCTTATGAATAGGGTATTCAGAGATCAGTTGAATAAGTCTGTTCTTGTGTTTGTGGATGATATTTTGGTCTATTCGAGGACAGAGGAAGAACACAAGGAACATTTAAGAGTAGTGATGGAGGTGTTGAGAAAACACCAATTGAAAGCAAAGTTTTCTAAGTGTCACTTCTGGAAGAGGGAAGTGAGGTTCTTGGGCCATGTTGTATCAGAGAATGGTATTGTCGTGGACCCGGCAAAGGTGGCTACGGTACAGGATTGGCCTACGCCCAAGAACGCAACAGATGTAAGAAGTTTCTTGGGATTAGCGGGATATTATCGTAAGTTTATCCAAGGCTTCTCCAAGATAGCAGCACCGTTGACTCAGTTGACAAAGAAGAATCAAGTTTTTGTCTGGGATGAAAGGTGCGAGAATGCATTCAAGAGTCTAAAGGACAAGTTGACAAGCGCACCAGTGTTAGTCATTCCTAAGGGGGATGAAGAGATGACGGTATACACGGATGCCTGTGGTACCGGACTGGGTGCTGTATTGATGCAAGGCGGTAGGGTTGTAGCTTACGCAAGTCGGCAGTTGAAACCGCACGAGAGAAGATACCCTACCCATGATTTAGAATTGGCAGCGATCGTGTTCGCGTTAAAGATGTGGAGACACTATCTCTTGGGAGAAAGATTTGAGCTGTTTACAGATCATAAGTCGTTAAAATATCTCTTCTCCCAGAAGGATTTAAATCTCCGTCAGCAGAGATGGTTAGAGTTCTTAGCTTCCTATGATTTTGACATCGCATATACACCGGGAAAGGGCAATGCGGTGGCTGATGCATTGAGTAGAAGACATGCCAGCTTAGGGGCTATGTTCCTTGAATGGAAGCAACTGGAGTTTATCGCGGGGTTTGATTTCAGACCAAAGTGCGAATTGGATCCAGAAATGTTAGCAAGTTTGACGATCAGACCCACTTTGATTGAGCGGATCGGCTCTAGTCAGAGGGACGATCCTAACCTATTGGAAATCATCTCCAAGTTAGAGATGGGTATCGATGAGGAGATGAACAAATATGGGCTTGATCGAGATAGATGGCTTAGAAAGAATGGAAAGCTTGTTGTACCCAATGTCAATGGATTGAGAGATGAAGTGCTTAGAGAATGTCATCACTCAAAGCTAACTATACACCCCGGTGGTAATAAGATGTATCGAGATATGAAGCAGACTTACTACTGGGAAGGGATGAAAAGAGACGTTGGGAAGTTTATATCCAAGTGCATGAATTGCCAGCTAGTTAAAGCCGAGCAAAAGAAGCCTAGTGGGTTGTTGCAACCATTAGAAATTCCTGAATGGAAATGGGAGCGAATCTCGATGGATTTCATCGATGGTTTACCAAGGACTAGATCGGGATATGACAGCATTTGGGTAATTGTAGATCGACTGACTAAAAGTGCAAGGTTTATACCAGTCAAATCAACTAGAACGGCAGCTAAGTTAGCAGAATTGTATATGAAGTGGATAGTGAGATTTCATGGAGTACCTAAAATCATTGTGAGCGACCGAGACCCGTTGTTCACTAGTGGGTTTTGGAAGAGCTTACAAGAGGCTCTAGGGTTAGAGTTACATCTCAGTACCGCATATCATCCTCAGACCGACGGTCAGACGGAAAGGGTGAATCGTATTTTGGAAGATCTCTTGAGAGCATGTATATTGGATTTTGGTGGATCATGGGAAGACCATTTGCATCTAGTAGAGTTTGCATATAATAATAGTTACCAATCTAGTATCGGTATGGCTCCATTTGAAGCTTTGTATGGAAGACCGTGCAACTCACCATCATGTTGGATAGAGACTGGCGAGAAGTTTATGCTTGGACCAGATGTGGTGAGGGAAACTTCAGATAAGATCAAGATCATTCAATAACGAATGAAGGCTGCCCAAGATAGGCAGAAGAGTTATGCTGATAAGAGAAGAAGAGACTTAAAATTCTCCGTTGGTGACTTGGTGTTTGTCAAGATCTCTCCGTTGAAGAGCGTAATACGATTTGGCAGGAGCGGCAAGTTGGCACCAAGATTCGTTGGCCCATTCCCTGTTCTTGAACTAGTCGGGAATTTGGCATATAGAATTGACTTACCAGAGAAAATGGCGGGAGTTCACAACGTATTTCATGTTTCCCAACTAAGGAAGTTCGTTCACGACTCAGATATGACTATTTCACCTGATCAGTTAGAGGACTTCGAAGTAGAACCCGAGGCGGTTGGGAACCGCAAGCCGGCCCGTATTGTCGAGCACGACATGAAGCAACTTCGAAGGAAGGCGGTGAAGCTAGTCAAGGTACAGTGGAACGAGGACGAGAGTGATTGTACTTGGGAGACAGAGGAGGACATTAGGAAGACACACCCAGAACTCTTTGCCTGGTAAGATTTTGACTTCGATTTAGTTTTCCGCATGCTAGGATAGGCTTGTTTGCTTGTTTTGCATGTTTGATTGTTGTACGTGGCTGTTAGGCATGCGGGATCCTTTGTATGTTTTGGGTTAAGGAATTTCGGGGACGAAATTTCTTAAGGGGGGAGAGTGTAACGACCCGTATTCTACGCATCATAGGATCGTAGGATATTTATTTCTTTCACATACGAAGTCGTATGGTCATGTAACTTTGGGAGACGACTATTGGGGTCATTTCCCATGTTCATGATTTTCTCGATTTTTAAATGACAATTTTACCCCTAATTGGCACTGTTTTGGCCATAACTTTTGACTGGAAAGGAATTTTGACCTGAAACCACTTCCATTGGCTTCGGGTGATGGTTTCTCTTTCCGTAGAGTGGTCACATTAGCCAAACGGACTTACCGTTTGGGAGATATGGCTGAAACAAGTTTCAAATGGTGAAAAACAGCTTAATTGGGCTTAACCGGGTGATTAGCAGCTAGGCCCAAGGGGAATTTCGGGTTTAGAGGTATAGGAGGACTGATTAGGGTTAGGTTATCACTTTCATTTCAGTTTTGAGCCGCCACAAACCTTCTTGAGACCTTAGTAATGGCCTCCATCCTCTAAAACCACTCCAAAACACATTTTTAGTGAAGATTAAGCCTAAACTACATCAAAACAAGGCCAAATAGCAACAAAGCAAGGTTGGAGCTGCTGCTATACATAGGAATTCGACCCAAACAGAGGATATTTCAGATTTGGTGTTTTATTTTGTGGCCAAGGTGAGTGATAGCATCATTTTGACACTAATTACGGTTAATTAAGGGTAATTAGTGAAGATTAGCGAATTTATACACTAATAAATTCTGGAAAAATGTTTAGAAATTCGTAAATAATATTTTATGCCTCTGTTAGAAATTTGGTTCGACTTGATTAAGTTTTGTTAACCCTATGATTAGTTTTACTTAAACATGCTTAAGGGAAAATAAGGGGTTTTGGGCACATTTGATCCATTTTGACATATGAATTCATTGTTTTGGTGTTTGTGGTTAGTTTGCTATGTTGTTATGACTATTTGACATGAATTGTGATTGATTAGAATAGTTAGATTAGTCAAAAACGTCGTCGAACGGCGCAAACAAGTTGCTGGAAAAGTTGCAGAAAGTTGTGCAGGGCTTCGGATCGGATCGGATGGGGGCTCGGATCGGACATGTGAACTGGGCGAGAAACCCGACCCGAACCGGAGTTTGGCACATAGGAGGCTTGGCGAGGAGGAAGGCCATTTGCTTAGAGTTGGAGTGGACAAGGGAATCGGATCGGAGGAATAATTGGAGGCCAGATCGGATCGACTTGGAAACGCAGGGCTCGGATCGGAAGTAAACATTTGGGAGAACTAGCAACAGGGAAGGCCACGCGGATCAGATGGCAAGGAGGGATCGGATCGGAATACGTGAAGAAATGAGGGAGTGGATCAGAGCACTGGAAGGAAGGACACCCGACCCGACCCGGAGGAAGATACCGACCCGACCCGAAGTGGAGTACCCGACCCGAACCGAATGGAAAGATGACAAGGAAGGAGTACCGACCCGAACCGATGAAGGTGATGACTCCCGACCCGAACCGATGAAGGTGATGACTACCGAACCGAACCAAATTCTAGGACTGTTAATGTGCGACAACTCTTCTGAAGACCCACTCCAATTCGACCAAACCCCGAGATGCAAAGGTAGTCCAAATGAGAAGTTAGAGCTTAAGATTCAGATGGGAATCAACGAGTTCGCTTCATGGTTGGGCTTTGCTGCGGGACGCGTGCTAAGGAGTTTACGATGTCTGTAGCTTTGGACCACTATGGTAGGAGGTACGGAAGCGGATTCAGGGCCATTATGGCATCGGTAGAACCAAGGGCTACAACCAATGAAGTGGGTCATTGAAATGTTCGGTCATGACTCCATATGTTTAGCTTGGTCATAGCAGGGTTTCTACAAGTCGGGATTCGTCGTTACCTCAGTTTGTCTAGTGTTCCAAAGTGGTAGATGTCGTATACTTTACGCACTGAGTGAGAGATGTGAGGATGGCTGCTATGGATGATTTGCTTTCTATCATTGTGACATGCACACCCCACCCCCGTATTCTTACACTATTTATTATGGCACCTTGGAGTATTGTACGGTATGTAGTACTAACTCTTTGGTTGTAGGTCCAGGTTCAGGTATGGTTTAGTATACCTGTTATTATTCTGTTTAGATGCTTATCGCTCATACCAGGCTTTATGTCTGACCCAGAGTTTTATGTCTCCTCTTATTACTCTGGGTGCTCATACGAGCAGACTAGAGACAGGTTAGCTGGTGATGCACGGGTAGATGATCCGAAGACGAGCAGGAGGCTTCCACGTACTATATACATAATATTCTCCCTGTGTTGTTGAAGATCACTGCTTGGGCATTGTTGGTGTATCTTCTACTTTAGCTTTCTTTTGTTTAGAGACAGTAAATTTGGAAAATTGTAATAAGCTGTACTTGGATTTCCGCTGCTTTGATGATTGATGTTGATTTTAGTTATCAGCTTATGCACTGTCTCGCCTGTTTTATGTCAAGTATGTTATTATTATATATTATCCCATGCGCTGTGAGACATTCTACAGGTTCCTTGATTAGTTCATCCTCTTCTTCCTTTTCCTTATAACGACCCGTTCCATGCTAACTGGACATGTGTACAACGCACTTTTTGGAGTAAATGTCGGTTGGTGCAGGGCGGGCCGTCACATTTGTTGTATGTTTCCTATTGAGCGTTATCTTTGTAAACTAAAATCATATGTTCGCAACAAAAGTAAGCCTGAGGCATCCATTGCTGAAGGTTATATTGCAGAAGAATGTTTGATATTCTGTTCAAGGTTCTTAGGTGTCGATGGAGCAACAAAAATGCAATTTGAAACCGTCCACAGAATCTGGAATATCATTTTGGCACAAGAAGAAACAAAGATGGAAAAGCTATTCATCTTAAAAATTCTCAATGGAAGGAATGTCACCGTTACGTTTTATTCAATTGTGGTAACGAAGAAATAGAGAGTTTACTTGAATAAGTTTTAAGTTTTATTTTTATTTTAGTAAGTATTGAAGAATTACACTACACCAAATAGCTCATTTTGTCACACTTTTCCGCTTTTCAATTGTAATGGTTATAACCGTTAGAAAATTGTCACGGTTATTTCCATTATAAGCATTTAACATGTTTATAACCGTTACAATATTCAGTCACTCTTAATAAATTTACTCTGGTTAGGGTACATTTCTATTTTTCTTGCTTTTACACTTAAAATATTATCACGCTTACTTGGTCCTTTTCTGTTTTTACGTCTGTTTCCCAAAACAACTTGGGTTTCACTAATTTCATTCTTCATACCTTTCTCCGCCTCGCTAGTTATCGTTGGTGCCATTCTTCGCCTCAATCAGGGTGTCTTACTTTCTTCTATCAATACCAGGTTTCGTTGCCTGCCGTTGCGTTTGAGTTTCAGGGATTTTAGGGTTTCTTATCTCACGTCGATTTAGTTTTTTTTCTGGTTTGTTTCATATCTAGCATTAGAAAACCGACCGTCAGTTTGGTATTGGACCGTCGGTTTTGTGTTTTTTTCTTCTGATTTGTTGATATTTACAATATTTAAATATCCATAAATTGTAGTAGTTTGGCAGATTTTGTGAGGCATCCCAGAGGAGGAGAAAGGATATTAAGAAGGGGAAAACTACTGAATTTTATGTCTGTAATTCAGGAAATATAGTGAATTTAGACCAACCTAATATTGAGGATGCGTGGCATATGAAAATTCTGATGCAGAAGCTGTAGCAATGGTTAAGTCTCCAACAGGTATGGTTGGTTATCATTTAAACATAACTATTCATGGTTTATGCAACATGATGTCTTAGTCTTAGGGTCCCTGTTGATTTTGATGTACTTGAAATACATTAGCATAGATTTAATAGACTTATATTGTATAATAGATTTATATTGTATATTTAATAAATTTAGCATACATTTTGAAATTATAAAATATGACACTTGTTTAAATTTACAAGGATTATATCAAGGTTTTATAGAAAGAACAACCAAGTATAAATTTACTTTTTGAAAAACACGAGTACATTTTATAAAATATAACATACGAATTTAAATTGGATGAATATAATATCTATTTTTTTAAGTGTTCGCATTTCGCCAATAATGCCATATTAAGCTACTCATTAAGTATGTTAATGACCACATTATGTATCTACCGACCCACATTAAAATGGATTGTTTCAAGCATTTATATAGATGCTGCAAGTCCCATGAATCCTCTTCTCTATATGTGGTATCATTTATGAATGTACTCTATATATTTTAAAACTCTAAATAATAACCTGGATTTAGAAACTATGCTTTATAGTTTTCAATCCAAAAGTTTCACTAATAATAACAAGTTAACTTAAAGGAAAATGTTTTGTTGTGTTATACAATTGCACCACTGCTAGTTATGTAAACAATGTCGACTGTAATGCATATGATTTTTTAACACTAGTGTGCTTTTTCAAACTTCCATGTCGTGGCTTGCTATTAGCCAACATCAATTGGTTTTAGCGCCCCTTTCAGTTTGTCACCAGTTGCCTTCTCCTAAGCGCTTTGTATAGCTTGATTAAATCAATATTCCCATATGTTTTTGTTTTGTTGCTGGCAAAGAAATTTTTCATATAATTATATTATTGTATTCAGTATTGTTGCATTTGAAAAATTAGTAGCCGTCGAGCTTTAAGATTGTTTGGTAGAAGTCTTGAACTCAACCCATTTACACATTTACATTCTAGTTTCTGAGATTTGATAATTTAAGCCATATCATTTGGTTAAACATGCTTGCCTCTCGCCAACAGCCCATCTAGAAGCGTTGTCACTATTATGTTCTAATTGAAAATCCATCAGAATAATTTAATAGGATGAAATATTACCATGCCAATAGGTCAACTCATTCACTCATCAGTGTTTTGTGTTCTATGAAATATCTGTAACAACGCGGAAAATCTGAACTATTTTTTTTTTTTTTGGCAATTTTAATGAATTTTGAATATTTAAAATGAATTATTTTAAATAATAACGACGAGAAATTATTTTGAATAGAATTAGAACGGAAATATTTATTTGAATCGACGTTAGAATATGAATATATATTTTAATTATAACAGGAAGTGAAAATGGCGTGGTAGTTTGAAAATTCTATTTCAAATTTCAAATGAATGTGTAGGATTCAAAATAAACCGGATTTTAACGAAACCAAAAATATTTGAATCTACTTGAAAATATCTTTCCAACGAATCCGAAAAATTGAAATTTCATAGCTGGAACCTTATTCCTCGCATATCTGAACAATCAACAAGTACGTCTAGACGGCTACCACTGTAGCCCCTTCAGGGTAGCTACTCCAATCATGACCATCAGTAGCAACTCATCCATTCGACTTGAAGATCGTCGGTCTTGCGCTGTCTTCAATTTCTTCAACTGTTAGTTGTTGTATTCATTATTCAGAATGGGTTAAAACCGGTCTTTCCGAATAACTCGCGTAATTTATAATCAAGTGCTATAAAAACACATCCAACGCCCCATTCCAATTCAGAATATTCTTTTAGTAAAATATTCACAATATTAGGGAAGAGTCCCCATTAACTTTATCAAAGTTAAAATCCCTTTAAAGTTTTCCTTTATAATCTATAAATCATTACTTAAGGATTATTCAAGTTTAAGAGGTTAATCTTATCTTTAACTGGGTTAAAGAACTAATGTCTTTTAAAAACATTGTTCACGATTAACCCAAATCTTCTTCCATCAAAATGGAATCTACACGGAAATCATAATGGAATATATTTGTTATAAAATCCCGTATCAGACTAATAATATAAATGGAATAACGGCAAAGCCTTTTAAATTCCATATATAGTATCGACCTTCATTTACAAGAGCTCATCTCGAATATTACAGAATCAAATTCCAATTTAATGTAATAAATTGGAAAACATTATTTTGGAAAAATTTCCACTTAAATCTTAGTAAAAGATTTATAAATTCCAAATTGTATTTTCACTGTTAATTGGGTTAAAGAACAAATGTCATTTCAAAACACAGTTCATGATAAACCCAATTCACATTTCACTTTATTCCAATAACTAAATACAAATTTGAAAACTCTATTAATCTTTATTAAAAGATTTATTCTTTTTTTTACATGAGGTTTTACGAATAGTGTTATTTAAGACACCATCCACGATAACCCAAAAATCCAATTTATTTATTTTAAAACATTGGATTATCTTTCTAGTTAATAACTAGTTCGTTTTGATAAAAATATATTTTACCTTTTCAAAATTGGAGTTTTTCATCAAAAATCTTTTTAAATCATTATATTATGATTTTACATAATTTTTCTATATTTTTAATAATTTTATTAAGGCCTTTACACCTAATTTCCATAAACGGTCATCGAACTGCATCCATAACGACCTTTTCAAAAATTGATTTGGACATAACTCCAAATCTAACTGTTAGATTTCAAAACTCTTATATTCATTGGAAAGCTCTTTTCGATACAAACCCAACGGTTCTGGTTTTAGGAGAATCCGATGGCCGGATCTCCCGCTACATCAATTTGAAGTTAGTGGTCGAAATTCGCGAACGGTCGCTGTGCGACGCGTTCTATTCAGGCCATTATATATATATATATATATATATATATATATATATATATATATCGTCGATTTCTAAAATGTATCTTATAAAATATTTATAAATTCCTTTTAAAATGATTTTATCTTCATTTCCAATTCTAAATAAAATTGCATATTCTATATTTTTACCATATTAAAATATTTATATATTATCAAAATATTAGATTTATAAATCACTTCTTTTTATATTCATTTTAAAATGAATATAAATCGATCGATGAACCCGTTCGGGTTAAAAATAACGTCCCTACATAACACGGCTTCATATTTTATATTCTTGTATCCATTCTAAGACGGACATAAAAATCATACTTTATTCTTCACTAAATTTATTTTAAAATATTTTTTATTTTAAAATATTCATTATATTAAAATATTCTTTATATAAAAATATTCTTTGTTCTAAAATGACATTTATTCTAAATTATTCTTTTTTTTCTTAAACATTAAAATGTATTTTTACATTAAAATGATCTTTTTTCATTAAAATAATTCTGAATCAGAATGCGACTCAATCAATTACCATATAATTTCCGTTATATGGATTTCATACATTGCATATATTCAGTAAATAATCATCAAACAAAACATTCACATCCAAAGTGAGATTTGTAACTGTGTGAGCATTAAAATAAATAAATATGTAATGTCCAACACAGTCTGTCAATCCATTGATTGACAATTAATTAAATATTGGGACTAGTGTATGTCAAATGTCGTCCCAACACCCGTGTGGGGTTTCAACCAACAAACAATTAATAGATTATTTGTGCACTTGGGCGATGTGTGAAAAATTATCATCCCAATCACATAAACAAGACGGATAACTTGTAAACAGAAGTGTAACATTTCAACATCACAAACATGTATTTCAAGACATCGCTACACTATATTTTCAACACATAAATATTTTCATATAATCTCTTTTTACAATAAAAATGCGAACTTTTTATAGTTAAACATTTAAATGCAACAATGAATCATTTTCATATACAATAAAAATGTAGGTTCTCATGTTAACATAATTTATCAAAACAATGAATCTTTTCTAATGATTCATTTACATTAAGAATATGAATTCTAATGTTGACTCATTTACAACGAAATGTAATCTTTTTGTATTACATAAAAATGATATCCTTTTTACATTGTATAAAATGCGATCTATATATTACACTAAAAATGTAATCATCTTTGCATTGTATAAAAATGATATTAAAAATGTTCAGGTAATTCTACTCTTTTTTATTGTCTCCAAAATGGCAATAAAAATGTACATTTAATTCTACTCCTTTTGTTGTCTCTAATTGGACATTAAAAATATTACTTTTAATTCTACTCTTCTTATTTCAACTAAAATGTCAATTAAAATGTCACTTTCTAATTCTATGTTTTTTTTATTGTCTCTAATTTGACAATAAAAATGCAACCTTTCAATCTATCATTTTTATTACAACTAAAATGTGAATAAAAAATGTAACTTTTATATTTAATCTTTTATTTAAATCTAAAATGTGAATAAAAATGTAACTCTTTAACCTACTTCTTTATTTACATCTAATATGTAAATAAAAATATGACTTTTTAATCTAAGCTTTTATTTATATCTAAAATATAAATAAAAATGTAAATTTTCAATCTGTCCTTTTATTAAACAAAAATGTATCTTTTTGTTTAATTCCTTTTTTTATGAACCAAAAATGCCTATTTCTTTCTAATGAACAAAAATGAAATCTTTTTGTTTCATTCTTTTAAATGACAAAAATGAATGTCCTTTCTTAATTCTTTGTAAGTGACAAAAAAGAATGTTTGGTTTACATTCCCTTAAATTAGACAATAATGAATATTTTGTCTACTTCTGATTTAATGATAAATATGAATGTTTAGTTTCATCCTTTTTAATTTGCAAATAAAATTCAACTTTTTATTCAATGTTTTATTTGCATCAAAGAATGCGAATAAAAATTTAAATTTTTATTTCATGTTTTATTTGCATCAAAGAATGCAAATAAAAATTTAAAATTTTTAATCTATGTTTTATTTGCATCTAAAATTGCAAATAAAAATGTAACTTTTTAAACGAAGTTTTATTTGCATCTAAAATTGCAAATAAAAATTATAACTTTTACATCAATGTTTTTATTTGCATCTGATATATAAATAAAAAAAAATGTAACCTTTAATCTATTCTTTTTATTGAATTGACAAATCTTACTCAATTCAATAATATAAACAAAATGATATTTTTCATTGAATTGACAATTCTCTTTTCAATTCAATAATAAGCACAAAATGATATTTTTATAATAAGTGACCATTCTAATAACATGACCTTTCTATAGTATATGACAATTCTAATTCAATTAACATGTTTTGACAAAATTAATATTTCAAATTCAGTTAACCTGTTTTGACAAAATGAATATTTCTAATTCAATTAACATGTTTTGAAAAAATGAATTTTTTCATGTCAACTATTATAATGAACAAAAATGTACCTTTTTATTCCAACCAATTTAATGAACAAAAATGTAACTTTTTATTTCAATCACTATATTTTGGCTAACATAAACATTTTTTTTAATATATACAATAAAAAGATGTGGTTTTATTGTATACACAAATTTTGACAAACATGAGTACACACAATTCAGTTCAGTGGTTTACCGCAATCACAAAACAATCCATTACAATTTTATACAACGCCAACATGAATTTTATATAGAATGAATATAAATTTCACAACGAAATAATTTATTTATTTTAAAATAAAAATCTCACCTCGATTTGTCTGATATTTTCAACAAGCTTTGTTTCAGATCTGGTTTGTTTCATAGCGTTGATCTGATCAATACGAGTCCAACGCTTTTTGTTTCGTCAAATTCTGATAAGATATGCAGAAGTTATAATAGTCTGAACGTTAATTACATTAATTAACTAGTTAATTTAAATAAATCCTTTGATTACCCCTTAAGACAAAACTAGGCCGCCTCTATGTTCTTCTTCTTCGTTCATTTTCTCAGAACCGTGAAACCCATCACTGAAATCTAGGGTTCCAAATTGCGCGTCTCGTAGTCGACCGGACCCACATCTACATATGCTGCGACGTCGGCCTTGGCCTCCTCTTCAGGCGCCTAGAGCAGCTGCCACCTCGGTGGTCCCCCCGCTCTCGAGTTGCGTGGGAACGCAAGGACTTTAGGGTCCAAATTCTTTAACTTCGCTGTGTTGAAATCGATCACAACCTTATGGAATTCTAGAGCTTGAAAATCTCTATCGTTTTGACTATGGATTCATACCCTATTTCGATCTAGATTGAGAGAGATTAATGGATTTGTTTGCGACATTTTTGGCCATCCATGAGAGAGACGGCGGCTGGTTCATTTTAGATTAGGGTTTTGAGATTGATTTAGTGAATATTTATAATATTTTAATTGTTAATTTTACAAAAAAAACCATAAGTCCTAAACAAGTCCAATTTCAATCTAACAGGAGTTGATCCTACCCAATAGCCCCCGTTCCGGATCCAACGGGCTAGGCCTCGTCAGCCCAAACGACAATCTGTGGCCTGAAATCTTTAATTTAATATTTAACTCCTTTATCAAATTAATTCGATTGTATATTAAAATTCACCGGGGCCACATACGAACTCAGAAAAATCCATAAAAATTATTTTTGGCTTTGTTTCAATGACACGGTCTTAACAAAACTAATTTCATCGAATTCTGAGACTGTTTGAAAAATGGCCATTTTCAAGCCGATTAAATTTGACTGAAATTGACAAAACACATTTTCGTTTGCCACGCTCACATATTAATTCAAAAAATTATGAAAATTGAAACCAAGCAATAATTTGACATCCCGATTCCAACAAAAGTGGTTTCGTCGAAAACGGAGGTCGTTTGCAAAATGGCAATTTTTAAGGGCCATATATTATATTAAAATATATATAAATTCTATAGCGAGTTTTCTAAATTTTAAACTGGACATAACTTTTTATTTTTAAATTGAAATTTCAGTTTCTTACATTCGTCAGAAAGATATGGTTAAACAGATTTAAATATTTTTGGTTTTACTGAAATCCGATTTATTTTGAATACTGTACATTCAGTTAAAGTTTAAAATTAATTTTTCAAACTACCGCGCCATTTCTAACTCCTTTTATATTTAAATTAAATTTATTCATTTTAACTTCGATTAAAATAAATTTTTAGTCGTTATTATTTAAAATAAACCATTTTAAATATTAAAATTCAAAAAAAATAAATTTTTTAAATTGGTTCAGAATTTGCGGGTTGTTACAATCTCCCCCACTTAAAATGTTTTCGTCCTCGAAAAGGAATGTAGCTAAAAGTTGTTTAATTAATCAGCTCAGTTTTCATTTCTTATCAATTTAGTTCACTATTAAATTCGATTTAGCTAAATTTATCATTCTCTGTCATATTAGTTAAATTAATTATCAAACATCACAACTAGCAATCAATTAGGTGATTAACTTTTTAAATATATAACTTTTACATATAGTCAAAAATCATATTTTTAGTGCAAATCACATCAATAAATTATAATTAAGTTTTGGTTCTCATACCAGTCGATTGGAAATATATAGATATCCCACTCTGAAACTCGAACATAAACACTGATGATGATGCCTCATCATCAGAATCATCTCCGGGGACAAGAATGTAATTCTATATCTACCCAGTATATTTGAGACTTCGTATACACGTGGATCAGACGTATCTTAAAATCTCTATATACTCGATTGTCCAAATTAAAATATAATAATATCTCAAATAAGTATTTTAAAATAAAATTTTCAAAACTAAATTTTGTTTTCATTTTTATAAAAATAACACTCTTCGGACTCATTCTAGGATACTATTGATCCCATCTCTAACGAGTCATTCTTTTATAGGATATTATTAATCCTACCTCTGATGAGTCTTTTGTTCAGTTCAAACGAGTTGTACCCCAAAGATTTGAGCTAACCAGAGCTCTGATACCAAATGAAAAGACCTGAAAATTCCTTCCTTTTGAATCGACCATAAACCATACAGGTCTGAACCAAAAGTTGGAAATCTTCAAATACTTTGACTTTGGGAATACAATACATTAGAATAACAACATAAGACTTTTATTACATCGTGATAATATAACATCAGAGTACAGAACATACCAGAGTACATTGATAAATAATAATACAGCGGAAAATTATTTACAATAATTAATACAAAGCAGCGAAAATAACTAAACTGTACAACGGAAGTCTATCAACACTCTGGACATAGCTTTAAGCTTCGATCCAGAATCCTGCTTAATATATCTGCAAATAAGCTACTCGCTACCTGTGTGGAAAAGAGGGCACCCGAGTTTGCAAGTGAAACAAACTACAGGTCAGTCATGGGATTGATATGATAAATCTTACTTAACTTATTTAATAATAGGGCTAATCACAGGACCACGCCGCTGATGCGGAACGGGTCTAATTCCATTGGATTGCCCGTGCATAAGTTTTATAAATTTTAAAGTAAAAAACAACACAATGCTTTTTAGAAAATGAAATCATTATAAGACTCAAGTCCCATCACACAATGCAACGCAAACGGAGGATAGAGTTTTACCTTATAATGATCAAAAATGCTTAATACGTAGAAAAATAATATTTTTAATATTATTACTAGTGTCTAATATGTTTCAAAAACACTTCAGAGTAAATGTTCAATCCTAGACGGCATAGTACCCCATCCTACTATGTCGCCGTATATAGGTTTACAATCGAGACCATAATGTCGTGTTGGAGGTTGGTTTCCATCATGAGTCAAGGCTAGGGACGTTCTCCTAACCGAATCGAGACACTCTAGCAATATCTCAGGATTCAGACGTTGGTGAATCCTTAGATACAGCAGGACCGGTCCACAAATACTTTAGTGGATTAGTTATGCCTGAACACACGTTTCCCGATCCTATTGGACCTATAAATTGGCCATTGGTGACCAATAAAAATCCGAGGCGCCTCATTCCATCAATCACATAAGTAAAAATGTCGGGCCGTGTAAAAACCCAAACACCACTTCTAGCTAGAAAGAAACGTGTGCACTCCCTGCGTTCCCTTGTCTGAGGCTCGCGAGGTGACGTAATACACAAAGCTATGCCTAAATAGGCTATGCTTTGATCATCATCCACAAGGCTCTGCTTTTCAACAAAAGCCTTGATCCATGCATCTTAGCATGCCACATTGTCAATCCCTACCATTGATTTCTGCCAATATATAACCTTTGAGCTCATACGTCTCAGAGAAGGGTATTAAGCAAGAGAATAAATTCTTCGCTACCAAACAGATATATATTAGCAGAAATCAACAGATACAATGTAAAGGAATACAACGTCAGACATACCATCCAATTACAAGTCCGTTCTGGGTTTGAACGAATCTGGAGGAACCTTATTCCTCGCATATCCGAACAATCAACAAGTACATCTGGACGACTACCACTGTAGCCCCTTCAAGGTAGCTACTCCAATCATGGCCATCAGTAGCAACTCATCCATTCGACCTGAAGATCGTCGGTCTTGCATCGCCTTCAATTTCTTCGACTGTTAGTCATCGTATTCGTTATTCGGAATGGGTTAAACCTGGTCTTTCCGAATAACTCGCGTAATTTATAATGAAGTACTATAAAAACACATCTAATGCCTCATTCCAATTCAGAATATTATTTTAACAAAATATTCACAATATTAGGGAAGAGTTCCCATTAACTTTATCAAAGATAAAATCCCTTTAAAGTTTTCCTTTATAATCTCTAAATCATTACTTAAGGATTATTCAACATTAAGAGATTAATCTTATCTTTAATTGGGTTAAATAACTAATGTCTTTTAAAAACATTGTTCGCGATAAACCCAAATCTTCTACCATCAAAATGGAATCTACACGGAAATCATAATGGTATATAATTGATATAAAATCCCGTAACAAACTAATAATATAAATGGAAAAACGGCAAAGCCTTTTAAATTCCATATATAGTATCGGCCTTCATTTACAAGAGCTCATCTCGGTTATTACCGAATCGAATTCCATTGAATTCCAATTTAATGTATTAAATTGGAAAACTTTATTTTGGAAAAATATCCATTTTAATCTTAATAAAATGTTTATAAATTCCAAAATGTATTTTCACCGTTAATTGGGTTAAAGAACAAATGTCGTTTTAAAACACAGTTCACGATAAACCCAATTCACATTTCACTTTATTCCAATAACTAAGTATAAATTTGAAAACTCTATTAATATTAATTAAAAGATTTATTCTTTTTTTTACAAGGGGTTTTAAGAATAGTGTTATTTAAGACACCATCCACGATAACCCAAAAATCCAATTTATTTATTTTAAAACATTGGATTATCTTTCTAGTTAATAACTAGTTCGTTTTGATAAAAATATATTTTACCTTTTCAAAATTGGAGTTTTTCATCAAAAATCTTTTTAAATCATTATATTATGATTTTACATAATTTTTCTATATTTTTAATAATTTTATTAAGACCTTTACAGTCAATTTCCATAAACGGTCATCGAACTGCATCCATAGCGACCTTTTCAAAAATTGATTTGGACATAACTCCAAATCTAACTGTTAGATTTCAAAACTCTTATATTCATTGGAAAGCTCTTTTCGATATGAACCCAATGGTTCCGGTTTTAGGAGAATCCGACGGTCGGATCTCCCGTTACATCAATTTGAAGTTAATGGTCGAAATTCGTGAACGGTCGCTGTGCGGCGCGTTCTATTCAGGCCATTATATTTATATATATATATATATATATATATATATATATATATATATATATCGTCGATTTCTAAAACGTATCTTATAAAATATTTATAAATTCCTTTTGAAATGATTTTATCTTCATTTCCAATTCTAAATAAAAATTGAATATTCTATATTTTTACCATATTAAAATATTTATATATTATCAAAACATTAGATTTACAAATCACTTCTTTTTATATTCATTTTAAAATGAATATAAATCGATCGATGAACCCGTTCAGGTTAAAAATAACGTCCCTACATAACACGGCTTCATATTTTATATTCTTGTATCCATTCTAAGACGGATATAAAAATCATACTTTATTCTTCACTAAATTTATTTTAAAATATTCTTTATTTTAAAATATTCATTATATTAAAATATTCTTTATATAAAAATATTCTTTGTTCTAGGATGACCTTTATTATAAAATATTCTTTTTTTCTTAAACATTAAAATGTATTTTTACATTAAAATAATCCTTTTTCATTAAAATAATTCTGAATCGGAATGTGACTCAATCAATTACCATATAATTTCAGTTATATGGATTTCATACATTGCATATATTCAGTGATAATGATAAACAATCATCAAACAAAACATTCACATCCAAAGTGAGATTTATAACTGTGTGAGCATTAAAATAAATAAATACGTAATGTTCAACACAGACTGTCAATCCATCGATTAGCAATTAATTAAATATTGGGACTAGTGTATGTCAAATGTCGTCCCAACACCCGTATGGGATTTCAACCAACAAACAATTAATAGATTATTTGTGCACTTGGGCGATGTGTGAAAAATTATCCTCCCAATCACATAAACAAGTCGGATAACTTGTTAATGGAAGTGTAACATTTCAACATCACAAACATGTATTTCAAGACATCGCTACATTATATTTTCAACACATGAATAATTTCATATAATCTCTTTTTACAATAAAAATGTGAACTTTTTATAGTTAAATATTTTAATGCAACAATGAATCATTTTCATATACAATAAAAATGTAGGTTCTCATGTTAACATAATTTATCAAAACAGTGGATCTAATGATTCATTTACATTAAAAATGTGAATTCTAATGTTGACTCATTTACAATGAAATGTAATCTTTATGTATTACATAAAAATGATATCCTTTTTACATTGTATAAAATGTGATCTTTATATTACACTAAAAATGTAATCATCTTTGCATTGTATAAAAATGATATTAAAAATGTTCATGTAATTCTACTCTTTTTTATTGTCTCCAAAATGGCAATAAAAATGTACATTTAATTCTTCTCCTTTTGTTGTCTCTAATTTGACAATAAAAATATTACTTTTAATTCTAGTCTTCTTATTTCAACTAAAATGTCAATCAAAATGTCACTTCTAATTCTATTTTTTTTATTGTCTCTAATTTGACAATAAAAATGCAACCTTTCATTCTATCATTTTTATTACAACTAAAATATGAATAAAAAAGGTAACTTTTATATTTAATCTTTTATTTAAATCTAAAATATGAATAACAATGTAACTCTTTAACCTTCTCCTTTATTTACATCAAATATGTAAATAAAAATACGACTTTTTAATCTAAGCTTTTATTTATATCTAAAATGTAAATAAAAATGTAACTTTTCAATCCATCCTTTATTAAACAAAAATGTATCTTTTTGTTTCATTTTTTTTTATGAACCAAAAATGTCTATTTCTTTCTACTGAACAAAAATGAAATCTTTTTGTTTCATTCTTTTAAATGACAAAAAATGAATGTTCTTACTTAATTCTTTGTAAGTGACAAAAAAGAATGTTTGGTTTACATTCTCTTAAATTAGACAATAATGAATATTTTGTCTACTTCTGATTTAATGATGAATATGAATGTTTAGTTTCATCCTTTCTAATTTGCAAATGAAATTCAACTTTTTATTCAATGTTATATTTGCATCAAGAATGCAAATAAAAATTTAACTTTTTATTTCATGTTTTATTTGCATCAAAGAATGCAAATAAAAATTTAACTTTTTAAATCTATGTTTTATTTGCATCTAAAATTGCAAATAAAAATTGTACCTTTTTCATCAATGTTTTTATTTGCATCTTATATACAAATAAAAAAATGTAACCTTTAATCTATTCTTTTTATTGAATTGACAATTCTAACTCAATTCAATAATATAAACAAAATGATATTTTTCATTGAATTGACAATTCTCTTTTCAATTCAATAATAAGCACAAAATGATATTTTTATAATAAGTGACCATTCTGATAACATGACCTTTCTATAGTATATGACAATTCTAATTCAATTAACATGTATTGACAAAACGAATATTTCAAATTCAATTAACCTGTTTTGACAAAATGAATATTTCTAATTCCGTTAACATGTTTTGACAAAATGAATATTTTCATTTCAACTATTATAGTGAACAAAAATGTAACTTTTTATTCCAACCAATTAATGAACAAAAATGTAACTTTTTATCTCAATCACTATATTTTGACTAACATAAACATTTTATTTTAATGTATACAATAAAAAGACGTTGTTTTATTGTATACATAAATTTTGACAAACATGAGTACACACAATTCAGTTCAGTGGTTTACCGCATTCACAAAACAATCCATTACAATTTTATACAACACCAACATGAATTTTATATTGAATGAATATAAATTTCACAATGAAATAAATAATTTATTTTAAAATAGAAATCTCATCTCGATTTGTCTGAAATTTTCAACAAGCTTTGTTTCAGATCTGGTTTGTTTCATTGCATTGATCTGATCAATACGAGTCCAACGCTTTTCGTTTCGTCAAATTCTGATAAGATTTTCAGAAGTAATAATAGTTTGAGCGTTAATTACATTAATTAATTAGTTAATTTAATTAAATCCTTTGATTACCCTTAAGACAAAACTAGGACGCCTCTACGTTCTTCTTCTTCGTTCATTTTCTCAGAATCGTAAAACCCATCACCGAAATCTAGGGTTCCAAATTGCGTGTCTCTTAGTCGACCGGACCCTCATCTACATATGCTGCGACGTTGGCCTTGGCCTCCTCTTCCAGCGCCTGGAGCAGCTTCCACCTCGGTGGTCCCCCCGCTCTCGAGTTGCATGCGAACACAAGGACTTTAGGGTCCAAATTCTCTAACTCCACTATGTTAAAATCGATCACAACCTTATGGAATTCTAGAGCTTGAAAATCTCTATCGTTTTGACTATGGATTCATACCCTATTTCGATCTAGATTGAGACAGATTAATGGATTTGTTTGCGACATTTTTTGCCATCCATGAGAGAGACGACGGCTGGTTCATTTTAGATTAGGGTTTTGAGATTGATTTAGTGAATATTTATAATATTTTAATAGTTAATTTTACAAAAAAAACCATAAGTCCTAAACAAGTCCAATTTCAATCCAACAGGAGTTTATCCAACTCATTAGCCCCCGTTCTGGATCCAATGGGCTAGGCCTCGTCAGCCCAAACGTCTATCTGTGGCCTGGAATCTTTAATTTAATATTTAAATCCTTTATTAAATTAATTCGATCATATATTAAAATTCACCGAGGTCACATACGAACTTAGAAAAATCCAGAAAAATTATTTCTGGTTTGTTTTAATGATACGGTCCTAACAAAATTAATTTCATCGAATTCTGAAACTGTTTTAAAAATGGTCATTTTCAAGTCGATTAAATTTGATTGAAATTGATAAAACACATTTTCATTTGCCACGCCCACATATTAATTCGAAAAATTATGAAAATTGAAACCTAGCAATAATTTGACATTCCGGTTCCAACAAAAGTGGTTTCGTCGAAAATGGAGGTCGTTTGCAAAATGGCTATTTTTAAGGGCCATATATTATACTAATATATATATAAATTCTATAGCGACTTTTCTAGATTTTAAACTAGATATAACTTTTTATTTTTAAAATGAAATTTCAGTTTCTTACATTCATTAGAAAGATATGGTTAAACATATTTAAATATTTTTGGTTTTACAGAAATTCGATTTATTTTGAATCCTGTACATTCAGTTAAAGTTTAAAATTAAATTTTCAAACTACCGCGCCATTTCTAACTCCTTTTATATTTAAATTAAATTTATTCGTTTTAAATTTGATTAAAATAATTTTTAGTTGTTATTATTTAAAATAAACCATTTTAAATATTAAAAATCCAAAAAAATAAAAAAAAATTAAATTGGTTCAGAATTTGCGGGTTGTTACACTGGATGGATCAATGGTACTGAAGAAGAGAACCAAAGTATTGAATGAGTTTGGAGTAGTGAGTGATGGTGCACCACATATACTGCTTGTTAGTTTGAAAGCGCCGGGGACTGGGAAAAATTTGACGGTGGCGTCGAGGGTGTACTTCGTGGACCCATGGTGGAACCTTGCGGTGGAGGACCAGGCCATAAATCGGTTGCATATGATAGGACAGTAGGAAGAAGTGAGGGTGGTGAGGCTGATTGTGAAAGGGAAGGTATAAAGGAGAGGATTTCAGAGATGCAGGAGAAAAAGAAGAAGTTGGGGGAGGGGGGGAGGGGGGTGTTTGGGAGGAAGGCAGACAAGGAACAGAAGCAGATGGGGGTCCAGGACATTAGGACTATGATGCGCATTTGAATCTGTGTTTCCGGTGCTTTTGTGCTTTTGGTAGGTCAGGTTTTAGTGTTTTTGTAAATGTTTGTAGGATCTTTTCTTGGAAGTATAACTTCTGGGTTGTGACTGATTAGGGTAGAAATTTCTTTGCTTTAATTGTTTCCCTATGGCAGATGATTTGTGTTAATCATTTTGTGTTGCATGTATGGAACATATGCTCTATGTACTAAAAAAACGAACCTTTTATCAAGTGCGAAAGATGTCAACGTAATTCATCCATTTGCTATATTTTTCAGTCTAGTTTATTAATAAAACCATATATAAACCTTAGTTCTAGTTTTATTTGTAAATTAGATCATTGCAATATTCAATCTGGTTATCATGTCATGTTTATAACTTTTTCCTTTGTTATCAATATTATTTTCCTTAGGTTACTTTTTTACTTTTAATGCCATCTGCTTTTGATTATACATGATAAAGCAGAACTATAGTATGAATTTGTTGTTGATCTTACTGGATTTCAGTTCTTTAGTTGCATACCGAGGCATAATGATGACATTTCTTGTTTGATTAATGTTCGTCTAATCATACCAGATGATGAGCTATAAATTGATTCTTGGAGCGTGGATTGCTCTCCGGACCTCCATTTTTGAGAGTATGGTCAACATACATCAGATTTGATTATACATGAACGCTTTTTTCCCTAATATTGTATGAGCCATGATGCTCTATTCTTAACATTAGCTATAATGCTTTATAGGTTTTCTTATGGGAAGCTTGCAAAGATCTAACCCTTATCATTCTTATGGTAGCTGTTGTTGTTCCCTGATGTTAGGAATAAGAGCAGAGGTGAACATTACCCTTTATTAGACATTTTATTTTATTTCAATTTTATATTTATTTTTTGCTAATAGTCAAATTTTGTTTTTTGATTCAAATCATTATAGTTGTACACGCACAGACAATGCATAATCCTTTAATGAATGTTGAATTGCCTGATCACATATTGCAATGCAATATAAGCACAAATTAGCAACTCAGGTCACACAAGAACACCGTTTTATTCATTTACAGGTTTGAATTTTTAAACAGTTGTCATTACAACATTTCCTCCAAATTAAGCTGTAAAATATATGCCAAAAGTATTTCTGTTTTTGCGAACTGTCGTCTTTCCCTTCTATGCTAAAATTTGAATCCAAAGTCTTGCTCATCAATTTGTTATTTTTAAGCAAGTCTTGTCAAAAATATTGTCTTTTAATATTTTGTTGGTTGCTACTGTTATAGGAGTTGTATTTTTCTGTTAAGACAGTCAGTCAATGCATGTAATAGAAGTATGGTGACAACCATATAAAAAGTGCATAGAGTGATTTCCAATATAAAAAGCGCATTATGTGACAAATTTCATTTCTTGTTCTTACTCATCAGTTAGTGCAAAGTACAACAAAATATAGAATACTTCTTGAAACATCTATTTTCATCGGTCATTTTTTTGGAGAATTGGTTTTCATGGGTAATTTAGAATTCTCAGGTAAGATTGTTCAGTGCATACTTCTGTTACAAATCCTATGGATAAAACAGTTGATGATTGCTCGTTCTACAATGGGTAGGGTACTTACTGTAAGCTTCTGTAAGGGCAACTCCAAGCTTTTTTTGTAACTATCCTAATGTAGTAACAATTTGCTTAAACAGGCAACGTAGTTGCATGCATCGTTAGCTAGTTTCCAATGTAGTAAGATTCAGTAACACATGAATTATTGTTGATTTCTAATTTTTTATCGTGTTTTTTTGCAGGTACAATTAAAGCTGTGCAGCAAGCTGAAACTTTTGGGACTCGTGGTAGGATTGAAGTTAATTTGGTAGATGATATATATGTTAAGACCGAATTTAGAAGAAATATGTTGAATCTTGTTTTAAAACCTATAATGTATGTTAATGACGGTGTATAACTCTCATATTTTAAACTAGTGTTGAATGTAGTATGTTCTACCTGATGTTTGCTATTCTAATGCTATTAATGTGTATGTAGCCAACACTTGTACTAAATATATATTTATGTATATTTGATATGAAATATATGTGTTTTATGTATGTATGGTACCATGTGTATTTTCTCACGGTTATTAGTGTGGTAAATGTGATAGTAGCTTTTATAATTTGGATAATATAACGGTTATTACCGTTAGTAACATAAATATTATTACATTTATAACCATGAGAATAGAAAATACAGTAATGATTATTATCGTTAGTAAGATAGATATTATCACATTTATAACCATGAGGATAGAATATATAGTCACGCTTATAACCGTGATATTATCCGTTAGTATTTGTCATGGTTATAACCGTTATAGTATGCATAACAAAAATCACCAATGCCTGTTGGCTTAATGTTTATAACCATGAGCAATCTGTTTACTCACGACTATATGCATGACAAATGGGCTTTTCTGGTGTTGTGTTAGAAAATTTGTTTCTATCCTTTATTAACCAGGTCTTTATTTTAGGGAACATCGAGCTTTAATTGATAGTCATGTATCATCAAAAAAATATAAAAGAGAGAGAGTGTAACAACCCGGAAAATCTGAACCAGTTTAAAATTTTTAAATTGGCTATTTTAGTGGATTTTGAATATTTAAAATAAAATATTTTAAATAATAACGATGAAAAGTATGTTTGAATCGATGTTTGAAAATAAATATAATTATTTTAAATTATAAACAAGGCCTGAAAAGGCGCGGCAGTTTCAAAATTGGAATTCAAACTTTGACTGACTGTACCAGGAGCAAAACAAAACGGATTTTAGTGAAACCAAAAATATTTAAATCTATTAGTGAATATCTTTCTAACAAATCTGAAAAATCGAAGTTTCGTAGCGGGAAGTAAAAGTTATGGCCAAATGAATTTTCAGAAAGGTCGCTATAGAGTTTATATAGCCCGGGAAAATGGCCATTTTGCAAACGACCTCAGAATTCGACGAAACCACTTTTGTTGGATCCGGGATGTGAAGTTATTTCTAGGTTTCAAATTTCATAATTTTTGAAGATAGTATGTGAGCGTGGCAAAGAAAAATGTGTTTTGGTCAATTATAGTTAAATTGGATAGACCAGAAATGACCATTTTTCAAACGGTCTCAGAATTCGACGAAACTAGTTTTGTTGGGACCGTATCATCAAAACATAGCCAGATTTATTTTTCTGGAATTTTTCGAATCAGTATGTGGCCCCAGCAAATTGAAATGTACGTTCAAATCAAATATTGAATGTTTTATATTTTAATTTGAAGGAAAACTGTCTGAAACAGTCGAATGGGCCTTCGAAACATATCCCGTTGTGTTCGGAATGGGGGTGTTTAGCTAGTGACGACAGTCGTTGGGTCTAGATTGGGGTTCGTGTGTGAAAGAGGGTATTTTTGGGAAAAAAATATATATAAATAAATAGAAAATTCCTATTGGTCAGTTGTTTTCTACTTCCCCGATGCCCCTGAAACCCGACGGCGGAACTCATCCCATTCTTCCCTCCTCTTTTTCTCTTCCATCTCTCAACGAAACCACACCCTCCTTTGGAACTTTTTGAAGATCGAAGTCCCCTCTTCAAATCCGTATAAGCCTTGCCCCTCCTCATCACGTCGTTCGAGAGATCCACCTCCGCAAAGATCAGCCGTTCGCGCCCTGATTCCTCCCTCCACCGTGCTTCGAGTCAGCCACCACTACAGTCCATCTGGGCGCCTCTCCAATCACTCCAAGGTGGCACCGCCCGATCGTCACCTCGTGCTACGGGTAACGAGAAAAACTGAAACCTAGTTTCGAACCCCACTGAAAGGTAACGTGTTATATTATTTTAAACTATATTATAGCACTTTAAAGCGCTACGGTTGTTGATTTCACTGTAAAAATCATATCTTTCTCGTTTGTTGATGAAATTCAGTGAAACAAAAAACAGTGGACTCGTGTGGACGTCTTCTACATTCTAGAAGAGACCGCATATTTTTCTGGGCCTTCTTCTATTTTGGTGGAGTGGAACCCAATGTGAGATTTCTAATTTATAAACGATATGGAAAACAACGATGTATAAATTATATAGTCGATGTATGAGTTATATAAGCGTTGTACACCTCATGTATAAGCATTGTATAAGTTGTATGTTCGATGTATAAGTTATATACGCGCTGTAAAAATTATATATGCGATGAAATGACATTGAAATGAACTGAAGTGAATTGAAATATATTTATATACAAATATATATATACACCCCCCTCGTCCACAGACCATGGATGATATTTATTGGTTGTGATATTGTTTGGATTATTTGGTTGATGTGAAATTTGGTGAATATAACGAATGGTTGATAGAATTGTTTGTGGTTGAGAATGATTGACTGTGGTTGAAAAATACCCATTTGTGGTTGAAAACAAAAGTAGAATAGGTTGTGGAAATGAAAGAAAACATGCTCGCCTGCGTGCGAATTAGATGCATGAAAATCCCTATTGTCAAAAACCGCGAGGTTTTAAGGTAGAGCGAGGAGCCGTACTAGGGACGGTCCCGGTTTTAACTACCCTGCCATTATGCTGCTGAAATTTTCGATAATATTCATGTGTTAGAATTATTTTCATATGTTGAAACTATATTCGTGTGTTGAATAGAAATTCATGTGTTGAACGACATTCATGTTTTGAAATAAATTGTTTTATAATAAAAATCATATTTTTATCATCTATATGAACTATATAAAATAGTCGTGTTTTGAAATAAATTGTTTTATAATAAAAATCATATTTTTATCATCTATATAACTATATAAAATAGTCATGTTTTGAAATAAATTGTTTTATAATAAAAATCATATTTTTATCATCTATATGAACTATATAAATTAGTCGTGTTTTGAAATAAATTGTTTTATAATAAAAAATCATATTTTTATCATCTATATGAACTATATAAAATAGTCGTGTTTTGAAATAAATTGTTTTACAATAAAAATCACATTTTTATTATATACATGAATTGTTAAAAATAATGAAGTGTTGAAATAAATGTCTGTTGGATAAAAATATCATTTTTATCAAATGTAAGAAATGAATATGGTTTTGAAATCGAAGAATAGATTATATATATATATATAATTAAAATAAATCGAATAACGAAGCTGTAGTTTGTGTTTTGAAACCGTGATTTCAAATAATTAGTGCGGGAGATCCTACCGTCGGATTCTCCCGAAAAAGAAACCGTTGGGTTCGCTTTGGAAATATCTTTCCAAGGACACCCACTTTGTGAAGATCCAACGGTTGGATTGTCTGGAATGTTTGATTCAAATCTGAAGAAAAACAACGCCAAAATCGATTATATTTATATATATATATAATTAAATTAAATCGAATAATGACGCTGCAGTTCGTATTTTGAAATCGTAACTTCAAATGATTAGTGCGGGAGATCCGACCGTCGGATTTTCCCGAAACTGAAACCGTTGGATTCGTTTTGAAAAGATCTTTCTAATGATATAAAATTTGTGAAGATCCAACAGTTAGATTTTCAGATATGTGTAAATCAAATCTGAAGAAAAACAGCACCACGGCCGCGTTATGGCCTGAAGCGTCCTTTGAATGAATTGGCTATTTTTAAATAAATAAAAATAGCGATAAATCGTGATAAAATATTATAAATGATATGGAATGGAAATAAACTGAATTTGCTCGGTTTATGTGATATTTGAATGTGTTTGGCGTGAAAAGTATATTAAAGAACAGAATTAGTGATATCGAATAATTTAACCATTGAAATGAACTGATTTGAAATTCTAAATATACGTGAATTATTTGAAAATGCCGAGTTGATTCTCATTTCAAATAATTGTTCGATGAGTGAAAGTCGAAGATAAGAAGACGGTGCAAGACTGATGATCTTCATGTCGAAGGGAGGGGTGCTACTGATGCTCATGATAGGAGTAGCTACCTTGAAGGGGTGGAAGTAGTAGCCGTCCGGACGTACATGTTGATTGTACGGATATGCAAGGAATAAAGATCCTCCGGTTTCGTTCAGACCCAGGACGGACCTGTAAATGGACGGTGTGTCTGACATTGGATTTCATTCTGTGTGACCGATAGACGTCAGTTGCATGGCGTGAATTGCCTGTGTGGCATGCTGAGATGCAATGATCAAAGCTTTTGTTGAAAAGCAGAGCTTTGTGGTTGATGATCAAAGCATGGCCTATGTGGCATAACTTTATGTATAGCGTTGTTTCGCGAGCCTCACACCCCGGTATGAGCCATAAATGGGAGACGGACTTCAGGGAGGACATGCGTTTTCTTCTAGCTAGGAGTGGTGCTTTGGGTTTTGCACGCCCGGGTATTTTACTTATGTGGATGATGGAAAGCGAGGCCTCGGTTAGCTTCGGTCTCTTCGGAGCCGATGGTGTGGTCGGATATGACCAGTGACGCCCCATAGGGCGAGGAAACGCAATGTTCAGGCATTTTTAATCCACATCGGTGGACCGGCCCTGACGATCCAAGGGTCGATGCGTTCTGATCTCGAGGGAAGGGCTAGAGCGTCTCGAATTCGGTAAGGACTATCTTTTGCCTTGGTTCATGACGGAAATCCAATTTCCAAATACGACATTGTGCGGTTTTGATTGTATACCTATATATGACGACATAGTGGTATGGAGCACTTATGCCGTCTATGATTGATATTTATGATTGTATCTAAAATTAGAAACTAACTGGAAACGAGCTAAGGCGGATGGTTTCCTGGGTATTGGTTTGATTTTGTTTCGGCCTTTGGGGTTAATACTTAGGGAATCGTTCTCTTACTAGTTTACGGTTAGAGTCTGATTAAAAAATTAAACGATAAAATTTACATTTTAAGTGATTTTACTTTACGCGTATTAAGCATATCTTGGTCGATATAAGGTAAAACTCTATCCTCCGGTTTGTGTTGCATTATGTGATGGGACTTGAGTCTTATATCGGCTTCGTCTTTATAAAAAGCATTGCGATGTTTAAAAGATTTATTTGTTTTAAAGCACTGGCAATCCAATGGAGTAAACCCGTTCCGCGAAAGTGACGTGGTCCTGTGATTAGCCATATTGTAAAGTGTGTTAAATAGATTTCTCATACCAGTCCCATGACTGACTCGTAGTTTGTTTCACTTGCAAACTCGGGTGCCCCTTTTTCTACACGGGCAGACTTGTATTCAGGTTTTAGCAGGCTCTTTCTGGATAGCTGAAGCTGAAGATGGATTCTATCATTTATCTCTTTTTATGTTGTTCAGCTCCTGTTGTACATATTATGTTTTCTTTTCCGCAGAAGACATTTATTTATAACTGGCTGTATTTTGTACTAAGTATGATCCTATATACTGTGTAACTCTGATGATTATATTTATCCAGTGTATTCTATTGTACATTATCTGGTGTATTTAATTATTTCTGTTCTGCTGTTATCTGTTTATGTGTTATATTCCAAACATTACCCTTGTTACCGTCTTATCAGGGTTTGGGGTCGTCACAGAGAGAACACAGAAGAATTTTGGAAGTGGTTAAAGGAAGAGGTTGGGAAAAAGAAGGACATTTCAAAAGAAGTACAACTGCTTTCAATGGGCCCTCTTCAAACAGCTAAGAGGTTTACTGGATATGTTATCAATGGATACAGATTTTATACAAGGTTCAGAGATGCCAAATGTACAACACAAAACAGTGGTGTATTTTTGACAGTCTTGACTACTAGCTTTGCAAGTTCGAAAGATCAAAATCCATTGGTTGGTGAAGTTAATTACTATGGATCAATTAAAGAAATATTAGAACTAGATTATTGGGTGAGAATTTAGTGTGGTTTAATTTAAGTGTTATAATTGGTACCAAGAAGAGAAAGATTTATATAGGATGTCTCGTGTTAATTTTAATCGATTGTGCCAGAAATCTGATCCTTATGGTGTGAAAACGAAAGAGTAAATGAAAATGAAGATTCAAATGATATCCAACCTGCTTATGGAATGGGAAATCAAGATTTTGATGTTCGTTGGTGTAGATATGATGTCCCAATAAGACAAATCCGCCTTCCACCTAGCAAAGTGAAAGACAATGCTTCTTAATTTCTGTGTATCACTATCATATTTATTCGAGTAATTATTCTACACAATTTAAATGAGAAAATGTTGTTTCTACCTTGATTACATTTTAGTGAAGTGACTATTTTATTTTCAGGTAACCGATGTATCAAATTCGTTTCTTCTTTTTGTAACTGATGTCATTCTAACATTAATTCCTCCATTTTGTGTAGGCCGGACAAAATTCCAGTTGAGGATTTCAAAGTACTCTTGATATTTTGGGGAGATGAAAAAATTCAGGTATAATTTTATGTTTTATCATATTCAAATCATACAGATAAGGCAAATAAACATCTTTACTTCATGTTTTTGTAGTCCAAGGCCCTTACAAATTTTGCAAATCGGAGATCGTATACAGACACACACTACTGGTATGTATTTTTGCTTAATTTTATGGTTTGCTAGTAATGAACTACAGTAATGCACTATAGAATTCTTACAATTTCTGCTTGCTGAAGCATCAGTCTAATTCTTACATTATTTTGTTAAGTGTTTCGCCACTTGCTATGGCGTAGTGTGATGACCATGGATTCACATAAGTTTTAGGAAATGTGAAAATGTAATTGATCGTGTATAAGACTGATGCTTCAGTAATGAACCACAAAATTTTAAGAATTTTTTTTCTCTTCAATCAGTAATGATCGTGTCAGTTCGTAATTGAAACAATGGTTGAGTTTGTACTTGAACGAGGTGTGGCATGTCTCTTCAATCAGGCAGTTATGCAACTCAGTTATGCAGGCCATAGATTGTGCTGAAATGCAACTCAGTTATACTATGACCATAGTTTGTTGTGAAGTTATGCAACTCAGTTATACTATGACCATAGATTGTGCCAAAATAAAATATGATAATAAGCAATACCAGTACTTCACTCAATTCAATTTTCTCTTTCCATATACAACAGTTGGCTTTCTTTTTAAAAATCTGCATAAATTCGCAAATTTTTGCAGGGAAGCAGTAAATATTTGGGTTTTAAATGCAAGTTTTATGTAGTTTTTAGTGCAATTATTTTATGGAAAGAAAATGATGATTTTTTTCTGTTTCAGCTGCAATTATTTGCAATTAAAATAATAGATGGTTAAAAGTGGCATTTTTTGGGGTAGATGTAATCATGATATTTAGATAATTTCAATTGTAAAAACAAAACAAATAGAAATCTAAGGTTAATATATACAATAAAAGAAATTCAATGTTGTTACTGCATTAGGGATTATTCTATGTTTTTAGTGCATTGGACTCAAACAACATTGTGACGGGGTTCTAATTTTTGTTAAGGAACTTGTATGACACACAAAAAAAGAAACAAATTAAAAATCAATCATTATTCATGGGATTAATTACCAATCTTGATTCTTGACAACAACAAAGGAGTGTCTTATGTATATCTTGTTATTCCATGTTTTTATTTCATCCAATTCTGTTATAAACAGTATAGTATATCAAGATGTACAGGTACGAAAATCATTTATGAATATATAATTTTTGGTTTCTTAAGTAAGAAATTGCACATTGGTGAGCAAAATGTGATTGACTTGCGCGCTAGAAACAAAATCTATTGAAAGGAAATATTTCGTTTCTATAAACAAAGTTGGCAGGAATATAATTTTACTTCAAACATTAAAGATTTCATCACGCTAGTGGCAACAGTAATTAAAGTTACCTTAAACTGAGAATAGAGTCTCCGCATGTTACTCTTCTGCCGTTGTTCGCTTCTTGCTGAGATAAATGCCATCAAGAAATAATTAGACGTCCTTGTTTTCACATGTCATTTCTGTTACGACAATGATAACAACACTTAAGATGGTGTACTCAAAATCTTGTGAGTATCAACATGGAACAATTCTATGAGTTCTATCTTGATATTTTGTGCAAATAATAACCTTTCTTGTCATTTATGAAACAAAAGTTGGTATAATTGTACAAGAGATACAAATGAATCACGATCTGAGACAACAACAGTGAAGGTGTAAGCATTGAGAGATACAGGCAACATTATGTACGTTGTTACTAAGATCATTTGCATTTCTTTGAAAAGGCTTTTTCATAATTGTCCACTTTTCCCCCCATTTTAGCTGCAATTATTTGCAAAGGTAATAGGAGTTGTATGTCAAATTGGTCAAATTCACTAATTAAAGAAACAGAAGAAGATTAATCAAATTTTGTTTACAGCTTAACCATTATTTCCATAATTACTGTTCCAAAATTAGAAGTTGTAATAGAAGGGCTAATGCCATTGTGAAATCAGTTAAACCAAAAGCAGGTTATTTGGAGATTCTGTTAATGAAAAAAATTTACTTGAGCCGAAATGAGTGGAGCAAGCGTAGGCAAATATGATTACAGTCGGTAATGGTAAAGTAAGAACAAAATCGATTATACCTGACAATTAACGGAGGAAGGAATGGCGACGAAAGTACCAAATCATTGTCCACAGTAGTCGATGATGGTGGCAGAGGTCGTAGAAGAATAATCGAGGGTAGACTATAGAGATAGTCAGTTTTGAGGAGATCGACAGATGAAGCCTTCGGTTATACGAATAGAAGGGGTTACACGATTACCTATTAGTCGTTGTTTTAGAGAAGAAGAGTTACAGTTTATTTTTTCCGGAGATCGTGTTTATTTTGGCAGTTACGGGGAAATTAAAAAATACACAGCAGATCCGTGGAATGGTTCTATTTTGAAATAATAGAGCATGCATCAGTCCACGTAAGCAGTGTCATTTTCCAGCTTTAGAAGTAATAGATATTGTCACACTTGCTTGGTCCTCTTCAGTTTTCAGGTCTGTTTCCCAAAACAGCTTGGGTTGCATTGATATCATTCTTCGTACCTTTCTCCACCTCGCTAGTTATCGTTGGTGCCATTCTTGCCTCAATCAGGGTGTCATAATTTCCTTCTATCAATATTAAATTTCGTTATCTGCCTTTGCGTTTGAATTTTAGGGATTTTAGAGTTTCCTATCTCGCTTCGATTTAGTTTTTCTGGACTGTTTCATATCTAGCATTAAAAAACCGACTGTCGATTTGGTATTGGACCATTGGTTTTGTGTTTTTTCTTCTGATTTGTGAATATTCACAATATTTAAAATATCTATAAATTGTAGTACTTTGGCAGATTGGGTGAGGCATCCTAAGAGGAGGAGAGAGGATATTAAGAAGGAGAAAACTACTGAATTTTATGTCTGTAATTCAGGAAACACGGTGAATTTAGACCATCCTGATATTGAGGACGCGTGGCATATGAAAATCTTGAAGCTGTAGCGATGATTAAGTCTCTAACAGGTATGGTTGGATATCATTCAAACATAACTGTTCATGGTTTATGCAACAAGATGTCTTAATCTTAGGGTCCCTGTTGATTTTGATGTACTTAAAATACATTAGCACGGATTTAGCATGGATTTAATAGATTTATATTATATATTTAATATATTTAGCATACATTTTGAAATTATAAAATAAGACACTTGTTTAAATTTACAAGGATTATATCAAGGTTTTATAGAAAGAACAACCAAGCATAAATTTATACTTTTTGAAAAACACGAGTGCATTTTATAAAATATAACGTATGGATTTAAATTGGATGAATATCATCTCTATTTTTTCAAGTGTTGGCATTTCACCAATAATGCTATATTAAGCTACTCATTAAGTATGTTAATGACCACATTATGTATCTACCGACCCACATTAAAATGGACTGTTTCAAGCATTTCTATAGATGTTGCAAGTCCCATGAATCCTCTTCTCTATATGTGATATCGTTTATGAATGTACTCTATATATTTTAAAACTCTAAATAATAACCTGGATTTAGCAATTATGCTTTATAGTTTTTGTAATAACCCGGAAATTCTGAGCCAAATTAAAAAATTTATTTTGGCAATTTTAATGAATTTTGAATATTTAAAATGATTTATTTTAAATAATGACGACAAGAAATTTATTTTGAATAGAAATAGAACGTATATATTTATATAGATCGTCGTTAGAATATAAATAATTATTTTGAATTATAAAAGGAATTGGAAATGGCGTGGTAGTTTGAAAATTTCGATTTCGAATTTCAAATGAATGTACAGGATTCAAAATAAACCGGATTTTGACGAGAAACCAAAAATATTTGAATCTATTTGAAGATATCTTTCCAACGAATCCGAAAAATTGAAATTTCATAGCGGGGATAAAAAGTTATGCCCAGATGAAAATTCAGAATAGTTGCTATGGAATTCTGGCCCTTAAAAATGGGAATTTTGCAAACGATCTTCGTTTTCGACAAAACCACTTTTGTTGGATCCGGGATGTCAAGTTATTGCTAGATTCCAAAATTCGTAATTTTTTGAATCATTATGTGAGCGTGGCGAAGTAAAACGTGTTTTGACAGTTTCAGTCATTTTTGATCGACTAGAAAATGGCCATTTTCCAAATGGTCTCAGAATTTGATGAAATTAGTTTTGTTAGGACTGTATCGTCGATAGGAAGCTAAAAATAATTTTTCTAGAATTTTTAGAGACTGTATGTGGGCCCGATAAATTGAGATACGCGTTCAAATTCAATATATAGATTTATATTTTGATTTTGACGAAAACTGATCGAAACGATCAAATCATCTTACGATACATATCCCATTGTGTTCAGAATGGGGGTAATTATCTATGGACGACAGTCAATGGGTTCGATTTCGAGTTGAAAATAAAAAGTTGCTTTTTGAAATTAAATAATTAAATAATTAAAAAAATAAACCTCTCTCTCTCTTCCTATACACTGTCAGCCCCCCTCCCCCGTTGACCGATTCAAAATCAAAATAAAAAAACAAGAAAGAAGAGGAGGGAGGAGCCGCGCTCCTCCCATCAGCGTGTCGCAGGCGCGGCCACCCCCTCTCCTCCCCTTCTCCTCCTCCTCTTCCTTCATCTCCTCCGCGACTCCAGCCCCTCGCCTCTTCTCAAACGCGAGCCCCACATCGAGACCCACCCTCTTTCTGAAAACCGCCACCTCCCCCTTCACCTCGACCTCCTCCTTCAGTCGCTCCCCTCCTTGCTGACGCCAGCGCCCCTTCCTCCCTCCTTAACCCGAACGACACGCCCTCCTCATCTTTAAATCACAGCGTCCCTTTCTTCGTCGAGGTCTAACACTCGAAGACACACCAGTCGCCTCCACAGCCATCTCCCCCTTCGCTGTAAGTTTATTTATTTTATTTTAATTTATTTTAAATATTTAGGTTAGTGTAATCGATTTAATCAACATAAAAATCTGATTTTATAAATGAAAATATACATTGTTTTACAAAGAAAAAGATTTGATTTTCTTATAAGAACATTAGCAAAAAGATTTAATTTTTAATTATGTAAGTAGCTTTAAAAAGATTTGATCTTTATTAGGAAAAGGTTGGATTTTTAGAAATATAAAAATAGATTTTTTATAATAGAAGTGAATAGATAAAGAGTCGATTTTAATATTATAGAAAGAATAAAAATATGATTTTTATATTTTATAAGAATAAAAATAAGATTGTTATATTTTAGAAAGAATAAAAATATGATTTTTATTATGTAGAAGAAATATAGATATAATTTTTATATGATGTAGAGTATAAAAATATAATTTTTATAGATGTAGCGAAATAAAAATCTGATTTTTATTATATATATGTTGGGATAAAAATGTGATTTTTATAGCGATGATATAAAAATTCGACCTTTATATATGAAGTAGAAATATAAAAATATAATTTTTATATAGAAAGAAGCATTGTAAAAATATATGAAGAAGAAATAAAACATGATTTTTATTTATTGGAATGAAGCGATAAAAATATAATTTTTATATATGAACAGCGTAAAAAGGACTGCATTGGAATTTCAAACAGATCCAGACGGTTCAGCAGTTCAAAAGTAAAGCACGATGAAGATTTCTACATATGAAGAGTCACGGTGTATTGGTTTAGCTAGTTGGTGAGAAATTCTCTCTTTAAATTTTATTTTCTAGTTAAAATATATACAAGGATGCAGACGGTGCTTAGCAGCACCCGACACCCGTCGTCCACAGAACATGGACGACTTGTATGCTTGTTTGATGTATTGTGAAGTTTGTTGTGATGTTGATGTGAAATGGATAATAAAACATTCATGTGTTGAAATAAATTAATTATCGTTAAAAATATAATTTTTACGGAAATGTGAATAAATAAATATTCATTTACAAACCGGACGGTTTGTTTATGTACACCCATTTGAAGGATATTGATTGGGACGATAAATTTTACACGTCGCCCAACTACACAAATAATATTCAGTGTTTGTGGATTGAAACCCCACATGGGTGTTGGGATGATATTTGACGTACACTAATCCCAATTGTTTAGTGGTATGTCGATCGTTTGATTGACAGACTATATGAGCGTTAATTAGTTATATTTAATGCGTATGCAGTTGTGTAGTGCACTCTAGATGATGGTTGATTATTTATCGTTGCTATTATATACATGTGTTGTATGGAATCCATATAATTAACATTATATGGTAATTGATTGGGCCTCATTCCAATTGGGAAAACAAAGAATATTCATATGTTGAATAAAATATATATTCATGTGTTGAATAGAATAAAGAATATTCATGTGTTGAATAAAATATATATTCATATGTTAAATATAATAAAGAATATTCATGTGTTGAATAAAATATATATTCATGTGTTGAATAGAATAAAGAATATTCATGTGTTGAATAAAATATATATTCATGTGTTGAGTAAAATATTTTAAACAATAAAATTTACATCTTTATCATAATTTTATAAAATATATTAAATAATAAAAATAGTCATGTGTTGACAATACTTGTAATGACCCAGAAATTTAGCAATCTTGGTTATCCGATATACAACACATATCGAACATCCAAGGATCGAAAATAATGGGTTATTAATGAAAGAAATTAGAGGGTGAGGATAGATAAGATAGAAACTTAGAATAGAAGAAGAAGAAGAACACAACATCAGAGTAACATGAATCTCACAGCGGAACGAATAACATATAATAGATAATATATCCTTGAAATAAAATCAGTACACGTATACAATAACATTATCAGAGTACAACACTTACAACACAGCGGAAATAAACTATAACTATATGATCCTGAAGCCTCCTGCTCCAGCTCTTCCAGTATATCTGTAAATCCCGACTACTTGACTGCCCGTACAAAATTGGGCACCCAAGAGTTTAGGGAAAACAAAACAAAATAAACTCCGGGTCAGTCATGGGACTGGTATGAGTAAAACAGTTTAAAATAGTTTAAGCCATTAAATGATATCTCATAAGACCACACCGTATAACGGAACGGGTTTTTCCCTTATGAAAATCCAAAATATCTTTATATCAAAAACCTTTTGATATTATAATAATGTCTATCAACCACAATATAATAATCATCTAGCAGAAACGCTTTCATCTCACGTTCTACATATATAGTATACAATCAAAACCGCAAGCACGTATTGGGTAATGGATTTCCAACTATGACAAGGTATGGAACCACCTTTCGCTAGTGTACCTCTAGAAAGGAATACACTGGGTTCAACAAGAACATCTTGCAACCCGGCCACACATGACCGACCACTCATTTCGCTTGAGTGTATCGAATGTATATCACCAACGGTTGGGATCAGCAACTGTTTCCCGAATGGGACAACATCAACAATAGATTTTTAGAAGTAAATGAAACTCTAGATCAGGTGATTATACACCCTACTTCGGAGCGACCGACTTAGCCATGCTGCCTGCCCGATTTCTGTCATTTACCGGTTGACGAGGCTTGAAGCTACGCTTTATCATTACACCAGATTCACTTTGAATGCCACATCGTCAAATCCATCAAATCACCGATTGACGTCCTCAACCATACATTATGTGTTAGCTAAAAGAAGTTTCCTTCTCCGCTTCCACTCTTGGTACGGTTGGAGAAATCAATATAGGTGATCGTCTGGAAATACTCTGTTAGACATCCGTCTATACAAGTCATCTGGGAATAGGATGAACCGAAGGCACTATTCAGTACAACCATCTTAGGCACTGTTATCTAAGACTTATACAATAGCCCTTGCACTTTACTCTGTCTTCAATTATCTTTGGCATATATGATTCGCAACGCTTATGCCAATACTTCTTTGGATAATAATCCAACCGGTCTCTCCATATTAACAACGTTAAAATGGTCAAAAACTTCGATAGTTTGTGATTTAACTATCAAAGAAAAACAGGTGTGCAAACAACGATATTATTTCCAAATGGAAATTCTATCAATCAATCATCAATCATACATATATATATTCATATTTTCCTTATTTTCTATGTTTAGAAAATATACGTTAACACTGGAAAACATTTCCATTTCTAATCCATATTTCCAATTTCAATATTTGATTACGTTTCTGATTCTATTTGGAAAACATTTCCAAATCTTCTTTACTTGGATTTAAACAGATGTTTAAATCAACATCGCGATGACAACTCAAACCACTATACTTATTTACTAAATTCACTTAACCACTTTCACTCTCGAACCTTAATCATTCCTTAGTTAAAAATGGAGTCAATCAAGTTGGAGTAATACTACCTTTCAGATCTTAACTGAACAACGTTTCTAACCTTGAAATAGACAAAGTTCACCCTTTTAATTCTTTAACAACTTCCTTACGTAACTCTCCTTCGAATAAATCTCTATTCGATAACTCCTCCCTTCGAATAACTATATTTGATAATCTCTCTTACGCATAACTAGATCCGATTAACCTTTCTTCAAATAAACTAAATTCGATTTACTCTATTTATCTAACCCTAATCGATTAACTCTTTTTACTTAACTCCTTTCGAATAATTAATTCGATAACTCCTTTCGATTAAACTATAATCGATAACTCCTAACGATTAAACTATAATCGATAACTCTTTTCGAATAACTAATTCAATAACTCTTATGTATTTAACTCTATTCGAATAACTAATTCGCAAAACTAATTCGATTTGCTTACTTTCGAATACTATATTCGATTAACTCCCTTCGAATAAATTATTCATTTATAAAGATTTACTTTTAGTAACGGTTCTTCACTTTACAAATGATTTCCTTTTTAGTAACGTTTTCCTTTTTATAACGGTTTCCTTTTTATAACATCCTATTTATACCGGTTTCCTTTTTATAACATCCTATTCAGTTATAAACAAATTTCCTTTTTATAACTCTATTTATTTTCTAAATATTTCCTTTTTAATTCTGTTTGTAAATGGTTTTACAAATACCTCCTTTTCAATTTCATTTGTAAAGGTTTTACAAATATTCCTCTTTCGATTCCATTTGTAAATGGTTTACAAACATTTCTCTTTCTGATTGATTTGTAAATGGTTTACAAACATTTCTCGTTCTAATCTATTTGCAAATGGTTTGCAAATAATTCCTTTAGGGTTTCATTTCTCAGTATTTTCTATTTATAAATAATCCATTTATAAATAAATTTCTATTTATAAATATTCCATTTATAAATAATTCCTTGTATAAAATCTCCTTTGATTGTTATAAATATTATCTCTTTTATAAAATCCTTTGATTTTATAAATAATCTATTTTCAATATTCATTTTGAAAATTCCCTTTTCACCATTCCGGTATGTTATGTTATTTAACACGTCAAATCACGATGACCAATATCGTTCAAACACATATAATCGACAACAGATTATATATCACATCATATATTACAATATATGAATCACAGTAAAATAAATGTTGAGGAATCCAGTTGGATTCCTCCAACTTGTTTCCCTGCATCACAGATGTTAAACAATATAGATAACATCACTTTCAGTTCCATATGATATATTCTGATAAACAGAATCAATATAGAAATTCAACTAACTGGCTAGCAGTTCAATCAAACGGTCAACACACAGTCAATCAGCCAATATTTAACAGTTCTAAAAATGCAACATGAAATTATAAACTGTTTAGAGTTAGTGAGATTTACTCACATTGGTAGTTCATCATTAAAGAACGATAAACTATTTGTTTGATTTGGATAAAACAATTTATTTCGCCATAAATTCACATGAGCCCCAATCCACCCCCAGTCAGCTTCATTGTGAAGCTCTCGTCCATACGATCCTAACGGATCCAACCTTTCGAGATTATGATACATTATGACCGAGATATTGAATTTACAACTTATACAATTATTAAATTAAAATAAAACTTAATAAATTGTCACTTGGGCTTAACTTAGTTTGACCGGCCCATTACCACTTCAAAGACCAAACCCGCACTTCATCTCCTTCCTCCAGATTTCCATCCCGTAACCTCCCAACGCAATGGCCATTCCGCACAACCTTAAATCCCCTTTTCTCCATCATTTCAAAATTAGACAACACCACCATTCTTCTTTTCAAATGACCTTCCGCTCCACCCCACTCACGCACAACCCGTCCTCTCCAGACAGAACGCGTCGCACAGGCCAGCTACAGGATCCGTGCGATCCTTTTTACCATCGAACACCACAAGAAAAATCAGGGTACTGCTATTTTCCATCCCGAACCCGATTACAAACTCAGATTCATCAATTGCTCAACCAATTTGCCAAAATCACGAACCCTACATCGCACTGGAAATTTCGAGCTACAGGAAAATACCGTCGCACTTCTTGAAATGGGTATGGGATTGAAGAAGCCGTCGGTCTAAACTCATATATATATATATATATATATATATATATATCGGGATTTTAGAGAATTTATTTTGATTTCTTTTTTGATTTTTCTCTTATTCGAAACTTTATTGGAGAGAATAATGTGGAGGCTCAAAAGGAGTTATATACGGGATCATATATGTGTGTGTGGCTGTAAACAACGTGTGTGTGGCCTTGGTTTGGTCCACAAGTTTTAGTTTTTATTTTTATTTTATATTCGTTTATGCTTCCTAAAATCCGTGTGGTCACGCATGATACCCAAAAATCACGAAACTGGACATGTAGCTAGAGTTCGATATTGCGATCCCAACGAAACTGGTTTCGTCGAATTCCGACTTCGTATGCTCACACAGCGTATTTTTAACTGTCAAAATACTGACTATTTTTCACTCTAAAAATCCGTACGGCCACACAGTGACTCTAAAAATCACCAAACATGGAATCTAACAACTATTTGACATTGCGGATCCAACAAAATTAGTTTCGTCGAATTCCGACTTTGTATGCAAAAGTGACTATTTTTAAACCCCTAAATAGCCTATTTAAATATATAAATATATTTAAATATAATTAAATTAAATATAAATAAATTTATATTATCGTATATATTCACAGTGGAATACCATACAGCTCTATTGGGATTTATAACTTGATATTTCAAATCTGGGTCAACCCGATATTCGATTTATATTGAAATTCCTTTTTAAAATATAAATAATTCCTTTATAAATTATAAAGGAATTCGACAATGACTTTTCTAAAATTTGATTTGGACATATCTCAAAATATACACGACGAAATCCTGATTTTCCTCTTCCACTAGAAAGATATACTCCACCAGCTCCACACGTTTCTTGTTTCATAGAAATCCGGCTTAAAACGAATCCTGTACATTCAGTTGAAGTTCGAATCGCCAATTTACGAACTGCAGCGCCATTTCGAGCTCGATTATAATTATATTATAATATATACGTTCAAACTGTCGTTCAAATAATATATTCGTTATTCAATTTCAATTCCAAGCTGAATTAAATATCACGGATGATCCAGTTCACACCATATCGCCATTTTAGCCAATTCTGATTATTTCAGAATTTAATATATTATTTAATTTATTATTTAAAATTAAATATTCACCGTTATTTTAATTAAACCACCATTTAATTCACTATATCACTATTTATATAATTAAATAAATTAATTATAATACCTCTGCCAATGCGGGTCATTACAATCTTCCCCACTTAAAATAATTTCGTCCTCGAAATTGCTAAAAGGTAGAGAACGGCCCTATCGACTGGTTAGAACACATTTGTTCACTTCTTAACTTCAGTTTCAAATGAATCAATTTAATTTCAATTAAATTATTAATTAATTCTTATCAACGAAAATTTTCAAAAATCCTGAAAATTTCCTAACGCCTTAACTTTTCGAAAATTTTCGCCAGCACCTCCTTTGTACTGGTCAATCGGTCAAACTCCAACTCGCCTCTCTGGGCCATCTTCAACCCAAAAGAAAATCGAACAGCCAAGCGGCTTGCCAATTCGGCTCATAAATCTTATATCCAATAGAAATATAAACTTGTACCTTTTGTCGGCATATCATTATATCCTTTCCACCTGTTATCAATTCAGCAGATACAAGGGTCATCCCAATCAAATTCCAATCTGCTTTTATCCACGACACAACCATTCGCTTATTTCCAAGCCAAATATCATTTCAACTCGAGTTTCTTCTCGATTCCCAACTCTTAACTTGATTATCACATCACACTTCAAATTTGAGTCTCACAATCCAATTTGTCTTGATATCATTCTAATTCAATCTCAGTTACCACTTTACTGGCTTTACTTTAATTCAATTTTGCTTTCACAAATTTCTGTTAAATTTGTTTTTAATTCAAACAGTCTTTCCCTGGGAGTTTTTAAACAGTTTACTCTTTTCAAAAAATCAAATTTTCCTTTTGAACATGTCACTGAGCCCTTATTTAATATTCCATTAGTTAAATCACTTCTCTATTTCTTTATCAATATTTGTTAACCAAATATTTTCAATAACCATATTGGCCTTTTATGTTATTTGGAAAACATTTCCGAATATCACCTTCCTTTATTTTCTAAACTTTAGAAAATATAAGTTATTTATAATTGGAAAATATTCCAATTACTTATCTCTTTTCCGATCTCGTTTATTTCTATACTTAGGAAATATTCTTTATTATATTTCCAAGCTTACACTTATTTGGGTTAAAACGGATGTTGTGTAAAACATCGTTACGACAACCCAAATACTATATTCAACTAACTCTTATTCAATATTGATCTTTGAGCCTAAAATCTTACTATTTATTTGTTAATACTAAAATCAATCAAGTTGGGGTATAACTACCTCTCAGACCTTGACTGAATAACATTTATAACGTCAAAACAGATAGGACTACTTACTCGAATAATCAATACCATACAACAACTTATTCACTTTTAAACACGTATACTCTTTCTCTTTCTATACTTACGGGATTTTATTCCTAGTCTTCCTTTTTGATTTTACTATTCTATTTCTAAGTTCGTTTCCTTATCAACTTCTATATATATATCGATACGTTGATTTCTAACTATTAAATTATCTTAAAAATATTCTAACTCCTTAAACTCCCGGAAAAATTTGCCATAACCTCCTTTATACCAGGAGCATCGGGACATTTCAAATAGCCTCCCATGGCCCTCACCAATCCAAAAGAAAAAGAAAAAGCCAAGCGGCTAGCCGATACGGCGCATAAAATCTCATATATGAATTAAATACATACCTTTTCGTCGAGCATTCTATTTATATACCTTCATACCTTATCCATACCTATCTCATGTATATTTATACCTGCCCAATCTATTTTAACTATACCTGATCGTTTTAGCCCAATTCGTTAATTAATTTGTTAATTAACTCTTTAGTCTATTTCACTTTTATATTTGAACATGACACGTTCAAATATATTTTAACTTGCTTATTAACTAATTTGAATCCAAATTTCAAATTTAAGTTCTATATTCGATTTCGAATATCCATTTACAAATCCAATTCACCTTTCAAAGTTCAACTTCAAATTCAAAACTCGATTAACTAATTCTTCTTTGACCTAGTTAACTCTATTCAATTTCTATTCAAATTTTATATTACTTCTATTATTCAAATCTATATATCAAATTCTATTATTCAAATTCTATGTATCAAATTTTATTCAAATTCCGTATTATAAATCCCATTTGAAATTCAACACAACTTGTCTTTCCCAAAACAAATTCAAAATAGTATCTCTGGTAGTAATTCGTCACTTACAACTCGAAAATGAATACTGATGATGCAGCTGTCATCATCAGAATCTGTTTTCCAGCGATCGAAGTGAGATCAATACTATAAACCATTTCTAAACATTTCCACTTTGAAATCCATTTCAAAATATAATTCACACTGCTTGTAAAACTATTTAAAATCTCCTAGGATCTTAAAATTTCCTTATTTTTAATCCAAATCCATTTACAAACACTTATCCAATTTTCCAGAATTTTAATTCAATTTCTGGTTTAAATTTCAGATTTAACTCATCTGATTTTACGTATTTCACTTATATGGATTCTGATTGGTTATTTACATAACCATTTAATTTATAATCTTACTCGATTATAATAACAACCAATATATCCACTATGTTATAATTTTGATATATATATCTTCTCTATATCAAGATATACCTTAGGTAAACATATCGTGATGACCCATCGTATTCAAGTGTTTATAAACTCCTACCGATACAGTGGATCAAACTGATCGACCAGAACCCATAAACAACTCAACCCATAAATCTCCACAATATAAAACAAATTTTTATATCAATAACAAATACATTCACTCGTATATATACACTCAACTCAATCTAGGGTATTACTAACCCCATCTCTACTGAGTTACGCCACAGAGCCAAGGTAATACTTAACCTTATGCTCTGATACCAACTGTAATGACCCAGATTTTGTTTCAAGTAGGATTTACAACAATCCTCTTCACATCCACCCGAAGCAGCAAGGTAATACCCCACTGTGGCTTACATTGGTACCCCAGCACTATATTTTACAGCCAGCCTTGCGACTTCACAACCAACCCTCATTTTCAGGACATGTAGGGGTAAGAGTCTCCTGTTCGCCACCTAACGAAAAGCGAGAACCACCTATCATGCGACACATGCACCCAGCACGCAACATGGACTGGTATGAGTAAAACAGTTTAAAACAGTTTAAGCCATTAAACGATATCTCATAAGACCACACCGTATAACGGAACGGGCTTTTCCCTTATGAAAATCCAAAATATCTTTATATCAAAAACCTTTTGATATTATAATAATGTCTATCAACCACAATATAATAATCATCTAGCAGAAATGCTTTCATCTCACGTTCTACATATATAGTATACGATCAAAGCCGCAAGCACGTATTGGGTAATGGATTTCCAACTATGACAAGGTATGGAACCACCTTTCGCTAGTGTACCTTTAGAAAGGAATACACTGGGTTCAATAAGAACATCTTGCAACCCGGCCACACATGACCGACCACTCATTTCGCTTGAGTGTATCGAATGTATATCACCAACGATTGGGATCAACAACCGTTTCCCGAATGGGACAACATCAACAATATATTTTTAGAAGTAAATGAAACTCTAGACCAGGTGATTATACACCCTACTTCGGAGCGACCGACTTAGCCATGCTTCCTGCCCAATTTCTTTCATCTACCAGTTGATGAGGCTTGAAGCTACGCTTAATCGTTACACCAGATTCACTTTGAATGCCACATCGTCAAATCCATCAAATCACCGATTGACGTCCTCAACCATACATTATGTGTTAGCTAAAAGAAGTTTCCTTCTCCGCTTCCACTCTTGGTACGGTTGGAGAAATCAATATACGTGATCGTCTGGAAATACTCTGTCAGACATCCGTCCATACAAGTCATTCAGGAACAGGATGAACCGAAGGCACCATTCAGTACATCCATCTTAGGCACTGTTATCTAAGACTTATACAATAGCCCTTGCACTTTACTCTGTCTTCAATTATCTTTGGCATATATGATTCGCAACGCTTATGCCAATACAAAGTGGTTCTTTGGATAATAATCCAACCGGTCTCTACATATTAACAACGTTAAAATGGTCAAAAACTTTGATAGTTTGTGATCTAACTATCAAAGAGAAACAGGTGTGCAAACAACGATATTATTTCCAAATGGAAATTCTATCAATCAATCATCAATCATATATATATATATATCTAAATATATATTCATATTTTCTTTATTTTCTATGTTTAGAATATATACGTTAACACTGGAAAACATTTCCATTTCTAATCCATATTTCCAATTTCAATATTTGATTACGTTTCTGATTCTATTTGGAAAACATTTCCAAATCTTCTTTACTTGGATTTAAACAGATGTTTAAATCAACATCGCGACGACAACTCAAACCACTATAATTATTTACTAAATTCACTTAACCACTTTCACTCTCGAACCTTAATCATTCCTTAGTTAAAAATGGAGTCAATCAAGTTGGGGTAATACTACCTCTCGGATCTTAACTGAACAACGTTTCTAACCTTGAAATAGACAAAGTTCACCCTTTTAATTCTTTAACAACTTCCTTACGTAACTCTCCTTCGAATAAATCTCTATTCGATAACTCCTCCCTTCGAATAACTATATTTGATAATCTCTCTTACACATAACTAGATCCGATTAACCTTTCTTCAAATAAACTAAATTCGATTTACTCTATTTATCTAACCCTAATCGATTAACTCTTTTTACTTAACTCCTTTCGAATAATTAATTCGATAACTCCTTTCGATTAAACTACAATCGATAACTCCTTTCGATTAAACTATAATCGATAACTCTTTTCGAATAACTAATTCAATAACTCTTATGTATTTAACTCTATTCGAATAACTAATTCGCATAACTAATTCGATTTGCTTACTTTCGAATACTATATTCGATTAACTCCCTTCAAATAAACTATTCATTTATAAAGATTTACTTTTAGTAACGGTTCTTCACTTTACAAATGATTTCCTTTTTAGTAACGTTTTCCTTTTATAAGGGTTTCCTTTTTATAACATCCTATTTATAACGGTTTCCTTTTTATAACATCCTACTCAGTTATAAACAAATTTCCTTTTTATAACTCTATTTATTTTCTAAATATTTCCTTTTTAATTCTGTTTGTAAATGGTTTTACAAATACCTCCTTTTCGATTTCATTTGTAAAGGTTTTACAAATATTCCTCTTTCGATTCCATTTGTAAATGGTTTACAAATATTTCTCTTTCTGATTGATTTGTAAATGGTTTACAAACATTTCTCGTTCTAATCTATTTGCAAATGGTTTGCAAATAATTCCTTTAGGGTTTCATTTCTTAGTATTTTCTATTTATAAATAATCCATTTATAAATAAATTTCTATTTATAAATATTCCATTTATAAATAATTCCTTTTATAAAATCTCCTTTGATTGTTATAAATATTATCTCTTTTATAAAATCCTTTGATTTTATAAATAATCTATTTTCAATATTCATTTTGAAAATTCCCTTTTCACCATTCCGGTATGTCATGGTATTTAACACATCAAATCACGATGACCAATATCGTTCAAACACATATAATCGACAACAGATTGTATATCACGTCATATATTACAATATATGAATCACAGTAAAATAAAGGTTGAGGAATCCAGTTGGATTCCTCCAACCTGTTTCCCTGCATCACAGATGTTAAACAATATAGATAACATCACTTTCAGTTCCATATGATATATTCTGATAAACAGAATCAATATAGAAATTCAACTAACTGACTAGCAGTTCAATCAAACAGTCAACACACAGTCAATAAGCCAATATTTAACAGTTCTAAAAATACAACATGAAATTATGAACTGTTCAGAGTTAGTGAGATTTACTCACATTGGCAGTTCATCGTTAAAGAACGATAAACTGTTTGTTTGATTTGAATCAAACAATTTATTTCGCCATAAATTCACATGAGCCCCAATCCACCCCCAGTCAGCTTCATTGTGAAGCTCTCGTCCATACGATCCTAACGGATCCAACAGTTCAAGATTCTGATACATTATGACCGAGATATCGAATTTACAACTTATACAATTATTAAATTAAAATAAAACTTAATAAATTGTCACTTGGGCTTAACTTAGTTTGACCGGCCCATTACCACTTCAAAGACCAAACCCGCACTTCATCTCCTTCCTCCAGATTTCCATCCTGTAACCTCCCAGCGCAATGGCCATTTCGCACATCCTTAAATCCCCTTTTCTCCATCATTTCAAAATTAGACAACACCACCATTCTTCTTTTCAAATGACCTTCCCTTCCACCCCACTCACGCACAACCCGTCCTCTCCAGACAGAACGCGTCGCACAGGCCAGCTACAAGATCCGTGCGATCCTTTTTACCATCGAACACCACAAGAAAAATCAGGGTAATGCTATTTTCCATCCCAAACCCGATTACAAACTCAGATTCATCAATTGCTCAACCAATTTGCCAAAATCACGAACCCTACATCGCACTGGAAATTTCGAGCTACAGGAAAATACCGTCGCACTTCTTGAAATGGGTATGGGATTGAAGAAGCCGTCGGTCTAAACTCATATATATATATATATATATATCGGGATTTTAGAGAATTTATTTTGATTTCTTTTTTGATTTTTCTCTTATTCGAAACTTTATTGGAGAGAATAATGTGGAGGCTCAAAAGGAGTTATATACGGGATCATATATGTGTGTGTGGCTGTAAACAACGTGTGTGTGGCCTTGGTTTGGTCCACAAGTTTTAGTTTTTATTTTTATTTTATATTCGTTTATGCTTCCTAAAATCCGTGTGGTCACGCATGATACCCAAAAATCACGAAACTGGACATGTAGCTAGAGTTCGATATTGCGATCCCAACGAAACTGGTTTCGTCGAATTCCGACTTCGTATGCTCACACAGCGTATTTTTAACTGTCAAAATACTGACTATTTTTCACTCTAAAAATCCGTACGGCCACACAGTGACTCTAAAAATCACCAAACTTGGAATCTAACAACTATTTGACATTGCGGATCCAACAAAATTAGTTTCGTCGAATTCCGACTTTGTATGCAAAAGTGACTATTTTTAAACCCCTAAATAGCCTATTTAAATATATAAATATATTTAAATATAATTAAATTAAATATAAATAAATTTATATTATCGTATATATTCACAGTGGAATACCATACAGCTCTATTGGGATTTATAACTTGATATTTCAAATCTGGGTCAACCCGATATTCGATTTATATTGAAATTCCTTTTTAAAATATAAATAATTCCTTTATAAATTATAAAGGAATTCGACAATGACTTTTCTAAAATTTGATTTGGACATATCTCAAAATATACACGACGAAATCCTGATTTTCCTCTTCCACTAGAAAGATATACTCCACCAGCTCCACACGTTTCTTGTTTCATAGAAATCCGGCTTAAAACGAATCCTGTACATTCAGTTGAAGTTCGAATCGCCAATTTACGAACTGCAGCGTCATTTCGAGCTCGATTATAATTATATTATAATTTATACGTTCAAACTGTCGTTCAAATAATATATTCGTTATTCAATTTCAATTCCAAGCTGAATTAAATATCACGGATGATCCAGTTCACACCATATCGCCATTTCAGCCAATTCTGATTATTTCAGAATTTAATTTATTATTTAAAATTAAATATTCACCATTATTTTAATTAAACCACCATTTAATTCACTATATCACTATTTATATAATTAAATAAATTAATTATAATACCTCTGCCAATGCGGGTTATTACAATACTCATGTGTTGAGAATATTCATGTGTTGAAAGAAATATAGATTCATGTATTGAATAGAATAAATATTCATTTGTTGTATAGAATAACGATGTTATTGAAATATAGAAAGCCGTGTTGATTAGATTTGCGCCATTTTGACGCAAACGATATTTATATCGATTATATTCGTTTTTGTAGTAAATTTAGAAAAAGAAGTGATTTCAAAAAATAATGTTTTGAAAATATTATCATTTATATAGTCATGATATGAAATATTCAATTTTAATTTGAAATTGAATATGAAGTTGAAATTGTTGTGAAAACTAATTTAAAACGATTTATAAAATACGTTTTGAATTGAAATCGACGAAATATATATATTATATATATTAAATGGCCTGAATAGAACGTGCCGCGCCGCGGCAGTTCGCGAATTTCGACCATTGACTTCGAATTGACGTTACGGGAGATCCGACCGTCGGATTCTCCTGAAACCGGAACCGTTGGGTTCATATCAAAAAGACCTTTCCAATGAATATTAGAAATTTGAAATCTAACGGTTGGATTTGGAATTATTGGAAAAAGGTCGTTGTAAGTGCAGTTCGGTGGCCGTTATTGAAAACCGACTGTACGGGCCTTGATAAAATTATTAAAAATATTAATAATTTGTGTAAAATCATAATATTTGAATTGGAAGGAACTGGGATGAAAAACTCTACATTTGAAAGGATAAAAATATATTTTTATTGAAATGAACTAGTTTTGAACTAAATTTGAAGTGGTTTTAAAAATAATCAGAATTTCCAATATACGAATTGGAATGGATTTGAATCAAAATTATCTTTGGAATATTTCGATGTTGGATTTCGTGATTATACAAATATGGTTATGGAAATTTGAAAGATATATTTATATCGTTATTTTCAATACGATATTTGTTGGTTTCAGAATTTGATATTGAATATAAACAGATATATTTTCTATTCAGAGCCTTGTATTTAATATCAAATGGGATTTTGGGTTCGTCATGAATGGTGTCTTAAATAACACTGCTCTTGAACCCAGTTTAGAAAAGAATAAATCTTTTAATTAAGATTCAGTGAAATTATCCAGTTAATTAGTATTTAATTGGAATTGAATTTAAATTGGTTTTTGGGTTTATCGTGAGCGGTGTTATGAGTAACACCTGTTCTTTAAGTCGACTAACAATGGAATGTGATTTTGGGTTTATCGTGAACCGTGTTTTAGATGACATTGGTCATTTAACCCAGTTAAAGATAGGATATTGATTTGCGGGAAGATTAAAACTAAGTGGAGTTTTAATGAATCTTTAATTAGATTAAAGTGATCGAGAATGGAGTATCGACAGTTTTGCTTCAAAGCGATAGTTAAATCTTTAATTAGATTTGAACGTGAAATGGTAATTAATATTTACCGATAGCACCGTGCTGTTAGATATGGAGTATTACCAGATTTGCTCCATGGGATGAATAGGTTGGGATTGAGAAATAAAATAAATAATTACTTCGGTGTGGTTCGCTAATCCCGACTAGTTTGGAAAACCTTAACATGGTTTGAAATGATATCCAAAGGAAGATTAAAGAATAAATTTAGAAGAATTTATCTTTGATAAAATTAATGGGAACCTTTCCCTAAGAATGTGAAAATCTGAATAAAAGAATATTCTGAATTGGAATGAGGCGTATGCTGTGTTTGTGTAACACTTGTTTATTTTATACGTGGGTTATTCAGAAAGACCGGGTTTATACACATTCTGAATAACCGATTCGACGATAAGTCGAAGATGAAGACGGTGGTTGAAGACCAAAAGTCTTCACATTGTTTGGATGATTATTGATGATCTTGATTGGGTTGTACACCCAAGAGGAGGGAATCAGTTGGTGATCGTCCAGACGTACTTGGAGATCGATGGATATATGTGAGGAAAGTGCCTCCGGTTTCGTTCAGACCCAGAACGAACTTGTAGATGGACTGTGTGTCTGACATTGGATTTTATTCTGTGTTGATTGATCTCTATTAAATATACATCTGTTTGGCGTCGGAGAATTTATTCTCTTGCTTAACGTCCTTCTCTGAGACGTACGAGCTCAGAGGTTGTATATCGATGGACAGCAGTCGCATGGAGTGAATTGCCTGTGTGGCATGCCTAAGTGGCAGATGATCAAGGCTTCTGTTGAAAAGTAAAGTCTTGTGGTTGATGATCAAAGCACGGCCTGTGTGACATAGCTTCGTGTATGGCGTTAATTCGCGAGCCTCACACCTCGGTATGAGTCAAAAATGGGATAGTGACTGCAGGGAGAGCACGACGTTTATTTCTAGCTATGGGTGATGTCAGTGACCTACCAGCCCTGACATTTATATACTTTTTACCTGTGTGGTTGTTGGATGTGAGGCACCTCGAATATATGGTCGATAACTGACACTATGTGAGCCGACGTACAGACCATTATATAGGTCCTATAGGACCGGGAAATGTGTGTTCAGGAATTGCCAATCCTCAAAAGTAAGAGAGGACCAGCCCTGAAGATCCAAGGATCGTTGTGTGTGGTCCTGATACATTTGCTAGGGTGTCTCGAACGGAGAGGAGCTTGCCCCTTGCCTTGACTCATGACGGAAATCCAATTTCCAATACATGATATTGCGGTTTTATTTGTAGAGCCTAGTATGGCGACATGATATATGGTACCCATGTCGTCTATGATTGATATTTATGATTGAAATTGTTTTGACACTATACACTTATAATAGTATCAAATGATTTGTTTTAAACGTACCAAGCATGTTTGGCTATTATAAGGGAAAACTCTATCCTCCGGCTTGCGTTGCATTGTGTGATGGAACCTAGGTCTTATAACAGCTTCATTTTTCCAAAAAGCATTGCGCTGTTTTGTTATATGCACTAGTGTTCTTGGAAGGAAACCCGTTCCGTGTTATACGGCGTGGTCCCTTGAATTACTCTCTTTTAAAGTAAAGTTTTAAATAACTGTTTTAGTTCTCACACCAGTCACATGATTGACTTGGAGTTTATTGTTTTAACCTAAACTCTGGGTGTCCCTATTTTCTACACGGGCAGCTAGTAGTTTTGGTTTTGCAGATTTATATTCACAGGTTCCTGATTTACAGCTGGAACGATACTCGGAAAGCTCTGTATCCGTATATCGCCTTCAGTTGTATGTTGTACTGTTTTTCCGCTGCTATGTAATTTATTGTAATCTCTGATATTTGTTAAATGTGTAATATTTATTCATACTCTGTATATTCTTGTATTCTGATGGAATTGTTGTAATAAGCAATGAAATGTTCTTTTGTTTGTGTTCTGATTCGTCTTGTCCTCAAAATAATCCGTTCTTTCTCTTCTTTTCGGAGACCGGGGAAGTTCGGGTCGCTTCAGTTTTCAATCCAAAAGTTTCATTAATAATAACAAGTTAACTTAAAGGAAAATGTTTTGTTGTGTTATACAATTGTACCACTGCTAGTTATGTAAACTATGTCGACTACAAGGCATATGATTTTTTAACACCAGTGTGCATTTTCAAACTTCCATGTCGTGGCTTGCAGTAAGCCAACATCAATTGGTATTAGCGCCCCTTTAAGTTTGTCACCAGTTGCCTTCTCCTAAGCGCTTTGTATAGCTTGATTAAATCAATATTCCCATATGTTTTTGTTTTGCTGCTGACAAAGAAATTTTGCATATAATTATATTAATGTATTCAGTATTGTTGCATTTGAAAAATTAGCGGCCGTCGAGCTTTAAGATTGTTTGGTAGAAGTCTTGAACTCAACTTATTTACAATTTACATTCTATTTTCTGAGATCTGATAATTTAAGCCATATCATTTGGTTATACATTCTTGCATGCTTGCTTCTCGCCAACAGCCCATCTAGAAGCATTGTCACTATTATATTCTAATTGAAAATCCATCAGAATAATTTAATAGGATGAAATATCACCATGCCAACAGGTCAACTCATTTACTCATCAGTGTTTTGTGTTCTATGAAATATCACCATGTCATTGTTATATATGTGCATTTTAAACATTCATAGTATAATAGGATAACCTTTTATCAAGTTCTTCCCACTCTCGCTGCCATTTCAAATTTCCTAATTTCATTCTCGAAAACCCAATCAGCATCAAATTCAAACCTTCTCTTATCTTATCTGTTCAGCTTTCGCTTCTTCTTCGGCATCGCGATCTACTCTTTATATTAAGTAATGAAATCGTGCTGCCCTATATGCCACTCCCCTTTGACCCAGTCCGACCTCTACTTAGTTCCTCCTTCGCCAAAATCATCCGACCGTGAACTTCCTTCCAACAGCAATAGACCTAGATCTTCCAAAGTTTCAAAGCTGATTCGGATTCTTCGGGCATCCATAAAGGAAAATCCCTCCACAAAATTCGTGGTTTCCTCCTAGTTCAGGAAAATGCTGATATTGCTCAAAGAGCCATTAAAGGCAGCAGGATTCAGAGTGTTGAGGCTGGATGGATCAATGGTACTGAAGAAGAGAAGCAATGTAATGAATGGTTTGGAGCGGTGGGTGATGGTGCACCGCAGATACTGCTTGCTAGTTTGAAAGCGGCGGGGACTGGGATAAATTTGACGGTGGCATCGAGGGTGTACTTTGTGGACCCATGTTGGAACCCTGCGGTGGAGGACCAGGCCATAGATTGGGTGCATAGGATAGGGCAGTAGGAGGGTGATGAGGCTGATTGTGAAAGGGACGGTATAAAAGAGAGGATCCCGGAGATGCAGGAGAAAAAGAAGTTGGCCCGGGGGGGGGGTTGGGGGGGGGGGGGAGAGGGGGTTGTTTGGGAGGAAGGCAGACAAGGAACAGAGGCAGATGCGGGTCCAGGACATTAGGACTATGATGCGCCTTTGAATCTGTGTTTCCGGTGCTTTTGTGCTTTTGGTAGGTCAGGTTTCTTGGAAGTATAACTTCTGGGTTGTAACTGATTATAAAACCATATATAGACCATATATAGACCTTAGTTCATCCATTTGCTATATTTTTCAGTCTAGTTTATTAATAAAACCATATATAGACCTTAGTTCTAGTTTTATTTGTAAATTTGATCATTGCAATATTCCATCTGGTTATCATGTCATGTTTATAACTTTTTCCTTTGTTATCAATATTATTTTCCTTAGGTTACTTTTAATGCCATCTGCTTTTGATTATACATGATAAAGCATAACTATGGTATGCATTTGTTGTTGATCTTACTGGATTTCAGTTCTTTAGTTGCTATAAAATGATTCTTGGAGTGTGGATTGCTCTCTGGACCTCCATTTTTGAGAGTACGGTCAACATACATCAGTTTTGATTATACATGAACTCTTTTTTCCCTAATATTGTATGAGCCATGACGCTCTATTATTAACATTAGCTATAATTCTTTATAGGTTTTCTTATGGGAAGCTTGCAAAGATCTAACCCTTATCATTCTAATGGTAGCTGCTGTTGTTTCCCTGATATTAGGAATAAGAACAGAGGTGAACGTTACCCTTTATCAGTCATTTTATTTTATTTCAATTTTATATTTATTTTTTGCTAATAGTCAAATTTTGTTTTCTGATTCAAATCATTATAGTTGTACACGCACAGACAATGTATAATCTTTTAGTGAATGTTGAATTGCCTGATCACATAATGCAATGCAATATAAGCACAAATTAGCAACTAAGGTCACACAAGAACACCGTTTTGTTCATTTACAGGTTTGAATTTTTAAACAGTTGTCATTACAACATTTCCTCCAAATTAAGCTGTAAAATATATGCCAAAAGTGTTTCTGTTTTTGCGAACTGTCGTCTTTCGCTTCTATGCTAAAATTTGAATCCAAAGTCTTGCTCATGAATTTGTTATTTTTAAGCTAGTCTTGTCAAAAAGATTGTCTTTTAATATTTTGTTGGTTACTACTGTTACAGGAGGTGTATATTTCTATTAAGCAGTCAGTCAATGCATGTAATAGAAGTACGGTAACAGCCATATAAAAAGTGCATAGAGTGATTTTCAATATAAAAGGTGGATTATGTAATAAATTTCATTTCTTGTTCTTACTCACTAGCTAGTGCAAAGTACAACAAAATATATAATACTTCTTGAAATATCTGTTTTCATCAGTCATTTTTTTAGAGAATTGGTTTTCATGGGTATTTAGAATTCCCAGATAAGATTGTTCAGTGCATACTTCTGTTACAAATCCTATGGATAAAACTGTTGATGATTGCTCGTTCTACAACAGGTAGGGTATTGTAAACAAACGAGTTTTTGATGCCTTTTTTGGTGGAAAAAGGGGCTATGACGAGGATAGTTAATCTTTTATATAGAAGTTTGGCGATAACAAACTTGCAGTTTATGGTCCTTGGTCCTTAGGTTTTGGTTATTTTATTTCAAAATTGAGTGGATTTTATTTTGAATTTGCTAAACTAGGATTAACATTTTTAATTTGATTTATATGGAACTAAATGTAAACCCGAAATTGGCTGTATTCACTTGTTGAGGCTTGGAATAAGAACCCGTTTGTTTGTAGCTTATTATATTTTTATTTGTCAGTTGCTTTTGTAAGCTTCCGTAAGGGCAGCTCCGAGCTTTTGTTGTAACTATCCTAATGTAGTAACAATTTGCTTAAACAGGCAACGTACTAATTTTTTATCGTGGTTTTATTCTTGCAGGTGAAAACTCCACCTGTGTAGTTTTCTATGCAGCCTGTCCCAAGCCAGGATAAAGAAGGAGGGTTGTGATAGGCTTGGCGAGCCAACGTAAAAACTTAGTCTCTCTTATGGATATGAAACCTTATGATATATCGTTGGGGCGTAACCCTCTTAGCGACACGCTATATCGAGGCTCGGATATGGTGTTAAATATGCAAGGGCTGGGCCGCCATTCTCTTAGTGGCGCGCTACACCGACGCCCCGGTATAGTGAAAAGTGAGCAAGGGTCCTCGCATTTTTCTCGGCGGATGTGAGGGGCAAGGAAGCTAGTCGATAATAGTAGGGTTCGGTTAGGTAGTTGGAATGTAGGGTCCTTAACAGGAAAATTAAGAGAGATAGTGGATACTATGATTAGGAGACGGGTTAACATCTTGTGCGTGCAAGAGACTAAATGGGTGGATCACAAGGCGAAAGAGGTAGATAACGCTGGCTTCAAATTGTGGTACACGGGAGAAGTACATAACAAGAACGGGGTAGGCATATTGATTGACAAGAACCGTCAGAACAATGTGGTTGACGTCAGAAGACGAGGGGATAGGATCATCCTAGTTGTTGGCCAGGCAGTTTTGAATGTCATTAACGCATATGCCCCACAGGTAGGTCTAACTGAAGAAGCCAAAAGGAAGTTCTGGGAAGACTTGGATGTCATGATTAGGAATGTGCATAGTAGCGAGAAACTTTTTATAGGAGAAGACTTCAATGGCCATGTTGGCTCATCTAGCGGGGGTTTTGAGCGAGTGCATGGTGGTTTTGGATTTGGCAATAGAAACCAAGAGGGTGAAGATATTTTGAATTTCGCTCTCTTTTGATCTCATGATTGCTAATACCTTCTTTAGAAAGAGGCAATCACATCTGATCACCTTCAATAGTGGCCAACAGGCTAGCTAGATTGACTTTGTCCTAACTAGGAGAGATAGTAAACGAGATTGTGTTGATTGCAAGGTCATACCTGGAGAATGTGTCGTCTCACAACACCAGCTCTTGGTATGCGTATTTCGTCTTCGGGTGGTGAAGGATAAGAGAGCGAAGATTAGCAGGACGAAATGGTGGAAACTCAAAGGAGATGCTTCACGGGTGTTTAAAGATAGAGTGATGGGAGAAGGGGCTTGGAATGTAGAAGGAGAAGCAAATGTCATGTGGAATGCGATGGCAACTTGCATTCAGAGAGTCGCCATTGAGGTATTTGGGATAACAAGAGGAAGCAAGCGAAAACCCAAGGATTCGTGGTGGTGGAATGACGAGGAGCAAAAGGCTATCAAAGAGAAGAAAGAATGCTACAAATGCATGTACCATCATAGAAGCGAAGAGAACATGCACAGGTACAAAGTGACAAAGAAGACTGTAAAGAGAGCAGTGAGTGAAGCAAGGGGACGAGCGTACGAAGATTTGTATCAAAGGCTAGGTACAAAGGAGGGTGAAAAAGACGTTCACAGAATAGCTAGGCTACGCGAGAGGAGGACAAGGGACTTCAATGAGGTTAAATGAATTAAGGATGAGAATGATAGACTTTTGGTGAAGGACTATGAGATAAAGAATAGGTGGAGAGAATACTTTGATAAGCTTTTCAACGAAGAAAGTGATAGCTCTTCGATCAAGTTGGAAGACTTAGCCGACAGCACCAATAGACATTTTGTGTGGAGATTACAAGAAGCTGAGGTAAAGGGGGCGTTGAAACGTATGAAATCAGACGTATGAAATCAGGCAAGTCGGTAGGGCCTGATGACATTCCTATTGAGGTGTAGAGATGCTTTGGAGATGCAGGGATAAGATGGCTAACTAAGTTGTTCAATAATATTTTCAAATCAAACAAAATGCCAGATGAGTGGAGGAGAAGCATTTTAGTTCCAATCTTCAAGAATAAAGGAGATATTCAAAGTTGCACGAACTATAGAGGAATTAAGCTTATGAGTCATACAATGAAGCTTTGGGAGAGAGTTTGCGAGCAGCGTTTGAGGAGGTTGACAAGTGTCTCTAGGAATCAATTTGGTTTTATGCCTGGAAGGTCAACCACTGAGGCGATTTTCTTGGTTAGACAACTTATGGAGAGATACAGGGAGCAGAAGAAAGATCTCCACATGGTTTTTATTGACATGGAGAATGCTTATGACAGAGTGCTGAGGAGGGTTATGTGATGGGCGCTAGAAAGGAAGAGAGTGCCATCAAAATATATTACCCTTATTAAGGATATGTACGAGGGGGTTGTGACTAGTGTTAGGGCATGCGATGGTGAGACTAGAGACTTTCCAATTAACATAGGGTTACATCAAGGTTCGACTTTGAGCCCCTATATTTTTGCATTAGTGATGGATGAAATCACAAAAAATATACAAAGGGAGATTCCCTGGTGTATGCTCTTTGCCGATGATGTTGTGCTGATTGATGAAAGTGGAATAGGGGTTAATCGACAACTGGAGTTGTGGAGGGAGACCTTGGAATCAAAGGGTTTCAGGCTTAGCAGAACTAAAACAGAGTATATGAAGTGTGAGTTTAGCAGTGTCAGGTCAGATGACGGAGATGTTACCCTGGCCGGTAGAGTAGTACCTAAGAAGGAATCGTTTCGATACTTAGGATCTATGTTGCAGTTTGATGGAGAGATTGATAAGGATGTTAGTTTTAGAATTCAAGCAGGATGGGTGAAATGGTGACTAGCATCTGGCATTCTCTGTGATCGGAAGATTCCTCAAAAGCTTAAAGGAAAGTTCTATAGGACAACAATCAGGCCTGCAATGTTATATGGTGCAGAATGTTGGCCTACTAAGAGGCAACACGTCCAGAAGATAAGCGTAGCAGAGATGCGGATGCTGCGTTGGAGCTGTGGGCATACCAGACAAGATCGGATTAGAAATGAGGATATTCGGGGAAAACTTGGAGTTGCACCTATTGAAGAGAAGTTAGTCCAATACCGCTTGAGATGATTTGGACATATCCAACGTAGACCATACGATGCACCTGTACGCGTTGGAATTCTAGGCTGCGCCGAAGGCCCAAAAAGAGGTAGAGGTCGACCTAAAATGACATGGGAGGAGATAATAAAGAGAGATTTAAGTAACTGGAGTTTATCGGAAGAGCTGGTAGTTGATAGGAGTGCATGGAAATTGGCAATCCATGTACCAGAATCTTAAGTTTTTTTTTGGACTTTATTTCACGTTTACTGAACCTTTTTACTCTTTATTCCTGTTTTAGATTTTATTTCATTTTTATTGAACCTTTTTACTTATTATTATTAAAAAAAAACCTTTATTGGACGACTTTTTATTTGTTCGGTTATTTTAAACCCTTTATATATATTATTATCATCATTATTAATTTTATTTTAATTTTGGGTTCCATATCTAGCCAACCCCAACTTGTTTGGGATATATGGTTTTGTTGTCGTCGTTGTTGGTTTTTTGCAGGTACAATTAAAGCTGTGTAGTAGGTTGAAACTTTCTGGACTCGTGGTAGGATTGAAGTTAATTTGGTAGATGATATATATGTTAAGACCGAATTTAGAAGAAATATGTTGAATCTTGTTTTAAAACTTATAATGTATGTTAATGACGGTGTATAACTCTCAGTATTTTAAACTAGTATTGAATTTAGTATGTTCTACATGATGTTTTCTATTCTAATGCTATTAATGTGTGTGTAGCCAACGCTAGTACTGAATATATATTTATGTATATTTGATATGAAATATATGTGTTTTATGTATGTAACGTACTATGTGTATTTTCTCACGGTTATTAGTGTGGTAAATATGACAGTAGCTATTAGAATTTGAATAATATAACGGTTATTACCGTTAGTAACATAAATATTATCACATTTATAACCATGAGGATAGAAAATACAGTAACGCTTATTATCGTTAGTAAGATAGATATTATCACATTTATAACCGTGAGGATAGAATATATAGTCATGCTTATAACCGAGATATTATCCGTTAGTATTTGTCATGGTTATAACCGTTATAGTATGCATAACAAAAATCACCAATGCCCGTTGGCTTAATGTTTATAACCATGAGCAATATGTTTACTCACGGCTATAAGCGTGACAAATGGACTTTTCTGGTGTTGTGTTAGAAAATTGGTTTCTATCTTTTATTAATCCGGTCTTTATTCTAGGGAACATCGAGCTTTAATTGATGGTCATGCATCATCAAAAAAATATAAAAGAGAGAGAGAAAAAAATGAAGAATTTTGGAAGTGGTTAAAGGAAAAGGTTGGGAAAAAGAAGGACATTTTAAAAGAAGTACAACTGCTTTTAATGGGCCCTATTCGAACAGCTAAGAGGTTTGCTGGATATGTTATCAGTGGATACAAATTTTGTACAAGGTTCAGAGATGCCAAATGTACAACATAAAACAATGGTGTATTTTTGACAGCCTTGACTACTAGCTTTGCAAGTTCGAAAGATCAAAATCCATTGGTTGGTGAAGTTAATTACTATGGATCAATTGAAGAAATATTAGAACTAGATTATTGAGGAGAATTTAGTGTGGTTTAATTTAAGTGTTGTTGGTACCAAGAAGAGAAAGATTTATATAGGCTGACTCGTGTCAATTTTAATCGATTGTGCCAGAAATCTGATCCTTATGGTGTGAAAACGAAAGAGTAAATGAAAATGAAGATTTAAATGATATCCAACCTGCTTATGGAATGGGAAATCAAGATTTTGATGTTCGTTGGTGTAGAGATGATGTCCCAATAAGACGAATCTGTCTTCCACCTAGCAAAGTGAAAGACAATGCTTCTTAATTTCCGTGTATCACTATTATATTTATTTGAGTAATTATTCTACACAATTTAAGTAATAAAATGTTGTTTCTACATTGATTACATTTTAGTGAAGTGGCTGTTTTATTTTACAGGTAATCGATGTATCATATTCATGTCTTCTTTTTGTAACTGATGTCATTCTAACATTAATTCCTCCATTTTGTGTAGGCCGGGCAAAACTCCGGTTGGGGATTTCAAAGTACTCTTGATATTTTGGGAAGATGAAAAAAATTCAGGTATAATTTTATGTTTTATCATATTCAAATCAGACAGATAAGGCAGATAAACATCTTTACTTCATGTTTTTGTAGTCCAAGGCCCTTACAAATTTTGCAAATCGGAGATCGTATACAGACACACTGCTGTTATGTATTTTTGCTTAATTTTATGGTTTGCTAGTAATGAACTACAGAAATGTACTATAGAATTCTTACAATTTCCACTTGCCGAAGCATCAGTCTAATTCTTACATTATTTTGTTAAGTGTTTTGCCGCTGCTATGGCGTAGTGTGATGACCATGGTTTCACATAAGCTTTAGGAAATGTGAAAATGTAATTGATCGTGTATAAGACTGATGCTTCAGTAATGAACCACAAAATTTTAAGAATTTTATTTTCTCTTCAATCAGTAATGATCGTGTCAGTTCGTAATTGAAACAATGGTTGAGTTTGTACTTGAACGAGTCATGGCATGTCTCTTCAATCAGGCAGTTATGCAACTCAGGTATGCAGGCCATAGATTGTGCTGAAATGCAACTCAGTTATACTATGACCATAGTTTGTTGTGAAGTTATGCAACTGAGGCATGCATGAATTTGGTTGTGTTGAAATGCATTAGTTGTACTAAAGGCTTTGCTGAAATGCATGACTTTTGAAACTGCTTTATTTTGCAGGTGAAGGAGGCAGTGATGAAGTTGTTCAAGAACTTGTTACTGAAGGCACTAGAGGTACTGGAGGCTCGCGCTATAATTTGAAACCGTTTTAGTTTGATGTAAACATGAATTTAGTACTGGTTGTGTTTGTAAGTACTTTGTAAAACTGAAATCATTGTCTTGTTTTGTTATTTTGTAGTTGACTAAGTAGTACTTGTGTTACTGGTTAATTAATTGAAATGAAAAGTATTTTATTAATTTCAGTATGTGATGTTAATTGCTGTTATGTTGCAGTATGTTATATGATGTTGGCATAGCTATGATATAATGTTGCAGTATATGATGTTAAATGTTGCCGTAGCTATGATATAGTGTTGCCACAGATTAATGCATGTGGGCCCCACAACAGGATTCTGTGAACCCGGCTACATATTTTAGTGGCACAACAGGATTCCATGAATCCGGGATGCAGATTTTAGTGGACCCCACATTTTTGTAAATTTAGTATATGCGGTAACACCTATATTGATGTTGCCTTAGGGTCGCAAAGATGTTGCCTTTGATTCTGAGGCAACGCGGCAAAATGCAACACCAAGAAAGTGTCACCATAGATAATTTTTGGTCTATAGCAACATTTTTTGGCATTCCTGCATTACTTCTCTGGTGTTGTCGTATGCAATATATGGCGTAGTGATAGATATATTTTCCTTATGTACAAAATACAGCTTGGGGTAAAGAAAAAATTGAATCTTATCCATAAAGCATACTCCCAAAAAACATTCAATGTCAATTTGTTAAAACATGCCCCCTCCCCTCCCAAAAAAAAACTTTTCATTCCCTATTTTAACCTTTTTTGGGGAGATTCGCTATATAATTTATGTCTTTTCGATGTAATTTTTTTGAGAAACAGTACTGCTACTATCGTCGCCTGTACTGCAGCCAGCCAATGATCTTTGATTGCAGCTTTGTCTGATTTCTCTTTAGCTCTAAAGTCCTTTTAGAATTCGATAGATCTTGTGAAGAACTATAATGACATTACTTATAAAACATAATGTTAAAATTTGTTCTTCATCAATACTAATTTATTGAAATGCCAATAAATTGAAGCAATAAAGAATACAAAGAAGAGCCAACTAGAATATACAATGATCATCTTCTAAGTCTTTTTCAATCATGGTGACTAATGGCACTTTCCTTTTCCTTTGATTCCTCGCCTTTCCCTCCTCTTCCACCCTCTTCTTCCACTCCTCCTCCTCCGCTCCCTTCTGACGCTTCTCATGGTAATCAATTGGATGTTGATAGATCGATGTCGATCTAAAGGCTGCATTAAATTCGATACCTGGTGTTTCAAAGATTCCACCTAAAGCTGGGCATTCATCATCTTCTAAGTCGGATTTCGCCTCTCTATTTAGATCTCTTCCAAGGTGAAGCGACCCGAAACTTCCCCGGTCTCCGAAGAGATGATAAAGAACGAATTACTGTGAGGACAAGACAAATCAGAACACAAACAGAAGAACATTTCATTGTTATTACAACAATTCCATCAGATACAAGAATATACAGAGTATAAATGAATAAATTACATTCGATAAATATCAGAGATTACACTAAATTACATAGCAGCGGAAAATAATACAAAAGCACAACTAGAAGTGATGCACGGATACAGAGCTTTCCGAGCATCGTTCCAGCTGTTAATCAGGACCCTGTGAATATAAATCTGCAAAACCAAAACTACTAGCTGCCCGTGCGGAAAATAGGGGCACCCAGAGTTTAGGTTAAAACAATAAACTCCAGGTCAGTCATGGGACTGGTGTGAGAACTAAAACAGTTATTTAAAACTTTACTTTAAAAGAGAGTAATTCAAGGGACCACGCTGTATAACATGGAACGGGTTTCCTCCCAAGAATACTAGTGCATAGAATAAACAACGCAATGCTTTTTCGAAAAATGAAGCTATTATAAGACCCAGGTCCCATCACACAATGCAACGCAAGCCGGAGGATAGGGTTTTCCCTTATAATAGCCAAACATGCTTGGTACGTTTAAAAACAAATCATTTGATACTATAATAAGTGTATAGTGTCAAAACATTTCAATCATAAGTATCAATCATAGGCGGCATGGGTACCATCTATCATGTCGCCATACTAGTTCTACAATTAAAACCGCAATACACGTATTGGAAATTGGATTTCCGTCATGAGCCGAGGCAAGGGGCAAGCTCCTCTCCGCGTTCGAGACACTCTAGCAAATGCCTCAGGACCCCACTTTGATCCTTGGAATCGGCTGGGCCGGTCCTCTCTTACTTTTGAGGATTAGTTATTCCTGAACACACGTTTCCCGGTCCTTACAGACCTATATCCGAGGCGCCTCATATCCAACAACCACACAGGTGAAAAGTATATAAATGTCAGGGCTGGTAGGTCACTGACACCACCCTAGCTAGAAAGAAACGTCGTGCTCTCCCAGCGGCCCGTCTCCCGTTTTTGACTCATACCGAGGTGTGAGGCTCGCGAATTCACGTTACACACAAAGCTACGCCACACAGGCCGTGCTTTGATCATCAACCACAAGACTTTGCTTTTCAACAAAAGCCTTGATCAATTGCCACTTACGCATGCCACACTGGCAATTCACTCCATGCGACTGATGTCCATCGATATACAACCTCTGAGCTCGTACGTCTCAGAGAAGGGCGTTAAGCAAGAGAATAAATTCTCCGCCGCCAAACAGATGTATATTTAATAGAGATCAATCAACACAGAATAAAATCCAATGTCAGACACACAATCCATTTACAAGTTCGTTCTGGGTCTGAACGAAACCGGAGGCACTTTCCTCGCATATCCATCCATCTCCAGGTACGTCTGGACGATCACCAACTGATTCCCTCATCCTGGGTGTACAGCCCAATCAAGATCATCAGTAATCACCCAAACGATGTGAAGACTTCCGGTCTTCAACCACCGTCTTCATCTTCGACATCTCGTCGAATCGGTTATTCAGAATGGGTATAACCCGGCCTTTCTGAATAACCCACGTATATAATTAACAAATGTTACACAAACACAATGAACGCCTCATTCCAATTCAGAATATTCTTTTATTCACAAAATCACATTCTTAGGGAAAGGTTCCCATTAATTTTATCAAAGATAAATTCTTCTAAATTTATTCTTTAATCTTCCTTTGGATATCATTTCAAACTAGTCGGGATTAGCGAACCACACCGAAGTAATTATTTATTTTATTTCCCAATCCCAACCTATATATCCCATGGAGCAAAACTGGTGATACTCCATTTCTAACACCACGGTGTTATCGGTAAAATTAATTACCATTTCACGTTCAAATCTAATTAAAGATTTAACTATCGCTTTGGAGCAAAACTGGTGGTACTCCATTCTCGATCACCTTTCAGATTTGATAATTTAAATTATCAATTCACATTTTAATCTAACTAAAGATTCATTAAAACTCCACTTAGCTTTAATCTTTTCAAAAATCAATATCCTATCTTTAACTGGGTTAAAGAACCAATGTCATCTAAAACACGATTCACGATAAACCCAAATCACATTTGATATTAAATACAAGGCTCTGAATAGAAAATATATCGGCTTATATTCAATATCAAATTCTGAAACCAACAAATATCGTATTGGAAATAACGATATAAAATATATCTTTCAAATTCCCAAAACAATATCTGTATAGTCACGAAATCCAACATCGAAATATCCCGAAGATAATTTCGATTCAGCTCCAGTCCAATCCACGCATTGGAAATTATCGATTATTTTCAAAATCACTTTCAAATTCAATTTATTTATTTCAAAAATAAATTGATTTTAATTCTAGTTCAAAACTAGTTCATTTCGACAAAATTCATTTTTATCCTTTCAAATGTGGAATTTTCCAGCCCAATTTTTCCCAAATCATATATTATGATTTTACACAAATTATAGATATTTTTAATAATTTTATCAAGGCCCGTACAGTCGATTTCCATCAACGGCCATCGAACTGCACTTACAGCGACCTTTTTCAAATTTGATTTGGACATAATTCCAAATCCAACCGTTAGATTTCAAATTTCTAATATTCATTGGAAAGCTCTTTTCGATACGAACCCAACGGTTCCGGTTTTAGGAGAATCCGACGGTTGGATCTCCCGCAATGTCCGTTTGAAATAAATGGTCGAAATTAACGAACTGCCGCGACGCGGCGCGTTCTATTCAGGCCATTATATTATATATATAATATATATAATATATATTTTGTCGATTTCTATTTAAAACGAATTTTATAAATCGTTTTAAATTCGTTTCTAAAACAATTCAACTTCTATATTCAATTTCAAATTGATTTGATTTCAATTCAACTCGAATTCATTTCAATTTTATTTAATTCGAATTCAAATTCGTTTCAATTCAGTTCAAATTCGTTTTCAATTCAACTTGAATTTGTTCTATATTCAATTTCATTCGAAGTCCTTTTATATTCAATTCAAATTCGTTTTCCTTTCAATTCGAATTTACCTTCTATTTGATTCAATTCGAATTCGTTTCAAATTGATTTCAATTCAATTTCAGTTCATTTTAAATTTCAATTTCAATTTAATTAATTTCGAAATCACTTTTCAATATTCATTATACAACGAATAAAATTGATATAAATATCGTTCGCGTCAAAATAACGCATCTCTAATCAACACGGATTTATATTTTCAAAACTTCTATATTCTATCCAACAAATGAATATTTATCCCATTCAACACATGAATCTATATTTCTTTCAACACACGACTAATCTCAACACATGAGTACTGTCAACACATCACTATTTTTGTTATGTAAAATATTTTATAAAACTATGGTATCTATCGTTTGATTTTTAATTAGACTTCTACTGGGAAGTAGTTCTAATTTTAAATGTGATAAAGATGTAATTTATTTTATTCAAAATATTTTACTCAACACATGAATAGTTTCAACACATGATCATCGTCAACACATGACGATTTTTATATTCAACACATGAATTTTCTTTTCTAATATTCATTATTTTCCCGATTGGAATGAGGCCCAATCAATCACCATATAACGTTAATTATATGGATTCCATACAACACATGTATATAATAGCATTGAAAAATAATCAATCATCAACCAAAGTGCACTACACTGTATAAGCATCAAATATAGATATCAGACGCTTATAACAGTCTGTCAATCGACCGATCGACATATTTAATCAATCAGGATGAGTGAATATCAAATTTCATCCCAACACCCGTGTGGGGTTTCAAACAATCAAACACAGATTTTATTTGTGCAGTTGGGCGATGTGTAAAATTTATCGACCCAATCGATATCAGTCAAATCAGTGTATATAAACAAATCGGCCGATTTGTTTATAAATATTCATTTATTCACTTTCACGTTAAAAATTATATTTTTAACGATAAAACATTTTATTTTAACACCTGAATTTCTATTCAGTTCATTTATTCAGTAAAAGGATATTTTTATTTTTCTAACATATTTTAGAAAATTTCGGCGGCATAACGGCACGATACTAGAAACGGGACGAGGCCTAGCCTTATCCCCGGTCTAGTGAAGGCCCACGCCATTCACACATCAATCAAATCACTTTTGTTATGCAAACCACTAAATTTGGAGTAAGAGTCTAACCTAGCCTTACTCCTTCGCCTTATAACGGCGCACGTCTAATCCTAACCAATTTATCGATTCGATTTTTCACACCACAAACCACATTCAAACCAATATCTCAATCAATCACCAAACAGCCAAACAAACAAGTCCATGGTCTGTGGACAATTGTGTCGGGTGCTACTAAACACCGTCTGCATCCTAGTATATATATATATATATATATATATATAACTAGAAAGTAAATTGAAGAGTGAGAAATTCTCACCGAAAGCTATCCAATCATCTTGACTCTTCTTCTCGCCTTTTTATCGTCTTCTTGTGCCCGTAGTCACTATATATATAAAAATCACATTTTTATATTTTGATGTCTTTGAAATAAAAATCACATTTTTATTTGTTCGTTTTCAATTTAAAATCATATTTTTTTATAATCACTTCATATATTTAAAAATCGAATTTTTACTATGCTATTCAATATATAAAAATCATATTTTTACTATCACGCTCTATGGATAAAAATTCTATTTCTACATTGCTACTATATAGATAAAAATTCCATTTCAAAAATATAGATTTCACCCTTATAAAAATATAGATTTCGCCTTTTCTAATATGAAGTTTTCACCTTTATAAAAATAAAGTTTTCGCCTTTATAAAAATAAAGACTTCATTCTTTCAAAAATATAGATTTCATCATTATAAAAATTACCACTTTATCTCAACGTATATAAAATAAAAATCAGATTTTTATTTCGCTACATATACAAAGATGATATTTTTATATTCTCTATCCTATAAAGATTATATTTTTAATACTTTAAAAATATAAAAATCATATTTTTAATATTTCTATATAGTAAAGATTATATTTTTAATACTTTAAAAATATAAAAATCATATTTTTATCATTTTAAAAATATAAAAATCATACCTTTATCTTTCTACAATGTAAAAGATTATATTTTTCTTACTTTACAACATAAATAAAACCCAGTTTTTAAAGTAAATAAAATTTCGTTTTTAAACAAAATAAAATTCAGATTTTAAATAAAATTAAATTCAGTTTTAAATAAAATAAAATTCAGTTTTAAATAAAATAAAATTCAGTTTTTAATAATTAAATAAAATTAGTTTTTAACATCACATAAAATTTTACAGATAAATGAAAATAAATAAATAAAATAAAAGGGGATGGAAGCTTACAGTGTTCGACGACTGGGGGGGGGCGGTTTCTGCTTGGCGGCGGAGCTGAAAGGGGGGGGGGGGGGGCGGAGGTCGGAGGAAGGGGAGATGGAGGGTTGGCGGTGGTCTGGGGTCCAGGGGATGGCGGCTAGGGTTTCCGGCGATGGGGGTTTGGGCGCTCGCGTTCTTCGATGCTTGGGGGGTCTGCGTCGCATCGAGGTGACGGAGGAGGAGCAGAAGGGGAGGGTGGAGAGGAAACAGCGGCGGTGGCGGCGCCAGCCTCTGGCGGCGGTCGAGGCAACGGGGGGGGGGGGGGGGGGAGGTGGGCGATCGCGATTTCAATTTCAATTTTCTTTTTTTTTTCTTTTTATTTTTGATTTCTGATTTTAATTCGGGGGGGGGGGGGGCAGAGTTAAAAAGGGGGAGAAATATATTTTATATTTTATTTATTTTATTATTTTATTATGAAAAAGTTGACTTTTACATACGACCTCGAAACGAGGCCCACCGCCTACCGTCCATAGCGTTTTACCCCCATTCCGAACTCAATGGGATATGTATCGTAGGTTGATTCGACCGTTACAATCAGTTTCCGTTAAATTTACATTTAAATCACTATATTGAATTTTAAACGTACATTTCAAATTACCGGGGTCACATACTAACTAGAAAAATTCCAGAAAAATATTTTCTAGCTTCGTATTGACATCACGGACCCAACAAAACTGGTTTCGTCGAAATCCGAGGTCATTTGCAAAATGTCCATTTTTAAGGGCCTGAATTCCATAGCGACTATTCAGAATTTTCAACTGGACATATCTTTTGATTCCCGATATGAAATCTCGATTGGTCGGATTCGTTGGAAAGATAATATCAAATAGATCCCATTATTTTTGGTTTCACTAAAATCCGGATTGTTTTGCACCCGGTACATTCAATTGAAGTTTGAAATCGAATTATCGAACTACCGCGCCATTTTCAATTCCTATTTATAATTATATATAAATATTTATATTCTAACGACGACGTATATAATACATACGTCGAATTCTATTCAAAATAAATTTCTCGTCGATATTATTTAAAATAATTCATTTTAAATATTCAAATTCAGCTAAAATTGCCAAAATAAAAATTTCAAACTGGCTCGCATTTTCGGGTTATTACAATCTCCCCCACTTAAAACTTTTCGTCCCTGAAAAGGAACAAAGTCGAAAGTGGTTTGATTAATCAACACTATGTTCGATCTGGCTTCCATTCTCCAACTCTTTAGTTTCTGAGAATTTTCAAAATTTCAAAAATTTGGCTAACACCCTAAATTTTCGAAAAATTTCGCCATAACCTCCCCTGCACCGGGAGCATCGGGGAATTTCAAATAGCTTCCCCGGTCCTTCAGATCTCAAAAAGAAAAAGAAAAAGCCAAGCGGCTAGCCAATAGGCTCACAAAATCATCATCACCCAAACAAAACAGGAAATTATGTAGTAAACATGTACCTATTTGTCGGGCAAACAAATTTTATTCTTCGGCTCTAGCCTCCTTGCTATGACCTGTTCAAAAGATGTACATGTATGCAAGCAAATGCGACCAATTTTCAATATAGTTCAATATTTGATTATATTAGGCTAAATGGTTCAAAATTAGCAAACAAATAAACAAACAACACAAACATCAATCAATTAGTGAATTAGAGTTTCAAATCCATAAATTTTTGATACATAATCAAAAAATCATGTTTTGATGCCAATTCACAACAATGTGTTCTAACTATACTAGTTTTGGTTCTCACACCAGTCTAATGGAAATATATAGAAATCACACCTTCGTTACTCGAACATGAATACTAATGATGATGCACCATCATCAGAATCATCCCCGGGTGCCTAAAATGTGACTCTATATCTATCCAGTATATTAAAACTTCGAATATACGTTCATGACGCGTATACGCGAAATCTATATATACTCGATTGTCCATATTCAAAATAAATAAATATTCAAATACGTATAAAATGGTTTAAATTTTCAAAACAAAATTGTTTTCATTTGAAAAATATACTCTTCACACTCGTTCTAGGATACTACTGATCCTATCTCTAACGAGTCATTCTAATTGGATATTACTAATCCAATATCTGATGAATTCTTTCGTATGGTTCTAATGTGTCTTGTTCTCGAGCTCTGTAAACCAAAGCTCTGATACCAAATGAAGCGACCCGAAACTTCCCCGGTCTCCGAAGAGATGAGAAAGAACGAATTACTGTGAGGACAAGACAAATCAGAACACAAAAGGAAGAACATTTCATTGTTATTACAACAATTCCATCAGATACAAGAATATACAGAGTATAAATGAATAAATTACATTCGATAAATATCAGAGATTACACTAAATTACATAGCAGCGGAAAATAATACAAAAGCACAACTAGAAGTGATGCACGGATACAGAGCTTTCCGAGCATCGTTCCAGCTGTTAATCAGGACCCTGTGAATATAAATCTGCAAAACCAAAACTACTAGCTGCCCGTGCGGAAAATAGGGGCACCCAGAGTTTAGGTTAAAACAATAAACTCCAGGCCAGTCATGGGACTGGTGTGAGAACTAAAACAGTTATTTAAAACTTTACTTTAAAAGAGAGTAATTCAAGGGACCACGCCGTATAACACGGAACGGGTTTCCTCCCAAGAATACTAGTGCATAGAATAAACAACGCAATGCTTTTTCGAAAAATGAAGCTATTATAAGACCCAGGTCCCATCACACAATGCAACGCAAGCCGGAGGATAGGGTTTTCCCTTATAATAGCCAAACATGCTTGGTACGTTTAAAAACAAATCATTTGATACTATAATAAGTGTATAGTGTCAAAACATTTCAATCATAAGTATCAATCATAGGCGGCATGGGTACCATCTATCATGTCGCCATACTAGTTCTATAATTAAAACCGCAATACACGTATTGGAAATTGGATTTCCGTCATGAGCCGAGGCAAGGGGCAAGCTCCTCTCCGCGTTCGAGACACTCTAGCAAATGCCTCAGGACCCCACTTTGATCCTTGGAATCGGCTGGGCCGGTCCTCTCTTACTTTTGAGGATTAGTTATTCCTGAACACACGTTTCCCGGTCCTTACAGACCTATATCCGAGGCGCCTCATATCCAACAACCACACAGGTGAAAAGTATATAAATGTCAGGGCTGGTAGGTCACTGACACCACCCTAGCTAGAAAGAAACGTCGTGCTCTCCCAGCGGTCCGTCTCCCGTTTTTGACTCATACCGAGGTGTGAGGCTCGCGAATTCACGTTACACACAAAGCTACGCCACACAGGCCGTGCTTTGATCATCAACCACAAGACTTTGCTTTTCAACAAAAGCCTTGATCAATTGCCACTTACGCATGCCACACTGGCAATTCACTCCATGCGACTGATGTCCATCGATATACAACCTCTGAGCTCGTACGTCTCAGAGAAGGGCGTTAAGCAAGAGAATAAATTCTCCGCCGCCAAACAGATGTATATTTAATAGAGATCAATCAACACAGAATAAAATCCAATGTCAGACACACAATCCATTTACAAGTTCGTTCTGGGTCTGAACGAAACCGGAGGCACTTTCCTCGCATATCCATCCATCTCCAGGTACGTCTGGACGATCACCAACTGATTCCCTCATCCTGGGTGTATAGCCCAATCAAGATCATCAGTAATCACCCAAACGATGTGAAGACTTCCGGTCTTCAACCACCGTCTTCATCTTCGACATCTCGTCGAATCGGTTATTCAGAATGGGTATAACCCGGCCTTTCTGAATAACCCACGTATATAATTAACAAATGTTACACAAACACAATGAACGCCTCATTCCAATTCAGAATATTCTTTTATTCACAAAATCACATTCTTAGGGAAAGGTTCCCATTAATTTTATCAAAGATAAATTCTTCTAAATTTATTCTTTAATCTTCCTTTGGATATCATTTCAAACTAGTCGGGATTAGCGAACCACACCGAAGTAATTATTTATTTTATTTCCCAATCCCAACCTATATATCCCATGGAGCAAAACTGGTGATACTCCATTTCTAACACCACGGTGTTATCGGTAAAATTAATTACCATTTCACGTTCAAATCTAATTAAAGATTTAACTATCGCTTTGGAGCAAAACTGGTGGTACTCCATTCTCGATCACCTTTCAGATTTGATAATTTAAATTATCAATTCACATTTTAATCTAACTAAAGATTCATTAAAACTCCACTTAGCTTTAATCTTTTCAAAAATCAATATCCTATCTTTAACTGGGTTAAAGAACCAATGTCATCTAAAACACGATTCACGATAAACCCAAATCACATTTGATATTAAATACAAGGCTCTGAATAGAAAATATATCGGCTTATATTCAATATCAAATTCTGAAACCAACAAATATCGTATTGGAAATAACGATATAAAATATATCTTTCAAATTCCCAAAACAATATCTGTATAGTCACGAAATCCAACATCGAAATATCCCGAAGATAATTTCGATTCAGCTCCAGTCCAATCCACGCATTGGAAATTATCGATTATTTTCAAAATCACTTTCAAATTCAATTTATTTATTTCAAAAATAAATTGATTTTAATTCTAGTTCAAAACTAGTTCATTTCGACAAAATTCATTTTTATCCTTTCAAATGTGGAATTTTCCAGCCCAATTTTTCCCAAATCATATATTATGATTTTACACAAATTATAGATATTTTTAATAATTTTATCAAGGCCCGTACAGTCGATTTCCATCAACGGCCATCGAACTGCACTTACAGCGACCTTTTTCAAATTTGATTTGGACATAATTCCAAATCCAACCGTTAGATTTCAAATTTCTAATATTCATTGGAAAGCTCTTTTCGATACGAACCCAACGGTTCCGGTTTTAGGAGAATCCGACGGTCGGATCTCCCGCAATGTCCGTTTGAAATAAATGGTCGAAATTCACGAACTGCCGCGATGCGGCGCGTTCTATTCAGGCCATTATATTATATATATAATATATATAATATATATTTTGTCGATTTCTATTTAAAACGAATTTTATAAATCGTTTTAAATTCGTTTCTAAAACAATTCAACTTCTATATTCAATTTCAAATTGATTTGATTTCAATTCAACTCGAATTCATTTCAATTTTATTTAATTCGAATTCAAATTCGTTTCAATTCAGTTCAAATTCGTTTTCAATTCAACTTGAATTTGTTCTATATTCAATTTCATTCGAAGTCCTTTTATATTCAATTCAAATTCGTTTTCCTTTCAATTCGAATTTACCTTCTATTTGATTCAATTCGAATTCGTTTCAAATTGATTTCAATTCAATTTCAGTTCATTTTAAATTTCAATTTCAATTTAATTAATTTCGAAATCACTTTTCAATATTCATTATACAACGAATAAAATTGATATAAATATCGTTCGCGTCAAAATAACGCATCTCTAATCAACACGGATTTATATTTTCAAAACTTCTATATTCTATCCAACAAATGAATATTTATCCCATTCAACACATGAATCTATATTTCTTTCAACACACGACTAATCTCAACACATGAGTACTGTCAACACATCACTATTTTTGTTATGTAAAATATTTTATAAAACTATGGTATCTATCGTTTGATTTTTAATTAGACTTCTACTGGGAAGTAGTTCTAATTTTAAATGTGATAAAGATGTAATTTATTTTATTCAAAATATTTTACTCAACACATGAATAGTTTCAACACATGATCATCGTCAACACATGACGATTTTTATATTCAACACATGAATTTTCTTTTCTAATATTCATTATTTTCCCGATTGGAATGAGGCCCAATCAATCACCATATAACGTTAATTATATGGATTCCATACAACACATGTATATAATAGCATTGAAAAATAATCAATCATCAACCAAAGTGCACTACACTGTATAAGCATCAAATATAGATATCAGACGCTTATAACAGTCTGTCAATCGACCGATCGACATATTTAATCAATCAGGATGAGTGAACATCAAATTTCATCCCAACACCCGTGTGGGGTTTCAAACAATCAAACACAGATTTTATTTGTGCAGTTGGGCGATGTGTAAAATTTATCGACCCAATCGATATCAGTCAAATCAGTGTATATAAACAAATCGGCCGATTTGTTTATAAATATTCATTTATTCACTTTCACGTTAAAAATTATATTTTTAACGATAAAACATTTTATTTTAACACCTGAATTTCTATTCAGTTCATTTATTCAATAAAAGGATATTTTTATTTTTCTAACATATTTTAGAAAATTTCGGCGGCATAACGGCACGATACTAGAAACGGGACGAGGCCTAGCCTTATCCCCGGTCTAGTGAAGGCCCACGCCATTCACACATCAATCAAATCACTTTTGTTATGCAAACCACTAAATTTGGAGTAAGAGTCTAACCTAGCCTTACTCCTTCGCCTTATAACGGCGCACGTCTAATCCTAACCAATTTATCGATTCGATTTTTCACACCACAAACCACATTCAAACCAATATCTCAATCAATCACCAAACAGCCAAACAAACAAGTCCATGGTCTGTGGACAATTGTGTCGGGTGCTACTAAACACCGTCTGCATCCTAGTATATATATATATATATAACTAGAAAGTAAATAGAAGAGTGATAAATTCTCACCGAAAGCTATCCAATCATCTTGACTCTTCTTCTCGCCTTTTTATCGTCTTCTTGTGCCCGTAGTCACTATATATATAAAAATCACATTTTTATATTTTGATGTCTTTGAAATAAAAATCACATTTTTATTTGTTCGTTTTCAATTTAAAATCATATTTTTTTATAATCGCTTCATATATTTAAAAATCGAATTTTTACTATGCTATTCAATATATAAAAATCATATTTTTACTATCACGCTCTATGGATAAAAATTCTATTTCTACATTGCTACTATATAGATAAAAATTCCATTTCAAAAATATAGATTTCGCCCTTATAAAAATATAGATTTCGCCTTTTCTAATATGAAGTTTTCGCCTTTATAAAAATAAAGTTTTCGCCTTTATAAAGATAAAGACTTCATTCTTTCAAAAATATAGATTTCATCATTATAAAAATTACCACTTTATCTCAACGTATATAAAATAAAAATCAGATTTTTATTTCGCTACATATACAAAGATGATATTTTTATATTCTCTATCCTATAAAGATTATATTTTTAATACTTTAAAAATATAAAAATCATATTTTTAATATTTCTATATAGTAAAGATTATATTTTTAATACTTTAAAAATATAAAAATCATATTTTTATCATTTTAAAAATATAAAAATCATACCTTTATCTTTCTACAATGTAAAAGATTATATTTTTCTTACTTTACAACATAAATAAAACCCAGTTTTTAAAGTAAATAAAATTTCGTTTTTAAACAAAATAAAATTCAGATTTTAAATAAAATAAAATTCAGTTTTAAATAAAATAAAATTCAGTTTTAAATAAAATAAAATTCAGTTTTTAATAATTAAATAAAATTAGTTTTTAACATCACATAAAATTTTACAGATAAATGAAAATAAATAAATAAAATAAAAGGGGATGGAAGCTTACAGTGTTCGACGACTGGGGGGGCGGTTTCTGCTTGGCGGCGGAGCTGAAAGGGGGGGGGGGCGGAGGTCGGAGGAAGGGGAGATGGAGGGTTGGCGGTGGTCTGGGGTCCAGGGGATGGCGGCTAGGGTTTCCGGCGATGGGGGTTTGGGCGCTCGCGTTCTTCGATGCTTGGGGGGTCTGCGTCGCATCGAGGTGACGGAGGAGGAGCAGAAAGGGAGGGTGGAGAGGAAACAGCGGCGGTGGCGGCGCCAGCCTCTGGCGGCGGTCGAGGCAACGGGGGGGTGGGCGATCGCGATTTCGATTTCAATTTTCTTTTTTTTTTTCTTTTTTTTTTATTTCTGATTTTAATTCGGGGGGGGGGGGGGGGGCAGAGTTAAAAAGGGGGAGAAATATATTTTATATATTATTTATTTTATTATTTTATTATGAAAAAGTTGACTTTTACATACGACCTCGAAACGAGGCCCACCGCCTGCCGTCCATAGCGTTTTACCCCCATTCCGAACTCAATGGGATATGTATCGTAGGTTGATTCGACCGTTATAATCAGTTTCCGTTAAATTTACATTTAAATCACTATATTGAATTTTAAACGTACATTTCAAATTACCGGGGTCACATACTAACTAGAAAAATTCCAGAAAAATATTTTCTAGCTTCGTATTGACATCACGGACCCAACAAAACTGGTTTCGTCGAAATCCGAGGTCATTTGCAAAATGTCCATTTTTAAGGGCCTGAATTCCATAGCGACTATTCAGAATTTTCAACTGGACATATCTTTTGATTCCCGATATGAAATCTCGATTGGTCGGATTCGTTGGAAAGATAATATCAAATAGATCCCATTATTTTTGGTTTCACTAAAATCCGGATTGTTTTGCACCCGGTACATTCAATTGAAGTTTGAAATCGAATTATCGAACTACCGCGCCATTTTCAATTCCTATTTATAATTATATATAAATATTTATATTCTAACGACGACGTATATAATATATACGTCGAATTCTATTCAAAATAAATTTCTCGTCAATATTATTTAAATTAATTCATTTTAAATATTCAAATTCAGCTAAAATTGCCAAAATAAAAATTTCAAACTGGCTCGCATTTTCGGGTTATTACACAAGGAATGCTGGTCAGTATAAGCTGATTCATTTCGAAATTGTTAAGGATGGCTTAAATAAGAAGCTTACCAATTTGGTTAAGGAAGAGAGACTCAAATATTGGAGTAATCATCTGGTTGGTTTCTTCTTAGAAGATACGCTTCCTTATCATGATGTAGTTAATTTCTTGGAAACTCATTGGAGATTGTTAGGGGAATTTACTATCAAATCGGATGGTATCAATTTCCACCTCCAATTTTCTAATGAACATGATAGAGCTAAGGTCCTACAGTCAGATCCAATTTTCATTAGAGGCCGCATGTTTATCATCTCTCAATGGGATCCAACGATTGGATGATCTCAAAGGAAAATTAAAAATGTCCCTGTCTGGATCCATTTCTCTAAAATTTCTCTAATTCTTTGGACTATGGTTGGTATAAATTGATTAGCATGTCACATTGGTCGACTTATTTGCTTTGTTTATAACACAGAAAAGCTACAACGTTTCAGAATGTTAAGGCTTTAGTCGAAATAACTCGTGATGTTGAATTGCCTGAATTAAGTGTTTTGTCCTACTGTCAAGCTTACATATTGTTAGAACAAAAATTGGAACTAACACCCAAATGCAGATCACAGATCACAAAAATGTAGAAAATAGTAAATAAGGGGGAACGCACGAAGTTTTTATAGTGGTTAGGCTGTAGATGTAGCCTACGTCCACTTTATAATCTTATTGTTATACTGACAGATTTCAAGAATCAGTTACATGTAGATACATAATCCGTGTGTTAATTGAGATTACAAGAAGATAATTTTTGTGTAGAAAGGTGCAAAATCCTTGCACTTCAGTAGTGGTGGAAGCCGCGAAGAAGAATGGCCAAAAGTCCCTTCAATTTGCCATGTAGTGGTGTATTTATAGCTGTAGGAAAGCTCATAGGGAGGCCGGTTCGTGATAGGGAAGTGGAACCCAATCCGAAAAAGTAGGAGCAGGAATAGCCAAGAGAATAGCTGAAGATCTTCACGCTGCTACCTGTTCAGGAGTCGGGTCGTGACCACCATGTGCATCACGAGCAGGTCCACTTGCGAGCTGGAGTGTTGAAGCCTACGCCAGGAGGGTCGGGTCATGGTCTAGGGATGTGCCACGAGCCGAGTAGTGATCGAGGAGTCCACCACGAGCCGAGGGGGCGAACCGCAAAGGAGGCGAGCCAGTGTCATGTGGTGAGGGTGAATCGAGACCATGTTCATGAACCAGAGTTGCTCTTCTACGCGCGTTCACGGAAATTGGCATAACTTTCAAACCGTAAGTCCAATTGAGCCAAACGAAAGCTCTACTTGAAGCTCATTCAGATGGATACAAGAGTTGCAAAGCTTAGTTCCGTAATTGCTGTTTTTGGGCCCAAAAGAGGTCATCTGATAGGAGTTTTGGGCCATTTTACGTTGATGGTGTGATTTCGACCAAATCGCTCTATGTCTTATGACGTTGTTTCCATTACTTGAGCGTGTTGCTATTCAGGAATTCCATGTGTGACAGCTTTGACCAAAAAGTGTGTCAACACATATGATTGGAAGCCGAATATTTATGTCAATTGTAAATGTTTTGGTCATCGTACTGTTGATTGTGATATAGGTTGCAAGGATTATGGGTTTGATGGAATGCAATGTGGCGGATATTGTGAAGATAATAATGTGGATAATACTATGAATAACAAGCATTTTAGGAGTAGTGATCAAACTGGTTAGGTGAAAAGGGATGGACCAAAGTTGTTTCAAAGAAGAAGTTGATATGGAGAAGGAAAAATGTAGTGTAGAAGGAGTCAGTAGTGAATGCTGAGGGTATTTAAATTGATGAATTTGGAAATGGCGAGGACAATGGTAGGAATGATAAATTTTCTACTGGCTTGGATAATGGAAGTAAGGTATCGAATACTAAAGCTGCAGCAAAGTTAGATGGAAATGCTAACAGTAATGTTAAAGGTAAGGTACGTAATCATGGTAAAGATATTAGTGTAAGTGATAATGATCCATTTGGTGAATTTGGTCTAAACTCCCTATTTAATAAAGAAGCAGCTGGTGTTGAGAATGCCAACACTTCAGTTGCTAACACAAAGGTTTCTAAAGCCTCTTCTAACTTGAAGGGTTCTTCAGCATCACCTTACGCCAAGTTAGCTCCTCCTTCAACTGTTACACTACCTCCTGCTTGTAAATCTTCAACTCCAGTTTTAGGCTTAACCTTCCCCATTATTAAACCTTCCTTGCTATCTTCGGCAGTGCCAACAAGTTCTATTCCTTCGTCTAAAACTAAAAGTAACAGGTTAAAGGGAAAATTCTGGGATGATTTAGATGAAGGAATTGACTACAGTATGGAAGATGTGTTGCCATCAAATAGCAATTTAAAAGCTAGTAGGTGGCACACAAGGAGTAATCCAGTTTGATCTGGATTTTGGTTTTTGTTAAAATTTGTTGGCGGTGAAGTTGCTTGATAGTGTGATCTATTGTTCAATAGTTAATTTGTTTCGGGTTGGTTGGATTGTGGCGACCGCCCATAACCCCTGCACCAAACAAGAGGAACAATGCGCAGAAAAGAGTGTCAGGCAGCTATGGACAATCATCAGAGTAGGTAAACAACATCGGAACCTGTCGTAGAACTCACAGCGCAAGGATAAAATATAATAAAACACATATAACAGGTAATAGTAATGAAGCATCATGTAGCAAACTTTTGAAACTTTATCTGCATCCTGAAAGGTTATCCAACTGGAATTAAAGTTTGTACATAAGGCCTCACTACAACCCTCATAGAGCACTCAAAAAGCAGAAACTGAAATACTAGATAGTAATAAAACTGGTACGCCAGCCTCCTTCTCGGCTCCGCACAGCAGCATCGTCCTCACTAATCACTTGTAACCTGCTACTTAATCTGCCCATCCACAACCGGATGAACAACCCAAGGTAATAAGAGGAAACATAAAACCTTGAGTCAGACAGCAGTCTTAGTGAGCGATAAAACAGCTAACAAACTTCAACAATAAAGTGTATGAGAATAAGTAGATTAACAAACCAATCTACCAAACACCAGAAAAGAACTCAACTCCTGTCTTCCCCACATCGGACAGTGATAGCCTTTACGATAAACAATTCAACCATTCATCATGGAAACCAGAACACTCATTCAGTCGTGGTAAAGTACTCATAACATCCAAATTATATGTATCTCATGTAAACCATCCTAATCGAATTCAACATCCCTCAAGCACAAGCCCCAAAGGCCAAAACCAATATACGACAACACCCAAGGAACATCTCCTTCGACGTTGGACAACCCACATGAGACGGTACAAACAGAAAACTAATCATCCATGACTGACTCTGGCTATCACCGCCAATCCTGCTTTGAAACCATCGTTGATCGTATGACGACCAACCTTGCCATATGTCAAGGGCTAATGGTAACCCTAGTTCTAGCATAAACTCCATACGCCATTCAACTATACGTATGTATGTCCAACCTTGACAACCAGGCCTTTCAACGATACCCAGGGTACTCGACCTACAACCGATCTTTTAGGTGCCCTATCGTACCCCTTCTTTGTGCCTGCTAGAACTTACGACAACAGTACTCTATCGGCCTTCTCATCTCTAGTCATCCAACTTGATGACTTTTCATAGCTCAAGCAACCTACTCGAGCAATCATTATCCACAAACTCACGACCTTTGTGCCGTCACCTCATTCGCTGTTCTATACCGATCAACGAACACCTTTCAATGCTTCGAACCTTCTTACTTGAATATAATTCAAAGTCACATCATCACCTAACCGAGTTACGCCACTACGCTGCGGCTTGAGTAGGGTTCGGGGGGTGCCCCCGAATTTTTTTTCAAGCTCTTTTCTTCCAACCCGGGTCGTACCCAGAAAACGTACTTTTTTCAAAAAACGACCCTGTGCAACCGACCCCCCTTGGTACGACCGACCCCAACATGTGCGACCCAGGCTCTGCTAGACCTAACCTGACCGACCAGACCACTCTGCTTGACATAACGTGACCGACCAGACTACTCTGCTCGACCCCTTCTTCGCGATCGATCCAAACACCTCACCAAGACATGACCGACCCGATCCATGTTTGTTCGACCCAAAACATGATCGACCCGACCACACTATGGTGCGACCAGAACCACTGCATAACCCGTATGCTGCTCAACCCAACTTGCTCGATCCAACCTGTTCGACCCAACATGCCCGAATGACCCAACCATTTCTTTTCCTCTAAGAAAACCTCCCCATGGTTCGATCGACCCTCCATGTTCGATCCACCATGTCCGACCCTCGATATTCGACCCTAAACCTGCATTCTCCAATGCAACTCCATTTTCGACCAAAACTTCACCAAAACGATTCGTTCGACGAAACCAGCTCATCCAATACATCCAATATGATCACAAGCATGGTATGAAATCAACAATAACACCAATATGACCATTCCATCAACAAACATGTAAAATTCACCAAAATCACCATAAATGCACATATGAGCAAAACCACAGATGTAACTTGCACATTCATATGAAATGTTATAGAAATTACCTATCTAAACTTGCTAGATCAGATTATAGGGTGATCTCTATGAAAATAAACTTTATATGGCATAGATCTATGGAAAAACACTTGAATTTGATGAGAAACATGCAGAAACACTCATATACTTCATTGCATTCATGTGAGAGATGTAAATTACTCACCGATTTGCCAAAACAAGCTAAAATTGATGAAATAAGAATCCGTGCAGGAAGCACCTTGCACCAAACACCTTGATCCGATGAATTCTTGCCTCAATTGATGTAGATCTAGCCTCAAATGGTTTAGAACTATGATTTCCCTCCTTGGATTCTGATTTTTAATGGTGGAAAGGTGTTATAGGAAGGAGAAGCACAAGGCCTCCAAATGAGAGAATAATACCATTTCCCATATCCCTTACCCCCTATTTATACCTTTCCAATAGCCCACCAACGAGCCTTCCCAAATCAGCCCATTGTTGCTCTCCGAACCTAAACAACCAACTGAAAAACCTTAAAACAACAATTCCTCCCAACCGCTGAGCCAAATCTTTAATGTAACCACTCTACGGAAAGGCAAGCATCAATTCCTTTCCAATGGCATAGGTCTTACCCTCTGATTCAACCTGAGTCAAAAGTTATGCTCTGTACAAGACTAACAAAGGAAAAATGGTCACAAACAAAATCGATAAAAATTAATGACATGTCTCACATCCTCATAAGCAACATATCAAAAGACGAGAATGATCCAACTCTCAGAGAATAAAATAAAAATATTTAACGATCTTCCGATGCGTATAATGCAGGCTGTTACATGGATCTTATTCGGTAGAGTTTTATTTTTTTGGATGCTACACGTTATGATACTGGTTGTTATGAAGAAGTCTTGTTAGCAGACAGTGGATGATTCCTGTTTGATGGTGATTGGTCATAGAATTTTGATATTTTTGAGGCTTTTTTTACATGTTTGGATAAAGTTTTTAGTCGTATTAGTGATTGTGTGTATAGAGATATGCTATATCAGTTGGAGATTTAAACTATGGATGTATAGTCGTAACTATAGGTTGTATATATTGTAATTTGTGTTGAGTAATAAAAAAAATTCGAGCTTGCCTTTCAAAAAAAGAAAAGCCAACTAGAAATGATGTGGTAGGCAAACAAAAAAGAGGAAAAATAGGGGAAATGGCATAACATTGAAGGAAAAAGCAAAAAAGGACCAGGTAAAGGCAGCCAATAATTATATAATACCCTGTTAACTCGATAAGTACTAATGGCATATATCACTAAACACTTCCATGTGAAGTTAAAAGATTTTTTTTTTGAATATGCCTTTCCATAGAGCATATACTTCTGTATAAAATTTCCATAGAGCATATACTCGATAAGTACTAAATAAGAATGTTCCGTATAAATTTCTAGGTTTTAAATTTTAGAAATATTTTTATTCTCATAATTCCCTGGAAAACGATTCATGACTTTAATTTTCGAATTTTGCTCTTAAACCTTAAACCGTATTAACTCCAATTAATTGTGATATTGGAAAAAGCCTTTGGGGAATAGTTCTCTGATTGTAGCAGCAATGAAATTGGCAGTTCTAAAAGAAGTTTCAAGAAAGTTATGAGCAACATGTAACTATACGAAATTGGAAACAATTGTAAAATTAGTTTACATTCTCACTTGCAGTCCATTAAGTAAGCATCGTCTATCAATCGTCAACACCATTTTTCTCTAGTAAATTTTATTAATTGTTTTTGTGCTTCATTTATAAATATAAATTTGAATATAATCTAGTTCATTAAACGAATTTTATACTTTTAAAATGGTCAAAATCCATAGGGCATTAAACTGATGTACTCTATTAACCCAATACTTGATGTTTTCATACTGCAATATGAACAGACAACAATAGAAAGAAAAACACACTCAAGCCCAAAGAATAAATCAATAGTAATAGAATAGACACACCAGCAGAAACTTGAATTTTTACCTCAAACGGAGACTGGGAACAAAATGATGGGATGGAAAATTGAAGAAGTTTCAGGGGTTCATGTCACAGATGGACAACCGACTACTTGTTGCGGTGAAATGAATATTTTGAGCGGAAGTGTATACTAGCCTGAACAGTCACTGAATGCGACCGTTTCCCGCCAGCGCATCCGTACGGACAGTGGCACCTAACCAGATAGGCATCCTTCGCTGATATATAAGGACCGACTACCAAAGGCAAGTTACTGACCGGAAATTCATTCACTCTTCTGCTTCTTCTCTACAGTCTATTCTTAAAAGCTGCCTTGAGTTCGTTGTTGCTCTGCAATTATTAACTCATCATTTTAGAGACCGGTCTATTTTATATTAGAAAACAATTGCTCAACTTCCTTCTGCACCGTAGAGGGAGCAATAGTTTCAAGGAAATAGCTATCACTGAACTCAGATACTATAATGTGGTAATTTGTTATTGCATTCTCTAGTCTGCAGATTACGTGTGTTTGCAAAGGTATTATTAACGTTTTTGGAACAATTTTGTTTGCTACAACAAATTTTTAAATGATTGTATCTGTTGCTACATGATTAATAATCTTGGAAACAATATTTTCGTCTCATAGGAAATGACAATGACTAAGAGTACTGATAACGTTGCACCAACACAGACTGCAACCAATGCTCTACATGTGTCTATGGTTCCACTAATGGCACTATGTCATGGGGAAAGGGCTAAAAAGTTCATCGAAATGGACTTTAAACGTGGCAGCAAAAGACATTATTCTACTCGACAACATTGGGCATTGCAAAATATCTTACAGAAGATGCTCTCGTCGGTGTCGAATCGGAACCTGATCCAATTAAAGTTGGATCCCTTAATGTCTAGAAAAATTCTGATTTCATGTGCAAAAATTACATTATAAATGGTCTTGACAACGGTCTATACAACGTGTACTACATTGTTGCAACATCCAAACAACTGTGGTTGGCATTGTAAAAGAAGTATAAAACTGTAGATGCGGGCATGAAGAAGTTCATCGCTGACAAATTTCTCGACTTCAAAAATGTTGGATATAAGACTGTGATCAACTAGGTTGAAAAACTACAACTTATCATCTGTCAACTTGAAGATGAATAGATGACTCTCTGCGAATCCTTTCAGGTTGCCGCTGCCATTGAGAAACTTCCCCTATCATGGAAGGACTTTAAAAATTATCGAAAGCACAAGCGTAAAGAAATGACAATGGAGGAACTTGTAGCTAGATTGAGAATTGAGAAAGATAACAGGAATTTGATAAAAAGATTTCTTAGAATAAGGTTGCCAAAGTAAACGTTATAGAGAAGGACAAGTCCAACAAAATTAAACTTGACAACCATCCTAAAAAGTCAAAGAAGTTTCAGGATAAATGCCATAAATGGGTCGTCAACTGCTTATTGCATTGAAATGAATATTTTTGAGCCGATGCGACCGTTTCCCACTAGCGCCCGTAAGGACAGTCGCACCAATCCAGTAGGCAAACCCCCGCTGCTATATAAGAACAGGCTATCAGAACCAAGTTAGCAACCGAAAATTCATTCACTCTTTTGCTTCTTCTCTGAAGTCTATTCTAAAAAACTTCCTTGAGTTCGTCGTTGCTCTTCAATTGTAAGCACTCCATTGCAGAGATCTATCCCTTTTGTCTTGGAAAACAATTGCTTAATTTTCTTCAACGCTATAGAGGGAGCAATATTGTTTCAAGGAAACAGCTATCGCTGAACTCGGACACCATAATACGGTAATTTGTTCATGTGTTCTCTTTTCTGATATTGCGTGTGTTTGCAATGGCATTACTAACTTTTTTGAAATGTTCTTGTCTATTACAACAAATTTATAAACGATTTTTAACGTATCTATTGCTTAGTGATTAACAATCTTGAAAACAATATTTTCATTTTGTAGAAAGCGACAATGTCTAAGAGTACTTATAATGCTCCACTAACACAGACGGTAACCAACGCTCTACATGCGTATGCAGTTCCAGCAATGGCACTATCTCATGGGGAAAAGCCTGAAAAGTTCACCAGAATGGACTTTAAACTTGATAGCAAAAGATGCTATTCTACTTGACAACATTGGGCCTTCCAAAGTATCTTACAGAAGATGCCCCAAACGTTGCAGAATTGGAACCAGATCCAATCAAAGTTCAAGCCCTTAATGCTTGGAAAAATTCTAATTTCATGTGCAAAATTACATCCTAATTGGTCTCGACAACAATCTATACAACGTGTACTGCACTGGTGCAACATCCAAACAACTCTGGTTGGCTTTGGAAAGAGGTACAAAACTGAAGATGTAGGCATGAAGAACCTCATCGCCGGCAAATTTCTCGACTTCAAAATGGTGAATACAAAGGTTGTGATCAAACAGGTTCAAGGAATACAACTTATCATCCATCAACTTGAAGATGAACGGATGACTCTTAGCGAATCCTTTCAGGTTGCCGCTGCTATTGTGAAACTTCCCCATAATGGAAGGACTTCAAAAATAATCTAAAGCGCAAGGAAATGGTAATGCCATAACTTGTAGTTCAATTCAGAATTGAGAACGATAACAGGAATTCTGAGATAAAGATTTATCAGAATATGGTTGCTAAAGCAAACTGTATCGAGACGGTTAAGTCCAACAAAAGAAAACATGACAACAATCCAAAAAAGTCGATGAAATTTTAGGGTTCATGCCATAGATGGGACGACGACTGCTTGTTGCGCTTAAAGGAAGATTTTTGAGCAGAAGTGTCTATTCGCCTGAACACTCACCGAATGCGACCGCTTCCCACCAGCGCAACCGTACGGACAGTCACTCCTACCCAGATAGGCATCCCTTGTTGCTATATAAGGACTGGTTATCAGAACCAAGTTTCTAACCAAAAATTCATTCACTCTTCTGCTTCTTCTCTGTCGTCTGTCCTTAAAAACTACCTTGAGTTCGTTGTTGCTCTACAATTGTAAGCGTTCCATTGCAGAGATCGATCCGTTTTATCTCCAGAAACAATTGCTCAACTTCCTCCAGTGCCGTAGAGGGAGCAACATTGTTTCAAGGAAACAACTATCGCTGGACTTATACACTATAACACAGTAATTTATTATTGTGCTCTCTTTTCTGCTGATTGCGTGTATTTGCAACAGTATTACTAACATTTTTGAAACATTCTTTATTGCTACGACAAATTTGTAAATGATTTTTAACATATCTGCGCTATGCTCTCTTTTCTGCTGATTGCGTGTATTTCCAACAGTATTACTAACGTTTTTGAAACATTCTTTTTTGCTACGACAAATTTGTAAATGATTTTTAACATATCTGTGCTATGTGATTAACAATCTTGAAAACAATATTTTCGTTTTGCAGAAAATGACAATATCAAAGAGTACTGATAATGCTGCACCAACACAGACGATAACCAGAGCTCTACATGCGTCTGTGGTCCCACCAATGGGACTATCTCATAGGGAAAGGCCTGAAAAGTTCACCGGAATCAACTTTAAACGTTGTCAGCAAAAGATGCTATTCTACTTGACAACATAGGGACTTGCAAAGTACCTTACAGAAGATGATGCCGTCATTGCAAAATTGGAACCTAATCCAATCAAACTTGAAGCCCTTAACGCTTGTGTTTTTACCAAAATATGGCTCAAACACCAATGGAAAGAGAATCACACTTCATCAAGATGGTTAGGAAATAAATGGATCTGCACTCAATGACAATTAAAAATGAAAATGTAAAGAAAGTAAAGTGGAGACAAGATTTTAGAGTGGTTTCAGCCTTATGCTAGGCCTACATCCACTATGAAGATGGTTTGTATTATCATAACAATGGTTACAAAACATATAAACTCTCCTTTTTCATGCATCTTCTTGCTCTCTCAACATATTCTCACTTTTACACACAAATCTCGCTTAGATTCACGGTATTCAATGAAGAAGTGGTGGAATCTATGGAGGAGAAGGATGAATAGGCGACGGAGGAAGAGTATATCTTTGTTTTTTTTTGCTTCCTTATAAGATTTGAATGGATGCCATGGCCAGATGGATGAAAGATCTTCGAATGGAGGTGATGATCATGACTGGAATGTGTAAGGAATGGATGAGGAAAGAATTTAGCAGCACTTCGTGGTGGCCAGTAGTCCCCCCCTTTATGGTGGCAGCCATGGTCTATTCATAGGTGAGCTCCAATGAAGAAATGAGCTGAATTTCATATATCCAGACTGTGGGTCGCTCGCCTCATTAATTACTGAAATGCCACAGCCTAGCGGTAGCCATCTGTCGACAATTGATTCCAGCTGTCTAATACAAGCGACTTTATAAGAATGAACGACTTTGCAGGAGTGAGCGACTGCATAGGTCCAAACAGCTTGGGCGAGCGGTCGGAGCTTGTAGATCAAAGTGTAAATGTGACCCTTCAGGAACTGGTGTTTGGTCGATCGGGGGATAGTATTTAATTGAAGTGTTAGCAGCTGATTGATGAACGGGCAGGCAACTGTGATTGCAGTCTATGAGCGGATATGAGATACATGTGTGACTTCGGGTCTCTCTGTGTTTCTTGCTAGGCTTGATCGACCGGGGTAGTATGAGTGAATGACTTCAGAGTGGAACATGCGGATGGAACCACTTCTTCTCTTTGTCTTGTATGACCGACCCTGATTATGCTAAGCGGACGACCCATCTTGTTCTGGTGTTCACGCGACTTTGTTTGATACAAGTGTTTCCAATCTTTGCTCCCATGTACAAATTAACCCGTTATATCCGACCCATTCTGATGAGCAGTCACACTAACCTTTCTTGTTATGTCTTCTTTACGCCTGAACATTCGAATACCTTTTTCATCGTAGAGACGGATAACTTTTTCTAATATGTGCGACCGCCTTCTTTGGACGTAGATGGTCGGTCCTTTAAACTATGCTTTTTCTTTCCATTTATGTTGTATTCCTGGGCCATATTGCCAGTTGATCTGAGCTACATATTCGGCGTGGGACCCATCAGTTTTGATATTGCGTGTCCTTCCTTGTCGTGCTCGTCCCTTATCGATGTGCTCGGCCTTGATTGTGTGGGGATGCCTTTTAACTTGTACGAACGATCTGAGTGTCCTGGATAATTCATGCATATCCAAGCCCTGTAGCGGTCGTCTTGTAGGTTCTTCGAAGATTTGACACACCAATTATGCTCGTTCTTTTTGGGGATAAACATTTGTGCCTCGAGGTTCGTAATTTCCTTGTTTCATTGAAGAGTACGGACTTCGAAACAATTAATCATAATGCAATTTGGCAGATTAAATCTTCGTTTTTCAATGGGTATTCGTTCATGGCTTTCAATCGTTCCGGGTTGAACAAGACCAAAGCTCTCCTAGGTCGCTCATATTGTCTAACACATTATGGTGGTTCGGGCTATTTATTTTTGATGGGTTATCATATTTGTTCAGCTGGGTAATTTTGAATTTTGACTAGGCTGATGTGGAAAGAACATTCTGGACTAATCTCCTCTTTTTTTTACATGTATCTTCCTCATTTCACCTCTTTCCTTCAAAGAACTCTTTTGATGGTAGCAGTGTTCTAAAAGAGCTTACAAGGTAATCCATATCCTTTAATTCTCACTCAGTCCTTTCTTCAAAATTCTCAGTTTTCTCAACTTATTATTCTATTTAATGCTTTCAGTAACACCTGACTAATCATAGAAACTTTTCTTTGGATCCGTAGCACCATGATTGTTTTGGGTGAGTTTTTTTTCTTTTACCCCGTCTTGTTTTGTTTTAGCAGTTGTTGATGCCTTAGATATCTTCGAACCAGGGCGTTTTAAGTGTGGTTTGATTGATTTGAGTAAGGATTGGGATTTTGGTAGTGATTAGGTCTGTTTGATGACGGTGTTGTTTCTGCATTCTTTTGACAAATCCGAATCACATGGAATCTTTTGAAGTTTTGATTTTAATATTGTCTATAAATTGCTTGCTGGAATGCCCTAGACATTACTGGCCTAAATCAGAACGTGGCTTTTGCTCATGCGTTAATTTGATCGGGTTGTTTTCGGTCGCGCATGATCTCCACTCATGCCCAGATTGACTTGCTTTGATTAATATTCGAACTTCAGACTGAAACATTCCTTTGGTATTTAGCACATACTGAATCATCTTTTGGTCTTCTCCCTAGGTCCAAGGAAAATTCTTAATGTTAAGAAGAAGACCAAAGAAGAAGGTGGTGAAGAGGGTTGGCAGGACAAACAGGCTGAAGAGCAAAAAGCATTTGGGAAAAAGTGACCCTCAAAGATGTCATACACTGGATGAACCTTCCATCCTGGATATTCAAACTACTTCTGACCAACCATCCTTGGCCTATCCATCCATCACTTCAAATTCTATTGATCCTCAAGTGATCATACATAGGCCTCTTTCTATTCCGAACCCATGCCATCCTTCGTTTGTTGACCACTTTGAGGGTTGGTGTCTAGACGATGTGTACATAGACCCGTATGACAAGTTGATTGTTGCTAGTAAGATGGATGCTATGAAGGTCTGCATACTGGCTGAATTAGACCAATTGGAGGCACGTACAAATTTGGTTGGAAACCTTATCGTGGAAGTCAGGGATTACATTGTAAGGCAATTAGGTGCTTGGCATACTCTTGCAGGTGACCTTCAGAGGTTGAATAGACAGAACATCGATAGAATTTATGCTTTGGAGAAAGACAAGCTTGAGCTTACCAAAGCCCTTGAATCCCGGGAGAAGGCCACTGCCTTTCCTACCTGAAGGCTATGACTGGCTAACTTTACCTTTCATTACTCCCGTTGTCATTTTAATATGCTGTGTTTAGATTGGCATATATATGCGGGTGCCAGCCTCGCTTATTATCACACGCTTATGTTGGTAACTTTTATGACTGATTTGGGCCCTGGTTTATTGCTTCGCAGGTTTTTTAATATATAACTTAGTCACCTTCTCGCTAGTGCACCACACGTTGCACCTTTATCACAATTCATCTGTTTGGTTGAGTACTTTGTTAATCGTACGATTGCGCCTGACTTATGGTGTGTATGATTACCATTACTGGTTCGTTTTAATGCTACGGTTAGACCCCCGTACTAAGATTTGTTATAATCTTAGACTTTCACGCATTTACTCATGTTTTCAATAATTCTTTAGTTTGAACCTTTCAGAGTTTGAACTCGAAAGCATGCCCCCCGAGGAGGTTTATGCGCTTTATATTCACTTCGCATTTTTCACTGTCCTGGTGTCCCAAGCCTTTTAGAGACCCTATTAAATACGCATTCGCATATGTATACGTGCTTGTTGTCTTTTATTTAAAATGTATTCAACCCCACATCTCACTTACTCGGTGACCCAAGCCCTTCGGAGACTGGTCTTGAATACATGCCCCCATGGGAGGACTTGGGTTTCAAGTTTTCGATCCACTCTAGGTCCTGTTCGATTCGGTTATTTTGAATTCGAAAAAGACCTAGAATGGATACCCCCTTTCGGCTAGGATTTCTGTTACCCCCTTTCGGCTAGGATTTCTGATTGCGTTGATCCTTCCAGCATGTTTGCCGGTCCTTCCGGGACTAGGACTGTTGCTTCCAGCCTAGGTGTTGTTGATCCTTCCAAATTTATGCATCATCCCGGGAGGTGGACACTAACTCCTCTTATCGGATTCTATTTCGATTTAAGGAATTTGTGTCCTACACCTAACGTGGTGCCTCTTTTGGGACTAACAATTTTTCCGTGGGAAAAATTTGACATTATCTTTGTATTTTCCTCAGAGCTTGGCGCCAAACCCTTGAATGGATGTTTGCTAAGAGTTTGGCATGTTTCATAGTGAAAAGTGCAGCCTTCTTACTTGATATTTGTCTACTATGCTCTTCATTGTTTGCCTCAGAACAGCTTTTTTTTTTTGAAGCGATGTGCTTATTTATCCTGCGTAATTCGCATGATGTCTTTGGCTCTCAAGCTTCTTTGCTTGAAATATGCTTTAGGAAGCTTCCTGTTATGATTTAGTTGTAGACGAGCGACCGCCTTTATCATGCCTACATTTCAAGAAACCGACTTTTAGTATGAGCTTACAAGTAGGTTACTTAGGTAAGCACATGATTTTTGATTTATAAGGCATTTGTAAGTAAATCGTTGCCAATTGTTTACAAGAATATAGCAAGTAGCAGAGCAGAGTAAAGCGACTATTAGTTCTTAAGTAATAAGGTAAAACAAAGTAATAAAGCAAAGTAATGGAGGTTGCTTATCCAGAGCCACCATAACCAGAACACCGACTAATGATCCATAAGTAAGTGGTGGTCTCGGATCGGTTTGAGCAACCTCCTCATTACTTGTTGCCCCTTGCTCATAGAGAGTTGGGGCAGTGTTAATAGTCTTGTACATATTGTTGCAAATGATTCTTCCTGATCAGTCTCTCAATTAATGATTTTAAATGCCTACAGTCATTAGTATCATGCCCCGGATGGTTATGGAACTGACAAAACCTTCCTGATTTCTCCCAAACCGCTGAGCCAAATCTTTAATGTAACCACTCTACAGAAAGTCAACCATCATTTCCTTTCCAATGGCACATGTCTCACCACCTAATTTGACATGAGTCAAAAGTGATGCCCTGTACAAGACTAACAGAAGCAAAATGGTCATAAACAAAATTGGTAAAAATTATGGACATGTGTCACATCCCCTTAAGCAATATATTAAAATATGAGAATGGTCCAACCCTCAGGGAATAAAATAAAAATATTTTACGATCCTCCGATACGTAAAATGCGAGCTGTTACTTCTACAAAAAACTAAGCACAACGTTTAAACTACCTTTTCAGCGTTTTGGAAACGCTACCAAATCCGTGCGTTCAAGCCTAAACCTGCACTGGCATTTGGTACCGGCGTTTGGTACTCTGGCACTTGGCACTAGCGTTTGGTACTCCAAAAACAGTGTAATCCCCCAGTGTGTGCCTTGGAAAATTAGCTATTCCACCATGTTGCGCATGTCTGGCATTTGTACTCTAACACTTGGCACTTTGGTATTTACTCGATCAGCAAAACTGCCTTGATCCTTTGATGCGTAACAGAGCTGATCACATTTTTCTGCGTGTTGCGCACCTTGGCAAACTTTATTTTGCCTGATCTGTCCTATGGTCTTGTACCCAATCCATCAAGCGGCTTTGTGTCCGATCCATACAAGTGGTAAAGTGGTAGTGCCAAATCGTTGCGCCACTATGCTGATCATAGTTTCCACCGTGTTGCGTACGTTGTCAGGGCCATTGACATTTAACCTGATCCATGCAAGCGAGTTTTTGCCCGATCCATTGAACATTTTATGCCCAATCCATTGAACACTTTTCTCCCCAATCCATGGCCAATATTTTAGCCCAATCCATACACCTAATTCACTACAGACTGTGCCAGATCCAACCCATGTTTGCATGCCAAAACTCCAACTAATCCACTCATGAATTCAACTTGATTTTATACTCGAACCAATTCAATTTCAATGATCAAAAACAATAATCCAACAATGAAGTTAATGATCATCATTCAAATATTAACACATCAATCAACATATTAAATCCATCAATTCATGATTAAATAATGATCAAACCAAATATTGGATCTAAACATAAGATTGGCATATAAAATAACCATTTATAATTTGCTAGATTAGATCCTATGGTGATTCAAATCAAAAACGTAGCTACATCGATTAGATCTATGTGAAAACAACTTGAAATGATGAACATAATATCCAACAACCTATGTACTCGATTGAATCCGTGCGAGAGATGTTTATCACTCACCAAATCTTCAAAATAGCTTGAAAACAACTAATCTCTAATCCAGACAACTAAGAACGACGAAGAACGGCCTTCGAATCATTCACTTTGATGCGATCTACATTTCTTTATGCTGTTCTTCGATCTTTTAATCTAGATCTATGATTTTAATGGGCGAAAGATGTATTTGATTGAGCAAGGAAGTCACGAGCTCAACCAAATGAGAGAATGAAGAAAGTAAACCCTTCTCCAAGCCTCTAACCCTATATTTATAACCTCTAACTAGCTCACTAATGGGCCACACCAATTTAGCCCATTAATGACTAGCTAAACCTGTATAGAATTTAGGAAACACTAAAACAACGATTTCTCCCAAACCGCTGAACCAAATCTTTAATGTAATTACTCTATGGAATTGGAAACATCATTTCCTTTCCAATGAAATCGATCTCAGCACCAGATTCGATCCTAATCAAAAGCCCTGTACAAAACTGACAGGGGTAAAATGGTTACAAATAAAATTGTAAAAATTATGGCATGTCTTACATCCTCATAATCAACATATAAAAATATGAGAATGATCCAACCCTCAGGAAAGTAAATAAAAATATTTTATGATCCTCCAATACATAAAATATAGGTCGTTATATAGGAGAGGCAGAAGTAATCTTTGGAGAAAAAATTATAAAAACATCACAAGGATATGCATTGTATATATCACATTACAATGCTGAAATACTTGAAAGATTCAAGTAGCATAATATAAATACTACAAAGTCACCAGTAGATATGAACCAAAATTGAGTGAATAACACTTATGATGATATATATCAGCTTAAATGCTCTCGTATTCTAGGTAGCGTTATGTATGTTATGAACTATACTAGGCCCGATATTGCTTACTCTATAAGCAAGCTAAGTAGATATACCAGCAATTGTGGCAAAAATTATTGGAAAGAAATAATCAGAATTATAGGATATCTAAAATACACACAAAACTATGTGTTGCAACATGAGAAGTATCCTTCAGTAGTAGAAGGATTTAGTGATGCCAATTAGATAGCTAGCTCAATTGACACAAAATCCACAAGTGGATATGTGTTTACATTAGGAAATGGAGCAATTTCATATAAATCGTCCAAACTGACTTGTATAGCATGGTCAACAATGGAATCAGAGTCATTGCTCTAGATAAAGCCGCGAAAGAAGCAGATTGGCTTAGGAGCTTCTTGTAAGTCATTTCAAATTAGGGAAAAACCTGTATCTCTAATATGTATACATTATGATAGTTAATTTGCTATTGGAGGAGAAAATAGTACATTGTATAATGGTAAATCTGGACATATTAGTCGTAGAATAAAACCATAAGACAACTTCTCTCTAATGGAGTTATCACTATAGACTACGCAAGGGTAAAGGATAACATGTGGATCCACTAACTAAAGGCTTGCCTAAAGAGAAAGTTCAAACCTTATCAATGGGAATGAGCTTAAGAATAATAAACTAAAAAAATTCTAAAACTGGAACCCCACCTAGTTGACTGGAGATCCCAAGATCTAGGTTTAAAGGGACAACTAAGTTTAAGATAAACTTGACAGCACTGTTAAATACAAATCCTTCCTATGATAAGTCAGTGCACAACCCATTGGAGAATAGGATAAGTTTAGCTTTTGATGATATCTATACTGTGGTGTTGTAAAAAAGTCCCAAGTGGAGTATTGCGGGATACTCTTTATAGAGTCACTAATGTGACTGTGTTATTTTTATAGAATTACACAAAAAGCTTATGGTTCAAAGTCAATCTAGTCCACTGAATCGTCAGTAGGTTACAACGATAAAACACTAGAAAAAGTTCAAGGACGTTATGCTACATTTACTGATACGGTAAATGTTTCGCAAAATTTAAGAACAAAATTGAGTAATCTCTCATTCACGTGGGGAATTATCAGAAATGAATAAGATGTAACAGCCCGCATTTTACGTATCGGATCATCGTAAAATATTTTTTGTTTCATTCCCCGAGGGTTGGATCACTCTCATCTTTTGATATGTTACTTATGGGGATATGAGACATGTCCATAATTTTTACCAATTTTGTTTGTGACCATTGTGCCCCTGCCAGTATTGTACAGGGTATAACTTTTGACTCAGGTCGAATCAGAGGGTGAGACCTGTGCCATTGGAAAGAAATAGATGGTTGCCTTTCCATAAAGTGGTTACATTAAAGATTTGGCTCAATGGTTTGGGAGGAATTGTTGTTTTAAGATTTTTTAGTTGGCTGTTTAGGTTTGGAGAGTCACTGTGGGCTGGTTTGGGAAGGCCCATTGGTGGGCTATTGGAAGGGTATAAATAGGGGGTAAGGGATATGGGAAATGGTTTTAGTTTTCCATTCTCTCGTTAGGTGGCTTTGAGCTCCTCCTTCCTCTAACATCTTTTCACCATTAAAATCAAAATACAAGGAGGGAAATCATAGATCTACACCATTGGAGGCTAGATCTACATCAATTGAGGGAAGGATATATCGGATCAAGGTGTTTGGTGCGAAGTGCTTGCTGTTCGGATTCATATTTAAGTGTTTTTCCATAGATCTATGCCATATTAAGTTTATTCTCACATGAATTACCCAATTATCTATTTAAGCAAGTTTAGTTTAACTATTTCAATCCTATTTCATGTGTATATACAAGTTAGATCTAGAATTTTGTCCATATGATCATTTATCATGATTTTGGGGTGATTTGCATAATTTGATGAAAATTGTTTTTTTCATGTTGTTTGAGAATTCATGTCGTGTTTTTGGTCATATTTGATGAGTCGGATGAGTTGGTTTTGTCGAATCTTTCGTTTGGCGAAGTTTTGGAATCGGGGTTAAAATGGAGATGTGCAGGTTTTGGGTCGTGCAAGCTAGGGTCGAACATGGTGGGTCGAGCGCGGTGGGTCGGTCGAGCCAAATCCATGCCTTGGGGAGCAAGTCGGGAATGGGTCGGTCTCACTTTTGGGTCAGGTCGATCCTATCTGAGTGGGTCGGGTCGGTCCTAAAGGGGTAGTTTGGGTCAGCCATTCTGAAGCCCTGGTTTTGGAGTGGGTCGGGTCGGTCGAGTCTTGAAGCTAGGAGGGAACCGGGTCGGTCGAGCTGAATTTTACGGGTCGGTCGACTTGGGTATTTGGGTCGGTCAATGACTCAAAGTATGGGTCGGATGTGCATCCCTGAAGTGGGTCGATCACAGGGGAGGGTCGGTCACAGGGAAGAGTCGGTCACCAGAGGATTGGGTCGGTCTCTCAGGGTCAATTCTGAAAATTTTATTTTTTGGGTACGACTCAGATTTGAACAAAAAGGTCTGAAAAAAATATTGTTTGGGGGCAACCCCCCGAACCCTAGCCGCAGTGATGTGATTGGCTCCATGATGGTGTGACTTCGAAGTAAATTCAAGAAGGAAGGTTCGAAGTATTGAAAGGCGTTCGTTGATCAGTGTAGAATAACGAATGATGTGACAACTCAAAGGTCGTGAGTTGGTGGATAATGATTGCTTGAGCTATGAAAAGTCATCGAGTTGGATGACTAGAGATGATAAGGCCGAGAGATTATCGTTGTCGTAAGTTCTAGTAGGCTCAAAGCAGGAGTACGATAGGGGCACCTAAAAGACCGGTTGTAGGTCGAGTAACCTGGGTATCGTTGAAAGGCCTAGTTGTCAAGGTTGGACATACATAAGTACCGTTGAAAGGCGTATGGAGTTTATGTTTGAATCGAGGTTACCATTTGTAACACCCACCTCCGCCAGGGACACTCTTGTATGTACACTAGCTTTGGAGGGGTGTTGGACAAGGTAAACATGCATGAAGATATCACAAGACAGAACATATGAGTAAAACAGAGTAAATAAAGCAGCGGATAAAATTACTATTTCAAAACCATAGTCAACTTACATCAAAGTACTTAGTCATTATTCTCCAACTACTACAAGTCTAGAAACATAAACTGAAAACTGGAAATAACATAAAGTAAACTATCCCCAAAGTAGACGTGGTAAAGCCATAGCGAGCTCAAGTCCAAACCGTACATGAGCTATCCAGAAAGCAAGCTAAAGATCCAAGCTAGGTGCTAGTGTTCCCACCCTGAGAACCTGGGGGGGGGGGGGGACGGAAGAAAAGAGGCGAAAGGAAAACAGGTCAGTCAAAAAGACTGGTAAGTCCTACCTACTATTAGTATAAAAACTAATAAAGTTAACTGGACATGTAAAACAGAGATGAAACATAGGATGATAACTGGCATGGTGAAAAGTTAACAAGAGTGGCATCGCATATACAAGGTTAAGTTGCACCAAGTGTACTAGTATTCTAATCCATGTCAAGTATAAACAAGAAATGATCCCTTAGCCCAATATTGGCCCAAACTCATGAGATGACCTAAATCAAGGTCCAACTACTCGGTCTAGTCGATCGGCTCCCTATAAGCCTAACTCGTCATGTATCGGTGTCATACGGCCCAAACACGAAATGTAGTCACACTGTGCTAGGTCCACCCTAGGGTGTATCAAGTCCTAGGGTGCCAACCACTGACACGAATCAAGCACGCACAGTCTAAACCTACTGGTGCCCGTGCCTGCTTTTTCAACTCCGGACTATGTGCACGACCATAGTCCGCCTGAACCTACACCAGCGCACCAACTCAGTCGTCGTTCTGGTCGCTTACAATCAGCCCAGTAATCGTGCCCCACCCTAGTCTAGTCCCTAGGGTATCGTTGATACATCCAAGAGGGTTACCGCTGAAAAGGACCGCGTAACTAGGGTTTCTAACGGGTTAAATGTGGTTAACCCTATCCCATCATGTATCAAGTTGGTTAAGTATACCCAAATGGTTCATGACTTAACCCCAACAATCCATCGTGTTCAATTGGTTAAGTATTCAAGTGGTTCATGACTTAACCCTACCATGTGGCATTAATTAACTTAATGCACCCCAACCTCTCACATTAGACTTTGTTGTGGTTACTAGTTAAGCCGGGCGGGTCCGGGTAGCTTTACACCACAACCTAGTCTAACCTCGGGTTTTAAGTGCGATATGACCAACTACTCACATTGGGTCCTATTGTTTGTAGCCACTAGTTAAGCCTGTCGGTTCCGGGTAGATTTATGCTACAAACTCAACCCAACCTCGAGTTGGCCACTTTCATGTTTTCTACATGTCATGTCCATGTTCATGTTTTCAAGCATAATCACATGTCATATTTTCAAGTCATGTTTCATGTCATTTAAGTTTACCCATAACGTAACCCTATCGCACGTAAGTTCGCATCAACACAAATAGATCAAAAGGGGGAACATAAGAATATGACAAGGTGGGCATAAGATGGCAAAGTCTATCACAAGTTAAACATGGTGATATTTGAGGCAAAAGGGGTTCAACATACTAGCATATGGCCTCAACATGTATGATAGCATAAAAGGTGACTTGGCCTCAAACATGACAATAACATAAAGGTGATTTGGCCTCAAACATGTCAAATAGCATAAGGGTGATTTGGCCTCAAAACATGTATGACTTCAAACTTAGCAAATAAACTTGTGGGTAGCATGTAGTTCAACATCATATGCAAGTTTACATCAAGGTTATGAGAGGTTCTATGTTGCATTATGCATAACTACCAGGTTCTATGTTGCATTATGCATAACCACCAAATAAAGCTCATAGCTTTCTACCCAAAAATCAAGGTAAATGATACTAGGTTCATGATAGTGCCACAATCATAGATCAAAAGAGTCATAAATGGATCTATGCATACAAATATAGCCCCAAGACAAGTATTATACCCAAAAGTCTCATTTCAACTTGCTACATGATCATATTAACTTCATAGTTTAAATCTAAGAGTAGAGTGGGGCTTACAAAGCTTGACTAAGAAGACAAGAACAACATAAAACAAGATTGAGACGAAGCCACACTAGAAATCCCCAAATGAATATAAGCTCCAAGTTGTCTTGAGAAATAAGAAGCTCCTTTGATTTGTATGAAGAAAGATGGCTCTTTTACTAGCTTAGAACACTCAAGCTTTCATGAAGAAGATGGAGGCCATGATATGAAGGTGGAGGTCATGATTAGGAAGCATTTTGGCATAATTTAGTTGTTAGGTTGATTTGTGATGATTTAGGCTAGGTATTAGGGTGTTTTTATAGGTGTAGAGACTAGTTTAGGCCATAGGATTAACCCTAATTCAGATCTGAGCCATCAAATCACGTCACAAGCCAACAAAACAAGACCCAGGAGCCAAAACAGGTGCACCAGGCCAAACTGGCCCGACCACCCAGGTCAACAGGGGTGTCGACTGGGCAGTCGACACCAGCTGGGGTGTGTCGACTCCCAAGTCGACTTCGGGGCTGGGCGGGAAATTTTCCCGCTTAGTCTGTTTGGCTCCAGATTTGAATTTTGAACTGTTTTTGAACTTGAAATTTTCTGAAAACTTTGACGGGCCATAACTGGGTCATATGACTCCGATTTTAGAAAACTCGGACTCTATTTCGCGTATTTTTCCAAGACGAACGCTATGGCACTGCCCGTTTCCCTTGATTTAGATTTTTACATTTAATTCTGCCTTGATTTACGTTATAACATGTTATTCAAAATACGGGTTGTTACACCATTAGCCCTTGACATATAGCAAGGTTGGCCGTCATACGATTAACGATTGGTTTCGAAGAAGGATTAGTGGTGATAGCCAGAGTCTATCATGGTTGATTAGTTGCCTTGTTTGAACCGTCTCATGTAGATTTTCCAACGTCGAAGGAGATGTTCCTTGGGTGCTTGTCTGATATTGGTTTAGGCCTCTGGGGCTTGTGCTTGAGGGATGTCGAATTTGATTAGGATGGTTTACATGAGATATATATAACCTGGATGTTATGAGTGCTTACCATGATTAAGTGGGTGTTCTAGTTTCCATGAATGAATGGTTGAATTGTTTACCGTAAAGGCTATCAATGTCCGATGTAGGGAAGATATGGTTGGGTTCTTCTCTGATGTTGTGGATAGATTAGTATGTTTATCTATCCATTTTCATATACCTTCATTGTTGAAGTTTGTTAACTGTTTTATCGCTCACTAAGACTGTTGTCTGACTCAAGGTTTTATGTCTCCTCTTATTACGTTGGGCTGTTCATCTGGTCGTGGAGGGGCAGACTAAGTAGTAGGTTACGGGTGATTAGTGGGGATGATGCTACTATGTGGAGGCGAGCAGGAGGCCGACGTACTAGTTTTATTACACTGTTGTTGAGTGCTCTATGAGTGTTGTAGTAAGGCTTTATGTACGTACTTGATATTTCCTATGATGTTTGGAATAATCTTTCAGAATGTTGTGAAAGTTTCAAAAGTTTTCTATATGATGCTACACTGCTATTACCTGATGTATATGTTCTATTATATTTTATCCTAGAGCTGTGAGTTCTACGACAGGTTCCGATGTTGTTTACCTACTCTGATGATCGTCCATAGCTGCCTGGCACACCTTTAAGCACATTATTCCTCTGGTTTAGTGCAGGGGTTATGGGCAGTCGTCACAAAAGATATTGGGGAAGAAGAGATTGGGTATTGTTAGAGAATTACAAAGGAAATAAAGTCCCACATTGGGAAATTTTTATTTCCATCTCTCCATATAAACTAATGCCCAACATGCTCTATCAAACAACCGAAGTGGGTACATGAAGACATGAGCTTATGTAGGGACTTCATATAATTATTAAAATGTGAAAGATAGGGCCTTATGGATCATGAGATCTTAGGAATAAATCGGCCGCCGACTGCTTGTTGCACTGAAATAATATTCTTGAGCGGAAGCATCGTAGAGGTAGCAATATTGTTTCAAGGAAACAACTATCGCTGGACTAGGACTCTATAATATGTGATTTTGTTACTATGTTCTCTTTTCTGCTGATTGCGTGTGTTTGCAATGGTATTACTAAATTTTTTTGGAACATTCTTGGTTGCTACAATAAATTTGTAAATGATTTTTAACGTGTCTGTAGCAACGTGATCAACAATCTTGAAAACAATATTTTCGTTTTTCCAGAAAACGACAATGAGTACGAGTATTGATAATGCTGCACCAACACAGATAGTAACCAATGATCTACAAGCGTCTGTGATTCCACCAATGGCATTATCTCATGAGGAAAGTCCTGAAAATTTCACCAGAATGGACTTTAAAAGTTGTCAGCAAAAGTTGCTATTCTACTTGAAAACATTGGGACTTGCAAAGTATCTTAAAGAAGATCCTCTCGCCGTTGCAGTATTGGAACTTGACTCAATCAAAGTTGAAGCCCTTAAAGCTTGGAAAATTTCTGATTTCATGTGCTAAAATTACATTCTAAATGGTTTGGACAACAATCTATACAACGTGTACTGCACTGTTGCAACATCGAAACAACTCTGATTGGATTTCGTAAAAAAGTACAAAATAGAAGATGCATGCATGAAGAAGTACATCCCTGGCAAATTTCTCGACTTCACAATGGTGGATACAAAGACTGCGATCAAATAGGTTCAAGAACTATAACTTATCATCCACAATTTGAAGATGAACGGATGACTCTCAACGAATCCTTTCATGTTGTCGCTGCCATTTAATAACTTCCCAATTCATGAAAGGTGTAACGACCCGCATTCTACGCATCATAGGATCGTGGAATATTTATTTATTTCACATATGAAGTCGTATGGTCATGTAACTTTGGGAGACGACTATTGGGGTCATTTCCCATGTTCATAATTTTTGTCAATTTTTAAATGACCATTTTACCCTTAGTTGGTACTGTTTTGGCCATAACTTTTGACTGGAAAGGAATTTTGACCTGAAACCACTTCCATTGGATTCGAATGATGGTTTCTCTTTCTGTAGAGGGGTCATAATAGCCAAACAGACCTACCGTTTGGGAGCTATGGCTGAATTAAAATTTAGAGGGTTAAAAACAGCTAATTGGGCTTAACCGGGTGATTAGCAACTAGGCCCAATGGGAAATTTCGGGATTTGGGGTATTTAAGGGCTGCTAGGGTTAGGATTTCGGTTTTAGACTCATTTTTCCAGCCGCCACTTACCTCTTTCAAGCTCTAGCAATGGCCTCCAACACCCAAATCACCTTCTAATCACTTTCTAATAAATTTTGGCCTAATCTACATCAAATCAAAGAAGATCTTCACCAAATTAGCGAGAGAGCTGCTGGAACACATAAGTATTGGATCCAAATCAGAGATTGTTTCAGATTTAAAGTTTGTTTGTGGCTAAGGTGAGTGATTTGCATTGTTTTTCACTAATTACGGCTAATTATGGTAATTAGAGAAGATTAGCGAAATTATGGCTCAGAAAAATCTAGAAAAATTCCTAAAATTCTAAAACATCATTTTATGCCTCTAATATGAATTTGGGTTAATTTCGACTCATTTTGCAAATCCCGGAATTTGGGGGATTAAGGAGTGATTAGTGGAAATTAGCGAATTTATGCATGTTAAAAATCTGGAAAAATATTTATAAATTGCTAAATATTGTTTTAGACCTCTGTTAGAAGTTTGGGTTAATTTGGTTAAGTTTTGTTAATCCTATGCTTAGTTGTTCTTAAATAAGCTTAAGGGGAAATATGGGATTTTGGCTATGTTTGATCCATTTTAACCCATCATATTGTTGTTTTGGTGTTTGAGGTCACTTCTACTTGTTGCTATGACTGTATGGTATGCTTTGTGATTGATTAGAATAGTTAGAATGGTCGAAAACGCCGTCGAGAGGCGTATAAACTATCGCTAGAAGTTAAAGGAAGGTGTAGGAAACCGGATCAGATCGGATAGCCCGACCCGAATCGTTCATAAGACCCCGACCCGATCCGTCCATGGAAGGTGACCACGAACCGACTCCTTTCACCCGAAGTTCTTTGACCGATCCGTTTGTGAATGATGGGACGATACGACCGAAGCATGGCCACGATCTGAACCACCAGCAGCTGGAGTATGTTGTACGACCCAAACCGATGGTACCCTCCGATCCGACCCAGGGGAACTAGTCACGAACCGAGACGTTAAGCACGACTAGGTTGCATCCTAACCGATCCAGTGTGTGGTAGTGAAGGCCGAACCGAACCGTGTTGATGATGAGGAGCTGAAGCCGAGCTGATCCGGTGATGACCAATAACCCGAGATGCAAAGGTAGTCCAAATGGAAGTTAGAGCTCAGGATCTAGTTGGGAACCAATGAGTTCACTTCATGGTTGGGCTTTGCTGCGGGACGCGTGGAAAGGGGTTGTCGGTATTCATAACTTTGGTTCACCACTGAGAGATTGATGGTGGGCTTGTGATAGTTACACGGGATTGGATTCCATCATAGCCCAAAGTATTAGGTGACCAAAGTAGTGGATATCGTATGCTTTACGCACTGAGTGAGGGATGTGATGATGATTGCTATGCTTGATTGTTTGACACCACTATGACATGCACACCCCCACCCCCGTATCTCTTACACAGTATGTTAGTGGCACCTTAGAGTATTGTACGGTATGTAGTGCTAACTCTTTGGTTGCAGGTCCAGGTTCAGGTATGATTGGATTATACCTGTTATTATTCTGTTTTGTTGCTTATCGCTCATACCAGGCTTTATGTCTGACCTAGAGTTTTATGTCTCCTCTTATTACTCTAGGTGCTCACACGAGCAGACTAGAGACAGGTTATGGTTAGCTGGTGATGCGCGAGTAGCTGATTCGGAGGCGAGCAGGAGGCTTCCACGTATGATATATATATATAGTATTCTCCCTGTGTTGTTGAAGATCACTGCTTGGGCATTAGTCGTGCATCTTCTACTTTAGCTTTCTTTTGTTTTAGAGACAGTAAATTTGGAAAGTTGTAATAAGCTGTATTTGGATTTCCGCTGCTCTGACGTTGATGTTGGTTTTTAGTTATCAGCTTATGCACTGTCTCACCTGTTTTATGTCAAGTATGTTATTATTATATTTTATTCCATGCGCTGTGAGACATTCTACAGGTTCCTCATTAGTTAATTCCCTTCTTCCCTTTCCTTCTGACGACCCGTTCCGTGCTAACTGGACATGTGTAAAGCGCACCTTTGGAGTAAATGTCGGTTGGTGCGGGGCGGTCCGTCACACTTGGTATCAGAGCTCTAGGTTGCGTAGTTAACCTAGGGAAAGACACTATGGAGAGATAATACGTATATGAGAGCGCGTATTTGTGGTTACTTTGGTTTTCAAAAGCTATATATATATACTATTAGTAGTATAAGAATAAAGTCGCACTGCACTAGCACCACTATAGGGTCGTTAATCATTTCCCTTTTACAGATTGACGATGAGCCGATATGCTAGAGGTGCTGGTAGAGGAGCCAATAATGGGAATGCCGCTGACATGAGGGCGATGTTTACTGACCTCATGAGAGACATGCTTAGAGAAGTGCAAGGGGCAATTCCCAATCCCGGAGTTGGTGCGTGCCCAGTAGTGCAGGCGCCTAGGGTCGATTTCGCCAAGTTGTGCAAGGATTACACTAACCTTGGTGGGAAGCCATTCCACGGGACGGAGTCGGCCACAGATGTTCAGGACTGGATGGATAGCTGTGACCGTATCTTCGATGACTTGGGTCTTGAGGATGCGATGAATAGAAGGCTAGCGTCTCGTCAACTGCAAGGGCGAGCGATGAATTGGTGGAATGCCATTAGAACAGCTACTCTAGAGGATCAGGTTACTTGGGATCAGTTCAAGGCTCGCTTTAGCGAGAAGTTTATTCCAGCTGCCCAGAAGTCAGTGTTGTTTAAGAGGTTCTTGGAACTCAAGCAGAGTGGTAGGGAAGTTTCTGACTATATTGCTGAGTTCGACACTTTGTCGAAGTATGGACTATCTCTTATCGACACTCCTGAGAAGAAGAATGAGAAGTTCATTACTGGTTTGGATGGATACTTGGGGGAAAGGCTTATCAACCACATCGATGAGACTTTTGAATCGATTGTGGGGAAGGCTTTGCGATCAGAGAGTCTTTACCCTAAGTCAAAGACTGAGGCTGCATCTACAGAGGAGCCAAAGCCGCAAGCAGGCGGTAAAGGCAAGAAGAATTCCCAGAACAAGAGGAAGCAGAACCCGACCAAGGATGATCAGAATAAGAAAAATAAGAAAGATGGCGAATGCTTTAGTTGTGGCAAGAAGGGCCACTATGCCAGAGATTGTCGAGAAAAGCCTGGGAAAAGGAAATGCTTTAACTGCGGCCAGGCGGGACATCACAAGGATGATTGCCCACAACCTCTTAGGGAGAAGCAGATTGTGAAAGCGTATGCTATCAACGCCGTTCCTTCTCCGTCAAATGCCCCAACTGCGGCGCAGAAGGAAAAATGTGTCGTTATTCGAGGTATGCTTTCTATTTAAGATGTTTTGATCGGGTTTTGTTTGACAAACCTGAGTTAGTCAATAGACCTTTAGTAGTGACGAACCTGATTGGTGGCTCGACTAGTTTTGGCATGATTTGTTGTAATGTGGTCTTATCGAGTCATGGATGTATGTTTCCTTGTGATTGCTTTGTTTTGGGCTTTACTGGGTTTAGCATTATTTTGGGAGTCGATTTACTCTAAAAGAATAGGGTGGTATTAGGTACCTACCTAGTGATGGTGATAGTAACTGGAGTTAAGGAAGCTAAGAGGTTATCGTTGTAATAAGTTCTAGTTGTCTCTGGGAGGCAAATGAGTGCTCCAGTGCTAGATTGTTTTGCTAGTATCACCTCACGTGGATTATCCGAACTCGGAGGAGATGTTCCTTGGGTGCTTGTCTGATATTGGTTTAGGCCTTTGGGGCTTGTGCTTGGGGAATGTCGATTTCGACTAGGATGGTTTGCGTGAGGGGTAAATAGTTGTTGTGATTTTTCATTGGATGATATCTTAGTTTACTCGAGGAGTGATGGGCAGACAGAACATGATGAGACTGTTCAATGGTATAGACTGCCCAGAGTTAGACTCGATAGGGTTATGAGATTGCTCGAGTAGGACTCGGGAAAGATGCAAAGTAATGGATTATTTAGGACCCTATGTTGATGTTCTCTATTGGATAGTAGAACTTGGAAGGAATAGGATGTGTTCGTTGATCATGGAAGATACAACGAAGATTAGAGCGATTCAAGTTGGACTTGAATTCGTAAAAGAAAATGGGTGTTCGTTGATCTTGGAGATGCAACGAATAGGGAGACGACTCACGTTGGACTAGAGTTTGTCACTAATGGATACTCAAGACTGGGTCTGAGTTATAGATTTACTCGAGTTGGACTCGAGAAGGCTGCAAGGAATTGGATTCAGCTCGAGTTGGACTCGAGAGGGCAGCAAGATAATGGATAGACTTGGGTTGGACTCAAGTATTTTAGGAGGACTAAAAGCAGGGGTATCTGGGGACGCCCGTTACCTTGGATCCGTTGGATGTGATCTAGTTATCCTTGGAGGATAAACGTACATTGGACGTACGGCAGTCCGATTGGAGGCTGGGCTTCCATTAGTTTAATTATCCTTGGAGGATAAACGTGCGTTGGACGTACGATAGTTAGTAGGGAGGCAGGGCTTCCATTGGCCTGGGATTGGTTGGACCAGTCAAGTAAGCATCGGTGTATGTATGGAGGCTGGGCTTCCATTAGTTATTGATGTTGGTTGGTTCAGACATACTAGAATCGACATATTGGGATTGGTTAGACCAATCATGTAGGTGTCGATGTGTTTATGAATTTAGCAGGTGATACGTAGAACTTGTTTGATGGATGTTATGGTTGCTATGTTTGTTCCTATCTTTCTTCTCTTGAGTAGACTATCACCTGTAGGGTTCCAGCGATGGGGAACAAAGTGATTGTAGTAGAACTATGAGCCAGTGCAGTAGAGTCGTCATGACTCGAGGGGCAAAGTGGACATAGTAAATGATTAGTAAGGCTATGAGCCAGTGCAGTGGAGTTGTTATGACTTCATGGGGCAGAGTGGACATAGCAATGTACTAGTGGCTATGGATCAGTGCAGTGGAGCCGCCATGACTCCATGGGGCAGAGTGACCATAGTAAAGGATTTGGGCGCGGTAATAGTTGCATTGAGTAGGAGACATGCCAGTTTAGGGGTTTTGTTTCTAGGATGGAAGCAACTAAAGTATATCACAGGATATGATTTCGGGCCTAAGAGTGAATTGGATTCAGAAACACTAGTAAGCTTGACGATTAGATCGATTTTGATTGAGTGGATTGGTTCCAGTTAGAAGGACGATCCTAATCTATTGGAAACCATCTCTAGGGTAGAGATGGGTATCGATGGAAAGAGAATGATCAGGTAAGGATTTAATCGAGAAGGGTGGCTTCGAAAGAATAAGGGACTAGTTGTACCCAACGTAGATGGACTGAGAGGTGAAGTGCTTAGAGCATATCATCACTCGAAATTGACTATGAATCCCGGTGGTAACAAAATGTATTGAGACATGGATTAGACCTACTACTGGGAAAGGATAAAGAAAGACGTTGGGAAGTTTATGTCCAAAAGCATAAATTGCCAGTTAGTAAAAGCTGAGCAAAAGAAGCCTAGTGGTTTGTTACAACCATTAGAAATTCCTAATTGGAAAAGAGAACAAGTCTCAAATATATTGTATTGATAGTTTACCAAGGACTAGGTTAGGTCATGATGGTATTTGAGTGAATTGTATATTAGAGAATGAAGGCTACCCAAGATAGGCAGAAGGCTTATCTCGATAACAGACGAAGAGATTTGGAATTCTTCGTTAACGACTTGGTGTTCGTCAAGATCTCTCCATTGAGAATGTGATTCGGATTGGTTGGAGAGGTAAGTTAGCACCAAGATTTGTTGGCCCATTCCCAGTCCTCGAGCAAGTTGGGAATTTGGCATATGAAGTAGAGCTACCTGACCAGATGGCGGGAGTTCACAACGTATTTCATGTTTCCCAGTTAAGGAAGTTTGTGCAAGATCCTAATGTGGCTATTTCACTAGATCAGTTGGACGATATCGAGGTTGAACCCGAGGAGGTTGAGAACCGCAAGCCTATGCGTATTGTTGGGAACGATACGAAGCAGCTTCGAAGGAAGGCGGTGAAACTAGTCAAAGTCCAGTGGGGTGAGCATGAAAAAGACTGTACTTGGGAAACAGAGGAGGATATAAGGAAGAAGTATCCAGAACTCTTTGCCTAGTAAGGTTTTGGTAGTGATGGTTTCTTCCCTTGTTAGTAAACCGCATGCTAGGATAGACTTGTTTTGCATGTTGATTGTTGTCTTGGGGCTGATAGGCATGCGGGACCCTTTGTGTGTTTTGGTTAGGGAATTTCGGGGGTGAAATTTCTTAAGGGGGGGGGGGGAGAGTGTAACGACCCGCATTCTACGCATCATAGGATCGTGGAATATTTCTTTCTTTCAAATATGAAGTCGTATGGTCATGTAACTTTGGGAGACGACTATTGGGGTCATTTCCCATGTTCATAATTTTTGTCAATTTTTAAATGACCATTTTACCCTTAGTTGGTACTGTTTTGGCCCTAACTTTTGACTGGAAAGGAATTTTGACCTGAAACCACTTCCATTGGATTTGAATGATGGTTTCTCTTTCCGTAGAGGGGTCATAATAGCCAAACGGACTTACCATTTGGGAGATATGACTGAATTAAGGTTTAGAGGGTTAAAAACAGCTAATTGGGCTTAACCGGGTGATTAGCAACTAGGCCCAATGGGGGATTTCGGGATTTGGGGTATTTAAGGGCTGCTGGGTTAGGATTTCAGTTTTAGACTCATTTTTCCAGCCGCCACTTACCTCTTTCAAGCTCAAGCAATGGCCTCCAACACCCAAATCACCTTCTAATCACTTTCTAATCAAGTTTTGGCCTAATCTACATCAAATCAAAGAAGATCTTCACCAAATTAGCGAGAGAGCTGCTGGAACACATAGAGATTGGATCCAAATTAGAGATTGTTTCAGATTTAAAGTTTGTTTGTGGCTAAGGTGAGTGATTTGCATTGTTTTTCACTAATTACGGCTAATTATGGTAATTAGCGAAGAATAGCGAAATTATGGCTCAGAAAAATTCCTAAAATTCTAAAACATCATTTTATGCCTCTGATATGAATTTGGGTTAATTTCGACTAATTTTGCAGATCCCGGAATTTGGGGGATTAAGGGGTGATTAGTGGAAATTAGCGAATTTATGCATGTTAAAAATCTGGAAAAATATTTATAAATTGCTCAATATTGTTTTAGACCTCTGTTAGAAGTTTGGGTTAATTTGGTTAAGTTTTGTTAATCCTATGCTTAGTTGTTCTTAAATATGCTTAAGGGGAGATATGGGATTTTGGCTATGTTTGATCCATTTTAACCCATCATATTGTTGTTTTGGTGTTTGAGGTCACTTCAACTTGTTGCTATGACTGTATGGTATGCTTTGTGATTGATTAGAATAGCTAGAATGGTCAGGAACGCCATCGAGAGGCGTATAAACTGTCGCTGGAAGTTACAGGAAAGTGCAGGAAACCGGATCGGATCGATAGCCCGACCCGAACCGTTCATAAGACCCCGACCCGATCCGTCCATGGAAGGTGACCACGAACCGACTCCTTTCACCCGAAGTTCTTTGACCGATCCGTTCGTGAACGATGGGACGATACGACCGGAGCATGGCCACGATCCGAACCACCAGCAGCTGGAGTATGTTGTACGACCTGAACCGATGGTACCCTCCGATCCTACCCAGGGGAGCTAGTCACGAACCGAGACGTTAAGCACGACTTGTTTGCGTCCTAACCGATTCAGTGTGGGGTAGTCAAGGCCGAACCGAACCGTGTTGATGATGAGGAGCTGAAGCCGAGCTGATCCGGTGATGACCAATAACCCGAGATGCAAAGGTAGTCCAAATGGAAGTTAGAGCTCAGGATCCAGTTGGGAACCAATGAGTTCACTTCATGGTTGGGCTTTGCTGCGGGACATGTGGAAAGGGGTTGTCGGTATTCATAACTTTGGTCCATCACTGAGAGATGGATGATGGGCTTGTAGTGATAGTTACACGGGATTGGATTCCGTCATAGCCCAAAGTATTAGGTGACCAAAGTAGTGGATATCGTATGCTTTACGCACTGAGTGAGGGATGTGAGGATGATTGCTATGCTTGATTGTTTGACACCACTATGACATGCACACCCCCACCCCCGTATCTCTTACACAGTATGTTAGTGGCACCTTAGAGTATTGTACGGTATGTAGTGCTAACTCTTTGGTTGCAGGTCCAGGTTCAAGTATGATTGGATTATACCTGTTATTATTCTGTTTTGTTGCTTATCACTCATACCAGGCTTTATGTCTGACCCAGAGTTTTATGTCTCCTCTTATTACTCTGGGTGCTCACACGAGCAGACTAGAGACAGGTTATGGTTAGCTGGTGATGCGCGAGTAGCTGATTCGGAGGCGAGCAGGAGGCTTCCACGTATGATATATATATAGTATTCTCCCTGTGTTGTTGAAGATCACTGCTTGGGCATTAGTCGTGCATCTTCTACTTTAGCTTTCTTTTGTTTTAGAGACAGTAAATTTGGAAAGTTGTAATAAGCTGTATTTGGATTTCCGCTGCTCTGACGTTGATGTTGGTTTTTAGTTATCAGCTTATGCACTGTCTCACCTGTTTTATGTCAAGTATGTTATTATTATATTTTATTCCATGCGCTGTGAGACATTCTACAGGTTCCTCGTTAGTTAATTCCCTTCTTTCCTTTCCTTCTGACGATCCGTCCCGTGCTGACTGGACATGTGTACAGCGCACCTTTGTAGTAAATGTCGGTTGGTGCGGGGCGGTCCGTCACAGAAGGACTTCAAAAATTATCTAAAGCACAAGCGCAAGGAAATGACAATGGAGGAAGTTCTAGTCCGATTGAGAACCGAGGAAGATAACATGAATTCTAAGAAAACGATTTCTCAAAATATCATTGCCAAAGACAACGTTTTCATGTTGGACAAGTCTAACAATATAAAACATGACAACCATCCTAGAAAGTCGGAGAAGTTTCAGGGTTGATGCCATAATTGTGGAAAAAAGAGTTACAAAGCAGCAGAATGTCGCAATCCATCCAAAAAGAAGAAAGCAGAAGAAAATTTGCCGGATGTTTCAGGTGATGTTTCTTAAATGGATTTGTGTGCGGTTACTTCAGAATGCAATCTTGTTGGCAACAACAAGGAACGGTTTGTAGATACCGCAACCATTGGGCATATATGCTCAAATAAGTGGACGTTCACAAACTAAAAAATGCTACTTGTAACACCCCACACTTTTCTGCACCCAAATTTTGAAAAAATCAAAACTTGAATACATCCAAGCATATAGCGTATATTTGGTTCCTGCAATAAATGAGCATGAGCATAATCAGAGTACGATAAAAGATATCTCACAGCGGAAACAAAATAGGATAACAAGTATTAACTCAAGGAACTACCATTTCCAAAGTAAGTCACTTTGCCAATACCGAGCATGAGTGGGAATGAGAATCGAAAGCCAAACTTAATCATCTGTGAGAACCCGACCTTCTCTAGGAAACGTGGGAGGTTGTAATGAGGAGGGGGTCAGAACAACAAGTTCTGGTGACTAAGAAATGTACAACATAGTCTATAACACATATATATTCTGTTTGGTTCAACCCAAGTTGTATGACTAACCAAGTTAGTGATTCTAGCCCAACCTAGTAAATGTTTTACGCATAACTTTACTATTCAGCCCAAAGCAGTATTCCCAAATTATATTACCGAGATATGACATTTACACACATTTTTGTGAAGCCTTTACACCAGAGTGTAACTGGTTAATTATATCGAGAGTGGGCCCCTAATTTCGAGGTTTCTATCTTACCCTCATTCTCTATTCTTTATTATTTAACGCCTCATTATCAAATGATAGATATGGTGGATTCTCCCTGATCACTTAAGACCCTAGGTGGACCTATTGGTCACTTATTAACCGTCGAAAATATATTCAACGTTAAAATAAACTAGAAGGCACTAGCTACGGGCCGTACTAGTTAAGGCTTCCGTCATTCATGCATATAACCTTACCCCGCATAAGGCGAGAGTAGGTATTTTATCGTTCATCATACCTTCTAGCTGACCTCATTCGATTACCTCCTTGGTCACTACTACTTTCCGTAGGATAGACAACCATATCTGACCCTTTTAATTTCCAAGTTTGGGAAGACCCACACACACCTGCCATTTAAACCCTTATACTGAAAATCCTATTCCCAGGTGGACTCCTCAACCAAAGCCACTTAAAACCCAAGGAAGCGGACTGTACACAAAGGTTATTAGTTCGTCCCCCATTTGCCTTTAAAACCTTTTCCTTTTTGGGATAAAGTAGGCTACGTTATTAAGTCATTCCCAATTAATTTCCTTATACGGAAATACTATATGTACACCATTTATTTGTATCACGGGTTTATATGGTTAATAACATCTTATATTATTAACCTACTAAGTCCTACTATATTTTTAAAGATAAGTTTTATTGACATAAAGAAGTAAGATTATATTCCCTTTTCTCTAGGATATTTATTTAATTTCTTCCCTAATTTGGACTTAGTATTTAAACAACAATCAATATCCATTAATTCCCCCTATTTGACACCCATTTCTTTTTATTTTCTTTTTATTGCCCTTTATGACTCTAACGGTCATATTTTCTAAAGGCAACCATTAATCAGTCCCAAGTTATCTATTTGTTGTACCCTAACAGGAAATTACTATACTTATTCTTTACTTTATTTTATTAGTTATTATATATATATATATGTGTGCACTAGGCCTCTCACATTAAGTTGAATACCTGCGGATGCTGGATTTGCTAGTCGGTTCGGGCAGACTTTTACTACAAGTGAACTTAACCTCGTGCCTTAGTACATTCATTTTAATGCATTAAACCTCTCACATTAAACTGACTACCTGTGGTTGCTAGATTTGCCGGTCGGTTCTGGGTAGGCATGCACCACAAGTTGAGTTTAACCTCATGTCTAATTGCGATTATAATTTAAATTTTCTATTGGGGTCGACAACAATTATCCTAATTAATTTTAGCAATTGTAACCATTTTCCAATCACATTTATTTTCCCTCCATTAATATCGGTTACAATAATTATTTCTTTATTTGCGATGTCATTTATGGCAATTAATTTTATTTGTTGCCACAAATGGTCACCACAAATACATTAATTCAATATGGATTATATTTACATATAATCCCACCATTAAATCTTATCCAAACATTCAACATTTGTCACAATTGTTAATTATTTATTTATGGCCTCATTTATAGTAATCAATTACACTAATTGCTACAACGGTTACCATAAATATATTCATTAATTATGGAATATAAATTTACATGTATGATTCCATAAATGAATACCATTCAACGTTTAATACAATGCATATTTTTACTGTTTTACGCTGAATTGGACGGATAATATGTATATATATTTATTTCTATGTTTATGTGCGGTCAATGTAGTTATTATTATTATTATTATTATTCTTAAATTTAAATTAATGATTTGGACTAATCAATTTATCAATCATTCCCTTTTTATATTCAATCTTGCCAAAAAGGTTTCATGTCTCACAAGGACCATTAGCCCAAATCATTGTAAATCATGGCTATTTTGTGGAATTGACATATCTCCAAATCTCAAGAGATATATATGATGTATTTTTATTTCGGAACAGTCGATGCAAATTTCATACAAAAATATGTATTTTTTTATATGCACCATTACACCACTTTTCCTCTTTTTAATTCTTTTTGTCATAATTCTTGTGATTCTAAAATAATGCCTCTTTATATAAAAATGAGTAAATGACATAATTTACAATGCTTAAGCCAAAAACCCAACAAAATTGAATGTATGCAAGGAATATTTCTTTTTATTCTTAACATCACATAATACATAATTTTTATCTTTTTACCCAAATTCACATATTTCATATTTCAACACTGAACTAAAGATCTGGAACATAACTACAACAAATTCATGTTTAATGGGACTTATTTCCAGATCCACAGTTCTATGTGGCATAAACAACATATTTTATAATTCAGGACATAAATTGTAGGAATATGTGGGAATATATATAAATATCCAAAATTCATATTTATACATAATCACAACTTTCTCATTTACAAATTTCAAACATAATCATAATCAAATCTGACGGTTATCACAATTTACAATTATTTAAGTAACATATCTGATAGGCATAGAACATAGATTGGATACAAAAGAAAAAGATAAATCGTTATATATGTATTAGTAAATTTCCACTCGTCTTATAGCCTCCAATTTATAAATTTTGAACCCTTTAGGGTTACAATCCTCAAATTCTTATAAATCTATATTTTATCTAGAAAAGGGAAAGTTCTAGATCTATAGAAATGTAAGAAAAAGGGAAGAGAGCGAAGAATCTATCATTGAGCGTCGATTTGCATTCTCTTCCATTAAATCTATTTATTCTCTCAATACTATATATAATTGATTTGATTTTTCTGTATGTATATATTTTTTAGTTGAAGAAATTAGGTTAGAAGAGAGAGAGAAAAATGGCAGAGCTCCGCTGCTATCGTATATTTGAATGGAAAAGAATGAGGCTCTACCCCTGTATTTGCAGGGGTGTAAATGGCCTTGGACTGTTAGATATATTTTAACTGTCATCCGCCCATTCGTTTTATAAAATATAACAAGAATACCTCTAAAAACCAAGACGTCATTGGTGAGGTGGCTGGGTAATTATATATTACCATATATATAATATTCTATTTTATTTTCCATCCGTTTTCGTATTTCTCCAGTAACTTTTTCATGCGGACTCCTTTCGTGAAACTCCAAACTTGAAAGTTGACCAGAAATTCCTATTTTTGAGCTTCTAATTAAATAACTATTTGTTGTCAAAATTCCGGGTTGTTACATTCTTCCCTCCTTAAAAGGAAATTCGTCTTGAAATTCTGACACATATTTATCCTATCCTACACAACCAATTTGTGTACATCCACTTTGCAACCATGTGTATACGTGCATGGTGTACTTAATGCATTTCAGCCATAAAACATGCATGCAAGATGATTCTAAATCGGACTGTCTATATGTATGCATTGAGATTTTAATACACTTTCAAAAACATGATGCAAAACATCTTAAGTATACTGGTAGTTCTATATGAATGCAAATTTTGAAAATTCTTTTTCATCCATAACCTTCGCACAATTATGAATAAAAGTGTGAAGCAACCAATTTTGCATCCAACCCTACCATCCAAAACGTCACACAATCTAATCGTTTCCTATTTAATTTCTCCTAAACAAGAAGAAGGAAATAAAAGGGAAAATTTTTAACATTTCCCCCGCTTACAAATATTCCATTTCTCGCCCTATAGTGGAATTTTCACCACAGTTACCCAAAATACTCCAAAAATTTCCATCTGTAGACTAGAAAGGAGGTTTAAAACAATCTCTAAAACATAAAACGAGTTGATTAATAGCTTGCACGCATCACTGACATGGTATGGAAACAACGTCTCCAAGGCTAAAACAGCCTTTTTCTTGTTGTCGTTAACGTTTTTATCGTATCGTCGGTCCTACTGCACCGCTAAAATGTGCACATAAAGCATCTAAACATCTTCCATATGCTATTCATGCAACCAAAAATCAAGATTTTTCACAAAAATAAATTTTCGCTTAAAAACTTGTCACGTTTATTTTGAAAATTTCCATTCAAAACCATTTCACTTTCCTATAAATAAGAAAATGATAGAAAAATGTTCTTTTACAACATTTTCCATAAACTTTCAAAAATGTATTTTGCGGAAATTTAATCGATTCAAGTCACGTGTTGGCGGAAAAGGAAGTTAGTCATGCCTAAATGCGAAAGCTGAAATTACACACAAAAGACCAAAATAAATTTTAGCTTTAACAAGGAACGGTGATTTATTTATTTATATACCCATGACGAAAACAATGCAAAACCAGTTATTTGCTAAAATTTATCCAACACAGAATTCTATTCTTTCCAGCCCTAGGACAACTGTTAGTTCAGATAACAAAATGAAGTTTCATTCAAACCGGCATGCGTGAATGACATAAACATTTCCTAACTCATAAATCTCATTAACCTAAGTCGTGTAATTAAAAAAACACTAACAATTACAAGCACGAATCACCATAACCAAGAACCCGATGCTGGAAAGGGATAACAACAAAACAATATCCAAACCCCTAAAACAATGGCTATGAACAACTAGATGTCTTGCCCTACGACTAGAGTTCAAACCAATATTTATGATCTTTAATTAACCACATCATGGTAGCAAAAATACTCAATATCGTGTTAACAACGTTGTTGGTGTTGTTTGGAGGTTCCCACCTCACCGTCTCTTCTAAGAGTTGTGATGAGAAAAGAAACCTACCACCAAACTACTTCTCATAGTTACCCACCTAATATTGTCTAAAGACAAAATTGATAGGTGAATTTACATAAACTAACTCCATGAGACAACACATAAGAACAACAAGTTGAATAGAATACGATGCGGTATTAAATGATGGTTACACCACCGATCAAGCAAAGGGTTAAATTCTCGCATCATGGGACAAATCTAGTCATAACTTCCCATTTATAGAACGATATGTTAAACGGATCACACGTCTACATGGTTAGTTTGAACATAGATTCCCGATATCAAGAAAAAGATATTTGCTGCAAAAATCTCCAAAGCTGGTCAAACAAAAGACCATTCAAGACCGCGTTCAACACAGATTTCTCTAAAATCTCATCGAGATTCTCCTCAGAAAAACCATCAAAAGATAGCTTAAATCTTCATCTCCTAAACAACGATCGCCTTTGAAAGAATCTATACTAACAAGGTATAGCAAAGGAGGATGTAGCACAAACAACAACCCTATTCTAAGATCTCGAGCAATGGACCAGTGCAAGTCCAACCGCCACGACAAGTTTTCTTAGCCCTATAGTGGTGAAACGTTTTTGCTCATCCCAACCCAACCAAATGATCTCTCCCCAAGGGCAAGACATAAATGGTATGATTAGGATTAGATAGCTCAATTAGATATTATGGGCCAAGAAATGGTCGGAGAGAAGCAATTAGATCTTGGAGTATTAGCGAGGCAAGATCTAATGCGCACACAAGAAATTAAAAGAGGAGACGAGGCGACGACAAAGGAAGAGAAGAAGGATAGAGATATGGTTCGGCTAGATGAGGAAGAGAGGATGAAAGAAAGAAGTTAAGGGGTAATTTGGAGCAACTTTTACGGTTGAGTCCTTGGTCCAAGTTGTACCAAAACTCATCAACTACTTGACCATCTTAGTATCACACCAAATGGTCAACTACCAAATGGGCTTTGGATAGAGGTTGGACCTTGACCTTATTAGGCCAGATTAAAATATTAATCATCCCACGTTGTCTTTTAAGATTCGATGCAATTCGAAATATAGTCATCCTCATTACTGTGGTATTTTAAGGTGGTCGTTAAACTCTGAACCAACTCCAAGGATTTGTAGTCTCAACAACTATACTTCAAGTTCACAATGAACAAGCGAATTTCAAAAATAATTCAGCTAGAAATCCATAATATAACTAAAACGGATTTTCCTCCTCACCTAGCTGACAACAAACAGCTGATTCACGAAGTCAAATACCCCAAAATCCAAACGAAAGATTTTCCTAAGCCTTTTCGAAGAAAATTTTCAAACTTTTCCAAAAACGGGATTTATTTATAAACTAACGGTTTCGTATTTATAAATCCATTTTACTATTACTATTTATATTCCAGTTTTATATTTCACACCGGAAAAACCTTTTTATGTTCAAAGATGTTAGAGCCTTAGAATCTTAAGGGTTAATTGTGGTAATTTCAATAAATAATCCAATGACACTACAAATTATAAGGAATAGATATTTATTATTTTCAAGTTTAGTGGAATATTCCTTAGTCATTTCTAACTCCATCTTTCCTACCAATCAGACTATATTTATTAAAATTACACAATAGCTCTAAAATTTTGAAACACGAATAGATTAAAAATTTAAATATCATATCTTCATAAACTATTTTCTGAAACCGTATTTAAAAACTGCTGAAATCCATTTTTAGTTTTCAAATAGTTTTAAAAATAAATTTCCTCGAATATAAGGCTAAGAATTCAGTTGAATATCTCAACAAAGGTAGATTCAGAATTTTAACGAAGTAACAAATGGATAAACCTCGAAATTATAATTCTGAATGGATACGACATATTAATATGGGCTTTTTCCCTGTTTTGGATCGAGTAATCGTCTTAACTGGAAATACTGACGAAGCCAAAAACCTGAAATCACGACTATCTCGGTTGTAGCTAGCTTTTCATATTAATATTTTTTCCCAGTTTTCAAATCTCGAATCAACGGAATCCACCATATGTCGTCTCATGCTCTTCATGACGAGATTGCCGATGTACTGTGGGGTAAGACAGATTTGGCTAGAAAGCCGAACTCAGCATATTTCAACTCTTAGTCGCTCAAATCCCATTATATATAATTAGTCCCACGACTAATTTCTATATTCAAAATAAATTAAAGCCAAGTAAGAAAGACGAAGGAAAATAGAAAAGAAAATCGATTTATGTTCTCTCACGAGTCCTAATTTAACTAATTCCTCTGATCGTTTAACCTAAGCTCTGATACCAAATTTAACACCCCACACTTTTCTGAATCTAAATTTTGGCAAAAATCAAAACTTGAATACATCCAAGCATAGAGCATATATCTGTGCAATAAATGAGCATAAGAATAATTAGAGTATGATAAAAGATAATTACAGCAAAAATAAAATAAGATAACAAATATTAACTTAAGTAACTACCTTCTTCAAAGTAAGTCACTTTGCCAAAACCGAGCATGGGTGAGAACGAGAATCGAAAGACAAACTTAATCATCTGTGAGAACCCGACCTTCTCTAGGAAACCTGGGAGGTTGTAATGAGGAGGGGAGTCAAAACAACAAGTTCTGGTGACTAATAAATGTACAACATTGTCAATAACACAGATATATTCCGTTTGGTTCAACCCAAGCTAAATGCCTAACCAAGTTAGTGATTCTAGCCCAACCTATTAACTGTTTTACGCACGACTTTACTATTCAGGCCAAAGCAGTACTCCCAAATTATATTGCCGAGATAGGATATTTACACACATTTTTGTGTAGCCTTTATACCAGAGTGTACCGGGTTAATTATATCGAAAGTGGGCTCTACTAGTTAAGGCTTCCGTCATTCACGCATATACCCTTACCCTACATATGGTGAGAGTAGGTATTTTAACGTTAGTCATACCTTCTAGCTAACCTCATTTGATAACCTCCTTAGTCACTTACTACTTCCCGTAGGATAGACGTCCATATCTGACCCTTTTAACTTCTAGGTTTGGGCAAGCCCATACACACCTGCCATTTAAACCCCTATACTGAAAAGCCTATTCCCAAGTGGACTCTTCAACCCAAGCCACTTAAGACCCAAGGAAGCGGACTATTCGCGAAGGTTATTAGTTCGTCCCCCATTTGCCTTTAAAACCTTTCCCTTTTGGGATAAAGTAAGCTACGTTATTAAGTCATTCCCGTTTAATTTCCCTATACGGAAATACTGTACGTACACCATTTATTTGTATCACAGATTTATATGGTTAATAACATATTATATTATTAACCTACTAAGTCCCACTAAGTTCTATTGACATAAATAAGGAAGATTTTATTCTCGTTTCTCTAGGATATTCATTTAATTTCTTCACTAATTTGGACTTAGTATTTAAACGGCAATCAGTATCCATTAATTCCCCCTATTTGACACCCATTTCTTTTTAATTCCTATTTATTTCCCTTCATGACTCTAACGGTCATATTTTCCTAAGGCAACCACTTATCAGTCCCAAGTTATCTATTTGTTGTACCCCAACATGCAATTACTATACTTATTCTTTATTTTATTTTATTTTATTTGTTTTTTGGTTATTATATATATATATATATGCACTAGGACTCTCACATTATGTTGACTACCTATGGATGCTGGATTTTCCGGTCGGTTCCGGGCAGACTGCTACCACAAGTGAACTTAACCTCGTGCCTTAGTACGTTCATTTTAATGCATAAGACCTCTCACATTAAATTGACTACATGTGGTTGCTGGATTTACCGGTCGGTTCTGGGCAGTCTTACACCACAAGTTGATTTTAACCTTGTGTCTAATTGCGGTTATAATTTAAATTTCCTAACTGGGGTCCACAACAGTTATCCTAATTGATTTTAGGAATTGTAACCATTTTCCTATCACATTTATTCCCCCCCAATCAATATTAGTTACAATAACTATTTCTTTATTTGCAGTCTCATTTATGGAAATTAATTATATTTATTGCTACAAATGGTCACCACAAATATATTAATTCATTATGGAATATATTTACATATAATGCCCCCATTGAATTTTATCCAAACATTCAACATTTGTCACAATTGTTAATTATTTATCTATGGCCTCATTTATAGCAATCAGTTACACTAATATCTACAACGGTCACCATAAATATATTCATTAAGTATGGAATATAAATTTACATGTATGATTCCATAAATGAATACCATTCAACGTTTAATACAATGCATATTTTTACCGTTTTACGCTGATTTGAACGGATAATATGTATATATTTATTTCTATGTTTGTGTGCGGTCAACGTAGTTATTTTTATTTTTATTTTTTATTCTTAAATTTAAATTAATGATTTGGTCTACTCAATTAACCAATCATTCCCTTTTTATATTCAATCTTGCCAAAAAGTTTTCAAATCTCACAAGGACCGTTAGCCAAAATCATTGTAAATCATGCCAATTTTGTGGAATTGACATATCTTCAAATCACAAGAAATACATGTAATGTATTTTTATTTTGGAACAGTCGACGCAATTTACAGACAAAAATATGTATTTATTTTTATATGTACCTTTGCACCACTTTTCCCCTTTTTAATTCTTTTTTTATACTTCTTATGATTCTAAAATAATGTCTCTTTATTTAAAAATGAGTAAAACAACATAATTTATAATGCTTAAGCCAAAAACCCAACAAAATTGAATGTAAACATGGAATATTTCTTTTTATTCTTAACATCACATAATACACAATTTTCATCTTTTTACCCAAATTCACATATTTCATATTTCAGCACTGAACTAAAGATCTGGGAAATAACTACAAATTTATGTTTAATGGGACTGATTTCCAGATCCACAGTGCTACGCGGCATAAACCACATATTTCATAATTTATGACATAACTTGTAGGAATATGTGGGAATATATATAAAAATCTTTCAATTCATATTTATAGATAATCAAAACTTTCTCATTTATCGGTTTCAAACATATTCATAATCAGATCTGATGGTTATGGGAATTTACAATTATTTAAATAACAGATCTGATAGGCGTAAAACATAGATTGGATTCAAACGAAATAGATAAATCATTATATCTATATTAGTAAATTTCCCACTCACCTTATAGCCGCAAAACTATAAGTTTTGAACCCTTTAGGCTTGCAATCCTCAAATTCTTATAAATCTATAATTTATCTAGTAAAGGGAAAATTCTAGATCTGTAGAAATGTAAGAAAAAGGGAAGAGAGCGAAGAATCTATCATTGCGTGTCAATTTGCATTCTTTTCCATTAAATCTATTTATTCTCTCAATTCTATTTACATTTAATTTCATTTGTTTGTATGTATATATTTTTTAATTGAAGAAATTTGGTTAGAAGAGAGAGAGAAAGATGGTAGAGCTCCGCTGCCATCATAGATTTGAATGGAAACGAACGAGGCTCTACCCCTTTATTTATAGGGATGTAAATAGCCTTGGACTGTTAGATCTATTTTAATTATCATCCGTCCATTCGTTTTATAAAATATAACAAGAATACCCCTAAAAACCTATATGTCATTGGTGAGGTGGTAGGGTAATTATATATTACTACATATATAATATTTTATTTTATTTATTTTCTATCCGTTTTCGTATTTCGCCTGTAACTTTTTCATATGGACTCCATTCACGAAACTCCAAACATGAAAGTTGACCAGAATTCTGAGACGAAGGCATCGGTTAAAGTTTTCGTGGTCAAATTCCATCATTTGCAGAAATTCCTATTTTTAAGCTTCTAATTAAATAACTATTTATAGTTAAAATTCCGTGTTGTTACATTCTTCCCCGCTTAAAATGAATTTCGTCCTGAAATTCTGACACCTAGTTATCCTATCCTACACAACCAATTTGTGTACATCCACTTTGTAACCATGTGCATAAGTGCATGGTGTACTTAATGCATTTCAACCATAAAACATGCATGCAAGATGATTCTAAATCGGACCGTCTATATGTATGCATTGAGATTTTTAAAACACTTTCAAAAACATGATGCAAAACATCCTAAGTATACTGGTAGTTCTATATGAATGCATATTCTAAATATTCCTTTTCATCCATAACCTTCACCCAATTGCGAATAAAAGTGTGAAGCAATCAATTTGCATCCAGACCCTACTATCCAAAATGTCATGCAATCTAATTGTTTCCTATTTAATTTCTCCTAAACCGGAAAAAGGTAATCAAAGCGATTTTTTTAACATTTCCTCCGCTTAAAATATTCAATTTCCCGCTCTATAGTGGAATTTTTATCTTAGTTACCCAAAATACTCCAAAATTTTCCATCTGTAGACTATAAAGGAGGCTTAAAACAAGCTCTAAAACGTAAAACGAGTTAATTAATAACTCACATGCATCGTTGACAAGGTATGAAAACAACGTCTCGAAGGCTAAAATAACCTTTTCCTTGTTTTCATTATCATTTTTATCGTATTGTCGGTCCTATTGCACCGCTAAAACATGCACACAAAGCAGCCAAACATCTTCATTACACTATTCATGTGACCAAAAATTGAGATTTTTCACAAAAATAATTTTTTGCTTAAAAACTTGTCACGTTTATTTTGAAAATTTCCTTTCGAAACCGTTTCACTTTCCTATAAAATATGACAATAATATAAAAATGTTTTTTAACAACATTTTCCATAAATTTTCAAAAATGTATTTTGCGGAAAAGTCACATATTGGCCAAAAAGGAAGTTAGTCATGCTAAAATGCGAAAACTGAAATCACACACAAAAGACCAAAATAAATTTTAGCTTTAACAGGGAACGGTGATTTATTTATTTATATACCCGTGACGAAAACAACGCAAAACCAGTCCTTTGCTAAAATTTATCCAACACAGAATTTTATTCATTCCAACCCTAGGACAACTGTTAGTTCAGATAACAAAATGAGATTTCATTCAAACAGGCATGCGTGAATGACATAAACGTTTCCAAACTCATAAATCTCATTAACCTAAGTCGTGTGATTTAAACAACACTAACAGTTACAAGCATGAATCACCACAACCAAGAACCCGATGCTGGAAAGGGATAACAACAAAACAACACCAAAACTCCCAAAACAATGGCTATAAACAACGAGATGTCTTGCTCCGCGACTAGAGCTCAAACCAATATTTATGATCTTTAATTAACCATATCATGGTAGAAAAAATACTCAATCTCGTGTTACCAATGCTGCTGGTGTTGTTCGGAGGTTCCTACCTCACCATCTCTTCTAAGAGAGAATTTGTGATGAGAAAAGAAACCTACCACCAAACTGCTTCTCATGATTACCCATCTAATATTGTCCAAAGACAAAATTGATAGGTGAATTTACATAAAGTAACTCCATGAGACAACACACAAGAACAACAATCTGAATCGAATATGATGCAGTACTAAATGATGGTTACGCCACCGATTGAGCAAAGGATTAAATTCCCACATCATGAGACAAATCTAGTCATAACTTACCATTTATAGAACAATGTGCTAAATGGGTCACACGTCTACATGGGTAGTTCAAATATAGATTCCCGACATCAAGAAAAAGAGATTTACTGCAAAAATCTCCAAAGCTGGTCAAACAAGGGGCCATTCAAGACTGTGTTTAACACGGATTCCTCTAAAATCTCATCGAGAATCTCCTTAGAAAAACCATCAAAAGATAGCTTAAATCTTCATCTCTGAAACAATGATCGCCTTTAAAAGAACCTATTCTAACAAGGTATAGCAATGGCGGATGTAGCACAAACAACAACCCTATTCTAAGATCTCAAGCAATGGACCAGTGCAAGTCCAACTGCCACAACAAGTTTTCTTATCCCTATTGTGGTGAAACCTTTTTGTTCATACCAACCCAACCAAATGATCTCTCCCTAAGGGTGAGACTTAAAATGGTATGAGTAAGATCAGATAACTCGATTAGGTATTATGGGCCAAGAAATGGTCGGAGAGAAGAAATTGGATCTTAGAGTATTAGTGAGGCAAGATCAAATGCGCACACAAGCGCGAAAAAGAGGAGACGAGGGGGCAACAAAGAAAGAAAAGAAGGATAGAGATATGGTTCGGCTAGATGAGGATGGAAGGATGAAAGAAAGAAGTTAAGGGGTAATTTGGATGCCATTTTTATGGTTGAGTCATTGGTCCAAGTTGTACCAAAACTCATCAACTAATTAACCGTCTTAGTATCACACGAAATGGTCAACTACCAAATGGGCTTTGAACAGAGATTGAACCTTGACCTTATTAGGTCGTATTAAAATATTAATTGTCCTGCGTTGTCTTTTAAGATTCGACGCAATTTGAAAAATAGTCATCCTCATTACTGCGGTATTTTAAGACTATAATTAAACTCTGAACCAACTCCAAGGATTTATAGCCTCAACAACTATGCTTCGACTACACAACGAACAAGTGAATTTCAAAAATAATTCAGCTAGAAATCCGTAATATAACTAAAATGGATTTTTCCCTTTAACTAGCTGGCAACAAAAAGACGATTCACGAAGTCAAATACCCTAGAAACCGAACGAAGGATTTTCCTTAGCCTTTTCGAAGAAAAATTTAAAACTTTTCCAAAAATGGGATTTATTTATAAACTAACGGTTTCGTATTTATAAATCCATTTTATTATTACTATTTATATTCCAGTTTTATATTTCACACCGGAAAAAACTTTTCATGTTCAAAGATGTTAGAGCCTTAAAATCCTAAGGGTTAATTGTGGTATTTCAATAAATTATCCAATATATACAAGAAGACGGACATTACAAATTACAGGAATAAATATTTATTATTTTCATGTTTAGTGGCATATTCCTTGTCATTTCTAACTCAATCTTTCCTACCAATCAGACTATATTCATTAAAATTACACAATAGCTCTAAAATTTTGAAACACGAATAGATTAAAAAATTAAAAACCATATCCTCACAAACTAATTTCCGAAACTGCATTTCAAAACTATTGAAATCCACTTTTATTTTTTGAATGGTTTTAAAAATAAATTTCCTCGAATACAAGGCTAAAAATTCAATTGAATATCTCAACAAAGGTAGATTCGAAATTTTAACGAAGTAACAAATGGATAAACCTCGTAATTATAATTCCGAAATGGATACGACATATTAACGTGGGCATTTTCCCTGTTTTGGATCGAGTAATGGTCTTAACTGGAACTACCGACAAAATTAAAAACTAGAAATCGCGACTATCTCGGTTGTAGCTAGCTTTTTATATTAATATATATATATATATATATCCAGTTTCCAAATCTCAAATCGACGTAATCCACCATATGACGTATCATGCTCTTCACAATGAGATTGCCAACGTACTGTGGGGTAAGATGGGCTAGAAACCTGAACTCAACATATTTCAACTCTTAGTCGCTCAAATCCCATTATATACAATTAGTCCCACGACTAATTTCTATAGTCGAAATAAATTAAAGCCAAGTAAGAAAGACGAAGAAAAACAGAAAAGAAAATCGAATTATCTTCGCTCACGAGTCCTAGTTTAACTAATTCCTCTGATCGTTTAACCTATGCTCTGATACCAAATGCAACACCCCACACTTTTTTGAACCTAAATTTTGGCAAAAATCAAAATTGAATACATTCAAGCATAAAGCGTATATCTGGTACCTGCAATAAATGAGCATGAGCATAATCCGAGTATGATAAAAGATAACTCACAACGGAAACAAAATAGGATAGCAAATATTAACTCAAGTAACTACGTTTTTCAATGTAAGTCACTTTGCCAATACCAAGCTTGAGAGAGAACAGAACCAAAAGCCAAACTTAATCATCTGTAAGAACCCGGCCTTCTCTAGGAAACCTGGGAGGATGTAATGAGGAGGGGGGCCAGCACAACAAGTTCTGGTGACTAACAAATGTACAACACATTCTATAACATGGATATATTCCCTGTTGGTTCAACCCAAGCTGTATGCCTAACCTGGTTAGTGATTCTAGCCCAACCTGGTAAATGTTTTATGCACGACTTTACTATTCAGCCCAAAGCAGTATTCCCAAATTATATTATCGAGATTGGACATTTACACACATTTTGGTGAAGCCTTTATACCAGAGTGTCCCAGGTTAATTATAGTGAGAATTACGCTCACATCCTTAAAATTAATAAAGCTCACATCCTCCCATTTTAAAACATATAAATCTCATACATATTTTTAAATATCGACTATTTTTTTTCCAGCACTGGCCTTTTTCTAATTAATGGTGTAATTAACGTGGTCAGATATATGTAATACGAATTAAATTTTTCCAAAAACATATATTTCTGTGTTAATGGCGGCACCATCATCAATATAAACTTTTTCACTTTGGATTATGTTGATCTAAAATTCACTTTAATCCAAATTTTTCTAGAGATTTAATTAGATCGATCCTTGAATTATATAATGGATGTTTCATCGTCAAGGTTATTTATGCTTTTTAATAAATAAAAAATTGTATATGAATTTCATTTTTAGATCGATTTTTGTTGATTGATTATTCTGAATTTCTTTAATTGCTTAGTTTTATTGATTTATAATGTAATTTTTGTATAAAATTTTATGGTTATTATTGATCGTACAGTTGTATAATTTAATTTTACAATATATTTGTTCTTCTATTCTGAATAGGTGTATATGCATATACTGTGAATATGAGCATACAAGTATGCGACTATTGTTAGAACATGTGAGTTTGCATGTACTCAGGAAAATTGCGTATAAGTATGCATATATTCTATATATATGCATATTTATATGCAGTTTTTTTGAATATATGTTTGTGTGCGTGTCTGATGATTGGTTGCATACAAATATGCATATATTTTTAATATTTTCATAATAAAAGTGTTTTGTATTTATTCTAAACAAAAGAATGTGTAACTATTGTGACGGCCCGCCCCGCACCAACCGACATTTACTCCAAAGGTGCGCTGTACACATGTCCAGTTAGCACGGAACGGGTCGCCAGAAGAGAAAAAGGAAGAAGGAAATGAACATACAAAGAACCTGTAGAATGTCTCACAGCGCATAGAACAAAATATAATAGTAACATACTTGACATAAAACAGGAGAGACAGTGCATAAGCTGAAAATCAGAACTAAACATCATAGCAGCGGAAATCCAAAATACAGCTTATTACAACTTTCAAACTGTCTCAAAGCAAAGTAAGATAAATGAGGTACACTACTAATGCCCAAGTAGCGACCACCAACGACACAGGGAGAATGTGTATATATATATATATAATACGTGGACGCCTCCTGCCCGCCTCCGAATCAGCTACTCGCGCATCACCAGCTAACCTGCCTTTAGTCTGCTCGTGTGAGCACCCAGAGTAATAAGAGGAGACATAAAACTCTGGGTCAGACATAAAGCCTGGTATGAGCGATAAGCATCTAAAGTGAATAATAACAGGTAGACTAAGACATACCTGAACCTGGACCTGCAACCAAAGAGTTAGCACTACATACTGTACAACACTCTAAGGTATCATATCAAACGGTATAAAGATACGGAGGTGGGGCAGGTGTGCTTGTCATAATGATGGCAAACAATCAAGCATAGCATCCATCCTCACATCTCTCACTCAGTGCGTAAAGCATACGATATTCACCACTTCGATCTCCCAACATTCCTTGCTACGATCACTTTGCCCCATGAAGTCATAAATGGCTTCACTGCACTGATAACGTAGCCACTAATTCCTCGCTATGTCCACTTGCCCCATGGAGTTATTCACCCCATCTGCGCTGGCTCATAGCCTTACTAATCCTTACTATGTCCACTTGCCCCATGGAGTTATTCACCCCATCTGCGCTGGCTCATAGTCTTACTACGCATCACCTTGCCCCTCAGGTCATAATGACCCTACTGCACTGATAACGTAGTCTTGCTACCATCACTTTGCCCCTCAGGTCATAATGACCCTACTGCACTGATAAGTAGCCATCATCCATTCTTAGTGGTGAATCGAAGTTATGAACACCGACAACTCCTTAGCACACGTCCCGCAGCAAAGTCCAACCATGAAGTGAACTCATTGGTTCCCAACTGGTTCCGGGATCCTGAGCTCTAACTTCCATTTGGACTACCTTTGCATCTCGGGTTATTGGTCATCACAATCGAATCGGATCGGATCAGCCTTCACATTCTTCATCGGATCGGATCGGCCCCTACATTCGGATCAGATCGCGCCTCTTGCATCGGATCGGGTCGTGGTCCTCCAGCTCATGGCTCCTCTTCCTGATTCGGATCGGCGTCACCACTTCGGATCGGATCGGGTTGCTTCATCCTGGTCGGGTCGTGTCTTCTGATCGGGTCGGATCGTCTCGCCTGGTACCCATCGACTCGTGAGCTCCTGAAGTGGATCGAGTCGTGCTCCTCCCTTCGGATCGTGGCGCCTCATCAAGTTGGATCGGATCGTGGAGAGGATTCGCAATCGGGGGTGAACATGCGGATCGCTGTCTTCGGATCGGATCGTGGCATATGTCCACGATCGGTTCGGGTCGGGAAGTCCGATCCGATCCCACTTGCAACTTCCTGCAGTCCTTCCAGCGAGCAGTTTACGCCATTCGATGGCGTTTTTGACCAAACTAACACTTCTAAACAATCACAAGGCATACCATATAGTCATAGCAGCATACATAATCAACCCCAAACATCAAAACATCAATATGATAGGCTAAAATGAATCAAACATACCCAAAATCCCAAATTTGCCCTTAAGCATACTTAGGTGAAACTAATGATAGGATTACCAAAACTTAACCAAATTAACCCAAATTCATATCAGAGGTCTAAAACATCATTCCGAATTTTATAAACATTTTCCAGAATTTTATCATGTTTAAATTCGCTAATTAACACTAATCACCCCTAATTAGCCATAATTAGTGCAAAACTAAGCAAATCACTCACCTTAGCCACAAAATAAACTAAGATCTGAAATAATCCTCTGATTTGATGCGAATTTCAATATCAAACAGCAGCTCCTTTGTTGATTTGGTGAAGATCCTTCTTGATTAGGGGTTGCTAAGCCAAATCCTTAACCTAAAGGTGATTTGGAGGTGATTTAGAGGTTGGAGGCCATTTTTAGGGATCCTTGGTGATAAGTGGAGGCTAGAAAACTGAAATGAAATGATTCTCCATCTCATTTCAGCCCTCCCATAACCCTAATCCCGAAATGGGTTATGGGCCTACTCACTAATCACCCGATTTGGCCCGGTTAAGCAGTCTTTCACCCTCCAAACCTTATTTCAGCCATATCTCCCAAACGGTAAGTCCGTTTGGCTAATGTGACCACTCTACGGAAAGAGAAACCATCAAACGAATCAAATGTAAGTGGTTTCAGGTCAAAATTCCTTTCCAATCAAAAGTTATGGCCAAAACAGTACCAACTAGGGGAAAAATGGTCACATAAAAATCGACAAAAATCATGAACATGGGAAATGACTCTAATAGATGTTTCCCAAAGTTACATGACCATACGACTTCACATGGGAAAGAAATAAATATTCTACAATCCTATGATGTGTAGAATACGGGTCGTTACACTCTCCCCCCCTTAAGAAATTTCGCCCCCGAAATTCCCTAATCCAAACACACACAAAGGTCCCGCATGCCTATCAATCATAAAGCAACAATCAAACATGCAAAACAAGCTAAACAAGTCTATCCTAGCATGCGGAAAACTAAATTGCAAAGTAAATCTTACCAGGCAAAGAGTTCTGGATAAGCCTTCCTAATGCTCTCCTCTGTCTCCCAAGTACAATCATTCTCGTCCTCGCCCCACTGAACCTTGACTAGCTTCACCGACTTCTTTCGAAGTTGCTTCGTATCGTGCCCCACAATACGAATCGGCTTGCGGTTCCCAACCGCCTCGGGTTCTACCTCGAAGTCCTCTAACTGATCAGGTGAAATAGTCATATCTGAGTCGTGAACGAACTTCCTTAGTTGGGAAACATGAAATACATTGTGAACTCCCGCCATTTTCTCTGGTAAGCCAACTCTATATGCCAAATTCCCGACTAATTCAAGAACAGGGAATGGGCCAACAAATCTTGGGGCTAACTTGCCTCTCCTGCCAAATCGAATCACGCTTTTCAACGGAGAGATCTTGACAAACACCAAGTCACCAACGGAGAATTTCAAGTCTCTTCTCCTCTTATCAGCATAACTCTTCTGCCTATCTTGGGCAGCTTTCATTCGTTGCTGAATGATCTTGATCTTGTCCGACGTTTCTCTCACCACATCTGGTCCAAGCACAAACTTCTCGCCAGTCTCTATCCAACATGATGGTGAGTTGCACGGTCTTTCGTACAAAGCTTCATATGGAGCCATACCGATACTGGATTGGTAGCTATTATTATATGCAAACTCTACTAGATGCAAATGATCATCCCATGATCCACCAAAATCCAATATACACGCTCTCAAGAGATCTTCCAATATACGATTCACCCTCTCTGTCTGACCGTCGGTCTGAGGATGATATGCGGTACTGAGATGTAATCCTGACCCTAAAGCCTCTTGTAAGCTCTTCCAAAACCCACTAGTGAACAACGGGTCTCGGTCACTCACTATGCTTTTGGGTACTTCATGAAATCTCACTACCCACTTCATATACAATTCTGCCAACTTGGCTGCCGTCCTGGTCGATTTGATCGGTATAAATCTTGCGCTTTTAGTCAATCGATCCACAATTACCCAAATGCTATCATATCCCGATCTAGTCCTTGGTAAGCCATCGATGAAATCCATCGAAACTTGCTCCCATTTCCATTCAGGAATTTCTAATGGTTGCAACAACCCACTAGGCTTCTTTTGCTCGGCTTTAACTAGCTGGCAATTCATGCATTTGGATATAAACTTCCCCACGTCTCTTTTCATCCCTTCCCAGTAGTAAGTCTGTCTCATGTCTCGATACATCTTATTACCACCGGGGTGTATAGTCAGTTTTGAGTGATGACATTCTCTAAGCACTTCATCCCTCAATCCATTTATGCTGGGCACAACTAGTCTCCCATTCTTTCGAAGCCATCCATCTCGATCAAGCCCATACACATTCATCTCCTCATCGATACCCATCTCTAACTTGGAGATGATTTCCAATAGATTAGGATCGTCCCTCTGGCTGGAACCAATCCGCTCTATCAAAGTAGGTCTGATCGTCAAACTAGCTAGCATAACTGGATCCAATTCGCATCTTGGTCTGAAATCAAACCCCGCGATAAACTCCAGTTGCTTCCATTCAAGAAACATTGCCCCTAAGCTGGCATGTCTCCTACTCAAGGCATCGGCTACCGCGTTACCCTTCCCAGGTGTATACGCTATATCAAAATCATACGAAGCCAAGAACTCTAACCATCTCTACTGACGGAGATTCAGATCTTTCTGAGAGAAGAGATATTTTAACGATTTATGATTGGTAAACAACTCAAATCTTTCTCCCAAGAGATAGTGTCTCCACATCTTCAGCGCAAATACAATCGCTGCCAATTCCAAATCATGGGTAGGATACTTCTTCTCATGCGGCTTTAGCTGTCGACTAGCATAAGCTACTTCCCTACCTCCTTGCATCAATACTGCACCTAGTCCGGTACCACAAGCATCCGTGTATACCGTCATCTCTTCATTCCCTTTAGGAATGACAAACACTGGCGCACGCGTCAACTTCTCCTTTAGACTCTTGAAGGCATCCTCACACACTCCGTCCCAGACGAAGGACTGATTCTTCTTAGTCAACCGAGTCAACGGTGCTGCTATCTTGGAGAAGTCTTGGATAAACTTACGATAATATCCAGCTAATCCCAAGAAACTTCTTACATCTGTTGCATTCTTGGGTGTAGGCCAATCCTGTACCGTAGCCACCTTCGCAGGGTCCACGGCAATACCACACTCTGAAACAACATGACCTAAGAATCTTACTTCCCTTCTCCAAAAATGACACTTAGAGAACTTCGCTTTCAATTGGTGTTTCCTCAACACCTCCATCACTATCCTCAAGTGTCCCTTGTGTTCCTCCTCTGTCCTTGAGTAAACAAGGATATCATCCACGAACACAAGAACAAACTTATTCAACTGATCTTTGAATACTCGATTCATAAGATCCACAAAATAGGCTGGTGCATTGGTCAACCCAAACGGCATGACCAACCACTCATAAAATCCAGACGGCGTCCTAAATGCCGTTTTCGAAACACTCTCATCTGCTACTCGAAGCTGATGAAATCCTGTCGCGAGGTCCAACTGGGAGAACACTCTTGCTCCTTCCAGCTGATCAAACAAATCATCTATCCGCGGTAGAGGATACTTATTCTTCCTCGTCACCTTATTCAACTCGCGATAGTCCACACACAAACGAAGGGAACCATCTGCCTTAGTGGCAAACACAACTGGTGCTCCCCACTCGGAGACACTCCTTCTAATCAATCCCTTCTTCAAAAGATTGCTGACTTGCACCCCGAGCTCTCGCTGCTCCTTTGGTGCCATACGACGAAGTGGCATCACTATAGGTCTGGCATCTTTCACTAAATCAATACGGAACTCAATCTCTCGGTGTGGTGGAAGCCCGGTCACCTCCTCGAAGACGTCCGGATACTGGCCAACCACGGGCACATCTGACAACTCATCCTGCGGGATGTCGAGGGAATTTACAAAACTAGCCATAACCCCATCACTAGGTAGACTACCAAACACTACCCTCCGCCCATCATCCGCCCTCACTGTCACCAAAAAGCCCTCACAGTCTACCACCACCCCGTATCTTTGGAGCCAATCGACTCCCAATATAATGCCATACCCAGTAAAGCCCAAAAAAAAGCAATCACATACAAACATACATCCATGACTCGATAAGACCAAATTCCTGCAAATCATACTAAGGCTAGTCGAACCACCAATCGGGTTCGTCACAACTAATGGTCTATCGACTATCTCGGGTTCCAGTCCCAACCTATCTACCAGGTCACTAGATATGAAGGAACGGGAAGCCCCAGTATCAAACAAAACTCGAACTGGTATATCATAAATAGAAAGCATACCTTGAATAACAACATTCTTTCCTTTCTCCGCCGCAGTTGGGGCATTCGACGAAGAAGGAATAGCATCAAGAGAATATGCTTTCACAATCTGCTTCTCCTTAAGAGGTTGCGGACACTTGTCTTTCTGATGTCCCACTTGACCATAGTTGTAGCACTTCCTTTCCGCTGGCTTGGCCCGACATTCCTTAGAATAATGGCCTTTCTTTCCACAGCTGAAGCACTCAACATCCTTCTTGCTCTTTTTCTGGCCACCTTTAGATTGGTCCTGCTTCCTCTTATTCTGAGAGCTATTCTTGCCTCCACCGCCTGCTTGCGGCTTTGGCCCTTCTGTAGATGCAGCCTCAGTCTTCGACTTAGGGTAAAGACTCTCTGATCTCAAAGCTTTCCCCACGATCGATTCAAAAGTCTCATCGATGTGGTTAATAAGACTCTCCCCCAAGTACCCATCCAGGCCAGTAATGAACTTCTCATTCTTCTTCTCAGGAGTATCAATAAGAGACAGTCCATACTTCGACAAAGTGTCGAACTCAGCAATATAATCAGAAACTGCCCTTCCATTCTGCTTGAGTTCCAAGAACCTTTTGAACAATACTGACTTCTGGGCAGCTGGAATAAACTTCTCACTAAAGCGAGCCTTGAACTGAACCCAAGTAACCTGGTCCTCTGGAGTGGCTGTTCTTATGGCATTACACCAATTCATTGCTCGCCCTTGAAGCTGACGAGACGCTAGCCTTCTCTTCATCGCATCCTCAAGATCCAAGTCATCAAAGATACGGTCACAGCTATCCATCCAGTCTTGAACATCCGTGGCCGACTCCGTCCCGTGGAACGGCTTCCCACCAAGATTAGTGTAATCCTTGCACAACTTGGCAAAATCGACCCTAGGCGCCTGCACTACTGGGCCAACACCAACTCCGGGATTAGGAACTGCCCCTTGCACTTCTCTAAGCATGTCTCTCATGAGGTTGGTAAACATCGCCCTCATGTCAGCGGCATTTCCATTATTGGCCCCTCTACCGGTACCTCTAACATGTCGGCTCATCGTCAATCTGAAAAAGGAAAACGATTAACGACCCCATAGTGGTGATAGTGCAGTGCGACTTCATTCTTATACTACTAATAGTATATATTCATAGCTTTTAAAAACCAAAGTAATCACAAATACGCGCTCTCATACACGTACTAACTCTCCCTAGTGCCTTTCCCTAGGTTAACTACGCAACCTAGAGCTCTGATACCAAGTGTGACGACCCGCCCCGCACCAACCGACATTTACTCCAAAGGTGCGCTGTACACATGTCCAGTTAGCACGGAACGGGTCGCCAGAAGAGAAAAAGGAAGAAGGAAATGAACATACAAAGAACCTGTAGAATGTCTCACAGCGCATAGAACAAAATATAATAGTAACATACTTGACATAAAACAGGAGAGATAGTGCATAAGCTGAAAATCAGAACTAAACATCATAGCAGCGGAAATCCAAAATACAGCTTATTACAACTTTCAAACTGTCTCAAAGCAAAGTAAGATAAATGAGGTACACTACTAATGCCCAAGTAGCGACCACCAACGACACAGGGAGAATGTGTATATATATATAATACGTGGAAGCCTCCTGCCCGCCTCCGAATCAGCTACTCGCGCATCACCAGCTAACCTGCCTCTAGTCTGCTCGTGTGAGCACCCAGAGTAATAAGAGGAGACATAAAACTCTGGGTCAGACATAAAGCCTGGTATGAGCGATAAGCATCTAAAGTGAATAATAACAGGTAGACTAAGACATACCTGAACCTGGACCTGCAACCAAAGAGTTAGCACTACATACTGTACAACACTCTAAGGTATCATATCAAACGGTATAAAGATACGGAGGTGGGGCAGGTGTGCATGTCATAATGATGGCAAACAATCAAGCATAGCATCCATCCTCACATCTCTCACTCAGTGCGTAAAGCATACGATATTCACCACTTCGATCTCCCAACATTCCTTGCTACGATCACTTTGCCCCATGAAGTCATAAATGGCTTCACTGCACTGATAACGTAGCCACTAATTCCTCGCTATGTCCACTTGCCCCATGGAGTTATTCACCCCATCTGCGCTGGCTCATAGCCTTACTAATCCTTACTATGTCCACTTGCCCCATGGAGTTATTCACCCCATCTGCGCTGGCTCATAGTCTTACTACGCATCACCTTGCCCCTCAGGTCATAATGACCCTACTGCACTGATAATGTAGTCTTGCTACCATCACTTTGCCCCTCAGGTCATAATGACCCTACTGCACTGATAAGTAGCCATCATCCATTCTTAGTGGTGAATCGAAGTTATGAACACCGACAACTCCTTAGCACACGTCCCGCAGCAAAGTCCAACCATGAAGTGAACTCATTGGTTCCCAACTGGTTCCGGGATCCTGAGCTCTAACTTCCATTTGGACTACCTTTGCATCTCGGGTTATTGGTCATCACAATCGAATCGGATCGGATCAGCCTTCACATTCTTCATCGGATCGGATCGGCCCCTACATTCGGATCGGATCGCGCCTCTTGCATCGGATCGGGTCGTGGTCCTCCAGCTCGTGGCTCCTCTTCCTGATTCGGATCGGCGTCACCACTTCGGATCGGATCGGGTTGCTTCATCCTGGTCGGGTCGTGTCTTCTGATCGGGTCGGATCGTCTCGCCTGGTACCCATCGACTCGTGAGCTCCTGAAGTGGATCGAGTCGTGCTCCTCCCTTCGGATCGTGGTGCCTCATCAAGTTGGATCGGATCGTGGAGAGGATTCGCGATCGGGGGTGAACATGCAGATCGCTGTCTTCGGATCGGATCGTGGCATATGTCCACGATCGGTTCGGGTCGGGAAGTCCGATCCGATCCCACTTGCAACTTCCTGCAGTCCTTCCAGCGAGCAGTTTACGCCATTCGACGGCGTTTTTGACCAAACTAACACTTCTAAACAATCACAAAGCATACCATATAGTCATAGCAGCATACATAATCAACCCCAAACATCAACATGATAGGCTAAAATGAATCAAACATACCCAAAATCCCAAATTTGCCCTTAAGCATACTTAGGTGAAACTAATGATAGGATTACCAAAACTTAACCAAATTAACCCAAATTCATATCAGAGGTCTAAAACATCATTCCGAATTTTATAAACATTTTTCCAGAATTTTATCATGTTTAAATTCGCTAATTAACACTAATCACCCCTAATTAGCCATAATTAGTGCAAAACTAAGCAAATCACTCACCTTAGCCACAAAATAAACTAAGATCTGAAATAATCCTCTGATTTGATGCGAATTTCAATATCAAACAGCAGCTCCTTTGTTGATTTGGTGAAGATCCTTCTTGATTAGGGGTTGCTAAGCCAAATCCTTAACCTAAAGGTGATTTGGAGGTGATTTAGAGGTTGGAGGGCATTTTTAGGGATCCTTGGTGATAAGTGGAGGCTAGAAAACTGAAATGAAATGATTCTCCATCTCATTTCAGCCCTCCCATAACCCTAATCCCAAAATGGGTTATGGGCCTACTCACTAATCACCCGATTTGGCCCGGTTAAGCAGTCTTTCACCCTCCAAACCTTGTTTCAGCCATATCTCCCAAACGGTAAGTCCGTTTGGCTAATGTGACCACTCTACGGAAAGAGAAACCATCAAACGAATCAAATGGAAGTGGTTTCAGGTCAAAATTCCTTTCCAATCAAAAGTTATGGCCAAAACAGTACCAACTAGGGGCAAAATGGTCATATAAAAATCGACAAAAATCATGAACATGGGAAATGACTCTAATAGATGTTTCCCAAAGTTACATGACCATACGACTTCACATGGGAAATAAATAAATATTCTACAATCCTATGATGTGTAGAATACGGGTCGTTACAACTATTCTGAAAATTTGCATACAAGTATGCAACTATTACTGATATATGCATACATGTATGCATCTATTTATAATTATTTGAAGATGTTTTTGTAATTTAATTTATTACTGCAGATTTGGCCTATTAATGTTGACTCTCTTGTTTGTATAACAGTGCTCCTGCTGATATTGGTTTATTGGTGTTGTTGAAGTTTGGGAATGATAGTTGTTCTATTTATATTTATTTTGATAGTTCTGTTGATATCGTGAGAGATGTTGTTTGTGGTAAATGGACTGGTTTATGCCCATTGTCATTTGAATTTTTGAGCCGAAGTGTATGTTCATCTGAACAGTCACTGGATGTGATCATTTCCTACTAGTGCACCCGTATGGACCATCACTCCTACCCAGATAGGCTCCCCATGCACTGCTATTTATGGGCCGGCTATTAGAACCAAGTTACTAACCGAAAATTACCAAAACTAAGTAACCAAATATTCATTCACTCTTCTGCTTCTTCTCCGCATTTTGTTCTTAAAAACAACCTTGAGTTCGTCTTTGCTCTGTAGTTGTAAGAGCCCCATTGCAGAGACCAGCCCGTTTTATCGCTGGACTCGGACATTATAATACGGTAATTTGTTACCATGTTCTCTTTTCTGTTGATTGTGTGTGTTTGCAATGGTATTACTAACGTTTTTGAAACGTTCTTGTTTGCTACAACGCATTTATAAATGATTTTTAATGTATATATTGCTATGTGATTAGCAATCTTGAAAACTTTTTTTTTTTTTTTGCAAAAAACGAAAATATCTAAGAGTACTGATAACGTTGCACCAACATAGACGGTAACCAATGCTCTACATGCGTCCGTGGTTCCACCAATGGCACTATCTCGTGGGGAAGGCTTGAAAAGTTCTCCAGAATGGACTTTAAACGTTGGCACCAAAAGATGCTATTCTACTTGACAACATTGGGCCTTGCAAAGTATCTTAAAGGAGATGCTCCATCGTTGCGGAATTGGAACCTGATCCAATCAAAGTTGAAGCCCTTAATGCTTGGAAAAGAAAATTATTTCTTGTGCAAAAATTACATCCTAAATGGTCTCGACAACAGTCTATACAATGCGTACTGCCCTGTTGCAACATCCAAACAACTCTGGTTGGCCTATGAAAAGAAGCACAAAACTGAAGATGTAGGCATAAAGAAGTTCATCGCTGGAAAATTTCTCGATTTTAAAATGGTGGATAGAAAGACTGTGATCAACCAGATTCAAGAACTACAGCTTATCATCTATCAACTTGAAGATGAACGGATGACTCTCAGCGATTCCTTTCAGGTTGTCGCTGCTATTAAGAAACTTCCCCCGTCATGGAAGGACTTCAAAAAATATTTAAAGCACAAGAGCAAGGAAATGATAATGGAGGAACTTGTAGTTCGAATGAGAATTGAGGAAGATAATAGGAATTATGAGAAAAATATTTCTCAAGTTATGGTTGCCAAAGCAAATGTTTTCGTGACGGACAAGTCCAATAAAAGAAAACATGACAACCATCCTGAAAAATCGAAGAAGTTTCAGGGTTCATGCCATAACTGTGAAAACAAGGGTCACAAGGCAATGGAATGTTGTGGTCTACCCAAAAAGTAGAAATCGGAAGCGATTGTTGCAGACGTTTCAGATAGTGTTTTTGAAATGGATTCGTGTGCGATTACTTCAGAATGCAATCTTTTTAGCAACAACAAGGAGTGGTTTGTAGACACCAAAGCCATTAGGCATATATGCTGAAATAAATGAATGTTCACAAACTATGAAAATGCTACTAATGATGAATGATTGTTTATGGGTAACTCATCCACATCAAAGGTCGAAGCCAAGAGAAAAATTGTGCTGAAATTGACTTCTAGAAAAGAACTCACTCTAAACAATGTTCTACGTGTTCCAGAAATTAACAAGAACATAATTTCAGGATCATTGCTCAGTAAGTATGGCTTCAAACTAACTTTTGTGGCTGATAAATTTGTGTTGTCTAAGAATGGTGTGTTTGTAGGATTGGGTTATGTGTGTAATGACTTATTTAAAGCAAATGTAACCGCTGCTGTACCAATCAATGATATGAATAAAACTGAATCTTCGGCTCATATAGGTGACTCTCCTAATCTATGGCATTCTAGACTACATCATGTAAATTTTGATACTTTACAAAACCTGATCAATCTAGAATTCATACCTAAGTGTAGAATATATTCAAATTACTAATGTCAAATTTGTGCTGAAGCCAAACTGATAAGAACCTCATTTCATCATGTTGAAAGAGAAACAAAACCTCTAGATTTAATACATACTGATGTATGTGACTTGAAAATGTGTCAAACTAGAGGTGGAAAAAGGTACTTCATCACTTTTATTGATGATTGTACAAGATACTGTTATGTATATCTCCTTAAAAGTAAGATCCAGTTATTCGATATGTTTAAACAGTATAAAGCTGAAGTTGAGAATCAACTCAACAGGAAAATTAAGCTTTAAGAAGTGATAGAGGAAGAGAATATGAGTTTCCATTTGAGGAATTCGGCACTGAGCATGGTATAATACACAAAACTATCGCGCCATATTTGCTTCAATCTAATGGTATAGTTGAACAAAAAAACAGAACTTACAAAGTCATGATGAATGCCTTACTTATTAACTCTGGTTTGCTAGATTATCTTTGGGAAGAAGTTATTCTTTTGGCAAAACACATTTTAAATAAATTACCATGAAATAAGACTCCCCATGATATTTGGTGAAAATGAAAACCATCCTACAAATACTTAAAAGTGCGGGGGTGTCTTACTAAAGTAGAAATACCAGAACCAAAAAAGGTTAGAATTAGGCCAAAGACTACAGATTGCATATTCATTGGATATGCTCATACTAGTAGTGCATATCGATTTTTGCTGTACAGATATGAAATTGATGACATTCATGAAAATGCCATTATCGAGTCTCGAAATGCTAGATTCTTGGAACATATTTATCCTCTAAAAACCTCTATTGAAACTATTGTTCAAAAGAAATCTAGAGATCTAGATACTCCGGAGAATAATGTTGATCAAAGCACGCATAAAGTGAATGTCGAAACTGAGATAGAGGGTCCAAGAAGGAGAAAATCACAAAGGACCTCCAAAATCTTTGGAACCAATTTCTGTGCATATATGATAGAAAATGAACCTTTGACTTACCAACAAGCAATATCATCTTCCGGTGCTCCTTACTGGAAGGATGTCATCAACAATGAAATAGAATTGATTCTACAAAACCATACGTGGGAACTAGTGGATCTCCCTGAAGGATTAAAACCACTAGGGTATAAATGGATATTTATGAAAAAACTAAAGGACGACGACTCAATAGACAAGTATAAAGAAAGATTTGTAATAAAAGAATTTTGATAGAAAGAAGATCTAGATTACTTTGATACATACTAACCAGTCACTAGAATAACATCAACTAGGATGCTTATTGATTAGCATAGAAATGTGTTTACTTTATGCTCTTATATCTTATCTTTTGTATATAAATAAATATTATGTTTTGTATTATACTGTTGATTTTACAGATGAGTTGTTCAAGCCTTATACAGCCTTAAAAGTGAAGAATTGATGCCATATACATGAGGAATTGCATAAGAAGCTGTCATTGGAGGCTAGTTGTGTTCACATCGGTTATCTTGGAAGGAGATTGGTAGAAAAGATCTTAGGAAATCAATCAGCTGGGCACATGTCAAACAAGGATAAGAGGAGGATCATAGCATAATCTTTGATAAGAAGGCCCATTTATTTGATTAAGGTTTTGCAACTCTGCTATAAATACACATGTATACCCATTGTAAAGATTTACTTTCTGTTGTACCTTTTTCGGCCATTAATCTAGCTTAGTTTTCTTTTACTTTTCCGCGTTTTTATGTTGTTAGCAACTAGTGCCATCTACACAATTAGGTTTGGTAGAGTACTAATTGTATTTTGCACTTATTTTCATTAGTGTCTGATTAGATTCAGTGGTAATCCTAATTTTATTTTCTGTTTGTTATTTAATTTCTGCAATTTTAATTTTTGTTTTTTATTTCTTTCCTAGGTTATATTGGATTGAATATAGATTTGATTAGATTCAAATCTGATTCAATTCAATAATAGTTTTATTTGCAGTTCCATTTTTTGTTTTCAAAATCAACCTCCAAGTTTTGTCGAACTCGCCCAACAAATATATAAATAATAAAAATTTAATTTTCCTCCCTATGTTCGACCTGCATACTACACGCCTGTGCGCTTGCAGTTATTATTACATAATTTGCGCTTTTCTGATTCATAGAAACTTCGATCAAGTTAATTTTTGGCGCCGTTGCCGAGGAGATAATGATTAAATTTTATTATTTATTTAATTTCCGATTCGTATTAGTTTTTATTTTTATTTTCTTTCCTTTTGTTTTCTTGTATATACAGTAGAAAATTCTTGATTAGTTGATTTGGTATTGATACATTGATACTACAATCTTCTAAAAAAAAAATCTTGCCATTTTTATTTATTTATTTCACCTTTTCAATTTGTTTCCTTTTACATTTTTCCCCTCTTCTACTGTCAAAACAATAAATAAAAAAATTGCATTGTTTTGTTGATTTCTTTCCAATTACAATTTTCTTTCCCTTCCTACCAAATCTTCCTTTCCGTCTTTATTTCTTTCCGGTTTTTCCAATTACAAGTTGCTAGATTTTTTTCATAATTCCTTCCCGTCTTTATTTCTTTCCAATTTTTTTTACATTTATTTCTTTTTCTATTTATTTCTGTTTCCATTTCTTCCCTTTTCTTTCCTGGTTTACATTTCTTTTATTCTCTTACAAATTCTTCCTCTACAAGATTCCAAAAAAATTAAAAAAAGTACCATCAACATCCTCCACACCAAATGGTTCACCGCTAGCCTCCAACTCCACAATCATCTCCGCGCTTCCTTCCTCGAACAACATCACGTTCAAATCTTCACCCCAATTCGAACCTAACAACCAATTCGCCATACCACTGATCATCTCTTCACCCATAATTCCACACAGACACTCCATTCTCATCAACTCAGTAATACATCAATCACAATCCGCTCATCGGCCTCTGTCACTCAACTTCAGGACCGTAGTCCACTTGAACACCCATAAATACCTATATATGTTCCACTCCATAGACCATTACCCTATTCTGCGTTGCCCCGATCACTTCCATCATCAATAGTCACACTAAATCGCAACCCACAAAAATTCGCAGTCGCATCCCTCATCAGCCACTAACCATCCAAACCCTGCCATCTTCCAACGACACAAATTTGGCACAAGTTCTCAACCTTCCCCGGCACCTCATTTCAAACGCAAAACCCCATCGTCCATTCACCGATCTTCACACCAAAAATTCGAATTCAAAACCATCGTTCTATCCTGAACCTTCCCACTACCACCATATCTTCAATTCACGTTCAAAGACACAAAACCCAATCCTCTTCATACACAAACACAGATCGATTTTACCCAATTCGAATACCAATCACCGAAAACTTTACAATCATCAATCTAATTCAAATCAAAATCAAAATCCAGATTCGAAATGCAACGCAATTTGAAATTCCGCCCAGACCTAATTTGCGTCAAAGAAAAAAACCAGGATTTGTTTCTCAAAACGAAAGTGGCATGACCCCTTTTTTTGGGTTTGAATTCTTGTTGCTGCTGAATAAGGGGCGATTTGTTTCCATTTACCTTTGGCATGATCTGTTTTTTTAGAAAAAAATAAAGGGGTGAGATATTTGTTAAGTGGTACTGCCTTTTGTGCTTTGAGCGTGTAGCACGTTTTGTTTTAGTTTTTTTTTTTCTTGATTTGATTTATTCTGTAATTATTTCTTTTTTTTCCTTATTAAAAAAAATTAGTTTGAGCCTAGGTTATTTTTTCTTTCTTGTTATTGTTTCCTTTTAGTCTTTTTTTAGTTGAGTTTAGTTTTTATTAATCCATTCGGTTTTAGTTTAATTTTTATTCCGAGTTAGTCTTTGTTTTATTTTGCAAAAAAAATTCATAGAATTCAAGCAAACAAATCAAAGGAATCGAAATCAAGCGAAGCAAACAATGGTTTTTAACTGATCTGGATAGACTGCCATACCGACTGTAATATTTTCTAAACTCTACAAGTGTTGCAGCTGCTTAAAAATATAGAAATTGCTTGTAAACATTTTCTACAGGGGCAGCGGCTTGCTTGTACAATTTTTAATCTTTGCAAATATTATTGTCTGATTGTTGCGTGGTCATAATTTTTGAATCAATTTGGTTAAAAACAAATTTCCATAGCTAATCACTCTCGTTGATTTTCAATTATAAAACTTGAATTGATTTGCAAATATTTAACTACAAAAGTTTATTTTATGAAATTGATTCTCTCAAGGGTTTGATCACGGATATGTATTATTTCAATTTATTAAACTTCTAGCAAAAGAGGTTGCATACTACCCGTAAAACATTGGTCGTATCCCTTATTATTTATACTATACATGAACGGCTATAAGACCCTCTTCCCCCTTCAAGTCGAGAGTATCAATTAATAAGATAGACTTGAGTACGTTATTTATTTTGAATAGGAACTCATTTTGTCAGTATGAAGTCTTAGATTTTCATTCTTTGCATTTGATAATGATGAATGAAAACCACTATAATTCTCTCATCTCAATAAACATATCTACCATATCTTTTGAAGAACTTTTTTAAGATGAACTTAAACTTTTAAATGACGAGGACATATATATGGAACGTCTCAAAGATAATCGTAATTCCATATCATCAAGGGAAATTGTGGTTAAACACTCAAATTTATGGGATTATGGTAATCTTCATCTGAATAGTAAACATCATTGTCATGAAAATTTTAAATTTTTGCATGGGGAAGATTTTGATTTCAGAATTTATTGACATGCCTCTTATACCAAAAAAATCAGATACAAAATCATCATACATCATTTTCAATAGTGGAAAGTGTAGGGGAAAAGGAAATCTTATTTTTCACATGACACCCTTCATCATTGTAGATTTCATTCTGCATACCATTTTCATTTGCATATAGTAGTTGCTAAATTGCATTTCATTTTACAAATCATTCTCCATTTAATCCACCTTTGGGTATTATCTTTCAAATTTAGGAAACGTGTTTACAGTGTGGACACTGTTTTGTCCAAGTGTAGGGGGAGGGTGGGAGTCTACATTACATCCTTCTATTTTTCTTTAATTTTTTTCTCTTCTTTCTTTTCATATAGGACCATCATGCATTTTAGATCATAGTAACATGCCAATTTTTTTTTTTTTGGAAATACGACTCATTTTAGATTGATACAATAAAATAAATTAACAACTGTTGGTCAGTTGATAGTATTTTTTTCTCTTAACTAAGATCAAATAAGAAATATAATGAAAAGTTGAATTTTGAGGGATAATAGTGTAACCGGTACATAGGAGACTCTTAGGTGATGGCCATGAAGTTTATTCTAAATTTTCGTCTTTATTTAATGACTGGAGGACTTAAAATACTTATATTGGCTTTTCAAATCTTTAAAACTAAGTTATGTTAAGCTGAATTCGCGTAACTCTCTTGTTCTTGTATTTTCGATAATAATAATAGTAATCCAAGAGTATTCAACATTGCTTATAAATCTAGCGTTGGTTTGCAAACCCGCCAAACTCGATCCGACATGTTGTTGACAAAGTCAGCGTCGGTATATCTTGGTCTCATTTTATGAGTTGGACACCTAAGGATTACCGACATGTTATTGACAAAGTCAGCGTCGGTCTGCACAATCCGCCAAGATCTATCCCAACTCTCTGTCAGTCCGCGAGGCTGTGTATGGGTGGTATACCTTGGTCTTTTAAGTTAGGTGTATGTAATTATTCATTAATTTTATTTTTTTATAGAAATAGAGAATAAATGATAATGCCTAAGCATTTCTTGACCTTATTGATTTGACTACTCATATACAAGGAATTTAGAATACCACTTTGCGAACTGTGACTAGAAAACTAAGAATTTATTTCATGGTTGCACTATGTTATCAATCGAACCAACTGGTCAAACTGGAATTTAACATTTGAAAACTTAAATTGTGTTGAAAATTTGTGACAAGTTAAGGTATCTAAAATACAATCAACTGATTAGAAATTGTTAATTTAATTTGTTGTACCATTTTTCTGAAACAAGTCGTGTTTTCATTTGCATATGTCCATTGCATTCATGTAGTTACATTAGAATCATAACATACTACATTCGGATTTAGTGGGTAGTATCCGCTGAAAACCCTCACGAGACACCACTCGTCCTACTAGGGACACGTGGAGGATTAACGGCTTGTTGCATACGCTCAATTTAATCGTGTTTCCTACGAAAGTGTGACATATCTAGTTAGTTTTTAATTTTTGTTTTACTCTAGGATGAGTAAAAGATAAGTGTGGGGGTATTTGATTAGCATAGAAATGTGTTTATTTTACGCTCTTATATCTTATCTTTTGTATATAAATGAACAAGTGCGAACCCGTGCTACGCACACGGGTTTGTTTTACTATTAGTTTTGTAATAGTTTGTATTACTATTCTTTGCTAATGGAGCATGTCTTTTTAACAGTGAAGCTAAGTGTACTTTTATCAAATCCAAATTTAACATGAACATAGCAGGACCAATGTTAAAGAGCAGTAAATATATTCAACATAATGATATATTTTATATGTTGCATTCAATATGAATAAACAATGAAAATATAAAAGGGAAAATGCCCTCAAAATATACTGCGCATGTAATATATATCCATGAGAACATACAGTAATGGGGCGTGAGATACACAACACAGAAACCATATAAATTAGGCATCAAAATTTATAATAAATTACTTGTGTATGTCGTTGAGAATTGAGAAAGAGCATGGGATGAGATACACAGTAGACCAACTATGACATGGAAGATACCAAGACAGAAATAGATTACGTCTAATGAAACATGGAACACAGTAGAAGTCATAATAAGAATGATGTTTGGACATCAACATGCTTTATCTAAATTTCATCTAAAGAGCATTGAAGTCGAACGAACTTTCTAATTGGAAGCCCCAAATATAATGTCAGCTAACTCCATGCTTCTGCACTACATAATCAAGGATAAACTTTACAGAAAATATAATTTCAATTTAAGCAAAATCTAGCTTCTGCTTCTACACTAAATAACCAGGAATAGACCCCACTCAAGTATACTAAATGTCTTATGTCTTGATTCCCTAAATAATCATCTCACTCTGAGAAACAATCATAGATTCTGGTACAACTAATTAGTAACTCAAAGAACAAAAGTACTCTTAGTATAAAAAATAGAATGTAAAGAGACAATCAAAATGGCAGTTTCTCCAATTATAAGACATAACTAAGTACAGTTCATTTATGAAAGAACCCGCAACTTCCTCGTAAAGGAAAGCACGAATACTTTGAGAACAACACACAAAAGGACGCAGACGGAAGAACATTTCATTGTTATTACAACAATTCCATCAGATACAAGAATATACAGAGTATAAATGAATAAATTACATTCGATAAATGTCAGAGATTACAATAAGTTACATAACAGCGGAAAATAATACAAAACACAACTAGAAGTGATACACGGATACAGAGCTTTCCGAGCATCGTTCCAGCTGTAAATCAGGACCCTGTGAATATAAATCTGCAAAACCAAAACTACTAGCTGCCCGTGTGGAAAATAGGGGCACCCAGAGTTTAGGTTAAAACAATAAACTCCAGGTCAGTCATGTGACTGGTGTGAGAACTAAAACAGTTATTTAATTCAATTTTAAAAGAGAGTAATTCAAGGGACCACGCCGTATAACACGGAACGGGTTTCCTCCCAAGAATACCAGTGCATAGAATAAACAGCGCAATGCTTTTTCGAAAAATGAAGCTATTATAAGACCCAGGTCCCATCACACAATGCAACGCAAGCCGGAGGATAGGGTTTTCCCTTATAATAGCCAAACATGCTTGATACGTTTAAAACAAATCATTTGATACTATAATAAGTGTATAGTGTCAAAACAATTTCAATCATAAATATCAATCATAGACGGCATGGGTACCATATATCATGTCGCCGTACTAGTTCTACAATTAAAACCGCAATACACGTATTGGAAATTGGATTTCCGTCATGAGCCGAGGCAAGGGGCAAGCTCCTCTCCGCGTTCGAGACACTCTAGCAAATGCCTCAGGACCCCACTATGATCCTTGGATCTTCAGGGCCGGTCCTCTCTTACTTTTGAGGATTAGTTATTCCTGAACACACGTTTCCCGGTCCTTACAGACCTATATCCGAGGCGCCTCATATCCAACAACCACACAGGTGAAAAGTATATAAATGTCAGGGCTGGTAAGTCACTGACACCACCCTAGCTAGAAAGAAACGTCGTGCTCTCCCTGCAGTCACTATCCCGTTTTTGACTCATACCGAGGTGTGAGGCTCGCGAATTCACGTTATACACAAAGCTACGCCACACAGGCCGTGCTTTGATCATCAACCACAAGACTTTGCTTTTCAACAGAAGCCTTGATCAATTGCCACTTACGTGTGCCACACTAGCAATTCACTCCATGCGACTGATGTCCATCAATATACAACCTCTGAGCTCGTACGTCTCAGAGAAGGGCGTTAAGCAAGAGAATAAATTCTCTGCCGCCAAGCAGATGTATATTTAATAGAGATCAATCAACACAGAATAAAATCCAATGTCAGACACACAATCCATTTACAAGTTCGTTCTGGGTCTGAACGAAACCGGAGGCACTTTCCTCGCATATCCATCCATCTCCAAGTACGTCTGGACGATCACCAACTGTTTCCCTCATCCTGGGTGTACAGCCCAATCAAGATCATCAGTAATCACCCAAACGATGTGAAGACTTCCGGTCTTCAACCACCGTCTTCATCTTCGACATCTCGTCGAATCGGTTATCCAGAATGGGTATAACCCGGCCTTTCTGAATAACCCACGTATATAATAAACGAATGTTACACAAACACAACAAACGCCTCATTCCAATTCAGAATATTCTTTTATTCACAAAATCACATTCTTAGGGAAAGGTTCCCATTAATTTTATCCAAGATAAATTCTTCTAAATTTATTCTTTAATCCTCCTTGGGATATCATTTCAAACTAGTCGGGATTACCGAACCACACCGAAGTAATTATTTATTTTATTTCCCAATCCCAACCTATATATCCCATGGAGAAAAACTGGTAATACTCCACATCTAACACCACGGTGTTATCGGTAAAATTAATTACCATTTCACGTTCAAATCTAATTAAAGATTTAACTATCGCTTTGGAGCAAAACTGGTGATACTCCACTCTCGATCACTTTTCAGATTTGATAATTTAAATTATCAATTCACATTTTTAATCTAATTAAAGATTCATTAAAACTCCACTTAGTTTTAATCTCTTCAGAAATCGACATCTTGCCTTTAACTGGGTTAAAGAACCAATGTCATACAAAACACGATTCACGACAAACCCAAATCACATTTGATATTAAATACAAGGCTCTGAATAGAAAATATATCGGCTTATATTCAATATCAAATCCTGAAACCAACAAATATCATATTGGAAATAACGATATAAAATATATCTTTCAAATTCCCATAACAATATCTGTTTAGTCACGAAATCCAACATCGAAATATTCCGAAGATAATTTCGATTCAGCTCCAGTCCAATCCACGTATTGGGAATATTGATTACTTTTAAAATCACTTTCAAATTCAATTTATTTATTTTAAAAATAAATTGATTTCAATTCTAGTTCAAAACTAGTTCATTTCGATAAAAATCTATTTTTATCTTTTCAAATGTGGAATTCTTCAGCCCAATTCTTTCCAATTCACATATTTTGATTTTTCACAAATTATAGATATTTTTAATAATTTTATCAAGGCCCGTACAGTCGATTTCCATCAACGGCCATCGAACTGCACTTACAGCGACCTTTTTCAAATTTGATTTGGACATAATTCCAAATCCAACCGTTAGATTTCAAATTTCTAATATTCATTGGAAAGCTCTTTTCGATACGAACCCAACGGTTCCGGTTTTAGGAGAATCCGACGGTCGGATCTCCCGCGACGTCCGTTTGAAATAAATGGTCGAAATTCACGAACTGCCGCGGCGCGTTCTATTCAGGCCATTATATATATAATATATATATATATTATATATATATTTCATCGATTTCTATTTAAAACGAATTTTATAAATCGTTTCAAATTCGTTTCTAAAACAATTCAACTTCTATATTCAATTTCAAATCGATTTGATTTCAATTCAACTCGAATTCATTTCCATTTTATTTAATTCGAATTCAAATTCGTTTCAATTCAACTTCAAATTCGTTTCAATTCAAATTGATTTCAATTTAATTTCGATTCGAATTCCATTAAATTTCAGTTCGTTTTCAATTCAACTTGAATTTGTTTTATATTCAATTCCATTCGAAGTCCCTTTTATGTTCAATTCAAATTCGTTTTCTTTTCAATTCGAATTTTCTATAATATTCATTTCAATTTGAATAAAATCGATATAAATATCGTTCACGTCAAAATGGCGCAAAACTAATCAACACGGCTTTATATTCTTCAATAAATCCGTTATTCTATTCAACAAATGAATATTTATTCCATTCAACACATGAATCTATATTTCTTTCAACACACGACTAATCTCAACACATGAGTACTGTCAACACATCACTATTTTTGTTATGTAAAATATTTTATAAAACTATGGTATCTATCGTTTGATTTTCAATTGGACTCCTACTGAGAAGTAGTTCTAATTTTAAATATGATAAAGATGTAAATTTCATTGTATAAAATATTTCACTCAACACATGAACATCGTCAACACATGACTATTTTTATATTCAACACATGAATTTTCTTTTATAATATTCATTGTTGTCCCGATTGGAATGAGGCCCAATCAATCACCATATAACGTTAATTATATGGATTTCCATACATCACACGTATATAATAGCATTGAAAAATAATCAACCATCAACCAAAGTGCACTACACTGTATAAGCATCAAATATAGATATCTGACGCTTATAACAGCTTGTCAATCGATCGATCGACATATTTAATCAATCAGGATGAGTGAACTTCAAATTTCATCCCAACACCCGTGTGGGGTTTCAAACAATCAAACACGGATTTTATTTGTGCAGTTGGGCGACGTGTAAAATTTATCGTCCTAATCAATGTCCTTCAAATAGGTGTACATAAACAAACCGTCCGGTTTGTAAATGAATATTTTATTTATTCACTTCCACGTTAAAAATTATATTTTTAACGATAAAATATTCTATTTCAACACATGAATTTTATTCATTTCATTTACACAATAAAAATGATATTTTTATTTTTCTAACATATTTTGGGAAATTTCGGCGGCATAACGGCACGATACTAGAAACGGGACGAGGTCTAGCCTTATCCCCGGTCTAGTGAAGGCCCACGCCATTCACACATCAATCAAATCCATTCATTTCACCAATCAATTCAATTTAAACCAATTAGACTGACTAACTACACAACCAAACAATTTAACAAACAAGCCATCCATGGTCTGTGGATGACGGGTGTCGGGTGCTGCTAAGCACCGTCTGCATCCTAGTATATATATATAACTAGAAAAAGAGAATTTGAGTGAGAAGTTCTCACCAATAGCTATCCAATACCACGACACTTCATTTATAGAAATCTTCTTCATTCTCGCCTTTTTATCATCTTCGTTGCCCGTAGTCACTACATATATAAAAATCACACATTTTTATATTTTGATGTCTTTAAAATAAAAGTCACATTTTTATTCATTCACTTTCAATTTAAAAGTCATATTTTTATAATCACTTCATATATATAAAAATCGAATTTTTCACAACGCTACTATATGGATAAAAATTATATTTTTATCTCGCTATTCTTCATATAAAGATCTCGCCCTTTCAAAAATATAGATTTTGCCTTTAAAATAAAGTTTTCGCCTTTATAAAAATAAAGTTTTCGCCTTTATAAAAATAAAGTTTTCGGCTTTATAAAAATAAAGTTTTCGCCTTTATAAAAATAAAGTTTTCGCCTTTACTATCATTAAAATATCGTCTTTTTATTTTTAAAGATTTTACCTTTTCAATTCCGTCCCTATAGAAATCACATTTTATTTTGCTACCTAAAAAAAAGATGATATTTTTAAAATTCCTAGCATGTAAAAATTATATTTTTAATTCTTTAAAAATATAAAAATCATATTTTTACATCTTCTATATAGTAAAGATTATATTTTTAATACTTTAAAAATATAAAAATCACATTTTTAATACTCTAAAAATATAAAGATCATATTTTTTATTGTCTCTATTTTATAAAAATCACATTATTAATATTTCTATTAATTAAAAATCGAATCTTTGCCTATAAAAATTCATATGTTTTCTATATTACAAATCAAGTGTTTTATAATCTAAAAACAGTAAATAAATGAAGATTAACAAGTTAAGGAGGCTTACAGTTAGAATCGAGCATGAGGGGGGGGGAGAAGCTGAAGAATGCAGCAGGCGGGGTGTGGTCGGTCTGGTGGTCAGCTCGAGGTGGTGGAGGCGTTCGATTTGATTTGGGGTCGGGGTTTCCTTGCTGCTCGAATTAGGGAAGAAAAAGGGGGGGGGGGGGGGAAGGTGTATCGCTGGAGATGGCGGCTGCGAGGGGGGCCTTGGGCGAACGACGACGGAGGTAAGGGAGGGACGATGGGCCAGGAGGCGTCGACGAAGGTAGGGGTTCGAGCGAAATTTAGTTCGGGTTTTTTTCTTCTGATCGAGTTTGTGAAGAGAGAGAGTGAGTGTGTTGACTAAGAATAGTTATATATATATTTAATTAAATTAAATTCCAAAAAGTAACTTTTTATTTTGACCTCAAAACGAGACCCACCGCCTGTCGCCCATAGCGTTTTACCCCCATTCCAAACACAATGGGATATGTATCGCTAGCTGATTTGATCGTTTCGACCAGTTTCCTTTAAATTTACATTTAAATCACTATATTGAATTTTAAACGTACATTTCAAATTACCGGGGTCACATATTAACTCTATAAATTCCTGAAAAATATTTTCTAGCTTCGTATTGACGATACGGTCCTAACAAAACTAGTTTCATCGAATTCTGAGGCCGTTGGAAAAATGGCCATTTTCCAGTCGATTAAAGTCAACTGAAACTGGTCAAACGCGTTTTCCTTTGCCACGCTCACATATTGATTCGAAAAATTATGAAACTTGAAACCTAGCAATAACTTGACATCACGGTCAACAAAACTGGTTTCGTCGAAATCCGAGGTCATTTGCAAAATTCCCATTTTTAAGGGCCTAAATTCCATAGCGACTATTCAGAATTTTCAACTGGACATATCTTTTGATTCCCGCTATGAAATCTTGATTTTTCTGATTCGTTGGAAAGATATCATCAATTAGATCCTATCATTTTTGGTTTCACTAAAATCCGGATTGTTTTGCACCCGGTACATCCAATTGAAGTTTGAAATCGAATTATCGAACTACCGCGCCATTTTCAATTCTATTTATAATTATATATAATTATTATATATTCTAACGACGACGTATATAATATATACGTTCGAATTATATTCAAAATAAATTTCTCGCCGATATTATTTAAAATAATTCATTTTAAATAATCAAAGTTCGCTAAAATCGCCAAAATAAAAATTTTAAACTGGCCCAGAATTTCCGGGTTATTACAATCTCCCCCACTTAAAACTTTTCGTCCCCGAAAAGGAACAAAGTCGAAAGTGGTTTGATTAATCAACACTACGTTCGGTCTGGCTTCTATTCTCCAACCTTTCAGTTTCTGAGAATTTCCAAATTCTTCAAAAATTTGGCTAACACCCTAAATTTTCGAAAAATTTCGCCATAACCTCCCCTGCACCGGGAGCATCGGGGAATTTCAAATAGCTTCCCCGGTCCTTCAGATATCAAAAAGAAAAAGAAAAAGCCAAGCGGCTAGCCAATAGGCTCACAAAATCATCATCGCCCAAACAAAACATGAAATTATGTAGTAAACATGTACCTATTTGTCGGGCAAACAAATTTTATTCTCTGCTCTAGCCTCCTTGCTATGACCTGTTCAATGTAAGTATATGTATATGCGAGCAAATGCGACCAATTTTCAATACAATTCAATATTTGATTATATTAGGCTAAATGGTTCAAAATTACCAACCAAATAACCAAAAAACACAAACATCAATCAATTAGTGGATTAGAGTTGCAAATTCATAATTTTGATATATATATATATATATATATATATATATATATATATAAAAATCATGTTTTGATGCCAATTCACAACAAAGTGTTCTAGCTATATTGGTTTTGGTTCTCACACCAGTCTAATGGAAATATATAGAAAATCACATCTTCGAAACTCGAATATAAATACTGATGATGTGGCCACATCACCAGAATTATCCCCGAGTGTCTAGAATGTGACACTATATCTATCCAGTATATTAAAACTTCGAATATACGTTCATGACGCGTATACGCGAAATCTATATATACTCGATTGTCCATATTGAAAATAAATAAATATTCAAATACGTATAAAACGATTTAAATTTTAAAACAAAATTGTTTTCATTTGAAAAATATACTCTTCACACTCGTTCTAGGATACTACTGATCCCATCTCTAACGAGTCATTCTAATTGGATATTACTAATCCAATATCTGATGAATTCTTTCGTATGGTTCTAATGTGCCTTGTTCTCTGAGCTTTGTAAACCAAAGCTCTGATACCAACTGAAAGAACCCGCAACTTCCCCGTAAAGGAAAGCACGAATACTTTGAGAACAACACACAAAAGGACGCAGACGGAAGAACATTTCATTGTTATTACAACAATTCCATCAGATACAAGAATATACAGAGTATAAATGAATAAATTACATTCGATAAATGTCAGAGATTACAATAAGTTACATAACAGCGGAAAATAATACAAAACACAACTAGAAGTGATACACGGATACAGAGCTTTCCGAGCATCGTTCCAGCTGTAAATCAGGACCCTGTGAATATAAATCTGCAAAACCAAAACTACTAGCTGCCCGTGTGGAAAATAGGGGCACCCAGAGTTTAGGTTAAAACAATAAACTCCAGGTCAGTCATGTGACTGGTGTGAGAACTAAAGCAGTTATTTAATTCAATTTTAAAAGAGAGTAATTCAAGGGACCACGCCGTATAACACGGAACGGATTTCCTCCCAAGAATACCAGTGCATAGAATAAACAGCGCAATGCTTTTTTGAAAAATGAAGCTATTATAAGACCCAGGTCCCATCACACAATGCAACGCAAGCCGGAGGATAGGGTTTTCCCTTATAATAGCCAAACATGCTTGATACGTTTAAAACAAATCATTTGATACTATAATAAGTGTATAGTGTCAAAACAATTTCAATCATAAATATCAATCATAGACGGCATGGGTACCATATATCATGTCGCCGTACTAGTTCTACAATTAAAACCGCAATACACGTATTGGAAATTGGATTTCCGTCATGAGCCGAGGCAAGGGGCAAGCTCCTCTCCGCGTTCGAGACACTCTAGCAAATGCCTCAGGACCCCACTATGATCCTTGGATCTTCAGGGCCGGTCCTCTCTTACTTTTGAGGATTAGTTATTCCTGAACACACGTTTCCCGGTCCTTACAGACCTATATCCGAGGCGCCTCATATCCAACAACCACACAGGTGAAAAGTATATAAATGTCAGGGCTGGTAGGTCACTGACACCACCCTAGCTAGAAAGAAACGTCGTGCTCTCCCTGCAGTCACTATCCCGTTTTTGACTCATACCGAGGTGTGAGGCTCGCGAATTCACGTTATACACAAAGCTACGCCACACAGGCCGTGCTTTGATCATCAACCACAAGACTTTGCTTTTCAACAGAAGCCTTGATCAATTGCCACTTACGTGTGCCACACTAGCAATTCACTCCATGCGACTGATGTCCATCAATATACAACCTCTGAGCTCGTACGTCTCAGAGAAGGGCGTTAAGCAAGAGAATAAATTCTCTGCCGCCAAGCAGATGTATATTTAATAGAGATCAATCAACACAGAATAAAATCCAATGTCAGACACACAATCCATTTACAAGTTCGTTCTGGGTCTGAACGAAACCGGAGGCACTTTCCTCGCATATCCATCCATCTCCAAGTACGTCTGGACGATCACCAACTGTTTCCCTCATCCTGGGTGTACAGCCCAATCAAGATCATCAGTAATCACCCAAACGATGTGAAGACTTCCGGTCTTCAACCACCGTCTTCATCTTCGACATCTCGTCGAATCGGTTATCCAGAATGGGTATAACCCGGCCTTTCTGAATAACCCACGTATATAATAAACGAATGTTACACAAACACAACAAACGCCTCATTCCAATTCAGAATATTCTTTTATTCACAAAATCACATTCTTAGGGAAAGGTTCCCATTAATTTTATCCAAGATAAATTCTTCTAAATTTATTCTTTAATCCTCCTTGGGATATCATTTCAAACTAGTCGGGATTACCGAACCACACCGAAGTAATTATTTATTTTATTTCCCAATCCCAACCTATATATCCCATGGAGAAAAACTGGTAATACTCCACATCTAACACCACGGTGTTATCGGTAAAATTAATTACCATTTCACGTTCAAATCTAATTAAAGATTTAACTATCGCTTTGGAGCAAAACTGGTGATACTCCACTCTCGATCACTTTTCAGATTTGATAATTTAAATTATCAATTCACATTTTTAATCTAATTAAAGATTCATTAAAACTCCACTTAGTTTTAATCTCTTCAGAAATCGACATCTTGCCTTTAACTGGGTTAAAGAACCAATGTCATACAAAACACGATTCACGACAAACCCAAATCACATTTGATATTAAATACAAGGCTCTGAATAGAAAATATATCGGCTTATATTCAATATCAAATCCTGAAACCAACAAATATCATATTGGAAATAACGATATAAAATATATCTTTCAAATTCCCATAACAATATCTGTTTAGTCACGAAATCCAACATCGAAATATTCCGAAGATAATTTCGATTCAGCTCCAGTCCAATCCACGTATTGGGAATATTGATTACTTTTAAAATCACTTTCAAATTCAATTTATTTATTTTAAAAATAAATTGATTTCAATTCTAGTTCAAAACTAGTTCATTTCGATAAAAATCTATTTTTATCTTTTCAAATGTGGAATTCTTCAGCCCAATTCTTTCCAATTCACATATTTTGATTTTTCACAAATTATAGATATTTTTAATAATTTTATCAAGGCCCGTACAGTCGATTTCCATCAACGGCCATCGAACTGCACTTACAGCGACCTTTTTCAAATTTGATTTGGACATAATTCCAAATCCAACCGTTAGATTTCAAATTTCTAATATTCATTGGAAAGCTCTTTTCGATACGAACCCAACGGTTCCGGTTTTAGGAGAATCCGACGGTCGGATCTCCCGCGACGTCCGTTTGAAATAAATGGTCGAAATTCACGAACTGCCGCGGCGCGTTCTATTCAGGCCATTATATATATAATATATATATATTATATATATATTTCATCGATTTCTATTTAAAACGAATTTTATAAATCGTTTCAAATTCGTTTCTAAAACAATTCAACTTCTATATTCAATTTCAAATCGATTTGATTTCAATTCAACTCGAATTCATTTCCATTTTATTTAATTCGAATTCAAATTCGTTTCAATTCAACTTCAAATTCGTTTCAATTCAAATTGATTTCAATTTAATTTCGATTCGAATTCCATTAAATTTCAGTTCGTTTTCAATTCAACTTGAATTTGTTTTATATTCAATTCCATTCGAAGTCCCTTTTATGTTCAATTCAAATTCGTTTTCTTTTCAATTCGAATTTGCTATAATATTCATTTCAATTTGAATAAATCGATATAAATATCGTTCACGTCAAAATGGCGCAAAACTAATCAACACGGCTTTATATTCTTCAATAAATCCGTTATTCTATTCAACAAATGAATATTTATTCCATTCAACACATGAATCTATATTTCTTTCAACACACGACTAATCTCAACACATGAGTACTGTCAACACATCACTATTTTTGTTATGTAAAATATTTTATAAAACTATGGTATCTATCGTTTGATTTTCAATTGGACTCCTACTGAGAAGTAGTTCTAATTTTAAATATGATAAAGATGTAAATTTCATTGTATAAAATATTTCACTCAACACATGAACATCGTCAACACATGACTATTTTTATATTCAACACATGAATTTTCTTTTATAATATTCATTGTTGTCCCAATTGGAATGAGGCCCAATCAATCACCATATAACGTTAATTATATGGATTTCCATACATCACACGTATATAATAGCATTGAAAAATAATCAACCATCAACCAAAGTGCACTACACTGTATAAGCATCAAATATAGATATCTGACGCTTATAACAGCCTGTCAATCGATCGATCGACATATTTAATCAATCAGGATGAATGAACTTCAAATTTCATCCCAACACCCGTGTGGGGTTTCAAACAATCAAACACGGATTTTATTTGTGCAGTTGGGCGACGTGTAAAATTTATCGTCCCAATCAATGTCCTTCAAATAGGTGTACATAAACAAACCGTCCGGTTTGTAAATGAATATTTTATTTTATTCACTTCCACGTTAAAAATTATATTTTTAACGATAAAATATTCTATTTCAACACATGAATTTCTAGTCATTTCATTTACACAATAAAAATGATATTTTTATTTTTCTAACATATTTTGGGAAATTTCGGCGGCATAACGGCACGATACTAGAAACGGGACGAGGTTTAGACTTATCCCCGGTCTAGTGAAGGCCCACGCCATTCACACATCAATCAAATCCATTCATTTCACCAATCAATTCAATTTAAACCAATTAGACTGACTAACTACACAACCAAACAATTTAACAAACAAGCCATCCATGGTCTGTGGATGACGGGTGTCGGGTGCTGCTAAGCACCGTCTGCATCCTAGTATATATATATAACTAGAAAAAGAGAATTTGAGTGAGAAGTTCTCACCAATAGCTATCCAATACCACGACACTTCATTTATAGAAATCTTCTTCATTCTCGCCTTTTTATCATCTTCGTTGCCCGTAGTCACTACATATATAAAAATCACACATTTTTATATTTTGATGTCTTTAAAATAAAAGTCACATTTTTATTCATTCACTTTCAATTTAAAAGTCATATTTTTATAATCACTTCATATATATAAAAATCGAATTTTTCACAACGCTACTATATGGATAAAAATTATATTTTTATCTCGCTATTCTTCATATAAAGATCTCGCCCTTTCAAAAATATAGATTTTGCCTTTAAAATAAAGTTTTCGCCTTTATAAAAATAAAGTTTTCGCCTTTATAAAAATAAAGTTTTCGCCTTTATAAAAATAAAGTTTTCGCCTTTACTATCATTAAAATATCGTCTTTTTATTTTTAAAGATTTTACCTTTTCAATTCCATCCCTATAGAAATCACATTTTATTTTGCTACCTAAAAAAAAGATGATATTTTTAAAATTCCTAGCATGTAAAAATTATATTTTTAATACTTTAAAAATATAAAAATCATATTTTTACATCTTCTATATAGTAAAGATTATATTTTTAATACTTTAAAAATATAAAAATCACATTTTTAATACTCTAAAAATATAAAGATCATATTTTTTATTGTCTCTATTTTATAAAAATCACATTATTAATATTTCTATTAATTAAAAATCGAATCTTTGCCTATAAAAATTCATATGTTTTCTATATTACAAATCAAGTGTTTTATAATCTAAAAACAGTAAATAAATGAAGATTAACAAGTTAAGGAGGCTTACAGTTAGAATCGAGCATGGGGGGGGGGGGAGAAGCTGAAGAATGCGGTAGGCGGGGTGCGGTCGGTCTGGTGGTCAGCTCGAGGTGGTGGAGGCGTTCGATTTGATTTGGGGTTGGGGTTTCCTTGCTGCTCGAATTAGGGAAGAAAAAGGGGGGGAAGGTGTATCGCTGGAGATGGCGGCTGCGAGGGGGGCCTTGGGCGAACGACGACGGAGGTAAGGGAGGGACGATGGGCCAGGAGGCGTCGACGAAGGTAGGGGTTCGAGCGAAATTTAGTTCGGGTTTTTTTCTTCTGATCGAGTTTGTGAAGAGAGAGAGAGGGAGTGAGTGTGTTGACTAAGAATAGTTATATATATATATTTAATTCAATTAAATTCCAAAAAGTAACTTTTTATTTTGACCTCAAAACGAGACCCACCGCCTGTCGCCCATAGCGTTTTACCCCCATTCCAAACACAATGGGATATGTATCGCTAGCTGATTTGATCGTTTCGACCAGTTTCCTTTAAATTTACATTTAAATCACTATATTGAATTTTAAACGTACATTTCAAATTACCGGGGTCACATATTAACTCTATAAATTCCTGAAAAATATTTTCTAGCTTCATATTGACGATACGGTCCTAACAAAACTAGTTTCATCGAATTCTGAGGCCGTTGGAAAAATGGCCATTTTCCAGTCGATTAAAGTCAACTAAAACTGGTCAAACTCGTTTTCCTTTGCCACGCTCACATATTGATTCGAAAAATTATGAAACTTGAAACCTAGCAATAACTTGACATCACGGACCCAACAAAACTGGTTTCGTCGAAATCCGAGGTCATTTGCAAAATTCCCATTTTTAAGGGCCTGAATTCCATAGCGACTATTCAGAATTTTCAACTGGACATATCTTTTGATTCCCGCTATGAAATCTTGATTTTTCTGATTCGTTGGAAAGATATCATCAATTAGATCCTATCATTTTTGGTTTCACTAAAATCCGGATTGTTTTGCACCCGGTACATCCAATTGAAGTTTGAAATCGAATTATCGAACTACCGCGCCATTTTCAATTCTATTTATAATTATATATAATTATTATATATTCTAACGACGACGTATATAATATATACGTTCGAATTATATTCAAAATAAATTTCTCGCCGATATTATTTAAAATAATTCATTTTAAATAATCAAAGTTCGCTAAAATCGCCAAAATAAAAATTTTAAACTGGCCCAGAATTTTCGGGTTATTACAATTTACATCATGATCAACAAGAAATTTGATGCAGTCCTTCAAAGACCATACTCTTTGTACTTGGTTGAAATCAGCTGATATCATGGTTGTACTTGGTTGAAATCAGCTGATATCATGGTTGTATCTTTGAAAATGCAGTACAAAAGGTAGCTGCAGTCTGAAACTTGATACCTTCAGGTCTGATAAATTGATAATCTAAATGGATGAAGAAGCATGAAATGAATCATAACATACTTTATATTCCCGAAATTTCAATAAATAGGGTAAAAAAAAATATTATGCAAGAAACTACTAATGTGTTAAATTCAATACAATCTCAAATGGAATGCCTGTCAAGCGCTAAATTCAACGCCTTAGATGTATTCACCTGCTAAATGGGATGTAAGCTCTTATATTCTTAACATGAGGATCTTGTGTTATAAAGCATGATGATCATTAAAATGACAATGTTAAAGATGGAGGTAAGCCAAAGAAAATTAAACCATTTGCAAACTGGTGAATTAAAATGTTTTATTCTTTATATGCTAAATCACACGCAAAACAAATAGAGAAATTGAAACTGAAAATAACTTCAAATTTTGCTCCAATACACGATGATGATGCTCATGATATATGTATTCAAATAATCAAAATGAATAGTTGGGTTAATTCAATTCTTTTGAAAGTGAATATTAAAATGGATAAATACTACAATGATGATTATTACTGGCCGCTAGCTCAAAATAACAACATTTCGACAAAAAGTTTGTGTTTGCTCTATATTATGTCCATAGGTTCGCATGCTTCTTTCCTAAAATCTGATTTTGTTTGTGATCCAATATAAAATCATTCTCTACCAATCTTGGTGATCCTTCCTTTTACAGCTTAATATTATGGGGAAGCTATCAAATTTAGTGACATATAAATGCCTACAAAAATGATCATGGGATCCTTACAGTTATGGCAGGTTTTCCTTAAGCAATGGCACTATTAATTAATTCATATGTTCATGTGATTATCAACACAAAATACCCACCTACATGCATATAAACACAGGAAATTCCAATTTTGTGTACTCGCTACTACTTTGTTTGACTATTGGACACCATGTTAGGCACTAATGAGTTGTACTATTGCAGCACTCTACAGTTTGAGATACCAAAAGATGAAGTGGAATAATACGATTACCTCAAAGGTACATGAAGTAAATATATCAGGATGTGCGTGTTTAGTTCATCTGTCTTAAAAGGAGGAAAAAAGGAAATAGTATAGTGTCAACTACACCCTGAGGATCCATAACATGGAAGGCCCCTCATTTCTTTTTAGATAAAATGCAAGCAGCTGTCACACAGATAACAAAGGCCTCCGAGAGAGGATTTTAAAATTCTTACCAATTAGAAAGCAGTTGGATTTCTAGTCAAGGAAATAAAATAGCATAAACAAATGGTAACACGGGTTCACAATCTCCAGCAAGTTAATATAGACATTCGGAATCTTTATTGCTAAACTTGTAAATGTAGTCCGTTCATGCATCGACATCGGTGTATTCCCAACTAAAATTGTTGGTAGTAACACATCGTAGGATGTATGTGTAAACGGATGTCAAGTTCATATTGCATGTTAAGCCAACACATTAACACTACATGAAGTAACAAAGCAGATGCAGTGGATTGTGTCGTGTAGCCAATAAAAATATTAAATTCCTCCACAGTGGTAGTTATAACTCCTAGATTATAATAATTTAGCAAACACAATAATATGCTTAAAAAAACAATAGATCACAACTTTCTTGACCCATCTGCCAGTGGTAATTAAGTTGAACAAAGTAAGCATCAATGTCAGTGAGCTAAAAAACAACTATGTTAGATTATAAATATTGTGTAGAATTTTTCTAGATAACTATATTTGTTATTAAATATGGTTAGCAAGAACAAAAATAATATTTAAGCAACGAAGTGCATACCTTGAGTTTTCTTCTCCGGTATTGTCTTGTCTAAGGGCTGTGATTCAAAGTACACTTGTCAATATCCGTGATGTCTGGTATCTCAAAGAAAAGACCTTCCCTTTAGTATGACCCCAATCCGAAGGCACGCTACACAAAAATAACATTGAGCCTATTTCAAGATAAATACCTAGTTGAAGACAACAAAGTAATATATTTTTACTCATGGACACTTGTATATCGTAAACATGCTTATTTCTTCAATTTTGTATTCTATGCATTCAGGTTTCAATTCGTCACCATCAGTTGAGGTGTTGGAAGACATCTGCTTAAATTAGAGCTCTTTTGTTTTGATTAATTTAGGTGTTAATGAAATATCAAACATAACCTTTTTTAGTCCTGATTAATATATTATTTACTTGCAACATCAAAATGTAAAATAGTAAAATCTATGTACTGCTAAATGAATATATACAAAAAATAATAGACAAAGAAGGTGAAATATTTTTATGCATGTATAGGTAGCTCATGGGGCACCTCGACCTGCTAATGAATGGATATCACTTTTCATGAAAAGGATGAAAAACTTTCAAATATCAAACCATATTCAAACCGTAAATCAAAAGCGGTAAATAACAGAAGTGAATTAACTTACACATATTCAATTGTGCAAAATAATTGAGTATATTTTTGCATCTTGTAAAATAATGCAACATCAGCCATTATATTGTAGAATATTTGTGCCTAATAATTACTTAAGTCAAAAACTTAAGACATATGTCCCTTACCCATTAAGATTTAAAAGAAAGAAGTAGACAAAAATTTAAGGTATCAAGTATATTTGTGAACCTAGTAAAATAATGCAACATAAGTCATAATTTTGTAGAAGATTTGCGCCTATCACACCTAAAGCTACCATTGATCTAGCAAATAACATGCTAAGATAAAATCATGAAATTGTTTTTGGAATAAATTTTAGGTATCTGCATCATTATCATTTCAAAGTTCGAAGTAAGATTGCTGCAACATAAAAACATATATTAGATTGCTTGTTTTGTGGAAGAGAAAATAAAGGTCAGCCGATATCATTACCTGACATTGGTCTAAGACAATACACACTAAGATAGTGATAAAGAGTCAAAGAACCTCTATAGGAAGAAAAAAGAATTTGTACCTACGTGGTGCATTTTTGCATGCAAATGCGGCAGTATAAAGTGGAATTTTTGTTACGTGGAAGGGAACACAGAAAGTGTTCTCATATCTAAAACCATTTTATCAAAAATCTATGCATAGGAATGAAATAATAATGACAATTAGTATTAGTTTAACAAAAGCCCACCAAAACTTTTCTAAAAAAGCCTCCTAGCCCAAACAGAAGCAAGAAACCTATAAGAAGGAAAAAAAATCAGTTGACATAATTAGAAACATACACCGATTTATATATATATATATATATATATATATATATGAATAATTGAGAATTTAAATGTGTGTGAAGGTATTCCAATTCTAGTAGATGGCCAACTTATTGATTCCCTAACTCTTTTCTAAGTGAAAACACGTAAGCGTAGGAAGAAAATGAAAGTTAATTTGAACCATCATTGCCTTATATTTGGTTTGCTTCAACGGCAAAGCAGTTAAGTGTGTGTGTAATGTGTAATAATAGGTGATTTACTGCTGTTCGCGATGCAAGATAATAGTTTAAAGATAAACCAAAGATAATATGACAGGGAGGTTTGTGTGTGTAAGCACGATTGGTTGGATTAATGGAGGTAATTTTTTTTAAAAGAACAGTTTTAAATTGAATAGGCTGCAATGCTATAATTTTTTATTTTTATTTTTAATATTAACAACATGCCTATTCAAAATAAAACTTAGCGATATTGGTCTATAGTAACAAAAATTTAACAAAAAAAAGGTAAAGAGAACATAAAATTCACTAAAGATAGCCTAATAGAAAAAGAAGACCAAAACAATAAGCAAGTATGAAAAAATGCAACATAAAATAAGTTTTCTACCTCAATCTGAATGAATTTGGGGTCTCAAGAGGCATTTATCATTAGTTGAAGACAAAGCATAGTCATACATATGGACCTGAGGAAAAGAAACATGAATATAAAAATCATTTTGGTCTGTAAAACTACGGATGAACATTATGGTTTCTAGTAAATGTTTCAGAATGATTATTTGTTTGGCTTATATAAAATTAATTCAAAAGTAACACAATTACCATGAAAACAGAATAAAATAAAATAAATGGATCAAACTTCTCCAAGTTTGGTTTGTTGATGTTGTGGAACTAAAATTTTGGATGAGCCTCAAGGAGTGGCATTACAACTTGAATCGATAGCCTAAAACAGATGGCTCTACAGTTGTTGAAGTGAGATGGACCTAAATTCATGCAAAAATTTAAATAAAGGTATACCCTAAAATATGAAAATGGGAAAGAACTTAGGATAATTATAGTTAATCTAATATCAAGTGATTACAATTTTTTGTTTTGATATTTTTAAATTTTAATAGAAATTTGAGTTAAGTACAAATTGAAACATATTCCTATTGTGTTAATGCATCATATATGCATGTTGTACTATGTGACAATTGCAAAATACAAACAAATAATATGCAAAAGATCACGCAGATACCCGTCAAATATGCGCAGTAAGCCGTCTTTATTAAACCGTGGACAAAACCAAGCACCATAACTTAGGAAGAAATACTATAAGCCAATATAATTGTATAATATATTAGGAGATAACGGCCAAAATGCAGCCAAGTGTAAAAAACTATATGATGGTAAAATCAAAATTTGAATATCTACTCATATGACAGAATATGAGGAAAAAATATGTACGTTTGCCTACTTAGTTTTTTAACTAAATTAAAGAAAGTAATTAAAAGAACTATATGATGAAGAGGTTAGTCAGGCTCATAATATATATTCACATATATGTAATTTTAGAAGTTGAGTTTTAGGTTCATAGTTTGTGTGGACTCAAATATGAGATATTTGAGCATCGGATCTGATTTGAAATTTTTTAGTGAAATATTGTGCACTATCATAACAATCTGGTCACATAATAGAAGCATAATGAATGAATTTAATGAGCACATTACATTCCATGACCGTAATGTGTGAAGTAAAAGAAGATTAACTTTTTTGTTATTGCATTTTGGTTTTAACATAAGAATCATGAATGAGAAAAATAAAAACTTATCACGTGGTTTTTCTTCAGGCTTCCTGTACATAAAGCATCACGATATTTTCTATATCCTGAAAAGAAATTAAATATTAGAAAACTGAAATAAATAGCCTAAAACAAATGGATCTACAGTTGTAAATTTAAGTAAGATAGAACTAAATTCATGCAAACAATTGAAAAAAGGTATACCCTAAAACATAAAAATAAGAAAGAACTTAAATAATTATACTCAGTCTAATATTAAAATATTAGAATTTTTATTCTGACATTGTTAGTAAAAATTTGAGCTCTAAGTACAATTTGAAACATATTCATGTTGGATTAATTCATCATATGAGCATGTTGTACTAAGTCATAGCTGCAAAATCCAAATAATAAACATGTAGTAGATCAAACAGAGACCCATCAAATATGCATAGTAAGATGTTTTTTACTAAACTGCACAACTACAAAAATAGAAAGAGAAACATAATGTAAAGGCTCATGTTAAACTTTTTCTTAAAAAAACTAACTATGACTGAAATAACAATTGAGTTTCGGTTAACTAATAAAATTAAAATATTAAGCGAATGTACATAGAAAACACAAAGAAAATCAATTTGAAACTATTGCATTAAGAAATAAAATACTTACTAAGCAAATTTGAGTGATGTATGTAATTGATGTTTAAATACTACTATAATAAAAATTCGATAAATAAACATGACTCCTGAGCAACATTACAAAGAAGCGACAACAATACAGTTACTACATTTTACATATAATAACTAATAATAATGATAGTTAAATTAACATCATCCAAAGCAAGGCACATACATATAATGCAAATATCCATTAGAGAAAAAAAAACTAAGTGTAGAACAAATCATTATGCTGGACTGTGGCGGACTTACCCTCCGTATGATTAACTGAATTAACTCATAAATATGTAATCAATAATCCCCTAAACTATGTGTAAGAACTAAATTAAAATTGTACCCTAAAACACATCATAAAAATAAAAATAAAAATTAAATTAAATTTAGCAAGGGCTACAAAACACTATTTTACTTATTTTAATAACACATTCACATTATTATATATTGGAAGAGATCAATGCTAACAGTATATACATTCATCACAATTTAGTTGGCCAAACCTAGGATACAGGTAACACAATCAAAAATCAAACATGACTTATTATAAGTTCTTTTGGTAAATAAAACTCAAGTAAAAATTGGTCTTAGAAACTGAAAAATAAGGTTAAACTAAATACCTTAACAACGATGGTAACAATTAATGTTCAAACATTGTAATTTTGTACTAAAGATGCTTGCTAGAAATCTGTTGTAAAACAAATATCAATTCCATTAAAGTTAATATTAAGTACATGGTGTTTGTTAAGCATAAATTGTGGAAAGAGAAAATAGTTGCACATAACTTTATATAAAGCATAAGGCTACATGAATCTTATCCAACTTTCAACTGAAAAGTTTAGCAAGTGATTAATAACTTCTGGCATGCATTAAGAAAATCCTTTCTCTAATTTGAATAATGGAAGTAAAAATAAAAAATAAAAAAATAAAAAAGAATCAAATAAAACATACAGAAATCAAAAAGCACAGCAAAGGAAATAGAATGGACGCATCAAAGAAAATTAGGTATTTTCCCTCTAATACGATGAATGAGTGGCTGAACAAAACCAGCGCAACACCAAATCGACCTACAAATTGGCAGGCTGTTCAATGGAAGTAGACCAAGCAATTTTAAGAAATCCATCTAAAAAAAGATATGGGGAAATACCAGAAATCATCCAGCTCTGTCATGGAGAAAAAGCCTTTTAATACCACTTGTGATGATCCACGGTGAAGTGTTTGCCACTTGGAGGATCAATTGATGTAGTCCCTAAATATAAATAAGGGTTAAGAAGAGAGTGTTTGTTGTGGATTTGGATGAAAAACATGGGAGTTTTGGCAGTCGATTTTTTTTTGACTTGTTGGAATAGAATTAGGCTAAAAACTAAGGGAAAAGAATAATTTGGATCTGGAAAAAGAAGGGAGAAAAGGTAGAATGGTGAACAAATTATCTATTGTTGGAATGGTGAATTGTTAATTTGATTTGGACGTGATAGTAAAAAAGAGAAGCAGAGAAAAAGATTCCCGAAATTAAAGGATATACGTTACTTGTTTCATTATTGAATGAATGAAAATGTATAATAATAAAGGAGAAAATTGGATTTACGGGTGGTAGTCGAAGAAGCTCAAACCTGAGAAGGGCGAAGCATTGAACACGAGCGACTGTTCATTTTAGAAAATCCCAAAAGGTCTGTGAGCTCTCCAAATCGGATTCAGTAATTATGATATAGTATAGATACCTTCAAACCACATTGTATTTGGGGCTGCGGGTCGAAAGGCAATCATGCAACAGCAGTGCAGTGCACCATAGCGACGTGTATTGATTTACCGTCAACTGCATTTGAAATATAATCAACCCGCAAATTAGAGATTATGTATCTCTTGAAAAAGAATGTACTTATAGAGGAAAAAAAATTACAATATCCTCACACAAGAAGCCATCGAATTTAAACCACTGCTCAAATAGGAATATAATTTTATTGGATTAATAACCATGAAATCCATCGGATTAACTTCAAAGTTGGCACAAATAATAAAACAAGTAACGTAGTTTATCAAAGTTGACATAAATAGTCTATTAACCCCTATGCATTTCCACTTTTGAACAAAGTTTTATTAGTTATTCCAAAGCAACGAAAATCTGTTTTCTACTTCAGGCAATCAATAATAATTTCAAACCGCATTATAAAAATAAAAAGTAAATCAGTATATGAAATGTTTTGTCAACATATCCATTGGGGTTTAATCTTAGTGAAACAACAAATAAGAATATTTTTTAGGCAATAAACGGACATCTACAATTTCAAATATGCCTTAGAACTATATCGAGATCCAACAAAATATCTATAAAAGATGGCAATAAATAGATAAACAATATGCAATTCAAAATTTTCAAGAGAAAAAAAATGATTTGTAAACTTATACTGATGGTTTCTGAATAAATGGGGAAGATGAAACAGCTTAACTTTTTGTTTAACTTAATTTCCATTAGGAAACAGATTTTAAAGATGATATCAGAAAGAAAAGAAAAAATAACGTCACCCACCATGTAAATCAAGACTCTTCCAGTAATTTTTGTATGGTTACATGGCATACATTGTTTCAATCATGCTCACATCAAAAACGGACACCATGCATACCCATCATTGAGATAGTCTCACCAAAATGAAAACGGTTTTAACTGAGCATAAAATAAAAATGTTTTTGACATGCAATTCAGTCCCTTTGTATGATGTCTACAAAATAACATGACAAATGAGTAACTATGCAGTTATTTATCAGATATTGCAAAATACTATTAAAAATAATTTTATAAATGCTATAAAACTTTAAAATATGCACTACTAAGAAAAAATTACTATAAGATAACCAATTTAATGTAAATAACAGAATCAAAGTGTAAATCGTTTTGTATGTTTGTCCACTTATTAAAGTTGTACGGATCTAAAATACACATCGTTAAACCAATATCTACAGCTATACATTTCCCTATAAACAATGTACTATTTTAAATATTTTGTAATTGATAAGTAAGAAAAAAAGAGGTGGAGCTTTGGCGCACCGGTTAGGTCATCCGTATGTGATCTGGGCGCTAAGGTTCAAGTCTGGAAACAACCCCTTCGCAATGCGAGGGAAAGGCTACTTACAATTAACCACCCCAGAGCCCGCTATCGCGTGGGAGCCTCATGCATCAGGTGCCTCCTTTTATAATAAGTAAGACGAAAAAACCATAATCTTCTTTAGAAAAATGGATTTTTTTAAGAGAACTGTTAATTAGTGTTGTACATAGTAGCTAATCTAATATAGATAATGCTCAAAGAGTTAAAATATATGTAGGTAACATGTACAATTCAATACAGATTTGTGTTGTTTAGCAAATAAGGGTTTAAAAAATGAAAAAAACCAATAACATAATGGAACAACCATTAGATAATAGGCAATGATATGAAATTAGTTATCAAAGCTGGTGTAACGATACACATTTTGCCCGACCTTAATCGATCGCTAGATCGATTAAAATCGTCCAAAACCCGCATACGTTAACTTTGGGAATACAATACCTTAGAACAATAACAGCAGACTTTTATAAACATTACAATAATGTTACACCAGAGTACAAAATATCAGAGTACATCAATAAATAAAATACATCGAAAGACTTATTACAATAAATTAATACAATACACAGCGAAAGACTTTCTATGCTCTGGACGCAGCTTTAGGCTTCGATCCAGAATCCTGCTCAAGAGATAAATATCTGCAGAAAGCTACTCGACTGCCCATGTAGAAAAGAGGGCACCTGAGTTTGCAAAGTGAAACAAACTACAAGTCAGTCATGGGACTGGTATGAGAAATCTAACTTAACTAATCTAATAATAAGGCTAATCACAGGACCACGCCGCTAACGCAGAACGGGTTTACTACATTGGATTGCCAGTGCATAAAATAAAGTAAATCGTTAAACAACGTAATGCTTTTTAGAAAAATGAAACCATTATAAGACTCAAGTCCCATCACACAATGCAACGCAAACCGGAGGATATAGTTTTACCTTATAATGGTCAAACATGACTTGATACGTATAAAAATGGTTTTGATATTATTATTAGTGTATAAAACAATTTCAATCATAATGTATCAATCATAGACGGCATGGGTACCATATACTATGTCGCCATATATAGGTTTACAATCAAAACCGATGGTGTCGTATTGGAAATTGGGTTTCCATCATGAGTCAAGGATAGGAACAATCTCCTTACCGATTCGAGACACTCTAACAAATGCCTCAGGATCACACCTATGGGCAACCCTTGGATCCTGCAGGGCCGGTCCACACCTACGTTTGTGAATTAGTTATGCCTGAACACACGTTTTTCGGTCCCTTTGGACCTCTAATATGGCCACTAACAACCTATAAAACCGAGGTACCTCATAATCCATCATCCACATTAGTAAAAATGTCAGGGCTGCTAGGTCGCTGACATCACTCTAGCTAGAAAGAAACGTGTGCACTCCCTGCGTTCCCTTGCTCCGTTTTAGACTCTTACCGGGGTGTGAGGTTCACGAAGTCACGTTATACACAAAGCTACGCCTAAACAGACTATGCTTTAATCATCAACCACAAGGCCTGCTTTTCAACAAAAGCCTTGATCCATGCATCTTAGCATGCCACATTGTCAATCCATATCATACCATTGATTCCTACCAATATATAACCTCTAAGCTCGTACATCTCAGAGAAGAGTGTAAAACACCAAACAGATATATATTTAGCAGAGATCAACGAATACAATATAAAGGAATACAATGTCAGACATACCATCCATTTACAAGTCCGCTCTGGGTCTGAACGAAACCAGAGGAACCTTATTCCTCGCATATCCGAACAATCAGCAAATACGTCCGGTCAACTACCACTGCAGCCCCTTCAAGGTAGCTACTCCAATCACGGGCGTCAATAGTCCTCATCCATTCGATGTGAAGATCGTCGGTCTTCAATCACCGTCTTCAAATCTTCGACTTAAATCGTCATAGTAATTATTTGAAATGAGTTGAACTCGGCCTTTTCAAATAATCCTCGAATAATCATCTTTTTAATCATTTCATATCGTTCAAATCTACTTATAACGATTTATCGCTATTTTCATTTATTTAAAATTGCTCAACTATGATTAAACGACGCTTCGGGTCAATGGGCGGCCCTGGCGCTTTTTTTATCCAAATTTGATTTGCACTTATCTCGAAATCTAACCGTTGGATTTTGATGAAATTTATATTGTTGGGAAAATTTTCCCAAAGCGGTCCTAACGGTTCCAGTTTTGGGAAAATCCGACGGTTGGATCTTTCGGTATAATCGTTTGAAATTACGATTTCAAATCGCCAACTACAGCAGCGCGATTCATTTTATTTTAATTTTTATATATATATATATATATAATTCATTCGTTCGACGATTTCAAATTATTTATTCTTTAAATAATTTTCCACACTTCGTATTCAAGTTATTTTTAATGAACAGAAGTCTATTTCAAAACATGTACATTTTCTTCATTCCGTATATGAAAATAAAAATGTAATTTTTTATTGTTGATTATTTCCATTTCCAACGATGAACACTTTTCTATATCCATTACTTACATTTCATTAAAAATGTGATTTTTAATGATAACATGTATTTATATTTTAAAACATGACATTTTCCTATTCTTTTAATTACATTTTCCTATTCTTTTAATTACATTTTCCTATTCCTTTACATTTTCCTATTTCTTTATATTTCATCAAAAATCTGACTTTTCTATTCTTCCTTTATTTACATGAAAAATGCAATATTTTTCCTTCATTCTTCCATTACATAATAAATGTAATATTTCACTTTCATTCTTTATCTACAATGGAAAATGCAATCTTTTTTACTTTCATCTTTAATTACATTAAAAATGAATTTTTTTTATTTCATTTCTAATTACATTGAAGAATGTAATCTTTTAAAATCTATTCTTTTTATTTTCTCTAAAATGACAATAAAAATACTTCTTTTAATTCTAATCTTTTTATTGGATATAAAGTATCAATAAAAATGTCACTTTAAAATCTACCTTTTTTATTGTCTCTAAAATGAAAATAATTGCGTTTGGTTTATCATTTTCAATTTATTTTCAGTTTTCCAGTTTAAAAAAATACTAAAAACATGTTCCCTTTGTCATTTCTAAAAATTCATTTTCAAAAATATATCATTTTCAAAAATAGGCCCAATAAAGAAAACCCAAAACAGTTTTTTCTTGTTTTCATTGTTTTGAGGCCCAACTAGAAAACGACGAACCCAAACTGAAAAACAAAGCAAACGCGTAAATAAACCCTTATTCATTTTCTGGCCGCACTTCTTCTCTTTTCCGATTTCGATCGAACATACAAAATTTAGGTAAAATCGCAAATTTTTGTTTCTCTCGTACCTCCTCTGATTCGGTTTACGTAATCGACCTAGTTTTTTTGTTTAACAGTGGCTCCTTCTCTTCGGCATGGATCAGGGTTTTATCTTGGATTAGAGCTGCTTCTGTTTCATCCGTTTTAAGGTAAAATCGGAACTATAACTCTTTTTGTTTCGTGCTTTTTCAAGTATTTGCTTTGCTTTCAATTTAGATAAGGTCGATAAATGATTTATATAACCTGGTGATTTTGATATTACTTGCTCTCATTTGTCCAACTAAGCATATGTTCATGTTTTGCCCAACGTTAAGCAGTGCTGTATAACTACATTTCACTGTTAAGAAGTTAGGCTCACGAGAAATTGTTTTATATTTGATATATTTTTCTTCTGTTGTACTTGTTATATAATCTTATAAATGAGATATAAGCATAAGAAATAAGAGACAGGATACATGGAAGACAAAGATTTGTGATATAGTTTGTTTTTCATATAGAGAAATAAACTTGTATATAATGAGAAATAAATTATGTTGAATCTTCCAAAATATATTGCTTATTGTGTATATATAACTCTATAATTCTAGGCTTTATTTGTTTCCCTTGTTGGGGATTTTGTGGTTTGAGACGATAATGGAGGAGAATAATTGCCGTAATTCTGACTTCAAGGATTTGGGGAGCAAATTCTTTCAGACAATAGTTCAACCCACCAGGTACAAACGGGTTAACGAACTATTGACTTCAGGATTCAATGAAGCCTTGAAACAGCGTTATCGAATTCAAAGTTTGTACGACTTTGATTCGACCAAGAACACTCTGATTTAATGTTTCTGATGATGCAAGTACTGTATAGAATGAAGAGAAGAAGAGGAGGATTAATCTACAACGTATTTCTGCAATTTGCAACACCTCAGAGGCATTACAAACGAAACAGCGTTTTGATACGCTGTAATGGCGTTGCAGACTGTAAAGGAAGAAGAAGATATTATTTGAAGTGATTTCAAACATTTCTGGGCGTTGCTATTTATAACAAATGAAGAGGCATCCTTTCAGCGAAGCGTCACCACCGTCTGTAACGATTATTTCCGTCCGTACAGCGTCGCATCTCTTCCCTTTGGGATGAAATCGGTCGACCGCCAAAATATCACCGGTCGACCGTTTTCAAACAGAGAGTAAAACGGTCGACTGGTTGAGTTTTGGCCGGTCGACCGATCTGTTTCGTGACTTAATGGATCACGAGACCCCAAGAGCCCCAAGGCCCAAGGCCCATCTTTTGACATTTTAAATATTATTATGCCAAGTTCATGCTCAAGGCCCATTGCCTTATCTCTCCTTCTCTTCTTTCTTTTGTTATTATACATCATGTCTTTACATATATAGTGGAAATCCTTTGTATTTTCCATGATGTGGGACAAAACATATTTGCCCATTCCTTCTTCCTTTTATTCTTCATTCTCTTCAAATAATACCCAAACCCAAATCATTTGTTTTGAAAATTTTACAACAATCTCCCCCAATTTTCAAAATAAGAAAATAAATAAAGTGGACGGCTGAGTCACTAGTGTGATTTCCTACATACCCAAGTGGGATCAAGCCTATGTAGTTCTAAGATCAAGTTTTGCATCATCGTGGAAACAACACATAAATAAAAGTATCTTTTGGATTTGAACTTCTACTTAGTGTAAACCATTCAAAGTTCTATCGAGATTCAATGGTGAACGAATCTTGAACCAAGTATCCCTTAATGATAAAACCGGAACAATCACACATGTTGTATTCCTTAGTTAGAGTGTTCTGTATTGCTCAGCACATTAATGGCCATGTGCTTAAATCCTGGTTCATGAGTCTACTTAGAAAGCGGTCTTACTTTCCTAGGAAACGGCCTGATTTCCATACTCATATAGGTAAGTCACTTAAGGTGTTTCTGCGAGACACCTTTTTAGGGTTTCTAGACTTATTAAGGATATTTATCCATCCTTTGTTCATGCAGAATCCAACACTAAACATTATGGGATTATTGATTTAGTGTTCCATAATCATTTCCTTAACTTGTTGGTACCCATTGAACTTTGTCTATCCTTTTCAAGACACAAGTTGGGTTTCTGTTAAGGATGATCAATCTTCATTCACAGACCTTAGTCCCATTTCCTTTGACTTTATAGAAACCATAGCCTTTGGAAGACTCTTCGTAAGTGGGTCAGCCAAGTTTTTCTTTGTTTCTATGTAATCAACAGTTATAACTCCACTTTTGAGTAACTGTCTCACCATGTGATGTCTAAGACTTACATGTCTAGATTTTCCATTACATGGTTTATTAGAAACATTATATATCGTTGCTTGATTATCACAGTTAATCAAGACTGCTGGAGATGGCTTCTTCCATAATGGGATTTCTACTAACAAAATTTTAAGCCATTTCGCTTCTTTACATGCGTCTGCTAATGCAATCAATTCTGACAACATAGTTGAATCAGATATACAGGTCTGCTTCTTGGAAGCCCAAGACACAGCAGCACCTCCTAATGTAAATATCCATCCAGTCGTAGACTTGGATTTCGATTCTACATTGTTCCAGGTTGCATCACTATATCCTTCTATTACAGTAGGATATCCTTTATAAGATAAACCATAGTTGATGGTTCCCTTCAAATAACCTAAGACTCTGGAAATGGCTTTCCAGTGTTCGAAACCTGGATTACTCGTAAATCGACACAATACACTTATAGCATGTGCGATATCTGGTCTAGTGCAATGCATAGCATACATATGACTCCCAATAATACTGGAATATTCTAATTGAGAAATGGTACGTCCAGTGTTCTTTTCTAATTTTATACTTGGATCTAAAGGAGTTGGTGCTGGTTTGTCATCATAATGATTATACTTCTTTAGGAACTTCTCAACGTAATGAGATTGAGTTAATAATAACTCCCCCGTTTTCCTAATGATTTTAATTCCTAGAATTACATCAGCCTCTCCCAGATCTTTCATATCAAATTTAGAAGATAGAAACTTCTTAGTTTCATTTACACAGGATATGTTGGAACCAAATATCAACATGTCATCAACGTATAAACATATTATAACATAACCGTTGTTATCCGATTTGCTATAGATACATTTATCTGCATCATTAACAATGAATCCAAATGACAGTGCAACTTTATCAAACTTCTCATGCCATTGCATGGGAGCTTTCTTCAGGCCATAAAGAGATTTAACTAATTTACAAACTTTCTTTTCTTGGCCTGGGGTTATGAAACCTTCAGGTTGTTCCATGTATATCTCTTCTTCTAAATCTCCATTTAGAAAAGCTGTCTTTACATCCATTTGATGTACGACCAAGTTATGAATTGATGCAAGTGCTATTAAACAACGTATCGAAGATATGCGAGCCACCGGAGCATATGTATCAAAATAATCTACTCCTTGTCTTTGTTTATATCCCTTAGCAACTAATCTGGCTTTAAACTTATCAATGGATCCATTTGTATTCAACTTTTTCTTGAATATCCATTTACGTCCTATAGGTTTTGCACCAGGAGGTAAATCGCTTAATACCCAAGTTTGGTTTAACATTATGGAATTCATTTCATCATTGATAGCTTCTTTCCAGAAATTAGAATCTCTAGAACTCATAGCCTCAGAATAAGTTTTGGGATCATCATCGACGTTCATTACATATCTTGTCACATTAAGGACTTCGTCCTTATTGCCTTCTACGAGATATGTTATGAAGTCAGGACCATAGTCCTTCTCTATTCTCGCTCTTTTACTTCTTCTGTGTTCAGTACTATCATCTGGTACTGACATTTCCTTGCTGTTTTGAGCAGGAGCATATTCATCGTCATTTGTATCATTAGTCTCAGTTGGTTCTGGACTAGATGATCTCAATGGATTCTCAATAGTTTGATTTTCAAAATATTCTACATCTACAGATTCTATGACTTCTAAGGTATTAAGAATCATAAATCTATAAGTTATACTATTAAGAGAATATCCAATGAAAACACATTTAAAAGCCCTATTACCTAACTTTGGTCGTTTAGGATCTGGTTTTCTAACATATGCTAAGCAACCCCAAACTTTAAGTCTAGTAAGATTAGGTTTTCTATTGAACCATAATTCATAAGGAGAAATATTATTTTTCTTAAGTGGTACTCTATTTAAAATGTAACATGCAGATAACATAGCATCACCCCATAGGTTATAAGGCAAATTAGAACTTATGAGCATGGCATTAACCATTTCTACTAAAGTCCTATTTTTTCTCTCACCAACACCATTTTGTTGTGGTGTATAAGGGGCGGTTCATTGGTGAATGATACCATTTTGTTTGCAAAACAAAGTAAACTCATTTGAAAAATATTCACCACCACGATCTGAATGTAACACTTTAATTTTAATTCCTAATTGTGTTTCGACTTCTGCTTTGTAAATTTTGAATTTATCAAAGGCTTCATCTTTTGATTTCATTAGATATACATAAGCATATCTAGAATAATCATCAATAAACGTTATATAGTATTGGTTACCACCATAGGTGATATGACTTTTCAAGTCACCCACATCACTATATACCAAATCAAGCAAACTAGTTTTCCTTTCAACAGATTTAAAGGATTTTCGATGTATTTTTACTTGAACACATATCTCACATTTAGAAATGGATTCGAAATCACAATCAGAAATTAATCCTAATTTATGCATATTTCTAAGTGACTTATAATTAACATGTCCTAATCTACCATGCCATAAATTAACAGAGTTAACAATATAAGCAGAAGATTTCTTTATTAGATTCAACTTAATCATGCCGTTACAAGAATATCCCTTTCCAATAAATTTGTTGTTCTTGGACAACACTAACTTATTAGACTCATACACCATCTTGAATCCTCCTTTGTTAAGAAGGTATCCAGATATCAAATTCTTACACATATCAGGTACATAAAATACATTGACTAAAGTAAGAACTTTCCCAGAGGTGAATGTCAATTCAATAGTGCCTTTTCCCAGAACTTTGCTTGCAACTTTGTTTGCGCTAGTTACTTCGCTGGATTCTCCGTTATTCTCATCGTAAGTCTTGAACAGATTACGGTCTTTTCAAATATGAATAGTTGCTCCAGTATCGAGCCACCAATCATTATCAATTCCACTAACGGAGTTCGCCTCTTGTACGACAGCCACAAGCTTTTCTTCGACCACATTCGCTTTTTGTTGTTTCTTCCGAAGACGACAGTCTCGTGCATAGTGGCCGGGTTGTGACAATAGTAACAGTCACCCTTCTTCTTATTCTTGGAATTAGTACCTTTCTTTTTGAACTGTGTCTCGTTCTTAGGCTTCAACTTATCGTTAATTTCAACATTAATAGCCTTAGATTGAGACTCAGTTTGCGGAATATCATCTAGTTCGCGTTTACGAGAATCCTCTTCAATACGAAGATGACGCTGTAAACCGTCTAAATCATAATCCGTTTCCGCATGCTTTAATTTCTTCTTATAATCATTCCAAGAATTCGGGAGTCTCGAAATAATAACTCCAACAACAAATGATTCAGGGAGATCAATACCGGCATCCTTAAGTTGATTTACTAACAGTAGTATTTCACTAACTTGTCCAATTATGGACTTGTTAGTGACCATTTTGAAATCCATAAAATTGCATATAGGAAATTTCTTATTACTTGCCTCAGAGATGCGATATTTGCTTTCTAGCGCAGTCCAGAGAGCCTTCGCGATGTCCAAAGTCCTGTGAGCATTGTATATCGGAGTAGATAGTGCATTCAGAATGTGACCTCTGCATAGAAAATCTTCCTCTTTGCGCTTTGCCCTTTTTGCTTTTAGTTCCGCACTATCCTTATCTGTTTCCTCTGGTTTTTTCTCCAATCCATCTTCGAGAATATGAAATAACTTAACTGTGATCAAGAAGAATTTCATGGTCTCTTGCCAACGAGTGAAATTCTCTCCATCAAATCGCTCTAACTTCGTCAAATGCTGATTTATTACTTGTAACGCGCTCAAACCTTCCATGGTTGAAAATATTGTCTGAAAATTTGTTGGGGATTTTGTGGTTTGAGATGATAATGGAGGAGAATAATTGCCGTACTTCTGACTTCAAGGATTTGCGGAGCAAATTCTTTCAGACAATAGTTCAACCCACCAGGTACAAACGGGTTAACGAACTATTGACTTCAGGATTCAATGAAGCCTTGAAACAACGTTATCGAATTCAAAGTTTGTACGACTTTGATTCGACCAAGAACACTCTGATTTAATGTTTCTGATGATGCAAGTACTGTATAGAATGAAGAGAAGAAGAGGAGGATTAATCTGCAACGTATTTCTGCAATTTGCAACACCTCAGAGGCGTTACAAACGAAACAGCGTTTTGATACGCTGTAATGGCGTTGCAGACTGTAAAGGAAGAAGAAGATATTATTCGAAGTGATTTCAAACATTTTTGGGTGTTGCTATTTATAACAAATGAAGAGGCATCCTTTCAGCGAAGCGTCACCACCGTCTGTAACGGTTATTTCCGTCCGTACAGCGTCGCATCTCTTCCCTTTGGGATGAAATCGGTCGACCGCCAAAATATCATCGGTCAACCGTTTTCAAACAGAGAGTAAAACGGTCGACTGGTTGAGTTTTGGCCGGTCGACCGATCAGTTTCGTGACTTAATGGATCACGAGACCCCAAGAGCCCCAAGGCCCATCTTTTGACATTTTCAATATTATTATGCCAAGTTTATGCTCAAGGCCCATTGCCTTATCTCTCCTTCTCTTCTTTCTTTTGTTATTATACATCATGTCTTTACATATATAGTGGAAATCCTTTGTATTTTCCATGATGTGGGACAAAACATATTTTCCCATTCCTTCTTCCTTTTATTCTTCATTCTCTTCAAATAATACCCAAACCCAAATCATTTGTTTTGAAAGTTTTACAACAATCTCCCCCAATTTTCAAAATAAGAAAATAAATAAAGTGGACGGCTGAGTCACTAGTGTGATTTCCTACATACCCAAGTGGGATCAAGCCTATGTAGTTCTAAGATCAAGTTTTGCATCATCGTGGAAACAACACATAAATAAAAGTATCTTTTGGATTTGAACTTCTACTTAGTGTAAACCATTCAAAGTTATATCGAGATTCAATGGTGAACGAATCTTGAACCAAGTATCCCTTAATGATAAAACCGGAACAATCACATATGTTGTATTCCTTAGTTAGAGTGTTCTGTATTACTCAGCACATTAATGGCCATGTGCTTAAATCCTGGTTCATGAGTCTACTTAGAAAGCGGTCTTACTTTCCTAGGAAACGGCCTGATTTCCATACTCATATAGGTAAGTCACTTAAGGTGTTTCTGCGAGACACCTTTTTAGGGTTTCTAGACTTATTAAGGATATTTATCCATCCTTTGTTCATGCAGAATCCAACACTAAACATTATGGGATTTTTGATTTAGTGTTCCATAATCGTTTCCTTAACTTGTTGGTACCCATTGAACTTTGTCTATCCTTTTCAAGACACAAGTTGGGTTTCTGTTAAGGATGATCAATCTTCATTCACAGACCTTAGTCCCATTTCCTTTGACTTTATAGAAACCATAACCTTTGGAAGACTCTTCGTAAGTGGATCAGCCAAGTTTTTCTTTGTTTCTATGTAATCAACAGTTATAACTCCACTTTTGAGTAACTGTCTCACCATGTGATGTCTAAGACTTACATGTCTAGATTTTCCATTATATGTTTTATTAGAAACATTATATATCGTTGCTTGATTATCACAGTTAATCAAGACTGCTGGAGATGGCTTCTTCCATAATGGGATTTCTACTAACAAATTTTTAAGCCATTCCGCTTCTTTACATGCGTCTGCTAATGCAATCAATTCTGACAACATAGTTGAATCAGATATACAGGTCTGCTTCTTGGAAGCCCAAGACACAGCAGCACCTCCTAATGTAAATATCCATCCAGTCGTAGACTTGGATTTCGATTCTACATTGTTCCAGGTTGCATCACTATATCCTTCTATTACAGCAGGATATCCTTTATAAGATAAACCATAGTTGATGGTTCCCTTCAAATAACCTAAGACTCTGGAAATGGCTTTCCAGTGTTCGAAACTTGGATTACTCGTAAATCGACACAATACACTTATAGCATGTGCGATATCTGGTCTAGTGCAATGCATAGCATAAATAAGACTCCCAATAATACTGGAATATTCTAATTGAGAAATGGTACGTCCAGTGTTCTTTTCTAATTTTATACTTGGATCTAAAGGAGTTGGTGCTGGTTTGTCATCATAATGATTATACTTCTTTAGGAACTTCTCAATGTAATGAGATTGAGTTAATAATAACTCCCCCGTTTTCCTAATGATTTTAATTCCTAGAATTACATCAGCCTCTCCCAGATCTTTCATATCAAATTTAGAAGATAGAAACTTCTTAGTTTCATTTACACAGGATATGTTGGAACCAAATATCAGCATGTCATCAACGTATAAACATATTATAACATAACCGTTGTTATCCGATTTGCTATAGATACATTTATCTGCATCATTAACAATGAATCCAAATGACAGTGAAACTTTATCAAACTTCTCATGCCATTGCATGGGAGCTTGCTTCAGGCCATAAAGAGATTTAACTAATTTACAAACTTTCTTTTCTGGGCCTGGGTTATGAAACCTTCAGGTTGTTCCATGTATATCCCTTCTTCTAAATCTCCATTTAGAAAAGCTGCCTTTACATCCATTTGATGTACGACCAAGTTATGAATTGATGCAAGTGTTATTAAACAACGTATCGAAGATATGCGAGCCACCGGAGCATATGTATCAAAATAATCTACTCCTTGTCTTTGTTTATATCCCTTAGCAACTAATCTGGCTTTAAACTTATCAATGGATCCATTTGTATTCCACTTTTTCTTGAATGTCCATTTACATCCTATAGGTTTTGCACCAGGAGGTAAATCGCTTAATACCCAAGTTTGGTTTAACATTATGGAATTCATTTCATCATTGATAGCTTCTTTCCAGAAATTAGAATCTCTAGAACTCATAGCCTCAGAATAAGTTTTGGGATCATCATCGACGTTCATTACATATCTTGTCACATTAAGGACTTCGTCCTTATTGCCTTCTACGAGATATGTTATGAAGTCAGGACCATAGTCCTTCTCTATTCTCGCTCTTTTACTTCTTCTGTGTTCAGTACTATCATCTGGTACTGACATTTCCTTGCTGTTTTGGGCAGGATCATATTCATCATCATTTGTATCATTAGTCTCAGTTGGTTCTGGACTAGATGATCTCAATGGATTCTCAATAGTTTGATTTTCAAAAAATTCTACATCAACAGATTCTATGACTTCTAAGGTATTAAGAATCATAAATCTATAAGTTATACTATTAAGAGAATATCCAATGAAAACACATTTAAAAGCCCTATTACCTAACTTTGGTCGTTTAGGATCTGGTTTTCTAACATATGCTAAGCAACCCCAAACTTTAAGTCTAGTAAGATTAGGTTTTCTATTGAACCATAATTCATAAGGAGAAATATTATTTTTCTTAAGTGGTACTCTATTTAAAATATAACATGCAGATAACATAGCATCACCCCATAGGTTATAAGGCAAATTAGAACTTATGAGCATGGCGTTAACCATTTCTACTAAAGTTCTATTTTTTCTCTCAGCAACACCATTTTGTTGTGGTGTATAAGGGGCGGTACATTGGTGAATGATACCATTTTGTTTGCAAAACAAAGTAAACTCATTTGAAAAATATTCACCACCACGATCTGAATGTAACACTTTAATTTTAATTCCTAATTGTGTTTCGACTTCTGCTTTGTAAATTTTGAATTTATCGAAGGCTTCATCTTTTGATTTCATTAGATATACATAAGCATATCTAGAATAATCATCAATAAACGTTATATAGTATTGGTTACCACCATAGGTGATATGACTTTTCAAGTCACCCACATCACTATATACCAAATCAAGCAAACTAGTTTTCCTTTCAACAGATTTAAATGATTTTCGATGTATTTTTGCTTGAACACATATCTCACGTTTAGAAATGGATTCGAAATCACAATCAGAAATTAATCCTAATTTATGCATATTTCTAAGTGACTTACAATTAACATGTCCTAATCTACTATACCATAAATTAACAGAGTTAACAATATAAGCAGAAGATTTCTTTATTAGATTCAACTTAATCATGCCGTTATAAGAATATCCCTGTCCAATAAATTTGCTGTTCCTTGACAACACTAACTTATCAGACTCATACACCATCTTGAATCCTCCTTTGTTAAGAAGGTATCCAGAAATCAAATTCTTACACATATCAGGTACATAAAATACATTGACTAAAGTAAGAACTTTCCCAGAGGTGAATGTCAATTCAATAGTGCCTTTTCCCAGAACTTTGCTTGCAACTTTGTTTGCGCTAGTTACTTCGCTGGATTCTCCGTTATTCTCATCGTAAGTCTTGATCAGATTACGGTCTTTTCAAATATGAATAGTTGCTCCATTATCGAGCCACCAATCATTATCAATTCCACTAACGGAGTTCGCCTCTTGTACGACAGCCACAAGCTTTTCTTCGACCACATTCGCTTTTTGTTGTTTCTTCCGAAGACGACAGTCTCGGGCATAGTGGCCGGATTTGTGACAATAGTAACAGTCACCCTTCTTCTTATTCTTGGAATTAATACCTTTCTTTTTGAACTGTGTCTCGTTCTTAGGCTTCAACTTATCGTTAATTTCAACATTATTAGCCTTAGATTGAGACTCAGTTTGCGGAATATCATCTAGTTCGCGTTTACGAGAATCCTCTTCAATACGAAGATGACGTTGTAAACCGTCTAAATCATAATCCGTTTCCGCATGCTTTAATTTCTTCTTATAATCATTCCAAGAATTCGGGAGTCTCGAAATAATAACTCCAACAACAAATGATTCAGGGAGATCAATACCGGCATCCTTAAGTTGATTTACTAACAGTAGTATTTCACTAACTTGTCCAATTATGGACTTGTTAGTGACCATTTTGAAATCCATAAAATTGCATATAAGAAATTTCTTATTACTTGCCTCAGAGATGCGATATTTTCTTTCTAGCGCAGTCCAGAGAGCCTTCGCGGTGTCCAAGGTCCTGTGAGCATTGTATATCGGAGTAGATAGTGCATTCAGAATGTGACCTCTGCATAGAAAATCTTCCTCTTTGCTCTTTGCCCTTTTTGCTTTTAGTTCCGCACTATCCTTATCTGTTTCCTCCGGTATTTTCTCCAATCCATCTTCGAGAATATGAAATAACTTAACTGTGATCAGGAAGAATTTCATGGTCTCTTGCCAACGAGTGAAATTCTCTCCATCAAATCGCTCTAACTTCGTCAAATGCTGATTTATTACTTGTAACGCGCTCAAACCTTCCATGGTTGAAAATATTGTCTGAAAATTTGTTGGGGATTTTGTGGTTTGAGAAGATAATGGAGTAGAATAATTGTCGTACTTCTGACTTCAAGGATTTGCGGAGCAAATTCTTTCAGACAATAGTTCAACCCACCAGGTACAAACGGGTTAACGAACTATTGACTTCAGGATTCAATGAAGCCTTGAAACAACGTTATCGAATTCAAAGTTTGTACGACTTTGATTCGACCAAGAACACTCTGATTTAATGTTTCTGATGATGCAAGTACTGTATAGAATGAAGAGAAGAAGAGGAGGATTAATCTGCAACGTATTTCTGCAATTTGCAACACCTCAGAGGCGTTACAAACGAAACAGCGTTTTGATACACTGTAATGGCGTTGCAGACTGTAAAGGAAGAAGAAGATATTATTCGAAGTGATTTCAAACATTTCTGGGCGTTGCTATTTATAACAAATGAAGAGGCATCCTTTCAGCGAAGCGTCACCACCGTCTATAACGGTTATTTCCGTCCGTACAGCGTCGCATCTCTTCCCTTTGGGATGAAATCGGTCGACCGCCAAAATATCACCGGTCGACCGTTTTCAAACAGAGAGTAAAACGGTCGACTGGTTGAGTTTTGGCCGGTCGACCGATCTGTTTCGTGACTTAATGGATCATGAGACCCCAAGAGCCCCAAGGCCCATCTTTTGACATTTTAAATATTATTATGCCAAGTTCATGCTCAAGGCCCATTGCCTTATCTCTCCTTCTCTTCTTTCTTTTGTTATTATACATCATGTCTTTACATATATAGTGGAAATCCTTTGTATTTTCCATGATGTGGGACAAAACATATTTTCCCATTCCTTCTTCCTTTTATTCTTCATTCTCTTCAAATAATACCCAAACCCAAATCATTTGTTTTGAAAATTTTACAACAATCTCCCCCAATTTTCAAAATAAGAAAATAAATAAAGTGGACGGCTGAGTCACTAGTGTGATTTCCTACATACCCAAGTGGGATCAAGCCTATGTAGTTCTAAGATCAAGTTTTGCATCATCGTGGAAACAACACATAAATAAAAGTATCTTTTGGATTTGAACTTCTACTTAGTGTAAACCATTCAAAGTTCTATCGAGATTCAATGGTGAACGAATCTTGAACCATGTATCCCTTAATGATAAAACCGGAACAATCACACATGTTGTATTCCTTAGTTAGAGTGTTCTGTATTGCTCAGCACATTAATGGCCATGTGCTTAAATCCTGGTTCATGAGTCTACTTAGAAAGCGGTCTTACTTTCCTAGGAAACGGCCTGATTTCCATACTCATATAGGTAAGTCACTTAAGGTGTTTCTGCAAGACACCTTTTTAGGGTTTCTAGACTTATTAAGGATATTTATCCATCCTTTGTTCATGCAGAATCCAACACTAAACATTATGGGATTATTGATTTAGTGTTCCATAATCATTTCCTTAACTTGTTGGTACCCATTGAACTTTGTCTATCCTTTTCAAGACACAAGTTGGGTTTCTGTTAAGGATGATCAATCTTCATTCACAGACCTTAGTCCCATTTCCTTTGACTTTATAGAAACCATAGCCTTTGGAAGACTCTTCGTAAGTGGGTCAGCCAAGTTTTTCTTTGTTTCTATGTAATCAACAGTTATAACTCCACTTTTGAGTAACTGTCTCACCATGTGATGTCTAAGACTTACATGTCTAGATTTTCCATTATATGGTTTATTAGAAACATTATATATCGTTGCTTGATTATCACAGTTAATCAAGACTGCTGGAGATGGCTTCTTCCATAATGGGATTTCTACTAACAAAATTTTAAGCCATTCCGCTTCTTTACATGCGTCTGCTAATGCAATCAATTCTGACAACATAGTTGAATCAGATATATAGGTCTGCTTCTTGGAAGCCCAAGACACAGCAGCACCTCCTAATGTAAATATCCATCCACTCGTAGACTTGGATTTCGATTCTACATTGTTCCAGGTTGCATCACTATATCCTTCTATTACAGTAGGATATCCTTTATAAGATAAACCATAGTTGATGGTTCCCTTCAAATAACCTAAGACTCTGGAAATGGCTTTCCAGTGTTCGAAACCTGGATTACTCGTAAATCGACACAATACACTTATAGCATGTGCGATATCTGGTCTAGTGCAATGCATAACATACATAAGACTCCGAATAATACTGGAATATTCTAATTGAGAAATGGTACGTCCAGTGTTCTTTTCTAATTTTATACTTAGATCTAAAGGAGTTGGTGCTGGTTTGTCATCATAATGATTATACTTCTTTAGGAACTTCTCAATGTAATGAGATTGAGTTAATAATAACTCCCCCGTTTTCCTAATGATTTTAATTCCTAGAATTACATCAGCCTCTCCCAGATCTTTCATATCAAATTTAGAAGATAGAAACTTCTTAGTTTCATTTACACAGGATATGTTGGAACCAAATATCAGCATGTCATCAACGTATAAACATATTATAACATAACCGTTGTTATCCGATTTGCTATAGATACATTTATCTGCATCATTAACAATGAATCCAAATGACAGTGCAACTTTATCAAGTTTCTCATGCCATTGCATGGGAGCTTGCTTCAGGCCATAAAGAGATTTAACTAATTTACAAACTTTCTTTTCTTGGCCTGGGGTTATGAAACCTTCAGGTTGTTCCATGTATATCTCTTCTTCTAAATCTCCATTTAGAAAAGTTGTCTTTACATCCATTTGATGTACGACCAAGTTATGAATTGATGCAAGTGCTATTAAACAACGTATCGAAGATATGCGAGCCACCGGAGCATATGTATCAAAATAATCTACTCCTTGTCTTTGTTTATATCCCTTAGCAACTAATCTGGCTTTAAACTTATCAATGGATCCATTTGTATTCAATTTTTTCTTGAATATCCATTTACATCCTATAGGTTTTGCTCCAGGAGGTAAATCGCTTAATACCCAAGTTTGGTTTAACATTATGGAATTCATTTCATCATTGATAGCTTCTTTCCAGAAATTAGAATCTCTAGAACTCATAGCCTCAGAATAAGTTTTGGGATCATCATCGACGTTCATTACATATCTTGTCACATTAAGGACTTCGTCCTTATTGCCTTCTACGAGATATGTTATGAAGTCAGGACCATAGTCCTTCTCTATTCTCGCTCTTTTACTTCTTCTGTGTTCAGTACTATCATCTGGTACTGACATTTCCTTGCTGTTTTGAGCAGGAGCATATTCATCGTCATTTGTATCATTAGTCTCAGTTGGTTCTGGACTAGATGATCTCAATGGATTCTCAATAGTTTGATTTTCAAAAAATTCTACATCTACAGATTCTATACTTCTAAGGTATTAAGAATCATAAATCTATAAGTTATACTATTAAGAGAATATCCAATGAAAACACATTTAGAAGCCCTATTACCTAACTTTGGTCGTTTAGGATCTGGTTTTCTAACATATGCTAAGCAACCCCAAACTTTAAGTCTAGTAAGATTAGGTTTTCTATTGAACCATAATTCATAAGGAGAAATATTATTTTTCTTAAGTGGTACTCGATTTAAAATGTAAGATGCAGATAACATAGCATCACCCCATAGGTTATAAGGCAAATTAGAACTTATGAGCTTGGCATTAACCATTTCTACTAAAGTTCTATTTTTTCTCTCAGCAACACCATTTTGTTGTGGTGTATAAGGGGCGGTACATTGGTGAATGATACCATTTTGTTTGCAAAACAAAGTAAACTCATTTGAAAAATATTCACCACCATGATCTGAATGTAACACTTTAATTTTAATTCCTAATTGTGTTTCGACTTCTGCTTTGTAAATTTAGAATTTATCAAAGGCTTCATCTTTTGATTTCATTAGATATATATAAGCATATCTAGAATAATCATCAATAAACGTTATATAGTATTGGTTACCACCATAGGTGATATGACTTTTCAAGTCACCCACATCACTATATACCAAATCAAGCAAACTAGTTTTCCTTTCAACAGATTTAAAGGATTTTCGATGTATTTTTACTTGAACACATATCTCACATTTAGAAATGGATTCGAAATCACAATCAGAAATTAATCCTAATTTATGCATATTTCTAAGTGACTTATAATTAACATGTCCTAATCTACTATGCCATAAATTAACAGAGTTAACAATATAAGCAGAAGATTTCTTTATTAGATTCAACTTAATCATGCCGTTACAAGAATATCCCTGTCCAATAAATTTGTTGTTCTTGGACAACACTAACTTATCAGACTCATACACCATCTTGAATCCTCCTTTTTTAAGAAGGTATCCAGAAATCAAATTCTTACACATATCAGGTACATAAAATACATTGACTAAAGTAAGAACTTTCCCAGAGGTGAATGTCAATTCAATAGTGCCTTTTCCCAGAACTTTGCTTGCAACTTTGTTTGCGCTAGTTACTTCGCTGGATTCTCCATTATTCTCATCGTAAGTCTTGAACAGATTATGGTCTTTTCAAATATGAATAGTTGCTCCAGTATCGAGCCACCAATCATTATCAATTCACTAACGGAGTTCGCCTCTTGTACGACAGCCACAAGCTTTTCTTCGACCACATTCGCTTTTTGTTGTTTCTTCCGAAGACGACAGTCTCGGGCATAGTGGCCGGGTTTGTGATAATAGTAACAGTCACCCTTCTTCTTATTCTTGGAATTAGCACCTTTCTTTTTGAACTGTGTCTCGTTCTTAGGCTTCAACTTATCATTAATTTCAACATTATTAGCCTTAGATTGAGACTCAGTTTGCGGAATATCATCTAGTTCGCGTTTATGAGAATCCTCTTCAATACGAAGATGACGCTGTAAACCGTCTAAATCATAATCCGTTTCCACATGCTTTAATTTCTTCTTATAATCATTCCAAGAATTCGGGAGTCTCGAAATAATAACTCCAACAACAAATGATTCAGGGAGATCAATACCGGCATCCTTAAGTTGATTTACTAACAGTAGTATTTCACTAACTTGTCCAATTATGGACTTGTTAGTGACCATTTTGAAATCCATAAAATTGCATATAAGAAATTTCTTATTACTTGCCTCAGAGATGCGATATTTGCTTTCTAGCGCAGTCCAGAGAGCCTTCGCGGTGTCCAAGGTCCTGTGAGCATTGTATATCGGAGTAGATAGTGCATTCAGAATGTGACCTCTGCATAGAAAATCTTCCTCTTTGCGCTTTGCCCTTTTTGCTTTTAGTTCCGCACTATCCTTATCTGTTCCTCCGGTATTTTCTCCAATCCATCTTCGAGAATATGAAATAACTTGACTGTGATCAGGAAGAATTTCATGGTCTCTTGCCAACGAGTGAAATTCTCTCCATCAAATCGCTCTAACTTCGTCAAATGCTGATTTATTACTTGTAACGCGCTCAAACCTTCCATGGTTGAAAATATTGTCTGAAAATTTGTTGGGGATTTTGTGGTTTGAGACGATAATGGAGGAGAATAATTGCCGTACTTCTGACTTCAAGGATTTGCGGAGCAAATTCTTTCAGACAATAGTTCAACCCACCAGGTACAAACGGGTTAACGAACTATTGACTTCAGGATTCAATGAAGCCTTGAAACAGCGTTATTCGAATTCAAAGTTTGTACGACTTTGATTCGACCAAGAACACTCTGATTTAATGTTTCTGATGATGCAAGTACTCTATAGAATGAAGAGAAGAAGAGGAGGATTAATTTGCAACGTATTTCTGCAATTTGCAACACCTCAGAGGCGTTACAAACGAAACAACGTTTTGATACGCTGTAATGGCGTTGCAGACTGTAAAGGAAGAAGAAGATATTATTCGAAGTGATTTCAAATATTTCTGGGCGTTGCTATTTATAATAAGAGCCCCAAGGCCCATCTTTTGACATTTTAAATATTATTATGCCAAGTTCATGCTCAAGGCCCATTGCCTTATCTCTCCTTCTCTTCTTTCTTTTGTTATTATACATCATGTCTTTACATATATAGTGGAAATCCTTTGTATTTTCCATGATGTGGGACAAAACATATTTTCCCATTCCTTCTTCCTTTTATTCTTCATTCTCTTCAAATAATACCCAAACCCAAATCATTTGTTTTGAAAATTTTACAACATCCCTTTCTTCATATGCACAAACATTTCGGCAACTAGCATTTTATAAAAAATGTAAATTTATACAGTAGAAAAACACATTGATTAATAATGACTTTTATGTTTCAACACACTTTCAAAACAAAAACAAACAATTTTTTTTAATCAGACAGAGTACACTCCACAACAGAGTATGTGATACACTACTACAGTTTTTTTTTTTTAAATCTTCATACTGCTGCATTTACTAAATAAAATTATTTTATAATTATATATGTAATGGGAAACTTTTATGATCAGCATTTATATTTATTTTTCTTTTACTAGTAAGCAAATATGTAGCTAAGTCATTTAATAGTAATATGACATATTATTAATACCCATATGGACTTCTCTATACCTAAGGTTCCCACATAAATTTATCATATGAAAATGCATGGTCTGCGTAATATAACCCAAAGTGGAAACCATATTTATTGTAATTCATTTAAAGCTGTATGAAAAGTGCTTCACTAGTTAATGCTTTACTTCTTAGCTGGAAATAATCATTCCATGATTACACCAATACTGGGGCATACTGTATTGCCTCCACTATGAATTTCACTTTGACTTTTCTTTGCCACCATGATGGAATGTGCATAAGAAGAATTATAGAATAAAACAGTAACTCTAATTTGGCAATAAATTTCGAGATGAGATCAATTATTGAAAAGAGTTTTAGTTAAAAAAGTGTCATGTAGTAACTTTTTATTATCACTTACCTTCTTAAATAATCGATTCTTAACTTGAGTTCAGAAGCATATGACCCAGCTTATGAAATTTACCGAAATCATCTATTTATTTATGCAACTTGCTAATTTTTCAGCTTAAGCATAAGTTTCACTCAATCATCTATTAATGTATGCCATGAAATGGACACAGTTTAGTATTTTCATATCTTGTCTAATTTAGACACCAATCAAAGATGCAGGATCGTTTTCTAATGACAGCAAGGCGTATATATAGGATTTTCAAATAGATGTTGTGTTTTCTAGATCATTTCAAAGTACTACAAGTCTTATTGACACTATCAAACCAATTCAGACTTATCTGATAAATATAGGATTTTCAGTTTGCGCTTCCAAGACAACTATTAATAAATATGTTGTGTGTTGGTGCAATACATGTTAATTGTTCATATACCAATATGCTGATGACATTTGCACATTTTCAGTGGTGGCCTTCAGTATTTCCCTTCATACAACTAATTTCTAGGACAACTTGAGTGAAATGGTTGGAAAATACGTAAAATGACACATCTATGTTTTTGAAGTTATTTATTCGACCTTGTGATTAACTTAGAAAAGATAATTTAGAAATTTTGGCCAAAAAATGCTTTAAAGTGTGCTTGTGCTTCCTGTTTGCATTATTATTAGGAAAGAAGAAATAATGATTGCTTCACATAATTAATATCAGTAGTTTTTTTCCAAAAAAGGCATCATTCCAAATTGTTGTGATTTGATTCAGGCCGTTAGTTTTACATCCAAATCCCTTCCCACTTTGTTAGAGGGATTAATCATCGAACTTTTTTGTAGTTACTTCTGAATCATAAACCGATCTTGTATCCTGTTATAGATTCTTGCAGATAACATTGGAATTCCTTGTAAGCTAGTAAAAGGAAGCCATTACACTGGTATAGATGAAGATGCAGTTAACATCATAAAGCTTAGGGATGGAAGGTACCACTTACCTTTTGTGTTTAATGAAACCAATTATTTTATATCTAATGTTTTTATCTTCTACATTGGAAATTCTACTTTGTTTTTGTGCTTCTATCGTGCTGAAAATGAGCTATCTAATTGTGCTGCATGTAAATAGATATTGAGGATATAACATTTAAAACCAATACTAATATTTAATTATCTCATCTGCATGAATTAATAGCAAATGAATATGGCATGTATTTAGTGCAAAATTTATTTTCAATTGAAAACAACAAAAGGAATGCACTTAACAGAAAATAGATATCAATTAAGTTCAATGATTTTGCTTTGTTTTTAATATAATTCCAGATATGATAAACAAGTTGAAAATACATGGGCAACTATAAATTGCACTCATCCTTTGAATTTTAATAGGGACATCACATAATTCACCTTATAAATTTTATGGACATAAATACATTTTTGAAAGGCAAAAGGAAACTATATTATTAACAACGTGGTTACAAAATAGCTAATAATTCTATACAATGCAAAAGAGACAAAACCAAGAATAACAAGAAAAGGCAGCCCAAAACAGAATCAAGCTGTAGAATGAGATGATCTTGTCATCTTGCGAATTATTTGCATATATATTTGGTCACTGCTCCTTCTCTCATTGCCAAAGATACGATTATTCCTTTCAAGCCAAATCTCATAAATGAACCTTTTAAGAAGCCTAAGCATAATGCATGTCTTTGTATTTTTCCATCTTGTTGCTTTATATATATTATACCATTCAGTTTGACTAACTGAAGAAGGCTTATGAAAACCTCCAATCGCAAGCAGCTTGGACCAGATATTGCTCACAAAAGTACACTCAAAGAATAAATGAACATTAGTTTCTGCGTGGGAGTTACACAAAACACACATATCCTCTGAAATGATACCATAAGATAGGAGTTTACTTTTAGTATTGACTGCATTAGCCATGATCTTCCAAAGTAAAAGGTTCTCTTTGGCCGAGCTGCCACAATTCCATATTCTTGAATGCCAAGGGAAGGGCTGCCTTGGGGACATCAGGAGGTTGTACACAACTTTGATCGAATGTTCTTTTCCCATCCATTGCAATGCCTTATCTCCAGTGAATCTGTAACAGTTAGTGATTTCATGCCAAAGTTCCCTGAGAGTGGGTGAGCTAGAATAGGGAAGTTCAAGGGCATCATCATGAAAATAGTCTGCAACAAGAGCAGATTGAGGAATACCAGAATTCAACATCACATTATAATCGACAACTTCACTTAGAATTAAACCTGGTTTAGCCCAAGGGCTGTGCCAAAAAGAAAGATTAGTGCAAGTTCTCCAATTACACTGAATAAACTTCTTGAAAGTGAGACGATGCTTTAGAATGTTTCTCCAACTCCAGCTACAACTTTGAGGAATTGACATGGTCCAAAAATCCTTACTGCCAATCATATTACTATGAATCCACTGCGCCCATAAGCCCTTCTCATTAGAGAACAATCTCTCAAAGTATGTTGACATAGCTGCTTTATTCCACATGCACAGATTTGTTATGCCAAGACCTCCCAATTTCTTGTCATCATATAATTTATGAAATGCAAAAGGAATAAGCTTTTTTGAGAATGGGTCTCCGTGCCAAAAAAACTTGTTTAGAGCAGAGGTGATCATATCAATAAGCTTGGTAGGCAACATGTAGTGTCTAGACCAATATGTAGTCATTGCATTGGCTATGGATTGTACAATTGTGAGCCTACCAGCTTGAGATAGCTTACAAGAAGGCCACTGCAATAATTTATTTATGATTTTTTCATACAGTGGCATGCAATGCTCCTTAGTCAGTCTCGAGCAATTCAAAGGCATACCAAGATAAAAGGCATTAGTTGGTAATTCAACAAGACCAGAAAAATTGATTATCTCAGTTTTCTTTTCTGTAGGCACACCAGCGATCAAGATATGAGATTTTGATAAATTAATTTTAAGACCAGTAATGTCATGGAAGTAAGCAAGGATATCAAAAATGCATTGGATATTCTTAATAGTAGGCTTTGTAAAGATAATCAAATCATCTGCAAAAAGTAGATGCGAGATCATGGGATTCTTACATTTGGGATGTAGCTCCAAATTACCATTCTGAATCTGCTCCTTAATTAAAGAATTTAGTAACTCCATTACAATGATGAATAAATACGCAGAGATTGGATCACCTTGCCTCACCCCTGTAGTTCCTTCAAAATAACCATGAAGCCTGCCATTTCTAATAATAGAATAGGTGGGTGTAGATATACATGTATGTATCCAGGCAATGAACGGCAAAGGAAAATTCATACGTGCTAATACTGCAAGAATGGAGTGCCATGACACAGAATCGAATGCCTTCCTGATATCTAATTTGATCATGCATCTTGGAGAGATATTTTTCCTTCTATAACCATATAATAATTCCTGGGTCAACAGGATATTATCAGATATAGATCTACCCTTAATGTACGCAGATTGATTCAGAGAGATGATTGAGGGTAGTACAGCTTGTAATCTATTTGCCAGAATTTTGGAAATTATTTTATAAAGAATATTGCAACAAGAAATTGGACGAAAATCAGAAACTGATCGAGGATTATTAATCTTTGGGATGAGCGCAATAGCTGTAGCATTAATACTCTTAGGTAACACATTGTTCAAGAAAAAGTACTGAATTGCAGAAGTAAAGTCATCACCAATTATAGACCAGGAGTGCTGAATAAAGTAGGCATTGAACCCATCAGGACCTCCCCAGCTATTTGCATCCAAGCTGAAGGCAGCAGCTTTAATTTCTTCACCATCTATTAATCTGACCATGACATGAGATTGTTCATCAGTAAGGGAAGGAATTATGACATTGAAGAGAGGTTGTATATTAATGGGTGTAGGCGGTGCTGCTAGGATTGAGGAAAAATAGTCAACAAAAGCTTTATTAATTCCATCCTCGACCGAGTGCGAGACACCATGCATGTCATTAATGGAATGTATTGACTCTCTTAATCTCTGTATCTTAATTGAGTTATGGAAGTAACGAGTGTTTCTATCGGCTTCCCGTTCTCTTCTAAGCATAGCATTCTGTTTCAGACCTTGGATCTCCATATTGAGAGCAGTCATCAACTTACATTGCAGCTCACGCTCAGACTTTAGAAGATTTTGGTTATTAGGAAATTTGTTGATTTCCTCTTGAACTCTGTGCAGCTCATGTCTGATAGTGGATGACAGTTTAGCTCCTGAACCAAAGGTGTGGCTTGACCAAACTTTAAGGTTTAGTTTCAGAGCTTTAAGTTTATGTAGAAGCCGATGCAAAGGGTTTCGACTAGAGTATATGCTTGTTTACTTGTTTGAGTATATGCTTATGGACAGAAATACATTTGAATACATTTGTATGAGGTTTATTTTGTAATAAACTGAATGAATGTAAAGTTATTATATATGTCTTTATTTGTAATATAACATAATGATTAATGGGCTATGGGTATATAATTACAACTTATATCACTTTATGTATCAAACATGTATTTGACAATAACATAGTTGTTCATTTCAATTTAAGTGGGTACTTTTATTACTTCTTCATCAGTTGCTGGTGATTGTAGACCCTTTCATAAAGCAGATTTTGAATTTTTATTTAAAACGGAAACTTAATAGAAACAGTATCGGATATGATGATGCACTCCTTTTACCATTAAAAATGTTAGTGTGCTTTTCAATGAAGCCAAAAATTATGGTGTCCAAAGGTAAATACTTTGAAGCTAAAGTATAAAGTTGTTTCAACTGAAAGATTATAATTGAGACTGAAGATAAACAATAAAGTATGTGTTGGAACAGTATGTATCATTCAACATAAATACATTTGTATTAATGTATTGGAGTTTATAAATTTGCATACATTAATTTTATAACTCCACATGTATTAATGTATTGAATCCATTAATACATTTTTATGGACAAATGCACTATTGTTTTGCATTAATACAACGTGTATTAATACGTTTTTTTGGACACATATAACATGTATTAATACATTTTTATTCAATACATTTGTCCACATGCACTACTGTTTTGTGTATTTATTTTATTACTCCAATACATTAATTTGTAAATGCATCGCTGTTTTGTGTCTTAATTTTAATGATTTTATAAATGTATTCAAATCTATTCAAAATAAATGCACAGAAGAAAATATGGTATTTCAAAATGGAGCCAAGTTATGAACAAGAAAGTTGTGCAGTTTAACTTAGTCAATCGGCTCAAATGGGATATGTTAGAGATCAAATAGCCACACGGATATGAAACGAGTATGTAACAACTCATCATTTATAGTTCAGGTACAATTTTATTTCTATTTCTATTTTTATTTCATAATTCATTCTATCTTTATTTCAGTAACATATTTGAATAGTTCATGTACTCTTACTTTTATGTTTTGATTCAGTAGATGTCTTACTTTTGTATTATCGTTTGCAGATGTAACTCGGAAGACATCAGAAGCGCGGTGCTTACAAAATTTGTGGCTGATATAAATATCGTATTGTTATGAAGGATGCTTGAGTCTTTCTCTTTCAACCTTCTCTTTATCTAGCTTATCTCTTATATTATATATTTAAAACCGTGTAATGAACTTTTTTATTATAATTTTATTCCCGTACAATTCGGCCTCATGTAGTTTAAAATATTGTATTCTCTTTAATGTTTAATCATTATGTTTAGAATTCAACTTATTATCTTTTGTCTATTATTAGTTTTTAATTAGCAGCTTGATATATTCACAGTTGTTTTTATTCAACTTCTTTATGTTTGAAATTTTCATTTTGTTTTTTGTTTGATTTACAACATGTAGTATGTTCATGTAAACATGAAAAATGAATAGTATATATTATTGGAGGTGACTATTTGAACATAAAATTTGATACAATTAGTAACAAAAGTGATCTAGGTTGTTGAATTATTTTGTCTTTATATGAAAGAGTGGAATTCATGAGGTGATCAAATGCTGAATATTTGTTGTGTCATCAATTATATCTATATTTGGTGTCTACATCGACTTTTCCATATTATATATTATGTATTATGCTTTAAACATAAAATTTGTTCGAATTGCCAATATGAAAACTCAAATTTTCAAAATTTAAAAACTGTATATTAGATCAAACGCATTTTTCAATTTTTAGTTTTGAAAACCTATTTTCGGAAAAAGGAAAACCAAACGCATTTTGAGAAACAGTGAAAATATTCAAAATGAAAAATTGAAAACAACCATGAAAACCCAAAATTGAAAACTCAAAATGTAAACCAAACGCAACCTAAGTTTTTAATCTTCCCATTTATTTACATTTAAAATGTAAATCAAAATGTAACTTTTAAATCTAATCTTTAATTTACATCTAAAATGTAAACAAAAATGTAATTTTAAATCAGTTCTTTTATTTACATCTAAGTGCAAATAGAGATGATGCCTTTTTAACCTATTCTTTTATTTACATCAAAAATGTAAATAAATAAAAATGAAACTTTTTAATCTATCCTTTTGTTTACATTTAAAATGTAAATAAAGATGTAACTTCAAATTTATTCTTTTTTATCTACATCTAAAATGTAAATAAAGATGTCACTTTAAATTTAATCTTTTATTTACATCCTAAATAAAAATGTACCTTTTAAATTCATGTTTTTATTTACATCTAAAAATGTAAATAAAAATATACTTTTTATATCCATATTCTTATTTGCAACTAAATTTCAAATAAAGATGTACTTTTTAAATTCATGTTTTTATTTACATCTAACAAGTAAATAAAAATTTACTTTTAAAATTCGTGTTTCTATTTACATCTAAAATGTAAATATAAAAATCAACTTTTAGTCCATGTTTCTATTTACACCTAAAATGTATTCTTTTCAACAATTTCTAATATTACATTAAAAGTATATTTTAATGTAATCATGTTTTGATTATGATTTTTTTTCCATATTACTAACATTACATTAAAAATGTTTATTTTTAATGAAATCATGTTTTTGGTCAAAACATGAACATTTTCTATTTATTCCTTTAAAATGACAAAAATGAATACTTTTGTCTACTCCTAATTTAATGACCAAGTTAAATGTTTTTATTTCATTCCTCAATTTAAACAAAAATACATGTTTTTGTTTTCATCCTTATTAATTGATAAAAAATGTAAATTTTGGTTTCATTCGTTTCAGTTGACCAAAAATGTGCATTTTTCTTTTCATCTATTTACTTTTACAAAATATGCCAAATTTGTTTCAACTATTATAAGTTGGCCAAAGTGACAAATTTGATTTCAACATTTATAATTTGACAAAGGTGACAAATTTGGTTTCAACTAAACTAACTAGACAAATATGTGTATTTGAGTTCAACTAAACAAATTAGACAAATATGTTTTCTATGCAATCAAATGACAAATAAAAGGATATTTTATTTGTAAACAATTTTCTATGTATTCTAATGGCAAATAATAGGATATTTTATTTGTTTACCTTTTTCTATTTAACAAAAATGGAATTTTTGCTTAATCTATTTCATTCCAACAAAAATGATTCCCATTACAATAAAAATGCAATCTTTGTGGTCTACACTTTTCTAATGATTCATATTACAATAAAAAAGTATTTTTTTTAACAACTCTTTTCTAGTGGTTCATATTTCAATTCTAACATAACCTAAAAGTGGTATGTTTATTACAGTATAACATTTTTAAATGAAGTGACATGTTTTTTACTACATAACATTTCTAAACAAAATAATGTCTTAATTTAAATAAACACTTTTCTAGCAAGACGATGTTTTTATTCTAATTAAACATTTCTAACTAAAAATGACAATTTTTATCCTAATATGATAATTCCTAACAAAATGTTTTATTTTATCTAACATGACAGTTTCTAACAGAAATGTTTTATTTTCTATTATAACATATTCTTAACAAAAATGGAACTTTTAATCTAATGAACATTTCTTAACAAAAAGGACAATTTTTATTCTAATGTGACATTTTCGACTAAAATGTAACTTCATCTCTAATGCAACATTTTTAACTAAAATGTTAATTCTTTTTAAATGCAACATTTTAATCAAAAATGTGATTTTACTGTTAATGCAACATTTTATGTATGCAATAAAGATATGGTTTTAACGCTTTACTATTCAACAAAATGAATATTTTGTTTTTCACACTTTTCTATTTAGCAAAATGAATATTTTGTTTTTTCTAAACTATTTTAGAAAAAATGAGTATGTAGTCCAATTATGGTATTTTGACAAAACGGTGTTTCGCTAATAATAAAGGTGAGATCTTTATTGTTAATCTAAATTAAACAACCAATACTTCATGTTTAACGATAAAAGTGAAATTTTATCGTTAATCTAAATTTAACAAACATGACAATCAACCATCCACAATTCAAATTTCAAGCATTACAGAATCCAATAGGACAACCAGTAGAGTATTACGACGTATGAATAACACTGCAATTATGATTAACAAATTTTTAATTTTATAATAAAAGAATAAAATTTCTCACATTGCTTTCAATTCTGAAAAATCGGATCTGATTTTTCAACATGCTTCTTTTTAGATTTGGTCCGCCCCATGCTGTAGATCTCTGAAACACGGTTCTAACGAATCCGGATTTGCTAAATTCTGTAATCGTATGACCAGGATATGAACATTTGAAGTTTTGATTACATTAATTAAATTATTTAAGAAAGGGAACAATTAATTAAGAAAGCTAATCATCATTTCCTTCATCCACTACTGTATCTTCTTCGTTTGAAACCCATCATCGCGGAAAAAGGAATCGGACAATGCACCTTCGAACCTCGACTATAGTTCGATCAACTCCTTCCACGGCGACGCCCTCGGCGAGCTCCACCACCGCCGCCCCCCATTGATCAACTCAAACCCCCCCCCCCAACAGCGCTGGAATCGGCCCCCAACGCCACGTCTTTGGGCCATGAATTTGCGCAGAACCTGATGTGAAACTTGATCTCAACCGTATAATCTCGAAGCTTATATAAATCTCTTCAATTTTCATAAATAAATCACACTTTAATTCTATGTATTTTGAAAAAGAATGGAGGATGAAATCTAGAGTAGCTTGGCCATTGATTAGAAGCATGGCGGCGGCTTTGTAAAAAGAGGATTAGGTTTTCTATGATTTTAAGGGGGTATATTTATATTAAAATATTATTTAATTGAACACTTAAGGCTCGTTTAGCCACCAACTCCAATTCAGATCCAATGACAGTCATTCCTAGCTAATAACCCCCGTTTCGGATCCAACGAGCTATGTTTCGTGAGCCCAAACTAACGTTTGTAGCCGGTTTTATTTAATTTAATATTTAAATCATTTATTTAATTAATTCAATCGTATATTTAAATTCCTCGGGATCACATACGGCCTCAAAAAATTACATAAAAAATATATTTGGCTTTGTTATGTAGATATGGTCCTAACAAAACTAATTTCGTCGAATCCCGAGACCATTTGAAAAATAGCCATTTTCTAGTCGATCGAATTTGACTGAAATTGACAAAACACATTTTCTTTTGCCACGCTCACATATTAATTCTAAAAATTATGAAAATTGAAACCTAGCAATAATTTGACATTCCGGTTCCAACAAAAGTGGTTTCGTCGAAAAAAGAGGTCATTTGCAAAATGGCAATTTTTAAGGACTATATATTATATTAAAATATATATAAATTATACAGCCACTTTTCTAAATTTTAAATTGAACATAACTTTTAATTTCTAAAGTGAAATTTCGATTTTTCAGATTCATTAGAAAGATATTGTTAAATAGATTTAAATATTTCTTGTTTCACTCAGTTCTGATTTAAAATGAATTATGTATATTTAGTTAAAGTTTAAAATCAAATTTTCAAACTACAGCGCCATTTTAAACTCCTTTTATATTAAATTAAATTATTTTGTTTTAACTTCGATTAAAATATATTTTCCGTCGTTATTATTTAAAATAAATCATTTTTAAATATTAAAAATCCATTAAAATTTCCAAAATAAAAATTTTAAATTGGCCCCAAATTCCGGGTTGTTACAATCTCCCCCACTTAAAATCTTTTCGTCCTCGAAAAGGAACAAAGCTAAAAAGTTGTTTAATTAACCAACTAAACTTTCATTTTTATTATTGGTTTCAATAACTTTATTAGTTGGTTAACTTTTCAAATATATATAACTTTTAAATATTCAAAAATCATATTCTCTAAGATCGGATTATATAAATACGCTAATTATAAATTTCTCGCTCTGAACTCATTCTAGGGCATTTCTAACCCCATCTCTAATGAGTTTTCTCATTCTAGGATACTGCCGATCCCATCTCTAATGAGTATTTTTATTGGATATTACTAATCCAATCTCTGATGAGTCTTTTGTTCAGTTATAACGAGTTGTACCCCAAAGATTTGAGCTAACCTGAGCTCTGATACCAACTGTAACGATATGCATTTTTCCCGACCTTAATCAATCGCTGATCGATTAAAATCATCCAAAACCCGCATACGTTAACTTTGGGAATACAATACATTAGAACAATAACAGTAGACTTTTATAAACATTACAATAATGTTACATCAGAGTACATAATATCAGAGTACATCGATAAATAAAATACATCGGAAGACTTATTACAATAAATTGATACAGTACACAACGAAAGACTTTCTATGCTCTGGACACAGCTTTAGGTTTCGATCTAGAATCCTGCTCAAGAGATAAATATCTGGAGAAAGCTACTCGACTGCCCGTGTAGAAAAGAGGGCACCCGAGTTTGCAAAGTGAAACAAACTACGAGTCAGTCATGGGACTGGTATGAGAAATCTAACTTAACTAATCTAATAATAATCACAGGACCACGCCGCTAACGCGGAACGGGTTTACTACATTGGATTGCCAGTGCATAAAATAAAGTAAATCGTTAAACAACGCAATGCTTTTTAGAAAAATGAAACCATTATAAGACTCAAGTCCTATCACACAATGCAACGCAAACCGGAGGATAGAGTTTTACCTTATAATGGTCAAACATGACTTGATACGTATAAAAACAGATTTGATATTATTATTTGAGTATATATGTTTCCAAAAACAATTTCAATCATAATGTATCAATCATAGACGACATAGGTACAATATACTATGTCGCCATATATAGGTTTATAATCAAAACCGATGGTGTCGTATTGGAAATTGGGTTTCCATCATGAGTCAAGGCTAGGAACGATCTCCTTACCGATTCGAGACACTCTAGCAAATGCCTCAGGATCACACCTATGGGCAACCCTTGGATCTTGTAGGGTCCGTCCTCACCTACGCTTGTGGATTAGTTATGCCTGAACACATGTTTCCCGGTCACTTTGGACCTCTAATATGGCCACTAACAACCTATAAAACCGAGGTACCTCATAATCCATCATCCACATAAGTAAAAATGTCAGGGTTGGTAGGTCGCTGACATCACTCTAGCTAGAAAGAAACGTGTACACTCCCTGCGTTCCCTTGCTCCGTTTTAGACTCTTACCGGGGTGTGAGGTTCGCGAAGTCACGCTATACACAAAGCTACGCCTAAACAGGCTATGCTTTGATCATCAAACACAAGGCCTGCGTTTCAACAAAAGCCTTGATCCATGCATCTTAGCATGCCACATTGTCAATCCATATCATACCATTGATTCCTATCAATATATAACCTCTAAGCTCGTACGTCTCAGAGAAGGGTGTTAAACACCAAACGGATATATATTTAGCAGAGATCAATGAATACAATAAAAAGGAATACAACGTCAGACATACCATCCATTTACAAGTCCGCTCTGGGTCTGAACGAAACCAGAGGAACCTTATTCCTCGCATATTCGAACAATCGGCAAATACGTCCGGACAACTACCACTGCAACCCCTTCAAGGTAGCTACTCCAATCACGGGCGTCAGTAGTCCTCATCCATTCGATGTGAAGATCGTCGGTCTTCAATCACTGTCTTCAAATCTTCGACTTAAATTGTCGTAGTAATTATTTGAAATGAGTTGAACTCGGTCTTTTCAAATAATCCTCGAATAATTATCTTTTAATCACTTCATATCGTTCAAATCTATTTATAACGATTTATCGCTATTTTCATTTATTTAAAATAGCTCAATTATAATTAAACGACGCTTCGGGTCAATGGGCGGCCCTGGCGCTGTTTGTATCCAAATTTTATTTTCACTTATCTCGAAATCAAACCGTTGGATTTTAACGAAATTTATATTGTTGGGAAAATTTTCCCAAAGCGGTCCTAACGGTTCCAGTTTTGGGAAAATCCGACGGTCGGATCATTCGGTATAATCGTTTGAAGTTACGATTTCAAATCGCGAACTGCAGCAGCACGATTCGTTTTATTTTAATTTATATATATATATATATATATATATATATATATATATATATATAATTCATTCGTTCGACGATTTCAAATTATTTATTCTTTAAATAATTTTCTACACTTCGTATTCAAGTTATTTTAATGAACAGAAGTCTATTTCAAAACATGTACGTTTTCTTCATTCCTTATATGACAATAAAAATGTAAATTTTTATTTTTTATTATTTCCATTTCCAACGATGAACACTTTTATATATTCTTACTTACATTTAATTAAAAATGTGATTTTTAATGATAACATTCATTTATATTTTAAAACATGGCATTTTCCTATTCTTTTAATTACATTTTCCTATTCCTTTACATTTTCCTATTTCTTTATATTTCATCAAAAATGTGACTTTTCTATTCTTCCTTTACTTACATGAAAAATGCAAAAAATTCCTTCATTCTTCCATTACATAATAAATGTAATATTCCACTTTCATTCTTTATCTACAATGGAAAATGCAATCTTTTTACTTTCATCTTTAATTACATTAAAAATGAAATCTTTTTATTTCATTTCTAATTACATTGAAAATTGTAATCTTTTAAAATCTATTCTTTTTATTGTATCTAAAATGACAATAAAAATACTTATTTTAATTCTAATCTTTTTATTGGATATAAAGTATCAATAAAAATGTCAATTTAAAATCTACCTTTTTTATTGTCTCTAAAATGACAATAAAAATATAAGTTTTTAATCTACCAATTTATTTACATTTAAAATGTAAATCAAAATGTAACTTTTAAATCTAATCTTTTATTTGCATCTAAAATGTAAACAAAAATGTAATTTTAAATCAGTTCTTTTATTTACATCTAAGTGCAAATAGAGATGATGCCTTTTTAACTTATTCTTTTATTTACATCAAAAATGTAAATAAATAAAAATGAAACTTTTTAATCTATCCTTTTATTTACATTTAAAATGTAAATAAAGATGTAACTTCAAATTTATTCTTTTTTATCTACATCTAAAATGTAAACAAAGATGTCATTTTAAATCTAATCTTTTATTTACATCCAAAATGTAAATAAAAATGTACCTTTTAAATTCATGTTTTTATTTACATCTAAAAATGTAAATAAAAATATACTTTTTATATCCATATTCTTATTTGCAACTAAATTGCAAATAAAGATGTACTTTTTAAATTCATGTTTTTATTTACATCTAACAAGTAAATAAAAGTTTACTTTTAAAATTCGTGGTTCTATTTACATCTAAAATGTAAATATAAAAATCAACTTTTAGTCCATGTTTCTGTTTACACCTAAAATGTATTCTTTTCAACAATTTCTAATATTACATTAAAAGTATATTTTAATGTAATCATGTTTTGATTATGATTTTTTTTCCATATTACTAACATTACATTAAAAATGTCTATTTTTAATGAAATCATGTTTTTGGTCAAAACATGAACATTTTCTATTTATTCCTTTAAAATGACAAAAATAGATACTTTTGCCTACTCCTAATTTAATGACCAAGGTAAATGTTTTTATTTCATTCCTCAAATTTAAACAAAAATACATGTTTTTGTTTTCATCCTTATTAATTGACAAAAAATGTAAATTTTGGTTTCATTCTTTTTAATTGACCAAAAATGTGCATTTTTGTTTTCATCTATTTACTTTTACAAAATATGCCAAATTTGTTTCAACTATTATAAGTTGGCCAAAGTGACAAATTTGATTTCAACATTTATAATTTGACAAAGGTGACAAATTTGGTTTCAACTAAACTAACTAGACAAATATGTGTTGTAACACCCCACGTCCGTTAGTGTCACTCACAAAGGGAATGCACTAAGTTCTGTGGAGCATTTTGGGTAAAAGATGCAGATAAATTACAAGACAGACAGGAATTAAACAGTGGAAAATAAAACTTTACTTTATTGATAAAATAGTTTGTACAATGACTTCTTTACAATATCAGAGTATCATCTGTCTTACAAAATAAAGAAGCATAAAATAACATTTATATTCCCCAATTTTAGCAAGATCCAGCCATAGCATCTGAAAAGCGAATCCAAGCAAAACTTCGACAAATCTTCAAGCTGGGAAAGTGTGACATTCCAACTTAACCTGAGCTATATTATTCCCTCCTTTACTGTAATGGCGCGTTTTGTTAGCTGTCGAATCATTAATTTATTTAATGATTTATATATCGATTTGGCGATATCGATAACTTAAAGTACAACGTTCGAACTTATAATTTATAATTATAATTAAAACGAACCTGAAACGTCGCGGCAATTCGCAAGTTGGCAATTCGAACTTCAACTGAATAGACAGAATTCGTTTTAAGCCGGATTTCTGTGAAACAAGAAACGTGTGGAGCTGGCGGAGTATATCTTTCTAGTGGAAGAGAAAAATCGGGATTTCGTCGGGTAGATTTTGATGTATGTCCAAATCAAATTTTAAAATAGTCGCCATGGAATCGTTTATCGACCGTAACTGTAACGACCCAGGAATTCGACGCCCGAATTCTAACAATAATACACCAATCTTGTATTACTGGTCAGAACTCAAGTATCGAAAACACCAGATAGTTATGAGAAAGAAGTTAGAGGGTGAGATAAGAAAGAAAGAAATATAAGAATAGAAGAAGAAGAAGAACAAATATCACAACACAGAATCAGAGTCTCACATCGCAGCGGAACAAAATATAATATGGAAATAAATCTTTATTGAGAGCTTTCAAAATTACTTACAGTATCAGAGTACATCAACATATCTGGACAGTTATATAACCTGTCCTCATATACAATCACAAAGCGGAATAGTAGCTATATATATATAACCATACGTTTGAACTCTTCCAGCTTGTCTCTGGACTTCGCAGCATCCGATAACCTGGACCTGTACACCCCGGCCTAACCCGAGCATTTACAAAACACCGGGTCAGTCTGGTGAACCAGAGTGAGTAAAACTCGCACAGTATTAAGGGTAAATCATCCAACATGATTTTAAAGTTCAAAATCTTTTCAAAAGAAAAGGATAATCGTAAGACCAGATCCACACATAAACACGGACGGTTTTTACCTTACGATAACCCAAAGCAGTTTTGAAATCAATATCTTGTCTGATATTATCATAGTGTCTAAATACAAGTAAATAGAATCTAGTGGAACGCTTGCATCTCACGCTCCACATATATAGTATACAAACAAAACCGCGGGCGCTTATTGGAGATTGGATTCCGACCTTGACAAGGTATGGGACCACCTGCCGATAGTGTATCTCTAGAGGCGAATACACTGGGTTCAACAAGAACGTCTTGCAACCCGGCCCACACATGACCGATCACTCATTTCGCTTGAGTGTATCGAATGTATATCACCAACGGTTGGGCTCAAACCACCGTTTCCCGAAAAGGGACAGCATTGAAATAGATTCAAGAAGCAAAAGGAATTTCTCTAGATAGGTGATTATACACCCTAATGGGAGCGACCCACATAGCCATGCTGCCTGCCCGATTTTTGTCATTTCCCAGTTGATGAGGCTTGAGGCTACGCTTAATCAGCACATCATATTTACTTCAAATGTCACATCGTCAGATCCATCAACAATCACTAATTGATGTCTACAACAATACATTACGTGTTGGCTAAAGAAGTTTCCTTCTCCGCTTCCACTCTTGGTATGGTTGAAGAAATCAATGTACATGACCTTTTCTGGAAATACTCTGTCAGACATTCATCCATACAAGTCACCCAGGAACAGAATGAACCGAAGGCACCTTCCTACTGCATCCTAAGAATCACCCTGAGAATCAGTAGCGAGAAGTCCTTGCAAATCCGTGGATCTCAACCACGACAGAATCACAGTTTATCTCTGCTTGCAATCAGAGATTTTAAGCAACCCTTCCGCTTATGAAGATCCACGGTCTTCACTAGCTCCATCTTGAATCAGCATCTTCAACGTATTCGTATTTGCTGGACGGAATGGTTCTCGAATATAAATTCGATCCCGGTCTTTCCGTACCAACAATCGTATGGGACAAATTTGATAGTCGGTTATTTAACTATCAAATAAACAAACATTCATCCATAAAAGGGAATGGATTCACTGATTCAATACTCAGTATCTTTTAGCCTCTTAACGAACCATCTGTACATTATATTCTTCAAATTTCCAATATTTGAACATCGCCTTTACTTCTTAAAATAAGAATATTCTCCAAATTCATTTTTATTCAACTTATAAACTTTTCGAAAATAGTCCATAATATCATTTACGGAAATCATAGCTTATGTTTTCCTCAACTACTCTCGTTTATAAACTAATACCATTCTGGAATAATCATGTAGTCGTTCAAGTTGGGGTATTTTATTTACCTCTCAGACCTTGACCAACAACATTCATATCTTCAGAATAAATAAAAGTTTATTATCTACACGTTCCCCTTTGAAAACTTATTCAAATCTCGTCCACTTTTACTTAACTAATTGTTAAGTAAAACCTTACTAAACTCTTTCAATTTATGTTAACAACCCTTTGCGATATCATATACGAGCTTCGATATAAATAGAATTTCTATAAAAATTCCTTAACACTTCTTTATTATTATATTATAAATTATTTCTAACAACTTAAATTCATTTGGTTAAAATACCATAAACAAAGCTTTCATAAACCTTATATTAATATCTTCAAATTCTCATCTTGATATTTATCAACAATTCAGCTTATCATTTGTAACAACCGTTACAAACTTTATTTCAAAACCATTTCACTTATCACGTTCTCTTTAACTCGTACTCAACCCCTTATTCGTCGTATGAACATATGATGATCCTTTTTAAAATCTTATGTCTAAATAGTTCTCCTCATTTGTTACAAAACACATTTACCAATTCGATTCCATTTCCAATTCATTATCGACAATTAACATTCGTTGTCGTTATTTAAATCTCATACTTCATTTACTCTCGCCAGCAGATACTATTCCGAACCTCGGAATATCACATTCCGATCTTCGGAATAACACTCATTTCGATCAATCATTCTGAACCTCGGAATAACACATTTTCGGACCTCGGAATAAGCCTCACTTCCATTTACATAACTGAATCTCATTCATAAATGTCATTTATAAATTCATAATCGTACTTTCAACTTTGATTTCTTTTAAATTATGAAATCCCCTTTCCAAATCGTTATTCCTTTCAAATCTGTCAATTTGTCAAATCTTATTCACGAAATGTTATTTAATCGCATTTCGTATTAATTTGAAACACCAGTTGTTAAAACGATTGTTTATCACAAAATATCACTCTTTAAACTCTTTTATAAATTCTCGTCTATCCATAATTTAATTATTCCATTCCGATGTTTTGAAATCCATTCAAACTTCTTTTACGACCGTAAGGCCCTTATAAAATTGTTTCAATATTTAAATAACCAACACGATATCGTTTCACCATTTATTCAATAATATCTTGCATCTCCCTTTGTTCTATATTATACAATTATAAAATTGGCAAATTTACCATAAAAATTGTAGTTTGAATTATATAAAAATGTATTCATATCTTTGAAATCATTCGAAACCCATTTAACATTGATTTCGACAAATCATTTCTTTCGATTGACGGTACGAAAGAGGCAAATGGCTACTGTAGTACCAAACCGTGAAATATACACTAATTTCACATTCAATAACAACAATATAACCATATTGATAATGTTATTCAGTTCAAAATGGCTAATCAATATTCGGTTTCCATCTAAATAGATGACATGAACGGTTTAATGATAACGGTCAATAATAACAGTAACAGTCAATACCGGGATAATAACAACAGTTCAAGCATTCAGCTATTTGATTGTAACGTTTATAGTGTTATAACGTAACCACTGAGGTAAGTTACCTCACTTGGATTCAATCGTTATAAATAACGATTAATTAAATTAAACGAACGTTTAATTTAACTGTTCCAGTCAAAATATGAATATAAAATCAACAACGAACGAACAAACAAACAACCACTGCACACAATTATAAAACCCGACTTATATAAAATATAAGTAGGGGAAAAACTGAGTGAGTTTAACTCACCTTGAATTTTCCATTCTTTGTCAAAACGGTTCGTCCTACAAGCTTCCAGCTGCGCTCAATTTCGTCTTTTCCAATTCCCAAAATGTCACGCCTGTCAATATAGTTCCAACGTTCGTGGTTTGACCTGATTCTGTGTATGAACGTGTTACATAAATTATAATATACGATTTTATTTAAACAAATATTTTATTTTTAATCCTAATTACTAACTACATCCTTAATTAAAACGGCTAATATATTAATGTTTAACACGTCCAAACTGGTTACCATTTATTTATTGGGCCACCGAATGCATAAATAATTAAGCATATTTGGATCTAAAGTGAACACGCTAATCTCACCTGCTGTTGCTTTCTCCTAAAAAGCCTTGCTTATATCCTCCCTGCATGCAAACACATGACACCCCACTAGCCTTCTCTATGGTCCGTAAGCAACTCCCCTTCCTTGCATTAAACGTAAGCTCCTCCTCCCCACTATCTTTTTTTGCTGTTTCGTTTTTTTTTTTTTTTTTTTTTTTTTTCGTTTTGTATGGACCATGAAGCCCAATACCCCTCCGCACAGCACCATTGCTTCTTCCCATCAAGTTCTGAAACTTCCACGTCTTTTTTTTTTTTTTTTTTTTTTTTTTTTTTCTTTCACCAAAGTCTGAATGGTTTTCAAAATAAATGATCGGCCGCCCCCTTGCATGCAACTGCATGCTTCAAACCAACGTTGCCATTATTTCTTTCTTTCTTTTTACTGCTTTTCTCACCGAAGAACAGTGCGCTAACACTTTCATCCCCACGCACTGAAGTTTCTTCCCCACTTCATGCGACTACAGTTTCTCCCCCGTGTACTGCATCCTTCCCAGCGCAAGTTTTCTCCTCTTTTTTTTTTTTTTTAAGGTTGGATCTTTTTTTTTTTTTTTTTTTTTTCCATTACTGAAGCGATGAAGAAAAATAAAATGAGCAACCGTGTTTATATAGAAGGGAGGCACCGTGGACAGCAAGGAAATCACGCATAGGTTTGCAGTGTAGCATATAGGTTAGCTGGGTTTGCATGTGGGTTGGTGGCTCTGCGCTGGACTTTGGGATTCTAACAACTTGGTCGGCACGTAGAGGAAATTTGGCAGACAAGAAACTGAAATGTTTGGGGCGCAAGCTACAGAGCAGATTTGGACGCAAGAAACACTAAAAGTTTTGGCGCAAGCACTAAAAGGCTACATGCAAAAATGTGCTACAGTAAAAGAGAAAGTTGGATTGATTTTATTAATATCATAATATAACTAAACTTGCATGCGAGAAATTTGGTTAAAAATCGCTACATACGATTTCTGTTTTTTGATAAAAAGGCTATTCTTAGCATAGAAAAACATTCCGGACCCAATGGGACAGGTTTCGTCGAAATCCGACACCGTTTGCGAAAATCCCTTAGAAATTATCGATGAAAAACACCGAGCAATAATTCCTAACAATTCCAGAAAAAATCCTAAAAATATGAGGCCTTGACGTTTCACTAGACCTCTTCCTAAGGTTTCGTATGAAACTTGTTTCGTTGAATTTCGAGTTCGTTTGACCAGTTAACCATTCAGTTTAGTTCGCTTTAAGTTAAAAACATAGCGTACCCCACTATGAAATATTCTTTTCACGTAGAGACAGTCATGGACAGAAACAAAAATACCATTTAAATGAGTGATGTGCTCTGGTCCCAAAAATGTAATAATACCGGTAGATGAACTCATATTGTGAAACCCCGAAATGTCGATACAGGGTGCCAAATACTCCAAATAAAAAGTTGCTTATTTAATTAATTAAAAATTACCATAAAATTCTAAAAATTAAATTATCACTACGCCTCAAAAGAACCTAGTCTAAATTCGAAACCGATATGCAGTTATATCCAATAAACCGTTACGGTCGATAAACGATTACGCCGCTGTTTTTCTGCCAAATTGATTTGGGCATAACTTCCAATCTTCATGACGAAATCCCGATTTTTCTTTTTCACTAGGAAAATATACTTCACTTGCTCCGTACATTTCTTGTTTCACATAAATCTGATTTAAAACGGGCTCTGTACATTCAGTTGAAGTTCAAAACTCTATTTTACGAACTGCAGCGCTGTTCTGAGCTCATTTTATTTTATATATGAATATATATCGTTCAGCTTCGTTTAAATAGCTATTTAAATATTAAAATCCATTTATATTCCAAATAAATATTTAAGATAAATAAAATATTTGGTTGCCAAAAATACGGGACGTTACATTCTTCCCCCCTTAAAATAATTTCGTCCTCGAAATTGCTGAGGTATGAAAGAATGTTACAACTCATTAATTTCTTATTAACTCGTTGTTGAATTTAATTTACCCACTAATCACCAATACATCAAACAAAACACAACCAAACAAATCTTGATTATCAGTATTAGTATCCACTATTTGTATCCACTATGTTTAACCATATTTTAATATTAATCGATTAACTTCCGATTGATCTCCATTATCATCCGTTCGATTTTCAAATCTGAACTTTATTTTATTTAATTTCAATTTTATTTCTTAAATTAACTCTACTTAACCAGACTAAGTTTCATTTTCGTATCCAATTCAATCAACCAATTGGTTTCTACCCAGTTCAATTTCATTTTGAACTCCAACCAACTCAATCAAAACAATCAATCAATCCATACTATTATATTATAGAAAATTCTTTCCTTTTTCTATAAAAATATAATTTGGGCAAAATTATTTCATTTACCCTCTTTTCAAAACAATACTGTGTCTATTACCAGTCCAATGCTTTTCAACACTTGAACCAGACAACAACACAATCCAAAATATTTGTATATAAAATCTACAAATACGTGCTCTCATATCTATACACTCAACTCGATCTAAGGTATTACTAACCTCATCTCTATCGAGTTGCACCACAGAGCCAAGGTTATTACTAAACCAATAGCTCTGATACCACTGTAACGACCCAGGAATTCGACGCCCGAATTCTAACAATAATACACCAATCTTGTATTACTGGTCAGAACTCAAGTATCGAAAACACCAGATAGTTATGAGAAAGAAGTTAGAGGGTGAGATAAGAAAGAAAGAAATATAAGAATAGAAGAAGAAGAAGAACAAATATCACAACACAGAATCAGAGTCTCACATCGCAGCGGAACAAAATATAATATGGAAATAAATCTTTATTGAGAGCTTTCAAAATTACTTACAGTATCAGAGTACATCAACATATCTGGACAGTTATATAACCTGTCCTCATATACAATCACAAAGCGGAATAGTAGCTATATATATATAACCATACGTTTGAACTCTTCCAGCTTGTCTCTGGACTTCGCAGCATCCGATAACCTGGACCTGTACACCCCGGCCTAACCCGAGCATTTACAAAACACCGGGTCAGTCTGGTGAACCAGAGTGAGTAAAACTCGCACAGTATTAAGGGTAAATCATCCAACATGATTTTAAAGTTCAAAATCTTTTCAAAAGAAAAGGATAATCGTAAGACCAGATCCACACATAAACACGGACGGTTTTTACCTTACGATAACCCAAAGCAGTTTTGAAATCAATATCTTGTCTGATATTATCATAGTGTCTAAATACAAGTAAATAGAATCTAGTGGAACGCTTGCATCTCACGCTCCACATATATAGTATACAAACAAAACCGCGGGCGCTTATTGGAGATTGGATTCCGACCTTGACAAGGTATGGGACCACCTGCCGATAGTGTATCTCTAGAGGCGAATACACTGGGTTCAACAAGAACGTCTTGCAACCCGGCCCACACATGACCGATCACTCATTTCGCTTGAGTGTATCGAATGTATATCACCAACGGTTGGGCTCAAACCACCGTTTCCCGAAAAGGGACAGCATTGAAATAGATTCAAGAAGCAAAAGGAATTTCTCTAGATAGGTGATTATACACCCTAATGGGAGCGACCCACATAGCCATGCTGCCTGCCCGATTTTTGTCATTTCCCAGTTGATGAGGCTTGAGGCTACGCTTAATCAGCACATCATATTTACTTCAAATGTCACATCGTCAGATCCATCAACAATCACTAATTGATGTCTACAACAATACATTACGTGTTGGCTAAAGAAGTTTCCTTCTCCGCTTCCACTCTTGGTATGGTTGAAGAAATCAATGTACATGACCTTTTCTGGAAATACTCTGTCAGACATTCATCCATACAAGTCACCCAGGAACAGAATGAACCGAAGGCACCTTCCTACTGCATCCTAAGAATCACCCTGAGAATCAGTAGCGAGAAGTCCTTGCAAATCCGTGGATCTCAACCACGACAGAATCACAGTTTATCTCTGCTTGCAATCAGAGATTTTAAGCAACCCTTCCGCTTATGAAGATCCACGGTCTTCACTAGCTCCATCTTGAATCAGCATCTTCAACGTATTCGTATTTGCTGGACGGAATGGTTCTCGAATATAAATTCGATCCCGGTCTTTCCGTACCAACAATCGTATGGGACAAATTTGATAGTCGGTTATTTAACTATCAAATAAACAAACATTCATCCATAAAAGGGAATGGATTCACTGATTCAATACTCAGTATCTTTTAGCCTCTTAACGAACCATCTGTACATTATATTCTTCAAATTTCCAATATTTGAACATCGCCTTTACTTCTTAAAATAAGAATATTCTCCAAATTCATTTTTATTCAACTTATAAACTTTTCGAAAATAGTCCATAATATCATTTACGGAAATCATAGCTTATGTTTTCCTCAACTACTCTCGTTTATAAACTAATACCATTCTGGAATAATCATGTAGTCGTTCAAGTTGGGGTATTTTATTTACCTCTCAGACCTTGACCAACAACATTCATATCTTCAGAATAAATAAAAGTTTATTATCTACACGTTCCCCTTTGAAAACTTATTCAAATCTCGTCCACTTTTACTTAACTAATTGTTAAGTAAAACCTTACTAAACTCTTTCAATTTATGTTAACAACCCTTTGCGATATCATATACGAGCTTCGATATAAATAGAATTTCTATAAAAATTCCTTAACACTTCTTTATTATTATATTATAAATTATTTCTAACAACTTAAATTCATTTGGTTAAAATACCATAAACAAAGCTTTCATAAACCTTATATTAATATCTTCAAATTCTCATCTTGATATTTATCAACAATTCAGCTTATCATTTGTAACAACCGTTACAAACTTTATTTCAAAACCATTTCACTTATCACGTTCTCTTTAACTCGTACTCAACCCCTTATTCGTCGTATGAACATATGATGATCCTTTTTAAAATCTTATGTCTAAATAGTTCTCCTCATTTGTTACAAAACACATTTACCAATTCGATTCCATTTCCAATTCATTATCGACAATTAACATTCGTTGTCGTTATTTAAATCTCATACTTCATTTACTCTCGCCAGCAGATACTATTCCGAACCTCGGAATATCACATTCCGATCTTCGGAATAACACTCATTTCGATCAATCATTCTGAACCTCGGAATAACACATTTTCGGACCTCGGAATAAGCCTCACTTCCATTTACATAACTGAATCTCATTCATAAATGTCATTTATAAATTCATAATCGTACTTTCAACTTTGATTTCTTTTAAATTATGAAATCCCCTTTCCAAATCGTTATTCCTTTCAAATCTGTCAATTTGTCAAATCTTATTCACGAAATGTTATTTAATCGCATTTCGTATTAATTTGAAACACCAGTTGTTAAAACGATTGTTTATCACAAAATATCACTCTTTAAACTCTTTTATAAATTCTCGTCTATCCATAATTTAATTATTCCATTCCGATGTTTTGAAATCCATTCAAACTTCTTTTACGACCGTAAGGCCCTTATAAAATTGTTTCAATATTTAAATAACCAACACGTTATCGTTTCACCATTTATTCAATAATATCTTGCATCTCCCTTTGTTCTATATTATACAATTATAAAATTGGCAAATTTACCATAAAAATTGTAGTTTGAATTATATAAAAATGTATTCATATCTTTGAAATCATTCGAAACCCATTTAACATTGATTTCGACAAATCATTTCTTTCGATTGACGGTACGAAAGAGGCAAATGGCTACTGTAGTACCAAACCGTGAAATATACACTAATTTCACATTCAATAACAACAATATAACCATATTGATAATGTTATTCAGTTCAAAATGGCTAATCAATATTCGGTTTCCATCTAAATAGATGACATGAACGGTTTAATGATAACGGTCAATAATAACAGTAACAGTCAATACCGGGATAATAACAACAGTTCAAGCATTCAGCTATTTGATTGTAACGTTTATAGTGTTATAACGTAACCACTGAGGTAAGTTACCTCACTTGGATTCAATCGTTATAAATAACGATTAATTAAATTAAACGAACGTTTAATTTAACTGTTCCAGTCAAAATATGAATATAAAATCAACAACGAACGAACAAACAAACAACCACTGCACACAATTATAAAACCCGACTTATATAAAATATAAGTAGGGGAAAAACTGAGTGAGTTTAACTCACCTTGAATTTTCCATTCTTTGTCAAAACGGTTCGTCCTACAAGCTTCCAGCTGCGCTCAATTTCGTCTTTTCCAATTCCCAAAATGTCACCCCTGTCAATATAGTTCCAACGTTCGTGGTTTGACCTGATTCTGTGTATGAACGTGTTACATAAATTATAATATACGATTTTATTTAAACAAATATTTTATTTTTAATCCTAATTACTAACTACATCCTTAATTAAAACGGCTAATATATTAATGTTTAACACGTCCAAACTGGTTACCATTTATTTATTGGGCCACCGAATGCATAAATAATTAAGCATATTTGGATCTAAAGTGAACACGCTAATCTCACCTGCTGTTGCTTTCTCCTAAAAAGCCTTGCTTATATCCTCCCTGCATGCAAACACATGACACCCCACTAGCCTTCTCTATGGTCCGTAAGCAACTCCCCTTCCTTGCATTAAACGTAAGCTCCTCCTCCCCACTATCTTTTTTTGCTGTTTCGTTTTTTTTTTTTTTTTTTTTTTTCGTTTTGTATGGACCATGAAGCCCAATACCCCTCCGCACAGCACCATTGCTTCTTCCCATCAAGTTCTGAAACTTCCACGTCTCTTTTTTTTTTTTTTTTTCTTTTTTTTTTTTTCTTTCACCAAAGTCTGAATGGTTTTCAAAATAAATGATCGGCCGCCCCCTTGCATGCAACTGCATGCTTCAAACCAACGTTGCCATTATTTCTTTCTTTTTTTTTTTCTGCTTTTCTCACCGAAGAACAGTGCGCTAACACTTTCATCCCCACGCACTGAAGTTTCTTCCCCACTTCATGCGACTACAGTTTCTCCCCCGTGTACTGCATCCTTCCCAGCGCAAGTTTTCTCCTCTTTTTTTTTTATTTTAAGGTTGGATCTTTTTTTTTTTTTTTTTCCATTACTGAAGCGATGAAGAAAAATAAAATGAGCAACCGTGTTTATATAGAAGGGAGGCACCGTGGACAGCAAGGAAATCACGCATAGGTTTGCAGTGTAGCATATAGGTTAGCTGGGTTTGCATGTGGGTTGGTGGCTCTGCGCTGGACTTTGGGATTCTAACAACTTGGTCGGCACGTAGAGGAAATTTGGCAGACAAGAAACTGAAATGTTTGGGGCGCAAGCTACAGAGCAGATTTGGACGCAAGAAACACTAAAAGTTTTGGCGCAAGCACTAAAAGGCTACATGCAAAAATGTGCTACAGTAAAAGAGAAAGTTGGATTGATTTTATTAATATCATAATATAACTAAACTTGCATGCGAGAAATTTGGTTAAAAATCGCTACATACGATTTCTGTTTTTTGATAAAAAGGCTATTCTTAGCATAGAAAAACATTCCGGACCCAATGGGACAGGTTTCGTCGAAATCCGACACCGTTTGCGAAAATCCCTTAGAAATTATCGATGAAAAACACCGAGCAATAATTCCTAACAATTCCAGAAAAAATCCTAAAAATATGAGGCCTTGACGTTTCACTAGACCTCTTCCTAAGGTTTCGTATGAAACTTGTTTCGTTGAATTTCGAGTTCGTTTGACCAGTTAACCATTCAGTTTAGTTCGCTTTAAGTTAAAAACATAGCGTACCCCACTATGAAATATTCTTTTCACGTAGAGACAGTCATGGACAGAAACAAAAATACCATTTAAATGAGTGATGTGCTCTGGTCCCAAAAATGTAATAATACCGGTAGATGAACTCATATTGTGAAACCCCGAAATGTCGATACAGGGTGCCAAATACTCCAAATAAAAAGTTGCTTATTTAATTAATTAAAAATTACCATAAAATTCTAAAAATTAAATTATCACTACGCCTCAAAAGAACCTAGTCTAAATTCGAAACCGATATGCAGTTATATCCAATAAACCGTTACGGTCGATAAACGATTACGCCGCTGTTTTTCTGCCAAATTGATTTGGGCATAACTTCCAATCTTCATGACGAAATCCCGATTTTTCTTTTTCACTAGGAAAATATACTTCACTTGCTCCGTACATTTCTTGTTTCACATAAATCTGATTTAAAACGGGCTCTGTACATTCAGTTGAAGTTCAAAACTCTATTTTACGAACTGCAGCGCTGTTCTGAGCTCATTTTATTTTATATATGAATATATATCGTTCAGCTTCGTTTAAATAGCTATTTAAATATTAAAATCCATTTATATTCCAAATAAATATTTAAGATAAATAAAATATTTGGTTGCCAAAAATACGGGACGTTACAGTAACGGTTTATTTGAAATAACTAGATATTAGGCGTGAATTTAGACAAGGTTCTTTTGGGACATAGCGATAATTTAATTTTTGGAATTTTATGGAAATTTTTAATTAATTAAATAAGTGACTTTTTATTTGAAGTATTTTGCACCTTGTGGTCAACATTTTAGGGTTTCAAAATATGAGTTAATCTACCGGTATTATTATATTTTTGGGATCATGGCACCAAGCTGATTACAACGGTATGTTTACTTCTGTCGACAACAGTTGTAAAGAAAGGAAATTCTTTATAAAACATGAGGGCAAACTTTATAACATTTAACAAAGGACCACGTTGCACTCATTTCAACCGACCATTTTCTTTGGTTCAAAACAAAATACTTGGCACAAATAGTTGGCACTCAGAAGATCCATACATTCGAAACAAAAAAATCCTATATAATGCCTTTACAAACGAAACCTAATATGATTCCTTCCTCTGATCGAAATAATGAGCCGCCACTTCTTTCTTTTTCTTTTGTTTTTCTTCAAAATGCGAGACTTAAAAATCCTCAAAACAAACCGTGGAGCATTATTCTCCAAGCAAAATCGCAAACAAAAACAATATAAATAATACTTAGCCTATAACCTAACTCATTGGCTCTGCCGTTCATTTATCTCGAGCCGCCACTGAAGCTCTTCTCGGAACGAAAACCGAAGCCTTCAATCCTTAAAAGAAAATCCTCTAACAAATCAAAACAAAATCCTTAAATCCTAAAACCAATACCTTTTCAATTCGGGTATCCTCCTCTTCAATCGTGTGTGGTTTGTCTCGAGTTCGAATTCGATTGGTTTGCGGTTGATATTGGGTCGATGCGTTGGAGGCTGTGAAGGAGATTAAATGGTGGTCTCGTCTGAGAATAAGGTGATGTCGGAGGGGTCAACCGTGGGAGGTCTGACCGCCGGAAAATGGGGGAATCACTAGGTGACGGCGGTTCGTTGCTGAAGCAGTGGTGGTGTTTTTGAGTGAAGGGGGGGGGGTCTGACGAGGGGAATAAGGGTGGCGAAGGGGTTCTGTGTGAGTTTGACCGTGATGAGCTTTGTGTTAAGGAAGATCTGTGAGCTGAGGGACGTGGTAATATTTCTGTGCGAAGTGTAGGTGATGATGGATAAAACATTGGTGATGGTTGTTTAACTGATTGACGAGTTGATGATGGATGAAACAAAGGTGGGAGGTTGGACTCGTTTCTTGTGTATGGCGAGGGTGAGAGGAGTTCGAGCAGTACGCGTTGGAGTCTGAGATGAGTATGGGAGAACGGAAGAATTTTCAGACCTTTTTCTAGGCGGTCTAAAAGTCGGGGAGGGGCATCATTCATGGCGGTGAGGGTTCTGGGAGAGGCAGTTCTGGCGACATCGTGGGTGTGGTGTCCGATGGTCAAGAAATGATGGTGAAGACTTTAAGGTGAAGATGAACTTGGGTTTTTCTTGCTGTTGGTCTGTCCGAAGTGATTTTGTACTCTACAGTAGGCGTGAGACAAATGGAGGTGTACTATGCTTGGGATGGCATCATAATTGAAGGTGAATAATAGTTCAACAAGGAAAGGGGAGTTTGAAAACATTGGAGATGGGGAAAGCAAACCTGCGAATGAAAGGGGAGTTCAGCGGTGATCTCCGTTGGTTGAATGGTGGATCGAAGAAGGAGTTGGGAGGAGAGAGAGGGATGCTGTAGTGGGTGAGGTCACGGCAGAAATGGGTTTGAGGAAGAAGTAAAGGGCGAAGCGGGTTTTTAGAAGAAGGACGTGGGCTTAGTTGGGTAGTGGGCCGGGCTAAGGAGTTGGAATTCAGAACAGTAAGCTGCGTTGGGATCGTATGGACGAGCACTCCACCATGGAACTAACCGCGAGTCAATTAGAGTTCGTCACAATTTATAGCAAAATAAATTGTCTGAATCAAGCGATGGTTATCGTCATTGACGATGATCGTTCAATGTGAGTAAATCTCACAAACTCTAAATAGTTCTATTTTTACAGTGTATTCTTAGAACTGTTAACTATTGTCTGTTTGACTGCGTGTTGACTGTTTGATTGAACTGCTAGTCAGTTAGTGGAATATATATATATATATATATAAACCGATAAATATTTATATGCTGATTCGGCTTATCAGAATATTATACCAGTGTTGTCTAACATCTGTGATGCAGGGAAACAGGTTGGAGGAATCCAACTGGATTCCTCAACAGTTATTTTACTGTGATTTTTATATTGTGATATATAATGTGATGTATATAATCTGTGTGATTATGTGGGTGGGACGATATTTATCGTTGTTTTATGGCGTGTTAAATACCATGAGAAATACCAGAATGTAGGAGAGGGGTTTTCAAAGTATATTTTGAAAATAGTTTATTTATATAAAATCAAGGGATTTTATATATATATATATATATATATATATATATATATATAAGAAAAAGGATTCTGAATATAAAGGAATATAGTTGGTAAAAACAAATATAAAAGAATTATATTTGTAAATCAAATACAAGGGAATATATATGTTAATCGAATATAAGGGGATATATTTGTTAATCAAAATATAAAGGAATTATATTCGTTAAAAGAAATATAAAGGATATTTATTTAGAGATTAAATAAATAGAATTAAACTAAAGGAGATATTTATTTGTTAAATAAATAGGAGTTAACCAAGTGAATTGGTCGAGTTAACCAAGTGAATTGGTCGAGTTAATCGAAGTGAAATTAGTTGAGTTAAACTAAGTGAATTGGTTAGAGTTAATCAAAGTGGATTAGTTAAGTTAACTAAGTGGTTAATCGAAGTGAATTAGTTGAGTTAAACTAAGTGAATCGGTTAGAGTTAATCAATGTGAATTAGTTAAGTTAAACTAATTGGTTAATCGAAGTGAATTAGTTAAGTTAACTAAGTGGTTAATCGAAGTGAATTAGTTGAGTTAAACTAAGTGAATCGGTTAGAGTTAATCAACGTGAATTAGCTAAGTTAAACTAAGCGGATTAGTTCAGTTAATCGAGACAAGTAAATCAAGTTAGGTTAAACCATTTGAGTTAACCAGTTAGGTTAAACCATTTGAGTTAACCAGTTAAAGTTTACCAGTTAAAGATAAACAGTTAGGTTAAACCATTTGAGTTAACCAGTTAAAGTTTACCAGTTAAAGATAAACAGTTAGAGTTGACCAGTTAGAGTTATCCAAGTGGAGTTAATCGAGTAGAGTTGCCGAATATCACTTATTCGAAGTAGAGTTATCGAATATAGTATATTCGAGGGAAGAGTAATCGAATATAGTTTATTCGAGTGGAGAAATCAAATGTTATTCATTTGAGAAGAGTTACCGAATATTATTTATTCGAAGAGTAGTTATCGAATATTGGTTATTCGAAGTTAGCTAATCCAAAGGAGTTATTCGAAGTTAGTTAATCCAAAGGAGTTAGTCGAAGAGTTAATCGAATATAGTTATTCGAAAGAAGGTGTAAATCGAATATAGTTATTCGAGTAAAGTTAAAGAGTTAATCGAATTTAGTTATTCGAAATGAGTTATTCGAATTAGATATTTGAATAGAGTTAAACACATTAGAGCGATTCGAATTAGTTATTCGAATAGAGTTAAACACGTAAGAGTTAATTGAATATTAGTTATTCAATTTGAGTTAATCAAATGTAGTTATTCGAGAAGAGTTAAATCGAATTTAGTTATTCGAAAAGAGTTAATCAATTTGAGTTAAGTTAATCGATTTGAATTAAGTTGAATTGAAATGGAATAAATCGATTAGAATTAAGTTAATCGAGTTAGAGTAAATCGAATATTGGTTATTTGAAGGTAAGTTATTCGAATTAGTTATTCGAAGGAGTTAATCAAATGAGTCGATCCAAAGGAGTTAGTCGAATATTAGTTATTCGAATAGAGTTAAAGGAGTTATCGATTTTAGTTTGATCGAAAGGAGTTATCAATTAGTAAATCGAAAGGAGATTTTCGAATATAGCATATTCGAAAGAAAGAGATCGAATATTGTTTATTCGAAAGAGAGAGATTTCGAATATGAGTATTCGAAGAGAGATAATCGAATATAGGTTATTCGAAGAAGAGTTAATCAAATAGAGATTACTCGAAAGAGAGTTATACGTCGAATTCGATTATAGCGAATTCGGGAAAGTACTATTTACTTTCCAGGGTTTAAATCAAGATTTAGTTATTGATTTAGAAATTAGGTGTCTGTTAAATTATTCGAGTTAGGAGATAAAGTTATAATTTAGGTTAGACATTGCAGAAGTAGGAATTATAACGTTATAGTTATAATCAAACGTTGTCATATAAGAAGTGGATTCGTAACCTGAATCCGAGAATTTGCGTAAAACAGATGATTGTAAAAAGTGGGTGACGAGCTTCATCTATTTCACAGTAAAGGACGTGGTTCAATTAAGGTCTGAGAGGTAATTATACCCCAACTTGATTGACCTCAGAATTGACAAAGGAATAGTTTTGGTTCGATAGAAAATGTTGATTTGAAATATAGTTAAGTAATAAGCGATTAATGGATTAAGCGTAACGATGTTTTATACAACGTTCATTGGAAATCCGTAAATGAGTTTTGGAAACGTTTTCCAAATATAGTCAGATATGTTTTCTAAACATAGGAAATGAAATGTTTTCATGATAAGAATTTAAGAAATAGAGTTAAGCAAATTCAGAAACTGACTGGAGAGGGTAAGTTGAACGGTTTTCTAAGTGACGATCTGATGTTGGTTTCGACCTTCCGGATTGATACTTAGAGAATTGTTCTCATACTAGTTACAGTTAGGGACTGATAGTTGCGAAATAATAGTGATGTGAAAATAAGCTATGGACATGTTTTCCAATGATTAATAACATATATTTTCTAAATATATGAAATAAGGAAATATGAACATATGATGATTGATCGATCGAATTTCCATTTGGAAATAAGATCGTTGTTTGTACACCGACATGTTTTCATTTGATAGTTGAATCACAGACTATCAAAGTTTTTACCATTTTAACGTTGTTAATATGGAGAGACCGGTTGGATTATTATCCAAAGAACCACTCTGTATTGGCATAAGCGTTGCGAGCAATATATGCCAGAGATAAATTGAAGACGGAGTAAAGTGCAAGGGCTGTTGTATAAGTCTTAGATAACAGTGACTAAGATGGATATACTGAATAGTGCCTTCGGTTTGTCCAGTCCCAGGACAACGTATATGGAAGAAGGTCTGACAGAGTATATCCAATGGATCGCGTAAGTTGATCTGTTCAAACGTATTCACGTTTGGTGGCGGAGGAATTCGTTTCTCTTAGCTGTATACCCGTGTTATTTTTGGATAAGTCAATTTGTGATTTGGCGGGTATGACGATGTGGCATTCAAAGTGAATGGTGATCAGATGTTCTGAAGATAGACGTAGCTTCTAGCCTCACACCAGGAAGTAACAAAAGTTGGGCTAGGCAGCATGGCTAGTTGGGTCATCCCCAAGAAGGGTGTATTGTCACCGATCTAGAGAATATTCATATTTATACTTCTTTTTGATTCTGTATCTTCGGATGACGGTTTGATGGCCTACAACCGTGGTGGCAATATATTCGCGACACTCAAGCTAAATGAGTGAGCGGTCATGTGTGGCCGGGTTGCAAGACGTTCTTGTTGAACCCTGAGTGTATCACCTCTAGAGTACACTGATCAGAAGGTGCTCCCATACCTTGTCTGTTGGAATCCATTCTCCGATAAGCGCCCTGCGGTTTATGATTTTATACTATGTATGTAGAACGTGAGATGTAAGCGTTTCTGCTAGATTGATACCTATTTGTACTTAGACATTATTATAATATCACAATGATATTGCTTGTCAAAGTTGTTCAGATACTCATAAGGGAAAAACCCGTTCCGTATTCACGGCGTGGTCTTATGAGATATCCTATACCTGTTTAAAACTATTTTACTCATACCAGTCCCATGACTGACCCGGAGTTTACTTTGTTGTTTTCCCTAAACTCTTGGGTGCCTAAATTTGTACGGGCAGTCAAGTAGTCGGGATTTACAGATATGCTTGGAGAGCTTGGAGCAGGAGGCTGCAAGATTTTATAGCTATAGTTATTTCCGCTGTGTTGTAAGTGTTGTACTCTGATAAGTGCTATTGTATATATATAACTGTTACTTCAAAGCTATGTTATATATTATATGTTATTCGTTCCGCTGTGAGATTCGTGTTACTCTGATGATTCTGATGTTCTTCTTCTTCTTCTATTCTATTAGTTCTATCTTTTCTTTCTCACCTTCTAAATTCTTTCACTAACGTCTCGGAATTTCCGACTCTCGAGGAGTCGGAAATTTCCAGCCGTTACATTTACTACCTGGGGGGGGAGGAAGAAAAGAAGACGAAAGAAAAACAGAGTCAGACATAAAGCCTGAGTAAGTTCAGTAACTTCTAGCATGTGAACATGGAAAAACAAAACGACATGAATTAACTGAATACAAGATAACACCATGATGATAGGGTTGGCATGATTAGACAAGATGAACACAAGATATGCTAAGCTAAGATAAACTGGATATGTTCTAATACTTTCACCGTTTCGCTATTTCCTTGTTATACTGGTTTCTATATCTCTGCACCACCTAACTAGTGTTCCAACTAGTAACGATAATGTGATCCAATTCCCTGTATTTTCCATTGCCTTCGGGCATCCATTTATTAGTTATTACCCAGATCTAATCTATGGTTTTCTATCGAGTGCTTTCTAGATTCAACTAGAGTTTACGCTATCTGCTGAACGCTTCTCGGATTCAGGATTTATGCCACCTAGTTCAACTAGGGATTATGCTACCTGTCGAACGATGCCCCCAAGTCTAGGACACACTACCTAGAGTGGTATATGTTCCTATACTTCCCCACGCATGTATCGCGAATCGTTATCGCTTGTCTAGATGCACATGTCCTGTAATGTGCGACCCAAGTCCCGTGACAGGGCAAATCAAGGAATATAGAACTCGGTCGGGAGCTTTCAGATATCTGCCGATGCAGATGCTAAGGTATGTTTTTATTCCAGTGGCTATGGTCCCACTTGACCCCTCCCTCAACTAATGAAAGGCACACCTTGAAAAATGAGAACTATACGCAGGCCCCTGGTGCCCCACTATCCTATGGCCATCCTCACCCATAACTAGATAGCAAGTATATGGTCTTTTGGAGTTCTCCGCCTTTCCGCTTCACGTATCTCGACTGACTAAAGATGGATGGTAGACGACGAGTTGCTATCACAGGGCTACCGTTTTCTCGCCGAATCACGCCAGTCCATCCTAGTCTTTAGGTTGCCATGTATTGCAACCAAGGCATACCCCTGGTTCTTCTAACGCAGACCTTAACCTCTGTGAGCCCAGGAGGATCATCTGCAGCCTCACAGAGGGATACCAAGAGTACCCTTACGTCCCCTCGAAGCCTCGGGCTTCGTAACCCAATTCGTTGGAGCCTTCTTTTTACTCAGACAGACATTCACTCCTTCCCGTGTTATACTAAGAATTACTACTTAGTTTTACTAACTAAGATTTACCACTTAGTTTCCAGAATCGTTGTTTTCTTAACTAAGGTTTACTACTTAGTTCTCTTTCCCGTCAATTTGGATTGGTTAAGTGTCATTAGTCAATTCAAGCCAACTTAACCCTCTTCATTCATCCTGATAAACTGGTTAAGTGTTATTAGTACTTCGCGTTGACTTAACCCTACCACAAACCATGTTATATTGGTTAAGTATTTCTTATTACTTAACCCTACCCATCCACCCTGTATTGGTTAAGTGTTCCTTTTTAACTTAACCTTGCCCGTCTGTTTTAACTAACATGTTATAATTAATGGTTAAGTATTATCCCTTCATGTTTTAGACTTAACCCCATTCCTTTATCACAACTGATGGTTAAGTGTTCAAGTTTACTTAACCCTACGGTCTAGCCCAGCTAACATATCAAATTGGCTAAGTGTATTAGATTTTACTTAACCCCAACCTCTAGTCTAGTTAACATGTTAATTTGGCTAAGTGTATTAACTTTACTTAACCCCTACAAATCTTGTCTTGCTACCTTGAGTTTGGTTAAGTGTCTCTATGGACTTATCCCTCCCATTCTAGCTTAACTTTGTTAAGTTGGTTAAGTGTTCCTATGGACTTAACCCTCCCATTCTAGCTTAACTGTGTTAAGTGTCAGTCTGAACCTAACCCCACCCATCAGTTTAGTTATCATGTTGAACTGGTTAAGTGTCTTAGTTAACTTAACCCTACCATTCTTGTTCGCGCTTTAACTAAATAAATTAAAGCCGCGACCACTCACATTAGACATATATTGTTGCGAATACTGGATGTGCCGGTTGGTTCCGAGCAGGTTTACATCGCAACTCAGTCTAACCTCGGGTTAGGCATATTCGTGTTTTCTAAGTTCAAATGGGTTCTGATTAGTTTTCAAATCAGGTTTTGAAAGTAACCATCTCGTCCGTCGGATCAGTTAGGGATAGCCAGGGAGAGCAGGAAACTTGTATTTTCCAAACTCAAGCCTAGACACTATCCTCTCTGTCACCCTAGAACTTTCTGGTGTGTTATTAAAAGAGATGTCGTTAAGAAACCTTTAATTTTTCTAAATTTTCCTTTTCTCATTTAGGACAAATTCTATAAGTAAATTAATCCTAATTTACTTATTTCCCAATTACTCTTTTAATGTAAATTGTCTACATTTATTTCTATGGCCCATTTCCCCCTCTAAATCATATTTATGCTTTTTGGTATGTAAACTATACCAAATTAAGTGTCACTAACCATGATTTTGCTAAACCTGCCAATTACTCCCAATTATGGCCAATTTCAAATTTATGCTAATATACTTACCGTTCCAAATTAGCTAATCCAATTCCGATTCAACAATTCTAATTCATGTCAAACTAGACTTATTACTCTAGTTCACTATTCATGTAAATGCTAGATTTACACGTCGATACTAGATTCAGGTTACACAATTTATAATTCATATCAAATTTACCCAATTTGCATTCCTATGAACATGCCATAATACATGTTCCCAATTTATGCCAATTTCCTAGTTTACAACTATGTTTTTAGTAAATTTCATATTTTGCCCAAATCGTATTCCCACCGTTCGTATAATCGTAATTCAATCTAGATTATAGATAAATCTAGATTCGTAGAAAATAGGGAATGAACCAAAGATGCTATGCAAAAGATAGACATAATAACTGGCATAAAAAGGGTTGCATAACGACGTCGGTTCAAGAACATGGGTAGACCTAACTTAATACCAAAAGAAAACCAAGAACAGACAGAATAGAGACGTAGGTTCAAGAACATGGGTAGACCTAACTTAATAGGTAAATTCCCAAAGTCTAAAACCATAGAAAACCAAGAATAGACAGAATGGATAATCGGGTTTAGACCCAATTTTATAGTCACAAAACTTAAGAAACACTTTTCTAGTCATGAATCACAGGTGTTTGATCACAGATGTCCTTGTTATGTCGTAGGCAATAGTTTATGTTTCCTAATCAAAGGCATAGGCTTAGTCAAGGAAATAATTCTCATAGTCACAGTCATAGGCAGTGTTCATAGTCATATGCAATGTTCATAGTCATAGGCAATGTTCATAGTCATAGGCAATGTTCATAGTAAAAGAGGCATATGGTTCTAAGGACCATAGTTTCATAGTCACAGTCTTATTTGTCCTCGAATCATAACAGTTCTTAATTAGGTCCAAGAGTATAGGCACTGATTCGAATAGAGAGAGAGAGATTTGGCATATTCTTTTATTCCTTTAATTTCATGTCACGAACAGAGAAAAACGTTCAAATCTAAAAAGTAACCGACTTACAGATATTAGATTAGAATAGAAAGATGGCGATGCTATGATTCGTGCGACGTTGCTCGAAATCGTTTGAGTTAGCCTTTGATTCTCATTCTGAAGCCTTAATCTTGATTCAAACCTCCTCTTGACAACTTGAGCAGCACTTCCTCGTCTTGATTTATTTTATATATTACTTATTTTTATATATTTTCTCAGAGGCAGCATAAGGATAGAAAAGAATTGTGAATAGAGAAGAAGACCAGGGCTGTTTATATAGTGTTAGGCGGACGAATCTAGTCAGAAAACATGACCAAATACATCAGAACGAACCAGGTTCAGAAACCTGGAAAAAGCGGGGAGGTCGACCCCCAGGTCGACTACCCAGTCGACCTGGGTGCCCCAGGTCGACTACCCAGTCGACCTGTGTGCCTTGGGCGGGAGAATTCCCGCCCAGCCCAATCTGGGTCTGTTTTTGAATTTCGAACTCGTTTTTCTGAACTATTTTGAAATTTGAACTTCGCTGAAAATTCCGGAGGCCATATCTTCCTCATACGGACTCCATTTTACGCAAACTCGGACTCGTTTTCATGCAGAATTCCGAGACGAACGCAATAGCGCAGCCCGTTTCCCTTGATTTTGAATTTAACTTATAATTCTGCCTTGATTTGTGAATCTTAGTGTTACAGAATCACGGGGTGTTACATGTGTATTTGAGTTCAACTAAATAAATTAGACAAATATGTTTTCTATGCAATCAAATGACAAATAAAAGGATATTTTATTTGTAAACAATTTTCTATGTATTCTAATGACAAATAAAAGGATATTTTATTTGTTTACCTTTTTCTATTTAACAAAAATGAAATTTTTGCTTAATCTATTTCATTCCAACAAAAATGATTCCCATTACAATAAAAATGCAATCTTTGTGGTCTACACTTTTCTAATGATTCATATTACAATAAAAATGTAATTTTTTTAACAACTTTTTCTAGTGGTTCATATTTCAATTCTAACATAACCTAAAAGTGGTATGTTTATTACAGTATAACATTTCTAAATGAAATGACATGTTTTTAACTACATAACATTTCTAAATAAAATAATGTCTTAATTTATATAAACACTTTTCTAGCAAGACGATGTTTTTATTCTAATTAAACATTTCTAACTAAAAATGACAATTTTTATCCTAATATGATAATTCCTAACAAAATGTTTTATTTTATCTAACATGACAGTTTCTAACAGAAATGTTTTATTTTCTATTATAACATATTCTTAACAAAAATGGAACTTTTAATCTAATGAACATTTCTTAACAAAAAGGACAATTTTTATTCTAATGTGACATTTTCGGCTAAAATGTAACTTCATCTCTAATGTAACATTTTTAACTAAAATGTTAATTCTTTTTAAATGCAACATTTTAATCAAAAATGTGATTTTACTATTAATGCAACATTTTATGTATGCAATAAAGGTATGGTTTTAACGCTTTTCTATTTAACAAAATTAATATTTTGTTTTTCACTTTTTTCTATTTAACCAAATGAATATTTTGTTTTTATCTAAACTATTTTAGTAAGAATGAGTATTTAGTCCAATTATGTTATTTTGAAAAAACGGTGTTTCATGCTAATAAGAAAGGTGAGATCTTTATTGTTAATCTAAATTTAACAAACAATACTTCATGTTTAACGATAAAAGTGAAATTTTATCATTAATCTAAATTTAACAAACATGACAATCAACCATCCACAATTCAAATTTCAAGCATCACAGAATCCAATAGGACAATCAGTAGAGTATTACGACGTATGAATAACACTACAATTATGATTAACAAATTTTTAATTTTATAATAAAAGAATAAAATTTCTCACATTGCTTTCAATTCTGAAAAATCGGATCTGATTTTTCAACACGCTTCTTTTCAGATTTGGTCCGCCCCATGCTGTAGATCTCTGAAACACGGTTCTAACGAATCCGGATTTGCTAAATTCTGTAATCGTATGACCAGGATATGAACATTTGAAGTTTTGATTACATTAATTAAATTATTTAAGAAAGGGAACAATTAATTAAGCAAGCTAATCACCATTTCCTTAATCCATTACTGTATCTTCTTCGTTTGAAACCCATCATCACGGAAAAAGGAATCAGACACCGCACCTTCGAACCTCGACCGGAGTTCGATCAACTCCTTCCACGGCGACGCCCTCGGCGAGCTCCACCACCGCCGGCCCCCATTGATCAACTCACCCCCCCAACAGCGCCAGAATCGGTCCCCAACACCGTGCCTTTGGGCCACGAATTTGCACAGAACCTGATGTTAAACCTGATCTCAACCGTATCATCTCGAAGCTTATATAAATCTCTTCAATTTTCATAAATAAATCACACTTTAATTCTATGTATTTTGAAAGAGAATGGAGGATGAAATCTAGAGCAGCTTGGCCGTTGATTAGAAGCATGGCGGCGGCTCTGTAAAAAGAGGATTAGGTTTTCTATGATTTTAAGGGGGTATATTTATATTAAAATAGGATTTAATTGAAGACTTAAGGCCCGTTTAGCCACCAACTCCAATTCAGGTCAACTGACAGTCATTCCTAGCTAATAACCCCCGTTATGGATCCAACGAGCTATGTTTCGTGAGCCCAAACTAACATTTGTAGCCTGTTTTATTTAATTTAATATTTAAATCATTTATTTAATTGATTTAATCGTATATTTAAATTCCTCAGGGCCACATACGACCTCTAAAAATTACATAAAAAATATATTTGGCTTTGTTATGACGATACGGTCCTAACAAAACTAATTTCGTCGAATTCCGAGACCGTTTGAAAAATGGCCATTTTCTGGTCGATCGAATTTGACTGAAATTGACAAAACACATTTTCTTTTGCCACACTCACATATTAATTCTAAAAATTATGAAAATTGAAACCTAGCAATAATTTGACATTCCGGTTCCAACAAAAGTGGTTTCGTCGAAAACAGAGGTCGTTTGCAAAATGGTAATTTTTAAGGGCTATATATTATATTAAAATATATATAAATTCTATAGTGACTTTTCTAAATATTAAACTGAACATAACTTTTAATTTCTAAAGTGAAATTTCAATTTTTCAGATTCATTAGAAAGATATTATTAAACAGATTTAAATATTTCTTGTTTCACTCAATTCTGATTTAAAATGAATTCTATATATTTAGTTAAAGTTTAAAATCAAATTTTCAAACTACAACGCCATTTTAAACTCCTTTTATATTAAATTAAATTATTTCGTTTTAACTTTGATTAAAATATATTTTCCGTCGTTATTATTTAAAATAAATCATTTTTAAATATTAAAAATCCATTAAAATTTCCAAAATAAAAATTTTAAATTGGCCCCAAATTCCGGGTTGTTACAGCTGGTAGTGCATAGATAAGTCTTCATATGAAAAAATTAAATAAAAACTACATAAATTTATTAGCGAGAAAATAAAATAAAATAGAATAATATTATGAAGAAAACACATCTATAAAAATAAAAATAAACCCACTAGTATTTCCCACATCTTTGAAATATCATAGCTTAGTGAACTTTCATAGCTTACTTTACCTTGCTTTAATGTACAATGAAATTCACGATGACTCAAAAATTAACAATGCCTAAAAATCATTTTATGGACAATTATCAATCATACTAAATTTTGGGAATGCAACGGATAAATATGGGGAACATTATGCTTTAACTTCTGCTATGCTAATAGGTAAATACAGTAGTAAAGATACTTGGATAAATCTAAGTATTGGGTCGCAAGAGTAAAACTGAAACAATCAATAAAAGTCATGCATGGAATCATGAAAATAGCGGTTCTTTAGTTTTGGAACATGATTTTATTTTGCTTGCAATATGTAATGCTCCTAAGTAAAATAAACAGATATCACAAAAACATTAAATTTGGCACGTTGTTTAGAGTAAGTTTTTAATTTGGTATGAGACAGAAAGGAACAACGTCGAACTTCGTATTCATGGCATAGCTCTCTGATTAATATACATTGATCCTTTTCTAGACTTCCTCAGTATTAGAATAGAACACATAGGTTAATAAAATGCAAATCATCCATTAGCAGATATTTGATTATTTAATCGAAACCACAAATCCGCCACACACATCGCCTTGGCCAAATTTAAGATTGGAAAATTGTTCTTTCCAACCTAAAGCATTTGCTAAATAAAAAAAAAGAACTTTAATGTGAAAAATATAGAACTTTCAATAGAAAAAAAATTAATATCACGGAGAAAGAATTTATGATTTTGCAAACTAATAGAGAGAGGAGAGGGAAAAAATGTAAAATTAATTGAATTAAGTTGTAGTCGCATAAAATGTACATATAAAATGTTGGCTAAAAAACAATAACAATAAACACAATTAGCATACAAATGAATCATTTGCAAGGATATTATTTGGAAGATCAAAATTGTTTTGTTCATTTTGTACAGCATTTCGGGTGGGACATAAGAAGGCCAAAAAATGACTTTACTAATTGAATTATTTAGCGCATTACTTTAAATTTATAAATGGTTATTTCGGATATATATCAAAAAGGCAATACATTAAATGCTTTCCTAGTAGTAGAGAGTAAAAAAAGTTTAGAAAGCAATAGTAGCATAAAGCCGGTAGTACATGAAATTAATAATTCAGTGCATATAACGATCTTAAAAGCCTATCATGCCCAAAAGGGTGTAGCTGATATTTCAATTTTTGCTTGTATATTTCACTTATGGAATGTTACCTGGAATTAAAATAATGTCTTATGCAACCTACTAAAATAATATAATTTCTTATCTACGTAGCCAAAAATTATAACTTATATCTGCTCAAAAAGCTATGCTATGAATACGAAGTTTGATGTTGTTCTCTTCTATCCCGAGGGATACTAAATTTTTTTGTAAGGAACTTAAAAGCTATGCTATTAAATAAACTTGTTACTACATCAAAAAAGCTATGCTATTAAAGAAACCATAACTATACGATTAGGAAGTCATATACTAAAACCTGTTAAATTAAAACAATGTTAAAATTCACTGAAGATAGCCTGATAGAAAGACTTTAAAACAATAAGCAAATATGAAAACGAAAACATAAAATAAATTTCCTACCACTAACAGAATGAATATGGGGTCCCAAGGGGCGTTTATCATTAGGCCGACGATAAAGCACAATCATACGTAGTGACCTAATGAAAAGAAACACGAATAAAAAAAACTTCTTGGTCCGTAAAACAGAAGGGTGAACATTGTGTTCGAAGTAAACTTTTTATAACGATTATTTGTTTGGCTAATATAATAATCAATTCAATTGCAATACAGTTGCCATAAAAATAAGAAAAGAAAAAACAAAAGATGCGAACATAACTTTGGGTAGTTTAGTATCTTCGTGTTGTCATTCTACAGTTTTCGATAGGATTAATTATAGCCTGTATAAATAAATCAATCTTAGGATGATAGCATAAGACAGAAAACAGACAAAAGGCATGTATGTTAGGTTTTCACCTCAATTAGGAGCACCTGCTTAAGTCTAATTTGACGACGCCTCACCCTGAAATTAGGGTTAGGTAAAAGGTGTTCGCAGGAAGGAATTAAATCATGGAAACACTGTAAAAATCAAGATTGCAATTTGATAAATTATTAATTAGGGTTAGCTGTAGGAATAACAAACTAGACCATTGATTTGATTTTGATCCGCATGAGAGAGAATAAAAGGAGCAGATGGGAAATAATGTGAAGGTGCAGGTCTGGACAACAATCTATACAACGTGTACTGCACTGTTGCAACATCCAAACAACTCTGGTTGGCTTTCGTAAAGAAGTAAAAAATAGAAGATTCATGCATGAAGAAGTGCATCCCTCGCAAATTTCTCGACTTCACAATGGTGGATACAAAGACTGCGATCAAACAAGGTCAAGAACTATAACTTATCATCCACAACTTGAAAATGAACGGATGACTCTCAACGAATCCTTTCATGTTGTCGCTGCCATTTAATAACTTCCCCATTCATGGAAGGACTTCAAAAATTATCTAAAGCACAAGCGCAAGGAAATGACAATGGAGGAACTTGTAGTCCGATTGAGAACCGAGGAAGATAATATGAATTCTAAGAAAATGATTTCTCAAAATATCATTGCCAAAGACAACGTTTTCGTGTTGGAAAAGTCCAATAATAGGAAACATGACAACCATCCTAGAAAGTCAGAGAAGTTTCAGGGCTAATGCCATTATTGTGGAAAAGAGGGTTACAAAGCAGTAGAATGTCGCGATCCACCCAGAAAGAAGAAATCAGAAGAAAATTTGGCGGATGTTTCAGATGATGTGTATTAAAGGGATTTTTGTGCGGTTACTTCAGAATGCATTCTTGTTGGCAAAAACAAGGAGCGGTTTGTAGATATCGCAACCATTGGGCATATATGCTCAAATAAGTGGACGTTCACAAACTAAAAAAATGCTACTTATAACACCCCACACTTTTCTACACCCAAATTTTGATAAAAATCAAAACTTGAATACATCCAAGCATAGAGCGTATATCTGGTTCCTGCAATAAATGAGCATAAGCATAATCACAGTACGATAAAAGATATCTCACAGCGGAAAAGAAATAGGATAACAAGTATTAACTCAAGTAACTACCTTTTTTAAAGTAATTCACTTTGCCAATACTGAGCATGAGAGGGAACGAGAACCGAAAGCCAAACTCAATCATCTGTGAGAACCCGACCTTCTCTAGGAAACGTGGGAGGTTGTAATGAGGAGGGGGGTCAGAACAACAAGTTCTGGTGACTAAGAAATGTACAACATTGAGACGACCCCAAAACCCCGCACGACGGTGGCAAGGGTAATCTTTGGAATATAACACATAAACAGATAACAGCAGAACATAATTTAAATAAATACACTAGATAATGTACAAATAATACACTAGATAAACATAATCATCAGAGTTACACAGTATATAGGATCATACTTAGTACAAATACAGTTCAGCTATACATAAATGTCTACAGCGGAAAAAAACATAATATGTACAATAGGAGCTGAACATCATAAAAAGATATAAATGATAGAATCCATCTTCAGCTCCAGCTATCCCGAAAGAGCCTGCTAAAACCTGAATAAAAGGCTGCCTGTGTAGAAAAAGGGGCACCCGAGTTTGCAAGTGAAACAAACTACGAGTCAGTCATGGGACTGATATGAGAAATCAACTTAACACATTTTATAATATGGCTAATCACAGGACCACGCCACTTTCGCGAAACGGGTTTACTCCATTGGATTGCCATTGCTTAAAACAAGTAAATCTTTTAAACATCACAATGCATTTTTACAAAAATGAAGTCATTATAAGACTCAGTTCCCATCACACAATGCAACGCAAACCGAAGGATAGAGTTTTTACCTTATAATGGCCAAAATATGCTTGATACAAAATAAACAAAAGCATTTGAAATTATTACTAGTGTTTATATGTTTCAAAAACAATTTCAAATCATAAGTATCAATCATAGACGGCATTAATGCCCCCATACCACTATGTCGCCATATATAGGTATACAATCAAAACCGCACGGTGTCGTGTTTGGAAATTGGATTTCCGTCATGAACCAAGGCAAAATATAGTCCTTACTGACTTCGAGACTCTCTAGCCCGAGCCTCAGGGCAAGTACTCAGTCAAACCCTTGGATCGTCAGGGCCGGACCACCGATGTGAATTAAAATGCCTAAACACTACGTTTCCCCGCCCTTTGGGGCGTAAATGAGCCAAATGACTCCATCGTCTTCACATAGTCACCGATATATCTGAGGCGCCTCGCAACAACAACAACCACATAGGTGAAAATAATATATATGTCAGCCAGTTTAAGCACTGACACCACCTCTAGCTAGAAAGAAACGCATATCCTCCCTGAGGTCCTCTCCGTTTCTAGCTCATACTGGGGTGTGAGGCTCGTGAATCCACGCTGTACACAAAGCTATGCCACACAGGCGGTGCTTTGATCATAAACAACAAGACTTTGCTTTTCAACAGAAGCCTTGATCATCTGCCACTTAGGCGTGCCACACAGGCAATTCATGCTATGCGACAGATTTCTATTGATATATATCCTCTGAGCTCGTACGTCTCAGAGAAGGGCGTTAAGCAAGAGAATAAATTCTCCGCCGCTAAACAGATATATATTTAATAGAGATCAGTCGGCACAGAACAAAATCCAATGTCAGACACACAATCCATTTACAAGTTCGTTCTGGGTCTGAACGAAATCGGAGGCACCACATATCTCGCATATCCATCAATCTCCACGTACGTCTGGACGATCACCACTTATTATCTATATTTCGGGATGCCTCCCAATCAAGACATCAGTTACCATCCAACCGAGGTGAAGATCTCCGGTCTTCAACCACCATCTTCATCATCGACTTCTTATCGCCGATCAATTATCTGAAATGAGATTTAACTCGGCCTTTTCAAATAATTCACGTATATTTAGAATTTAAATCAATTCATTTCAATGGTTAAATTATTCGACAACAATTCATGCCAAACACATTCAACCATCAAATATCACATAAACCGAGCAAATTCAGTTTATTTCCATTTGAGGTCGTTTATAATATTTTATCACGATTTATCGCTATTTTTATTTATTTTAAAAATAGCCATTTCATTCAAACGACGCTTCAGGTCATAACGCGGCCGTGGCGCTGTTTTTCTTCAGATTTGATTTACACATATCTGAAAATCTAACCGTTGGATCTTCACAAATTTAATATCATTAGAAAGATCTTTTCAAAACGAATCCAACGGTTCTAGTTTTGGGAAAATCCGACGATCGGATCTCCCAGTACACTCGTTTGAAGTTTCGATTTCAAAATACGAACTACAGCGTCGTTATTCGATTTATTTTAATTATATATATATATATAATCGATTCTGGCGCTGTTTTTCTTCATATTTGAATTAAACATTCCAAACAATCCAACCGTTGGATTTTCACAAAGTGGGTATCGTTGGAAAGATATTTCCAAAGCGAACCCAACAGTTTCGGTTTCGGGAAAATCTAACGGTCGGATCTCCCGCACTAATCGTTTGAAATCACGATTTCAAAACACGAACTGCAGCTTCGTTATTCGATATATCTTAATTATATTTATATATATATAAATATAATTGATTCTTCAACTTCAAAACCATTTTCACTTCACATATTTGATAAAAACGATATTTTTATCCAACAGATATTTATTTCAACACATGAATTTTGTTTCAACATTCAACACATGACTTTTATTTCAACATTCGACACATGAATATTTTCTACAGTTTATATATAATAAAAATGTGATTTTTATTGCAAAACAATTTATTTCAAAACACGATTATTTTATATATTTTATATATAAGGTAAAAATGTTATTTTTGGTGTTAAAACAATTTATTTAAACCACTAATATTTTATATAGTCTATATATATGATAAAAATGTTATTTTTATCTTTCAAAGAATTTATTCAATACACGAACTCCATTCAACACATGAATTTATTTCAACACATGAATTTATGTTCAACACATGAATTTTGTTTCAACATTCAACACATGACTTTAATTTCAACATTCAACACATGAATATTAATTTCAACATTCAACACATGAATATAAATCAAACACAGAAATATTTCAGAAAATTTCGGCAGCATAACGGTAGGGTAGTTAAAACCGGGACCGTCCCTAGTACGGCTCCTCGCTCTACCTTAAAGCCCGCAGCTTTTGACAATGGGGATTTTCAATATCTAGTTCGTACGCAGACGAATTTTCCCATATACTAATCCTATTGGGATTTCAACCACAATCAATCATTTCAAATCAACCATTCATAATATTCACCAAATTTTCACATCAACCAATAATCCAAACAATATCACAACCAATATATATCGTCCATGGTCTGTGGACGAGGGGGGTATATATATATAGATATAGATATACGTATATAACTATATTTCGATTTCATTTCAATATCACGTTAATTTATTTCAACGCATATATCATTTTAATAACGCATATATAACTTATACATCGAACATACAACTTATACAAAGCTTATACATGTGGTGTACAACGCTTATATAACTCATACTTCGACTATATAATTTATACATCATTGATTCCATATCGTTTATAATTCAAAAATCTCACATTGGGTTCCACTCCACCAAAAATAGCAGAAGGCTCAGAAAAATATCCGGTCTCTTCTAGAATGTAGAAGACGTCCACACGAGTCCACTGTTTCTTGTTTCACCGAATTTCGTTAACAAACGAAAAAGATATGATTTTTAGAAGTTGATCGAATTTTGCGACGGTTATAAAGAGTTGAAATCAGTTTAAATTAATAAACCTGTACCTCTCAGCAAAAGGTTCCAAACTAGGTTTGGATTTTCCGTGCAAACGGTGAAGCGGTTCGACGATCGGCCTTCGCAGCGACGAAGGGGGGGAGAGGCGCGCTGGTGCTAGGGAGGGGGGCCACTTTGGTGGTCCCTGTAGGCCGCGGCGGTAGTTTAAAAGCCGGAACTTCCTGGCGTCGATCCCCTCTAAATACACATCGAAAAAATCTTCAGTTGGTATGGATTTGAAGCTCGTCTCGAGCTCTACAAAATCCTCAACTGGGTTGAGGTCTGAATCGAAGTGGTTTGGTCAGAAAATGGAGGGGAAGGATTGAAGGGGTTTCCGCCTTTAATCGGCTGTCAGGGAGAGAGAAATTCCATTTTTTTATAAAAAATCTGATTGGCCGGGAGCTATATGAAATTTTAAGAGAAGGTTTTCTAACACGACCTCCAATCCAAACCCAACGACTGTCGCCCCCAGCTAAATACCCCCATTCCGAACACAATGGGATATGTTTCGTTTGCCCATTCGACTGTTTAAGTCAGTTTCTCTTCAAATTAAAATATAAAACATTCAATATTTATTTTGAATGTACATTTCAATTTGCCGGGGCCACCTACTGATCCCAAAAATTCCAGAAAAATAAATCTAGCCATGTTTTGACGATACGGTCCCAACAAAACAAGTTTCGTCGAATTCTGAGACCGTTTGAAAAATGGCCCTTTTCTGGTCGATCCAATTTAATAGAAATCGACCAAACACATTTTCCTTTTCCACGCTCACATACTAGCTTCAAAAATTATGAAATTTGAAACCTAGCAATAATTTGACATCCCGGATCCAACAAAAGTGGTTTCGTCGAATTCCGAGGTCGTTTGCAAAATGGCCATTTTCATGGGCTATACAGACTCTATAGCGACCTTTCTGAAAATTCATTTAGCCATAACTTTTGCTTCCCGCTATGAAACTTCGATTTTTTAAATTCGTTAGAAATATATTCATAAACAGATTTAAATATTTTTGGTTTCACTAAAATCTGTTTTGTTTTGCACCCGGTACAGTAAGTCAAAGTTTGAATTGAAATTTTGAAACTACCACGCCATTTCAGGCCTTGTTTATAATTAAAAATAATTATATTCATTTTCAAACATCGATTCAAACACGCTTTTCATCGTTTTTATTTAAAATATTTATTTTAAATATTTTAAATTCACTAAAATAGCCAAATTAAAATTTTTAAATTGGCTCAGATTTTCCGGGTTGTTACAATCTCCCCCACTTAAAACTTTTCGTCCTCGAAAAGGAACAAAGTCGAAAGTGGATTCATTAACCAACTCTACTTTCAATCTGGCTTCCATTCTTCTTTCAGTTTCTAAGAATTTTCAAATTTTTCAAAAATTTGGCTAACACCCTAAATTTTCGAAAAATTTCGCCATAAGCTCCTTTGTACGGGGAGGGTTTTGGAAATTTATTGGGCCGTATTAGGTACCCAATAAATCCTAATAAGCATGCACATATTTATAGTGATATATTCCGGTGTCCACAGGGGAGTGTGTATAGATCATAACTCCAGAGAATAAATTCTCGTCACCCTATAAATGGTTTTTGTGCCTTAATGACCAGAGAGACGTGTTTATTGTCATCTCCAGACCCGTGTGGTTTTTTTAATTAATCTTGCAATTTACCATTACATTTTATATGGTCCATATCAGTCATCAGTTCAACCTGTAATATATAGTCATCGCCATACAAGCCACTCGCTCGTATGGTAAATCTTCAACCTCGTCACACATGCTCCAAATGCTTATGTGGTATATGATGAAGTATGCCCATCTTCAAGAAGTATGCCATGTAGTGTAGTTAAAAATTAATTGTTACTATCCTATGGCGACATTTATTATTACACACAGAACAACCAGCACTCTGCATCCAATGACATTCACAGGAGTTGATATAATAATAAAATTTCGCATCCAACTCATTAAGGTTTACCTATTTGTTGGGCACGCAAATAAATTCTTTACTCAACAGCTAATCCATTTACCTGTTCAAACATATATAATGCATATTATATATTTCTATCTATTTTTAAATCAGTTTAATACTTGATTTAATTGCATAGATTTACCCTTCATTCCTTGATTAAATTAACCATCATTCTAATAATTTAATTAATCAATTCGACTATCACACAACACAAACAACAATCAATTTGTTTTTAACTTTTCAAAAATATACTAATTGATTCATATACTCTTTTAAAATAATCAGACTATAGAATTAAAAGTTCACATCCATGAAAAGAAAATAACAACAAAGTAGAGAACATAATGGAAATTTCAAAATATGGTAAATGTACCTTGCACCAGAGTCAAACAGAGATATCCACCCTGCACTTAGGATAGGCTTTCTTAATGCTTTCCTCTGTTTCCCAAGTACAATCTCGCGGATCTCCACTCCATTGCACTTTGACTAAGTGAACCTTCTTGTTCCTTAGTTCTTTGGTTTCTTTGCCAATAATCTTTAGCGGCTCTCTTCTCACAGCCAATTCTGGAGTAATTTCTGTATCCTGTTGTGCGGCTTCTACCACAACCAAGTCTGGATCATGAACATGCTTTCTAAGTTGAGAAATGTGAAATACATCATATACTCCAGGCAACCAATCAGGTAATTGAACTCTATAAGCGAGAGTTCCAATCCTTTCAAGAATAGGGAATGGTCCAATAAATCTGGGCGCCAACTTCCCAGTTTTGCCAAATCGAATCACTCCTCTCATCGGAGAAACCCTTAGATACACATAATCACCAACAAAAAAAGCCAAATCTCTTCTTCTCGAATCAGCATAGCTCTTCTGTCGGCTTTGAGCAGCGAGTAATCGTTTCTTAACGAAATCGAATTTGTCTACAGCTTCACGGATCATATCAGGTCCCAATACAAGCCTATTACCAGGTTCAACCCAACAAGCAGGAGATCGGCACGGTCTACCATACAAGGCTTCGAATGGTGACATTGTCAGGATCGCTTTTTAGCTATTGTTGTATGAGAACTCAGCCAAATGCAAATGGTCTTCCCACGATCCACCAAAATCAAGAACACAAGCCCGCAATAAATCTTCCAGTATATGATTCACCCTCTCAGTCTGACCATCTGTCTGAGGATGATAGGCGGTGCTTAGATTCAGCTTTGTTCCCAGTTCTACTTGAAATGCCTCCCAGAATTTGCTAGTAAATATTGGATCTCTATCACTGACTATACTGATCGACACTCCATGCAGCTAAACAATTTCTTTGAAATAAACTTGTGCCAAACTCTGAGCAGTTCTATTGGATCTGACAGGTATAAAATGGGCGGTCTTTGTGAAGCGATCTACGATCACCCAAATACTGTCATTTCCTTTCCTAGTTCTGGGCAAACCATCTATGAAGTCCATGGAAATATGTTCCCACTTCCAACCTGGAATGTCCAGAGGTTGCAACAATCCGGCAAGTTTCTGTTGGTCGCTTTTGACTAGTTAGCAAGTAGAGCACCTGATAACATATATTGAAACGCCCCTTTTCATAGCCTTCCACCAGAATGTTCGCTTGAGATCGTTATACATTTTGGTCACACCTGAATGGATACTCAGCTTGGACTTGTGACATTTGTCTAACACTTCCCTTTTTAGCTCGCGGATGTCGGGAACACAAATCCTTCCTCCCAATCTCAGGATCCCTTCGTTATCTATTTGAAAGCACGAGGGTTCGCCTTTCTGAATCCTTCTGATCATATCCTTAACAAAATTATCATCTTTTTGAAGAATAGATATTTTGTCAATCAAGGAAGTCGTAATAATAAAACTGGTGATTATTGCATTCTTTCGACTTAGCGCATCGGCCACAACATTGGCTTTCCCTGGAGTGTACAAAATCTCAAAATCGTATGCTGCCAGAAATTCTAGCCAACGTTGCTGCCTCAGATTCAAGTCTTTCTAGGTGAACAGATACTTTAGCGACTGATGATCTGTAAACAGTTCGAATTTCTCACCCAAAAGATAATGCCTCCAGATTTTTAAAGCAAATACAATGGCTAACAACTCAAGATCATGAGTAACGTTGTTTTTCTCATGCGGCTTCAGCGGATGGCTAGCATAAGCAACCACTTGACCTCTTTGCATTAATATTGCACCAAGGACTTCTCTAGAGGCATATGTCCAGACTTTCAAGTCTTGATTGCCATCGATTATCATTAACACCGGAGCCGTTGTTAAGCTTAACTTTAGCTTCTGAAAAGCCTCCTCACATTCGGGAGTCCACTTGAATTTCGCGTGCTTCTTTGTAAGCTTTGTCAAAGAACTAGATATCTTCGAAAAATCTTTAACGAACTTCCGATAATAACTAGCTAACCCAAGAAAACTTCGAAATTCTGTCGGAGTACTAGGCTGCTTCCAATTTTGAATAGCTGTGATTTTACCGGGATCCACAGAAATTCCTTCTTTCAATACAATATGGCCCAGAAACTTGACTTCTTCTAGCCATAAGATACATTTGAAAAGTTTGGCCTTTAAGACATTCTTTCTGAGGATTCCCAACACTTGTTCCAAATGTTTCACGTGATCGCTCTCTGACTTAGAGAAGATCAATATGTCATCAATGAAAACAAGAACAAATTTATTCAAGACATCGCGGATACTCGATTCATTAAATCCACAGAATAGGCCCACAGATCCCAGGATCGAAACCTGGCTCTGATACCACGTTGTGACGACCCCAAAACCCCGTACGACGGTGTCAAGGGTAATCTTTGTAATATAACACATAAATAGATAATAGCAGAACAGAATTAAATAAATACACCAAATAATGTACAATAGAATACACTGGATAAATATAATCATCAGAGTTACACAGTATACAGGATCATACTTAGTACAAATACAGTTCAGCTATACATAAATGTCTACAGTGGAAAACAAACATAATATGTACAATAGGAGCTGAACAGCATAAAAAGAGATAAACGATAGAATCCATCTTCAGCTCCAGCTATCCAGAAAGAGCCTGCTAAAACCTGAATACAAGGCTGCCCGTGTAGAAAAAGGGGCACCCGAGTTTGTAAGTGAAACAAACTACGAGTCAGTCATGGGACTGGTATGAGAAATCTATTTAACACATTTTATAATATGGCTAATCACAGGACCACGCCACTTTTGCGGAACGGGTTTACTCCATCGGATTGCCAGTGCTTTAAAACAAGTAAATCTTTTAAACATCGCAATGCTTTTTACAAAAATGAAGCCATTATAAGACTCAGTTCCCATCACACAACGCAACGCAAACTGGAGGATAGAGTTTTTACCTTATAATGGCCAAAATATGCTTGATACGAATAAAACAAAAGAATTTGATATTATTACTGGTGTTTATATATTTCAAAAACAATTTCAAATCATAAGTATCAATCATAGACGGCATTAATGCCCCATACCACTATGTTGCCACATATAGGTATACAATCAAAACCGCACAATCACGTATTTGGAAATTGGATTTCCGTCATGAACCAAGGCAAAAGATAGTCCTTACCGACTTCGAGACAATCTAGCCCATGTCTCAGGACCTAGACTCAGGTGGGCCCTTGGATCGTCAGGGCCGATCCACTCGATGTGGATTAAAATGCCTGAACACTACGTTTCCCCGCCTTTTGGGGGCGTAAATGAGCCAACGAATGACTCCATCGGTCTCGGATCGACCGATATAACCGAGGTGCCTCGCAACAGCAACAACCACATAGGTGAAAATAATATAAATGTCAGCCAGTTTAAGCACTGACACCACCTCTAGCTAGAAAGAAACGCATTCCCTCCCTGATGTCCTCTCCCGTTTTGGTTCATACCAGGGTGTGAGGCTCGCAAATTCACGTTATACACAAGCTACGCCACACAGGCGATGCTTTGATCATCAACCACAAGACTTTGCTTTTCAACAGAAGCCTTGATCACTGCATCTTAGCATGCCACACAGGCAATTCACACCATGCAATTGATGGCTATCAATCACACAGAATGAATTCCAATGTCAGAAACACAGTCCATTTGCAAGTCCGTTCTGGGTCTGAACGAAACCGGAGGCACTATATACCTCGCATACCCATCGATCTCCACGTACGTTTGGACGATCACCACTTATTATCTATATTTTGGGATGCCTCCCAATCAAGACATCAGTTACCATCCAAACGAGGTGAAGATCTCCGGTCTTCAACCACCGTCTTCATCATCGACTTCTTATCGTCGATTCAGTTATTCAGAATGGGATAAACCCGGTCTTTCTGAGCAACTCACGTGTATAATAAACAAGTGCTACACAAACACAACGTACGCCTTATTCCAATTCATTAGTCGCTAACCGTAAATTAGTAAGAGAACGATTTCCCAAATATTAACCCCGAAGGCCGAAACCAACATCAGATCAAAACCCAGGAAACCATTCGACTTAGCTAACCTTCAGTTAGTTTCCAAATTTCACATTTCATATCGTTTATAATATTTTATAATGATTTATCGCTATTTTTATTTATTTAAAAATAGACAATTTATTCAAACGACGCTTCCGGCCATAACGCGGCCGTGGCACTGTTTTTCTTCAGATTTGATTTACACATATCTGAAAATCTAACCGTTGGACTTTCACAAATTTTATATCATTAGAAAGATCTTTTCAAAATGAATCCAACGGTTCCAGTTTTGGGGAAATCCGACGGTCGGATCTCCCGGTACACTCGTTTGAAGTTTCGATTACAAAATACGAACTACAACGTCGTTTTTCGATTTAATTATATATATATAATCGATTCTGGCGCTGTTTTTCTTCAGATTTGAATTAAACATTCCAGACAATCCAACCGTTGGATCTTTACAAAGTTGGTGTCGTTGGAAAGATATTTCCAAAGCGAACCCAATGGTTTCGGTTTCGGGAAAATCCGATGGTCGGATCTGCCGCACTAATCGTTTGAAATCACGGTTTCAAAACACGAACTGCAGCTTCGTTATTCGATTTATTTTAATTATACATATATATAAAAATATAATCTATTCTTCGATTTCAAAACCATATTCTTTTTATACATTTGATAAAAATGATATTTTTATCCAACAGACATTTATTTCGACACTTCACTATTTTTAACAATTCATGTATATAATAAAAATGTGATTTTTATTGTAAAACAATTTATTTCAAAACACGACTATTTTATGTAGTTCAGATAGATGATAAAAATATGATTTTTATTATAAAACAATTTATTTCATAACACGACTATTTTATATTGTTCATATAGATGATAAAAATATGATTTTTATTATAAAAAATTTATTTCATAACACGACTATTTTATATAGTTCATATAGATGATAAAAATATGATTTTTATTATAAAACAATTTATTTCAAACACGAATACCATTCAACACATGAATTTCTATTCAACGAATGAATTTCTATTCAACGAATGAATTTCTATTCAACACATGAATGTTTTCTATTCAACACATGAATGTTTTCTATAGTTCGTATATATACAATAAAAAGGTGATTTTTTATATTTAAAACAATTTATTTAAAACACGAATACCATTCAACACATGAATTTCTATTCAACGAATGAATTTCTATTCAACACATGAATGTTTTCTATAGTTCGTATATATAAAATAAAAATGTGATTTTTATTGTTAAAACAATTTATTTAAACATGAATGTCGTTCGACACATGAATTCCTATTCAACACATGTTATCCATCTGATCGATCCAAGTGAATGTGGGTCGGTTTTAAGTGTTTTGAAGAAGGGGTCGGTCATATAATTATTAAGAGGGATCGGTCGTAGAGCCCAACGCCTGGTCGCTCTGAGAACCAAAGCCTCCGGGTCGCTCCAAAAGAGGAAAGCCTTATGGTCGCCCTAGAGACAAAAGGCACCTGGTCGCTCTCTTTTATACGCTGACCCGATCGCTCCAAAAGAGGAAAGCCTTATGGTCGCCCTAGAGACAAAAGGCACCTGGTCGCTCTCTTTTATACGCTGACCCGATCGCTCCAAAAGAGGAAAGCCTTATGGTCGCCCTAGAGACAAAAGGCACCTGGTCGCTCTCTTTTATACGCTGACCCGATCGCTCCAGATCCAGAAGCCACCTGGTCGCTCCAAAAGCTAAAGAAAGCTGGTCGTTTCAAACTTGCTCGCCCGCTAGCCTCTGATCGCACCAGCCAACTTCAAAGTCTTTTAGTCATTCCTGGTCGGTCCGCTCCACAGTTTAGCCTCCTGGTCGTCCTTTCTTCTGGCGGAAGCTCCTGGTCGGCCAAAGCACTAGAAGCAACCTGTGATGGCGTGACAGCTGGAAACAACTGGTGACAACTGGCAGTGGCATTTCCGTAAATACTGAAAATACCGACCAGGCCCCTGCATACAAGATTTCAGCCATTTCTCCGCCTATAAATAGGACCCTACCTCCATTATTTCGGGGGGATTTTTCTGGAACAACGAGGAGGTGCTGTCTAATTGCTTTCGGGATTTCTCCAAGCATTTCTACATCTCTTCTCTATCATCGATCACAAATCTATGGAGCATTAGAGCATGTGGAGCATAGCTTTCATGGAGGAACGAGCATAAGCACTCTTCACACTACTTCATTTCTTCTTGATCATCTAAGGAGCTTTTATCCATGGCTTTCATGGAGGGATTGGCATAAAATACGTCAAGCTTTCATCCATTCTTTCGATCGGTTGTAAAGATGAATGCATGTCAAAGAAGCTTGTATGAATGCATAATGGAGCAAATATTGTAATCTTGTGGCTACTAATGAAATCCAATCTTCAAAGTGGACGTAGGCTCGAATAAGAGTCGAACCACAATAAAATTCTTGTCTTCTTTCTTTATTTTGGTATTTTGATGCTTTTGAATGTTAGATATGGCCTCACACAACTCTAGTGGTTTTCTAACGCCCCGCCTCTGAAAAGATGACGTGCTTTCTAAGCATCTCGCCACCGATTAGGTAACGTGTTTAGAAATTCCATTTTGGTTGTTATACCAATTTTCGGTATCAACAATTAGGCGCCCACCATGGGGCCAGATCTACTTTCTGGCATCAAGTATACTACGCAGATCTTGAGATCTTGAAGCTAAGCCTTAAAATAGCTCGCTCCAGCTTGCGATTTGGACCTTCTGACGGATTTTCTGCAAAGTTCAAATTGCTTTCTGAAATAATGCCGCCAAAAGCAAATAAGGAAGCTAGAATTAGAATCTCTAACGGAGAAAATCGGGATGAGACCCCCGTGGCTAACCGATTTGAAGTGGGAGAGACATCTAATGGAGGTGTGAATGTCACAAGAGGCGAGCTTGATCAGGTTGTCGCTGGATTGACGCAACAGCTAGAGATAGCTAACAAAGCCATGCTGACAAAACTTGATTCTCTCTTTGCTCTTTAGGCCGCTACGGCAAAGGTGGCCTCTAAGCCCATTCGTGCAGAGGATGCTGGTTCTTCTTCTTCTAGTCCAAATCGGGAAAAATCTTTTCAAGAAATCTCCGATCCAGATAAAGGAAAGCATGAGTTTTCGAAGCAAGCTGATCGGAACCGCACTGCAGGGATCACTTCTCATCAAGCGGCCAATTCTGCCAAAGGGGCACTTTCCAACCAAGAAAGACCAGGGCCCCTAAGTCTCAACCGCGATGGTTTGCTCAGGCAAGCCTCCGGTCAAGACAAAGGTGTCCGCCCCGCAGATAGCCTCCCTGAGAAGGAACGCCTCAAGAAAATGGTCCAACAGCTTATGAAGGAAAGCCAATCTCGAAACGATAGTGAGGCTGAATGGGAATTCGCACCGTCCAAAACCCCCCTCACTGAAAGGATTAAAAAGACAACTTTCCCACGCAAATTCAAACCTCCTTCAATCCAAGCTTATAACGGGACAGGCGACCCCAATGTGTTCTTGTTTCGATATGATCAGCACATGGATGGGGCACAAGCAACTGACGAACTTAAGTGCTTGTACTTCCAGGTGTATTTGGAAGGGGTTGCGTCATTATGGTTCACAAGGTTGCCTCCCCGATCTATTGATGACTTTGCCACATTGGCAAGATGCTTCCGAGACCAGTTCCGCCTCCAAACAACAAAGGTCAGAGATATCATGTCCCTCAACGAACTAGAACAAGCTCCTGGTGAAACGATAAGGTCTTTCTTGAATCGTTTTAATGCTGCTGCTGCAGAAGTAGGGACCCAAGAGCCAAGGCTAATTCTAATGGCCTTAAAGGGGGGCATTGATAAGCTGTCTGAATTCGGAAGGTGGCTAAAAAGAAAGAAACCTGAGACGCTAGAAAATTTTTATGACAAAGCCGAGGAATACATGTGTCTTGAAGACGATCCTATCTATTCCGTTGGCAATGTCAAAGCTAAGGTGGTCCCGGAAAGGAAGGAAGCTCCCAAAAAGAATAGTCAAGAAAATTTTGGGGAAGGTCAAAAGAGAGTAAGCAGTAATGATGCTAGAAATGATAAGGATTCCAAGAAACGGCGTTTCTTCAAGCCAACGGATTTTACTCCGTTGAATGATACAATCGAGCACATATATATGGCAACAAAGGATGCAGAGGGCTATCCGAGCCCAAAGCCAGTAAAGGTGTCCGAAGAAGCTGCAAACTCAGGGAGGTTCTGTCGATTTCACAATCGACCGGGACACGACACTAATGAATGTCGACACCTGAAAAACTTGATTGAAGAATTGATAAGGCAAAATCGTCTCCAGGAGTATGTAAAGCGTTCATCAGATGTCGAGCCTACTCAGGGGCAGCAGACTCGTCCGACTCAAGATGGAAGAATACCTGCAAGTCTCCCGACCAATAATCAATACGATTAGTGGTGGTCCTCATCCTGCAGGGGACGCTTGGAAGGATATGATCAGGTATACTAGTGAACCAAGAAGCATTCTAAAAGGAGACGGTTTTGAGGTTTGCGATAATTCTCTTCGTCGAAAAATGCCTAAAACATCCTGTGAAGATGTTATCTTCCGGAATCGGGATTCCAATGGAATGTTGGTTCCAACTGTTGACCCGATGGTAATCACTATTGGCTTGGGTCCAGCAATAGTAAAGAAGGTGTTAATTGATAGCGGAGCATCCGTGAATGCTCTGTTTTACAGTACTTTCTCTAAAATGGGTCTATCCATGGATAATGTGCGAGCTGGAAAAGACAAAATACACGGGTTCGCTGGTATGCCAACTCAGCCAATCGGCGTGATTGATCTCCTTCTAGAGCTAGGAGAGGGAGAGAGGCAAGTCTCCATGATACAATCTTTCGTTATAATAGACTCACCTTCAGGGTATAATGCATTCTTGGGGAGGCCGGCACTTTCCAACTTCAGGATAGCTCTTGCACCTTGGTGCTCGATGATGAAGTTCCCGACCGCAAATGGGGTGGGAGTTATTAAAGGGGATCCTCAGGAATCAAGAGAATGCTATATGGCAGAACTGACTGAAGCCCGGAAATACGAAATTCAGAAGGATACGGAGACTCCTCTCTGCATCCATGAAACTCCTCTATAGCAATTAAAGACCTCCCCCGCGCAAGAGCATATAATGACATACAGGAGTCTTTGGCCCCAATTGGGAAGGACCGTCTATTGTCAATCAAAAGCTTCTGGACAGTACCTTTGAACTCGAAACTACACATGGAGTAGAATTCCCAAGGGCCTGGAACAGTGATCACCTTCGTCGCTATTTCAAATGATTTTCTAACTCATGTACTTTTGTATTTTTCTATGAATATAGCAAATACTTTGTATGAAATTACATGAATATAAATCCAGCAGCACTTCTGACTCTGTCAAAGCTTCATATTCGCATGCCTTTGATCATATATCAAAAAGATGCACAGCTATGGTTACAGGACACAATACCTCCGTCATCCTGTTTTCCGGCATAAAACTCGCCATAGCTTTACTGAAGAAATATGGTCCAAAAGCAGGCGCAATCTTAACCCAAACCCTCTCCGAGGATTCTCAGTCGGATAATAAACTGAGTCTTCTCCAGGGGTGCTCGGTCAAATAACCCAAAGTCAGACAAAATCTGATCGCGTTATAACCGAGTTTCTTAACCCAAACCCTCTCCGAGGATTCTCAGTCGAATAATAAACTGAGTCTTCTCCAGGGGTGCTCGGTCAAATAACCCAAAGTTAGACAAAATATGATCGCGTTATAATCGAGTTTCTTAACCCAAACCCTCTCCGAGGATTCTCAGTCGAATAATAAACTGAGTCTTCTCCAGGGGTGCTCGGTCAAATAACCCAAAGTCAGACAAAATATGATCGCGTTATAACCGAGTTTCTTAACCCAAACCCTCTCCGAGGATTCTCAGTCGAATAATAAACTGAGTCTTCTCCAGGGGTGCTCGGTCAAATAACCCAAAGTCAGACAAAATCTGATCGTGTTATAACCGAGTTTCTTAACCCAAACCCTCTCCGAGGATTCGCAGTCGAATAATAAACTGAGTCTTCTCCAGGGGTACTCGGTCAAATAACCCAAAGTCAGACAAAATCTGATCGTGTTATAACCGAGTTTCTTAAACCCAAACCCTCTCCGAGGATGCTTAGTCGAATAATAAACTGAGTCTTCTCCAGGGGTGCTCAGTCGATAAATCAAAGTCAGATAAAACTTGACTACGATATTACTGAGTCTTTGACAAGAAAAGCCTCCAAATGCCGCAATGCGATACCAAATACTTTTCAAAATACAGCCCAAAAACATCCAAATATCCACCTCCGATATATAAAGGTTGAAACAATCCATTGGTACGGGGGCATATCACATATCACGACACAAAGCAAAAAGCAGCTGCTTGATTTCTCACATACCAAAAGATCATCTCAACCGTTTATAAGTGGGAAATTCATAAATGAGCAAAATAGGCAAAGTGTGGTGTGCGAGCATGATGTATAACCCAGAATATTCAGAAGAAAGTAAGGACAAGGTTTAGAATGCAGAAACACAAAGCACCACCACACCACATTCAAACACAGAATCAAGTCACAACATTATTAAGTACAAATGGTTCAAGTCATAAGCGAGGGCCGGCACCCGCATATACATCCGGTCTGAATGAAAGATTGATAAATGCAAAGCAAGAATCCAAGCCACTATTTCTTTGGGTCTCCAGATCTCAATGAAGGACCCCTAAGAGTTGGCGAATCAACGGTCTTCTTCTTCTTGACAGCACGCTTATGATGTTTCCGCTTAGAAGGAGAAGCATCCTCCGTACCTGAATCAACAATGATGTCGTCAATAGTTGCCTCAGAATCATGCTCTTCTTCCTCACGGAGCTTACTGATATCTCGGTCAAGGGTTTCGATGGCATCAATTCTCTCCTCCTGCGAACCTGGTTGGGAGAATGTTAGTCCTTTGGAAGCACCAGCAAGTAAGCCTGTATTGAATAAAGGCAAGTCAGTTTCAACGGCATCCATCACCATAGCAGTATACCCGCCAGCAGGAGGTGATGGTGAAAGCAAATTCGTTGCATAATTATAGCAACTCATGAGCTTAGAATACTCCAAAGAAGCAAAAAAGTAATCTAAATCTAGTACCACTTCATCCATATCATCTCTACCTGGAGCAGGAGGATGTGTGCTGATTTCATAATCATCAAGGTTTATTGTTTCCTCCAAATCACTGTTTCCTCCAGCTGCAGAGGGAGGAATTGCAACATCTGCATGGAATACAGGGCTTGAGATTATGGCACCATCAGTTAATTTGGTGAAAGTATCCTCAATAAATGTACCTGAAGGCTTAACCCTAGATGATTCCCCCCGATGGATCCCAAGAGAATTTCTGCCTTCAGCTAAGGCCTCTCGATCATCTTCATCCAGCAACTCGAGTTGGAGCTGGTAGTCATCGGAATCTTTGTAACGCTTCAAAACCTCCTCCCAAACACGAGAAAGCGTATCTCCATAGCCTTCTCCTAGGAAGCGGAGGCTTCCCCCATACATAACACTGCAGACATAAAATTCTAGGAAGGTTGCTTCATCTTCTTCCTTAATTCTGCGGGCTTGGTTCAGAGATTCTTGCTTCTCTTTGTCTAAGGAGGAGGACTTGGCAGTTTCGACTTCAAGCTTATCGCGAAGAGAGGTGATTTCAGATTCACGAACAGACACAGTCCTTCTGCTCAAAGCCAGCTGAGCTTCAGCTTCTTCTTGTGCTTTTACAGCATCGTCAGCCCGCTTATTAAGCTCGACCTCTGTATTCTTGGCATCTTCAAGCTCCTTGCGAAGCTTTTCAATCTCGGATTCTAGCTCATTAACCCTGGAACCCCGTTCTAAAACAGAAATCTTCGTATCCTGAGCTTTCACAACTTGGATAAGTTGAGCCTTTTCATCCTCCAGGGTTTTAATGCTTTCAATCCGTTTGGTGTTAAGATTCTGAAAATCATAACAAAATTGTTCCCATGCTTTGAGGCGCTGATCAACGGTTTTGCCAATATCATCCAGGAATCCCCGAGCTTTCGCCACCATCTCCGTCATGTCCCGCCTATCTGTGGGATGGACGTCCACATCAAAGTTCAAACCCCTCAAATCCCAATCTCCAAATCTATGACTAAGAGGGGGGCTGGGGCATCCAAGTTCCCTCTCCACATCAAGTATTTCACGCGGCCTGGACATGATAGTTTGAAGCTCGGCCTGGGTTGGATAAGGAGGAACGTACCCTGGGGCACGCTTCTGGGGGATCTCCGTAAGAGGGTCATCTCCACTCCTTCGTCTTCTCCTTTGAGGCTCCTCCCTTGGTTGTCTTGCCTCATCCTCTGCCGATTGTTCATAATCATCAAGCCAGGCTCTTTGCTCTGGAAGCTGTTCATAGGAAGGATGAGAAGAAGTGGGATGTTGGCCATGTGATTTTTGGGGTTGAGGAGGAACTTGCTTAATCTTTTTCTTTGGTCGAGCAAGTATATCAGAACTTTGCCTCCTTTTCCGGAAATCGTCAATGAATGATGACTTCATTCCTAAAAAGAAAAATAATAATGAGTTCATTTAGCACCTGAGAACATGGAAGTAAACCAAGATATAGAGTAAGAAGTTAAAAGTGCAACTCTAAAAGCAAGCTTAGTCTTAAAAACAAAAACATGCCTAATAAGCATGTGCTAGACTCCGATCCTAAGTTTATTCTCGTATCTGGAACTGGTCCAGGAATCTCTGGAATATTGGTATCAGATTGAACATTAGGAACTGCGAAACCTGAAACAGGGGTATCATCTTTGCTAAGGAATCGCATAGACTCTAGATCAGGAAGTTCGCCAAAAGTACCCGCGGAGTCTCTATCTTGAGTACTTGCCATAGTCGAATCCTCAAGAACATCCCCAATGTTCTGTTCAACATTTAAGGTAGTTTCTCCTACCGCGAGTTGCTTACCCTCACGTTGAACAAGTTCTTCTTCAGTATTTGAGGGAAGCTGATCCCCCGTAGTTTTTTCCGGGATTTCCGGGATGACAGCTTGTTTTTCAGAAACGGCCTCTGTGGTTCTCTCCGGAATCGTCAAGACATCAGCCTGCTTTTTAGGAGAATCTTTATGTTCCTTAAGGGCACTCGAAGGCTTTTTACTACCACTACCACTACCACTACCACTACCGGCTTGTGCGCATTTTGTCAAGTATTTCTTAGCCGTTCTTTTCGTCGTTAGGTTACGGGATGGGGGAAGCAGCTTGTATTGTCGAAGGAACTCTTCGCAAATTAAAAACTGTCTACTTCTTTCAGTTTCGCTCACAATGATTCCAGCAGAGGTTCATTAATGTCTGTGTCTTGATCAGAAGGAGTCTCTGTGAGAAAAAGTAAAATCAATACATGATCATCAGAGGTAAAATAGAATTCCTATGAACATTTACCTCCTTCGGCCCATCGACCAAAAAAGTTGTCGGGACACCGCACATAGAAAAATTGGTCGGGAAATCCTTTGATACTCTCAAATAAGCCAGTTATAACCCTGGATCTCCTGCTTTCCATGAAGATAAAGGAGGGACGCTCCTTCTTTCGTCTCTTAAAAGAGTATAACGAGCATATATCCTTGAAGGTGGGCTCGCGCTTTAAAACTCTCATAAACAGCACATATAAGCATGTAACAATGAAGTAGCCATTGGGAGCCAGTTGATAGGGAGCGATAGCCAAACTTTTCAGAATCATCTCTAGGTAAGGATTGAAGGGAGGGATCGCTCCACTCTGTAACATCCCCTTACAAATTGTTACGTATCCAACGGGGGGGGGGGGGGTGATCAGATAAATCGTCTCTTTCTGGGAACTTGACTTCATCTTCGGAAAGGCCAAATTGTTTGCATATTCTATGATATACATCAACGTCAAGTTTTGACACACAACTATCAGCAGGTGTGTAAGAAAGACATCGAATGATTGGAAAGTTCCGATCAACATCCATCTCAGTGGTAGCAGCGGAAGAAGTTTCAATGTTTTGATCAGAGGTCCCAGTTTCTCTAATTGGAGAAGTTCCCTCAACAAAATGGCGAGATCTTCGTCTGGTCGTCATTACTACACAAACAAGTATGTTGGAAAAGCAAACTACAGTAATATCATTAAAGCTCAGAAACAAGGTGGGCGTTGGCTGGTTAATACACTTGGTCGTTCTGAAATGGCATCTGGTCGCCCTAAACTAGAAATCCTTGATCACTCAAAAACTGGAAAAGCGCCTGGTCGCTCTAAAAACAGCCAAGCCCCGGTCGCTCAGAACTAGCAAAGCGTCTGATCGCTCCAAGCCAGTCAAGCCCCGGTCGCTCAAAGCTGATAGAGCGCCTGATCGTTCCAAGCCAGTCAAAACCTTATCTCGCAAAATTAGTCTCTTCTGGGTCGGTAAAAACATCCTAAGGCTGGTCATTATAAAATTAATTCAAAAATCAGTTTCAACCTGGACGGTCGAGGTTAAAATCCACCCGGGTCGGTCCTGTCAGATAAAGATGATTCAAGCCGAACTGTTCTGGTCGGCCAAAAGAGGGATACTCGTCTAAAACCGACCACCCAGTTGGTCTAAAAACGACCAAGCTATTCGCATAGAGGAAAAGAAGTATGGTTTGTTGTTAAAAATACATAGCGATTCGAGTAAAAATCATACATGTTCGAATCATTCAGACATATACACAAGCATATCATGATCAATATCACAGCAAAGAAAAACATGAGTATTCTCATTTCAAAATCATCACCTACCAATTCAAATCGGATGCTACATTGATAGTAAACATTTCAATACACACAGGGATTCAAGTTCACAAATTCAATCATATGTTGCAATTGTACATCCAAGACCGGTTCGAATTCGCAGGGTTTAATCACATACTGCACCTAAAACCGATCCAAATACAATCCAAACCCAAGAATTTAGCCAAATCCAGAAGACAATGTTCGTCCTACATGAATAAACAAAAAAGTAAGAGCATACACCTGAGATCGGATTAGCAAGTTGAAAAAGCTTCGATCGAATTTCCAAACTCCAGCGATATGCAAAGTTGAACGATCGTGATTTGAAGTATTTGCAGAAATTTAAAGATGGATTGAAGTCTTGATTCAAACCGGTAGAAACGGAATGAAGATCGAAGGATTCTTCTTCAAAGAAGCGCCGCCATTAAAGAGAAAAATGTCGGGATCGAGAAAATGAGGAACATCAAGGGTCAAAAGAGATTTATATAGGTAGGACGACTGGCCTCTTCATCAGAAACCGACCCCTCAAGCCAATTCCAGAACCAACCCATGAGAATTGCATCCAAAGCCGACCCTTAATTGAAGCAGATCGATCCACTAATGTTTCGAAGCCCACAGTTTTTTATAAAAACTATGAAACATCGAGGGGCAAAATGTTATCCATCTGATCGATCCAAGTGAATGTGGGTCGGTTTTAAGTGTTTTGAAGAAGGGGTCGGTCATATAATTATTAAGAGGGATCGGTCGTAGAGCCCAACGCCTGGTCGCTCTGAGAACCAAAGCCTCCGGGTCGCTCCAAAAGAGGAAAGCCTTATGGTCGCCCTAGAGACAAAAGGCACCTGGTCGCTCTCTTTTATACGCTGACCCAATCGCTCCAAAAGAGGAAAGCCTTATGGTCGCCCTAGAGACAAAAGGCACCTGGTCGCTCTCTTTTATACGCTGACCCGATCGCTCCAAAAGAGGAAAGCCTTACGGTCGCCCTAGAGACAAAAGGCACCTGGTTGCTCTCTTTTATACGCTGACCCGATCGCTCCAGATTCAGAAGCCACCTGGTCGCTCCAAAAGCTAAAGAAAGCTGGTCGTTTCAAACTTGCTCGCCCGCTAGCCTCTGATCGCACCAGTCAGCTTCAAAGTCTTTTAGTCATTCCTGGTCGGTCCGCTCCACACTTTAGCCTCCTGGTCGTCCTTTCTTCTGGCGGAAGCTCCTGGTCGGCCAAAGCACTAGAAGCAACCTGTGATGGCGTGACAGCTGGAAACAACTGGTGACAACTGGCAGTGGCATTTCCGTAAATACTGAAAATACCGACCAGGCCCCTGCATACAAGATTTCAGCCATTTCTCCGCCTATAAATAGGACCCTACCTCCATTATTTCGGGGGGATTTTTCTGGAACAACGAGGAGGTGCTGTCTAATTGCTTTCGGGATTTCTCCAAGCATTTCTACATCTCTTCTCTATCATCGATCACAAATCTATGGAGCATTGGAGCATAGCTTTCATGGAGGAACGAGTATAAGCACTCTTCACACTACTTCATTTCTTCTTGATCATCTAAGGAGCTTTTATCCATGGCTTTCATGGAGGGATTGGCATAAAATACGTCAAGCTTTCATCCATTCTTTCGATCGGTTGTAAAGATGAATGCATGTCAAAGAAGCTTGTATGAATGCATAATGGAGCAAATATTGTAATCTTGTGGCTACTAATGAAATCCAATCTTCAAAGTGGACGTAGGCTCGAATAAGAGTCGAACCACTATAAAATTCTTGTCTTCTTTCTTTATTTTGGTATTTTGATGCTTTTGAATGTTAGATACGGCCTCACACAACTCTAATGGTTTTCTAACGCCCCGCCTCTGAAAAGGTGACGTGCTTTCTTAGCATCTCGCCTCCGATTAGGTAACGTGTTTAGAAATTCCATTTTGGTTGTTATACCAATTTTCGGTATCAACAACACATGAATATAGTTTCAACACATGAAAATAATTCTAACACATGAATATTATTCAAAATTTTGGCAGCATAACGGCAGGGTAGTTAAAACCGGGGCCGTCCCTAGTACGACTCCTCGCTCTACCTTAAAGCCTCGCAGCTTTTGACAATGGGGATTTCATGCATCTAGTTTGCACGCAGGCGGCATGTATATTTTTTTCTTTCTTTTCCACAAACTAATCCTATGTGGCTTCAACCAAATAATTCTCAACCACAAACGAGTATTTTTCAACCACAAACAATTCTAATCAACCATCCGCTATCAACCAATTTTCACACCAATCACAACCAATAAATATCGTCCATGGTTTGTGGACGAGGGGCGTATATATATATAAGTATATTTCACTTCACTTCAACACATATATAATTTTTACAACGCATATATAACTTATACATCGAACGTACAACTTATACAACGCTTATACATGAGGTGTACAACGCTTATATAACTCATACATCGACTATATAATTTATACATCGTCGTTTTCCATATCGTTTATAATTTTTTTTGATGCAAATATCGTTTATAATTTAGAAATCTCACATTGGGTTCCACTCCACCAAAAATTGCAGAAGGCTCAGAAAAATATGCGGTCTCTTCTAGAATGTAGAAGACGTCCGCACGAGTCCACTGTCTCTTGTTTCACTGGATTTCGTCAACAAACGAAAAAGATATGATTTTTATAGTGAAATCAAAAACCGTAGCGCTTTAAAGTGCTATAGAATAGTTTAATTTAAAATCAGCCGTTACCTCTCTGATTTGCTCAAAACTAGGTTTCAGCTTTTCTCGAAATACGTGTAGCGGTTGCTCGATCGAATTTCACCACGGGATAGGGCCTGGAGAGGCGCACGTGCAACAGGGAGGGGGTCCAGCTCGGTGGCTCCAGGTGATCGCGGCGGCGGTTAAAAGGCCGCGACTTTGGAGGCCTGGATCTCGAGATTCACCTGACGAGAGGGGGTGCAACGACCATGGATTTGAAGCTTGAGGGTAGCTCTTCAAAAAACCCAACTGGGTCGAAGGCTATCGATGCGTGTAGGAGGAGAAATTGAGGAGGGAAGCTTTGAACGTTTTCCGCCTTCGTCGAGATGATACGGGGAGAGAGAGGGTCTGATGTGGACGAATGAGATTTTTTTTATATTTATAAATTTTAAAAATCCAAAAATATCCTCTTTCACACACGAACCCCAATCCAGACCCAATGACTGTCGTCCCTAGTTAAATACCCCCATTCCGAACACAATGGGATATGTTTCGTAGGCCCATTCGACTGTTTGAGTCAGTTTCTCTTCAAATTAAAATATAAAACATTCAATATTTAATTTGAACGTACATTTAAATTTGCCGGGGCCACATACTGATTCTAAAAATTCCCGAAAAATAAATCTAGCTATGTTTTGATGATACGGTCCCAACAAAACTAGTTTCATCGAATTCTGAGACCGTTTGAAAAATGGCCCTTTTCTGGTCGATCCAATTTAATAGAAATCGACCAAACACATTTTCCTTTGCCACGCTCACATATTAGCTTCAAAAATTATCAAATTTGAAACCTAGCAATAATTTGACATCCCGGATCCAACAAAAGTGGTTTCATCGAATTCTGAGGTCGTTTGCAAAATGGCTATTTTCACGGGCTATATAAACTGTATAGCGACCTTTCTGAAAATTCGTTTGGCCATAACTTTTGCTTCCCTCTATGAAACTTCGATTTTTCAGATTCGTTAGAAAGATATTCACTAACAGATTTAAATATTTTTGGTTTCACTAAAATCCGTTTCATTTTGCACCCGGTACAGTCAGTCAAAGTTTGAATTCAAATTTTGAAACTACCGCGCCATTTCAGGCCTTGTTTATAATTAGAATTAATTATATTTATTTTCAAACATCAATTCAAACTTACTTTTCGTCGTTATTATTTAAAATATTTATTTTAAATATATTAAATTCACTAAAATAGCCAAATTAAAATTTTCAAACTGGTTCAGATTTTTCGGGTTGTTACAAGGCAGGAGCGTTACATAAGCCGAACGACATTACTAACCACTCATAGAACAAAACCTCTGAATGTTGTCATAGGAACACACTCTTCCACAATACGAAGCTGATGGAAACCTGTAGCCAGGTCCATCCTTGAGAATACTTGTGCACCGTTCAATCGATCCAGCAAATCATCAATCCGCGGCGATGGATATTTGTTCTTTAATGTCTGTTTGTTCAAATCACGATAATCCACACATAGTCGAAGAGTACCGTCTGACTTTGGGACAAACACCACTGCTGCTCCCCAATCAGAGAAACTAGGTCGGATTAGACCTTTCCATACAAGCTATCGAGTTTGATTATCTAATTCCTCTTTCTCCTTTAGAGGTATTCTCTGAATAGCGTGCACTACTAGCCTTGCATTCGGAATTAGAGCGATTTTGAAATCAATTTCTCTCTTCGGAGGTAAGCTAACAACTTCTTCGAACATGTTAGACCCAAAAGTGGTTCTAACACCCAAATTGATTTGAAACCAGATAAAATGAGATAAAAATAAAAATGAACACGCAGGATTTATAGTGGTTCGGCGAACAAATGCCTACGTCCACTTATCTTTCACTATATTCAATAATTCAGTTGCAAATACAATGTAAGATTCACTCACAACTCACTTTTGTTCACTCAATTGACTAAAACAAGAAATGAAAGATGATTTGGATTCTCCGGGAGTAATGGAGTTCGGATGATGGAGGTGATTGAATTCTCTAAGTGCTGAAAAAAGATCCTTTTCTTTGTCTCCAGACGGGGTATTTATAGGTGTGAATTTGCTTGAGACTTGATCCGGGTCGGGCCACGTGTCGCCCATCGCATTCTCTTCGGGTTCGGATGAACCATCACGTTGACAACGCATCAAAGGGAAGGACGTTATGGGTATGAACTGGTCATAGCCGGTCCGGATATCCAGGCGCTTTTGCAGGAGAATAACAGGGAACATGAGTTCGGATCGGAGGCGCACAGACAAGGGGGTCGGATCGGGATATCCGATCCGAACCGGATTGGCTTGGATGCAACGTTCTCTTCTTCTCTAATCTGCTCCGCTCCGATCCGTTGTTGTGGCAAACAGGTGGCTTTCCGATCCATTCGAGATTTAGTTGCCTTCCGATCCGATTAGATATGCCTTACCAATCTACCCAGTAAGAGATCACCGATCCGAATAGAGGACTTTATCCGATCCGAACCGATATGTTGCTCTGACCCGATCCGAACAACTGCAGCTATCAATCTGAATTGTAGTGTTTTCCTTCAATCCGAACCGAAGTCTTATACTTAAAAATACCCTTCAATGTTTGGTTTCTTGACTTTGTGTTGCCTAGTTCACAAAGTAGGCTAACATTTTGCCCCCTCAAAGGATGCTTCTATTGGAGATGAAGCGTGCTTTGATGTTGTTCGAATACTAGTCCTTGAAATTGAATCTTCAGAAAGTCATTTCTATTCGTTTGTGGAGATGCGTTGCTCCATGAAACCATGTCTTTTATCGCCTATATATATGTCATGAAATGTTTGATTCATTTTCTTCACTTTTGATTTAAGTTTGGAAGTTCTTCACGACACATAGTGCTTCTCTCGGGTATGCTTTTCTTTTATCTCTCTTTTGAACTCAATTCGAGTCGGATGCTAAATTAATGTGTGAAATTTAATCGGTTCGGATTCCGATCCGATGCGTTTTCATGGATTTGGTTTTTGGACATTGGGCCTTCAGGCAGAGTTGTGCTACTGGGCCTTCACTCCGGTTCGAGCGGGTGAGAAAGAATAGGAATATGAGGGGTCAACACCACCCCTTATATAAATCCACCACCGTCTTCTTTCTTTTCTTCTTCTTTTCTGCCGCCGCTTCCAAACCCTAGTATCGAAAACTTCAGAAACTCCAATATCCTGAAACTAATCCTTGTAGATTTCTCAAATCAAACATATAGGTACCTTTTTTAATCTCGAATAACTTCGTTGTAACTGCTCTTGATTTCAATTCGTGGTTGATTGGGATGGTTTAGCCATGGGGCTTTGCTTGAACTCCACGTCGTTACTGGTGGATCCGCCATCACTTCGAGGCGCTGATAGGCTGGAGAGGGCAAATATTTGTCCTCAACTGGAGCTTTGGTGATAGAATGGATTTGTTTGTGAGTGGGGAGAAAGAGGAAGAAGATGAAGAGCGTGATGACAAATTGGAGTTGGTTCGGGTAGGAGACGAAGGAGCAGAAAGGAAGGAGAAGGAAAGGGGATCGGTTCGGGTTGCATACTTTAGAAAGACGGGAAGGAAGGAAAATGTCGGTTCGGGTCGGAGAAGAGAATGGGATAAGGGGTTGAAGTAAATGGACTGGTTAAGTGATGCTGGTTCGGTTCGGATCAGGTCACCCGATCCGATCAGATCAGTCCTTTATCCGAACCCATTGTCTCCCTTGCCTTGAACTGATCTTGCTTTAATGAAGCATCCGAACCGACCCTATATCTGTATTTGTATTGAGCCAATTATCATATGCATATCCGAACCGAACCGAACGTATCAAACTTGGCACACAAAGACTACCCAACTAATTCAACTAACATTTACTCTAGACAATAACTTCGCGGACAGTTAGGATAGTGCCCTGCGAACATAAACGAGAATTAAGAACAACTCTGACTATCACTTTCTCTTCAAAGCTTCGTCTTACATTGCTGTACTTTTATTTTGCATTTCCCACATTTGCTGCACACACTTTAGTTCACACACATACACAAAGGGGGGCACGGGATAATTTACTCTAATCCGTGCTATTGCTTCTTCAATAGTTCCATGACAATGAGGCCCAGACGCTCTTCCCGTCTAGCTGAGAGGAAAGAAGCCCCGGAAACTTCCAACAAAACCACTCTTGAGGATATATCTTCTTCGTCTGATCCAGAATGGGACAGTGAGGGTCCGGATTACGGAGTTGGTCATCGGGAAAGCGACGAAGTGTCTTCAGAGAATGAAGTTTCCCTGGGCTTTGAGGAGGAAGGAGGGATTGGTGGCAATCGAGCACCCGATGAATTTGACTCAGCCATTATATTGGAGTCACCTCCAGATTCCGTAGAATCGACAATCGACAACGACCGACTTGTTCGAATTTGCTTAAAGTATGGAATAATGAAAAGGGACACCCTAGTGCCCTCACGCTCTGACCGTCCCCACAACCCTCCAGAAGGATACATGACAGTCACTCGATTGATGTGCATGGTCGGCGCCATTCCTCCATTCTCTCCTTTCATCGTTGATTTCTTAAGACAAATGCGGATTGCCCCCATGCAGTTGCATCCCAATTCATATGCCTATTTGCATACCTTGTACATAGCATATCGTGAAATCCTAGGCGTAGAACTCACGTTCGATGATGTTCATTTCTTTTATAATTTCAAGCATCGGACTCGAGAGACTCCATCCTTCTGCTACTTTGAATCAGTCCCAAAGAGAAAGATAATCTCTGCACCATTTAGCAGTAAAGCTGGGGATTCCAGACTAGAATGGTTCTATATAAAGCAACAGTCTGGATGCGCCAGGAGATGGACAAAATCAAGTAAAGCGTTGATTTTTTGAACCCGGACTCTGTACACTTGAATCATCACCCTGACTTGTTTTCCTTTTTGTTTGCAGTCGACAATCCCAAACAGATATCAGATCAGGTGTTCTTTGATCGGATGCACCGTCTTCTTAATGGCGATCAAAAATTCCTGACTATCGACGAGGTCCTTAAAGATGAATACCTTCACTTTCATGGGCTGCTATCCGTTTTTCGTAGCATCGGTCATGGGACGGTCCCTTATGCATACATCCCTCCAGTGGAGATAGTTCCAGAAACAGGAGAGGGCTCGGGAATTCCTACAGCGCCTCTTCAAACTTCACCTTCTCCATCTTCCACACAAGATGATGAATTGGCTAATCTGGCCGAAAAGCATCGTGAAGGGTATATTGCCCCCGAGGAAACTACTTCTCTAGACAAGTCAAAATCCTCCCAAGAGTCGCCACTTCATGCTTCCGAAGGGGATGTTCCTAGCACCGATGAGCACATATTTCAGGGTTTGGGGGATCTCCCCTTACCTGAGACTATATATACTTCAGAGGATTTCAGGAAGGACCCTTTAGTCTTCACCTCTTCTGAAGAAACTACTCCCGCTAAGGCCAAAGAGCCTGCCCACACCAGTCTAGCTTCAGACTCGGGTTGGTTGGGGGGACACACACCACTTAGGATGCACTTTACACCACAGCATCAGCACTCATTGCACTTCTTTCTCCATGAATCCATTAATTCTAAACTTCGTTTATTTTATCGTGCAGGTACAATGTCTCGATCCTATTACGACATAAGAAAACTTCGTCGTAGCATGTCTAATCCTCCTCAGGATGTCGAGTATGATCGCCGGGACGATCGTGGTAGGGAGGAGAGAAGACCTTATGATCCCTATCATTCTCGGCCCTCACGTTCCCGCTCACCAGTTCGACCGGAACAAGAAAAATATAAGAGCTATCAAAGCCGCAGGGAGGAGGATAAACCACCGTCTAAAGACTCCTCCTCTTCCTATGAGAAACGCAGTAGAGAGAAAAGTCCTCCAAAGGAAACTGGGTCTCGAAGTAAGCAAAAAGTCCCTGCTACTAAACGACCTAGGACAGACAAAGGTACTACAGAATCCTCTTCAGGAAGGGACACCGAATTAACAATCCTCGCTCCTCCTCCACCAGATGCGGGAACTGCAATAAAACGGGCATATTTGAAAGAGCAATTTCCCGAACACTACTTCGAAACTCTGACTTTTTTGCCTGCCCTTGAACCTATTTCGTCTAATTGGGCAGATGAGGCCAAAGCAAAGATTGATTTGGTGGAAAAACAATACACCGAGATGTTCAAGTATTCCCACAATCTTTCTAGAATCATCCGCACTCTAATGACAAATACTGATTCAATGCAAAAGACCGCGGAGGAGGATGCCAAGGCTCTAAAAGCCCTATGAAAAGATTTGGAAGACACTCAAGCTCAACTAGCTGTCGCTCAAAAGAACGCTTCTAATTTCAAACAACAGTTTGAGGACACGCAAAAACGCTATCATGACTTGCTTGAATCCCACACTCAGGAGCGTTCTGAGTTGAAGAAGCAAGCTGACGAGGCCAAATCAGAGGCTGCTAAGACACGCCTTGCTTATGCTGAGCTTGAGCAGAAAAACGCCGAGTTAGCGAAGAGGAGTGCTGAATTAGAAAAGAAGAACGCTGACTTGGCTTCAAAATTGTTGGAGGCAGAGAACAGGGCTGCTCTGGCCGAGGGCAATGTGGAATGTGCTATTAAATCTGCGGAGGAAACCCGCAAGCAACTATCAGAGGCGGAGGCTGATATTCAGGGCTTCGGAGAGCTAATGATTGAATTCTTCGCACACATTATTCGTCGTCGAAACATTTCTTGGATCGAGGACTATCCATCCACTCTGGTTCAAGTATGGAATCAAATCGTTGAGTGGGAAAAAGAGGATCTTAAGGTCGATTCCCTCGATGAAGACAAACTGATAGAAAAATACTTGAGAGACGATGAACCGGAGCGCCTAGCTGAAGGGCGCCGCCTTATTGCTGAGGCCATGGAAGAAGAGAGACGGAAGTCTAAACAAAAAACCATTCCCGAAGCTGGTTCCTCTTCTTCTGCTCCTGCACCTCCCGAAGTAGAAGGGTATGATCCCGAAAATCCGGGAATTCCCCGGACAACTTTGCTATCTCCCATTGCTGAAATAACCCCAGAGGAAGTAGTCACCCCCGCTGAAAAGTCTTCGGAAGGTATCGCTATCTTTTCTCCTCAATTTGCCAAAGCTATTACTACTTTTCGCTACGTGATTGAACATTCGATGAGAGACCCTTTGTTTTCGCCTGAGTTGATAACCGATGTTTCTCATTCTGTAGGTGTTGAATCATCTGCAAAGACAGATGTAGCTCAAGGAGCTGTCGCTGGGACAAAGCCCGTTGATAGGGCCAAAGAAGGGGAAGACAAGGCTGCTTCTATTGACTTGGGGGAAGGAAGTGAGCCAACCAAGATCACCACTCCCCATGATGAAGAAATGATAGCAGCTTTGAAGGACGATGGCGGAGACGGAGGGCATGATGAGGAACCAGAAGTCGCAATAACCGGGGAGTCAAAAAATGTTGATGCCGTTACCTTGGCTGCAATGAAAGCTGACCAAGACAAGCGTTTGCAATTAAAGGCCGAAGAACTAGACCCTGAGGTCCTCAAGCCCCTCGCAGTTGTGGATGCGGGTTCAAGGTTAGTTGTTAAGCTCTCAACTAGATCTATTACCGAAGAACTTGCTAAAAAATCTTCTCTTGATTCCAGTGTCCCGCCCTCCGGAAAGAAGTCTACTGGCTCCAGTACCGCATCTTCAGGGAAAAAGAAATCGAAACGAATCTTGATTGAAGCCGAGAAGGAAGCAAAGGATGCGGAAAAAGCCGCCAAGAAATCCAAGGCTCATTCCAAACCCAAATAGTTGTTTCCCCTGTATCTTTTTAGCATCTTTGTGAACCAATAATTGCTGCTACAAAAGCAGCTCCTGCACTTTCTTCTTTAGTTATTTCCCTGTACAAATTCATTCATTTGTAAATAAAAATAATTCACTTTTTGCAATGTTTATTTGTTAGTGGTTCTGCACTTATGTAAAAATGCATGTCTATAGCTATTAAACGAAGTTGTGGAGGGGGGAAATATGTGTATGCATATGTGTCCCCAGTCAATTTCCATAAGTTATTCAATGCTTAACCATGCAATCTGAATGCTCCCAATTCTCTGACGGGATAGCACTTCCTGTGTCGTCAGTACCTGTCGTTTTTTCTGGCATTTTTTATACTCTCCCTCTTTTTCTTGAGAGTTAGAGTTCGAGTTCAGTCATTTGTTTATTCCCCGGTCGTTCAACGGGGAAAGACTTCTTTCTCGGCGCTCAATCGGAGACGCCTTTATACTCTCTTTCTCTCTGGAAAGTTAGAGTTAGGAGGAGAATTTCTTTTTCAGCGCTCAGTCGGAGACGCTTTTATACTCTCTCTCTCTTTCTCTGGAGAGTTAGAGTTAAGAAGAGAATTTCTTTTTCAGCGCTCAGTCAGAGACGCTTTTATACTCTATCTCTTTCTCTGGAGAGTTAGAGTTAAGAATGTCGTTTTCTCATTCTTTTATGTCTTATTGCACAAATAATCGTTGTGCTCCTTTTTATGTCTAAACTGTTTTCAACCTTTTTAGGCTCTGAGTTATCCTGTATTTTATAATCACAACAGAATAACTAATGAATGTAAATGCATAAAAGTAAATAACACACAATATTTTTATAGTGGTTCAGCTAAGTCGTAGCCTACATCCACTTTATAGTCCTTTATTCATATCATCAGATTTTCCCAAGGCAAGGCGTGCCTTATTACAGAGTTCACAGGAAAAATAACAAAAGTATAGCATTTCTAATCCAAATATCGCATTAAGTGTTGGGCATTCCATGCTCGAGGGACTTCTTCGCCATCTACGGTCGTTAACTTGAAGGTTCCTTTTTCAAGTTTCCGTTGGATGACAAAGGGCCCTTCCCATTTTGGGCCAAGGTGAGGAAGGGATGGAAAAACTCTCTTTAGCACCAAATCTCCTGGTTCAAAAGTTCTGAGGCGAACTTTTTTGTCATAATAGCGTGCCATCTGACGCCGATGTCTTGCTGCACGCAAGTCTGCTTCGTCCCTTTTCTCTTCGATTTCATCAAGAGACTCAAGTAAGAGCGCCCGATTCGTCATCGGGTCATAATATGTCACCCTGTGGGAAGGAACTTCTAGTTCAACTAGAATCACAGCTTCTGAGCCAAAGGAGAGAGAGAAAGGGGTATGACCGGTAGCCGTTTTAAACGTTGTTCGATATGCCCACAAAGCTAGGGGCAATTCATCAACCCACTTTGCCTTTGCACGCTCTAATCGCTTCTTGAGGATGGATTTTATTACCTTGTTTACTGCCTCTACTTGCCCATTCGATTGTGGATAGGCAACTGCAGTATATCGTTTGTCTATCTTATATTTCTGGCAAAAATTTCTGAATTCAGTGCTATCAAATTGGGTCCCGTTGTCAGTAACAATCGTCCTTGGGATCCCGAATCGGCATATAATATTTCTGACCACAAAACTTATCACCTTTCTTGTGGTGATCTTAGTCAAGGGCTCAGCTTCCACCCACTTCGTGAAATAATCCACGGCTACTATTGCATACTTAGCTCCTCCTTTTGCAATTGGTAAAACTCCAATGATATCAATTCCCCATGTGGCAAATGGCCAAGGACTCACCATCGATTTAAGCTGGGTTGACGGTGCTCTGGGGATTTTGGCGAATCTCTGGCACTTATCGCAGCGTCGTGAATAATCAGCTGCATCTCCGTTGATCGTAGGCCAGAAGTATCCGTACCGCAATATTTTCTTTGCTAAAGTTTGACCTCCTGTATGATCTCCACACTCACCCTCGTGTACTTCTCTTAGTACACGCTTGATGTCGTCGTGTGCGATACATCGTAACAGGGGCATAGAAAATCCTTGTCTATAGAGAGTATCGTCTTGTATAACATATCTGGTAGCTTTGCGAACTACAGCTCTTTTCTCACTCTTCTTCGATGGGAGTGTCCCATTCTTAAGAAAATCCTTAATTGGAGTCATCCATGACTCCTTCTCTGGTTCCGCTTCAAAAGAAAATTCAATCTCCATTGATTCAAAGCTTGGCGACTCCAACGTTTCAATTGGAATTACCTCAGTCTCTTCTGGATTGTCAGAACTAGCCAGCTTTGCCAGTCTATCCGCTTTCTGGTTTTCAGCTCTGGGAATATGTGTTATGTTGTACCGCTCTAAACTATTCAATAGCTATTTCACTTTCTTGAGGTAGGCGATAAGTCGAGGTCCTCGAGCCACGAATTCCTCTCGTACTTGACAAACAACAATCTTAGAGTCACAAAATATGTCCATCATTTTTACTCCGAGGTCTTTAGCAAGTTTCAGCCCGGCAATCAGGGCTTCATACTCAGAGTCATTGTTAGTTGCCGAAAATTCTAATCGCAGGGCGTAATATAACGACCGTCCCTCGGGAGTGACTAAGACAATTCCAGCTCCGGACCTTCGGTCATTTTTAGCTCCATCTGTATATAATTTCCACGGATTCATCTCTAGCTCATCCTCGGATTTAACCACTCGGTCATTGATTATTTCCTCCTCTGGAATGGTGAACTCCGCAATAAAGTCTGCTAGAGCTTGCCCCCTGATTGACTTTCGTGGTTGAAAATTCAAATCAAACTGGCTTAGTTCTATGTTCCATTTGATCAACCTTCCCGATGCTTCGGGTCTCTGCAACACCTGTCTTAACGGCTGGTCGGTGTATATGGTTATTGGATGGGCTTGGAAGTAGTGACGAAGTTTTCGGGATGCGATTAGGAGGCTGTAAGCAAGCTTCTCAATCTTTGGGTAGTTGCGCTCTGCCGCTGCTAATTTCTTACTTACATAATACACCGGCCGTTGTACTTTGTCTTCTTCTCGAACCAGGGCTGTGCTGACAGCATGAGCCGAGACTGCTAAATAAACAAATAATTCCTCGTGATCTACGGGCTTTGATAAAATCGGCGGTTTCTCTAGCAGTTCTAACAGATTTTGAAAGGCCTCAACACAATCCGGAGTCCACTGGAAGTTCTTCTTTCCCCTTTTTATCAAATCAAAAAACGGAACACATTTATCTGTGGCTTTGGAGATGAATCTACTCAGCGCCGCTACTTTCCCTGCCAGACTTTGGACGTCTTTAATTCTCCTCGGTTCTTCGATGTTTCTAATCGCTGCTATCTGGCTAGGGTTGATTTCAATTCCTCGGGAACTCACAATGAAGCCAAGGAACTTTCCCGACGCCACTCCAAATGAACATTTTAAAGGATTCAATTTCATACGGTACTTTCGCAAGATACTAAACATTTCCGCTAAGTCTTGCGTATGGCTGGAAGACTGCTTTGATTTAACAAGCATATCATCCACATAAACTTCCATAGTTTTTCCTATTTGATCATAAAACATTCTATTTACCAAGCGCTGATAAGTAGCTCCAGCGTTTTTTAACCCGAATGGCATTACAACATAGCAATATAGCCCCAAATTCGTAATGAAACTCGTATGTTCTTGGTCTGGTACGTGCATAGGAATTTGGTTGTATCCAGAATATGCGTCCATGAAAGAAAGAAGTTCATGACCTGCTGTCGAGTCTACAAGCTGGTCAATCCTGGGAAGTGGGAAACTATCTTTCGGGCAAGCTTTATTTAAATCTGAAAAGTCAATGCAAGTTCGCCACTTTCCGTTTGGCTTCTTTACTAAGACGGGATTCGATATCCAGTCGGGATAAGTCGAATCTCGAATAAATCCATTCTGCTTCAACTTCTCTACTTCCTCTTTGAGAGCAGCCGACCTCTCTGGGCCCAGCATGCGTCTCTTTTGCTTCACAGGCGGATGCTTCGGATTTACATTCAATTTGTGACTTATAATGGAAGGTGATATCCCACACATGTCAGCATGGGTCCAGGCGAACACATCTAAGTTTGCCTTCAAGAAGTCCGTCAGTTCTTCAGCACGACGTGGATGCAATTGAGAACCAATCTTCAAAACTTTCGTCGGATCAGCTTTATCAATGGGAATTTCCACTGTCGCTTCGTTAGGAGTTGCATTCCTAGCCTCTGGTTCCTCGTCTTTTCTGGGATCCAGGTCTTCAGGCGTTCCTTTGGGCAACTCCCTCGGGTTCAATCTCTCTAATTGCTATGCCGAATCCCCCTTTGAGGGAGACGAGGCATCCTTACTCTCAGCATTAACTCCTTTCATCAACATCTTCAGTTCGGCCACATAGCAGGCCCGTCCAGAAACCTGATCCCCTCTCATTACTCCAGTCCCGGCTTCGGTTGGGAACTTTAGTAACAAGCACCAAGGGGCGATACAAACTCTAAATTCAGCGAGGGCAGGTCTCCCTAAAAATGCGTTATATGGCGAATCTACGTCCAATACTACGAACTGAAGCATTCGCACTCTTCTACGTTCTCCTTGCCCTAGGGTCACGGGTAACTCTATATATCCCATGGGAGTTGTCGTCGCTCCGTTGAAGCCTCTAATCCATCCTTCACAAGGTTTCAGATCTTCGGGCTCAAGCTTCATCTGATCAAATGACTTCTTGAACAAAATATTAACGGAACTTCCGTTGTCTACTAATACCTTATGGACCAAGGCCGGCCCAATGGTGGTAGTAATAACCAACGGATCATTGGTGGGAGATTGTATCCCAGTGTTGTCTCGGCTGCGAAATACCACGTCGTCGAACATGGTTTTCTGTTGTTTTATGGGGGTGACATCTTCCAAATCATCACCTTCATTCACGTCTAGATGCTTGGCAGCATTCACATATTGATCCATAGATCTGAAACCTCGGATTGCCGGGTGAGGTCCACCTACTATGGAGTTGATAACAATTCCTTTACCTTTCTGCTGCGGTGTGGGTTTGGGAGCAGGTAAAATCTGTTTTGGAGCTTGCTCTCCTTGCCCCCTGTCCCTCGGGGCGACCTTGTACTCATCCAACTTTCCCTCACGCAGCAACTTCTCTATCACATCCCTCAAATGCCGACACTCATTGGTCGAATGCCCATGAGTTCCGTGAAAAAAGCAAAATTTCCCTGTCGCCATTTCTTTCTCGGTCGAATCACGAGGTGGCGGTCTTTTGTACTGCAACACATTGTACGTATCCAGGTAAATATTTTCCAGGGTGTCATTCAATGGTGTATAATTCTCGTAGTTCTGGAATCGGGGTCTTTTGTTAGGGTCGCTTCCCCTATTTCTGTTTCTTCTATTACCGCCCGAATTACGGTTATTGTTGTTGTTTCCCCCACTTCCAGTATTGCTGTTTCCACCCTTGTTTCCTACATTTACTTCAACCTTGCCAGAATTCTCCCCCGACTGCTTCACGGCGATATTACTCTGCACATTCTCCTTTGAAGCCGTCTCAGACTTTCTCTTTCGGTTTGCCCTGGCTTCCTCTCGCCTTAAATAAATATCGGCTTTTTCGTAGAATATCTCCCTTGTGGGAGGCGTTTTCCCAAAGAGGTAATCTCCGAATTCAGATTCAGGATCAACTCCTTCCTTCAATGCCATCAGAATAGTGGGCTCGTGCGGGTCACTGACCTCAGTCACAGCTTGGTTAAAACGATCAAGATATGCCCTTAGAGATTCTCCTGGTGCCTGTTTGATTCTCGATAATTCAATTACACTCTTGGACTTTCGGGCATGTAGTCGGAACTGGTTCATGAAACGCTCGCTTAGTTCTTTGTAATTAGAAATCGATCGAGGAGGAAGTCGGGTAAACCAGAACAATGCCACATCTTCTAGGTAGATTGGGAATGCTTTGCACTTCACTTCATCAGGGGCAGCAGCGGCGTTCATGAGCCACGAATACCGCATCAAATGCTGTCCTGGATCAGTCCTTCCATTATACTTGTCCATCTGTGGCAAGTTAAAGCGTCGGGGAAACTGGAAGTCAAGGATATCGTCGGTGAACGGAGTATGGCTTCGCTCAATGCCATAATCTTCATTTGTATAATTCCGGCTTTCGGACATAATTCGACGAACCATTGCCTGTACATCAGCAGTAGTTAGGGGCTGCTCAGGTTCCCTGGCCCTAGTATCCGAGTTCCTTCTGGGCTCTTGCTCAGGAGATGCCCTTCTTCTTCGAGCTGCCTCTGCTCGATTCTGTTCCCTGCGTTCCCGGTCGATCTCGGGAAGAGGGGACTGGAGTCTTTGCCCCCGATTGGGGTCATCATTTCCTAATGCTCGTGCGATATCCTCGCGAGATCCCAAAGATCCAAATGTCAGCTGCTCCACGTTCTGAGGTCGTTCGAGTGGCCTCCGTTCACGGGGCCTCTCTTCCTCGGAAGATAAAGATTGATCTACTGGTGTGTGACGATCCGGTGATGGAGTTCTCTGTCGACGGAGCTCACTGATCTCCCGACTCATGAGCCTCATATTTTCCTGCATCATGAGATTAGTGCGCTCGTGAACTTTCATGGCCTCCCTCGTGCTCTCAAGCATATCAAGCAAGCGCGAGAAATCTCCTTGAGTGATGGGCGCAGATGGATTGACCTGATCACCTACCCTGGTAGCTGGAATTGGAGCATTCGTAGGGACTCGAGTAGAGGTTCCAGCTTCACCAAGCATCGGGTCGGATCGGAGGTAGGAAGTCGGATCGGTTCGGAGCTGGGGAGCCTGGTCGGATCGGTGTGCAGCGAGCAGTTCGGGTCGGTTCAGATTGGGGGAATGCACTGCTTCAGAATCTCCTACCCGGATCGGATCGGAGCTCTCCCCCTGCTGGCGGCTCGGATTTCCTGCATTGATTCTTCCTGCTGCTGAACTCTGCCCCCGAGACCTTGTTACAACAGCATTTTGCTGATCTTCGCCAGCTCCATTTCCTCGAAAAGGTTGAACTTCCTTGCCTTTTCCTTTGGCCATGAATCTTTGACAATCACTTCAACGGATGTAAAAAAGTGGAGAAACTTAAGGATTCACTTCTTTGAACTCAACGGTCCAAAAAGTAGAAAGAGATCCCGGAAAATAAAGAATTTAGATGAAGATTCTCAGTGAAAGCACCAAAATGTTAGACCCAAAAGTGGTTCTAACACCCAAATTGATTTGAAACCAGATAAAATGAGATAAAAATAAAAATGAACACGCAGGATTTATAGTGGTTCGGCGAACAAATGCCTACGTCCACTTATCTTTCACTATATTCAATAATTCAGTTGCAAATACAATGTAAGATTCACTCACAACTCACTTTTGTTCACTCAATTGACTAAAACAAGAAATGAAAGATGATTTGGATTCTCCGGGAGTAATGGAGTTCGGATGATGGAGGTGATTGAATTCTCTAAGTGCTGAAAAAAGATCCTTTTCTTTGTCTCCAGACGGGGTATTTATAGGTGTGAATTTGCTTGAGACTTGATCCGGGTCGGGCCACGTGTCGCCCATCGCATTCTCTTCGGGTTCGGATGAACCATCACGTTGACAACGCATCAAAGGGAAGGACGTTATGGGTATGAACTGGTCATAGCCGGTCCGGATATCCAGGCGCTTTTGCAGGAGAATAACAGGGAACATGAGTTCGGATCGGAGGCGCACAGACAAGGGGGTCGGATCGGGATATCCGATCCGAACCGGATTGGCTTGGATGCAACGTTCTCTTCTTCTCTAATCTGCTCCGATCCGTTGTTGTGGCAAACAGGTGGCTTTCCGATCCATTCGAGATTTAGTTGCCTTCCGATCCGATTAGATATGCCTTACCAATCTACCCAGAAAGAGATCACCGATCCGAACAGAGGACTCTATCCGATCCGAACCGATATGTTGCTCTGACCCGATCCGAACAACTGCAGCTATCAATCTGAATTGTAGTGTTTTCCTTCAATCCGAACCGAAGTCTTATACTTAAAAATACCCTTCAATGTTTGGTTTCTTGACTTTGTGTTGCCTAGTTCACAAAGTAGGCTAACAGAACACATCTTCATAAGTCTTGACGATAGGAATATCTTTCATGAGGTCCTGTATATTCTTTGTGACTACAGGGATATTTTCTATTTGAGCAGGAGAAACATCAAGAGCTGACCAAAAGTCTTTTCTATCTGAATTCGGACCTTCACATGGTATGGTAATACAATCCCCTGATTTAATCTTTGCCCTAACAACTCTCTCGGCGCATTTAACCTCTGCTTCATATTTGGTTAACCAATCCAATCCCAAAATAAGATCGAATTCGGTAAAATTCATGACGATCGAGATGGTAGGAAACCGATATCTAGAAAAAGAGACAGGCACCCCACATACCCAACTAAGATCGAGGGAACCCCCAACCGGATAATGGACAGTGATGGGTTCTTTGAGCTTTTTCAAATTCAAATCCAACTTCTTAACTGCATTCTTTGCAATAAAGCTTCGTGACGCGCCTGTATCAAATAGTACTTTAACTGGAATGTTTTTGACAGTAAGCGTGACTTCTAAAACATCAGACCCTCCCTGACTAGCTGAGGGCACAGAAGCTTCTGCTACTTCATTTATATGTACTGCTTCAGATTTCTTTGAGAGTTGGCACTCCCGTGCAATATGACCTGCTTGGTGACACTTATGGCATCTCCTCCCACTATGAGATTTCTTTTGTTTCTTTAAAGCTTTGCAATTTATCGACAAATGTCCCTGCTTATTGCAGTTATTGCATACGACAATCGTTATTGGTTCTTTCTCAGATTTAACCCTTTTCCTCTTGGATTTGGGCTTCTTACTAACCTCAGGACTATCTGTCTCTGACTCCCCTTTGATACTAGAACTGACTTCTACTTCATCGTTCAAAAGACCTTTCTTATGGAGATCTTCATACTGATAAGCCATGTATATCATTTCTGAAAAAGGAAGCTTCACATGCCCCATAACTTTACTTTGGTATTTTCTTTGAAGCCCGTTAATAAATCTCAGATTCTTCCTCTTTGGATTTTGAATTAGATGAGGGGCAAAGTGAGAAAGTTCATTGAATTTCTTATGATATTCTGGAATATCCATATCTCCTTGTATCAAATAGTAGAATTCATCACATAACCGCTCAGTTGCTTTTGGAGGAGTAAATCTTTCACCGAAAATCTCTTTGAATCTATCCCAGGTGATATCACCTTCTGGATTATCCTTAATAATCGAATCCCACCAGAACAAAGCTTCTTCTTTGAGTGCCCAAGACGCCAGTAATCTTTTCTGGTCATCTCTTAACTTTAAACTTTCAAAGATCTTCTCAGCAGAGCGAATCCAAGCTTGTGTTTCCATAATGGATTTTTTGCCCAAGAATGGTGATCCACCCAGATTTCGATATCTCTTTACTAGAGCCTCAATATCTGGTTCTGTATTCCCTCTTCGGTTTTTGACACTCATTTTCTAGTACTTCTGCAAATAGCAGATCAAGTGTCAGGTCAACAGAAAAGATATTATAAAGCGTAGAAACATATACTTGAATGTAAATGTGTCTATCGGGGTGTATTTTATTCTGCTATACTCATACTAGGATATTACTGATCCTATCTGTAATGAGTTATTTGTCTTAGAATACTACTGGTTCTATTTCTGACGAGTTCGTTCATATGTTATATTTCATAACTAAGCTTAACCAAAGCTCTGATACCACGCTGAGACGACCCCAAAACCCCGTACGACGGTGGCAAGGGTAATCTTTGGAATATAACACATAAACAGATAACAGCAGAACAGAATTTAAATAAATACACTAGATAATGTACAAATAATACACTGGATAAACATAATCATCAGAGTTACATAGTATACAGGATCATACTTAGTACAAATACAGTTCAGCTATACATAAATGTCTACAACGGAAAATAAACATAATATGTACAATAGGAGCCGAACAGCATAAAAAGAGATAAATGATATAATCCATCTTCAGCTCCAGCTATCCAGAAAGAGCCTGCTAAAACCTGAATACAAGGCTGCCCATGTAGAAAAAGGGGCACCCGAGTTTGCAAGTGAAACAAACTACGAGTCAGTCATGGGACTGGTATGAGAAATCAACTTAACACATTTTATAATATGGCTAATCCCAGGACCACGCCACTTTCGCGGAACGGGTTTACTCCATTGGATTGCCAGTGCTTAAAACAAGTAAATCATTTAAACATCGCAATGCTTTTTACAAAAATGAAGCCATTATAAGACTCAGTTCCCATCACACAATGCAACGCAAACCGGAGGATAGAGTTTTTACCTTATAATGGCCAAAATATGCTTGATACGAAATAAGCAAAAGCATTTGATATTATTACTAGTGTTTATATGTTTCAAAAACAATTTCAAATCATAAGTATCAATCATAGACAGCATTAATGCCCCATACCACTATGTCGCCATATATAGGTATACAATCAAAACCGCACGGTGTTGTATTTGGAAATTGGATTTTTGTCATGAACCAAGGAAAAAGATAGTCCTTACCGACTTCGAGACTCTCTAGCCCGAGCCTCAGGGCAAGTACTCAGTCAAACCCTTGGATCGTCAGGGCTGGTCCACCGATGTGGATTAAAATGCCTGAACACTACGTTTCCCTGCCCTTTGGGGCGTAAATGAGCCAAATGACTCCATCGGCTTCACATAGTCACCGATATATCCGAGGCGCCTCGCAACAGCAACAACCACACAGATAAAAATAATATATATGTCAGCCAGTTTAAGCACTGACACCACCTCTAGCTAGAAAGAAACGCATGTCCTCCCGGAGGTCCTCTCCCGTTTCTAGCTCATACCGGGGTGTGAGGCTCGCGAATCCACGCTATACACAAAGATATGCCACACAGGCGGTGCTTTGATCATCAACCACAAGACTTTGCTTTTCAACAGAAGCCTTGATCATCTGCCACTTAGGCGTGCCACACAGGCAATTCACGCTATGCGACTAATTTCTATCGATATATAACCTCTGAGCTCGTATGTCCCAGAGAAGGGCGTTAAGAAAGAGAATAAATTCTCTGCCGCCAAACAGATATATATTTAATAGAGATCAATCGGCATAGAAAAAAATCCAATGTCAGACACACAGTCCATTTACAAGTTCGTTCTGGGTCTGAACGAAACCGGAGGCACCACATACCTCGCATAACCATCGATCTCCACGTACGTCTGGACGATCACCACTTATTATCTATATTTCAGGATGCCTCCCAATCAAGACATTAGTTACCATCCAACCGAGGTGAAGATCTCCGGTCTTCAACCACCGTCTTCATCATCGACTTCTTATCGCCGATCAGTTATTTGAAATGAGATTTAACTCGGCCTTTTCAAATAATTCACGTACATTTAGAATTTAAATCAATTCATTTCAATGGTTAAATTATTCGACAACAATTCACGCCAAACACATTCAACCATCAAATATCACATAAACCGAGCAAATTCAGTTTATTTCCATTCCATATCATTTATAATATTTTATCTTTATTTATTTTTAAAATAGCCATTTCATTCAAACGACGCTTCAGGCCATAACGTGGTCGTGGCGCTGTTTTTCTTCATATTTGATTTACACATATCTGAAAAATCTAACTGTTGGATCTTCACAAATTTTATATCATTAGAAAGATCTTTTCAAAATGAATCCAACGGTTCCAGTTTTGGGAAAATCCGACGGTCGGTTCTCCCAGTACACTCGTTTGAAGTTTCAATTTCCAAATACGAACTGTAGCCTCGTTATTCGATTTATTTTAATTATATTTATATTTATATATATAATCGATTTTGGCGCTGTTTTTCTTCAGATTTGAATTAAACATTCCAGACAATCCAACCGTTGGATTTTCACAAAGTGGGTATCGTTGGAAAGATATTTCCAAAGCGAACCAAACGGTTTCGGTTTCGTGAAAATCCGACGGTCGGATCTCCCGCACTAATCGTTTGAAATCACGGTTTCAAAACACGAACTGCAGCTTCGTTAGTCGATATATTTTAATTAATTATATATATATATAAATATAATCGATTCTTCGACTTCAAAACCATTTTCACTTCACATATTTGTTAAAAACGATATTTTTATCCAACAGATATTTATTTCAACACATGAATTTTGTTTCAACATTCAACACATGACTTTTATTTCAACATTCAACACATGAATATTTTCTATAGTTTATATATATATATATAATAAAAATGTGATTTTTATTGCAAAACAATTTATTTCAAAACACGATTATTTTATATATTTTATATATAAGGTAAAAATGTTATTTTTGGTGTTAAAACAATTTATTTAAACCACTAATATTTTATAGTCTATATATATGATAAAGATGTTATTTTTATCTTTCAAAGAATTTATTCAATACACGAACTCCAATCAACACATGAATTTATTTCAACACATGAATTTCTATTCAACACATGAATTTTGTTTCAACATTCAACACATGACTTTAATTTCAACATTCAACACATGAATATTAATTTCAACATTCAACACATGAATATAAATCAAACATAGAAATATTTCAGAAAATTTCGACAGCATAACGGCAGGGTAGTTAAAACCAGGATCGTCCCTAGTACGGCTCCTCGCTCTACCTTAAAGCCTCGCAGCTTTTGACAATGGGGATTTTCAATATCTAGTTCGTACGCAGACGAATTTTCCCATATACTAATCCTATTGGGATTTCAACCACAATCAATCATTTCAAATCAACCACTCATGATATTCACCAAATTTTCACATCAACCAATAATCCAAACAATATCACAACCAATATATATCGTCCATGGTCTGTGAACGAGGGGTATATATATATATACATACATATATAACTATATTTCAATTTCATTTCAATATCACTTCAATTTATTTCAACGCATATATCATTTTTACAACGCATATATAACTTATACATCGAACATACAACTTATACAACGCTTATACATGTGGTGTACAACGCTTATATAACTCATACTTCGACTATATAATTTATACATCGTTGATTCCATATCGTTTATAATTCAGAAATCTCACATTGGGTTCCACTCCACCAAAAATAGCAGAAGGCTCAGAAAAATATCCGGTCTCTTCTAGAATGTAGAAGACGTCCACATGAGTCCACTGTCTCTTGTTTCACTGAATTTCGTCAATAAACGAAAAAGATATAATTTTTATAAGTTGATCGAATTTTGCGACGGTTTTAAAGAGTTGAAACCAGTTTAAATTAATAAACCCGTACCTCTCAGCAAAAGGTTCCAAACTAGGTTTGGATTTTCCGTGCAAACGGTGAAGCGGTTCGACGATCGGCCTTCTCAGTGACGAAGGGGGGGGGAGAGGCGCCACTTCGGTGGTCCCTGTAGGCCGCGGCGGCGGTTTAAAAGACGGAACTTCCTGGCGTCGATCCCCTCTAAATACACAACGAAAAAATCTTCAGTTGGTATGGATTTGAAGCTCGTCTCGAGCTCTACAAAATCCTCAACTCGGTCGAGGTCTGAATCGAAGTGGTTTGGTCAGAAAATGGAGGGGAAGGATTGAAGGGGTTTCCGCCTTTAATCGGCTGTCGGGGAAAGAGAAATTCCTTTTTTTTTTATAAAAAATCTGATTGGCCAAGAGCTATATAAAATTTTAAGAGAAGGTTTTCTAACACGACCTCCAATCCAAACCCAACGACTGTCGCCCTTAGCTAAATACCCCCATTCTGAACACAATGGGACATGTTTCGTAGGCCCATTCGACTGTTTAAGTCAGTTTCTCTTCAAATTAAAATATAAAACATTCAATATTTGTTTTGAATGTACATTTCAATTTGCCGGGGCCACCTACTGATCCCAAAAATTCCAGAAAAATAAATTTAGCTATGTTTTGACGATACGGTCCCAACAAAACTAGTTTCGTCGAATTCTGAGACCGTTTGAAAAATGGCCCTTTTCCGGTCGATCCAATATAATAGAAATCAACCAAACACATTTTCCTTTGCCACGCTCACATACTAGCTTCAAAAATTATGAAATTTGAAATCTAGCAATAATTTGACATCCCGGATCCAACAAAAGAGGTTTCGTCGAATTCCGAGGTCGTTTGCAAAATGTCCATTTTCACGGGCTATACAGACTCTATAGCGACCTTTCTGAAAATTCATTTAGCCATAACTTTTGCTTCCCGCTATGAAACTTTGATTTTTCAGATTCGTTAGAAATATATTCATAAACAGATTTAAATATTTTTGGTTTCACTAAAATCTGTTTTGTTTTGCACCCGGCACAGTCCGTCAAAGTTTGAATTGAAATTTTGAAACTACCGCGCCATTTCAGGCCTTGTTTATAATTAAAAATAATTATATTCATTTTCAAACATCGATTCGAACACACTTTTCGTCGTTATTATTTAAAATATTTATTCAAACAACCATCCAAACAACCATCTACTCAAACCATCAACCACGGGCATCCATTGTCCTTAAACAGTTTCTAATGATGTATGAGCATATGCAAACAGTGTGTGTATATGTTCCCTATCTAATGTATGAACATATGCAAACCATGATAGTGCCATGCATCCATTATGTATGCGAGAAAACCCTATCGACACATACAATATCTACATGAGTGCACAACCATTCACCAAAATGCATCATCCATGTGATAACACAACCATTATACATCCATAAATATATTTTCCTACACACAATTTTATGCAATATGCAATATGAAGTGACTGAGCCGATCTAGTGCCTAGAGTGTGTGTATATGCATCCACGAGCAACCACTAGCAAACACTTGCATCCACTTGCATCCATCAACCATAACATGTCTCAAACACATGTTTCAACCATAGGTTTTCCCTATCTAAAGGTCAAAGGTACTAACGAGAGGACATACTAAGAATAAGATAAGCACAAGATATGCGATGAAGGAGAAGCAAAAGGACATACCCTCCGAAAGAAAAGGGTACCTTGAACGCATCTTCGCTTCCGTCTCCCAGGTAGCGTCGCTCTCTTCATCTCCCCTTCGTACTTTGACTAGTTGAACCTCTCTGTTTCTCAACTTCCAAATCTCTGACCCAAGGATGCAAGTAGGAGCTCGTCGAATCGTCGCATCACGCTCTACTTCCACTTCTCTAAGCAGGCTCGGCTCTACCGCCTCTGCGGTCTCATGTAGGAACTTCCTCAAATGTAATATATCATGTACACCACTAAGCCTGTCGGGCCACTCTATATGACATCTGTCCAATCCTTTCCTTAATAGGAAACGGTCCAACAAACCTTGGTACTCACTTCCCAACAGATCCAAAGTGAACCACATTCCGTAACGGAGCTATCTTGATAAAAAGCATGTCCTAATATCAAACTCAAGCTCTGTTCTCCTCTTGTCCGCATAAGATTTCTGTTTATCTTGCGTCGCTTTCATCCTTCTTTGAATCAAATCAATCTTTTCTCGAAGTCTTTCTAACCTTATCGGCCCAAGCAAGATCTCATCCGTAGATTCCTACCAACGTGTAGGTGATCGACAAGGCCTTTCATGAAGAGCTTCGAAAGGTGCCATACCAATACTGGACTGAAAGCTATTACTATACGCGAACTCCACCAATGGAAGATGCTCTTCCCATGTTCCTCCAAAATCTAAGATACAAAGCCTCAAAAGGTCTTCTAGGACATGATTCACCCTCTCGGTCTAGCCGTCCGTCTGAGGATGATATGCGGTACTCAAACACAACTGAGTCCCTACCGCCTCTTGCAAACTCTTCCAGAACTCGCTAGTGAAGATAGGATCTCGATCACTTACTATGCTAGAGGGTACCCCATGTAATCGAACTATCTCTCGAAGATATACTGAAGCTAGCCATGGAGCAGTCCTCTTGCTCTTCACAGGTATGAAATGGGTGCTCTCAGTAAGTCTATCTACCACCACCCAAATTCCTGTATTACCCTTCCTCGACCTGGGTAACCCGTCAATAAAATCCATCGAGACGCTATCCCACTTCCATTGCGGAACCTTCAATGGGTGAAGCAACCCACCTGGTTTCCTTTGCTCCGCCTTCACTTGCTGGCACACCAAACATCGAGCGACATACTCGGCCACATCTATCTTCATACTGGCCCAGAAGAAAACCCTCTTCATGTCTTGGTACATCTTATCCCCACCGGGATGAATGGTCATCCTAGAACGGTGTGCGTCATCAAGAATAGCCTTCCTCAAACCCTCGTCTTGTGGTACACAAAGTCTACCGTCTCTACGCAAACACCCTTATCGTCTAGGGTGTTCCTACTCAAATGGCTGGACGACTTCCCCCCTTATGAGCTTCTCTACCAACTCAACCAACTGTGGGTCGTCCCTCTGTGCTCTTCCAATCCGCCCCAAAAGAGTAGGTCTAACCTCCAAGGAGGCTAGCAAACCGGGTACAAAGTCAACGGAAGGTCTAAAGTCAAACTTAGAAATAAACTCTAAGTTCCGTCGTTCAACGAACAATGAACTCAAGGACAACCTTTTTTCACTTAAGGCGTCCGCTACCATGCTACCCTTACTCATAGGATGCTAAGGATCCCATCCACTTTTGCTGTCCTAAGACTATGCGCTCGAAGAGTCTCCAACACTTCCCTAAGATGTAGGGCATGCTCTTCTCCACCAGGATATCATCCAAAATTATCATAACTGTCTCCCACGCAGACCACCCTAGTCGAATTCGGCATCCCCCAAATGCAAGCCCCAAAGGTCTAAACCAATATCAGACAAACACCCAAGGGATACCTCCTTCGAATTCAGATGACCTACGTGAGATGATACTAATAAAAATGGCTAAATAATTAAGCCCTTGACTAATTTTGGATGTCCTCCCCAGTCTCGCTCCAAAACCACCGTTTTCCCATAACTGGCTTTGCTCACCCCATTGAGCACATACGAAAACTTATTTCGCTCCTAGAAAAGACCCAGATGTCATCCACAAAGACCATCACGAACTTATTTAGGTACTCCCTGAACACCCTTCTCATCAAATCAACAAAATATGCGGGGGCGTTCGTCAAACCCAATGGCATCACCAGCCACTCATAAAAGAAATCATCCGGAGTCCTAAAGGCAGTCTTCTCTATACTATTCTCAGCCACTCTCAACTGATGAAATCCCGTGGCTAAGTCCAATTACAAAAATACTGAGGCGCCAGCCAACTGATCAAAGAGATCATTAATCCTCGGCAATGGGTATCTATTCTTCTTTGTGAGTTTCTTTAGTTCTCTTTAGCCTACACAAAGTCTGAGGGACCCATCCGCCTTCATAACAAAAACTACTGGAGCGCCCCCCTCCGATATACTTCGTCTTATGAACCCCTTCTCAAGCAAATCGCCTACTTACTTATGGAGTTCCCTCCTCTCACGAGGAGCCATGTGGCACCCTGGCCAAGATACTTGTTTAGCATTATCTACCAGATATATTCAGAAGTCAATCTCCCGCTTCGGAGGTAAGCCCTTCACCTCCTCACACACATCCGGGTGCTCCCGGACCGCTCTAACAGATTGCAAACTCTAGACCGACGTGTCAAGCGATTCTAGATAACTTAGCATAACAGATTCTATGGGATTACAAGAGTTCTCGAGAGTGTTACCCAAGCGGGTCATAAGCCTAACAACTCTCCCTTCAAAACCAAGAACGGCACCTCTACTGGATAACCAGTCCATGCCCAAAACTAGCCCATAGCCCGTGAAGCCCAACAAGCATCACACCTAAACTCAACGCTAAGTATAGAAACTTTCAAACCCAAACACATCATGGAGCCCAATTGGGTTTGAAACAACTAAGGGATCATCTACCAAACTGGTGTCTAAGTGCAGTGACTCAACTAACAATGATGAGATAAACGAACTCGATGCGTCAGAATCAAATAAAGTTCGAATTGGATGATAAAGAAATCCAACCTCCAATCTAGACGGTCTTATCCCTATCTGGTACCCTAGTCGTGAGGGAATACAACTACCCTCCAGAAGATTCCATACCTTGCCCTTGCTTCTTTGGACAATCCTAATAAGGTGTCCTATTCCTCTCAAAAGGATAACCACTTGCCTTCTTCTTCCCTATTCCCCACTCGTAACTTCCCACCAATGAGGTTTCATCCTTCATTAACCAAACAACTATTTGAGCCTTCCTCCCGTCGTCTATCCAATAGATACCTACCTGTCCTCCTCCTTCTTGAACCAACTTCTAATCCGACTAACGTCTAAGTCCCTTGAAGTGGTTTTCCATCCTTATCTATCTTAGAAAGATCATCTATACGCGGAGGGGAAACTCAAAACGAGAGAAAGGAAGAGATTCAAAATGGAGAATTCGAAAGATATAAATATGGCTATTGGGGATTATGCTTTTCTTTCAAAAACTTTTCTCTTAAAAGACATGTGTTTGAAAATACCCCTTTCCAAAAATATTCTTAGAAAATAGTTTTTCTAAAAACTTTATCTGTTCTGGTAACCTGGCTCTGATACCACGTGTAACACCCCACACCCGCTAAGGTCACTCATAAGGGAATGCCTTAGTTTTGGTGGAGTATTTTTAGTGAGTATAGAACAGAAAAATTACAACAAGACAGATATAAGTAATACTTGAAAATTTAAAACATCCTTTCATTGCAGCGGAAAGTAAAACATGTTTGGTTACATCACAAAACCATAACAAGAGTCAAGTACATAATATCCATCCTGATAAAATAGAAGTACATAATCCCACTACATAGACAATAGCCATAATAGAAAAGATAAACCGAGCTTTACTTCCACGGTCCAAGCCCAAAAGATAGATATAGCGGTCTGATCCAAGCCCACTAGTGCTAGGCCCACTCTGAAAACCTGAGGGTTGGGAAAAAGATAAAAACAACGGGGTCAGACATAAGTCTGAGTGAGTCCTATAACCCTAACAATACAACCATTAAAGTAATTAGAGTATGACATAAACAAGGTACGGTACCTCTGGGGATAATGACTACACTAAGTAGCCAACTAAACACCGGATGTACTACGATAACCGAAAAGACGCATTTATCCACCCAAGGATAATTCTTACGCCACCCCAGACTTATTCACCCAAGGGTAATTCCTACACTGCACCACACCAGTTCTACCCACCAAGAGTAATTCCTACTTAAAGGTTGATCCCACTAAGTGTACTTAGTAATTTTTACCCGGTAGTTTCTTGTACCCCTACACAGGTGCCGTCTGCCCCTATCTTTACTAGGTGTACCCACTACCCCCAAGCGATCGGCTCCCTACCGTAGATACCCGTGCTGGTCCCACTAAAAGGGGGTGTATCATTCCCCAAAGTGGCTACCAGATAATATCACTATGCACGGCTTTATATCTACACGATGCAACAACGACTTACCAACCAGCCCGGGTCCACACACGCATATGAAACCCGTTGATCCTGCGTTGCCACCGCTAACCCGTTTTGGCCACTTATAGTCAAGCCCAATATGCGTGTCCCGTCACCCGATCAGAGTCGAGCCCACAAAGATACGTTTGGGATATTGGTTGAAATGGGCCCCCACAAGCTACCACCTAAGCTTGCAATTTTATCTAGTGCATCCCACTTAACCCCTCTTTATAATCATGCCCACTTACATGTTAAGTTTTGGTTAAGTCATCAATCATATTCCAATTGCCACTAAGGGCACCCACTAGATTTCCACATGCCACCCAAAGCACCTACTTGATTCCCACATGCCACCCAAGGCACTTACTTAACCCTTTAATCATGTTTAATTACATGTTCCACTTTGGTTAAGTACTCTAATCGTATTTTCTATTGCCACCCAAGGCAACCCACTAGTTTCCTCATGCCACCCGAGGCACCCCCACTAGTTACTACATGCCACCCAAGGCACCCACTTAACCCTCATGTCCCACTACATGCTAATTTGGTTAAGTGTTTCTTAATTAATTAAGACCGTGATCCTCCTAAAGACCTCTCACATTAGACTATCTTTTATGACCGCTGGTTAAGCCGGTTGGGTCCGGGCAGCCTTACGTCATAACCGAGTCTAACCTCGTGTCTTTACGTTAATCACGTATTTAGTTTGTGACTAAGACCTCTCACATTGGGCCAATCGTTTGTAGCCGCTGGATGGCCGGTCGGTTCCGGGCAGACTTCCGCTACAAAAGGGTCCAACCTCGTGTCTTAGTTGATTAATTACGCCTAATTAATCACCCCCACAATTAATTATCCCTAATTAATTACACATTTTTCATAACATGGGTAGACCTAACTCAATAGGTAAATTCCCATGGGGTAGACCTAACTCAATAGGTAAATTCCCACTTATGTTAATTTATTTTTATGGTATGCTTAATCATACCCAATCATACTTTTATTAACATATTTATTACCCCATCGTTCCCCACGTAAATCGTTCTCATTTCACGACATAATAAAGGGAAAGATCCATCACAAGTATCATGGGTTTAGCATATAACTTTGTCATGGGTTAAGAGGATGTCAACTTGCATATATGAGCATACATTAACCCAACTACATTTAACCCAAACTTGCATATTATCATACACATGATTTGCATAACATGTTGCATATGAGCTTGCATATTATCATACACACATCTTGCATAACATGTTGAACTTGCATATAAGCATTCTCATAACTTGCATAACATGTTAAACATGCATTTAAGCATACACATATCTTGCATAAGCATTCATATACTTGCATGAGCATTCACATACTTGCATAAGCATTCTCATACTTGCATAAGCATTCACATACTTGCATATCACATTAAACTTGCAATTAAGCATATACATAACTTGCATAAGCATTCACATACTTGCATAAGCATTCACATACTTGCATGGGCATTCATATACTTGCATTTAAGCATATACATAACTTGCATAGCATCATGCACATAACTTGGATAATCTCATACACATAGCTTGCATAACACCATTCACATAACTTGCATATGAACTTGCATCTTAAAGGAGGGTAAACATACATAGCATGTAAGGGTATCATCTTGCATATGTATGCATCATATTTAAAAGGGTAAACTTGCATGTTATGATTTATGCATAATACCAAACACTTAGCATGCATAAAACCACTTACTTATCATGCATGAAATCAAATACTTATTATGCATAAACCCACCACTTAACTTGCATAAACCCCAAACACTTATCATGCATAAAACCCAATACTTAGTATGCATACAATCAAATACTTAGCATGCATAACGTCAAATACTTTAGCATGCATAACATCAAATACTTAACATGCATAACACCAACTACTTAGCATGCATAAAATCACATGCATAACTTGCATATCATGTTACATATAACTTGCATATATTCTCACATATAGTTTGCATAACATGTCACATATGCATAAATGTTTAACATGGTGTTTTGCATCATAAAACATGGCCTTAAACTTGCATTTAACATAAAACTTGCAAATCACATATCATACAAACTTGCATAAATACATTTATCCACAAACATAGCCATGTCTTATTACATCCTACCATAATCAATTTAACAATTGATTATTAAAGCCATAGAAACTCACCAAAACCAAGATTAGCAAGTCAATGAAGTAAAACTAGTTGCCAAATATGAAGAAGAAGGTGATTAGGGGTTGATTAGCTTGCAACTCTCTTCATTTGATTTGTGGAGGCCATGACCAAGTTTCATTTTGCCATAGTTTAGTTACAAAACCTAATTATGAATGAATTAGGATAGGGTTAGGGTCTTATTTATAGGATTAGGTTGCATTTTAGGCCCTTAGATTAACCCTAGATTGGATTAGGACCCTTAGATTTAGGAAATCTCTAGAACCAGCCCTCCTAGCCAGCCTGAAACCCAACCTGGTGCAACCTGGTGCACCCAGGTTCCCTGAACGGTGCCACCCTGTCGACAGGCATGTCGACACCCCTGTCGACAGGCCTGTCGACAGCCCTGTCGACATGGGTTGGGCGGGAAGCTTCCCGCCTGACCCCGCCTGGCCCATTCCAAATCTGAATATTTAAATTTTTAAATCTGTTTTAGTTTTGAATTTTCTGCAAACTTCATCTGGCCATAACTGGGCCATACGGACTCCGATTTTCGAAAACTCGGACTCTATTTCGCGTATTTTTCCGAGACGAATGCAATAACGCAGCCCGTTACCCCCAATTCCCACATCTGAGATTATTTATCCTATAATTAGTGAATTTTAGTATTAACTAAAATTCGGGGTGTTACAAAATATATTTCCAGAGAATCAAATCCAGGAAACACACGTGCAAATTTATTCAGAAAGTCTATTTTGAGCAAGTGTTTTATTCTTGGAATATTATCAATCATAGATTTAACGCAAGGGATAAATTTTGTTTTAGTGATCCTTTAAAGTCCAGAAAATCATCACAAATCAATCAGCAAATTTTTTTCAATAAATGCAGACTAGATCAAAAAGGGAAATTGGGCAAAATCAGCATCGAAATCATACAAAGAAATCAGAGAAATAATAGGATTTTCTAATCCTATTTTATCACACAAATTATCATTGGCAAACACAGATCAAAACCCAAAAGAAAAAAAAACAACTCAAAAGAAAAATTCAATGAAAAATCCAGAAAACTCACTTCTGTTTCGATCGCAAGACATGGCCAAATCAATCGATTGTGAGAGCATCAACAAATAGGAGTCTGAAAGAACAATTCTTCAATTCATTCAGAAATCAATTTCGATTTGGAGCATCAGAGAAGGAAACCCTAGTTCGTTTTTCATCCACCGTCATTTATTTTTCCCAAGACAAAGGAGAACGGGATGAATGAAAGTGGGGTGAACACAATATCAAATGGACCGGCCATGTTCTTTGAAGTGTTAAAGGGATGTTTAAATTCTTTTATAAATTCTAGGGTTTTTATTAGTTATATTTTTTGTACTATTTTTTAAATTTGAGTTGTAAACCATCACATCAGTTCTAGAGCCTATAAAATCTAGGAGAGAATCAGTTAGGGGTTAACTGACAGTTTACTAGTGTCTGTAAACTAGGGAAAATCTGGTCTAGTGAATACAGACCAGTCTAGGGTTTTGAGCGTAGGATTAGAATAGGAGCGAGGGGTTCGCGAGTGTCCATGGTCTTGTATGCAGGATCTATTCTTTTACCTAGTAGAAACCTTAGGAATGCAGCAGTAGGCAGGGTTTTACCGAAGCTGGGTATATCTGTGTGTGATTTATTTTCTACACTTTTATTTTTGCTGCATTCTGTGATCTGTTTATTATTTTAATATCCTGTCAGATTTTTAATTCAATGTAAAACTGTGATAAACCCTATTCACCCCCCTCTAGGGTTAATCAGGATCCAACAAGTGGTATCAGAGCTTGGTTATCTCATTAACCCTAGGATCATGGATCCTAGTTGTCAGCCGATTGAGAGTCAGTCCAGTTCATTTCCAACTATTTTCGATGGAACAAAATTTTCAAACTGGAAATCCAAAATGGAATTTTATTTAAAATCTGTTAATATTAAATGTTGGTATGTTGTTATAAATGGGTTTAATAGTGTAGATATTACTTTCAATGCTCGTGCTATGAAAATCATATTTGATTATCTTAATACTGAACAGTTTAATCTTATCTGTCATTGTTTATTTGCACACGAAATCAAGGATACTCTCAATACGAAGTATGGAAGATCTGACAACGGTAGCTCAAAACCCGAGAAAGTCAACTCAGATTCAGAGTTCTGTTTAACAGGATTTACAAATGAAAATTCAGAAGGATCAGATGATGGAGAATCAACAGATGCTGAAACAGAAAATTTCTCATACGATGATTTAGTTTATATGCGCGTTGATTTGACTAAATCTGTTGATAAACTCCAACTGAAAAATAAATCTATGAAATCTAAGAATTCTGAGTTGACTAGCAAAATTGATAATTTGGAATCACAACTTGAATATTTTAAAAACTCTTCAAATTCGGATTGCAAAAATTGTTTGAAATTGGAAACCAATCTTGTTCATCTCAATAAAAATATGCAAAAATTTGAAAATGAAATTCTGATCTTAAAAGAAAACAAGATTGAGATATCAAATTTGAACAATTTTCTACAAAAGGAATTTGAAAATTTTAAGATTGATATAAATTCCAAATTTGAAATTGCTGAAAAAGAAAATTTATTGAAAAGTGATTCGATTTTGAAAGAACTTGAAAACGAGATTGTAAATTTCAAGAAATTTGAATCTGAAAGTCGTAAACATTTTGAATTTGAAATTTCTGAGTCCCAAACCAAAATTAAATTGCTTAACGATGAAAATTTGGTTTTGAAAACTATTTTTGAAAAGAGTAAGATCACTGAAATCTGTTGTTCTGATCTAATGAAAGAAAATGGTGATCTTGAATTTAAAATTCAGCAACTTAAAACAACATTGGCTAAATTTTCAAACAGTGAAAAATCTTTGAATATGTTATTGAAAAACCAATTTTCTTCAGAAAATAAAAATGGTCTTGGTTTTGGGAAAAGAAGTGTTTTTAAAAATTTGAACTCTTATGATTTTAAAAATCCTTCAAACTGCTTCAAGATGGGTCATTATGAAAATTTGATTTTTAAAGACTCCAAAAGATTTTTGAATCACAAACGAGACAAGAATTGGTTTGATAACAATCCAGTTGAATAGTTGTTGAACCCAAAAAGAAATAAAATGATTTTTGGAAAAACTAAATGAATTTGGGTTCCAAAGGGTACTCTAGTTGATTCTAACGGATTGTTATACAAACAGATTTGGGTGCCAAAAGATGTTAACAAAAATGTAAGTGGTTTTACTGCTTTTGTTAGACCGCTCAATTCTCTTAACAGTTAGGTACCAAAGGAGGCTGAGGAACTACATAGCTAAAGAAAAATTGGATTCAAACTGCTACATATCACAGAATCGTTCACAGTTCCTTAGCTACATCTGTTGAGTTAGAGATTCTGATTTACATTGGATTCTGGTATGATCTCTAAACTCACTTTTGCAAATATTCTCTGTTTTTTATTTTCTTTGTTTATTTCTCCTTCTGTCCCTTCTGTTTGTTTTTCTTGTTTCGATTTATCACTGTCATATCTTTGTAATGTCTTGGACTATCTTAAACTTCCTTTTATAGAACTCATATTTTCTGGAAATTCGCTTTAGTTGAATAGAACTCTGATGTTTTAATTATTTCCAGATCTTGAATTTAATCTTGCAAATGTCTGTAATTGTTTTGAAGTTTATTTTTCTGATTTCTGAATTCATAACAGTGCTGATGTATTCTTGTCATATCTTGAACACTATTAATTAGAACTCTAAATTCTTGAAGATCTGAAAATTTGATGAAGTTTCACCCACCACTGCTGTTTTGAGTTTCTTCTAATTCATTTTAGAAAAATTTGAAATATTATACTCATTACAGCACACTGCTACTTCTCAGTCATGATAATTTCATTGATTTTCAAATTGGCTTGAATATTTTTGATCTGTCTTGAATCATTGCTTATACCTTGATATTCACTCTTATTCATGATCATCTGGTTTAGATCTTTGTTTGTTTGAGATCATTTGAAATTTCTAATATGTTGAATCTCACACACCTCTCAGATCTGAAGTTATTAATTCTGTGTGATTGATTCATTGTATCTCATGATCAACATCCATTCAAGTGATTTCAAATAAATAATTTTTATTTTTTTGGATCATGAATATGTCTTCAAGCTTGATGTAAATATTCTGAAAAATTCCTTGTGCATGTCAGAAATAATTTGGAAAAATACTTTGAAAAAAAATGGTCTTAAATCTCTCTATTATTTCATGGTTATTTGATCTAAATATTTGTTTGTTTAAAATCATTTGAAATTATTGATTTACTGAATCACACACGTATCTAGATTCAAAAATTTATAATCTGGTGTGATTGATTCATTAAATTCTGATATTTTCATATTCCTTCAAATGATTTAAAATAAACAATATTTTTAAATCTAGGATCATGAATCATCTTTTGTGACCATCTGAAACTTCTATGAAATTTTTTCTGACAAGTCTGCTGTGATATTGATTTCTGCGCTGCTCTGATACTGTCTTTGAAAAATGTTTTCAAATAACTGCCTGTTTTTAGACTGCTTCTATGATAAATGAAATTAATTTGCTTGTCTTGTGCGCTTGGGCCTTTTGATTGAATTTCTGTTTGTATATGATATCCTGGTTTGTCTCCAGTGCCTTCTTACAATCCTCATTAATTGAGGCACCAATTGGTATCAGAAGTGCTGATTTGTATATATTTTTTGTTTAATCCCCATGTCTTGTATAGATCTTCATTTCCCTCTTGTAATTGAACTGTATTTATAATTCATTAAAATTACTATCAGAATTTGAAATTGTGATGAATTGTGACTGCATTATATTTCACAACAAGTGGAAATTTTAGTTAAATTATTCGTGATCGTTGAACATTTATTATAATATCTTTGAATAGGGAATTATTTCATGACCATCTCCTTTATCTATCATCATTCTGCCATCCATGATAATTTTATGTTAATGTGGAGAGTTAATATGTTTTAAAATCTTTTTGAATAAACAGTGGAAATATTTGTGATAGAAATGGGACTATGCTATTTTTCAGAATTAGTGACAATTGAAAATTTCCAATGATCTCGGTACAGTTGATCATATTTCATGATATAATTAATTTAAAAATTTATTTCACAGTCCATTTCTGTACCTACCCCATCTTCTATCATCCATATATTAGTTTTATATACCGAGGAGTTTTTCCTTTTAAAAGCTGAAATGATATAAATATAATTAATATATAAGTTTGTCTCTAACCTCATTTAAAAATCCAAGCTATGGTCATGCATGGTTGAGAGACAACTTATAATTTAAGTTGCGACTGACCTCATTTAAAAATCCAAGCTTTGGTTATGCATGGTCAGTGTGCTCTTAAATAAAAAAAAGGAAATAATGTGCTATAAATTGAAATTAATCTGAAATTCTCCTTGGTGTATAAAAATCAGCGTATCAATCCATCTTTTTAATCTGTGAAGTGTGTTAATATTTTATGACGTATTATGATTTGTTGATTGATAGCTATTGGGATTTGAGAGTATTTGATTTTGTCACTTAAATTGAATTATTAATTATAGTCCAAATCCGTCACTGTTTTTGAACTTCATTTTTATAAAATCATTTGAAAATAATTGAAATTCATATTGTTATAACTCTCCTCATTTTTATAAAATTCATTGTAAATCCATCATTCTGCAATGTGAAATATGCCACCTGTTCTCAGAATATTATGATTTTTGTTTGACTGATTGAGATTTATGATAATCGTTCTTTCTCTGATGCTGAAATTATAATTTTTTTGTCATTTTTCATCTATATTTTAAAATTCTGTATCCTTTTGACGATAACAAAAGGGGGAAAATGGGTTGAGATTTTGATTTATGAGTGAATATTTTATAAATATTTTTATTTTGAAAATTCCAATTTTCTTCATTCTTTTCATTTATGCACAGTTTTAGGGGGGTTTTCAGTTGTAGGGGGAGCATTCAAATAGGGGGAGTTCTGTTCTTCATAGTCAAACACATTTACTGTTTTCAAAATCTACATATTTGTTTGTCATCATTAAAATGGGGAGATTGTTGTATATAACGCAGTTGTATACACAATTATATGATTTTTGTTTGATGATAACAACCAAATATATATCAATAAATGAGTTTGTTATTGTACTATTTCATATATACATCACAAACAGGAATATAATATTTATATTTAAATAAAATACGACTGTACATAAATTCAAATATTAACACAGTATTTTATTTAAATAGAATATTTTATTTTAATTTCAAACAGTACAAAATTTTATACTCCACTATTTGAACATGTGTACATTTCAATTCATTTTTATTTTCATACAAAATTCCTCACACTCAGTTAGTCAGTTTACATACATTTTCATTTATACATTCAGAGACTCAAATACAGACACTTTCACTGTTCTTGTTTTCTGCCTTCTGTCTTCTTGTCTTCTGCCTTCACAGCTTTCAGTCCAGTCTCTTCAGTCCAGTCTCATCTTCTTACCTGTCACATGAAACAGAAACACACAGTACACTGCAATAGAAATAACGCCGAATATATGCAAATATAAGTTTTATTTTTTTAAAATTTTATTTGCCTCAGATTTCTGGTGTGTTTCTCATCATTTTTCATGACTTGATCTGATTTATCTGTGTCAGTGTATATATAAAATATTTCAGTGCAGGGACAAGAAAATCAGTCTGATGGCTGCATATACACACATGTATAAATATACACGTGTGCACTGCCTCGCCAATCAGTGAGCAACCGAGCAGCTACGTGGACCAACTCGACTCAGTGCAGTAATTCATACATACACAAGACAGCAACAAAGACAGGTTATACATGAAGATCAAAATATGGTGGAGTAGACATATCAAATAACAAAGGTCAAATAGTTCAAACTACGTCGAGCAGTGGACAAGGTGTATATTTCATTACAACAACTTCAAGTCAGAGAACATGGTGAGGCATGTAACAGCACTTCAGAATGCATGGGTAGTACACAAATTGGTGCAACCAACATAAAGTGCCCAGAGGCACAACAACCAGATCAAGGCAAGTATGGGTGAAACAAAAAACAAGAAATAATGCAACTTCAAGCACAAGCCAGGTTTCAAGTGTCCAGCATAAACAAAGTGTACAACTCAGGTGTAGCTGAAGTGAAGTATGATGTAGCATTAAAGTCAGTAGTAAAGACTCAGGTGGAAATTGCATGGCACAAATAAAAGAGTACAGCAAACATGGATGTATTCATGTAAACAACAAGTTCAATAGTCGAGCACAAGGCCGAGCCAACATACATGCACACATGTGATAAACATGGACAGTAATGTGGCAAATCAACATGGCTCAAGCACATACATGCTTCAGGTGTTTCAGGGATACATGCAGCATTTGTTCAAGTGAACATGTCAAAGAATTTAAAGGTTTTCAAGTGTAAATGTAAGGTGCACAGGCAGTATACGGGTTCAAGGCACAAGACTGATCACTACAGTGCACAAAGCAAAGCTTATGAAGATCAAAAACATAAAAATATGGTAGTGACCAAGCCTCAAGTGATTTGTGTTCAAGTCCATACAGTGAAGTTCATATTCAAATCAGTGTGGAACCTCAAGTCCACATGCAAGTACAAGCTCAATACAAGTGCATAAAGAATTCATGGTAAATAGCAATGCAAGCATGAAAGTGGCCATCAACATGAAACAGTTTACATGAAAATGGAGCTACAAATTTGGCAGCAGTAATTTGGTGCAAGAAATATTTCAGGGACCACAATTTATTTCCAGAAATAAGAGCAATCAAGGAAAATGCAGGAAATTAAATTTCCAGTAAAAACAGAATTGAGCATTCCTTTTTAAAGTGAAGGCAATAATTCAAAAAGATCAGCATATGACTCAGAAATGGTCATGAGAATAATCAATGTTGACAATACATGTGTTTGGCAAATTTCTAGAATTGATTTATTCAATCAATACCGAGAGTTTCAAGCCAACAAATATTTTTAAGAGGGAAAGTTTCTTTTTCTTTTAACAAATCAGATGATATTTTTTTGGGAAAGATTTTAAATTGGTTTGCATTTGCTGAAATCAGCAAAACCATTTTTGGCATGCACTTTCTATTCTTCAGGAAAAACAGGAAGTTTCTTTTGCAAATTTATCATTCCAGAAATCATCTTTGACAGGGGATTTAGTTTCAAGGGGCAACAGATTAAATCACGCAAGTGATATTTTCTCAAGGAACCAAATATATTTTCAGAAACAAGCAAGGAGAAAATATATTTCCAGAGAATCAAATCCAGGAAACACACGTGCAAATTTGTTCAGAAAGTCTATTTTGAGCAAGTGTTTTATTCTTGGAATATTATCAATCATAGATTTCACGCAAGGGATAAATTTTGTTTTGGTGATCCTTTAAAGTCCAGAAAATCATCACATATCAATCAGCAATTTTTTTTCAATAAATGCAGACCAAATCAAAAAGGGAAATTGGGCAAAATCAGCATCGAAGTCATATAAAGAAATCAGAGCAATAATAGGATTTTGTAATCCTATTTTATCACACAAATCATCATGGCAAATACAGATCGAAACCCAAAAAAAAAAATCGAAAGAAAAATTCAAAGAAAAATCCAGAGAACTCAATTCTGTTTCGATCGCAAGACATGGCCAAATCAATCGATTGTGAGAGCATCAACAAATAGGAGTCTGAGAGAACAATTCTTCATTTCATTCAGAAATCAATTTGGATTTGGGGCATCAGAGAAGGAAACCCTAGTTCGTTTTTCATCCGCCGCCATTTATTTTTCCCAAGACAAAGGAGATCGGGCTGAATGAAAGTGAGGTGAACACAATATCAAATGGACCGGCCATGTTCTTTGAAGTGTTAAAGGGATTTTTAAATTCCTTTATAAATTCTAGGGTTTTTATTAGTTATATTTTTTGTACTATTTTTTTAATTTGAGTTGTAAACCATCACATCAGTTCTAGAGTTTGTAAAATCTAGGAGAGAATCAGTTAGGGATTAACTGACAGTTTACTAGTGTCTGTAAAACTAGGGAAAATCTGGTCTAGTGAATATAGACCAGTCTAGGGTTTTGAGCGTAGGATTAGAATAAGAGCGAGGGGTTCGCGAGTGTACATGGTCTTGTATGCGGGATCTGTTCTTTTACCTAGTAGAAACCTTAGGAATGCAGCAGTAGACAGGGTTTTGCCGAAGCTGGGTATATCTGTGTGTGATTTATTTTCTGCACTTTTATTTTTGCTGCATTCTGTGATCTGTTTATTATTTTAATATCCTGTCAGATTTTTAATTCAGTGTAAAACTGTGATAAACCCTATTCACCCCCCTCTAGGATTAATCTAGATCCAACAATATGTTACTATATATATATAGTATTCTATTTTATTTATTTTCCATCCTTTTCGTATTTCGCCCGTAACTTTTTTATGCGGACTCATTTCGCGAAACTCCAAACTTGAAAGTTGACCAGAATTCTGAGAAGAACGCACCGGTTAAAGTTTCATGGTCAACTTCCACCATTTGTAGAAATTCCTATTTTTTAGCTTCTAATTAAATAACTATTTATGGTTAAAATTCCGGGTTGTTACATTCTTCCCCCCTTAAAAGGAAATTCGTCCTGAAATTCTGAAACCTATTTATCCTATCCTACACAACCAATTTGTGTACATCCACTTTGCAACCATGTGTATACGTGCATGGTGTACTTAATGCATTTCAACCATAAAACATGCATGCAAAATGATTCTAAATCGAACAGTCTATATGTATGCATTGAGATTTATAACACTTTCAAAAATATGATGCAAAACATCTTAAGTATACCGGTAGTTCTATATGAATGCAAATTTTGAAAATTCTTTTTCATCCATTACCTTCACACAATTATGAATAAAAGTGTGAAGCAACCAATTTTGCATCCAAACCCTACCATCCAAAACGTCACATAATCTAATCATTTCCTATTTAATTTCTCCTAAACAAGAAGAAGGAAATCAAAGAGAATATTTTTAACATTTCCCCCACTTACAAATATTCCATTTCTCGCCCTATAGTGGAAGTTTCACCTCGGTTACCCAAAATAATCCAAAAATTTCCATCTGTAGACTAGAAAGGAGGTTTAAAACAAGCTCTAAAACATAAAACGAGTTGATTAATAGCTCGCGCCATCATTGACAGGGTATGGAAACATCATCTCCAAGGCTAAAACGACCTTTTTCTTGTTGTCGTTAACGTTTTTATGATATCGTCGATCCTATTGCACCGCTAAAACGTGCACATCAAGCATATAAACATCTTCCATATGTTATTCATGCGACCAAAAATCAAGATTTTTCACAATAATAAATTTCCGCTTAAAAACCTGTCACGTTTATTTTGAAAATTTCCTTTCAAAACCATTTCACTTTCCTATAAAATAAGAAAATGATAGAAAAATGTCTTTTTACAACATTTTCCATAAACTTTCAAAAACTATTTTGCAGAAATTTAATCGATTCAAGTCACGACAACTATGCTTCAACTTCACAACGAACAAGCGAATTTCAAAAATAATTCAGCTAGAAATCCATAATATAACTAAAACGGGTTTTTCCCCTTACCTAGCTGACAAGAAACAGATGATTCACGAAGTCAAATACCCCAAAATCCGAACAAAGGATTTTCCTAAGCTTTTCCGAAGAAAATTTTCAAACTTTTTCAAAAACGGGATTTATTTATAAACTAACGGTTTCGTATTTATAAATCCATTTTATTATTACTATTTATATTCCATTTTTATATTTCACACCGGAAAAACCATTTAATGTTCGAAGATGTTAGAGCCATAGAATCTAAGGGTTAATTGTGGTAATTTCAATAAATTATCCAATGACACTACAAATTACAAGGAGTAGATTTTTTTTTTCAAGTTTAGTGGAATATTCCTTGTCATTTCTAACTCCATCTTTCCTACCAATAAGACTATATTTATTAAAATTACATAATAGATCTAAAATTTTGAAACACGAATAGATTAAAAATTTAAAAACCATATCTTCACAAACTATTTTCCGAAACCGTAATTCAAAACTATTGAAATCCATTTTTATTTTTCAAATAGTTTTATAAATAAATTTCCTTAAATATAAGGCTAAGAATTCAGTTGAATATCTCAACAAAGGTAGATTCAGAATTTTAACGAAGTAACAAATGGATAAACCTCGAAATTATAATTCCGAAATGGATACGACATATTAACGTGGGCCTTTTCCCCGCTTTGGATCAAGTAATTGTCTTAACTGGAAATACTGATGAAACAAAAAACCAAAAATCACAACTATCTCGGTTGTAGCTTGCTTTTCATATTAATATTTTTTTCCAGTTTTCAAATCTCGAATCAACGGAATCCACCATATGTGTAACACCCCGTGTTTTCTGTTAACATAAACTAACGAATTGAGGAATAATTAATTTTAAATGTGAGAATCTAGGGAAACAGGTTACGCCATTGTGTTCGTCTCGGAATTCTGGTTGAGATAGAGTCCGAGTTTGCGTAAATTGGACTTCGTATGAAGAAGTTACGGCTGTCGGAAGTTTCCAGAAAATTCAAATAAATTCAAACAGCTCGAAGCCGGATTCAAAATTCAAAACAGAAGTCAGAAGCGGGCTGGGCGGGAAAATTCCCGCCCAGGACCCAGGTCGACCAGGGGGTCGACCTGCCCCCTACAGGTCGACCTGGAGGTCGACCTGCCCCCCCCCCCGGTCAGATCTGAATTTTGACGACTTATGACTTGTTGCTGAGTCACTAGGGTTTCTGGATAGTTATGATCTGGTCTGAATGGTTGTGGTTAACTTTAGGTTCATCCGACGGCTCTAATTGAATTGAAATTCTATATAAACACATGTAGACTCAAACCCTAAAACCTAATCAAAATTAGAACCATGGCCGTCATGCTATCACCCTGCAACCTAGAGTAGCCGCCACCAACTAGGAGCAAAGAAAAGCTAATCAACTCAATTCAACTCAAGTCTATAACAACAACAACAAATTTGTCTACTTCAAAGGCGAGCTAAATCAATTTCAGAACACAGATCCCAGAACTCAAGATCTTCTTTGAGTTGTGAGTTCAATTTCTTTAATAAGATAATTAACAAGTAATTGGGTTGAGTTATAATTTGGGTTATATGGCTATGTTTGTGAAACATTGGAAAAATGTGATATTTTATGAATATATGCTAGTTATTCATAATGACAGTTTTTGTTGTGGATTCCTTTGTATATGCCCAATCACCTATGTTCAACTCGATTCATGTTTGACATCATTTTATATGCAAGTTTGGGTGTAGATTATATGCTAGTTTCTATGTGAATTGTACACAAGTTCACATGTGAACCAAGTAAAATGACTATATGCAAGTTTAGGTAGAAATTGGATTCACATATATGCAAGTTTACACCTTTAGATTTAGATCTATGACATACATAGTTTTATGCAAGTTTGTGACTATGGCCTATGCAAGTTTTGGGTGAAAACCATATCCATATATGCAAGTTTTGGGTGAAAACTATATTCATATATGCAAGTTCACACCTTTAGTCTTATGTTTAGATTCATGACAATACCAAGTTTATGCTAGATATGTTGTAATCCTTATTTGTAAGTTAGATCTAATTTGTGTGTTATGCAAATTTGCGGTGTTTCTTCCCTTTTATATGTTAGACTAATTGCTAGTCTAATATATATATATATATATATATGTCATAATAAGCGAACGAACAACGTGGGGACGATGGGGGTAATATTGAATATACACATATTGAGAGTTGGCATGTAATGGCCTTAAAAGGCATACAATTAATTTGAGGCAATAATTGGTATAATTTATATACCTGAAATAAATGGACATAATTTAGGCGACAATTATGGAAATAAGTATATTTGGAATTTATTTACAAATTGGAATAGGGATATTAATCCACTTTGGGTTTAAATAAAGATGTGTAATAATAAACCGCCTAAGACACGAGGTTAGACTCTTTTGTGGTGTAACACTGCCCGGACCCGCCTGACAAATCCAACAGCCAAAAATGCCAGTCTAATGTGAGAGGTCAAAGGCATGAATTAAATGCATAACAGTTATAAAGACATGAGGTTAGGCTCGTTTGTGGTGTAAGACTGCCCGGACCCGCCCGGCAAATCCAGCAGCCACAAATGCCAGTCTAATGTGGGAGGTCTTTACAAGGCTACGGTGTTAATGAATTAAGAAACACTTAACCAGATAAACATGTGGTGGGACATGGGGGGCCAAGGGGATGCCTTGGGTGGCATGTGAAATTAAGAGGGTGCCTTTGGTGGCATGTGAAATACGATTAGATGCACTTAACCAAGATTGAAACATGTAAGAAGACATGAATAAGAATGGGGTTAAGTGGGGAAAAACTTAGAAGGGACCAATCATATGTGGAAAGCTTGTGTCATACATGGGGGCCCTTTTCAAACCAGTAACCCATTAAGTATCTTTGTGGGCTCGACCCAAGTCGAGGATGGGACACGCATACTGGGTTTGATTGTAAGAGGTCAAAACGGGTTAGCGGTGGCAACACAAGTCCAACGGGGTCATTTGCGTGTGTGGCCCCAAGCTGATAGGTAAGACGTTGTTGCATCGTGTAGATATAAGCCATGCATTTTTGGTGGTATCGGGTTGCCTCTTTGGGGAGTGATACACCCCACTATAGGGCCAGCACGGGTATCTACGAGTTAGGGAGCCGATCGAAATGGAGTAGTGGGTACACCTAGTGGATATAGGGGAAGACGACACCTATGAAGGCGGCTAGGGGTACACGAAACTACCATTATCATTATTAAGTTTTGTAGGCGAGATCAACTTTTAGGGTGTTTGGTGTGGTGCAATGTTGTAATTATCTTATATTGATTAGGTGCGCCTTTAACGTTATCTTTGTTCATCTTATTCCCTTTGTTTGCTCTGTCGTGCCCATTTGTTTACAGTCATTTCCTTATTTTTCAGCTTATGCCTTATCCTAGTTACCTTAATGATTATATTGTTAAAGTTATTGCACTCGCCAAACTTTATGTCTGACCCCCTTTGTTACAACCTCTTTTCTTCCTCCCCCCCCCCCAGGTGCTCAAGGTGGGACTAGTACTAGTGGAGCTTGATTTGGACAACTTTATCTCTTTCGTTTGGAAGTTGCTTGGATTGCTGAAGTAAAGTTCAGCCTATCTTATTTATGGCTATTTTATGTTGGGGTTATGTCTTTTATTTTATGTACACAGAATTTATTTGTCAAGATGGATAATAACTGTATTTGGTTTTGTATTTGGTTTTTTTGATGTGATGTAACCAAACTATTTCTCCACTGCAATAAAAGTGATTTTTATTTTCCAAGTACCAATATATTTATCTGTCTTGTTTACTTTTCTGTTCTATACACAATAAACGCTCCACCAAAAATAAGGCATTCCCTTTGTGAGTGACCTTAATGGAAACGGGGTGTCGCATGTGGTATTAGAGCTGAAGGTTACCAGAACAGATAAGATATTTTGGAAAACTATTTTTCAAAAAGCATTTTATAAAGAAATACTTTCAAAAATATGTTTTAAGGAAAGTATTTTTAAGAGAAAAGTTTATTTTAAAAACATAACCCCCAAGAGCCTTATCTATTTCTTTCGAATTCTCTGTTTGAATCTCTTCATTTTCTTTTCAGCATGTCGGAATTCCCGAGATACCCGAAGGGATACCGATACCGGGATGGTTTAGAAGGTATCTGGAAGCTAGGGCCAATGTTGTAGGCCCAACAAATGCTCCTCCTCCCCGTGTTGATACTTTCGCAAAGATATGCAAGGACTTTTGGGCAATGGACGGAAAACCTTTTCACGGGTTGGAGACGTTTGTTGAAGCTCAAAATTGGCTAAAGGAGGTGGAAGAATTGTTTGGAATCTTTGAGGTAGAAGATGGAAGAAAGGTCCAGTTAGCTGCCTGGTTAATGAAGGATGAGGCCTCGTTTTGGTGGGAGGTCACTAATGGAGAGCGTCCAGTTGATACATGGTCGGATTTCAGGCGTAGGTTTGAGGCAAAGTTTCTCTCACGGGCCGAAGAGAATCTATACATGGAAAGGTTTTTGGCATTGAGGCAGGGAAATCTATCAGTGAAAGAGTATGTCAAATCACAATACCAAAATTCAAGTACAAAATATCGGTCTTGTACAAAAGCCTTCAGAATGCATAGTTTTTGAAGTCATAATCCCCAACATAAACTGCCATGGAAAGATAGAGCCAAGGCCAAGCGATACTTCAAGCAGAGAAAATCTGAGTCAAGCTCCTATTCTTCCACCCTAAAAACCTGGGGGGGGGGAGGGACGAAAGAAAAGGGGCGAAAACAAGCAAGGTCAGACATAAAGCCTGGCAAGTCCAGTGACTTTCAGCATATGAACAGATAATAATATCATGACATGAAAATAAAGCTGGATAAGAGACAACAACAACAGGAGTAACTGGTATACTTAAGCTAAACAGAAGAAACAAAATGATATCAGAATGAACCCAGGCTCAAAACTGGGTTTTGGCACCAGGTCGACCCCCAGGTCGACCATAGGGTCGACCTGGTCCCTGGGAGATCGACCATAGTGTCGACCCCCAGGTCGACCTGGTCCTAGGCGGGAAAATTCCCGCCCAGTTTGCGCTGGGGTTTGAATTCGAATTTCGAATTCGAATTTCGAGCTGTTTTCGATTCTCAAAATTCCTGAAACTTCGGAGGGTCATATCTCCCTCATACGGACTCCGTTGCTCGAAAACTCGGACTCGATTTCATGCAGAATTCCGAGACGAACGCAATGGCATAACTCGTTTTCCCTGATTCTTATTTTAAAAATTAATTCTGCCTTGATTTATGGTTTTAACATGTTATTAAAATTCGGGTTGTTACATTCTCCCCTCCTTAAAGGATTTCGTCCATGAAATCTTCAAGTTAAGAAGAATGCATCCTATCATCCAATCATCCATCTACTCAACCATCATCTACAAGCAACCATTGTCCATAAAAGATTTCTAATGCTGTATGAACTTATGCAAGAGTGTGTGTATATGTACTTATCTAATGCAAAGATCAGGCGGTCCACTGATTCAGTTGACCTCCTTAATGCGAATTATGTCAGTGCCATGAGTCCAACATGTATGCTATTTTCCTATTTGATACATATCATTTCTATATGAGTGCACAACTGTTCATTCATATGCAACATCCATGTGCTGAGTCAACCATTTTGCATCCATAAAATTTTATAAAAATGCACACACATCCATATGCAGTATGAGAGTGTTTTTGAGCCGATCTAGTGCATAGTGTGTGTATATGCATCCACGAGCAATCACTAGCAACCACTTGCATCCACTTGCAACCATCAAACATAATATGTCTCAAACACATGTTTACACCTATTAGTTTCTACCTAAAGGTCGAAGGATAAAGTTGAGTGATAGAAGCAAGTATAATTAAAACTAAAGCTAGGTTCCCATTAGACATCGGTTTAAGAGAATAACTCCCTAAGTATCAACCCGAAGACCGAAATCAACATCAGATTAATACTCAAAGAATCACTCCCATTAAACAAATGCCCAACTGGATATCTATTTCACACTTTGAGTAAAAACTCCTATCCTTTTCAGAAACCTACAGACTACTGATACAGATCAGATTACCAAATGATTCTTAGGAAACTAAGCATGATAAAAACTTGGAATGTATGCGTCATGGTCAACTTAACGCCCAACACAGATGCCCTCAAACCCCAACTTATCACAAACAGATGAGTCGTAACCCTCATGGGGTCTGAGACTATAACGGAACCAGAAACAAGACTACTATTAAAGTGCAGAGTTTCAATTACAGAATCAGAAAGAGTTTTTAACTCCTCAATCAGACAAGGAAATTAAACCTTCTACATAAATTTTGTTATTTCTACCCTATCTACAAGTCACTTGAGCATTCGCCAGTCCTCCAGAAGTGGGTTCTGCCCTCTGCCCTTGCCCCCGTTTCTTTGGGCAGTCCCTTGTGAAGTGCCCCATTTCTCCACAGTTGAAGCAAATAAACTTCCTTTTTCTGCAATCCTTGTTCAGATGGGTCGAGCTTCCACAAGTAAAGCACTTCTTCTCCTTCTTATCTTCAGTCTTCTCATCCTTCTTTTGTGTTTCCTTTTTGGGCCCCGCCTTCTTGTTCTGTGGTCCTTCAAGCTTTTCCTCTTTCTTTTTACTTTCGGCTTCCTCTTCATGCATTAATGCCATACCCACCAATTTTTCGAAGGTTGCCCCCGTAGGAATGTGGGACATCGCCAATCCATGTAGCGGCTCATTCAAACCTTTAGCAAACCTTAGTGCCTTCTTATGCGGTGTATTTACCAATTCTAAGACGAATCTTGCCAGTTGATTAAACTTGTTGACGTACTCTCTCACTGATAAATTCCCCTGCTTCAACGTCAAGAACCTTTCTAAGTATAGACTCTCTTCCGATCGTGAGAGAAATTTCATCTCGAACCTATGCCTGAAATCCATCCATCTCTCTACCGGACACTCTCCATTTGTGACCTCCCACCAAAAAGAAGCTTCGTCCTTAAGCAACCATAACGCCAACTGTATCTTCTGCCTATTATCCACCTCGAAGATAACGAACAAATCCTCAGTTTCTTTGAGCCAGTTCCTTGCTTCCACGAAGGATTCAGTTCCATTAAAGTTCTTTCCACCCATGTCTCAAAAGTCTCTATATATCTTCGGGAAAGTATTCACGCGCAGAGGAGTAGGAGGAACCGCTGCAGCTGGGGGAGGAGGGACGTTTGTTGGGCCCGCATCATTAGCCCTAGCTTCTAGGTACCTCCTGAACCAGCCAGGTATCGGTACGCCCTCCGGAAGGTTAAGATCCCCAGACATGCTGAAACGAAAGAAAAAGGAAAGATTCAAAACAAAGGATAGAAAGATAGGCTATGGCTTTGGGGATTATGTTTTTCAAAATAAACTCTACTTTTGAAAATACTTCCTTTTTAAAAACCTTTTTGAAAATAGTTTTCCAAAACTTTTTATCAAATCTGGTAACCTTCAGCTCTGATACCAAGTGTAACACCCCACCTCTGTTAAGGTCACTCACAAAGGGAATGCCTTAACTTTGATGGAGCATTTTAGTAGACAAAACAGAAATTTACAAGACAGATAAAACAGTACTTGAAAAAATTATAACTTTATTACAATAGAAACCGAAATAAGTTTGGTTACATCTTTTCAAATCACAATATCAGAATTCAAGTACAAAATATCGGTCTTGTACAAAAGCCTTCAGAATGCATAGTTTTAAAAGTCATAATCCCCAACATAAACTGCCATGGAAAGATAGAGCCAAGGCCAAGAGATACTTCAAGCAGAGAAAATTTGAATCAAGCTCCTATACTTCCACCCTAAAAACCTGGGGGGGGGGGACGAAAGAAAAAGGGTGAAAACAAGCAAGGTCAGACATAAAGTCTAGCAAGTCCAGTGACTTTCAGCATAGGAACAGATAATAATATCATGACATGAAAATAAAGCTGGATAAGAGACAACAACAACAGGAGTAACTGGTATACTTAAGCTAAACAGAAGAAACAAAATGATATAGCCCAAGTTATGCTTCTTACTTATATCTTACTTCTCTGCACTAATACTAGTATAACAGGATTAGGTGTTACCCTAATGTCTAAACTGAAACAGAAACGGAACAGAATAATCTATACAGAAACAGAATGCCAGTAACGGGCCTTTACCACCTCAACAGACAGAAGGTACATAAACGGAATCAGAGACGGAAACATAATAATCCCAACGGAAACAGAATGTTAGAATCAGGTGTACACTAGTGAATGGGCCTTTACCATCCCCAACAGACGGTACCACGTTGAAACAGATAGGTGTTACCACCCAACAGAAACAGACGGTACCCTAATGGAAACAGACAGAACTAAGTGTACCCTAAATCTACCCCAAGCGATCGACTCCCTAATACACAAATACCCTGTGCCAGCCCCACAGAAGGTTGTATCACTCCCTAAAGTGGCAACCTTTGAATGACACAGACCTATTTATAGATGTCACGACGTCTTACATCCTCAGAGGCAGACCGGGATCCATGCACGCACATGACCCGGTTGGAATGCACCATCAACACCCCTCGCCATTATCAGAATGAACCGCTTATAATTAGTTCAGTAAGCGTTCCCGGACCCTACCTACTGTTGGGTCATAGTTTTGATACCAGAAAGGGTTACTGACTAATATGGGTCCCAAACAACAGATGACACAAGTATTTTCCCTCCTAACATTGTGTCCCCAGACTAATGGATTTCAGATTAACTTGTTTACAAGTTTTCAGACCTACAAAGTTCAGATCAACTAGTTCACAGATCAGAAAATCAAGTCAACAGGTTTTTAGACTAATGGATCAGATGTACAGTTTTAACAGACTTACAGATTGTCTAACATTGTATTGGGCCTACAGATTCACGAAACAGGTTTATTAATTCATCAGTCTAGTTGGTTTAGCCCTATCCACCCAACACATTTTAGACATCATATTTATCTCAGATTTGCATTAATTAAATATTAATGCGCACATCTCTCACATTAGGTCGGTAGCTTGTGGCCACTGGATAAGCCGGGCGGTTCCGGGCAGACTTTTGCCACAAGCCAGACCTAACCTCGTGTTTAATCATATTTTAGTCATGCCTACGACCTCTCACATTAGACTAGCAGTTTGCGGTTGCTGGTTAAGCCGGTTGGGTCCGGGCAGGCTTCTACCGCAAACATGAGTCTAACCTCGTGTCTCAGCATTTTTATTATAACTAGTTTATTCCATTACAAATTATACAAATATCAGACTAATTATGCCAATTTAACAGATTTGACTTCTTTTCAAGTCGCAGCAGATTAATCAAATTAACATGTTTTACTCAATCTTAGATCGAGCCTACGGATTTTCATACACAAATTACAATCATTCAGCTTTTCAACAGATTTAACAGATTTAGCAGCTCAAGCGGTTCAACAGATTTAGCAGATTAGGCAACTCAACAGATTTAGCAGATTAGGCAAAATTAGCAGATTAGGTGATTCAATATATTTAATAGTTTAGGCAATTCAACAGATTAAACAGGTAACAGATTTAGCAGATTAGGCAAATTTAACATATTAAGCAGATATCAGTTTTAGCTGGTTTAAACATTCCTTCAAGTCCTATTCACATATCTTGCCTAATTCATAAAGTAAGCCTAAACTTATATGCCCAAATTATGGTCATAATCCACCATATAACATATGTCCCAAATTTTAGTTAAACTTGCATAGTTCAAAATATTCTCCAAAAATCCTAATCGTGATTCACATATAAATTATGCCAAATATAGCCATTGATTACAATGCGTGTCACATATCCAAAAAAACATTTACTTAGGTGTATTCACACTTAATAGTCATGAAATCTTAATATAGGTTTTTACACCTAAGTCATATGCAAATTAATTCTCCTACTTCCAAATGACAAACTATCAGATTTAATATGCCCAGATCCAGATCTTAAATTATGAAATATGTTCTTTATGTTCTAAGTCACTATAATCCTCTTCTTCCAAGTCATAGATCATCTTATGCAATATGTCTCAAATTTATGTCCAGAATTACAACATGCGTTGTGTCCTCAAATTAGTTACAAATCGATTTTGCCCAAATATGCCTCATTCAATATTCTTCCCAAATTTAGCATTTATGCGTTCATCTCTTATGAGACTTGGCTCAGGCTCGTGGTAGCCTGGCTATCAAACAAAAAGGAAGAAAGGAGGAAGAAATACAGAACAAACAGAATAATAAAACAAAGGAACAGATCTGATAAATAGAAAAAAGGCCTAGTCTCAGATTCAAATTTATAATTATGTCAAGATCATGATTGAATTTCATATCGGAAAATAACTGCACTTGCCTTGGTTGGATTATAGAAGAAGAGTTGCAGTTGTTCTCTTTTAATCTTATTCAGATTTGGAAGAAGATGCACTAGTTCTAGTTTTGATCCCGACAGAGTAGCGACGCCATTATTTTATTTATTTATTTCTATTATTTCAGAGGCAGCATAAGAGAGAAGAATGGTGTAAAGAGAATGGGGCTAGGTGTTGTTTATATAGGATTAGGCGGGCGAATCTAGACTGAAAACGAGACCAGATACATCAGAATGAACCCAGGCTCAAAACTGGGTTCCGGCACCAGGTCGACCATAGGGTCCACCTGGTCCCTGGGAGGTCGACCATAGGGTCCACCTGGTCCCTGGGAGGTCGACCATAGTGTCAACCCCCAGGTCGACCTGGTCCTGGGTAGGAAAATTCCCACCCAGTCTGCGTTGGGGGTTTGAATTCAAATTTCGAGCTGTTTTTGATTCTGAAAATTCCTGAAACTTCAGAGGGTCATATCTCCCTCATACGGACTCCATTTCTCGAAAACTCGGACTCGATTTCATGCAGAATTCCGAGATAAACGAAATGGCATAACCATTTTCCCTGATTCTTATTTTTAAAATTAATTTTGCCTTGATTTATGGTTTTAACATGTTATTAAAATTCAGGTTGTTACAATAAGGGTGGTAAAGACAACAATGGCAAGGGAAAGAAAAGATGCTTTAACTGTGGGACACCAGGCCATCTGAGCAAAGACTGTAGGAAGAAGAAGAATACTGGTTGTTTCCACTATGGCGAGGCAAAACATCTGATTAGGGACTTCCCAAAGAAAGGACAGAGGGCAGGGACTACCTCTGGAGGGCAGATTCAGGCTCTCATGGCACCAAGGCAGGCAAGGGGGCAGGTCCAGGCTCTCGTGGCCCCACCGCTGCAAGAACGAGGTAGAACGATTTCCATTGAAAGTTTAGTTTATCTTTTTGATCATCCTATTTGCACACTCTTTGATTCTGGTGCATCGCACTCTTTTATATCTACTGCTTTAGTTGAGTCACTACACCTAAACTCCAGTATAGTAGAGGAACCCTTAGTTGTTTTAAATCCAATTGGGGGCTCAGCCTATTTGTCGATGATTTGTTTGGATTTGGAAATTTCTATACTTAGCGTTGGGTTTAGATATGATGCTTATGTTTTGGGCTTCACGGGCTATGGCTTAATTCTGGGCATGGATTGGTTATCCAGTAATGGAGCCGTCCTGGATTGTGAAAAGAGAGAGGTTTGGCTTATGACTCGCTTGGGCAACACTCTCGAAATCTCTTGTAATCCCATGAATTCTGTTATGCTAAGTTATCTAGAATCGCTTGACGCATCTGTTGAGAATTTGCAGTCTGTTAGAGTGGTCCGTGAATACTCGGATGTCTTTGAGGAAGTAGAGGGCTTGCCTCCGAAGCAGGAGATAAACTTCCGCATATATCTAGTTGATAATGCAAAACCCGTTGATTTACCCATTAGGCACATGGCTCCAAGGGAGAGAAAGGAGCTTAGCAAGAAAGTTAAGGAGCAGCTAGAAAAAGGGTTTATAAGGCGGAGTATTTCTGAATAGGGTGTTCCAGTGGTGTTCGCAACCAAAGCGGACGGTTCACTTTGCCTATGCGTTGATTATAGGGAGCTAAACAAGCTGACCAAGAAGAATAGGCACCCACTGCCAAGGATAGACGATTTGTTCGATCAACTTGTAGGTGCAATAGTTTTCTCCCAATTAGATTTGGCTACCGGATTTCACCAGCTAAGAGTGGCTGAAGATAGCATTGATAAGACCGCGTTCAGAACCCCGGACGGTTTCTTCGAATGGCTCGTCATGCCTTTCGGCTTGACAAACGCACTTGCTTATTTCGTCGATTTGATGAATAGAGTGTTCCGGGAATTTCTCAATAAATTCGTGGTGGTCTTCGTAGATGATATTCTGATTTTATCGAAGAATGAGGAAGAGCATGCTTTGCATTTAAGGGAAGTCATGGAAACTCTCCGTGCACATCAGTTAAAAGCAAAATTCTCTAAGTGCCACTTCTGGAGGGAAGAAGTAAGATTTCTTGGGCATGTGGTGCCCAAAGAAGGGTTAGCTGTGGACCCCGCAAAAGTAGTTGCGGTCCAGGATTGGAAGGTTCCAAAGAATGCAACCGAAGTCCGAAGTTTTCATGGACTAGCAGGCTTTTATCGCAAGTTCATTAAAGAATTTGCGAAAATTTCAGCTCCACTTACAAGGTTAACGAAGAAAAACCTGACTTTCACTTGGGATTTGGATTGCGAAGTCGCTTTCCGACGGTTGAAGAGGGCCCTGACAACATCCCCAGTTTGACATTACCAGATGGGAGTAAGATGTTTACGGTATACACAGATGCATGCGGTACGGGACTAGGCGTTGTTTTGATGCAAAAGGGGAAGGTAGTAGCGTATGGTGGAAGGCAGTTGAAAGTGCATGAGAAAAACTACCCAACCCACGATCTAGAGTTAGCAGCCATCGTTTTTGCGCTTAAGTCTTGGTGCCACTATCTCTTAGGTGAGAAATTTGAGTTGTATACTGACCATAAATCGTTGAAGTACCTTTTCTCGCAGAAAGACCTCAATCTAAGGCAACAAAGATGGATGGAGTTTCTCGCCTCATACGACTTTGAGATCTCCTATACTTCGGGCAAGGGCAATGTACTAGCAGACACCCTAAGTAGAAAGAAGCTGACCTTAAGTCCTCTCTTTGTAGAAAGGCAAAGTTTGGAGTACATAGCAAATTTTGATTTTAGACCGTCTGTTGATTATGTGACTGGCTTGATGGCAATGCTAGAGGTGCGACCTACTTTGTTGGACTCAACAGGAACCGCGCAACGTTAAGACTCTCAGCTAGTTGAGATGATAGATAAGCTGATTAGGGGAGAGACTTCTAGTCACCTCAATAGATACTCCATCGATGATAAGGGTTGGTTGAGACGGGATGGAAGACTATGCGTCCCGCAAGCAAGATATTTGGTGAAGATAGTTCTGGAAGAAGCACACCATTCCAAGATGACCATACATCCCGGTGGAGACAAGATGTATAAAGATATCAAAAGAGATTTCTTTTGGAATGGCATGAAGATGGATGTAGCTGAATTTGTTCCGAAATGCATGATATGCCAACAAGTCAAGGCGGAGCAGAAGAAGCCTCGTGGTCTGCTTCATCCTCTAGAAGTTCCGTAATGGAAATGGGAGAGCATCTCGATGGACTTTGTTGATGGGTTGCCTAGGTCAAGAAGGAGCAATACCGGTATTTGGGTAATAGTGGACAGGCTCACGAAAAGCGCTCATTTTATACCTGTCAAAAGTAGGAGGACCGCCTCGTCTTTAGCCTCCATTTATCTTAAGGAGATAGTTCGACTCCATGGGATACCCTCCGGCATAGTGAGTGATCGAGACCCTATCTTTACAAGCGAGTTATGGAGGAGTTTGCAAGAGGCTGTAGGCACACAGCTATGTTTAAGCACAGCCTATCACCCTCAAACCGATGGTCAGACGGATAGGGTGAAAAAAGTACTGGAAGATCTTTTGAGACTATGCATTCTTGACTTTGGAGGATCTTGGGAGGATCATCTCCCTTTGGTGGAATTCACAGATAACAATAGCTACCAAGCCACTATAGGCATGGCACCCTTCGAAGCTTTATATGGAAGGCCATGTCGATTACTAACTTGTTAGTGGGAGTCCACAGATAAACTTACACTTGGGCCGGACATGATTAGAGAGACTTCAGAGAAAGTGGACTTGATACGAAGGAGAATGAAGACTGCCCAAGATAGACAGAAATCCTACGCAGACAAGAGAAGGACCGACCATGAGTTTGAAGTTGGGGATAAGGTGTTCCTTAAAGTATCTCCTTTGAGGAATGTCATCCGCTTTGGGTCCGTAAGAAAGTTGGCACTACGATTCGTAGGACCATTTCTTATCATCGAAAGGATTGGGACGATGGACTACAGAGTAGACCTACCTGAAAGACTGGCTGGAGTTCATAATGTTTTTCATGTTTCCCAGCTACGAAAGTGCTTACATGAGTTGGCAGAAGTTGTGGATCCAAGCATACTAGAGGAAGTCGAAGTGGAACGAGAAGCGACTGTGAGGAGAGTTCCAACTCGTATCTTGGGGATGGAAGTCAAAAAGCTATGCAACCGTGGAGTTAAGCTTGTCAATGTTAAATGGAGCGACGCCGAGGAAGACGTGACTTGGGGACTGAGGCCAAAATACGTGCAGCCTACCCTTTTCTTTTTGAGGGTACATCTTTGATCTCTTTTTCCTTAAGTTTATTCAAGCTTGTATCTACCTTTTTAGTGTATCTCCTCGGTCATATTCTTTATCCTTAGGTAGAGGCCAATGGATGTAAACATGTATTTGAAACATGTTATGATTGATGGATGCTAGTGGATGCAAGTGTTTGCTAGTGGTTGCTCATGGATGCATATATACACACACATTAGGCACTAGATCGGCTCAATCACTTTCATACTACATATATAGTGTGCTTATTTAGGCTAATGGATGTATAATGGTTGTGCTATCATATGGATGTTGCATTCAGATGAATGGTTGTGCACGCATGTAGAAATAATATGTATCATTAGGGATCTTTTGCATACATAATGGACGCATGGCACTACCATAATTTGCATTAAGGAGGTTAACTGAATCAGTAGACCGCCTGATTTTGCATTAGATACGGACATGTACACACAATGTGCATATAAACATGAAAGCATTAGAAGTCTTTTAAGGACAATGGATTCCTGTGTTTGATGGTTGAGTAGATGGACGATTGGATGGTAGGATATGTATTCTTCGTAACTTCAAGATTTCGGGGTCGAAATCCTATAAGGAGGGGAGAATGTAACACCCCATGTTTTCTGTTAACATAAACTAACTAATTGAGGAATAATTAATTTTAAATGTGAGAATCGAGGGAAACGGGTTACGCCATTGTGTTTGTCTCGGAATTCTGGTTGAGATAGAGTCCGAGTTTGCGTAAATTGGACTTCGTATGAAGAAGTTATGTCTGTCGGAAGTTTCCAGAAAATTCAATAAATTCAAATAGCTCGAAACCGGATTCAAAATTCAAAACAGAAGTCAGAAGCGGGATGGGCGGGAAAATTCCCGCCCAGGACCCTGTTCGACCAGGGGGTCGACCATAGTGCCGACCTCCCCCCTACAGGTCGACCTAGGGGTCGACATGGGGGTCGACCTCCCCCCCACCCCCCAGATCTGAATTTTAACGACTTATGACTTGTTGCTGAGTCACTAGGGTTTTTGGATAGTTCTGATCTGGTTTGAATGGTTGTGGTTAACTCTAGGTTCATCCGACGGCTCTAATTGAATTGAAATTCTATATAAACACATGTAGACTCAAACCCTAAAACCTAATCAAAATTAGAACCATGGCCGTCATGCTATCACCCTGCAACCTAGAGTAGCCGCCACCAACTAGGAGCAAAGAAAAGCTAATCAACTCAATTCAACTCTAGTCTATAACAACAACAACAACAACAAATTTTTCTACTTCAAAGGCGAGCTAAATCATTTTCAGAACACGGATCCTAGAACTCAAGATCTTCTTTGAGTTGTGAGTTCAATTTCTTTAATAAGATAATTAATAAGTAATTAGGTTGAGTTATAATTTGGGTTATATGGCTATGTTTGTGAAACATTAGAAAAATGTGATATTTTGTGAATATATGCTAATTGTTCATAATGGCAGTTTTTGTTGTGGATTCCTTTGTACATGTCCAATCACCTGTGTTCAACTTGATTCATGTTTGACATCATTTTATATGCATGTTTGGGTGTAGATTATATGCCAGTTTCTATGTGAATTGTACACAAGTTTACATGTGAACCAAGTAAAATGACTATATGCAAGTTTAGGTAGAAATTGGATTCACATATATGCAAGTTTACACCTTTAGATTTAGATCTATGACATACATAGTTTTATGCAAGTTTGTGACTATGGCCTATGCAAGTTTTGGGTGAAAACTATATTCATATATGCGAGTTTTTAGTGAAAACTATATTCATATATGCAAGTTCACACCTTTAGGCCTATGGTTAGATTCATGACAATACCAAGTTTATGCTAGATATGTTGTAATACTTATTTGTAAGTTAGATCCAATTTGTGTGTTATGCAAATTTGCGGTGTTTCTTCCCTTTTATGTGTTAGACTAATTGCTAGTCTAATATATATATATATATATATATATATATATATATATATATATATATGTCATAATAAGTGAACGAACAACGTAGGGATGATGGGGGTAATATTGAATATACACATATTGAGAATTGGCATGTAATGGCCTTAAAAGGCATACAATTAATTTGAGGCAATAATTGGTATAATTTATATACCTGAAATAAATGGACATAATTTAGGAAACAATTATGGACATAAGTATATTTGGAATTTATTTACAAATTTGAATAGAGATATTAATCCATTTTGTGGTTAAATAAAGATGTGTAATAATAAACCGCCTAAGACACGAGGTTAGACTCTTTTGTGGTGTAAGACTGCCCAGACCCGCCCGACAAATCCAGCAACCACAAATGTCAGTCTAATGTGAGAGGTCAAAGGCATGAATTAAATGCGTAACAGTTGTAAAGACATGAGGTTAGGCTCTTTTGTGGTGTAAGGCTTCCCGGACCCGCCCGGCAAATCCAGCAGCCACAAATGCCAGTCTAATGTGGGAGGTCTGTACAAGGCTACGGTGTTAATGAATTAAGAAACACTTAACCAGATAAACATGTGGTGGGACATGGGGGTTAAGTGGGTGCCTTGGATGGCATGTGAAATTAAGAGAGTGCCTTGGGTGGCATGTGAAATACGATTAGATGCACTTAACCAAGATTGAAACATGTAAGAAGACATGAATAAGAATGTGGTTAAGTGGGGAAAACCTTAGAGGGGACCAAGCATAGGTGGAAAGCTTGTGTCATACATGGGGGCCCTTTTTAAACCAGTAACCCATTAAGTATCTTTGTGGGCTCGACCCAAGTCGAGGACGGGACACGCGTACCGGGTTTGATTGTAAGAAGTCAAAACGGGTTAGCGGTGGCAACGCAAGTCCAACGGGGTCATGTGCGTGTGTGGCCTCGGGCCGGTAGGTAAGACGTTGTTGCATCATGTAGATATAAGTCGTGCATTTTTGATGGTATCGGGTTGCCACTTTGGGGAGTGATACACCCCACTGTGGGGTCAACATGGGTATCTACGAGTTAGGGAGCCGATCGAATGGGGGTAGTGGGTACACATAGTGGAGATAGGGGTAGACGACACCTATGAAGGCAGCTAGGGGTACATGAAACTACCATTATTATTATTAAGTTTTGTAGGCGGGATCAACTTTTAGGGTGTTTGGTGCGGTGCAATGTAGTAATTGTTTTATAGTGATTAGGTGCGCCTTTAACGTTATATTTGTTCATCTTATTTCATTTGTTTGCTCTGTCATGCCCATTTGTTCACATTCATTTCCTTATTTACCAGCTTATGCCTTATCCTAGTTACCTTAATGATTATATTGTTAAAGTTATTGCACTCTCCAGACTTTATGTCTGGCCCCCTTTGTTTCAACCTCTTTTCTTCCTCCCCCCCCCCCAGGTGCTCAGGGTGGGACTAGTACTAGTGGAGCTTGATTTGGACAGCTTTATCTCTTTCTTTTGGAAGTTGCTTGGATTGCTGAAGTAAAGTTCAGCCTATCTTATTTATGGCTATTTTATGTTGGGGTTATGTCTTTTATTTTATGTACTCAGAACTTATTTGTCCAAATGGATAATAAGTGTATTTGGTTTTGTAGTTGGTTTTTTTGATGTGATGTAACCAAACTATTTCTCCGCTGCAATAAAAGTGGTTTTCATTTTCCAAGTACCAATATATTTATCTGTCTTTTTTACTTTTCTGTACTATACGCAATAAACGCTCCACCAAAATTAAGGCATTCCCTTTGTGAGTGACCTTAATGGAGATGGGGTGTCACAATATGTCGTCTTATGCTCTTCACGATGAGATTTCCAATGTACTATGGGGTAAGACATATTTGGCTAGAAAGCCGAACTCAACATATTTCAACTCTTAGTCGCTCAAATCCCATTATATATAATTAGTCCCATGACTAATTTCTGTATTCGAAATAAATTAAAGCCGAGTAAGAAAGACGAAGAAAAACAGAAAAGAAAATCAAATTATGTTCTCTCACGAGTCCTAATTTAACTAATTCCTCTGATCGCTTAACCTAAGCTTCAATACCAAATGTAACACCCTACACTTTACTGAATCAAAATTTGGCAAAAATCAAAACTTGAATACATCCAAGCATAGAGCGTATATCTGTGCAATAAATGAGCACGAGCATAATCAGAGTACGATAAAAGATAATTACAACGAAAATAAAATAAGATAACAAATATTAACTCAAGTAACTACCTTCTTTAAAGTAAGTCACTTTGCTAATACCGAGCATGGGTGAGAATGAGAATCGAAAGCCAAACTTAATCATCTGTGAGAACCAAGCCTTCTCTAGGAAACCTAGGAGGCTGTAATGAGGAGTGGGGGCAAAACAACAAGTTCTGGTGACTAATAAATGTACAACATAGTCTATAACACGGATATATTCCGTTTGGTTCAACCCAAGCAGAATGCCTAACCAAGTTAGTGATTCTAGCCCAACCTATTAAATGTTTTACGCATGACTTTACTATTCAGCCCAAAGCATTACTCCCAAATTATATTGCCGCGATAGGACATTTACACACATTTTTGGGTAGCCTTTATACCAGAGTGTACCGGGTTAATTATATTGAAAGTGGGCCCCTAATTTTGGGGTTTCCATCTATACCCTCATTCTCTATTCTTTATTATTTAAAGCCTCACTATCAAATGATAGATAGGGTGAGTTCTCCTTGATCACTTAAGACCCTAGGCAGACCTATTGGTCACTTTTAACCCTCGACAATATATTCAACGTTAACATAAACTAGAAGGCACTAGCTATGGGCCCTACTAGTTAAGGCTTCCGTCATTCAGGCATATACCCTTACCCCACATAAGGTGAGAGTAGATCGTTCGTCATACCTTCTAGCTGACCTCATTTGATAACCTCCTTAGTCACTTATTACTTCCCGTAGGATAGACATCCATATCTGACCCTTTTAACTTCCAGGTTTGGGTAGGCCCATGCACAACTGCCATTTAAGACCCCTATACTGAAAAGCCTATTCCCTGGTGGACTCTTCAACCCAAGCCACTTAAGACCCAAGGAAGCAGACTATACGCGAAGGTTATTAGTTCATCCCCCATTTGCCTTTAAAACCTTTCCCTTTTGGGAAAAAGTAGGCTACGTTGTTAAGTCATTCCCGTTTAATTTCCCTATACGGAAATACTGTACGTACACCATTTATTTGTATCACAGGTTTATATGGTTAATAACATCTTATATTATTAACCTACTAAGTCCCACTAAGTTTTATTGACATAAATAAGGAAGATTATATTCCCGTTTCTCTAGGATATTTATTTAATTTCTTCCCTAATTTGGACTTAGTATTTAAACGACAATCAGTATCCATTAATTCCCCTTATTTGACACCCATTTCTTTCTATTTCCTATTTATTGCCCTTTATGACTCTAACGGTCATATTTTCCTAAAACATCCATTTATCAGTCCCAAGTTATCTATTTGTTGTACCCTAACATGCAATTACTATACTTATTCTTTATTTTATTTTATTTGTTTTTTGGTTATTATTATTATATATATATATATGCACTAGGCCTCTCACATTAAGTTGACTACCTATGGATGCTGGATTTCCAGTCGGTTCCGGGCAGACTACTACCACAAGTGAACTTAACCTCATGCCTTAGTACATTCATTTTAATGCATTAGACCTCTCACATTAAATTGACTACATGTGGTTGCTGGATTTACCGGTCGGTTCTAGGCAGTCTTACACCACAAGTTGATTTTAACCTTGTGTCTAATTGCGGTTATAATTTAAATTTCCTAATTGGGGTCCACAACAATTATCCTAATTGATTTTAGGAATTGTAACCATTTTCCTATCACATTTATTTTCCCTCAATCAATATTAGTTATGATAACTATTTCTTTATTTGCAGTCTCATTTATGAAAATTAATTATGTAACACCCCACGTCCATTAATGTCACTCACGAAGGGAATGTATTAACTTCCATGGAGGTTATAAGTGAATATAGAACAGAAAAATTACAATAAGACAGATAGTAAATAGTACTTGGACTAAAACTTCATTTTATTGCAGCGGAAATTAAACATGTTTGTTACATCATAAAACCATAGATCATAACCAAGTACAATATCTATCTTCATAAAAACAAAATACATAATCCCATTACATAAATAGCCATTAAAAAGATAACAAGCTGGACTTTACTTCAATGGTCCAAGCTTTCCAAAGAGAGATGAAGCAATTCAATCAAACTCCACTAGAGCTGGGCCCAACCTGAGGACCTGGAGGGGGGAAAAGGATAGAAATAGAGGGGGTCAGACATAAAGTCTGGCGAGTATGATAATTCTAACAATACTATTATCAAAATAACTAGACTAAGGCATAAGCCGGAAGACAAGTAAATGTCTATGAACTCTTAGGAAGATAAAGATAGCGTTTAAGATAACGGTAAAGGCACACCTAATTACTAACGAATGATTACTACACTGCACCGCACATTACTATACTGCACCACACCAGTCACCCTATTGTTTGATCCCACTTGCTTCACACAGAAACTTTATAAATAGCCTTACGTACCCCTAGCTGACTACATAGGTGCCGTCTGCCCCTATCTCCACTAGGTGTACTCCATTACCCACTTTCGATCGGCTCCCTACTCGTAGATACCCGTGCTGGCCCCACAGTGGGATGTATCACTCCCCTAAAGTGGCAACCCGATACAACTTGAGAATGCACGGCTTATACCTACACGATGCAACAACGTCTTACCTACCAGCCCGGGTCCACACACGCATATGAAACCCGTTGGACTTGCGTTGCCACCGCTCCCTGTTTTGGCCTCTTACAGTCAAACCCAGCATGCGTGTCCCGTCCTCGACTTGGGTCGAGCCCACAAAGACACGTTTGGGATACTGGTCGAAATGGGCCCCCACAAGCTACCCACCTAAGCTTGTCACTAGTATATCCCACTTAACCCTCTTAGTATATCCCACCTAAGCTTGTCACTAGTATATCCCACTTAACCCTCTTAGTCTTACACCATAAAAGAGTCTAACCTCGTGTCTTTACAACCGTTATGCTTTAGTTTAGGCCTAGGACCTCTCACATTGGGCTGACATTTGTGACCACTGGATTTGCCGGGCGGGTCCGGGCAGGTTTACGTCACAAACGAGTCCAACCTCGTGTCCTAAGCATTGATTAACACTTAAAATCTTTTAGCCCAGTTTTAATAATTCCCTATTCAAATTATTAATTAAGTCAACTTTTAATGATGTCCATAATTGACTCAATTAAGGCCATCCACTTATGGCATGCAAAATCATATCAATTGATAAATTATTAATTAAGTCAACTTTTAATGATGTCCATAATTGACTCAATTATGGCCATCCACTTATGGCATGCAAAATCATATCAATTGCACCCTAACTTTTTAATATTAAATCCTTAATATTACCCCTACCCCACGTTTATACGTTCGCTTATTCAACGCATAATATAGGCTAGACTTGTATAGTCTAACACCTAGCACAAAGATAAATTATCAATATAGACAATTAAAATAAATCTAATCATAATAGGGGTGAAACTTGCATAAACTACACATGTTAAGGATCAAAAGGTGTCAACTTGTTAAATGTCTCAATTTACATGATATGATCATAGCCCAAATCTATACATAAACTTGCATACGGGGTTTTTAGGCAACATAATGATGGTGTGAACTAGCATAGGATATCACATATGTCATAGCATAATTCTAGATGTCATAATAGATGTTTTGGCATATGTTCATATTCTAATCAATCTAACTTGCATATGTGACTTGTCATATAGATCAACATAAACCAAACATGATGATTTAATTAATATGAACTAACTAGCATAGATGGTAACATCATGGCCTTTTTAACATGTATGATTCATCACAACTTAGCATAGAAACTTTCAACATACATAACATCATCATAGCATGATTTACAACATATAAGATATCATCATCACATAACATTGGATTTACAATATACATGATAGCAAAAAGGGTTTACAACAACATATATGATAATTCACATCATCTACTCATAATCCATTCATAACTCAACCTAATTAAAATGATAATAATCTTGTTAAGATCATCATACTCACAATTTAGAGAAGAAAAGAGAGAGTTTTGCTTTGCTTTATGGTTGAGAGAATTAGAATTGAATTTGCTTTTCTTCTTTCTTAGTTGGCGGCAGCTCCATTGATTTCCATGGCGACGGTAACTATTCTATTTTAATTAGGTTTAGGGTTGGCATTAGGATGTATTTATAGGTGTAGGAAGTTATTTAGGACCATTAGATTAACCCTGAACCATGAGAACCAATCAAATGCAAAATCTGCATTTGAGCGAATCGGCCCACGGGTTGATAGCCAAACACCCTGGATTAACCCCTAGTCGACCCATTGGGGCTCGGGTCGACCTCAAAAATGGGTCGGTTCGGTTATTTCCCCTCCCAATTCTCTGTTTTGAACTTTTTCGCATATTTATTTATTTAATTTTTAATTTATATATATATATATCAATATATATATTTCTCTGCGCAACCCATTTCACTAAATTCTTTTCTAAAAATTAAGTATACTTTAATTTGTGAATTTTAATGTTATAAAATTACGGGGTGTTACATTCTCCCCTCCTTAAAGGATTTCGTCCCCGAAATCTCCAAGTCAAGAAGAATGTATATCCTACCATATAATCATCCATCTACTCAACCATCAAACACCAGCATCCATTGTCCTTAAAAGACTTCTAATGCTTTAATGTCTATATGCACAGTGTGTGTATATGTCCATATCTAATGCAAAATTAGGCGGTCTACTGATTCAGTCGACCTCCTTAGTGCAATTCATGATAGTGCCATGCGTCCAATATGTATGCAAAAGATTCCTAATGATACATATTAATTCTATATGCGTGCACAACCATCCACCCGATTGCAGCAACTATATGATAATACAACCATTATACATCCATTTTACTAAATACATCCATATATGTGCAATATGCATCCACGAGCATCCACGAGCAACCACTAGCAACCACTTGCATCCACTTTGCATCCACCATACATAACATGTCTCAAACACATGTTTCAACCATAGGATTATCCTAACTAAAGGTCAAAGATACTAGCGAGAGGATATACTAAAGATAAGATAAGTACAAGCTAAGCGATAAAGGAGAAATTAAAGGACATACCCTCAAAAAGAAAAGGGTATCGTGAACGCATCTTCTCTTCCGTCTCCCAAGTAGCGTTGCTCTCATCATCTCCCCATTGCACTTTGACTAGTCTGACCTCTCGATTCCTCAACCTCTCGATCTCCGACCCAAGAATGCGCGTAGGAGCTCGTCGAATTATCGCATCACGCTCTATCTCCACCTCTCTAAGAAAGTTCGGCTCTACCACTTCCGCGGTCTCGTGCAAGCACTTCCTCAAATGTGACACATGGAATACGTCGTGTACACCACTAGGTCTCTCGGGCAACTCCACTCTATACGCCATCTGTCCAATTTTCTCCTTAATAGGAAACGACCCTACAAACCTTGGAGCTAATTTCCCAACGGACCCAAAGTGAAAAACGTTCCGTAATGGAGACACTTTGACAAAGACCATGTCCCCAACTTCAAACTCGAGATCTGTCCTCCTTTTATCCACATAAGATTTCTGCCTATCCTGTGCTGCTTTCATCCTCCTTCGAATCAAGTCGATCTTCTCTGAAGTCTCCCTAATCATATCGGGCCCAAGTAAGATCTTATCCGTAGATTCCCACCAACATGTAGGTGAACGACAAGGTCGTCCATAAAGAGCTTCCAATGGTGCCATACCAATGCTGGACTGAAAGCTGTTATTATATGCGAACTCCACCAATGGAAGATGCTCTTCCCACGTACCCCCAAAGTCTAGGATACATAGCCTCAACAGATCCTCTAGAATGCGATTCACCCTCTTGGTCTGGCCGTCCGTCTGAGGATGATATGTGGTGCCCAAACATAACTGAGTCCCTACCGCCTCTTGTAAGCTTCTCCAAAATTCGCTAGTGAAAATAGGATCGCGGTCGCTCACTATGCTAGAAGGAACACCGTGCAAACGAACTATTTCTCGAACGTATACAGAAGCTAACCATGGAGCAGTCCTCTTACTCTTCACGGGAATGAAATGGGCGCTCTTAGTAAGTCTATCTACTATAACCCAAATCCCCGTATTACCCCTCCTCGAAGGCGGTAATCCATCCACAAAATCCATCGAGACACTCTCCCACTTCCATAGTGGAACCTCCAATGGGTGAAGCAACCCACCGGGTTTCTTTTGCTCCGCTTTTACTTGTTTGCATACCAAGCATCTAGCGACATACTCGGCCACGTCTTTCTTCATGCCGGCCCAAAAGTAAACTCTCTTCATGTCTTTGTACATCTTGTCCCCGCCGGGATGAATGGTCATCTTCGAATGATGTGCTTCGTCAAGAATAGTCTTCCTTAGGTATTCGTCTTTTGGTACACAAAGTCTACTGTCCCTACGTAACCAACCCTTATCGTCTAGGGTATACCTACGGAGATGGCTTGATGACTCCCCTCCTTTGAGTTTTTCTACTAACTCAACCAATTGCGGGTCGTCTCGCTGTGCCTCGCCAATCCGTCCCAAAAGCGTAGGTCTGACCTCCAAGGATGCTAGCAAACCAAGTATGAAGTCAACGGAAGGTCTAAAATCAAACATAGAGATGAACTCTAAACTTCGCCGCTCAACAAACAAAGGACTTAAGGATAATCTTTTTCTACTTATGGCATCGGCCACCACGTTACCCTTGCCAGGGGTATATGCTATCTCAAAGTCGTAGGACGCTAAGAACTCCATCCACCTTTGCTGCCTTAAGTTCAAGTCCTTTTGAGAGAATGGTTATTTTAAAGATTTGTGGTCAGTGAATAGTTCGAATTTCTCGCCAAGAAGATAATGACGCCAAGACTTAAGCGTGAAAACAATAGCGGCCAACTCTAGGTCATGTGTGGGGTAATTCTTCTCATGCGCTCTCAACTGCCTTCCACCATAGGCTATTACCCTGCCCTCTTGCATTAAGACTGCGCCTAGTCCTGTCCCACAAGCGTCAGTATAAACGGTAAACGGCTTACTCCCGTCTGGCAATACTATGACTGGGGCTGAAGTCAAAGCTCTCTTCAAACGTTGGAACGCATCATCACAATCTACGTCCCATGTGAAAACTAGGTTCTTCTTCGTCAAGCGTGTCAATGGAGCTGATATCTTTGCGAAGTCTTTGATAAACTTCCTATAGTAGCCAGCCAACCCCAAGAAACTTCTCACTTCGGTAGCATTTTTAGGGACCTTCCAATCTTGGATGGCCACCACCTTCGCGGGATCTACAACTATTCCTTCTTTGGAAACCACGTGTCCTAAGAACCGTACTTCCTTCCTCCAAAAGTGACACTTAGAAAATTTAGCTTTAAGCTTATGCGCTCGAAGAGTCTCCAACACTTCCCTAAGATGTAGGGCATGCTCTTCTTCATCCTTAGAAAAGATCAAGATGTCATCTACAAAGACTACCACAAATTTGTTAAGGTACTCCCTAAACACCCTACTCATCAAATCAACAAAGTATGCGGGGGAGTTTGTCAAACCGAAGGGCATCACTAGCCATTCATAGAAACCGTCCGGAGTCCAAAAGGCAGTCTTGTCAATGCTATCCACAGCCACTCTCAACTGATGGAAACCAGTGGCTAAGTCCAACTACGAAAACACTGAGGCGCCAACTAACTGATCGAAGAGATCGTCAATCCTCGGCAGTGGGTGTTTGTTCTTCTTAGTAAGCTTATTAAGTTCCCTATAGTCCACACAAAGTCTTAGGGACCCATCCGCCTTCGTGGCAAATACTACTGGAGCACCCCACTCTGATATACTACGTCTTATGAACCCCTTCTCAAGCAACTCCTTCACTTGCTTACCAAGTTCCCTCCTTTCACGTAGAGCCATGTGGCGTACTGGCAAAGATACTGGTTTCGCATTATCCACAAGATATATTCGAAAATCTATCTCCCGCTTCGGAGGCAAGCCCTTCACCTCCTCAAACACATCCGAATATTCTCGGACCACTCTAACAGATCGTAGATTTTCCTCAGACGCGTCAAGCGATTCTAGATAACTTAGCATAACCGAATTTATGGGATTACAAAAGATTTCGAGAGTGTTGCCAAGGCGAGTCACGAGCCTAACTACTCTACTTTCACAATCAAGAATGGCCCCATTTCTGGATAACCAATCCATTCCTAAAATTAGCCCATAGCCCGTGAAGACCAACACATAAGCATCACATCTAAATTCAACGCTAAGTATGGAAATTTTCAAATCCAAACACATCATAGACAAATAAGCTGAGCCCCCAATTGGATTCGAAATAACTAAGGGATCCTCTACTAAACTGGTGTTTAAGTGCAGTGATTCAACTAATGATGTAGAGATAAACGAATGTGATGCGCCCGAATCGAATAAGGTACGGACAGGATGATCAAACAGAAAAACTAAGCTTTCAACAGAAATGGTTCTACCTCGTTCTTGCAGCGGTGGGACCGCGAGAGCCTGAACTTGTCCCCTAACCTGTCCTGGTGCCATAAGAGCCTGCACCTATCCTCCCGAGGTAGCTCCTGCCCTCTGCCCCTTCTTTGGGCAGTCCTTCACTAAATGTCCCGCATCGCCACAATGAAAACAGCCTGTCTTCTTTTTCTTTCGGCAATACTTGCTGAGATGGCCTGGTGTCCTACAGTTAAAACATTTCTTCTTTCCCTTGCCATTATTGTCTTTACCACCCTTCTTGTTTTGCTGTTGTGGTTTCTTCTCATCCCCCTTCTTCTTGGGTGCCTTATCAGCTTTAGCGCTTTTCTCCTCATGCATGAGCGCCATTTCTACTAACTTCTCAAAGGTGGCCCCCATCGGGATGTGGATCATAGCCAACCCTTGCAATGGTTCATTCAAGCCATTCACGAACCTTAGAGCCTTCTTCTCCGGCGTGTTTACTAAATCCAGGCCAAACCTTGCTAACTGATTAAATTTATTGACATATTCTTTCACTGATGAGCTTCCTTGCTTCAATGTCAAGAACCTTTCCATATATAGATTTTCTTCCGCCCTTGAGAGAAACTTCGCCTCGAACCTACGTCTGAAATCCGCCCAAGAGTCAACAGGACGCTCCCCATTAGTGACCTCCCACCAAAACGAGGCCTCTCCCTTCATCAACCAAGCTGCTAAACGAACTCTCCTCCCTTCTTCTACTTCAAAGATTTCTAGCAATTCTTCCACCTCCTTAAGCCAATCTCTAGCTTCCACAAACGTTTCTGACCCTTGAAATGATTTTCCACCCATAGCCTTGAATTCCTTGCACGTCTTTGCAAAAGTATCTACGCGAGGAGGAGGAGGAAAGGGTGCAACTGGTGGTGGAGGAACATTGGCTGGACCTGCAGCGGCCCTAGCCTCCGATAGCCTCCTATACCATCCTGGTATCGTTACACCATCGGGTAGATTAAGATCTTCAGCCATGCTGAAACGAAAAAGGAAAGATTCAAAATGGAGAATTCGAAAGATAAAGATATGTGGCTATTGGGGATTATGTTTTTCTTAAAAACATTTCTCTTTAAATTTCTCATTAAAACATGTTTTTGAAAACACTTCTTCCAGAAATAACTATTTTTCTAAAGTATTTTTATCTGTTCTGGTAACCTTAAGCTCTGATACCACGTGTAACACCCCGCGTCCATTAATGTCACTCACGAAGGGAATGCATTAACTTCCATGGAGGTTATAAGTGAATATAGAACAGAAAAATTACAACAAGACAGATAGTAAATAGTACTTGGAAATCTAAAACTTCATTTTATTGCAGCGGAAATTAAACATGTTTGTTACATCATAAAACCATAGATCATAACCAAGTACAATATCCATCTTCATAAAAACAAAATAGATAATCCCATTACATAAATAGCCATTAAAAAGATAACAAGCTGGACTTTACTTCAACGGTCCAAGCTTTCCAAAGAGAGATGAAGCAATTCAATCAAACTCCACTAGAGCTGGGCCCAACCTGAGGACCTGGAGGGGGAAAAAGGATAGAAATAGAGGGGGTCAGACATAAAGTCTGGCGAATATGATAATTCTAACAATACTATTATCAAAATAACTAGACTAAGGCATAAGCTGGAAGACAAGTAAATGTCTATGAACTCTTAGGAAGATAAAGATAGCGTTTAAGATAACGGTAAAGGCACACCTAATTACTAACGAATGATTACTACACTGCACCGTACATTACTACATTGCACCACACCAGTCACCCTATTGTTTGATCCCACTTGCTTCACACAGAAACTTTATAAATAGCCTTACGTACCCCTAGCTGACTACATAGGTGCCGTCTGCCCCTATCTCCACTAGGTGTACCCTACTACCCACTTTTGATCGGCTCCCTACTCGTAGATACCCGTGCTGGCCCCACAGTGGGGTGTATCACTCCCCTAAAGTGGCAACCCGATACAACTTGAGAATGCACGGCTTATACCTACACGATGCAACAACGTCTTACCTACCAGCCCGGGTCCACACACGCATATGAAACCCGTTGGACTTGCGTTGCCACCGCTCCCTGTTTTGGCCTCTTACAGTCAAACCCAGCATGTGTGTCCCGTCCTCGACTTGGGTTGAGCCCACAAAGATACGTTTGGGATACTGGTCGAAATGGGCCCCCACAAGCTACCCACCTAAGCTTGTCACTAGTATATCCCACTTAACCCTCTTAGTCATGTTCATTTACATGTGTGTTTGGTTAAGTCTTACTAATCGTATTTCACATGCCACTAAGGGCACCCCCTAGATTCCTCATGCCACCCAAGGCACCTACTTAACCCCCATGTCCCACCTCACATGTTTATCTGGTTAAGTATTTCTTAATTCATTCAGGCCATAACCTCATAAAGACCTCTCACATTAGACTGGCATTTATGGCAGCTGGATTTGCCGGGCGGGTCTGGGCAGTCTTACACCATAAAAGAGTCTAACCTCGTGTCTTTACAACCGTTATGCTTTAGTTTAGGCCTAGGACCTCTCACATTGGGCTGACATTTGTGACCACTGGATTTGCCGGGCGGGTCCGGGCAGGTTTACGTCACAAACGAGTCCAACCTCGTGTCCTAAGCATTGATTAACACTTAAAATCTTTTACCCCAGTTTTAATAATTCCCTATTCAATTTATTAATTAAGTCAACTTTTAATGATGTCCATAATTGACTCAATTATGGACATCCACTTATGGCATGCAAAATCATATCAATTGATAAATTATTAATTAAGTCAACTTTTAATGATGTCCATAATTGACTCAATTATGGCCATCCACTTATGGTATGCAAAATCATATCAATTGCACCTCAACTTTTTAATATTAAATCCTTAATATTACCCCTACCCCACGTTTATACGTTCGCTTATTCAACGCATAATATAGGCTAGACTTGTATAGTCTAACACCTAGCACAAAGATAAATTATCACAACATATAGACAATTAAAATAAATCTAATCATAATAGGGGTGAAACTTGCATAAACTACACATGTTAAGGATCAAAAGGTGTCAACTTGTTAAATGTCTCAATTTACATGATATGATCATAGCCCAAATCTATACATAAACTTGCATATGGGGTTTTTAGGCAACATAATGATGGTGTGAACTAGCATAGGATATCACATATGTCATAGCATAATTCTAGATGTCATAATAGATGTTTTGGCATATGTTCATATTCTAATCAATCTAACTTGCATATGTGACTTGTCATATAGATCAACATAAACCAAACATGATGATTTAATTAATATGAACTAACTAGCATAGATGGTAACATCATGGCCTTTTTAACATGTATGATTCATCACAACTTAGCATAGAAACTTTCAACATACATAACATCATCATAGCATGATTTACAACATATAAGATATCATCATCACATAACATTGGATTTACAATATACATGATAGCAAAAAGGGTTTACAACAACATATATGATAATTCACATCATCTACTCATAATCCATTCATAACTCAACCTAATTAAAATGATAATAATCTTGTTAAGATCATCATACTCACAATTTAGAGAAGAAAAGAGAGAGTTTTGCTTTGCTTTAGGGTTGAGAGAATTAGAATTGAATTTGCTTTTCTTCTTTCTTAGTTGGTGGCGGCTCCATTGATTTCCATGGCGATGGTAACTATTCTATTTTAATTAGGTTTAGGGTTAGCATTAGGATGTATTTATAGGTGTAGGAAGTTATTTAGGACCATTAGATTAACCCTGAATCATGAGAACCAATCAAATGCAAAATCTGCATTTGAGCGAATCGGCCCACGGGTTGGCAGCCAAACACCCTGGATTAACCCCTAGTCGACCCAGTGGGGCTTGGGTCGACCTCAAAAATGGGTCGGTTCGGTTATTTCCCCTCCCAATTCGCTGTTTTGAACTTTTTCGCATATTTATTTATTTAATTTTTAATTTATATATATATATATATCAATATATATATATATTTCTCTGCGCAACCCATTTCACTTAATTCTTTTCTAAAAATTAAGTATACTTTAATTTGTGAATTTTAATGTTATAAAATTACGGGGTGTTACAAATTATATTTATTGCTACAAATGGTCACCACAAATATATTAAATCAATATGGATTATATTTACATATAATGCCACCATTGAATCTTATCCAAATATTCAACATTTGCCATAATTTTTAGTTATTTATCTATGGCCTCATTTATAGCAATCAATTACACTAATTGCTACAACGGTCACCATAAATATATTCATTAAGTATGGAATATAAATTTACATGTATGATTCCATATATGAATACCATTCAACGTTTAATACAATGCATATTTTTACCGCTTTACACTGATTTGGATGGATAATATGTATATATTTATTTCTATATTTGTATGCGGTCAACGTAGTTATTATTATTTTTATTCTTATATTTAAATTAATGATTTGGTCTAATCAAAATCATCCCCTTTTTATATTCAATCTTGCCAAAAAGGTTTCAAGTCTCACAAGGACCGTTAGCCAAAATCATTGTAAATCATGCCAATTTTGTGGAATTGACATATCTCCAAATCACAAGAAATATATGTAATGTATTTTTATTTTGGAACAGTCGATGCAAATTACATACAAAAATATGTATTTATTTTTATATGTACCTTTGCACTACTTTTCCCCTTTTTTATTCTTTTTTGCATACTTCTTGTGATTCTAAAATAAAGTCTCTTTATTTAAAAATGAGTAAAACAGCATAATTTACAATGCTTAAGCCAAAAACTCAACAAAATTGAATGCAAAAAGGAATATATTTTTTATTCTTAACATCACATAATACACAATTTTCTTCTTTTTACCCAAATTCACATATTTCATATTTCAGCACTGAACTAAAGATCTGGAACATAACTACAACAAATTTATGTTTAATGGGACTGATTTCCAGATCCACAGTGCTACGCGGCATAAACCACATATTTCATAATTTATGACATAACTTGTAGGAATATCTGGGAATATATATAAAAATCCTACAATTCATATTTACATATAATCAAAACTTTCTCATTTACTAGTTTCAAACATATTCATAATCAAATTTGACGGTTATCGGAATTTACAATTAATTAAATAAAAGATCTAATAAGCATAAAACATAGATTAGATTCAAAAGAAATAGATAAATCATTATATCTATATTAGTAAATTTCACACTCACCTTATAGCCGCCAAATTATAAGTTTTGAACCCTTTAGGCTTGCAATCCTCAAATTCTTATAAATCTTTAATTTATCTAAAAAAGGGAAAATTCTAGATCTGTAGAAATGTAAGAAAAAGGGAAGAGAGCGAAGAGTCTATCATTGAGTGTCGATTTACATTCTCTTCCATTAAATCTATTTATTCTCTCAATTCTATAAACATTTGATTTGTTTGTATGTATATATTTTTTAATTGAAGAAATTTGGTTCAAGAGAGAGAGAGAGAAATGGTAGAGCTCCGCTGCCGTCATAGATTTGAATGGAAAAGAATGAGGCTCTACCCCTTTATTTATAGGGGTGTAAATAGCCTTGGACTGTTAGATCTATTTTAATTATCATCCGTCCATTCGTTTTATAAAATATAACAAGAATACCCCTAAAAACCTATCCGTCATTGGTGAGGTGGCTGGGTAATTATATATTACTATATATATATAATATTTTATTTTATTTATTTTCCATCCGTTTTCGTATTTCGCCCGTAACTTTTTGTGACGACCCCAAACCCCGTACGATGGTGGCAAGGGTAATCTTTGGAACATAACACATAAACAGATAACAGCAGAACAAAAATAAATAAATGCACCAGATAATATACAATAGAATACACTGGATAAACATAATCATCAGAGTTATCCAGTATACATGATCCTACTTAGTACAAAATATAGTTCAACTATACATAAATGTCTACAGCGGAAAACAAACATAATATGTACAATAGAAGCTGAACAGCATAAAAAGAGAAAAATGATAGAATCCGTCTTCAGCTCCAGCTATCCAGAAAGAGCCTGCTAAAACCTGAGTACAAGGCTGCCCGTGTAGAAATAGGGGCACCCGAGTTTGCAAGTGAAACAAACTACGAGTCAGTCATGGGACTGGTATGAGAAATCTACTTAACACATCTTATAATATGGTCAATCACAGGACCACGCCACTTTCGCGGAACAGGTTTACTCCATTGGATTGCCAGTGCTTTAAAACAAATAAATCTTTTAAACATCGCAATGCTTTTTATAAAAATGAAGCCATTATAAGACTCAGTTCCCATCACACAATGCAACACAAACTGGAGGATAGAGTTTTACCTTATAATGGCCAAAATATGCTTGCTACGAATAAAACAAAAGCATTTGATATTATTACTAGTGTTTATATGTTTCAAAAACAATTTCAAATCATAAGTATCAATCATAGATGGCATTAATGCCCCATACCACTATGTCGCCATATATAGGTATACAATCAAAACCGCATGGTGTCGTATTTGGAAATTGGATTTCTGTCATGAACCAAGGCAAAAGATAGTCCTTACCGAATTTGAGACAATCTAGCCCATGTCTCAGGATCAGAACGCATCGACCCTTTGGAGCCATAGGGCCGGTCCATCGATGTGGATTAAAATTCCTGAACACTGCGTTTCCCCGCCTTTTGGGGCGTAAATGAGTCCTATAACTCCATCGACTCCACATAGTCACCGATATATCCGAGGCTCCTCGCAACAGCAACAACCACACAGGTGAAAATAATATAAATGTCAGGGCTGGTAGGTCACTGACACCACCCTAGCTAGAAAGAAACGCATGTCCTCCTTGGATCCTTCTCCCGTTTCTGGTCCATACCGGGGTGTGAGGCTCGCGAATCAACGTTATACACAAATCTATGCCACACAGGTCGCGCTTTGATCATCAACCACAAGACTTTGCTTTTCAACAGAAGCCTTGATCATCTGCCACTTAGGCGTGCCACACAGGCAATTCACTCCATGCGACTGATTTCTATCGATATATAACCTATGAGCTCGTACGTCTCAGAGAAGGGCGTTAAGCAAAATAATAAATTCTCCACTTCCAAACAGATATATATTTAATAGAGATCAATCAGCACAGAACAAAATCCAATGTCAGACACACAGTCCATTTACCAGTTCGTTCAGGGTCTGAACGAAACCGAAGGCACTCAATACCTCGCATATCCGTACAATCAACAAGTACGTCTGGACGACTACTACTTCAGCCCCTTCAAGGTAGCTACTCCCATCATGAGCATCAGTAGCACCCCTCCATTCGACGTGCATATCATTGGTCTTGCACCGTCTTCATATCTTCGACTTTCAATCGTCGATCAATTATTTGAAATGAGAATTAACTCGGTCTTTTCAAATAATTCACGTACATTTAGAATTTCAAATCAATTCATTTCAATGGTTAAATTATTCGACATCACTAATTCTGTTCTTTAATGTAATTTTCACGCCAAACACATTCAACCATCAAATATCACATAAACCAAGCAAATTCAGTTTATTTAAAAATAGCCAATTCATTCAAACGATGCTTCAAGCCATAATGCGGCCGTGGCGCTGTTTTTCTTCAGATTTGATTTACATATATCTGAAAATCTAACCGTTGGATCTTCACAAATTTTATATCATTAGAAAGGTCTTTTCAAAACGAATCCAACGGTTTCATTTTTGGGAAAATCCGACGGTCGGATCTCCCGGTACAATCGTTTGAAGTTACGATTTCAAAATACGAACTGCAGCGTCGTTATTCGATTTAATTTAATTATATTTATATTTATATATAAATATAATCGATTCTGGCGCTATTTTTCTTTAGATTTGAATTAAACATTCCAGACAATCCAACCGTTGGATCTTCACAAAGTTGGTGTTGTTGGAAAGACATTTCCAAAGCGAACCCAACGGTTTCGGTTTCGGGAAAATCCGATAGTCGGATCTCCCCCACTATTCGTTTGAAATCACGGTTTCAAAATATGAACTGCAGCTTCGTTATTTGATTTAATTTTATTTATATTTATATATATATATAAATATAATTCATTCTTCGATTTCAAAACCATATTCACTTCATGTATTTGATAAAAATGATATTTTTATCATCAAAAATCTTTATTCAACACATGAATATTTTTAGCACTTCCTATTCACAATAAAAATGTAGATTTTATTGTTCAGTCTATATATTCAACACATGAATGTTTTCGACTTCACACATACGATAAAAATATGATTTTTATCGTTCTAGTCCTTTATTCAACACATGAATGTTTTCTATAGTTTATATATATAATAAAAATGTTATTTTTATTGTTAAAACAATTTATTTCAAAACACGATTATTTTATATAGTTCTTACATAAGGTAAAAATGTTATTTTTGGTGTTAAAACAATTTATTTAAAATACTAATATTTTATATAGTCTATATATATAATAAAAATGTTATTTTTATCTTTCAAAGAATTTATTCAACACATGAACTTCATTTAACACATGAATTTCAATTCAACACATGAATATAATTTCAACACATGAAAATAATTCTAACACATGGATATTATTGAAAATTTCGGTAGCATAACGGCAGGGTAGTTAAAACCGGCACCGTCCCGAGTACAGCTCCTCGCTCTACCTTAAAACCTCGCGGTTTTTGACAATAGGGATTTCATGCATCTAATTCGTACGCAGACGAGCATGTTTATTTTTCTTTTCCATAAACTAATCCTATGTGGTTTCATCCAAAATAATTCTCAACCACAAACAGGTATTTTTCAACCACAATCAATCATTCATGATTTTCACCAAATTTCACGTCAACCAATAATCCAAACAATATTACAACCAATAAATATCGTCCACGGTCTGTGGACGAGCGGAGTATATATATATATATATTCGTATATAAATATATTTCAATTTCATTTCACTTCATTTCAATCATTTCAACGCATATATAATTTTTACAACGCATATTTAACTTAAACATCGAACATACAACTTATACAACGCTTATACATGTGGTGTACAACACTTATATAACTCATACATTGACTATATAATTTATACATCATTGTTTTCCATATCGTTTATAAATTAGAAATCTCACATTGGGTTCCACTCCAACAAAAATAGCAGAAGGCTCAGAAAAATATGCGGTCTCTTCTAGAATGTGGAAGACGTCCACATGAGTCCACTGTCTCTTGTTTCACTAAATTTCGACAAGAAACGAAAAGGATATGATTTTTATAGTGAAATCAAAAACCGTAGCGCTTAGAAGTGCTATAATCAGTTTAAAATAAAATAAGCCGTTACCTTTCTGTTTTCTTCAAAACTAGGTTTTAGTTTTTCGATCAATCCGCGACGCTATAGCACGATCGGACTTCACCATGTTATAGTGCTCTGAGGGAGCTTTCCGGCGCCTGGGGTTTCATCCAGCTCGAGCTCGAGATGGAGGCACGACGGCGAAAGGAAGCGGCGAACTTCCAGGAGGTGATGCGCATTGTAGAGGCGACGATATGGGGAGCGGTTGGAGTTGATTTGAAGAAGAAGAGGAAAGCTTCAAAAAGTTGTGAAGGGGAGGGGGTAATTCGCGAGGGATTCGCCGGAATCGGACTGGGAACGATGGTGAACGATTTCCGTCGAGAGCAGATGGGGGCGGGGAGGGGGGGTTTGGGGAATTTTTATAATTTTTTATTTATGAAGGAGAATTTCTATTGGTCGATGCTTTATTAAAAAAATTAAAATAGTGTTTTCTTAAACAAACCCCTTTTCAAACCCAACGACTGTTGCTCCAAGCTAAATACCCCCATCCCGAACACAATGGGATATGTTTCGTAGGCCCATTCGACTGTTTCAGTCAGTTTCCTTCAAATTAAAATATAAAACATTCAATATTCGATTTGAACATACGTTTCAATTTTGCCGGGGCCACATACTGATTCTAAAAATTCCAGAAAAATAAATCTAGCTATGTTTTGATGATACGGTCCCAACAAAACTAGTTTCATTGAATTCTGAGACCGTTTGAAAAATGGCCATTTTCTGGTCGATCCAATTTAACAAAAATTCACCAAACACATTTCCCTTTGCCATGCTCACATATTAACTTCAAAAATTATGAAATTTGAAACCTAGCAATAATTTGACATCCCAGATCCAACAAAAGTGGTTTCGTCGAATTCCGATGTCGTTTGCAAAATGTCTATTTTTAAGGGCGATATATTCTTTATAGCGACCTTTCTGAAAATTCATTTGGCCATAACTTTTTATGCCCGCTATGAAACTTCTATTTTTCAGATTCGTTAGAAAGATATTCACTAACAGATTTAAATATTTTTGGTTTCACTAAAATCCGTTTTATTTTGCTCCCGGTACAGTCAGTCAAAGTTTGAATTCAAATTTTGAAACTACCGCGCCATTTCAGGCCTTGCTTATAATTTAAAATAATTATATTTATTTTCAAACATCGATTCAAACACCCCTTTCATCATTATTATTTAAAATATTTTATTTTAAATATTAAAAATCCAGTAAAATAGCCAATTTAAAAATTTTAAACTGACTCAGATTTTCCGGGTTGTTACACTTTTTCAACGGACTCCTTTCGCGAAACTCCAAACATGAAAGTTGACCAGAATTCTGAGATGAGCGCACCAGTTAAAGTTTCGTGGTCAAATTCCATCGTTTGCAGAAATTCCTATTTTTAAGCTTCTAATTAAATAACTATTTGTAGTTAAAATTCCGTGTTGTTACGTTCTTCCCCCCTTAATAGGAATTTCGTCGTGAAATTCTGACACCTAGTTATCCTATCTTACACAACCAATTTGTGTACATCCACTTTGCAACTGTGTATACGTGCATGGTGTACTTAATGCATTTCAATCATAAAACATGCATGCAAGATGATTCTAAATCGGACTATCTATATGTATGCATTGAGATTTTTAAAACACTTTCAAAAACATGAGGCAAAATATCCTAAGTATACTGGAAGTTCTGTATGAATGCAAATTCTGAATATTCCTTTTCATCCATAGCCTTCACACAATTGCGAATAAAAGTGTGAAGCAACTAATTTTGCAACCAAACCCTACCATCCAAAACGTCACGCAATCTAATTGTTTCCTATTTAATTTTTCCTAACCGGAAAAAGGAAATCAAACCGAAAATCTTTAACATTTTCTCCACTTACGAATATTCCATTTCCCGCTCTATAGTGGAATTTTTCCTTAGTTACCCAAAATACTTCAAAATTTTCTATCTGTAGACTATAAAGGAGGGTTAAAACAAGCTCTAAAACGTAAAAAAATGTTAATTAATAGCTCGCGCGCATCGTTGATAAGGTATGGAAACAGCGTCTCCAAGGCTAAAACAGCCTTTTCCTTGTTTTCATTATCGTTTTTATCGTATTGTCGGTCCTATTGCACCACTAAAACATGCACACAAAGCAGCCAAACATCTTCATTACACTATTCATGTAACCAAAAATCGAGATTTTTCACAAAAATAATTTTTCGCTAAAAAACTTGTCACGTTTATTTTGAAAATTTCCTTTCAAAACTGTTTCTGTAACACCCCGTGATTTTAATTAACGAATTAAAGAATACTTAATTTCAAATGTGAGAATTAAGGGAAACAGGTTACGCCATTGCGTTCGTCTCGGAATTCTGCTTGAGATAGAGTCCGAGTTTGCGTGAATTGGACTCCGTATGAAGAAGTTATGGCCTTTTGAAGTTTCAGAAATTGAAATAAATTTAAAACAGCTCAGGTTCAGAAAATTTGAAATTCAAATTCAAACTCAAACAAGGGAGCTGGCTGGGCGGGAATTCTCCCGCCTAAGGGTCAGGTCGACCAGGGGGTCGACCTGGGGGGTCGACCTGGGGGTCGACCTACCCCCCCCCCTTGGGCAGATCTGAAAGGGGACGCTATTTTGACTCATTGCTAAGTCATTAGGGCTGAGGTGTTATTCTATCTTGACTGGATGGTCTTGATTTCTTCTAGGGTTAATCTGACGGCTCTAAATTAATTAAAATTCAATATAAGCAACCTAACTCTCAACCTAAAATCACACTAATTCATACCAAGAGCCGCCATGCCGTCAATGGAGAACCTAGAGTAGCCGCCGTTCTCTTTCAACTCGAAAACAAGATAGAAGCAAGAACCAAAATCAAATCTAATCTAAATTAGGATAACAATTAGTCTACATCAAAGGCGAGCAATTCAGTTTCAGAATACAGATCCCAGAAAAACAAGACCATTATTTTGTTTGTGAGTATAATTTCTTTCACAAATTAATTAATTAATTTAATTGTGATAAGTTATAATTGGGATTATGAGAATATGACTTTGAATCATGTGATGTTATCGTTGGCAGTTGTGTTATTGTGGATATATTTCATATGTTTAATTGTATATGTTTAACTTGATTCATCTTATGCACGTTTGGGATGTTAAATCACATGTATATGAATCTTATGCAAGTTTGGTATGTTAAATCATATGTATATGAATCTTATGCAAGTTTGGGATGTTAAATCATATGTATATGAATCTTATGCAAGTTTGGGATGTTAAATCATATGCTAGTTTACGAATCTTATGCAAGTCTGTAGGAAGATTATACTCAAGTTCATATGTGAATCATGTAGATGTATATGCTAGTTTATATGCAACCATGTGACATTAATTTACATATTTAGATCCATATGCAAGTTCACGTCTTTGTGGTTAGATCTATACTTAGATCCATGGCAGTAAATAGTTATGCAAATTTATGTTCTATATGCCCATTGCCTATGCTAGTTCTGTATGTGAATCATATGCTAGTTTGAATGGAATTCATATGCAAGTTATAGGAAAACCATATCCATATGTGCAAGTTCACATCTTTATGTTTAGATCTATATTTAGATCCATGATAGTTTATGCAAATTTATGTATATCCATTGCCTATGCAAGTTATTGTCTATGCAAACTTATGTCATGATTTTTAGATCTATTTTATGTGTTATGCAAGTTGTGATGTTGCTTTTCTTTTTATAAGTTAGCCTATTTGCGAGTCTAACATATGTCATATTAAAACGTACGAATAGCTTGGGGACAATGGGAAAATATTAAATATACTTAATTGTGAATTGGCATAAAATGGCCTTAAAGGCATATAATTAATATGAGACATTAATTGGTATAAATTTATATACCTAAAATTATGGATATAATTTAGGTGACAATTATGGACATAAATTAATTTGGAATTTATTGACAAATTCGAATAGGGATATTAATCCAAATTGGGGTTAAATATTATGTGTAATAATTAACCACCTTAGACACGAGGTTAGACTCATTTGTGGTATAAGACTGCCCGGACCCGCCCGGCAAATCCAGCAACCTCAAACGATAGTCTAATGTGAGAGGTCAAAGGCACAAATTAAATGCGTAACATTTGTAAAGACATGAGGTTAGGCTCGTTTGTGGTATAAGACTGCCCGGACCCGCCCGGTAAATCCAGCAACCGAAACGGTAGTCTAATGTGGGAGGTCTTTATAAGGTTACGGTTCTAATGAATTAAGTAACACTTAACCAGATAAACATGTGGTGGGACATGGGGGTTAAGTGGGTGGCCTGGATGGCATGTGAAATACGATTAGAAACACTTAACCAAGTTGAAAACATGTAAGAAGACATAATCCGTGCATCTTTAGTGGTATCGGGTTGCCACTTTGGGGAGTGACACACCCCACTGTGGGACCAACACGGGTATCTACGAGTTAGGGAGCCGATCGCATGGGTGTAGTGGGTACAACTAGTGGAGATAGTGGCAGGCGGCACCTATGAAGGCAACTAGAGGTATAGAAAACTACCATTATCATTATTGAATTCTGTAGGCGGGATCAACTTTTAGGGTGACTAGTAATGGTGTAGTATAGTAATCATCCTATAGTGATTAGGAACGAGAATAACGCCAGAAAATTCTTCTTGTTGCTTTGTCATGACCACTTGTTTCAAGGTCATACCCTGTTTTACAAGTTTATGCCTTATCCTAATTACTTTAATAATTATATTGTTAAAGTTATTGTACTCGCCATACTTTATGTCTGACCCCCTTTGTTTTCGCCTCTTTTCTTCCTTCCCCCCTCCCCCCAGGTTCTCAGGGTGGGACTAGTACTAGTGGAGCTTGATCTTGGATCTCTTTCTCTCTCTTTTGGAAGTGCTTGGATTTCTGAAAGTAAAGTTCAACTCATCTCTTTATGGCTACTTGTGTTGGGGTTATGCTTTTTATTTTATGTACTCAGAAACAATTTTGTCAATATGGTTACTAAGTGTACTTGGTTTTTCGGTTGGTTTATGATGTTGTTGTAATCAAACTATTTCTCCGCTGCAATAAATGTTGTTTTGAAAATTTTCAAGTACCAATATATGTATCTGTCTTGTTATATTCTGTTCTATTCACCAATAATACTCCATGAAAGTTAATGCATTCCCTTTGAGGGTGACATTAATGGACGTAGGGTGTTACAGTTTCACTTTCGTATAAAATAAGACAATAACAGAAAAATGTTTCTTTTAACAACATTTTCCATAAACTTTCAAAAATGTATTTTGCGGAAATTTAAATGATTCAAGTCACATGTTGGCGAAAAAGGAAGTCAGTCATGCTAAAATGCGAAAACTGAAGTCACACACAAAAGACCAAAATAAATTTTAGCTTTAACACGGGACGGTGATTTATTTATTTATATACCCGTAACGAAAACAACGCAAAACCAGTCCTTTGCTAAAATTTATCCAACACAAAATTTTATTCATTCCAGCCCTAGAACAACTGTTAGTTCAGATAACAAAACGAGATTTCATTCAAACAAGCATGCGCGAATGACATATATATTTCCAAACTCATAAATCTCATTAACCTAAGTTGTGCGATTTAAACAACACTAACAGTTACAAGCACGAATCACCACAACCAAGAACCCGATGCTGGAAAGGGATAACAACAAAACAACACCAAAACTCCCAAAACAATGGCTATAAACAACGAGATGTCTTGCTCCGCGACTAGAGCTCAAACCAATATTTATGATCTTTAATTAACCATATCATGGTAGAAAAAATACTCAATCTCGTGTTACCAATGTTGCTGGTGTTGTTCGGAGGTTCCTACCTCACCATCTCTTATAAGAGAGAATTTGTGATGAGAAAAGAAACCTACCACCAAACTGCTTCTCATGATTACCCACCTAATATTGTCCAAAGACAAAATTGATAGAGTAACTCCATGAGACAACACACAAGAACAACAATCTGAATCGAATATGATGCAGTACTAAATGATGGTTACGCCACTGATTGAGCAAAGGATTAAATTCCCACATCATGAGACAAATCTAACAATAACTTACCATTTATAGAACGATGTGCTAAATGGATCACACATCTGCATGGGTAGTTCGAATATAGATTCCCGACATCAAGAAAAAGAGATTTACTGCAAAAATCTCCAAAGCTGGTTAAACAAGAGACCATTCAGGACCGCGTTCAACATGGATTCCTCTAAAATCTCATCGAGATTCTCCTTAGAAAAACCATCAAAAGATTGCTTAAATCTTCATCTCCGAAGCAACGATCGCCTTTAAAAGAACCTATTCAAACAAGGTATAGCAAAGGCGGATGTAGCACAAACAACAACCTTATTCCAAGATCTCAAGCAATGGACCAGTGCAAGTCCAACTGCCACGATAAGTTTTCTTAGCCCTATAGTGGTGAAACCTTTTTTGTTCATCCCAACCCAACCAAATGATCTCTCCCTAAGGGTGAGACTTAAATGGTATGAGTAAGATCAGATAGCTCAATTAGGTATTTTGGGCCAAGAAATGGTCGGAGAGAAGAAATTCGATCTTAGAGTATTAGTGAGGCAAGATCTAATGCGCACACAAGCGCGAAAAAGAGGAGATGAGGTGGCAACAAAGAAAGAGAAGAAGGATAGAGATATGGTTTGGCTAGATGAGGAAGGAAGGACGAAAGAAAAAAGTTAAGGGGTAATTTGGATGTAACTTTTACGGTTGAGTCCTTGGTCCAACTTGTACAAAAACTCATCAACTAATTAACCGTCTTAGTATCACACCAAATAGGCTTTGGACAGAGGTTGAACCTTGACCTTATTAGGTCGGATTAAAATATTAATCGTCCTACGTTGTCTTTTAAGATTCGATGCAATTCGAAAAATAGTCATCCTCATTACTAAGGTATTTTAAGACTATTACAGTTAAACTCTGAACCAACTCCAAGGATTTATAGTCTCAACAACTGTGCTTCGACTACACGAACAAGCGAATTTCAAAAATAATTCAGCTAGAAATCCGTAATACGACTAAAATGGATTTTTCCCTTTAACTAACTGACAATAAACAAACGATTCACGAAGTCGAATACCCCAGAAACCGAACGAAGGATTTTCCTTAGCCTTTTCAAAGAAAAATTTAGAACTTTTCCAAAAATGGGATTTATTTATACACTAACGGTTTCATATTTATAAATCCATTTTATTATTACTATTTATATTCCAGTTTTATATTTCACACCGGAAAAACCTTTTCATGTTCAAAGATGTTAGAGCCTTTAAACCTTAAGGGTTAATTGTGGTAATTTCAATAAATTATCCAATATATACAAGAAGAGGGACACTACAAATTACAAGGAATAAATATTTTTCATGTTTAGTGGCATATTCCTTGTCATTTCTAACTCAATCTTTCCTACCAATCAGACTATATTTATTAATATTACACAATATCTCTAAAATTTTGAAACACAAATAGATTTAAAATTTAAAAACCATATCTTCACAAACTATTTTCCGAAACTGCATTTCAAAGCTGTTGAAATCCACTTTTATTTTTCAAATGGTTTTAAAAATAAATTTCCTTGAATACATGGCTAAGCATTCAATTGAATATCTCAAAAAAGGTAGATTCAAAATTTTTAATGAAGTAACAAATGGATAAACCTCGTAATTATAATTCCGAAATGGATACGACATATTAACGTGGGCTTTTTCCCTGTTTTGTATCGAGTAATGGTATTAACTGGAACTACCGATGAAACTAAAAAATAGAAATCGCGACTATCTCGGTTGTAGCTAGCTTTTAATATTAATGTATATATATATATTTCCAGTTTCGAAATCTCGAATCAACGTAATCCACCATATGTCGTCTCATGCTCTTCACGACGAGATTGTCAACGTACTATGGGGTATGACTAACTAAACATATTTCAACTCTTTGTCTCTCAAATCCCATTATATTTAATTAGTCCCACGACTAATTTCTATAGTCGAAATAAATTAAATCCGAGTAAGAAAGACGAAGAAAAACAAAAAAGTAAATCGAATTATCTTCGGTCACGAGTCCTAATTTAACTAATTCCTCTGATCGTTTAACCTATGCTCTGATACCAAATGTAACACCCCACACTCTTCTGAACCTAAATTTTGGCAAAAATCAAAATTGAATACATTCAAGCATAAAGCGTATATTTGGTACCTACAATAAATGAGCATGAGCATAATCAGAGTATGATAAAAGATTACTCACAGTGGAAACAAAATAGGATAACAAATATTAACTCAAGTAATTGCGTTTTTCATTGTAAGTCACTTTGCCAATACCGAGCATGAGAGAGAACAAGAACCAAAAGCCAAACTTAATCATCTGTGAGAACCCGGCCTTCTCTAGGAAACCTGGGAGGATGTAATGAGGAGGGAACCTGGGAGGATGTAATGAGGAGGGGGGACAGCACAACAAGTTATGGTAACTAAGAAATGTACAACACATTCTATAACACGGATATATTCCCTGTTGGTTCAACCCAAGCTGTATGCCTAACCTGGTTAGTGATTCTAGCCCAACCTGGTAAATGTTTTATGTACGACTTTACTATTCAGCCCAAAGCAGTATTCCCAAATTATATTACCGAGATTGGACATTTACACACATTTTTGTGAAGCCTTTATACCAGAGTGTACTAGGTTAATTATAGTGAGAATTAGGCTCACATCCTTAAAATTAAACTTAATAAAGCTCACATCCTCTCATTTTAAAACATATAAATCTCATCCGCATTTTTAAATAGCGGCTATTTTTTTCCAGCACTGCCCTTTTTCTAATTAATGGTGTAATTAACGTGGTTGGATATATGTAATACGAATTTGATTTTTCCAGAGACATATATTTCTTTGTTAATGGCGGCGCCATCATCGATATAAACTTTTTCACTATGGATTATTTTGATCTAAAATTCACTTTAATCCAAATTTTTTTAGAGATTTAATTAGATCGATCCTTGAATTGTATAATGGATGTTTCATCGTCAAGGTAATTTATGCTTTTTAATAAAAAAAATTGTATACGAATTTCATTTTTAGATCGATTTTTATTGATTGATTATTCTGAATTTCTTTAATTGCTTAGTTTTATCGATTTATAATGTAATTTTTATATAAAATTTTATGGTTATTATTAATCGTACAGCTGTATAATTTAATTTTACAATATATTTGTTCTTCTATTCTGAATAGGTGTATATGCATATACTGTGAATATGAGCATACAAGTATGCGACTATTGTTAGAACATGTGAGTTTGCATGTACTCAGGAAAGTTGCTTATAAGTATGCATATATTCAATATATATGCATACTTATATGCAGTTTTTTTTTTTGAATATATGTTTGTGTGCGTGTCTAATGATTGGTTGCATACAAATATGCATATATTTTTAATATTTGCACAATAAAAGTGTTTTGTATTTATTCTAAACAAAAGAATGTGTAACTATTCTGAAAATTTGCATACAAGTATGCAGCTATTACTGATATATGTGTACATGTATGCATCTATTTACAATTATTTGAAGATGTTTTTGTAATTATTACTGCAGATTTGGCTTATTAATGTTGATTCTCTTGTTTGTATAACAGTGTTCCTGCTGATATTGGTTTATTGGTGTTGTTGAAGTTTGGGAATGATAGTTGTTCTATTTATATTTATTTTGATATTTCTGTTGATATCGTGAGAGATGTTGTTTGTGGTAAATGGACTGGTTTATGTCGATTGTCATTTGAATATTTGAGCGGAAGTGTCTGTTCATCTGAACAGTCATTGGATGCGATCGTTTCCTACTAGCGCACCCGTATGGACCGTCACGCCTACCCAGATAGGCACCCCATGCGCTACTATTTATGGACCGGCTATTAGAACCAAGTTACTAACCGAAAATTACCAAAACCAAGTAACCGAATATTCATTCACTCTTCTGCTTCTTCTCTGCATTTTGTTCTTAAAAACAACCTTGAGTTCGTCTTTGCTATGCAGTTTTAAGAGCCTTATTGCAGAGACCAGCCCGTTTTAACGCTGGACTCGGACATTATAATACGGTAACTTGTTACCGTGTTCTCTTTTATGCTGATTGTGTGTGTTTGCAATGGTATTTCTAACGTTTTTGAAACGTTCTTGTTTGCTACAACGCATTTGTAAATGATTTTTAATGTATCTATTGCTATGTGATTAGCAATCTTGAAAACAATATTTTTTTTTGCAAAAAATGACAATATCTAGAGTACTGATAATGTTGCACCAACATAGACGGTAACCAACGCTCCACATGCGTCCGTGGTACCACCAATGGCACTATCTCATGGGGAAGGCTTGAAAAGTTCTCCAGAATGGACTTTAAACGTTGGCACCAAAAGATGCTATTCTACTTGACAACATTGGGCCTTGCAAAGTATCTTAAAGGAGATGCTCCATCATTGCGGAATTGGAACCTGATCCAATCAAAGTTGAAGCCCTTAATGCTTGGAAAAGAAAATTATTTCTTGTGCAAAAATTACATCCTAAATGGTCTCGACAACAGTCTATACAATGCGTATTGCCCTGTTGCAACATCCAAACAACTCTGGTTGGCTTAGGAAAAGAAGAACAAAACTGAAGATGTAGGCATAAAGAAGTTCATCGCTGGAAAATTTCTCGACTTCAAAATGGTGGATACAAAGTCTGTGATCAACCAGATTCAAGAACTACAGCTTATCATCTATCAACTTGAAGATGAACGGATGACTCTCAGCAATTCCTTTCAGGTTGCCGCTGCCACTAATAAACTTCCCCCATTGTGGAAGGACTTCAAAAATTATTTAAAGCACAAGAGCAAGGAAATGATAATGGAGGAACTTGTAGTTCGAATGAGAATTGAGGAAGATAATAGGAATTATGAGAAAAAGATTTCTCAAGATATGGTTGCCAAAGCAAATGTTTTCGAGACGGACAAGTCCAATAAAATAAAACATGACAACCATCCTTAAAAATCGAAGAAGTTTCAGGGTTCATGCCATAACTGTGAAAACAAGGGTCACAAAGCAACAGAATGTTATGGTCTACCCAAAAAGAAGAAATCGGAAGCGATTGTTGCAGACGTTTTAGATAGTGTCTTTGAAATGGATTCGTGTGCGATTACTTCAGAATTCAATCTTTTTAGCAACAACAAGGTGTGGTTTGTAGACACCAATGCCATTAGGCATATATGCTGAAATAAATGGATGTTCACAAGCTATGAAAATGCTACTAATGATGAATGATTGTTTATGGGTAACTCGTCCACATCAAAGGTCGAAGACAAGAGAAAAATTATGCTGAAATTGACTTCAAGAAAAGAACTCACTCTAAATGATGTTCTACATGTTCCAGAAATTAGCAAGAACATAATTTTAGGATCATTGCTCAGCAAGCATGGATTCAAACTAACTTTTGTGGCTAATAAATTTGTGTTGTCTAAGAATGGTGTGTTTGTAGGAATGGGTTATGTGTGTAATGACTTATTTAAAGCAAATGTAACCGCTACTGTACCAATCAATGATATGAATAAAACTGAATCTTCGGCTCATATAGGTGACTCTCCCAATCTATGTCATTCTAGACTAAATCATGTAAATTTTGATATTTTACAAAACCTGATCAATCTAGAATTCATACCTAAGCGTAGAATATATTCAAATTACTAATGTCAAATTTGTGCTGAAGCCAAACTAATAAGAACCTCATTTCATCATGTTGAAAGAGGAACAAAACCTCTAGATTTAATACATACGGGTGTGTGTGAATTGAAAATGTGTCAAACTAGAGGTGGAAAAAGGTACTTCATCACTTTTATTGATGATTGTACAAGATACTGTTATGTATATCCCCTTAGTAGTAAGGTCCAGTTGTTCGGTATGTTTAAACAGTATAAAGCTGGAGTTGAGAATCAACTCAACAGGAAAATTAAGCTTTAAGAAGTGATAGAGGAAGAGAATATGAGTTTTCATTTGAGGAATTCTGTGTTGAGCATGGTATAATACACAAAACTACCACACCATATTCGCTTCAATCTAACGGTATAGCTGAACGAAAAAACAGAACTTACAAAGTCATGATGAATGCCTTACTTATTAACTCTGGTTTGCCAGATAATCTTTGGCAAGAAGTTATTCTTTTGGCAAAACACATTTTAAATAAATTACCATGAAATAAGACTCCCCATGAACTTTGGGGAAAAAGAAAACCATCCTACAAATACTTCAAAGTGTGGGGGTGTCTTACCAAAGTAGAAATACCAGAACCAAAGAAGGTTAGAATTGGGCCAAAGACTACAGATTGCATATTCATTAGATATGCTCATAATAGTAGCGCATATCAATTTTTGGTGTATAGATATGAAATTGATGACATTCATGAAAATGCCATTATCGAGTCTCGAAATGCTAGATTCTTGGAACACATTTATCCTCTAAAAACCTCTATTGAAACTATTGTTCAAAAGAAATCTAGAGATCCAGATACTCCTGAGAATAATGTTGATCAAAGCACGCATAAAACGAATGTCAAAACTGAGATAGCGGGTCCAAGAAGGAGAAAATGACAAAAGACCTCTAAAATATTTGGAACCAATTTCTATGCATATATGATAGAAAATGAACCTCTAACTTACCAACAAGCAATATCATCTTCCGGTGCTCCTTACTGGAAGGATGTCGTCAACAATTAAATAGAATCGATTCTACAAAACCATACGTGGGAACTAGTGGATCTCCCTAAAGGATTAAAACCACTAGGATATAAATGGATATTTATGAAAAAACTAAAGGATGACGACTCAATAGACAAGTATAAAGAAAGATTTGTAATAAAAGAATTTAGACAGAAAGAAGATCTAGATTACTTTGATACATACTCACCAGTCACTAGAATAACATCAACTAGGACGCTTATTGATTAGCATAGAAATGTGTTTACTTTATGCTCTTGTATCTTATCTTTTTTATATAAATAAATATTATGTTGTGTATTATTTTGTTGATTTTACAGATGAGTTGTTCAAGCCTTATACAGCCTTAAAAGTGAAGAATTGATGCCATATACATGAAGAATTGCATAAGAAGCTGTCATTGAAGGCTAGTTGTGTTCACATCAGTTAACTTGGAAGGAGATTGGTAGAAAAGATCTTAGGAAATCAATCAGCTGGGCACATGTCAAACAAGGATAAGAGGAGGATCATAGCATAATCTTTGATGAGAAGGCCCATTTATTTGATTAAGGTTTTGCAACTCTGCTATAAATACATTTGTATACCCATTGTAAAGATATACTTTCTGTTGTACCCGTTTTTTGCCATTAATCTAGCTTAGTTTTCTTTTACTTTTCCGCGTTTTTATTTTGTTAGCAACTAGTGTCATCTACACAATTAGGTTTGGTAGAGCACTAGTTGTATTTTGCACTTATTTTCGTTAGTGTCTGATTAGATTCAGCGGTAATCCTAATTTTATTTTTTGTTTGTTATTTAATTTCTGCAATTTTAATTTTTGTTTTTTTATTGCTTTCATTGGATTGAATATAGATTTGATTAGATTCAAATCTGATTCAATTCAATAATAGTTTTATTTGCAGTTCCATTTTTATGTTTTCAAAATCAACCTCCAAGTTTTGTTTAACTCGCCCAACAAATATATAAATAATAAAAATTAATTTTCCTCCCTGTGTTAGACCTGCATACTACACGCCTGTGCGCTTGCAGTTCAGGCGCTTGCAGTTATTATTACATTATCCGTGCATTTCTGGTTCATAGAAAGCATCGACCAAGTTTTTGACGCCGTTGCCTAGGAGGTAATGGTTAAATTTTATTATTTATTTAATTTCCGATTCATGTTAGTTTTTATTTATATTTTCTTTCCTTTTGTTTTCTTGTATATACAGTACAAAATTCTTGATTAGTTGATTTGGTATTGATACATTGATACTACAATCTTCTAAACAAAAACGAAAAAAATCTTGCTATTTTTTATTTATTTATTTCGCCTTTTCAATTTTTTTTCCTTTTACATTTTTTCCCCTCTTCTACTGTCAAAACAATAAATAAATAAAAACTGCATTGTTTTATTGATTTCTTTCCAATTACAATTTTCTTTCCCTTCCTACCAAATCTTCCTTTCCGTCTTTATTTCTTTCCGGTCTTTCCAATTACAAGTTGCCAATTTTTTTTCATAATTCCTTTCCATCTTTATTTCTTTCCAATTTTTCTTACATTTATTTCTTTTTCTATTTTTTTCTGTTTCTGTTTCTTCCCTTTTCTTTCCTGTTTTACATTTCTTTTCTTCTCTTACAAATTCTTCCTCTACAAGATTCCAAAAAAAAGTACCATTAACATCCTCCTCACCAAACGGTTCACCACTAGACTCCAACTCCATAATCATCTCCACGCTTCCTTCCTCGAACAACATCACGCTCAAATCTTCACCCCAATTCGAACCTAACAACCAATTCGCCATACCACTGATCATCTCTTCACCCATAATTCCACGAAGACACTCCATTCTCATCAACTCAGTAATACATCAATCACAATCTGCTCATCGGCCTCTGTCACTCAACTTCAGGATCGTAGTCCACTTGAACACCTACAAATACCTATATATGTTCCACTCCATAGACCATTACCCTATTTTGCGTTGCCCTGATCACTTCCTTCATCAACAGTCGCACTAAATTGCAACCCACAAAAATTCGCAGTCGCATCCCTCATCAGCCACTAACCATCCAAACCCTACCATCTTCCAACGACACAAATTTGGCACAAGTTCTCAACCTTCCCCAACACCTTATTTCAAACGCAATACCCCATCGTCCATTCACCGATCTTCACACCAAAAATCCGAATTCAAAACCATCGTTCTATCCTGAACCTTCCCACTACCACCATATCTTCAATTCACGTTCAAAGACACAAAACCCAACCCTCTTCATACACAAACACAGATCGATTTTACCCAATTCGCAACACCAATCACCGAAAACTTTATGATCATCAATCTAATTCAAAATACAACGCAAATCGAAATTCCGCCCAGACCTAATTTGCGTCAAAGAAAAAACCAGGATTTGTTTCTCAAAACGAGAGTGGCATGACCCCCTTTTTTGGTTTCGAATTCTTTTTGCTGCTAAGTAAGGGGCGAATTGTTTCCATTTACTTTTGGCATGGTCTGTTTTTTAGAAAAAAAATAAAGGGGCGAGATATTAGTTAAGTGGAGCTGCCTTTTGTGCTATGAGCATGTGACACGTTTTGTTTTAGTTTTTTTTTCTTGATTTGATTTGTTTTGTAGTTATTTCTTTTTTCCTTACAGAAAAAATTAGTTTAAGCCTAGGTTATTTTTTCTTTCTTGTTAATATTTCCTTTTAGTCTTTTTTTTAGTTGAGTTTAGTTTTTGTTAGTCTATTCGGTTTTAGTTTAATTTTTATTTCGAGTCAATCTTTGTTTTCTTTTCCAAAACAATTCATAGAATCAAAGTGAAGAAGGGGTTCAAGCAAACAAATCAAAGGAATCGAAATCGAGCGAAGCAAACAATGGTTTTTAACTAATCTGGACAGACTGCCATACCGACTGTAATATTTTCTAAACTCTACAGGTGTTGCAACTGCTTAAAAATATAGAAATTGCTTGTAAACATTTTCTACAGGGGCAGTGGCTTGCTTGTACAATTTTTAATCTTTGCAAATATTATTGTCTGATTGTTGCATGGTCATAATTTTCGAATCAATTTGGTTAAAAACAAATTTCCATAACTAATCACTCTCGTTGATTTTCAATTATAAAACTTGATTTGATTTGCAAATATTTAACTGCAAAAGTTTATTTTATGAAATTGATTCTCTCAAGGGTCTGTTCGGGGATATGTATTATTTCAATTTATTAAACTTCTAGCAAAAGAGGCAGCATACTACCCGTAAAACATTAGTCGTATCCCTTAGTATTTATACTATACGTAAACGGCTATAAGACCCTCTTCCCCCTTCAAATCGAGAGTATCAATTAATAAGATATACTTGAGTACGCTGTTTATTTTGAATAGGAACTCATTTTGTCAGTATGAAGTCTTAGATTTTCATTGTTTGCATTTGATAACGATGAATGAAAACCACTACGATTCTCTCATCTCAATAAACATGTCTACTATATCTTTTGAAGAACTTTTTTAAGATGAACTTAAACTTTTAAATGACGAGGACAGATATATGGAACGTCTCAAAGATAATCGTAATTCCATATCATCAAGGGAAATTGTGGTTAAACTGTAACAACCCTGAATTTTGGGGCCAATTTAAAATTTTTATTTTAGAAATTTAATGGATTTTAATATTTAAAATTATTTATTTTAATAATGACAACTAAAAAAAACTTTTATCAAAGTTAAAATGAATAAATTTTATTTAATTTTAAAGGGAGTTTGAAATGGCGTGGTGAGTAGATTTAATTATTCACTTTTAGTAAATATTCCATTATCGGTTGATTTCCCATTTAATTATTAGATTGATTACTTTTAATGTAAATTGCATATTCAGTTATTTTTAATTCTTGTAAACATATGTGTAGATATTTTGAGTAATTGCATTAGACAATTTAGTTTGTCTTGGGATTGGCATAAGCATGATAGGTTGGAATTTACAGTAATGTGAAAACTAAAATTTGGAATAAAAAGATGATTACTTGATTAGTAAACATATTAAATATATTCCTTGTCATTAAATTAAGAAAATGGAACTTTTATGGCAGACATTAAAAATAATTGTTGTTATATAAAATGCTTGTACATTGCAATTGACATTTTTAACGAAAAGAACGAAATTATAAAAATGTCCATTACTACAGGAAATGTATTTACATTGGATTTTGCATTCTAGATGTTTTATATTAAAATGAACACTATTATGATAATAATGTTTTACATTAAAGTTTTACATTCTTATGTAAGTGAACCTTTTTAAAATGGTCATTGCACTAACAAAAAAAAGGGTTTTCATAGAACTTTACATTTTTAATGTAAACATTAAATGACCATTGTTATATTGAAATGTCTTTACCTGAAAAATATATATATTTTGATGTAACCCAACATTAAAAATAGTTATTTGTCATATAGAAATGCATGAACATTGCATTATACATTTATCTTGAAATGGAAAATTGCATTTTTCAATATGATCATATTATGAAATCAAAAGTGACATTTTTATATCTAAATAAAGAATTAAGTTATTAATATAAATCATAATTGTAATAACCCGGAAATCTGAGCCAATTTAAAAATTTTATTTTGGCAATTTTAGTGAATTTTGATTATTTAAAATGAATTATTTTAAATAAAAAGGACGAAAAATTTATTTTGAATAGATTAGAACGTATATATTTATATTCGTCGTCGTTAGAATATAAATATTTATTTATATTTATTAAAGGAATTGAAAATGGCGCGGTAGTTCGATAATTCGATTTCAAAATTCAAATGACTGTGCAGGATTCAAAATAAACCGGATTTTAGCGAAACCAAAAATATTAGAATCTAATTGAGAATATCTTTCCAACGAATAAGAAAAATTGAAATTTCATAGCGGGGATCAAAAGTTATGTCCAATTGAAATTTCAGAATAGTCGCTATGGAATTTCGGCCCTTAAAATGGCCATTTTGTAAACGATCTCGGATTTCGACGAAACCACTTTAGTTGGATCCGCGATGTCAAATAATTGCTAGGTTTCAAATTTCATAATTTTTCAAATCAATATGTGAGCGTGGCAAAGGAAAACGAGTTTGACCAGTTTCAGTTGATTTTAATCGACTGGAAAATGGCCATTTTTCATACGGTTTCAGAATTTGACGAAATTAGTTTTGTTAGGACCGTATCGTCAATACCAAGCTAGAAATAATTTTTCAGGAATTTTTAGAGTCAGTATGAGGCCCCGGTAAATTGAAATGCGCGTTCAAATTCAATATATAGATTTATATTTTGATTTTGACGGAAACTGATCGAAACGATCGAATCAGCTTGCGATACTTATCCCATTGTGTTCGGAATGGGGGTGTTTAGCTAGGGGCGACAGTCGTTGGGTTGGATGTGGAGTCCGGACGTAAAAACCTCATTAAGAAGCAATGTTTAAATTAAATAATATTATTTTATTTTCCTATATCATACCCTATTGGCTAAACCCTAGATTTTAATTGGTCAAACACAGACCGTGGTCAACCTAGAAGTAAAAACTGTGCGCCTCTCTCCTTCACGGTGAACGGCTGTTCGATTCGAACATTTCTCCCCTCTAATATCTCCATCCATCAATTCTTACACCAAATTCCCAACGCAATAATGATCATCTCCATGAGACCTTGAATCCTACCAGCGGAGATGTTGTTTCGAGCGCTGTGGTGATTGGATTTCTGTCATGAAGTGGCGCGCATCGAGCACAAATTGCAAGGGATGGGGGGCGCCGAGTTCCACGCCATTTCAGGCGGAAGTCTCGGATGGAGTGGCGCACAAGATGGGGACTTCTGATCAGCCATCGACGATCAACTTCCGACACCTTGGAGGGAGCGCGCGCTGGCAAAGGGAAAGTCAGACGATGGGTTCTTTGATGAGCATGAATCTGAAGGATATATGGGGAAGAAATTCAACAATGAGCATTTTTCTTAAGTTATTTAATGTTTAAGTTTTTGTAAATAAAAATATACATAGCTTTTGTAAATAAAAATATACATAGTTTATGTAAATAAAAATATACATAGTTTTTGTAAATAAAAATATATATAGCCGTTGAAAATATAAATATACATGGTTTTAAAATATAAATATACATGGGTTTTAGAATAAAAATATAATTTTTATGGAGAAGAGATAATAAAAATATAATTTTTATAGAGTAGAGATAATAAAAATATAATTTTTATAGAGTAGAGATAATAAAAATATAATTTTTATAGAGTAGAGATAATAAAAATAGAATTTTTATCTATATAGTAGCGAGGTAAAAATAGAATTTTTATCTATATAGTAGCGATGTAAAAATAGAATTTTTATTTTTATCTATATAGTAGCGATGTAAAAATTGAATTTTTATCTATATAGCATTAAAATAAAAATGTGATTTTTATGTAAAAACATGTGAAACAGAGTGCGATGGAACCGATTGGAAACGCGGCGAAGATTTTCTACATAAGAAGAGTCGCGGTGTTTGGTTTAGCTAATAGGTGAGAACTTCTCACTTTTAATTTATTTCTAGTTAAAATATGTACTAGGATGCAGACGGTGTTTAGCAGCACCCGACACCCGTCGTCCACAGACCATGGACGACTTATATGCTTGTTTGTTTGATTTTGATGTGTAGTGGATTGTGTGATGTGATGTGAAATGAAATAAAATATTTATATGGTTAAAAATATTTTATTGTTGAAAATAAAATTTTTTTACGTGTATTTAAAATGAAATAAATATAAACAGGTCAGACGATTTGTTTATATACACACATTTGACTGATATAGATTGGGACGATAAATTTACACATCGCCCAACTACACAAATAAAATATGTGTTTGCTTGTTTGAAACCCCACACGGGTATTGGGATGATATATGACATACACTAATCCCAATAAGTAGTTGTATGTCGATCGATTGATTGACAGACTGTTATAAGCGTTAAACATTTATATTTAATGCTTATGCAGTTGTGTGGTGCACGCTGGATGATGATTGATTATATATCGTTGTTATTTTATACATGTGTTGTAGAAAATCCATATAATTAACATTATATGGTGATTGATTGGGCCTCATTCCAGTTTTGAAATAGAAATATTTGAAATAGAAATATTTGAAATAGAATATTTGAAAATAGAAATATATGAAGCCGTGTTGATTAGATTGACGCCATTTTGACGTGAACGATATTTATATCGATTTTATTCATTTTATAATGTATATCGAAAGTGACTTCAAAATCTGATATTTTGAGAAGAATTGAAATTCGAATTAAATTGAAAAGAACTGAAATTCGAATTAGATTGAAATAGAATTGAAATCGTATTGAATTGAATTTAAAACGTTTTGAAATTGAACTGAAATCGGTTTAAATTGAAACCGATTTGAATTGAGATGAATTTGAATTGAAATCGAGTTGAAATGAATTTAAAACGAATTTATATTGAAAAATTCAATTTTGATTTGAATTTGAAAAGTAAGTTGAAATCGTTTTGAAAACAAATTTAAAACGATTTATAAAGCACGTTTTGAATTGAAATCAACGAAGTATATATTATATATATTATATATATAATATAATGGCCTGAATAGAACGCGCCGCGCTGCGGTAGTTCGTTAATTTCGACCATTGGCTTCGAATGGATATTGCGGGAGATCCGACCATCGGATTCTCCTAAAACCAGAACCGTTGGGTTCGTATCGAAAAGAGCTTTCTAACGAATATTAGAAATTAGAAATCTAACGGTTGGATTTGGAATTATGTCCAAATCAAATTTGAAAAAGGCCGCTGTAAGTGCAGTTCGATGGCCGTTGATGGAAATCGACTGTACGGGCCTTGATAAAATTATTAAAAATATTGATAATTAGCGTAAAATCATAAGAAATGATTTGTGAAGAATTGGGATGAAAAACTCCATATGTGAAAAGATAAAAGTAGATTTTTATCGAAATGAACTAGTTTTGAACTAGAATTGTAATTCATTTATTTTTGAAATAAATAAAATGAATTTGAAATGGTTTTGAAATATAACCAGAATTTCCAATAATTGAATTGGAATGGATTTGAATCGAAATTGTCTTTGGAATATTTCGATGTTGGATTTCGTGATGATACAGCTATTGTTATGGGAATTTGAAAGATATATTTATATCATTATTTCCAATACGATATTTGTTGGTCGTAGAATTTGATATTGAATATAAGCCGATATATTTGCTATTCAGAGCCTTGTATCTAATATCAAATGTGATTTGGGTTTGTCGTGAATGGTGTCTTCATTAACACTGTTCTTAAACCCAGTTGAGAAAAAGATTAAATCTTTTTATTTAGATTTGATGAAGTGTACCAATTAAATGATATTTAATTGGAATTGAATTGGTGTTGATTTTTGGGTTTATCGTGAACAGTGTTTTAAATAACACTTGTTCTTTAACCCGATAATTAATGGAATGTGATTTTGGGTTATCGTGAACGGTATCTTCAATAATACTGTTCTTAGACCCAAAGGAGTTAAGAAAATCAGAAACTAACTGGAGATTAGTTAAGTTGAATGGTTTCTGGGGTATTAATCTGATGTTGGTTTTGGCCTTCGGGGTTAATACTTAGGGAATTGCTCACTTGCTAATTTACGGTTAGGGACTGATTGAAATATGAAGTGATTTTGGGTTTATCGTAAACCGTGTTTTAAATGACACTGATTCTTTAACCCAGTCAAAGATTAAAACTAAATGGAGTTTTAATGAATCTTTAATTAGATTGAAAAGAACTAGAATGGAGTATCCCCAGTTTTGCTCCAGGCGATAGTTAAATCTTTAATTAGATTTGAACGTGAAATGGTAATTGAATTTACCAATAACACCGTGGTGTTAGATATGAAGTATTACCAGTTTTACTTCATGGGATGAATAGGTTGGGATTGAGAAATAAAATAAATGATCTCTTCGGTATGGATCACTAATCCCGACTAGTTTGTATTGATATTCAAGAGTAGATTAAAGAATAAATTTAAAGGATTTATCTTTGATAAAATTAAGGGGAACCTTTCCCTAAGAATGTGAAATTTAGAAACTAACTGTCGGTTAGCTAAGTAGAATGGTTTTCTGGATATTGATTTGATGTTGGTTTCGGCCTTCGGGGTTAATATTTGGGGAATTATTCTCTTGATTAATTTACGGTTAGTGACTGATGAACTAGAATGAGGCGTATGTTGTGTTTGTGTAAGACGTATTTATTATATACGGGAGTTATTCAGAAAGACCGGGTTTATCCCATTCTGAATAACTGATACGACGATAAGTCGAAGATGAAGACGATGGTAGAAGACTGGAGGTCTTCACGTCGTTTGGATAATTACTGATGATCTTGATTGGGCCGTACACCCAAGAGGAGGGAATCAGTTGGTGATCGTCTAGACATACTTGGAGATCGATGGATATGTGGGGTACTAGGTGCCTCCGGTTTCGTTCAGACCCAGAACGAACTTGTAAACGGACTGTGCGTCTGCCATTGGATTTTAGTCTGTGTGAGTGATTTCTATTAAATATATATCTGTTTGGCGGCGGAGAATTTATTCTCTTGCTTAACGCCCTACTCTGAGACGTACGAGCTCAGGGGTTATATACTAATGGATATCAAACACATAGAGTGAATTTCCTGTGTGGCATGCCTAAGTGGCAAATGATCAAGGCTTCTGTTGAAAAGCAAAGTCTTGTGGTTGATGATCAAAGCAAGGCCTTTGTGGCATAGCTTTGTGTAACGTTTACTTCGCAAGTTTCACACCCGATATGAACCAGAAACGGGAGAGGACATCAGCGAGGGCATGCGTTTCCTTCTTGTTAGAAGTGGCGTCAGTGGTTTTACACGCCCTGACGAGTTTGACTTATGTGGTTGTTGGTTTTCGAGGCACCTCAGATTTATCGGTGACTATGTGAAGCCGATGGAGCCATTCGTTGGCTCATTTACGCCCCCATAGGGCGGGGAAATGCATGTTCAGGCATTTTAATACACTCTGTGTGGACCGGCCCTGACGATCCAAGGGTCACTCGAGTTCTGATCCTGAGGCTCGGGCTAGAGAGTCTCGAATCGGTAGAGGACTATCTTTTGCCTCGGTTCATACCATAAATGATAACCCAACTTCCAATACGACATTTTGCGGTTTTGATTATATACCTTATAAATGGCGACACAGTGGTATGGGACATTCATGCCGCCTATGATTGATATTTATGATTGTATATAAAATCAGAAACTAACTGGAAACGAGCTAAGATGGGTGGTTTCCTGGGTATTAGTCTGATGTTGGTTTCGGCCTTCGGGGTTAATACTTAGGGAATCGTTCTCTTACTAATTTGCGGTTGGAGTCTGGTTAAAAATTTAAAACATGAAATTTAGCGTATCAAGCATTCTTTGGCTATTATAAGGTAAACCCTATCCCCCGGCTTGCGTTTCATTGTGTGATAGGACCTGGGTCTTATAATAGCTTCATTTTTCTTTATTTAGCATTGCGCTGTTGTTATTTGCACTGGTACTCTTGGGAGGAAACCCGTTCCGTGTTATACGGCGTGGTCCCTTGATTTACCTAACTTTAAAATAAAGATTAATAATTGTTTTAGTTCTCACACCAGTCCCATGACTGACCTGGAGTTTATTGTTTTAACCTAAACTCTGGGTGCCCTTATTTTGACACGGGTAGCTAGTAGTTTTGGTTTTGCAGATTTATATTCACAGGATCCTGATTTACAGCTGGAACGATACTCGGAAAGCTTTGTATCTGTGTATTACTTCTAGTTGTCTATTGTATTATTTTCCGCTGCTATGTAATGTATTGTAATCTCTGATATTTTCTGTGTAATATTTATTTATTTATGCTCTGTATATTCTTGTATCTGATGGAATTGTTGTGATTAACAATGAAATGTTCTTCCGTCTGCGTCCTTTGTGGCTTGTTCTCGAACTATCCGCGCTTTCCTCACCGGGGAAGTTTCGGGTTTTTACAGTTGGTATCAGAGCTTTGGTTTGCAAAGCTCAGAGAACAAGACACGTTATAACCAAACGAAAGAATTCATCAGATATTGGATTAGTAATATCCAATGGGAATGACTCATTAGAGATGGGATTAGTAGTATCCTAGAACGAGTGTTAAGAGTATATTTTTGAAATGAAAACAATTTTTGTTTTGAAAATTTAAATTAATTATTCATATTTGATTATTTATTTATATTGAATTTGTACAATCCAATATATAAAGATTTTGCGTATACGTCTGATCCGCGTGTATTCAAAGTTTTAATATATTGGGTAGATATAAAATCACCCTCTAGTCGCCCGGAGATGGTTCTGATGATTGAAGCTTCATCATCAGAATTTATATTCGAGTTTCGAAAGTGTGATGTCTATGTATTTCCTATTGACTGGTGTGAGAACCAAAATTAGATAGGGCTTATTGTTGTGATTTGGCATCAAAAATGTGATTTTTGACTATGTATCAAAATTATGAATTTGAAAAGCTAATCAACTAATTGATTGCTGGTTGTGTTGTTTGATTATTGTTTGAAATAATTAACATTGGAACCATATAGCCAATTTGAACCAAATAGTAAATTGTATTGAAAATTAGTCGCATATGCTTGCATGTACATGTACTTACACTGAACAGGTCATAGCAAGGAGGCTAGAGCAGATGAATAAAATTGTTTGCCCGAGAAATAGGTACATGTTTACCATAATTTAATGTTTTGTTTGGGTGATGATGATTTTGTGAGCCGCTTGGCTTTTTCTTTTTCTTTTTGATTGAAGAAGGCCATGGGAGGCTATATGAAATATCCCGAAGTCCCCGGTGCAGGGGAGGTTATGGCGAAATTTTTCGAAAATTTAGGGTGTTAGCCAAATTTTTGAAAAATTTGAAAAGTTTTTAGAAACTGAAAAGTTGAAGAACTTAAGCCGTAATGAAAATAGTGAAAGTTGAGTTGATTGGTCAAACAACTTTCGGCTTCATTCCTTTTCGGGGATGAAAAGTTTCAAGTGGGGGAGATTGTAATAACCCGGAAATCTGAGCCAATTTAAAAATTTTATTTTGGCAATTTTAGTGAATTTTGATTATTTAAAATGAATTGTTTTAAATAAAAAGGACGAGAAATTTATTTTGAATAGATTAGAACGTATATATTTATATTCGTCGTAGTTAGAATATAAATATTTATTTATATTTATAAAAGGAATTGAAAATGGCGCGGTAGTTCGATAATTCGATTTCAAAATTCAAATGACTGTGCAGGATTCAAAATAAACCGGATTTTAGCAAAACCAAAAATATTAGAATCTAATTGAGAATATCTTTCCAACGAATCAGAAAAATTGAAATTTCATAGCGGGGATCAAAAGTTATGTCCAATTGAAATTTCAGAATAGTCGCTATGGAATTTCGGCCCTTAAAAATGGCCATTTTGCAAACGACCTCGGATTTCGACGAAACCACTTTAGTTGGATCCGCGATGTCAAATAATTGCTAGGTTTCAAATTTCATAATTTTTCAAATCAATATGTGAGCGTGGCAAAGGAAAACGCATTTGACCAGTTTTAGTTGATTTTAATCGAATGGAAAATGGCCATTTTTCATACGGTTTCAGAATTTCACGAAATTAGTTTTGTTAGGACCGTATCGTCAATACGAAGCTAGAAATAATTTTTCGGGAATTTTTAGAGTCAATATGTGGCCTTGGTAAATTGAAATACGCGTTCAAATTCAATATATATATTTATATTTTGATTTTGACGGAAACTGATTGAAACGATCGAATCAGCTTGCGATACTTATCCCATTGTGTTCGAAATGGGGGTATTTAGCTAGGGGCGACAGTCGTTGGGTTGGATGTGGAGTCCGGACGTAAAAACCTCATTAAGAAGCAATGTTTAAATTAAATAATATTATTTTATTTTCCTATATCATACCCTGTTGGCTAAACCCTAGATTTTAATTGGTCAAACACAGACCGTGGTCAACCCAGAAGTAAAAACTGCGCGCCTCTCTCCTTTACGGTGAACGGCTGTTCGATTCGAACATTTCTCCCCTCTAATCTCTCCATCCATCAATTCTTACACCAAATTCCCAACGCAATAATGATCATCTCCATGAGACCTTGAATCCTACCAGCGGAGATGTTGTTTCGAGCGCTGTGGTGATTGGATTTCTGTCATGAAGTGACGTGCATCGAGCACAAATTGCAAGGGATGGGGGGCGCTGAGTTTCACGCCATTTCAGGCGGAAGTCGCGGACGGAGTGGCGCACGAGATGGGGACTTCTGATCAGCCGTCGACGATCAACTTCCGACACCTTGGAGGGAGCGCGCGCTGGCAAAGGGAAAGTCAGACGATGGGTTCTTTGATCAGGGTGAATCTGAAGGTTATACGGGGAAGAAATTCAACAGTGAGCATTTTTCTTACTTAAGTTATTTAATGTTTAAGTTTTTGTAAATAAAAATATACATAGCTTTTGTAAATAAAAATATACATAGTTTATGTAAATAAAAATATACATAGTTTTTGTAAATAAAAATATATATAGCCGTTGAAAATATAAATATACATGGTTTTAAAATATAAATATACATGGGTATTAGAATAAAAATATAATTTTTATGGAGAAGAGATAATAAAAAAATAATTTTTATAGAGTAGAGATAATAAAAATATAATTTTTATAGAGTAGAGATAATAAAAATAGAATTTTTATCTATATAGTAGCGATGTAAAAATAGAATTTTTATCTATATAGTAGCGAGGTAAAAATAGAATTTTTATCTATATAGTAGCGATGTAAAAATAGAATTTTTATCTATATAGCATTGAAATAAAAATGTGATTTTTATGTAAAAACATGTGAAACAGAGTGCGATGGAACCGATTGGAAACGCGGCGAAGATTTTCTACATAAGAAGAGTCGCGGTGTTTAGTTTAGCTAATAGGTGAGAACTTCTCACTTTTAGTTTATTTCTAGTTAAAATATATACTAGGATGCAGACGGTGTTTAGCAGCACCCGACACCCGTCGTCCACAGACCATGGACGGCTTGTATGCTTGTTTGTTTGATTTTGATGTGTAGTTGATTGTGTGATGTGATGTGAAATGAAATAAAATATTTATATGGTTAAAAATATTTTATTGTTGAAAATAAAATTTTTTTACGTGTATTTAAAATGAAATAAATATAAACAAGTCGGACGATTTGTTTATATACACACATTTGACTGATATAGATTGGGACAATGAAATTTACACATCGCCCAACTGCATAAATAAAATATGTGTTTGCTTGTTTGAAACCCCACACGGGTATTGGGATGATATATGACATACACTAATCCCAATAAGTAGTTGTATGTCGATCGATTGATTGATAGACTGTTATAAGCGTTAAACGTTTATATTTAATGCTTATGCAGTTGTGTGGTGCACGCTGGATGATGATTGATTATTTATCGTTGTTATTTTATACATGTGTTGTAGAAAATCCATATAATTAACATTATATGGTGATTGATTGGGCCTCATTCCAGTTTTGAAATAGAAATATTTGAACTAGAAATATTTGAAATAGAAATATTTGAAATAGAATATTTGAAAATAGAAATATATGAAGCCGTGTTGATTAGATTGACGCCATTTTGACGTGAACGATATTTATATCGATTTTATTCATTTTATAATGAATATCGAAAGTGACTTCAAAATCTGATATTTTGAAAAGAATTGAAATTCGAATTAAATTGAAAAGAACTGAAATTCAAATTAGATTGAAATAGAATTGAAATTGTTTTGAATTGAATTTAAAATGTTTTGAAATTGAATTTAAAACGTTTTGAAATTGAACTGAAATCGGTTTAAATTGAAACCGATTTGAAATGAAATGAATTTGAATTGAAATCGAGTTGAAATGAATTTAAAACGAATTTATATTGAAAAATTCAATTTTGATTTGAAAAGGAAGTTGAAATCGTTCTGAAAACGAATTTAAAACGATTTATAAAGCACGTTTTGAATTGAAATCGACGAAGTATATATTATATATATAATATAATGGCCTGAATATAACACCCCACGCTGCGGTAGTTCGTTAATTTCGACCATTGACTTCGAATGGATATTGCGGGAGATCCGACCGTCGGATTCTCCTAAAACTGGAACCGTTGGGTTCGTATCGAAAAGAGCTTTCTAACGAATATTAGAAATTTGAAATCTAATGGTTGGATTTGGAATTATGTCCAAATCAAATTTGAAAAAGGTCGCTGTAAGTGCAGTTCGATGGCCGCTGATGGAAATCGACTGTACGGGCCTTGATAAAATTATTAAAAATATTACTAATTAGCGTAAAATCATAAGAAATGATTTGTGAAGAATTGGGATGAAAAACTCCATATGTGAAAAGATAAAAATAGATTTTTATCGAAATGAACTAGTTTTATACTAGAATTGTAATTCATTTATTTTTGAAATAAATAAAATGAATTTGAAATGGTTTTGAAATATAACCAGAATTTCCAATAATTGAATTGGAATGGATTTGAATCGAAATTGTCTTTGGAATATTTCGATGTTGGATTTTGTGATGATACACTATTGTTATGGGAATTTGAAAGATATATTTATATCGTTATTTCCAATACGATATTTGTTGGTCGTAGAATTTGATATTGAATATAAGCCGATATATTTGATATTCAGAGCCTTGTATTTAATATCAAATGTGATTTGGGTTTGTCATGAATGGTGTCTTCATTAACACTGTTCTTAAACCCAGTTGAGAAAAAGATTAAATCTTTTTATTTAGATTTGATGAAGTGTACCAATTAAATGATATTTAATTGGAATTGAATTGGTGTTGATTTTTGGGTTTATCGTGAACAGTGTTTTAAATAACACTTGTTCTTTAACCCGATAATTAATGGAATGTGATTTTGGGTTGTCGTGAACGGTATCTTCAATAATACTGTTCTTAGACCCAAAGGAGCTAAGAAAATCAGAAACTAACTGGAGATTAGTTAAGTTGAATGGTTTCTGGGGTATTAATCTGATGTTGGTTTCGGCCTTCGGGGTTAATACTTAGGGAATTGCTCACTTGCTAATTTACGGTTAGGGACTGATTGAAATTTGAAGTTATTTTGGGTTTATCGTAAACCGTGTTTTAAATGACACTGATTCTTTAACCCAGTCAAAGATTAAAACTAAGTGGAGTTTTAATGAATCTTTAATTAGATTGAAAAGAACGAGAATGGAGTATCCCCAGTTTTGCTCCAGGCGATAGTTGAATCTTTAATTAGATTTGAACGTGAAATGGTAATTGAATTTACCGATAACACCGTGGTGTTAGATATGAAGTATTACCAGTTTTACTTCATGGGATGAATAGGTTGGGATTGAGAAATATAATAAATGATCATTTCGGTATGGATCGCTAATCCCGACTAGTTTGAACTGATATTCAAGGGTAGAGTAAAGAATAAATTTAAAGGATTTATCTTTGATAAAATTAATGGGAACCTTTCCCTAAGAATGTGAAATTTAGAAACTAACTGTCGGTTAGGTAAGTAGAATGGTTTTCTGGATATTGATCGGATGTTGGTTTCGACCTTTGGGGTTAATATTTGGGGAATTATTCTCTTGATTAATTTACGGTTAGTGACTGATGAACTGGAATGAGGCGTATGTTGTGTTTGTGTAACACGTATTTATTATATACGCGAGTTATTCAGAAAGACCGGGTTTATCCCATTCTGAATAACTGATACGACGATAAGTCGCAGATGAAGACGATGGTAGAAGATTGGAGGTCTTCACGTCGTTTGGATAATTACTGATGATCTTGATTGGACCGTACACCCAAGAGGAGGGAATCAGTTGGTGATCGTCTAGACATACTTGGAGATCGATGGATATGCGGGGTACTAGGTGCCTCCGGTTTCGTTCAGACCCAGAACGAACTTGTAAACAGACTGTGTGTCTGACATTGGATTTTAGTCTGTGTGAGTGATTTCTATTAAATATATATTTGTTTGGCGGCGGAGAATTTATTCTCTTGCTTAACGCCCTTCTCTGAGAAGTACGAGCTCAGGGGTTATATACAGATAGATATCAAACACATAGAGTGAATTGCTTGTGTGGCATGCCTAAGTGGCAAATGATCAAGGCTTCTGTTGAAAAGCAAAGTCTTATGGTTGATGATCAAAGCAAGGCCTTTGTGGCATAGAATTGTGTAACGTTTACTTCGCGAGTTTCACACCCGGTATGAACCAGAAACGGGAGAGGACATCAGGGAGGGCATGCGTTTCCTTCTAGTTAGAATTGGCGTCAGTGGTTTTGCATGCCCTGACGAGTTTGACTTATGTGGTTGTTGGTTTGCGAGGCGCCTCAGATTTATCGGTGACTATGTGAAGCCGATGGAGCCATTCGTTGGCTCATTTACGCCCCCATAGGGTGGGGAAACGCATGTTCAGGCATTTTAATCCACTCCATGTGGACCGGCCCTGACGATCCAAGGGTCACTCGAGCTCTGATTCTGAGGCTCGGGCTAGAGAGTCTCGAATCGGTAGTGGACTTTCTTTTGCCTCGGTTCATACCATAAATGATAACCCAACTTCAAATATGACATTTTGTGGTTTTGATTGTATACCTATATATGGCGACATAGTGGTATGGGACATTCATGCCGCCTATGATTGATATTTATGATTGTATATAAAATCAGAAACTAACTGGAAACGAGCTAAGATGGGTGGTTTCCTGGGTATTAGTTTGATGTTGGTTTCGGCCTTCGGGGTTAATACTTAGGGAATCGTTCTCTTACTAATTTGCGGTTGGAGTCTGATTAAAAATTTAAAACATGAAATTTAGCGTATCAAGCATTCTTTGGCTATTATAAGGTAAAACCCTATCCCCCAGCTTGCGTTTCATTGTGTGATAGGACCTGGGTCTTATAATAGCTTCATTTTTCTTTATTTAGCATTGCGCTGTTGTTATTTGCATTGGTATTCTTGGGAGGAAACCCGTTCCGTGTTATACAGCGTGGTCCCTTGATTTACCTAACTTTAAAATAAAGATTAATAACTGTTTTAGTTCTCACACTAGTCCCATGACTGACTTGGAGTTCATTGTTTTAACCTAAACTCTGGGTGCCCTTATTTTGACACGGGCAACTAGTAGTTTTGGTTTTGCAGATTTATATTCACAGGATCCTGATTTACAGCTGGAACGATACTCGGAAAGCTTTGTATCCGTGTATTACTTCTAGTTGTGTATTGTATTATTTTCCGCTGCTATGTAATGTATTGTAATCTCTGATATTTTATGTGTAATATTTATTCATTTATGCTCTGTATATTCTTGTATCTGATGGAATTGTTGTGATTAACAATGAAATGTTCTTCCGTCTGCGTCCTTTTGTGGCTTGTTCTCGAACTATCTGCGCTTTCCTCACCGGGGAAGTTTCGGGTTTTTACAATAATGGGCAGGTTATAAATATAAATTGTAATGGACCCACGTGTATATTTCTATTCTTTTTATCCCTATCCATCCAATTAAATACCTTCCCATTCTTTCTCTTTGTCTTATTCTATTATGAAATTTGAATAAGAGAACCACGTGTATATTTCTATTCTTTTTATTCCTATCCATCCAATTAAATACCTTTCCATTCTTTCTCTTTGTCTTATTCTATTTTGAAATTTGAATAAGAGAAATGGGCCTTAAGGGTTTAATCAAATAATGTTTTAATATAAATATACCCTTTGGAAAATACCCCAAACCCTAACTTGTTTCTACAGCCGCCGCCTCTCTTAAGTGGATGGCTGAAAATGTCTTGAATTCAACTCTTAATATTTCAATCCACACAATATTATTCGATCAACTCAAAGGCAAATCGAAGAGCAAAGCAAGACCTTTCATTCCATATGGTGATGGCAGTAGGAGCAAGTTGAAGTCGACCGATGGGTTTCCTTTAGTGCGTGAAGACCTGGAAGAAAGAAAAATGAAGGGGAACGATTCTTCTTGGCCTAATGTAATCAATTTATTTATATTTAATTACGTAATTTAAAATTAATTTTATATCTAACGTATAAAATTTTGTAACTCATTCAAATGAAATCAGAAATTGATGAAATCAGTCGCTTTGGATTTGCAACGAAAAATACTACAACATGGGACAAACTAGAACCAATTCTGAGCAAATCAAGATTTGAGGAAAGTTTCAGATCTGAATTGATTGGTGAGAATTCCTATTTATAAAATTAATCTTTAATTAATTTCATGTTCATAAATCTTTGTTATGTATATTATTATGTCTGAATTGCGGTGTTATGATTTTTCATCGATGTTGTGATGTTTGGGATGGTTTGAAGTATTGATCTGAAATCATAATGGGTTCATATGTATGGATGTGGACTTAAATCTTTCTAGTTATTGAATCATACTTATACCTTCTTGGATTTTTATTGGAAACGAAAATAAGAATATGGACAATATAAAAAGATTTGATTTATATTGAAAGTTGAAAGGAAAGATTGAGAATGTCAAAAGATGGGATTTTGGTCAATGCATTTTTATTGCATTTTTCATATGAATAAAAAGATTGGGATTTTTATTGCACTTTCATATAGATAAAAGAGGTTAGAATTTTATTTGCATTTCAATGCAAATTTTGATGACAATAAAAAGATGGGATTTTGGTCAATGCATTTTTATTGCATTTTTCATATGAATAAAAAGATTTGGATTTTTATTGCACTTTCATATAGATAAAAGAGGTTAGAATTTTATTTGCATTTCAATGCAAATTTTGATGACAATAAAAAGATGGGATTTTGGTCAATGCATTTTTATTGCATTTTCATATGAATAAAAAGATTGGGATTTTTATTGCACTTTCATATAGATAAAAGAGGTTAGAATTTTATTTGCAATTCAATGCAAATTTTGATGACAATAAAAAGATGGGATTTTTAATACGATAAAAGATTGGATTTTTGTTGACATTAAAAGATTAGAAGAATTTTGACATTGCATCTTAATGTCATTTTCAATATATTGTAAAGGATGAATTTTAAAGTTTCAACTTTTTGATTCATTTTGTTATAAAACATGAAATGCAACTTATTAATTTATTTTGTTAATTAGAACATTATCATTTATATGATAGAGGAATAGAAAAAGATGTTTCCTCATGAAACATGTGTTGATTCAATTAAAATAGTGCCAGTTAACATTGTCAAAAAAAATATGACATTTAGTTAGGACATGTTTAGTGAAATAAAAATACATTATTTAGAATAATGTCATATTAGCTGTGGATGCATTAACTTTATTTAAAACATGTCATTTTGAGGATGCATTAATAAAATTCAACACATGTCATCTTTATTGAGATTAGAATTGGTGAATATAAGAGAAAAAATGTCATGTATGTCAAATTAAATATCGTTTATGATCATCTAGGATTGCCACAATAAAAGGTCATTTATGTCAAATATAAAAGTGTCATTTTAGTTAGTAATGTCACCTAAGAATAAAATAGACATTTTAGTTAAAATTATCATTTTAGACAAGAATGGCATGTTAGAAGATATGGTCATTTAGTTAGATAGGTCACATACATCAGAATAATGAATATGTCATTTGTTTAGGATAATGTTTTGTGAGAACTCTTTCTCACTAAATCTTTATCTTCAGTAATTATTTATTTTCATAAATAAATATATTTAATTGTATGTAATGAAATGTCTGTGGTTTATTTCTATGTTATGCATGATTTGTTGTGTATTAATGTTTGGTCGTGATGCGATGTTTAAAATGTGAGAATGTGTAACATACCGATTAATGTTACTTTTGATAATTGAAATATGTTACACTGCCATAAACAAGTTACCTGACTTGTATATGTTGATTAGGCTGATATTTTCCCACATCGCCCAAGTGCACAAATAATCTATTGTTATTTGAATTTTGTTGTGAAAAGTTATTGTATGTTGTCAATTGAATGTATATTGTTTTGAATGTCAATTACATGAATAAATGAATGTTATTTGGATATTGTGATTGGAATGTAATTTGGGTAATAAAAGGATGTTTGTCATTATGTTGCAAATGCGTGGTTTGAAATCAATTTATTAATGGTATTGATTTGGGTCTCATTCCAATGAGGGATTTTTTGGAAAATTTCAAAATAGTTTTCCGTTTAAAAATTAATTGTGATTTTAATGACATTAAATATCATTTAATGTGAATGAAGCCGATTAAGTAGTCTCGCGCTACGTTTACGAGAATGATTATTACCATGAATTTCATTTGTTATCTAATAAATGAGGAAGGATTAGAATTTGAAATTTGAAATTTAACATTTTAGAATTTTATTTTAATGGTTATTATAATAAAATGAATATTGCTTAACCCGAGGTTAATGCAGTAATAAATGATTAATCAATATCGAAGATTTGAAATTCAAAAATTTTACATTTTGAAAATGCTATTATTATAGGAACAAATGTTGTATTAAATGATTAATTAAAATGAAGAGTTTGTCATTCAATAATTATTATAATGTTATTATAATATGAAAGGTTTCAATTTTTATTTAAAGTTTAAAAATAAGAATAAATGGTATTTCAAGAATAATGAAGATTTTTAATTTAAGGGGATATTTTGAAATAAATGATATTTTAAGAACCAATATACTTTGAAATAAAGAATATTTCAAAATAATATTTTCAGTAGGATAATTATAATTATAGATTATAATTGTACTTGGACACGAGGTTAGGTTACACTAGTGGTATAAGCCTTCCCGGACCCAACCGGCATATCCAGCAGCCACTAATGTCAAACCTAATGTGAGAGGTCCAAGTGCCCAAATACGAATTGGGCCAAGACACGAGGTTAAGCCCAACTTGTGGGATAAGTCTGCCCGGAACCAACCGGCATATCCAGCATCCACAAGTTGTAGGCCTAATGTGGGAGGTCTGACCGCTATGAAATATAAATGGATATAATAACGAATTGGGATATTCAGCCCATTTTAAAATAGTAACACCATTTTAACCCGAACGTATTTATCAAATTATTTTATCCATTTAATTATGAATATTGAGATAAAGGAAGGTTAAAGATTTAACGTAAAGATTTGTCTTTAATAAAATTAATGGGAACCTTTCCTAAAAATGTGAATATTTTAATTTTAAAGAATATTCTGAATTGGAATGAGATGTTGGATGTATTTTATCTATAGCACTCGATTTTTTTTAAAATCACGTGAGTTATTCAGAAAGACCGGGTTCAACCCATTTTGAATAATGAATACGACGATGAACATTCGAAGAAATGAAGACGGTGGCAAGACCGACGATCTTCACATCGAATGGATGTGATACTATTGAGGCCCATGATTGGAGTAGCTACCTTGAAGGGGCTAAAGTGGTGGCCGTCCGGACGTAGTGTTGATTTGTACGGATTTGGCTTTCGCTCAGACCTAGAGCATAAGTTTATAAATGGAATGTGTGTATGACGGTGAATTTTGTTCCATGTAAATTGATTTTTATTAATATACGACCGTTGGTGGCGGAGAATTTATTCACTTGCTCAACGCCCTTAGAGGTTGTGTATTAATAGTTATCAATCGCATGGCGTGAATTGTCAACGTGGCACGCTAAGATGAAGATGATCAAGGCTTTGTTGAAAAGCAGGCCTTGTGGTTATAACGTTACTTCGCGAGCCTCACAACTCGGTTGAGTCTAAAACGGGAGAAGGGAACGCAGGGAGAGCAGCACGTTTCTTTCTAGCTAGAAGTGGTGTTGGTGCTTAAACTGGCTGATATTTACTTATGTGGATGATGGAATGAGGCGCCTCGGATATTAGGTCCTATAGGACCGGGAAACGTGTGTTCAGGAATTGCCAATCCTCAAAGCTGTATGTGAGGACCGGCCCTGCAGATTTCCAAGGGTTCACTGCAGGGGATCCTGAGACATTAGCTAGAGTGTCTCGAATCGGTAAGTAGCTCCTCCCTAGCCTTGGCTCATGATGGAAACCAAATTCCAAATACGACCCTACGGACTTGATTGTATTACTAGTATGGAGGCATAGTAGTATGGGATATATTCTTTCTAGGATTGATATATTTACTTTGAAATGTTTTTGAAACGTATATACACTAATAATAATATCAAATTCTTTTTTATCGTACCAAGCATGTTTGACCATTATATGGTAAAACCCTATCCTCCAGTTTGTGATGCATTGTGTGATGGGACCTGGGTCTTATGATGGTTTCATTTTTCTAAAAAGCATTGCGGTGTTTTATGATTTACTCTAAGTTATGCACGGCAATCCATTGGAATAAACCCGTTCCGCGTTAGCGGCGTGGTCCTTGGATTTGCCTTATTACTATTAGTTAAATTAGTTAAGAATTCTCACACCAGTTCCATGACTGACCCGTTGTTTGTTTCCACCTTTGCAAACTCGGGTGCCCTCTTTTCCACACGGGCAATCGAGTAGTTTGTCTGCAGGTCCTTATCTCGAGTAGGATGCTGGATTGAAGCTTAAATCTGTGTCCAGAGCATAGTTATCTTCCGCTGTATCTATTTTATTGTTTCCGCTGCAATGTATTAAAATATTGTAATTTATCTTCCGCTGTAATTTATCGATGTACTCTGATATTCTGTACTCTGATGTTACGTTACCATGATGTAATAAAAGTCTGCTGTTATTGTTCTGATGTTGATGTATTCCCAAAGTTAACGTACTCGGGTTTTGAACGGTCTTGGTCGATTTTGCGATCGATCGGGTCGGGCGAAACCCGGGTCGTTACAGTTGGTATCAGGGCTTTGGTTAGCTCAAATCTTTGGGGTACAACTCGTTAGAACTGAACAAAAGACTCATCAGAGATTGGATTAGTAATATCCAATAAGAATACTCATTAGAGATAAGAGCAGCAGTATCCTAGAATGAGGAAACTCATTAGAGCTAGGGTTAGTAATGCCCTAGAATGAGTTGAGAGTGCCAAGCTTATAACCAACGTATTTGCGATTATATATATAATCTATTTTAGAAAATATGATTTTTGAATATATAAAAGTTATTAATTTAATCAACTAATTGATTGATGGTTGTGTAGTATAATTATTAATTCAACTAATAAAATTATTTTAAAAAAAATTATACATAAGTTAGTTAGTTAATTAATCAACTTTCAGCTTCGTTCCTTTTTGAGGACGAAAACATTTTAAGTGGGGGAGACTGTAACAACCCTGAATTTTGGGGCCAATTTAAAATTTTTATTTTAGAAATTTTAATGGATTTTAATATTTAAAATTATTTATTTTAATAATGACAACTAAACAAAAATTATCGAAGTTAAAACGAATAAATTTTATTTAATTTTAAAGTGAGTTTGAAATGGCGTGGTGGGTGGATTTAATTATTCACTTTTAGTAAATATTCTGTTATCGGTTGATTTCCCATTTTATTATTAGATTGATTACTTTTAATGTAAATTGCAATGTTCAGTTATTTTAATTGCTGTAAACATATGTGTAGATATTTTGAGTAATTGCATTAGACAATTTAGTTTGTCTTGGGAATGGCATAATCATGACAGGTTGGAATTTACAGTAATGTGAAAACTAAAATTTGTAATAAAAAGATGATTATTTGATTAGTAAACATATTAAATATATTCCTTGTCATTAAATTAAGCAAATGGAACTTTTATGGCAGACATTAAAAATGACTGTTGTTATATAAAAATGCTTGTACATTGCAATTGACATTTTTAACGAAAAGAACGAAATTATAAAAATGTCCATTACTACAGGAAATGTATTTACATTGGATTTTGCATTCTAGATGTTTTTTATTAAAATGAACACTGTTATGATAATAATGTTTTACATTAAAGTTTTACATTCTTATGTAAGTGAACCTTTTTAAAATGGTCATTGCACTAACAAAAAAAAGGTTTTCATAGAACTTTACATTTTTAATGTAAACATTAAATGACCATTGTTATATTGAAATGTCTTTACCTGAAAAATATATATATTTTGATGTAACCCAACATTAAAAATAGTTATTTGTCATATAGAAATGCATGAACATTGCATTATACATTTATCTTGAAATGGAAAATTGCATTTTTCAATATGATCATATTATGAAATCAAAAGTTACGTTTTTATATGTAAATAAAGAATTAAGTTATTTATATAAATCATAATGGGCAGGTTATAAATATAAATTGTAATGGACCCACGTGTATATTTCTATTCTTTTTATTCCTATCCATCCAATTAAATACCTTCCCATTCTTTCTCTTTGTCTTATTCTATTTTGAAATTTGAATAAGAGAACCACGTGTATATTTCTATTCATTTTATTCCTATCCATCCAATTAAATACCTTTCCATTCTTTCTCTTTGTCTTATTCTATTTTGAAATTTGAATAAGAGAAACGTGCCTTAAGGGTTTAATCAAATAATGTTTTAATATAAATATACCCTTTGGAAAATACCCCAAACCCTAACTTGTTTCTACAGCCGCCGCCTCTCTTAAGTGGATGGCTGAAAATGTCTTGAATTCAACTCTTAATATTTCAATCCACACAATATTATTTGATCAACTCAAAGGCAAATCGAAGAGCAAAGCAAGACCTTTCATTCCATATGGTGATGGCGGTAGGAGCAAGTTGAAGTCGACCGATGTGTTTCCTTTAGTGCGTGAAGACATGGAAGAAAGCAAAATGAAGGGGAACGATTCTTCTTGGCCTAATGTAATCAATTTATTTATATTTAATTATGTAATTTAAAATTAATTTTATATCTAACGTATAAAATTTTGTAACTCATTCAAATGAAATTAGAAATTGATGAAATCAGTCGCGTTGGATTTGCAACGAAAAATACTACAACATGGGACAAACTAGAACCAATTCTGAGCAAATCAAGATTTGAGGAAAGTTTCAGATCTGAATTGATTGGTGAGAATTCCTATTTATAAAATTAATCTTTAATTAATTTCTCGTTCATAAATCTTTGTTATGTATATTATTATGTCTGAATTGCGGTGTTATGATTTTTCATCGATGTTGTGATGTTTGGGATGGTTTGAAGTATAGATCTGAAATCAAAATGGGTTCATATGTATGGATGTGGACTTAAATCTTTCTAGTTATTGAATCATACTTATACCTTCTTGGATTTTTATTGGAAATGAAAATAAGGATATGGACAATATAAAAAGATTTGATTTATATTGAAAGTAGAAAGGAAAGATTGAGAATGTCCAAAGATGGGATTTTGGTCAATGCGTTTTATTGCATTTTTCATATGAATAAAAAGATTGGGATTTTTATTGCACTTTCATATAGATAAAAGAGGTTAGAATTTTATTTGCATTTCAATGCAAATTTTGATGACAATAAAAAGATGGGATTTTGGTCAATGCATTTTTATTGCATTTTTCATATGAATAAAAAAATTTGGATTTTTATCGCACTTTCATATAGATAAAAGAGGTTAGAATTTTATTTGCATTTCAATGCAAATTTTGATGATAATAAAAAGATGGGATTTTGGTCAATGCATTTTTATTGCATTTTTCATATAAATGAAAAGATTGGGATTTTTATTGCACTTTCATATAGATAAAAGAGGTTAGAATTTTATTTGCATTTCAATGCAAATTTTGATGACAATAAAAAGATGGGATTTTTAATACGATAAAAGATTGGATTTTTGTTGACATTAAAAGATTAGATGAATTTTGACATTGCATCTTAATGTCATTTTCAATATATTGTAAAGGATGAATTTTAAAGTTTCAACTTTTTGATTCATTTTGTGATAAAACATGAAATGCAACTTATTAATTTATTTTGTTAATTAGAACATTATCATTTATATGAAAGAGGAATAGAAAAAGATGTTTCCTTATGAAACATGTGTTGATTCATTAAAAATAGTGCCACTTAACATTGTCAAAAAAAATGACATTTAGTTAGGACATGTTTAGTGAAATAAAAATACATTATTTAGAATAATGTCATATTAGCTGTGGATGCATTAACTTTATTTAAAACATGTCATTTTGAGGATGCATTAATAAAATTCAACACATGTCATCTTTATTGAGATTAGAATTGGTGAATATAAGAGAAAAAATGTCATGTATGTCAAATTAAATATCATTTATGATCATCTAGGATTGCCACAATAAAGGTCATTTATGTCAAATATAAAAGTGTCATTTTAGTTAGTAATGTCACTTAAGAATAAAATAGACATTTTAGTTAAAATTATCATTTTAGACAAGAATGTCATGTTAGAAGATAAGGTCATTTAGTTAGATATGTCACATACATTAGAATAATGAATATGTCATTTGTTTAGGATAATGTTTTGTGAGAACTCTTTCTCACTAAATCTTTATCTTCAGTAATTATTTATTTTCATAAATAAATATATTTAATTGTATGTAATGAAATGTTTGTGGTTTATTTCTATGTTATGCATGATTTGTTGTGTATTAATGTTTGGTCGTGATGCGATGTTTAAAATGTGAGAATGTGTAACATACCGATTAATGTTATTTTTGATAATTCAAATATGTTACACTGCCATATACAAGTTACCTGACTTATATATGTTGATTGGGATGATATTTTCCCACATCGTCCAAGTGCACAAATAATCTATTGTTATTTGAATTTTGTTGTGAAAAGTTATTGTATGTTGTCAATTGAATGTATATTGTTTTGAATGTCAAATACATGAATAAATGAATGTTATTTGGTTATTGTGATTGGAATGTAATTTGGGTAATAAAAGGATGTTTGTCATTATGTTGCAAATGCGTGGTTTGAAATTCATTTATTAATGGTATTGATTTGGGTCTCATTCCAATGAGGGATTTTTTGGAAAATTTCAAAATGGTTTTCCATTTAAAAATTAATTGTGATTTTAATGACATTAAATATCATTTAATGTGAATGAAGCCGATTAAGTAGTCTTGCGCTACATTTACGAGAATGATTATTACCATGAATTTCATTTGTTATGTAATAAATGATGAAGGATTAGAATTTGAAATTTGAAATTTAACATTTTAGAATTTTATTTTAATGGTTATTATAATAAAATGAATATTGCTTAACCCGAGGTTAATGCAGTAATAAATGATTAATCAATATCGAAGATTTGAAATTCAAAAATTTTACATTTTGAAAATGCTATTATTATAGGAACAAATGCTGTATTAAATGATTAATTAATATGAAGAGTTTGTCATTCAATAATTATTATAATGTTATTATAATATGAAAGGTTTCAATTTTTGTTTAAAGTTTAAAAATAAGAATAAATGGTATTTCAAGAATAATGAAGATTTTTAATTTAAGGGGATATTTTGAAATAAATGATATTTTAAGAACCAATATACTTTGAAATAAAGAATATTTCAAAATAATATTTTCAGTAGGATAATTATAATTATAGATTATAATTGTACTTGGACACGAGGTTAGGTTACACTAGTGGTATAAGCCTGCCCGGACCCAACCGGCATATCCAGCAGCCACTAATGTCAAACCTAATGTGAGAGGTCCAAGTGCCCAAATAAGAATAGGGCCAAGAAACGAGGTTAAGCCCAACTTGTGGGATAAGTCTGCCCGGAACCAACCGGCACATCCAGCATCCACAAGTTGTAGGCCTAATGTGAGAGGTCTGACTGCTATGAAATATAAATGGATATAATAACGAATTGGGCTATTCAGCCCATTTTAAAATAGTAACACCATTTTAACCCGAACGTATTTATCAAATTATTTTATCCATTTAATTATGAATATTGAGATAACAGAAGGTTAAAGATTTAACGTAAAGATTTGTCTTTGACAAAATTAATGGGAACCTTTCCTAAAAATGTGAATATTTTAATTTTAAAGAATATTCTGAATTGGAATGAGACGTTGGATGTATTTTATCTATAGCACTCGATTTTTTTTAAAATCACGTGAGTTATTCAGAAAGACCGGGTTCAACCCATTCTGAATAATGAATACGACGATGAACATTCGAAGAAATGAAGACGGTGGCAGGACCGACGATCTTCACATCGAATGGATGTGATACTATTGAGGCCCATGATTGGAGTAGCTACCTTGAAGGGGCTAAAGTGGTGGCCGTCCGGACGTAGTGTTGATTTGTACGGATTTGGCTTTCGCTCAGACCCGGAGCATTAGTTTATAAATGGAATGTGTGTCTGACGGTGAATTTTGTTCCATGTAAACTGATTTCTATTAATATACGACCGTTGGTGGCGGAGAATTTATTCTCTTGCTCAACGCCCTTAGAGGTTGTGTATTAATAGTTATCAATCGCATGGCGTGAATTGTCAACGTGGCACGCTAAGATGAAGATGATCAAGGCTTTGTTGAAAAGCAGGCCTTGTGGTTATAACGTTACTTCGCGAGCCTCACAACCCGGTTGAGTCTAAAACAGGAGAAGAGAACGCAGGGAGAGAAGCACGTTTCTTTCTAGCTAGAAGTGGTGTCGGTGCTTAAACTGGCTGATATTTACTTATGTGGATGATGGAATGAGGCGTCTCGGATATTAGGTCCTATAGGACCGGTAAACGTGTGTTCAGAAATTGCCAATCCTCAAAGCTGTATGTGAGGACCGGCCCTGCAGCTTTCCAAGGGTTCACTGCAGGGGATCCTGAGACATTAGCTAGAGTGTCTCGAATCGGTAAGGAGCTCCTCCCTAGCCTTGGCTCATGATGGAAACCAAATTCCAAATACAACCCTACGGACTTGATTGTATTACTAGTATGGAGGCATAGTAGTGTGAGATACTATTCTTCCTAGGATTGATACATTTACTTTGAAATGTTTTTGAAACGTATATACACTAATAATAATATCAGATTCGTTTTTATCGTACCAAGCATGTTTGACCATTATAAGGTAAAACCCTATCCTCCGGTTTGCGATGCATTGTGTGATGGGACTTGGGTCTTATGATGGTTTCATTTTTCTAAAAAGCATTGCGGTGATTTACGATTTACTCTAAGTTATGCACGGCAATCCATTGGAATAAACCCGTTCCGCGTTAGCGGCGTGGTCCTTGGATTTGCCTTATTACTATTAGTTAAATTAGTTAAGAATTCTCACACCAGTCCCATGACTGACCCGTTGTTTGTTTCCACCTTTGAAAACTCGGGTGCCCTCTTTTCCATACGGGCAGTCGAGTAGTTTGTCTGCAGGTCCTTATCTCGAGCAGGATGCTGGATTGAAGCTTAAAGCTGTGTCCAGAGCATAGTTATCTTCCGCTGTATCTATTTTATTGTTTCCGCTGCAATGTATTAAAATATTGTAATTTATCTTCCGCTGTAATTTATCGATGTACTCTGATATTTTGTACTCTGATGTTACATTACCATGATGTAATAAAAGTCTGCTGTTATTGTTCTGATGTTGTTGTATTCCCAAAGTTAACGTACTCGGGTTTTGAACGGTCTTGGTCGATTTTGCGATCGATCGGGTCGGGCGAAACCCGGGTTGTTACATAAACACTCAAATTTACAGGATTATGGTAATCTTCATCTGAATGGTAAACATCATTGTCACGGAAATTTTAAATTTTTGCATAGGGAAGATTTTGATTTCAGAATTTTTTGACATGCCTCTTGTACCTCAAAAATCAGATCCAAAATCATCATACACCATTTTCAATAGTGGAAAGTATAGGGGGAAAAGGAAATCTCATTTTTCACATGACACCGATCATCAATGTAGATTTCATTCTGCATACCATTTTCATTCGCATATAGTAGTTGCTAAATTGCATTTCATTTTGCAAATCATTCTCCATTTAATCCACCTTTGGATATTATCCTTCAAATTTATGAAACGTGTTTACAGCGTGGACACTGTTTTGTCCAAGTGTAGGGGGAGGGTGGGAGTCTACATTACATCCTTTTATTTTTCTTTAATTTTTTTTCTCTTCTTTCTTTTCATATAGGACCATCATGCATTTTAGATCATAGTAACATGCCATTTTTTTTTTGAAATACAACTCATTTTAGATTGATACAATAAAATAAATTAACAATTGTTGGTCAGTTGATAGTATTTTTCTCTCTCAATAAGATCGAATAAAAAATATAATGAAAAGTTGAATTTTGAGGGATAATAGTGTAACTGGTACATAGGAGACTCTTAGGTGGTGGCCATGAAGTTTATTCTAAATTTTCGTCTTTGTTTAATGAGTGGAGGACTTAAAATACTTATATTGGTTTTTCAAATCTTTAAAACTAAGTTGGGTTAAGCTGAATTCGAGTAACTCTCTTGTTCTTATATTTTCAATAATAATAATAATAGTAATCCAAGAGTATTCAACCTTGCTTATAAATTTAGCGTTGGTTTACAAACCCGCCAAAATCAATCCAACATGTTGTTGACAAAGTCAGCGTTGGTATACCTTAGTCTCATTTTATGAGTTGGACACCTAAGGATTACCGACATGTTATTGACAAAGTCAGCGTCGGTCTGCACAATCAGCCAAGCTCTATCCCAACTCTCCGTCAGTCCGCGAGGCAGTGCGTGGGTGGTATACCTTGGTCTTTTAAGTTAGGTGTATGTAGTTTATCATTAATTTTATTTTTTATAGAAATAGAGAATAAGTGATAATGCCTAAGCACTTCTTGACCTTATTGATTTGACTACTCATACACAAGGAATTTAGAATACCACTTTGCGAACTATGACAAGCAAACTAAAAATTTATTTCATGGCTACACTATGTTATCAATCAAACCAACTGGTCAAACTGGAATTTAACATTTGAAATCTTGAATTATGTTGAAAATTTGTGACAAGTTAAGATATCTAAAATACAGTCAACTGATAAGAAATTGTTAATTTAATTTGTTGTACCACTTTTCTGAAACAAGTCGTGTTTTCATTTGCGTATGTCCATTGCATTCATGTAGTTACATTAAAATCATAACATACTACATTCGGATTTGGTGGGTAGTATCCACTGAAAACCCTCACGAGACACCACTCGTCCTACTAGGGACACCTAGAGGTTTAACGGCTTGTTGCATATGCTCAATGAAATCGTGTTTCCTACGAAAGTGTGACCTATCTAGTTAGTTTTTAATTTTTGTTTTACTCGAGGACTAGTAAAAGATAAGTGTGGGGGTATTTGATTAGCATAGAAATGTGTTTATTTTATGCTCTTATATCTTATCTTTTGTATATAAATAAACAAGTGTGAACCCGTGCTACACACACGGGTTTGTTTTACTACTAGTTTTGTAATTGTTTGTATTACTATTATTTTCTAATGGATCATGTCTTTATAACAATGAAGCTAAGTGTACTATTATCAAATCCAAATTTAACATGAACAACATAGCAAGACCAATGTTAAAGAGCAGTAACTATATTCAACATAATGATATATTTTATATGTTGCGTTCAATATGAATAAACAATGAAAATATAAAAGGGAAAATGCCCTCAAAATAAACTGCGTATGTAATATATATCCATGAGAACATACAGTAATGGGGCGTGAGATACACAACATAGAAACCGTATAAATTAGGCATCAAAATTTATAATAAATTACTTGTGTATGTCATTGAGAATTGAGAAAGAGCATGGCATGAGATACACAGTAGACCAACTATGACATGGAAGATACCATGACAGAAATAGATTTCGCCTAATGAAACATGGAACACAGTAGAAGTCATAATAAGAATGATGTTTGGACATCAACATGCTTTTTCTAAATTTCATCTAAAGGGCATTGAAGTCGAACGAACTTGCTAATAGGAAGCCCTAAATATAATGTCAGTTTACTCCATGCTTCTGCACTACATAATCAAGGATAAACTTTACACAAAATATAATTTCAATTTAAGCAAAATCTAGTTTCTGCTTCTACAATAAATAATTAGGAATAAACCCCACTCAAGTATACTAAATGTCTTATGTCTTGATTCCCTAAATAATCGTCTCATTCTGAGAAACAATCATAGATTCCGGTACAACTGATTAGAAACTCAAAGAACAAAACTACTTTTAGTCTAAAAAATAGAATGTAAAGAGGCGATCAAAATGGCAGTTTCTCCAACTATAAGCCATAACTAAGTACAATTCATTTACATCAAGATCAACAAGAAATTTGATACAGTCCTTCAAAGACCATACTCTTTGCTTGGTTGAAATCAGCCGATATAATGGCTGTACTTGGTTGAAATCAGCTGATATCATGGTTGTATCTTTGAAAATGTAGTACAAAAGGTAGCTGCAGTCTGAAACTTGATACCTTCAGGTCTGATAAATTGATAATCTAAATGGATGCAGAAGCATGAAATGAATTAGAACATACTTTATATTCCCGAAATTTCAATAAATGGGGTAAAAAAATATATGCAAGAAACTACTAATGTGTTAAATTCAATACAATCTCAAATGGAATGCCTGTCAAGCGCTAAATTCAACGCCTTAGATGTATTCACCTATTAAATGGGATGTAAGCTCTTATATTCTTAACATGAGGATCTTGTGTTCAAAAGCATGAGATCATTAAAATGACAATGTTAAAGATGGAAGTAAGACAAAGAAAATTAAACCATTTGCAAACTGGTGAAATAAAATGTTTTATTCTTTATATGCTAAATCACATGCAAAACAGATAAAGAAATTGAAACTGAAAATAACTTCAAATTTTGCTCCAATACACGATGATGATGCTCATGATATATGTATTCAAATAATCAAAATGAACAGTTGGGTTAATTCAATTCTTTCGAAAGTGAATATTAAAATGGATAAATACTACAATGATGATTATTACTGGCTGCTAGCTCAAAATAACAACATTTTGACAAAAAATTTGTGTTTGCTCTATATTATGTCCATAGGCTCGCATACTTCTTTCCTACAATCTGATTTTGTTGTGAACCAATATAAAATCATTCTCTACAAATCTTGGTGATCCTTCCTTTTACAGCTTAATATTATGTGGAAACTATAAAATTTAGTGACATATAAGTGCCTACAAAAATGACCATGGGATCCTTACAGTTATGGCAGGTTTTCCTTAAGCATTGGCACTATTAATTTAATTCATATGTTCATGTGATTATCAACACAAAATACCCACCTGCATGCATATAAACACAGGAAATTCCAATTTTATGTACTTGCTACTACTTTGTTGGACTATTGGACACCATGTTAGGCACCAATGAATTGTACTATTGCAGCACTATACAGTTTGAGATACCAAAAGATGAAGTGGAAGAATACGATTACCTCAAAGGTACATGAAGTAAATATATCAGGATGTGCATGTTTAGTTCATCTATCTTAAAAGGAGGAAAAAAGGAAATAGTATAGCGTCAACTACACCCTGAGGATCCATAACATGGAAGGCCCCTTATTTCTTTTTGGATAACATGCAAGCAGCTGTCACACAGATAACAGAGGCCTCCGAGAGAGGATTTTTAAATTCTTACCAATTAGAAAGCAGTTGTCACACAGAATAAGAAGAAGGCCATACAACATCAGAGTAGACACGAATCTCACAGCAGAACGAACAATATATAATAGATACATAACTTTGAAATAAAATCAGTATATGTATACAGTAACATTATCAGATTATAACACTTACATCACAGTGGAAATAAACAATAGCTATAAAACGCTGCTGAAGCCTCCTACTCCATCTCCTTCTAGTGCATCCATATACCTCGACTACTTGACTTCTCATTCAAATTTGAGCACCCAAGATTTTAGGGAAAATAAAACAAAATAAACTCCGGGTCAGTCATAGGACTGGTATGAGTAAACAATTCAAAACAGTTTAGGAAAATAACGATATCTCATAAGACAAATCAATTTGATTTAACTTTCAAATCATTTTGAAAGAAACAATGGTCTTTTATATCAAAACTCTTTTGATATTATAATAGTGTCTATCAACCACAATATAATAATCATCTTGCAGAACGCTTTCATCTCACGTTCCACATACATAGTATACAACCAAAACCGCGCACTTATTGGATAATGGATTACCAACTATGACAAGGCATGGAACCACCTTCCGATAGTGTACCTCTAGAGAGGAATACACTGGGTTCAACAAGAACATCTTGCAACTCGGCCACACATGACCGACCACTCATTTCGCTTGAGTGTCTCGAATGTATATCACCAACGGTTGGGATCAGCAACCGTTTCCTGAATGGGACAGCATCGAATAGATTAAAGAATGAAATGAATATCTCTAGATAGGTGATAATACACCCTAATGGAAGCAATCCACATAGCCATGCTGCCTGCCCGATTTTTGTAATTTCCCGGTTGTGAGGCTAGAGGCCACGCTTATCTCTGACAGATCACACAATCATTCACTTTGAATGTCACATCGTCATACCCGCCAAATCACAAAATGGTTTCCCTAAAAATACAACGGGTATACAACTAAGAGAAACGAATTCCTCCGCCACCAAACGTAAATACGTTTGAAGAGATCAACTTACGCGATCTATTAAATATACTATGTCAGACATTCTTCCATATTGGTTGTCCTGGGACAGGATAAACTAAAGGTACTATCCTGTAAATAGGAAAGCCCTTGCATAACTCCATCTTCAATTATCTTCATCATATTTGATGCAACGCTAATGTCCATACAGAGTGGTTTTTAGATAACGAATCTGATCCCGGTCTCTCCGTATTGACGACGGAAAAATGGTCAAAAACTTCGATAGTCGGTGAGTTAACTATCAAAGAAAACATGTGTGCAAACAACGATATTATTTCTAGATGGAAATTTTATCGATCAATCATCAATCATCAATCATCATTTATCTCTTAAATTAATTTATCATTAATTTATTTGTTTACCCATTTCCTATTTTCGTATATATACAGAAATTCTTATTTTCTAAATTTAGAAAAAAAAAAGATTCTTATTTGGAAAACATTTCCAAAACTCCTTCATTGGATTTAAACAGATGTTTAAATAAAACATTGCTATGCCAACTCAAACCATCACACTCATTAACTAAATTTACTTAACCAACCTTCGCTATCGAACCTTAACCATTACTTAGTTAAAAACGAAATCAATAAAGTTGGGGTATAACTACCTCTCAGACCTTAACTGAACAACATTTCTAACTTCGAAACAGATAAGGTTCACCTTTTAAACCTTTAACATCCTTCCTTACGTAACTCTCTTTCGAATAAATCTCTATTCGATAACTCTTTCCTTCGAATAAACTATATTCGATAATATCTCTTCAAATAGCCATATTCGATTAACTCTATTCAATTAACACTATTCAATTAACTCTAATCGATTTACTCTTATCAGATAGCTCTATTTGATTAACTTTATTCTATTAACTCTATTTGATTAACTCTATTGGATTAACATTATCAATTAACTCTATTGGATTAACTCTAATCAATTAACTCTTATCAATTTACTCCCATCTATTAACTCCTTTCGAATAAACTATATTCGATATACTCCTTTAACTCTATTCGAATAAACTATATTCGATTAACTCCTTTAACTCTATTCAAATAAACTATATTCGATTAACTCCTTTAACTCTATTCGAATAAACTATATTCGATAACTCCTTTCGAATAACTAATATTCGATAACTCCTTTCGAATAACTAATATTCGATAATCTCTCTTCGAATAACTAATATTCGATAATCTCTCTTCGAAGAACTAATCTTCGATAACCTCTCTTCGAATAACTAATCTTCGATAACCTCTTTTCGAATAAACTATATTCGATTAATTTTCTTCTTCGAATAACCTTATTCGATAACTCTTTCTTCGAATAAACTATATTCGAATAACTCTAATCCGACTAACTATAATTCAATTAACTCTATTCGAATAACTAAGTTTCGACTAACTCTAACTCAATTAACTCTATTCGAATAATTAATATTCGACTAACTCTTGTTCGATTAACTCTATTTAATTAACTCTAATCGATTAACTCTAATCGATTAACTCTAATTCGATTAACTCTAATTCGATTAACTCTAATCGATTAACTCCAATTCGATTTAACTCTATTCAATTTAACTCTAATTCCTTTTATAATCCTACTTACTTTCCAAATATTTCCTTTTATGATATCTTATTTATTTTCTAAATAAATATTCTTTTTTATCCTTCTATTTATTCTCCCAATAAATATTCCTTTTATTTTTCTATTTATTTACAAATAAATATTCCTTTTCAATTCTATTTGTTCAACAATTATTTCCTTTGCAATTCTATTTGTAAATGTTTTACAAATTTTCCTTTTCAATTCTATTTGTAAATGTTTTACAAATATTTCCTTTTCAATTCTATTTGTAAATGTTTTACAAATATATCCTTTTCAATTCTATTTGTAAATGTTTTACAAATATATACTTTTCTATTCTATTTGTAAATGTTTTACAAATATATCCTTTTCTATTCTATTTGTAAATGTTTTACAAATATATCCTTTTCAATTCTATTTGTAAATGTTTTACTAATATATCCTTTTCAATTCTATTTGTAAATGTTTTACAAATATATCCTTTTCTAAAAACAAATATATCCCTTTTATATTTGTTTTACAAATATATCCCTTTTCAATTCTTCTTTGATTTTATAATTTTCTTTTATAAAATTCTTTTCATTTTATATATAAAATCTATTGATTTTATATAAATAATTCATTTTCAAAATACACTTTGAAAATCCCCTTTTCTATATCCCAGTATTTCTTATAATATTTAAAATACCAAATAACAATGATTAATATCATCCAAACACAGATAATCAACACAGATTATATATCCCATTATATATTACAATATATGAAAAACAGTATAATAAATATTGAGGAATCCAGTTGGATCCTTCCAACCTGTTTCCCTGCATCCACGGATGTTAAATAATATAATTAACATCGATTTCATTTCAATATGAAATATTCTGCTAAACAGAATCAATATTTGATTAACGATTTATATATATATATATATATATATATTGTTATCTATAATTTCAATCAATATATCAGCAGTTCATTCAAACAGTCAACACATAGCAATCAGTCATCATTTATCAGTTCTAAATATACGTTATAAAAATATGAACTGGTAGAGTTGGTCAGTTTTACTCACATTGGACGATCATCGTTAAATAACGATAATTGCCTTTGGTTCAGATGGACGTTTTATTCTGCTATAAATCGTAATGAGCTCCAATTCACTCCCAGTCAGTTCCATTGTGTAGTGTCCGTCCATACGATCCCAACGGATCTTGTTTCGCTGAATTTCGTTACCGTATGATAAAGTTATACGTTATACAAGTTTAAATACTATTTAAAATAAAACAAACTAAATTTCAATGTTCATATTGGGCCTCACCCACACAAACCGGCCCATTTCTTTGTAAAAGTCCAGACCCGCATCTAAAGCTTCTTCCCCAACGTTTTACAAATGTGCTGCTCCTCAAACCTCAACTCCCGTAAACTAAATCATTCACCATTCTTCATTGTTTTCAACCCAAAATAAAAGGAATTCACCAAATTTAAACTAAATTGCTTTTAATTATGGGCTTCACCCATGAAACCCGGCCCATCAAGACAAAAATCTAGACCCGCCACCGTTACCTTCCTTCCTCTTTCAAGACGCGATCTCTAGGAACCACCATCACTATTTCCGCACCTTCAGCCCACCAGAACTCGCTCATCTCTCCACTGATCTTCAAATAGAAACTACCAAAATTCCTCTCATCAACTACTCTTTCTCCTCGTCCCATTTTGCTCAACCTCGCACAGGTTATTCCGACCCTGACTTCAGGTGTTTCTGAACCCCTACAGTACATCACACTTCCCTTTTTGACTTCGAAACACCACAAAAATCCCATACGAGCTCCAATCCACCTACTCAATCTAAGAACGATATCGAATCGAATAATCAATTCCTCGATTAGCCTAAAACTTCAACCCTAACTTCACTGTTAGCCTTCACGTGTTCAAGGACCTACATCGCACTAAGTAAAAGGAAAATGAGGTTGAAGCTCTTCTTGCCAAAAATCCTTATGCACCACTCTTTTGATTTTAGGACTTTTATTTTGATTTTCTATATTTTTTTTGAAGTTGCTTTTCACGTTTGAAGAAAGAAAAGGTAGCGGCGCATTTCTCTTTGACCACTGAAGTAGTGAATTAGGCTAAGTTAGGATGGCCCCATATTTATAGGTAGATTTAATATATTTTAATTCAATTTTTATATTAATATATATTAAACCGTTCTCTCTAATTAGCATTTAAAAATTTATATGACTACATACGAATCCCGTTTTCGATGGAAATGGACATGCAGCTACAGTTTGACAGTACGGACCCAACGAAACTGGTTTCGTCGAATTCTGACTCCGTTTGCTCCCATAGCGTATTTTAACCGTCAAAATACTGACTGTTTTTCACATTAAAAATCCGTATGACCACACTCTGACCCCAAAAATCACGAAAATTGAAATCTAGCAATAATTAAATATTGCGGATCCAACAAAATTAGTTTCATCAAAAACGGAGGTCGTTTGCAAAACTGGCTATTTTTAAAGCTCTAAATAAACCCTTTTAAATATTAATATATTTAAAAATAATTAAATTTAATATTTATAAATAAATATTATCGTATATATTCATAATAGAATATCATACAGCTCCAATTGGATTTATAACTCGATATTTCAAAATTCCTAGTTATATCGATATTCGATTTATATATAAAATCCATTTATAATATATGTTTATATTTATAAATTTCAAAGGAATTCCATAGCGACTTTCCTAAAATTTGATTTGGAAATAAATCAAAATCCACATGAAGAAATCCAGATTTTTCTATTCCATTAAAAAATATACTTCACCAGCTCCGAACGTTTCTTGTTTCACAGAAATCCGGCTTAAAACGGATTTTGTATATTCGTGTAAAGTTCGAATCGCCAAATTACGAACTGCCACGCCATTTGGAGCTCAATTTTAATTATAATATAATTATACGTTCAAACTTCGTTTAAATAATATATTCGTTAATATAATTCAACTCTAAACTAAATTATATATTTTAAACTGTCCAATTTACGCAACATTGTAAATTCACTATTTCCGACTATTTCGAAACTAAATATATTATTCTATTATTTATATTAAATAAATATTCGATATAATTTAATTAAACAACCATTCTCACTATTTAAATAATTAAATAAATTAATTATATATCGCTGAAAATACGGGTCGTTACATTCTTTCCCCCTTAAAATAATTTCGTCCTCGAAATTGCTAAGTTAGAAAACAAACCCTATTAACTGGTTAGAACTTATTTGTTCACTTCTTTTTTAGTTTCAACTGAACAAATAAATTTCAATTAAAATATTAATTCATTTCGACTAACAAAAATTTTCTAACACCCGAAATTTTCGAAAAATTTCGCCAGCACCTCCTTTGTACTGGTCAATCGGTACAACTACAACTCGTCTCTCTAGGCCTTCTCCAACCCAAAAGAAAATCAAACAACCAAGCCGCTTGCCAGTTCAGCTCATCAAAATCTCATACCCAATTAGAAATATAAACTTGTACCTTTTTGTCGGGGATATCATTATATCATTTCCATATGCTGCCAATTCAGCATATACCAATATCATTCAATCAAATTCTAATATGTTTTTATCCACAAATCCAACCATTTGCTTATACCTAAGTCGAATTTCATTTCAAACCAAAGTTCCTTTCTCGATTTTCAATTTCTTACCTCATCATTCCAATACTATTTCAGATTTCTATTCCACAATCCAATATTCTCGATATCATTCTAATCCAATTCAATCCAATTACCACTGAACTGGCTTTATTTCAAATTTCAAATTTGCTTTCACAAATTTCTATTTAATTTGTTTTTATTTCAAACATTCTCTACCTGGGAGTTTCAAACAGCTTTGTTTTTCTAAAACCAAATACTCCTCTTTGAATTTTAAACAACTTGTTTCTCAAAACAATTCAAAACTATATCCTTGGTAGTAATCCATCACTTAGAACTCGAAAATGAACACCGATGATGCAGCTGTCATCATCAGAATCTATTTTCTAGCGATCGAAGTGAGTTCAATATTATATCACTTTTTTAAACCATTTCTAAACATTTCCACTTTGAAATATATTTCAAAATACCATTCACGGTGCTTTAAAACAATTTAAAATCTCCCATGATTTTAAAATTCTCATATATTCAATCCAAATCCATCTACAAAAACCTTTCCAAATTTCCAGGGTTTTAATTTCAATTCTGATTTAAATTCAGATTTAATTCATCTGATTTTTATATATTACACTTATATGAATTCTAATTGGTTATTTACATAACCATTAAATTTATAATCTTACTCAATTATAATTACAACTAATATATCCAATATATTATAATTCCAATATATATATATATTCTCTATATCAAAATATACTTTGGGTAAAATATTTTCATCTACCCTCTTTTCAAAACATATCGTGTCGACCTATCGTACTCGAGTGTTTAGAAACTCCTACCGATACAGTGGATCAAACTGATCAATCAGAACCCATAAACAACTCAACCAATAAATCTCCACAATATAAAACAATTTGATATCAAATAACAAATACGTTCACTCATATATATACACTCAACTCAATCTAGGGTCTTACTAACCCCATCTCTACTGAGTCACGCCATAGAGCCAAGGTGATAACTTAACCTTCAGCTCCGATACCAACCGTAGTGTCCCGAAATTCCGGTACAATTTGAGCTGACCAAATAACACAAGTCCAACCCAAATTTACACTAGAAACCAGAAAACTAATAGAAAGAAAACAGAGGGTGAGAATAGAAAAGATAAAAACTTAGAATAGAAGAAGAAGAAGATCATACAACATCAAAGTAAATACAAATCTCACAGCGGAACAAACAATATATAATAGATACATAACTTTGAAAGAAAATCAGTATATGTATACAGTAACATTATCAGAGTATAACACTTACATCACAGCGGAAATAAACAATAGCTATAAAATGCTGCTGAGGCCTCCTGCTCCAGCTCCTTCTAGTGCATCTGTAAATCCCGACTACTTGACTGCTCATACAAATTTGAGCACCCAATAATTTAGGGAAAACAAAACAAAACAAACTCCGGGTCAGTCATGGGACTGGTATGAGTAAACAGTTTAAAACAGTTTGGGAAAATAAAGATATCTCACAAGACCACGCCGTATAACGGAACGAGTTTTTCCCTTATGAGAATCCAAATCAATTTGATTTAACTTTCAAATCATTTTGAAAGAAACAATGATCTTTTATATCAAAACTCTTTTGATATTATAATAGTGTCCATCAAACACAATATAATAATCATCTTGCAGAACGCTTTCATCTCATGTTCCACATATATAGTATACAATCAAAACCGCGAGAACTTATTGGATAACGGATTACCAACTATGACAAGGTATGGAACCACATTCCGATAGTGTACCTCTAGAGAGGAATACACTGGGTTCAACAAGAACATCTTGCAACCCGGCCACACATGACCGACCACTTTTTCACTTGAGTGTATTGAATGTATATTACCAATGGTTGGGATCAGCAACTGTTCCCCGAATGGGACAACATCGAATAGATTAAAGAATGAAATGAATATATCTAGATAGGTGATAATACACCCTAATGGAAGCAACCCACATAGCCATGATGCCTGCCCGATTTTTGTCATTTCCCGGTTGTGAGGCTAGAGGCCATGCTTATCTCTGACAGATCACACAATCATTCACTTTGAACGTCACATCGTCATACCCGCCAAATCACAAAATGATTTCCCCAAAAATACAACGGGTATACAGCTAAGAGAAACGAATTCCTCCGCCACCAAACGTAAATACGTTTGAAGAGATCAACTTACGCGATCTATTAAATATACTCCCTCAGACATTCTTCTATACTGGTTGTCCTGGGACAGGACAAACTAAAGGTATTATTCTGTAAACAGGACAACCCTTGCATAACTCCATCTTCAATTATCTTCATCATATTTGATCGCAATGCTAACGTCCATACATAGTGGTTTTCAGATAATGAATCTGATCCCGGTCTCTCCGTTTTGACGACGGAAAAATGGTCAAAAACTTCGATAGTCGGTGAGTTAACTATCAAAGAAAACACGTGTGCAAAAACCGATATTATTTCCAGATCGAAATTTTATCGATCAATCATTAATCATCATTTATCTCTTGAATTAATTTATCACGTTACCCACTTCCTATTTTCGTATATATACAGAAATTCTTATTTTCTGAATTTAGAAAATATTTCTGATTCTTATTGGGAAAACATTTCCAAAACTCCTTCATTGGATCTAAACAGATGTTTAAATAAAACATCGCTATGCTAACTCAAACCATTACACTCATTTACTAAATTTATTTAACCAACCTTCACTATCGAACCTCAACCATTACTTAATTAAAAACGAAGTCAATTAAGTTGGGGTATAACCACCTCTAAGACCTTAACTGAACAACATTTCTAACTTCGAAACAGACAAGGTTCACCTTTTAAACCTTTATCAACCTTCCTTACGTAACTCTCTTTCGAATAAATCTCTATTCGATAACTCATTCCTTCGAATAAACTATATTCGATAATCTCTCTTCGAATAGCCATATTCGATTAACTCTATTCAATTAACACTATTCGATTAACTCTAATCGATTTACTCTTATCAGTTAGCTATATTTGATTAACTTTATTCTATTAACTCTATTTGATTAACTCTATTGAATTAACTCTATTGGATTAACCCTATTGATTAACTCTATTGGATTAACTCTAATCAATTAACTCTTATCAATTTACTCCCATCGATTAACTCCTTTCGAATAACTAATATTCGATAATCTCTCTTCGAATAACTAATCTTCGATAACCACTCTTCGAATAACTAAACTTCGATAACCTCTTTTCGAATAAACTATATTTGATTAATTCTCTTCTTTGAATAACCTTATTCGATAACTCTTTCTTCGAATAAACTATATTCGAATAACTCTAATCTGACTAACTCTAATTCAATTAACTCTATTCGAATAACTAATATTTGACTAACTCTAATTCAATTAACTATATTCGAATAATTAATATTCGACTAACTCTTGTTCGATTAACTCTATTTAATTAACTCTATTCGATTAACTCTAATCGATTAACTCTAATTCGATTAACTCTAGTCGATTAATTCCAATTCGATTTAACTCTATTCGATTAAATCTAATTCCTTTTATAATCCTACTTACTTTCCAAATATTTCCTTTTATGATATCTTATTTATTTTCTAAATAAATATTCTTTTTTTATCCTTCTATTTATTCTCCCAATATATATTCCTTTTATTTTTCTATTTATTTAACAAATAAATATTGCTTTTCAATTCTATTTGTTCAACAATTATTTCCTTTGCAATTCTATTTGTAAATGTTTTACAAATATTTCTTTTCAATTCTATTTGTAAATGTTTTACAAATATGTCCTTTTCAATTCTATTTGTAAATGTTTTACAAATATATCCTTTTCTATTCTATTTGTAAATGTTTTACAAATATATCCTTTTCTATTCTATTTGTAAAAGTTTTACAAATATATCCTTTTCACTTCTATTTGTAAATGTTTTACAAATATATCCTTTTCTATTCTATTTGTAAATGTTTTACAAATATATCCTTTTCTATTCTATTTGTAAATGTTTTACAAATATATCCTTTGCGATTCTATTTGTAAATGTTTTACAAATATATCCTTTTCAATTTGTTTTACAAATATATCCCTTTTATATTTGGTTTACAAATATATATCCCTTTTCAATTATTCTTTGATTTTATAATTTTCTTTTATAAAATTCTTTTCCTTTTATATATAAAATCCATTGATTTTATATAAATAATTCATTTTCAAAATACACTTTGAAAATCCCCTTTTCTACATCCCAGTATTTCTTACGGTATTTAAAATACCAAATAACAATGACTAATATCATCCAAACACACATAATCAACACAAATTATATATCCCATCATATATTACAATATATGGAGAATAATATTATAAATATTAAGGAATCCAGTTGGATCCCTCCAACCTGTTTCTCTGCATCCACAAATGTTTAACAATATAATTAACATCGATTTCATTTCAATATGAAATATTCCGCTAAACAGAATCAATATTTGATTAACGATTTATATATGTATCGTTATCTATAATTTCAATCAATATATTAGTAGTTCATTCAAATAGTCAACACACAGCAATTAGTCATCAGTTACCAATTCACTCCCAGTCAGTTCTATTGTGTAGTGTCCGTCCATACGATCCCAACGGATCTTGTTTCGCTGAATTTCCTTACCGTATGATAAAGTTATCCTTTATACAAGTTTAAATACTATTTAAAATAAAACAAACTAAATTTCAATGTTCATATTGGGCCTAACCCACACAAACTGGCCCATCTCCTTGTAAAAGTCCAGACCTACATCTAAAGCTTCTTCCCCGACGTTTTACAAAGGTGCTACTCCTCAAACCTCCAACTCCCGTAAACTAAATCATTCGCCAATCTTCATTGTTTTCAAACCAAAATAAAAGGACTTCACCAATTTAAACTAAATAGATTTTAATTATGGGCTTCACCCATGAAACCCGGCCCATCAAGACAAAAATCCAGACCCGCCACCATTACCTTCCTCTTTCAAGACACGATCTCCAGGAACCACCATCACCATTTCCGCACCTTCAACCCACCAGAACTCGCTCATATCTCCACTGATATTCAAATAGAAACTACCAAAATTCCTCTCATCAACTACTCTTTCTCCTCGTCCCATTTTGCTCAACCTCGAATAGGTTATTCCGACCCCGACTTCAGGTGTTTCCGAACCCCTATAGTACATCGCACTTCCCTTTTTGACTTCGAAACACCCCAAAAATCCAATACGAGCTCCAATCCACCTTATCAATCCAAGAACGATATCGAATCGAACAAACGCTTCTTCGATTAGCCTAAAACTTCAACCCTAACTTCACTGTTAGCCTTCGCATGTTCAAGGACCTGCATCACACTGAGTAAAAGGAACACGAGGTTGAAGCTCTTCTTGCCAAGAATCCTTATGCACCACTCTTTTGATTTTAGGACCTTTATTTTGATTTTTTATAAAAAAAAATTGGAGTTGCTTTTCATGTTTGAAGAAAGAAAAGGTATCGGCGCATTTCTCTTTGACCACTGAAGTTGTGAATTAGGTTAAGTTAGGATGACCCCATATTTATAGGTAGATTTAATATATTTTAATTCAATTTTTATATTAATATATATTGAACCGTTCTCTCTAATTGGCGTTTAAAAATTTATATGACTACATACAAATCCCGTTTTCGATGGAAATGGACATGCAGATACAGTTTGACATTATGGACCTAACGAAACTGGTTTCGTCGAATTCCGACTCCGTTTGTTCACACAGTGTATTTTTAACCGTCAAAATACTTACTATTTTTCATATTAAAAATCCGTACGGCCACACTCTGACCCCAAAAATGACGGAAATTGAAATTTAGCAATAATTAACTATTGCGGATCCAAAAAATTAGTTTCGTTGAAAACGGAGGTCGTTTGCAAAACTGGCTATTTTTAAAGCACTAAATAAACCCTTATAAATATTAGTATATTTAAAAATAATTAAATTTAATATTTATAAATAAATATTATCGTATATATTCACAATAGAATATCATACAGCTCCAATTGGATTTATAACTCGATATTTCAAAATTCCCAGTTATATCGATATTTGGTTTATATATAAAATCCTTTTATAATATAAATTTATATTTATAAATTTTAAAGGAATTCCATAGCGACTTTTTTAAAATTTGATTTGGACATAAATCAAAATCCACGTGATGAAATCCAGATTTTTCTCTTCCATTAGAAAAATATACTTCACTAGCTCCGAACGTTTCTTATTTCACAGAAATCCGGCTTAAAACGGATTCTTTATATTCGTTTAAAGTTCGAATCGCCAAATTACGAACTACCGCGCCATTTGGAGCTCAATTTTAATTATAATATAATTATACGTTCAAACTTCGTTTAAATAATATATTCGTTAATATAATTTGTGACGGCCTGGAATTTCGCTCGATCTGAATCAGTCGTTAAACCGATCTAGACCGTTCGAAACCCCTGAACGTTGAGAACAGGACAAACCAGAACACAAACAGAAGAACATTTCATTGTATATTACAACAATGCATCAGATTACAAGAATATACAGAGTATAAATGAATAAATATTACACAGAAATATCAGAGATTTAAATTACATTTAAATACATAGCAGCGGAAAAATAATATAAAGCACAACTGAAGGTGATATACGGATACAGAGCTTTCCGGATATCATTCCAGCTGTAAACCAGGATCCTGTGAATATAAATCTGCAAAACCAAAACTACTAGCTGCCCGTGCGGAAAATAGGGGCACCCAGAGTTTAGGTTAAAACAATAAACTCCAGGTCAGTCATGTGACTGGTGTGAGAACTAAAACAGTTATTTAAAACTTTACTTTTAAAAGAGAGTAATTCAAGGGACCACGCCGTATAACACGGAACGGGTTTTCTCCCAAGAATACCAGTGCATAGAATAAACAGCGCAATGCTTTTTCGAAAAATGAAGCTATTATAAGACCCAGGTCCTATCATACAATGCAACGCAAGCCGGGGGATAGGGTTTTCCCTTATAATAGCCAAACATGCTTGGTACGTTCAAACAAATCATTTGATACTATAATAAGTGTATAGTGTCAAAACATTTCAATCATAAATATAAATCATAGACGGCATGGGTACCATATATCATGTCGCCATACTAGTTCTACAATTAAAACCGAATTACACGTATTGGAAATTGGATTTCCGTCATGAGTCGAGGCAAGGGGCAAGCTCCTCTCCGCGTTCGAGACACTCTAGCAAATGTCCCCGGGATTACGCACACTGGGTAACCCCTGGATGCTTCAGGGCCGGTCCTCACTTACGTTAGAGGATTAGTATTCCTGAACACACGTTTCCCGGTCCTTACAGACCTATAATCGAGGCGCCTCATCCAACAACCACAAAGGTGAAAAGTATATATATGTCAGGGCTGGTAAGTCACTGACACCACCAAAGCTAGAAAGAAACGTGCGCTCTCCCTGCAGTCCGTATCCCGTTTTTAACTCATACCGAGGTGTGAGGCTCGCGAATACACGCTATACACAAAGCTACCACGTAGGTTATGCTTTGATCATCAACCACAAGACTTTGCTTTTCAACAGAAGCCTTGATCCATGCAACTCAGCATGCCACACCGGCAATTCATGCCATGCGATTGATATCTATCGATATATAACCTCTAAGCTCGTACGTCTCAGAGAAGGGCGTTATGCAAGAGAATAAATTCTCCGCCGCCAAGCAGATATATATTTAATAGAAATCAATCAACACAGAATAAAACCCAATGTCAGACACACAATCCATTTACAAGTCCGTTCTGGGTCTGAACGAAACCGGAGGCACTTTCCTCGCATATCCATCCATCTCCAAGTACGTCTGGACAACCACCAACTATTTCCATCCTCTTGGGTGTACAGCCCAATCAGGATCGTCAGTAATTATCCCTACGATGTGAAGACTTCCGGTCTTCAACCACCGTCTTCATCTTCGACATATCGTCGAATCGGTTATTCAGAATGGGTGTAAGCCCGGACTTTCCGAACAACCCGCGTATATTAAAACAAATGTTACACAAACACAACATACGCCTCATTCCAATTCATTAGTCACTAACCGCAAATTAACAAGAGAACAATTTCCCAAACATTAACCCCGAAGGCCGAAACCAACATCAGATCAATACCCAGGAAACCATTCTTCTTAGCCAACCCACAGCTAGTTTCTAAATTTCACATTCCTTGGGAAATGTTCCCATTAATTTTATCCAAGATAAATTCTTTAAAATTTATCCTGTAATCTTCCTTTGGATGTCTTTTAAAACCAAATTATGGTTTTTCCAACTAGTCGAGATTAGCGAACCGTAACGAAGTAATTATTTATTTTATTTCCCAATCCCAACCTATTCATCCCATGAAGCAAAACTGGTAATACTCCATATCTAACACCGTGGTGTTATCGGTAAAATTAATTACCATTTCACGTTCAAATCTAATTAAAGATTTAACTATCGCTTTGGAGCAAAACTGGTAATACTCCATTCTCGCTCATTTCTAAATTTGATAATTTAGATTATCAATTCGAATTTCAATCTAATTGCAGATTCAATAAAACTCCTTTTACTGGGTTAAAGAACTAGGTGTTATTTAAAACACAGTTCACGACAAACCCAAATCACATTCTATTTGTTATCGGGTTAAAGAACTAGTGTTATTTAAAACACTGTTCACAATAAACCCATTTCAAATTCAATCAAATATATTAGAAATTCGATCATTTAAAACCCCTTTTTAAATCTTATTCATTTATTTAAAAATGATTGGGTTTTAGATTTAGTTCAAACTAGTTCATTTTGATAAAAATCCATTTTTATCTTTTCAAATATGGAGTTTTTCATCCCAAATTTTCCCAAATCATTTCTTATGATTTTACACAAATTATTGATATTTTTAATAATTTTATCAAGGCCCGTACAGTCGATTTCCAACAATGGCCATCGAACTGCACTTACAGCGACCTTTTTCGAATTTGATTTGGACGTATCTCCAAATCCAACCGTTAGATTTTGAATTTCTAATATTCGTTAGAAAGCTCTTTTCGATACGAACCCAACGGTTCCGGTTTTAGGAGAATCCGACGGTCGGATCTCCCGTAATGTCCGTTTGAAATAAATGGTCGAAATTTACGAACTGCCGCGGCGCGGCGCGTTCTATTCAGGCCATTATATTATATATATAATATATATTTCGTCGATTTCTATTTAAAACGAATTATATAAATAGTTTTGAATTCGTTTCAAAAACATTTTCAACTTCCATTTCGTTTCAAATCAAAATTGAATTCCCTTTTATAAATTCGTTTTAAAATTCATCTCTATTCAATTCAAATTTCAATTCAATTTGAATTCATTTCACTTCATTTTGAAGTCAATTCGAATTCGTTTTCAATTCAATTCAGTTCAATTCAAATTGGTTTTCTATTCGATTCAAATTCATTTTCTATTCAAATTAAATTCGTTTCGTTTTCTATTTGAATTCAATTCATTATATATTCGATTGAAATCAAATTGGTTTTCCATTTCATTCAAATTCAAAATCGTTTTATATTTAATTCAAATCGAAATCGTTATATATTCAATTCATTTCGAAATCGTTTTATATTCAATTCATTTCGAAATCGTTATATATTCAATTCATTTCGAAATCGTTATATATTCAATTCATTTCGAAATCGTTTTATATTCAATTCATTTCGAAATCGTTATATATTCAATTCATTTCGAAATCGTTTTATATTCAATTCATTTCGAAATCGTTTTATATTCAATTCATTTCGAAATCGTTATATATTCAATTCATTTCGAAATCGTTATATATTCAATTCCGAATGTAATCGATATAGATATCGTTCGCGTCAAAATGGCGCATCACTATTCAACACGGCTTTATATATATTCTATTTCAAATATTTCTTTTTGTCAACACACGACTAATCTCAACGAATGAGTACCGTCCATGTGTGACTATTTTTGCTATTTAATATATTTTATAAAAATTAAGGTATCTATCGTTTGATATTGAATCAGACTTCAACCGTAATTTAGTGAGAGAACGATTTCCTGAATATTAACCCCGAAGGCCGAAACCAACATCAGATTACTATCCAGGAGACCACTCATCTCATCTATTTTCCAGTTGATTTCTAATTCTATATATGATAAAGATGTAATTCCTATTATAAAAATATTTCGTTCAACACATGACTAATATCAACGGATGAATATAGTCAACACATGAACCTTTATTTTATATTATTCTTTATTTTTCAAATTGAAATGAGGCCCAATCAATTACCATATAATGTTAATTATATGGATTTTCATACATCACATGTATATAATAGCACTGAAAAATAATCAACCATCAACCAAAGTGCACTACACTGTATAAGCATCAAATATAGATATCTAACGCTTATAACAGCCTGTCAATCAATCGATCGACAAATTTAATCAATCAGGATGAGTGAACTTCAAATTTCATCCCAACACCCGTGTGGGGTTTCAAACAATCAAACACAGATTTTATTTGTGCAGTTGGGCGATGTGTAAAATTTATCGACCCAATCAATGTCAGTCAAATCAGTGTACATAAACAAACCGTCTGGTTTGTAAATGAATATTTTATTTTATTCACTTTCACGTTAAAAATTATATTTTTAACGATGAAACATTTTATTTTAACTTATGAATTTCTATTCAGTTCATTCTTTAAATAAAATGATATTCTTATTTTTCTAACATATTTTAGAAAATTTCGGCGGCATAACGGCACGATACTAGAAACGGGACGAGGCCCAGCCTTATCCCCGGTCTAGTGAAGGCCCACGCCATTCACACATCAATCAAATCAATTCCATTTTGCAAACCACAAAATTTGGAGTAAGAGTCTAACCTAGTCTTACTCCTTCGCCTTATAACGGCGCACGTCTAATCCTAACCAATTTATCGATTCGATTTTTCACACCACAAACCACATTCAAACCCAATATCTCAATCAATCACCAAACATCCAAACAAACAAGTCCATGGTATGTGGACGGGTGTCGGGTGCTTCTAATAAGCACCGTCTGCATCCTAGTATATATATATATAAATATAACTAGAAAAAGAAATTGAAAGGTGAGAAGTTCTCACTAATAGCTATCCTAGCTCCACGGCTCCTCTTTGATAGAAATCTTCATTGTTTTCGCATCTTCGTCAGCTTCGTCGTCCGTAGCCACTACATATATAAAAATCGAATTTTTACCTTGCTATTCAATATTTAAAAATCATATTTTTATTTCGAAGGTCCATATATAAAAATCAAATTTTTAGTTCAGAGTTCAATATATAAAAATCGAATTTTTACTTTAAAGTTCAATATATAAAAATCGAATTTTTACTTTAAAGTTCAATATATAAAAATCGAATTTTTACTTTAAAGTTCAATATATAAAAATCGACTTTTCTATCGCTATGTCAAATAGATAAAAATTATATTTTTATCACGCTATTTTCCACATAAAGACTTCGCCTTTTCTAAAATAAAGATTTAGCCTTTATAAAAATAAAGTTTTCGCCTTTATAAAAAATAAAGTTTTCACCTTTAAAAATCACCACTTTATCTCAACGTATATAAAATAAAAATCAGATTTTTATTTCGTTACATACACAAAGATGATATCTTTATATTCTCTATCCTATAAAGATTATATTTTTAATACTTTAAAAATATAAAAATCATATTTTGACATCATCTATATAGTAAAGACTATATTTTTAATACTTTGAAAATATAAAAATCATATTTTTAATACTTTAAAAATATAAAAATCATATTTTTCTTTAACTAAAAATCAAATCTTTTTTTCTAATCAGTATTAATCCTTTTGAAAAATCAGTTTTTATTTTCTTTTAAAAAAAATGCAGTTTTTTTTTTTTATTCTTTTAAAAACAGTTTCATAATCCTTTTAAAAAATTCTGTTTTTATTTTCTTTTTTTTTCTTTTTTTTTTTTTAAAAAAACAGTTCCTCTTTTTAAATTTCTGCTTTTAAAATTCAGTTTTATTTTCTTTTATAATTTCAGTTTATAAAAAAAAACAAAAAAAAACACAGTTTTCAAATCATATGAAAAAAAAACAGTTTTCAATTCACTGTAAAACAAAATAAAAGCAAAAATAAAATAAAATTAAACGCTCACCGAGATTTCGAATGGGAGGAGGAGTGGTTCCAGGGTTTGATGGGAGGTGGCGCGGCCTAGGAGGCGCGCGCGGTGGTGGATCTGATGGGCTCGGTGGTTGATTTGGTGAACGGGCTTTGGGGTGCGGATTCGAGGGAAGAAGAGAGGAGGAGCTCGGGAAGAGGAGAGGCCGACGCGGGGATGGGGGAGGCTGCGGTGAGCGGGGCGGCGAACGGTGGAGGCGGCGGCTCGAATGATTTAGGGGTTTTTCTTTTTTTTCTGAATACGATTTCTACGGGGGGGGGGGGGGGGGGGGCTGGTTAAGGGGAAGAGATTATTATATATTTTTTTTTTTTTTTTTTTAATTTAATTATTTTATTTTTCAAAAAGTTGACTTTCTCATACGACCTCTAAACGAGGCCCACCGCCTGTCGTCCATAGCGTTTAACCCCCATTCCGAACACAATGGGATATGTATCGCAAGCTGATTCGACTGTTTGAATCAGTTTCAGTTAAATGTACATTTAAATCACTTTATTGAATTTTAAACGTACATTTCAAATTACCGGGGCCACATACTAACTAGAAAAATTCTAGAAAAATATTTTCTAGCTTCGTATTGACGATACGGTCCTAACAAAACTAGTTTCGTCGAATTCTGAGACCGTTAGAAAAATGGCCAATTTCCAGTCGATTAAAATCAACTGAAATGGTCAAAACACGTTTTCCTATGCCACGCTCACATATTGATTCGAAAAATTATGAAATTTAAAATCTAACAATAATTTGACATCACGGACCCAACAAAAGTGGTTTCGTCGAAATCCGAGGTCATTTGCAAAATGTCCATTTTTAAGGGCCTGAATTCCATAGCGACTATTCAGAATTTTCAACTGGACATATCTTTTGATTCCCGCTATGAAATTTTTATTATTCGGATTCGTTGGAAAGATATTATCAATTAGATCCTACTATTTTTGGTTTCACTAAAATCCGGATTGTTTTGCACCCGGTATGCCCAATTGAAGTTTGAAATCGAATTATCGAACTACCGCGCCATTTTCAATTCTATTTATAATTATATATAAATATTTATATTCTAACGACGACGCGTATAATATATACGTTCGAATTCTATTCAAAATAAATTTCACGTCGATATTATTTAAAATAATCTATTTTAAATATTCAAAATTCGCTAAAATCGCCAAAATAAAAATTTTAAACTGGCCCAGATTTTCGGGTTATTACAATCTCCCCCACTTAAAACTTTTCGTCCCCGAAAAGGAACAAAGTCGAAAGTGGTTTGATTAACCAGCTCTACGCTCGATTTGGCTCCCATTCTCCAACTTTTCAGTTTCTGAGAATTTTCAAAATTTCAAAAATTTGGCTAACACCCTAAATTTTTGAAAAATTTCGCCATAACCTCCCCTGCACCGGGAGCATCGGGGAATTTCAAATAGCTTCCCCGGTCCTTCAGATCTCAAAAAGAAAAAGAAAAAGCCAAGCGGCTAGCCAATAGGCTCACAAAATCATCATCACCCAAACAAACAGTAAATTATGTAGTAAACATGTACCTATTTGTCGGGCAAACAAATTTTATTCTCTGGCTCTAGCCTCCTTGCTATGACCTGTTCAATATAAGTATACGTATATGCAAGCAAATGCGACCAATTTTCAATATAGTTCAATATTTGATTATATCAGGCATAAATGGTTAAAAATTAGCAAACAATTAAACAAGCTACTCAAACATCAATCAATTAGTGGATTAGAATTTTCAAATTCATAATTTTGATACATATACAAAAAATCATGTTTTTGATGCCAATTCACAACAAAGTGTTCTATCTATATTAGTTTTGGTTCTCACACCAGTCTGATGGAAATATATCGATATCACACCTTCGTTACTCGAACATGAATACTAATGACAACTAGTCAATCATCAGAATCATCTTCGGGCCACTAGAGTATGATTCCATAACTATCCAGTATATTAAAACTTCGAATATACGTTCATGACGCGTATATGCAAAATCTTTATATACTCGATTGTCCATATTCAAAATAAATAAATAATCAAATACGTTTTAAAATGGTTTAAATTTTCAAAACACAATTGTTTTCATTTGAAAAATATACTCTTCACACTCGTTCTAGGATACTACTGATCCTATCTCTAACGAGTCATTCTAATTGGATATTACTAATCCAATATCTGATGAATTCTTTCGTATGGTTCTAATGTGTCTTGTTCTCGAGCTCTGTAAACCAAAGCTCTGATACCAAATGTGACGGCCTGGAATTTCGCTCGATCTGAATCAGTCGTTAAACCGATCTAGACTGTTCGAAACCCCTGAACGTTGAGAACAGGACAAACCAGAACACAAACAGAAGAACATTTCATTGTATATTACAACAATGCATCAGATTACAAGAATATACAGAGTATAAATGAATAAATATTACACAGAAATATCAGAGATTTAAATTACATTTAAATACATAGCAGCGGAAAAATAATATAAAGCACAACTGAAGGTGATATACGGATACAGAGCTTTCCGGATATCATTCCAGCTGTAAACCAGGATCCTGTGAATATAAATCTGCAAAACCAAAACTACTAGCTGCCCGTGCGGAAAATAGGGGCACCCAGAGTTTAGGTTAAAACAATAAACTCCAGGTCAGTCATGTGACTGGTGTGAGAACTAAAACAGTTATTTAAAACTTTACTTTTAAAAGAGAGTAATTCAAGGGACCACGCCGTATAACACGGAACGGGTTTTCTCCCAAGAATACCAGTGCATAGAATAAACAGCGCAATGCTTTTTCGAAAAATGAAGCTATTATAAGACCCAGGTCCTATCATACAATGCAACGCAAGCCGGGGGATAGGGTTTTCCCTTATAATAGCCAAACATGCTTGGTACGTTCAAACAAATCATTTGATACTATAATAAGTGTATAGTGTCAAAACATTTCAATCATAAATATAAATCATAGACGGCATGGGTACCATATATCATGTCGCCATACTAGTTCTACAATTAAAACCGAATTACACGTATTGGAAATTGGATTTCCGTCATGAGTCGAGGCAAGGGGCAAGCTCCTCTCCGCGTTCGAGACACTCTAGCAAATGTCCCCGGGATTACGCACACTGGGTAACCCCTGGATGCTTCAGGGCCGGTCCTCACTTACGTTAGAGGATTAGTATTCCTGAACACACGTTTCCCGGTCCTTACAGACCTATAATCGAGGCGCCTCATCCAACAACCACAAAGGTGAAAAGTATATATATGTCAGGGCTGGTAAGTCACTGACACCACCAAAGCTAGAAAGAAACGTGCGCTCTCCCTGCAGTCCGTATCCCGTTTTTAACTCATACCGAGGTGTGAGGCTCGCGAATACACGCTATACACAAAGCTACCACGTAGGTTATGCTTTGATCATCAACCACAAGACTTTGCTTTTCAACAGAAGCCTTGATCCATGCAACTCAGCATGCCACACCGGCAATTCATGCCATGCGATTGATATCTATCGATATATAACCTCTAAGCTCGTACGTCTCAGAGAAGGGCGTTATGCAAGAGAATAAATTCTCCGCCGCCAAGCAGATATATATTTAATAGAAATCAATCAACACAGAATAAAACCCAATGTCAGACACACAATCCATTTACAAGTCCGTTCTGGGTCTGAACGAAACCGGAGGCACTTTCCTCGCATATCCATCCATCTCCAAGTACGTCTGGACAACCACCAACTATTTCCATCCTCTTGGGTGTACAGCCCAATCAGGATCGTCAGTAATTATCCCTACGATGTGAAGACTTCCGGTCTTCAACCACCGTCTTCATCTTCGACATATCGTCGAATCGGTTATTCAGAATGGGTGTAAGCCCGGACTTTCCGAACAACCCGCGTATATTAAAACAAATGTTACACAAACACAACATACGCCTCATTCCAATTCATTAGTCACTAACCGCAAATTAACAAGAGAACAATTTCCCAAACATTAACCCCGAAGGCCGAAACCAACATCAGATCAATACCCAGGAAACCATTCTTCTTAGCCAACCCACAGCTAGTTTCTAAATTTCACATTCCTTGGGAAATGTTCCCATTAATTTTATCCAAGATAAATTCTTTAAAATTTATCCTGTAATCTTCCTTTGGATGTCTTTTAAAACCAAATTATGGTTTTTCCAACTAGTCGAGATTAGCGAACCGTAACGAAGTAATTATTTATTTTATTTCCCAATCCCAACCTATTCATCCCATGAAGCAAAACTGGTAATACTCCATATCTAACACCGTGGTGTTATCGGTAAAATTAATTACCATTTCACGTTCAAATCTAATTAAAGATTTAACTATCGCTTTGGAGCAAAACTGGTAATACTCCATTCTCGCTCATTTCTAAATTTGATAATTTAGATTATCAATTCGAATTTCAATCTAATTGCAGATTCAATAAAACTCCTTTTACTGGGTTAAAGAACTAGGTGTTATTTAAAACACAGTTCACGACAAACCCAAATCACATTCTATTTGTTATCGGGTTAAAGAACTAGTGTTATTTAAAACACTGTTCACAATAAACCCATTTCAAATTCAATCAAATATATTAGAAATTCGATCATTTAAAACCCCTTTTTAAATCTTATTCATTTATTTAAAAATGATTGGGTTTTAGATTTAGTTCAAACTAGTTCATTTCGATAAAAATCCATTTTTATCTTTTCAAATATGGAGTTTTTCATCCCAAATTTTCCCAAATCATTTCTTATGATTTTACACAAATTATTGATATTTTTAATAATTTTATCAAGGCCCGTACAGTCGATTTCCAACAATGGCCATCGAACTGCACTTACAGCGACCTTTTTCGAATTTGATTTGGACGTATCTCCAAATCCAACCGTTAGATTTTGAATTTCTAATATTCGTTAGAAAGCTCTTTTCGATACGAACCCAACGGTTCCGGTTTTAGGAGAATCCGACGGTCGGATCTCCCGTAATGTCCGTTTGAAATAAATGGTCGAAATTTACGAACTGCCGCGGCGCGGCGCGTTCTATTCAGGCCATTATATTATATATATAATATATATTTCGTCGATTTCTATTTAAAACGAATTATATAAATAGTTTTGAATTCGTTTCAAAAACATTTTCAACTTCCATTTCGTTTCAAATCAAAATTGAATTCCCTTTTATAAATTCGTTTTAAAATTCATCTCTATTCAATTCAAATTTCAATTCAATTTGAATTCATTTCACTTCATTTTGAAGTCAATTCGAATTCGTTTTCAATTCAATTCAGTTCAATTCAAATTGGTTTTCTATTCGATTCAAATTCATTTTCTATTCAAATTAAATTCGTTTCGTTTTCTATTTGAATTCAATTCATTATATATTCGATTGAAATCAAATTGGTTTTCCATTTCATTCAAATTCAAAATCGTTTTATATTTAATTCAAATCGAAATCGTTATATATTCAATTCATTTCGAAATCGTTTTATATTCAATTCATTTCGAAATCGTTATATATTCAATTCATTTCGAAATCGTTATATATTCAATTCATTTCGAAATCGTTTTATATTCAATTCATTTCGAAATCGTTATATATTCAATTCATTTCGAAATCGTTTTATATTCAATTCATTTCGAAATCGTTTTATATTCAATTCATTTCGAAATCGTTATATATTCAATTCATTTCGAAATCGTTATATATTCAATTCCGAATGTAATCGATATAGATATCGTTCGCGTCAAAATGGCGCATCACTATTCAACACGGCTTTATATATATTCTATTTCAAATATTTCTTTTTGTCAACACACGACTAATCTCAACGAATGAGTACCGTCCATGTGTGACTATTTTTGCTATTTAATATATTTTATAAAAATTAAGGTATCTATCGTTTGATATTGAATCAGACTTCAACCGTAATTTAGTGAGAGAACGATTTCCTGAATATTAACCCCGAAGGCCGAAACCAACATCAGATTACTATCCAGGAGACCACTCATCTCATCTATTTTCCAGTTGATTTCTAATTCTATATATGATAAAGATGTAATTCCTATTATAAAAATATTTCGTTCAACACATGACTAATATCAACGGATGAATATAGTCAACACATGAACCTTTATTTTATATTATTCTTTATTTTTCAAATTGAAATGAGGCCCAATCAATTACCATATAATGTTAATTATATGGATTTTCATACATCACATGTATATAATAGCACTGAAAAATAATCAACCATCAACCAAAGTGCACTACACTGTATAAGCATCAAATATAGATATCTAACGCTTATAACAGCCTGTCAATCAATCGATCGACAAATTTAATCAATCAGGATGAGTGAACTTCAAATTTCATCCCAACACCCGTGTGGGGTTTCAAACAATCAAACACAGATTTTATTTGTGCAGTTGGGCGATGTGTAAAATTTATCGACCCAATCAATGTCAGTCAAATCAGTGTACATAAACAAACCGTCTGGTTTGTAAATGAATATTTTATTTTATTCACTTTCACGTTAAAAATTATATTTTTAACGATGAAACATTTTATTTTAACTTATGAATTTCTATTCAGTTCATTCTTTAAATAAAATGATATTCTTATTTTTCTAACATATTTTAGAAAATTTCGGCGGCATAACGGCACGATACTAGAAACGGGACGAGGCCCAGCCTTATCCCCGGTCTAGTGAAGGCCCACGCCATTCACACATCAATCAAATCAATTCCATTTTGCAAACCACAAAATTTGGAGTAAGAGTCTAACCTAGTCTTACTCCTTCGCCTTATAACGGCGCACGTCTAATCCTAACCAATTTATCGATTCGATTTTTCACACCACAAACCACATTCAAACCCAATATCTCAATCAATCACCAAACATCCAAACAAACAAGTCCATGGTATGTGGACGGGTGTCGGGTGCTTCTAATAAGCACCGTCTGCATCCTAGTATATATATATATAAATATAACTAGAAAAAGAAATTGAAAGGTGAGAAGTTCTCACTAATAGCTATCCTAGCTCCACGGCTCCTCTTTGATAGAAATCTTCATTGTTTTCGCATCTTCGTCAGCTTCGTCGTCCGTAGCCACTACATATATAAAAATCGAATTTTTACCTTGCTATTCAATATTTAAAAATCATATTTTTATTTCGAAGGTCCATATATAAAAATCAAATTTTTAGTTCAGAGTTCAATATATAAAAATCGAATTTTTACTTTAAAGTTCAATATATAAAAATCGAATTTTTACTTTAAAGTTCAATATATAAAAATCGAATTTTTACTTTAAAGTTCAATATATAAAAATCGACTTTTCTATCGCTATGTCAAATAGATAAAAATTATATTTTTATCACGCTATTTTCCACATAAAGACTTCGCCTTTTCTAAAATAAAGATTTAGCCTTTATAAAAATAAAGTTTTCGCCTTTATAAAAAATAAAGTTTTCACCTTTAAAAATCACCACTTTATCTCAACGTATATAAAATAAAAATCAGATTTTTATTTCGTTACATACACAAAGATGATATCTTTATATTCTCTATCCTATAAAGATTATATTTTTAATACTTTAAAAATATAAAAATCATATTTTGACATCATCTATATAGTAAAGACTATATTTTTAATACTTTGAAAATATAAAAATCATATTTTTAATACTTTAAAAATATAAAAATCATATTTTTCTTTAACTAAAAATCAAATCTTTTTTTCTAATCAGTATTAATCCTTTTGAAAAATCAGTTTTTATTTTCTTTTAAAAAAAATGCAGTTTTTTTTTTTATTCTTTTAAAAACAGTTTCATAATCCTTTTAAAAAATTCTGTTTTTATTTTCTTTTTTTTTCTTTTTTTTTTTTTTTAAAAAAACAGTTCCTCTTTTTAAATTTCTGCTTTTAAAATTCAGTTTTATTTTCTTTTATAATTTCAGTTTATAAAAAAAACAAAAAAAAACACAGTTTTCAAATCATATGAAAAAAAAACAGTTTTCAATTCACTGTAAAACAAAATAAAAGCAAAAATAAAATAAAATTAAACGCTCACCGAGATTTCGAATGGGAGGAGGAGTGGTTCCAGGGTTTGATGGGAGGTGGCGCGGCCTAGGAGGCGCGCGCGGTGGTGGATCTGATGGGCTCGGTGGTTGATTTGGTGAACGGGCTTTGGGGTGCGGATTCGAGGGAAGAAGAGAGGAGGAGCTCGGGAAGAGGAGAGGCCGACGCGGGGATGGGGGAGGCTGCGGTGAGCGGGGCGGCGAACGGTGGAGGCGGCGGCTCGAATGATTTAGGGGTTTTTCTTTTTTTTCTGAATACGATTTCTACGGGGGGGGGGGGGGGGGGGGCTGGTTAAGGGGAAGAGATTATTATATATATATTTTTTTTTTTTAATTTAATTATTTTATTTTTCAAAAAGTTGACTTTCTCATACGACCTCTAAACGAGGCCCACCGCCTGTCGTCCATAGCGTTTAACCCCCATTCCGAACACAATGGGATATGTATCGCAAGCTGATTCGACTGTTTGAATCAGTTTCAGTTAAATGTACATTTAAATCACTTTATTGAATTTTAAACGTACATTTCAAATTACCGGGGCCACATACTAACTAGAAAAATTCTAGAAAAATATTTTCTAGCTTCGTATTGACGATACGGTCCTAACAAAACTAGTTTCGTCGAATTCTGAGACCGTTAGAAAAATGGCCAATTTCCAGTCGATTAAAATCAACTGAAATGGTCAAAACACGTTTTCCTATGCCACGCTCACATATTGATTCGAAAAATTATGAAATTTAAAATCTAACAATAATTTGACATCACGGACCCAACAAAAGTGGTTTCGTCGAAATCCGAGGTCATTTGCAAAATGTCCATTTTTAAGGGCCTGAATTCCATAGCGACTATTCAGAATTTTCAACTGGACATATCTTTTGATTCCCGCTATGAAATTTTTATTATTCGGATTCGTTGGAAAGATATTATCAATTAGATCCTACTATTTTTGGTTTCACTAAAATCCGGATTGTTTTGCACCCGGTATGCCCAATTGAAGTTTGAAATCGAATTATCGAACTACCGCGCCATTTTCAATTCTATTTATAATTATATATAAATATTTATATTCTAACGACGACGCGTATAATATATACGTTCGAATTCTATTCAAAATAAATTTCACGTCGATATTATTTAAAATAATCTATTTTAAATATTCAAAATTCGCTAAAATCGCCAAAATAAAAATTTTAAACTGGCCCAGATTTTCGGGTTATTACATAATTCAACTCTAAACTGAATTATATATTTTAAACTGTCCAATTTACACAACATTGTAAATTCACTATTACCGACTATTTCGTAACTAAATATATTATTCGATTATATATATTAATTAAGTATTCCATATAATTTAATTAAACAACCATTTTCACTATTTAAATAAATAAATTATATATCGTTGAAAATACAGGTCGTTACATCTTTTGTTATGATTAATTTAGGTGTTAATGAAATATCAAACATAACCTTTTTTAGTCCTGCTTTATATATTATATACTTGCAACATCAAAATGTAAAATTGTAAAATCTATGTACTGCTAAATGAATATATACAAAAAATAATAGATAAAGAAGGTGAAGGTGAAATATTTTTATGCATGTATAGATAGCTCATTGGGCACCTCGACCTGCTAATGAAAGGAAATCACTTTTCATGAAAAAGATGAAAAACTTTCAAATATCAAACCATATTCAAACCGTAAATCAAAGGCGGTAAATAACATAAGTGAATTAACTTACCCATATTCAATTGTGCAAAATAATGAAGAATAATTGAGTATATTTTTGCATCTTGTAAAATAATGCAACATCAGCCATAATTTTATAGAATACTTGTACCTAATAATTACTTAAGTCAAAAACTTAAGACATATGTCCCTTACCCATTAAGATATAAAAGAAAAAAGTAGACAAAAATTTAAGGTATCAAGTATATTTGTGAACCTAGTAAAATAATGCAACATAAGTCATAATTTTGTAGAAGATTTGCGCCTATCACACCTAAAGCTACCATTGATCTAGCAAATAACATGTTAAGATAAAATCAGAAAATTGTTTATGGAATAAATTTTAGGTATCTACATCATTATCGTTTCAATGTTCGAAGTAAGATTGCTGCAACTTAAAAACATATATTAGATTGCTAGTTCTGTGGAAGAGAAAATAAAGGTCAGCCAATATCATTACTTGACATTTGTCTAAGACAATACACACTAAGATAGTGATAAAGAGTCAAAGAACCTTTATAGGAAGAAAAAAGAATTTGTACCTACGTGGTGCATTTTTGCATGCAAATGCGACAGTATAAAGTAGAATTTTAGTTACATGGAAGGGAACACAGAATGTTCTCATATCTAAAACCATTTTATCAAAAATCTATGCATAGGAATGAAATAATAATGACAATTAGTATTAGTTTAACAAAACCCCACCAAAACTTTTCTAAAAAAGCCTCCTAGCCTAAACAGAAACAAGAAACCTATGAGAAGGGAAAAAGAATCAATTGACATAATTAGAAACGTACACCGGTTTATATATATATGTATATGTATATATATATATATATATATATATATATATATATATATATGTGAATAATTGAGAATTTAAATGTGTGTGAAGGTATTCCAATTCTAGAAGATGGCCAATTTATTGATTCCCTAACTCTTTGCTAAGTGAAAACACGTAAGCGTAGGAAGAAAATGAAAGTTAATTTGAACCATCATTGCCTTATATTTGGTTTGCTTCAACGGCAAAGCAGTTAAGTGTGTGTGTAATGTGTAATAGGTGATTTACTGTTGTTCGCGATGCAAGATAATAGTTTAAAGATAAACCAAAGATAATATGACAGGGAGGTTTGTGTGTGTAAGCATGATTGGTTGGATTAATAGAGGTATTTTTTTAAAAAAAGAACAGTTTTAAATTGAATAGGCTGCAATGCTATAATTTTTTTTAATATTAACAACATGCCTATTCAAAATAAATCTTAGCGATATTGGTCTGTAGTAATAAAAATTTAACAAAAAAAGGTAAAGAGAACATAAAATTCACTAAAGATAGCCTAATAGAAAAGAATACCAAAAAATAAGCAAGTATGAAAAAATGCAACATAAAATAAGTTTTCTACCTCAATCTGAATGAATTTGGGGTCTCAAGAGGCATTTGTCATTAGGTTGAGGATAAAGCATAGTCATACATATGGACCTGAGGAAAAGAAACATGAATATAAAAATCATTTTAGTTTGTAAAACTATGGATGAACATTGTGGGTTCTAGTAAATGTTTCATAATGATTATTTGTTTGGCTTATATAAAATTAATTCAAAAGTAACACAGTTACCATGAAAACAAAACAAAATAAAATAAATGGGTCTAACTTCTCCAAGGTTGGTTTGTTGATGTTGTGGAACTAAAATTTTGGATGAGCCTCAAGGAGTGGCATTACAGTTTGAATCGATAACCTAAAACAGATGGCTCTACAGTTGTTGAAGTGAGATGGACCTAAATTCATGCCAAAATTTAAATAAAGGTATACCCTAAATTATGAAAATGGGAAAGAACTTATGATAATTATAGTTAATCTAATATCAAGAGATTAGAATTTTTTGTTTTGATATTTTTAATAGAAATTTGAGTTGAGTACAATTTGAAACATATTCCTATTGTGTTAATGCATCATATATGCATGTTGTATTATGTGACAATTGCAAAATACAAACAAATAATATGCAAAAGATCACGCAGATACCCGTCAAATATGCGCAATAAGCCGTCTTTATTAAACCGTGGACAAAACCAAGCACCATTACTTAGGAAGAAATACTATAAGCCAATATAATTGTATAATATATTAGGAGATAACGACTAAAATGCAGCCAAGTGTAAAAATCTATATGATGGTAAAATCAAAATTTAAATATCTACCCATATGACTGAATATGAGGAAAAAATATATACATTTGCCTACTTAGTTTTTTAACTAAATTAAAGAAAGTAATTAAAAGAACTATATGATGAAGAGGTTGGTTATGCTCATAATATATATTCACATATATGTAATGTTAGAAGTTGAGTTTTAGTTTCATAGTTTGTGTGGACTCAAATATGAGATATTTGAGCATCAGATCTGATTTGAAAATTTATAGTGAAATACTGTGCATTATCATAACAATCTGGTTACATAATAGAAGCATAATGAATGAATTTAATGAGCACATTACATTGCATGACCATAATGTGTGAAGTAAAAGAAGATTAACTTTTTTGTTAGGAAAATTTTATATACATCCACATATTCGATTAGTTGATCCACCCTAAATTCTAGGATGATTACCTATTTTTATGGTGTTTATTATTAACTGTATTTGATTAGTTCATCCACAGTATTTTTATATCTTCTTCTCACCATTTGTGCTTGTTTCTCTATCACCCATTGACCTTCAAGTTATCAAGTTGAAGCAGAGTTTAAGTCTCGTGCGTATGTTAGAGAGATTTTTGCATGGGAACAATACTACTGGTACCTCCCTAATGCTGGAATTGAGCTCTTGATATTTTCAGTTTCTATTTGCAAAGTGAATGCTGTATTCAGCTTGACAGTCTCAGTCCTTTGAGCAAACGCAAGGCCTAATGATTCTTTAGCTCGTTAATACCTTTAGCGTGTGAGTGTTTTTTTGGGGGTGGGGGGAGGGAGGGACTGAAGGAGTGTATTTTTACATCTCAATTAAGCCAAGTACGGGAGTTATAACAATATACTGGAGACAATTTAGTGCAGGGTGCTGCAACAGAATAAAGGTCATGGAAAGTAAAAGCAAGAGTAGTACAATACAATTCACAATACATGGACGCAACATGCAGCAATCAACATATCTTGAAACGGATCGTATAAGCCATGTGACTTGTCTTTTTCCTAGTTCTCCTCATACACCCACGCCCTTGTACTGACCGTAGTGACCTATTAACCCTACTATTTGATGGAGGACTTTGGCCTGTCTAAAAGGTTTAAGGTGATTAAGCTAACAGTCCATGGTAATAACAATATTTTATTGAAATTCTACTATAAAGCAGCATGTTAAGCCTATAACATAGATGATTTTTTGGTTGTATACATACCTTAGGTTAATGCAGCTTACAAAATCATAATCAACTGTTATAGCTATTGTAGTGGTGAAACAAGAAAATAAGAAAGTAAGAAGAAAAAGTAAAATACAGGAAACAAACTGGGTTGTAGTGTTTTAAAACACAGACTGCGTGACCTCAAGGCCCATGGAATATGGTTGAATTTCACCAAATCATGAATTTTGCATGACAACTCCATAGTATATAGTCAGTAATACTGCGTTTGGATAAAAAGAGAAGTTGATCTGAAAAAGGTAGGTGGTGTTGGAATTGAAGCAGACATAAAAGCAAGTAGGAAGAAAGGGAAAGTTCACCATGAGTAACAAGTAGAAACCGTGAGAACAAGATAAAAATAGATTGTGGATGAACTAATCAATTTTAATTAATTATAAACACAATAAAAATAGGGAGTCACCCTAAAAATTAGGGTGGATTAACTAATAGAATATGTGGATCTATATAAAATTACCCTTTTTGTTATTGCATTTTGGTTTTAACATAAGAATCATGAATGAGAAAAATAAAAACTTATCACGTGGTTTTTCTTTAGGCTTCCTGTACATAAAGCATCATGATATTTTCTATATCCTGGAAAGAAACCAAATATTAGAAAACTGAAATAAACAGCCTAAAACAAATGGATCTACAGTCGTAAATTTAAGTAAGATAGAACTAAATTCATGCAAACAATTGAAAAAAGGTATACCCTAAAACATAAAAATAAGAAAGAACTTAAATAATTACACTCGATCTAATATTAAAATATTAGAATTTTTATTCTGACATTTTTAGTAGAAATTTGAGCTCTAAGTACAATTTGAAACATATTCATGTTGCATTAATGCATCATATGAGCATGTTGTACTAAGTTATAACTACAAAATACAAATAAACAACATGCAGTAGATCAAACAGAGACCCGTCAAATATGCATAGTAAGATGTTTTCACTAAACTGCACAACTACAAAAATAGAAAAAGAAACATAATGTAAAGGCTCGTGTTAAAATTTTTCTTAAAAAAAAACTAACTATGAGTGAAATAACAATCGAGTTTCATGTCGAATCGGTTAACTAATAAAATTAAAATATTAAGTGAATGTACACAGAAAACGCAAAGAAGATCAATTTGAAACTATCGCATTAAGAAGTAAAATACTTACTAAGCAAATTTGAGTGATGTAAGTAACTGATGTTTAAATACTACTATAATAAAAATTCGAGAAATAAACATGACTCCTGAGCAACATTACAAAGAAGCGACAATAATACAGTTACTACATTTTACATATAATAACTAATAATAATGAAAGTTAAATTAACATCATCCAAAGCAAGGCACATACATATAATGCAAATATCCATGAGAGAAGAAAAAAACTAAGCGTAGAACAAATCATTATGCTGGACTATGGCGGACTTACCCTTCCTATGATTAACTAAATTAACTCATAAATATGTAATCAATAATCCCCTAAACTATGTGTAAGAACTAAATTAAAATCGTACCCTAAAAACATCATAAAAATAAAATAAAAATTAAATTAAATTACCAAGGGCTACAAAACACTATTTTACTTATTTTAATAACACATTCACATTATTATAAATTGAAAGAGATCAATGCTAACACTATATACATCCACCACAATTAAGTTGGCCAAACCTAGGATACCGGTAACACAATCAAAAATCAAACATGACTTATTATAAGTTCTTTTGGAAATTAAAACTCAAGTAAAAATTGGTCTTAGCAACTGAAAAATAAGGTTAAACTAAATACCTTAACAACGGTGGTAACAATTAATGTTCAAACATTGTAATTTTGTACTAAAGATGCTTGCTAGAAGTCTGTTGTAAAACAAATGTCAATTCCATTAAAGTTAATATTAAGTACATTGTGTTTGTTAAGCATAATTTTTGGAAAGAGAAAATAGTTGCACATAACTTTATATAAAGCATAAGGCTACATGAATCTTACCCAACCTTCAATTGAAAAGGTCAGCAAGTGATTAATAACTTCTGGCACGCATTAAGAAAATCCTTTATCTAATTTGAATAATGGAAATAAAAACAAAAAATAAAAAAGAATCAAATAAAACACACAGAAATCAAAAAGCACAGCAATGGTAATAGAATGGATGCATCAACAAAAATTAGGGTTTTTTTTGGCCTCTAATACAATGAATGAGTGGGTGAACAAAACCAGCGCGACACCAAATCGACCTACAAATTGGCAGGCTGTGTAACGGAAGTAGACCAAGCAATTTTAAGAAATCCATATAAAAAAATACGGGGAAATTCAAGAAATCATCCAGCTCTGTCATGGAGAAAAAGCCTTTTAATACCACTTGTGATGATCCACGGTGAAGTGTTTGCCACTTGGAGGGTCAATTGATGTAGTCCCTAAATATAAATCAGGGTTAAGAAGAGAGTGTTTGTTGTGGATTTGGATGAAAATCGTGAGAGTTTGGGCAGTCAATTTTGTTTTGACTTGTTGGAATAGAATTAGGCTAAAAATTAAGGCAAAAGAATAATTTGGATCAGGAAAAAGAAGGGAGAAAAGGGAAAATGGTGAACAAATTATCTATCGTTGGAATGGTGAATTGTTAATTTGATTTGGACGCGATAGTAAAAAAGAGAAGCAGAGAAAAAGATTCCCGAAATTAAAGGATATACGTTACTTGTTTCATTATTGAATGCATGAAAATGTATAATAATAAAGGAGAAAATTGGATTTACAGGTGGAAGCTGAAGGAGCTCAAACCTGAGAAGAGCGAAGCATTGAATACGGGCGACTGTTCATTCCAGAAAATCCCAGAAGGTCTTTGAGCTCTCCAAATCGAACTCAGTAATTATAATATGGTATAGATACCTTCAAACCACATTGTATTTGGGGCTGCTGGTCGAAAGGCAATCATGCAACAGCAATGTAGTGCACCATAGCGACGTGTATTGATTTACCATCAACTGCATTTGAAATATAATCAACCCGCAAATTAGAGATTATATGTCTCTAGAAAAAGAATGTACTTATAGAAGAAAAATAGTTACAATCTCCTCACACAAGCAGCCATCAAATTTAAACCACTGCTCAAATAGGAATAGTATAAGTTTATTGGATTAATAACCATGAAATCCATCGGATTAACTTCGAAGTTGGCACAAATAATAAAACCAGTAACGTAGTTTATCAAAGTTGACATAAATAGTCTATTAACCCCTGTGCATTTCCAATTTTGAATAAAGTTTTATTAGTTATTCCAAAGCAATGAAAATCTGTTTTCTACAACAAGCAATCAATAATAATTTCAAATCGCATTATAAAAATTAAAAGTAAATCAGTATATGAAATGTTTTGTCAACATATCCATTGGGGTTTAATCTTAGTGAAACAATAGATAAGAATATTTTTAGGCAATAAACGAACATCTACAATTTCAAATATGCCTTAGAACTATATCGAGATCCAACAAAATATCTATAAAAGATGGCTGTAAATAGATAAACAATTATACAATTCAAAATTTTCAAGAGAAAAAAATGATTTGTATACTTATGTTGATTGTTTCTGAATAAACAGGGAAGATGAAATAGCTTAATTTTTTGTTTAACTAAATTTCCATTAGGAAATAGATTTTAAAGATGATATCAGAAAGAAAAGAAAAATAACGTCACCCACCATGTAAATCAAGACTCTTCCAGCAATTTTCATATGGTTACATGGCATACATTGTTTCAATCGTCCTCACATCACAAACGGTCACCATGCATACCCATCGTTGAGATAATCTCACCAAAAAGAAAACGGTTTTAACTGAGCATAAAATAAAAATGCTTTTGACATGCAATTCAGTCCCTTTGTATGATGTCTACAAAATACCATGACAAATGAGTAACTATGCAGTTATTTATCAGATATTGCAAAATACTATTAAAAATAATTTTATAAATGCTATAAAACTATAAAATATGCACTACTAAGCAAAAGTTACTATAAGATAACCAATTTAATGTAAATAACAGAATCAAAGTGTAAATCATTTTTTATATTTGTCCACTTATTAAAGTTGTATGGATATAAAATACACATCGTTAAACCAATATCTACAGCTGTACATTTCCCTATAAACAATGTACTATTTTTAATATTTTGCAATTGATAAGTAAGAAAAAAAGAGGTTGAGCTTTGGCGCACCGGTTAGGTCATCCGTATGTGATCTGGGCGCTAAGGTTCAAGTCCGGAAATAACACCTTTGCAATGCGAGGGAAAGCATGCTTACAATTAACCACCCCAGAGCCCACAATCATGTGGCAGCCTCATGCATCGGGTACCGCCTTTTATAATAAGTAAGACAAAAAAACCATAATCTCCTTTAGAAAAATGGTTTTTTTTTAAGAGAAATGTTAACTATGTTGTACATAGTAGCTAATCTAATATAGATAATGCTCAAAGAGTTAAAATATATGTAGGTAACATGTACTATTCAATATAGATTTGTGTTGTTTAGCAAATAAGGGTTTAAAAAAGGAAAAAAACCAATAACATAATGGAACAACCATTAGATAGAAGGCAATGATACGAAATTAGCTATCAAAGCTGGTGGGGGCATAGCTAAGTCTTCATATGAAAAAATCAAATAAAAACTACATAAATTTATTAGCGAGAAAATAAAATAAAATAGAATAATATTATGAAGAAAACACTTCTATAAAAATAAAAATAAAAATAAACCTGTTTGTATTTCCCACATCCGTGAAATATCATAACTTAGTGAACTTTCATAGCTTACTTTACCTTGCTTTAATGTACAATGAATTTCACGATGACTTGAAAATTAACAATGCATAAAAATCATTTTATGGACAATTATCAATCACACTAAATTTTGGGAATGCAACGGATAAACATGGGGAACATTAAGCTTTAACTTCTGCTATGCTAATAGGTAAATACAGTAGTAAAGATACTTGGATAAATCTAAGTATTGGGTCACTAGAGTAAAACTGAAACAATCAATAAAAGTCATGCATGGAATCATGAAAATAGCGGTTCTTTAGTTTTGGAACATGATTTTATTTTGCTTGCAATATGTATGTTCCTAAGTAAAATAAACAGATATCACAAAAACATTAAATTTGGTACGTAGTTTAGAGCAAGTTTGTAATATGGTATGAGATAGAAAGGAACAACGTCGAACTTCGTATTCATGGCATAGCTCTCTGATTAATATACATTGATCCTTTTCTAGACTTCCTCAATATTAGAATAAAACAAATAGGTTAATAAAATGCAAATCATCCATTAGCAGATATTTGATTATTAATCAAAACCACAAATCCGCTGCACACATCGCCTTGGCCAAATTTAAGATTGGAAAACTATTCTTTCCAACCTAAAGCATTTCCTAAATCAAAAAAAAAATAAGAACTTTAATGTAAAAAATATAGAACTTTAAATTAGAAAAAAAATTAATATCACGGAGAAAGAATTTATGATTTTGCAAACTAATAAAGAGAGGAGAGGAAAAAACGTAAAATAATTGAATTAAGTTGTAGTCGCATAAAATGTACATATAAAATGTTGGCTAAAATACAATAACAATGAACACAATTAGCATACAAATGAATCATTTGCAAGGATATTATCTGGACGATCAAAATTGTTTTGTTCATTTTGTACAGCATTACAGGTGGGACAAAAGAATGCCAAAAAATGAACTTACTAATTGAATTATTTAGCGCGTTACTTTAAATTTATAAATGGTTATTTTGGATATATATCAAAAAGGCAATACATTAAATGCTTTCCTTGTTAGTAGAGAGTAAAAAATGTTAAGAAAGCAATAGTAACATAAAGCTAGTAGTACATGAAATTAATAATTCAGTGCATATAACGATCTTAAAAGTCTATCATACCCAAAAGGGTGTAGCCGATATTTCAATTTTTGCTTGTATATTTCACTTATGGAATGTTACCTGGAATTAAAATATGGTCTTATACAACCGACTAAAATCATATAATTTCTTGTCTACATAGCCAAAAATTATAACTTATATCTGCTCAAAAAGCTATGCTATGAATACGAAGTTTGATGTTGTTCTCTTCTATCTTGAGGGATACTAAATTTTTTTGTAAGGAACTTAAAAGCTATGCCATTAAATAAACCTGTTACTACATCGAAAAAGCTATGCTATTAAAGAAACCATAACTATACGATTAGGCAATCATATACTAAAACCTGTTAAATTAAAACAATGTTAAAATTCACTGAAGATAGCCTAACACAAAGACTTTAAAACAATAAGCAAATATGAAAATGAAAACATAAAATAAATTTCCTACCACTAACAGAATGAATATGGGGTCCCAAGGGGCGTTTATCATTAGGCCGAGGATAAAGCACAATCATACGTAGTGACCTAAAGAAAAGAAACATGAACAAAAAAAATCTTCTTGGTCCGTAAAACTTAAGGGTGAACAACGTGTTTGAAGTAAACATTTTATAACGATTATTTGTTTGGCTAATATAATAATCAATTCAATTGCAATACAGTTACCATAAAAATAAGAAAAGAAAAAACAAAAGATGCGAACATAACTTTGGGCAGTTTAGTATCTTCGTGTTGTCATTCTACAGTTTTCGACAGGATTAATTATAGCCTGTATAAATAAATCAATCTTAGGATGATAACAAAAGAAAGAAAATAGACAAAAGGCATGTATGTTAGGTTTTCACCTCAATTAGGAGCACCTGGCTTAAGTCTAATTTGACGACGCCTCACCCTGAAATTAGTGTTAGGTAAAAGGTGTTCGCAGGAAGGAATTAAATCATGGAAACACTATTAAAATCAAGATCGCAATTTGATAAATTATTAATTAGGGTTAGCTGTAGGAATAACAAATCTGACCATTGATTCGATTTTGACCCGCAGGAGAGAAAGACTAAAAGGAGCAGACGGGAAATAATGTGAAGGTGCAGGAGTGAACTGGAGATGAGAGGAAGAGACGCAAGCAATAGCAAAAAGAAAAATTGCTTTTTTGTTTCTATTGATTTGAAAGAGATGAGAGGAAGAATGTAAAAGCAGCGATGCGAGAGAAAATAAATTAAATTAAATATGCGAGACCCTTCAGCTTTACATTAGGAGAATGGCTATGAGCGCTGCATTCCCGACTCACTAATTATAATATAGTATACATATTACATTGGGTAATATTTTCTTGTTTTTACAAATGAGTTGTTCAAGCCTTATACAGCCTTAAAAATGAAGAATTGCATAAGAAGCTATCATTGGAGGCTAGTTTTGTTCACATTGGTCAACTTGGAAAGAGATCGGTAGAAAAGATCTTAGGAAATCAACCAGCGGGACACATGTCAAACAAGGATAAGAGGAGGATCATAGCATAATCTTTGATGAGAAGGCCTGTTTATATGATTATGGTTTTGCAACTCTGCTATAAATACACATGTATACCCATTGTAAAGATATACTTTCGGCTGTACCTTTTTCTGCCATTAATCTAGCTTAGTTTTCTTTTACTTTTTTGCGTTTTTATTTTATTAGCAACTAGTGTCATCTACACAATTAGGTTTGGTAGAGTACTAGTTGTATTTTGCACTTATTTTCGTTAGTGATTGACCATCTGATTAGATTCAGTGGTAATCCTAATTTTACTTTTAGTTTGTTATTTAATTTCTGCAATTTTAATTTCTGTTTTTTATTACTTTCCTAGGTTATATTGGATTGAATATAGATTTGATTAGATTCAGGTTTGATTCAATTCAATAATAGTTTTATATGCAATTCCATTTTTTGTTTTCAAAATCAACCTCCAAGTTTTTCTAACTCGCCCATGAAATATATAAATAACAAAATTTAATTTTCCTCCCTGTGTTTGACCTCATACTACACACTGTGCGCTTGCAGTTATTATTACATAATTCGCGCTTTTCAGATTCATAGAAAGTGTCGATCACTTATTGCAATCGCATCTATATTGAATTTGGAAATAAACCAAATGGATGTTAAAACTGCGTTTCTAAATGGTGAGATGAAAGAAGAAATATATATGCACAATCTCGAAGGGTTTCTAAGCCCAGGAAATGAAAATAAGACGTGCAAGTTAGTAAAATCACTTTATGGCCTAAAACAAACACCGAAGCAATGACATGAGAAATTCGACGAAGCTATGTTATTAAACGGATTCAAAATAAATGTATCAGATAAGTGCGTCTATGTAAAATGTATAGATGTTGGATATGTCGATGATTTGATAATCCTAGTAAATAACAAGGCCAAAGGATATGTTATCCTCTAAATTTGACATGAAAGACCTAGGAGTGGCAGATGTAATCTTAAGTGTTAAAATTATAAAAACATCACAAGGATATGCATTATCTCAGTCACATTGCATTGCTAAAATACTCGGAAGATTCAAGCAGCATAATATAACTACTGCAAGGTTACAAGTAGATATGAACCAAAATTGGGTAAAATACATTGGTGATGTTAAATATTAGCTTGAATACTCTCGTATTACAAGAAGCATTATGTGTCATGAATTGTACTAGGCATGATATTGCTTACATTATAAGCAAGCAAAGTAGATATACCAACAATCTTGGTAAAAATCATTGGAAAGCAATGATGAGAGTTCTAGGATATCTAAAATATACATAAAACCATGTGTTGCAATATGAGAAGTGTCCTTCAGTAGTAGGAGGATATGGTGATGCCAATTGGATAACTAGCTCAAATGACACAAAATTAACGAGTGGATATGTATTTACATTAGAAAATGGAGCAATTTCATGGAAATCATCCAAACAGATTTGTATAGCAAGGTCAATAATGGAATCGGAGTTCATTGCTTTAGATAAATCCCCGAAAGAAGAAGATTATCTTAGGAGTTTGTTGGACGACATTCCAAATTGGGAAAAACCAGTTCTCCAATATGTATATATTGTGATAGTCAATTTTCTATAGGAAGGGCAAATAGTACATTATATAATGGTAAATTTAAACATATTCGTCGTAGACATAAAACTATAAGACAACTTCTTTGTAATGGAGTTATCACAATTGACTACGTAAGGCCAAATGATAACATTGCGGATTCACTAACTAAAGGCTTGTTTAGAGAGAAACTTCAATCTTATCGATGGGAATGGACTTAAGACCTATAAACTAAAAGTTTTCTAAATTGGGAACCCTACCTAGTCGACTAGAGATCCCAAGATCTAGGTTCAAAGGGACAACTAAGTTTAACATAAACTTGACACCACTGTTAAATACAAACCATTACTTTGACAAGTCAGTGCACAACCCGTCAGAGAATAGGATAAGCTTAGATTTTAATGGTGTCTATATTGCGGTGTTGTAAAAGACCCAAGTGGAGCATTGCGGGATACTCTTTATAGAATTACCTATGTGAGTGTGATGGCGTCGCTACAAGAATAATTGTAACGTCGAATTCTTCAAACACTCATGCGACCAAGCAGGTGTTCATGGCAAAAAGAACACAAACAGAGAACCAAGGGGTTTAGAAACACTTAATGTGTGTTATCTTTATAGACTTACACAAAAGACTTATAGTTCAAAGACAATTTAGTCCACTGATTCGCCAATAGTTTATAACGATAAAACACTAGGAAAAGTTCAAGGTCATTTTGTTACTTTTACCGATACGATAAATGTTTCGCAAAATTTATGAACAAAATTGAGTAATCTCTCATTAATATGGGGAATTGTTAGAAATGAATGAGGAGATTGGGGAATAAGAGGTTAAGTATTGTTGGATAATTACAAAGGAAACAAAGTCTTACATCTGGAAATTTTTGTTTCCATATCTCTATATAAACTAAAGCCCAACATACTATATCAAACAACCAAAGTGGGTATATGAAGACATGAGGCTACGTAGGCATTGGGCCTTCATATAATTATTAAAATGTCAAATGTAGGGCCTTGAGGCTCTTGGGGTCTCATAATAGATGGAACGCCAACTGCTTGTTGCGCTGAAATGAATTTTTATGAGCAAAAGTGTTTGTTCGCCTTAACAATCACTGGATACGACCATTTCCCACTGGCACACCCGTACGGACAATCGCGCCTACCCATTTAGGCACCTTCGCTGCTATATAAGGACTGGCTGCCAAAACAAAGTTACTAACAAAAAATTCATTCACTCTTTAGCTTCTTCTCTGCAGTCTGTTCTTGAAAACTTCCTTGAGTTCATTATTGCTCTACAATTGTAAGCACTACATTGCAGAGATCGACCTATTTTATCTTGAGAAACAATTGCTCAAATTCCTTCAGCACCTTAGGGGGAGAAATATTGTTATCGCTGGACTCAAACACTATAATATGGTAATTTTTTATTGTCTTCTCTTTTCTGCCAATTGCATGTGTTTGCAACGGTATTACTAATGTTTTTGAAACGTTCTTGTTTTCTACAATAAATTTGTAAATAATTTTTACCGTATATGTTGCTAAGTGATTAACAATCTTGAAAACAATATTTTCGTTTCGTAGAAAATGACAATGCCTAAGAGTACTGATAAAGCTTCACCAACACAGATGTTAACCAGCGCTCTACATGCGTTTATGGTTCCACCAATGGCGCTATCTCATGGGAAAGGCCTAACAAGTTCACCGGAATGGACTTTAAACGTTGGCAGCAAAAGATGTTATTTTACTTGACAACATTGGGCCATGCAAAGTATCTTACAGAAGATGCTCCCATCATTGCATTGGGAACTTGATCCAATCAAAGTTGAATCCCTTAATGTTTTGAAAAATTCCGATTTCATGTGCAAAAATTACATGGTCTAGACAACATTCTGTACAACGTGTACTGCCCTGTTGCAACATCCAAACAATTTCGGTTGGCTTTGGAAAAGAAGTACAAACACAAAGATGTAGGCATGAAGAAGTTCATCGCCGGCAAATTTATCGACTTCAAAATGGTGGATACAAAGACTATGATCAACTAGATTCAAGAACTACAACTTATCATCCGTCAACTTGGAGATGAACGGATGACTCTCAGCGAATCCTTTCAGGTTGCCGCTGACATTGAGAAACCTCTCCCATTGTGGAAGGACTTCAAAAATTATCTAAAGCACAAGTGTAAGGAAATGAAAATTGGAGGAACTTGTAATTTGATTGAGAATTGAGGAAGATAACATTAATTCTAAGAAAAATATATCTTAGAATATGGTTGCTAAACTAAACATTATCAAGACGTACAAGCCCAACAAAAGAAAATGTGACAATCGTCCTAACAAGTCGAAGAAGTTTCAGGGTTCATGCCATAACTGCAGAAAGAAGGGTCATAAAGAAGCAGAATGTCGCAGCCCTCCCAAATATAAGAAATCAGAAGAGAATCTCGCGGATGTTTCAGATGGTGTTTCTAAAATGGAATTTTGTGTGGTTACTTTAGGATGCAATCTTGTTGGCAACAAAAAAGAGTGGTTTGTAGACACCGTAGCCACTAGGCATATATGCTCAAATAAGTGGATGTTCACAAACTACAAAAATGTTACTAACGATGAACAACTATATATGGGTAACTCATCCACATCAAAGGTCGAAGGAAAGGAAAAAATTGTGTTGAAATTTACTTATGGAAAAGAACTCACTCTAAATGATGTTCTGCATGTTCCAGAAATTCATAAGAACCTAATTTCAGGATCGTGGCTCAACAAGCATGGCTTTAAACTGACTTTTGTGGCTGATAAATTTGTGTTGTCTAAGAATGGTGTATATAGGAAAGGATTATGTGTGTAATGGCTTATTTAAAGCAAATGTAACTATTTTTGTAGCAAATGATGATATGCATAAAAATAAATCTTATGTTATATAGTTGTCTGTCTTAATCTATGGCATTCTAGACTAGTCATGTAAAATTTGATACTTTACAAAAATTGGTCAATCTAGAATTCATACCAAAGTATAGAATTGATTCAAATTACAAATTTCAAATTTGTGTTGAAGCCAATTTAACAAAACCCTCATTTCATCGTTTTGAAAGAGAATTTGAACCTCTAAATTTAATACATACTGATGTATGTGACTTTAAAATGTGTCAAACTAGAGGAAAAAGGTACATCATCACTTTTATTGATGGTTGTACAAGATATTGTTTTGTATATCTCCTTAGAAGTGAGGGCGAGGCATTCGATTAATGCTTTAGGAAGTGATAGATGAGGAGAATATGAGTTTCCATTTGAGGAATTCTACACTGAGCACAGTATAATACACCAAACTATAGCACCATATTCACGTCAATCTAACGGTATGGTTGAACGAAAAAAATAGAACTCTTAAAGAAATGATGAATGCCTTACTTATTATCTTTAGCTTGCTGGATAATTTTTGGGGAGAAGTTATTCTTTCGGCAAACCACGTTTTAAATAAAATACCATGAAATAAAACATTTAAGACTCCCCATGAACTTTGGGAAAACAGACCATCATCCTACAAATATTTAAAAGTGTGGGGGTGTCTTGCCAAAGTAGAAAAACAAAAACCAAAGAAAGTCAAAATTGGACCAAAGACTATAGATTGCATATTCATTGGACATGCTCATAATAGTAGTGCATATCAATTTTTGGTGTGCAAATCTGAAATTGATGACATTCATGAAAACACAATTATCGAGTCTCGAAATGCTGATCAAAGCACGCATAAAACCAATGTCGAAACTGAGATAGAGGGACAGAGCTAACGATAAAGGACCTCTAAAACCTTTGGACCCGATTTCTATGCATATATGATAGAAAATGAACCTTTAACTTACCAACAAGCAATGTCAATCTCCCGATGCTCCTTATTGGAAGGAAGCCGTCAACTGTAAAACAGAATCCATTCTATAAAACAATACATAGGAACTAGTGGATCTCCCTAAAGGCTCAAAACCACTAGGATATAAATGGATATTTAAGAAAAAAACTAAAGGTTGACGGCTCAATAGACAAGTATAAAGCAAGACGTGTAATAAAAGGATTTAGACAGAAAGAAGATCTAGATCACTTTGATACATTCTCACCAGCACTAGAATAATATCAATTAGGATGCTTATTGCAATCACATCCATATTGAATTTGGAAATACACCAAATGGATGTGAAAACTGTGTTTCTAATGGTGAACTGGAAGAAGAAATATATATGCAACAGCCTGAACGGTTTCAAAGCCCAGGAAATGAAAATAAGGTGTGCAAGTTAGTAAATCGCTTTATGGACTTAAATAAGCACCGAAGCAATGACATGAGAAATTTGATGAAGTCATGTTATCAAATGGATTCAAAATAAATGAATCAGATAACCGCGTCTATATAAAATGTATAGATGTTGGATATGTCATGATTGTCTTTATGTTAATCATTTATTAATCCTAGGAAATAATAAGGCCATGATGAAATCTACAAAGGATACATTATCCTCTAGATTTGACATAAAGACCTAGGAGTGGCAGATGTAATCTTGGGTGTAAAAATTATAAAAACATTACAAGGATATGCATTATCTCAGTCACATTACATTGCTAAAATACATGAAAGATTCAAGCAACACAACATAACTACTACAAAGTCACTTGTAGATATGTACCAAAATTCGGTAAAAAACACCGGTGATGGTATATATCAGCTTGAATATTCTCGTATTCTAGGTAGCATTATGTATGTCATTAAATGTACTAGGCCTGATATTGCTTACGCGATAAGCAAGCTGAGTAGATATACCAGCAATCTTGGTGAAAATCATTGGAAAACAATAATCAGAGTTCTAGGATATCTAAAATATACACAAAACGATGTGTTGCAATATGAGAAGTATCCTTTAGTAGTAGAAGGATACAGTGATGCCAATTGGATAACTGGCTCAAATGACATAAAATCCACAAGTGGATATGTATTTACATTAGGAAATAGAGCAGTTTCATGGAAATCGTCCAAACAGACCTGTATAGCAAGGTCAACAATGGAGTCGAAGTTCACCGCTCTAGATAAAGCCGCAGAAGAAGAAGATTGACTTAGGAGTTTTTTGGAAGGCGTTCCAAATTGGGAAAAACTAGTACCTCCAATATGTATACATTGTGATAGTCAATCTACTATAAGAAGGGAAAATAGTACATTGTATAATGGTAAATCCAGATATATTCATCGTGGACATAAAACCATAACAAAACTTCTTTGTAATGGAGTTATCACTATATACTACGTAAGGTCAAAGGATATAATTGCAGATCCACTAACTAAAGGCTTGCCTAGAGAGAAAGTTCAAACCTTATCGATGAGAATGGGGTTAAGACCTGTAAACTAAAAGTTTTCTGAAACGGGAACTGTTAAATACAAACCATTCCTATGATAAGTCAGTGCACAACCTGTCAGTGAATAGGATTGGCTTAGCTTTTTATGATGTATATATTGTGGTGTTGTAAAAGACCCAAGTGGAATATTGCGTTATACTCTTTATAGAATCACCTACGTGAGTGTGAAGGCGCCGCTTCAAGAAGAATTGTAAGATCGAATTCTTCAAACACTCATGAGATCAAGCAGGTGTTCATGGCAAATACGAACACAAACAGAGAACCAAGGGGTTTAGAAACACTTAACGTTTGTTATCGTTATAGACTTACATAAAAGGCTTACAGTTCAAGAACAATCTAGTCCACTGATTCGCCAGTAGGTTATAACGATAAAACACTAGGAATATTTCAAGGCTATTGTGCTACTTTTATTGATATGATAAATGTTTTGCAAATTTTAATAACAAAATTGAGTAATCCCTCATTCATGTATGTAATTGTTAGAAATGAATGAGGAGATTGGGGAAGAAAAGGTTGGGTATTGTTGGAGAATTACAAAGGAAACAAAGTCCCTAATCAGAGAATTTTTGTATTCGTCTCTCCATATAAACTAAAGCCCAACATGTGCTATCAAACAACCAAAGTGAATACATGAAGACATGGGGCTATGTAGGTATTGGGCCTTCATATAATTATTATAATGTCAAAGATAGCGCCTTAGGGTCTCATGAATTGAAGGGCTGCCGATTGCTTGTTGCGCTGAAACGGGTATTTTTTAGCAGAAGTGTCTGTTCATTTGAACGGTCACTGGATACGACCGTTTCCCACCAACATACCCGCACAGACAGTTGCCCCTACCCAAATAAGCATCCACCTACTGCTATATAAGGATTGGCTACCAAAACCAAGTTACTAACCGAAAATTCATTCTCTTCTGCTACTTCTCTATAGTCTTTTCTTAAAAATTGCCTTGAGTTCGTCGTTGTTCTGAAATTGTAAGCGCTCCATTGAAGAGATCAATTCTTTTTCTCTTAGGAAACAATTGCTCAACTTCTTTCCGCACAGTAGAGGGAGCAATATTGTTTAAAGGAAATAGCTATCGCTGAACTCAGACACTATAATACGGTAATTAGTTATTGTGTTCTCTTTTCTGTCGATTGCATGTGTTTGCAACGGTATTATAACGTTTTTGAAACGTTCTTGTTTTCTACAACAAATTTGTAGACAATTTTTAACGTATCTATTGCTACATGATTAACAATTCCTTCATCGTTTTGTAGACTAACTCCATTGAACTATTACTTGGTTCGAATATACTTATCCGCAAAGCACACTTCTACGAATGTAAAGCATGCTTTTGATTGAGATAAGAAACCGAATCTAGATTTGTAAAAAGGAACCCATCATTTTAACCACTTCAGTGGAAAGTTGTACCTTTGCCGAAAATATACATACATCATTCCATACCATTGCATTATTTTGATAGTTATAACTATTGAAACCGTCTATTTAAAATCTTCAATCATTGTTGTGAGTTCTTCTAGGTCATTCTAGCTCCCCTTAGGTTTGTCTATTTTCCTTTAACTTCCTTTACATGGATCGATATCGATCAATATTGATCGGCATTAGTCGATGTTCTATTCTAAGTCTATATTGAATACTTATAAAAAAATTACCCCTTACACTTGAATTTCAAGCCTTTTATTTTTCTTCCTTCTCTTATGAAAACCTTTATAGTCACCTTCTCCAACACCCAACCCAAAAATCGGTTGCGGTTTCAGGTTTTTGACTAAATTTTAGTCATCGGTCCATTCAAGAAAAGGCCAAACTAATCTTATAGTTCACCCTTCAATCGCCATCCTTCCACAATTGCAGCTCACAACTCGATCCCATTCCCAAGAAGTATTTTCATTGTGCTTGACCATGCCATCATTACTTCTTCACCATACTATTAATTATCATCAACGTAGTTCCATTTCATTACCAAAGTCATTTCTTAGTTCCATTATCGTTGAAATTGTTATTACTTTCCAGAGATGATTCACACAGCCTTATAGCACTACCTGCTTTTGTTATTAATGTGTGATGAGACTTAAGATCATCAATTACATTTCATGCAAAACATATTTTACTTCAAATGTCATATTGCTAATTCCAACACAAGGCATTGAATTCCACAAATGCATAACCTTTAAGCTCGTACATATTAGATAATGGTGTTAATTGTAGGATAGTTACTTCATATACCATCAATAGACATACATTGGTAAAAGAGAATGTGTGTGCATTAGAAATACAACGCCATACATCCATTCGTACAAGTCATGTAGGAACATGATAACCAGAAGGCAATTCTCCTACTCATCCTATAAAAACTTGGTGATAAGCAGCGAGGAGCTCCTGCATCGAAGACCTCGAATAATAAACCGCTATTGTAATATAATATGGTAAATTTCCCATGAGGATCACTAATAGACAACCCTGCCTTCCATTCTCCAAATCATGGTCATTCCATGTCTTTGCCTTCAAACTTGAGTTGATTCGAAATGGTTTTTAGATATGAGTTACCCAATTCTGACCTCAGATTTCCAAAACCAAACATCGGGAAAAGATGTTAAGTAATTGAGTATATCTTTTGATTAATTCATTTTTCTTTATCAAAAATATTTTTCGAAGATATAACTTTCCAATATTTCTTTTAGTTTATATGGAATCATTAAAGTTCATTCATATAATTCTTTCACAAGTTGAAACCGTGTTATCTTTAGATGGCAAGTCAAATTAGTTAGTGATTGAGGAAGATAGATCCATAGAAATTACACTTATTTTACTCAATATCAATTAGTGTGTTCGACGCTTACTACCCATTGAATAATAGTGCGATCGCTTATTAAATTCACACGGATGGTACATATTATGTACTGGAACTTTAATACTAAGTATAAGAAGATTAGTTCTTAGCGATTCAAGTTATTTGAATCTGCAAGTTAAACTTTTATACTTATCTCCCGAATAGAAAATTTAGGTCTACTGGTCAGTTATTTAAGCCAAAATTAAAACATTTGTTTAAAATAATTTTTATTCAAATCTTTTATTTAAACTCTATTAAATGAATAACAAAACTTTAAAATTACCTCTAAAATGTGTAGTTATCATTTGCAAATGTTTATAAGAGATTAAATGAATAATTGTTATGTTTGGACTCCAATTTTAATGGTTATTAAGAACCAATGCAAAAACATGATAAGAAATGTGGTAAAAATGTTTGAGTGCTCATTTAAAAACAACTTTTTAATCATTTGTACATTCATTTATACAACTAAAATACCTTTTAAAAATATTTATAGGATTTATTTTATATTTCTAAAGTACTAAATATACCAATTTTAATATATTTCATTTCTTAGGTTTTGAACTGCAAAACCGCGATTATTTTCAAAACTTGATTTGTTCATATTTTGTATTCTACTTGATGGAATCTTGATCGTTTTCATTTGTTTGATAACTTTAGTTAAAAAAATCTTATTTCAAAGAATTTCAACTTCTAATTTATTATATAAACGGGCTAAACTTTTTATGATGCGAAACCGCAAACTATCATTACGCGATGCACCTATTTTTACTCAAATTTATATTCTTTTCAGGCTTCTTTTGGACACTTTTATGTGTTTATAAGATAATTTTAAATCAGTTTGAAGAGATTTAACAAATCCATTTACAAAATGAAAGTGATTCCCTTTGTGATTTATGACGTATATGAAACACGATTTGTTTAATCATCCATTCAACAAAAAATTTAACAATCAAACATGATAAACAATCATCATAATCAAGCATATAAATTATATCATAGCGCGTCATAACATCAAAGGATTTACCATAGACTCTTATAAAGTTTTCTAACATTCATTGGTTACTAAAATTTTTTATAGCTTCACTGTGATCATGCGAAAACTCACGGAACTAAATCAAAGAGTCATAAGGATATCTAGTTTTTGCCCTAAATACTCATATCCTGGGGTAGAGGGGTGAACGCACTTGGTATAAGTTGTGGAGGGTGGTGGTTACGAGTTTAGAGGTGGAGAGAAGAGTTTTTGAGTTGGATTTGTGAATATATGAGTATACAACTGATTTAATTTCTCAATGAGAAAAATTCCTCATTTATTTTATTAAGAAAAGAAGCCATTAGAGTAGAGAAAAAAGATTGATAAAATGAAGAAGATATGAGAAATGAAGAAGAAGATATGAGAAATTATGAAGAGAAAAATATGACATTTATAGGAAAAGAGTAATAAAATATTAACATGGAAAATGGTCAAAACACCACCAATCTCCTCCTTTGCACAGCCTCCTCCTCCTCTCTTTCTTTCTCTCCCTCTGTTATGTTTTGATGTGGTGGCGATGGCGTGTAAGGTAATGGTTGTTATAACACCTCAGAAATTTAAAATAATAAATCAAATAGGAAATAAACTAAAAAGTAAATCTTCTACAGATGTCCGACTTTGGCTACTAAAACTTTACATTTATGTTCATGCTGGTTTTTTGAATAATTTTCATATAAAACTTGTTACAATCACAGTAAAAACGGAGAAGATATGAGTGAATATTTTTTGAATCCAAATTCAAAATCAAGGCTTCTAAAACAAAATTTGTAACTCGGGTCGACTTACTCATGAGCAGTTGACCCAAGCAAAATGTACTTGGCCACTAATCGGGCTAGGTAAGTGATCTACAAAAATGTTTTATTATGAGGATTTAAAAACTGAGAATTGACTTGATTCTAATGGTTAGATAATCTTTGATTTGAGTATATGGATAGATTAAAACTAAAGCTAAATATAAAGTTAGATCTAAATCTAAAACTTAATATAATGCTAGAGATAAAGATGTGACTAACGGTAACAAAAATAATTCCTCCTTCTCAGTGATCGCTTTAATGGCAGCTTATTTCTAAGTTTCACTTGCAATTTTCTCAGCTTCTCTCGTCGCTCATCTCTGGTTTCCTTTTCGCTCTTTTTTTCACTACTCTTAGGTTTCACCGCGACTGTTTGTGGTTGCCCTTTTTTCTAGGGTTTCGGTTATATTTGATTTCCCACGCAAATTCGAGTTACAAGGGCCATTTCTTGCACCCTGTCAACCAATAGAAGCCATCGACGCCTCTTTGGAGGCGTTGGATGTTAGTCCATTTTGCGTAGTCCTTTCGGGGACCTTCTCTTTAGTGGTCAGGGTTCTGGATATGGTTTCGTTTGTAGCTTTTGTGCGACACCAATTTCTTATTATTGAGGGATTATTCATCGAGCTTGTTCCATTATACTCTGGCGAGTTAGTTTTGCAACCTCCTTCTGTTGTTCGAAGGCTCATTACGGCCGAGCTGTTGGTTGTGCATCGTAGTAGAGTTGTTGAAGCCAAATGGGTAAAAGAGGATTTATCATCTCTTTTGCACCTCGCTTGCGCTTCATGGGATCCAAGCATCCTTTAGTTTTCTGAGTTCCTGAATTTTTGGTTGGTTCATTGAATTGTGGATGTATTTTCGGCCATGACTTCTGTGAGGTATATGACACGGTGACCATAGATGATGGGGATTTGACCACCTCATCGCCTATCAGCGTCATTGCAACTGAGCTGTTGTTTCTCCTGGCATTGCTGAGACGAAAGAGGGTAGTTGTGGGATGGCCCCAGGCATTTTCTATCATCAGAGGCTTCCTCAACGCTCGAAAAGAGCTAAGAAAGCTTCCTTAGCTCCCCTTGTCATAACTCAATCAGCCTTGGCGCGCAGAGCTTGTGTTATGCAACGTTCAAATTCTTCGTCGGTCCTTGGTTGGATATCTCCAACCACTTCGACTCACTTCAGGTTGATTTATTAAGTGAAGTAGAGGATTTAATCAACTCTTCTTCAACTGATGTTGTTGTTTCTAGGCTATGAAGACTGCTTGCATGCTTGTTTCTTGCGGTGTACCGTTGGTTTTAGATTGGTCGATGGTTGTTTTAGCACATTGGTCTTTGAATTTAGTGGAGTTGCTTAACAGCCGCCCCCATTTAGGATAGTTGCGACGACGTTGGCTTACTTGTTGTGAGGTAGAGTTTACTTGTGACGAGGCTGATGTCATTGATGTAGCAGTTTTTCTTGGTTCAGAGGCTTTGTCTGGTAACGTCTCACTCAACAATACTTTGTTTGAATCTTTGATTCACCAGCAATGTAATCAGGTTCAGTCTTTCCCTTTCTCATATTGCTCTATTGTTTTATCATCGGAGTTTGTTCTACGGTCTTGGTTGTTGGATGGTGTGTTCTATGATGCCTTGAGATTTGTCGCACATTTGAGTGAGCTCCATGATACTACTTTTCCTTCAATGTAAGAAGTTGTGTTAGGTCATGTGTGCGTTACCACTGATGTGTTTGTGGTTGTTGATCGGGTGACATGTTTGTCCCCTTCTTCTTTGTGCCATGCTTCCGCTTTGCACAGGTTTTTCCCACTACTTGTGGAAGACCCGTATGCCTATTATGGTTCATTCTCGTCTATTCGTAGGGTTTTTCTTTTTTGTTGTGCTATGCCTTTTGGTTCTGGCTAGCTTGTGTTCGGGTAGGCTTTAGATCGGTTTTGCATGGCATGGTGGGCCTCTTTTGGGCCTTTTAGTGTCTTATTTGACATCCTTTGGCTGATCAGCGTTCGATAGCTTTGACTGGACGATTTTGGATCTTTTTTTTTTGGTTAGGCTTCACTTCTTATGTTTCGGTTTTTGGGTAGTTCTTTTCAACGAGTCATTGTGAGGCCTTTACTATGTCGTTAGTGGCTCGATCGATTTGGTTCTAGTTTTTATTTTTTTGTGGGGGCTAATGGCAGCTTTTCTGGGTTTGGTCTACATGGGATGGGTGGCCTCTCTGTCACAAGCGTATAGCAGACACTACTGTGGCCCACTATATGGATTACCAAGGAGGTGGCCTACCATTTTTAACTATACCTTTTGTTGGTTTCCGGTGTCCCTACTTGCGAACTTTACCTACAGTGCAGATCTGTCAATTTGATGACAGTTCAACTTTGGTAAAGTTCACATAACAACTGGTGTTGACTCTATGGAGAAACTCCCCATCTCTCTTTTGTTTCCATGCATCTGTGGTTCTGTTGTTTCCCTATGTTTCTCCTTGTCATTCTATTTCTTCTGCTTTTGTCTCATCTCCTTTTCTTTGGAAGGACGAGATAGCGATCATTAATGATCGTCTATGTCGGCTTTCGAAGAACTGTTGCCCTTCTTGATCTGGAGTGACGGTTTCTAGTCTTCCAGATCAGGGAAGTGGGTTTACTTTGGGGTTCTGTGGAGATTGTGAGGCATCTGCCCGCTCGACTGCTCACTCATCGTGTTGTCATCAGTGAGCGGCTCCTCGCACTCCCCGTACCATTCACACATGCTCTATAGAGGTGTTTGAGCATATCATTAGATCTACTCGACATATGCTTTATCTTATCTTAGTTGTGTAATTGTTTTTTTCTTCTCTATTGGGTTGTGGTCTCTGTTTTCTGTGTTTCTGTCTTCTTGTGTTTTTTTATGGTGAACTTCCTCTTTTGGAACATCCGTGGTATATGTAATGATACGTCGGTTGCTAGACTCAGGTGAGTTGTTAAGAAGAACTCTATCTGCTTGGTAGCGCTTCTCAAACCTTTAGTGGGTCCAGAGGCGATCACCAAGTTAGTCTTATCTCTTTGCTTTAGCGGTGCCTTAGCCAATGTTTCTGACAAAATTTGGATTCTTTGATCCAAAGTCGTCGTTGTTTACCCTATCTTCGATGCCAAACAGGTACTCTCGGTAGCTTGTTCTCTTCCCTCTTTCTCTTCTGTTCTGTTCTCCGATGTAAACGCTAAGTGCGATAGGAACAAGCGATTGGCCCTTTGGTCTGACATTCTCGCTCTCTCCAACTTGGGTTTTTTAGCATCGGTTGTGGGAGGCGACTTCAATGTCGTTGCCTCCCAAGCTGAGAAACGGGGTGGAAATGTCGTTAATCGAGTGACAGTGTCTTCATTGTCAGCTCGGGCCTCTCTGAAGTGTCTTTCGTCGGCTCGGCTTTTACTTGGTGTAATAACCAAGACGGGCCAAACCGAATTCTTTCTAGACTTGAAAAAGTTTTTGGATCAGAAGGTTGGTTCATCTTTCTATTCACTTTCTCCATTTCTCATTTACATCGCATCTTCTCGGATCATGCTCCGATGATTCTGCTTTGTTCTCCCCTTTCCCTTTCTGACCCATCTTCTTTTTGGCTCCAGAGTAAGTGCCAATTACACCACACTTTCGATAATGTGGTAGTGAATTCCTGGAACTCCCCTATTCTTGGTTCCTCCAGTGTTGTGTTTTCTCGTAAGCTAGAGCGCCTTAAGGCGTGGAACATTCTTATTTTCAAGAATGTCTTTGACTGCGTTCGGGCGACCGAAAAAAATTATTATTCTCGCTGAATCGTCTTTTGATGAGAATCCCTCTTTTGCTAATAAGGAGACGTGGGTGCTTGCCCAACTGGCCTTCTCATTGGAGCTTCGTATTGAACATGACTATCTTCGCCAAAAAGCGAGGATCAAGTGGATTGTCGAAGGTGATACAAACTTCAAAATTTTCCATTCCTCCATCCGTAAGAAAAATAATCTTCTTACGATTCATCAAATACAATGTCCATACCTATCCTTGGCTTCCACGCCAAGTGAAGTCAAAGATACTATCCTCTCCCAATTCCAAGCCTTTCTTGACACTCAATCGGTGTCGGTCTCCGACCCGACCCTTCTCGCTTTCATTCCTAGATTGGTCCTTCCTACGGATACCTCTAATATTGCCGCAGCTCCTTCCTTAGGGGAAATTCATGCTTATTTTTTTTCTTTTAGTAAGGGCATTGTGAGTGGGCCAGACGGTTTCAACGAGGTCTTTTTCCGGAGTGTCTTGCCGATTATCTAGGCAGACTTCTGTCTCGTCGTTCAGTTTTTTTCTCTGGTTAAGATCTACCAGTGGGGTGGACTTCCACCAATTTGGTTCTTATCCAAAGTGCGATAATCCTTGTACTTGCGCGGATTTTCGCCTGATTAGCTTGTGTAACTTTTCTAACAAGGTTATATCGAAGGTGCTAGCCTCTCGACTAGCACCATTTCTTGAGCGTGTTATTTCTTCTTCTCAGGATGGGTTTGTAAAAGGACGGTTGATTACTGATAATGTCCTTTTAGCCCAGGAGCTGGTTTCTCAGATCGATAGGAAAGTCTGGGGTTCTAATGTGGTCGTTAAGCTAGATTTGGCTAAGGCTTACGGTTGAATGTCATGGTTCTTTGTCATCAAGATTATGAGGGCATTCGGTTTTTCGGAATCCCTCATTGATCTTATCTGGCGTTTGATCTCCAATTGTTGGTTTTCTGTTCTCATCAACGGATTAGCCAACGAGTTTTTCAAGGCGGGCTGGGGTCTGCATCAGGAAGACCCCTATCCCCTTCTTTTTTTGTGATCACTACCGAGGCTTTCGTTCATGGTATTCATTTACTGACGATAGCTGGGAAGATTCATAGATTTGGCATCCCTTAGGGCTTCCCACTTATTTCCTTTTTATCACTCGCTGATGACATCATCATTTTCACTAATGGTAATCGTCGCTCTATACGTCGGCTTCTTAGTCTTATTCGACAATACGGGAGTAGCTCGGGGAAACTCGTTAATTCTGACAAGTGCAGCTTGTCCTCGTGAAAGATTTGTCTACGATCAGATCTTCTTGGATTCAGACCTTAATTGGATTTAGGGTTGCCTCTCTTCCTTTACCTTATCTCGGTATTGTTCTATAATGAGGTAGCAAGCTAAACACCATCTTCGATCCCCTGACTGACAAAGTTAGGAGGAAGATCATTCGGTGGAACACGTCTCTTCCCTCTCAAGCAAGTAGACTAGTTCTCATGAAGTCTGTGTTGGACTCTATTGGATTACATGTCTTTGTTGCTATGACTCCCACCTCTTCCTTCTTCTGTTCTTAACATTCTTTGGCATTGTCCTTTTTTTGGGGTAACAAGGACAACATGCTTCGACATCATTGGATTTTGTGGAACACCATTTATCGTCCAAGGGCGAGGGAGGTTTGGGCCTTCGTAACCCTAAGGACATTTGCACTGCCTTTACTTGCAAGTTATGGGCGAGATTTGTAGCGAACGACTCCCTTTAGACGACGTTCCTCCATGATAAGTACCATAGGCTTTCAGGCGCGAATTTCCCCGGTGTCCCATCCTATGATAGTGAGACGTGGAAACGGATGCAATCCGTGAAGGCATTATCGGATTCACATAGGGATGGAACCGATTGGGACGATAATCCCTTCTCGATTAGGGCAGCATGGAATTCGGTGAGGTCTTCGGCCCCACGCCTTTTTCCATTCTCTTTCATCTGGGATGTACAGATTCCTCCGAAGGTCTCATAGTTCATGTGTAAATCCTTACATGATGGGTTACCGTTAGACGACAACCTACAGAGGATCGGCATCCCAATCGTTTCCCCGTTGCAAGTGCCGCAGCTCTGGTTTTTTGGAATCCATGACACATTTATTCTTCCTTGGCACTTATGCCAATTCAGTATGGAATTACTTCGGGAACTTGGTTGGTTGCCGAGGTAATGCATCTTTGCTTTCAGATTTACTGAGAATCTGGTGGACCGGCATCTCAGGTAAATCCATACGCTTGATTTTGTTTGGTCTGATCCTTTGTATTATCTGCTGGTATATCTGGTGCTCGTGTAATAAAGCAATATTCAAAGATGTGCCAATGAATCCCCCTCCCATCATTTGGAGAGTAAGGAATGATGTTTCCTAGCTTTCCGAGGAAGGCCTTTCAAAGGAGTCATTGGTTCACGATCGAGGAGATTAGCAGGTACCTTTGGTATTTCTGAGGTACGAATTAGTCCAAGGTCAGGAATCAGTTGATTCCTTTTGTTGGGAGGCGATTCCATGTTGTCTACACATTTTACACACTCTCCCCACCCGTCCTGTTTTAATCTTATGTTGTTTGCTAGTGCTGTAGGACCTGTATTTTTAAGTTTTTGAATTTTGTTTGGTCCACGGATTCATTATGGCAGGAGGAGCTGTCTAACGGATGGATATGGTCGAGCTGTAGAGATCGATTACTAGGAGAGTTAGGTTGGACTTTCCAGCCTCTGACTGCTAGCTTTCTTGGAGGGCACATCAGCTGTACTGGCTCTTTGTTCATCTGATGTGGAGTCTTCGAGATTTCAATTTCGACCTTGTCTACGGCGTTTGTCTACTGCGGATTCGTCTGCCTCGCCTACTTTCTTGAGATCCGTTGGGATTTGTGTCGGATATTATTTTTCTAATGTTGTTTTGATGTTCATTATGTATCTACTGTTTGTGTGTGCATAGTTTCTGCATTCTGTAGTCACTGTTTTTGTGAGCCATTGGATAATGGCTAGATTCTTCCTTTTGTTATATTATATTTTCCGTTCTTGTTAAAAAAATAGAGATAGGGATGTGACATGGCTGCTCTAGATTAAGGTAAGCCCGACCTGATGGCCCTGGATTCACCATTAATCCTATAAATAGGGGGCAAGCCTGACCCCAACTCACAAACATTTCACTCTCATTATTTTCTCCTACTTCTTCGTCATCTACAGTCTTCTTCCCCTCTTCGATTTTTGTAGGTGAAGGCTATAAAAAAAATTAAAAGGGAGAATAAAAAATTATTAAGATATAAGAAAATCTAGTTAGGAAAATGAGGATCCTAGGCTAAAAGAAAGAGCTTAGGACCTCATATGAGTGGGAAGTTCACATGTTTTTTAATTAGGAAGGTTAGTCAACTAGTCTTAGGCTATCTTTGGTTTTAACCTAGGTTATATGGACTCATTTGTGGACATTGGGCTAAATTGTAAATTTCTAATTTGTATATACTATAGTATAAGATATGACTATAATAATGTAAATCTGGGCTTGAATGAAAAGCGCGAACTTATTTGAAAGACATCACTCTTTTAATACATAATCTATTGGTCAAACAATAAATTCTGTAATATGAAATGAAATATATCAAAGATAGACTAGAGATATGATATAAGCATAATATATTGCATATGAACTATAACTTAAAACCTAAGTTATAATAAAATGTCAATGATACTGACAATGGCAATGAAAAATCATCATAAATAGATACAGTAAAACTATAATGGCCTATACTTGATGATTTGGAAGGAATTGGGAAGGACAACTTTAGTTTTTCTTCTAAATAGAACTTATATGACAAAGACCAAAATATGATAAAAGACAATGACAATTATCATAAATAGATACAATAAAATTGTAAAATCATATTCTTGATGATTGGTAGAGACTTAAGGAGAAAAATTTCGAGCCTTTCTTTTAAATACAATTCAAAGAATAATGACTTAATGGAAACTAAGGTGAGAGCGCAATAAATTATCGATTGAAAGAGAGACAATTATTTAAATGAACACAAAACCTCTATGACATTTAGAATAGACTTAAGACTATTTGTGGTTGACCTTTTTCTTTCTAAAAAATTATTTTTTACACCAGACTTTTATGTCTGACTTTCCTTTATTTCCCCCGCCTTAGGAATGCAAGGAAATAGTTGATTTTCTTGGCAGATTCAGAGCATTGCTAGGGTGCTCTACTCTTACTATGTATTCCCATATTTATTTTAATCTTTGGTTTTGATGTACTTTGGTTTGAGAGATGGATATTTTGATATATGTTGTAACATGATGGTTTGATACCTAAACATTTTGACATTGTATTTGGTTATACTTTATGAAATGATGCTTTGCTAGAATTTTTGCATAAATTATTTTCTCTTAGTATGACATTATTATTTTATGTTATGCGCTGATCTCATAGTCTCTGAACAATTGGCGATCCACCCGCTTTGATATGACCATGATTATGGTATATTAAGAGGAGCAGATTATCATAATTAGTATCGAAACTTAAGGTTAATTTTAAAAGTAAAGCATTTTTCAAAAAAGGTTTTCAAAGGAAAGTATTTTGAAAATAAGACTATAATTTTTTTATCAAAAATCTCTAGAATCTGTCTCCCTTTCTTGATCAATCCATTTCTCCCTTCTTTGAAATCTTATTTGATCACATCTATAGAATGGATGATGCTTCTAATATTTCGAGTGCCAACATGTCTTCCTTGTTCAGTAGGTATCTACAGGTCACAACACTAGCAGAGCCTTAAGACAATAGACAAGCTGACATCCCCACCGGTGGAGTCCTGCTCATCCACCAAGCATGGTAGACATTTCTAAGCTTTGATTTCACAAATATTAGAGGGAGAACTTTTAATGGTATGGATTCATATGTAGATGTTAGAGCATGGATCCGAAACTACGAGAATATATTTGGACTTATAAGGTTGGAGAATAGGACTAGGAGGCAGCATGCCACTTAAAAGATGCAAGGTGAGGCTCTTTGTTGGTGGGAGGTATTAGAGGCCGAACTTGGTGGAATATCTTAGGATTTCTTTAGGAGAAAGTTCGATAGGACATTTTTATCTTAGATGGAAGAGCGGATTCAATTGGGGAAATTTATAAATCTAAAACAAGGAGAAATGACGGCGAAGGAAAAAATAGACAAGTTCAACGAGTTGGCTAAGTTTAGGATGAAGCTTGTAAATACTATATATAAGAAGGCTTTGAAATTTGCTAAGAGCTAAGCCAACAGCCGTAAGGGCTGGCTATTAGTAACATTCCCATGAGGGCCAGTTCAAGAGCTTGGTTGAGATGGCGCTGATGGCTAAAGTTGAGAAGAAGGAAAAGGTTTTTGGAAAGAAAAGAAGAAGAAGGACCCCTAGTAATGGAAAGATCCAGAAGGAGTTGAGGTGCCATAATTGCAACAGGGAGGACACATGATGAGGATTGGAAGTTTGACCATTTAAAGGGAAAATACTTTGTTTGTGAGAAAGCATGACATATCAGCATGGACTGCCCCCAAAGAGCTAAATATGCACCTCGAACTACTACGCAGTCGGCTCAGGCATATGTATTGGAGGCGACTCTTTCTACCAGTGGGCGTTAGGACAATGGAAAGAAGGTCATGGTTGAAGATGTGACTTCTATTTCTTATTTTCCTATTTGTGCTTTATTTGATTTTGGGTCACCCCACTCTTTCATTTCTAGTACTCTGATTAACAGTTTGTACATGTTACAAACCCGGTTGTAGTATCAATACCCGTAGAATTATCGGCTTATTTGTCTATGATTTGTAGGAGTTTGAAATTAATGATCTTAAATATTGAGTTTGACTATGACGCTTATGTTTAAGGCTTTTCCAAGTAGGATTTGATTTTGGGAATGGACTGGTTAGCTACCTGTGAGGCTATCCTAGATTATGGCAGAAGAATGATCATTTTGTGCACTGGTAATGGACGCACACTGGATGTTCCTTATGATCCAAGAGGATCAATTATGTTGAGCTATCTTTACTTCCTAAACTTATCTTCTGATGAGATGAATTCCACGCATGTTGTTAGAGACTTCGCAGACGTATCTGAGGAAGTCACTGGACTCCCACCCATAAGAGATTGAATTTAAGTTATATCTCACTAATAATGCTAGACAAATGGCATTACCATTAAGACATATGACTTTAAGGGAAAGATGCAAGCTCAGTAAGCATATTAAGGAGCTTTCAAAGAAGGGTTTATAGAAAGAAGTATTTCAAAATGGGGGGGGGAGGACTAGTCGTCTTTGCAACAAAGATGGGTGGTTACCTTAGGTTCTATATTGATTACAGAGTCGAATAAGTTGATGAAGAAGAACTGTTATCCCTTGCCTTGCCTTGACGATCTTTTCGATCAGTTGAAAAGAGCCAAGATTTTCTCTCAGCTTGATCTTGCAACAGGTTTTCACCAGCTAAGAGCAACCAAAAATGGTACAGATGAGACCGCTTTTAGAACATCTGATGGCTTTTATGAATGGTTAGTCATGATTTTTGAACAAACCATTGCTCCGGCCTATTTTGTTGACTAGATGAGTAGGGTTTTTCAAAATGTTTTGAATAAGTTTGCAGTGACCTCTGTGGATGATATTTTGATCTACTCGAATAGTGACGAGAATCACGCTTTGCAGCTTTAGTTTTATGAAAAATTATTGTAACGTCTTATTGATTGTGAAATAGAGGATAAATTAATATTATATTTTATTCCTTCCGCTATGAGTCCTGAATAAATATATATACTGCTCTGTGATATCATTCTACTTTTCCAACCAATGAACCTATCTTATGATGGTTCTAAGTTTCAGTGGGCCTTTTCTGAGTCGAAATTTAGACTCATTAAAGGATGGGTTGTTACAGAAGTGCTATCAAAATTTTGTTAACCATCTTATTTGAAGTACAAATTTATGAGATATATATATATATATATCTTTGTGTTTATTATTTATTCGACACTGAGGCAAATCCATAAAATAATGTATCTGATGACAACTTCCAATTTGGTTAAAAAACACGAGTTTCTACATAACAATCTGTAACTTCTTAGACATAACCAAATTAAACATTTAAAGCTTTCCACAGATGGTACCGTATTAATAATAGTTAAATTATTGATTAATTTCAAATCAAAACAAATGATAAAATCATACACTAATGACTATACTAACGAACCTATACAAATGGTCATATAACGACGAATATATACCAATGGCCATATATGAATCTAATCAGTTTAGAGCATTGAGTAAAATAATGAATCAAAGTGTTAAAGTCGTATCAACAAAGGGTTTGGTGTAACATGGAGGATGGTGAATGCTTAATGTTTGCAGAGGTGATGTTGTGGCAAGCGGAGGACGAAGCAGTCCTTGCGGCGGTTACGACTTGATCATGACGAAGGTGCAGTGGCTTAATAACGGTGGGAAGCGACAACAACGACTTGAATGCGGCACAGGGTTGTGGGCTATGAGGGTTTGCGACCAGAGGGGCAAGACGACTTTAATGATGAGCAACTGTGTTCAAATGGTTTTTTTGCTGATATGAAAGAGGAGCGACACATCTAGGCTGCACAATGTAGGTTTAGGAACGACGCACTACAATGTCGCCCCAACACCATATTCTGAATGTTGTCTAGGTGATGGCTAGCATTCATAATCAGTTAACTACCTATGATTTACTGACACAACGCCGATGATAGAGCCAAAAATATGACATTAGGGTGACGTCAGTAATATTAGGCATCACACCTTTTCTAATAGCGAATTATGAGTATTTTATCTGTAGATATCCCTATTGTAAAAATACTTTTAGCTTTCCGGCTAGGCATCAACTAGATGCTAGGTTATCTTTACGATATAACTGTTCGATTAATCTGGTTAGATGAAACTTAGTGTGACACCCCACGTCCGTTAATGTCACTCACTAAGAGAATGCATTAAGTTTCGTGAAGCGTTATAGGTAAACAGAAACAGAAATATTACAAGATAGATATAAAAGCAACATCGGAATTTAAATTTTTATTTCAAACATAAATCATAACATCGTGGTCCAAAATATCACAAGTCTGAAACTACATAAAAGCCATTACAAAAATATGAAACTTCCTGTCTTGTTCCATCAGAGTACATAGAAAGCATAATTCCCCAAAAATAGACAAAGCTATAGTAGAGACAAGAACTTGAGAAATACTTCAGAAGCTGCTCCAAGCAAGATGATAACCAAGTCCTAACTAAGCCTGAGAATTCCCTCCATGAGAACCTGGGGGGAAACGGAAGAAAGAAGAGGAAACAAAAAGGGTCAGACATAAAGTCTTGCGAGTCCAATTACTTTTAGCAAGTAAATAAATAAAAGTAGCATGACAGGCATATAAAGTGGATAAGATAAATAACTACATAAAAGATAGGTATGACTAGGTAAACGGGATAAACACGATAGAGTATGTTGCGCTTCTTTAATGATTTCTATTTATCTGCACTAATACTAATATAACCAGAATGAGATGTTCCACAACATGTACAAGATGGTAGACTTAGGCGTACTTCTGGTGAGAGGTTTTAACCCTATACAATCCACATGCAACTCCAATAACGGACTCCTAAACTTACCAGAGTCTAGATGTACCCTAATTACTATCCTAATCGATCAGCTCCCTACTCCATAGATACCATATGCTGGCCCCACAGTAGGATGTATCACTTCCTAAAGTGGTAACCCTTCATTTTCAAGATGTGCACAACCATATCTACTGATGCCACAACGTCTTAATTCCCATAACAAGCCAGACCCATGCACGCACATGACTCCATTGGTTTCCTGCGCTGTTGACACCGCCCCTTCGTTTTCGATCTCTTACAATCAGCCCAGTAAGCGTGCCCCTACTCTGACCTAGTTCGGCTACCTAGATGGGTTACTGACCGAAACCGGTCCCACACAAGATGATACAAGCTCTTCCCTTTGTCTTGTATCCCCCACTAGGTTTTCCATAGGTCATATTTACTCTAAAAGGTGCCTTTAATTATATAACCCCAATCTTTCTACCGGTTATGCTTACCTATAAGTGTCTTTAATACATAACCCCCAACTGGTTAAGTTTTGTAGGCCTATATTTAAATATTACCCACCCAACCCAGATATACTTAACTTAACCCTTCCATTGTTCAACCAAGTTTACTTAACCCCTATTCATGTTTATGTTCACACAATCCTTATGGATTCAACTAGGTTAAGTATTCCAATTTGTTACCATGTCCATTTATGGTTATAATGGGATAGACCTCCCACATTAGGCCTACAACTTGTGGATGCTGGATATGTCGGTCGAGTCCAGGCAGACTTCTTCCACAAGTTGGGCCTAACCTCGTGTCTTAGCCCGTCTCGTATTTGTGCACTTAGACCCCTCACATTATATTCAACATTTGTGGTTGCTGAATATGCTGGTCGGGGACGGGCAGACTTCTACCACAAATGCAATCTAACATCGTGTCATAAGTACCATTACAGTTTCTAATTACTATAATCCAAGGCGTTTCAATTATTAATTAATTATACGTATGCCTTTATAGGTATTCATGCCTCTTTTTCCCCAATTATGTTCATAATTAATTATATGCCCAACTTCATGTTCATAAATATTAAGTTATGCCAAACTTTCCATTTACGAATTATGTCCAATTTATACCGTTTTTCCCCTCGTTCCCATTTTAACGTATTCACATAATTTAACGTTATGCCTATGTGACGGCCCGCCCCGCACCAATCGACACTTCCTCCAAGTGTGCGCTGTACACATGTCCAACTGGCACGGAACGGTCATCATAAGAAAAGAAAGAAGATGAAGAACTAACACATAACCTATAGAATGTCTCACAGCGCATGGGATAAAATATAATAATGATAACATACTTGACATAAAACAGGTGAGACAGTGCATAAGCTGATAACTAAAATCAACATCAACATCAGAGCAGCGGAAATCCAAATACAGCTTATTACAACTTTTCAAAATCTACTGTCTCTAAACAAAAGAAAGTCAAAGTAGAAGATACACCACCAATGCCCAAGCAGTGATCTTCAACAACACAGGGAGAATACTATATATATATTACGTGGAAGCCTCCTGCTCGTCTCCGGATCATCTACCCGTGCATCACCAGCTAACCTGTGTCTAGTCTGCTCGTGTGAGCACCCAGAGTAATAAGAGGAAACATAAAACTCTGGGTCAGACATAAAGCCTGGTATGAGCGATAAGCATCTAAACAGAATAATAACAGGTATACTAAACCATACCTGAACCTGGACCTGCAACCAAAGAGTTAGTACCACATACCGTACAATACTCTAAGGTGCCATAATAAATAGTGTAAGAATACGGGGGTGGGGTGTGCATGTCACAATGATAGCAAACAAATCATCCATAGCAACCATCCTCACATCTCTCACTCAGTGCGTAAAGCGTACGACATCTACCACTTTGGAACACTAGACAAACTGAGGTAACGACGAATCCCGCCTTGTAGAAACCCTGCTATGACCAAGCTAAACATATGGAGTCATGACCAAACATTTCAATGACCCACTTCATTGGTTGTAGCCCTTGGTTCTACCGATGCCATAATGACCCTGAATCCGCCTTCGTACCTCCTACCATAGTGGTCCAAAGCTATAGACATCGATAACCCTTTAACACTCGTCCCGCAGCAAAGCCCAATCATGAAGCGAACTCGTTGATTCCCATCTGGATCTTGAGCTCTAGCTTCCTATTTGGACTACCTTTGCATCTCGGGTTTTGGTCATCATCTTCATCCGGATCGGTCTTCATTCAGTTCGTAGCCTCCTGCTCCGGTTCGTAATCCAGCTCGTGGTCATCACTGTCGGATCGTGAGTAACCTCCTCCCCCAGCTCGGATCGTGGTACACTCTCCAGGTCGGGTCGCCATCGTCGGATCGTGCTCCACCTCGGATCGGTTCGCGGATCGCACCGCCTTCACCAGGTCGGATCGGATCGAGGCACTCCCACTGGTTCGGGTCGTGCTCCATAGCTTGTGGCGCTTCCCTTCGGTCGTGGATGCACATCGATTCGGATCGTGAGCTTTTGAAGTGGATCGGTTCGTGGTCACCATCCATAGGCGGATCGGGTCGTGCCATCGGTTCGGATCGTGGAAGATGGGGCGGATCGTGGTACATAGGGCGATTCGATCTGGTATATTTCCTGCACTTGTTTTCCAGCGACTATCTTACGCCATTCGACGGCGTTTTTGACCAATCTAACTTCTCTAATCAATCACAAAACATTCCATAAAGTCATAACAACATGTAATAGTAACCACAAACACCAAACAACAATTCTAATAAAGCAAAATGGATCAAAAGCGGCCAAAACTCCTTATTTTCCCTTAAGCATGTTTAAACAAAACTAATCATAAGGTTAACAAAACTTCATCAAATTAAACCAAATTTCTACCAGAAGCATAAAATATTATTTTCGAATTTCTAAATATTTTTCCAGAATTTATTAGTGTATAAATTCGCTAATCTTAACTAATTACCCTTAATTACCGTAATTAGTGCAAAAACTATGCAAATCACTCACCTTTGCCACAATAAAACTTTCAGATCTGAAGTGAACCTCTGATTTGCACGAATTCCAATATATAACAGCAGCTCTACCTCGGTCCTTGTGCTAATCCTCCTTGATTTGATGCCTCTAAGCCTTAATCCTTGATTAGGAAGTGATTTTGGGTGTTTTAGAGAGATTTAGAGAGTGGAGGCCATGGCTAGGTCAAGAGAGATGGAAAGTGACGGCTGAAAAATGAGAAAAAGGTATTCTCCAAACCCTAACAGCCCTTTTAAACTCCTAATCCCGAAATTCCCCTTTGGGCTTAGCTGCTAATCACCCGGTTAAGCCCAATTAAGCTGTTTTTCACCATCTGAAACTTGTTTCAGCCATATCTCCCAAACGGTGAGTCCGTTTGGCTAATGTGACCACTCTACGGAAAGAGAAACCATCATCCGGAGCCAATGGAAGTGGTTTCAGGTCAAAATTCCTTTTCAGTCAAAAGTTATGGCCAAAACAGTGCCAACTAGGGGTAAAATGGTCATTTAAAAATCGGGAAAAATCATGAACATGGGAAATGACCCCAATAGTCGTCCCCCAAAGTTACATGACCATACGACTTCGTATGTGAAAGAAATAAATATCCTACGATCCTATGATGCGTAGAATACGGGTCGTTACACTCTCCCCCCCCCCCTTAAGAAATTTCGTCCCCGAAATTCCTTAACCCAAAACATACAAGGGATCCCGCATGCCTAACAACCACATACATCAATCAAACATGCCAAACAAGCAAAACAAACCTATCCTAGCATGCGGAAAACTAAATCGAAGTCAAAATCTTACCAGGCAAAGAGTTCTGGGTGTGTCTTCCTAATGTCCTCCTCTGTCTCCCAAGTACAATCATTCTCGTCCTCGCTCCACTGTACCTTGACTAGCTTCACCGCCTTCCTTCGAAGTTGCTTCGTATCGTGCGCGACAATACGGGCCGGCTTACGGTTCCCAACCGCCTCGGGTTCTACTTCGAAGTCCTCTAACTGATCAGGTGAAATAGTCATATCTGAGTCGTGAACGAACTTCCTTAGTTGGGAAACATGAAATACGTTGTTGTAATAACCCGCAAAATCTGGGCCAGTTTAAAATTTTTATTTTAGCGATTTTATCGAATTTTGAATATTTAAAATGAATTATTTTAAATAATATCGACGAGAAAATTTATTTTGAATATAATTCGACGTATATATTTATATACGTCGTCGTTTGAATATAAATATTTATATATAATTATAAATAGAATTGAAAATGACGCGGTAGTTCGATAATTCGATTTCAAACTTCGATTGGATATACCGGGTGCAAAACAATCCGGATTTTAGTGAAACCAAAAACAATAGGATCTAATTGATAATATCTTTCCAACGAATCCAACAAATCGAGATTTCGTAGCGGGAATCAAAAGATATGTCCAGTTGAAAATTCTGAATAGTCGCTATGGAATTCAGGCCCTTAAAAATGGACATTTTGCAAATGACCTCGGATTTCGATGAAACCAGTTTTGTTGGGTCCGTGATGTCAAATTATTGCTAGGTTTCAAATTTCATAATTTTTCGAATCAATATGTGAGCGTGGCAAAAGAAAACGCGTTTGACCAGTTTTAGTTGATTTTAATCGACTGGAAATTGGCCATTTTTCCAACGGTCTCAGAATTCGACGAAACTAGTTTTGTTAGGACCGTATCGTCAATACGAAGCTAGAAAATATTTTTCTGGAATTTTTCTAGTTAGTATGTGACCCCAGTAATTTGAAATGTACGTTTAAAATTCAATATAGTGATTTAAATGTAAATTTAACGAAAACTGATTGTAACAGCCGAATCAGCTTACGATACATGTCCCATTATGTTCGGAATAGGGGTAAAACGCTATGGACGACAGGCGGTGGGCCTCGTTTCGAGGTCGTATGAAAAAGTCAACTTAGGGTTGAATTAAATAAAATAAAATAAAATAAAATAATAAAATTCCCCTTTCCTTTATCAGCAACCCCCCCCCCCCCCGATTAATTTCATTTTTCACAAATAGAAAAAAGAAAAAAAAAAGAAAAAAAGAGGAAGATCGAGGAAGGCGGAAGCCGTCGCCTGGCCTCCGACGCGGGCCCCTTCCAGCGCCGCCTCCGGCGAGGAGCCCTCCCCCACCAACTCCCTCGCTCTCGCTCCATTCTCCCCTCCTCTAATTGAAAACGCTGCCCCCCCCCCCAATCCACCATTCCAGTCTTCCGCGCCACCCTCCCCTAGCCGCCGTTCAGGCGATAGCCGCACCCCCCAAACGATCTCCCTCTTCCTGCGCCCCTCTCCTCCTCGCATCGATTAAAACCCTAAGCCCCAAGACCTGCTGACAGCCGCCGCACCGGAGCTCTTCCACCGACCACCACTGACTACTATGTGCCCCACTCATCAGTAAAGATCGAACCAAAGTAAGTTTTATTTATTTACTCATTATTTAAAGTGATTAGTTTTAGAAATTTAAAAGAATCAGTTTTGTTAGTAAATAGTAAAGTAAATATAGAAAAGGTCGTATTTTTATTCGTGAAAGGTGTTGTTTTTATATATATAAGGTAGAAGTTAAAAATATGATCTTTATATTTTTAAAGTATTAAAAATATAGTCTTTACCATATAGATGATGTAAAAATATGATTTTCGTTTATGTAGAGAATTAAAAATATAATTTTTACATGATAGGAAGATTAAAAATATAATCTTTATAGGATAGAGAATATAAAGATATCATCTTTGTGTATGTAACGAAATAAAAATCTGATTTTTATTTTATATACGTTGAGATAAAGTGGTGATTTTTATAAGGAGAAAACTTTATTTTTATAAAGATGAAATCTTTAAATTTGAATAGGCGAAATCTTTATATAGAAAATAGCGTGATAAAAATATAATTTTTATCTATATAACATAGTAGTAAAAATTCGATTTTTAAATATTGAATAACGGAATAAAAAATTCGATTTTTAAATATATGAAGTGATTATAAAAATATGTTTTTTAAATTGAGAGTGAATAAATAAAAATGTGACTTTTATTTTAAAGACATCAAAATATAAAAATGTGATTTTTATATATATAGTGACTACGGGCAACGAAGATGACGAAGATGCGATGAAAATGAAGATTTCTATCAAAAGAAGAGTCGTGGTATTGGATAGCTTTCGGTGAGAACTTCTCACTCAAAATTTCTCTTTTGCTAGTTATATATATATATACTAGGATGCAGACGGTGCTTAGTAGCACCCGACACCCGTCCACAGACCATGGACTTGTTTGTTTGGTTGAGTAGTTAGTTAGAATATTTGATTGAATTGAATTGTTTGGTGAATTGAAATGGATTTGATTGATGTGTGAATGGCGTGGGCCTTCACTAGACCGGGGATAAGGCTGGGCCTTGTCCCGTTTCTAGTATCGTGCCGTTATGCCGCCGAAATTTTCTAAAATATGTTAGAAAAATAGAAAGATCATTTTATTTAAAGAATGAACTGAATAGATATTCATATGTTAAAATAAAATGTTTTATCGTTAAAAATATAATTTTAACGTGAATGTGAATAAATAAATATTCATTTACAAACCGGACGGTTTGTTTATGTACACCTATTTGAATGACATTGATTGGGTCGATAAATTTTACACATCGCCCAGCTGCACGAATAAAATCTGTGTTTGATTGTTTGAAACCCCACACGGGTGTTGGGATGAAATATGAGTTCACTCATCCTGATTGATAAAATATGTCGATCGATTGATTGACAGGCTGTTATAAGCGTTAGATATCTATATTTGATGCTTATACAGTGTAGTGCACTTTGGTTGATGGTTGATTATTTTTCAATGCTATTATATACATGTGATGTATGAAAATCCATATAATTAATTTTATATGGTGATTGATTGGGCCTCATTCCAATTTGAAAAATAAAGAATATATAAAATAAAGGTTCATGTGTTGACTATACTCATCCGTTGGGATTAGTCATGTGTTGAACGAATTATTTTTATAATAAAATTTACATCTTTATCAATATAAAATAAAGGTTCATGTGTTGACTATACTCATCCGTTGGGATTAGTCATGTGTTGAACGAATTATTTTTATAATAAAATTTACATCTTTATCAATATAAAATAAAGGTTCATGTGTTGACGGTACTCATTCGTTGAGATTAGTCATGTGTTGAACGAAATAATTTAACAAAAATAGTCACACATGGACGGTACTCATTCATTGAGATTAGTCGTGTGTTGACGAAAAGAAATATTTGAATAGAAATATTTTGAAATAGAAATATTTTGAAATAGAAATATTTTTGAAATAGAATATATAAAGCCGTGTTAAATAGTGATGCGCCATTTTGACGCGAACGATATTTATATCGAATATATAACGATTTCGATTTGAATTGAATATATAACGATTTCGAAATGAATTGAATATATAACGATTTCGAAATGAATTGAATATAAAACGATTTCGAAATGAATTGAATATAAAACGATTTCGAAATGAATTGAATATAAAACGATTTCGATTTGAATTGAATATAAAACGATTTCGAAATGAATTGAATATAAAACGATTTCGAAATGAATTGAATATAAAACGATTTCGAAATGAATTGAATATATAACGATTTCGAAATGAATTGAATATATAACGATTTCGATTTGAATTGAATATAAAACGATTTCGAATTGAATGGGATAGAAAACCAATTTGATTTCCAATTGAATATATAATGAACTTGATTCAAATAGAAAACGAAACGAATTTAATTTGAATAGAAAATGAATTTGAATCGAATAGAAAACCAATTTGAATTGAATTGAATTGAATTGAAAAACGAATTCGAATTGAATTTAAAATGAAGTGAAATGAATTCAAATTGAATTGAAATTTGAATTGAATTGAAATGAATTTTAAAACGAATTTATAAAGAAGAATTCAATTTTGATGTGAATTGAAATGGAATTTGAATTTTCTTTTGAAACGAATTTAAAACTATTTATATAATTCGTTTTAAATAGGAATCGACGAAATATATATTATATATATAATATAATGGCCTGAATAAAACGCGCCGCGCCGCGGCAGTTCGTAAATTTCGACCATTTATTTCAAACGGACATTACGGGAGATCCGACCGTCGGATTCTCCTAAAACCGGAACCGTTGGGTTCGTATTGAAAAGAGCTTTCTAACGAATATCAGAAATTTGAAATCTAACGGTTGGATTTGGGGATACGTCCAAATCAAATTTGAAAAAGGTCGCTGTAAGTGCAGTTCGATGGCCATTGTTGGAAATCGATTGTACGGGCCTTAATAAAATTATTAAAAATATCAATAATTTGTGTAAAATCATAAGAAATGATTTGGGAAAAATTGGGGTGAAAAACTCCATATTTGAAAAGATAAAAATAGATTTTTATCGAAATGAACTAGTTTTGAACTAAATTTAAAACCCAATTATTTTTAAATAAATGAATTAGATTTAAAAAGGGGTTTTAAAATAATCGAATTTCTAATATATGTGATTAAATTTGAAATGGGTTTATCATGAACAGTGTTTTAAATAACACTGGTTCTTTAACCCGATAACAAATAGAATGTGATTTGGGTTTGTCGTGAACTGTGTTTTAAATAACACCTAGTTCTTTAACCCAGAAAAAGGGAGTTTTAATGAATTTGCAATTAGATTGAAATTCGAACTGATAATCTAAATTATCAAATTTAGAATTGAGCGAGAATGGAGTATCGCCAGTTTTGCTCCAAAGCGATAGTTAAATCTTTAATTAGATTTGAACGTGAAATGGTAATTAATTTTACCGATAACACCACGGTGTTAGATATGGAGTATTACCAGTTTTGCTTCATGGGATGAATAGGTTGGGATTGGGAAATAAAATAAATAATTACTTCGTTGTGGTTCGCTAATCTCGACTAGTTGGAAAAACCATAATTTGGTTTTAAACGACATCCAAAGGAAGATTACAGGATAAATTTTAAAGGATTTATCTTGGATAAAATTAATGGGAATCTTTCCCTACGAATGTGAAATTTAGAAACTAGCTGTAAGTTGGCTAAGAAGAATGGTTTCCTGGGTATTGATCTGATGTTGGTTTCGGCCTTCGGGGTTAATGTTTGGGAAATTGTTCTCTTGCTAATCTGCGGTTAGTGACTAATGAATTGGAATGAGGCGTATGTTGTGTTTGTGTAACATTTGTTTTTAATATACGCGGGTTGTTCGGAAAGTCCGGGTTTATACCCATTCTGAATAACCGATTCGACGATAAGTCGAAGATGAAGACGGTGGTTGAAGACCGGAAGTCTTCACATCGTTTGGATAATTACTGACGATCCTGATTGGGCTGTACACCCAAGAGGATGGAAATAGTTGGTGGTCGTCCAGACGTACCTGGAGATGGATGGATATGCGAGGAAAGTGCCTCCGGTTTCGTTCAGACCCAGAACGGACTTGTAAATGGATTGTGTGTCTGACATTGGATTTTATTCTGTGTTGATTGATTTCTATTAAATATACATCTGTTTGGCGGCGGAGAATTTATTCTTTTGCTTAACGTCCTTCTCTGAGACGTACGAGCTCAGAGGTTGTATATCGATGGACATCAGTCACATGGCATGAATTGCCTGTGTGGCACGCTAAGATGCAAGGATCAAGGCTTCTGTTGAAAAACAAAGTCTTGTGGTTGATGATCAAAGCACAGCCTTTGTGGCGTAGCTTTGTGTATAGCGTGAATTCGCGAGCCTCACACCTCGGTATGAGTTAAAAACGGGATACGGACTGCAGGGAGAGCACGACGTTTCTTTCTAGCTTTGGTGGTGTCAGTGACTTACCAGCCCTGACATATATATACTTTTCACCTTTGTGGTTGTTGGATGAGGCGCCTCGATTATAGGTCTGTAAGGACCGGGAAACGTGTGTTCAGGAATTGCCAATCCTCTAACGTAAGTGAGGACCAGCCCTGAAGCATCCAAGGGTTGCCCAGCTTGCGTAGCCCTGGGACATTTGCTAGAGTGTCTCGAACGCGGAGAGGAGCTTTCCCCTTGCCTCGACTCATGACGGAAATCCAATTTCCAATACGTGTATTTCGGCTTTATTTGTAGAGCCTAGTATGGCGACATAGTAGCATGGGATGCTATGCCGTCTATGATTTATATTTATGATTGAAACTGTTTTGACACTATACACTTATTATAGTATCAAATGATTTGTTTTAAACGTACCAAGCATGTTTGGCTATTATAAGGGAAAACCCTATCCTCCGGCTTGCGTTGCATTGTGTGATGGGACCTGGGTCTTATAATAGCTTCATTTTTCGAAAAAGCATTGCGTTGTTTATTTTATGCACTGGTATTCTTGGGAGGAAACCCGTTCCGTGTTTTACGGTGTGGTCCCTTGAATTACTCTCTTTTAAAGTAAAGCTTTAAATAACTGTTTTCGTTCTCACACCAGTCACATGACTGACCTGGAGTTTATTGTTTTAACCTAAACTCTGGGTGCCCCTATTTTCCGCACGGGCAGCTAGTAGTTTTGGTTTTGCAGATTTATATTCACAGGGTCCTGGTTTACAGCTGGAATGATATCCGGAAAGCTCTGTATCCGTATATCACCTTCAGTTGTGCTTTGTATTATCTTCCGTTGCTATGTAATTTATTCATTTATACTCTGTATATTCTTGTATCTGATGGATATTGTTGTAATAACAATGAAATGTTCTTCTGTTTGTGTTCTGATTTGTCCTGTTCCCAACAGTCAGGGATTTCGAACGGTTTAGATCGGTTTAACGACTGATTCAGATCGAGCGAAATTCCAGGCCGTCACATTTGGTATCGGAGCTTTGGTTTACAGAGCTCGAGAACAAGACACATTAGAACCATACGAAAGAATTCATCAGATATTGGATTAGCAATATCCAATGAGAATGACTCGTTAGAGATAGGATCAGTAGTATCCTAGAACGAGTGTGAAGAGTATATTTTTCAAATGAAAACAATTTTGTTTTGAAAATTTAAACCATTTTATACGTATTTGAATATTTATTTATTTTAAATATGGACAATCGAGTATATATAGATTTCGCGTATACGCGTCATGAACGTATATTTGAAGTTTTAATATACTTGGTAGATATAGAATCACATTCTAGACACCCGGAGATGGTTCTGATGATTGATATATCATCATCAGAATTTATGTTCGTGTTTCGAAGGTGTGATTTCTATATATTTCCATTAGACTGGTGTGAGAACCAAAACTAATATAGTTAGAACACATTGTTGTGAATTGGCATCAAAAACATGATTTTTGTATATGTATCAAAATTATCAATTTGAAACTCTAATTCATTAATTGATTGATGTTTGTGTTGTTTGTTTATTGGTTTGATAATTTTGAACCATTACGCCTAATTGAATCAAATATTAAACTGTATTGAAAATTGGTCGCATTTGCTTGCATATACATATATATCATTGAACAGGTCATAGCAAGGAGGCTAGAGCCGAAGAATAAAATTTGTTTGCCCGACAAATAGGTACATGTTTACTACATAATTTCCTGTTTTGTTTGGGTGATGATGATTTTGTGAGCCTATTGGCTAGCCGCTTGGCTTTTTCTTTTTCTTTAGATCTGAAGGACCGGGGAAGCTATTTGAAATTCCCCGATGCTCCCATTGCAGGGGAGGTTATGGCGAAAGTTTTCGAAAATTTAGGGTGTTAGCCAAATTTTTGAAATTTTGAAAATTCTCAGAAACTAAAAAGTTGGAGAATGGAAGCCAGATCGAATGTAGAGTTGAATAATCAAACCGCTTTCGACTTTGTTCCTTTTCGGGGACGAAAAGTTTTAAGTGGGGGAGATTGTAATAACCCGCAAAATCTGGGCCAGTTTAAAATTTTTATTTTAGCGATTTTATCGAATTTTGAATATTTAAAATGAATTATTTTAAATAATATCGACGAGAAAATTTATTTTGAATATAATTCGACGTATATATTTATATACGTCGTCGTTTGAATATAAATATTTATATATAATTATAAATAGAATTGAAAATGACGCGGTAGTTCGATAATTCGATTTCAAACTTCGATTGGATATACCGGGTGCAAAACAATCCGGATTTTAGTGAAACCAAAAACAATAGGATCTAATTGATAATATCTTTCCAACGAATCCAACAAATCGAGATTTCGTAGCGGGAATCAAAAGATATGTCCAGTTGAAAATTCTGAATAGTCGCTATGGAATTCAGGCCCTTAAAAATGGACATTTTGCAAATGACCTCGGATTTCGATGAAACCAGTTTTGTTGGGTCCGTGATGTCAAATTATTGCTAGGTTTCAAATTTCATAATTTTTCGAATCAATATGTGAGCGTGGCAAAAGAAAACGCGTTTGACCAGTTTCAGTTGATTTTAATCGACTGGAAATTGGCCATTTTTCCAACGGTCTCAGAATTCGACGAAACTAGTTTTGTTAGGACCGTATCGTCAATACGAAGCTAGAAAATATTTTTCTGGAATTTTTCTAGTTAGTATGTGACCCCAGTAATTTGAAATGTACGTTTAAAATTCAATATAGTGATTTAAATGTAAATTTAACGAAAACTGATTGTAACAGCCGAATCAGCTTACGATACATGTCCCATTGTGTTCGGAATAGGGGTAAAACGCTATGGACGACAGGCGGTGGGCCTCGTTTCGAGGTCGTATGAAAAAGTCAACTTAGGGTTGAATTAAATAAAATAAAATAAAATAAAATAATAAAATTCCCCTTTCCTTTATCAGCAAACCCCCCCCCCCCCGATTAATTTCATTTTTCACAAATAGAAAAAAGAAAAAAGAAAAAAAAAAGAGGAAGATCGAGGAAGGCGGAAGCCGTCGCCTGGCCTCCGACGCGGGCCCCTTCCAGCGCCGCCTCCGGCGAGGAGCCCTCCCCCACCAACTCCCTCGCTCTCGCTCCATTCTCCCCTCCTCTAATTGAAAACGCTGCCCCCCCCCCCAATCCACCATTCCAGTCTTCCGCGCCACCCTCCCCTAGCCGCCGTTCAGGCGATAGCCGCACCCCCCAAACGATCTCCCTCTTCCTGCGCCCCTCTCCTCCTCGCATCGATTAAAACCCTAAGCCCCAAGACCTGCTGACAGCCGCCGCACCGGAGCTCTTCCACCGACCACCACTGACTACTATGTGCCCCACTCATCAGTAAAGATCGAACCAAAGTAAGTTTTATTTATTTACTCATTATTTAAAGTGATTAGTTTTAGAAATTTAAAAGAATCAGTTTTGTTAGTAAATAGTAAAGTAAATATAGAAAAGGTCGTATTTTTATTCGTGAAAGGTGTTGTTTTTATATATATAAGGTAGAAGTTAAAAATATGATCTTTATATTTTTAAAGTATTAAAAATATAGTCTTTACCATATAGATGATGTAAAAATATGATTTTCGTTTATGTAGAGAATTAAAAATATAATTTTTACATGATAGGAAGATTAAAAATATAATCTTTATAGGATAGAGAATATAAAGATATCATCTTTGTGTATGTAACGAAATAAAAATCTGATTTTTATTTTATATACGTTGAGATAAAGTGGTGATTTTTATAAGGAGAAAACTTTATTTTTATAAAGATGAAATCTTTAAATTTGAATAGGCGAAATCTTTATATAGAAAATAGCGTGATAAAAATATAATTTTTATCTATATAACATAGTAGTAAAAATTCGATTTTTAAATATTGAATAACGGAATAAAAAATTCGATTTTTAAATATATGAAGTGATTATAAAAATATGTTTTTTAAATTGAGAGTGAATAAATAAAAATGTGACTTTTATTTTAAAGACATCAAAATATAAAAATGTGATTTTTATATATATAGTGACTACGGGCAACGAAGATGACGAAGATGCGATGAAAATGAAGATTTCTATCAAAAGAAGAGTCGTGGTATTGGATAGCTTTCGGTGAGAACTTCTCACTCAAAATTTCTCTTTTGCTAGTTATATATATATATATACTAGGATGCAGACGGTGCTTAGTAGCACCCGACACCCGTCCACAGACCATGGACTTGTTTGTTTGGTTGAGTAGTTAGTTAGAATATTTGATTGAATTGAATTGTTTGGTGAATTGAAATGGATTTGATTGATGTGTGAATGGCGTGGGCCTTCACTAGACCGGGGATAAGGCTGGGCCTTGTCCCGTTTCTAGTATCGTGCCGTTATGCCGCCGAAATTTTCTAAAATATGTTAGAAAAATAGAAAGATCATTTTATTTAAAGAATGAACTGAATAGATATTCATATGTTAAAATAAAATGTTTTATCGTTAAAAATATAATTTTAACGTGAATGTGAATAAATAAATATTCATTTACAAACCGGACGGTTTGTTTATGTACACCTATTTGAATGACATTGATTGGGTCGATAAATTTTACACATCGCCCAGCTGCACGAATAAAATCTGTGTTTGATTGTTTGAAACCCCACACGGGTGTTGGGATGAAATATGAGTTCACTCATCCTGATTGATAAAATATGTCGATCGATTGATTGACAGGCTGTTATAAGCGTTAGATATCTATATTTGATGCTTATACAGTGTAGTGCACTTTGGTTGATGGTTGATTATTTTTCAATGCTATTATATACATGTGATGTATGAAAATCCATATAATTAATTTTATATGGTGATTGATTGGGCCTCATTCCAATTTGAAAAATAAAGAATATATAAAATAAAGGTTCATGTGTTGACTATACTCATCCGTTGGGATTAGTCATGTGTTGAACGAATTATTTTTATAATAAAATTTACATCTTTATCAATATAAAATAAAGGTTCATGTGTTGACTATACTCATCCGTTGGGGTTAGTCATGTGTTGAACGAATTATTTTTATAATAAAATTTACATCTTTATCAATATAAAATAAAGGTTCATGTGTTGACGGTACTCATTCGTTGAGATTAGTCATGTGTTGAACGAAATAATTTAACAAAAATAGTCACACATGGACGGTACTCATTCATTGAGATTAGTCGTGTGTTGACGAAAAGAAATATTTGAATAGAAATATTTTGAAATAGAAATATTTTGAAATAGAAATATTTTTGAAATAGAATATATAAAGCCGTGTTAAATAGTGATGCGCCATTTTGACGCGAACGATATTTATATCGAATATATAACGATTTCGATTTGAATTGAATATATAACGATTTCGAAATGAATTGAATATATAACGATTTCGAAATGAATTGAATATAAAACGATTTCGAAATGAATTGAATATAAAACGATTTCAAAATGAATTGAATATAAAACGATTTCGATTTGAATTGAATATAAAACGATTTCGAAATGAATTGAATATAAAACGATTTCGAAATGAATTGAATATAAAACGATTTCGAAATGAATTGAATATATAACGATTTCGAAATGAATTGAATATATAACGATTTCGATTTGAATTGAATATAAAACGATTTCGAATTGAATGGGATAGAAAACCAATTTGATTTCCAATTGAATATATAATGAACTTGATTCAAATAGAAAACGAAACGAATTTAATTTGAATAGAAAATGAATTTGAATCGAATAGAAAACCAATTTGAATTGAATTGAATTGAATTGAAAAACGAATTCGAATTGAATTTAAAATGAAGTGAAATGAATTCAAATTGAATTGAAATTTGAATTGAATTGAAATGAATTTTAAAACGAATTTATAAAGAAGAATTCAATTTTGATGTGAATTGAAATGGAATTTGAATTTGCTTTTGAAACGAATTTAAAACTATTTATATAATTCGTTTTAAATAGGAATCGACGAGATATATATATTATATATTATATATATAATATAATGGCCTGAATAAAACGCGCCGCGCCGCGGCAGTTCGTAAATTTCGACCATTTATTTCAAACGGACATTACGGGAGATCCGACCGTCGGATTCTCCTAAAACCGGAACCGTTGGGTTCGTATCGAAAAGAGCTTTCTAACGAATATCAGAAATTTGAAATCTAACGGTTGGATTTGGGGATACGTCCAAATCAAATTTGAAAAAGGTCGCTGTAAGTGCAGTTCGATGGCCATTGTTGGAAATCGATTGTACGGGCCTTAATAAAATTATTAAAAATATCAATAATTTGTGTAAAATCATAAGAAATGATTTGGGAAAAATTGGGGTGAAAAACTCCATATTTGAAAAGATAAAAATAGATTTTTATCGAAATGAACTAGTTTTGAACTAAATTTAAAACCCAATTATTTTTAAATAAATGAATTAGATTTAAAAAGGGGTTTTAAAATAATCGAATTTCTAATATATGTGATTAAATTTGAAATGGGTTTATCGTGAACAGTGTTTTAAATAACACTGGTTCTTTAACCCGATAACAAATAGAATGTGATTTGGGTTTGTCGTGAACTGTGTTTTAAATAACACCTAGTTCTTTAACCCAGAAAAAGGGAGTTTTAATGAATTTGCAATTAGATTGAAATTCGAACTGATAATCTAAATTATCAAATTTAGAATTGAGCGAGAATGGAGTATCGCCAGTTTTGCTCCAAAGCGATAGTTAAATCTTTAATTAGATTTGAACGTGAAATGGTAATTAATTTTACCGATAACACCACGGTGTTAGATATGGAGTATTACCAGTTTTGCTTCATGGGATGAATAGGTTGGGATTGGGAAATAAAATAAATAATTACTTCGTTGTGGTTCGCTAATCTCGACTAGTTGGAAAAACCATAATTTGGTTTTAAACGACATCCAAAGGAAGATTACAGGATAAATTTTAAAGGATTTATCTTGGATAAAATTAATGGGAATCTTTCCCTACGAATGTGAAATTTAGAAACTAGCTGTAAGTTGGCTAAGAAGAATGGTTTCCTGGGTATTGATCTGATGTTGGTTTCGGCCTTCGGGGTTAATGTTTGGGAAATTGTTCTCTTGCTAATCTGCGGTTAGTGACTAATGAATTGGAATGAGGCGTATGTTGTGTTTGTGTAACATTTGTTTTTAATATACGCGGGTTGTTCGGAAAGTCCGGGTTTATACCCATTCTGAATAACCGATTCGACGATAAGTCGAAGATGAAGACGGTGGTTGAAGACCGGAAGTCTTCACATCGTTTGGATAATTACTGACGATCCTGATTGGGCTGTACACCCAAGAGGATGGAAATAGTTGGTGGTCGTCCAGACGTACCTGGAGATGGATGGATATGCGAGGAAAGTGCCTCCGGTTTCGTTCAGACCCAGAACGGACTTGTAAATGGATTGTGTGTCTGACATTGGATTTTATTCTGTGTTGATTGATTTCTATTAAATATACATCTGTTTGGCGGCGGAGAATTTATTCTTTTGCTTAACGTCCTTCTCTGAGACGTACGAGCTCAGAGGTTGTATATCGATGGACATCAGTCACATGGCATGAATTGCCTGTGTGGCACGCTAAGATGCAAGGATCAAGGCTTCTGTTGAAAAACAAAGTCTTGTGGTTGATGATCAAAGCACAGCCTTTGTGGCGTAGCTTTGTGTATAGCGTGAATTCGCGAGCCTCACACCTCGGTATGAGTTAAAAACGGGATACAGACTGCAGGGAGAGCACGACGTTTCTTTCTAGCTTTGGTGGTGTCAGTGACTTACCAGCCCTGACATATATATACTTTTCACCTTTGTGGTTGTTGGATGAGGCGCCTCGATTATAGGTCTGTAAGGACCGGGAAACGTGTGTTCAGGAATTGCCAATCCTCTAACGTAAGTGAGGACCGGCCCTGAAGCATCCAAGGGTTGCCCAGCTTGCGTAGCCCTGGGACATTTGCTAGAGTGTCTCGAACGCGGAGAGGAGCTTGCCCCTTGCCTCGACTCATGACGGAAATCCAATTTCCAATACGTGTATTTCGGCTTTATTTGTAGAGCCTAGTATGGCGACATAGTAGCATGGGATGCTATGCCGTCTATGATTTATATTTATGATTGAAACTGTTTTGACACTATACACTTATTATAGTATCAAATGATTTGTTTTAAACGTACCAAGCATGTTTGGCTATTATAAGGGAAAACCCTATCCTCCGGCTTGCGTTGCATTGTGTGATGGGACCTGGGTCTTATAATAGCTTCATTTTTCGAAAAAGCATTGCGTTGTTTATTTTATGCACTGGTATTCTTGGGAGGAAACCCGTTCCGTGTTTTACGGCGTGGTCCCTTGAATTACTCTCTTTTAAAGTAAAGCTTTAAATAACTGTTTTCGTTCTCACACCAGTCACATGACTGACCTGGAGTTTATTGTTTTAACCTAAACTCTGGGTGCCCCTATTTTCCGCACGGGCAGCTAGTAGTTTTGGTTTTGCAGATTTATATTCACAGGGTCCTGGTTTACAGCTGGAATGATATCCGGAAAGCTCTGTATCCGTATATCACCTTCAGTTGTGCTTTGTATTATCTTCCGTTGCTATGTAATTTATTCATTTATACTCTGTATATTCTTGTATCTGATGGATATTGTTGTAATAACAATGAAATGTTCTTCTGTTTGTGTTCTGATTTGTCCTGTTCCCAACAGTCAGGGATTTCGAACGGTTTAGATCGGTTTAACGACTGATTCAGATCGAGCGAAATTCCAGGCCGTCACAGTTGTGAACTCCCGTCATCTTCTCTGGTAAGTCAATTCTATATGCCAACCCGACTAGTTCGAGAACAGGGAATGGGCCAACGAATCTTGGTGCCAACTTGCCTCTCCTGCCAAATCGTATTACGCTTTTTAACGGAGAAATCTTGACAAACACCAAGTCGCCAACGGAGAATTTTAAGTCTCTTCTCCTCTTATCAGCATAACTCTTCTGCCTATCTTGGGCAGCCTTCATTCGTTGAATGATCTTGATTTTATCTGAAGTTTCCCTCACCACATCTGGTCCAAGCATAAACTTCTCGCCAGTCTCTATCCAATATGATGGTGAGTTGCACGGTCTTCCATACAAAGCTTCAAATGGAGCCATACCGATACTGGATTGGTAGCTATTATTATATGCAAACTCTACTAGATGCAAATGGTCATCCCATGATCCACCAAAATCCAATATACATGCTCTCAAGAGATCTTCCAAAATACGATTCACCCTCTCCGTCTGACCGTCGGTCTGAGGATGATATGCGGTACTGAGATGTAACTCTGACCCTAGAGCCTCTTGTAAGCTCCTCCAAAACCCACTAGTGAACAACGGGTCTCGGTCACTCACAATGCTTTTGGGTACTCCATGAAATCTCACTACCCACTTCATATACAATTCTGCTAACTTAGCTGCCGTTCTGGTTGATTTGACTGGTATAAATCTTGCACTTTTAGTCAATCGGTCCACAATCACCCAAGTGCTATCATGTCCCGATCTAGTCCTTGGTAAACCATCGATGAAATCCATCGAGGCTTGCTCCCATTTCCATTCGGGAATTTCTAATGGTTGTAATAACCCACTAGGCTTCTTTTGCTCGGCTTTAACTAGCTGGCAATTCATGCACTTGGATATAAACTTCCCAACGTCTCTTTTCATCCCTTCCCAGTAATAGGTCTGCTTCATATCTCGATACATCTTGTTACCACCGGGGTGTATAGTCAGCTTTGAGTGATGACATTCTCTAAGCACTTCATCTCTCAATCCGTTGACATTGGGTACAACAAGCTTTCCATTCTTTCTAAGCCATCCATCTCGATCAAGCCCATACTTGTTCATCTCCTCATCGGTATTCATCTTTAACTTGGAGATGATTTCCAATAGGTTAGGATCGTCCCTCTGACTAGAGCCGATCCGTTCAATCAAAGTGGGTCTGATCGTCAAACTTGCTAACATTTCTGGATCCAATTCGCACTTTGGTCTGAAATCAAACCCCGTGATATACTCCAGTTGCTTCCATTCAAGGAACATAGCCCCTAAGCTGGCATGTCTTCTACTCAATGCATCAGCCACCGCGTTGCCCTTTCCCGGTGTATATGCGATGTCAAAATCATAGAAAGCTAAGAACTCTAACCATCTCTGCTGACGGAGATTTAAATCCTTCTGGGAGAATAGATACTTCAACGACTTATGATCTGTAAACAGCTCAAATCTTTCTCCCAAGAGATAGTGTCTCCACATCTTTAACGCGAACACGATCGCTGCCAATTCTAAATCATGGGTAGGGTATCTTCTCTCGTGCGGTTTCAATTGCCGACTTGCATAAGCAACAACCCTACCTCCTTGCATCAATACAGCACCCAGTCCGGTACCACAGGCATCCGTGTATACCGTCATCTCTTCGTTCCCCTTAGGAATGACTAACACTGGTGCACTTATCAATTTGTCCTTTAGACTCTTGAATGCATTCTCGCACCTTCCATCCCAGACAAAAGCTTGATTCTTCTTGGTCAACTGGGTCAATGGTGCTGCTATCTTGGAGAAACCTTGGATAAACTTACGATAATATCCCGCTAACCCCAAGAAACTTCTTACATCTGTTGCATTCTTGGGCGTAGGCCAATCCTGTACCGTGGCCACCTTTGCCGGGTCCACCGCAATACCATTCTCTGATACAACATGGCCCAAGAACCTCACTTCTCTCTTCCAGAAGTGACACTTAGAAAAATTTGCTTTCAATTGGTGTTTTCTCAACACCTCCATCACTATCCTTAAATGTTCCTTGTGTTCTTCCTCTGTCCTTGAATAGACCAAAATATCATCAACGAACACAAGGACAAACTTATTCAACTGACCCCTGAATACCCTATTCATAAGATCCACAAAATATGCTGGGGCATTGGTCAGCCCGAATGGCATGACCAACCACTAATAAAATCCAGACGGCGTCCGAAATGCCGTTTTAGCTATACTCTCAGCTTCCACTCTAAGCTGATGAAAACCTGTCGCGAGATCCAACTGAGAAAATATTCTCGCGCCACTCAACTGATCGAACAAATCATCTATCCGCGGTAGAGGATACTTATTCTTCCTCGTCACTTTATTCAACTCGCGGTAGTCTACACACAAACGAAGGGAACCATCCGCGTTGGTAGCAAACACAACTGGTGCTCCCCATTCAGAAACACTCCTTCTGGTAAATCCCTTCTTCAAAAGATCGTTGACTTGCACCTCGAGCTCTCGCTGCTCCTTTGGTGCCATACGACGAAGTGGCATCACTATAGGCCTGACATCCTTTACCAAATCAATACGAAACTCAATCTCTCGGTGTGGTGGAAGTCCGGTCACTTCTTCGAAAATATCCGGATACTGGCCAACCATGGGCAAACCTGACAACTCACTATGCGGAATGTCAAGGGAGTTTAGAAAACTAGCCAATACCCCTCACTGGGTAGACCACCAAACACTATTCTCCGCCCATCATCCGCTCTAGCTGTCACCAAAAAGCCCTCACAGTCTACCACCACCCTGTATCTTCGGAGCCAATCTACTCCCAAAATAATGCCAAACCCAGTAAAGCCCAAAACAAAGCAATCACAAACAAACATGCATCCATGACTCGATAAGACCACATTACGACAAATCATGCTAAGGCTAGTAGAACCACCAATCGGGTTCGTCACTACTAAAGGTCTATCGACAATCTCGGGCTCCAATCCCAACCTATCTACCAGGTAACTAGATATGAAAGAACTGGAAGCTCCGGTATCAAACAAAACTCTAACAGGAACATCGTAAACAGAAAGCATACCTTGAATGACGACATTCTTTCCCTTCTCCGCCGCAGTTGGGGCATTCGACGAAGAAGGAATAGCATTAAGGGCGTATGCTTTCACTATTTGCTTTTCTTTAGGGGGTTATGGACACTTGTCCTTGTGATGTCCCATTTGGCCACAGTTGAAGCACTTCCTATCCGCTGGCTTGGCCCGACAATTACTAGCATAATGGTCCTTTTTACCACATCTGAAGCACTCCACATCTTGCTTATTCTTTTTCTTCTGGCCATCCTTAGTCTGACTCTGCTTTCTCTTATTCTGGGAACCACCCTTGCCCCCACCACTTGCTTGTGGTTTTGGCTCTTCTGCAGATGCAACCTCAGTTTTCGGCTTAGGGTAGAGACTTTCTGACCTCAATGCTTTCCCCACAATCAACTCAAACGACTCATCGATGTGTTTAATAAGTCTTTCCCCCAAGTACTGATCCAAACCAGTTATGAATTTCTCATTCTTTTTCTCGGCAGTATCAATAAGAGATAACCCATACTTTGACAAAGTGTCAAATTCAGCAATATACTCTGAGACAGCCCTGCCATTCTGTTTGAGCTCCAAGAATTTCTTAAACAGCACTGACTTCTGAGCAGCTGGAATGAACTTCTCGCTAAAGCGAGCTTTAAACTGCTCCCAAGTAATCTGATCTTCGGGAGTAGCTGCCTTTATAGCATTCCACCAATTCATTGCCCGCCCTTGCAGCTGACGGGACGCTAGCTTTCTCTTCATCGCATCCTCGATACCCAAATCCTCGAAGATACGTTCGCAACTATCCAACCAATCTTGAACATCTGTGGCCGACTCCGTTCCGTGGAACGGCTTCCCACCAAGGCTAGTATAATCCTTATTCAGCTTGGCGAAGTCGACTCTTGGCGCCTGCACTATTGGACCACCACCATTTCCACCATTGGGAGCTGCCCTCTGTACATCTCTAAGCATCTCTCTCATGAGGTCAGTAAACATCGTTCTCATGTCAGCAGCATTCCCATTATTGGCCCCTCTACCGGTACCTCTAACATATCGGCTCATCGTCAATCTGAAAAAGGAAATGATTAACGATCCCATAGTGGTGCTAGTGCAGCCCGACTTCATTCTTATACTACTAATAGTATATATGTATATATAGCTTTTAAAAACCAAAATAATCACAAATACGCTCTCTCGTATACGTATACTATCTCTCCCCGATAACTTCCCCAGGTTAACTACGCAACCTAGAGCTCTGATACCAAGTGTGACGGCCCGCCCCGCACCAATCGACACTTCCTCCAAGTGTGCGCTGTACACATGTCCAACTGGCACGGAACGGTCGTCATAAGAAAAGAAAGAAGATGAAGAACTAACACATAACCTGTAGAATGTCTCACAGCGCATGGGATAAAATATAATAATGATAACATACTTGACATAAAACAGGTGAGACAGTGCATAAGCTGATAACTAAAATCAACATCAACATCAGAGCAGCGGAAATCCAAATATAGCTTATTACAACTTTTCAAAATCTACTGTCTCTAAACAAAAGAAAGTCAAAGTAGAAGATACACCACCAATGCCCAAGCAGTGATCTTCAACAACACAAGGAGAATACTATATATATATATATATTACGTGGAAGCCTCCTGCTCGTCTCCGGATCATCTACCCGTGCATCACCAGCTAACATGTCTCTAGTCTGCTCGTGTGAGCATCCAGAGTAATAAGAGGAAACATAAAACTCTGGGTCAGACATAAAGCCTGGTATGAGCGATAAGCATCTAAACAGAATAATAACAGGTATACTAAACCATACCTGAACCTGGACCTGCAACCAAAGAGTTAGTACCACATACCGTACAATACTCTAAGGTGCCATAATAAATAGTGTAAGAATACGGGGGTGGGGTGTGCATGTCACAATGATAGCAAACAAATCATCCATAGCAACCATCCTCACATCTCTCACTCAGTGCGTAAAGCGTACGACATCTACCACTTTGGAACACTAGACAAACTGAGGTAACGACGAATCCCGCCTTGTAGAAACCCTGCTATGACCAAGCTAAACATATGGAGTCATGACCAAACATTTCAATGACCCACTTCATTGGTTGTAGCCCTTGGTTCTACCGATGCCATAATGGCCCTGAATCCGCCTTCGTACCTCCTACCATAGTGGTCCAAAGCTATAGACATCGATAACCCCTTAACACTCGTCCCGCAGCAAAGCCCAATCATGAAGCGAACTCGTTGATTCCCATCTGGATCTTGAGCTCTAGCTTCCTATTTGGACTACCTTTGCATCTCGGGTTTTGGTCATCATCTTCATCCGGATCGGTCTTCATTCAGTTCGTAGCCTCCTGGTCCGGTTCGTAATCCAGCTCGTGGTCATCACTGTCGGATCGTGAGTAACCTCCTCCCCCAGCTCGGATCGTGGTACACTCTCCAGGTCGGGTCGCCATCGTCGGATCGTGCTCCACCTCGGATCGGTTCGCGGATCGCACCGCCTTCACCAGGTCGGATCGGATCGAGGCACTCCCACTGGTTCGGGTCGTGCTCCATAGCTTGTGGCGCTTCCCTTCGGTCGTGGATGCACATCGATTCAGATCGTGAGCTTCTGAAGTGGATCGGTTCGTGGTCACCATCCATAGGAGGATCGGGTCGTGCCATCGGTTCGGATCGTGGAAGATGGGGCGGATCGTGGTACATAGGGCGATCCGATCCGGTATATTTCCTGCACTTGTTTTCCAGCGACTATCTTACACCATTCGACGGCGTTTTTGACCAATCTAACTTCTCTAATCAATCACAAAACATTCCATAAAGTCATAACAACATGTAATAGCAACCACAAACACCAAACAACAATTCTAATAAAGCAAAATGGATCAAAAGCGGCCAAAACTCCTTATTTTCCCTTAAGCATGTTTAAACAAAACTAATCATAAGGTTAACAAAACTTCATCAAATTAAACCAAATTTCTACCAGAAGCATAAAATATTATTTTCGAATTTCTAAATATTTTTCCAGAATTTATTAGTGTATAAATTCGCTAATCTTCACTAATTACCCTTAATTACCGTAATTAGTGCAAAAACTATGCAAATCACTCACCTTTGCCACAATAAAACTTTCAGATCTGAAGTGAACCTCTGATTTGCACGAATTCCAATATATAACAGCAGCTCTACCTCGGTCCTTGTGCTAATCCTCCTTGATTTGATGCCTCTAAGCCTTAATCCTTGATTAGGAAGTGATTTTGGGTGTTTTAGAGAGATTTAGAGAGTGGAGGCCATGGCTAGGTCAAGAGAGATGGAAAGTGACGGCTGAAAAATGAGAAAAAGGTATTCTCCAAACCCTAACAGCCCTTTTAAACTCCTAATCCCGAAATTCCCCTTTAAGCTTAGCTGCTAATCACCCGGTTAAGCCCAATTAAGCTGTTTTTCACCATCTGAAACTTGTTTCAGCCATATCTCCCAAACGGTGAGTCCGTTTGGCTAGTGTGACCACTCTACGGAAAGAGAAACCATCATCCGGAGCCAATGGAAGTGGTTTCAGGTCAAAATTCCTTTTCAGTCAAAAGTTATGGCCAAAACAGTGCCAACTAGGGGTAAAATGGTCATTTAAAAATCGGGAAAAATCATGAACATGGGAAATGACCCCAATAGTCGTCCCCCAAAGTTACATGACCATACGACTTCGTATGTGAAAGAAATAAATATCCTACGATCCTATGATGCGTAGAATACGGGTCGTTACAGCCTAGGCTTAGAAAGTAGTCAGGCTAAAATAAAAGGGAAAGATGATGGGAAGATGACAATAATGATTATTCTAACATAACTGACATAAAAATATATATATACTAGCATAGACGTGTAATTGGCATAATAATAAAGTGGACATAAAAACAGATCTACTGAACAGGTGATGATAAAACTAGATCTAACATAATAAGGATGTCCTAATAGGCATGAATAGATCTAAATAAGGATTCATATGTCCAATTAATAACAGATCTAAATTAACCACAACATGATAAGTACTAAATGATCCAAAAAGAATTAGATTCATAATCAAAAGTAGATTTGACATTATAACGGTTAAAATCCAAATCGACTACAACATGATATGTACACAATGATCTAAATAGAATTAGATCTATAATCAAAAACTAGATTCAACATGATAACGATTAAGATCCAAATGAACTACAACATGATAGGTACAGAATGATCTAAATAGAATTAGATCTAAGCAAGGCTTTAAATGTCCAAATAATGACAGATCCAAATTAGCCACAAACATAGATAAAAGTTAAGATCCACAAATGTGACATAATAAATTAACCGCAAGCGAATTTGATCTATAAAGATAGATCTAGCATGATAAAGTTTAAGATTCACAAATGTGACATGATAAATTAACCGCAAATGAATTAGATCTATAAAGATAGATCTAGCATGATAAAGTTTAAGATCCACAAATGTGACATGATAAATTAACCGCAAGCGAATTAGATCTATAAAATAGATCTAGCATGATAAAGTTTAAGATCCACAAATGTGACATGATAAATTAACTGCAAATGAATTAGATCTATAAAGATAGATCTAACATGATAAAGTTTAAGATCCACAAATGTGACATGATAAATTAACCGCAAATGAATTAGATCTATAAAGATAGATCTAGCATGATAAAATTTAAGATCCAAGAATGTCATAGATTCACAATTTATAACAAATCCAAATCACAGTCATATCACGTTTACTTTTAATCATTTAAATCTAAAAGTAACTAATTCACAATGTTCGGGTTTTAGAAGATAGAAAAGAAATTGTTGGCGTTGAATATCAGATCTATTCTTCAAACACTTGAATATTTAAACTTGATTTGTAGAAGAAGAAAGAATTAGATTCAGTTCAGACACTGACAGCATTTGGCCTCCATTGTTTTTAGTATGAGAAAACAAGAGAAATGAGGATATATTTGTAGCTGCCAGCCTCTAGAATTCGACTGTCACCTCAGCTCTAGGGGGAATCGGGTCATGGGTCGACACCCACTTGGGTCCGGATGCCCAAAAACTAATATGAGCGAACTTGGTAGTATATAAGTTATATATACACACAATATAATTGTCAAGTGCGCCAGTTATCTCTGTTTTAACCGTCAAACTTCTACCGTTCATAACTTATTCATACGTTATCTGTTTTACGCAAACCAAGTGTCTATCTTGACTAGAATTTTGAGACGGACACAATGGCGTAGTCCGCTTCCCTTAATTCTGAATATTAAATTAATTATTCTTTAATTTATCCTCTTTAGTGTAGTTGAAATACGGGGTGTGCTACACTTACTGAATAATCTAAGCATATAAATGCGTTTATATAAACCAATTTTAACCAATTTAGGCTTGATTCCTCATATAAACAATTTTTTTTTTATTCGAGCGGCTCTTCCTTTATATTTACCTACAAAAACATTGAAAACGTAAAACATTTCATTTTTGATCCATAAATAATAAATAAAATACCAAAATTTTATACATAATTACCTAGTTTACCAAAACGTCTATTCTGATGATCTCGATTATATCTCGCTTAGGCGATAAATTTATAATTTATGTTTTTAGTTTAGTGTCCATGTAACAATTTTTGAAACCATGATAAATGGGAAAGTCCTTATAGATACAGAAGTAATGGGCTTAAATACTACTACTTCAAAGTAATGTTATGTATATAAGTTTACATGTTATATTTTTTTTTCTGTTCAAAAAATATAACGTAAGACTGATATGACGATATATTTATTGCAATTACCTTCTTCTTACCAAATTTCAAAGGTATTCCTTAACAGAGCCGGTTCTAGGGGTAGGCCTGGCAGGCGGCCGCCTAGAGCAACCCCCCGGAAGGGGCAACGAGATGGTGGTGGTCCTTTTGTATTAATATCATCTTATATATACTATTTTGTAATAGTAGTTAACAATTGTAATAGTTGGCCTAGTGGCAATGGAGTATCCTTTGTTGTTGGTGGTCGTGAGTTCAAGTACCTGTAGCCACAAAACTTTTTCCTTCTGCTTGGGTGCTGGACCAGGCTTTATTTTTGCCTATTTCTTCGCCTCTGCTTTCACATTTTTGATTGACGTGGGCCAAAAAATTTCTTTGTCTGTACTCAGCTTTGCTCTGCCTAGGGCAACCCATTACGTGGAGCCGGCACTATTCCTTAACTACAATCACATCATTTTCAAAACATAGCTAACCTATTCATAGTCATTGCCACCACCAGTACACTCTATTTTCGAAGACATCACCGTCGTTCAATTCTAACATTATACTCGATCTCTTCTAGTCTATCGCCACAACATTAACCATCGTCATCCATCTACAAGCATACATCTGCCTTCTCCCTATCACCCCATAGTACGGATTGCAGCTCTTTATTCTTGCCTTCTCCCCACAGTATGCAAAGGTCCCTTTGAAAAACATGAATTGTTAATTTATTACGTATGAGTAATCACAGAATTAGAGCCAGGTTTTGTACCCAATATGCTGAGTTGCACATAAACTTATCAAAACAAAACATCCATAATTCATGCTGCATGATAAAACAAGGGGCTATTAAAATGACACATGACAATGGTTTTGGATAGAACATTAATTTTTGTTAATGGGAACACAATGGAATATATGAAGATAGGACACGTTGGCCAATGCATGACAAGAGAAATTACTTGGTAGAAAGCTATCTCTATGTGTACAAACTCATACATTTGGAACTCAGTAACTAACCTTGTGATGATAGAGTGCTAATGCACTCCACTGTACCACAATAATCATCGCAGTCAAAGTGAAAACTGGTGACTCATACAATAATGTGTTGATAAATAAGCCATGTCGTCACACGCAGTTTCTGACGATAAGAAGTGGCAGGATATTCCTTTCTACCTTCTAGTTGCGGCTTTGGAACACATAATTGTCCACATTTTGGACTCTTTTGTTACACCTGGCACATTTTGGTTAGCTTTCTCCCTTCAAACTCTTCCCTAACCGCATGCTAACTTCATTGGGCCACCTCTACACTGTTCCTCGTTTTATTCACCTACGTGTCCATCTCACCTCATATCACCATAATAGCAACTTTTATAAAAACAATCTATTTGAGAAATGAAGTTAATGTACAAAACTTAAAACAAATTTATTGTGTTTTGGTAGTTATGAGAAATAACAAAAATGCAACAAGCAAAAAACAAAAGAAAAATATTTAAAATTTTAAGCTATTGTATGACGAGGGATTGACGATGGATGACGACGAAGAAAATGAATTTTCAAAATGCAAAACGCAAAACTACAATTAATTAAACCGAATGGGTTCTTCGATTTTACATCAAAAATTTCAATAAGCACGTCATAAGAATTACAAATATTGGGTTATTATTATTATTATGCAAAGGCTTGTTATCTTCTTTTATTTTGTTTGATTGAAATGTTATAGTTGTGTTTGTGGAGATTCAATTGGTCCACCAAGAACACACAAAAATAGGATCGGATGATCATTTTCTCTGTAAATGTATGTTTGAAGGAAAAAAGGACAAATGTTGACATAGGTGATTTGTTACTTTCCAAGTAGAACAGCAGTTATTTTCCCAGCCAGAGATCAAGTCTATATCATATTTTCTTCCTATTCATTTAATAAGACATGTGTTGATTTAATATTTGTCAAATAAATCCACACATTGAACAATGACTTTTTACTACATATATGTATACATGTAGAGTGTTAGGTTCAGCTGAATGTTCCCATCAATCCATTTGACTGTTTACAATAAGAATGAAAGAATGGATATTAATTAATATCAATGCTTCCCCATAAGCATCCAAAGTGCTAACAAAGAAGTTATGGATTTGTATAAACTAGTACATAAATATGACCCATGCTAAATATAGTAGAAGAGAAGATGAACATTTTATTGACTAAAATATTGAATTAATGTGCGCATTATCCCTTTAGTTAATTATAATTATCAGGTTGTAAGATGCTGTTTTTTTTTACTGAAATTAAATGGTAGTCAAATTCCTTATCTAACAAAAAGAAGCTTATGAATGAAGTGTCTTGAGCAACACGTCTCTTCATCTTACTTGCAATTTGGAATCTCCTCAATATATATGCGCGTCTTTCTCTCCTTTTTTCTTCTTTCTTAATAGTTCTACTTCAAAAGCTTCTTCTCCATTTTCAATTCCGAAATCTTCTCTCTTGGGTCTACAAATTTCTTGTGTTTTGCAATTATTATTTATTTTCAATTAATTCAGTTCAAAGTAACGGTATATTTTTAAACGAGTGCAAGAATGGACGAGTCTATAAGCTTGCCACCAGGTTTCAGATTTCATCCTACAGATGAAGAAATCATAACTAGTTACCTGTCTCCTAAAATTCTGAATCCAAACTTCACAACGATTCCCGTTGGAGAGATCGATTTGAACAAGTGCGAGCCTTGGGATCTTCCTAGTAAGTATATATTTTTCCAACTTTCTATTGTATATTAATGTTTTATGGTTTTATTTATCAAATATGTAATTGAATATGTAGGTAAAGCGAGGATGGGTGAAAAAGAATGGTACTTTTTTTGCCAAAGAGACAGAAAGTACCCAACTGGAACGAGAACTAATCGAGCTACAGAAGCAGGATACTGGAAGGCTACTGGCAAAGATAAAGAAATATTTAAAGGCAAGAACAATACTAAGGTTCTTATCGGCATGAAGAAAACGCTTGTATTCTACACAGGTAGAGCCCCTAAAGGAGTTAAAAGCAACTGGGTCATGCATGAGTTCAGACTCGAAGGCAAATCTGCTGAGGCTAACTTTCCTAAACCTGCAAAGGTACCATCTTTAATCAAAGATGTATTCTTTTGTGTGTGTTATGCTGTTTTTTACATCCTAGATTTAATCTTTTGTGTGTTTCATGCAAAAAAAATAACCATTTTCTTGCTTGAACTGTGTAGGATGAATGGGTGGTTAGTAGGGTGTTCCATAAGAGCAATGGAGCTAAGAAAAATCCCATAAGCGACTACTTTGGTTCTGCGGGTTTGCCAACTCTAATGGATCCGACTCCATTTGTAAACAACGAGGATCTAATCAATGATTTCGACATGATGAATTCATCATGCTTTTACAATGCTCCAAGATTAGATGATGCACTGAATTTCAATCAAAATTATCAGCAAATGGGGCAAATGAATTGTTCAACTTCAAACTACAACTACTTGCATCATAATCCCATGATGAAAATAGAGGAGCAATTTCCAAAAAGATCAATGGTCAGTGATGACACCGGGCTCAGCGCAGATAGAAACACCGAAATTTCATCTGTTGTTTCAGGACATGAGATCAAGAATGAGTTTGAAATGCCTACTGTTGGTTCAGTGTTGGATTTGGAAAACATGTGGAAGTTCTAAGTAATCGAAGTCTACTGATGCTAATGTTTTAGAAGGCCTAACAAAAAACTTGAAGGCGATGATGATGGCGGTTGTTTTGTTTGTGTACATAACATAGATTGAAGATTTGTGTTTTAAAGTTATACAGATTTGTTAACTGATTTGATAGAGGATTAGCATGAAAAACATATATTGTGTGTGGGTTTATTAGGTGATATGATTACTGATGTACATTTCTATTCATTTGTATGAACATTATTGTTAGTTATGTCTTGTTTGCTAATTGTTACATAGATTGGTTTATGAAATTGATCATTGTTCATCTTATTGTATATATATGGTTCATTTTTGATCAGTATGCATATGCAATGAGCAAAAATGATGCAAATTGTTGTAAACTTCAAATGCACCACAGTCAAAAGTGAAAGCCAACAAATTGCATAATCAGTTATAACAATTTCCAGCAGAATAAAATTCTTTTCAATGCATAATGCTCGTATCTTATTAGAATATATGGAATGCAAAGGAAAAAAAAAGAATCAAAATAGAACTGATGAAACTGATAATGAGTTGTCATTCTCAAGTCCAAATATGATGACGATGATGATGCCAACTGCCAAACATGATCTAATGAATTCACATACATGGTTCATGAATTCCACATGGGCTTATCCCTATCACAATCTCCAACAGTATTCTAGTTATAGTATTTTCAACTAGCTCTGCTTGTTTTGTTCTTCAATGGATTGAAAAACAAATTAAGGAATAAAGTACTTGAAATATTCTTTTTATAATTTATGTAAGTATAAAACAACCCAAAAATCAGATTTTTGTTTGCTTTCGATTGAAAGTAAAGCGTTTGCAAAAGAGGGAGACTTTAACCACCTTGCTTTCAGGCACAGCCCCATTTTCCATGCCTCAAATCTGGAGATAAAAGCGTGAATAGATAGATACTTAGAAAGATGGTAGTCTAAGAAAGTTTTAGCTTGCTGGAATACTTTCTTATTTCAATAAATACTCAGATAAAACTTACAAATATACTTCAAATACTTACCAACACAGTTATTTTCACCAGTTTAATTCCTTTTTTCTAATAATAATAAAATGAAATAAAAATACTACTATATTATGAAAGCAAATCATGAACTGCTCTACTCTGGTATGTTTTTGTTCTTACTCTTGAATTTCCTATGATGACGACGCACCAGGACGGCGCACGTCGTAGAGTCTGACGTCGGTTGTCGTTAACTGGTTTTTAAAAGCATAATTACGCGTTTTGTGGAGGAATCTTTCCTGCCATATGACTTGCTGTCACGCGTTTATTTGCTGTTAATAGTTAATCTATAGTTAGTTGTTATTGTGAGAAAGAAGCAGCCTACGTTACTTTGGGTTGGATTCACATGTTGTTGTTTTTCTTAGTTTCGAGTGCATGTTTTTCCTTCCTTCAAAACCAAACCTTGCTCGCCTTTCTGTTTCATTTCTACGTTAAATTTGTTTTTTGTATTTGCAAGATACTGCATACTAAGTGTAAACGTATTAGTAAACCTTCCAAATACCATTGCTGCCTTTGGGAATAAGGCTGGGCATGAAATGCTACAGTCCTGAGTTACATCGACGACGGTAAATTAGGAAGAGAATGAAATTTTTGCTTATAGAGGTCTTATATGTCAGCGTGGTTTGCTTTAGAAGTTTCATGCACACAAAATACAACATATATGTAACCTTGGTTAGATCATATTCACTTTTCCAATTAGGACAAACTATCATGCACACAAAGAATTGCAATGAATCAAGTTCCCCCTCCTCCTACATAAGCGCACATATATGAGTTGACATACACATCCTTGTAACAAAAGTAATCATTGATATTATGTGTCTACCAACTCATATTTGTACTTCATTCCTTCAATTTATTTTGTGCTGTGAGACTATTTATTCAAACCGTCCTCAGTTTATAACCTTCGTCTCTGATACCACTGTTATGTAACGACGGTCGGAACAAAGTTCTGACTAAGGCGTATACATAAGAGTTGACACGCAGTCCTTGTAACAAAAGGAATCTCTGATGTTATGTGTCTACCAACTCATATTTGTAATTCATTCCTTCAATTTATTCCGTGATGTGAAACTATCTATTCAAATCCGTCATTTCTACCTTATGTGAAACAATCCTAACATAAGTCGTCCGTCCGTCCATCCTGTCAAATCAAATTGGTAGACCCTACCCAAAGGTAAAACAACCGAGACATCCACCTCAGAGACACCGTCTAATAGAAATGTGTAACTCTATTTATAATTACAGAAACCGTGTGCAAAGTCATTATTCAATTCAATACAACAAGTACAGTTTAATCAAATTTTCTTTTCCGTACCTGAATACGTTATGAAACAAATCACTATCCAAATCATCCTGTTGCATTCAACATTTCGTTATGGTATCAGAGCACGTTGCTTAACAACATCAGTAGAAAAAAGAGATCCATTATCATATTTGAATTTAGATCCAAGAAAGCAAGGTATTGAACTCATATCCATCAGCTTATCATCATCTAAAAGTGATGTTCGTTCCCATCAGTGTTTATCATCATCATTTGGGTTTTCTAAAGCAAATTCAACCTTGGAAATCAGTGCCTCACCTAAGAATTATATTCATTCTTGACTTCACCAACTCCAAACATCAAATTTGCCTTCAGGAAACAAAAGAAATCGATTCAATGTAAGAAAATTTTCAAAAAACTAGAAATTCAAGACAATGACATCCAAGAGACCTTTGTAAAACATCATTGGTTTGGTTTCTCTGTCAGACCATTGCTCATCAACTTTTTTGAAAAAGCTTTTTCATACCTGCAGACCTTCATTCATTTCCTTACCTTGCTCATATCTTTCTTACTTCTCGGTCATGACTGAAGATAACATTTCTTCAACTTCTAATAATGCTGCATCCACACTACCATATCATACATCTAAAACCGAAAAACTGAATCCAGTGGTTATATGCAAATTCAACTAATCACTGTACATCTTAAAGAAGATAATTAGCTTCTTTGTAAGCTACAAGTCGAAACAGCTATTCAAGGTTAAGAAGTTTTTGTTTAAGGCGCAGTGCTAATTCCTCCGAAATTTATCGCCGATCGACGTAAAAACAAAATGGATAGAAATGAAGAATACATGACAAGACAAGCTTAATTATCATTTCTAATTGGCTTCTATCATAAATAAGTGCTAACCTACTACCTCAAATAATCAGGTGTAAAACTGCTAATGAAATATGGGCTAAGTAAAAAGAGTGTTGGCACTCAGTCAGGAGCAAAAGTGTTGCATTACAAAAGAGAATTACAAAATATCAGAAAAGAAAATGAGCCGATGAAGGACTAAATTGGCTAAAATCAAGAATTGTGTAACTTACTTGAGGCAGCAGGTCATAAAATGCTTGAAAATGAACAAGTACTAACCATTCTAAACGGACTTGGCGATGAATGTGAAGTTGTTGCTGCAATTCTAGCATCAAATGAATTATTCCCGACATGCAATATGTTCACTCCACATTACTTTCTTATGAAAAAAAATTGATCACAAGAAGTCACTAGATTCAGAAAAGTCAATTACTATGTAGCTAATATCAGAAACAAAAATGCTTATCAAGCCAGAACCGGTCAACCTAATTAAAGAGGTAGCTACTCATATAGGTCAAGAGGTAGAGGAAGGTGGAGTAACAATATTAGACCCAAATGCCAAATTTGTGAAAAAATAGGTTATAGCTGCAAAGTTTTACTTCATGTTCAACAAAATTACATGTCAGGTCAAAACTCATGAAATTAAACGAATAGCAATACAAGTGCATAACTGACTCAAGCACAAAGTGACATAGATCAACAAAATAGTATTAAAGGCTGTCAACTAAGTACAATTGCTAAACCAGAACATATTATTGATGAAGCATGATACGAGATTCAGGTGCAACAAATCACATTACTAGCAATTTGGAAAATTTAAATCTTAGTAACAAGGAGTATAAAGGTAAACAACTGATATGCTTAGGTAATGGTTAATGCAAAAATATCACACGCACGGGCAATGCACACATCAAAAGGAAAAGGCAATTATATTGAAATAATCTTTCAAGAGTACCAAAATAAGAAAAAAATCTCATTAGTGTATCTCAATTTGCTAGTGATAACAATGTATTCTTTGAATTTTATCATAAATATTGATTCATTATAGACATACTGACCAGAAAGATTCTTTTCTAGGGTCAAGCTGACAAAATGCTTTATAAGTTATGTACTGTGATTTGTAAAATGTCTGTCAAAAATGACAACAATTGCAATGTTTCTATAATAGCATAGAGTAGTAGGAAGAGTGCATTTGACTTGTGGCACAATAAATTTGTTCACCCCAATAAAAAATTGTTAGATAAATGCTATTAGAAAATAAAATTGCCTTTATTGACTATGTATCACCATATGTGTGTACTTATTTCCAATTAGGCAAAAGTCGCAAATTAACTTATGTTGATTCTCAAACTAAATACAAGTAACCACTAGAAATGGTTGCATCAGATCTGTGGTGTATGCACCTGTTACTTCTGATTACGGATACAAATATTACATATATTTTGTTGACTCGTTTTCTAAATACACTTGAATTTATTTTTTGAAAATGAAGTCAGATGTTTATAATGTTTTTATCCCCTTCATAACCGTGGCAGGAAAAAAAATTGCCAAGTTAAAATTTTACAAAACTAGTGGTGGTAGTGAAAACAAATTTCTTAATAATTTCTTTCATAAAAATGGAATAATTCATAGAACTGTTTGTCCCTACACTTATGAACAAAATGGCCTAGCAGAAAGAAAGCACAGATATGTAATTGAATCTGGTTTATCACTAATTAATCATGCTTCAATGCCACTAAAATTTTGGTCTGACTCATTTAAAACATAGTCTATTAAATTAATAGACCGCCAATAAGAGTGTTAAACGGATTAATCCCTTTAGAAAATAATTAGAATTAAACCGGATTATAAAATATTAAAAACTTTCGGTTGTCCTTGTTTTCAGTGACCTTAACCTTACAATTAAAATAAGCTTAACTTGATAAGCACCGTTGTCCAAAGTGGTAAGGACATTGTGATATGGTGTAGGAGGCTATGTGTTCGAATCCCGCCTTATGGGATTTAACCTACTTGCCACATGTTATATATTGTTAAATTTGATGATGCTAAATCACATTAAAAGGAAGGGAAAAATTTAAAGGGGACAAAGAGAAAATATAGTTTTCCCAAATTAATGAGATTTGGTTATATACTTATTTCCCTCTTTCAGGATCATATTTAATAAGATATTTTGCCATACAAATAAAAACTTTGATGTCAAGTTTACTTGACTTGAGGGTAAAGTAAACTTGCGTATTAAGTATTTGATATTATAAAAGGAGCCTAGAAGAGAGAGTGAAAGACATCCAATTATCTCTCAATCAAGTTTCGATCTCTAACCTAAATCTATTTTCTTCAATTTTTATCTTCATAAATCAAATTCTTGAGTGAATTGAGTGACCATTGTAATCAATCTCTTGTACTCTTCTTTTGGTACTAATAAAAGGCTTTCTCTCTCAAGTGGACGTGCACTAACAAATAGTTAGTGGAACCACAATAAATATTGGTGTGATTCATTTACCATTATTTGCTCTATTGTTATTGCTTGTTTTGGTGTTGTGATCGATTTGTGTGTGTTTGAGATTAGTTTTGATAATAGATCTGGTTGTTGTACACTATCTATCACGATCTAACTCATTTCCGCATTACATAGGGAAAAGGCTGAGTGGTGTTGATTAAGGTATTTCCCAACAATTAGTATCAGAGCTTTTTTGGTGTGCTGGGCGGTTATAGAAATGTCAGAGTCGAATTCTAATAGTCCTTCAAACATTGGATCAAACGGAGTAGCACCATATATACGTGGATCGTTTGAGGCATCAGGATCACAATTGGTTGTTGACAAGTGGAATGGCGATAATGATTTTGAAAAGTGGCAATGGAAGATGAAGGTCGTTGAATCAGGTTCATCAGGTGGTGTTTGACACACATTTGTTGCTGGCGGGCATCTCGAATGTAGAGAAAGAGGAAATGGAAGAGTAGGCATGTAGTACACTTAAACTTGCTATGGGAGAAAATATAATTTCCGAAATCTTGGGTCTGAGCAAAGTCAGCAACAAGTCTGGGAGTCTCCAACGGAATTGCTCCTATAATGAGCTGGGTTGGTAACGATCCTTTGAGAGGTAGGGTGTAATGACCTGAAATTTAATCAATTTAAAATAAGAATTTAAATAGGATTGGATAATTTTTAAATATATATATATATATATATATATATATATATATAATTTTAATTAGAAAATATACCATTTGAATTCCAATTTAAATATATATCGGATTAACAAAATATTCAACTTTGGAAATATTTGTCGATATCGAAATATGATGTAGTAAGTAGGTAAGTATTTTAATTTGTGACATTTGTATTTAAATTAAGTACTTAAGTCAAGATTACATTAAACTAAAACTATTCCTAGCCAATTCTCGGTGGCTTCTCATATAAGCCTAAGTGTTGGTGGCTTCTCTTGGAAGCCAATTCTTGGTGGCTTCTCTTGGAAGCTAATTCTTAGTTGTTTCTCTTAAAAGCCTAGTCATATTTTAGTGGCTTCTCTTGGAACCCAAATTTTTGTGGCTTCTCTTGGAAGCTAATTCTTAGTGGCTTCTCTTGGAAGCTAATTCTTAGTTGCTTCTCTTAGAATCCTAGTCATATTTTAGTGGCATCTCTTGGAAGCCAATTATTGGTGGCTTCTCTTGGAAGCCAAATCTTAGTGGCTTCTCAAAGAAGCTTCATTTCTCACACACACACGCGCGCGCGCGCACACACACACACACACACACACACACATATATATATATATATATACATATATATTTACACATACATATATATATATAGGAGTTCATTAATAAAGAAGCTATTCTTCTCTCCCCTCTCATTTCACTTCTCTTCCATTTTCTCTTCTCTTCCAAAGCTTCATTAATGGCCTCCTCTCACTTTAGTTTGGTCAAACTCCTCTCTCCCCCTTCCCCCATTAAAACACCACCAAACCACTTCAAACCTCCTCCACTTCCTCCTCCTCCTACAAGTATAAAGCCTCTCCCTCTCTAGATCCATGGTCATTCCCTCTTCACCCGAGGCCAAGCCTTATTTTGGCCAAAAACTCCACCTTTCCACCTTTAAAACACTCCCATCCCTCATTCCTTTATAGATATAGGGTGTAATCCACTAAAAATCAAACCTTTAGCATTTTAAACCTCAAAAGGATGCTTATTTTTTAATTTGTTTTCGAGTTACTAAGCATCGGAACATTTAACTGAAATCTTGAGTGAACGATAGCTCGTGACACCGGAAAGCTGCCGGATAGGACCTATAGCTTTAGAGAACGAAGGAGTGGATCACATGATGAGAACTTTTAAATGATAATAAGGGCTAGTTGAATTTTAATTGCTATTGTGATAGTTATATATTGATTTATGATTAATGATATGAGTTAATAATATGGTTTAATGATGTTTATCATGGAAAAGATTCAATTTTTAAGTGAAATAGATGTAGTTACTTGGGTATAGAACACTTAGAACTGATAATGATGACGTTAGAATTGACTGAGCCTTGAGTGGTCATTTAATGGAAACTAACTAAGTGGTTAGCTATTGGATATCGATATGAACTCTACTGAATGATAATGATATGATTGTGATGAATATTTATGTTGATTAATGACTGTATATTGCGATTAATCTGATGATTGACAAAACCATATAAGCGTTAATGGTTTAAGGTTTATATGGTCTGTACCACGATATGTGGATTGGATGTTATATTGGTTGTTGATATGTGTTATATGGTTAATAAACTGTTTGAAATTATAGTCAATTAGATTTTATTTAAAAATCGAAGTCTGGTCAGAATAAAACTAGTCGCACAATGGTAGTTCGCGAATTCCGACCATTGACTTCAAACTGACGTAACGGGAGATCCAACTATCGGATCTTCCTGAAAGGAAAAAAGTTGGGTCTGAAATGTAAAAAGTTTTCAAATGATATGTAGAGTTTTGAAATCCAATAGTCAAGTTTTGATATAAATCAAATCAATTTTCTAGAAAAATATTGATTTTGCAGTTTAAGACCCGAAACTGGATTTTTAAGGAATGAGATATTTGTAAAATTTTGAAAATAGGGATTAATTATGATAAATCATAATAAATTATTTGAGAGTGATTTGAATTGTTAAAATGAATTTTAGGATGATATTAAGTCATTTTGAATAAATTAGCCGATATAAGCATATTCATGGTGCTTTTTGTGATGCTGTTTATTTGTCGATAGAGTTTGATTCATTTAATTATTCACGAGAATCTAAATGAGTGATTTTGAAAGATGATTTAATAAAAGAAAATGAAATGAAAGTTTGATTTCGAGGAACTAGAAAATATTTTGAAGTGATAAATGGTTTATAAAAGATGTTTTATAAATGAAGTGAATTTCGATGGCTTAAACCCCAATGCTTAAATGATTGGGAAAGCAAAAGTACTATGATTTGAAAGTACTTATGATTATTATTGCGAAATAATTTATCACTTCAGGATAGAAATGGTTTGATATGTTACCTATGATTCGGGTAACCCATGACTAAAAATCTGGGCCAACGGGTATGTGTATCTCTTCCGCGAGAGGGACATACCGTATGAGACTCCTCTTGCGAGAGGGACATAGAATAGAATGATTAGAAAAATGAGAAGGTTGGGACCCAGTTGCCTTGTTATCGGGAGAAACCTCCAAATCTAGTTGCTTATGTTTTAATATGTTGTATTATAGATATTTGAGATTTCCAAAGTAATTTGTTTTGAAATCCCGAAGTAGAGTATGATTTGATATGAAACAAATGTCTAGTATTTCAATGTTTTGAAATGAAATGGGGATTTTAAATTCATAGAGATTATTTTCAAAAGAATGGTTTGTAAAATAAATTAGGTTTGATAAATCTAAAAGTGAAGATAAAACTAGTTGGTTTTGAGTTATTATGAATTGGTATTCATATGGGGGAAAACTCGTTTCGTGTTATATGGTGTGGTCCTATGAATTGCCTAAGTTTAAAATGAATTACAATTGATTTGAGTTCTCAGACCAGTCCCATGACTGACTCGTAGTTTGTATTTCCCTTGCAAACTCGAGTCCCCTTATTTCCACATAGGTAGCCGGGTAGTTTTGTTTTACAGATATTTTTCTTGAGAAGGATTCTAGATTGAAGCTAGATCTTTATCCAGATCATTTGATTGTCTTCCGCTGAATGTCTTTATGTTTTCCGCCTTGTATTGTAATTTATTATTCTCTGATACTTACGATGTACTCTGATATACTCTTGTACTCTGATGTAAAATTGTTGTAGTAACAATGAAATATTATTTTGTTTTGATGTTTTATATTCTCAAAGTTAATGTCTCAAGGGTTACTGCCGCTCAGAACGGACTTGTGTGGTTTATAATTGATTTGAAAGGCTGAAATTTTCGGGCCGTTACATAGGGGTAGTTGCCCCCGATTAAAGTTCTAAGTGTTATCTTGTCACAAGGTCCAACACTAGCAGCTATGCTTAGACTTTCTAGTCTTCTACCTCATCCGATTTGATTAAGAAAATTTTCCATCATTTCCTCTTGTTGTTGGAGCATATCATCTTGTCAGACCAGCCTATCTTGTAGTTGGTTCACTGCTAGGTCCATATCCTCTCTTTTCAAGTTTCAGGAAGGATTTCCTTTAGAGGAAGTCACCTGACTTCCTCTTCAATTGTAGCTCCTTAGGTTGAACATTTGTTTTCTTCTTCTTAGCAATCATTTCCTTAGCTGACAGTTTCCTTAGTTCAAGTAGTGTGCCTCTTTCTGGCATGCCAAAAATGTTAGACCGTAATTTTGGTCAATTGAGCTGAAACCTCCAGATTTCCAATTTACAATATAAATCATCGAGAAATCACATAACATAGTCAGAGAACAATCAGATAAGTGTATAAAAGCAATAAATAACACAATATTTTTATTGTGGTTCAACAAATGCTAACTTGCGTTCATTTAAAGTAATCTTTGTTTATACTGCTGATTGCAAGTACAGTTGGTTATTGTATGAACAAAGAGATTAGATTTTGAAGTTCTCTCCAAGATTAAGCAGACCTTCCTCATTGAGAAGAGAATATCCCTTTTTTGAATCCTTGGTGACTTATTTATAGAAGAAGGGAGAAGTCGGATCGGTCCAGAATTCCACAGGGTCCCCACCCAAAGGATATAACCCATCCTATGGAGTAGGGCCCGGATCATCCCTTCCTTGAGGGATTGATATAGATCCCCTAGGGGGATTAGGTTAGATCTCCTACGAGGATCGGGTTTGATCCCTCATGGGTTGCACCCTCTAGGGTGTAATCTCCAAGGTTGGTCCCATTTTTTCCTTCCTTGCTTCTTGTATGTATGTTTTGATGATTTAAGCTCCAGATGTTGAGTTGTTGATTTGATTTTGATTAATTTTTTGAATCCTAAAATCCTATGTCTCGATTGGTACCGACCCAAGTCTTAGCCAAATTCACAGTTTTGTTCCTTTTCCCTGCATCAAAACAAATCCCTCACTGAGCTAGGATCCTAATCCTGTCTTTATGTCTCGGATTGATACTGATCATAAATGTTACCTTTGCTTTAATTAATTTGTAATAAATGGATTAACCATATACTCTTGTACCGGAACTGGCGAGATCCCTAGGAAAGTTCTGGGATGGTGATAAACCTTTTGGTTTTTTGTAATAAAACTTATACTTATTTACTTTAATAAAATTATTTGGTGAGTATGGATGATGCTCGTTATATATGAAATCTGTAATCAAATCTTTAAGTTGAACTATTTACTAGATCGTCAAGTATAGTCGATGCTTAGCAAGGGTTAAGCGGATTCGTACATGAGTTCGTTCATTCAGGATCGTCTACTATATTTGATGCTCGAAAAGAGCACGGAGAGGCTATAAATTATCGAGTACGATTGATACTAGGTAAGAGCCCGAAGAGGATATCTAACATCATATTGGATGACGCATTATGAGAATCGAGTGAGATAATCAATTATCGAGTATGGTTGATGCTTGACAACAGTCCAGCGAAGCTATAAATCATTAAGTATGGTTGATGTTTGCAAGATCCCAGTGAGGCAATGGACCATCAAGCATGGTAGATGCATGATGTGAATCCGAAAAAATAACAACTCGTCATGTACGACTGATACATGGCAATAACCCGACAAGGTCACAAATCAACGAGTATCGCTGATGCTCGACCAGAGATCGACAAGGCTAGGATCGTTAATTGTGGATTACTCTAGGGTGGAAAAGACTTAGATTGTTGAGTGCGGCAACGCTCAGTAGGAGCCCCATGAGGCTAGAATCCTTAAGTGTGGGTGGTGCTTGGCATGAGAAGGCACTGACCATTGGGTATAAACTACGCTTGATAAGGCCCAAAGAGACCAAGGATCGACTCAGAGAAGTCGAGAATACTAAACTCCAACTTGGAAAGGTCATAAATGCTAGGAATTGACCCAGCGTGGGTCATCGACATAAAACATCGATCTAGAAAGATCGCATATGCAAAGGATTGACTCGGAGAGGTCGCAGAATTCTACAATGGCTCAGCAAGTAATGGTAGCATTAGTTCTATAAAGTTGTCAAAAATATTAATGATCAATGAGATCATGGACTTAACTAACAGCCCCAAAAGTCATGGAGTCTAAAGAGATTTGTGGATATCAAATTTATACAAATCACATCTTCCACCAAAAGATATGTTTTAAGAGGAAAGGTGTTTACACGCCTTTTTACAAGGCCACTACGCTGTGGATTTGGATGCTTGGATAGCTTGGGAATCTAGCACATATGATTATATAAAGCTATGAATAGCTCGATTCACTCGAATTGCACTTTGAAATTAGTTGAATTTAAACTTAATAATTGATTAAGTTCGGAATTGATGACAATCTAAAACATAGAGACAATTATAATTTTAGCTAAGCAAGGGATCGATTCTAATTTAGGGCAAAGAACCAAAACCGGGAATTTGGCTAAGTCATGTATCGGTACCAATCCGAGATAAAAGATTTTGGGATTCATAAACTTAATCAAAACCACATCAACAACTCAACATCTGAAGCACAAATCATCAAAAAAAACAAAAAAAGGAAATAGATGGGTCGCACCATGAAGGTGCAACCCCTGAGTGATCAGACTCAGTCCCCCTAAAGGATCGGTACTGATCCATCAACGAGGGGGCGATCTGGGCCCAATCCATGGGCCGAGCCATCTTCTCTAAGTGGGCCCCCTATGCAATTCTGAACAAATCCGAATTCTCTCTTCCTCTACAAATAAGTCATCAGGGGTTCAGAGAAAAGGTTCTTCTCTTCTCCATGCGGAAGTTCTGTTAAATTTTGGAGACAACTTCAGACTCTAATCTCTTCATTCAAACAAAAACCAAATGTGCTTGTAATCAACAATATAAATAAAAGTTATTTCGAGCGGACGTAGACCTACGTTTGTCAAACTCTATAAAAACTTGTGTTCCTTACCGCTTTCATATACTTCTTTGGCTATTGTGACTATTATCTATGAAAACTCAATGATTTATTTTGTAATTTGGATATTTGGGGTATTAGGCTCGACTGACCAAAATCCAATCTAACAAGTGAGCTTTTTGTATTTTCGATTATTTTGTAATATGAGTAACATAGAATAAGGTTGTAAAATTTGGGAACGGTTTATGCTGGAATGGATAGAGATATAGGACAATATATGTTCTTGTTGAGCCAAAAACAAAAGGTCGAACAACATGTCTTATTCTAAGACAAACCAAATTTATCTCATTCAAATAACATAATTAACAAATTTCAAACTATAAATCTAACTTACGTAGAAGTCAGATTAATCAATGCATACATGATATTCTTTATAAGGAACTTACCATTAACTAAATCAAGTTCAAACATATAACAACGAATACCAAGGACAAAAACCTAATGAAACGACCCGAACTTCCCCGTGAAGGAAAGCTTGGATTGCTTTGAGAACAAGACGAATCAGAACACAAACAGAAGAACATTTCATTGCTTATTACAACAATTCCATCAGAATATAGGAATATAACAGAATATGAATTAATATTACACATCCGGCAAATATTAGAGATTCAAATTACATTTAAATACATAGCAGCGGAAAAATCATACAAAACACAACTGAAAGTAATAAACGGATATAGAACTTTCCGAATATCGTTCCAGCTGTAAAACCAGGATCCTGTGAATATAAATTTGCAAAACCAAAACTACTAGCTGCCCGTGTGGAAAATAGGGGCACCCAGAGTTTAGGTTAAAACAATAAACTCCAGGTCAGTCATGTGACTGGTGTGAGAACTAAAACAGTTATTAAATCTTTACTTTAAAAATAAAGTAAATCAAGGGACCACGCCGTATAACACGGAATGGGTTTCCTCCCAAGAATACTAGTTTATAGAATAAACAACGCAATGCTTTTTGAAAAAATGAAGCTATTATAAGACCTAGGTCCCATCACACAATGCAACGCAAGCCGGAGGATAAAGTTTTACCTTATAATAGCCAAACATGCTTGGTACGTTTAAAACAAATCATGTTGATACTATTATAGTGTAAAGTGTATGAAAACAACTTCAAATATAAATGTATCAATCATAGACGGCATAGTGCCCATCCCACTATGTCGCCATACTAGGCTCTACAAATAAAACCGAAATGTCACGTATTGGAAATTGGATTTCCGTCATGAGTCTAGGCAAGGGATGTACTCCTTTCTGCTTCGAGACACTCTAGCAAATGTCTCAGGACTACACACTCTAGGTAACCCTTGGATTCTGCAGTGTCAGTCCTCCCTTACGTTTGAGGATCGGCAATTCCTGAACACACGTTTCCCGGTCCTATAGGGCCTATCCATCGGCTCCGTAGAGACCGATATAACCAAGGCGCCTCGCATTCCAACAACCAAAAAGGTAAAAATATATAAATGTCAGGGCTTGCAAAACGCTGACACCACCCATAGCTAGAAAGAAACGTCATGCACTCACTGTGTTCCCTTATCCCATTTTTGACTCATACCGAGGTGTGAGGTTCACGAATTAACACCATACACAAAGCAACGCTGTATTAAAGCCGTGCTTTGATCATCAACCACAAGACTCTGCTTTTCAATAAAGCCTTGATCACTGCATCTCAGCATGCCACACAGGCAATTCATGTCATGCGACTGATATCTATTGATATATAACCTCTGAGCTCGTACCTCTCAGAGAAGGGCGTTAAGCAAGAGAATAAATACTCCGCCGCCAAACATATATATATATTTAATAGAAATCAATCAACACAGAATAAAATCCAATGTCAGACACACATCCATTTACAAGTTCGTTCTAGGTCTGTACGAAACCGGAGGCACCTTATTCCTCGTCCCATATGTCCAATACAGGAGAGAGGCCCTCGCAAATCTGTAGATCTCCAAGCACGTCTGGACGATCACCACTTATTACCTCGTCTTGGGTGTACAGCCCAATCAAGACATCAATAATCATCCAAACAATGTGAAGACCTCTGGACTTTAACCACCGTCTTCATCGTCGACATATCGTCGAATCAGTTATTCAGAATGCGTATAAACCCGGCCTTTCCGAATAACTCGCGTATATAATAAACAAGTGCTATAAAGACACAACATATGCCTCATTCCAATTCTGAATATTCTTTTATTCAAATATTCACATTCTTTGGGAAAGGTTCCCATTAATTTTATCAAAGATAAATTCTTTAAATATATTCTTTAATCTTCCTTTGGAAATCATTTCAAACCATGTTAACATTTTCCAAACTAGTCGGGATTAGCGAACCACACCGAAGTAATCATTTATTTTATTTCCCAATCCCAGCCTATTCATCCCATGGAGCAAAACTGATCATAGTTCATATCTAACACCACGGTGTTATCGGTAAATTTAATTACCATTTCACGTTCAAATCTAATTAAAGATTTAACTATCGCTAGGAGTAAAACTGGCGATACTCCATTCTCGATTATTTCCTAAATTTGATAATTTAAATTATCAATTCACATTTCAGTATAATTAAAGATTCATTAAAACTCCACATAGTTTTAATCTTCCCAAAAATAAATATTAATGATTATTTAACTTTGGAAACACAAATTTGTTGCATCGACAATTCCCTAAGTATTAACCCCGAAGGCCGAAACAAACATCAGATCAAGACACAGGAAAACCATTCAACTTAGCTAATCTCTAGTCAGATTCTAATTTTCTTAACTCCATTGGGTTAAAGAACAGTATTATTAAAGATATCATTCACGAAAAACCCAAAATCCAATTTGATATTAAATACAGGTCGCTGAATAGAAAATATATCGGCTTATATTCAATATCAAATTCTGAAACAAACAAATATCGTATTGGAATAACGATATATATATATATATATATATATATCTTCCAAATTCCTCCACAATATCCGTATAATCACGGAATCCAATATCGAAATATTCCGAAGATAATTTCGATTCAAATCCATTCCAATTCATATATTGGAAATTCTAGTTATTTTTAAAACCATTTCAAACCCAAATTATTTATTTTATAAATATTGGATTTCTAATTCTAGTTCATAACTAGTTCATTTCGATAAAAATATATTTTTATCCTTTCAAATAGGGAATTTTTCATCCCAATTCTTACCAAATCATTTATTATGATTTTACACAAATTATTGATATTTTTTATAATTTTATCAAAGCCCGTACAGTCGATTTCCATAATCGGTCATCGAACTACACTTACAGCGACCTTTTCCAAATTTGATTTGGACATAAATCCAAATCCAACCGTTATATTTCAAATCTCTCATATTCGTTAGAAAGCTCTTTTCGATATGAACACAACGGTTCCAGATTTAGGAGAATCCGACGGTCGGATCTCCCGTAATGTCCGTTCGAAGTCATTGGTCGAAATTCGCGAACTGTCGCGGCATGGCGTATTCTATTCAGGCCAATATATATATATAATATATATATAATATATATTTCGTCGATTTCCATTTAAAACATATTCTATGAATCGTTTTAAATTCATTTTCAAAACGATTTCAACTTCATATTCAATTTCAAATCAAAATTGAATATTCCATATCATCGATATATAAATGATAATATTTTCAAAACATTAGATTTTGAAATCAATCCCTTTTCGATATTCATTACAAAAATGAATAAAATCGATATAAATATCGTTCACATCAAAATGGCGTTAATCTAATCAACACGGCTTTATATATTTAAATATATTCGTATCCATCCCAAATCGGACATCAAAATCAAATTTTGATCTTTTACTGAATATCATTTTAAAATATTCATTATTTTAAAATATTCGTTATTTTAAAATATTCCTTCTTTTTGAACTGGAATCAGGCACATTCAATTACCATATAATTTGATTTATATGGATTTCATACACATATGTACACAACAACAATCAAACACATTCAACCATCATCCAGAGTGCATTCTACACTGCATAAGCATTAAATATAAATATTTAACGCTTATAACAGTCTGTCAACCAATCGATTGCCATACAACTAAATATTGGGATTAGTGTATGTCCAATATCATCTCAATACCCGTGTGGGGTTTCAATCAACAAATAATGAATTTTATTTGTGCAGTTGGGCGATGTGTAAAATTTATCGTCCCAATCAATATAAGTCAAATGTGTGTACATAAATAAATCGTCCGATTTGTTTATGAATATTTATTTTATTCATATACACGTTAAAAATTATATTTTTAACTATAAAATATTTATTTCAGTACATGAATATTTTATTCAGTCCATTTCACATCACAAATAATTTTCACCACACAATCAAATAAACAAACAAGTCGTCCATGGTCTGTAGACGGCGGGTGTCGAGTGCTGCTAATCACCGTATGCATCCTAGTATATATATTTTAACTAGAAATAAAATTAAAAGTGAGGAGTTCTCACCTTTGGGTTCCACTCCGTCGTGCTTTGATTGTCGATCTATGTAGTATACCTACGTCAAAATTATATTTTTAACCAATCAATAATTATTTCTTTGTATGATTATTTTATAAATAACATACATAGGCTAAAAATTATATTTTTATCTTTCTAAAAAAATAATTTCATATTTTTATAACAACGCTACATAGTTAAAAATCACATTTTTAGACCGCTACTATATAGATAAAAATGGAATCTTTCTATCGCTAATGAATATATAAAAATCACAATTTTACATTGCCATTTAAACGATAAAAATCATATTTTTATTTTGCTACATATATGATAAAAATCACATTTTTACATTGCCACTTCATATATAAAAATCATATTTTTATTTACCTTTCATACGTATAAAAATCCTATTTTTACTTCGTTTCCTAGATAATAAAAATCATATTTTTATTATCTCTATAATATAAAAAACAAAATTTTATTATCTCTATAATATAAAAATCATATTTTTACCCTCGCTACATACATATAAAAATCGAATTTTTATTCTTTCTACATACATATAAAAATCGGATTTTTATTCTTTCTTCATACATATAAAAATCTTAGCTTCCACTATATATAAAAATATTATTTTTATAAACTAAAAACCCTATTTTTATTAAGCTAATCCTATAGAAAGTAAATAAATTATATTAAAATATAAAAACTTACTTTTCTTCGTTTTTTTCCCAGCGAAGGGGGCTTTTTGCTTGAATCGGAGGAAGGAGGGGGTCGCACAGGTGGGCGGTAGGGTCAGAGGGGTTTGGGGGTGGTGCTGCGCTGGCCCGCGGTGGCGAAGGTGGGGCCACGGCGGCAAGTGTTCGCGGTTTGGGTGAGTTTGGGGTTAATGGAGCAAGAAGTGGGAGGGAGGAGCGAGCGCGAGAGAGGGGAGAAGATGGAGGCGGCACCGCCGCCGCTGCGGGGATCGATCGCCAGTAGGGGCGCGATTGATTTGGTTTTTTTTTTGAACGTTGACTTCTAAGAGAAGGGGGTGAGGGTGTTATAATATTTTATATATTTTATTATATTTTAAATTTCAAAAAGCAATTTTTTATTTCTAACTCGAAATCGAACCCACCGACTGTCTTCCCAAGCTAATTACCCCCATTCTGAACACAATGGGATTTGTATCATAAGCCAGTTCGTCTATTTCGACCAATTTTCGCAAAAATCAAAATATAAATCTATATACTAAATTTAAAAGCACATTTTAATTTATCGGGGCCACATACGGACCCCAAAAATTCCAGAAAAATAAATCTGATTATGTTTTGACGATTCAGTCCTAAGAAAACTAATTTCGTCAAATTTGGAGACCGTTTGAAAAATGGTCATTTTCTGGTCGATCCAAATTGACTGAAACTGTCAAAACATGTTTTACTTTGCCACGCTCACATATTAATCCCAAAAATTATGAATTTTGGAATCTAGCAATAATTCGACATCCCGGATCCAACAAAAGTGGTTTCGTCGAAAACGGAGGTCGTTTGCAAAATTTCCATTTTTAAGGGCTAAAATTCCGTAGCGATTATTCTGAATTTTCAACTGGACGCTTTTTATTCCCACTATGAAATTTGGATTTTTCGGATTCGTTGGAAAGATATTTTCAAATAGATTCAAATATTTTTGGTTTCGCTAAAATCTAGTTTATTTTGAATCCTATACATTCATTCGAAATTTGAAATCGAATTTTCAAACTACCGCGCCATTTCCAATTCCTTTTATAATTAAAATAAATATTTATATTCTAATGTCGATTCAAATAAATATATACATTCTAATTCTATTCAAAATAAATTTCTTGTCATTATTATTTAAAATAATTCATTTTAAATATTCAAAATTCATTAAAATTACCAAAATAAAAATTTTAAATTGGTTCTGATTTTCCGGGTTATTACAATCTCCCCCGCTTAAAATCTTTTCGTCGTCGAAAAGGAATGGAGCTGAAAGTTGTTTTACTAATCAACTCAACTTTCAGTTTGGCGTTCATTCTTCAACTTTTCAGTTTCTAAGAATTTTCCGATTCTTCAAAAATTTGGCTAACACCCTAAATTTTCGAAAAATTTCGCCATAACCTCCTTTGTACGGGAGCACCAGGAAAATCCCCAAACCGCCACATAGGCCCTCTCATCTCAAAAAGAAAAAACCAAGCGGCTAGCCAATCGGCTCATAAAATCATCCAAACCCAATAAATTAGTAAACATGTACCTATTTGTCGGGCATACAATTTTATTCCTCTGCTCTAGCCTCCTTGCAATGACCTGTTCAATGCATATACATGTATATGCATGCAATCTCAAATAATTTTCAATACAGTTCAATATTTGGTACAATTTGGCTCAAATTTACCATACATCTATATGTTGATTTAAATGAATAATCACACAACACAATCATCAATCAATTAGTGATTATCTTTTCAACCGCATAATTTTTTTAAATATATAAAAATCCATTTTTGATGCCAAATCACAACAATAAACCCTATCTAGTTTTGGTTCTCACACCAGTCAATTGGAAATATATAGATATCTCACTTTTGAAACTTGAGCATAAATACTGATGATGGCGCGCCGTCATCAGAATCATGTCCGGGCGACTAGAACGTGATTCTATATCTATCCAGTATATTAAAACTTCGAATATACGTTTGCAAGGCGTATATGCAAAATCTTTCTATATTGGATTGTCCAAATTCAATACAATTAATTATTCAAATACGTATAATAAGGTTTAAATTTTCAAAACAAAGTTTGTTTTCAATTTTAAAAATATACTCTTCACACTCGTTCTAGGATACTACTGATCTCATCTCTAACGAGTTATTCTCATTGGATATTACTAATCCAATCTCTGATGAATTCTTTCGTTCGGTTCTAATGTAACACCCCGCATTTTTAATATAATTAAAAATGAGATATATGTATATATGCATGGATATATTTAAAGGAAAGATTAAATAATATTAATGTAATTGCATGTAAGAAGTTTATGCAGTGAAATAAAGAAAAAGATTAATAAAGAAATTACATGCAATATTTGAAATAAGAAGAAATACAGTGAAATGCGAAGAAATACATGCGAACATTTAAAAAGAAATAAAAAGGAGAATTTGAAGAGACTCTAGAATTTGGTCATGAAATTAGCGTCATTACGTTCGTGGCGATTTTCTGGTCAATTTAGACTTATAGTTTGTAGAAAACTGATTTAAAACGAAGAAGTTATCCTTAATTTAAGAAATGCAACAAAACATGAAAAAGAGCAATAGGAAAAGAATAATATGTAGCTTGGTCCTAAGTCTTGTTAACAAAAGACTTAGTAGCTCATTTAGTTAATACATGAGACTTGTACATATGAGGTTGTGAGTTCAATCCCCACCAGTGCCATGTATTTTTTGTTTTGTTTTAAGGGGCGGCTAAATAGTGGCTTAGCAAATTGGTTCAGTGCGAAAGGGGATAAGTCAATTGGAGGTTTAATTGAAAGAATGGAAATAAACCATTAATTGATTAAAGAAGATAATTTCCAAATAAAATAGACAATTGTTCGCATATAAAAATTAGCATACGCATAAGAGATGAATGCGTATGAACATGATTCAAATTTGAAGTTGCGCGCGTACATAGAGACAAACAAAAGGGGGCATATATGTATACATGTTATTTGAAATTAATGCAATAAGGGAAAGAGGATATGTGAAATTATTTCATTAAATAAATGGATGATGCATGAACCTGAATAAAAATAAATTAATGTCATGCAAATAAAAGAAAGAGAATACGGAATGCAAAACATGTCACATATGCAATTAAAGCATGCATAGAAAAAGGTTGTAAACATTAAAATGGAGCAATTAAATGTGAAGGGGATCAACTTTTGAAATTTAAACGTTTAAAAAGTAAACTAATAAGGCCATAAGCAAGCCACAATTGGAGGAAGGTTAATGTTATTAAATAACATTCAAATCAGAGACGCATGCACATGTGATTAGATGTAAATAAATAAAAGAAAATGGTTTAAGGACATGCGGTTTCTTTTCAAAAAGAGTAGACAAAAAGAGAAAGAAATCAATTAATTAGGAGAAGAATATAGCAAATAAAGGTTCACGTATAAGTGCAAATAAATTAATAAATAAAAAGAATAATTGAATGCATGAAGGAAAGAGGTTGCTATACGTTAAAAATAGTATGTAATGCATTAATTAGAAAGAAATAAAGCGGTTTCTTTTTTTTATTTAAAGGAGCACTAAGTGTGAAAAGGGTTGTTAAGGATGGTTCTTTTCTAGGGTGAGGTGGACGGTTTAGATGAGTTTTTATTTAATCCTAAGGTCCTAGTTGCTCTAACCCACCTATAAAAGAACACCTAACCCTAAAATCATTCTATCTCTTATAAGACACCTCCATGCCGCCAAACTTCAACCCAACATAGCCGCCGCCTCTAAACTCTAAATTAAATTGCAAGTTCTTCATCAATTTTGGAGTTTAATCAAATCAAGTAGCAAGGTTCTTCAACAACAATTCACGTTATGCGTCAATAATCAAATAAGAAGCCTAAACCAACGTTCTACCTCAACAACCAATTGTTTATTTCTCCAATCCAGTCAAGGTGAGTGGTTTAAAATACAGTTGTTGTATAATTGTACTTCTATCGTTTTCCATTCCACATAATGAATATGATGACAATTTAATCAGATCAGTTATTTCATTTATGCTTATGATTGAGTTCTCTCTTTTTTATTTTTATAGCTAGGCTATCTCGAGCCTACATCTATCATGAATTTATGCGTTGTAAAAGAGAACGAGAAAGTAAAAGGAAAAAAGGGGTTGTTTGGGCATAATATGGGTTGAAAGGATTTATGTATGATTTGAATAGAATTATGGACATAATTGTATGGTAATTTTAAATTTATGTAGTTTGGCATGATTGAAATTGGATATGGAATTAGTACGATTTAATATTAACAACATGTAATTGGATAACATGGATTGGTGAAATTTATTGGTAAGATAAGCCTAAAAGGTGAATTAGGTTATATGTACGAACATGGGAACATTGAGAAATATATTGGGAAAATATTGATTTTATGAACTTGAGTATTATTGGATATTTTGGATAATTGGAATATAAAAGAAATTGGCATATTTGGGTATGGATTACATGGAATTGATGAAATTGCCTATAATTGGAAATTTGTAATTAAGGCTAATTAATATGTAATTAGTGACCAATTGGAATAGGCAAAATTGTAAACATGACTATATGTTGAATTGGAAACACATAACATGAAAATTGGGGTTTGGGTGAAATACGATGTTAATGAACCTTTGACACGAGGTTAGGCGCAATTGTGGTGTAAGACTGCCCAGAACCGCCCGACAAATCCAGCTGCCACTATTGGACGTCTAATGTGAGAGGTCAAAGGCATGAATTGTAGGCGTAACGGTTGGTGACACGAGGTTAGACCCGCTTTGTGGTGTAAGACTGCCCGGAACAGCCCGGCAAATCCAGCAGCCACAAAGCGTTCGGACTAATGTGGGAGGTCATGCACCGTTCGTCATAATGAATGAATTAAGGAATACTTACCATAATAAGACATGTGGGTGACATGGGTATGGTTAGAGGGTTAAGTGGGTGACATGTAAATATGGACTTAACCGTAGTAAGACAAGACATGTAAAACATGTAAATGTGGACTTAACTGTAGTAAGATACGTGAAGTAAAACATGACTAAGGTGGACTTAACCGTAGTAAAGCATGTTTAAGACATGGAAACAATAATAAAAGAGGTTAAGTGGGACATGAGCGACATGTAAGACATAAATAAATAATGCTTAACCAAAGGGGACCCGTTATGGCATCACAAATTAATTGAATTGGGTAAAGTTTAGGTAATGGGTTAAATAAATGGAAAGGGTTAAGTAAATCTAAATTAATGACAAAAGTGGGGAATGGTAAATAACCTATTATGAATGAATTTGAATAAGAAAAGGAAGGATAATAGGTTAAACTTGTCCTAGGGACAAGTGGAAAGTATAACTTATGGGATAAGGTAAGTTATAAAAAATGATAGAGGAAAATAAGGTAACTTATATGTGAAGATATACTTAATTATAAATTAAGTATTTTGGGAAGGAGAAGTGTGAACTTTAAGATGATAAGTTATATGAATGGAAAAGAAGTAAATTGGAATCATATATGTTGGTTGGGTTGAGTAATTCTCTGAGTGCCAGTCTGATGTTGATTTCGGTCTTCGGGGCTGATGTTTAGGGATTATTCTCCTAATCAGTATATATGTGGATAAGACATACTTAACTATGAATTATGTATAACATGTGGTTGTAACCCTAAAAGGGAATAATTTATGAAGTTGGAAAACAACATGTTGTGGTCTTATTAGTGGACTTGAATGAGTTAAGTATAAATTGAATTAATAAGCGAGGGTAACTTGGTAAACTTGAAAAGGAAGTCAATATGAATAAGAATAACCAAGTTAAATGAGAAAACTGACGAGGTAACACAAGCGCGTAAGAAATAATTAGACGTAGGGTCTAATGACATATAAAATTAAGGCGCTTGGGGCAGTCCGTACGTTGTAGGATGAATAACCCAACAAGGTAAATCATCACGGTGTCATAAGACACAAGAGGAGCGCATATTCGTTATTTTGGCAGCTCCAACGGACTGGAAGGGGAAGCACGTGGCTTCCTGAGACGTTAAAGGTGCTCCTAGTATTCCTCTGTGTGGTGGCAGATGTTTCAGGCTGTGCCCGCAGAGGTTGGGTCTGCGCGTAACTACTAGGTGGGTGGGCCTTGACTGCAAGAATAGCTAGGTAGTCAGAATACTGTTCGCGGTGACGGAAAAGGTGATTCGACGGCTGCCTCAACGGAGGTGGAGGGTCAGGACCAACAAGAATAGTAGGTCGTCGAGTGCCTGTTACCACAACCAGTAGGATGCGGAAAGACTAGAGCTAGACCTAATATACCATTAACCATTAACTATCGTGGGACGGTGGTTGAGGGGAGACGCCACATGGATGTTTGGATTGGTTGCTTAAGGGCTTGTCGCTTAGCTCTCGTAGTCTTTATTAGTTATGGGAGGGGCCGAGGTGGGGCCATAGCCACCATTGAAAACAGACCCTAGGGATATTTGTGTGGGAGGCTCTTAAAGGCGGGCCTTGCACAAATATTAGGAAAGCTCCCGACCGAGTTTCATGTTTCTTGTGTAGCCCTGCCACGGAACTCGGGCACGCACACACGATGGGTGTGTGGGTCAGATATCGAATACGATAAAGAATACATACGTGGAAGAGTCTAGATATAACCATGTCTGCTCTGGGTCGTGTATCGTAGACTGGTGGGCATTATTCGATAACGGTAGTCAAATTAGAGTGATCCTATGTGGGCGTAGTGTTGTATTATATATAAGAGGAATATACATTACTATGACATAGGACGGGGGACTGCATATATCACTGCGAGGATACGGTGGGGACCATGCGAGTAGGGTACCATGGGGTGTACCTCAGTTTGGGGGTAGCTACATGTACATTATATTAGGTTAGTCTACTGGGAGTAGATGGGTGCGACGTGTGTGTAAGCTTTGAGCGCTAACGACACAAATGACCTAATAAACGATAAAATGTAATTGAACGGTATATGTAGGGTTATTCAAGAAGTGTAGTTTAAACTCATTCACACAGAACTTATGTTCTGACCCCCTCCCCATAACATTCGTAGGTTAGATTCATGACAGAGACTTATAGCTTGGGAGATACTGATTTAGCGGTATTGTAATTAAGGTAAAGCTATGTTTTTATATATTATATTTTATTCCTTCCGCTGTGAGGTGTTTTTCGAACTCTGACATATTTCTTGTCTCTGTCGTTTTCTGCAGGATACCAGAGCAACTAACTCGGGTTTTGATGGATTGGGTTTTTGAAAAAAAAATCGGTCCGTCGGAATTCGGGTTGTTACATTTGGTATCAGAGCATAGGTTTACGATTCCTATATAGATAATGAGAGAGTGTATTTGTATTTTAAAAAATATAAATATATTATATATAAACCTAGATCTATAAAGAAGCCCACTAAATGGAAAGAGTAAAATATGGAAAGAATTGGGAAAACTGTTTTGTACGCTAAAAGAATGAGCAAGGACCCTTAGGTATGTTGGGTGGAAAGTGTACAAAATAATTAGTGTTAAGAAAGATGTATCCCATACAATAGTAACTGAGATTAGTGGGTTTAGTAGGGGAACCTTATAAAGTGGAAAATGGATTAGGAATATATATAGTTGGAAGAAATGATTTCGTGGATGTGTCTAGGAAAGCCTAGGTTATTTTGAAACCCGATTAAGAAATAGTTGTCTTTGTCTACTCCAGTTTTTTATGTTTGAAAAAATGTTTTGCATTTTTGTTACGGCGTGTTTTTATGGTTTGGCAAAAGCAAGTTTTGGTAAAGAAAATAAAGTTTTACCATTTTAATTTTTGGGAGAAAAATTTAGAAAAAAAAAGAGATCAAACCATGTTTTAAAACGAATGGAGTAGGTAAGGATTAGTGTCTAGAAAGAACGAGTTTGAGGCTAGGAAGTAAATAATAAGGACTATCCTAGAATAATAAAAAATAAATTCCCGTAGAATGCATAAGCATTATAAAGACTAGAATTGTTGCTCGAAAAAGATAAGCTGGAAAAAAAAGTTTCTTATGTAATTGTGCTTGGATAGGTGTAATAACCCGGAAAATCTGGGCCAGTTTAAAATTTTTATTTTGGCAATTATAGCGAATTTTGATTATTTAAAATGAATTATTTTAAATAATATCGACGAGAAATTTATTTTCAATAGCATTCGAACGTATATATTATATACGCCATCGTTAGAATATATAATATTTATATATAATTATAAATAGAATTGAAAATGGCGCGGTAGTTGGATAATTCGATTTCAAACTTCAATTGAATGTACCGGGTGCAAAACAATCCGGATTTTAGTAAAACCAAAAATAATGGAATCTAATAGTGAATATCTTTCCAACGAATCCGAAAAATCAAAAGTTCGTAGTGGGAATCAAAAGATATGTCCAGTTGAAAATTCTGAATAGTCGCTATGGAATTCAGGCCCTTAAAAATGGACATTTTGCAAACGACTTCGAATTTCGACGAAACCAGTTTTGTTGGGTCCGTGATGTTAAGTTATTGCTAGATTCCAAATTTCATAATTTTTCGAATCAATATGTGAGCGTGGCAAAGGAAAACGCGTTTGACCAGTTTCAGTTGATTTTAATCGACTGGAAATTGGCCATTTTTCATACGGTCTCAGAATTCGACGAAACTAGTTTTGTTAGGACCGTATCGTCAATACGAAGCTAGAAAATATTTTTCTGGAATTTTTCTAGTTAGTATGCGACCCCGGTAATTTGAAATGTACGTTTAAAACTCAATATAGTGATTTAAATGTAAATTAAACAGAAACTGATCGAAACAGTCGAATCAGCTTGCGATACATATCCCATTGTGTTCCGAATGGGGGTTAAACGCTATGGACGACAGGTGGTGGGCCTCGTTTTGATGACGTATGTAAAAGTCAACTTTTAAAAATAATAAAATAATAAATAAAAATAAATAAAAAAGAAAACCCCCTTCCTCCCCTTATAACCGATGCCCCCCCCCCTTCCTTTTCTTTTCTCGATTCAGTATTATAAAAAAAAAGGGGGGGGGGAAGAGAGAAAGCGGCGACGGAGGGCCGTCGATGACGCCGCCGGAGGCGCTCCACCTCCGTTCACCCCACCGCCGACCGAAGTCCCCCCCCTCTCGCTCGCGATGCTGTTCGAAACCCCCCCCGTCTCGTGAAAACCGCCGACGCCTGCTCCTCCTCCTGCCGCTGACATCGACGCCCCCCAGAAGCCAGCTCCGACGAAGTCGATGCCCCCCCCCCTTTTCTTCGATGCAGTAAGTTTTTTTTTCTTTACTTTATTTTATTTTATTTTTATTTTCAATTCTGAAAATCTGATTTTTTATATAAAGTTAAAACTGATTTTTATATAAAGTTAAAACTGATTTTTATATAAAGTTAAAACTGATTTTTTTTAGGAAAGAAAAACTGATTTTTATATAAAGTTAAAACTGATTTTTATATAAAGTTAAAACTGATTTTTATATAAAGTTAAAACTGATTTTTTTTAGGAAAGAAAAACTGATTTTTATATAAAGTTAAAACTGATTTTTATATAAAGTTAAAACTGATTTTTATAGGATGTTAAAAACTGATTTTCGAAAGAGTTTAAAACTGATTTTATTTTAAACTTTAAATAGAAAAAGGTTTGAATTTTAAAAGAAAAAAGGATTTAAACTTTAAATAGAAAAAGATTAGAACTTTAGAAAAATAAAGATCCTATTTTTAAAATAATAAAAATAGAATTTTTATATATTGAACTTCGAAATAATAAAAATAGAATTTTTATATATTGAACTTCGAAATAAAAATATAATTTTTGTATATTGAACTTCGAAATAAAAATAGAATTTTTATATATTGAACTTCGAAATAAAAATAGAATTTTTATATATTGAACTTCGAAATAAAAATAGAATTTTTATATATTGAACTTCGAAATAAAAATATGATTTTTATATATTGAATAGCGAAGTAAAAATTCGATTTTTACATATGTAGAGAATACGGGCGAAAGCGACAAAAAGGCGAGGTCGATGAAGAATTCTGCAAAAGAAGAGTCAAGACAATTGGATAGCTATTGGTGAGAATTTCTCACCTTTCAATTTCATTTCTATTTATATATATATACTAGGATGCAGACGGTGCTTAGTAGCACCCAACACAATCGTCCACAGACCATGGACTTGTTTGTTTGGTTGCATAGCTTAGTTATATGATTTGATTTGAATTTGGTTGTTTGGTGAATTTGATTGATGTGTGAATGGCGTGGTCCTTCACTAGACCGGGGATAAGGCTAGGCCTCGTCCCGTTTCTAGTATCGTGCCGTTATGCCGCCGAAATTTTCTAAAATATGTTAGAAAATAAAAATATCGTTTTATTGTGTAAATGAATTGAATAGAAATTCATAGGTTGAAATAAAATGTTTTATCGTTAAAAATATAATTTTAACGTGAAGTGAATAAAATAAAATATTCATTTATAGACCGGACGGTTTGTTTATGTACACCTATTTGAATGACATTGATTGGGACGATAAATTTTACACATCGCCCAACAGCACAAATAAAATATGTGTTTGGTTGTTTGAAACCCCACACGGGTGTTGGGATGAAATTTGAAGTTCACTCATCCTGATTGATTAAATATGTCGATCGATTGATTGACATGCTGTTATAAGCGTTAGATATCTTTATTTGATGCTTATACAGTGTAGTGCACTTTGGTTGATGGTTGATCATTTTTCAATGCTATTATATACATGTGTTGTATGAAAATCCATATAATTAATTTTATATGGTAATTGATTGGGCCTCATTCCAGTTTCGAAAAAGAAATATTTGAAAATAAAATATTTGAAAATAGAATATTTGAAAAAGGAAATATTTGAAAGGAAATATTTGAGATAGAAATATTCGAAATAGAATATTTGAAAATAGAAACATATGAAGCCGTGTTGATTAGAATGACGCTATTCTGACGTAAACGATATTTATATCGGTTTTATTCATTTTGAAATGAATTGAATTGAAAGTGATTTCGAAATGAATTGAATTGAAAGTGATTTCGAAATGAATTGAATTGAAAACGATTTCGAAATGAATTGAATTGAAAACGATTTCGAAATGAATTGAATTGAAAGTGATTTCGAAATGAATTGAATTGAAAGTGATTTTGAAATGAATTGAATTGAAAACGATTTCGAAATGAATTGAATTGAAAACGATTTCGAAATGAATTGAATTGAAAACGAATTCAAATTGAATTGAAAGCAAATTGAAATGAATTCAAATTGAATTGAAATTTGAATTGAATAGAAATGAATTTTAAAACGAATTTATAGAGAAGAATTCAATTTTGATTTGAATTGAAACGGAAGTTGAAATTGCTTTTGAAACGAATTTAAAACTATTTATATAATTCGTTTTAAATAGAAATCGACGAAATATATTATATATATATTATATATATAATATAATGGCCTGAATAGAACGCGCCGCGCCGCGGCAGTTCGTAAATTTCGACCATTTATTTCAAACGGACATTGCGGGAGATCCGACCATCGGATTCTCCTAAAACCGGAACCGTTGGGTTCGTATCGAAAAGAGCTTTCTAGCGAATGTTAGAAATTTGAAATCTAACGGTTGGATTGGGAATTATGTCCAAATCAAATTTGAAAAAGGTCGCTGTAAGTGCAGTTCGATGGCCATTGATGGAAATCGACTGTACGGGCCTTGATAAAATTATTAAAAATAGTAATAATTTGTGTAAAATCATAAGAAATGATTTGTGAAGATTTGGGATGAAAAACTCCATATTTGAAAAGATAAAAATAGATTTTTATCGAAATGAACTGGTTTTAAACTAGAATTATAATTCTATTTATTTTTAAATAAATAAATTGAATTTAAAAAGGGTTTGAAAATAACCAGAATTTCCAATGATTGCATTGGAGTGGATTTGAATCGAAATTGTCTTTGGATTATTTCGATGTTGGAATTCAGGATTATACGGATGTTGTTATGGAAATTTGAAAGATATATATTTATATCGTTATTCCCAATACGACATTTGTTAATCGTAGAATTTGATATTGAATATAAGCCGATATATTTTCTATTCAGAGCCTTGTATTGAATATCAAATGTGATTTGGGTTTGTCGTGAATGGTGTCTTCATTAACACTGTTCTTGAACCCAGTTGAGAAAAGATTAAATCTTTTTGTTTAGATTTAATGAAGTGTACCAATTAAATAATATTTAATTGGGATTGAATTGATATTGATTTTTGGGTTTATCGTGAACAGTGTTTTAAACAACACTCGTTCTTTAAACCCGATAATTAATGAATGTGATTATGGGTTTATCGTGAACTGTGTTTTTAAATGACACTGATTCTTTAACCCAGTTAAAGATTAAAACTAAGTGGAAATTTTAATGAATCTTTAATTAGATTGAAAAGATCGAGAATGGAGTATCACCAGTTTTATTCCAGGCGATAGTTAAATCTTTAATTAGATTTGAACGTGAAATGGTAATTGAATTTACCGATAACACCGTGGTGTTAGATATGAAGTATAACCAGTTTTACTTCATGGGATGAATAGGTTGGGATTGGGAAATAAAATAAATGATTACTTCGGTGTGGTTCGCTAATCCCGACTAGTTTGAATTGATATTCAAAGGAGATTAAAGAATAAATTCAAAGAATTTATCTTGGATAAAATTAATGGGAACTTTTCCTAAAGTATAGGAATATTTGAATAAAAGAATATTCTGAATTGGAATGAGGCCTATGTTGTGTTTGTATAACTCTTTTATAATATATACGCGAGTTATTCAGAAAGACCGGGTTTATCCCATTCTGAATAACTGATTCGACGTGGTGTCGAGGATGAAGACGGTGGTCGAAGACCGGAAGTCTTCACGTCGTTTGGGTGATTACTGATGATCTTGATTGGGCTGTACACCCAAGAAGATGGAAACAGTTGGTGATCGTCCAGACGTACTTGGAGATCGATGGATATGCGGGGTACTAGGTGCCTCCGGTTTCGTTCAGACCCAGAACGGACTTGTAAATGGACTGTGTGTCTGACATTGGATTTTAGTCCGTGTGATTGATCTCTATTAAATATATATCTGTTTGGCGGCGGAGAATTTATTCTCTTGCTTAACGCCCTTCTCTGAGACGTACGAGCTCAGGGGTTATATATTGATGGATATCAAACGCATGGAGTGAATTGCCTGTGTGGCATGCCTAAGTGGCAATTGATCGAGGCTTCTGTTGAAAAGCAAAGTCTTGTGGTGATGATCAAAGCACAGCCTGTGTGGCATAGCTTTGTGTAACGTGAATTCGCGAGCCTCACACCCCGGTTGTGAACCAGAAACGGGAGAGGACATCAGGGAGGGCATGCGTTTCTTTCTAGCTAGGGTGGTGTCAGTGACCTACCAGCCCTGACATTTATATACTTTTCACCTGTGTGGTTGTTGCTGTTGCGAGGCGCCTCGGTTAGATCGGACGATCCGGGTCCGATGGAGCCATTCGTTGGCTCGTTTACACCCCAAAAGGTGGGGAAACGCATGTTCAGGCATTTTAATCCACATCGGTGGACCGGCCCTGACGATCCAAGGGTCACTCGAGCTCTGATCCTGAGACTCGGGCTAGACAGTCTCGAATCGGTTGAGGACTATCTTTTGCCTCGGTTCATAGATGGAAATCCAATTTCCAAATACGTGACATTTGCGGTGTTATTTGTAAACCTATATATGGCGACATAGTGGCATGGGACGCTCATGTCGCCTATGATTGATATTTATGATTTGAAGTTGTTTTATACACTATGCACTTATAATAGTATCAAATGATTTGTTTTAAACGTATCAAGCATTCTTTGGCTGTTATAAGGGAAAACCCTATCCCCCGGCTTGCGTTGCATTGTGTGATAGGACCTGGGTCTTATAACAGCTTCATTTTTCTTTATTTAGCATTGCGCTGTTTGTTTTATGCACTGGTATTCTTGGGAGGAAACCCGTTCCGTGTTATACGGCGTGGTCCCTTGATTTACCTAACTTTAAAATAAAGATTAACTGTTTTAGTTCTCACACCAGTCACATGACTGACCTGGAGTTTATTGTTTTAACCTAAACTCTGGGTGCCCTTATTTTGACACGGGCAGCTAGTAGTTTGGTTTTGCAGATTTATATTCACAGGATCCTGGTTTACAGCTGGAACGATATCCGGAAAGCTTTGTATCCGTATATCTACTTCTAGTTGTGTATTGTATTATTTTCCGCTGCTATGTATTTAAATGTAATTTAAACCTCTGATATTTCTGTGTAATATTCATTTATACTCTGTATATTCTTGTAATCTGATGCATTGTTGTAATATACAATGAAATGTTCTTTCGTATGTGTTCTGTTTTGTCTTGTTCTCAAACGATAGGGCGTTTCGAACGGTTTGGGTCGGTTTAGCGACTGGTTCGGACCGAGCGAAATTCCTGCTCGTTACACGTGGTATCAGAGCTTTGGTTTGCAAAGCTAGAAAACCAGACACATTAGAACCATACGAAAGAATTCATCAGATATTAGATTAGTAATATCCAATTAGAATGACTCGTTAGAGATAGGATCAGTAGTATCTTAGAACGAGTGTGAAGGGTATATTTTTAAAATGAAAACAAATTTTGTTTTGAAAATTTAAATCAATTATTCGTATTTGATTATTTATTCTATATTGATCGGGACAATCCGATATATAAAGATTTTGCATATATGTCTTGCAAACGTGTATTCGAAGTTTTTATATACTGGATAGATATAGAATTACACTCTAATCGCCCGGAGATGATTTTGATGATGGAGCTCCATCATTAGAATTTATGTTCGAGTGACGAAAGTGGGCTTTCTATATATTTCCTATTGACTGGTGTGAGAACCAAAATTAGATAGGGCCTATTGTTGTGATTTGGCATCAAAAATCTAATTTTTGACTATGTATCAAATTATGAATTTGAAACTCTAATTCACTAATTGATTGATGTTTGTGTTGTTTGTTTATTCGTTTGATAATTTTGAACCATTATGCCTAACATAACCAAATATTGAATATTATTGAAAATTGGTCGCATTTGCTTGCATATACTTGTACTTACATTGAACAGGTCATAGCAAGGAGGCTAGAGCCGAGAATAAAATTTGTTTGCCCGACAAATAGGTACATGTTTACTACATAATTTACTGTTTTGTTTGGGTGATGATGATTTTATGAGCCTATTGGCTAGCCGCTTGGCTTTTTCTTTTTCTTTTTGAGATCTGAAGGACCGGGGAAGCTATTTGAAATTCCCCGATGCTCCCGGTGCAGGGGAGGTTATGGCGAAATTTTTCGAAAATTTAGGGTGTTAGCCAAATTTTTGAAATTTTGAAAATTCTCAGAAACTGAAAAGTTGGAGAATGAAAGCCAGATCGAGCGTAGGGTTGATTAATCAAACCACTTTCGACTTTGATCCTTTTCGGGGACGAAAAGTTTTAAGTGGGGGAGATTGTAATAACCCGGAAAATCTGGGCCAGTTTAAAAATTTTATTTTGGCAATTATAGCGAATTTTGATTATTTAAAATGAATTATTTTAAATAATATCGACGAGAAGTTTATTTTCAATAGCATTCGAACGTATATATTATATACGCCGTCGTTAGAATATATAATATTTATATATAATTATAAATAGAATTGAAAATGGCGCGGTAGTTGGATAATTCGATTTCAAACTTCAATTGAATGTACCGGGTGCAAAACAATCCGGATTTTAGTAAAACCAAAAATAATGGAATCTAATAGTGAATATCTTTCCAACGAATCCGAAAAATCAAAAGTTCGTAGCGGGAATCAAAAGATATGTCCAGTTGAAAATTCTGAATAGTCGCTATGGAATTCAGGCCCTTAAAAATGGACATTTTGCAAACTACTTCGGATTTCGACGAAACCAGTTTTGTTGGGTCCGTGATGTTAAGTTATTGCTAGATTCCAAATTTCATAATTTTTCGAATCAATATGTGAGCGTGGCAAAGGAAAACGCGTTTGACCAGTTTCAGTTGATTTTAATCGACTGGAAATTGGCCATTTTTCATACGGTCTCAGAATTCGACGAAACTAGTTTTGTTAGGACCGTATCGTCAATACGAAGCTAGAAAATATTTTTCTGGAATTTTTCTAGTTAGTATGCGACCCCGGTAATTTGAAATGTACGTTTAAAATTCAATATAGTGATTTAAATGTAAATTAAACAGAAACTGATCGAAACAGTCGAATCAGCTTGCGATACATATCCCATTGTGTTCGGAATGGGGGTTAAACGCTATGGACGACAGGTGGTGGGCCTCGTTTTGATGACGTATGTAAAAGTCAACTTTTAAAAATAATAAAATAATAAATAAAAATAAATAAAAAAGAAAAACCCCTTCCTCCCCTTATAACCGATGGCCCCCCCTTCCTTTTCTTTTCTCGATTCAGTTTTATAAAAAAAAAAGGGGGGGGGGAAGAGAGAAAGCGGCGACGGAGGGCCGTCGATGACGCCGCCGGAGGCGCTCCACCTCCGTTCACCCCACCGCCGACCGAAGTCCCCCCCCTCTCGCTCGCGATGTTGTTCGAAACCCCCCCCCCCCCCGTCTCGTGAAAACCGCCGACGCCTGCTCCTCCTCCTGCCGCTGACATCGACGCCCCCCAGAAGCCAGCTCCGACGAAGTCGATGCCCCCCCCCCTTTTCTTCGATGCAGTAAGTTTTTTTTTCTTTACTTTATTTTATTTTATTTTTATTTTCAATTCTGAAAATCTGATTTTTTATATAAAGTTAAAACTGATTTTTATATAAAGTTAAAACTGATTTTTATATAAAGTTAAAACTGATTTTTTTTAGGAAAGAAAAACTGATTTTTATATAAAGTTAAAACTGATTTTTATATAAAGTTAAAACTGATTTTTATATAAAGTTAAAACTGATTTTTTTTAGGAAAGAAAAACTGATTTTTATATAAAGTTAAAACTGATTTTTATATAAAGTTAAAACTGATTTTTATAGGATGTTAAAAACTGATTTTCGAAAGAGTTTAAAACTGATTTTATTTTAAACTTTAAATAGAAAAAGGTTTGAATTTTAAAAGAAAAAAGGATTTAAACTTTAAATAGAAAAAGATTAGAACTTTAGAAAAATAAAGATCCTATTTTTAAAATAATAAAAATAGAATTTTTATATATTGAACTTCGAAATAATAAAAATAGAATTTTTATATATTGAACTTCGAAATAAAAATAGAATTTTTGTATATTGAACTTCGAAATAAAAATAGAATTTTTATATATTGAACTTCGAAATAAAAATAGAATTTTTATATATTGAACTTCGAAATAAAAATAGAATTTTTATATATTGAACTTCGAAATAAAAATATGATTTTTATATATTGAATAGCGAAGTAAAAATTCGATTTTTACATATGTAGATAATACGGGCGAAAGCGACAAAAAGGCGAGGTCGACGAAGAATTCTGCAAAAGAAGAGTCAAGACAATTGGATAGCTATTGGTGAGAATTTCTCACCTTTCAATTTCATTTCTATTTATATATATATACTAGGATGCAGACGGTGCTTAGTAGCACCCGACACAATCGTCCACAGACCATGGACTTGTTTGTTTGGTTGCATAGCTTAGTTATATGATTTGATTTGAATTTGGTTGTTTGGTGAATTTGATTGATGTGTGAATGGCGTGGGCCTTCACTAGACCGGGGATAAGGCTAGGCCTCGTCCCGTTTCTAGTATCGTGCCGTTATGCCGCCGAAATTTTCTAAAATATGTTAGAAAATAAAAATATCGTTTTATTGTGTAAATGAATTGAATAGAAATTCATAGGTTGAAATAAAATGTTTTATCGTTAAAAATATAATTTTAACGTGAAGTGAATAAAATAAAATATTCATTTATAGACCGGACGGTTTTTTTATGTACACCTATTTGAATGACATTGATTGGGACGATAAATTTTACACATCGCCCAACAGCACAAATAAAATATGTGTTTGGTTGTTTGAAACCCCACACGGGTGTTGGGATGAAATTTGAAGTTCACTCATCCTGATTGATTAAATATGTCGATCGATTGATTGACATGTTGTTATAAGCGTTAGATATCTTTATTTGATGCTTATACAGTGTAGTGCACTTTGGTTGATGGTTGATCATTTTTCAATGCTATTATATACATGTGTTGTATGAAAATCCATATAATTAATTTTATATGGTAATTGATTGGGCCTCATTCCAGTTTCGAAAAAGAAATATTTGAAAATAAAATATTTGAAAATAGAATATTTGAAAAAGGAAATATTTGAAAGGAAATATTTGAGATAGAAATATTCGAAATAGAATATTTGAAAATAGAAACATATGAAGCCGTGTTGATTAGATTGACGCTATTCTGACGTAAACGATATTTATATCGGTTTTATTCATTTTGAAATGAATTGAATTGAAAGTGATTTCGAAATGAATTGAATTGAAAGTGATTTCGAAATGAATTGAATTGAAAACGATTTCGAAATGAATTGAATTGAAAACGATTTCGAAATGAATTGAATTGAAAGTGATTTCGAAATGAATTGAATTGAAAGTGATTTCGAAATGAATTGAATTGAAAACGATTTTGAAATGAATTGAATTGAAAACGATTTCGAAATGAATTGAATTGAAAACGATTTCGAAATGAATTGAATTGAAAACGAATTCAAATTGAATTGAAAGCAAATTGAAATGAATTCAAATTGAATTGAAATTTGAATTGAATAGAAATGAATTTTAAAACGAATTTATAGAGAAGAATTCAATTTTGATTTGAATTGAAACGGAAGTTGAAATTGCTTTTGAAACGAATTTAAAACTATTTATATAATTCGTTTTAAATAGAAATCGACGAAATATATTATATATATATTATATATATAATATAATGGCCTGAATAGAACGCGCCGCGCCGCGGCAGTTCGTAAATTTCGACCATTTATTTCAAACGGACATTGCGGGAGATCCGACCGTCGGATTCTCCTAAAACCGGAACCGTTGGGTTCGTATCGAAAAGAGCTTTCTAGCGAATGTTAGAAATTTGAAATCTAACGGTTGGATTGGGAATTATGTCCAAATCAAATTTGAAAAAGGTCGCTGTAAGTGCAGTTCGATGGCCATTGATGGAAATCGACTGTACGGGCCTTGATAAAATTATTAAAAATAGTAATAATTTGTGTAAAATCATAAGAAATGATTTGTGAAGATTTGGGATGAAAAACTCCATATTTGAAAAGATAAAAATAGATTTTTATCGAAATGAACTGGTTTTAAACTAGAATTATAATTCTATTTATTTTTAAATAAATAAATTGAATTTAAAAAGGGTTTGAAAATAACCAGAATTTCCAATGATTGCATTGGAGTGGATTTGAATCGAAATTGTCTTTGGATTATTTCGATGTTGGAATTCAGGATTATACGGATGTTGTTATGGAAATTTGAAAGATATATATTTATATCGTTATTCCCAATACGACATTTGTTAATCGTAGAATTTGATATTGAATATAAGCCGATATATTTTCTATTCAGAGCCTTGTATTGAATATCAAATGTGATTTGGGTTTGTCGTGAATGGTGTCTTCATTAACACTGTTCTTGAACCCAGTTGAGAAAAGATTAAATCTTTTTGTTTAGATTTAATGAAGTGTACCAATTAAATAATATTTAATTGGGATTGAATTGATATTGATTTTTGGGTTTATCGTGAACAGTGTTTTAAACAACACTCGTTCTTTAAACCCGATAATTAATGAATGTGATTATGGGTTTATCGTGAACTGTGTTTTTAAATGACACTGATTCTTTAACCCAGTTAAAGATTAAAACTAAGTGGAAATTTTAATGAATCTTTAATTAGATTGAAAAGATCGAGAATGGAGTATCACCAGTTTTATTCCAGGCGATAGTTAAATCTTTAATTAGATTTGAACGTGAAATGGTAATTGAATTTACCGATAACACCGTGGTGTTAGATATGAAGTATAACCAGTTTTACTTCATGGGATGAATAGGTTGGGATTGGGAAATAAAATAAATGATTACTTCGGTGTGGTTCGCTAATCCCGACTAGTTTGAATTGATATTCAAAGGAGATTAAAGAATAAATTCAAAGAATTTATCTTGGATAAAATTAATGGGAACTTTTCCCAAAGTATAGGAATATTTGAATAAAAGAATATTCTGAATTGGAATGAGGCGTATGTTGTGTTTGTATAACTCTTTTATAATATATACGCGAGTTATTCAGAAAGACCGGGTTTATCCCATTCTGAATAACTGATTCGACGTGGTGTCGAGGATGAAGACGGTGGTCGAAGACCGGAAGTCTTCACGTCGTTTGGGTGATTACTGGTGATCTTGATTGGGCTGTACACCCAAGAAGATGGAAACAGTTGGTGATCGTCCAGACGTACTTGGAGATCGATGGATATGCGGGGTACTAGGTGCCTCCGGTTTCGTTCAGACCCAGAACGGACTTGTAAATGGACTGTGTGTCTGACATTGGATTTTAGTCCGTGTGATTGATCTCTATTAAATATATATCTGTTTGGCGGCGGAGAATTTATTCTCTTGCTTAACGCCCTTCTCTGAGACGTACGAGCTCAGGGGTTATATATTGATGGATATCAAACGCATGGAGTGAATTGCCTGTGTGGCATGCCTAAGTGGCAATTGATCGAGGCTTCTGTTGAAAAGCAAAGTCTTGTGGTGATGATCAAAGCACAGCCTGTGTGGCACAGCTTTGTGTAACGTGAATTCGCGAGCCTCACACCCCGGTTGTGAACCAGAAACGGGAGAGGACATCAGGGAGGGCATGCGTTTCTTTCTAGCTAGGGTGGTGTCAGTGACCTACCAGCCCTGACATTTATATACTTTTCACCTGTGTGGTTGTTGCTGTTGCGAGGCGCCTCGGTTAGATCGGACGATCCGGGTCCGATGGAGCCATTCGTTGGCTCGTTTACACCCCAAAGGGTGGGGAAACGCATGTTCAGGCATTTTAATCCACATCGGTGGACCGGCCCTGACGATCCAAGGGTCACTCGAGCTCTGATCCTGAGACTCGGGCTAGACAGTCTCGAATCGGTTGAGGACTATCTTTTGCCTCGGTTCATAGATGGAAATCCAATTTCCAAATACGTGACATTTGCGGTTTTATTTGTAAACCTATATATGGCGACATAGTGGCATGGGACGCTCATGTCGCCTATGATTGATATTTATGATTTGAAGTTGTTTTATACACTATGCACTTATAATAGTATCAAATGATTTGTTTTAAACGTATCAAGCATTCTTTGGCTGTTATAAGGGAAAACCCTATCCCCCGGCTTGCGTTGCATTGTGTGATAGGACCTGGGTCTTATAACAGCTTCATTTTTCTTTATTTAGCATTGCGCTGTTTGTTTTATGCACTGGTATTCTTGGGAGGAAACCCGTTCCGTGTTATACGGCGTGGTCCCTTGATTTACCTAACTTTAAAATAAAGATTAACTGTTTTAGTTCTCACACCAGTCACATGACTGACCTGGAGTTTATTGTTTTAACCTAAACTCTGGGTGCCCTTATTTTGACACGGGCAGCTAGTAGTTTGGTTTTGCAGATTTATATTCACAGGATCCTGGTTTACAGCTGGAACGATATCCGGAAAGCTTTGTATCCGTATATCTACTTCTAGTTGTGTATTGTATTATTTTCCGCTGCTATGTATTTAAATGTAATTTAAACCTCTGATATTTCTGTGTAATATTCATTTATACTCTGTATATTCTTGTAATCTGATGCATTGTTGTAATATACAATGAAATGTTCTTTCGTATGTGTTCTGTTTTGTCTTGTTCTCAAACGATAGGGCGTTTCGAACGGTCTGGGTCGGTTTAGCGACTGGTTCGGACCGAGCGAAATTCCTGCTCGTTACACGTGGTATCAGAGCTTTGGTTTGCAAAGCTAGAAAACCAGACACATTAGAACCATACGAAAGAATTCATCAGATATTAGATTAGTAATATCCAATTAGAATGACTCGTTAGAGATAGGATCAGTAGTATCTTAGAACGAGTGTGAAGGGTATATTTTTAAAATGAAAACAAATTTTGTTTTGAAAATTTAAATCAATTATTCGTATTTGATTATTTATTCTATATTGATCGGGACAATCCGATATATAAAGATTTTGCATATATGTCTTGCAAACGTGTATTCGAAGTTTTTATATACTGGATAGATATAGAATTACACTCTAATCGCCCGGAGATGATTTTGATGATGGAGCTCCATCATTAGAATTTATGTTCGAGTGACGAAAGTGGGCTTTCTATATATTTCCTATTGACTGGTGTGAGAACCAAAATTAGATAGGGCCTATTGTTGTGATTTGGCATCAAAAATCTGATTTTTGACTATGTATCAAATTATGAATTTGAAACTCTAATTCACTAATTGATTGATGTTTGTGTTGTTTGTTTATTCGTTTGATAATTTTGAACCATTATGCCTAACATAACCAAATATTGAATATTATTGAAAATTGGTCGCATTTGCTTGCATATACTTGTACTTACATTGAACAGGTCATAGCAAGGAGGCTAGAGCCGAGAATAAAATTTGTTTGCCCGACAAATAGGTACATGTTTACTACATAATTTACTGTTTTGTTTGGGTGATGATGATTTTATGAGCCTATTGGCTAGCCGCTTGGCTTTTTCTTTTTCTTTTTGAGATCTGAAGGACCGGGGAAGCTATTTGAAATTCCCCGATGCTCCCGGTGCAGGGGAGGTTATGGCGAAATTTTTCGAAAATTTAGGGTGTTAGCCAAATTTTTGAAATTTTGAAAATTCTCAGAAACTGAAAAGTTGGAGAATGAAAGCCAGATCGAGCGTAGGGTTGATTAATCAAACCACTTTCGACTTTGTTCCTTTTCGGGGATGAAAAGTTTTAAGTGGGGGAGATTGTAATAACCCGGAAAATCTGGGCCAGTTTAAAATTTTTATTTTGGCAATTATAGCGAATTTTGATTATTTAAAATGAATTATTTTAAATAATATCGACGAGAAATTTATTTTCAATAGCATTCGAACGTATATATTATATACGCCGTCGTTAGAATATATAATATTTATATATAATTATAAATAGAATTGAAAATGGCGCGGTAGTTGGATAATTCGATTTCAAACTTCAATTGAATGTACCGGGTGCAAAACAATCCGGATTTTAGTAAAACCAAAAATAATGGAATCTAATAGTGAATATCTTTCCAACGAATCCGAAAAATCAAAAGTTCGTAGCGGGAATCAAAAGAAATGTCCAGTTGAAAATTCTGAATAGTCGCTATGGAATTCAGGCCCTTAAAAATGGACATTTTGCAAACGACTTCGGATTTCGACGAAACCAGTTTTGTTGGGTGTAACACCCCGAATTTTAGTTAATACTAAAATTCACTAATTACAAGATAAATAATCTCAGATGTGGGAATTAGGGGAAACGGGCTGCGTCATTACGTTCGTCTCGGAAAAATACGCGAAATAGAGTTCGAGTTTTCGAAAATCGGAGTCCGTATGGCCCAGTTATGGCCCGATGAAGTTTGCAGAAAATTCAAAACTAAAGCAGATTTAAAAATTTAAATATTCAGATTTGGAATGGGCCAGGCGGGGTCAGGCGGGAAGCTTCCCGCCCAACCCATGTCGACAGGGCTGTCGACAGGCCTGTCGACAGGGGTGTCGACATGCCTGTCGACTTGCCTGTCGACAGGGTGGCACCGTTCAGTGAACCTGGGTGCACCAGGTTGGGTTTCAGGCTGGCTAGGAGGGCTGGTTCTAGAGATTTCCTAAATCTAAGGGTCCTAATCTAATCTAGGGTTAATCTAAGGGCCTAAAACACTCACCTAATCCTATAAATAAGACCATAACCCTACCCTAATTGATTCATAATTAAGTCTTGTAACTAAACTATGGCAAAATGAAATTTGAGCATGGCCTCCACTAGTTCATGAAGGAAGTTGCAAGCTAATCCCTCTCAAATCATTCTCTAATCATCATTATCTCCATAGTTAGCAACTAATTCTACTTCATAAGGTTGCTAATCTTGAGTTTGGTGAGTTTCTATCACTTTAACATCAATTGTTAAAGTAAGTAGATTGGGTGTAATGAGACTTATGGTCTTAAATGCGGATTAGTGAGTTTGAATCATGTATAATGATATGTTACTCTATGTTGTTCTATGATTATGCATATGTGATAAGTTGGTTTATGCATGCTTAATAAGTTGATTTATGCATGTTTAACAAGTTGGTATATGCATGTTTAACAAGTGGATTTATGCATATTTAATGAGTGGAATTATGCATGTTTAACAAAGTGAGTTATGCAAGTTAAGTATATGTTTAAATGCAAGATTAATGTGATATGCAAGTTATGCATGCTTATGCAAGTATATGGATGCTTATGCAAGTCATGTATATGTTTAAATGCAAGATTTATGTGATATGCAAGTTATGCATGCTTATGCGAGTATATGAATGTTTATGCAAGATATGTATATGCTTAAATGACATGATATGCAAGTTATTCATGTTTATGCAAGTATGTGAATGCTTATGCAAGTATGTGGATGCTTATGCAAGTATGTGAATACTTATGCAAGTTATGTGTATGCTTAAATGCATGTTTAACATGTTATGCAAGTTATGAGAATGCCTATATGCAAGTTCAACATGTTATGCAAGATATGTGTATGGTAATATGCAAGCTCATATGCAACATGTTATGCAAATCATGTGTATGATAATATGCAAGTTTGGGTTATATGTAGTTGGGTTAATATATGCTCATATATGCAAGTTGACATCCTCTTAACCCATGACAAAGTTGTATGTTAAACCCATGATATTTGTGATGATCTTCCCCTTTTGTTATGTCATGAAATGAGAACGATTTACGTGGGGAACGATGGGGTTGGTAAATATGTTAATAAATGAATGATTGGGTATGATTAAGCATACCATAAAAATAAATTACCATAAGTGGGAATTTACCTATTGAGTTAGGTCTACCCCATGGGAATTTACCTATTGAGTTAGGTCTACCCATGTTATGGAAAACTTGATATTAATTAGGGATAATTAATATGGGGGTGATTAATTAGGTGTAATTAATCGACTAAGACACGAGGTTGGACTCATTTGTAGTGTAAAACTGCCCGGACCCGACCGGCTTAACCAGTTGCTACAAATGTCAGCCCAATGTGAGAGGTCTTAGCCATAAATTAAATACGTGATTAAGGTAAAGACACGAGGTTAGACTCTGTTATGACGTAAGACTGCCCGGATTCTACCGGCTTAACCAGGCGGTCATAACAGTCAGTCTAATGTGGGAGGTCTTTATGGGAGATCACGATCTTAATTAATTAAGAAACACTTAACCATATTAGCATGTAGTGGGACATGAGGGGTTAAGTGGGTGCCTTGGGTGGCATGTGGAAATTTAATGGTTGCCTCGGGTGGCATGTGGAATCTAGTGGGTTGCCTTGGGTGGCAATAGAAAATACGATTAGAATACTTAACCAAGTGGAAACATGTATTAAACATGATTAAAGGGTTAAGTGGGATACACTAGATATTTGACAAGCTTAAGTGGGTAGCTTGTGGGGGCCCATTTCAACCAATATCCCAAACGTATCTTTGTGGGCTCGACCCATGTCGAGTGACGGGACACGCATATTGGGCTTGATTATAAGAGGCCAAAACGGGGTAGCGGTGGCAACGCAAGTCCAACGGGCTTCATATGCGTGTGTGGGCCCGGGCTGGTAGATAAGCCGTTGTTGCATCGTGTAGATATAAAGCCGTGCACCGTTAGTATTGGGTAGCCACTTTAGGGGAGTGATACACCCCACTGTGGGACCAGCACGGGTATCTACGGTAGGGAGCCGATCGATGGGGAGTAGTGGGTACACCTAATGAAGATAGGGGCAGACGGCACCTATGTAGGGGTACACGAAACTACTGGGTAAGAATTACTGAGTACACCTAGTGGAGATAGGGGCAGACGGCACCTATGTAGTGGGCTAGGAGTACATGGAACTACTGGGGAAATTTTCTAAGTCCTTAGAAGGGATCAACCTTTAAGTAGGAATGACTGGTGTGGTGCAGTTAGTAATTATCCTTGGGTGGGTAGGTGCGTCCTGACGGTTATCTTAGTTTATTCTAAGTCTACCAAGCTGCTTAGTGTAGCCATTCATCCCCAGATATTACCGTAGGTCAAGTTTATGTCTTCTCTGGTTACTTTAATGATTGTATTGTTAAAGTTATAGGACTCACTCAGACTTATGTCTGACCCCGTTGTTTCTATCTTTTTTCCCAACCCTCAGGTCCTACGGTGGATCCTAGCAGTAGTAGAGCTTGATCGGATTGCTGTTCCAGTCTTTCGGAGCTTGGGTAGATGTAAAGCTCCAGTTTCCAGTTATCTTTTCTTTTGTCATGGCTATTGTATGAGAGAGTGGGATTATGTACTTCTTTATTTTGACGGATATTGTACTTGACTTTTATCATGGTTTTATGATGTAACCAGACATGTTTATTTCCGCTGTTATGAGATGATGTTTTAAAATTTCAAGTACTATTTATATCTGTCTTGGTGTAATTTTTCTGTTCTATATTCACTAAAATACTCCACCGATGCTATGGCATTCCCTTAGTGAGTGACCATAGCGGGCGTGGGGTGTTACATTGGGTCCGTGATGTTAAGTTATTGCTAGATTCCAAATTTCATAATTTTTCGAATCAATATGTGAGCGTGGCAAAGGAAAACGCGTTTGACCAGTTTCAGTTGATTTTAATCGACTGGAAATTGGCCATTTTTCATACGGTCTCAGAATTCGACGAAACTAGTTTTGTTAGGACCGTATCGTCAATACGAAGCTAGAAAATATTTTTCTGGAATTTTTCTAGTTAGTATGCGACCCCGGTAATTTGAAATGTACGTTTAAAATTCAATATAGTGATTTAAATGTAAATTAAACAGAAACTGATCGAAACAGTCGAATCAGCTTGCGATACATATCCCATTGTGTTCGGAATGGGGGTTAAACGCTATGGACGACAGGTGGTGGGCCTCGTTTTGATGACGTATGTAAAAGTCAACTTTTAAAAATAATAAAATAATAAATAAAAATAAATAAAAAAGAAAACCCCCTTCCTCCCCTTATAACCGATGCCCCCCCTTCCTTTTCTTTTCTCGATTCAGTTTTATAAAAAAAAAAAAAGGGGGGGGGGAAGAGAGAAAGCGGCGACGGAGGGCCGTCGATGACGCCGCCGGAGGCGCTCCACCTCCGTTCACCCCACCGCCGACCGAAGTCCCCCACCCCTCTCGCTCGCGATGTTGTTCGAAACCCCCCCCCCCCGTCTCGTGAAAACCGCCGACGCCTGCTCCTCCTCCTGCCGCTGACATCGACGCCCCCCAGAAGCCAGCTCCGACGAAGTCGATGCCCCCCCCCTTTTCTTCGATGCAGTAAGTTTTTTTTTCTTTTCTTTATTTTATTTTATTTTTATTTTCAATTCTGAAAATCTGATTTTTTATATAAAGTTAAAACTGATTTTTATATAAAGTTAAAACTGATTTTTTTTAGGAAAGAAAAACTGATTTTTATATAAAGTTAAAACTGATTTTTATATAAAGTTAAAACTGATTTTTATATAAAGTTAAAACTGATTTTTTTTAGGAAAGAAAAACTGATTTTTATATAAAGTTAAAACTGATTTTTATATAAAGTTAAAACTGATTTTTATAGGATGTTAAAAACTGATTTTCGAAAGAGTTTAAAACTGATTTTATTTTAAACTTTAAATAGAAAAAGGTTTGAATTTTAAAAGAAAAAAGGATTTAAACTTTAAATAGAAAAAGATTAGAACTTTAGAAAAATAAAGATCCTATTTTTAAAATAATAAAAATAGAATTTTTATATATTGAACTTCGAAATAATAAAAATAGAATTTTTATATATTGAACTTCGAAATAAAAATAGAATTTTTGTATATTGAACTTCGAAATAAAAATAGAATTTTTATATATTGAACTTCGAAATAAAAATAGAATTTTTATATATTGAACTTCGAAATAAAAATAGAATTTTTATATATTGAACTTCGAAATAAAAATATGATTTTTATATATTGAATAGCGAAGTAAAAATTCGATTTTTACATATGTAGAGAATACGGCCGAAAGCGACAAAAAGACGAGGTCGACGAAGAATTCTGCAAAAGAAGAGTCAAGACAATTGGATAGCTATTGGTGAGAATTTCTCACCTTTCAATTTCATTTCTATTTATATATATATACTAGGATGCAGACGGTGCTTAGTAGCACCCGACACAATCGTCCACAGACCATGGACTTGTTTGTTTGGTTGCATAGCTTAGTTATATGATTTGATTTGAATTTGGTTGTTTGGTGAATTTGATTGATGTGTGAATGGCGTGGGCCTTCACTAGACCGGGGATAAGGCTAGGCCTCATCCCGTTTCTAGTATCGTGCCGTTATGCCGCCGAAATTATCTAAAATATGTTAGAAAATAAAAATATCGTTTTATTGTGTAAATGAATTGAATATAAATTCATAGGTTGAAATAAAATGTTTTATCGTTAAAAATATAATTTTAACGTGAAGTGAATAAAATAAAATATTCATTTATAAACCGGACGGTTTGTTTATGTACACCTATTTGAATGACATTGATTAGGACGATAAATTTTACACATCGCCCAACAGCACAAATAAAATATGTGTTTGGTTGTTTGAAACCCCACACGGGTGTTGGGATGAAATTTGAAGTTCACTCATCCTGATTGATTAAATATGTCGATCGATTGATTGACATGCTGTTATAAGCGTTAGATATCTTTATTTGATGCTTATACAGTGTAGTGCACTTTGGTTGATGGTTGATCATTTTTCAATGCTATTATATACATGTGTTGTATGAAAATCCATATAATTAATTTTATATGGTAATTGATTGGGCCTCATTCCAGTTTCGAAAAAGAAATATTTGAAAATAAAATATTTGAAAATAGAATATTTGAAAAAGGAAATATTTGAAAGGAAATATTTGAGATAGAAATATTCGAAATAGAATATTTGAAAATAGAAACATATGAAGCCGTGTTGATTAGATTGACGCTATTCTGACGTAAACGATATTTATATCGGTTTTATTCATTTTGAAATGAATTGAATTGAAAGTGATTTCGAAATGAATTGAATTGAAAGTGATTTCGAAATGAATTGAATTGAAAACGATTTCGAAATGAATTGAATTGAAAACGATTTCGAAATGAATTGAATTGAAAGTGATTTCGAAATGAATTGAATTGAAAGTGATTTCGAAATGAATTGAATTGAAAACGATTTTGAAATGAATTGAATTGAAAACGATTTCGAAATGAATTGAATTGAAAACGATTTCGAAATGAATTGAATTGAAAACGAATTCAAATTGAATTGAAAGCAAATTGAAATGAATTCAAATTGAATTGAAATTTGAATTGAATAGAAATGAATTTTAAAACGAATTTATAGAGAAGAATTCAATTTTGATTTGAATTGAAACGGAAGTTGAAATTGCTTTTGAAACGAATTTAAAACTATTTATATAATTCGTTTTAAATAGAAATCGACGAAATATATTATATATATATTATATATATAATATAATGGCCTGAATAGAACGCGCCGCGCCGCGGCAGTTCGTAAATTTCGACCATTTATTTCAAACGGACATTGCGGGAGATCCGACCGTCGGATTCTCCTAAAACCGGAACCGTTGGGTTCGTATCGAAAAGAGCTTTCTAGCGAATGTTAGAAATTTGAAATCTAACGGTTGGATTGGGAATTATGTCCAAATCAAATTTGAAAAAGGTCGCTGTAAGTGCAGTTCGATGGCCATTGATGGAAATCGACTGTACGGGCCTTGATAAAATTATTAAAAATAGTAATAATTTGTGTAAAATCATAAGAAATGATTTGTGAAGATTTGGGATGAAAAACTCCATATTTGAAAAGATAAAAATAGATTTTTATCGAAATGAACTGGTTTTAAACTAGAATTATAATTCTATTTATTTTTAAATAAATAAATTGAATTTAAAAAGGGTTTGAAAATAACCAGAATTTCCAATGATTGCATTGGAGTGGATTTGAATCGAAATTGTCTTTGGATTATTTCGATGTTGGAATTCAGGATTATACGGATGTTGTTATGGAAATTTGAAAGATATATATTTATATCGTTATTCCCAATACGACATTTGTTAATCGTAGAATTTGATATTGAATATAAGCCGATATATTTTCTATTCAGAGCCTTGTATTGAATATCAAATGTGATTTGGGTTTGTCGTGAATGGTGTCTTCATTAACACTGTTCTTGAACCCAGTTGAGAAAAGATTAAATCTTTTTGTTTAGATTTAATGAAGTGTACCAATTAAATAATATTTAATTGGGATTGAATTGATATTGATTTTTGGGTTTATCGTGAACAGTGTTTTAAACAACACTCGTTCTTTAAACCCGATAATTAATGAATGTGATTATGGGTTTATCGTGAACTGTGTTTTTAAATGACACTGATTCTTTAACCCAGTTAAAGATTAAAACTAAGTGGAAATTTTAATGAATCTTTAATTAGATTGAAAAGATCGAGAATGGAGTATCACCAGTTTTATTCCAGGCGATAGTTAAATCTTTAATTAGATTTGAACGTGAAATGGTAATTGAATTTACCGATAACACCGTGGTGTTAGATATGAAGTATAACCAGTTTTACTTCATGGGATGAATAGGTTGGGATTGGGAAATAAAATAAATGATTACTTCGGTGTGGTTCGCTAATCCCGACTAGTTTGAATTGATATTCAAAGGAGATTAAAGAATAAATTCAAAGAATTTATCTTGGATAAAATTAATGGGAACTTTTCCCAAAGTATAGGGATATTTGAATAAAAGAATATTCTGAATTGGAATGAGGCGTATGTTGTGTTTGTATAACACTTTTATAATATATACGCGAGTTATTCAGAAAGACCGGGTTTATCCCATTCTGAATAACTGATTCGACGTGGTGTCGAGGATGAAGACGGTGGTCGAAGACCGGAAGTCTTCACGTCGTTTGGGTGATTACTGATGATCTTGATTGGGCTGTACACCCAAGAAGATGGAAACAGTTGGTGATCGTCCAGACGTACTTGGAGATCGATGGATATGCGGGGTACTAGGTGCCTCCGGTTTCGTTCAGACCCAGAACGGACTTGTAAATGGACTGTGTGTCTGACATTGGATTTTAGTCCGTGTGATTGATCTCTATTAAATATATATCTGTTTGGCGGCGGAGAATTTATTCTCTTGCTTAACGCCCTTCTCTGAGACGTACGAGCTCAGGGGTTATATATTGATGGATATCAAACGCATGGAGTGAATTGCCTGTGTGGCATGCCTAAGTGGCAATTGATCGAGGCTTCTGTTGAAAAGCAAAGTCTTGTGGTGATGATCAAAGCACAGCCTGTGTGGCACAGCTTTGTGTAACGTGAATTCGCGAGCCTCACACCCCGGTTGTGAACCAGAAACGGGAGAGGACATCAGGGAGGGCATGCGTTTCTTTCTAGCTAGGGTGGTGTCAGTGACCTACCAGCCCTGACATTTATATACTTTTCACCTGTGTGGTTGTTGCTGTTGCGAGGCGCCTCGGTTAGATCGGACGATCCGGGTCCGATGGAGCCATTTGTTGGCTCGTTTACACCCCAAAGGGTGGGGAAACGCATGTTCAGGCATTTTAATCCACATCGGTGGACCGGCCCTGAAGATCCAAGGGTCACTCGAGCTCTGATCCTGAGACTCGGGCTAGACAGTCTCGAATCGGTTGAGGACTATCTTTTGCCTCGGTTCATAGATGGAAATCCAATTTCCAAATACGTGACATTTGCGGTTTTATTTGTAAACCTATATATGGCGACATAGTGGCATTGGACGCTCATGTCGCCTATGATTGATATTTATGATTTGAAGTTGTTTTATACACTATGCACTTATAATAGTATCAAATGATTTGTTTTAAACGTATCAAGCATTCTTTGGCTGTTATAAGGGAAAACCCTATCCCCCGGCTTGCGTTGCATTGTGTGATAGGACCTGGGTCTTATAACAGCTTCATTTTTCTTTATTTAGCATTGCGCTGTTTGTTTTATGCACTGGTATTCTTGGGAGGAAACCCGTTCCGTGTTATACGGCGTGGTCCCTTGATTTACCTAACTTTAAAATAAAGATTAACTGTTTTAGTTCTCACACCAGTCACATGACTGACCTGGAGTTTATTGTTTTAACCTAAACTCTGGGTGCCCTTATTTTGACACGGGCAACTAGTAGTTTGGTTTTGCAGATTTATATTCACAGGATCCTGGTTTACAGCTGGAACGATATCCGGAAAGCTTTGTATCCGTATATCTACTTCTAGTTGTGTATTGTATTATTTTCCGCTGCTATGTATTTAAATGTAATTTAAACCTCTGATATTTCTGTGTAATATTCATTTATACTCTGTATATTCTTGTAATCTGATGCATTGTTGTAATATACAATGAAATGTTCTTTCGTATGTGTTCTGTTTTGTCTTGTTCTCAAACGATAGGGCGTTTCGAACGGTCTGGGTCGGTTTAGCGACTGGTTCGGACCGAGCGAAATTCCTGCTCGTTACAATAGGAAAATAGGAACTTTTTATAGAATAGCTATGTAAAAATCCAAGTGCAACCAGAAAAGGTACATAAAAGATAAACGGAAAATGTAAATTCTTCCATTTTATACCTTTTTGTAACATAAGAAATCGAATTTGGAAAATTAGATTTTTCTAAATTTCGAATTTAATAATGGTCGGTAGGATTTTGGATGCAACAATTGGATGAACTATGCTCTTATTCTATAAGAGTATGGGAAAATTTGAATGAAAAATGTTTTGGATTTTCAAAAATATTGCATTCATATAGAACTGCAAGTATATTTAGGATGTGAGCATCATGTTTTGAAAAAAAATTGAAAGTTTGCATACATATAGGTGGTACCAAATTAGGCATACATGCATTACTATGATGTATTTCATTTTGCACATGTGCACAATATTTGCAAAAATTGGATGCACACTTGATGGTTTGATATTATGCGAGAAATTATATATTTTACCCCTATCGAATTTCAAGGACGAAATTCCTTAAGGGTGGGAGAATGTAACACCCCGCATTTTTAATATAATTAAAAATGAGATATATGTATATATGCATGGATATATTTAAAGGAAATATTAAATGATATTAATGTAATTGCATGTAAGAAGTTTATGCAGTGAAATAAAGAAAAAGATTAATAAAGAAATTACATGCAATATTTGAAATAAGAAGAAATACAGTGAAATGCGAAGAAATACATGCGAACATTTAAAAAGAAATAAAAAGGAGAATTTGAAGAAACTCTAGAATTTGGTCATGAAATTAGGGTCATTACGTTCGTGGCGATTTTCTGGTCAATTTAGACCTATAGTTTGTAGAAAACTGATTTAAAATGAAGAAGTTATCCTTAATTTAAGAAATGCAACAAAACATGAAAAAGAGCAACGGGAAAAGAATAATATGTAGCTTGGTCCTAAGTCTTGTTAACAAAAGACTTAGTAGCACATTTAGTTAATACATGAGACTTGTACATAAGAGGTTGTGAGTTCAATCCCACCTGTGCCATGTATATTTTTTGTTTGTTTTAAGGGGCGGCTAAATAGTGGCTTAGCAAATTGGTTCAGTGCGAAAGGGAATAAGTTAATTGGAGGTTTAATTGAAAGAATGGAAATAAACCATTAATTGATTAAGGAAGATAATTTCCAAATAAAATAGACAATTGTTCGCATATAAAAATTAGCATACTCATAAGAGATGAATGCGTATGAACATGATTCAAATTTGAAGTTGCGCGCGAATATAGAGACAAACAAAAAGGGGGCATATATGTATACATTTTATTTGAAATTAATGCAATAAGGGAAAGAGGATATGTGAAATTATTGCATTAAATAAATGGATGATGCATGAACCTGAATAAAAATAAATTAATGTCATGCAAATAAAAGAAAGAGAATATGGAATGCAAAACATGTCAAATATGCAATTAAAGCATGCATAGAAAAAGGTTGTAAACATTAAAATGGAGCAATTAAATGTGAAGGGGATCAACTTTTGAAATTTAAACGTTTAAAAAGTAAACTAATAAGGCTATAAGCAAGCCACAATTGGAGGAAGGTTAATGTTATTAAATAACATTCAAATCAAAGACGCATGCACATGTGATTAGATGTAAATAAATAAAAGAAAATGGTTTAAGGACATGCAGTTTCTTTTCAAAAAGAGTAGGCAAAAAGAGAAAGAAATCAATTAATTAGGAGAAGAATATAGCAAATAAAGGTTCACGTATAAGTGCAAATAAATAAATAAATAAAATGAATAATTGAATGCATGAAGGAAAGAGGTTGCTATACGTTAAAAATAGTGTGTAATGCATTAATTAGAAAGAAATAAAGCGGTTTCTTTTTTTATTTAATGGAGCACTAAGTGTGAAAAGGGTTGTTATGGATGGTTCTTTTCTAGGGTGAGGTGGACGGTTTAGATGAGTTTTTATTTAATCCTAAGGTCCTAGTTGCTCTAACCCACCTATAGAAGAACACTTAACCTAACCCTAAAATCATTTTATCTCTTATAAGACACCTCCATGCCGCCAAACTTCAACCCAACATAGCCGCCGCCTCTAAACTCTAAATTAAATTGCAAGTTCTTCATCAATTTTGGAGTTTAATCAAATCAAGTAGCAAGGTTCTTCAACAACAATTCACGTTCCGCGTCAATAATCAAATAAGAAGCCTAAACCAACGTTCTACCTCAACAACCAATTGTTTATTTCTCCAATCCAGTCAAGGTGAGTGGTTTAAAATACAGTTGTTGTATAATTGTACTTCTATCGTTTGCCATTCCCCATAATAAATATGATGATAATTTAATAAGACCAGTTATTTCATTTATGCTTACGATTGAGTTCTCTCCTTTTTATTCTTTCCCCTTTTTATTTTTATAGGTAGGTTATCTCGAGCCTACATCTATCATGAATTTATGCGTTGTAAAAGAGAACGAGAAAGTAAAAGGAAAAAAAAGGGGTTGTTTGGGCATAATATGGGTTGGAAGGATTTATGTATGATTTGAATAGAATTATGGACATAATTGTATGGTAATTTTAAATTTATGTAGTTTGGCATGATTGAAATTGGATATGAAATTAGTACAATTTAATATTAACAACATGTAATTGGATAACAAGGATTGGTGAAAGTTATTGGTGAGATAAGCCTAAAAGGTGAATTAGGTTATATGTATGAACATGGGAACGTTGGGAAATATATTGGGAAAATGTTGATTTTATGAACCTGAGTACTATTGGATATTTTGGATAATTGGAATATAAAAGAAATTGGCATATTTGGGTATGGATTACATGGAATTGATGAAATTGCCTATAATTGAATATTTGTAATTAAGGCTAATTAATATGTAATTAGTGACCAATTGGAATAGGCAAAATTGTAAACATGACTATATGTTGAATTGGAAAAACATAACATGAAAATTGGGGTTTGGGTGAAATACGATGTTAATGAACCTTTGACACGAGGTTAGGCGCAATTGTGGTGTAAGACTGCCCGGAACCGCCCGGCAAATCCAGCTGTCACAATTGGACGCCTAATGTGAGAGGCCAAAGGCATGAATTGTAGGCGTAACGGTTGGTGACACGAGGTTAGACCCGCTTTGTGGTGTGAGACTGCCCGGAACCGCCCGGCAAATCCAGCAGCCACAAAGTGTTCGGTCTAATGTGGGAGGTCATGCACCGTTCGTCATAATGAATGAATTAAGGAATACTAATCATAATAAGACATGTGGGTGACATGGGTATGGTTAGAGGGTTAAGTGGGTGACATGTAAAATATGACATGTAAATATGGACTTAACCGTAGTAAGACAAGACATGTAAAACATGTAAATGTGGACTTAACTGTAGTAAGATACGTGAAGTAAAACATGACTAAGGTGGACTTAACCGTAGTAAAGCATGTGTAAGACATGGAAACAATAATAAAAGAGGTTAAGTGGGACATGAGCGACATGTAAGACATAAATAAATAATGCTTAACCAAAGGGGACCCGTTATGGCATCATAAATTAATTGAATTGTGTAAAGTTTAGGTAATGGGTTAAATAAATGGAAAGGGTTAAGTAAATCTAAATTAATGACAAAAGTGGGGAATGGTAAATAACCTATTATGAATAAATTTGAATAAGAAAAGGAAGGATAGTAGGTTAGACTTGTCCTAGGGACAAGTGGAAAGTATAACTTATGGGATAAGGTAAGTTATAAGAAACGATAGAGGAAAATAAGGTAACTTATAAGTGAAGATATACTTAATTATAAATTAAGTAGTTTGGGAAGGAGAAGTGTGAGATTTAAGATGATATAAGTTATATGAATGGAAAAGAAGTAAATTAGAATCATATATGTTGGTTGGGTTGAGTAATTCTCTAGGTGCCAGTCTGATGTTGATTTCGGTCTTCGGGGATGGTGTTTAGGGGATTATTCTCCTAATCAGTATATATGTGGATAAGACATACTTAACTATGAATTATGTATAACATGTGGTTGTAACCCTAAAAGGGAATAATTTATGAAGTTGGAAAACAACATGTTGTGGTCTTATTAATGGACTTGAATGAGTTAAGTATAAATTGAATTAATAAGCGAGGGTAACTTGGTAAACTTGAAAAGGAAGTCAATATGAATAAGAATAACCAAGTTAAATGAGAAAACTGACGAGGTAACACAAGCGCATAAGAATTGATTAGACGTAGGGTCTAATGACATATAAAATCAAGGCGCTTGGGGCAGTCCGTACATTGTAGGATGAATAACCCAACAAGGTAAATCATCACGGTGTCATAAGACACGAGGGGAGCGCATATTCGTTATTTTGGCAGCTCCAACAGACTGGAAGGGAAAGCACGCGGCTTCCTGAGACGTTAAAGGTGCTCCTAGTAGTCCTCTGTGTGGTGGCAGATGTTTCAGGCTGTGCCCGCAGAGGTTGGGTCTGCGCGTAACTACTAGGTGAGTGCGCCTTGACTGCAAGAATAGCTGGGTAGTCAGATTGATGTTCGCGGTGACGGAAAAGGTGATTCGACGGCTGTCTCAACGGAAGTGGAAGGTCTGGACAAACAAGGATAGTAGGTCGTCGAGTGCCTGTTACCACAGCCAGTAGGATGCGGAAAGACTAGAGCTAGACCCAATATACCATTAACCATTCACTATCGTGGGACGGTGGTTGAGGGGAGACGCCACATGGATGTTTAGATTGGTTGCTTAGGGGCTTGTCGCTTAGCTCTCATAGTCTTTATTAGTTATGGGAGGGGCCGAGGTGGGGCCATAGCCACCATAGAAAACAGACCCTAGGGATATTTGTGTGGGAAGCTCTTAAAGGCGGGCCTTGCACAAATATAAGGAAAGCTCCCGACCGAGTTCCTTTTTTCTTGTGTAGCCCTGCCACAGAACTCGGGCACGCACACACGATGGGTGTGCGGGTTAGATATTGAATATGATAAAGAATACGTACGTGGAAGAGTCTAGATATAACCATGTCTGCTCTGGGTGGTGTATCGTAGACTGGTGGGCATTATTCGATAACGCCAGTCAAATTAGGGTGATCCTATGTGGGCGTAGTGTTGTATTATATATATAAGAGGAATATACATTACTATGGCATAGGACGGGGGACTGCGTATATCACTGCGAGGATACAGTGGGGACCATGCGAGTGGGGTACCACGGGGTGTACCTCGGTTTGGGGGTAGCTACATATACATTATATTAGGTTAATCTACTGGGAGTAGATGGGTGCGACGTGTGTGTAAGCCTTGAGCGCTGACGACACAAATAACCTAATAAACAATAAAATGTAATTGAACGGTATATGTAGGGTTATTCAAGAAGTGTAGTCTAAACTCATTCACACGGAACTTATGTTCTGACCCCCTCCTCATAACATTCGCAGGTTAGATTCATGACAGAGACTTATAGCTTTGGAGATACTGATTTAGCAGTATTGTAATTAAGGCAAAGCTATGTTTGTATATATTATATTTTATTCCTTTCGCTTTGAGGTGTTTTCCGAACTCTGACATATTTCTTGTCTCTGTCTTTTTCTGTAGGATACCAGAGCAACCAACTCGGGTTTTGATGGATTGGGTTTTTGAAAAAAAATCGGTTCGTCGGAGTTCGGGTTGTTACATCTAATGTGTCTTGTTCTTGAGCTCTATAAACTAAAGCTCTGATACCACCTGAAACGACCCAAACTTCCCCGTGAAGGAAAGCTCGGATTGCTTTGAGAACAAGACGAATCAGAACACAAACAGAAGAACATTTCATTGCTTATTACAACAATTCCATCAGAATATAAGAATATAACAGAGTATGAATTAATATTACACATCCGACAAATATCAGAGATTCAAATTACATTTAAATACATAGCAGCGGAAAAATGATACAAAACACAACTGAAAGTAATAAACGGATACAGAGCTTTCTGAATATCGTTCCAGCTGTAAAACCAGGATCCTGTGAATATAAATATGCAAAACCAAAACTACTAGCTGCCCGTGTGGAAAATAGGGGCACCCAGAGTTTAGGTTAAAACAATAAACTCCAGGTCAGTCATGTGACTGGTGTGAGAACTAAACAGTTGTTAAATCTTTACTTTAAAAATAAAGTGAATCAAGGGACCACGCCGTATAACACGGAACGAGTTTCCTCCCAAGAATACCAGTTCATATAATAAACAATGCAATGCTTTTTGGAAAAATGAAGCTATTATAAGACTCAGGTCCCATCACACAATGCAACGCAAGCCGGAGGATAAAGTTTTACCTTATAATAGCCAAACATGCTTGGTACGTTTAAAACAAATCATTTTGATACTATTATAGTGTAAAATGTATGAAAACAACTTCAAATATAAATGTATCAATCATAGACGGCATAGTGCCCCATCCTACTATGTCGCCATACTAGGCTCTACAAATAAAACCGAAATGTCACGTATTGGAAATTGGATTTCCGTCATGAGTCTAGGCAAGGGATATACTCCTTTCCACTTCGAAACACTCTAGCAAATGTCTCGGGACTACACACTCTGGGTAACCCTTGATTCCTGCAGTGCCAGTCCTCCCTTACGTTTAAGGATTGGTAATTCCTGAACACACGTTTCTCGGTCCTATAGGACCTATCCATCGGCTCCGTAGAGACCGATATAACCGAGGCACCTCGCATTCCAACAACCACAAAGGAAACAATATATAAATGTCAGGGCTTGCAAAACGCTGACACCACCCATAGCTAGAAAGAAACGTCATGCACTCACTACGTTCCCTTATCCCGTTTTTGACTCATACCAAGGTATGAGGCTCGCGAATTAACGCTATACACAAAGCTACGCTGTATTAAAGTCGTGCTTTGATCATCAACCACAAGACTATGCTTTTCAACAAACGCCTTGATCACTGCATCTCAGCATGCCACATAGGCAATTCATGTCGTGCGATTGATATCTATTGATATATAACCTCTGAGCTCGTACCTCTCAGAAAAGGGCGTTAAGCAAGAGAATAAATTCTCCGCCACCAAATAGAAATATATTTAATAGAAATCAATCAACACAGAATAAAATCCAATGTTAGACACACATCCATTTACAAGTTTGTTCTAGGTCTGAACGAAACTGGAGGCACCTTATTCCTCGTCCCATACCTCCAATACAGGAGAGAGGCCCTCGCAAATCCGTCGATCTCCAAGTACGTCTGGACGATCACCACTTATTACCTCGTCTTGGGTGTACAGCCCAATCAAGGCATCAATTATCATCCAAACGATGTGAAGACCTCCAGTCTTCACATCGTTTGGATGATTACCTCGTCTTGGGTGTACCGCCCAATCAAGGCATCAATAATCATCCAAACGATGTGAAGACCTCCGGTCTTCAACCACCATCTTCATCGTCGACATATCGTCGAATCAGTTATTCAGAATGGGTATAAACCCGGCCTTTCCGAATAACTAGCGTATATAATAAACAAGTGCTATAAAAACACAACATACGCCTCATTCCAATTTTGAATATTCTTTTATTCAAATATTCACATTCTTTGGGAAAGGCTCCCATTAATTTTATCAAAGATAAATTCTTTAAGTTTATTCTTTAATCTTCCTTTGGATATCATTTCAAACCATGTTAAGGTTTTCCAAACTAGTCGGGATTAGCGAACCACACCGAAGTAATCATTTATTTTATTTCCCAATCCTAACCTATTCATCCCATGGAGAAAAATTGATCATACTCCATATCTAACACCACGGTGTTATCGGTAAATTTAATTACCATTTCACGTTCAAATCTAATTAAAGATTTAACTATCACTAGGAGTAAAACTGGCGATATTCCATTCTCGATCATTTCCCAAATATGATAATTTAAATTATCAGTTCACATTTCAGTCTAATTAAATATTCATTAAAACTCCACTTAGTTTTAATCTTCCCAAAAATCTTATTAATGATTATTTAACTTTGGAAACACAAACATGTCGCATCGACAACCTACACCGTACTATTGATTTCTGTCGATATATAACCTCTGAGCTCGTACGTCTCATAGAAGGGTGTTAATCAAGAGAATAAATTCTCCACCACCAAAAAGATGTATATTTAGCAGAGATCAACCATGTAGTTCGAAATACAATGACAGACATGTAATCCTGCCTTTAACTGGGTTGAAGAACTAATGTCATTTAAAAACACTGTTCACAATAAACCCAAATCACATTCCATTAATAATGGAATCTTCACTGAAAAACAAATCAATATATAATCGATATCGATTTCCGTATCCGACTAATAATATAAATAGAATAATGGCAAAGCCTTTTAAATTCCATATGTATTAACAGTCTTCCTCCACAGAAGTTCACTTCGATTATTATCAATCGAATTCCATTCAATTCCAATTTAATATATTAAATTGGAAAACCGTTACTTTGGAAAATTTCGATTAAATCTTAATAAAAAGATTTATAAATTCCAAATCACATGTCATCGTAAATCGAGTTAAAGAACGAATGTCGTTAAAAACATAGTTCACAATAAACCCAATTCATATTCTATTTTCAGTTCCAATTAAATGTTAATTAATTGGTAATTCTTCTTCAAATCTTAATTAAAAGATTTATTCTTTTCACCTTGGGTTTAAAAACAGTGCTATTTAAAACACAGTTCACGACAAACCCAAAATCCTATCAGTCTCTAACCGTAAATTAGTAAGAGAACAATTCCCTTAGTATTAACCCCGAAGGCCGAAACCAACATCAGATCAAGACACAGGAAACCATTCAACTTAGCTAATCTCCAGTCAGTTTCTAATTTTCTTAACTCCATTGGGTTTAAGAACAATATTATTAAAGATACCATTCACGACAAACCCAAAATCCAATTTGATATTAAATACAAGTCTCTTAATAGATAATATATCGGCTTATATTCAATATCAAATTCTGAAACCAACAAATATCGTATTGGGATAACGATATATATATCTTCCAAATTCCTCCACAATATCCTATAATCACGGAATCCAATATCGAAATATTCTGAAGATAATTTCGATTCAAATCCATTCTAATTCATATATTGGAAATTCTGGTTATTTTTAAAACTATTTCAAACCCAATTTATTTATTTTAAAAATATTGGATTTCTAGTTCTAGTTCATAACTAGTTCACTTCGATAAAAATATATTTTTATCCTTTCAAATAGGGAATTTTTCATCCCAATTCTTTCCAAATCATTTATTATGATTTTACACAAATTATTGATATTTTTAATAATTTTATCAAGGCCCGTACAGTCGATATCCATAAACGGTCATCGAACTGCACTTACACCGACCTTTTCCAAATTTGATTTGGACATAATTCCAAATCCAACTGTTAGATTTCAAATCTCTCATATTCATTAGAAAGCTCTTTTCGATGCGAACCCAACGGTTCCAATTTTAGGAGAATCCGATGGTCGGATCTCCCTTAATGTCCGTTCGAAGTCAATGGTCGAAATTCGCGAACTACCGCAGCGCGACGCGTACTATTCAGGCCATTATATATATATATATAATATTATATATATTTCGTTGATCCATTTAAAACGTATTCTATAAATCGTTTTAAATTCGTTTTCAAAACGATTTCAACTTCATATCCAATTTCAAATCAAAACTAAATATTCCATATCATCGATATATAAATGATAATATTTTCAAAACATTAAATTCTGAAATCAATTCCTTTTCGATATTCATTATTAAAATGAATAAAATCGATATAAATATCGTTCACGTCAAAATGGCATTAATCTAATCAACACGACTTTATATATTTAAATATATTCGTGTCCATCCCAAATCGGACATCAAAAATCAAATTTTGATCTTTTACTGAATATCATATTAAAATATTCATTATTTTAAATATTCGTTATTTTAAAATATTCCTTCTTTCTGAACTGGAATCAGACACAGTCAATTACCATATAATTTGATTTATATGGATTTCACACACACATGTACACGACAACAATCAAACACAGTCAACCATCATCCAAAGTGCATTCTACACTGCATAAGCATTAAATATAAATATTCAACGCTTATAACAGCCTGTCAACCAATCGATTGACATACAACTAAATATTGGGATTAGTGTATGTCCAATATCAACCCAATACCCGTGTGGGGTTTCAATCAACAAATAATGAATTTTATTTGTGCAGTTGGGCGATGTGTAAAATTTATCGTCCCAATCAGTATCAGTCAAATGTATGTACATAAATAAATCGTCCGATTTTTTGTGAATATTTATTTTATTCATATACACGTTAAAAATTATATTTTTAACTATAAAATATTTATTTCGATACGTGAATATTTTATTCAGTCCATTTCACATCACAAATAATTTTCACCACATAATCAAATAAACAAACAAGTCGTCCATGGTTTGTGGACGACGGGTGTCGGGTGCTGCTAAGCACCGTCTGCATCCTAGTATATATTTTAACTAGAAATAAAATTAAAAGTGAGGAGTTCTCACCTTTGGGTTGCACTCCGTCGTGCTTTGATTGTCGATCTATGTAGTATACCTATGTTAAAAATTATATTTTTAACCAATCAATAATTATTTCTTTGTATGATTATTTTATAAATAACATACATAGGCTAAAAATTATATTTTTATCTTTCTAAAAAAATAATTTCATATTTTTATAATAATGCTACATAGTTAAAAATCACATTTTTAGACCGCTACTATATAGATAAAAATCGAATCTTTCTATCGCTAATGAATATATAAAAATCACATTTTTACATTGCCATTTAAACGATAAAAATCATATTTTTATTTTGCTACATATATGATAAAAATCACATTTTTACATTGCCACTTCATATATAAAAATCGTATTTTTATTTACCTTTATTACATATAAAAATCCTATTTTTACTTCGTTTCCTAGATAATAAAAATCATATTTTTATTATCTCTATAATATAAAAATCATATTTTTATTATTTCTATAATATAAATCAAATTTTTATTATCTCTATAATATAAAAATCATATTTTTACCCTCGCTACATACATATAAAAATCGAATTTTTATTCTTTCTACATACATATAAAAATCTTAGCTTCCACTATACATAAAATATTATTTTTATAAACTTAAAACCCTATTTTTATTAAGCTAATCCTATAGAAAGTAAATAAATTAAATTAAAATATAAAAACTTACTTTTTGTAACACCCTGAATTTTATGTGTCTATTAAAAGAAAGAATTAAAGAATACTTAATTTTTAAAGTGAGAATTAAGAGAAACGGGTTACGCCATTGCGTTCGTCTCGAAATTCTGCTTGGAATAGAGTCCATGTTTTCGTAAATCGGACTTCGTATAATGAAGTTATGGCCCTCAGAAGTTTTAGGAATTTAAATAAATTAAAAAAGCTCAGATTTAAATTCAAAAATTCAAATGAAAACAAAGAAGCGGGCTGGGCGGAAATTTTCCCGCCCCAGGCCAGGTCGACCAGGGGATCGACCTCCCCTATACAATACAGGTCGACCTGGGGGTCGACCTACCCCCTCGCCCAGATCCAAACAATGATGATTTTCTGACCTGTTGCTGAGTCTTTTCTGACTTGCTGCTGAGTCACTAGGGCATAGATGGCAATTCTGGATAACTCTATCTAGTTTGGACGGTTGTGATTGCTCCTAGGATGATCTAACGGCTCACATAAGTTTAAGCCTCTATAAAAGCAACCCTATTCCTCAACCCTAAATAACACAAATTCATTCCAAGGAGCCACCATGCTGTCCATGATCGTCCTAGCCTAGCCACCATTTCTTCTCAAACTAGAAAGCAAGTTAAAAGCTACGAATCAAAACTAACTTAGAGAATTGATAGTCTTCGTCAAGGGATTGCTTTTCAGTTTAAGAAAACAGATCCCAGAAAACAAGACTTTCTTTTGTTTGTAAGTCCTGTTATTATTTAGATGTGAACGATTAAAAGTTATGATTTGCAATAAAATGAAAACTAGAGTTATTCCTAGTTGTAAGATAATGGTGATGCTGATTCATGTCTATTCTTGTAACGATTCTATCGTATATGCTTATGAGACTATTGTGGTTATTATGTTGATGTTAAACCAATCGTGTATTATGTAAATTTGGTAACTTTTCATGTTATGTTGCATGCAAGTTGTTAGGCTAAGACATGTATTATGCTTAGATCTACATTTAGATCTATGAAAATTGGATCCAAAATAAAAGTTTACATTTACATGCCTAGTTGGATATGTGTAATTCCATATGCTTAAGATTCATGTTTATTGGATCCAAAATAAAAGTTCACATTCACATGCCTAGTTGAACTTGTGTAATTCTATATGCTTAAGATTCATATTTATTGGATCCAAATTACAAGTTTACATTTACATACCTAGTTGGATTTGGTAATTTCATATGCTTAAGACTCATGTTGATTGGATCCAAAAATGCAAGTTCATTGCTTTATGCCAAATTTATATAACACATGTTTAGTTAGATCCTTATTATGTTGTACGAATGGTACATGCTCCCTTCTTTCCCCTTTTGTATATAAGTTTGGCTGAGTTACGAGCCTAACATTCTATGTGAATTTTGCGAACGTATGACGGGGGTTACGTTGGGAAAAACCTTAAATTTATAATATTGGCATAATCTGGCCCATAAATATATGAATGATTAATGGCATAAAAATTGTATAATTTATATACCAAAATTTTTGAATACGTTTTAGAGGGTAAATGGGGCATGACTTGAATGGCAATAATTGTGGATAATTTACATACAAATATGAAAGGTAAATATGTAAATTAAGTAAAAGACGAATATGTCTAACCCGAGGTTAGATTGAGTTACGGTGTAAGACTGCCCGGAACTGCCTGGCACATCCAGCAACCGTAATAATATATATCTAATGTGAGAGGTTAGTGCATCAAGCCCAAAAGAACCCGAGGTTAGATTGAGTTGCGGTGTAAGACTGCCCGGAACCGACCGGCACATCCAGCAACCGCAACAATACATATCTAATGTGAGTGGTTGGTGCTTTAATGAATGAATTAAAGCTAAGACAGGAATGGTAGGGTTAAGTTAATTAAGGCAACACTTAACCAATACAACATGTTAACTAAACTGATGGGTGGGGTTAGGTTAATTTGAGAACACTTAACCATTTTAACATGTTGATTAGGAAACCCTAGTAACGGGGACCCATTTCAGCAGTAACCCACATAGATGTATCACGGTACCATGAACTAGGCAGGGTGGGGCACGATTACTGGGCTGATTATAAGCGGTCAAAACAACGGCGGCTGGTGCGTCAGTGTAGGTTCCGACGGAGTGTGGTCGTGCACGTACTCCGAAGTGGAAAAAGCAGGCACTGGGCATCAGTAGTTATACTCTGTGCATCTTGAATTGTGTCGGGTTGCCACCATAGGATTTGATACACCCCATGGTGGGACCAGCATAGGTATCTACAATTAAGCGGGGCCGAATGACACAAGTGGTAAACGTATACGAGTAGGAGCCGATCGATAGAGGGGATCATTTGTCTTGAACACATGGTGCTAGTTGAAACACTTGTAAGTAGGTGCAGAGAAATAGTAATGAGTGCGATAGCATATTCAGTCTTATTATCTTATTTCTAGGATGTTGTCCTAGATTCAGTTTATTCATATCATAATCCTTTTTCCTGTTTACATACTAAATAATCACTGGACTTACCAGACTCATGTCTGACCCATTTTCTTTCGTCTTCTTTTCTTCCGTTCTCCCCCCCTCAGGTTCGCAGGGATGGAATACCTCAGCTTAGTTTTGACCATTTCTAGCTTGAAGAGAATAAATGTATTGCTTGGATCTTCTTTCCTTTGGCTATGGCTTTGGATTCACTCTTATTGGGGATTTATGCTACCTTATTGTTATTTCATGCTTCTTTATGTTTTAATCAAGACAGAGATTTTGTTGTAATGATTTGGAAGTTGGTTTGAGACAGTTGTTGTAATGCTTTAACTGAACCACGTACTTATGAAATAAATTTAGTTTTTCCGTTGTTTATATACCTGTCTTTTAAATTATCTGTATCTTTTACCTAAAATGCTCCTCCGAAGTTAAGGCATTCCTTTTATGAGCGACCTTAACGGAGGTGCGGTGTTTCATTTGGTATCAGAGCTGATGGTTGCCAGATCAGATAAAAAATAATTTGGAAACTAATTTTCAAAAAGTAGTTTAAAGAAGCGTTTTCAAGAAAAAATGTTGTTTTAAAAGTCATGATCCCCCCAAATCCATATGCTCTATCTTCCTATCCTTTGTTTTGAATTTTTCTTTTTCGTTTCAGCATGTCTATGGATCTTAACCTTCCAGAGGGTGTACCGGTACCTGGCTGGTTAAGAAGGTACCTAGAGGCTAGGGCTAATGATGCAGGCCCAGCAGACGTTACTCCTCCCCCAGTTGCAGTTGTTCCTCCTCCTCCTCGTGCAAATGCTTTCTCAAAGATATGTAGGGATTTTAGAGCCATGGGTGGAAAGAAATTTAATGGGACTGAGTCATTTGTAGAAGCAAGAAACTAGCTCAAAGAAACCGAGGATTTGTTTGTTATCTTCGAAGTGGACGATAAGCAGAAGATACAGTTGGCCGTATGGTTGCTTAAAGACGAAGCCTCTTATTGGTGGGAAGTTACTAATGTTGAGAGACCAGTTGATACTTGAGAGGATTTCGGAATGAGGTTTGAAATGAAATTTCTCTCACAAGCTGAACGTAGCCCACAGATGGAGAAATTTTTAGCTCTCAAACAGGGAAGTACGTCGGTCAAGGAATACGTCAACCAATTCAACCAGCTGGCTAGATTTGGACTGGAGTTAGTGAACACTCCCCATAAGAAGGCTCTCCGTTTTGTTAAAGGGTTGAATGAGCCACTGCACAGCCTAGCTATGTCCCATATACCTATGGGTGCAACTTATGAGAGACTGGTGGACATGGCACTGTTACAGGAGGAACACAAGGATGGCAAGAAAGAGGCAAAGGTGGAAATACCTCAAGATAAGAAAGTGGAGGGATCGCTGAATAAGAAGATAGACTCAAAAAAGGGCGGGAAGAACAACAAACCCCGTAACAAGAGGAAGTATAATTTTTGTGGCATTCCTGGACATCTGATTAAGGACTACAGAAAGAAAAAGAGGAAGATGGATGGTTGTTTTCACTGCGGCGAGACATGACACATGGCTAAGGACTGCCCAAGAAAGCAAAGGCAAGGGTAGAGGACTGGATCTACTTCTGGAGGGCAGGTTCACGCTCTCATAGCACCTTCGCAAGAACGAGGTAGAAATATTTCTATTGAGAGTTTAGTTTATCTTTTTGATCATCCTGTTCGTACACTCTTTGATTCTGGCGCATCGCACTCTTTTATATCCACTGCTTTAGTTGAATCTCTGCACCTAGACACCAGTATAGTAGAGGATCCCTTGGTTGTTTCAAATCCAATTGGGGGCTCGGCCTATTTGTCAATGATTTTTTTGGATTTGGAAATTTCTATACTAAGCGTTGGGTTTAGATGTAATGCCTATGTTTTGGGCTTCACGGGATATGGGTTGATTCTAGGCATGGATTGGTTATCCAGTAATGGTGCCATCCTCGATTATGAAAAGAGAGTGGTTAGACTTATGACTCGCCTCGGTAACACTCTCGAAATCTCTTGTAATCCTATACATTCTATTATGCTTAGCTACCTAGAATCTCTTGAAGCGTCTGTTGAGAACTTGCAGTCTGTTAGAGTAGTCCGTGAATACTCAGATGTATTTGAAGAGGTGAAGGGCTTACCTCCGAAGCGGGAGATAGACTTCCGCATATACCTTGTTGATAATGCAAAACCCGTAGCTCTACCCGTTAGACACATGGCTCCAAGGGAGAGGAAAGATCTCAGCAAGCAAGTTAAAGAGCTACTCGAAAAAGATTTCATAAGGCGGAGTATTTCTGAATAGGGTGCTCCAGTAGCATTCGCAACCAAAGCGGATGGTTCACTTCGCCTATGCATGGACTATAGAGAGCTAAACAAGCTGACCAAGAAGAATAGGCACCCACTTTCAAGAATAGATGACTTGTTCGATCAGCTTGTAGGCGCATCGGTTTTCTCCCAACTAGATCTGGCTACCGGGTTTCATCAGCTAAGAGTGGCTGAAGACAGCATTGATAAGACCGCGTTCAGAACCCCGGATGGTTTCTTCGAAGGGTTGTCATGCCTTTCGGCTTGACAAATGCATCCGCTTATTTCGTTGACTTGATGAGCAGGGTTTTCAGGGAGTTCCTTAATAAGTTTGTGGTGGTCTTCGTAGACGACATTTTGATTTTCTCGAAGAATGAAGAAGAGCATGCTTTGCATTTAAGGGAAGTCATGGATACTCTTCGTGCGCATCAGCTGAAAGCCAAATTCTCCAAATGCCATTTCTGGAGGGAAGAAGTGAGGTTTCTTGGACATGTGGTGTCCAAAGAGGGGATAGCTGTGGACCCCGCAAAAGTAGTTGCGGTGCAAGATTGGAAGGTTCCACGGAATTCAACCGAAGTCCGAAGCTTTCTCGGGCTAGCGGGCTTTTACCGAAAGTTCATTAAAGACTTTGCGAAAATCTCATCCCCACTCACAAGATTGACAAAGAAGAACCTAACTTTCGTTTGAGATTTGGATTGCGATGTTGCTTTCCAACGTTTGAAAAGGGCTCTAACAACAGCCCCAGTTCCGACATTGCCTGATGGGGGCAAAATGTTTACCGTATACACAGACGCATGCGGTACAGGATTAGGCGTTGTCTTGATGCAAGAAGGCAAGGTAGTTTGTTATGGGGGAAGGCAGTTAAGGGTACATGAGAAGAACTACCCAACCCATGATTTGGAGCTAGCTGCCATTGTTTTCGCTCTTAAGTCATGGCATCATTATCTACTAGGAGAAAGGTTTGAATTGTTTACTGACCATAAATCATTAAAGTACATTTTCTCATAGAAAGATCTTAACTTAAGACAACAAAGGTGGATGGAATTTCTGGCCTCATATGATTTTGAGATTTCCTATACCCCTAGCAAGGGTAATGTGGTAGCAGACGCCTTGAGTAGAAAGAAGCTGACCTTAAGTCCTCTCTTTGTAGAAAGGCAAAGCTTGGAGTACATAGAAAACTTTAACTTTATACCCTCCTCTGAAATTATACATGGTCTATTAGCATCGCTAGAGGTGTGGCCTACTCTTTTGGACTGAATAGGAACCACGCAACGAGAAGACCCTCAGCTGGTTGATATGATGGATAAGCTAATTAGGGGTGAGACTTCTAGTCACCTCAATAGATACTCCATCGATGATAAGGGTTGGTTGAGACGGGATGGAAGGCTATGCGTCCCACAAAAAAGGGATTTGGTGAAGACAGTTCTCGAAGAAGCACACTATTCTAAGCTGACCATACACCCAGGTGGAGACAAGATGTATAAAGACATAAAAAGGGTTTTCTTTTGGAATGGCACGAAGAGGGATGTAGCTAAATTCGTTTCTAAGTGCTTGATATGCCAGCAAGTCAAGGCGGAGCAGAAGAAGCCTGGTGGTTTGCTCCATCCTCTAGAGGTCCCACAATGGAAATGGAATGTCATTTCGATGGACTTTGTTGATGGGTTGCCTATGTCAAGAAGGGGCAATACCAGTATTTGGGTAATAGTGGACAGGCTCACTAAAAGCGCTCACTTTATACATGTTAAGAGTAGAAGGACTGCCACGTCCCTAGCATCCATTTATCTTAAAGAGATAGTTCGACTCCATGGGATACCCTCCAACATAGTGAGTGATCGAGATCCTATCTTTACGAGCGGGTTTTGGAAGAGTTTGCAGGAGGCTATAGGAACACAACTATGCTTAAGCATAGCCTATCACCCCCAAACCGATGGTCAGACGGAAAGGGTGAACAGAGTATTAGAAGACCTCTTGAGATTGTGCATTCTTGACTTTGGAGGAACATGGGAAGATCATCTTCCTTTGGTGGAATTCGCTTACAACAATAGCTACCAAGCCACCATAGGCATGGCACCCTTCGAGGCTTTATATGGAAGATCATGCCGACCACCAATTTGTTAGTGGGAGTCTACAGACAAGCTCGTACTTGGGCTAGACATGATTAGAGAAACCTCAGAAAAGGTGGACTTGATAAGAAGACGGATGAAGACTGCACAAGATAAACAGAAGTCCTACGTAGACAAAATGACACGACCCGAACTTCCCCGTGAAGGAAAGAACGGATTGAGTTGAGGACAAGACCAATCAAAACACAAACAGAAGAACATTTCATTGCTTATTACAACAATTTCATCAGAATACAAGAATATAACAGAGTATGAATAAATTATATACACTTACTAAACATTAGAGATTTTAAATTACATTTAAATACATAGCAGCGGAAAAATAATACAAAACACAACTACGGATATAGAGCTTTCCGAATATCATTCCAGCCGTAAACCAAGATCCTGTGAATATAAATCTGCAAAACCAAAACTACTAGCTGCCCGTGTGGAAAATAGGGGCACCCAGAGTTTAGGTTAAACCAATAAAATCCAGGTCAGTCATGTGACTGGTGTGAGAACCAAAATAGTTATTAATTTGCTTTTAAAGTTAGGTAAATCAAGGGACCACGCCGTCTAACACGGAACGGGTTTACCCCCAAGAAAACCAGTGCATAAAACAAACAACGCAATGCTAAATAAAGAACAATGAAGCTATTATAAGACCCAGGTCCCATCACACAATGCAACGCAAGCCGAAGGATAAGGTTTTACCTTGTAATAGCCAAATAATGTTTGACAAGTGAAATTTCATATTTTATTATTACTATAAGTGTATAGTGTCAAAACAATTTCAATCATAAGTATCAATCATAGACGGCATGGGTACCATATATCATGTCGCCAATACTAGGCTCTACAATCAAAACCGCAAAATGTTGTATTAGAAGTTGGATTTCCATATGTGAACCAAGGCAAGGGATCGTCCTTACCGAATTCGAGACGCTCTAGCCCGCCCCTCAGGATACAGCCGCAACTGCACCTTGGATCGTCAGGGCCGGTCCACACGGAGTGGATTAAAATGCCTGAACACTGCGTTTCCCCGCTCTATGGGGCGTCAATGAGCCAAATGACACCATCGGTCCTGGATCGATCGATATAACCGAGGCGCCTCGCTATCCATCATCCACATAAGTAAAATGTCAGGGCGTGAAAAATGCTGACACCACTCCTAGCTAGAAGGAAACGCATGCCCTCCCTGATGTCCTCTCCCATTTCTGGTTCGCACCAGGGTGTGAGGCTCGCGAATTAATGCTACACAAAGCTACGCCACAAAGGCCGTGCTTTGATCATTAACCACAAGACTCTGCTTTTCAACAGAAGCCTTGATCATTTGCATCTCAGCATGCCACACAGGCAATTCACGTTATGCAACCGATGTCTATCAATCACACAAAATGAAATCCAATGTCAGACACACATCCATTTACAAGTTCGTTATGGGTCTGAACGAAACCGGAGGCACCTTATTCCTCCCCCATATGTCCAATATAGGGGAGAGGCCCTCGCATATCCGTCGATCTCCAAGTACGTCTGGACGATCACCACTTATTACCTCGCCTTGGGTGTATAGCCCAATCAAGACATCAGTAATCATCCAAATGATGTGAAGACCTCCGGTCTTCAACCACCGTCTTCATCCTCGACACATCGTCGAATCGGTTATTCAGAATGGGATAAAACCCGCTCTTTCTGAATAACTCGCGTATATAATAAACAAGTGCTATAAAAACACAACATACACCTCATTCCAATCCAGAATATTTCTTTATCCAAATATTCATATAATTTGGGAAAGGTTCCCGTTAATTTTATCAAAGATAAATTCTTTAAATTTATTCTTTAATCTTCCTTTGGATATCATTTCAATCTAATTAAAGATTCATTAAAACTCCACTTGGTTTTAATCTTCCCAAAAATCAATATTAACAATTGTTTAATCTTAGGAAATCATATCATTTCTTTAACTGGGTTAAAAAACCAATGTCATTTAAAACACGGTTCACGATAAACCCAAAATCACATTCCATTCCATCAGCCTTTAACCGTAAATTAGCAAGTGAACAATTCACTAAGTATTAACCCCGAAGCCCGAAACCAACATTAGATCAATACCCAGAAAACCATTCAACTTAACTAATCTCCAGTTAGTTTATGAATTCCTTAACTCCATTGGGTCTAAGAACAATATTATTAAAGATACCATTCACGACAACCCAAAATCACATTCCATTAACAATGGAATCTTCATGGAAAATAGATCGATATATATATATATATATATATATATATATATATATATACTCGATATAAACTTCCATATCCAACCGATAATATAAATGGAATAACGACAAGGCCTTTTTAAATTCCATATATATTAACCGTCTTCCTCTACGGAAGCTTACTTTGATTATTACCAAATCGAATTCCATTCAATCCCAATTTAATATAGTAAATTGGAAAACTTTACATTGGAAAATCTCCTTTAAATCTTAACAAAAGATTTATAATTTCCAAACCCCATTTCACTGTAAATCGGGTTAAAGAACGAATGTCGCTAAAACATAGTTCACAACAAACCCAATCCACATCCCTTCAGTCTCTAACCGCAAATTAGTAAGAGAACGATTCCCTAAGTATTAACCCCGAAGGCCGAAACCAACATCAGATCAACACCCAGGAAACCATTCAACTTAGCTAATCTCCAGTCAGTTTCTAATTTTCTTAACTCCATTGGGTTCAAGAATAGTGTTATTAAAGATAGCATTCACGAAAAACCCAAAATCCAATTTGATATTAAATACAAGGCTCTGAATAAAAAATATATCCGCTTATATTCAATATCAAATTCTGAAACCAACAAATATCGTATTAGAAATAACTATATATATATATATATATATATATATATATATCTTTCAAATATCCATAACAATATCTGTATAATCACGAAATTCAACATCGAACTATTCCGAAGACAATTTCGATTCAAACCCATTTCCAATTTATATATTGGAAATTCAAGTTATTTTTAAAACCATTTCAAAACCAATTTATTTATTTTAAAAATAATTGAATTATAATTCTAGTACAAAACTAGTTCATTTCGATAAAAATATATTTTTATCTTTTCATATATTGAATTTTTCATCCCAATTCTTTCCAAATCACTTCTTATGATTTTACACTAATTATTGATATTTTTAATAATTTTATCAAGGCCCGTACAGTCGATTTCCATAAACGACCATCGAACTGCACTTACAACGAAATTTTCCAAATTTCATTTGGACATAATTCCAAATCCAACCGTTAGATTTCAAATCTCTAATCTTCTTTAGAAAGCTCTTTTCGATACGAACCCAACGGTTTCGGTTTTAGGAGAATCCGATGATCGGATCTCCCGTAATGTCCGTTCGAAGTCAATGGTCGAAATTCGCGAACTACCGCAGCGCGGCGCGTTCTATTCAGGCCATTATATATATAATATATATATATATTATATATATATATCGTCGATTTCCTTTTAAAACGTATTTTATAAATCGTTTTAAATTCGTTTTCAAAACGATTTCAACTTCATATTCAATTTTAAATCAAAATTGAATATTCCATATTATCAATATATAAATTATAATATTTTCAAAACATTGATTTTTGAAATCAATTCTTTTTTGATATTCATTATAAAAATGAATAAAATCGATATAACTATCGTTCACGTCAAAATGGCGTTAATCTAATCAACACGGCTTAATATATTTAAATATATTCATGTCCATCCCAAATCGGACATCAAAATCAGATTTTGATTCTTTTCTGAATATTATTTGAAAATATTCGTTATTTTAAAATAATAGTTATTTTAAAATATTCATTCTTTCTGAACTAGTATCAGACATAGTCAATTACCATATAATGTGAATTATATGGATTTCATACACACATGTACACAACGACAATCAAACACAGTCAACCATCATCCAAAGTGCATTCTACACTGCATAAGCATCAAATATAAATATTCAACGCTTACAACAGCCTGTCAATCAATCGATCGACATACAACTAATTATTGGGACTAGTGTATGTCATATATCATCCCAATACCCGTGTGGGGTTTCAAACAATCAAACACAAGTTTTATTTGTGCAGTTGGGCGATGTGTAAAACTTATCGTCCCAATCAATATCAGTCAAATGTGTGTACATAAACAAATCGTCCGATTTGTTTATGGATATTTATTTTATTCATATACACTTTAAAAATTAAATTTTTAACTATAAAATATTTATTTCCATTCCACATCACACAATCATTTTTTCATAACACATCAATCAAACAAGTCATCCATGGTCTGTGGACGACGGGTGTCGGGTGCTGCGAAACACCGTCTGCATCCTAGTAAATATTTTAACTAGAAATAAAATAAAAGTGAGAAGTTCTCACCTTTGGGTTCCACTCCGCCGTTTCTTTTCTGAATTTCAGATTTGCCAATTTACATAGCATACCTACGTTAAAGATCACATTTTTAACCCATTAATAATTATTTCTTTGTATGCCCATTTAATAAACAACATACATGCGATAAAAATCAATTTTTTATCGAACTAAAAATATTTTCATATATACGATAAAAATCCCATTTTTAGCTGTCTAAAAATAACTTCATACCTCGATAAAATTCTATTTTTAGCTTTCTAAAAATCATATTATACATACGATAAAAATAAAAATTTTATCGAACTAAAGATCGAATTTTTATAACTGTACTTCATACATATAAAAATCATATTTTTAATATGCTACATATATAAAAATCATATTTTTAATACTTTACATATATAAAAAAAATTATATTTTTACTTTTCTACTTGAACGATAAAAATCATACTTTATCTTTCTGAAAATATTTCAATAGCTATGGTAAAAATCCCATGTTTATCCAACTAAAAAATTAGATTTTTATATAACTAAAAATCTTGTTTTTATACGACTAAAAATCGTACCTTTATGTAACTAGAGATCTTACCTTTAGCTAATTAAAAATCATACCTTTACGCTTCTAAAAATCGAACCATTTCGAAACTAAAAATCTAATCCTTTTATTCCTACTTTCATATAACGATCACATTTTTAATTCATCATTTATATATATATATATAAATCAAATCTTCTTACAATGAAAAATCTTATTTTTCTAATCTAAGAAATCAATAAAAATCACTTCTTTTCTAACAAAGAAGTTAATGCTTTCATATATATATAAAAATTAAACCCTTTCTATATTTTAAAAATTAAACCTTTTATTTTCTGTTTTCTAATTACACAATAAATAAAAATAAAGGGCTTACCGGCTGTTTTAGGGTAGGGGATGGCGGCTCAGGGCGGAAAGGAGCGAGTTCAGGTGGTGGCCTTGCTGGTGGTGCAACAGCGGCATTAGAGGCTGGGTGGCGGTCGATTTCCGAGTTGGAGCTCAAGCTGTAGAGCTCACGCGAGAGGGAGGAGGAGCAATAGAAGAGGGGGAGGTCCGAGATTAGGAGGGGGTGCCGGATGTGGGGCGGCGGAGCGCAGCGTCGTTGGGGGAGGGATGCGATGGCCAGCGGCGCGTCTAGGTTAGTTTTTTTTAATCTCCTCGTTCGATCTGAAATAGAACGTGAGGGAGGGAGCTGAGAGAAATAAGGGGTGGACCTAATAATTTAAATATGTTTTAGATTTAATTTATTACCAAAAAGTAACTTTTTATTTCGACCTCCAAACGAGACCCAACGACTATTGTCCATAGCTAATTACCCCCATTCCGAACAAAATGGGATATGTCTCGCTAGCCAAATCGTTCGTTTCGATCAGTTTCTGTTAAAAATAAAATATAAATCATTATATTGAATTTTTAACGCACATTTCAATTTATTGGGGTCACATACAAACCCCAAAAATTTCAGAAAAATTATTTCTGGCTTCGTATTGACGATACGGTCCTAACAAAACTAATTTCGTAAAATTTGGAGACCGTTTGAAAAATGGCCATTTTCTGGTCGATCCAAATTGACTAAAACTGTCAAAACACGTTTTCTTGTGCCACACTCACATATTGATTCGAAAAATCATGAATTTTGGAATCTAGCAATAATTCGACATCTCGGATCCAACAAAAGTGGTTTCGTCGAAAACGGATGTCGTTTGCAAAATTTCCATTTTTAAGGGCTATATTTTCCATAGCGACTATCCTGACTTTTCAGCTGGGCATAACTTTTTATTCCCGCTATGAAATTTTAATTTTTTGGATTCGTTGGAAAGATATTTTCAATTAGATTCAAATATTTTTGATTTTGCTAAAATCCGGTTTATTTTGAATCCTGTACATTCATTTGAATTTTGAAATCGAATTTTCAAACTACCGCGCCATTTTCAATTCCTTTTATAATTAAAAATAAATATTTATATTCTAATGTCGATTCAAATAAATATATACGTTCTAATTTTATTCAAAATAAATTGCTCGTCGTTATTATTTAAAATAATTCATTTTAAATATTCAAAATTCGCTAAAATTGCCAAAATAAAATTTTTAAATTGGTTCGGATTTCTGGGTTATTACAACGTCCCCCACTTAAAATCTTTTCGTCCTCGAAAAGGAACGGAGCTGAAAGTTGTTTCACTAATCAACTCAACTTTCATTAATTTCATTATGGCTTAAGTTCTTCAACTTTTCAGTTTCTAAGAACTTTTCAATTTTTTCAAAAATTTGGCTAACACCCTAAATTTTTGAATTTTTTTGCCATAACCTCCCCTGCACCGGAGCACCGGGAAAATCCTGAAATTGCCATACAGGCCTCCCCAATCCAAAAAAAGAGAAACAGCCAAGCGGCTAGCCAATCGGTTCATAAAATCATCCAAAACCCAAGAAATTGGTAAACATGTACCTATTTGTCGGGCAAACAATTTTATTCTTCTGCTCTAGCCTACTTGCTATGACCTGCTCAATATATATGCATGTACACGTATGCAATTTCAAACAATTTTCAATACAGTTCAATATTTGGTTCATTTTGGCCTAAATTTACCTTTCTTTCACATAATGGGTTTAAATAAATAATCACACAACATAACCATCAATCATTTAAGGACTTAACGTTTCAAATCCATAATTTTGACATATATACCGAAAATCATGTTTTTGATGCCAATCTACAACAATAACCCTATCTATTTTTGGTTCTCACATCAGTCGATTGGAATCATATAAACATCACACTTTCGAAACTCGAACATAAACTCTGATGATGCCCGGACAATCATCAGAATCATCCCCGGGCGACTAGAGTGTGATTCAATATCTATCCAGTATATTAAAACTTCGAATACACGTTTGCAAGGCGTACGTGCAAAATCTTTATATATTGGATTGCCCAAATTCAATACAAATAAATATTTAAATACGTATAATACGATTTAAATTTTCAAAACAAACTTTGTTTTCATTTTTATTTTAAAAACACTACTCTTCTCACTCGTTCTAGGATACTACTGATCCTATCTCTAACGAGTCATTCCTATTGGATATTAGTAATCCAATCTCTGATGAGTTCTTTCGTTTGGTTCCAAAGTGTCTTGTTCTCGAGCTCTGTAAACCAAAGCTCTGATACCAAACTAACACGACCCGAACTTCCACGTGAAGAAAAATAAAGGAAATTCAAATATAGAATTTGAATATAGAAGATTCAAATAGAATTGGAAATAGAAATTGAAATAGAATTTCAAAATAGAATTGAAATAGATTTGAATATAGAAATTTAAATGAAGTTGGAAAATAGATTTGAATAGAAATTCAAATGGAGATTGAAAAGGAATTGGGATATAGAATTCAAATAGAAGTGAAATGGAACTCGAATATAGAATTTCAAATGGAAGTAAAATAGATCAGCAATGTTATGTTGAAATGGATTTGATATATATTAAAAATATATCAGAATGGAGTTGAATTTATGCAAACGAAGTTTTAAAACATTTATATATATAAATATAATTAAAAACGAACTCGCCGCAGCGCTGTAGTTCGTAAATTGGCGTTTCGAACTTCAATTGAGTATACAAAACTCAATTGAAGTCGGAATTCTTTGAAACAAGAAACGTCAGGACCGATTTGATAATAGTTTTCTAATGGAGGAGAAAAATCTGGATTTCATCGAATAGATTTTGAGTTATATCAAAGTCAAATTTTCAGAAAAACAGTGCCATAATCGTTTTAAAAACGATAACGGTTTATTTAATTAAATAAAAGGATTTTAAAGAAATAAAATCCGATTGTGCCATTAGAGAAATCCAGACTAGAGATATAAAACGAATATGAACTCCAGTGAAGTAAGTGAAATGATTTTTGAATAAAAAATCAGATTTTTAATTATTAAATAGGTTTAACTAGTTTGAAAAATAAATAGTTAAATCGAGATTTGAATTGAAATGGGGCGTTGAATAAGTGAAAGAGATTTGAAAATTTATATTCGAAATCGAATATGTAACTCGAGTTGAAATGGAATTAGATGGGGTGCATGAGGAGATTAAAATATATTGAATGTGATATGTTCAAATAAGAAGTGGAATAGGCAAAATCGCTAATTAAAGAATAAAAGAGCAAAACTGAATTCAAACGATTGGATAGTGTTGAATTGAATTGAAAACAGGTGGGCACGTGTTAGACAGGTATGGGATGAAGTATATGAAGATTTTAATTTATGTGCCCGACAAAAAGGTACATGTTTAAATTCATATATGAGATTTTATGCGCCGTATCGGCAAGCCGCTTGGCTTTTCCTTTTTCTTTTGGATCGGTGAAGGCCATGGGAGGCTATTTGAAATATCCCGAAGCGCTCGGTACAAGGGAGGTTATTGGGAAATTTTCCAGAAATTTAAGGAGTTAGAATATTTTTAAGATAATTTGATAGTAGAAATCAATGTATCGATATATATAGAATTCGATAAGGAAACGAAATTGAAAATAGAATATTGTAAACAAAAAGGGAAATCTATAAATAGAAAGCGAACCATATACATGTTTTAAAAATGAATAATTAGGGTTTTATAGTGTGTTTATTCGAGGTTAGTGGTTTTGCCGTTTTGAAGTTAAGGATGTTTTCAGTCAAGGTCTGAGAGGCAATTTTACCCCAACTTGATTGATTTCATTTTTAATTGATAAATAGCAGGATCCAGTCTCGAAGAGAAGTGTTTGAAAAAGAGTTAGTTGAATAAAATATTTTGGGTTGTTGTAACGATGTTTTACACAGCATTCGTTTTAACCTAAGTGATGGAATTTTTGAAATATTAAAGTAAATATTTCCTGTGTATAATTAAAATAGTCGGGATAGAGATAAGTGATTGAAATTGTTTTCAATTGAAAATAGAGATATTTTCTAATATATAGAAAATAAAAGAAGTTGATATTTGGAAATGTTTTCCAAATGGCATAAGAGGCCAAGATGATTATTGAAAATATTTTGTTAACAAATATTGATAGAGAAATGGAAAAGAGAATTAATTAATGAAATATTAATTAAAGAGCCCAGTGATTTGTTCGATATGTTGATTGAACACTTGTTTTATTCGATAGTTAAATCACAGACTATCGAAGTTTTGACCATCGTTGTCAATATGGAGAGATCGGTTGGATTATTATCCGAAGAACCACTCTGTATTGGCATAAGCGTTGCGAACCAAGTATGCTGAATATGTTGAAGACGGAGTAAAGTGCAAGGACTTTTTCTATTAATAGAAATTGTGCCTTCGGTTTCGTTCAATCCCAGAACGAACGTATATGGACGAATGTCTGACAAAGTATTTCCAATGATCTAATGGGTTGGTCTGTATAAATATATATGGTTGCAACGGATTTATTCCCTTAGCATAACATCCAGAATATTTGTGCAAATCAATTAGTGATTAACGGATCTGACAACGTGGCATTCAAAGTAATTGTGCTATCAATGAATGGAAAGTAATCGTAGCCTCAGGCCTCAACAACCGGGAAATGACAAAAATCGGGCAGGCAACATGGCTATGTGGGTCGCCCCCATTAAGATGTATAATCACCTATCTAGAGATTGATTTAATTCCTTATTCTATTCGATGCTGTCCCAATCGGGAAACGGATGCTGATCCCAACCGTTGGTGATATACATTCGATACACTCAAGCGAAATGAGTGGTCGGTCATGTGTGGGCCGGGTTGCAAGATGTTCTTGTTGAACCCCAGTGTATCGCCTCTAGAGTACACTGATCGGAAGGTGGTTCCATACCTTGTCATGTTGGAAATCCAATCTCTAATAAGCGCCATGCGGTTTTTGATTTTATATTATATATGGAGCGTGAGATGCAAGCGTTCCGCTAGATTCTATTTATTTGATTTAGACATTATTATAATATCACTGGATTTGATATCAAAGTGTTTTGGGTTATAGTAAGGTAAAAATCGTCCATATTTATGTGTGGGCTGGTCTTACTATTACCTTTTCCTTCGAAAGGATTTTGAAAGTTAAACAAATGGCTGGAGTTTACTCACCCCAGTCCCATGACTGACCCGTAGTTTATTTTGTTTTGTTTTCCCTAAATTCTTGGGTGCCCAAATTTGTATGGACATTCAAGTAGTCGGGATTTTTTATAGATTCACTTGGAGGAGCTGGAAGCAGGAGGCTTCACCAGGTAGCTATAGACTATTATATTCCGCTGTGAACCATGTTTGTACCTGGAAACAGGTGTTTATAACTGTGCCAGGAATAACTGTTGTGCTCTGATGATGGTATGTATATAAAGTAACTGATTTGTATTTCAAAAGTTATGTTATATAATATATCTTATTCGTTCCGCTGTGAGATTTGTCTTATTTGTATTCTTCTATTCTAATATTTCTTTCTTTCTATTCCTCATCCTCTAACTTCTTTCTAATAATGATTCGTATTTCTGTGCAATTTGGGTTGGACGTGTGGTGTTATTAGTCAACTCAAATAGTACGGATTTGCGGGCCATTACAGTTGGTCTCAGAGCTGGTTGCTTAATTGGTACGGATGATAGGGGGTTCTCGCTTCGCGTTTGGTGGCGAACGGGAGACTCTTACCCCTACATCTCCCGACAATGTGGGTTGGTCGAGTCGAGAGGTTGGCCGTAAAAGCAGTTCTGAGGTATCTCTGTAAGGCACGGTGGGAGGTTAGCCCACTGCCCCCGGGTCGTTACAGTTGGTATCAGAGCCTAGGTTGAGTGAATACCTAGGCTTGTGTGGCATGTGCTCATTAGAGATAGGGTCAGTAGTACCCTAGAATGAGTTAAGTGTGTATACGAGAGCGCGTATTTGTAAATTGATATAAAAACTGTTTTATATTGTGTTGGCTAGTCTGTTGAGCTATTTATGAATTCTGATCGAATAGTGGGACGCCACGAAGTCGATAGGAATTTATAAACACTTCACAAAAAAATTTGACACAATACTATTTTAAGTGGGTAAATGAAATAATTTCACCCAAAATTTATTTTGATATAAAAGAAATAATTTTCTGAAATTATTATAATATATGGATGCGTTGGTTATTGTTATCATAATCAAATGAGATTATAAGAAATGAAATGGTTATATAGAACCAAAATAGAATTTGTATATGAATGAAATATACAATTGAGACGAATTAAAACTGGATTCAAATCATCAATTGGAATTTAAATCCTGGAAAGTTTGAAAATATTTTCGAAGTATATTAAAAGAATATAGCTTTGTTTAAAAAGGATTTTGAGTAGAAATCATTTTGAGATGGATTTTTAAAGTGATTAAGCACTGAACTCACTTCGGTGGCTGGGAAATAATTCTGATGATGGTCGCGACATCATCAGTGTTCATTTTCGAGTTCTAAGTGATGGATTGCTACCTTAGAAAAAGTTTTGATGGAAATTTGTTTGCAAGATAACAAGTTAAGTTGAAAATTCAAATGTTTTGAATTTGAATTAGTTATAAATATATGTGATTTCAAAAAGGATTTGAAATGAAAACCCAGGGATTTGGATTCTGAAATTGGAATTTAATTTAAGCTAGTTAGATGGATTGAAATGAATCAATCGACTAGAATCAATTTGAATAGGTTTATTGGAATATAGGTTGGATATAAATGGATTGATCGTAGATCATTCGAATTAAATGAAGGAAAACCAAAAGTTTTGGTGGAACTAAATTCGTTGAAATATGAGGAGTTGAGTTTCAACATAAGTGAGATGTTGAAAAGTTAATGGGTTTGTACTATTTTTCCTACCTTAGCAATTTCGAGGACGAAATTATTTTAAGGGGGGAAGAATGTAACGGCCCGGATTTTTGGTCGATTCATTTTAAATATTTTATATCGTTTTAAATATTGAATTGATAATATAAATGAATTTTTATATTTAGTTACTGATTTAAGAATCGATTATGTTTTAATATCGAATATATTTAATTATCATAATATGAAATAGTAACAATTGAATTCAGAGTTGAAACTGAATCAAAACAATACAATCGATCAGTATAAATACTATTTTGAATTAGAGCGATATTAATAATTTGTTATCGATAAATTAATTGTTTGAAATTGATTCATATTTTAAATCGAATTTAATTTATATTATTAATGTAAACTGTTATTTCTTCTGTATAGTCAGATTTAAATATCAGAATTTGTATCATTGGGTCCATAATATCGTATAAGGTTGGAATCGTCAGTCATTACGGTTAAATTGCGGTTTGGGGTTTTCGAGTTAAGCACACGAGATATTTGATAATATTATATATAACTAAAAAAATCAAATCAAATTTAATTAACAGCCATTAGCCGACCTCTTTATGTGATACGCAGACCTAGTGAAGACAATCGGACAGACATGTTTTCCTCGAGCTCAATCTTCTGCCTCCAATCTTCAATATCAACAAAACAGCAAATTAATGGCCAAATTAAATGCCGCAGACATTCTGTCTGTTTTCGTTTCTATATATTAGCCTATCGACTTCGTATTCTTATCAATATACCCGTTCAATCCTTTTTCCCTCTTTCGTTCTATCTCCCAGAAATCGAATCCACCGAAAGAAAAAAAATAGAATTCCAAATCAAGATCGAGATCGAAATCTCGATTCAATCAGCAATGCAAGATTGGGTTCGAATTGGAACTCATGAAGGCGTGATGCCATCTGAAGCTTGCAATGAAATTTGGAGTGTGTTGTCTGGTGAGTGTCGACATTGGAGAGCTCGCGATTTGGAAACTCGAGATACCCTGGAACCTGAAGGGGTGCGCTCGACAATCGAGCAGCTCGATAGTCATTCTCGAGTGCTTAGGGTTGGGTCTTGACGAAGTAGAAGTGGCATTGGAGTCGATTACGATTTCAGTTAAGGCAGCGTTGGATTTAGGTTGAAATGGGTATTCACGTATAGATAAGGTTCGACAGTGGAGCAGCGACTAGGTGGAGCTCCTCGCGATGGTCAGTAAACGCTCATGATAAGAGCAGTGGTTGTGGGTATTTCGCGATGATGGGGGAGTTCGTTTTGTGAAGAGCATTAGCTCGAGTTCGAGGGAGTCTGTGGATGATGGTAGCTCCTGAAAACATGAAATTTCGTGGTGGTGGAGTTTTGCTAATAGCAGGTCACTGTTAATCAGTTTGGAAAAGAAACATTGATACGGGATTAAGGTAAATTTTTGTTTTAGTAATAAGATTTTTATTTATATACAAATAGGTTAATGGCTTAAATAATAAATATAAATTGTTATATTTATACAAGATTTCATCGAATGGAATCGGTCGAGAAATTCCTAGCTTCGGAATACATAAGCTGGAATAAAAACTGGAATCGAATGGAATGCTAAATAGAAAATCACGGTGAGTAAATCTCACTCACCTTTTATTTATAATTATTTTTATCAGTTAAAAATAATTGGTTGTTGCTGGTTTGAATGCTTTCTGGTTGTTTTAAATATATTAGTTATTTAGGATTGACTATTATATATGTTGGTTTGGTGATTGGATTTGATTCCCGCAGTATCATTAGCGGATGCCCGCAGTATCATTAGCGGATGACCCTACGCCCACGTATATAAGCGGATCCCCTTTTATACCACGATATCCTGCCTCGAAGCAGGATGGGTATTTTTTAATGTTGACTAACGTCTGTGGATGCAGGAAAATAGGTTGGAGGAATCCAACTGGATTCCTCAAAAATATATATTATCTGTTTGTTTACTTGTTTGCATATATACTGTCATATATGATGTGTTAGAAGAATAAATAATTGGTTGTTTGATGTTTAAATATCACTGGGCCCAAATATTGATATTTAAAAATATCACGAAAAGGAATTTCGCAGATTTAAAAGGAAATTCTATTTTTTTCTAAAATAGAATTTGAAATTTCAAATGAAAAATTCAAATAGAATTTGAATATGAGAAATTCAAATTGAATTTTGAATATGAGAGATTCAATGGAATTTGAATATAGAAAATGCAAAGAGAATTTCCAAAATAAGATTTTTGTTTTAAATGGATTTTGAAATAGGCTTGTTTAAATAAAACAGGAAAATTTATAAAATAGTGTTTATAAATATAATGAATAAAGTAGCAAGAGATAAATTGAATATTTGAATTCAAAGGAATTCAAATATGGGATTTGAATTCAAAGGCATTGAAATAGAATTTGAATTTAAAGGGATTCAAATAGAATTTGAATTCAAAGGAATTCAAATGAATTTGAAAGTTCAAATGAAATTTAAAATATAGAATTTGAAAACAGAAGAGAAATGGAGTTAAATATAGAAATTTAATTTGAATAAAGGAAATTCAAATAGAAAGTGAATATAGAATTTGAATGGAGTTTGAATATAAAAATTCAAACGGGATTTGAATAGGGAATTCAAATTTAGAATTTGAATATAGAAATGTAAATGGAATCTGTTTATAGAGATTGAATGGAGTTGGATATAGAAATTCAAATATAAATTCAATTTTAGAATTTGAATATAGAAATTTAAATAGAATTTGAATATAGAAAAATAAAGGAAATTCAAATATAGAATTTGAATATAGAAGATTCAAATAGAATTGGAAATAGAAATTGAAATAGAATTTCAAAATAGAATTGAAATAGATTTGAATATAGAAATTTAAATGAAGTTGGAAAATAGATTTGAATAGAAATTCAAATGGAGATTGAAAAGGAATTGGGATATAGAATTCAAATAGAAGTGAAATGGAACTCGAATATAGAATTTCAAATGGAAGTAAAATAGATCAGCAATGTTATGTTGAAATGGATTTGATATATATTAAAAATATATCAGAATGGAGTTGAATTTATATAAACGAAGTTTTAAAACGTTTATACATATAAATATAACTAAAAACGAACTCGCCGCAGCGCTGCAGTTCGTAAATTGGCGTTTCGAACTTCAATTGAGTATACAAAACTCAATAGAAGTCGGAATTCTTTGAAACAAGAAACGTCAGGACCGATTTGATAATAGTTTTCTATTGGAGGAGAAAAATCTGTATTTCATCGAATAGATTTTGAGTTATATCAAAGTCAAATTTTCAGAAAAACAGCGCCATAATCGTTTTAAAAACGATAACGGTTTATTTAATTAAATAAAAGGATTTTAAAGAAATAAAATATGAATGTGCCATTAGAGAAATCCAGACTGGAGATATAAAACGAATATGAACTCCAGTGAAGTAAGTGAAATGATTTTTGAATAAAAAATCAGATTTTTAATTATTAAATAGGTTTAACTAGTTTGAAAAATAAATAGTTAAATCGAGATTTGAATTGAAATGGGGCGTTGAATAAGTGAAAGAGATTTGAAAATTTATATTCGAAATCGAATATGTAACTCGAGTTGAAATGGAATTAGATGGGGTGCATGAGGAGATTAAAATATATTGAATGTGATATGTTCAATTAAGAAGTGGAAAGGCAAAATCGCTAATTAAAGAAAAAATGAGCAAAACTGAATTCAAACGATTGGATAGTGTTGAATTGAATTGAAAACAGGTAGGCATGTGTTAGACGGGTATGGGATGAAGTATATGAAGATTTTAATTTATGTGCCCGACAAAAAGGTACATGTTTAAATTCATATATGATATTTTATGCACCGTATCGGCAAACCGCTTGGCTTTTCCTTTTTCTTTTGGATCGGTGAAGGCCATGGGAGGCTATTTGAAATATCCCGAAGCGCCCGGTACAAGGGAGGTTATGGCGAAATTTTTCGGAAATTTAAGGAGTTAGAATATTTTTAAGATAATTTGATAGTAGAAATCAATGTATCAATATATATAGAATTCGATAAGGAAACGAAATTGAAAATAGAATATTGTAAACAAAAAGGGAAATCTATAAATAGAAAGCGAACCATATACATGTTTTAAAAATGAATAATTAGGGTTTTATAGTGTGTTTATTCGAGGTTAGTGGTTTTGCCGTTTTGAAGTTAAGGATGTTTTCAGTCAAGGTCTGAGAGGTAATTTTACCCCAACTTGATTGATTTCATTTTTAATTGATAAATAGCAGGATCCAGTCTCGAAGAGAAGTATTTGAAAAAGAGTTAGTTGAATAAAATATTTTGGGTTGTTGTAACGATGTTTTACACAGCATTCGTTTTAACCCAAGTGATGGAATTTTTGAAATATTAAAGTAAATATTTCCTGAGTATAATTAAAGTAGTCGGGATAGAGATAAGTGATTGAAATTGTTTTCAATTGCAAATAGAGATATTTTCTAACATATAGAAAATAAAAGAAGTTGATATTTGGAAACGCTTTCCAAATGGCATAAGAGGCCAAGATGATTATTGAAAATATTTGGTTAACAAATATTGATAGGGAAATGGAAAAGAGAATTAATTAATGAAATGTTAATTAAAGAGCCCAGTGATTTGTTTGATATGTTGATTGAACACTTGTTTTATTCGATAGTTAAATCACAAACTATCGAAGTTTTGACCATCGTTGTCAATATGGAGAGACCGGTTGGATTATTATCCGAAGAACCACTCCGTATTGGCATAAGCGTTGCGAACCAAGTATGCTGAATATGTTGAAGATGGAGTAAAGTGCAAGGACTTTTTCTATTAATAGAAATTGTTCCTTCGGTTTCGTTCAATCCCAGAACGAACGTATATGGACGAATGTCTGACAAATTATTTCCAATAATCTAATGGGTTGGTATGTATAAATATATATGGTTGCAACGGATTTATTCCCTTAGCATAACATCCAGAATATTTGTGCAAATCAATTAGTGATTAACGGATCTGACAATGTGGCATTCAAAGTAATTGTGCTATCAATGAATGGAAAGTAATCGTAGCCTCAGGCCTCAACAACTGGGAAATGACAAAAATCGGGCAGGCAGCAATGCTATGTGGGTCGCCCCCAATAGGATGTATAATCACCTATCTAGAGATTGATTTAATTCCTTATTCTATTCGATGCTGTCCCAATCGGGAAACAGTTGCTGATCCCAACTGTTGGTGATATACATTCGATACACTCAAGCGAAATGAGTGGTCGGTAATGTGTGGGCCGGGTTGCAAGATGTTCTTGTTGAACCCCAGTGTATCGCCTCTAGAGTACACTGATCGGAAGGTGGTTCCATACCTTGCCATGCTGGAAATCCAATCTCCAATAAGCGCCATGCGGTTTTTGATTTTATATTATATATGGAGCGTGAGATGCAAGCGTTCTGCTAGATTCTATTTATTTGATTTAGACATTATTATAATATCACTGGATTTGATATCAAAGTGTTTTGGGATATAGTAACGTAAAAACCGTCCATGTTTATGTGTGGGCTGGTCTTATTATTACCTTTTCCTTCGAAAGGATTTTGAAAGTTAAACAAATGGTTGGAGTTTACTCACACCAGTCCCATGACTGACCCAGAGTTTATTTTGTTTTGTTTTCCCTAAACTCTTGGGTGCCCAAATTTGTATGGGCAGCTAAGTAGTCGGGATTTTTTTTAGATTCACTTGGAGGAGCTGGAAGCAGGAGGCTTCACCAGTTAGCTATAGACTATTATATTCCGCTGTGAACCATGTTTGTACCAGGAAACAGGTGTTTATAACTATGCCAGGAATAACCGTTGTGCTCTGATGATGGTATGTATATAAAGTAACTGATTTGTATTTCAAAAGTTATGTTATATAATATATCTTATTCGTTACGCTGTGAGATTTGTCTTATTTGTCTTCTTCTATTCTAATATTTCTTTCTTTCTATTCCTCATCCTCTAACTTCTTTCTAATAATGATTCGTATTTCTGTGCAATTTGGGTTGGACGTGTGGTGTTATTAGTCAACACAAATAGTACGGATTTGCGGGCCATTACAGGTCACCTTGGTGATCGTACTTTGATACGTGGCACCCAGTTTTGTGTCTTTGTTTCCTGTCGCTCAAAGTGATTTCTAATCGTTCCTTAACGTCATTGGATTCACTAACGAGCTATATATTTATTCGATTTATCGAATTTATATTTGATGATTTATAAATTGAATTTACGTTATTGCAACGTGAATTCCCTTGATCGATTCGCTTCGATAATCGTGCTCGTGTACATTGTCATGTCGGACTTATGCGAGGGTTTATATATTATTAATGGACTACGAATCCTTCTACGGATTCCAATCTATTAGTGTGTACGGATCCTCTTTACTCGATCGAGTAAGAAACTTAGTTTATTTACCTTAGTAAAACTGAGGACTATGACCCCTTATATGTTTACTTCGGCGAATAACTCTTGGACTTGTACGTTCGAACACATTGTGACGATTCTTGTTGTTTTTAGTATGAATCAACAACGGGTTTGTAAATATTTGAGAATAGCGAGTGGTTATGGGACATTTAGCTATTTTCTTAATTTAACTATCTCGGTGTAATTTATACTCACCGGACCGATGCGGTCCTTTGATGATTTATGTTTTGTGGTCCTCGATCGCCCGAGTGGGATTTACGATTCTTGGATTTCACCTGGGGGACTTCGATCCAACTTTCTATGATTTTCTATGATTTATGATGTTTTCTAGGGATTTCACGATTATGTGTTTTCTCTCTTCCGGGGTCACGACCTCGCTTCGTGGGGAGCTTCGGCTCAAACTTATGGGTTCGCTACCTAGAGATCGTATCTCATCTATGAACGGACCTGCCCCCTCTTTATGATGTTTTCTAGGGATTTCACAATTTATGTGTTTTCTCTCTACCGGGGTCACAACCCGACTTGGTGGGGAGCTTCGGCTCAAACAAATGACCTAGAGATCGTATCTCATCTATGAACAGGTCTGCCCCTTTATGATGTCTTGATGATTTATGATGTCTTGATGATTTATGATGACTTTGATGATTTATGATGTCTTGATGATTTATGATTACTTTGACGCGAAGCGCGTCAATTTGAGAAATGATTCATGATTTACTTTAATGCGATGGTCATCAATTTGATGTGTATTTGGCATTTCGCTGTCATTTCCTGTTGTGTGCTATTATTTGAATGTTGCATTCTATATTAGCTAGGAGATTATTTAGAGATATTTGTGTGCTGACATTCCATTGTCATTTCCTAATTGTGTCGACATGCCATGTTCATGCCATCCTGTGTTATATCTCTTGTTATCTCGGTTTGTTTGATAAGTACATCTAGACTGATCCGTTTATTGTTTATTTTCTTGTAAATAATACTCGGGTCAGGCCGAGTCATTTTAGGTACTCCTCTGGGACTCCTCGCAGGATTGATCTTCCGCTTTCAGCTTGCTACTCTATCTCTACAGCTTTATGTACTTTGGTACCTATGACATTATCTATCGTTGTGTACATATTCTTTTGTTTAGATCATGGTACATGTACCTATTCTTTTGGGATTAGTGGATCTTTGTTGACCACTATCTTGTTGTACACATTCTTGGTTTATTCATATCTATTCCTCCTTTGTGATATGATTATTCTGTGTCTGTCTATGATATATATTATTGTTGTTGTCTATTTTATATTGCCTTCCGGATTATTTATAGCCGTTGTGTAGCTGCCCTATGTGTCGAATGGTCATGTCGAAATTTTAATCGATATCAGAATTCGATGTGCATTCCTCATGTGAAGCAATCATACAATCGGTCGCTCTTCACAAACCTCATTCTCCGTTATGGTCTACGACATTTCTCTGAAATGAACTGGACGATAGTGGGTATAGAGGCGGGGCGTTACAGTAGGTATCAGAGCCACTTTCCGGAACAGTGTAAGATAGGATGACGATGGTATTGTCTTAAGCCTCTCTCAGGAATCGTGCTTTAGGGTTTTAGTTAGAGTCTTAAGACCCATCATAGCTTATCTTCCTATACGATTCCACTTTTGATTGAATTCACGTTGTTTGAATTCAACTTGAGGCTAACTTTTTCCTCCTTCTTTTCCCTTAAAGAAGCGAAATAGTTGGTTGTAGTCGTGCAAGTGCCGGTTCGCCCAGTGTACCTCCTACGGGAGGGGTGATTATGTCTCAAGTGGCCTATTTTTAGTCCTTTAGAATAGTTATCAACTTGTCCTTTTGGGTTGATTTCTATAGTCCTTCTAAGGCCCGTGTGCTCAAGTGATGCTTCTGTTTCATTCTTTGACTCGAGTTGCTAATCGATGTCTATTTGGCCTATTGTGTATCACACTAATCTTGTTGATCATTTATGATCCTTGTAGTTGATTGATCATTGGGTATCTTTCCCGTGCGTCGTTATGCACATCGTAAGCGTCTTTGATCCTGATATTTCTTGATTTCTAGTTAAGATTGTTTCGTACGTCGTTACGTACCTAGCATGCTCTATTGATCACTTGTCGTTCGGTATGGAGATACCATGTCTTTGTGACTAAATCTACTCCCTTGTTGTCAGCTATATAGTTCTAGTTCGGTGTTAGATCACCAAGCCTCCGGGCTAAAACAACTCATTTGTTACCTCGTTGTGCAAGTGTGAGTCACCAAGCATTTGTGATAAATTAACTCAACAAATGTATCGTTGCGTTCCAAACTCAAGATCAAGAATGAGGGAAAGCATCCCGCTTCTTGTGATCCCTCTTCTTGAGTCAGGGTATGTGTCATTAATTCCTTAATGTTATTTACCTTGTTCAGAGATTATTTTATTTATGTTCTTTGGATATACGTCGACCGTGTTCTTTGTTATCAAACGATATCATTTGTGTTTTATTCATAAGTTGATAAAGGAATTTTATTTCCTTTATTCCATCTCGAATGATTTATTGAATCTTTATATTTTCACGAGATTCGCGTGAACGATAGAAATTGTAAGGACTTTCTTGTGTTAACTTGTCCATCGGGTGCGCTAAGGATCTCGAACGAGATATGGGACGCCATGTTGGAGTTCGGAATTCCTAAACACCATTATGTGACAATCTGACATTTGAAATGATCCCTAAAATTAAATTAACCATTAATAAGTTAATCAAAATGATGATATTTTGGACTTTTTGTGATTTTTTGTAATAACCCGGAAATCTGGGCCAGTTTAATATTTTTATTTTGGCAATTTTAGCGAATTTTGAATATTTAAAATGAATTATTTTTAATAATATCGACGAGGAATTTATTTTGAATATAATTCGAATGTGTATATTCGTTTGAATCGACGATAGAATATAAATATTTATTTATATTTATAAAGGAATTGAAAATGCCGCGGTAGTTCGATAATTCGATTTCAAACTTCAAATGAATGTACCGGGTGCAAAATAAGCCGGATTTTAGTGAAACCAAAAATAATTGAATCTAATTGAGAATATCTTTCCAACGAATCCGAAAAATCAAAATTTCATAGCGGTAATCAAAAGATATGTCCAGTTGAAATTTCAGAATAGTCGCTATGGAATTTCGGCCCCTGAAAATAGCCATTTTGCAAACGACCTCGGATTTCGACGAAACCACTTTTGTTGGATCCGCGATGTCAAATTATTGCTAGGTTTCAAATTTCATAATTTTTCGAATCAATATGTGAGCGTGGCAAAGGAAAACGCGTTTGACCACTTTTAGTTGATTTTAATCGACTGGAAAATGGCCATTTTTCAAACGGTCTCAAAATTTGGCGAAACTAGTTTTGTTAGGACCGTATCATCAATACAAAGCTAGAAAATATTTTTCTGGGATTTATAGAGTTAGTATGTGGCCCCGGTAAATTGAAATGCGCGTTCAAATTCAATATATAGAGTTATATTTTAAATTTGACGGAAACTGATCAAAACGATCGAATCAGCCTACGATACATATCCCATTGTGTTCAGAATGGGGGTAATTAGCTAGAGGCGACAGTCGTTGGGAATCGTTTGGAGTTCGAATTTAAAAGGTACCTTTTTGAAAATAAAAAAATAAAAATAAAAATATATAATATATAGTCAACCCTTGCTTTCTCTCTCTCCCTCACTCAACACACCCGTTCAAAATCAAAAAGGGGAAACCCGCTCCACCCCAAATCGTCAGCCGCCACCCTCCTCACGTCGCCACCGACCGTCGCAGTTCCGGCCGCTCCCTCCAGCTTCACCTCGACCTCACCGGACCCCCTCCTCAGTTCGATACCACAACCCAACTCCCCCAAAAACCGTCGCGCTAGCCAATCTGGGCCCCCACCTCGCGCCGCAGCGCCCTGCCGTCGACCCCGACCGCCAGCAAGCCCGGAGGCTGAAACGACCCGCAAATCCGTGCTATCTGAATTGACTAATAACACCACACGTCCAACCCAAATTGCACAGAATACGAATCATTATTAGGAAGAAGTTAGAGGATGAGGAATAGAAAGAAAGAAATATTAGAATAGAAGAAAACGAAGATCACAAACTCACAGCGGATCGAATAAAATATATTATATAACATAAGCTTTGAAATACAAATCTATTTGGTACATATATACATACCATCATCAGAGTACACATAATATTTGATTCAGCGGAAGTAACTCGAAATAACTAACGTTGAAGCCTCCTGCTTCAAGCTCCTCCAAGTGTATCTGTAAAAGCCTGAAACACTTGACTGCCCGTACAAATTTGGGCACCCAAGAGTTTAGGAAAAACAAAACAAAACAAACTCTGGGTCAGTCATGGGACTGGTGTGAGTAAACTCCAACCACTTGTTTAACTTTAAAAATCCTTTCAAAAGAAAAGATAATAGTAAGACCAGCCCACACATAAACATGGACGGTTTTTACCTTACTATAACCCAAAACAATTTGATATCAAATCCAATGATATTATGATAATGTCTACATCAAGTAAATAACCAAATAGCAGAACGCTTGCATCTCACGCTCCACATATATATTATAAACTCAAAAACCGCATGGAGCTTATTGGAGATTGGATTTCCAACATGACAAGGTATGGAACCACCTTCCGATGATGTATCTCTAGAGGCGAATACACCTGGGTTCAACAAGAACGTCTTGCAACCCGGCCCACACATGACCGACCACTCATTTCGCTTGAGTGTATCGAATGTATATCACCAACGGTTGGACTCAAACCACCGTTTCCCGAATGGGCAGAATCGATAGATTTAGAAACAAAAGGAATTTCTCTAGATAGGTGATTATACACCCTAATGGGTGCGACCCACATAGCCATGCTGCCTGCCCGATTTTTGTCCTTTCCCGGTTGTTGAAGCCTGAGGCTACGAATACTTACCATTCATTAATAGCACAAATACTTTAAATGCCACATTGTCAGATCCGTTAATCACTAGTTGCTTTGCACAAATATTCTGGATATTATGCTAAGGGATAAATCCGTTGCAACCATATATATTCATACAGACCAACCCATTTGATCATTGGAAATACTCTGTCAGACATTCGTCCATTTACGTTCGTTCTGGGATTTGAACGAAACCGAAGGCACTATTTCTATAAATAGAAAAGCCCTTGCACTTTACTCCGTCTTCAATATATTCAGCATACTTGGTTCGCAACGCTTATGCCGATACGGAGTGGTTCTTCGGATAATAATCCAACCGGTCTCTCCATATTGACAACGATGGTCAAAAACTTCGATAGTCTGTGATTTAACTATCGAATAAAAACAAGTGTTCATCCAAACATATCAAACAAATCACTGGGCCCTTTAATTAATATTCCATTAATTAAACCACTTCTCTATTTTCTCTATCAATATTTGTTAACCAAATATTTTCAATAATCATCTTGCCTCTTACGCCATTTGGAAAACGTTTCCAAATATTAACTTCTTTTATTTTCTATATATTAGAAAATGTCTCTATTTGCAATTGAAAACAAATTCAATTACTTATTCCTATCCCTTTTTGTTTACAACATTCGATTTTTATATTCACTTTACTATCGAATTCAATACGTCGATACAATGATTTCAAATTATCAAAATATCTTAAAAATATTCTAACTCCTTAAATTTCCGGAAAAATTCGCCATAACCTCCCCTGTATCTGGAGCATCGGGAAATTTCAAATAGCTTTCCCGGTCCTTCTAATCTCAAAAAGAAAAAGAAGAAGCCAAGCGGCCAGCCGATACGGCGCATAAAACTCATATATGAATTAAACATGTACCTTTTTGTCGAGCACATTATTTATATACCTGCATTATCCTTGTCCCATACCTGTCTCCTGTATGTCTATACCTGTCCAATTTATTTCAACTTCATACACTCGTTTGACTCAATTCGTTAAAGTAATTCTTTAACTAACTCTCTGCCTATCTCGCTTGTATATTTGAATATAACACGTTTTCAAATATATTTCCACTTACTTATCAATCAATTGAATTCAAATTCCAATTTTAGTTCTATATTCGATTTCGAATATATATTTACAATCCCAAATTTCACTTTTCAAAGTTCGATTTTAGTTCAAACTCGATTAACTAATTCTTCTTTAGTTAATTCTATTCAATAATCAAAAATATGACTATTGTTTCAAAAATCATCTTCTTTACTTCACTTGAGTCCATATTTATTTTCTAACTCAAGTCTAGATTTTTAAATGGAAATCCGGATTTTTATTTGCTTAAAAATCCCAATATTTATATATAAAATCCATTATGGTTTATAATGGTTTCTGGCGCTGCATTTTTGAAATTTTGATTTTGACATAACTAAAAATCTTTTTGACGAAATCCAGATTTTTCTCTTTCATTTGAAAGCTATTATTCAGTCGGTCCTGACAGTTCTTGTTTCATAGAATTCCGACTTAATTTGAGTTCTGTATGCTCAATTGAAGTTCGAAACGTCAATTTACGAACTGCAGCGCTGCGGCGAGTTCGTTTTAATTATATTTATATATATAACCCTTTAAACTTCGTTTAAAATAAATTTAACTCGATTCTAATATATATATTCCAAATTCCATTTGAATCTTTTATATTTCAAATTCCATAGTTTAAATCTTGTATTCAAATTCCCGTTGAAATCCTTTATTCGAATTCCATTTCAAATCCTCTATTCGAATTCTATTTCAATTCTCTTATTCAAATTCCATTTCAAATCCTCTAGTCGAATTCCCACTTTAATTCAACCCCTTTTTGAATTTCTATATTTGAAATTCATACTTGAATTTAGATATTCAACTCCATTTTGAATTCCCTTTTTGAAATTCAAATATTCAAACTCCATTTGAATTCCTATGTTCAAATCTATTTCCAACTCCATTTGAATTAAAATATTCCAATTTTCTTTCAAACACCATTGAATTCTAAATTCGAATTCATTTACAAATACCATTTGAATTCTAAATTCAAATTCATTAGTTAAACTCCACATTTAATTTTCTTGAATTCCAATACCTTAATTTATTCCTTTGAATTAAATTCCACTTTAAATTCTATAATCAAATCCCTTTTGAATGGTTATATTTGAAAATCATATTTGAATTTAAATATTTAAACTTCATTTAAATTTCTATTTGAAATCTCATATTTAAATCCCATTGGAATTTCTTTATTCAAACCCATTTGAATTCCTTTGAATTCAAATTCCATTTCAAACCATTTGGATTTCCTATTCTACTTTGAAATCCTATTTTCAAAGTTTATTTCAAATTCTATTTTGAAATTCTATATTCAAATCCCTATTTGAATTTCTTTATTTGAATTCCTTCGAATTCAAATTCTATTTTAATTCCTTGAATTCAAATTCTATTTTTCATTCTAATTTCGTCTATTCAAATTTTATTTGAACTTCTATTTGAATTTCTAATATCCAATCCCCTTTTAAAATTCAAATATTTAAACTCCCTTTTAAAATTCAAATGTTATACTCAAATTTCATTTGAGTTATTTATTTAAAAATTTCATTTTCACATCCTGTTTTGAAATTTCATTTCAAAATTCCAATTTCACGCTTGTATTTCTATTTCTGAATTATCAAATGATAATTCTTTTCACTTCATTTATAACTTCGTTATAAAAGAACTATTTATAAACTTCGTTTATAAAGAAACTACTTGTTTTATTTTTCAAAACAAGTTTATATATTTTTTTCCATTAAAAATTCAAATTCTATTTAAAAATAGAATTTTCCCTTTTAAAATCTCAAATATCCTTCCATGATATTTTAAATATCATTACTTAAGCCCAGTGATATTTAAACACACAAAGCAACAAATTATTTATTTTTCTAACACATCATATATATAACAATATATATGCAAACAAATAAACAAACAGATAATATATTTTTGAGGAATCCAGTTGGATTCCTCCAACCTGTTTTCCTGCATCCACAGATGTTAGCACATAAATAATACCCATTCTGCTTCATGGCAGAATATCGCGGTATAGAAGGTCATCCACTAATCATAGCGTGGGGCGTATAGGATAATCATCCGCTATGAAACTGCGGGCATCCGCTAATGAGACTGCGGGAATCCAACCAATCAATCAACCCAATATATATATATATAGCCTAAATAACTAATATATATAAACAAGCAGAAAAATCCAAACAAGCAACAACAATTATTTTTAACGAAATAAAAATAATTAAAATAAAAGGTGAGTGAGATTTACTCACCGCGATTTCCTTTTTTTGCCGAATATTCAAAGTCTAGATTTTCATGAATTCACAGTTGGCTCTGACAAATTCCAAACAACTTCTAGAATCCCAGCTACGAACCCTACTCGGATAATCTCATAAATAAACCTTGTATAACAAGATGATAAATTTTAATTACCTGATTATACCTTAGTTAACTAATTAAATCGCTAATTTCTATTTATTTTAAACAGCTTGCTAAATAAATTTAGAAATCAAATTTCAGTTTTATTTCACTTCATTATTTAAATAAATAAATAAAATAACCAACAGGACATGATAAAGGAATTTTGGCTACTCACAATCTTTCTAACTTACCATTTATTTTATGTATGGTTATACATAGTTTTATATAACTTATTTAACTAGAAAAAAAATCCTAATTACATTATTAACTAATTAAACTTAGAATTAATTACCTTAATTTCATTTTAATCCTCTCTTCCTTTCTGTAATTGGAAATCCTGTTACTGTCATCATTAAAAACACTTGGACCGGAAGACTGACCCTTGCCGACATCATTACAGCATTCACCATCCGACTGTTACCAAGGAACTGACCACGAACTGTGCTCCGATCCCCTTCTTCTAGCTACCCGAACTCGAGACCCTTGTTCGAGTAAAAACTGTCGAGCTCTCTGAAACCCAAATCGCGATTCCAGCAACACCTTTAGCCACTCAGTACCCACGACAACACTTCCGTCCTCTCCTGCAAATGCGAGCGCTTCCCAGAGCCTTCGAACCCATTTGCTCGAACCGTCGATTTGGAAGAATAAAAGGAGTATCGATCTAAGTATGAACTCGATTTGGGTTGAATGATTTCAAAGGATCGAAGATGGCTTAAAGGAGAAATCCGATTTTCATTTGATTTTTATCTTCGTTTGAAATGGATTAGAATAGGACGGCTTGGTTTTCTTTTCCCTTTTCAGAAGAATGAATTGAAAAGAGAGAGGGGCATCGCGATTTATAAAGGGAGGAGAAACAAATAGTACGTGACATTGAAATGTTGTCTGCTTGATCCTGAAAGGGAGACATTTTCTACAGCTCGAGAAGAGTATAGGTCTGCGAAATGTTTGAACATAGGTCGGCTTATGATTCTTTTTTTTTATTGATTTTATTTTAATTAAATAATTAAAATATCTCGCGGTTCTTAACTAGTAATCCCGAATCACTATTCAACCGTGACGACCGACGATACCAGATTATAACGTTATCCTGGTCTAAATGGAGTAGTATCTAGAATTTTATTTTATTGTCTGCAGGAGATATTTAATTTAAATTAATGGTTTAAACTAGATTCGATTTAAAAATATAATTCAATTCCAAGCAGTTGAAAATAAATTAATATTATCGTTCTAATTCAATAGAATTTATATTAATCGATTGAATTGTCTCAATTCAGTTTTAACTCAACGTCAATTTATTTATCGTTCTAGTATTATGGCAATTCAATATATTCGATATTAAATCGTATATCGATTATTAACCCGATAAATTCCATAATAAAAATCCATTTATATTCGAATCAATATTTAAAACCATACTAAATATTTAAAATAAACTGTTCAAAAATCTGGGTCGTTACATTCTTCCCCCCTTAAAATAATTTCGTCCTCGAAATTGCTAAGGTAGGAAAAATGGTACAAATCCATTACTTCTCGAAAACTCGTCTTATGCTGAAACTCAACACTTTATATTCCAATTAAATTTAATTCCAACCAAAACTTTTGGTTTTTATTCACACACATTCAAATTGATTTAAATCAATTTATCCACTTTGATTCATTTAACTTGCTTTAAGTTAAATTTTAATTCCAGAATTCAAATTCCCGGGTTTTTATTTCAAGTCCTTTTTGAAATCACTTATTTTATAACTAATTCAAATTCAAAACATTTGAATATTTCCAAACTATTTGTTTTCTTCCAAACAAATTTCCATCAAAAATTTTCTAAGGTAGCAATCCATCACTTAGAAACTCGGAAATGAACACTGATGATGTTGCAATCATCATCAGAATTATTTCCCAGCCACTGAAGTGAGTTCAGTGCTTTATTATTTCAAAATCCATTCAAATATGATTTCGATTCAAATCTTTTCAAATTAATGCTATATTACTTTAACATACTTTGAAAAATATTTTTCAATTTCCCAGGATTTTGAATTTTGAATTCTGGTTTGAATTTAATTCTAATTCATCTCATTTGTATATTTTTCATTCATATACAAATATTCAGTTTGGTTATAAATAACCATTCTAAATTTATACTCTCATTTGATTATAAAATCAACATCCAACACATCCATATAATAATTCTAGAAAATTATTCTTTCTATATCAAAATAGAAATTTGGGTAAAATTATTTCATCTACCCACTTTAAAACAATATCGTGTTCAATCTCCTGTTCGAGTGTTTAGAAATTCCTATCGACTTTGTGGCGTCCCACTATCCGACCAGAATTCATAAACCACTCAACAGACTAGCCAACACAATATAAAACAACTTTTATATCAACTAACAAATACGCTCTCTTGTATATATACACTCAACTCATTCTAGGGTACTACTGACCCTATCTCTAATGAGCACATGCCACACAAGCCTAGGTGTTCGCTCAACCTAAGCTCTGATACCAACTGAAACGACCCGCAAATCCGTGCTATCTGAATTGACTAATAACACCACACGTCCAACCCAAATTGCACAGAATACGAATCATTATTAGGAAGAAGTTAGAGGATGAGGAATAGAAAGAAAGAAATATTAGAATAGAAGAAAACGAAGATCACAAACTCACAGCGGATCGAATAAAATATATTATATAACATAAGCTTTGAAATACAAATCTATTTGGTACATATATACATACCATCATCAGAGTACACATAATATTTGATTCAGCGGAAGTAACTCGAAATAACTAACGTTGAAGCCTCCTGCTTCAAGCTCCTCCAAGTGTATCTGTAAAAGCCTGAAACACTTGACTGCCCGTACAAATTTGGGCACCCAAGAGTTTAGGAAAAACAAAACAAAACAAACTCTGGGTCAGTCATGGGACTGGTGTGAGTAAACTCCAACCACTTGTTTAACTTTAAAAATCCTTTCAAAAGAAAAGATAATAGTAAGACCAGCCCACACATAAACATGGACGGTTTTTACCTTACTATAACCCAAAACACTTTGATATCAAATCCAATGATATTATGACAATGTCTACATCAAGTAAATAACCAAATAGCAGAACGCTTGCATCTCACGCTCCACATATATATTATAAACTCAAAAACCGCATGGCGCTTATTGGAGATTGGATTTCCAACATGACAAGGTATGGAACCACCTTCCGATGATGTATCTCTAGAGGCGAATACACCTGGGTTCAACAAGAACGTCTTGCAACCCGGCCCACACATGACCGACCACTCATTTCGCTTGAGTGTATCGAATGTATATCACCAACGGTTGGACTCAAACCACCGTTTCCCGAATGGGCAGAATCGATAGATTTAGAAACAAAAGGAATTTCTCTAGATAGGTGATTATACACCCTAATGGGTGCGACCCACATAGCCATGCTGCCTGCCCGATTTTTGTCCTTTCCCGGTTGTTGAGGCCTGAGGCTACGAATACTTACCATTCATTAATAGCACAAATACTTTAAATGCCACATTGTCAGATCCGTTAATCACTAGTTGCTTTGCACAAATATTCTGGATATTATGCTAAGGGATAAATCCGTTGCAACCATATATATTCATACAGACCAACCCATTTGATCATTGGAAATACTCTGTCAGACATTCGTCCATTTACGTTCGTTCTGGGATTTGAACGAAACCGAAGGCACTATTTCTATAAATAGAAAAGCCCTTGCACTTTACTCCGTCTTCAATATATTCAGCATACTTGGTTCGCAACGCTTATGCCGATACGGAGTGGTTCTTCGGATAATAATCCAACCGGTCTCTCCATATTGACAACGATGGTCAAAAACTTCGATAGTCTGTGATTTAACTATCGAATAAAAACAAGTGTTCATCCAAACATATCAAACAAATCACTGGGCCCTTTAATTAATATTCCATTAATTAAACCACTTCTCTATTTTCTCTATCAATATTTGTTAACCAAATATTTTCAATAATCATCTTGCCTCTTACGCCATTTGGAAAACGTTTCCAAATATTAACTTCTTTTATTTTCTATATATTAGAAAATGTCTCTATTTGCAATTGAAAACAAATTCAATTACTTATTCCTATCCCTTTTTGTTTACAACATTCGATTTTTATATTCACTTTACTATCGAATTCAATACGTCGATACAATGATTTCAAATTATCAAAATATCTTAAAAATATTCTAACTCCTTAAATTTCCGGAAAAATTCGCCATAACCTCCCCTGTATCTGGAGCATCGGGAAATTTCAAATAGCTTTCCCGGTCCTTCTAATCTCAAAAAGAAAAAGAAGAAGCCAAGCGGCCAGCCGATACGGCGCATAAACCTCATATATGAATTAAACATGTACCTTTTTGTCGAGCACATTATTTATATACCTGCATTATCCTTGTCCCATACCTGTCTCCTGTATGTCTATACCTGTCCAATTTATTTCAACTTCATACACTCGTTTGACTCAATTCGTTAAAGTAATTCTTTAACTAACTCTCTGCCTATCTCGCTTGTATATTTGAATATAACACGTTTTCAAATATATTTCCACTTACTTATCAATCAATTGAATTCAAATTCCAATTTTAGTTCTATATTCGATTTCGAATATATATTTACAATCCCAAATTTCACTTTTCAAAGTTCGATTTTAGTTCAAACTCGATTAACTAATTCTTCTTTAGTTAATTCTATTCAATAATCAAAAATATGACTATTGTTTCAAAAATCATCTTCTTTACTTCACTTGAGTCCATATTTATTTTCTAACTCAAGTCTAGATTTTTAAATGGAAATCCGGATTTTTATTTGCTTAAAAATCCCAATATTTATATATAAAATCCATTATGGTTTATAATGGTTTCTGGCGCTGCATTTTTGAAATTTTGATTTTGACATAACTAAAAATCTATTTGACGAAATCCAGATTTTTCTCTTTCATTTGAAAGCTATTATTCAGTCGGTCCTGACAGTTCTTGTTTCATAGAATTCCGACTTAATTTGAGTTCTGTATGCTCAATTGAAGTTCGAAACGTCAATTTACGAACTGCAGCGCTGCGGCGAGTTCGTTTTAATTATATTTATATATATATAACCCTTTAAACTTCGTTTAAAATAAATTTAACTCGATTCTAATATATATATTCCAAATTCCATTTGAATCTTTTACATTTCAAATTCCATAGTTTAAATCTTGTATTCAAATTCCCTTTGAAATCCTTTATTCGAATTCCATTTCAAATCCTCTATTCGAATTCTATTTCAATTCTCTTATTCAAATTCCATTTCAAATCCTCTAGTCGAATTCCCACTTTAATTCAACCCCTTTTTGAATTTATATATTTGAAATTCATACTTGAATTTAGATATTCAACTCCATTTTGAATTCCCTTTTTGAAATTCAAATATTCAAACTCCATTTGAATTCCTATGTTCAAATCTATTTCCAACTCCATTTGAATTAAAATATTCCAATTTTCTTTCAAACACCATTGAATTCTAAATTCGAATTCATTTACAAATACCATTTGAATTCTAAATTCAAATTCATTAGTTAAACTCCACATTTAATTTTCTTGAATCCCAATACCTTAATTTATTCCTTTGAATTAAATTCCACTTTAAATTCTATAATCAAATCCCTTTTGAATGGTTATATTTGAAAATCATATTTGAATTTAAATATTTAAACTTCATTTAAATTTCTATTTGAAATCTCATATTTAAATCCCATTGGAATTTCTTTATTCAAACCCATTTGAATTCCTTTGAATTCAAATTCCATTTCAAACCATTTGGATTTCCTATTCTACTTTGAAATCCTATTTTCAAAGTTTATTTCAAATTCTATTTTGAAATTCTATATTCAAATCCCTATTTGAATTTCTTTATTTGAATTCCTTCGAATTCAAATTCTATTTTAATTCCTTGAATTCAAATTCTATTTTTCATTCTAATTTCGTCTATTCAAATTTTATTTGAACTTGTATTTGAATTTCTAATATCCAATCCCCTTTTAAAATTCAAATATCTAAACTCCCTTTTAAAATTCAAATGTTATACTCAAATTTCATTTGAGTTATTTATTTAAAAATTTCATTTTCACATCCTGTTTTGAAATTTCATTTCAAAATTCCAATTTCACGCTTGTATTTCTATTTCTGAATTATCAAATGATAATTCTTTTCACTTCATTTATAAATTCGTTATAAAAGAACTATTTATAAACTTCGTTTATAAAGAAACTACTTGTTTTATTTTTCAAAACAAGTTTATATTTTTATTTCCATTAAAAATTCAAATTCTATTTAAAAATAGAATTTTCCCTTTTAAAATCTCAAATATCCTTCCATGATATTTTAAATATCATTACTTAAGCCCAGTGATATTTAAACACACAAAGCAACAAATTATTTATTTTTCTAACACATCATATATATAACAATATATATGCAAACAAATAAACAAACAGATAATATATTTTTGAGGAATCCAGTTGGATTCCTCCAACCTGTTTTCCTGCATCCACAGATGTTAGCACATAAATAATACCCATTCTGCTTCGTGGCAGAATATCGCGGTATAGAAGGTCATCCACTAATCATAGCGTGGGGCGTATAGGGTAATCATCCGCTATGAAACTGCGGGCATCCGCTAATGAGACTGCGGGAATCCAACCAATCAATCAACCCAATATATATATATATATAGCCTAAATAACTAATATATATAAACAAGCAGAAAAATCCAAACAAGCAACAACAATTATTTTTAACGAAATAAAAATAATTAAAATAAAAGGTGAGTGAGATTTACTCACCGCGATTTCCTTTTTTTGCCGAATATTCAAAGTCTAGATTTTCATGAATTCACAGTTGGCTCTGACAAATTCCAAACAACTTCTAGAATCCCAGCTACGAACCCAACTCGGATAATCTCATAAATAAACCTTGTATAACAAGATGATAAATTTTAATTACCTGATTATACCTTAGTTAACTAATTAAATCGCTAATTTCTATTTATTTTAAACAGCTTGCTAAATAAATTTAGAAATCAAATTTCAGTTTTATTTCACTTCATTATTTAAATAAATAAATAAAATAACCAACAGGACATGATAAAGGAATTTTGGCTACTCACAATCTTTCTAACTTACCATTTATTTTATGTATGGTTATACATAGTTTTATATAACTTATTTAACTAGAAAAAAAATCCTAATTACATTATTAACTAATTAAACTTAGAATTTATTACCTTAATTTCATTTTAATCCTCTCTTCCTTTCTGTAATTGGAAATCCTGTTACTGTCATCATTAAAAACACTTGGACCGGAAGACTGACCCTTGCCGACATCATTACAGCATTCACCATCCGACTGTTACCAAGGAACTGACCACGAACTGTGCTCCGATCCCCTTCTTCTAGCTACCCGAACTCGAGACCCTTGTTCGAGTAAAAACTGTCGAGCTCTCTGAAACCCAAATCGCGATTCCAGCAACACCTTTAGCCACTCAGTACCCACGACAACACTTCCGTCCTCTCCTGCAAATGCGAGCGATTCCCAGAGCCTTCGAACCCCTTTGCTCGAACCGTCGATTTGGAAGAATAAAAGGAGTATCGATCTAAGTATGAACTCGATTTGGGTTGAATGATTTCAAAGGATCGAAGATGGCTTAAAGGAGAAATCCGATTTTCATTTGATTTTTATCTTCGTTTGAAATGGATTAGAATAAGACGGCTTGGTTTTCTTTTCCCTTTTCAGAAGAATGAATTGAAAAGAGAGAGGGGCATCGCGATTTATAAAGGGAGGAGAAACAAATAGTACGTGACATTGAAATGTTGTCTGCTTGATCCTGAAAGGGAGACATTTTCTACAGCTCGAGAAGAGTATAGGTCTGCGAAATGTTTGAACATAGGTCGGCTTATGATTCTTTTTTTTTATTGATTTTATTTTAATTAAATAATTAAAATATCTCGCGGTTCTTAACTAGTAATCCCGAATCACTATTCAACCGTGACGACCGACGATACCAGATTATAACGTTATCCTGGTCTAAATGGAGTAGTATCTAGAATTTTATTTTATTGTCTGCAGGAGATATTTAATTTAAATTAATGGTTTAAACTAGATTCGATTTAAAAATATAATTCAATTCCAAGCAGTTGAAAATAAATTAATATTATCGTTCTAATTCAATAGAATTTATATTAATCGATTGAATTGTCTCAATTCAGTTTTAACTCAACGTCAATTTATTTATCGTTCTAGTATTATGGCAATTCAATATATTCGATATTAAATCGTATATCGATTATTAACCCGATAAATTCCATAATAAAAATCCATTTATATTCGAATCAATATTTAAAACCATACTAAATATTTAAAATAAACTGTTCAAAAATCTGGGTCGTTACAGAGGCCCTCCTCCGACGCCAATAGCAGCCGTGGGCCCCCCTCCATCTTTAAAAATTTCTGTAAGTTTTATTTTCTTATTATTTGGAGAAAAAAAATCTGATTGTTTGTGTATGGTAAAGCATCATGGAAGATATGAAATCTTTATGAAAAAAAGAATGAATTTTTATGGCAGGAAAGTTTAAATCATTATATTAGAAAAGTTTGAATCTTTATATAGTGTAGAATGCGATGGAATGTAGAGGATAAAAATATAATTTTTATCACACGTGAAGATTAAAAATATAATTTTTATATTATACAAAGGTTAAAACTATATTTTTTATAGTTTAGAAAGGATAAAAATTCGATTTTTAATTTATAGAAGATATAAAAATATTATTTTTATTTAGGTAGAGTATTAAAAATGGGATTTTTATATGCTAGAGAAGATAAAAATATAATTTTTATATAAGGTAGATATTAAAAATATAATTTTTATATATAGTAGAGATTATAAAAATCTGATTTTTATATTATATAGATAATAAAAATTCGATCTTTATATAAGATGTAGAAATATAAAAATATAATTTTTATATAGAAAGAAGTGTTGTAAATATATATATATATATATATACGAAATAAAATATGATTTTTATTTATTGAAAAGAAGCGATAAAAATATAATTTTTATTTGAACAGTGTGAAAAGAACTGCATTGGAGGTTCAAACCAATCCAGACGATTCAGCAATTCAAAAGCAAAGCACGGCGGAGTGGAACCCTCTGTGAGAACTTCTCACCTTTTAATTTTGTTTTCTAGTTTAAATATATACTAGGATGCAGACGGTGTTTAGTAGCACCCGAGACCCGTCGTCCACAGACCATGGACGGCTTGTATGCTTGTTTGTTTGATTTTGATGTGTAGTTGATTGTGTGATGTGATGTGAAATGGAATAAAATATTTATATAGATGAAATAAAATATTTTATAGTGGAAAATATTTTATAGTTAAAAATAGAATTTTTAACGTGTATATGAAATGGAATAAAAATAAACAAATCGAATGATTTGTTTGTAAACACACATTTGACTGATATTGATTGAGACGATAAATTTTACACATCGCCCAACTGCACAAATAAAATCTGTGTTTGATTGTTTGAAACCCCACACGGGTATTGGGATGATATTTGACGTACACTAATCCCAATAATTACTTGTATGTCGATCGATTGATTGACAGACTGTTATAAGCGTTAAATATTTATATTCGATGCTTATACAGTGTAGAATGCACTTTGGATGATGGTTGATTATTCATCGTTGTTATGGTAAACATGTGTTGTAGAAAATCCATATAATTAACATTATATGGTAATTGATTGGGCCTCATTCCAGTTTTGAAATATAATATTGGAAAAGAAATATTGAAATAGAAATATTTGAAATAGAATATTTGAAAATAGAAATATATGAAGCCGTGTTGATTAGATTTACGCTATTTTGACATGAACGATATTTATATCGATTTTACTCATTTTATAATGAATATCGAAAGTGATTTCAAAATCTGATATTTTGAAAAGAATTGAAATTCGAATTGAAATTGAATAGAAATGAATCTAAATTGAAATTGAATATAATTGAATTCGAATTGAAATTGAATAGAAATGAATTCGTATTGAAATTGAATTGAATTGAAAACGAACTGAAATTGAATTAGAAATCAATTTGAATTGAAATCAATTTGAAATGAATTTATAAGAAAAAATTCAATTTTGATTTGAATTTGAAAAGAAGTTGAAATTGTTTTGAAAATGAATTTAAAACGATTTATAAAGCATGTTTTGAATTGAAATCGACGAAGTATATATTATATATATTATATATATAATATAATGGCCTGAATAAAACGCGCCGCGCCACGGTAGTTCGCGAATTTCGACCATTGACTTCGAACGGATATTACGGGAGATCCGACCGTCGGATTCTCCTAAAACCGGAACCGTTGGGTTCGTATCGAAAAGAGCTTTCTAACGATTATTAGAAATTAGAAATCTAACGGTTGGATTTGGAATTTTGTCCAAATCAAATTTGAAAAAGGTCGTTGTAAGTGCAGTTCGATGGCCGTTGATGGAAATCGACTGTACGGGCCTTGATAAAATTATTAAAAATAGTAATAATTTTTGTAAAATCATAAGAAATGATTTGTGAAGATTTGGGATGAAAAACTCCATATTTGAAAAGATAAAAATAGATTTTTATCAAAATGAACTAGTTTTGAACTAGAATTAAATTTCTATTTATTTTTAAATAAATAAATTTGATTTCAAAAGGGTTTTAAAAGTAACCAGAATTTCCAATAATTGAATTGGAATGGATTTGAATCGAAATTGTCTTTGGATTATTTCGATGTTGGATTTCATGATTATACAGATGTTGTTATGGAAATTTGAAAGATATATATATATCGTTATTTCCAATACGATATTTGTTGGTCGTAGAATTTGATATTGAATATAAGCCGATATATTTTCTATTCAGAGCCTTGTATTTAATATCAAATGTGATTTGGGTTTGTCGTGAATGGTGTCTTCATTAACACTGTTCTTAAGCCCAGCTGAAGAAAAGATTAAATCTTTTTATTTGGATTAAATGAAGTGTACCAATTAAATAATATTTAATTGGAATTGAATTGATATTGATTTTTGGGTTTATCGTGAACAGTGTTTTAAATAACACTCGTTCTTTAACCCGATAATTAATGAAATGTGATTTTGGGTTGTCGTGAATGGTATCTTTAATAATACTGTTCTTAGACCTAAAGGAGTTAAGAAAATCAGAAACTAACTGGGGATTAGTTAAGTTGAATGGTTTCAGAGGTATTGATTTGATGTTGGTTTCGGCCTTCGGGGTTAATACTTAGGGAACTGCTCATTTGCTAATTTACGGTTAGGGACTGATTGAAATGTGATGTGATTTTGGGTTTATCGTGAACCGTGTTTTAAATGACACTGATTCTTTAACCCAGTCATAGATTAAAACTAAGTGGAGTTTTAATGAATCTTTAATTAGTTTAAAATGATCGAGGATGGAGTATCACCAGTTTTGCTCCAGGCGTTAGTTAAATCTTTAATTAGGTTTGAACGTGAAATGGTAATTGAATTTACCGATAACACCGTGGTGTTAGATATGAAGTATTACCAGTTTTACTTCATGGGATGAATAGGTTGGGATTGGGAAATTAAAACAAATGATTACTTCGGTAAGGTTCGTTAATCCCGACTAGTTGAATCGAAATTCAAAAGAAGATTAAAGAATAAATTCAAGGAATTTATCTTTGATAAAATTAATGGGAACCTTTCCCTATGAATGTGAAATTTAGAAAATAACTGTCGGTTAGCTAAGCAGAATGGTTTTCTGGATATTGATCTGATGTTGGTTTCGGCCTTCGGGGTTAATATTTGGGGAATTATTCTCTTGATTAATTTACGGTTAGTGACTGATGAATCGGAATGAGGCGTATGTTGTGTTGGTGTAATACATGTTTATAATATACACGAGTTATTCAGAAAGACCGGGTTTATCCCATTCTGAATAACTGATACGACGATAAGTCGAAGGTGAAGACGGTGGTCGAAGACCGTAGGTCTTCATGTCGTTTGGGTGATTACTGATGATCTTGATTGGGATGTACACCTAAGAAGATGGAAACAGTTGGTGATCGTCCAGACGTACTTAGAGATCGATGGATATGCGGGGTACTAGGTGCCTCCGGTTTCGTTCAGACCCAGAACAGACTTGTAAATGGACTGTGTGTCTGACATTGGATTTTAGTCTGGGTGATTGATTTCTATTAAATATATATCTGTTTGGCGGCGGAGAATTTATTCTCTTGCTTAACGCCCTTCTCTGAGACGTACGAGCTCAGGGGTTATATATTGATGGATATCAATCGCAGGGAATGAATTGCCTGTGTGGAATGCCTAAGTGGCAATTGATCAAGGCTTCTGTTGAAAAGCAAAGTCTTGTGGATGATGATCAAAGCAAGGCCTGTGTGGCATAGCTTTGTGTAGCGTTGATTCGCGAACCTCACACCCCGGTTGTGAACCAAAAACGGGAGAAGGACCTCAGGGAGGGCATGCGTTTCTTTCTAGCTAGGGTGTTGTCAGTGACCTACCAGCCCTGACATTTTTATACTTTTCACCTGTGTGGTTGTTGCTGTTGCGAGGCGCCTCGGTTAGATCGGACGATCCGGGTCCGATGGAGTCATTCGTTGGCTCATTTACGCCCCATAGGGCGGGGAAACGCAGTGTTCAGGAATTTTAATCCACATCGGTGGACCGGCCCTGACGATCCAAGGGTCGATGCGCTCTGACCCTGAGGCTCGGGCTAGAGAGTCTCGAAGTCGGTGAGGACTATCTTTTGCCTCGGTTCACAGGCGGAAATCCAATTTCCAAATACGTGACAATTGCGGTTTTATTTGTAGAGCCTAGTATGGCGACATGATATATGGTACCCATGCCGTCTATGATTGATACTTATGATTTGAAGTTGTTTTATACACTATGAACTTATAATAGTATCAAATGATTTGTTTTAAACGTATCAAGCATTCTTGGCTATTATAAGGTAAAAACCCTATCCTCCGGCTTGCGTTGCATTGTGTGATGGGAACTGGGTCTTATAATAGCTTCATTTTTCTTTATTTAGCATTGCGCTGTTTGTTTTATGCACTGGTATTCTTGGGAGGAAACCCGTTCCATGTTATACGGCGTGGTCCCTTGATTTACCTAACTTTAAAATAAAGATTAATAACTGTTTTAGTTCTCACACCAGTCCCATGACTGACCTGGAGTTTATTGTTTTAACCTAAACTCTGGGTGCCCTTATTTTGACACGGGCAGCTAGTAGTTTTGGTTTTGCAGATTTATATTCACAGGATCCTGGTTTACAGCTGGAACGATATCCGGAAAGCTTTGTATCCGTATATCTCTTCTAGTTGTGTATTGTATTATTTTCCGCTGCTATGTATTTAAATTTAATTTAAATCTCTGATATTTCTGTGTAATATTCATTTATTCTCTGTATATTCTTGTATTCTGGTGCATTGTTGTAATATACAATGAAATGTTCTTCCGTCTGCGTTCTATTTTGTCGTGTTCTCAAAACAATTCGTTCTTTCTCTTCTCTTCGGAGACCGGGGAAGTTTGGGTCGTTTCATCGTGGTATCAGAGCTTTGGTTTACAAAGCTAGAGAACAAGGCACATTAGAACCATACGAAAGAATTCATCAGATATTGGGTTAGTAATATCCAATTAGAATGACTCGTTAGAGATGGGATCAGTAGTATCCTAGAACGAGTGTGAAGGGTATATTTTTAAAATGAAAACCAATTTTGTTTTGAAATTTAAACCATTTCATACGTATTTGAATATTTATTCTATATTGATTTGGACAATCCAATATATAAAGATTTTGCATATATGTCTTGCAAACGTGTATTCGAAGTTTTAATGTATTGGATAGTTATAGAATCGCACTCTAGTTGCCCGGGGATAATTCTGGTGATGGGGCACCGTCGCCAGTATTTATTTTCGAGTAACGAAAGTGAGATTTCTATAAATTTCCATTAGACTGGTGTGAGAACCGAAATTAGATAGGGCTTATTGTTGTGATTTGGCATCAAAAATCTGATTTTTGACTATATATCAAAGTTATGCATTTGAAACGTTAATCCACTAATTGATTTATGTTTGTGTTGTTTGTTTATTTGTTTGATAATTTTGAACCATTACGTCTAATTGTATCAAATATTGAATTGTATTGAAAATTAGTCGTATTTGCTTGCATATACATGTACTTACATTGAACAGGTCATAGCAAAGAGGCTAGAGCAGAAGAATAAAATTTGTTTGCCCGACAAATAGGTACATGTTTATCATAATCTACTGTTTTGTTTGGGTGATGATGATTTTATGAGCCGATTGGCTTTTTCTTTTTCTTTTTGAGATCAGAAGGCCTGTATGGCAATTTCGGGATTTTTCCCGTGCTCCCGGTGCAGGGGAGGTTATAGCGAAATTTTTCGAAAATTTAGGGTGTTAGCCAATTTTTTGAGGAATTTGAAAAGTTCTTAGAAACTGAAAAGTTGAAGAACTTAAGCCGTAATGAAAATAATGAAAGTTGAGTTGATTAATTAAACAACTTTCGGCTTCGTTCCTTTTCGGGGACGAAAAGTTTTAAGTGGGGGAGATTGTAATAACCCGGAAATCTGGGCCAGTTTAAAATTTTTATTTTGGCAATTTTAGCGAATTTTGAATATTTAAAATGAATTATTTTAAATAATATCGACGAGGAATTTATTTTGAATATAATTCGAACGTGTATATTCGTTTGAATCGACGATAGAATATAAATATTTATTTATATTTATAAAAGGAATTGAAAATGGCGCGGTAGTTCGATAATTCGATTTCAAACTTCAAATGAATGTACCGGGTGCAAAATAAGCCGGATTTTAGTGAAACCAAAAATAATTGAATCTAATTGAGAATATCTTTCCAACGAATCCGAAAAATCAAAATTTCATAGCGGGAATCAAAAGATATGTCCAGTTGAAATTTCAGAATAGTCGCTATGGAATTTCGGCCCCTGAAAATAGCCATTTTGCAAACGACCTCGGATTTCGACGAAACCACTTTTGTTGGATCCGCGATGTCAAATTATTGCTAGGTTTCAAATTTCATAATTTTTCGAATCAATATGTGAGCGTGGCAAAGGAAAACGCGTTTGACCACTTTTAGTTGATTTTAATCGACTGGAAAATGGCCATTTTTCAAACGGTCTCAGAATTTGGCGAAACTAGTTTTGTTAGGACCGTATCATCAATACAAAGCTAGAAAATATTTTTCTGGTATTTATAGAGTTAGTATGTGGCCCCGGTAAATTGAAATGCGCGTTCAAATTCAATATATAGAGTTATATTTTAAATTTGACGGAAACTGATCGAAACGATCGAATCAGCCTACGATACATATCCCATTGTGTTCAGAATGGGGGTAATTAGCTAGAGGCGATAGTCGTTGGGAATCGTTTGGAGTTCGAATTTAAAAGGTACCTTTTTGAAAATAAAAAAATAAAAATAAAAATATATAATATATAGTCAACCCTTGCTTTCTCTCTCTCCCTCACTCAACACACCCGTTCAAAATCAAAAAGGGGAAACCCGCTCCACCCCAAATCGTCAGCCGCCACCCTCCTCACGTCGCCACCGACCGTCGCAGTTCCGGCCGCTCCCTCCAGCTTCACCTCGACCTCACCGGACCCCCTCCTCAGTTCGATACCGCAACCCAACTCCCCCAAAAACCGTCGCGCTAGCCAATCTGGGCCCCCACCTCGCGCCGCAGCGCCCTGCCGTCGACCCCGACCGCCAGCAAGCCCGGAGGCCCTCCTCCGACGCCAACAGCAGCCGTGGGCCCCCCTCCATCTTTAAAAATTTCTGTAAGTTTTATTTTCTTATTATTTGGAGAAAAAAAATCTGATTGTTTGTGTATGGTAAAGCATCATGGAAGATATGAAATCTTTATGAAAAAAAGAATGAATTTTTATGGCAGGAAAGTTTAAATCATTATATTAGAAAAGTTTGAATCTTTATATAGTGTAGAATGCGATGGAATGTAGAGGATAAAAATATAATTTTTATCACACGTGAAGATTAAAAATATAATTTTTATATTATACAAAGGTTAAAACTATATTTTTTATAGTTTAGAAAGGATAAAAATTCGATTTTTAATTTATAGAAGATATAAAAATATTATTTTTATTTAGGTAGAGTATTAAAAATGGGATTTTTATATGCTAGAGAAGATAAAAATATAATTTTTATATAAGGTAGATATTAAAAATATAATTTTTATATATAGTAGAGATTATAAAAATCTGATTTTTATATTATATAGATAATAAAAATTCGATCTTTATATAAGATGTAGAAATATAAAAATATAATTTTTATATAGAAAGAAGTGTTGTAAATATATATATATATATATACGAAATAAAATATGATTTTTATTTATTGAAAAGAAGCGATAAAAATATAATTTTTATTTGAACAGTGTGAAAAGAACTACATTGGAGGTTCAAACCAATCCAGGCGATTCAGCAGTTCAAAAGCAAAGCACGGCGGAGTGGAACCCTCTGTGAGAACTTCTCACCTTTTAATTTTGTTTTCTAGTTTAAATATATACTAGGATGCAGACGGTGTTTAGTAGCACCCGACACTCGTCGTCCACAGACCATGGACGGCTTGTATGCTTGTTTGTTTGATTTTGATGTGTAGTTGATTGTGTGATGTGATGTGAAATGGGAAAAAATATTTATATAGATGAAATAAAATATTTTATAGTGGAAAATATTTTATAGTTAAAAATAGAATTTTTAACGTGTATATGAAATGGAATAAAAACAAACAAATCGAACGATTTGTTTGTAAACACACATTTGACTGATATTGATTGGGACGATAAATTTTACACATCGCCCAACTGCACAAATAAGATTTGTGTTTGATTGTTTGAAACCCCACACGGGTATTGGGATGATATTTGACGTACACTAATCCCCATAATTTCTTGTATGTCGATCGATTGATTGACAGACTGTTATAAGCGTTAAATATTTATATTCGATGCTTATACAGTGTAGAATGCACTTTGGATGATGGTTGATTATTCATCGTTGTTATGGTATACATGTGTTGTAGAAAATCCATATAATTAACATTATATGGTAATTGATTGGGCCTCATTCCAGTTTTGAAATATAATATTGGAAAAGAAATATTGAAATAGAAATATTTGAAATAGAATATTTGAAAATAGAAATATATGAAGCTGTATTGATTAGATTTATGCTATTTTGACGTGAACGATATTTATATCGATTTTACTCATTTTATAATGAATATCGAAAGTGATTTCAAAATCTGATATTTTGAAAAGAATTGAAATTCGAATTGGAAATGAATCTAAATTGAAATTGAATAGAATTGAATTCGAATTGAAATTGAATAGAAATGAATTCGTATTGAAATTGAATTGAATTGAAAATGAACTGAAATTGAATTAGAAATCAATTTGAATTGAAATCAATTTGAAATGAATTTATATGGAAAAATTCAATTTTGATTTGAATTTGAAAAGAAGTTGAAACCGTTTTGAAAATGAATTTAAAACAATTTTTAAAGCATGTTTTGAATTGAAATCGACGAAGTATATATTATATATTATATATATAATATAATGGCCTGAATAAAACGCGCCGCGCCGCGGTAGTTCGCGAATTTCGACCATTGACTTCGAACGGATATTACGGGAGATCCGACCGTCGGATTCTCCTAAAACTGGAACCGTTGGGTTCGTATCGAAAAGAGCTTTCTAACGATTATTAGAAATTAGAAATCTAATGGTTGGATTTGGAATTATGTCCAAATCAAATTTGAAAAAGGTCGTTGTAAGTGCAGTTCGATGGCCATTGATGGAAATCGACTGTACGGGCCTTGATAAAATTATTAAAAATAGTAATAATTTATGTAAAATCATAAGAAATGATTTGTGAAGATTTGGGATGAAAAACTCCATATTTGAAAAGATAAAAATAGATTTTTATCAAAATGAACTAGTTTTGAACTAGAATTAAATTTCTATTTATTTTTAAATAAATAAATTTGATTTCAAAAGGGTTTTAAAAGTAACCAGAATTTCCAATAATTGAATTGGAATGGATTTGAATCGAAATTGTCTTTGGATTATTTCGATGTTGGATTTCGTGATTATACAGATGTTGTTATGGAAATTTGAAAGATATATATATATATCGTTATTTCCAATACGATATTTGTTGGTCGTAGAATTTGATATTGAATACAAGCCGATATATTTTCTATTCAGAGCCTTGTATTTAATATCAAATGTGATTTGGGTTTGTCGTGAATGGTGTCTTCATTAACACTGTTCTTAAGCCCAGCTGAGGAAAAGATTAAATCTTTTTATTTGGATTTAATGAAGTGTACCAATTAAATAATATTTAATTGGAATTGAATTGATATTGATTTTTGGGTTTATCGTGAACAGTGTTTTAAATAACACTCGTTCTTTAACCCGATAATTAATGAAACGTGATTTTGGGTTGTCGTGAACTTTATCTTTAATAATACTGTTATTAGACCTAAAGGTGTTAAGAAAATCAGAAACTAACTGGAGATTAGTTAAGTTGAATGGTTTCAGAGGTATTGATCTGATGTTGGTTTCGGCCCGGTTAATACTTAGGGAACTGCTCATTTGCTAATTTACGGTTAGGGACTGATTGAAATGTGATGTGATTTTGGGTTTATCATGAACCGTGTTTTAAATGACACTGATTCTTTAACCCAGTCACAGATTAAAACTAAGTGGAGTTTTAATGAATCTTTAATTAGTTTGAAATGATCGAGGATGGAGTATCACCAGTTTTGCTCCAGGCGTTAGTTAAATCTTTAATTAGGTTTGAACGTGAAATGGTAATTGAATTTACCGATAACACCGTGGTGTTAGATATGAAGTATTACTAATTTTACTTCATGGGATGAATAGGTTGGGATTGGGAAATTAAAACAAATGATTACTTCGGTAAGGTTCGTTAATCCCGACTAGTTGAATCGAAATTCAAAAGAAGATTAAAGAATAAATTCAAGGAATTTATCTTTGATAAAATTAATGGGAACCTTTCCCTATGAATGTGAAATTTAGAAACTAACTGTCGGTTAGCTAAGCAGAATGGTTTTCTGGATATTGATCTGATGTTGGTTTCGGCCTTTGGGGTTAATATTTGGGGAATTATTCTCTTGATTAATTTACGGTTAGTGACTGATGAATTGGAATGAGGCGTATGTTGTGTTGGTGTAATACATGTTTATAATATACGCGAGTTATTCGGAAAGACCGGGTTTATCCCATTCTGAATAACTGATACGACGATAAGTCGAAGGTGAAGACGGTGGTCGAAGACCGGAGGTCTTCATGTCGTTTGGGTGATTACTGATGATCTTGATTGGGATGTACACCTAAGAAGATGGAAACAGTTGGTGATCGTCCAGACGTACTTGGAGATCGATGGATATGCGGGGTACTAGGTGCCTCCGGTTTCGTTCAGACCCAGAACGGACTTTTAAATGGACTGTGTGTCTGACATTGGATTTTAGTCTGGGTGATTGATTTCTATTAAATATATATCTGTTTGGCAGCGGAGAATTTATTCTCTTGCTTAACGCCCTTCTCTGAGATGTACGAGCTCAGGGGTTATATATTGATAGATATCAATCGCATGGAGTGAATTGCCTGGGTGGTATGCCTAAGTGGCAATTGATCAAGGCTTCTGTTGAAAAGCAAAGTCTTGTAGATGATGATCAAAGCAAGGCTTGTGTGGCATAGCTTTGTGTAGCGTTGATTCGCGAGCCTCACACCCCGGTTGTGAACCAAAAACGGGAGAAGGACCTCAGGGAGGGCATGTGTTTCTTTCTAGCTAGGGTGGTGTCAGTGACCTACCAGCCCTGACATTTATATACTTTTCACCTGTGTGGTTGTTGCTGTTGCGAGGCGCCTCGGTTAGATCGGACGATCCGGGTCCGATGGAGCCATTCGTTGGCTCATTTACGCCCCATAGGGCGGGGAAACTCAGTGTTCAGGAATTTTAATCCACATCGGTGGACCGGCCCTGACGATCCAAGGGTCGATGCACTCTGACCCTGAGGCTCGGGCTAGAGAGTCTCGAAGTCGGTAAGGACTATCATTTGCCTTGGTTCACAGGCGGAAATCCAATTTCCAAATACGTGACAATTGCAGTTTTATTTGTAGAGCCTAGTATGGCGACATGATATATGGTACCCATGCCGTCTATGATTGATACTTATGATTTGAAGTTGTTTTATACACTATGCACTTATAATAGTATCAAATGATTTGTTTTAAACGTATCAAGCATTCTTGGCTATTATAAGGTAAAAACCCTATCCTCCGGCTTGCGTTGCATTGTGTGATGGGAACTGGGTCTTATAATAGCTTCATTTTTCTTTATTTAGCATTGCGCTGTTTGTTTTATGCACTGGTATTCTTGGGAGGAAACTCGTTCCGTGTTATACGGCGTGGTCCCTTGATTTACCTAACTTTAAAATAAAGATTAATAACTGTTTTAGTTCTCACACCAGTCCCATGACTGACCTGGAGTTTATTGTTTTAACCTAAACTCTGGGTGCCCTTATTTTGACACGGGCAGCTAGTAGTTTTGGTTTTGCAGATTTATATTCATAGGATCCTGGTTTACAGCTGGAACGATATCCGGAAAGCTTTGTATCCGTATATCTCTTCTAGTTGTGTATTGTATTATTTTCCGCTGCTATGTATTTAAATGTAATTTAAATCTCTGATATTTCTGTGTAATATTCATTTATACTCTGTATATTCTTGTATTCTGGTGCATTGTTGTAATATACAATGAAATGTTCTTCCGTCTGCGTTCTATTTTGTCCTGTTCTCAAAACAATTCGCGTGGTTCAAGATTTTTAATTAGAAATTATCTTGAGTCTTTTCTTTGAGTAAATTAAATAACTCCAGGAACAACCCAAAAAAGTTATTTATTTATGTCTCTTGTTTCTGGATTTCAGATCTTTGATTTTCGAGAATTCTTAGTAATTGAGAATCTTGCCTAATTCTTAATCCTTGTTTCGATTTGCTAAAGAGAATTTAGTATTCTTGTGATTCCATGCGTCTCCTTATTTTCTCTAGTGAACGATCACTCGAGAGAATGAAAATCCCGTGGGGGAGGGGAAATTTGGGTTTTGCGATCCGCGGCGAACTCAATAATTCCTTTCTTCGAATCTATGATCTAGTCTATCATCCGGAAGTGCTATAGTCAATTCACTTATGGACTTAGCCTTGCGTTCTTCTTAGAAATGAATATCGAAAGGATGAGCTCGTTTGATATTCCTCCTTTGTTTGTTTGAATCATTTGGATTGACAATTGTCTCCGCACGTTTGTTAACACTTGTCAGTCAATCTTTGGCGATTATGACCTCTTTGGTTTAATCTCATCTTGTTAGAGAAATTTTCTATTGCTTCTTTGATTAATTGCTGATGTTTTTGCAATTTGAGTTTTTTGGCGGAAAATTATCTTAAATCTTTTTGTTCCGAAGTGGTAAGTTGTGCACTACTTATCCATCATCTTCTCGATGTTTTCGATTTTCTAAAATCAATTCTCGAGTTTCTGAATATTGGGAATCTCGTATAATTCCTAATGATTCGTCTTTATGGTTACTAAATGAGATTTAGTACTTGGTTAGAAATCGATTTCCCATAGTAGTTCATTGGTATTCCATTACCAATATTTGTTATCGACTTGTAGTTCATTGGTATTCCGTTACCAATATTTGTTTATCGATTTCTAGCTCGTTGGTATTCCGTTATCAACCTTGAATCATTTATGTTAAAATTGATTATTCCTTCGAGAGTTGCTCTCTTTAGCTAACTTCGTCGGAATCTCTGAGTTATTCTTTGGTGGGTGTCAGCCACCTTGTCGCAAGACTAAAATGCTGAAGTTCGGTGTTCGCTACATCGTCGTGATTGAGTTTTGGGAATGGATTAGTCAACCATCGTAAATTCCCATTTCATATCCTAAGAGAAATATCTACTATTGATATCTCGCGTCTGTAGGACGATGTCCCGTTGCTTCTTGAAATTCCAAATTAGATTCGCATGGTTTTTGTGCATTTGATTGATTCTCATTCCCTTGAGAATCATACTGGGAAAGGCGAGTCTATTTGAATTCATAGCGCTTATGAATTTTTCTGGAATTATTTTACCCATTTGGGATGACTACCTTCATGGGTAATGGAATTCGAGATTGAACTCTAGTTTTTATGATCTTGTGACACGAAATTGGGATCTCACCTAGCCGTTGGTGTGATCTTTTCATTTCGTGTCAGTTCTTGTGGTACCACTCCGTGCTATTATTATTTTTTGTTACTCATTACTTCGATCTTAAGGAATTGCGGGGACGCAATTCTTTTAAGGGGCGAAGTCTGTAACAACCCGCTCATTCGATGATAATAGATTTAAATATTTTATTTAAATATATCGTCGTGTCCGATGTGTCACTCAAAATGTCATTTTTCGCAAACAATAAAATTAGGATTCGGGACCACTTCCATTGGGTCTGGATCATCGTTTGCAACCTTTTGACTATAAGCATCGATATCTTTTGAGTTGGACGAATTTGGTCATTTTCATTTGATTTATGACCAAAATATAACTTTTTGCACATGGACGAATTTTGGCTCGAAACCAATTCCATTGAGTTCAAAATGTCGTTTAGGAGTTCGAAAAGTATAAACTTCGATGTATTCCGAGCTTCGGAATTTTGGCACCTTGGCTAGGGCTTGGTTAGCCAATCTAGCTCATTCATTTAAGAGCTCCACCTAGCTCTCTCCTCCTTCATTCATTCTTACTTCAAAGAAAATAGAAAATTGGGGAAGGGAATGGGAAATAGAAATTCCCTAAGCTAGGGCCTTCAATCTAGAGCTCAATTCTTGTGCAAATCCAATTCTAAGACATGGGTAAGCTCTCTACTCTCCCTCTCTACCTTATACTCCTCTCAATTTCGGATTTTTAGTGTGCCCTAACACTCATGTGTCTTTATGTGAATGTGTGAGGTGATTTCGGAGGAGCAATTGATGAAAGAGAGGAGCTTTTCTCGTTTGTGTGCTTGTTCTTGACATTCAAGAGCCAAAGGTGAGTTCTTTTTGAACTCACATCTATGCCACAAGCCATTGGCTTGTAGAAGTGTAATTTAGTGTTCATATGTGTTTGCATGTGCTAGTGAATTGGTTATGTTAGTGTAACTTAGCCGATTCCATATGTTTATGTTCCATTGAGTTGAAATTATAAGTAGGATTGTTTACACGATCTTGTGCGTATGTTTTGAGTTGATTTGGTGATGCTGTGAAGCTCTGTTGTCCCCCGACATAGTTCTAAGCCTTCACAAGTCGCTTCAATCGTATTTGATTGCTTTGGTTAGAAAATTCGCCCGTTTTGGAATTTAAAATCAAAACCATTGCTAATCTCTTGTATGAACGTTTGTGCATGCGTATTTGGGTGTTATAAGTTGTTTTGGCAAGTCCTTGAAGCCTCATATACATGTGCATAACATCATAGGCCGTCGTGCATTCGTCAATATCGTTCTGAACATGTTTCAAGGCAAATGGTGCTCTGTAATAGGATTCAGACATCTGAATATTTTTGGGCAGACGACTGACCTGCTCCAAATAATTATAGTTTCAAGCAACAGAATTCAGAAGTCTGAAAATTATTGCTCAGACGTCTGAATTGTAATTCAGACGTCTGGCCGGAATAATTTAGACGTCTGAATTGGGGTAAAAATGAACTAAAACCTTGCAGGCCCAGAAAATTGCAAAGTCAGACGTCTAACCTAAATGATTCAGACGTCTGAATCTGTTTTTCTGCTATGGACCGGAGAGGACCTTGGTCCGCTGTCTACCCCCATCCAGGCTCTTTCCCGGCCGGAGCTCGGGCGGTTCGGACTCCGTTTGTGAACTTCAGCTTCACGAATTCACAGATTTCAACAGCTCGATTCATCGGCTTTGATTCTTCCAATGTTGATTCTTCTTGGCCTATTCACATTGTTTAGGATGTGAATCTCTATGTTGTATATCGAATTTATTCGATACTCTTGTTAATATGATTCACGACTCTAAAACGTGAATTATCTACTCGATATCTTTCAAGTCTATTTCGATATAGTTTAAAACCTTCGGGTGCTAGTTTGGGATTTCGATTAGTTCATTGATCGAAATTACAATCGTTATCCCTTTGATTTCTGATATGATTGTTATAATGTGAATTACGAGTGATCGGTCACCTTGGTGATCGTACTTTGATCCATGGCACCCAGTTTTGTGCCTTTGTTTCCTGTCGCTTAAAGTGATTTCTAATCGTTCCTTAACGTCATTGGATTCACTAATGAGCTATATATTTATTTGATTTGTTGAATTTATATTTGATAATTTATGAATTGAATTTACGTTATTGCAACATGAATTACCTTGATCGATTCGCTTCGGCGATCGTGCTCGTGTACATTGTCACGTCGGACTTATGCGAGGGTTTATATATTATTAATGGACTATGAATCCTTCTACGGATTCCAATCTATTAGTGTGTACGGATCCTCTTTACTCGATCGTGCAAGAAACTTAGTTTATTTACCTTAGTAAAACTGAGGACTATGACCCCTTATATGTTTACTTCGGCGAATAACTCTTGGACTCGTACGTTCGAACACATTGTGACGATTCTTGTTGTTTTTAGTATGAATCAACAACGGGTTTGTAAATATTTGAGAATAGCGAGTGGTTATGGGACATTTAGCTCTTTTCTTATATTAACTATCTCGGTGTAATTTATACTCACCGAACCGATGCGGTCCTTTGATGATTTATATTTTGTGGTCCTCGATCGCCCGAGTGGGATTTACGATTCTTGGATTTCACCTGGGGGACTTCGATCCAACTTTCTATGATTTTCTATGATTTATGATGTTTTTAGGGATTTCACGATTATGTGTTTTCTCTCTTCCGGAGACACGACCTCGCCTCGTGGTGAGCTTCGGCTCAAACTTATGGGTTCGCTACCTAGAGATCGTATCTCATCTATGAACAGACCTGCCTCCTCTTTATGATGTTTTCTAGGAATTTCACAATTTATGTGTTTTCTCTCTACCGGGGTCACGACCCGGCTTCGTGTTGAGCTTTGGCTCAAACAAATGACCTAGAGATCGTATCTCATCTATGAACAGGTCTTCCCCTTTATGATGTCTTGATGATTTATGATGTCTTGATGATTTATGATGACTTTGATGATTTATGATGTCTTGATGATTTATGATGACTTTGATGATTTATGATTACTTTGACACGAAGCGCGTCAAATTGAGGAATGATTTATGATTCATGATTTACTTTGATGCGATGGTCATCAATTTGATGTGTATTTGGCATTCCGCTGTCATTTCCTATTGTGTGCTATTATTTGAATGTTGCATTCTATATTAGCTAGGAGATTATTTAGAGATATTTGTGTGCTGACATTCCATTGTCATTTCCTAATTGTGTCGACATGCCATGTTCATGTCATCCTGTGTTATATCTCTTGTTATCTCGGTTTGTTTGATAAGTACATCTAGACTGATCCGTTTATTATTTATTTTCTTGTAAATAATACTCGGGTCAGGCCGAGTCATTTTATGTACTCCTCTGGGACTCCTCGCATGATTGATCTTCCTCTTTCAGCTTGCTACTCTGTCTCTGCAGCTTTATGTGCTTTGGTACCTATGACATTATCTATCGTTGTGTACATATTCTTTTGTTTAGATCATGGTACATGTACCTATTCTTTTGGGATTAGTGGATCTTTTTTTACCACTATCTTGTTGTACACATTCTTGGTTTATTCATATCTATTCCTCCTATGTGATATGATTATTCTGTGTCTGGCTATGATATATATTGTTGTTGTTGTCTATTTTATACTGCCTTCCGGATTATTTATAGTCGTTGTGTAGTTTCCCTATGTGTCGAATGGTTATGTCGAAATTTTAATCGATATCAGAATTCGATGTGCATTCCTCATGTGGAGCAATCATACAATCGGTCGCTCTTCACAAACCTCATTCTCCGTTATGGTCTATGACATTTCTCTGAAATGAACTGGACGATAGTGGGTATAGAGGCGGGGCGTTACAAGCGGGCTGGGCGGGATTTTTCCCGCCCCGGGCCAGGTCGACCAGGGGGTCGACCTCCCCTATACAGGTCGACCTGGGGGTTGACCTACCCCCTCGCCCAGATCCAAACAGTGACGATTTTCTGACCTGTTGCTGAGTCTTTTCTGACTCGCTGCTGAGTCACTAGGGCATAGGTGGAAATTCTAGATAACTCTACCTAGTCTGGACGGTTGTGATTGCTCCTAGGATGATCTAACGGCTCACATAAGTTTAAACCTCTATAAAAGCAACCCTATTCCTCAATCCTAAATCACACAAATTCATTCCAAGGGCCACCATGCTGTCCATGATCGTCCTAGCCTAGCCACCATTTCTTCTCAAACTAGAAAGCAAGTTAAAAGCTACGAATCAAAACTAACTTAGAGAATTGATAGTCTTCGTCAAGGGATTGCTTTTCAGTTTCAGAAAACAGATCCCAGAAAACAAGACTTTCTTTTGTTTGTAAGTCCTATTATTATTTAGACGTGAACAATTAAAAGTTATGATTTGTAATAAAGTGAAATCTAGAGTTATTCCTAGTTGTAAGATAATGGTGATGTTGATTCATGTCTATTCTTGATACGATTCTATCGTATATGCTTATGAGACTATTGTGGTTATTATGTTGATGTTAAACCAATCGTGTATTATGTAAATTTGGTGACTTTTCATGTTATGTTACATGCAAGTTGTCAGGCTAAGACATGTATTATGTTTAGATCTACATTTAGATCTATGAAAACTGGATCCAAAATAAAAGTTTACATTTACATGCCCAGTTGGATTTGTGTAATTCCATATGCTTAAGATTCATGTTTATTGGATCCAAAATAAAAGTTCACATTCACATGCCTAGTTGAACTTGTGTAACTCTATATGCTTAAGATTCATATTTATTGGATCCAAATTGCAAGTTTACATTTACATGCCTAGTTGGATTTGGGTAATTTCATATGCTTAAGACTCATGTTGATTGGATCCAAAAATGCAAGTTCATTGTTTTATGCCAAATTTATATGACACATGTTTAGTTAGATCCTTATTATTTTGTATGAATGGTACATGCTCCCATCTTTCCCCTTTTGTATATAAGTTGGGCTAAGTTACGAGCCTAACATTCTGTGTGAATTTTGCGAACGTATGACAGGGGTAACGTTGGGAAAAAACTTAAATTTATATTATTGGCATAATTTGGCCCATAAATATATGAATGTTTAGTGGCATAAAAATGGTATAATTTACATACCAAATTTTTTGAATACGATTTAGAGGGTAAATGGGGCATGACTAGAATGGCAATAATTGTGGATAATTTACATATAAATATGAAAGGTAAATATGTAAATTAAGTAAAAGACGAATATGCCTAACCCGAGGTTAGATTGATTTACGGTGTAAGACTGCCTGAAACCGCCCGACACATCCAACAACCGTAATAATATATATATATATATATATATATATCTAATGTGAGAGGTTAGTGCATTAAACCCAAAAGAACCCGAGGTTAGATTGAGTTGCGGTGTAAGACTGCCCGGAACCGACCGGCACATCCAGCAACCACAACAATACATATCTAATGTGAGTGGTTGGTGCTTTAATGAATGAATTAAAGCTAAGACAGGAATGGTAGGGTTAAGTTAATTAAGGCAACACTTAACCAATACAACATGTTAACTAAACTGATGGGTGGGGTTAGGTTAATTTGAGAACACTTAACCATTTTAACATGTTGATTAGGAAACCCTAGTAACGGGGACCCATTTCAGCAGTAACCCACATAGATGTATCACGGTACCATGAACTAGGCAGGGTGGGGCACGATTACTGGGCTGATTATAAGCGGTCAAAACAACGGCGGGTGGTGCGTCAGTGTAGGTTCCGACGGAGTGTGGTCGTGCACGTACTCCGAAGTGGAAAAAGCAGGCACTGGGCATCAGTAGTTATACTCTGTGCATCTTGAATTGTGTCGGGTTGCCACCATAGGATTTGATACACCCCATGGTGGGACCAGCACAGGTATCTACAATCAAGCGGGGCCGAATGACACAAGTGGTAAACGTATACGAGTAGGAGCTGATCGATAGAGGGGATCATTTGTCTTGAACACATGGTGCTAGTTGAAACACTTGTAAGTAGGTGTAGAGAAATAGTAATGAGTGCGATAGCATATTCATTCTTATTATCTTATTTCTAGGATGCTGTCCTAGATTCAGTTTATTCATATCATAATCCTTTTTCCTGTTTACATACTAAATAATCACTGGACTTAACAGACTCATGTCAGACCCATTTTCTTTCGTCTTCTTTTCTTTCGTTTCCCCCTCCCCCTAGGTCCGTAGGGAGGGAATACCTCAACTTAGTTTGGACCATTTCCAGCTTGAAAAGAATAGATGTATTACTTGGATCTTCTTTCCTTGGGCTATGGCTTTGGATACACTCTTATTGGGGATTTATGCTACCTTATTGTTATTTCATGCTTCTTTATGTTTTAATCAAGACAGAGATTTTGTTGTAATGATTTGAAAGTTGGTTTGAGACAGTTGTTGTAATGCTTTAACTGAACCACGTACTTATGAAATAAATTTAGTTTTTCCGCTGTTTATATATCTATCTTGTAAATTATCTGTATCTTTTACCTAAAATGCTCCTCCGAAGTTAAGGCATTCCCTTTGTGAGTGACCTTAACGGAGGTGGGGTGTTTCACTTTTCTTCTTTTTTTCCAGCGAAGGGGGCTTTTTGCTTGAATCGGAGGAGGGGGCTGCACAGGCGGGCGGTGGGGTCAGAGGGGTTCGGGGGTGGTGCTGCGCTAGCCCGCGGTGGCGGAGGTGGGGCCACGGCGGCAAGTATTCGCGGTTTGGGTGAGTTTGGGGTTAATGGAGCGAGAAGAGGGAGGGAGGAGCGAGCGCGAGAGAGGGGGAGAAGATCGAGGCGGCGCCGCCGCCGCTGGGGTGGATCGATCGCCAGTAGGGGGCGCGATTGATTTGGGTTTTTCTTTTTCCTTTTTTTAATTTGAACGTTGACTTCTGAGAGAAGGGGGTGAGGGTGTTATAATATTTTATTATATTTTAAATTTCAAAAAGCAACTTTTTATTTCTAACTCGAAACCGAACCCATCGACTGTCGTCCCTAGCTAATACCCCCATTCCGAACACAATGGGATTTGTATCGTAAGCTAGTTCGGCTATTTCGACCAGTTTTCGCTAAAATCAAAATATAAATCTATATATTGAATTTGAAAGCACATTTTAATTTATCGGGGCCACATGCGGACCCCAAAACTTCCAGAAAAATAAATTTGGTTATGTTTTGGCGATAAGGTCCTAACAAAACTAATTTCGTCAAATTTGGAGACCGTTTGAAAAATGGTCATTTTCTGGTCGATCCAAATTGACTAAAACTGTCAAAACACGTTTTACTTTGCCACACTCACATATTAATCCCAAAAATTATTAATTTTGGAATATAGCAATAATTCGACATCCCGCATCCAACAAAAGTGGTTTCGTCGAAAACGGAGGTCGTTTGCAAAATTTCCCTTTTTAAGGGCCAAAATTCCATAGCGACTATTCTGAATTTTCAAATGGACGTTACTTTTTATTCCCGCTATAAAATTTGGATTTTTCGGATTCGTTAGAAAGATATTTTCAAATAGATTCAAATATTTTTGGTTTGGCTAAAATCGGTTTATTTTGAATCTTGTACATTCATTCGAAATTTGAAATCGAATTTTCAAACTACCACGCCATTTCCAATTCCTTTTATAATTAAAATAAATATTTATATTCTAACGTCGATTCAAATAAATATATACATTCTAATTCTATTCAAAATAAATTTCTTGTCGTTATTATTTAAAATAATTCATTTTAAATATTCAAAATTCATTAAAATTACCAAAATAAAAATTTTAAGTTGGTTCTGATTTTCCGGGTTGTTACAATCTCCCCCACTTAAAATATTTTCATCCTCGAAAAAACACGGAGCTGAAAGTTGTTTTACTAATCAACTCAACTTTCAGTTTGGCGTTCATTCTTCAACTTTTCAGTTTCTAAGAATTTTCCAATTCTTCAAAAATTTGGCTAACACCCTAAATTTTCGAAAAATTTCGCCATAACCTCCTTTGTACGGGAGCACCGAGAAAATCCCCAAACCGCCACACAGGCCCTCTCATCTCAAAAAGGAAAAGAAAAAGCCAAGCGGCTAGCTAATCGGCTCATAAAATCATCCAAACCCAATAAATTAGTAAACATGTACCTATTTGTTGGGCATACAATTTTATTCTTCTGCTCTACCCTCCTTGTAATGACTTTTTTAATGTATATACATGTATATGCATGCAATCTCAAACAATTTTCAATACAGTTCAATATTTGGTATAATTTGGCCCAAATCTACCATACATCTATATGTTGGTTTAAATGAATAATCACACAACACAATCATCAATCAATTAGTGATTATCTTTTCAACCACATATTTTATATATATATATATATATATATATATATAAATCCATTTTTGATGCCAAATCACAACAATAAACCCTATCTAGTTTTGGTTCTCACACCAGCCAATTGGAAATATATAGATATCTCACTTTTTAAACTCGAGCATAAATACTGATGATGGCGCGCCATCATCAGAATCATGTCCGGGCGACTAGAGCGTGATTCTATATCTATCCAGTATATTAAAACTTCGAATATACGTTTGCAAGGCGTATATGCAAAATCTTTATATATTGGATTGTCCAAATTCAATACAAATAATTATTCAAATACGTATAATAAGGTTTAAATTTTCAAAACAAAGTTTGTTTTCAATTTTAAAAATATACTCTTCACACTCATTCTAGGATACTACTGATCCCATCTCTAACGAGTCATACTCATTGGATATTACTAATCCAATCTCTGATGAATTCTTTCATTCAACTCTAAGGTGTCTTGTTCTTGAGCTCTGTAAACCAAAGCTCTGATACTACCTGAAATGACCCGAACTTCCCCGTGAAGGAAATCCCAGATTGCTTTGAGAACAAGACGAATCAGAACACAAATAGAAGAACATATCATTGCTTATTACATCAATTCCATCAGAATATAGGAATATAACAGAGTATGAATTAATATTACACATCCGACAAATATCAGAGATTCAAATTACATTTAAATACATAACAGCGAAAAAATAATACAAAACACAACTGAAAGTAATAAATAGATACAGAGCTTTCCGAATATCGTTCCAGCTGTAAAACCAGGATCCTGTGAATATAAATCTGCAAAACCAAAACTACTAGCTGCCCGTGTTAAAAATAGGGGCACTCAGAGTTTAGGTTAAAACAATAAACTCCAAATCAGTCATGTTACTAGTGTGAGAACTAAAACAGTTATTAAATCTTTACTTTAAAAATAAAGTAAATCAAGGGAGCATGCCGTATAACACGGAATGGGTTTCCTCCCAAGAATACTAGTTCATAGAATAAACAACGCAATGCTTTTTGGAAAAATGAAGCTATTATAAGACTTAAGTCCCATCACACAATGCAACGCAAGCCAGAGGATAGAGTTTTACCTTATAATAGTCAAACATGCTTGGTACGTTTAAAACAAATCATTTTGATACTATTATAGTGTTAAGTGTATGAAAACAACTTCAAATATAAATGTATCAATCGTAGACGGCATAATGCCCCATCCCACTATGTCGCCAAACTAGGGTCTACAAATAAAACTGAAATGACACGTATTGGAAATTGGATTTCCATCATGAGTCTAGGCTAGGGATGTACTCCTTTCAGCTTCGAGACACTGTAGCAAATGTCTCGGGACTACACACTCTGGGCAACCCCTGGATCCTGCAGTGCTTGTCCTCCCTTACGTTTGAGGATTGGCAATTCCTGAACACACGTTTTCCGGTCCTATAGGACCTATACATCGGCTCCGTTGAGACCGATATAACCGAGGCGCCTCGCATTCCAACAACCATAAAGGTAAAAAAATATAAATGTCAGGACTTGCAAAACGCTGACACCACCCATAGCTAGAAAGAAACGTCATGCACTCACTGCGTTCCCTTATATCGTTTTTGACTCATGCCGAGGTGTGAGGCTCACGAAGTAACGCCATACACAAAGCTATGTTGTATTAAAGTCGTGCTTTGATCATCAACCACAAGACTCTGCTTTTCAACAAAAGCCTTGATCACTGCATCTCAGCATGCCACACAGGCAATTCATGTCATGCGACTGATATCTATTGATATATAACATCTGAGCTCGTACCTCTCAGAGAAGGGCGTTAAGAAAGAGAATAAATTCTCTGTCGCCGAACAGATATATATTTAATAGAAATCAATCATCACAGAATAAAATCCAATGTCAGTCACACATCCATTTACAAGTTCATTCTGGGTCTGAACGAAACCGGAGGCACCTTATTCCTCGTCCCATATGTCCAATACAGGAGAGAGGCCCTCGCAAATCCATCGATCTCCAAGTACGTTTGGACGATCACCACTTATTACCTCGTCTTGGGTGTACATCCCAATCAAGACATCAATAATCATCCAAACGATGTGAAGACCTCCGGTCTTCAACCACCGTCTTCATCGTCGGCATATCGTCGAATCAGTTATTCAGAATGGATATAAACCCGGCCTTTCCGAATAACTCGCATATATAATAAACAAGTGCTATAAAAACACAACATACGCCTCATTCCAATTCTGAATATTCTTTTATTCAAATATTCACATTCTTTGGGAAAGGTTCCCATTAATTTTATCAAAGATAAATTCTTTAAATTTATTATTAAATCTTCCTTTGGATATCATTTCAAACCATGTTAAGGTTTTCCAAACTAGTCGGGATTAACGAACCACACCGAAGTAATAATTTATTTTATTTCTCAATCCCAACCTATTCATCCCATGGAGCAAAACTGATCATACTCCATATCTAACACCACGGTGTTTTTGGTAAATTTAATTACTGTTTCACGTTCAAATCTAATTAAAGATTTAACTATTGCTAGGAGTAAGACTGGCGATATTCCATTCTCGATCATTTCGCAAATTTGATAATTTAAATTATCAATTCACATTTCAATCTAATTAAAGATTCATTAAAACTCCACTTAGTTTTAATCTTCCTAATAATCAATATTAATGATTATTTAACTTTGGAAACACAAGCATGTCGCATCGACAATCTACACCGTACTATTGATTTCTGCCGATATATAACCTCTGAGCTCGTACGTCACAGAGAAGGGTGTTAAGCAAGAGAATAAATTCTCCACCACCAAACAGATGTATATTTAACACAGATCAACCATACAGTTCGAAATACAATGACAGACATGTAATCCTGCCTTTAACTGGGTTAAAGAACTAATGTTATTTAAAAATACCATTCACAATAAACCCAAATAACATTCCATTAATTATGGAATATTCACGGAAAAACAAATCAATATATAATCGATATCAATTTCCGTATCCGACTAATAATATAAATGGAATAACGGCAAAGCCTTTTAAATTCCATATGTATTAACAGTCTTCCTCCATAGAAGTTCACTTCGATTATTATCAATCGAATTCCATTCAATTCCAATTTAATATATTAAATTGGAAAACCGTTACTTTGGAAAATTCCCGTTAAATCTTAATAAAAAGATTTATAAATTCCAAATCACATGTTACCGTAAATCGTGTAAAAGAACGAATGTCGTTAAAAACACAGTCCACAATAAACACAATTCACATTCTATTTTCAGTTCCAATTAAATGTTAATTAATTGGTAATTCTTCTCCAAAACTTAATTAAAAGATTTATTCTTTTCACCCTGGGTTTAAGAACAGTGCCGTTTAAAACACAGTTCACGACAAACCCAAAATCCCATCAGTCTCTAACCGTAAATTAGTAAGAGAACAATTTCCTAAGTATTAACCCCGAAGGTCGAAACCAACATCAGATCAAGACCCAGGAAACCATTCGACTTAGCTAATCTCCGGTCAGATTCTAATTTTCTTAACTCCATTGGGTTTAAGAACGGTATTATTAAAGATACCATTCGCGACAAACCTAAAATCCAATTTGATATTAAATACAAGTCTCTGAATAGAAAATATATCGGCTTATATTCAATATCAATTCTTAAACCAACAAATATCGTATTGGAATAACGATATATATATATATATATCTTCCAAATTCCTCCATAATATCCGTATAATCACGGAATCCAATATCGAAATATTCCGAAGATAATTTCGATTCAAATCCATTTCAATTCATATATTGGAAATTCTGGTTATTTTTAAAACCATTTCAAACCCAATTTATTTATTTTAAAAATATTGGATTTCTAATTCTAGTTCATAACTAGTTCATTTCGATAAAAATATATTTTTATCCTTTCAAATAGGGAATTTTTCATCCCAATTCTTTCCAAATCATTTATTTTGATTTTACACAAATTATTGATATTTTTAATGATTTTATCAAGGCCCATACAGTCGATTTCCATAAACGGTCATCGAACTTCACTTACAACGACCTTTTCCAAATTTGATTTGGACATAATTCCAAATCCAACCGTTAGATTTCAAATTTCTCTCTTATTCGTTAGAAAGCTCTTTTCGATACGAACCCAACGGTTCCGATTTTAGGAGAATCCGACGGTCGGATCTCGCGTAATGTCCGTTCGAAGTCAATGGTCGAAATTCACGAACTACCGCAGCGCGGTGCGTTCTATTCAGGTCATTATATATATATACATATACATATGTGTATATATATATTTCGTCGATTTCCATTTAAAACGTATTCTATAAATCGTTTCAAATTCGTTTTCAAAATGGTTTCAACTTCATATTCAATTTCAAATCAAAATTGAATATTCCATATCATCGATATATAAATGATAATATTTTCAAAACATTAGATTTTGAAATCAATTCCTTTTCGATATTCATTATAAAAATGAATAAAATCGATATAAATATCGTTCACGTCAAAATGGCATTAATCTAATCAACACGGCTTTATATATTTAAATATATTCGTGTCCATCCCAAATCGGACATCAAAATCAAATTTTGATCTTTTACTGATTATCATTTTAAAATATTCATTATTTTAAAATATTCCTTCTTTCCGAACTGGAATCAAACACAGTCAATTACCATATAATTTGATTTATATGGATTTCATACACACATGTACACAACAATAATCAAACACAGTCAACCATCATCCAGAGTGCATTCTACACTGCATAAGCATTAAATATAAATATTCAATGCTTATAACAGTCTGTCAACCAATCGATTGACATACAACTAAATATTGGGATTAGTGTATGTCCAATATCATCTCAATACTCGTGTGGGGTTTCAATCAACAAATAATGAATTTTATTTGTGAAGTTGGGCGATGTGTAAAATTTATCGTCCCAATCAATATCAGTCAAATGTGTGTACATAGACAAATCGTCCGATTTTTTTATGAATATTTATTTTATTCATATACACGTTAAAAATTATATTTTTAACTATAAAATATTTATTTCAATACATGAATATTTTATTCAGTCCATTTCACATCACAAACAATTTTCACCACACAATCAAACAAACAAACAAGTCGTCCATGGTCTGTGGACGACGGGTGTCGGGTGTTGCTAAGCACCGTCTGCATCCTAGTATATATTTTAAATAGAAATAAAATTAAAAGTGAGGAGTTCTCACCTTTGGGTTCCACTCCGCCATGCTTTGATTGTCGATCTATGTGGTATACCTACATTAAAAATTATATTTTTAACCAATCAATAATTATTTCTTTGTATGATTATTTTATAAATAACATACATAGGCTAAAAATTATATTTTTATCTTTCTAAAAAAATAATTTCATATTTTTATAACAAAGCTACATAGTTAAAAATCACATTTTTAGACCGCTACTATATAGATAAAAATCTAATCTTTCTATCGCTAATGAATATATAAAAATCACATTTCTACATTGCCATTTAAACGATAAAAATCATATTTTTATTTTGCTACATATATGATAAAAATCACATTTTTACATTGCCACTTCATATATAAAAATCGTATTTTTATTTACCTTTCATATGTATAAAAATCCTATTTTTACTTCGTTTCCTAGATAATAAAAATCATATTTTTATTATCTTTATAATATAAAAATCATATTTTTATTATCTCTATAATATAAAAATCATATTTTTACCCTCGCTACATACATATAAAAATCGAATTTTTATTCTTTCTACATACATATAAAAATCGAATTTTTATTCTTTCTACATACATATAAAAATCTTAGCTTCCACTATATATAAAAATATTATTTTTATAAACTAAAAACCCTATTTTTATTAAGCTAATCCTATAGAAAGTAAATAAATTAAAATATAAAAACTTACTTTTCTTCTTCTTTTTTCCCAACGAAGGGGACTTTTTGCTTGAATCGGAGGATGGAGGGGGTCGCACAGGCGGGCGGTGGGGTCAGGGGTGGTCGGGGGTGGTGTTGCGCTGGCCTACGGTGGCCGAGGTGGGGCCTCGACGGCTAGTGTTCGCGGTTTGGGTGAGTTTGGGGTTAATGGAGCGAGAAGAGGGAGGGAGGAGCGAGCACGAGAAAGGGGGAGAAGATGGAGGCGGCGCCGCCGCCGCTGGGGAGGGAGGCGATCGATCGCCAGTAGGGGGCGCAATTGATTTTGGTTTTTTTTTTTGAACATTGATTTCTGAGAGAAGGGGGTGAGGGTGTTATAATATTTTATATATTTTATTATATTTTAAATTTCAAAAAGCAACTTTTTATTTCTAACTCGAAACCGAACCCACCGACTATCGACCCTAGCTAATTACCCTCATTCCGAACACAATGGAATTTGTATCGTAAGCCAGTTCGGCTGTTTCGACCATTTTTTGCTAAAATCAAAATATAAATCTATATATTGAATTTGAAAGCACATTTTAATTTATCGGGGCCACATACGCACCCCAAAAATTCCAAAAAAATAAATCTGGTTATGTTTTGACGATTCGGTCCTAATAAAACTAATTTCGTCAAATTTGGAGACCGTTTGAAAAATGGTCATTTTCTAGTCGATCCAAATTGACTAAAACTGTCAAAACACGTTTTACTTTGCCACGCTCACATATTAATCCCAAAAATTATGAATTTCGGAATCTAGCAATAATTCGACATTCCGGATCCAACAAAAGTGGTTTCGTCGAAAATGGAGGTAGTTTGCAAAATTTTCATTTTTAAGGACCAAAATTCCATAGCGACTATTCTGAATTTTCAACTAGACGTAACTTTTTATTCCCGCTATGAAATTTTGATTTTTCAAATTCGTTGGAAATATATTTTCAAATAGATTCAAATATTTTTGGTTTCGCTAAATTTCGGTTTATTTTGAATCCTGTACATTCATTTGAAATTTGAAATCGAATTTTCAAACTACCGCGCCATTTCCAATTCCTTTTATAATTAAAATAAATATTTATATTCTAACGTCGATTCAAATAAATATATACATTCTGATTCTATTCAAAATAAATTTCTTATCGTTATTATTTAAAATAATTCATTTTAAATATTCAAAATTCATTAAAATTTCCAAGATAAAAAATTTTAATTAGTTCCGATTTTCTGGGTTGTTACACCTAAAAAATAACATAATCAATTAGGTTCCTAATTTTTAGCTGTGCCCTTCTACTTTGTGTTTGGGTTAGAGGAAGTTAAGATTATCCAGCTTCAACCATGCACCGGTTATGTATATATGAATAACCATCCATAGCTCTCCTACATATTCTTTGGTATGCACATGCAAAAGTTTCTAGCAGACGAGGAACATAAGGCGATGGTCGTTCATGTTTGTGTTTTCCAACAATCAACTATAATGTCTATAATGCTGAAGCACTTTCTTTTTAATGGAATTCTATCTTCATGATCTTCAAGCACATCATCAACCTTATTTATAGTCATGTATAATCCCTAAACCTGAAACAACAGATATTTTGACATAAGAAGTAGTGTAAATTTAATAAGATCTGAATGAAAACTTTTTTAATCATATAGGTCACATTTCAAGGGTCCTCGTTATTTGTATCTAGAAAATCTAATAAATAAATTTATAATAACATATCATTGTATGATATGCTAGTACAAACTATCATATCATATAATGGTGATGATTTGTATGCGTTCAATTTGTATGTAATTCAACCTATTATCTTATCTGGTTATATAACTGTTATACAAAACTCGATTCTAATTACTCAAGAACATTTGTATGACTATATCGAGTATATGATGATTAAAGCTAAATTTCCTTATCATACTATCTTAATAAGCATGAGCATACCTTGTAAGAAAATGAAAGGGGTTCTTGAATACCAAGTTTGTTTCTCATCCGAGGAACCTTGTAGCAAATCATATAAAATATCATCGATGCAACCTATTCACTTAAACTTATAATGCTCCATTACATCCGTCTCACTATGATAGATCGTAGAATGATAGATCATGATCCCTTTCCAATGTTTATCTCTCATCCATCTATAAATAGTGTGTAAGTATAGTACTAAAACATATAGTTCTCTACACAAATTAACAATACATTCTATTTAGTTATGTATGATAATCCATAAGTGAAAGTTGTATACTAATAAAAATATGTATCAAGGACCAAGCCTACACGTCATCAATATTAAAAAAGGTCACTAAAATGTTAGTTTAAAATATTAGCTAAATTATTATGTAGAAAAGTTTTATACCTATAAAGTGTTAAGCAACGAGCTAAGTCATTAGACTTCCTCATCGATACAATTCCTAACTCCTCATACAAAATGCATAATATAGCACCAACCCACAAATACCCAGATATTGTAGCAAAATCATGTGCAGATATAGCCATTTGATATTAACTTGGCCCTTAGTATGGTTTGGAAAAAATATGGATGCTATAAGAATCAATATCATTGCTAATGTATATTATTTTATTGCTTCAACTGATGAAGGATGGGAAATTTTCGAGCTATTTATAAGGTCATTAATCCATTTAACATTTTTTTTATTAACCTCTATACTTCAAGGGTGGAATCTTGTAACACCCCACCTCCGCCAGGGTGACTCTTGCAAGCACTCTGACTTTGGAGGGGCGTTTGAATCAGGTAAACATGCATAATGATATATCAAGGCAGAACAAGAACATATGTATATATGTAAACAGAGTAAATAACATAGATAAAACAGCGGAAGATTTTCAAACCATTTCAAAACAAGTCTGGTACAACATAATGTTAACTTTCCAAATACACAAGTCTAGATAAAAACAACATTACTGAAAAACTGAAATACATAAGTACTATCCCCAAAATAAGTGATAACCATAGCTAGCTTCATGTCAAGACCGTACATGAGCTAAAATCCCACAAGCAAGCGATCAGAGATCCAGCTAAGCTCCAATATTCCCTCCCTGAGAACCTGGGGGGGGAACGGAAGAAAAGAGGTGAAAGAAAACAGGTCAGTCAAAAAGACTGAGTAAGCCCTACTACAATCAATGTAAACTGATAAAGTTAACTGGCATGAGCAGCAGGGATGAACATAAGGATAACAACATACTAGCATGGTGATTAACTAACAAGGTAGATAAAGGTGTCATCGCATAATCAGGTTTAAGGTTTTGCACCACAGGTGTACTAGCAAACTAACATGACTTGAGTAAACAAGTATTGATCCCTTGGCCCAAGCTTTGGCCCAATAACATGAAATGACCCTAATACAAGGTCCAACCAAACGGTCTAGTCGATCGGCTCCCTAAGCCTAACTCGTCACGTGTTGGTGTCAATACGGCCCAAACATAATTGTAGTCGAACTGTGTCGAGTCCACCCTTCGGGTGTATCAAGCCCTAGGGTGCCAACCCCTGGACACCATAAACATGAGTGCACAGTCTCGATCTACTGGTACCCATGGGTGACTTCTCCAAATACGGACTACGTGCACGACCATAGTCCGTCCGGAACTACATCGGCGTACCACCCGGCCGTCGTTTATTGGTCGCTTACCTCCAGCCCAGTAATCGTGCCCCACACCCTAGCCTAGTCCCTAGGGCCATAATGATACAAACTTGGGATTACTGCTGGAGTGGGCCCCCATTGCTAGGATTTTTCTAGTGGGTTACGTACGGTTTAACCCTCTTGCTAATCATGAATTAACTTGGTTAAGTGTAACGATGAGTTCACGACTTAACCCTGATTAATCTACCAAGCCCAAATTGGTTAAGTATTAAGTGGACCATGACTTAACCCTAATCATGAGGCATTAATTAATTTAATGCGCCTTAACCTCTCACATTAGACCTTGTTGTGGTTACTAGTTAAGCCGGGCGGGTCCGGGTAGCTTTACACCACAACTTGGTCTAACCTCGGGTTCAAGGTACAACATGGCCAACTTCTCACATTGGGTCCTATTGTTTGTAGAAACTAGTTAGGCCGGTCGGTTCCGGGTAGGTTTATGCTACAAACTCAACCCAATCTCGAGTTGGTCACACTTATATTTTCTAAGTGTCATGTCCATCATGTTTCCAAAACACATTACAAGTTTTCAAGCAATTGGGTAGACCTAACTTAATAGGTAAATTCCCAATGGGTAGACCTAACTTAATAGGTAAATTCCCAAGCTTATGTTTTTATGTCTTTTAAGTTTACCCAACCCCAACGCAATCCCATCGCTTACATATCGCCATAGCGCATAAAGGATAGAAAGAGGGAACTTGGCATAATCACGACATAAAGGTGTTGAAGCCAAAAGTTCAACATGGTGGCATATGAAACGTACATATGTTCATATACTTGCATATTATATTTTTAGGCCTCAAAAGCATGCATAAAACCAAACTTAGCATATTGGTGACACATGGTGATAAATGACATGTAAACATGGCCATAAGTTCGCATCTAGCCTCACATGCAAGTTATCATAAGAGATATGATAACTTACATGTTGCCAAAATGCAACCTTTAGCATAAAGCTTGAAGCTTTATGTTCATAAACCCAAGATAAGCTTGCATAACATGATAGCATGAACAAAATGTTCAACCCAAACTTGCATAACATAACTTGCATATCATATGACAAACTTGCATATCAAACTTGCATAACATAACACGATAAACTTGCATATCATGACATGGCATACTTGCATAACATAACATGATGAACTTGCATATCATAACATGGCATACTTGCATATAAACTTGCATATCACAACATGATAAACTTGCATATCATAGCATAGCAAACTTGCATATCACAACATGATAAACTTGCATATCATAGCATAGTAAACTTGCATATAAACTTGCATATCATACATTTAACTTTAGAGTTTAAGTATGAAAGTAGAATAGGGCTTACAATGCCAAAGCCCTTATGAAATCAAATAAACCCAAAATGCAAGCAAAACCCTTGAGCCAAAATGATCAAAACCCTTGCTTTATGATGCAAATATAGAAACTTGACTTGAATGCAAGCTAATGACGCTCATACAAGCTTGAAAACACTTGTATGCATGGAAAATCTCATAGAAATTGATTTAGGAATTTTATGAAGAGAATGGAGGCCATGAGAGGAATGATTTTGCCATAGTTTAGTTGCTAGAATGAATAATGATGATTTAGGGTTAGGTTAGGGCCTTATTTATAGAGATTAGGACTAGTTCTAGCCTTAGGATTAAACCCTAGTTCCAATCTCAGCCCTCAAAACCGAATCTGGCCCCCAAACTCAACACAATCTCAAAATGGTGCACCAGGCTAAACAGCCCGGCTGGACCAAGTCGACAGCCAAGTCGACAGGGCTGTCGACTTGGGTCCAACCAAGTCGACTCCCAAGTCGACAGGGCTGTCGACTTGGGTGCTCTGGCGGGAATTTTCCCGCCTGGCCCAAACTGGCCCAAATTTCCAAATTCAAACTTGAATTTGAAATCTGTTTTTACTTTGGAATTTTCTGAAAACTTCGTTGGGCCTTAATCGGGTCATACAGACTCCGATTTTCGAAAACTCGGACTCTATTTCGTGTATTTTTCCGAGACGAACGCAATGGCATAGCCCGTTTCCCTTGATTCATATTTTAGAATTAAATTCTGCCTCGATTTACATTATTACAGGTTATTGAAAATACGGGTTGTTACATTCTCCCCTCCTTAAAGGATTTCGTCCCCGAAATCTTCAAGTTAGGAAGAACGTATCCTACCATCCAATCATCCATCTACTCAAAACATCATCCACGAGCAATCATTGTCCTTACAAGATTCTAAATGTTGTATGAACATATGCAAAGGTGTGTGTATATGTACTTATCTAATGCAAATATCATCAATGCAAATTATGTTAGTGAAATGAATCCACATGTATGCAATTCCTAACATAATGTATAACATCTATATGTGTGCACATAACATACATCCATATGCAACATCCATGTGATAACACAAAAATTTTCATCCATGAATAAGCATAAACACTCATGCATATGCAATATGAGGAGTGTGTGAGCCGATCTAGTGCCTAACGTGTATAATGCATCCATGAGTAACCACTTGCAAACACTTGCAACCACTTGCAACCATCAAGCATAACATGCCATGTTTCATCCAAAGGGTTTCTACCTAAGGTTCTCATGACAAGATTAACACGATAAACTAGATAATCAAGACAAACATGGATAGCAAAAGATATGCTACAAAGAGATCGGGAAGATAAGCAGGATATACTCCTCTTTCGGATTACAAGAAATCCCTTCCTAACCCAAACCAATCCTATAAAAACCCAAAAGGTTTAGTCAACCTAACGGACCCCTTATGGAGTTTACAATAGAAATGGGATCGAGAATGGGACCGAGAGGATATATGTAAAAAGATATCATGCAAGTAAGTTCCACAGGAAAACAAGGATCAAGGATATGCTCTTAGAAAGAGATATGATGCGCGTATCTAGCATTCAGTCTTCTAAGTCACGTTTCCTTGAGCTTAACTCCACTGTGCTTTGACCGTCTTTTACCTCATGATTTCTTAGCTTCTTAACTCTTATTTCCAAATATGAGTTGGAACCCATTTCATTGTCGCCTCTCGTCTTCCTCTTTCACTTACTCTACTATCATTCTTGGCTTAAACATAACCATGACCTCATGATTTCATGTAAGCTCTCCAAAATTCACTAGTGAATCCTAGATCTCGTTCACTTACTATAAAGTATTCCACGCAGCAGAACTTTTCTTGAAAATACCAATCCACGTTGCCAATTGCTCTTACTAACATGATTTTCTATAACTCATGCTTGAACGAAATGAACCATTCGCCTGTGAATGATAGGCCGTACTTAGATTCAGCCGTTTGCCCATGACTTCCCGTAGACTATTCCAAAACTGGCTAGTAAAAATTGAGTCATGGTTACTAACAATCCTTTAGGGAACCTCGTGCAACTGCTTTATTTCTTGAAAGTAAACTGTCGCTAGCTATGATGCAGTCCTTTCGCTCTTTACCGGAGTGAAATGAGCACTCTTCGTGAGTCTACCTACTATGACACATATGCTCGTATTCCCTTTCCTTGTTCTAGGCAGTCCATCCACGAAATCCTTCGTGACGCTTTACTACTTCCATTGCGGGGACCTCCAATGGATGTAATAGCCCACCGGGCTTTTTATGACTCGGCCTTAATCTGTTGGCACAACATGCACCTTGGGACAAACTCGGCCACCTCCTCGAGTGATGTGCATCTTCAAGAGCTTTCTTTCTCTCATTGCGTCTTAGCCATCCCTTGCCATCTATAGCGAGGTGTCTTAACATCTCGCCTCGAATCAACTTGTCCATGATCTCGACTAACTGCGGGTCTTCCTTCTGTGAAGTCCCTACTTGATCCAGAAGGGTAGGTCTAAACTCAAGGGACGCTAACTGACTAATTAAACTGAGAAAGCTTCTTACTTCAATTGTCCTCGTCGGAGCTTTCCGGTCTTGAACCGCGACCACTTTAGCGGGATCCACCGCTAAGCCTTGCTTAGAAACTATGTGCCCAAGAAATCTAACTTCTTTTTCTCCAAAATGACATTTGGAGAACTTGGCCTTCAACTGATGCGCTCTAAGCGTATCCATCACCTCCTTGAGATGTCTTGCGTGCTCTTCCTCATCCTTTGAGAAGATCAGAATATCACCTACGAAGACCACGACAAACTTGTTCAAGAACTCCCTGAACACCCTACTCATCAAGTCCACGAAATATGCGGGTGCATTCGTCAAGCCAAATGGCATGACAAGCCATTCGAAGAATCCATCTGGAGTCCTGAACGCAGTCTTGTCTATACTATCCTCAGCTACCCTGAGCTGATGGAATCCAGTAGCAAGATCAAGCTGAGAGAAAACAGAAGCACCGACAAGCTGGTCAAAGAGATCATCAATCCTCGGTAACGGGTGTCTGTTCTTCTTAGTCAGCTTATTCAACTCTCGATAGTCAACACAAAGTCGAAGAGAACCATCTGCCTTGGTAGCAAATACCACAGGCGCTCCCATTCAGATATACTTCGTCTAATGAAGTTCTTCTCAAGCAACTCCTTTACTTGCTTACTTAGCTCCCGCCTTTCACGCGGAGCCATGTGCCGAACGGGCAAAGAAACCGGCTTTGCATTATCCACCAGATAAATGCGGAAATCAATCTCTCGCTTAGGGGGCAACCCCCTAACTTCATCGAAAACATCCGGATACTCTCGAACCACTCTCACAGACTGAAGAGTTTCCATTGACGAGTCGAGTGATTCAAGATAGCACAGCATGACGGGACCTCTCGGATTACAAGAAATTTCTAGGGTGTTTCCGAGGTGAGTCACGAGCCTCACAACCCTATGCTTACAATCAAGAATGGCCCCATATCTGGACAACCAATCCATGCCCAATATCAATACGTATCCCCTAAAACCAAGAACATAAGCACTGCACAAGAACTCTACACTCAGTATAGAGATCCTCAAATCCCCACATATCATAGACAAATGGGCGGAACCCCCAATAGGATTTGAGACACAGACGGGATCATCTACCAAGCTAGTACTAAGGTGCAAACTATCAACAAGATCAGATGAGATAAAGCTATGCGATGCACCAGAATCAAACAAGGTACGAACTGGAAAATCAGAAATATATACAAGGCTCTCAACAGAGATACTACCTCGATCGGGAACTGGACCGGTACTGAGAGCATGAACTTGCCCTCCTGAAGGTCCAGCACGCTGAGTCTGACCCTGGCCTTGCCCTTGCTTCTTCGGGCAATCCTTACTGAAATGTCCAGTCTTACCGCAGAAAAAGCATTCACCATTCTTCCTTTTCCTCTTCTTACAATCCTTAATAAGATGCCCAACTGAACCGCAATAATGGCACTTCTCCTTGTTGTTCTTGCCCTTGTTGTTGTTCCCCTTGTTGCCTTGACTCTTGTTCTTGTTCTGATTGCCTTGACTGCTCTGACCGCTTGTATTACCCTGATTTCTTTTCCACTGGGAATCAGTCTTCTTGGCTTGAGTATCATTCATCCTGATCTCCTTCTTGTCACTCCTATTCTCTTCATTGAGTAGGGCCAGATTCACCAAACTCTCGAAAGTTGCCCCCAAGGGTATGTGAGTCATGGCTAAACCCTGTAATGGTTCGTTTAATCCTAGAGCAAAGTATAGGGCCTTCTTCTGAGCTGTGTTAACCAAGTCTAAACCGACCCGAGCCAGTTGATTAAACTTATCTACGTATTCCCTAATAGTCATGTCCCCTTGCTTCAGTGATAAGAACCTTAGTCCAAACTTTTCCCTTAAGTCATCCCAAGTCTCAATTGGCCTAGTAGCGGTGGTGACCACCCACCAACGTGCAGCTTCTTCCTTTAGCAACCACACTGCTAATAAAACCTTCGTACGGTCATCTATATCAAAGAAGGTAAAAAGATCTTCGGTTTCTTTCAACCAATTCCTTGCCTCTACATAAGTCTCGGTTCCAATGAAATTCTTGCAACCCATCGCCTTAAAGTCTTTGCAAATCTCCGCGAAATCCTTTTGTGGATGCTGAGGGGGAGGAGGAAGAGGAACCTCGGCGACAGGAGGAGGAGGAACATCAACTACCGGAGGAGGAGTAATATTTGCGGGGCCGGCTTCGGTCGCCCTAGCCTCCAAAAGTCTCCTATACCAAACAGGTACGTGTACTCCCTCCGAAATGGAAAAGTTATTGGCCATACTGAAAACGAAGAAAAAGATAGATTCAAAATGGAGAAAAAAACGAGGGAATTTTGCTAATGGCTTTTTGGGGAATAGCCTTTAAAATAAACTAGACTTTTCTTTGGAAAATACTTTATACTTGGTTTTGAAAATAGTTTTCCAAAAGTTTTAAAAACCTTTTTGTTCCTTCTCGTAAACCATATGCTCTGATACCAAATGTAACACCCCACCTCCGCCAGGGTGACTCTTGCAAGCACTCTGACTTTGGAGGGGCGTTTGAATCAGGTAAACATGCATAATGATATATCAAGGCAGAACAAGAACATATGTATATATGTAAACAGAGTAAATAACATAGATAAAACAGCGGAAGATTTTCAAACCATTTCAAAACAAGTCTGGTACAACATAATGTTAACTTTCCAAATACACAAGTCTAGATAAAAACAACATTACTGAAAAACTGAAATACATAAGTACTATCCCCAAAATAAGTGATAACCATAGCTAGCTTCATGTCAAGACCGTACATGAGCTAAAATCCCACAAGCAAGCGATCAGAGATCCAGCTAAGCTCCAATATTCCCTCCCTGAGAACCTGGGGGGGAACGGAAGAAAAGAGGCGAAAGAAAACAGGTCAGTCAAAAAGACTGAGTAAGCCCTACTACAATCAATGTAAACTGATAAAGTTAACTGGCATGAGCAGCAGGGATGAACATAAGGATAACAACATACTAGCATGGTGATTAACTAACAAGGTAGATAAAGGTGTCATCGCATAATCAGGTTTAAGGTTTTGCACCACAGGTGTACTAGCAAACTAACATGACTTGAGTAAACAAGTATTGATCCCTTGGCCCAAGCTTTGGCCCAATAACATGAAATGACCCTAATACAAGGTCCAACCAAACGGTCTAGTCGATCGGCTCCCTAAGCCTAACTCGTCACGTGTTGGTGTCAATACGGCCCAAACATAATTGTAGTCGAACTGTGTCGGGTCCACCCTTCGGGTGTATCAAGCCCTAGGGTGCCGACCCCTGGACACCATAAACATGAGTGCACAGTCTCGATCTACTGGTACCCATGGGTGACTTCTCCAAATACGGACTACGTGCACGACCATAGTCCGTCCGGAACTACATCGGCGTACCACCCGGCCGTCGTTTATTGGTCGCTTACCTCCAGCCCAGTAATCGTGCCCCACACCCTAGCCTAGTCCCTAGGGCCATAATGATACAAACTTGGGATTACTGCTGGAGTGGGCCCCCATTGCTAGGATTTTTCTAGTGGGTTAAGTACGGTTTAACCCTCTTGCTAATCATGAATTAACTTGGTTAAGTGTAACGATGAGTTCACGACTTAACCCTGATTAATCTACCAAGCCCAAATTGGTTAAGTATTAAGTGGACCATGACTTAACCCTAATCACGAGGCATTAATTAATTTAATGCGCCTTAACCTCTCACATTAGACCTTGTTGTGGTTACTAGTTAAGCCGGGCGGGTCCGGGTAGCTTTACACCACAACTTGGTCTAACCTCGGGTTCAAGGTACAACATGGCCAACTTCTCACATTGGGTCCTATTGTTTGTAGCAAATAGTTAGGCCGGTCGGTTCCGGGTAGGTTTATGCTACAAACTCAACCCAACCTCGAGTTGGTCACACTTATATTTTCTAAGTGTCATGTCCATCATGTTTCCAAAACACATTACAAGTTTTCAAGCAATTGGGTAGACCTAACTTAATAGGTAAATTCCCAATGGGTAGACCTAACTTAATAGGTAAATTCCCAAGCTTATGTTTTTATGTCTTTTAAGTTTACCCAACCCCAACGCAATCTCATCGCTTACATATCGCCATAGCGCATAAAGGATAGAAAGAGGGAACTTGGCATAATCACGACATAAAGGTGTTGAAGCCACAAGTTCAACATGGTGGCATATGAAACGTACATATGTTCATATACTTGCATATTATATTTTTAGGCCTCAAAAGCATGCATAAAACCAAACTTAGCATATTGGTGATACATGGTGATAAATGACATGTAAACATGGCCATAAGTTCGCATCTAGCCTCACATGCAAGTTATCATAAGAGATATGATAACTTACATGTTGCCAAAATGCAACCTTTAGCATAAAGCTTGAAGCTTTATGTTCATAAACCCAAGATAAGCTTGCATAACATGATAGCATGAACAAAATGTTCAACCCAAACTTGCATAACATAACTTGCATATCATATGACAAACTTGCATATCAAACTTGCATAACATAACACGATAAACTTGCATATCATGACATGGCATACTTGCATAACATAACATGATGAACTTGCATATCATAACATGGCATACTTGCATATAAACTTGCATATCACAACATGATAAACTTGCATATCATAGCATAGCAAACTTGCATATAAACTTGCATATCACAACATGATAAACTTGCATATCATAGCATAGTAAACTTGCATATCATACATTTAACTTTAGAGTTTAAGTATGAAAGTAGAATAGGGCTTACAATGCCAAAGCCCTTATGAAATCAAATAAACCCGAAATGCAAGCAAAACCCTTGAGCCAAAATGATCAAAACCCTTGCTTTATGATGCAAATATAGAAACTTGACTTGAATGCAAGCTAATGACGCTCATACAAGCTTGAAAACACTTGTATGCATGGAAAATCTCATAGAAATTGATTTAGGAATTTTATGAAGAGAGTGGAGGCCATGAGAGGAATGATTTTGCCATAGTTTAGTTGCTAGAATGAATAATGATGATTTAGGGTTAGGTTAGGGCCTTATTTATAGAGATTAGGACTAGTTCTAGCCTTAGGATTAAACCCTAGTTCCAATCTCAGCCCTCAAAACCGAATCTGGCCCCCAAACTCAACACAATCTCAAAATGGTGCACCAGGCTAAACAGCCCGGCTGGACCAAGTCGACAGCCAAGTCGACAGGGCTGTCGACTTGGGTCCAACCAAGTCGACTCCCAAGTCGACAGGGCTGTCGACTTGGGTGCTCTGGCGGGAATTTTCCCGCCTGGCCCAAACTAGCCCAAATTTCCAAATTCAAACTTGAATTTGAAATCTGTTTTTACTTTGGAATTTTCTGAAAACTTCGTTGGGCCTTAATCGGGTCATACGGACTCCGATTTTCGAAAACTCGGACTCTATTTCGCGTATTTTTCCGAGACGAACGCAATGGCATAGCCCGTTTCCCTTGATTCAGATTTTAGAATTAAATTCTGCCTCGATTTACATTATTACAGGTTATTGAAAATACGGGTTGTTACAAATCTCATCAAGCAGTTGGTGGTAAATGTCATTTACATTTCTTAATGTTATTCACAACAATGCTTCTTATAGAAGGGAGTAGTAAAACATTTGTATCTTGTAAAGTAATGGTCATTTCCCTAGTGGTGAAATGAAACTGCTAGTCTCAGGTCTTCACCTATCACATAAGACCATGGGTAAGAACCTATCAAATTTGATATATTTCATCTGCATGAAATGCCAAAAGTCAACTTGTTAAAGTAAATGCTGAACTCGATGATCATCAACCATCATCATGGAGTCTTCAAAACTCAGCAAATGTCAAAAAAAAGTCGATGTATTTTTCACTCTACAAAACAGGTAATTATAACTATGTTGGTAAAATTCTTCAAGTTTTTAGTGCATTTAGAGAATACAAAAACTTACCTTTGTTTACTCGTCAGAATTCGTAAGGTGTTTAACTTGCAACAACATGCTAATTTTATGTGTCTTCTGTCCGGTTTTGAAAGGCAATGCGAGAATAACTCAAATTAATGACATGATTTCTAGGCAATGGTTAATTCATTAATAAAATCTTGGTTGCGACCACCTAGAACAAGCTAGTTGGCATTGTTCATCATGCATGCAAACGAAGAAAACACAAATTAATAAAAAAAACTAAAAATTTTACGTTGATAAAAATAGTAAAACTAAATTGTGTTGAACATGATAGCGCTTTAGTTGTAGAATTTTTTTTTAGTCAAAAAATCATGTAAAAATATGAAGATCTTGGGTAAGACGAAAAAATTGGAAAATGCGAACTTGGGGAGTTTGGATTTGGATGTAAAGACAACAAGAATTAGAGAAAATGAGATATTAAGAGAATGAAGGTTGGGGTTGCTGCTATTTTTATATTACAGTGTCTATTTGTGCAACTCAAAATTAGGCATATATCAAAAAGAACAGGTGCAAGTAATAATTGCACCTATTATGGTAACATAATATGCACAATTCTTTACCAAGGTAGTTACAAGACAGTTGATTTGGCTGCTAGGTTGAAACTATTCTTTTTGGCAATAAATTTACAAATATTCATAGCGTGAAATTATTTCAAAAATTAGCTTAGATTTTTCCATAAAATTCAGTATTGCTATAATGGATGCCTAGAACTATATGCCTAATTATGGTCCCAAACTCAGGAAATGGCTACGATTTTATCCAACTTATGTTTAAACAAATAACGCAACTACATAAAACACTTTTCAATGTTGAAATTCTCGCCGGTATGAAATTTATGTGTTATTAATATCTTTCCAAGTTATTACATATTTATTTTGACATCGAATTGTATTCCATCCAGCGTGGGATCTTATGGTACATTCCTTATTATGTTAAAGAACTTTACTTAGTTACGCGGAGAGAAAAACAAAACCGTACTATATTTACTAATAAGATCTCTACTATTAGTAAAAAATAATTCGATGTATATTCATAGGGTTTTATGAAATTCTGAAAATATCCTTATTCATAATAGAGTCTAAGCATCATTTTGCATCCTACATCGTCATCCCCTTTCCAAATAATTAACCAAATTAATTTACTACCAATTTATCCCATACACGAGCAACAAAATAACATATAAAAAATGTTGCAACTACTATTTTTTTAATAAGAAAAAAGTAAACATTATTGCTTATCAGATGCACGTATGTACGGTTCATAATGATAAGTAATAAAAGATTCTATAGGTTGAATACATTTTTCATGACCTAAGTCATATATATTTATATGGCTTTTTATTGTAAGTGATTTACAGCTACACCGTTCAAAAGATCTTAACGGCAAAGGTACAAAAAAAATATAGCCAGGGAATAGTGAAAATGTGGAGTGAAACAGCAGAGACGTAAAAGATAATGATTAGATAGAATCCAATTTCGAAAATGAACTTGTTATTAATTACTTAACATTTATGTAGAAACAAATAAACATTTTTAATTCTACATAGTAAAATCCAATAACGCCTTAATCTATACTTCAAACCTATGTGATTAATGTCATGCTATTATCCTGTCATAACCCCGTTATATCTTATAACGGATTTATATTGGATTTCCACTGCCATGATTTAACCAAATAACCTTGAAAATAGCATTCTGCTTTAAGTCCTGATATGATACTCTCGATATATCTCGTTGTTCTCGCTATGTTCTATTATTCACACTACATATTCTTCAAAAGAAATAAATTAAATTAATATTTACACCTTACAAAATTATGAAATTAGTTTTCTGTATTGAATTTTTAGTGTATAATATTAGAAACTAAAATACTCTAATTTTCTATTAAATTTAAGTTAAATAAAAGTTGATGTTTATTTACAGGCAGTTGCAAATGTTCTTATTTAAGATAAAGAATGTACTAATCATAACTAAATTGAATGTTAAATTTTCATTAAATAATTACTTATATATTTGTAAGAACATTAAGTACGAGTACTATATGTTATTTTAGAATCATCCACTAATATGTAGTATCCTCTATTTCCTTGTTTTATATCTGTTATAAATTTTGCATCTTTACCCCATTGAATCTGCTTAACATTTAAACTGCATAACTTCATACTTAGATTTATCAATTACACTATATCATATATTGAAAGCGTGGACCTCTAACTTGGTCGTTTATCATGAAATTGTGGATTGGTCTAAAAAAATGATCAAGTTAATTTTCCATATTAAATTTGTTAAATGAATGTTAAAAAATTATGGAAGTTAGAGATTCATCCCCCTTTCTAAATTTATTTGTTTTATATCTTTTCCAATCCCAGATTAGTCTCTACATCCCTCTTTTATAAATTTCTTTTTAACGTATCTCATTTCAAAATTTAGAAGCGATAGCTTTTATAGGATCAAGATTAAGCATAGAGGGGGTTGAATAATGTTTATTATAAATTCACAAAATAACAATCATAGATATGCCGACATAGATATTAATAGAGTAATTGCGGAAAGTAATCACAGACAGAAATTACCCATCTTCGACTAAACCCTATCTACTAGGAATTAAACAATACGACATTTATAACCATTATAAACTCACGATGCTCGCTTATTTAATTGTTTTAACCTACGATCAAAACTCTACCCCAAAATTTCTACCAGGAGTTAGACAATACAATGCTTGCAAACATAGTAAACTCGTAACTATCACTCGCCTAATTTTTCTAATCTGACGCTCAAAGCCCTACCATAACTCAGGCATTGAGTCGCGAATTCTCAAATTATACCCTGTAGTTTGCAGCCTAGAAAAAACAAATGCTTAAAATAGAAACCCCAATTAAAATTGTTTAAATATAACAAGCCCTTATGAAATCTTGACCCCAAAAAACAAACTGAGTTAATTTCCCTTTTAATTTTTTATAAGCCCTGAACTCCTTTCTATTTCCTCGATCTTCTTTATTGCTTCCAGAAGAAAAACTAGAGTTTTGTATATACGAATCCACTGTTTCCCCTTTTGATTGAAAATGTTTTGCTTTGACTGCTTCTTTGTTTCGTTGCTTCACCTTCGATTTTCTCTTGGATATGCATGATTTAATGTCGAGAGTTTTTTAACTTACGAACTTGTATGATTTATCCCTTCTCCCAATTTAAGTTGCTCAACTTGATTCCCCCTTTACTTATGATGAATTTTGGTGAATATACAGGATTTTAATCCACATATATCTCTGATTTCTTTGACTTGCATAGGTATCACATATATTTGGTTTTTCGTGAATTTCATTCGTGTATTTATGACTTGGCTTTGAATTTCAGTTTTGGCTCAAAATTATTGATTTGATGTATACTATTGAGCGTTAACTTGAGTTCAAAAATTCGGGTTGCTGGCTGTGGTGACTTTCTACTGTAAAATTTTGGTTGAACCCAATCACTACAATGTTATTTGCACTGCCTTGTGCCTTCCTTGATCAGATGGATACAACACTTAAACATCATATGGTACACTTGATCGCTATGCTTGAATTTACACCTGCTGCAATTGACTCTAACTTTTGCACTATGCTTGTGAATACATATATATATATATATATATATATATATGTATGTATGTATGTATGTATGCATGTACAAGTACACACACATGTATAAATGATTGTGCAACTTTTTCCTATTTGAACTACACTAGTTTACTCATGCAGTGCTACTTCTTTATGCACCTGGTAGCAATATTGTCAATACACGATTGTATTACAAATAGACAGTAGTAACAATCAATATTGTCACAATTGTCAAGTCAAACTGTGATTACAGCAACAACAGTAAGCGAGACCGATTGTGCACTAGATTGGAGCAGTACAGAACCATCACCCACAAACTAGAAGATGAATATTTCAGTAATATCCGAGTCTAGAAATGATTCTGTTTCCTTGAAACAATATTGTCATCGTGTGCACCAATTGACGTAATAGCAATTTGTTTCCCAGGATAAAATGGACCAACCCTGTAGTGTGGTGCCAGCAAACGGAGCTCTGACGAACTGAAGTAGAGTATAGAAACTAGAACAGAGGTGTACTCTAAAGAAGAGGTAGCAGATTGAGAAGAATAACTAATGTGTATTCTGTCTCGTTTTGGGCCATGTATTTTTGGGTTGGAGGAGGTGCCTATCCGAACATTAGTGACCCTTGAAAAGGTTACGACCCTTTAACCAAGCGGTGCATGAATGTGCGTACGCATTTAAAATGAAACGGTTGTATCCATTTAATTGAATGGACATGCCAGATCAAAATGATCAAAACAACTCGTTTCAGTGCAACATGCCGAAGCTGCAATCAACAACCTATTTAACCATGAGACTCTAAGAGTCCCAAGGCACAAAGCCCAAATTTTGACACTAATATAATATTGTGTCATGGAGCCCAAGTCCCAAGGCATTAAGCCCTTACTTTTTACATTAATATAATATTGTGTCATGGACCCCAAGAGTCCCACGATACTAAGTACAAATTTTGACATTAATATAATATTGTGACTTGGCTTAGCCACATTACGTTTACAAGCCCTCTTCTCCTTTATTTATATAAGCCTAGAGAAAAGTGAGTACTCATATTTCATAATGTGGGATTTAGGTTTTCTTTCCTCTCTTCTTCCAAAATTCCTCTTTCTCTTGCTCATTCATTTCCAACAATCCCCCACATGAATGGGTAGTCGTTCTTAGTTTCATGAATCATTTATCGCATCAGTTAAAGTAGCACATGGGCCTTGAACTTTCCTAGTGATTACCTATTTGAATCACAAGAGAATCAGTAAATATAGACTGTCCTTGAACTATAAGCCTTTTGTGTAATTCCAAAGTAGATAACACAAGATAAATGTTTCTTATAATCCTTCGTTCTCCGCATGTGTTCGTTTTTTCCTTGAACACCTTCCTGGTCTCATAAATGCTTAGAGAATTTGGCTTAACAATTCTCTTTGAAGCAGCGCCTTCGCACTTATGTAGATGATTCTGTAAAGGGTATTTTCTAATTCCTTAAATACAGACATCATTAAAAGTAATAATACTTATCCTTTTCAACATATAATGCACTGACTTATCATAGGAATGGTTTGTGTATAACAGTGCCGTCAAGTTTCTCTTAAACTTCGTTGTCCCTTTGAACCTAGATCTTGGGATCTCCAGTCAACTAGATAGGGTATCCATTTTAGAAAAACCTTTAGTTTATAGGCGTTATCCCCATTCCCATTAATAAGGTTTGAACTCACTCTCTTGGCAAGCCTTTTGTAAGGGGATCCACTAAGTTATCTTCAGATTGAATGTAATCTATTGTGATAACCCTAGTAGAGGGAAGTTGTCTTATCATTTTATGTCTACAACGAATATTCCTAGGTTTACCATTGTATACTGTACTATCAGCTCTTCCAATAGTTGATTGACTAGCACAATGTTTACATATTGGAGGCTTAAATTTGCTCCAATTAGGAATGTCTTCCAAGAAGCTTCGAATTCATTCTGCTTCTTCTGTAGTCTTATCTAGTGCACTAAACTCTGATTCCATCGTAGATCTAGAGATACAAATTTGTTTGGATAATTTCCATGAAATTGCTTTATTTCCTATTATGAACGCATATCCACTTGTGGACTTTGTATCATGTAATCCAATGATCAAATTTGCATCACTATATCCTTCCATAACCGAAGGATAATTTGCATAGTGTAGACCATAGCTCTGCATATACTTTAGATATCCTCGAACTCTAATTATCGCTTTCCAATGATGTTTACCAGGATTGTTGGTACATCTACTTAGTTCGCTTACAGCATATGCGATATCAGGCCTAGTACAGTTCATAATCTACAAGAATTTCCTAGTATACGAGAGTATTCTAACTGGTAGATACCATCACTAGTGTTCTTTACCCAATTTTGGTTCATATCTACTGGTGATTTTGCAATAGTGACATTATATTGCTTGAATTTTTCAAGAATTTTGGTGACATATGGAATTGGGATAATGCATATCCCTGTGGTGTTCTTAGAATTTTAACACCCAATATCACATCAGCCAGTCCTAGGTCTTTCATATCGAATCTAGAGGATAACATATCCTTTGTAGTGTTATTATGATCTTGTTATTGCCTAGGATCAACAGGTCATCAACATAGAGACCAACAATGATATATCCAATATGTGTGTGTTTTATGTACACACATTTATCTGATTCATTTATCGTAAATCCATTTGATAACATAGTTTTATCAAATTTCTCATGCCAATGTTTTGGAGCTTGCTTAAGGCCATAAAGAGATTTTACCGGTTTTCAAACTTTATTCTCATTTTCTGAGCTTAGAAATCCTTCAGGTTGTTTCATATAGAGTTCTTCCTCTAGTTCACCATTCAAGAATGCAGTAATAACATCCATTTGATGTATTTCTAATCATGTATGGATGCAGTAAGCATTCTTATTGACGTTATCCATGTTACTGGTAAATATGTATCAAAGTAGTCGAGGTCTTCCTTTTATCTAAATCTTTGGACAACAAGACGAGCTTTGTACTTGTCTATTGAACCATCAGGTTTCAATTTCTTTTTCAATATCCATTTATTACCTAAGGTCTTTCATCCTTAAGGTAAATCAACCAATTCCCATGTATGATTGGACATATTGGATTCAATCTTATTGTTAATCGCCTCTTTTTAATAAGGGGCATTGCCGGAAGAAATAGTTTGTTTGTATGTCAATGGATCATCTTCTAACATAAAGGTATAGAAGTCCGGTCCAAAGTTATTTTTTTAAGGTTCTTGACCTTTTACTTTTTCTTGGTTCTTCCGCTTGCCGCTCAGCACTACGTTGTTGAGTGTTATTTTGTTCAACATCCTCAAGAGAATTAGGAACTTCATCTTTCCTTGGTCTCTTAGGTGTATGATTTTCAGTACCCTGTTTCAAGGGCAATATATGTTCGAAAAATCTAGTATTTCTCGACTCAATGATGGCATTTTCAAGAATATCATCAATTTCAAATTTGTGTACCAAAAATTGATATGTGGCACTGTTTTGTGCATATCCAATGAATACACAATCAACTGTTTTTGGTTCAATTTTGACCTTCTTTGGTTTTGGTACCTCTACCTTGGCAAGACACCCCCACACTTTTAAGTATTTGTAGGATGGTGGTCTGTTTTTCCAAAGTTCATGAGAAGATTTAGAAGTTTTCTTTCAAGTTATTTTATTTAAAATATGATTTCCTGCAAAAATAGCTTCTCCCCAAAAGTTATCTGGCAAGCCAGAATAACGCATTCATCATTTCTTTAAGAGTTCTACTTTTCTGTTCAGCTATACCGTTGGATTGAGGTGAATATGGTGTTGTAGTTTGGTGTGTAATACCATGTTTAGCGCAAAATTCTACAAAAGGGAATACATATTGTCCTCCTCTATCACTTCTTGAAGCTTTAATTTTCCTGCTGAGTTGATTCTCATCTTCCGCTTTGTATTGTTTAAACACATACATCTGTATGTATTGTATCTAGCTGTTCTGTTTCTCATTCAACATGATGAAATGCGGTTTTTGTCAATTTTTCTTCTGCACAATTTTGACACTTATAATTGGTGTCTAAGTTACACTTAGGTATAAATTCTAGATTAATCAAATACTGCAATATATCAAATTTTGCTTGCGCTAATCTAGAATGCCACATGTTGGAAGAGTCAACAATATAAACAGAAGGTTCGCTATTATTCATATCAGTGTGTGATACAATAGTGGTTACATTTTCTTTAAACGTACCATCATACTTATATCCTCTTCTTACATACACTCCATTCTCAACTTCAAGGATTAATTTGAATCCATGTTTGCTTAGCAATGATCTCAAAATCAGGTTCTTACGAATTTCTAGAACATAGATAACATCATTTAAACTTAGTTCCTTTCCAGAAGTTAGTTTCAACACAACTTTTCCTTTGCCTTCGATCTTTGATGCAGATGAATTTCCCATGAAAAATTGTTTATCATCGGTTGTAGTTTCATAGGTTGTAAAATCCACTTATTGGCACATATGTGTTGAGTGGCTCCTATGTCTACGAGTCATTCATTAGACAAAGTTGCATTCTAATATTACTGCACATAAATCCACATCAGCAATGCCTTTTTTGAAATTTCAGCCAAATTTGCTTTTGATCTTTTAAGAACATTTTTAGTCAGAAATTTGGCGAGACCCATTACTTTAGATAAAACAACATTTTCTATTGTCAACGCTTAAAATTAATGCCATTGAATTTCTCTGGCCTTTCTCCATGAGACAGAGCCATTGTAAGAAGCACTGGCGAAGTCAGAGCGTTGGTCACCGTCTGTGTCGATGAAAAATTATTGTAGCTATTATGCGCATCGTTGTTGTCGTCTTTAATAATCAATATTGTTAGCAATATTGTCAATACACGATTGTACTAAAATGTTAGATCTTTTGTCAATACATGATTGTATTATAATGTTAGATCTTTTGTTGATACATGATTGTATTACAATAGACAGTAGTAACAATCAATGTTACTCAATAATATCACAATTGTCAAGCCAAACTGTCATTACAGCAACGGCAGTAAGCGAGACTGATTGTGCACTAGATTGGAGCGGTACAGAACCGTCACCCACAAACTAGAAGATGAATATTTCAGTAATGTCCTAGTCTAGAAATGAATCTGTTTCCTTCAAACAATATTGTCGTCGTGTGCACCGGTTGACGTAATAGCAATTTGTTTCCCAGGATAAAACGGACCAAACCTGTAGCGTGGTGCCAGCAAGCGGAGCTCTGACTAACTGAAGTAGAGTATAGAAATTAAAACAGAGGTGTACTCTGAAGAAGAGGTAGCAAATTGAGAAGAATAACTAATGAGTATTCTGCCTCGTTTCGGGCCATGTATTTATGGGATGGAGGAGGTGCCTATCCGAACATTAATGACCCTTGAAAAGGTTGCGACCCTTTACCCAAGCAGTGCATGAATGTGCATACGCATTTAAAATGAAACGGTTGTATCCATTCAATTGAACGGTCATGCCATATCAAAAATGATCAAAACAACTCGTTTCAGCGCAACATGCCGAAATTGCAATCAGCGGCATACTTAACCATGAGAGCCCAAGAGTCCCAAGGCACAAAACCCAAATTTTGACACTAATATGTGTCATGGACCCCAAGAGTCCCAAGACATTAAGCCCTTATTTTTGACATCAATATAATTTTGCGCCATGGACCCCAAGAGTCCGATGGCACTAAGCTCAAATTTTGACATCAATAAAATATTGTGTCTTGGTTTAGCCACACTATGTTTACAAGCACTCTTCTCCTTTATTTATATAAGCCTATAGACAAGTGGGTGTTTATATTTTATAATGTGGGACTTAGGTTTGCTTTCCTCTCTTCTTCCAAAATTCCTCTTTCTCTTGCTCATTCATTTCCAACAGCACCATCACTTCTGTTCATGTGGCACTTGTTCACCTAACAGTGTTATTTTACCTCAAATTAGTCTTGGATATTCACTCTACTGATTTGAGGTTGCACTAGTGTTGTTGAGCTTGATCTATTTAGTGCATCTCCACCCTGATGTCTTATGCATCTTTAAACAAGAATTTCATAATTGATTTTCTCGAACTTGCGCACATGTAAATATGACCAGCTTGTACATGTACTATGTGCTAAGGTTCCATTCTTGTTTGTGTACATGTGCGATATGTACATGTCTTTATTTATTATGCATCCTAGATCTGCGTACCTATTTTGTTGAAGTCAAGCTAAAACTGCTTTGATTTCGCACATTTGTGCACTTGTCGAACCAGCTTTAGTTGCATATCCTTACTTCGTCGATCTGCAATATTTTTGTGTCTTCTTGACTATGTTACTGCATTTTATGGCACAATCTTGTCTTGTTTCTAGACTATACTTGAATTACACTGGAATTTTTTTGTGTATCCTCATTGGCTTTCTTGCATTTGGTAGAATTTTTGCATGCGCCTGAGTTGAATTCAGCTTGAGTTGAATCTGACCTCTTACTAACTTATAATGAGTTGAGCCTCTTTGCTTGACCTTTGCAGCTATTTGTGATGGTGAAATTATGCTTGGCCTTATAGAATTCACTATGTATCATTGTAAATATAATTAGTTGTTCAGGCTTATATATATATATATATATATATATATATATGCATATCTATCTCTATCTAGAAAGATGAAGGGAAAGAAACCCAAAAACTACGACAAATAGAAATTTAAATATAATTTTATATTTGCAATTTAAATTTGGTTCTTTTCTAGCTTACTGCGTCATTGTTTCATAGATAAGACAGACGATTGGATAAATTCTGGAACATGCAATAGAAGATTCCAAAGAAGTGTAAGTGAGTGTCTGTGCATGTATTAAGGATACATATATACAAATATGAGTGTTTGTATAGTGATTGTAAAATAATGAGAACCGGAATGTGCACTATTCAAGAAGGTAATAAAATATTTATTTGAATAAAACATCTACTGAAAGTTAAAAATTCCAATTTAAATATTTTATTCTTGAAAATATTTGTTATCTGAGAAAAATAGAATAGTACATTTCCAAACACCTTTATTGGGTATGTATACACACACACACACACACCCATCAGGCAAAAATCATATCGATATACTCAACAATCGAACCTATTTCATGATGACAAATATATATTATGATTTTCAAGTTAAAATAAATGTATTTGACGTAATGCTATCATGCTCCCCTATTTAGATGCTACCCCTACAACAAAACTCCCCCTACATCGATGGGTGTATTTGAAAATTAAAGCTTGACATTCAAACAATTTCAAATTTGAATTTAGAATAGTAAAAACATTCTTTAAATATTTACTCATCCATAAAAATCTTAACATTTCTCCCCCTTTTGTTATCATCAATATATTAAGAAATTGAAATAGTGATTTTGCCTAAAAAAAATGTAAATACAAATCAGGAGGGAAAATATATATTGCAAATTTCAAGTAATTAAAATAAAATAATAATATTTCATTAATTAGAAACAATTTCCTCTTTTTAGAAGGATGGCAGGTTTACAATAAATTTCATATAATGAAGAGATTTAATCAATTCCAAAATAAAAGAATAAGAGTTCCAAAATTTTCAATTAAATATTATATAAAAATAAACATACTTAAGTATTTTAAGCACTTTCTAAGTATGCATAACCAATAGGACTTTAAATGAGATTAACAATAACGTAAAAATGGTTAAGTGTTTTCTAACCATGCATAACCGTAAGGACTTTTAAATAAGAGTAGAAAAAAATACCTAGACTTTTATCCATTTCTCATATGAGTTCCAACCATGCATAATCGTGAGAACTTTAACTTAGAAAGGAAGCACATATACATAGATTAAAGTTATTCATCCACAGATAACTGTGAGGACTTTTAAATGAGAATGAATACATTAAAGAAAATTATATTTTTTATAAAATATTTCCTTCTTTCCATAAATCTAAAATTCTTCACATTATATAAAACTATGATGTATGAAAGAAAGGGTGGTAGTGAAAAAAGCGATCATGAAATAAATACTTATTGCAAAAATATTTAAGATTTTTTTCAATTTTCATAAAATTTTAAATAATATTTCCCTTTTTTATGAAATATAATGTAATCACTACTCATCACAATTCCGAAATCTACGAATGCTTTTGGCAAGTTTCAAAACTGTTCTATTTAAATTTTTAAGTAAACAATTAAGAATACTTTTAAATTGAAAACATGTAAAGACCAATTTTTTGCAAGAGGGCACTTGTAATAGAAATGTGCAAGTTGAAAATTAGTTGTAGAAATCAATCAGTTGAATGCAATGAGATGTTATCTAATACTACTAGAACTTTGATTGAATCTAGTGTTATACAACGATACCCTAGGCAATGATTTTTCTTTCAACTTACTGTGCAATCCTCATACTCATCAATCCAATTATATCAAGCAAGGAAACATTGTCTATATCAGTACAATTTCTGAATTTGCTAATTTAAAACCATTATATGAAATCTTGAATCCTAGAATTCAAACGGACTGGAAACATGAAAATTCTGGATATCCAAACATATTAATAATTAAAATGATTTCAAATAAAAGTTATCAAGTCGATCAGAAGCTTTATGAGATTATCACAACTTGATTGTGTAGAACAAAGATGGTTTTTGAGTAACATGCCGAATTGAGTGTAGATTTTTAAGACTTTCCAAAATGAATTAGGAAAAAAATCAAAGTAATGAAGTTATGGAAAAATTATTAGCTTTTCAGAATTCGAAATAATAGAGTTCAAGGTATGGTCAAAACACTGCAGCTGCATTAAAAGTCCAGAAAACTGTTAAAACTGATAGCATATTTTATAATAAAAGGGTAGTATAGTCTTTCCTTTATTTGTGTTTTGCCTATATATAAAGGCCTCTTGTGTTATTTTAGGGTCAAGGCTTTCTCTTCTATCAGCCTCCACTCTCAATGTATTTTGTTTTTCATTAATGTTATCATGGTATCAGAGCCTATAATTCTCTGGTGAACAAATCCGCTACCATCGTTCCCTGCAAAAAAAATTCACCAATCTGCTGCCTAATCCATCGTACCCTTGTACGCTGCCTAGTCCTACGTCGTTCCAGTCACCAATCCAGAATTCGCTACCCTTATCTTCTCCCATCGTACCCCCTGTACGCTCCATAATCCGCTGCCTAATATCCAGTCACTAAAGTCCCTATTCCGCTGCCTTATATCCAAGCCAGAATCCGCTGTCTAATCCGCACCGAAGCACCAACCACTGAAGCGCCTGCAACCAAAGTAACAACCGAACCCTGCCCAGAAATCTGCCAAAGTCGAACTCCTCACCAGCCATAGCATCAACCGTCCCTGCCCAGAAGCCGCCAGATCCACAAATCCGCACCAAATCCGCAACGGATCCTTGTCAGATCCACCAGACCCGTTTTTTTTTTAGATCTGAAAGTTGTTCAGTTCCGAAAGTTGATGACCCGAAATTTGACCCGAAGTTAAAGTTGGCTGGTAAAAATTAAAGTTTGTTGACTGAAGTTAAAGTTGTGCTGAAAGTAGAGAATTTCTTTTGAGTTAAAGTTTGTTGACCGAAATTTGTTGACCGAAAGTCTATTCTTTTTTTTTTAGTGTCTTTTCTCTGTTGTGATTTTGAGAATTCTTTGTTTGTTCTGTGGGTTATTAATATGACTGAGACTAGAGATGATTCACTTCAAGCAGTCAGTGTTCAGTTGGATGGTAAATATTATGCATATTGGAGTTATGTGATGAAATTTTTTTTGAAGGGTAAACAAATGTGGGGCTATATTTCTGGTGCCATTGTCAAGCCTCTAGATAGCACAGCTGCTAATTATGTGTCTTTGATTGACAAGTGGGAAGTTGCAAATTCTAAGATTATTACTTGGATTAATAATTCAGTTAAGCACTCGATAGGTACTCAATTAGCAAAATATGAGACAACTAAGGAGGTTTGGGATCATCTAGCTAGATTGTATACACAGTCGAATTTTGCAAAACAGTACCAATTGGAGTCTGATATTCGTGCTCTAAAGCAGAAAAGTATGAGTATTCAGGAGTTTTATGATGCTATGACAAATTTGTGGGATCAGTTGGCGCTCACAGAATCTGCTGAATTACGTGCCTTTGGACCGTATACTGCACGAAGAGAGGAGCAAAGATTGGTACAGTTTTTAATGGCTCTTCGTGACGAGTTTGAAGGACTTCGTGGGTCTATTCTACATCGTCATCCTCTACCTTCTGTTGATTCTGTTGTTAGTGAACTTTTGGCAGAGGAAATTCGTCTTCAGTCCTCTGTTGGGTCTACTCCGTCAGTCTTCGCCATGCCTGCTCGACCAAATTCACAAGTCAGACCTTATGTTCCTGTTGCTCGTGATGAATGCAGTTTTTGTAGACAAAAAGGTCATTGGAAATCTCAATGTCCAAAGAAAGGAAAGCAGCAGCAGCCCTATCAGCAGCCTCACCAATTGAATTTTCGACCATCAATCCCTCATAATGGACCTCCACTTCTTCCTCGCCCTCATAATGCTCTTACAGCTCCTTCTTTAGATTCATCAATGATTGAACAATTTCAGAAATTCCTTGCATCTCAGCCGCATGCTATGTCAGCTACACCTCAACAAGGTTTGTCATCTAATTCATCAAGTATATCTTCTTCTACCTGGATTTTAGATTCAGGCGCTTCAAATCATATGTCACCAAATTTGTCCTCTTTCACTTCTTTGGCTCATAAAGTTTCTGTGCCTGTTATGAGTGCTAGTGGTACATCTATGCATGTGCAAGGTGTTGGTTCAGTTATTACACCTTCTTTGACCTTATCTAATGTCTATCATATTCCTAAACTTGCATTAAATCTTGCTTCTGTTGGTCAAATTTGTGATAATGGCTACTTGGTTTCTTTTTCTTCTTCTGCATGTTATGTTCAGGATCCAAAGTCTCAGAAAGTGATTGGGACCGGCCATAGAGAAGGAGGACTTTATGTATTGGATCAGCTCAAAGATCCTAAGATTTCAGAGATTGCAGCTTCTGTTCCTGGTGTGGATGTTTCGTCTTTTTGTTTGAGTCAGTCATCTTCTATGTTTTATTTGTGGCATTCTCGTTTGGGTCATGTTTCTAAGTCTCGATTACAATTCTTAGCGTCTACAGGAGTATTAGGAGAATTGAAAACTCATGACATTTCTGATTGTAGTGGTTGTAAACTTGCAAAATTTTCTGCTTTGCCTTTTCCTCAAAGTAATACATTTTCTACTGCACCTTTTGATCTTATTCACTCTGATGTTTGGGGACCCTCTCCTGTTTGTACAAAGGGAGGCTCACGTTATTATGTATCCTTTATTGATGACTGCACTCGTTATTGTTGGATTTATCTTATGAAACGTCGCTCAGAATTTTTTGGCATCTATAATGAGTTTCGATCTCTTATTAAAACTCAGCATGGAGCTGTTATTAAATGTTTCAGATGTGACTTAGGGGGGGAATATACTTCTCATGCTTTTAGAGAACTTCTTACTTTAGACGGCACAATCTATCAGACTTCTTGCACTGATACTCCTGAACAAAATGGGGTTGCTGAAAGGAAACATAGACATATACTTGAGACTGCTAGATCTCTTTTACTGTCTGCTAGTGTTCCAAGTGAATTTTGGGGAGAGACAGCTCTTACCTCTGTTTATTTGATTAATAGAATTCCTACTTCTCATAATTCTGGTTTGTCTCCCTATGAGAAGTTGTATGGCTGTCCACCAGATTATTCTTCTCTTCGTGTTTTTGGTTCCACATGCTTTGTACTTCTTCCTCATGTCCAACGGAGTAAGCTAACTTCACGGTCTACTATATGTGTTTTTCTTGGTTATGGTGCAGGACAAAAAGGATATCGTTGTTTTGACCCTGTTAGTCATAAGTTGTATGTTTCTCGTCATGTTGTTTTTCTTGAACATGTTCCTTATTTTACAATTCCTGACCGTTCTCACAATGTATCTATGTCTGATCTTGTTCGTATTGATCCTTTCACTGCTGATGATGAAGAGCTTCCTCCTGCTGCAAATCCAGACACTTCTATTGACTCCCCAACTACCCAACCATCTTCTGAGACAGCAGATACTAGTGAACGTCGATATCCTATCCGAAACCGTCAGTCTACTAGAAGACCTGATTTTGAATATTCATGTCTTTCCAGTTCATTTTCCTCATTTCTTGCTTCTATACATTGTCTCTCCGAACCTTTATCTTTCAAAGATGTGGTTCGTGATCCTCTTTGGCAGCGTGCTATGGCTGAGGAGCTGACTGCTCTTCATCAAACTCATACTTGGGATTTGGTACCCCTTCCTGCAGGAAAACGTGCTATTGGTTCTCGTTGGATCTATAAGATTAAAACTAAAGCTGGTGGATCTGTTGAAAGATATAAAGCGCGCTTGGTTGCTAAAGGTTATTCTCAGGAATATGGTATGGATTATGAGGAGACTTTTGCTCCTGTTGAAAAAATGACTACAGTCCGAACTCTTATTGCGGTTGCTTCTGTTAGACACTGGAATATTACTCAAATGGATGTTAAAAATGCCTTTTTGAATGGAGATCTTCATGAAGAAGTCTATATGGTTCCTCCTCCTGGTGTTGATCATCAACCTGGTGAAGTCTGCAAACTTAGAAAAGCTCTTTATGGTCTCAAACAGGCTCCTCGTGCTTGGTTTGAAAAATTCTCTACTGTGATTACTTCTCTTGGTTTTTGCCCGAGTAACCATGATTCTGCTTTGTTTGTCAAGTGTACCTCGGCTGGTCGAATTTTGCTTTCCCTTTATGTTGATGATATGATTATTACAGGTGATGATGTTGTTGGGATTAATTTGTTGAAATCTGAGTTGACTCGAAGTTTTGCTATGAAAGACTTGGGTCCTCTTCGTTACTTTTTGGGTATTGAAGTTGCTTCTTCTCCAAAAGGTTATCTTCTTTCTCAATCTAAGTATATTTCTGACATTTTTGAGCGTGCTCGTCTCTCGGATAATAAGACTGTTGATACTCCAATTGAGCTCAATGCTCGATACTCTATTTATGATGGATCTCCATTGCCAGATCCTAATCTTTATAGAACGATTGTTGGAAGTTTGGTCTATCTCACTATCACTCGCCCTGACATTGCATATGCTGTTCACATAGTCAGTCAGTTTGTTACTTCTCCTACTACGGTTCATTGGGCTGCTGTTATTCGCATTTTGAGATATCTTCGTGGCACTCAGTTTCAGACTCTTTTACTTTCTTCCACTTCATCTTTAGAGTTATGTGCTTACTCTGATGCAGATTGGGCTGGTGATCCTACTGATCGCAAATCCACTACTGGGTTTTGTATTTTTCTAGGTAATTCTTTGATCTCTTGGAAAAGTAAGAAGCAGGATGTTATATCTCGATCTTCAACAGAGGCTGAATACCGTGCTATGGCTTCTACTACTTGTGAAATCGTTTGGCTGCGATGGTTGCTTGCAGATATGGGTGTTTTCTTGCAGCAACCAACTCCTTTGCATTGTGATAATAAGAGTGCTATTCAGATTGCTCATAACTCCGTTTTTCATGAAAGGACCAAGCATATTGAGATTGACTGCCACATTACTCGTCACCACCTTCAGAATGGCACATTGATATTGCCATTTGTCTCTTCCTCCTTGCAACTTGCGGATTTATTTACTAAGTCTTTGTCAGCTTCGCGCTTTCGGTTTTTGACTGACAAACTCCCGATGCTCATCACTGTCCATCATGAGTTTGAGGGGGGATGTTAGCATATTTTATAATAAAAGGGTAGTATAGTCTTTCCTTTATTTGTGTTTTGCCTATATATAAAGGCCTCTTGTGTTATTTTAGGGTCAAGGCTTTCTCTTCTATCAGCCTCCACTCTCAATGTATTTTGTTTTTCATTAATGTTATCAAAAACAACCCATTATATATATAGCAAATTTTCAATTGGTTAAGTTTAGATTCTGAAAAAACAAAAAATATAAAACTCGTAGAGAATTCAATCTATTTTCCATAACATCTTGAATTTTGCAAATCAAAGTCATAAAACTCAAGATGTGGCAAGAATACTGTAGTAGTGTCATCTCAAGATGGCATCAACAAGAAAATATAAAACGAATTTTAGAGATCATACCTGAATTACCATCGATGTTATGGACTTATGAATCTCCAACTCAGTATTCTAGGTTAAGGACGATGAAATTTTTCTTCAACAATAATATTGAACAACCTGAATTTTATCTCTCTCGAGGTTGATCCTTTGCCACCTTAGATATCTAAATAGTTAGAGGATCTACTGATCTAACAAAAAATACTGAAAAACCCTTAAATTAATTTGTATACTTTGGCACCCAAACTAGTTTATACAACAATCCGTCAACATACACAAAAGTACCCTTAGAAATAAAAAATCGTTTAAACTTAATCAAATTCATCTTTTTACCATTTGGGACCAACGTTCGTTTAATCAAATTGTTTTTATTTTGAGCAAGCAATTACAAATCCAAATTTCCTACAAAATAAGCAGTTTGGAGAACCTTTGAAATTATGAGAATTTCCTTTTCTTGGATATTCAACTTTACCAAAACCAAGTCCTTACCTATTTTCAAAAAAATGATTTTCCAACAATATATTCAAGGATTTTTCTCTATTGAAAATCTATTTACTGTTGATTTAAGTTGTTGAACCTTGGATCTTAGGGCATTTTCTCATTCAACAATAGACTGCATAATTTTATGGAATTTCTCTTTTCATGCCATCATTTGTATTTAGTATCAAAAGCTCATTTTCAATAGTTTCAAAATTAATCTTGCATTAAATCAACTCATCATTCAAAGACTGACATTTCTCACATTCAAGGTTTTGAATATTTTTAACTTTTTCAAGTTTTGTTTCCAACCTATTATTAATGTAAAGTAATCCAGTCTTTCGTATTTCATTTTTTGGTTTTTTAGTTCAAGACTATCAATAATTATTGTGAGTTTATGACATAATAAGAGTAAATCTTTAACAATATAACTTGCTACCTTACTAGAATAGTCATTGTTATCGTCATGACCCAATTGACCCATCAATCACAAATTCTCATCATCACAATCTGAACAATCTACTCTTCATTAGTGCATGCTTCTGTAAATGTTTTTCTCTTTTTAACTTACATTCGTCAAATTGATTCTGTAGGCAGTTAGGCTTGATGTGACCTAGTTTCTTACGTCCATGACAAGTGATTTCTTCTTCTTCAAAATCATCTGGTCTGTCTGAGTAGTTATCCTCCTTTAATTTTAAACCTTTATTGAAATTTTTACTGTACAATTTCTTGAGATCATTCATTAACATAGCTAATTCATTAATAGGATCATCTTTCTCATCGTTGTCATGGATACCATTCAGAGAAATCGATTTTTTCTTTGACTTAAAGTTGTCACGTTCTTACCTAGACTTGATTCCATCTCATAAGTCATAAGATTTCCAATCTGTTCTTCTATGCTCCGTTTGCTCAGATCCTTTGATTTTTGAATAGATGTGACTTTTGCCTTAAAATTATTTGGGAGATTTCTCAGAATTTTCCGAACAACTTCCACTTCAGTGTAAATCTTCCCAAGATCTCTTGAATTATATACCAATATTGAAAAGCATCCGTACATCTCTTTTATACTTTCACTTTAAAGCATGGAGAAATTTTCATATGCGTTACTGCGCAAAGCAAGATGAGACTCCTCAACTTGTGATGAACCTTCTTGAGCCACCTCCAAAGTATGCCAAATTTTTCATGCAGTAAAACAACGAGATATTCAATTAAATTCAGTTTTATCAAGAGCACACATAAGTGCATTCAATGTTTTAACATTCAATGAAAGTAATTTCATATTAGCTATATCCCATTTATTTTTGGGTTTAGGAAATTCCATATGATTAATTGTCATGCTAGTAAGGTGTACCCTGTCTCGATAATATCCTAAAACTCATAGTTAACAGAAATTAAATAAATTTTCATCCCAGCCTTCCAATAAAAAAAAGCCAGTTCCATTAAACACGGGTGGTCTAACTATTGAATAACCCTTAGAAAAAGTATAATTGATACACTCAAAGCCATTAATAATCCTAGTAACCTGCTCAGATACCATTTTTAGGATCAAAATTTACCCTAGAGGGGGTAGGTAGGATTTATTAAAAATTCATATAATAACAATGATAAGTATGCCAACATAGATACTAACAAAGTAATTATAGAAAGTAAATCATACGCAAAAATTACCTAGCTTGAGTAAAACCCAACTTACTACTGCCTCCAAGGTTTTTAGTAGGAATTAAAAAAATTCAATGCTTATAGCCACTATAAATTCACGATTCTCGCTAACCTGATTGTTCTAACCCTACTCTCAAAACTATGCCCAAAGTTTCTACTAGGAGTTAAACAACACAATATATACACTGTAAACTCACAATTATCATTCACTAAATTGTTCTAATCCTATGCTCAAAACTCTGTTACAACTCAACCACTGAGATGCGAATTCACAAACCACACCTTGTAGTTTGCAATCAAGAAAAAAATAGTGTTTTGTAAATAAATATACAACTTAAAAATAGAAACCTAATTAAAAATGTTTAAATATAACAAGCACTTATAAAAGCCCAACCCTAAAAACAAATTAACTCAATTTCTCCTTTTAATTGTTTTGGCCTGAACTCCTCTCTATTTGATCGATCCTCTTTGTTGCTTTTAGAAGAAAAAATAGGGTTTCCCATATACGAATCCACTGCTTCCCCTTTTGATTGAAAATGTTTTGCTCTGATTACTTCAATTCGATGCTTCAGTCTTTGATTTGCTCTTGGGTTCATATGCTTTAATGTCAAGAGTTTTTGCACTTATAAGATAGCATGAATCGACCCTTTTTCAATTTAAGTTGCTCGAATTGATCCACTTTTCCTATGATGATTTGTGGTGAATATATAGTATTTTAATCCATATACATCTCTGATTTCTTTGACCTGGACGAGTATCGTATGTATTTGGCTTCGTGAATTTCGTTCGTATATTTATGACTTGGCTTCGAATGTTGATTTTGACTTTCAATTACTAATTTGTCGTATATTGTTGACTTGTTCAACATTAATTCGAATTAAAAGTTTTAGGTTGTTGGTTATCGTGATTTTCTACTGTAAAAAAAATTTCTGAACCTTGTCACTACTATGCCATTTGCACTGATTTGTTTCTTCCTTGATCTGACAGATACTACACTTAAGCATCATATGCTACCATGCTTAAAAACGCTCCAGCTACACCTAAATCTAATTTTTGCACAATGCTTGTGAAGTTGCAGCTATACACACACACGAACACATATACACACACACATATATACACACACACACACACATATATATATATATATAAGTGATCATGCACTTTTTCTTTGTATGAATTACACCAGTTTACACCTATGTTGCTACTTGCTTGTCCACCATCACTTGTTTGTCCACCTAACTTGTATTGTGCACTTGTTTCTGTCTTTTGCATCTTAAAATGCTCCATCATCACTTTTGCTCATGTTGCACTTGTTCACATGATTGTGTTGTTTTTCCTGAACTTGGCCTTGGCTATTCACCCTGCTAATTTGATGTTGCACCGATCTAGTTGAGCTTGATCGATTTAGTGCATCTCACCCTACTATCCTGCACATTTTTTTTAACTGGACTTTGATCATAGATTTTATCAAAGTTGTGCACACATAAATCTGACTTGCTTGTACATGTACTATGTGCATATGTTTTATTCTTGTTTGTGTGCATGTGTTACATATACATGTCTTGGTTTACTATGCAGCTTGGATCTGTGTACCTGTTTTGTTGAAGTCGGGTTAGAACTTTTTGATTTTGCATAGTTGTACACTTGTCGAGCCAGTTTTAGTTGCATATTCTAGGTTCGCTAATCTATATTTTTTGTGTCTGCTTGACTTTGTTACTACATTTTATGGCACAAACTTGTCTTATTTCTAAACTACACTTAAATAACACTAAATTTTTATTTTGTGTTTTCTGCTGGACTTTTTGCATTTGGTTGAACGTTTGCATGCACCTGAGTTGAATTTAGCTTAAGTAAAGTTTGACATCATGCACACTCATACTGGGTTGAGCCATCGGACTTGAACTTTGTAGTTGTCTTTGACGTTGATATCGTGCTTAAGCTTTGTAGTATTTATAGTGTATCGCCGGAAATATTATAAGTTGCTTGAGTACACACACACACACACACACACACACACATATATATATATATATATATATATATATGCATATCTATCCCTATCTAGAAAGATAAAGAAAAAACACACCCAAAATCTAAGACGAATAGAAATTTAAATTTAAAATTGTTTTTTTTTCCTTTTCATTTTACTAATTCTATTGCATGGAAAAGAAGAATTCAAAAAAGTGTAAGTGAGGCAATGTTATGTTGTACATGAGTGTATGAGAATGTAGAGAATATGTATGTACAAATATGAATGTTTGTACAGTAATAGTAAAAGAGTCAAAATATAAATGTGCACTACTCAAGATTGTAATAAAATATTTTTTAAATAATATATCTGTTCAAAACTAAATATTTTTCTTTTGAAAATAGTTATTTATTATTTGAGAAAAAAATAGGATATTTCGTTTACAAACACATTTCGCAAATATATATATATATGTGTGTGTGTGTGTGTGTGTGTGTGTGTGTGTGTGTGTGTGTGTGTGAGTGTGCGTGTGTCTGTGTTTATTATCATCAAACAAAAAATCATTTCATTATACTCGATTGCTTTGACGTGTATTAGCGCGTACGAACATATATTATAATGTCACATGTTAAGGTTGGTAAAACTGTCGAAATACCTCACTAATTTCACTTTTTTATATAAAAAAAGATGTAATTCATTTTTGGGAGGAACACAAAGCTTATTGTTTATATAATCATAAGCACGCAAGTCAAAATTTTCCTAATAGAATTCCTGAATTACTGGTTTTAGAACTAAATAATGTAAAGAACCGAAAATTCAAACACTTTATCTTCGAATATCTTAACTATCTGAAATATTTTTAAATGTTATAAATATGATTTTATAACCTTATTAAACATCATTTAATTAATCATCAGTTGTACTATACTTTTTTTGGAAAAATGTTTACAAAAATATGTTCTTTGGAAAGTTATCGAAAATATGACCGTAGATTGTTTTATCGATAAATACTCATTTTGTTTAATAGAAGTTGTTGAACAATTTTGTGAATATCCAATTAATAGTAAGGAAAGCAATTAGAAAATGAATATTTTCATGTTTAGGGTAAACTAAATCTTGATGATGTTGTGCATGAGATAATCGAAGATATTAAGGAAATGAGAAAATACGGAAAGTGAGAATAAATGGAAATGCTATGCTTATACGATGCCTACATAAGGAAGGGTACGCCTTCACTTATCCTTCACAATTTTACAAAGCTTGAGAAATAAAATCAATATCTTCTTCTTCCTTTCTTCCTTACTAAATTTCTAAAATTATACTCAAACCAACTACAAATCAACTCAAACTTAGAATGAAGTCTTTCTACCACACTAAAAACCTCCTACCTAGTTAGAATTTGAAAAATCCATCTCTCCAAGCAATATAGAAGGGAATAAGAAGGAAAAAAGCAAATAAAGGCAAGGAAAGAAATAAGTTGCTAGCTTGGATCTAGACTCGTGCTCTTGAATTTTTGATTTGTTAGGATAAAGGTGAGCTAATTCGCCACTTTGGATTGAAAATATAACTCATGCCTGCTTGTGTATTACTATGCTAAAGTTTCTTGAATTGTGCTAACTTATGATAAAACATCAACTTGATTCTTACTTTAAAAGTAAGTGACATATGTGATCCATTTTTATGGTTGAATGAACTCGAGAATAGACTTGAATTGAATTGCATGACAAGACAAATGGTATTGAAACAAAGTACAAAAGGATTAGTAGGGGATTGAATTGAATTGGACTTGAACTTGAGAGTGCATAGCGATAGTCTCTACAACGCAGTTTGTGATTGTTGCGCATTCGATAATTTCTATGGAAATTTATAGAGATTTCCTAAGTAATTTCTCGCCACATTAATCTTGTATTATGTGCAAGTTCACTCCCTTATTTTACTACCTTGAATTTATTAGAAGGTAAAAATTTAAGTGACATATCGAAAACATCCAAAACTTTACTAGTGCAAAATTGCCCGTTGAAACTTGATTTCGGATTTCAAAGTTTTTAAAGGCACTTTAAGTTTATGTACATTGCCTCATTATTTTACTATTTTTAACTCTTACTAGAGTATTTTAAAGTATAAAAGTATCTTTCAAAAATATCTATTCAAAACAACTTTTAAAAATATCTTTCTAAAATATCTTTTTAAAATATCTTCTTTTAAATCAAAGGTAAGAAAGGGTTATGAATTGCTTAAATGGATAAAACTTTTCATGATTAAGTTACTTGATTGAAAGGCAATTGGTAATGCTTAATATTATAAGCTGATGAAGTAGGCTTGTCTATTTGTGAGAGTTAAGATTGATGTCGAATACGACAGAGCAATAGAGCTCCTACCGACTTCCCTCTTAGCCGAGGAATAGATAGGTTAGGAATGTCCGAAACATGTCAATCATGTCATTACTTACTTGATTATCGAATATGATACTATGCTTAAAGCTAATAAGCCGACAAGTAGGCTTATCTACTTGCGAGTGTCAAGAATAGGGTCTCTATGCAAGGGGTGATATGCAACTAATGCACTAACTTACCAGGCTCCACTCTTGGTCGAGCGATGATATAAGTTGAAATGTCGAAAATGAGTTAAGTGTACAAACCATGGTTTTTATACGCTGTCGTTTTTTGTAGATAGTTGATTAGTCGACTCTTGAACTATACTAATATAATTTAAGAAGTATCAGAAAAATCCATGATTTCATACCATGAGAACCCCTGGGGAGGAGTGCTGGTATGAAGCATCTATAAATTTCACTTACTTTTGAAAGAACAAAAATTAGTTTGTAAGAGACCAGGATCTATAAGTTTTCTACTTATCGAATATTACTTCTAAATTGATATAAGAGTTCTACATTTCGGAAGCGATTCGTGATCTATTCGAGAAGTGGGCATCCATTTTGGTATTCACATTCTGTTCGAGTGATGAAGACCCATATGAAAGATGTTGAATGAAATCTCGAGATTGAAAACGGCATAAAACAGAGTGGAGCATAGCCAAAGGTTTAACTAACTTACGACAGGATATGTCAACTCTATATCTAGAGTATGTTTATAAATATTATCAATTATATAACTATATTAAACTTAACGAATGGTTTGCTTCTTTTAAGGGGAAAATAAGAGCGGTATTCCACACGGTCACATGATATATGTATCTTGAGTTTCTCATGCCAGACTTATGTTTGATGCTTGGATTTTGTTTTCCCTAAAGATCGTCGCGTAGTCTTTCAAGTAGGTCGAGTAAGGGATGTTTCATTTTGGTTGCTTTGAAGTTCGAAAGATGAGCTGGGGGCTTCCATTATCTATCAATGTATTTCTATTTATGTTGTGCCATATTAGTTACATACATATCATCGTTATGAGGACAGACAGTTAGAATTGTCCAGGTTGATGATAGTACTTAGGTTTTAATAATTTTGGAATTCCTGTATTTGGAGTAAACCTTCGTACGATTTTGATATTACATATCACCATTCTTTTGTTTGGTTTTGACATTCTTTCTTCCTTGTTCTAATTTTTTTTACCTAGCAATTTAACTTTCTGGCACTGGGATGTTCGGCACACGATTACCATGGATGTACTTACTGTCGACTTTCAAGGTTCGAAAAGTCAAGTCGTTACATTCGGTACCAGAGTGCAAGTTTGAGCGAACAACTTGCCTTTTTGATAAGGTATGGATTATTAGAGATGGGATAAGCGACACCCTAAAATGAGTTGAGTGTATTATACATATTTTGAAAAACTAGAGTTTGAAAATATTCCTTTGGAATGTCTCCTTCTCGCAACCCTTTCTTGAATAGTTCTTTCTTAGAAGTTAAACTTTCTTTGCATCTTTTACTCGAAATAACTCTATCTTGAAGTATTCTAATGGAGTTTGATATAATTCAGGTAGTGAACTATGAGTACTTGTGTTGTAAATACTAAAAGAGTAGAAGTAGTCAAGGTAATACTTTCACCAATGGTGGAAATTGTGCACCGAGGAATGCAACTTCTATGGAGGAACTAGTAGTGAATATTGTGAAGGAGGTCGTGCAAGTCTGGCCTTAGTTGGGATTTGCTTCACTTTTCCATGACTATGAGAAGTTTGGGGGAAAGAGGTTTAGCGGCTCAAAGTCAATTATAGAAGTACGAACTTGGGTCAAGCCATATGATCAAATATTTAGTGATATGGAGCTGAATGATGCAACGAAGCGTCGAATGGCATCGTGACATTTAACTGATGCGGCTATGGATTGTTAGAGTTAGTGGCTGTCTAAGAGAATGACTTTTCTTATCCAAATTTAAGGTGGAATTCAAAAGTAAGTTTGTTTGGGATCTGGAAAGTCTTTATTATACAAGAGTTTCATTGACTTGAAGCCGGGGGCCATGACTGTAGCAGAGAATGAGAAGCGATTCGCTACATTGTCATTGTTTGGACTTGGTTCAATCGATATGCCACTGAAAAAGAATGATAAGTTCATCAATAGAATGCATCCGGAGTTCCATCAAGATATGATAAATCACGTCATGGCATCCTTTTTGGACTTGGTGAACATGGGGCTAAGGCTTGAGAGTTTAATTCCAAAGTCGGCTACTTCGGCACCAATTGAAGAGAATAGGAGGAAGTTTCAACCAGTAGAGATGTATCTAGATTTTCTTGTCACAAATGCAGGAAGAGGGGGCGTTTTTCTTGGAGTTGTATGGTGGATGAGGCAAACCGGTGGAAAGGGCGCCAGTGGTTAAGGCACCAATTGCTAAGGTATAAAGGATGGAGCCACATACTACAACTATCATTGGGCATGTCATTTTTCTAGGGAGTATCCGCTACTCCAGAAAGGACAAAACAAACGCGAGCTTTTGCTTTAGCTTCAATACCCTTCACTTATGCAACAGCAAAGAAAACCAAGTTTTGGAAGGTATTTTGTCTATTTTTGTCTTTCCTGTTCGTGTCTTATTTGATACCGGCGCATCTCTTAGTTTCATTTCTCGTACTCTTATTGATAGAATGAAACTTGAAACGGTAATGGCTTAAGAACCTATTTGTGTGTCGAACCCTATTTTGGGTCGGACAAATTTTAGTATGAGATGCTTAGGAGTTCTGATTTCGTATTATGGCCAATTCTTTCCTTGCGATTTGTTTATTTCGTATTTTACGGGTTTTCATGCCCTAATCAGGATGGATTGGTATCTCAATATTTGGTAGTTCTGGATTGTGAGAATAGAACTGTCTCATTTAAGACTAAAGAAGGGAAAATTTTCATAGTGGTATATGAAGGATATAGCTCGCTTATGGCTAGTTTTCTCTATTCCTTGGATTTGGCAGATGAAAATTTGAGTTTTATCCCTATTGTTCAAGGGTATTCAGATGTCTTCGTAGAGGTGTCAGATTTACAGCCTCATCAAGAGATAGAGTTTCTCATCGATCTAGTTAAAGATGCAAAATCTATCATGTTTCCTGATTGTAGACTATCACCAACAGAGAAGGTGGAGTTATCTATCTAGGTAGATGATATGTTGTAGAAAGGCTTGATCCAACCAAGTCGTTCGAGTTGGGGAGCGTCCATCGTCTTTGCTATGAAGGAGGATGGTTATTTAACGTTATGTGTCCTCAAAGAACTGTTAGGAACAAGTATCCTTTTCCTAGAATAGATGACTTGTTGGATCATCTTCATGGAGCTCGAGTGTTTTCTCAGGTTGATCTTGCTATGGGATTCCATCAGTTAAAGGGGTCAAAGGAGAGTGTATCCTCAACCGCTTTTAGGTCCGATCAGTTTTATGAGTGGTTAGTTATGCCCTTTGGTTTAACTAATTCTCTAGAATATTTCATAGACATAATAAATCGATCTTTCCGGGGTGTGTTGAACAAATTTGTTCTTGTATTCATTGATGATATTATGGTCTACTCCAAGATCAAGGAAGAATATATGCATCATTTGTGGATAGTATCAGAAACATTGAGAGAGAATGTGTTTAAGGCAAAATTCTCAAAGTGTCATTTTTGGCATTTGCAAGTTACATTCTTGGGTCATGTTGTTACTACGGAAGGAATTTCTGTTGATCCCGCTAAGGTTGTATCCAAATGAGACCGAAAAAGGTTGGAAAGCGCTACTGATATTAAAAGGTTTTTTTGGTCTAGCATATTCTTATAAAAGGTTCATTCAAGATTTCACAAAGATCGCTTATTGGTTGACGAGTCTGACGAAGAAAGATATCAAGTTTGTATAGACAGAGAAGTGCGAGCAAGACTTTGTAAAGCTTAAGGAGAAGTTGACTAGTGCTCTTGCACTTACTATGACATATGGAGGTGAAGGTTTGACTATTTGATTTTAAGGTTTGACCATTGTGTTCGTCTCGGAATTCTGGTTGAGATAGAGTCCGAGTTTGCGTGAATTGGACTTCGTATGAGGAAGTTATGGCGATCGGAAGTTTCAGAAAAATTTAAACAGATTTCAAAAATTCAAATTTCAGAGTCAGATTGGGCTAGGCGGGAAATTTCTCGCCAGGGCCAGGTCGACCTGGGGGTCGACCTACCCACACAGGTCGACCAGGGGGTCGACCTGCCACCCCCCCCCCCCCGGAAGATTTGTTTGATGACGATTTTCTGACTCTTAGCTGAGTCATTAGGGCTGACTTGTCACCCTATCTTGACTGAATGGCTATGGTTCATTCTAGGTTGATCTGATGGCCTAAATTGATCCTAAACTCTATAAAAACACATGTAGACTCAAAACCTAAAATCAAATAAAAATTAGAATCATGGACTCCATGCTGTTACCTTGCAACCTAGAATAGCCGCCACCAATTAGAGAGGGAGAAAAGCTAATCAATTCAATTCTAATCTAAACCACAACAAATTGTCTCCTTCAAAGGAAAGCTAAATCAATTTCAGAACTCAGATTTCAGAACTCAAGACCTTCTTTGAGTTGTGAGTTCGATTTCTTTAATAAGATAATTAACAATTTAATTAGATTGAGTTATGATTTGGGTAATATGGTTATGTTGTGAATCACTGACAGTTATGTCATTATCTTTGTTGTAATTCTATGATGTTATTATCTATGTTGTAAAGCTGTGATGTTATTGTCCATGTTGTAAATCCATGTTAATTATTGTCTTATGTACAATCAATACATAATGATGCTTCATATGATAGTTTGGTTATGTTTGTGGAACTAATTCATATGTTAAATCATATGTATGAATGCAAGTCTTGATGTTAATTTAGATATGAATCGTATGCAAGTTTATGAGAATCATATACAACCTCACATGTTTCATGACATCTATTTTATGTGTAAATTGGATCTAAAGTTAGGCTATGACATGTGTGAGTTTAGATGCAAGTTTACGCTATAGTTTATGTTGCATAAATCACATATGCAAGTATATATATGTTGGAGTATGAATCATGTAAAGGAAGTTTGTAACTATTGCCTATGCAAGTTTACACCTTATAATTAGATCTATGACACCCATTGTCTATACAAGTTTAGAAGAGACACCTTATTCACACATGCAAGTTCACCCTTATGTTTAGATCTATATGCCAATTCATGTTATGACTTTTGTTCATAAGTTAGATCTAATTTATATTCTATGCATGTTGTGATGTTTTCTCTTTATTCCATAAGTTAGATTATTCGAGTCTAACGTATATTTCACGTTAAACGAACGAACGTACAACGTGGGGCAATGGGATAATATTAAAAGATTTAATATTTAGAATTGGCATAAATGCCTTAAATGTGATGTTAATTGGTATAAATTTTATATACCATAAATAGATGGACATAATTAAGGTATTAATTATGGACGTAGTTAAATTTGTAATTAATTGGTAATTTGAATAGGGAAATTAATTCAAATTGGGGATAATTAATTATATGTAATAATAAACCTCCTAAGACACGAGATTAGACTCGTTTGTGGTGTAAGACTGCCCGGACCCGCCCGGAAAATCTAGCCGCAACAAATGTCAGTCTAATGTGAAAGGTCTTAGGCATAAATTAAATGCGTACCAATTGTAAAGGCATGAGGTTAGGCTCGTTTGTGGTGTAAGACTTCCCGGACCCGCCCGGCAAATCCAGTTGCCACAAATGCCAGTCTAATGTGGGAGGTCTTTAAAAGGTTACGGTCTTAATAAATTAAGAAACACTTAACCAGATATACATTTAGTGGGACATGAGGGGGTTAAGTGGGTGCCTTGGGTGGCATGTGGAATCTAGTGGGTGCCTTGGGTGGCATTTGAAATATGATTAGATGCACTTAACCAAGATTGAAACATGTAAGAAGACATGAATAAGAATGGGGTTAAGTGGTGAAAAACCTTAGAGGGGACCAAGCATAGGTGGAAAGCTTGTGTCATGCATGGGGGGCCTTTTCAAACCAGTAACCCATTAAGTATCTTTGTGGGCTCGACCCAAGTCGAGGACGGGACACGCGTACTGGATTTGATTGTAAGAAGTCAAAACGGGTTAGCGGTGGCAACGCAAGTCCAACTGGTTCATATGCGTGTGTGGGCCCAGGCTGGTAGGTAAGACGTTGTTGCATCGTGTGGATATAAGCCGTGCATTTTTTGTTGTATCGGATTGCCACTTTGGGAAGTGATACACCCCACTGTGGGGCCAACACGGGTATCTATGAGTTAGGGAGCCGATCGAATGGGGTTAGTGGGTACACCTAGTGGAGATAGGGGAAGACGACACCTATGGAGGTAGCTAGGGGTACACTAAACTACCATTAGCAGTATTAAGATCTGTAGGTGGGATCAACCTTTAGGGTGACTAGTGGTGGTGCAGTATAGTAATTATTCTATAGTGATTAGGGGCGCCTTTAACGTTACCTTTGTTCATCTTATTTCCTTGATTGCTCTGTCATACTCAGTTGTGCACAGTCATTTCCTTATTTTCCAACTTATGCCTTAGTCTAGTTATTTTGATAATTATATTGTTAAAGTTATCGCACTCGCCAGACTTTATGTCTGACCCCCTCTTCTTTCCACCTCTTTTCTTTCTCCCCCCCCCCCCTAAGGTTTGCAAGGAGGGAATACTACAGCTTAGTGACGATTTCTTCCAGTTGCTTGTAGAGAGTAGATGTATCGCTTTGGACTCTCTCATCTTTATGGCTTTGCTTATGCTCAGTGGGGATTTATGCATTTATGTTATTTAAGTATTTTCTTCTTTATGTACTTTGAAGTTTTTGGAAAAGACTATTGATCTTGTTGTAATGGTTTTGGAGACTACTTATGTAAACTCGTTTTGAGTTATGATGCAATAAAATAAGTTTTAACTTCCGCTGTGTTATTTATTCTTGTAATTTATCTGTTCTATACAACAATAACACTTCATGGACATTGATGCATTCCCTTTGTGAGTGACATTAATGGACATGGGGTGTTACACGTGGTATCAGAGCTATGGTTACAAGAACAGATTAAAAGTTTTGAAAAGTGTTTTCAAAAGTATTATTTTCCTAGAAAGTATTTTCAAAAACTTGTTTTAAAGAAGCTATTTTCAAGGAAAGTTTACTTTAAAGAGCATAATCCCCGCAAGCCATACATCTCTCTTTCGCTTCCCTTGTTTTGAAACTCTTTCTTTTTCTTTTCAGCATGTCTGGAGCATCCGAGATACCAGAGGGTGTTCATGTACCCGGTTGGTTTCGTCAATATCTCGAGGCTAGGGCCGCTGCCGCGGGACCGGCCAACGTTCCTCCTCCTCCTCCCCCAGCTTCAGTCATTCCTCCGCGTGGAGATACTTTCTCCAAGATATGCAAAGACTTTCTTTCGATGGGTGGAAAATCTTTTAGTGGGACTGAAACATTCATTGAAGCTAGAAATTGGTTGAAAGAAGTGGAGGATCTGTTTGGCATTTTCGATTTGGACAATTGTAAGAAGGTCCAATTGGCTGCTTGGTTGATGAAAGACGAAGCTTCGTTTTGGTGGGAAGTCGCTAATGGGGAGCGTCCAGTTGATACATGGCCAGATTTCAGGCGTAGGTTTGAGAAAAAGTTTCTCTCACGGGCCGAAGAGAATCTATATATGGAAAGATTTTTGGCGTTGAAGCAAGGGAATCTATCAGTGAAAGAATACGTCAACAAGTTCAATCAGCTGGCGAGATTTGGCTTGGACTGGGTGAATACACCCGAAAAGAAGGCCCTAAGATTTGTTAAGTGTTTGAACGAGCCACTACATGGGTTAGCTATGACCCACATCCCTATGTGGCCACCTTTGAGAGACTAGTTGATATGGCGCTTATGCATGAAGTGGAAAAGGGTGCCAATGCTAATAAGGCACCCAAGAAGAAAGGGGATCAAAAGAAACCGCAGTAGCAACAAAAAAACAAGAAGGGCGGGAAGAACAATAATGGCAAAGGAAAGAAGAAGTGCTTTAATTGTGGGACACCAGGCCATCTGAGTAAAGACTGTAGGAAAAAGAAGAAGACTGGTCGTTTCCACTGTGGAGAGGCAGGTCATCTAGTTAAGGATTGCCCAAGGAAACAGGGACAAGGGAAAAGAACTTCTGGAGGGCAGCTTCAGGCTCTCATGGCACCGGGGCGGGCGAGGGAGCAGGTCCAGGCTCTCGCGGTCCCACCGCCGCAGGAACGAGGTAGAAACATTTCCGTTGAGAGTTTAGTTTTTTTGTTTGATCATCTTGTCCATACTTTATTCGATTCTGACGCATCACATTCGTTTATCTCTACATCATTAGTTGAAACACTGCACTTAAATACTAGTCTTGTTGTGGATCCCATTGTAGTCTCAAATCCTATTGGTGGGTCGGCTCATTTATCCATGATTTGTAGGGATTTGAGATTGTCTATCTTAGGCGTTGGTTTTGAATGTAATGCTTTTGTGCTTGGTTTCATGGGCTATGGTTTGATTCTAGGGATGGATTGGCTAGCCAGATATGGTGCCATCCTAGATTGTGAACAAAGGGTAGTAAAATTATTGACTCGTAGTGGAAAGACCCTTGATATTTCTTGTGACCCTAGAGGATCGGTGATGCTTAGTTATCTTGGGTCACTTAACGCATCCAATGATGATTTACATTCTGTTCATATAGTCCGTGAATATGTAGATGTCTTTGATGAGGTGAGGGGTCTACCCCCAAAACATGAGATAGACTTTCGTATTTATCTATGCAAAACTAGTATCTCTCCCAGTACGCCACATGGCTCCTCGTGAGAGGAGGGAACTCAATTAGCAAGTAGGGGAGTTGCTTGAGAAGGGGTTCATAAGACGTAGTATATCGGAGTGGGGTGCTCCAGTAGTATTTGCCACGAAGGCGGATGGGTCCCTTAGACTTTGTGTGGACTATAGAGAACTTAATAAACTTACTAAGAAGAATAAGCACCCACTACCGAGGATTGACGATCTCTTTGATCAGTTAGTTGGCGCCTCAGTGTTTTCGCAATTGGACTTAGCCACTGGTTTCCATCAGTTGAGAGTGGCTGAGGATAGCATAGACAAGACTGCCTTTAGGACTCCGGACGGTTTCTATGATTGGCTTGTAATGTCCTTAGGTTTGACAAACGCCCCCGCATACTTTGTTGACTTGATGAGTAGGGTGTTTAGGGAGTACCTTAATAAATTCGTGGTAGTCTTTGTGGATGACATCTTGATCTTTTCTAAGAGCGAGGAAGAGCATGCCCTACATCTTAGGGAAGTGTTGGAGACCCTTCGAGTGCATAACCTTAAAGCTAAATTTTCTAAATGTCACTTTTGGAGGAAGAAAGTGCGATTCTTAGGGCACGTGGTTTCCAAAGAAGGGATAACTGTGGATCCCGCGAAGGTGGTGGCCATCCAAGATTGGAAGGTCCCTAAAAATGCTACCGAGGTGAGGAGTTTCTTGGTGTTGGCAGGCTACTATAGGAAGTTTATCAAGGACTTCGCAAAGATATCATCCCCATTAACACGCTTGACGAAGAAGAACCTAGTTTTCACATGGGACGTAGATTGTGATGATGCGTTCCAGCGTTTAAAGAGAGCTTCGACCACAGCCCCAGTCTTAGTGTTGCCAGATGGGAGTAATCCATTTACCGTTTATACCGATGATTGTGGGACACGACTAGGCGCAGTCTTAATGCAAGAGGGGAAGGTAATAGCCTATGGAGGAATGCAGTTGAGAGTGCATGAGAGAAATTACCCTACACATGACCTAGAGTTGGCCGCTACTGTTTTTGCGCTTAAGTCTTGGCACCATTATCTTCTTGGCGAGAAATTCGAATTATTCACAGACCACAAATCGTTGAAATACTTGTTCTCTCAGAAGGACTTGAACTTAAGGCAGCAAAGGTGGATGGAATTCTTAGCGTCCCATGATTTCGAGATAGCATATACCTCTGGCAAGGGTAACGTGGTGGCAGACGCCTTAAGTAGGAAAAGGTTGTCCTTGAGTCTGTTGTTTGTTGAGCGGCGAAGCTTAGAGTTCATCTCTACGTTTGACTTTAGACCTTCCGTTGACTTTGTACCCGGTTTGCTAGCATCCTTAGAGGTCATACCTACGCTTTTGGGATGGATTGGTGAGGCACAGCGAGATGACCCACAGTTGGTTGAGTTAGTAGAGAAGCTCATAAGGGGGGAGTCATCGAGCCATCTCAGTAGGTATACCCTAGATGATAAGGGTTGGTTACGTAGGGACGGTAGACTTTGTGTACCATGAGACGAGAGCTTGAGGAAGACCATTCTTGATGATGCACATCGTTCGAAGATGACCATTCATCCCGGCGGGGACAAGATGTACATAGACATGAGACGATTTTACTTTTGGGCCGGTATGAAGAAGGATGTGGCCGAGTTTGTCGCTAGATGCTTGGTGTGCCAACAAGCAAAAGCAGAGCAAAAGAAGCCCGGTGGATTGCTTCACCCATTGGAGATCCCACAATGGAAGTAGGAGAGTGTCTCGATGGACTTCGTTGACGGGTTACCGAGATCGAGGAAGGGTAATACGGGGATTTGGGTCGTGGTAGATAGACTTACTAAGAGCGCCCATTTCATTCCAGTGAAGAGTAAGAGGACTGCTCCATGGTTAGCCTCCGTATACATTTGAGAGATAGTTCGTTTGCACGGTGTTCCTTCTAGCATAGTGAGTGATCGCGATCCTATCTTTACTAGCGAGTTTTGGAGGAGCTTGCAAGAGGCGGTAGAGACTCAGTTATGTTTGAGCACCGCATATCATCCTCAGACGGACGGCCAGACCGAGAGGGTGAATCGTATTCTAGAGGACCTTTTAAGGCTATGTGTTTTAGATTTCGGAGGTACATGGGAAGAGCATCTTCCTTTGGTGGAGTTCGCGTATAATAATAGCTTTCAATCTAGCAATGACATGGCACCTTTCGAGGCTCTTTATGGAAGGCCTTGTCGTTCACCTACATGTTGGTGGGGGACTACGGATAAGATCTTACTTGGGCTCGATATGATTAGAGAGACATCGGAAAAGATCGATTTAATTCGAAGGAGGATGAAGACGGCGCAAGATAGGCAGAAATCTTATGCGGACAAGAGGAGGATAGATCTTGAATTTGATATTGGGGACATGGTCTTTATTAAGGTGTCTCCATTACGGAATGTTGTTCGCTTTGGGTCCGTTGGGAAGTTAGCAACAAGGTTCGTAGGGTCGTTTCCTATTAAGGAGAGGATTGGACAGATGGCGTATAAAGTGGAGTTGCCCAAGAGACTTAGTGGTGTACACGACGTATTCCATGTATCACATTTGAGGAAGTTCTTGCATGAGACCGCGGAGGTGGTAGAGCCGAGCTTGCTTAGAGAGGTGGAGATAGAGTGTGATGCGATGATTCGACGAGCTCCTACATGCGTTCTTGGGTCAGAGATTAAGAAGTTGAGGAATCGAGAGGTCAAGCTAGTCAAAGTGCAATGGGGAGATGATGAGAGCGATGCTACTTGGGAGATGGAAGAGAAGATGCGTTCATTGTACCCTTTTCTTTTCGAGGGTATGTCTTCTAATTTCTCCTTTATCGCTTAGCTTGTATCTACTCTATCTTTAGTGTGTCCTCTCGCTAGTATCTTTTACCTTTAGATAGGGTAGTCCTATGGTTGAAACATGTGTTTGAGACATGTTATGTATGGTGGATGCAAGTGTTTGCTAGTGGTTGCTCGTGGATGCATATACACACACTTTAGGCACTAGATCGGCTCAGTCACTTTCATATTGCATATAAATGGATGTATTTAGTAAAATGAATGTACATTGAATGTGTGTATCATATGGATGTTGCATTTAAATGAATGGTTGTGCACACATTTTGTAATGATATGTATAGGATTCTTTGCATACATGATGGATACATGGAACTATCATTATTTGCATTAAGGAGGTCGACTGAATCAGTGGACCACCTGATTTTGAATTAGTATACAGACATATACACACACTATGCATGTGTACATGAAAAGCATTAGAAATCTCTTAAGGACCATGGTTGCTAGTGGTTGATGGTTGAGTAGATGGTTGATTGGATGGTAGGATACGTTCTTCTTGACTTAGAGATTTCGAGGACGAAATCCTTTAAGTAGGGGAGAATGTAACACCCCGTATTTCAGTTAACACTGAAGTAACGAATTAAAGAATATTTAATTTTAAATGTGAGAATTATGGGAAACGGGTTGTGCCATTGTTTTCGTCTCGAAATTCTGGTTGAGATAAAGTTCGAGTTTGCGTGAATTGGACTTCGTATGAGGAAGTTATGGCGATCGGAAGTTTCAGAAAAATTCAAACAGATTTCAAAAATTCAAATTTCAGAGTCAGATTGGGCTAGGCGGGAAATTTCCCGCCAGGGCCAGGTCGACCAGGGGGTCGACCTACCCACACAGGTCGACCAGGGGGTCGACCTCCCCCCCCCCCCCTCGGGCAGATTTGTTTGATGACAATTTTCTGACTCTTAGCTGAGTCATTAGGGCTGACTTGTCACCTTATCTTGACTGAATGGCTATGGTTCATTCTAGGTTGATCGGATGGCCTAAATTAATCCTAAACTCTATAAAAACACATGTAGACTCAAACCCTAAAATCAAATAAAAATTAGAATCATGGCCTCCATGCTGTTACCCTGCAACCTAGAATAGCCGCCACCAATTAGAGAGGGAGAAAAGCTAATCAATTCAATTCTAATCTAAACCGCAACAAATTGTCTTCATCAAAGGAAAGCTAAATCAATTTCAGAACTCAGATTTCAGAACTCAATACCTTCTTTGAGTTGTGAGTTCGATTTCTTTAATAAGATAATTAACAATTTAATTAGATTGAGTTATGATTTGGGTTATATGGTTATGTTGTGAATCATTGACAGTTATGTCATTATCTATGTTGTAATTCTATGTTGTTATTATTTATGTTGTAAAGCTGTGATGTTATTATCCATGTTGTAAATCCATGTTAATTATTGGCTTATGTACAATCAATACATAATGATGCTTCATATGATAGTTTGGTTATGTTTGTGGAACTAATTCATATGTTAAATCATATGTATGAATGCAAGTCTTGATGTTAATTTAGATATGAATCGTATGCAAGTTTATGAGAATCATATACAACCTCACATGTTTCATGGCATCTATTTTATGTGTAAATTGGATCTAAAGTTAGGCTATGACATGTGTGAGTTTAGATGCAAGTTTACGCTATAGTTTATGTTGCATAAATCACATATGCAAGTATATATATGTTGGAGTATGAATCATGTAATGGAAGTTTGTAACTATTGCCTATGCAAGTTTACACCTTATGATTAGATCTATGACACCCATTGTCTATACAAGTTTAGATGAGACACCTTATTCACACATGCAAGTTCACCCTTATGTTTAGATCTATATGCCAATTCATGTTATGACTTTTGTTCATAAGTTAGATCTAATTTATATTCTATGCATGTTGTGATGTTTTCTCTTTATTCCATAAGTTAGATTATTCGAGTCTAACGTATATTTCACGTTAAACGAACGAACGTACAACGTGGGGCAATGGGATTATATTAAAAGATTTAATATTTAGAATTGGCATAAATGCCTTAAATGTGATGTTAATTGGTATAAATTTTATATACCATAAATAGATGGACATAATTAAGGTATTAATTATGGATATAGTTAAATTTGTAATTAATTGGTAATTTGAATAGGGAAATTAATTCAAATTGGGGATAATTAATTATGTGTAATAATAAACCTCCTAAGACACGAGGTTAGACTCGTTTGTGGTGTAAGACTGCCCGGACCCGCCCGGCAAATCCAGCTGCCATAAATGCCAGTCTAATGTGAGAGGTCTTAGGCATAAATTAAATGCGTAACAATTGTAAAGACACGAGGTTAGGCTCATTTGTGGTGTAAGATTGCCCGGACCCGCCCGACAAATCCAGCTGCCACAAATGCCTGTCTAATGTGGGAGGTCTTTATAAGGTTACAGTCTTAATGAATTAAGAAACACTTAACCAGATAAACATGTAGTGGGACATGAGGGGGTTAAGTGGGTGCCTTGGGTGGCATGTGGAATCTGGTGGGTGTCTTGGGTGGCATTTGAAATACGATTAGATGCACTTAACCAAGATTGAAACATGTAAGAAGACATGAATAAGAATGGGGTTAAGTGGGGAAAAACCTTAGAGGGGACCAAGCATAGGTGGAAAGCTTGTGTCATGCATGGGGGTCCTTTTCAAACCAGTAACCCATTAAGTATCTTTGTGGGCTCGACCCAAGTCGAGGACGGGACACGCGTACTAGATTTTATTGTAAGATGTCAAAACGGGTAAGCGGTGGCAATGCAAGTCCAACGGGTTCATATGCGTGTGTGGGCCCGGGCTGGTAGGTAAGACGTTGTTGCATCGTGTAGATATAAACCGTGCATTTTTGGTTGTATCGGATTGCCACTTTGGGAAGTGATACACCCCACTGTGGGGCCATCATGGGTATCTACGAGTTAGAGAGCCGATCGAATGGGGGTAGTGGGTACACCTAGTGGAGATAGGGGCAGACGACACCTATGGAGGTAGCTAGGGGTACACTAAACTACCATTAGCAGTATTAAGATTTGTAGGCGGGATCAACCTTTAGGGTGACTAGTGGTGGTGCAGTATAGTAATTATTCTATAGTGATTAGGGTCGCCTTTAACGTTATCTTTGTTCATCTTATTTCCTTGATTGCTCTGTCATACTCAGTTGTGCACAGTCATTTCCTTATTTTCCAACTTATGCCTTAGTCTAGTTATTTTGATAATTATATTGTTAAAGTTATCGCACTCGCCAGACTTTATGTCTGACCCCATCTTCTTTCCACCTCTTTTCTTCCTTCCCCCCCCCCCCCCCTCAGGTTTGCAAGGAGGGAATACTACAGCTTAGTGCCGATTTCTTCCAGTTGCTTGAAGAGAGTAGATGTATCGCTTTGGACTCTCTCATCTTTATGTCTTTGCTTATGCTCAGTGGGGATTTATGCATTTATGTTATTTAATTATTTGCTTCTTTATGTACTTTGAAGTTTTTGGAAAAGACTATTGATCCTGTTGTAATGGTTTTGGAGACTAGTTATGTAAACTCGTTTTGAGTTATGATGCAATAAAATAAGTTTTAACTTCCGCTGTGTTATTTATTCTTGTAATTTATCTGTTCTATACAACAATAACGCTTCATGGACATTGATGCATTCCCTTTGTGAGTGACATTAATGGACATGGGGTGTTACACTATTTACACAGATGCATATAGAATAGGGTTGGGAACTATGTTGATGCAACATGGAAGAGTTATCTCATATGTGAGTCGGCAATTCAAATTGCATGAGACAAGGAATGCAGCTCCTAACTTAGAGTTAGTAGCAGCAGTGTTTGCATTAAAAATATGGGGGCATCATTAGTTATGTGAGAGATTTAAGCTATATTCGGACCATAAATCCTTGAAGTATCTTTTTACGCTAAAGAACTTAAACATAAGACAACAAAGGTGGTTGGATTTTTTTGCGGCCTATGATCTAGACATCTCATATACCCCAGGAAAGAATAATGGTGTGGTTGATGTGCTCAGCAGGAGATACACTGTTATAGCAAACATAGAAGTTTGACCGACCCTAATTAGTCGTATCAAAGGGAATCAACTTAGAAATCTTCATTTTGTCAGGATTGCTAAGTTAGTAATCAAGAATGTTGCTCCAAAGAATTGGCCAGAATTCGAAGTGGATAGTTGTGGCATTTTAAGGATGAGCGATACATTATGTGTTTCGAATATTGACGAAATTAGCTAGGAAGTTCTAATGGAAATCCATCATTCACGATTGTCGATATATCCAGAGGTCACTAAAATATATCATGACATGAAGTAGAAATTCTACAGGGTGGGTATATTAATATATTTGTAAGCAAGTGTGCTAACTGCCAACAGTATGGGTAGTCATCAGAAGACGGTTGGGCTGCTTAGGTCGATGAGAGATAACGAAAGTGTGTGGGATATTGTAAATCGCCTGACCAAGAGCACTTCTTATCGATAAAAGCAATAAGGAATTCTTCCAGTTTGGCGTTGTTGTATATTAAAGAGATAGTTAGGCTTTGTGTCATTCCAAGTAGTATCATGGGTGATAAAAAACAGATCTTCTCAAGTCATTTTCGAAAGGCATTGCGTAATGCATTGGGGACCGAGCTCAGTCCGAGTATCGCATACCATCTGTAGACGGATGAGTAAACAGAAGGGGTGAACCGAGTACCGAAGTTCTTGCTTTGGGCATGCATTTTAGAATTTGGAGGTTCATTAGAAGAAAAACTACCTCTTGTTGAGTTTTCGCACAACAATAGTTATCAAGCCAGTACTGGAATGGCCCCTTTTGAATTGTTATATGGAAAGCCTTGCAAATCTCCATCGTGTTGGGTAGAGATTGGAGATTGCCTTGTATTTGGACCAAATATGATTCGAGAGGCATCATATATGGTTTCAGAAATTCAGAAACAAATCAAGGAAGCACATAATGATATAAGAGCTATGCAAACGAGAGGAGAAGAGACTTGAAATTCTCTATTGGAGACTTTGTGTTTGTAACAGTTTCCTTGACGGCAAATGTAGTTCGGTTTGGAAGGGCCAAAAAGTTGGCACTAGGTTATATTGGATCATTCCCGATTCTAGAGAGGATTGGTATACTCGCGTATGGAGTCAAGTTATTAGATTATCAGGTGTACACAATGTATTTCATATATTGCATTTGCGTAGGTATATGCACGTTCCCTCGATGATAATAGAAGCATCGCAATAAGAGGACTTGGAGATTGAGCTAAATTTAATTGTATTAGGCCAGCCAGTTCGAGTTGTTGATAGAGATATATGAAGCAGTTGAGGACTAAAGTTGCAAAGTTAGTCAAGGTACAATGAAGCGAGAATGCTTGGGATTATACATAGGAAATGGAGGATACTTTGAGAAAGTATTGTCCAGGCTTGATCTTAAACTAGGGATTTCTTATCTTAGTATCATATATCATTTGCAGTTTAGTTTGTATATAGTTTCGTAAGTACTATACATATACATATATATACATATATATATCTTGTTCTTCTATCTTCTTTGATTATTCTTGTTTTAATTTCGAGGAAAAAATGTTTTAAGTTGGGGAGGATTTAAAGACCCGGAAATTTGAACACTTAGTCTTCAAATATCGTAACTATTTGGAATATTGTTAAATTTTAAAAATATGATTTTAAAATCTTGTTAAACATCATTTAATTAGTCATTAATGATACTAGACTTGTTTTAGAAAAATATTTACAAAAATATGTTCGTTGAAAAAATATTGAAAATGTGACCGAAATTTGATTTATCAATAAATAGTCTTTCTTTCAATAAAAGTTACTGAATATTTTTTGAATGTCTAATTATTCACTAGGGAAATAAAGAAAATAAAAATATTTTCATGTTTAGGGTTAACTAAATCTTGATGATGTCATGCAGAAGATAATCAAAGATATTTAGGAAATGAGCAAATAAGGGAAACGAGCAAAATTGAAATACTTCGCTAGTAAGATAAGAGTTTTAAGGGCATTTTAGTCTTTTCCCATTCACATTCCTATGCCTACATAAGGAGGGGTGTGTCTTCACTTATCATTCACAATTTTACAAAGCTTGTGAAATAAAATCAATGTCTTCTTCTTTTTCATCTCTTCCTTACTAACTTTCTAAAACTATACTTAAACCAACTCCAAATCAACTCAAACGTAGAATGAAGTCTTTCTATCACATTAAAAAACCTTCTGCCTAGTTATAAGTTGAAAAAATCCAACTCTTCAAATTCTATTTGAGGACATGAGAAATATAGAAGGAATACGGAGGAAAAGGAAAGCAAAGGCAAGGAAAGAAAGGAAGTGGTTAGCTTAGATCTAGGCTCATTTTCTTAGATCTTTGATTTGTTAGGATAAAAGTGAGCTAACTCACCACTTTGAATTGAGAATATAACTCATACTTACTTGTTTTTAACTATGCTAAAGTTTCTTGAATTATGTTAACTTATGTTAAAACATTAACTTGATTCTTACTTTAAAAGTAAGTGACATATGTGATCCACGTATATGCCGTGTGTGCAGATGAGCGCGATGTATGCAGGGCCTAGAGTGTTATGCCACATAAGAGTATGAATCCTCGTTTCTGAACTTCTTAGTCGAATCACGTCTCAACAAGGAGTAATTCCATACCATCTACAATTCACTACCTAATGCATGTATCTAGACCCTCCCCCAAGCGTTTAACCTGAGTCCTGTAATAGGACTGCATCCAATGCACAGAACTATATCAGGAGCATTCGATATATGCAAATGACAGCTTCGTTAGGCATACAATATAGATATCCACATATGGTCTGTCTCTTTCCACGGTGGCTATGGCCCCTCGCTCAACTAATGAAAGACTACATCAATAGCTAATGATGTCCCCCTAACAACCAATCTAGCATCCAATTTGGTGTGTTCCTCAACCAACGTCTCGATAGTGAAAGATCATTGGTCCGTTGGTTTAGCTCTTAGTCTTTCCGCATCCCACTGACTGCCGATAACAGGTATCCGACGATTACTATTTTTAATTTGGTCATGACCACCTCCTCCCAAAGAGAGGCAAACCGCTGAATCGCCCAACGCCATCTGCCACAGCCTTCTGACTGCCACACCATAGTTGCAGTCAAGGAATACTCTATATGGTGCAACATACCTTCCTCCAAGTGACACGGCTTCATCATGTTGTTCCTCAGGGGGTCATCTCAGAGTACCTTACCACATCCCGCCGAAGCCCTATGCTTCCCTCCAGTCTTGTAGAATAATAAGTTGGACGTGCTCCTCTCGTGTCTCCAGAAACCACAATGATATACCCCATTGGATTCTTCATCTCCAGACGTACGGACTGGTCCAAGTCCAACGCGCCATCGAGTTATTAGATCCTATTTCTAATCTTTAATGTGCTTTATTTAACTTATCATATTTCCAATTAACTTGATTATTTACACATTCATTTTCTATTCAATTTACTGGTTTATTAGCTTACGTTTGGCCTCTTATTTCCCCTAATCAGCTCCATGCTTCTAGAACAAACTCTATCTATGAGCCACTTATTATTACTTTCATTAAACTTGATATTTTCCCATTCAAAAGTTTACTAATAATAAGCCTCTTCTTTCTTTTTCTTTTTCATATTATTTATAACTTTATGTTATATCGTTACAACAACTGTTGTTGTGGGTTAACTTAGTTCCCCTAACTAAGGTTTATTAATAAGTTTTCATCTTACCTCTTATTATAACCCACGTTATATCATTACCACAGTCGTTGTTATGGATTTAGTTACTAACTTAGTTCCCTTAACTAAGATTTATTAATATGTTCTCTTTTCATTATTAATTATAACCTATGTTATAATTCCATTTGTCCCTAAAACAAGCCTACCTATTATATTTCATTCCCATTCACATAATTAATTATAATAAGTTATATTCCTCATTCATCACATTTTTTTCGGAGAATGGTGTTTTGATGAAAACAACCTTATTTCAATCATCATTGATTATAAAATATATACTAACATCTTTGTCTAGAATATATATATATATATATATATATATGTATGTATGCGGGATTTGTATATAGGAATTAAATACTGAAGACTGCACAGTTTAGAGTTCTAAGAGATTCAAGACTCATGAGTATCAAGATATCAAGATTTCAAGAGCTCAAGATTATCAAGTAAATAGAGTCTAGTTTATATGTAAAACTCGGGTTAGCACTTTCAAATTCTATTTTCAAAATTCCTTTTTTAAATTGCTTTTCAAATTATTCTTAAATTTCTTTTCTAAATGATTTCAAATTATCATAAGTATTTTACTTAATGATTCCAATATATATATATATATATAGTTTTTAAGTTTTTAATTATATGTTTTTATATATATAATTTTAAATCATATAACTTTATAAATATGTTTATGTTATATATCACTACGTTTTTACATGTTTTTGTACTTTAGAAACTTCATATGAAACAATAGTTTTGATTCAAGAATTTCCAGAAAATATATATTGATTTTAACACTTGAAATTTAATTTTAAAAATAAAAATATAGGGTATATGTCGACATAGGGGTAATGACATGTCGACATATAACTGTCTTTTTTTCAATTTTCAACGGAAGTGTCATTTCACTATTTGTAACGTTTCTGAAACGTTGCAACCATTGGGACACTATAAAAAGGAGCTGATTTTAATTTTTTTTATCACTCCTTCACCCTTTTACTTACCACCATTAAATTTCTTGATTTCTAAACTTATACTCTGCCAATTTCAACAAAATTTATATCATTCTTCTCTTTTAATTCTCTATCATCTACTCTCTTTTGAAATTTGAAGTGATAATTGAAGAATTCTAGGGCTATTGTAATTGTTTGGGAAAGGGTGTGCTTTTTGTAGCCTTGAAATCAAGGAAAGGAAACGGTGTTAATCTTGTAGTCGTGAAATCAAGGGTGGTGGAATCGGTGTTAACCTTATAGCCGTGAAATCAAGGGTGTTGTACTTGGATATTGATAATAATAAAACTTAGTGCAATCCAGCATTTGCGTAGGATCGGGCGTAGGAGTAATCCGAGCCAGAATAAAATCAAGTGTGTTCTTTCCTTTTCTGCATTTTATATTTACTTATATCTGTTGTGTGATTGTTTCTGTGTTTGTGATCATTTCTGGTGTGATAATCATTGTGTAATTCATATAGTTATTCTAGATTGTTTAAATTTTCCATAATCTCTTTAAAACCTTATTCACCCCCCCCTCTAGTGTTTGTTTTGCCTTAAAATCTGCATTCCTCATCCTTAACAATTTTCCCATGGTCCCATGTTATTTAAGCAAACCTTTCACTATTGTAACCTTTCTTTATTTACCGTCTTGTACATTTCTATTATTACAGGAAATATTTCACACACTTCATTAATTTGGTTGGTGGAAATGTATATAAATCGATTTCCATAATATACATCAATTAAGATCTATAGTTGCAAGCTATTCCTTTTTGTTACATTATGTGTGTGTGTCTATATATATATATATATATATATATATATATATATATGTATATATGTGTGTGTGTGTGTGTGTGTGTGTGTGTTTGATTAGTATGCAATACAGAGAAAACTCCTATTTCACACAAATCTTTATCACATTTCTTTTTCTTGCAACTATGTTCTCTGTAATTTACCATAATGGTAATTATGGAAATATAGTCATTTTCCTCTCTAAATTAACTCAGTTCACTAGTAATTACCTTTTTCTTTCTGAGTTATATTATTTTCCGTTTTCGTACAAAATTCCGAATTATAATTTAATCACGGTAAGTTTATGTACAAAATTAGGCTTGCTAATTCTTTTTCCATTTTTTTCCATAATTTACAGTAATTTTTTTTACAACATACCCAATTTACCATTGAATTACAGTCTTAAGAATATACGCATAATCACTGTCAGATTCAAAATTTTAATATTATAGTAATTCTCAAACCCAAATAGAAAGTTAATGGAATAAATTTGTACAACAATAACATTCTTAACGTACTTAGGGAATGAATTATATCACAATTACCACAATTTCAATTATTCATTACATTAAGAATTACAGGGAATTTAAACGATAAATATATCGTTACCAAAAGATAAAATTTAAATCCACTCACATTGCGTTGCTTGTAAAATTCCAAATCGTGGTCTAGATTTGCTTCCACAGCTTAAGCTATTAAATCCATCCATTTTGCGCCCAAAATATTTTATTTATAATCCAAAACATGTTCCGTTCGTTTGCATCTAATTTTGTCTGATTTACAAATAAGGTTTATTTTACTAGTGAACATGCCTATCCTTTTTTATTTAAATCACAAAATCCCATTTACCAACTATTTAATTTCAGATCTGAAATTAAAATAAAAGGTATAAGAGAAAAGGGAATATAATTCACAATTTATAACGATACATTAATATGTAAAACTAACCCCAAATCAATGAGTTTGGTTAATTGTGAATTATTCTTTAAATCCATATCTGAAGAAGAAATAGTAAATAAAACTATACTGATTTAAATCGAAAGGAAAAGAACAAACTTTACATATTGTATTTGTAGTCAAAATATATCACTCGTCTTAGTCTCCAAGCCTTTCTCCGGAAATCACCAATTCTGTAGATCCACCATTGTTTTTATTTATTTTCACCATCTGAGGTGTGAGAAATTAGGTTAACCTAAGGCTTTATTTATAGTGTTTGTCGGTTATTCCTGACCTTTAGGTTGCATATAAATAAATACAATTTATTTGCTCTCTCTCTCTCTCTCTTTGTTCATTATATATGTCATATTCCTTGCTGCTTTTAACAGGTTAATTAACATCGTATTTAATTGTTGTAGCAATGTATGTTATACAAATTATTTTCTTCCATTTATAAGGTATATTTAGCATTTCGGTTTCAAACTTACGTGCATACATATGCGTATAACTCTTCAAATCTTTGTTTGTTAATAGTTGCGCAATAAACGTCATTATTATAGCTATCAATTCATTGATTCCTTCCTTTCTAATATATTCAAATTTCAAACGCATCTATTCTCTTGCATATTTTTCATTCGTTCCACATTTATTGCTTTCTCACTTTAATTTCAGTTTTTGAATTTATGCATATATATTTACGCACAACTTCATTTCTTTTCAAATTCATACGACGTTATGCTGACATTTATTTCTTACTCATTTTGGTTGATTGTAGGTTACATTTGGATTTCATATTCATATTATATATATATATATATATATATATTTCACACACACACACACATATACATGTATATATATACTCATATATATATAATTTTTCTTATATGTGTATATATATACTCTTAGAACATGCATCTCTTTAGCCGTCCCTCCAAAATTAAAAACATGACATTAGTGGGACTCAAACTCCTAACCTTCACCCTGGGAAGTGCATGACTTACCAACTCATTTAACTTGGTTTTTGTTCACAAGATGAAAAACATTAGTAGCTCTTGCTCTTATTTGTGTTCCTCATATGTCTTCTTTTTTGTGGTAGAACTTCATTTAAAGATATTTTCTTCGTTTTAAATCTGTTTTCTGCAAACCATAGGTCTAAATTGATCAAAAATTCGCCACGGACGCAATAATGCTAGTTCTGTACCAAATTCTGAAAATTTTACAAGGTATTATTTTATTATTTAATTAAAAATGCGGGGTGTTACAAATTGCCTCATTATTTTACTATTATTTCTTATCTCTTAATAAAGTATTTTAAAGTATAAAAATATATTTCTAAAATATCCTTCTAAAATATTTTATCTTTTAAATGAAAGGTTATAAAGGTTATGAATTACTTAAATGGTTAAACTTTGCCATAGTTAAGTGACTTGATTGAAAGATAACTGATAATGCTTAACACTAATAAGCTGAGGAAGTAGTCTTATCTGTTGGTGATAGTTAAGATTAATGTCGAGTAGGAACGAGCAATAAAGGTTTAACCTATCGGCTTCCCTCTTGGACAAGGAATAGATAAGTTGAGAATGTCGGAAATGTGTTAATCATGTTGATTATATACTTGTTTATTGAATATCATAAATACTATTATTAACTCTAATAAGTTGATAAGTAGGCCTATCTATCTGTAAGTGTCAAGAATGAGGTTCCTAAGCAAGGGGGCGATATGCAACCAATGCTCTAACTTACCTGGCTCCACTCTGGACCGAGAGATTATAAAAGTTAGAATGTCAAAAACGAGTTAAGTTTAGGAACCATGGTTTCTAGGAGTGGCAATTAGACCTGACCCAACGGGTCTTGGTTCTAGGTGGGTCGGGTTTTGTCAGGTCTAAACTATAAATTCCGAAAATCTGGGTCCGACCCGACCCAAGCTTTTGTTCGGGTCGGGTCGGGTCGGGTTCGACTGAATAATAACACTAAAAATACATGTATTTCAATGCTTTTTGGTCAGATCTTTTGGGTTGGGCAATTCAGGTTGGGTTTGACTGGGTCTAAATTGTATTTTTCATCACCTATGCCCGACCCAAGACTTATCGGGTGCAGTTCAGGTTTTCGGTTCGCGGTTCTAATTGTCAGCCCTAATGGTTTCTATATTCTGTTGTTTTGACTAGATAGCCGATTATTTGACTATCGAACTATACCAACATAACTTAAGAAGTATCGGAATGTTTCGTGATTTCATACCAATGAGAACCCTCGGGGAGGAGTGTTGGTATGAAGCGTTTCTAGCTTTCAATTACTTTTGAAAGAACCAAAATTGTATTAACTGAGAATTCACTAATTGGTTTTAAAGAGACCAGGATCGATATGTGTTATACTTATCGGATATCACTTCAAAACTAGTATACGAGTTTTACGTTTTAAAAGCCGTTGTGAAGAAGAATCTATATGAATATTTGGGATCTTCTCGAGATACTCGAATCTAAGTAGCAATTCGTGATCTGTTGAGAAGTGGGAATCCATTTTGGGATTAGTGTTATGTTCGACTAATGAAGACTCGTGTGAAAGATGTTGAATGAAACCTCGACATCGGAAATGAAAAATAAAAAGAGTAGGAGCACATCCTGGGGTTTAACTATGTCAACTCTATATCTAGAATATTCTTAGAGATGTTGCTAGCGAGAACTGATGATACTTGGTTTCACATGGTCCACGTCAGTGTTTTCGTGCGTGGGCCAGTTATGTTTACCTTATTAGTATATTATATCTAGAGATATACGACCTCGAAGGTACTTTCTAGCCATTGTTAGGAGGCTGGTTCCAGTTTATCTGGGGATGTATCCAATGGAAATCCAACATGCTAACGAACCTTAGTGGTTTTGTTTGTATCTTAATATGTTGTCGATGTAATAAATGTAACCATTCCAGCTATTTGATATGATTTGTATTCTGCATCCTACACGTTATCTATTATATAACCACAGTAAACTTAATGAATGGTTGGTTTATTTTGAGGTGAAAACCAGAGCGGTATTTCACACGGTCTCATTAGTACTATTACATGCTACATGTACCTTGAGTTTCTCATACCAGACTTATGTCTGACGCTTGGTTTTTATTTTCTTTAAAAATCATCGTGTACTCATTCGAGTAGGCTGAGCAAGGCAGATTTCAATTTGGATGCTTTAGAGTTCAGAAGACGAGCTGGAGGCTTCCACTATATTTCTAGCTACCTATTTCTAATTCTGTTGTACTATAATAGTTATGTGCATATCAGCATTGTGAAGACATACAGTTATAATTTTCCAGACTGATGATAGTACTTAGGTTTTTATAACTTTGAAATTTCTGTATTCGGATTAACCCTTTGTATTGTTTTGATATTATATATTATCGTTCCGCTATGGGATTATGATGTTTTGTTCTTTGTTCTTGTTCTACTTCTTCTTAATTTTTATTTTTCCAAACAATTCGACTTTCCAACACTATGATGTTCGGCATACAATACCGTGGATGTATTTAGTGTCGACTATCGAGGTTTGAAAAGTTGGATCATTACAAATAGCGTGACTTCAAGAAAATCTACTATTTAATAGTGCTGAAATATAGAATTTTAGTGGTGGGACTTCAATGGGAATTTACCTACATAATCTTTATAGCATATATGTATTTTTGTCAAACCCCGAGTTTTTCATTTAAATATCCTCATGGATCATATTTCTCCGTATCGTTTAAAATTTAGAGTTATTTATAATAAATTTAAATGTTTTGGACAAAATTCCAATATATAGTTCAGTAATTGATATCAAACAAATTTTGGATTCGTGATTATATCTGTTGAGTATAACAATATGATTTTTGTTTAATGATAACAAACATATATACTATTATATAAATGTATTTGTAACAGTACTATTCTACACTACATCTCGTATAGAAATAAATGTTTTTATTGAATAAAATGCTATTGCATCGAACTGAATATTCAAACAGTATTTTTATTCTATTAAATAATTTATTTTAATATTTGAAGTAGTACAATTTCTGACTCCACTATTATATAATTCACGTGTTCATACATTCCTCACTACATCACTCAGTTCACTCAGTTATACATACAATTTCATATACACACACTGAGTCTTCAGTCGCTTCAATATCTAGTCCAGTTACCTGTGTATCTATCATAGAAACACACAGAGTAAAATGGAACAAAAATAGATTTAAATGTTGGCGAACATAAATTTATTTTTAAGTTTTATTTGCCATAGATATTTGGTGTGTTTTTCATCGTCTTTGTGGACTTTGTTAGATATTTGTTCATTTACTTGAGTCTATACTACTTGTGATATTCACAGTAATTCGCTATAAATACCACAAGGTAGACTGAATACTAGTGCTCACAGATCAGCCTCAACACAGCTACAGTGGTCTGCTGATCAAGACCAGACTCGACTCACATTTGTGGTTTGTTGATCTTGACCATCCACGACACAACGTATAGTGGTCTTCTGATTTAAAATAGAAAAACATATATTCATATGTATACAGTGATTTTTTTCTTCCAGGTGTACAGGTGCAAAGCCAGGCAGCATGCACAAGATCGATGTTGCTGCATCAAGTGAGAATGGAAATATACAAAGCAATGTCATGAATAAGCCAAGTTAGCTCTCTGGCCAACATAATAAAAGTGACAATGTACACAAGAATACAAATGCACATAACCCAGCAACATGAAAATGCACATGAACGACAGCCAAAACAGAAGAAACATGGAAACTGAACATGAATGGTCTAGAAATGGTCAAAGAAAATTGCAATAGCATCAATGCTAAAGACACAAGGAACGTATCTCACAACAAACATGTGTAAATGCAAATGAACATGAATTAGGAACCATATACACATGCTGCATGACCGAGAATACAAGGCAAAAATTCCAGAAATTCATGTCAAACTTTTACCGACAACAAAACAAATTCATATGAACACAGTAGAGGTGAGCGTTCGGTCGGTTCGGTTGGTTTTGAGGTAGAAAAATTCAAACTGAATTAAAACCGATTTTTTTTTTCAAACCGAACAAAACCAAATTAATTTTGATTAATTCGGTCGTTAACGGATTTAACGGAATTTGAAGGATATGTTATTATTTAAATGATGAATTCACTCAATGTAAAACATAAATTCATGTTTGGAGAAATTTTATATAGTAAATTTAATATTTATAATGAAATTTGATATATTTGCAACACATGCCTTTGTATTTTATCATTAAACTAATTATTTAAAGTGCTACAACACGTAAAACTAGATAATAAATTATAAGTTTGGTTAAATAATAATTATTTAAAGTGCTACAACACGTAAAACTAGATAATAAATTATAAGTTCGGTTAAACGATAACCAAACAAAAATATTTTATAAACCGAAGTCAAACCGATTTAGTTTTAAAACCGAACCGAACAGACCGAAATGAACAGGTTTGGTCGGTTAATCCGGTTTGAACCGAACATTGCTCACCCCTGAAATCAAGAAGCATGCCAGTGGTCATGACACATACAACCAAATAAATAGAGACAACATGTACAAGGCACAACTACAAGTCTCCAATTCAAGTGTACAGTACTCAAGACACAAAGCACCATAAAAATCATGTACACAGAAAAAGGCAAGAGCATGGTTTAAAGGCAAGGGACAAGGCTAAACAAGGCAGTACAGAAATCAAACGAGTTTTGTATTGAAGCACATGGTAGGTACATAAGTACACAAGAGAACATGACATGCAAGACATGAGCATCAAAGGTCAACACACGTACACAAACACACATATGAATATAGTGTGTGTGTGTGTGTGTGTGTGTGTGTGTGTGTGTGTGTGTGTGTGTGTGTGTGTGTGTGAATGTATGTGTGTATATGGTCAACATCAGAGCAACAAGCAAGATCAAATGAAGTATCTGTTTTTATCATAATTATCAAGTTAATCCAAGTATCAATGGATAGCAAGAAATAAAGTGTAGAATCTGTTTAAATGTGCATGCGTAATATCAAGAGAAATAATCAAGTGCAACATTAAAATTCGCATGGATAAAGGAAGAAAGTTTCTTCCTTAATATTAAATGCTTGAAAATCTCAAATCAGAAATATATGTCAAGTTTTTTATTTCTGGAATATTTTCAAATGTCAAAATATGTAAAGAATTTCAAAGCCACAATTTTAGCTAGGGGTGAGCATAATCCGCACCGGATTCTCTCTCTAATGCAAATAGTCCAAACTGAACCGGCTTTACGGTTCGTTTGCGGTTTGAATTATTGCCAAACCGTATTAAACTGAACTGAACCGCATAGCTACACAGGTAATGTTATGATAAAAAATTAACAAATTCCTATCTAACTTTTTATTTTAACAATATATATTCTATATTCAGCGTATGTTGTAGTTATATCGATTCAGGATAACACTTTGTGTTTTAACCTTCAGGTGACACAACGTCGTACAATCGTAAACTGATTGTTCAGTAATTCTCTTGTTTCATATTTAATACGGGTTCAAACCGGACTGAACCAAAACCGGACCGTGTTACATCGAAACCGAACCATTTGAACGGTTAGTATAATAGTTTGTATTTTTGATCAACCGTTTAATGCGGTGCGGAAGCGGTTTGAGCTCCAAACCGCACCGAACCGAACCGCGCCCACCCCTGATTTTAGCATCTTAAAGGGGATGAATTTTTTTACTTTTGGCAAATCAAATAAAACTCGAAAACCAGAGGTTATTCACGAATACACTGAAATCGCAAGGGGTATTTTTTGAGCAAGAAAATCAATCAAATATTTTCAGAATTTGAATTCTTAATCACGACAACATCATTTGAAATCAAAGGAGATAGGGTTTGGAAAGCCTTATATAAACACTAATTCATCACTGGAAAAGGTGTATCGAAACCAAGCAATCAAATCAAGCCAACAAAGAAACTAAATCGAAGGACTTACAACTGATTTCTGGTGTTTCGATCATCGTTGTTCTGCAAATAAAATTGTGGGAAGAGGAGCAGTAAATAGTCGAGCTAAGCACTGAAATTCATCAGAGAATTGAAGCCCCGATTTGATAAGAGAGCGAAACCCTAATTTCATTTGATCGCCATTAAAAAAAGGGAAAAGAGGAAGTCGTTGATTTTGAGTGACAAAGCAAAAGGGGGACCGACCATTTTTATTTAACTTAGTTTTTAAACTAGGGTTTTATTGGTTTAGTTTTTTTAAGTTTTTTTGAGTTGTTTTTCTTTTGTAATCTTTACAAGGTTTTCTAGTTTTCTAAACTAGGATTCTAGCTACAGGGTTTGTAGCTAGAGAAATTTGATCTTGGGGTTTGATATCAATGTAGGGTTTTGAACATAGTATTAGAACAATAACGAGGGGTCGTGAGTGTACAAGTGTTGTATGCGGGAAATTGTTTTTAATACCTAGTAGAAACTTTGGGGAATGCAGCATTAGGTAGGGGGTTTGCCGAAGCTGGGTAAATTTTGTGTCATTTATTTTATGCTTTTATTTATTATGCTATGATAATTTTTATATTCCATAAAGATTATAATAAACACTATTCACCACACTCACCCCTTCCATGGTTAATTTAGATCCTACAATATCTAAGAATAAAAGGGTCGAACGAATGTGTGTAGTGTTAGTCGTATTTTATTAAATATTTAGACCAATATGGACTGAATAATCTTTAAATTCAAATGTTGTTTGTATAAACCGGATAAATGTTCGAATAATAGAAAAACACCGAACATTTTCGAATGAATATTTTTTGATGTATTGTTTGTTATCTTAATTGGTGTCTTCAAATGAAAACCATATGAATGCCTTATAGACTCGGACCGAAGCAAAACCTACGGAGTCCTAATTATATGTTGGTTAAGGAAAAATAAAAGTTGAAAGTTTTAGGTCCAAGTCGAACCAAACTGAGGAGACATGTCTTTAAGTGAAAACCATATGGAAACAAAGCGGACGGTACAGATAGACTTGGACCGAGATAAAACTTACTTAATTTTATGTTGGCTAAAGAAAAATGAAAGTTGAAGCTTTCAGGCCCAAGTCTTAACCCAAAATGAGAGAAGCATGACTTTCCAAATCCATGTAATCCAACTCCAACAATTGTCCCGTTAGAAAACATTGATTTAGTTTCATGTTATCATCGTCATGATGCTTGAGAATTTGATGGAATATCAGTAGAAGCAACATATGACACTGTATTTATCATGGAGGCAATTAAAGGAGAAATTTCAAGGTAAACGCCTAGGTACGTAAAGATAAAGAGGCCGACCAAATGGAAAAGCAGTCAACAGAAAAAACAGAGGAAATAATCGAGCAAGAGGAGAATAATCAATAAGGAGCGAAGGTTCCTATATTGATGTTCAATTGCAAACGGTTAAGAAGGCATGATCAAACACCAAATATCGGTGGTTCTAATCAGGAGTCCCTCTCCATCGCCTGGATCAAATTAGACACGTCGCAGGAGATAAAAAAAAGCAAATCAATAGCCCATCTAAAACAACCTAAAGAAGTTGTGTAACGACCTCTAAATTTACCATGTAAAAAGTAATGAATTTATTTAAAATAAAAGAAACTTAGAAATTTAAATTCAAATTCAAATGTAAGCTATGTAGTTTAGTTTAAATTAAAGAAATGAAACACAATTGTTAAAACAAAACAAAAAACAAAAAAATCAATTCTAAGACCTTACATCGATTGATAATAAAATGGTAAACTGATAATTTTTCGAAATAGAAATATTTTATATGAAATTATTCTGGGAAATTTTATGATTACAACGCACGCATACGTTTGTTTCATCGAATTTCGATTTCATTTGATTTGCTTAAATCGATTTATATAATTGGTTAACAGTTTGCTTATATAACGAAAATAATGGAACTTTACTTGAATGGTTATTTCATTCTTGTTGGCGCACTAAACACAACAATATTTTATTACATGTTTAGACTATATATCAGTTTGAATTCGATTTAAAAAATATAAAGCGGCCAGCCCATGCATATCCTACCATAATACTATGCAAGCATTTCTTCATTTCGTAAATTCATAGGTCCTTCTAAATCCGTTCCGTCTTAAAGAATAAATCTAGGGGATTTGTTAAAGGGACTCCATGTTTGGTTAAGAGGAGGATAATTTTAAGGGGACTCCAGCTTAATTTATTTTTGTTAAGGGGAGGTTTGGTTTATTTTTTTAAAAAAAGGAAAGAGACCTAACTATCCTTGGTTCGTCACTTATATCAAATCATAACTTACTAAATTCAGCTCAGTTAACAAACGTGTGAATTACTAAACATCTCAATTTCACAAATCGATGAAACATATTAGATCAAAAAATTTGTTTCTACACTTATTTTAAATTAATCATACCAACTCAAAATTGTAAAATTACAAATAATTACCTAATCTGATGCATTTTGATCACTCATGAAACTTTCATCTCATTACACTAACTATATCCATATTTTATTTTTATGTGCAGCATCAATTAAGGTTTAAGTTTTATATTAATGAAAATTATAAAGGGTTAATATCGGAATTTTAATTTACATGTTTGAGGGAAGGTTAATTTATTTTGTCTTTCCCATAACAATTATACAATAAATTAAAATTAGTCCTCTCCTTGACCAAAAGTGAAGTCTCTTTAACAATCCCCTAAATTTACAGGTCCTTCCAAGTTGTCAACCCTACTGATAGGGGTACGTTGAGAAAGAGCCACCAACGAGTTATACAGCTGAGATTCAATGAAATGATATGTGCACCAACTACCAAGGGACGGCCCTCATATTCAAACATGTCGTCATGCTGTCCAACGCAAGGAAGGAGATGCCAGCCCCAAAAAGGTTTGATTAAAAAGGAAGGGCGTTTATTCAGTAAAAGTGAACACTTGAAAACAGCATTATACTTCGAAAGTAAACACCAGAATATAGCATGCTACAAATTCTGAATGACTTCGCACACAAGATCATTCAGACGTAATGACCAAATTTCAGCAGCACAAAATACAATATGATTTAGAATATGTACATACAACGGCTACATAATCGGATACATACGGAACACAGTAACCCACATAAAGGTGCATAATTAAGCCTCTCCATTGAGGGGAAAACAACTCATGACTGCGCGAATTTTAAGCTGCTTCCGCAAAACCAACCCTCATATTCCCATAATCGAACACAGTGTGGTATACACCCATGAAAACGTCACCCAAAATCCTGTAGCCATATTAAATTTTCAGTTATATAGTACTTAGTTTTGCAGATATAGGATGCATAGGTATGAATAAACCTAAAGCAATCAATAATTCATTTACCACAGAGGGCCACGAGGGGGAGGAACATCCAAAGCTGTGAATCCACTGATGCATTGAGCTGCTGCTCCTTCCCCAATCTTCATTACATACTACACAATTAAAAAGAAAATAAATCATGTCATTAATCCCCTGAATAACAAGAATATCGAATCATGCACATGCCGCAAAAAAGAATATGAAGTTATTTCCTATAGTAGCTGTGTACCAAAAACACAGTTATCAGTAACACAAAAATATACTACTTGGCAAAAAAATTGCTTACTTTCAAGCTCAGAATAGAAAGAGCAGCATTAGAGGTAAAGTAATAGGCGGTTTTATTTGCACAATTTTCACATGGAATAAAAGGTCATAGAAATTGCATATTTCATAAACTGTAATTACAGAAGAAATGTTCTGAGATATTGTTACCGTTAGATGGACTAAACAACGATTTGTTTAAGATCAACAATGGATATGTTTATTTATACAAGCTAAACATTATCACAGAGGACATTTAGGCATTTACAAGTTGTAGTTTCACCAATATTTGACCAATATATTGACAATACGGCATTCAACATATTTATAACATGAACGTATCAACAAAAATTCTAAAGATTAGGAATCAGTGTAGATTGAGACCCATATCGTATTGCAATCAGTGTAGATCAACAACAATTGATTGAATATTAAATCTATATAAAAATGACATTAATACCTGCTCAGCAGTTAAATTAAATATCTTGCCACCAATAGAGAGAGAAATAGCAGGCAGTGTAGAAAGGAGATTGCAGTCCACGACTGATTCTCCCATAGGGCTAGGTAAACGTTCACATATCTGCAATTAATATTTGTAAAATGTGGAATTAGCATGATATAGTGCATGACAATATTAGCAAAGAACACGCTCACATTGTTAATGTAGTCCAATATGTGTTCTTCCGTCTGATTCTGTTTTAGCTGATTTTGCATCCATACAACTGCCATCTCACAAGCATTGCACATCCCGTCATTTAGACCAGCAGATGACTTTTCAGCATTCACTACACTCTCAATCCCGACACTATAGCACAAAGGAGACGTTAAACTTATATACCGTGAGCAGGAGAATTCAGTACTGCTTAAAATATAGATTTCAAATGTATTTAACATCACTCAAATAAAGAGTATAAACCTGACTCCACGAGTTCCATCAAATGTACATAAGCCAATTTGCGAGCAAATTTTTTTCGGCTGTGCCTGCATAATAAATAATAATTTATCAGCCTCGCATATTCTATTTACTTCAGTGTATTTGATAATTAATTTAAAGATCAAAGATATCATGCAAACCTCAGACAAAAGTAAATCCAAAATTTGTTGCCCATATTGTGCAACTACAGCTTTGCACTCTTCGCTCACAACGCCTGAAGCTCCAATTTTTTGATTAATTTCAGCAATGATTGTCTGCAGATGAATAAAATGATATATTGAAGGGTAATAAAAGTTCAAAATAATATATTGGTAACATAATTCATCACAAGAAACTGATAAGGCAACATGCTGATACGACATCCCTATATGTGTGCACAAGAGGCTGTCACGTTAGCATTGGACGCTACTACTTTCCTTTACAGCAACGCATGCACAAGGACAAATGATGTAACCAAATTAATTTCTACTTATACTTTCTGTTACTACAATATGTTACTAGAAATGAGCTTTTATTTGTATAGGCCCATGTATAACAAAAAATGTAGTAAACATAACTATACACACAGCCTGGAGATGAATGAATGGTACGTTGTTTGCAAGACTTTCTTCCTGTCATTGCTGTTTCTTCTCACTCCTCTGCAAATCTTATTATACAAGGCTCTCTTCCTCCCACATGTCTCCTCTCTTATCCTTCAATACTCTAAACTGTATCATGTGGTGTTTTCACTAATGAACTCCATGGCCAAAACCATCACCCAACGACAAACCGCCATTAACTCCAATTACGCCACCCAACAAAAAGATATCGCCGACATTAAAGCAATCATCGTCGACATGCTAATCTCCATTAATCATATCATTGAATTACTATCCAATCTGACCACCGAATTCAGCCTCCAAATCACATTTCCCTCTCTCGGGGCTCCCACACCCCCCCCCCCCTTGCTGCTAGCGGTCCAACTCTGATAACCCGCTAGCTTCTCCCTTCCCTAAGCCCCCGGTAACTCCTACTACCCTTACCTCTGCTGCTCCTACCCTCCGTCTTCCTTTAAATCCTCCTACCGCATTGATGCAGGCTGCTCCAACCCCAAAAGCCATTTTCTCCACTCCTACATCTCGAGCTCCCTGCGCTCCAACTCCACCCAGCTCCATTCTTATGGTTCATCACAAACATCAAACGATTGATCCTCAAAATCCATGTCATCGCCATCATTGTTGGCAACAACCTCCACCTCACCAAACTCTAACCCAATTCAAATGCCACTATTGCTTACCCAAAAAACATGGATGAAAATAAACCCCTAATACTTCATCCACACTCCAGAAGGTAAAATTGAGTTTTGAGTGTTTATTTATGGCACGGTTACATGGTGATGCTCAACACAAATATAATCCGAGCATCACCATTTTGATACCGCTGCATCCACCCTATGACATTGAGGACAAGGTCATTTTGAGGGGTCAAACAACATGCTAATACAACAGCCCTAGGTGGACCAGCGCAGCCTAAATGCAACATCAAGAGGCCATCATGTTAGCCTTGGATGCTATTTTATCCCCCTACTTTTTCTTTGCAGCAATGCATGCACAAGGACAAACTATGTAACCAAGTTAGTTTATAGCTTTACTTTCTGTTACTATAATATGTTTCTAGGAATAAGCTTTTATTTGTATTGGTCCAAGTATTACAAAAAGTTTGCAAACAATTCTATGTATGGAGCCTGGAAATGAACGTTAGGTTGTATTGCAAGATTTTCTTTGTTTTTTCACTGTTTCTTCTTCTCACTCCTCTATGAACCTTCCTCTGCAAGTCTCTCTTCCTTCTCGATAACTCTTCTACTAATTCTTCAATGCTCCGAAGGGTATCAGAAATATGCAACTTAAGGGATGTGAATGCCTTCTGCCTGTAGACAATTATCCAAACTATATTTTTGTGATTAAGACGTATCTGATATTCAAAACTATTTCATGCGCTCATCGGTACATGAACTGCCTTGCACAGTTATAATTAAGAACCGTATAAATACAGTTAGGTGGTACAAAAGCAAATTGGAAAGCCTCTGGCGGTGTGGACTAAGTTTCTGAAAGTTCCCAAATAATATATCAAGCCTTTCGACGTACCGATAAGAAATATAGAGACAACTTCTGCAGACTTTCAGTTACAATGATCTATAATAACTGAAACAGTTAGCAAAGAAAAAAAACATGGAAAACATAAATCACGGTTGGGAATAAGCGGTGGAAGAATTTTATAAAGGGGAAGCATCAGTAGGCTAGTGTTTAAAAGCACACCAAGCTTTAAATTTTCGAATGAAATGGGCAACTTTATTTTAAACTCAACAGAAACTTACATATCAAACACAAATGACATCATAAAGCATTTCTTTTTGCTGATTTATATGATCCAATCTTCTAATGTGTCGGCGAAAACATGCGATCAAGGGCCACCTAATAGAATTTTCCTCTAAATTTGTGTTCATTTAAACAATCATCAATTTCTTCTTCTTTTTAGGCATACTCTACGGCATTAGAGGAAAAAAGTAATCAATTATTTTACCTAACAGTTTTTTTTTAAAGGTATAATTTGCTTCATATCCAAACCGTTCAAGACTCCAAATACAAGCACTACCATACTTTATGCATGTATTAAATATATTTTTATGCAAAATGTGATTATATTACAGAAAAATTGATATGTTCGTATTGTATATTCAAAATAATTGATGGATATAATACATTTGTGTCTTACAAATTTGAAATTTATTCTTATAATTGTTAGTTATAATGAAATTTATTTCTATTTATCAATTACGGTGATATAAAATTCTAAGAAAAAATGCATGGAAATACACTTTTGTACAAAATGTTTTAAAAAAAACTACTAACAAGTACTAAGAAAAAAAATTATAAATAAGAGAAGTTGTAAAGTGAAAATAAGAACAAACGAAAACAATATATGAAGTCTACAATAACAAGATTCAAATAAACAAAAGTTAAACGTGATTCAAGTGTACAATAATAAAATATATAAATTATATTATGCCTCTAAACTTTTAAAACATGGTCACTAGTTTCAGATTCTATACGCGTTAGAATTACATGTTGCACCGAATGCTCAAAGAGATGTTGAGGAAAACTTTGGGTGATATGGAAGGAAGTAGTAAAAAGAAACTTTAGGGATTAGAATATATCCAAATAGGAACAGAAGCGCGTGAAAGTTAGCGGTCTATATACCAAAACCATGAGCTTAGGGCTGGTTTAGGGATAGTGTTTTAAGCTTTCAGGACTAGTGAATAGAAGCCTACGACATAGTGTTTGATTTTCGATATCTATTACTATTAGTATTATCATTATTACTGTTATCGCTGTTTTTTATAACCTATTTGTATTGTTATTTTAAATTTAGTTTATTCTATCTATTAATTTGTTTGATTATTTTACTTCAATTTTCTCTTTATTTATATTTTCGCCTTTATATCCAATTTTGTTTGTACTACTTTTTAATTGACTTTATCATTTGGTTTTGGATTTTATCTCTAGCCAACCTCAACTTGTTTGAGAGTAATGCTTAGTGTTATTGTTGTTGGGAGTAAGCGCCAAACAGGAAAGACGATTAGTATGCAGTAAGTGGTGGACAAGAAACCAATCAGATGGGGATTAAGAACCAGATTATTTTCTACCTAATTGTTTCCTACCGAACCAAATTGGTTATACATGAAAAGTGCCTATCTTGTAGAAGCCTCACACCTATAAGTACCTCATGGATAAACAGTAATAAACAACAATTTCGAAGCACTAGGAACAACTAAACCGGATTTTTAAAGCACTTTTGGATAGCGAAAAATCATCTCAATTTTGTCCTATCACCCTCTAATCACCCAGTCCACTATCCAACATTGAGTTATGGTGGGCAAACCTCAAAATCTATGACAACAGATATTTGCCAACCATAGACCTATCAATCCACGATTGTTATAACTGATTCAGAGAGATACATCAAGCGCTGCAGCATCGTAAATCAAAGGATCACAACAAAAATATGAAATGGGCGCATGTTGGAGACCACACCTACATATACAGAAACGGTTATCTAGAGGTTATTCAATGTATTGAGATGTATAAACTCTTGATATATGCTTTGTATAATCTAATGAACATACGCATCATTTTGATGCTATGCATTCTGGTTCATTTGATTATGCTATCGTTTGGTCTTATATATATATATATATATATATATATATATATATATATATATATATATAGGGAAAATCTAAATGGACACAAAATTAAACACACAGAATCTAAGCCATTAGATCTCCCCCTGAATTCCACCTCACACATAAAGACAAACAAATCTTGTGGTCCAGATTTTGTGTACACAATTTTGTGTCCCTATAGCCGCTCCCATATATATATGTCTTGCTTCCCTCCGTTGGTCGGGTACCACAACGCACAACCATGGATCAGACTGATATATTGGATATCAAATGTGGAGGGAGATCGTCATATTTATACCTTTACTTTTTCTACATTTCGCTAATTTCCTAGTTTAAATGTCTGTGATTTGTAATTTAAATTAGATTTAAAACCTTGCATATCTAATGAACAGAGACCTTGCCTTCAAGAAACTGCAACTAGGATCACACTCAGGATCCTAGGCTCTTCCAATGATACAGAAGGCGCATAAATACGCAGTTTGGTTGTTTTCCAAAATATGAAGAAGAAAAAAGACAGCCAAATCTTTTAAACGAAAAAAGAAACCAAAGCTTCGGAGTACTAAAAAGAGGGAATCAGGATTACTAAAAAAAGATAATTTCACTGAAACAAATTTGGAAAATGATGTAATGTCTTAAATGTAATAAGACCATTATGCAAATGAATGTCCTACAAATATAAAAATATTATTTTACCAAACATAAAACAAAATGACATTATATAGGTACAATTGGAGACATGTCTAGTGATGCTAACTTCAATCAATGAAATTGAATCAACTTACTCTGAAACTACTAGTGATTCTGAAGTTTCAGATGTAGAAGTCGCGATAACCGATTTATAAAGATGTCAAAATCAATATGATTACAATTAATCAAACACGTATTCATACCAAAATCATTCCACTAATTATTTATGGAGTTCTTCTAACACAGTGTTATAAATGGTGCACGGCGCAAAAAGGCGCAAACGCTCTCTGAAGCCTTGGCGCACGGCACGGCAAATGGCGCGCGCCTTTTAAATTTACTGCGCATGTTTAAATTTTTTATATATCTAATATTTTAACAAAAGATTTTTAAAAAAAAATCTATTTTTTTGTTAAAACATATGCAACAAAGATTTTTATGCATTTTAAAAAAAAACATAAAGCATAAAATTTCAAGCACAATAGTTTTCGAATCAAAAATAATAATACACATTAAAGATAAGCTAAAAATTTGAATCTCTCCACTCTTGCTGCTCTAGCAGCAACACCCCAAGTCAGGTCATCCTCGTTGTCGAACACAAACTCATCTTCAGCATCGGATGAATCATCCATATTTTCAGTTAACCATTAATTACAATCATCAATATCATTCAAAGATATTGGATCAACAGTGTCATGAATATTATACCTTCTTTTTTATGCTCGATTGTATTTACCAAAAATCAAATCATGAAATATTTTTATGTTACAAACAAATTGTTCAAAGATATTGGACATATTTGCGTTTATGCAAAAAAAAAAAAGTCCAAGGGTATGTTCCAAAGTTGGTTGAATGCTTATTTTATGAGATTGTTTTCACTTCTTCCAAAACTGCTTCTCTTGATTTATCGTTCACGGGTTCAGAATTTCATTCATTTGCTTTTGTATCAATGCTTGGCAATATTTTATGATCTTTTATAAATTACATTATATACTAAACTAAGTTGAATAATAAAACATGTCGGTTCTAAACATCGGCATGCTAAGGTCATCCAATTACATAATTGTAAGGTTATTAACTCGTTGATGATAATCGAATAGGAAATAATGATGATGTAATTGTGTTTTCATATAACTAAAAAAAGATATTAACAAAGTTATTCACATTTCATGTCATTATGATAATAATAGTAATGGTAGTAGTGATGGTGGTTGTATTTGTAGTAGTAGTTATAGCAGTCTAAAATGCGAAAAAAACAAAACATAAAATAAAGAAAAGGCACGCCATTTTGCGCCGTGCACCATTTGCGCCGTTTGGTGCGCCTATTCATATGCGCCGCACCGCAAGCAAAAATGGCGCAAACGTCGCGCCGCGCCGTGCGCCATGGCGCACGCCTAGGCGCGCCTTTTATAACTATGTTCTAACAAAAACAAAAAAACTCCGAGGTACACATACACAAGAAAAAATATTATGCCCAAAAGGTGCCATACTAGTAAAATTCCTCTGGATCTAATAATAAAAATTCATTTTGGATATTATAGACTAATCCATGATATACCAAAACATGCACAATTTTTTTTAACATATATGTTTAATAGAACTGATGTCCAAAACTAATGTTCTCATATTTCTAGAAAGCACTAGTTTAAATGACAAAGACTACACAGTTGAATATAGAGATCTGATTGGACTGCTTATTATACATAAATACGTAGATCTTTCTGTTACAGGAAAGAATATTATAATTCGCAATGTTTAGTTTCAAATATGCAGAAATAAAGAAACTTACCATGAATTCATCATTAGAATACATTCTCATCCAAATAAATCACAAATCCTCACATTCAAGGTGGTTTCTTGAGTTTATGTTAGTTTAGGGAGAGTGTTTTGATTATAGGACTAGTGGATCAGGGCATAAGATGGTGAAGTGTTGGTCTTGAGTATGCATTACTACTAGTGTTATTATTATTAGCATCATCATCACCTCGGTTTATTATTATTATTATTATTATTAATTGTTTAATTATTTTACTTTACCTTTATTTATGTTTTTACCGTTAAATCTCTTTTTATTATTTTAACCTTTAAATTGACTATATCATTTGGTTTTGTGTTCTATTTCCAGCCAACCCTAACTTATTTGAGATTAATGATTTAATTGTTGTACTTCAGTAAACCGTAAACGACAAGGTATAATCATATCAAAATGGTCTATTAGTAAAGATACGAAGATAGCACACATAAATATGACCAGCCACATTCTCAATAAACCTTAATCATCCAATGTCACAGACGCACAATTGTTGTATAACATGTATATGCTTTGACATAAAACCCACATACATATACACTTTGTCTCATGGGTAAAATGAATTGAAAAAAAAAAAGGTTATGCATCAAATCTAAGCAGTTAGAGGCTGCATTCTGCATAAAAGTTATATTGAAATATTATGATATGAGGATGAAGATTGTAGCTGGATTATCTACATTTATTTAGTATATGGTCTGGGTGACCCAATAATGCTATTATGTGACTTGACTCATTGATCGGCCTATATAGTGTAGGAATTGAAACAATCGACATTCTCGTTTTTTTTTTCCTTTTATGTCACAACGTTAATGATCGAAGATGGAAGTGAACGATATTTAGATTACTTTTGTTGATAACAACGTAAAGTTATATCTGCGGGTGTGTTTTTCTGCATTGCAATTTAATAGTTTAACCAACTCTACGTTTGAGTTTATCATAATAACCATTCATAAACTTTGGTTGTAAACCTCTAAAGTTTAGGAGAAAAAATGTGTAAGAAAGTGAGCAAAGTAATATGGTGAAAACACCTTTCCAAGACTCAAATCCAAGGTTCTAAAGTCGGCGAATGCTAGGCGATAAAAGCATAGACGGGGGGTTATTGTTCACGTGTGAATCAATAGGAGATTAATTGGAGCTAGGTGTTCTTGATATACCTATGAATTTAGATAAAGTTGAAGTACGATTAAAAGAAATTCAAATCAACTGATCTAAAATGGAATTTTAGGAGGTTTGAATGGACTCGGAGCAGCCAGCGTGGTAAAACAGCCTGAAACTAGCATGTAAATGCTTAAACGAGACATCAAGCCTCAACTAGTATTTAAAAAGAGTTTATATACCTATTTAGGTACTTAGATGATGCATTATGCTTCATCTGACCGAGACTGGATGGATGGCTAGACGGCAAGCTTCGTCCAGCGCCTCGGCGAGGCGTGGACGGCAGGCTAGAAGGATTTTACGAGAGCTTGAATCACAAATAATTAGTAAGAAAATACAGATTACTTAGCTCTAACTTATCTAAGTCAACAAGCATCCTTATCTCATCTGACTAAGAAGTTGGGACAGGATGCAAGAGATCATGGGTTCAATTCGGTCAGACCCCTGTCATTGTAGAATGAAATATACTAGCCAATAGCTGTATACTACATATAGTACCCAATTTCAGGAAAGAAAAGAAAAAACAAACTTATCTAAGTCATCTTCATGATTATATACCTAAATGACCTTTGAATCAGAAAATAAATATTAAATGTCAACCGATTTTGATACATACTGTTGGCCCAGCAATCAAAGAAGTTCCTGAATCAGCTATGGCTGCACAGCCTCCAGCACAAAATCCTGAAAGTGTTCATAAATGACAATGGTATGTTCATTGATATGTAATCGATATTAATAAACCACCAAAAGAAATAGGATAAAACACCTGTTGATTGACCACCAACAAGAACATCTCCCATGTCGAACTGCATACATTGAAATTATAGAACAGGTTAAAACTAAAAATCAAAAGCAAACAGAGCTATCAATTTTCACCTGAATAGATATAATAGATATCTGACATCGAAAATTATACCCAAAGAGACACCCACCTGCCAGTAACCCTTTTGTGTGACAGGGACATATACGTGTTCACCCTTGTGATGATTTGGATCAATACCTCCAAATACAATTTCACCACCTTCACCGTCGTCTGATTTCCGATTCAACCAGAAGGAGAAAACCGGATCTTTGACAAGACCCTGCTTAACCATATTGTACCTACACAGGATAAACATTAATAAATTATATTCACGGTGTAATTTTCATCATGATCAGAAACAGATTAAAGCGTAGCTATGTAGGCATGTAAAATTTCTGCAGTTCCCCCAAGCGTGCTTTGAGAATAATACACAGTTTATATTGCAAGATAAAGAAAACTTTGGTTATTTCAATTATCGCTTCCCATTTTTCCAATTTATTAGCGCAGGGCAAAGAAATATCAGATATTGCAGTTATCACTTGGCCAATTTCTTAGTGGCCAAGGTCACATTTTGTTTGGACACTGATGTTCATCCAACTGATGAAAAAACTGCACAAAATCCTCAGTGTTATAATACTTTTTATGTCAATGCCATAAACCTGTGGTGTAGCTTAGGATGGAATTTAACTTACACATATATATTCATAAGCGTCGCTTATGAAGATACACATAATTTTCTACTCTGATACATAGAACTTATATGTTAATTTTATACGCATTAAAATTTAAAGTGAAGATATATTTGATCCTATATTTTATGAATGGAAACCAATCTAAAAAAAAAAAATCTCTAACAAAGCATTTAAGTGAAGCACCAAAAAATAAAATAAAAACAAACAAACAAACAAAAAGGATCTAAAATTATAATCATACAGCTTAGCAATAAATTGGCTCTAAATTGAGCAAACCAAACTAAAAACTTGTATCTTTAACCTAGTTTTAAATTGGTTCTAAATTGTTTATAAATACAGATACAGGGACGACAAACTAAAAACAAACATCATTGCTCAATCCATATCAAAAGCAAAAGTAAGACCATTAAGTGTTACATGCTTATTACCATTCTAAGTTCAAAATATGAGAACATACATTGTTAAAAGTGTGATTCTTCCTTAGGTAACCTGATTTTGCCAACGTTTACAGAAACCATGTTTTACGTAAGTTGGCCAGTTTATAACTTCACATCGAACGGGCAAGATTACATTTGTAGTGGCTATTGTAATTATTCATGACACTAGTACAATGTACAAATTATTACAGATTTTTTTTTTCCTTCTTTGAGTTTTTAGTGCTTGAATAAGATTGATGCTAAACAGATGTGTATATAGAAATTAATTTGGCTGTTCATGGCAAGGTTCGAAAACTCAGTTTCGGTTTCGGTCATTTGAAAATTTACTAGTTTCGGACGGTTTCGGTTTCGGTTCAAAAATCAAACATTTAGATATTTTATGAAAAAGTTAATGATAACTGAGCACATAAAATAACTAAGCACATAAAATAACTTGGTACATAAAATAAAATAATAGGCACATAAACAAGTTCCTGCAGGAAACATGAAGTATTTTCGGGCTGGGCACATTTAATGGACACATTAAAAATAAAGTAATGGGCACGTTAAAAATAAAGTCAGGGAAACATGAAGTGGGCCGGAATAAAAACACAGCCGGATTTTGTCCTAATTCTCCTCAGCAAACGTTCATTTCACGAAAGCTACAGAGAGGGGAAAAAAAAGCACGCAGTGAAAATTGAAAACGAAGATGAATATCACCTGCAAGTCTCGATCGTTATCACCTGCAAGTCTCGATTGCACCTCTCGATCGTTGATTCTCCTCGATTGCAACTCAAATTTGACTCTGCTAAGCCCGCGATCTTCAAATCGGGAATAATTTTGAATCTCAGTGAAGAAGAAAGTGAGGTAATTGATTTTCTTCAGTCGATTATTATAAGCAAATTCTTTTACTGTTCGATCACGAGAACTTTGCTTTTTCTCTTGCTTTTTGGATTTTGTTTCACGCGGCTTTTCTTTTTCCGTTGTTTACTGAGTCGCGATTTAGGGTTTTTTTTTTTTTTTTTGGGGTTTACGAACCGAAACGAGAATTTCCAGTGTTTCCGTCCCGGTGGATTCCGAAACCGAGACGAGAACGACGAGATCTCGTGGTATCGGACAAGATTTCAAACTATGGTTCATGGTATTGTTACAGTTTCAGTGTACAGTAAACTCTTGTTTCTCTTCTGTCGAGGTTAAGAAATTCATTGTTCCGATTAAGGTGCTAGAGTTGAAGTGCACAAAATGTACAAATATGCATTTACGGAAGTCACACCCATGATTCACTACATTAGCTGAAAGGATAACATTAGGAGAGGGGGCAGAAAGCAACTCCAGCCAAAAAGCAGTTCAATCAACAGTTGGATACGGATAGGGATGGTGTTATATCTGCATCCGTATCTGAAATCAAATATCACTATCCACATATATCGAATGGATATCAAATATTCTTCTATTCCAACACAGTTCATAAATCTGACAGAAAAAACATAAAATATCAGTTTGAACATAAAACCATTTCAACTCTAGTGCTTCTAGAAATACAAGAAATGAAAAATATGAAGATGATAATAGTTCCGAGCAGTAAATACTAGATTATATGCATACAATATAACTCGTTACTTTGAAAGAAAAGAAAAAAAAAAACAGGACACCAATTATTTATGTATTAATATGCGTGTGTATAACCCACTATCTTGATAAGAGACTTATGGATAATGTTTGAATGTGGATATCATCTTATCTAAATATAGGATATTTCCCTATTTTTCAAATAAGGACAAAGACGAATTTTGAATTAATCAAATAAAATTGAACTGCACATATTAACTTTACTGACAAATTACCATTAGAGATTTTGCACCATTAATCAATAGTCAAAGCAACTGTCGATTTTAACATAAATTGCTACTGAGTCCAAGTGACCAAGGATCAATGTCAATTGAGTTGTCAAAAATGGATAGCTTAATTGCTGAAGCAATTAATATCCCTGCAACGTTTAACATATTACTACTCGAACAACGCCATTGTCCCTGTGGTTAGATGCTTCGATTTTGGTGCGAGATGCCATATGTTTGAAACTTGCATTGCGTGATACGAACATATATTGACATGTAATATATTATATATTATATAAGACTTATAACACTAATATATACTACAATCTAAGTAACCAACTTTAAAAAACAAACAAACTTTTACCCTTTGCATGCAACTTTAGACCTCATCTTTTATTAATACATATTCATGGATCAATTCACTTTAACAAATCTATTGATAAATGAAGTAATGATTTAATTTCACTTCACAGTTAAGTGTCAATTGCGTTGTCAAAAATTGGTTTAGTTCAATTGCTCAAACAATTAGCATCACTGCCATATATAACAAAAGTTTCTCTTTACATTCAATTTTAGATCCCTGCTTTTTATGAAAGTTCATGGATCAATTCACTTTAACTCATTTATAAATAGATGGAATGGAAAATTAATTGCACAATTGGTACGTTTGTTAAATGGCAGTCGATGTTGTAAATTGACAATTGACATTTTGGTAGGCAACTGCCAATTGACAATTTAAAATCAATGCAAAGACTCTTAGTTGAAATTTGTAAAGAGTTCATTAATCCCATCTATATAACAAAAAGCCTTTGTCGGTTATTAAAAGACAAAGAGAGGCTTAGATTTATTCTCAGCAAAGACATCAAGCGGCTCCAATTAACACGCACGTTCCAGTTTATTCGCAAGATCTACCACCATCTTCTCAATTCTCATATTTAAGATATAGATCCGAAACTGCCAATTACAGCACGATGTTTTAAAAAAAATGAACTCTAACTCCCCTCCAGCATTTACCACTCTGATTCCATCTTCCATGTCCACATGATTTTGATACTGACGATCCTATCAGCTACCCTGGCAACGAAGCCCTACTTGACTACTTCTCACCGTATAGAAAAGCGTACAATACTTCCGATTTCTTTTCTCCAAATCGCGGGTGGGTAATTCACGCTGTTTACTTTCACATTATTCGAACATCATCACTTTCATAATCGAAAATAATCTTGTCGTTCCATGGTCGTGATCACCGGTGGTTTCAAAATAGACTTCAAAGGGGAGTGGTGGGACCGCAAGCGTCAGCTGATTATCTTCGGGGAATTAAACTGAAAAAGACCAAATGGTGTGTTATTCATTTCTGTAAACTCTAATTTAAGATTTATTAGAAATAGAATGTATGATTTCATTAATTCTGCTTATGTTTTTTTTCATTGATTCAGTGTTGAAATCGCTCAAATTTGGACTAAATTTCTGTAAATTCGTTTGTTGGACTAAGATGTTGTAAATTTGGTAAGCCTACAAATGATTTGATAAGCTCGATTGCTTTACGATTTTAAGAGAACACGGTATATTTGGTAATAACATGGAGAAATAAAGTTGTCTCTAATTGCTTTGCATGAAAGTAAATGAATTTCACTAAAGTTTCTCTTTGTCTCTCTACATATACCCAATTTTATCTTTGGTACTTACCTTTCTATACTTCTGATTCTTTTTTAACCCTTATTTTTTATGTGTGTATCTTCTCTTGGTGTGTTAGACTTTATTTCATTGCTTTTACTGACAACTAAGTTATTGCCTTCCATCGAAACATAATATGTATAAATAACTTATCAATAGGCATATACATATGTCATAAATATGTATTTCATAAATCTAATAGAATCGTTTGTCTATCTCCCTCAATTTCAGATCTAATACAACCGTTATTGAGCAGGTTAGATCTTGGGCCACTTCCCTCTGTTGATTTCTTCCTCAAATCATTCCCTTTTTTTTTCATGTTAAGCCGGCTTAATTTATTCTTTTCTAAAATTAATCATGTTAATTATTACTAACTATGAGCTTCTATGGAAGGAATATTATGTTTCCAAAATAAAAGCTATCAAATTTTGAGACCATTGTTTTTTTTATAACATACATTAGCTTGGAAATTAAGTACGATGGTTTGATTTGTGTTATGGTGTATGTTCAGCTTCAGAGCATGGGCTCTGTCCTTCAAAACTTGGAGTTTGAAATTGATTTTTGTGGTATGTCTTCACTATTTTTTTTTTAAGAACGATAAATGACAATAGTCTGTATTTTATGAAGTATTTTAATGCATATGTATGGACATCTAAATATATTGGTTTACTTCCCCTAATTGTTTATCTTTGCTGTAAATATTTCTTAATATGGACTTTACAAATTAAAAAAACAAGTAGGTGAAACATATTAATATGGTATTTCATTAATAAATAAATAGTATTATTTAATCTGACATTATTTGCTGGCAAGATGTATACACATTATCATTAGTATGTGGTATTAAGTTCAGTCTTGCTTGATAACCAGGCTAAAAACAAAATCAATATGCGAAAATATGATTTTCAATGAACACATAGCGAATTGTTGAGTAATACAACCTTATTATTTTATTAGAAAGCCACCATTTTTATGAGGTTCCCCTTCTAGGTGTCCTCCTTTTCATTAATGAACAGGGGAAGATATTTTACTTCTACTGTAATGGCTTGAAAGCCTCTTTGTTCTGGAATCCAGCGATCGTTTTTGATGATAGCGCCTACTTTGTTTTCATAGCCCCCAAACTAGATCTTTCTCATTTACAATTTTGCAAGAGATGATTTTTTTAAGGACATCCTCGCTTTTGAGAATGTTTTTCCAAAATCCCAGTAGTGTGTGTTTTCTTTTACATTCCTTTTGGAGTTTTAGTTCTCTTTGGCTAATGACAAATATCAAGTTACAATGCTAAAGCAAAGTAAATATTCAATTATTAGTGGTTTAGAATTAATTTCAAGATATATGATCCTATCTGAAATGCAAAAACTATAATGTGAACATAAGAAACGTTCACATATATAGGACAGTAATGACTAGAGGGTATGGCTCCACAAAGATAATATCCGATGAGATTCCTTAAATGTTGACGACTTCAAAGTTGCTACTATAAATGCAGTAAAATTCAGTGCTTAATGTATACTTTTTTCCTTATTTTTAACACTGCGGATGCTATGTATATTCATCCAAAGCAATATACATCCCACTTGATTATACCAATCCATCAAGCACAGCTTTGTTCATATCAAAGTATTGTTTAGTTGATTTATCAAAACAAATGATACAATTTAAACTAAAAATGAATCAAAACATGTTTTGAAGGCATGGAAGTCCATGGAGCACATCGATACATCCTCGAGAAGTTCATGAAAGATAGAGCAAACGGGAGCTAGATGACTTGGATTATTTTTTACAGGTGAGTATAAGAGCAAAGACTAGATAAGCAAGTCAGACAAAGTCATATTGATGGGTGCCTTGCAAAAAAAAGTCATATTGATGGGTTAACATATAAACTGCTGCTCTGACAAAAGGTTCACTTAATATAATCAGTCTTTATATATACTTTTACCTACTATCATATATAATTGTATGTCAGTCCATTCTGACTATGTACTTTCTTTTCTTTTTTCACTTCATTTTTTTTTTTCATTTTGATTGATTCTTGCTAATATATTTTTCATATGCAAGAGTATGTCGTAATTTTATAAAAAAATTAAAAGAGTATTTTCTGTTATAGAAAATTTTATGAAGTGATATATTTCCATTTACTGCAATTATGTCAAGAATAATTTTTATGCTGAAGTTTCTGTATCATTTCATTCCATATTTTTACATTTCGTCATTAATTCTTGCAACATCACATTAATTGCAGTTTATTCCATTTACATTCCAAAAAACTTCATGTGCATAAAAGCATACGTGTTAATAGAAATGCATAAGAGGAGAGAGATTTTAAAGAATAGACAGCAAAAATGAAGTAGGAAAATGACATATAAATACGGGATCATGCTTGCGTTTGAAGTAAGATGGATGTGTTATCAATGGTAAATCTTTAATTTACATGTGATTAATTAACGTATCTAATTTACCATAAAATAAGTAAGTCAAATAACTTTGCTCATGCTTTCCTTTCAAGCTTATGAATATTCATTTGAGAAAGTCATGCTTTCCTTCTCTGTCACAACAAGGTCAGGGCCATAATGGTGTCCCACCTGAGCTAAAGTCGAAGGTATGTCTGAATTAGTGCCACCTACATCCTCCATTTTCATGTTGACAGTGGCAGGTGGATTCTAAGAAGATGAAACTTTGCTTTAGTGTTGGAGTGGTCTGAAAGTTGCTAATTCATGAATATTTGTCATTGTGTTATTTTTTGTTGATTGTTCAATTTATTTGATCCTTATGCCTTTTCCACTGTTCATTTCTAGAAATTTAAATATGAAAACACAAATGAGGTTATAAGATTACAAATTCATGGAAATGAACATCTTTCCTTTTTCCCGCTTTTTGGCTTTTACTGTGCCAAAAATCTGAATAGTTATTAAATGTTTGATAACAACCGCTTCAATTAAATGCATGCACAAATTTTGGATCTGCAATTTGCATGCAACAATTATTTCCTCATTTATTTATTACAGGTACAATCGGCATTAATAATTACTTTATTTGTTGTTAACAATATACAACCCGAAGTTATGTATATTGCGCAATCTGCAATGTGCATGCAACATTTATTTTATTAGGCGTAACATTAATGGCAATATACAACTTTTGTCTCATTTTTTGTTGTACTACGGTGGTTGTTATATAAAAACGTAAACGGTTGGTGCAATAATATAAAAAAAGCTCAATTATGGTTTCTCAAATGTGATTCATAGACAGTTGCAATGTAGTGAAAAATTTAGTTGCCAATTGCACATGTATTTTCATGATAGGTGGCATTGATTGCAACATGTTGATCTTAATTTTAAACTACTACATTGTTGTTTATCTCTATCGTATGAATGTTAATTTTTCTACTTACTGGTCCTTTGCTTCAATCATTCTGGTTGGTAAGTACTGTTCATTTTGTTATACTACGGTCAATTTCATACAAAATAACTTTTTCATTCTGCGCATGCTCTTTATTTCTATTCTGTACTCGTATTTTCTATCTTCATTGTGTTTAACCAATGGAAAATATCACATAATATGGTTGTTTAATTCATCATTTCATACATATATCTTTTCATCAACTCAACAGAGATACATTAAATCTGACATTGTTTACCCAACGTGCATGTTGTACTTACTCGCTATACATGCATTATTTATTTCTTCCTTCAAAATTTAATTTCTGCAGTAAAATCTTAATACATACATATATCATTTGTATTAATGTCTTGCTGTTATACAATATGATTATGTTCTCACCGCTTACGAATGCAAACAACACTGGAAAGTCTATGCTCTGTGCATCGCACGTTCGAATTATATTCAAAATAGATTTCACGTCGATATTATTTAAAATAATCTATTTTAAATAATCAAAATTCGCTAAAATGGCCAAAATAAAAATTTTAAACTGGCCCAGATTTTACGGGTTGTTACAGCACGGGTTTCCACTCGCATTATCACAAAACCAATTGGCAATGTGAATGGTGAACATCTTAGTTTATATCCAGGATCTTGGTTGACAAATCACCCAATATGGGACTTATCCAACACGTCCCTCACACGGGTAGCATTTCGCCTATCACGTGGAGATCATAGGATGACGTATGTCGGACAAGCAAATTCATTCTCATCGGACTTATCCAACACGCCCCCCACGTGTAACACATCGCTAAAGACTGTAAAAAATGAGAAGAGGATACTTGATTTTTGTTTGAGAAAGAATTCTTTTTAATTTCCTTACTTTTGTTTTTTTTTTCCACTTCAATTACAACACTCTTACTTGGATGCTTACATACAACTCAAAATGGTAAGCTTTATATAGTAGCATTACATAACAATTCATATTTAATAGACACCATTTCATTAGTAGACACTACTTTTCACTAACAGACATAACCATTCACTTTTTTTTTATTTCCCACTAAAAAAACATTTAATGTTCATCCAACAAAACTCACCCGTAAACTTAAATACTTTATTCTTTTATGGCGGTTTGTATACGTCGTCAATTAGCTCTTCACTTTTCTCTTTCTTTATGTTTGAGCCCATTACTCTGTACTGTCGGAACACACTGGCTGCACACCATTTCCACCATCTTTTTGTTTTAAATTTTCAATTGTGTGCCAACGTCCCTCAGATCTATGACATATTTGGACAAGTCACTAAATAGTTTTTTTCACATCTTCCATATCCTTCACCATACTATCATTTACTACCTTCATTATTTGTTCCATAGTCGCTCGGTATGGCTTAGGTACATCAAAATAGCCACAACATTTCTCTAAAATGATATTAATTTTCTTTTCATCTAACATGAATGTCACAACTTCATCTTCTTTGACTGGTGGTTCATCCAGAATTAGCAAAGGTTCCCTCGTTTTCATGTCCTACCAATCCTCACGGACCGGGATTTTCCTTTACATCTCAGGTGCAAATCCAGCACCGTAACCGTCTCTTACATCTTGCCCTATTATTGTCGGCCCCTCTACCATTAAGTCAGGCAGGGATATATGAGTAACTCCTTGTTTCGTGTACACTTTGTAACCCTTCTTTCTAATAGGTCTCCTCATGGTCGGAGACCACTTATTACTTTCTTTTCCACTCTCTTGTCTTATCTCTTCTTGTCTTCCTAGTCCAATATTTACTTCTTCCGACCAAGGATCGATATAATCATCAGGTTTCTTTGGACTTCTCACACTTCCACTTTTATCCTGCAAAACCAAGACTTCATCATTCCCATCAATTTTTACAGCACTGCAATCTCTCTCTTCTTTTTTCTTTTTCGCTTCCTCTTTTTCGCTCTTCCCTTAGTGCTTGCCCTTGTCTTTCGCTCTATTCTTCTCTTTCTTCTCCTTAACATCGCCTTCTTCATTTTCATCTCCTTTGCTTTTACCCTTCTTTTCGTTATCATCCTTTACTTTTTCATGTTCATCCTCAGGCTCGTTGTCCTCAAGCTCTAACTTTTCCTTCGTTTCGTGTTCTTTAGCAGCTTTCTCTCTCATCAGCTCCTCTTTAGTTTTTTTGACCTCCTCTTCATCATCTTCAACTACCTTTGTGTCATCCTTTGCATACACCTCTTTCAATAAATTCCACGAATTTTTTTTGCAGAATCTTCTCTAATAATGTATTTACATGCTACTCCATCGACATTCTCACACATCACAACACGAGCATTGTGATCTTTCAATCTCAAACTTGTAAATGTTTTACTTTCTTTCTCCGTCATGTTTTTAACATCTTTTGACCATTCATAGCCACTCTCAACAATCTCCCATAACCCTTGAGATTAACTCTTCTTTCTTTCTACTACTCCATCTTTCATAATTTTCTTTTGTGAGAACGAACGACATAAACAGTAGAAATCTCATGGTTTCAACCAGGCTCTGATACCAATTTGTAAAAAAAAAAAAGAGGAGGATACTTGATTTTTGTTTGAGGAAGAATTCTTTTTAATTTCCTTACTTTTGTTTTTTTCACTTCTTTTACAACACTCTTACTTGGGTGTTTGCATACAACAACTCAAAATGGTAGGCTTTATATAGTAGACTTACATGACAATTCATACTTAAATGACATCATTTCATTAAAGACACTACTTTTTCACTAATAGACATAACCATTCACTTTTTTTTATTTCCCACTAAGAAAGCATTTAATGTTTATCCAATAGAGACAATAGCATGGAACAAGCAAATCAAACCCGAACCGTGGCTCCGATACCATGTAAAGAGTTCATTAATCCCATATTATCACAAAACCAATTGGCAATGTGAAGGGTGAACATCTTAGTTTATATCCAGGATCTTGGTTGACAAATCTCCCGATATGGGACTTATCCAACAAAATCAAAATTATTTTGTTTATACAAATTCCTTTGGAAAATTGGAAGAAAAGAACTGTAAATTATGGAATTTATAGAGCAACATAAATATGATGGCATGTCCTAAAATTGAGAAGACTCACCACACAGGCACTGCATTGCCAACTGAAATTTCTTTAAATCCTAATCCCAATATGCCATCAAACTTTGCTACTAAAAAGGTGATGCCAGGCTCTTTTGTGGCTTCAATAAATTCCTGATAAGCGTCCCCATTAATTTCATTGTACACTACATGTTTTCAATGAAAGAACAAAATGTTATGAGGGTAAATGAAGATAGTATTCAAACCTGTTTTTTGATAATAAGGTCCCCAAGCTTAACATTGTCCTCACTGAAGAAACCAGAAATTGATCCAGTTCCGTAATGGATTGCTGCAGATTTTCCTGCTCAAGGTATAATCCAGCAATAATAATAACTCAATTTCCATTTCATTTTTTGAGGGAAAAAATCTGTTTATCAGCCACAATATTTCTGTTACTAAGTAGTAAATCAAGCAAACCAATATCAGTCATCTTCAAAACTACAGAAGTGCCAATCATCCACCATGCACTCAATTCATAGTTTGTTTTATTCTTACAATGTGATGAAACCAAAACCCAGTTTAGAACGAACTTAGGATTCACAGTATAAAATCCAATAAAAAGTTGCCATCGAATGTTATAAAAAAATAACTTCGTAAAATCAACGTAACGTGATTAATCATCAGAAGTGTATATATTGATTATTTGATTAATCATCAGAAGTGTAATTATTACGTATGTAACGATTTTTGTGAAAACTTAATTAACTAAAATTTCCAGAAAACAGACTATGATTTTAAACCATCGTATGTTATAAAAAATAACTTGGTAAAATCTAGGGCTGTTATGGTAACGGTTACCGTTACCGTTTAGCAAATACCGTTACCGTACCGTTTTTACTGGTAAGCCAGAATTGCTTACCGTTACCGATCGACTGGTATACCGATGATTGGTATACCGATAATCTGGTAACCGTTACACTGGTAATGGTAAATTACCGTTTGTCCAACGAAGTTTAAATCTTAACATGTTTGTCCAACGAAGTTTATATCTTAACATATTTTTTGTATATAGTGCATCTTTATTATACTATATGTAGTGTTAGTTTATAAAAAAAACATAAATGAAAAAGAAAATAAGTGTATCTGGGATTATTTCATTTGACTATTGAACTAAATAAAATCATTTATTTGTTCTACGTGCATGTTATAAAGCATATCAGATAAGTATACTTAGGTTTTGAATTAACTGGTAAATTACCGTTACCGCTGGTATTGAAGAAACGTTACCGATAATTTACCGTTAAAAATGGTAAATTTACCGTTACCATACCGTTTTAACTAGTATACCGATTTCAATCAAAAATGGTTACCGATCGACTGGTAATGGTATGGTAATGGTAAATTTACCGTTACCGTAACAGCCCTAGTAAAATCAACGCAACATGATTAATCATCAGAAGTGTATATATTGATTAATCATGAGAAGTGTAATTATTACGTATGTTATGATTTTCGTGAAAACTTAATTAACTTAAATTTCCAGAAAACAGACTATGATTTTAGACCATTTTCTACAAAACGACATTTTGCATTATTTTTTCCCTTTTAATACTAATTCAATTCAACGATAGGAATTAATTAAAAATAAGCTAAATTAATAGGCACAAACTAACCATTTTTCTGGTAAGTGCTTGATTTTCCTGACCGATACTTTGCATGGAATAGACAAGCAATCTACAAGCCACAATTCATTCATAAGACCGATACATAGCAAAAAAGTTCAAAATTTAAAACTTTTACCAACCACATTCTTACCGAAAAGTAGCACTTGACTGATGGCACCCACAAATTAGAGCTGCCAGTGTCAAAAATGACTGTAAATTTTTGTGGAGGCGAACCAATGCCAATCTCTCCGAAATACTGAGCGTTCAGGTAATTCTTCAATGAAATGATATCAGAAGAGTCGGACCCATCACTTATATCATTTTTTAAGGACTCAATTCTGTTACTAGACAGCCGTGCTGCAACTCTCATATTTTCATTTAGTGGAATTTTCTTCAAGTTCATCCTAATTAGGCCTTCTGCGGAAGCATGAAGGACTAAAGAAGGTACGAGCAAAGAGAGGACGAGGATTGAAAGAAACGGCTTATTTGATATTTCCATGCTGACCTATATATTAGAATTTATGTCAATTGAAAATAAAAATTATAAACACAATTTCATTGGCGTTACTTCTTTTCATTTTAAGGTTTTAGGACTGAAATCTATGGTTTCAGAAATAGTCAACTGAAGTTACACTCAAATTCCTTGAAATACCATGATCGTGGCAATCGGTATCATAAGCAAAACAAACAATAAAAAGAAACTGGATCCAGCTGCACAGATAAAGATACACAGCGAAATTTCTCGAAATACACATCTTTTTACTGGATCCAAATGATACCAAAACCTGGAAGCTTTTACACGAAACGAACTAAAATCATATACAAAAAGAAGTTGACTTCAATCGGATAATCGTTACCATCAAAGCAGCGCAGTTAGCTCTAAATAGGTTCGTACACAAGTTCAATGTTACCTGCGGTCTCTGCAAGTCGTCGACGAAATCGAGGGAGGAGGAATGGTTTATCGACCTAAGACGGATGAGTTTGAAATAGACGAGATGTTACTGATTAATTAAAGAGCGGCCCCGACTTCTACCGGTGGGTAGTACCTTTTCACTGTTAAAGGTTCCACATTGCTCAGAATTCCCACGCGCTGAACCTATTGCTTGTTAACTTCTTGTGTGATATCTGTTTATGGTGTAATCCCAGCCGTTAATTAATGATGCATTACTGCAAAGATACTGGTAGATCGCTGTTAAATTGAATATATTTGTACTTTTACGTCTTTACTTTGTTAGCAGTTGCATTGGAAGCATAAGCGCATTGTTAATCACACTCCAAATATTATTAAAAAAAAACCAATTTTTATTTTTTTTAAAGAATTGTTAAGGGGAGTACTAATGAAAGAAGTAGCCCTTTAACAAATAAAGCTAATTTTACCTTATTACCTATTTAGACTTAATTTCACTTTGTTGTTCATTAATATAATTTTTAATGGTTAATCAACACCATTAATTATGGAGAAATCAAACCCTAACCAAAAAGCATGATCGAAATAGAAAACAATATAATATTGACATAGGAGAGTGAGCATCATGTTGAAGATGATCACAGTGATGGAATGGTAAGATCTAATTTCAGTTTATTAAATCATATGCACATGCTGTTAGTGTTAAGATCTAATTTCAGTTTATTAAATCGTATGCATATGATATCAACTATTCCCTAACGTTATTTGCAGTTAAACAATTTAGGGTTTTTAATTTAAGAGTTTGATGATTTTACAGTGTGTTAAGTTTTTAAAAATAAGGGCAAAAGTGTAAGAAGTTAAAAAAAATTAGCTAAGCTACCTACATTGACCACCCCCCCCCCCCCAACAATTAAAAAAAAAAACTGGAGTGTCCTTAAAATTTACCCCCTCCCTCCCTTAACATAAATTGAAGTGTCAATAACAAACCCCAAGCGTAAACTTCTGGTTCGATTACAAACTTTTAAAATTGTCTTTCATATTCATTAGGAATTGTTGTCCTAAATATAGCATCTTTATTATAAAAAAATTATTTTTAAAATTGGGTTCTTTACATATAAGTTTATGTAGTATATAACATACTACATGACAAATATGTCCAACCCCGCGAGGCGAAAATCTTGTGACCTCTTGCACAATGTCCAAGTGTTCTACTAAGTTTGAATAAGATGTTTATCAACATTTTTATTAATAGTTAGGTTGAAAACATAAACTTTTGATTCGATCGCAAGCTTTCAAAATTGTCTTTCATGTACAATACAAGTTGCCTTCCTAAAATAGCATATGAATAAGAGAGCTTTAATATTTCATAAATGTTAACTCTGTTAAAGATTAGGATTGAGCAAATATATTATTTTACAAATTCAAAATGTTTTCTTACATATGTTACCAAATTTAATATCACTCAAAAATAAGATCTAACGAATAAATTTCATATGCATTTTTCGTCATCTTTTAATTGATAACAAAACAAAAGTTCACACTAAGAGCATCTCCAATGTGTCTTCAATGTAAAGTCCTGTAGATCCTATGTGTTATGCCTTCTTTCAAAATGTTAATCTAGTTGAAAATGTCAACTTAAAATTCATCTCCAATCCTAAAATCTGGCCACTAACCAGTTAACTAAATTGAGTTACTCCCTCTGAAATTTCCCGCAAAAAAAGAAAACTCTCATGCATATAAAACACAAAAAAAGAGCCAGAAGCTGATGTAGAAACGCACGCAACAGTAACATCACACTAATTTGTTTCATTAAAACAGTATTAAATATTGCAAGGCAATTACCAAAATACATTACGCATCCTTTCATTATGCCATATTTGTAAAATATAAATGCCTGCAAAAGAAAAGCACTTTTTTAATAACCAAAACCAAGCTGCAAAGTGCAAAAGAGAAGAACATTGAACATTCCTGATATCTAGTTTTAATGAATTGCTGATACTTTAAAAAAAAAAAATCAACTGGTAGATACTGATTTTTTGTCCTCTTTTGGAAAAAGGAAGCTTCGGAACTGCAGATTATTTTATGATTGGGAGGGAGAAGAAGAGGGTGCAGCTGAGAGGAGAAAAATAAAGGGAAAAAGTTAACTGAAAAAGGACGTGGCATGTTTAAAAATGTGAAGTTGGATGTCCAGGAGTAGACATTTTATTTGACAATTTCATCTTTAACATTTTGTTCACAAGCCCATTGAAGAAAGATTATTAATTAATTTGTGAACTAATGATGTGTTATCCATAATTTAGCAGAATTTTACATGCATTGGAGATGCTCTAATAAGAAAAAAAAAACGTTGCACCATAGAAAAAAAACTCAAATTAACTCCACATAATTTCAACATTAAAACAAAGTTAAATATTTATAAAAATTATTTCTTTAGATTTATTATCAGTTTCCCTTGATGCGCAAACTTTTAGTTCGATCACAAACTTATAAAATTATCCTTCATAAACTGTAAGAATTGTCATCCTAAAAAATAACATCTAAAACAAGAGCTTCATTTTTTCATACATGACAACTCACTTAAATTTAGGATCTAGCAAGTGTAACGATCAGGGAAATCCGACCCTCGAATTTCAACACTAATACATCGTTTGTATTCAAGTGCCTAAACTCAAGTACCGAAAACTCAAAAGTTAGGAGAAATAAGTTAGAGGGTGAGAAACAAGAAAGAAAGAAAGGTTATAATAGAGGAAGAAGAAGAAGAAAACAAACACATCAAATCAGAGAAGATCAGAATCTCATGGCGGAATGAATATAATATAATATACTAATGCTCTTTCCAAAAGAGAAAAATTGTATATATATACATGAATAAATAATCAAAGTACATAAATAGATCAGCCTATACAGTCATAAAAATTTGTCTGTACAATGGCTGATGAATACAACACATCACAGCGGAATATAACAAAACATCATGACACAACAGAAATAAGATAATATAAAAAAAATACGAGAATACGTCTCGACTTTAACTCCTCTCCTGCATCTCCAAGCAAATCCAAAGAAAATCTAAATAATTTACTCGGTTTGACCCGAGCATGTTTGGAGGAAACAAAAATGCCTGGATCAATTTGGAATAACAAAGTGAGAAAACTCACATCACAAACAACTTGCTTAATTTCATAAATCATTTGAAAGGAATGGAACTCCCTTAAGACATGACCACACATAAACATGACATGTTTTTCTCTTACGATAACCAAAACATTTTTATATCAAATCAGATGATGTTATTATAACATCTATTAAATCATTATAAAATAAAATAATAAACATATACGAAATTGTTACCCATAATTAAATTCTGCACCCTAATAGGTTATACACTAAAAAACGTGGCACGTATAAGAGACTACCTTTCTATCAACATACCTCAAGTCAAATGCACTTGAGAGCCTCACGTTGACTCCTTGTGAATCAAAGTCGATTGCTACTTTAACATGATGGGCCCGATTACTTCATTCCTCGGGTACTAGGTTCAAAAACAGTGTGCACTTACCTTGGTCCTACTACTTGCACATACCAATATATATATATATATATATCACTCTAGATTGTGGAATGACAGCTCCTAATGGGTGCGACCCACGTAGCTCTAAAGCAAATCCGCAGTTTCAGCCACTACCGAGTTGTGAGGCTTATGAGGTCACATTTTTACCTATCATACTTAGCAAATACCCATATCTGGATACCATATCGTCATCTTGAATTGGGTCCACAAAAATACAACCTCCAAGCTTATACGTCTTAGAGAAAGGGTGTTAAGCTAAGAGAAGTTTTCACATGCGACATCCAACAAATGTACGTTTGTAAACATTAATGTTCGTGATCCAAGAAATGCAATGTCAGAAATCCTTCCAAGTTATCCAGGAACAGGACAAATCAGAAGTACTCTTTTACCCCATTCTGTCGTGAATAATCCTCGTGATTAGTAACAATAAGTTCTCGTATCGTGCAAACCACAAATCGTAGGAACTACTACTATAAGTATAATCTTGGTAGCTTACCAGTGGCATCAACAAGCAGTTGTTTCTGCTTCGAATGTCTCCGCCTTCAACTTATCGTCATAAGCATATGCATACTTAAAAAATACAGTTCCAAACACAAAGCTAGTTTGAAGTGGTTTTTGGATCCAGTTCCAATATCGGTTCCTCGAACCAACACGTTATAAGTTAAAAGGAAATTTATTGATAGTCGTTCTTTAACTATCAAATAATTATAGCACGGTTAAGTGCATCTCCAGCGTAGAACTTTTTAATTAAAATCATTCATTAAAAGCACTTTATCAATTCTAAAAAATCAATTCTATATACTTATCTCGAATAAGCATATTCACAAATCTCTTGCTTTTATTACTTCGAAAATCATAGTAATACACTTATCTCTTTGGAAATGTATTTACAAAATCATATTCTTCCATTACTTGAAAATAATGCTATATACTTGACCAAATGGTATAAGTATAATCATAAATCATATATGGGCCAAAATAACGTCATGTGGTACATTGTTTACTATAAACCCAAATAGTTTTATCTCACTTCTAAACTTTGCAAATTAAATAATAGTTTAATTTCCAACATATTCTTTCATTTTCAAGCTAGTTTCATGCTTTGGATAATAATGTGTTCGTTCAAGTTGGGTATTTTATTTTCCTCTCGGACCGACAACAATCTTATCTTCAAGATAAATAGATGTTTGTTAACGTAGGACCTGATATTCAGTATATGTCACAGTAAGTTCCATTTACTACTTAATTTAAATAGGGTTTTCAAAACCCTTTTTTTCCTTTGAAAATTTCTTCCAAATGTAACCATTTTTATTTAATTCATTTATTAAGTAAATCTTTCTTTAAAACCATTTAATTAGCTTTAGAACCCTTTTATTAACCTAGTTTACAAACTTGGATTTATTATAAAACCCCTTTATAAAATTCTTTATAAAATTCATTTAAAAACTTATTATAAAACTCCATTTCTATTTCTTTATAAAACTTCAAATCTTACCAAATCTTGTTTGATTTTAAATCAATCTTTTAAAGCTTAGCTTGAGATCAAATTAAATCATTTATAAGTTCTTTTATAAATATCTAAATTTTCATATATTTCAATTCTAAAAACCAAGATCATTTCTGCATTATTTTACAAGTTAAATAAAGCCTTTATTAACATGTTAAAAAACAATTTCTAAAATCTTCTTTTATGCTTCATAAAACATATTTATAACACCCAAAGTCTCCAATTATAAACTTATTTATAAAACAGGAATTTCGCTACACAAAACATTTTATAATTTCTTTATAGAATCCAATCATAAAAAATTATTTATTTATAAAACTTTTATTCTGTATATCTTACATAAATCTGATTCAAAATCTTACTTTTGTTATATTGTCAAACTTAGTCAATTCACCTTACGATAAATCAGACTCTTCAGAAAATTAAATTCAGATCATTTGCTGCCAACCACTTAACCAATATTATTTATTGATTAACACGTCATTCTTGAATTTTATTCAACAATCATCATCCAAATTAGATTTTAATGTTACTTATATTAAATAGTTCATATGTGAAAAATATGAAAGCAAGTAACATCTAAAACATTGAAATCATGTTAGATCCCTCTAACCTGCCCCCCGCATTACAACTCGTATACCAGCCCATATATGCATATAAAATAGATAATATAACCTAATTCTTTTAAGATGAATCTTCCACTTAAAAGAAGGTATTATCAAAGGTCATCCTCCCATAGACTAGAATATATAATCGCAACCAATCAAATAAGAAATAAATCATTCAATCATCCAATCACACAATAAAATAGAAAATTAGTGGTAAATACTGTCATATGTCACAATAATACTTCAGAAAGTGTGAGAGTTAACTCACCATCCATTCTAGTCAATGTTTTCACATTGATTTATCAAATTTCAATTAAGCGTTTAAATTAGATAAAATCCCGAGCAACTCAAAATCATTTCGATCCTATTCCAAAATGCGGCCTTTAGTCCTATGAGTACAACGCAACTTTCCACGCTTGAATCTGACCTTATATGAAAGAGTCGTATCTATTTCAAGTTTGAACACATTTTTTTATAAATTAAAAAAACATCAATTACACAACTAATTACTTAACTAATTAACCTTAATCCTTCTCCATCCCTTTTCAGATTCTGTTCTCGTTATAAATTTTATTTTCACCATTAAAGCATGGACATGGCCAAGAATCTCCCTTAATAAGCAACCATTCAACTAACTAACTTTTGCATCCGATGCCCCATCGCAAGAACTTCCCAATGAACATCACAACACCATCTCCGATCAAACCCTACAAATCACGACTTCCACTTTTGACTACGTTGAACCATGGCAGCGTGCGACACATTTAATTGCCATCATCAGCCAAAAATCGTTGCTTGGTGCTAAACTTGAAGTTAAACCTAGTTCCAACCTCAGATTTGCAAATCGACGACCACATCCTCCCTAAAACTGAACCCTAAAAGCCAAAACCCTATATTGTCAAATGCATGCAACAACAACCCACTTCGTGAAACATTACAATGCTAGAAGAAGGAGCTAGCCTACATAAGATTAAAGAAGCAAGCTTTCTATTTTCAAAATTTTATTTTATTTGATTTTGAATTTCGAGGGTTGTGCAAATTTCATGAAGTCTAAAGATGGGGTGGTGGCGTATTCTTGTTTGAGAAGATAAAGAAAATAGGAAGGAGATACAATTAGGTTAGAATTAAATATTATTTATGGGCACAAGTTTTTATTATATTATGCTTCTTTCATTTTATCGTTTGACGTTTGTAGATCGCACAATTTCATAATAAATCTGATTGCTACAAAACTTGAAATCTTGTAATAATTTATAATTCATGATCCGATGAAACTAGTTTCGTCGAACTCCGAGATCGTTTCAAAAATAGCTATTTTCATGTGTTAACGAAGATCAATTAATATTAATTCGATTTCAGACCATTCTGATTCATTAATAATAAATTATTATTATCTTTCCTATTCAAATAGAATTTTATATAGCTTCAAAAAAAATCTTAACTGGATTTTGAACTCAAGATTTGCAATTTCAAGTCAATTTTACATACAATATCTCATCCAAATTTAATTCAAGTCATTACGTCTTAAAAGTAATCATTTTAAATATTTAGATTAATTAAATATTCATGTATTAAAAATTTGGGTTGTTACATTCTTCTCCTCTTAAAAAGGATTTCGTCCCCGAGATCACAAGTTAAGAAATATGTCACAAACTGATTAATTTTACTTAAAAAATTCTTACAAAATCATGTTAAATTTTTTAACATACTAGAAATAGTGTAAAATCAACATCATCTCCCTTGCGCGACTTTACCCGAAAATTTCACAACATCAATGTATGATACCATACATCTCATCTCAACGATGAGGCATCATAAACCATGGGGAGAACAATATATATAAGATCCATGTATGATATGTAATCTGAAATACATACCATTTGTCAGGCAAACAAATCTTTATCAATAAAACCAAAATCCTAAACAAACTAGCAAACTTTTGTTTTCGTAGACCTGTATATACTTACATAACCCATAAGAGAGTTAAGCAAATGAACATGTAATATAATAACTACTATTATTTGCATAAACAACACAACAATCATATGCAACCATCAAATATGACGCAACTGACAATAATAATGTAAACATTCAAGCAACATAAATGTAACTTAACGTTGTATGCAACCATAAGCAATCAACGCATATTAATATCATACAGTGCCATAAATACTGATAATTATAACTCGTGTTCACTCTGGTTATAAATATCATCATCGCACAAAGAGGACAAACAATCTATCAAGAGTCATCATTCGTTCAGTAGCCTCAAGTTAATACGTAGCAGATTACTCACGCTACCTCAAACAAATCAAAAATTCAAATTCTAAATTCTTCACAAGTTGATAGAGCATGAAATATATTTTTCAAAGTCCATAAGATATATTTATTTATGAAACTTCATATTTCAAATTTTAAAACCCTCCTTTTATTAAATTAGTAGTTTTAGTTTATAAATTACCAAACCATGATTTTTCTGGAAATTTTATTTTTACATAACTCAAAATCTACAATATGAAATCTAGATTTTCTTTTTTATTAGCAAAACCATAATCCAATCGATGTGGAAGATTCTTATTTCATAGAATTTCAACTTATATCGAATCCTATACACTCATTTGAACTTCAAATCGTAATATTATAAACTACTGCTATGCGGTGAGCTCGTTTTAATTTAGTTTAATTTATACGTTCAAATCTCGTTAAATTAATAATTTATAAACCTATCATCTTATCTTTTCATTAAAACTAAGTTGAGTTTTCCAATTTCAACATAATCTTCAATTTCTTAAGTGTATAAACAATAACATTTCCGTTTTACTTAACCAAAATTTTCTAACAAATTTTTAAGTTTTTTTCAACTTACTACTATTCCAATCAAATAAGTTACTAACTTATTTCCTCATGGTCCATCGACTATCCAAAATCGTGGAATATCGCATTACATCTAGAGATAAATTTATAAAATATCACATTAAGTGAAATGCACAATCAAACAACTCTAATACTTGGACTATATGCATCTATATTATATTTTAGTTGAAAATTTTAGAACTAAACTTCTGAATTTCAAAATCATATGCCTTGGATTCAAAGTAAAACTTCGTTTCATCAAAACAATCTTCCATGGTAGCAAGTCTTTACTTAGTAACTCAAAAATGAATATCCATGATGTTGCAGTCATCATCCGAAATATTTTCCAATAACTGTAGCAAGATTAGTACTTTTTAAAATCTTCCAAAATCCATTTATATTCTTAAGTACTTTAAAATAATCTTAATATTCCTTTTTAAATCTTGAAAAATCATTTTTCAAATTTACCGAAAATTCAAATCCTTTAATTCGAAACTCAAATCTATTTCCTATTTATAAATCTCGTTTATAAATTACACTTATACAATTCTAGTTCATGTTCATCCTTGTTTAAATTCATATTAAAACCTTTACTTAAGTTAAATTCTTTACTAAACATAATCATCGAATGCTATATAGTCAAATTGTGAAACTAAATTCACATTATGTTCGCTTCCGATGTTTTTCTAATTATACATCTACCCAACCCATGCAAGAGAGCGATAAGATTGTTTTTATGTACACAAGGTGCTAATACCCATAAATTGGTCGAGCACACTACAAATCAATCAACCATAGTTACCGCTCAAAAGTGAGCACGACTAATCAAACAATAAATGATAATAATTAAATACCATCATTTCTTAACAAACAAATTTTCCAAAAAACATTACTTAGTTTGAAAATTTCTTTTATATATGAAATTTTGGTAAAATTATTTCATTTACGAGTTCTTTAAAACAATACTCCTTCGATTTGCCTTGTTCAAGTGTTTAGAAATCACAAACGACAACGTCAGTTGAGCTCATCAATTTGGAACTTATATGCCCCTCAATAATAAGCAAAGATAATGTAAAAAAATTTGTTACACTAATAAGTACACGCTCTCATATATATGTGTGTGTATATATATATACACTCAAAATCATAATAATGTTGTGATTTGTAATATTCAATCATATATATCAAAGATAATGATGTGCGCTTTGTAGTGGAGAAGACGGTGTGTGAACCGGAGTTCGAAGGAAGACCATACAACAACTCAAGGTGGCACTAGAGCTTCTACTCAGACGTCTGGTACCTTTATGTCAGACGTCTGAGTTGTCAAGGATTTTTAACCCGAGGGAATGTACAGACGTCTGACCATCCAAGTCAGACGTTTGAGGCGGGTTTTCTAGGTTTTTGACCAAGTTTTATGGAAGATTTATTTTGAGATATTATAGGGCCAGATTAGGGTATTGACCTAGTTTTTCTATTTGTCTATATAAACATCTCTTTAAGGATAGATTTATTTGTACCAAAAAAGAAGAAAAACTTGTTTTTTGTTTTTACGGATTGAGATATATTCTCAATTTAGGTTCTCTTTGTAATCAATTGGTGGATTAATAAAGATTTGTTTGGAGGGATTCGTTTGTTATTGTTTTCTTCTTCCCTCTTTTTAAAATCTAGTTGTGTAGTGATCCTAAGGAAACCATAACAATAATACATTTGTTTTTACTGTGACAAACCTGGCTTTGATACAAATTGTTAGGGTTTCCTTGGGATCACTACATAATTAGATTTTAAATGAGGGAAGAAGAAAACAATAATAAACGAATTCCTCTAAACAATCCTTTATTATTCCACCAAACAAAGAAAACCTAAAATTGAGAATATATCTCAATCCCTAAAAACGAAAACAAATACAAGTTTTTCTCCTTTATCGGTACAAATAAATCTATCTCTAAAGAGATGCTAGGCAAATATAAAAACTAGGTCAATACCCTAATTGGGCCCTAAAATATCTCCAAATAAATCTTCCATAAAACTTGGTCAAAAATCCAGAAAACCCGCCTCAAACATCTGAACTGGATGGTTAGACGTCTGTACAAGCCCTCGAGTTAAAAATCCCTGACAACTCAAACATCTAACATAATGGGCTCAGACGTTTGAACCGAAGCTTTGGTGCCCCCTTGAGTTGTTGCACAGTCTTCCTTCGAACTCTGGTTCACACACCGTCTTCTCCACTATAAAGCACACATCATTACCTTCAACACATATGATTGAATATCACAAATCACAATACTCCATCTTGATATGAAATCACTCCAACAATCACCGATCTCAAAACAAGTCCACATTACAAACCCAAAAACCACCTATAAATAATGTGTCTTCCATGTGATATGCACCACTCAAAAATAATCTCAAAATTGTTTGTAATACCACAATGGCCTTTATGTAGGCTTTATGTCTTTACGTGCGAGCTCCACCTTAATTTAGATGAACTTGCCACTCCGAATTCAATTTGAGAACTCATAACATTCTCCACCATTTTTCCAAGCAATTTATATATGTTATTATCTCCCCATCATGCGCAGCGGAAGCGTGGTGGTGAAGCTAACAGAAGTTAGGTACATCCCAAAAGTTAAAAAGAATTTTGCTTCAATAGGACAGTTGGAACAAAAAGGTTGCAATTTTTCAAGTAGTGTGGGTCATCAGGATTTGGAGGGGTAATAAGGAGCTTCTGCGCGAAAAAAGGGAGATAATAACATATATAAATTGCTTGGAAAAACAGTGGAGAGTGTTATGAGTTCCCAAATTGAATTTAGAGAGGAAAGTTCATCTAAATTAAGGTGAAGCCCATAACGTAAAGCCACAAATCCTAATGGAGGCCAATATGATATTACAAGCAATTTTGAAACTATTTTTGAGTGGTGCATCTCATATGGAAGATGCATTATTTATAGGTGGTTTTTGGGTTTGTAATGTGGATTTGTTTTGAGATCGGTGATTATTAGAGCGATTTAATATCAAGGTGGAGTGTTATGATTTGTGATATTCAATCATATGTATTGAAGATGATGATGTGTGCTTTGTAGTGGAGAAGACGATGTGTGAATCGGAGTTCGGAGGAAGACTGTGCAACAGCTCAAGTGGGTACCAGAGCTTCAGCTCAAACGACTGACCCCTTTATGTCAAACGTCTGAGTTGTTAGGGATTTTTAACTCGAGGCCTTAAACAGATGTCTGACCATCTAAGTAAGACGTATAAGGCGGGTTTTATGGATTTTTGATGTAGTTTAATGGAAGATTTATTTTGAGATATTTTAGGGCCCAATTAGGGTATTGACCTAGTTTTTTTATTTGCCTATATAAGCATCTCTTTAGAAATAAATTTATTTGTAGCGAAAAGGAGAAAAACTTGTTTTTATTTGTTTTTTAGTATTGAGATATATTCTCAATTTTAGGTTATTTTTGTAATCAATTGGTGGATTAATAAAGGTTTGTTTGGAGGAATTCGTTTGCTATTATTTTCTTCTTCCCTCTTTTAAAATCTAATTGAGTAGTGATCCTAAGGAAACCCCAACAAATAAAGCATTCCATTACCTTATCTCTTATTGAGTTACGCCATTGAGCCAAGGTTCTCGTTTAACCTTGCGCTCTAATACCAAGTGTAACTACCAGGAAAATTCGACCCTCAAATTTTGACAATAACACATCGTTCATATTCACATGCATAAACTCATGTATCGAAAACCCAGAAGTTAGAGGGTAAGAAGAAGAAAGAAAAGTTAGAATATAAGATGAAGAATATCAAAAACACATCAGATAATAGATGATCAGAATCTCACAGTAGAATGAATAAGGTATAATATACCAATGCACTTTATAAAAGAGAAAAAATATATATATACATGAATAAATAATCAGAGCACACAAATAGATCTGCCTATATAATCATAACAATATGTGTGTACAATGGCTGATAAATTTGACACATCACAATGGAATACAACAAAACATCATGACACAATAGAAATAAGATAATATAAGAAATACGAGAACATGTTTCGACTCCATCTCCTCTCGAGCAAATCCAAAGAAAATTTTGAAAATATACTCAGTCTGACCCAAGCATATTTCAAGGAAATAAAAATGCTCGGATTAGTCTGGAATACTAGAGTGAGAAAATTCACATTACAAACAACTTGCTTAATTTTAGAAATCCATATAAAGGAATGAAACTCTCATAAGATACGATCACACATAAAAATGGCACGTGTTTTTTCCCTTATGATAACCAAAACACTTTAATGTCAAATCAAATGATGTTATTATCATGTCTATTAAATCATCTTAAAATAAAGTAATAAACATATGCAAAATTGTTACCCATAATTAAATTCCATGCCCTAATAGGCTCTACGTACAAAAACGTGGCACATATTGGGATTTAGATTTCCGTACAATGGAAGGGGAGGTACTGCTTTTCTATCAGTACACCTTTAGTCAAATGTACTAGAGAGCCTCACATGGACTCTCTGCAAATCAGAGTCGATTGGCCTTTTAATATGACACGCCGGATTACTTCATTCCTTGGGTATTAGGTTCAGAAACAATACGCATCTACTTGATCCCATTACTTGCGCATACCAAAAATATATATCCACTCTAGATTGAAGAATGGTGGCTCCTAATAGGTGCGGCTCACATAGCTTTGAAGCAAGATCCCTTATTTTAGCCATTACTGGGTTGTAAGGCTTATGAGGTCGTGTTTTTACCTTTCATACTTAGCACATAACCATATTTGGATGTCACATAGTCATTCCATCGATCACTAATTGATGTCTACAAAAATACATCCTTCAAGCTCGTGCGTCTCAGAGAAAGGGTGTTAAGCTAAGAGAAGTTGTCACCTCCTCTACCCAACAGATGTACACTTGCAAAAATAAATGTACGTGATATAACAAATGCAATGTCAGACATCCTTCTATACAAATTGTCCAGTAATAGGACAAACAAGTACTTTTTTTTCATATCCTATCGAGAATAATACATAGGATCAGTAACAAGATGTCCTCGTACCATGCAAACCCTAAAACATAGGGCCTGCTGCTATTAATATAATCCTGATAGCTAACCAAAGACATCAATAAGCAGTCATTTCCGCCCCAAAGGTTAACGTCTTTAACTGATCGTCATAAGCATATGCACATCTAAAAATTACAGTTCTGAATGCAAAGCTAGTTCGAAGAGGTATTTGGATCCAGTTCCAATCTCGGTTCCTCGAAGCAACATGTTATAAGTTAAAAGGGAAATTATTGATAGTCGGTTCTTTGACTATCAAATCATTATAACATAGTTAACTACATCTGCAATGCAAACCCTTTTAATTAAATTCATTTCATTGATTCTTAAAAATCGATCACATATACCTATCTCAATGGACTAAGCATGTTTGTAAATCTCTTGTTTTCATTACTTCGAAAACCATATTCATGCATTTATCTCTTTGGAATAAGTGTATTTACAAAATCATATTACTTCCATTACATATAAAATAATGCTATATACTTAACCAAATGGCATATGTATAATCACAAATCATATACGGGCTAAAATAATGTCATGTGATACATTGTTTATTATAAATCCAAATACTTTTACCTAACTTCTAAATTTGTAAAATAAAGTTTAATAGCAATTATGGAAATGATAATTTAAGTTCCAACATATACTTTCGTCTTCAACTTGTATCATCTCTTGGATAATAATGGAGTCGTTCAAGTTGGGGTATTTTATTTATCTCTCACACCTTGACTTGACAAAATTATTATCTTCGAGATAAATAGAATTTTGTTAACACAAAACTTGTTATTCAGTAAATGTCACATTAAGTTCCACTTACTATTCAATTTAAACAGGGTTTTAAAAACTCCTTTTTGCATTTAAAAACCTCTTTCCAATGTAGTCGTTTTTGCTAAATTCATTTATTGAGTGAACCCTTATTTGGAATGATTTAATTAGCTTTAGATCCCTTTTACAAACCATGTTTACAAAACTTGTATTTATCCTAAAATCCCTTTATAAAATCCTTTATAAAAATTCATTTAAAAATCTTATTATAAAACTTCATTTCTATTTTTTTATAAAACTTCAAATCTTACCAAGTCTTGTTTGGTTTTAAATTTATCTTTTAAAATTTAGCTTGAGATCAAATTAAATCATTCATAAGTTCTTTTATAAATATCTAACTTTTCATAAACTTCAGTTCTAACAACTAAGGTCATTTGTACCTCATTTTACAAGTCATATAAAGCCGCTTATTAACTTGTTAAAAAATAATTTCTAGAAATGTTTTTTATACTTCATAAAACATATCTATAAAACTTGGTTAAGTTTTAACACCCAAAATCTCCAATTATAAACTTATTTATAAAATAGGAATTTCGCTACACAAAATATTTTATAATTTCTTTGTAAAATATAATTATAAATATTTATTTATTTAGAAAAAAATTATTTTGTATAAATTAAATAAAATCTATTTCAAAATCTTACTTTTGTTATAAAAATAATTTTATAACTTCAAACTTAATAGATTCGCCTTACGGTGAATCAACCTCTTCAGGATGTTAAATTCAAATCATCTGCTGCCAACCACTTAGCCAATACTTTTTATTAATTAATAACATACCATGTTGAATTTAATTCAACAATCACCATCCAAATCAGATTTTAATGCTACTTACATTAGATAGTTCATATATGAAAAATATGAAAGCAAGTAACATCCAAAACATTAAAGAATCTTATTCGATCCCTCCAACCTATCTCCTGCATCATAGCTTATATATCTGCACATATATCCATATAAAATAGATAATATAATCAAATTCATTTAAGATGAATTATCTTTTGCTTAAAAGTAAGTTGTTTCAAAGGTCATTCGCTCATAGGCGGAAATATATAATCACAACCAATCAACTAAGTGATAAATCATCCAATTGCACAACAAAATTGGAAATTGATAGTAAATACTATCATCTGTCACAATAATACTCTAGAAAGCGTGACAGTTAACCCACCATCCTTTCTTGCCAACGTTTTCATGTTGATTTATCAAATTTCAAACAGGCAATTGAAATTATATATAACCTCTAGGAACGTAGAAAACTTCTAAATCTATTCTTGAATGTGAGCTTCAGCCCTATGACTACAACACAACTTTCCGTGCTCGAATTTGACCTTATAAAAAAGAGTCGTAGCTATTTCAAGTTTGAACACATTTTTATATAAATTTAAACATCATTTACATAAATAATTACTTAATTAATTAACTTTAATCCTTCTCCCTCCCTTTCTAGATTTCTTTCCCACTACAAACTCGTACATCTGACTCCCCATCGCAATAGCTTCCTAATGAACATCACAACACCATCTCCAATCAAACCTTGCAAATCGCAACTTCCACTCTCGACTGTCTAGAGCATAGCAGCATGTGATACTTTTGATCGCCAACATCAACCAAAAATCGTAGCTTGGAACTAAACTCGGAGTGAAACCCAGTTCCAACCTCGAATTTGCAAATCGACGACCACATCTTCGCCAAAGTATAACCCTAGAAGCTAAAACCCAAAAACCCTATGGTGTCAAACATACGCAGCAACAACCCACTCCACGGAACCTTACAAATTCAAGCCAGAAAAAGAAGCTAGTCTACATAAGATTTTAGAAGCAAGCTTTCTATTTTTTTACTTTTTTTTTTTATTTTGAGTTTTGAAGGTTGACGGAATTTCATGAAGTATGAAAATGGGGTTGGCGGCTTTTTCTTGTTTGAGCAGATAATGAAAATAGGGAGGAGACAGATTTAGATTATTATTAAAGATTATGTATAGGCACAGGTTTATATTATATTATATTTCTTTCAATTTATCGTTTGACGTTTATTGGAAATTTTATGAATTATTTAAAATATGAAATAAGTTTATGATGGCTCCTATTTGTGAATAGTCCCACATCATGGGATTATAAGAAAGATGCAAGAATTTATACTTGTTTCTAAGAAGTCACGTTGGGGCCTTGGGCTCCCAACGCAAGCTTTGTTGTGAGGAGGGAGACCATGCATCATGACCACCACACACGCGCGCGCGACCGACTGACCGACTCGACTCGGCCCGGCCCGGCTCGGTTCGGTTCGGTTCGGGATTGGGCTTGGGCCTTGGCTATGTGGTGTAGACACTTATATTTTTGGTCCAGAAAACACTGCATTTTTCTAACTATTTTTAAATATAGAAAATATTTCTGAGCCGACTTTTATTTATGAAGCGGTAAACTCTTGACCCAGTATTTTCAACAGATCCTATTTTTCGTCTATATATTATCTTCAGCTGTAGACGAGATTACTACAGAAAAAAATCTTTTTCTCTTCCTCCGCCATTAAAATAAAATATGTTTTCTCTTCCTCCGCCTTTTAAAAAAAAAAATATTCTTTCGGGAATTTTCGAGCAGTTAAATTAGAAAGTGCAAATCTGCACTGATTTGTTGTGCAAAGCAAATCAATTATTCATTTTAGAGAGGCTGTTTTATCATAGAGGCGGCGGCGGAAGTACGAACTGGTTTTGCACCACCGGCCAGATCGCCGAATCGTCTTCAAGAGAGCGACCTAGTCCGCGACTCAGCCATTGTTTCCCATCAATTTGAAGACGAAAAATGAAACAATGGCTATGTCTGCTGTCTCATTCAGTCTCGGCGACCTAATCTCAAATCGCACTGCTTAAGAACAAATTCAGTCAACTTGATCAGCATCTGGATCCTCGAGCCAACGATAGGGGTTGGAGATCTGGACCCCATGGTAGCTGTCGATGATGATTCATCGCGACAAACGATTGGATAGTGAAGAGTTGGAATTGGCGAGCAGAATAAATTGGACCTGCTAGAGAGACTGTTCATCAAATTGCAACCGGACAGTTGCATTATTTTCCAACAAAGTTCTACCGCAAGTGGTAGAAGAAGCTGGATAATAAAAAGGAGTAATCACTTGGAGAATCAGGCTTCATGAAGGTACATTCTATTAACGGGATTTATTCTCTATGCTGATTATGTGCAATGAAACAAATATGGAACCATGAATGGTAGACAATTTTTAAACAGGATGCTGCTTATAATTGTTAGATCTAGGAATTTTCAAGTTACACCTAAGATAGTTCCAAATTTGCTTGGAATATGAGCAGTTAAGATAAAGAAGTTTTATGTCTTCATGAAGGTATTGAGCACAAATTACACTTAGGATCGGTAGATACATTCCAAGTGATAATTTTATCTTTGGTAGTGAACTTATTATTTGAAACCAGCAATGCGTTTAAGGACATTCTGGGAGCACATGTACAATCCCAAATCAAAGAATTTGACCGAACATGGTTCCATACTGAATTAAAATCAAAGTTTTCATTACCAACAGGCAACTAATGCTAGATATCACTGTCTTTTGTGAGATTTCCTCTATGAGATACATAGCGTAAAGAATGCTTATGCAGATTTTGAATTTCTGACTTAGACCGAGATTGAGTTCTAAGTATCTATTAAGATTGATAAGTAAAAATGCAGAAATTAATTTTTTCTGTGATTCAATTATGTTAGTCTCTGAGTTTATGAATATTTTCCTATAAGAAAATATAAATTCTCAAACATATGAACATTTAAAATAGTAAGCATCCACAACCGGTCAGTAAATAACAGAATGGAATCCGCAAGGAAACCATAAACGACAGCAACAACCAACCCAAATGAATGATTTTGGACAGTTATTCTATAATACAAATGTAGAAAACCAGGTCATATGGCGCAAAAGTGTCGGAACAGGCCAGACCCTGCACCGCAGGCAAACCTGACTGAGGAGCCACTAACGGCTATGATTACTGAGATTCACCTTGTTGGTGAATCAGAGGGTTGGTGGGTAGACTTTGGTGTTTCTCGCCATGTTTGCTATGATCGTGATATATTCACAATATACATGGTTGCTGATGATCAGAAAGTGTGTTGTGAGATCCTCACACCACTTAAGCTGTAAAGACTGGTAATAATGAAAATAAAGCATATGATTGGAAAGACACTGATTCTTAAAGATGCGATGCATCTGATACGTTTGAAACATTCAAAATTGAAATCAAGCAAATAGGAAAATTAAGAGACTACATAGTGATAGAGGAACAGAATACGAATCAAATTCTATTCTAGATTTTTTATGTGATATATTGTACATAAGAGAACTGCACCCTATTCACCTGAAATGAACGGTAAAGCTGAAAAAATAGGACCTTTAATTTCGGTACAGCAAAACATTAGTGGGGGGGATATTTTATTGACTGCATGCTATGTTATGCTTAGAATCCCTTAATCTAAGAATAAAATTTCACCTTATGAAATTTTAAAAAGAATTATAAATCCAATGTGTCATATTTTAGAACTTGGGTTTGTTTAACATATGTTTGCGCTCCAAACCCTAAGATAATAAAATTGGCTAGTAGAGCATATGAATGTGTATTTATAGGCTATGCTATTAATAGCAAAGCATACAGTTTTTTTTATGACCTAAATACACATAATATAATTGAAACAAATGGTGCCGATTTTTATGAAACAAATTTATTTTAAATTAAGGAATAGTGGGGGCACTTCTAGTGTGCCTATTAGAACAGAATTTAATGAAAATTCTGAAGTTGAAGTAGAAGAAGTAAAAGAACGAGAACCGTAAAAGACTTTGGTCTGGATTTTTGTGTTTTTACTATAGAGGAGGATCCCTTAAACCTCCAAGAGGCCTTACCTTCTTTAGATGCCAATTTTTTGGCAAGAGGCTATAAATGATGAGATGGATTCTCTGGAATCCAATAAGACTTGGCATTTGGTAGATTTACCCCCGTTGTAAATCTATAGGCTGTAAATGGGTTCTTAAAAATTAAAACCTGATGGCACTATTGATAAATATAAAACACGATTAGTAGCTAAAGGTTTTAAGCAAAAAGAAAATATAGGTTTCTTTGACACTTTTTCTCCAGTAACTAGAATTACATTCATTTGGGTATTAATCTCACTTGTCTCTATTCATAATTTACGAATACACCAAATGGATGTAAAAACCACATTTTTGAACGGTGAATTAGAAGAAGAAATTTATATGGACCAGCCTGAAGGATTTGTAGTACATGGTCAAGAACATAAAGTATGCAAATTAGATAAATCATTATATGGTTTAAAACAAGTATCTAAACAATGGCATGAAAAATTTGATAATTAATCACTTCACATGATTTTGAAGTTAATGAAAGTGATAAATGCATTTATTACAAATCTCTGAGAATGACATTTGCACTATTATATGCCTTTATGTAGATGACCTACTCATCTTTGGGTCAAACATTCATGCCATAAATTCAGTCAAATCCTTATTAAGTGCCAAATTTAATATGAAAGATCTAGGTGAAGCGAGTGTAATCCCTGATATTAAGATTACTAGGTCAAAAAGGGGATTTTCTTTGGATCAATCCCATTAAACTGAGAAGACTCTAAAGAAATACAATTATATTGACTGTAAACTTGCATGTACACCATATGATCCTAGTGTAAAGTTATTTAAGAACACTGGTGAGGGTGTAAAACAGTATGATTATGAGAGCATCATTGGCAATCTTCGGGATGCCACTGATTGTACTAGACCTGACATTGCCTATGTCATGGGATTATTGTGCAAGTTTACCAGTAGATCTAGTATAGAGCATTAACATGCTATTGAGAGGGTCATAAGATACCTAAAATAAACTATGAATCTTGGATTACATTATGAAAAGTTTTCAGTTGTACTTGAAGGATATTCTGATACAGACTGAAATACTTTATCTGATGATTCTATTACGAACAATGGCTATATATTTAGCAATGCTGGAAGAACTGTTTTTTGGAAATCTAAGAAACAGAATATCTTGACTCAGTATACTACAGAGACTGAGATAATAGCACTAGCAACAGCTAGTGAAGAAGCAGAGAACTAAAGAAATCTGCTAGTTGAGATCCCTATATGGGAAAAATAGACACTAGTGGTGTAATCGATTGTGATAGTTCCGCGGCTATTGCAAAAAGTATAGAACCGTTATAACAACGGTAGAAAACGACGTCGTAAGCACAATACTGTAAAAGAACATCACATATATAGTGATGAAAAATTTGACGACTATTGAAAGAAAAACAAAACCGATATTACAACGGTAAGGAATGACAGTCGTATGCACAGTATTGTTAGAGAACATCACATATAAGGTGATGATAATTTGGCAGAACCTTTGACGAAAGGACTGTCCAGAAAAAAAGTCCTTAATAATTCTAAAAGAATGGGACTATTGCCCTGTGATTGTGGAATCACGCATAATGGTAACCCGACCTAAATGACTGGAGATCCCAAGAACTAGGTTCAATGGGTAAAAACAAGTTGTGTAGTGATAGTAGATGAACATGCTAAATTTTAGATTAAGAAGCATGTATTCCTGAAGTGATTAGAGGATGAGTTAATAAAAACTCTTAATGAGATCTATACTCTTTTTGGAGTGGAGTACCTACCTTCAGGAGTGCTCTTGATAGACTCACCTTTGCGAATGTGGAAATGTGGGCGTTTCCTATGAAGTTTTGGGCAAAACTTCTAGAGCGTTCACTAAACTGGGATAGACGTGCATGGCCATAAATGCACGGGCTTATTTTATTGCACTATAGAAAAGATTGTGTGTGGTTTGATGTCAGGAATAGAGTTCAAGACTACGTGTCACTCTAGTAAAAACTGAATCTTATTCACTACGCAAAGGTTCAAGTCGGATGACACCTTTGTTTATGCACAGTCTTATGTTTTTTTAGAAACTGCTAGATAATATTTTAAAAAATTCAAGTGGGGGATTGTTGGAAATTTTATGAATTATTTAAAATATGAAATAAGTTTATGATGGCTCCTATTTGTGAATAGTCCCACATCATGGGATTATAAGAAAGATGCAAGTATTTATACTTGTTTCTAAGAAGTCATGTTGGGGCCTTGGGCTCCCAATGCATGCTTTGTTGTGAGGAGGGAGACCATGCATCATGACCACCATACACGTGCGCGCGACCGACTGACCGACTCGACCCGACCCGGCTTGGCTCGGTTCGGGATTGGGCTTGGGCCTTGGCTATGTGGTGTAGACACTTATATTTTTGGTCCAGAAAACACTGCGTTTTTCTAACTATTTTTAAATACAGAAAATATTTCTGAGCCGACTTTTATTTATGAAGCGGTAAACTCTTGACCCAGTATTTTCAGCAGATCCTATTTTTCGTCTATATATTATCTTCAGCTGTAGACGTGATTACTACAGAAAAAAAATCTTTTTCTCATCCTCCGCCATTAAAATAAAATCTGTTTTCTCTTCCTCTGCCTTTTTTTTTAAAAAAATATTCTTTCGGGAATTTTCGAGCAGTTAAATTAGAAAGTGCAAATCTGCACTGATTTGTTATGCAAAGAAAATCAGTTATTCATTTTAGAGAGGCTGTTTTATCCTAGAGGCGGCGGCGGAAGTACGAACTGGTTTTGCACCACCGGCCAGATCGCCGAATCATCTTCAAGAGAGCGACCTAGTCCGCGACTCAGGCATTGTTTTCCACCAACGTTTATAGCTCGCATAATCACATAACAAATCAAGTTGCTATGAAACTTGAAGTCATAAAATAATTTAAAATTCTGGATTTGATGAAACTGGTTTCGTTCGAATTTCAAGATCATTTGAAAAATGGCTGTTTTCACGTGTTAACGAGAATTAATTAATAATAATTCAATTTCAAACCATTCCAAGTCATTTATAATCAATTATTATAAAAAAAATCTATTTAAATAGAGCTTAACATAGCTTCAAAATAATCTTAACTGGATTTTAAACTCAAGATTTACAATTTACGTCAATTTAACATTTAGTATCGTATCCAAATTTTATTCAAGTCATTTAATTCTTAAAATTAATCATTTTAAATATTAATATTAATTAAATATTCATGTAGTAAAAATCCGAGTTGTTATATCAAATATACAATTTTACAAATTTAAAATATTATTTTACATATATTACCAAATTTATACTAGCGTAGTCGCGAAACGATAGGAAAACCGACCATTATGGTGTTTAGTATAAAATATAAAATTGTTTGTTGTTGTCATTTGACGTATAACTATATGGATTGGCTATTATGGCACAAAATAAAATACAAAATTAGAACATAATAAATGTTGACCAATGGATTTTAATAGGAGTTGAATTTGAAGGAAGATATAATGTTTGACATCCCTTGTATCTTTTTTTTTTGTTGTAATATATTCTTTATAGATATACATTTAAAATCCTAATGATAAAAAACTCTTTCAGTTTTTGACTTTTCTCCTTACGCTTTTATCTCCTATATTACAGTAAAATAAATGATATTATTAACCTTTGAAATTATAACCAAACTTATATTTTATTTTTAGGTTTTTTTTTTTTGAATTTGTTCGGGGGGAAACCAACCGGACTCATAAAACCCCCCTAGTGCACTTAGTCCGGTCCACGGGTACCACATAAGTGGCTCGTAGCATATGCACGTGGTAAACGCTTTTATCTGCTATTTTTACATTGTTTCAAATATTTAATTAGATATGATTGATTTTGATCTTTCATTTATGAAAATGTTATAAAATATCCGATATTGTTCGATATTTGTAAGATATAAAGTATTTTAAAAAATACTTTCAAATGTTAAATTAAATTTAAAAGGATACATGGAGATTTTTTAATTTAGTATTTTATGTTCTATAATATTAAGTATGCAGTATACTACACTGTGGCCACTTTACTTTTCATTCCTAATGATATAGATGGATTTAACTATCATACTACTAAACATAGAAGTAAGCAAAAAAAAAAAAAAAAAACTATAAGAGGGATGTTGGTTTTGCTAACAAGATAAATCGTAGCTTGCATATATCTTATTAACATAAAGGTCAACAGAAGCAAGTGCAAACAATGCACATTTCCAATGTTGTGTGTAATACACATATCTTCAAAATGTTTGCAATGTATGCTTATTGGTCTAGTCCTGCATATGACTATAACATTTTAGATATAATTTGAAACTCATATGCTACATCCTTGAGATACGGATTTTGTAATGTTTCTATGTTTTTGATAGCCCTTGACGTTGATTTTGATATGTATTCTACCTTTTATTCAAGCATTATATTAATAGTAATGTCGTTCGGCATAAACATATATCACACAGTAACAATAAAGTTACTTTTTTAAATTAAAATAAATATCTTTTAGCAACCAAGTATAAATGAACATAAAGTTGCAAAGAAAATTGTAAAACTAGTCCCAACTTAAAAAAATGTTTTATTATTATTTGCCAACTGATATTGATTATTATAGAAAATGAACCACATACATTTTAGACTGTAGTTTTAAAAATATACAGTTAGTCTATATGTCTAATGGAATTATATTACTTTCCAAGTTGTCTAGCAAAACCCTCAAAATGGAAAATGAAAAGCAATCAATGTTGAAACACGTCACGACTATGTGACAATTAAAGGCCTTGATCTTGCAGTTTATTTCCATTCTTTCGTTTTAACATGTGAGCCTTAATCAATTCTCAGCTGACAACTTCACTGATTTAGTAGATGTGCATATCCTCTTTCCAAGCATCTGTAGTTTCTATGAAATTGTTATAATGACACATCAAACTTATTTGACTTTCAAAATGTATAAAATTCATATGAAATACAAATGATATCTAAGATACAATAACCACTAACTAAATGAAGTGTTGAGGTATAGCACTGCTAATAGTGCTTTCTTCTCTCAATGTCTATGAGCTCTTGCAAATCCGAGGGCTTGTCGGCTTGTGCTTCTGCATTTGTTATCACAATAGTAGTTCTGTTAACATCTTCCACCTAAGTGTTGGGACATGATTGTAACCTAAATTAGCAAAAAAAAAAAAAAAAAAACTCAAAGAGATGGAAACAATCCCAATAACTCTTTTACAAAAACAAAAGCTTTAATGAGGAGAAATGTTAAATGAACAGCAATGGCACTCTATCATTGCCGTTGTGAAGTTCGGGCTGCAATAGGAAAGTTGTAAGATGATGTAATAAAGGAAATTAAGGTGTTTCCAATCATACAAGGACTACACCCTCATTTAGTTCATTCAAGAATTTGTAAAATACAATTATACATACTTCCATTCAAATCTCCAATGAGTTTCTTATTTTCAAACTACAATAGCTTATAAGACTAATATTCAAGAAACAAAGATTTTCTGACATGTTTAGTCCTATAAATATATATCTAACTAATATTTGCTAACTAAAATAACTTATAAAAATATCTTTTATCATAATAATTTAGCTTTTCTTCCTTCAAATACTCAATAGTCAGAACTAAGGTTATTTTGATGCCAAAATACTCTTACCATACCATTAGAAAATAAATGGTAAATAATTAGTTTGTGATTCAACGCATCCGTTTGATAAGCACATATTGATATTTCCTGACTTTATGGGATTATTGATAAAGCCAAAAAAATCTTAGATCGTTTTTGCTTCAGAAGGTAAAATCAAAAATCAAAATTACCGTTTAAGCAACTACTACATATGTTTTGAATTGAAGTGCTTTCCCCTAATTGGACTTTCTTTCTATAATCCTCCGAGTTACCATTGTTTAATTTTTTGTTCCCACACTTTTTATTACTGAAAAATACCGATTAAGAGTCTGCAATATTATCTGAGACTAATATAAAAATCAATCTTTTGATAAGTAGATAGATTAGAGATCAAGGAAACACATTTGGATACTGTTCAATCTAAAGTCAATATTGATTGACTTTACTTAAGAATAGACAACTATTTATGGAACTACATGATACTAAGTGTCTATTTAAATAACAATCATCCAATCTGTTTATGTTCTGTCAAGTTCTTCTCAATATGACCCCACCTTTATATCTCTTCCAAACTCAAATGTCGAATGGTATGGCACGACTCTAATCTGTTATATGCATTTCTATAATATTTTGAAGTTCATCACATAACTATTTAACTTCAGTCGGTTGCACAAGAAATCAACAAGCCACCCATCCATTATTCTGTCATATGGAACATTTACAGTGGAACACTTAACATTACTCCATTAAAAGTGGGTTGAGTAATGCTTGATGTCAACAATTCTTCTCCTAGAGGAAGAGTTATTGCTATCGTACACCACCTTCAATGTTTATCACTTAACATTTTAGATTGTATCACATTCTCATCTTTTCACTATTTCTCATTAAAAATCATAGTTAATCTAAAAAATAAACCATAACTCTAGTGAATGTATGTTATATATCCAAAAATATCGTTTATTTAGAATACAAGTACATGTTCTTAACATAAGCCAAACTACCATGGTAGTTGAAGCAATAGTCAGTCATAATTGCTTTCAATCTGATGGCAATACTAATGAATACTATGATGGAGTATCCATCTGTTAAGTAAAGAAGATGCATACATGTACTATGCTCCCTAGAGTGTTCATACGATGATGCTAGAAGAAATGTTCCTGCTTACGGCTTTACCAGTTCACACAAGCATTCCTAGAACATACAATAGTATAGTGGTCCCCTAGGTCTTTAGTCAGATAAGAAAAATTCTAATACCATGTATATCAGTCAGTGCGCTATTTACGAATATAGGCCGATCATCACATGTATTTAGAATACTATTACTCGGCCTTTTGTGTCCGGCTACCAAGTGAAGTCTAAGCCCACATGACTTGCCCCGTCGCGTGGTTAAACAGCCCAAAAGTGTCGCTAAGACACCCAGAAGCAAATCCTAATTGGATTCGTAATAGTGTAGTCGTCACGGTTTGTCGAAACTGCTCGAAATTGACGAAGTACTTCGAAATCGGTACTCACTACCCATTGCAATTCGTATCCCGGAGCCATCTTCCACATTTTTTATCTCAGCCTCATCCACCCCATTCTGTATCCCTACAACTAACTCCCAGGACCGGTATTAGCCTCTCTCTTTATTTGTATCCCGCTTCATTGTACCTTTTTGCAACCTAGTCCACAATTTCCAACACAACTCCCCGAAGAACCATCGAAATATCATAGGTCCTTGGGATCAGTATTTGTAGGAGCATTTCAGGATCGATGTACACAATTTTGTATCACATGATATGAAATCAACAAAGCAAGAAGATCCCGAGCTTCGAGAGGTAAGGTAGAAATAAAAACTAAGTCCCCAGAATACGTACAGATCCCTAAATACGAAAATTGTGGGTACATTCCCACATGTCCTACATCCTACCCACTCTCACCTTCTCCTTCCTCCTATTAATACCCATCATTCTACTTCAAGAAAAGGGTTGGTAACTTGCTCTTTTTGCACTTTGGGAAGAAGATATTTCCTCTTTGATCCTCAAGCTTGCTCCATCATTCCGGGAAGGAGAAACTTACCTCATTTTGGACACTTGGACATTTTGGATAGCATAAGCATTTTAGAATGAATGACTTAGGATTCATTTCGAACCTTGCTGAACTTACTTTCCACCATTGCCAATGAATTCATATGGAACTATAATTCCCACCATTGTACTTTGACTAAAAATGAATAAAAAGAGCAAAACCTTCAAAATGAATGTAGGTTCTCGCGAATCAAACCACTATAAAATATTGTGTTACTTTACTTTCCTGCATAATTTCCACTTTGGATGTTTAGTTTCATTGTCTTGGGAGTTGGGTGTTGTTTCCAACTTTTGTGCATCAACATTCTGGTGCTCTCGTTGAGAAACTAAACACTTCGTCTTTCCCACCGCCCTTCCACCAAGACTTGGAGTGCTACTTAGATCTCCTTAGACTTACCTACCAAGTCGACTGATAATGGTGACCAAAGGAAAGACAATTATGGTTGGAGCTTCTACGATTAATCCTGACTCAGAATACTCTCCTCATCAACAATCCACCAAAGTTCCAACCAACTTGGATGCCGCTACTCCCTAAAATCCTAAGGCTCTAGTTACTCGAACTAATTTGTTGAAGCCATGAACAACTGAGAGAAAAGCAATGAAGCCTCGAAAAAAAAATTAAGCGCAACCTTTAGTTGATGCAACGACTTCAAAAATATGCTCAACGAGACCTCTTTCGCCTTTAGATAAATAGGAGCGCTCAACCTCCACCAAATTACGTCTCCTCGATCCCTGCTCCCATTCCTCTTCATCGTAGCCAAAGCCAACCTCGGAAAACCAACCATGATGGTGCCCGAATCGCCATCGGAGAGGGAACACGTCATCCCGACCGTTATCGATTTGGTCCTAGTCACAACTTAAGGATTCGTCCTCGATCCCTCACTAGGAAAGATCAACCACCCATAATCTAGAACTTGGCGCCTACGATTCAAATGACAAATCAGGCCCAAGTTCTCACCTACCAACCTTCGCAAAATCAAAGGATCATGGTGAAGATTTTCTAGATGAAGATAACATTCATTCGAGAAGACGTTCGAGATTACGCGCTCCTGAGTTTGATCACGACCGCTAGAATCCAACGGAGAACCGAACTCCCATTCTCGCCAACCTGGTCTACAACATCATGAAAGAATCTCAAGGGCATGTCATTGACGATTGGGAAACCAGTGCAAGATGTAACACCTTCACTGAAGATGTTCTCAATGCCAAATTCCCCAAACACTTCAATTTGCCACAAATAGAGGCCTACTCAGGGTAATCAAATCCTTGAGACTTAATAAACTGTTGTGAATCACACATGGATTCCACTCATGCCACAAGCGCTGTGAAGTGAAAATTCTTTCCTGCCTTTCTAGAAGGCGTACCTATGTTACGGTTCTCTCGACTCCTATCGAGAACCAACCTTCGACCTGCTCACTTGGGATTTGATTAAACAATTCGGAATGCACATATCTGCCAAGCTACCAGAGAAAATTTGAAGAACTACCTTGAAAGATTTAATAGTGCATTAATAGAGAAAGAAGACCCAGAGCCCCGTACTATGCTAGCCTAACTTTCTAAGGGCGAACTTTCTGCTTCTGAATTTGGAACATGGATTGACCGAAGGCAACTAAAGACTTTGGAAATTTTCTATGAGAAAGCCAACCATTTCCTATGCCAATAAGTAGAGCAAAGGAATAAAGCTCCTCGTTATGACAATTTACTTCGAGATGAAGTCCAAAGCTCCAACGACTCCAGTCCCAGTGCTCCAAACAAACCTGTTCAAGGGGGAAACAATAAAGGTACACTCCTCTCAACAACTCTCTCGAGAATATCTACCTCGAAACTTGCAACGTTTTGCAGTACAAGAAGACAAATCCTAGAGAACCACTAGACTAAGGATATATAATCCAGAGAATACTACTGGTTCCACAACGTCCACAACAACGACACAAACAAATGCTCCCACTTGAGGGACAACATAGAAAATATTGTCCACAAGGGAAAGTTAGAGCAGTACAGATAGGGTCCTTCAAAAGAAATTCCTGAACCGTTCAACGCTCACCAAGAATTTCATCCAACCACAACCTTGCCTAACAACTAGATCCTCCAGGATCACCCTTTCGACTCAGCAAGATTATGGAAGAAATACGCGGCTTATGCAACAATGTCGCATCGTACATCTCATCTTGTTTGAGTTACACCTTATGTAAACCTTATTGTTTATTTTCAAAGAATAGTTTGATTGCAACCTTGTACGTTAACATGCTATTTGAAGTTGTAGACATGACTGACTGAAGTGTAGCCCTTTCTCGAATTATGTGTAGTATGTCAAGTTACAAAAATTGCCGACTTGCATGCACGAGACACCACCTTGAATTTTTACTAAGACTCAAAATTTGTGGAGCGGTCTGGCCTTCTCAAGTCAACTCAAGTCTCGAACCAACGACGAGACCGAGTATAAACATTTCACGATGCTTATTACCTTAAGCATCCAACATCGTACCCTAGTCTCCAAACTTAGGGGAAACCCAAATCAAAGTGCAATGACGAATTACCTTACAAGACCACGACTATTGAAAAGTGCAACGATACTCGAGCACCTAGAGTAATCACTTACATTGATGCAGTGGTCTCTGAGTTGTCGTCGAAAAAATTGGTTTGTGAACCACTCCCAACCTTGTCTCTATCATCGAAGACGGAGATGGAGTAAAAAAGAAAATCCCCTTCTCCAACTAACAACTCCTCTTTGTTGTCGTTATAGCCTTCCGCGTCCACTTGAGCTCCGACCACTTCCTAACTGGTTGGGGAAGAAGGCAAAATAGGATCGAATTGTAGCGGAGTTAACAAATATAATAACCCCATAGTAAACATAAATCAAAAACTGAGTAAACTGTGTACCTTTTTACCTTAATTTCCAATCCACGAGCACATGCGAAATATATATATGATTGAATCGATGTGAGCACTTTAGTGTGGCGCCTCTAGAGGAGTCCACGAACGTTTCTTCGATTTCATCGAACGAATCAAAATGAGCAAGAGAAATTAGTACTGGCTGATTTTGGTTTTCGCCTTGTAAATTTCTTGTTTTTTCTATGTCAATTAGAAAGAAGGGTTGAACCTTATTTTATAAAGTAAATGAGAGATTTAAGGAGAACCGTAAAACACATGTACCACTTCAAAATCAAAAGAAAATATCAACGTTCAAAATTCTTTTGTTAAGAATAGTTCTCACCCTTTTAAACGTTCTTTTGTGTGACCCTATAGGTTACTATAACTTTGACAATAATTTAGACAATATATAAATTATAAATAATTAGCAACATCTAGTAATACATCGTTGTTACCCAAGTTATAATAAAATCAACGATTCAATACAACCTTTCTTTGACCAGTGTTTCAACGTAATTTAATCCTTTTAACCATTATATCCAAGATAAATTTGAGGCCCGGAATGCATCATCCTCTTTATAATTTAATCCTTTTGTCTTGATCAATGAGTAGATCATATAAAACAAATCAATATTTGAGCGTGGTCATGCATTTTATAATTATACTCAATCAAGAGGCCCATGGATATCTCTACTTATATTATAAGGTTAAATTCCTTCTAGATCATTCATATTCTTTAATCGATTCAAGATGTATTCGATAATCACCTTTATCGTCTACTCGGTTAAAAGTAGCTTTTGATGATATCAAAACATAAATATCCTTGAATAAAATATATAATGATTTAAGGTTAGAGGACAATCACATCGCTATCACTATGAGAATAACTTATGACACTATTGATTATGCTCCATGAAGTTTTTCTAAAGTTGGGTCAGTCCAATATACTATTCTTAAATATGTATTTATGTATTAACATTAATATCACGTATATTAATGATCAATGAAATATGATCATCAGTCAATCAACATACTAATCTCATTGTTTTATTGTTATCCTATATAAACAATAAAAATTGACCAAGGACATTTAAGAATTGTAATATGTACTTATTATTATATTATATAATCTCATGTTCAAGTCACTTACTTGAAACTATAAAATTCTGTATTATTATTCTAAGGACTTCTATTATGTTAATGTTTATATTACGTAGTAAATATAACATAACAAAATCTTTTATTCAAAATAAAATATAACATCAACAGTGTTATTAATCACATCAAATGGATTGCCTTTATGGCATAAACTCCAACAATCTCCCACTTTCACTAGAGTCAATCAATCATGTATCGCATACCCATGAAACTAGTGTGACTATCATTCTTCTACTGCGATAGAGTTTTAGTCAGTGGTTCTTCAACATGTGGTGCTTTGTAG